>CP141157.1:46670000-51470000 GCA_035233585.1 Antiaris toxicaria
TCAATCGCGGTAGCATAATATTTTCGAAAAACTAATTTTAGTCAATGATGTGAATAGAGTTCCATATGCGACTTGAGTACAAATTTAATGTGGCAGGCAAAGGCATCAAGTATTAAAGAGTACATACACATGTTGGGCAAGATAAAATGGGTTAAGGTTGAAATGACTAGACATAGAGCGCTGTTCTTCCTCAATTGGACATCTTTTCAACTAAATGGACTTCTGTCTAGCTAAAAATTCTTGAACAAAACCTATTAGAACCCTCCTTTGTGATTGCCACTTTCCTTGAGATTAAGACGTTAAATTACCTAATGCATTGATTTCGCCACGCCAGGACTAAATCTTGGTCATATACTCTCAGTCTCGTTGCTATATGTGCCATTCGATCGGCTGATCTATTAAAGGCAGTATATACCAAAATTTGCCTTTGCACAGTTTTAAAACCCTCTTAAATTAATTATTTCTCCCTTGACTAGAGTCTCAAATTCCAATCATATTTCTTAATTTTTGTGTTTCTTTTTCATTGAGTAATGATCATGACTGTTACATAACAGAATTTTTCTTTCTGACTGATCGACTGAGAGTATAACATAGGTTTTTAATTTTCCTAAAATAATTGAGACCATGGAGCTTCGATGTTCCATTAGTAAATGCAAGTACAACTCATTATTGATGGTGTTAACATATTGGTTGTGAATTTTGTTTTCTAGGTCTCCTCAATTTTTAGTATCAGAGTTTGAATCCCCACATCCATACTTTAAAGTCTAGCTTTTACAGTGAGATTTATAATATACTAGGTAGTTTTATGTATACTAATCAGATTTTAATATTATTTCACCTGTGATTCTACTAGATCTCAAATAGATAATAAAATAGGAGGCATGAGGACAAAGCATACATCAATCCCTTTTTTAAAAGAAAAAAAATGCAAGTACAAATCCATGTATTGTGTTATACGGAGAAGTTACGAGCTAGATTACATATGAACATATATAGACAAAGACTATTATGGTCTTTTTATGAGAGGATTATGATTTTAATTTAACATAAAAAAGGCGACCTATTCATCAATAACTAACAATAGTTTATGACATTTAAATTTTTTTTATTGTGATGCCATCATGCGTCAATATTACGTCGCGCAAATTGTCAGATTTTATGCGTCTGATTTTTATATTATAGATGTTACGTTGAATGGATGGTCCCTTATAAAGGAGATTTCCAACGTTGTCACGCACTGTAAATTAAATGGATCACTGCGCACCCCGTGACCTGGACAAGGAGAATATGACTTTTAAACCTACATTTCTGTGGCCTCTCATTCTTGGGGCTCTAATTCTTGGACCTTGAATTCTGTGCATTTCCTCAATCAGAAGCTACACCCAAATCCAGATAAAATTATCCGCGGTCCACCAACGTTTTTATACGCTATTGTGGGCTTTTAATTATTTATATAGATATTTAAATTAGAGGTGTAGAATTAAAAAAATACCTATTTCTTCTTTAGAGAACGTGATAAAAAGGTTAAAACTCAATCTTAATAAATATAAAATGCAGAAAAGGTTTGAGTTTTTAGTAAATGGCATATTTTTAGTAAATCATGATTTATCATGATTTAAAATTTCAAAACTACCTCTTATATGTAAATTTTAATAAATTTATTTGGTAGATTACTTTTTAATTTGATAAATCATTTATTTACTGATTTTAATAAATTTTGATAAATTTATCTGGGAGAGCATTTTTTTACTGATTTATGTAAATTTTGATACATTATCTTGTAATCACTATTTGTATTTGATAAATTATTTATTTACTGATTTTGATAATTCATTTATTATTCAGTAAATCATTTATTTTGGTAAATAATTTGTAAGTCTATAGTTTACTGGTATAATTAGTTGTAAATCTTAATTTATTCTAGTAAATTGTTGATTTACATTTATTGATTTACTTAAATTCTTAATTTATTCCAATTAATCGTTGATTTACAATGTATATACTTTATTTATATCAACATTTACCATTTATATTATTTAAAAAAGTTTCTAAAAATAAAAAAAAAGCCCCAAAATTTTTCCAAATTAAACCCCCAAATTCAACATAACCTTAACATTTGATTTCACCCAAAACTTGCCACCAACGATTGCCAATCATTACGGGATTCGCCATCTCCCTAGCTGAGGGTTACAATCTCACTCGCGAGAAATCTCTCACTCGTGAGCAAATCTCTAAGTCTCTGTCGCTATTTTAATCTCACTCACAAGCAATATGATTCAGCCTCTTTCTCCCTCTAGTAACCTGCAACATACCTAAAGTTAAGATTTCACTGGTGATCTAAAGACTCGCGATCTCTCCAGCCACATGTGAACTTGATCTCCCGTTGCATTCGGCCGTGAAATCCAAGGTCACCATGGGGGTGAAGAAGATCGTTCATCATCACAATCTGGAATTAGAGCCATAAACGGAGATTTCTAGTCCACATCACGGTAGAAAGACTGACAGAGACGTCGTGATCGAGCTCCAATTTTCTTCATTGTTGCCAATACTAGGAAATTGTGACACCAGAAGATGAAAACCAGATCATTGTTTAACCTACAAAGCAAAAACAAAAACCAAGAATCCTAGATCACGATGGTTTCGAAGCCTCTAATAATCTTTAGTGCGATTAAGCTCAAATCTAGCCATCGAGCTCTGGCATGAGCTTAGATCCTATGAGGATCCGAATTGTGATCTCACAATTTTCCATTGAGAATGATTTAAAAGTCCGATCATCGCAATCTCGTGATTTTATGACGACCAATCTATCAGAAATTGCAATAGAGAATGATGGAAGTGACGATCATCACTAGATGATGATTGGAATGGCAAAAAAAAAGGGGCAGAGGAGAGAGAAGGAGAGAGAGATAAGAGAGAAATGAGTGGGTTTTTGGTAGAAAATGAAAAAAATAGGTCAAAAACCTATTTCAGGGATAAAATAAGAATATTATCTTTACTAAAATTAGATTATGTTATAAATTTTCAAAGGCTTCAAAATATGCTATTTACTTCTAAAGCATAAAAAAAATGGCCTATATACTATAATTTCCCTTTTTTCTTTTGTTTATATGAACGTCTAAATAATATTTTTAAATATAACATCACCCTTCATAAAGAATTAAGAATTAATATAAAGAAATTATAAAAAATGAAACAAAATATTAGAAATAAATTTTTTTAATAAATAGGTTAAGATTGATTTTATGGTATTGGTAATTAGATTTTATATAAAAAGAAAATTTGACTTTTATAATAAGGAAAATTTTATGTATAAATTATCATAATTTTTATTTCATTGTAAAAGATAGCACTTTTATAATAATGTTGTGATCTTTATGGTTTTTTATAATAATTTTGGGTTCTTTATAATTATACTAGGTATGATATTTTGATAAATAAAAGGTGTTTCTCTTGGAAATTGTTGATTCATTATAGTAATTTCGTGTTTTTTATCATAACTAAATATGAAAAAACAAATATATTTTATAGTTAAAATGTGTTTTGACTTATCAAAAGTAATTTAAATTTATCAACAAAAAAAATCATCATTAATGTTAACAAAAAGGAAAAAAGAAAAAGAAAAAAATGAATAAAAAAATAATGATGTTGATTAATATAAAAAGTAAAAATAGGTCTACATATATTTATTTATTTAAAAGTAAACATTTATATAATATTATTGAAAAACGGACATAATTTAATACAGTATTCTAAAAATATACATTTAGTGTAATTACTTTATAACTAATGGTATAAACTGATTTATATGAACACCAAACTAATTATTTGTTGAATTTGATGTAGATTAAAACCGGAAAATTTTATGAAAATTACACCCTCAAGTGTAATCTTCCTGCCAAAATTTGATATGCTACATATGAGACGTTGCTTTCCGTGGCAAACCATGTTGAGGAAGGAAAAAGTACAAGAAAACATAAGAGAAATTGTGGGAGAAAAAAAAAAAAAACTATTCTCACAAATTATAAAGCTTTCTTGTATCTTATTTCAACTGCGTTTTTATCGAAATTTGAGAACGTAACGTGTTATAATTAAAAATGTTGAGAAAACTACTAATTTTGTTAAGGTAAAATTCATTTTTAATCACAAATTATAGATCAAATCACTTTGTGATCACTAATTTATAAAATATTTCATAAGGTTTCGATCTATGCAAGTGTTGTGCAAAATTAGTTATTCTAGTGATCATCCAATTATTTAAATCTCAACATAAAGAGCAGAGTTTCTCCCTTAGAAGTTGCAAGCTAACATCCACCATAGTATTTTTGTGTGATCAGAAGGGATTTTTTTTTCCTTTTATGGTGCTTGGAGAAGAATTTTTTGACACTGATAGAAATACCATAAATTATGATTTTATGGTAGAACTATAAGTTTTTGAGTAGGAATTTTAAACTATTAAGGCAAATACGATAATTTATATATTTATAAGGTAATTATAAATTTTTAAAAAATTATGATAAATTTCTATAGTGACACTGATGTCATGACAACTCCACAAGGGACTCCATATAAATAAAGGGGCATTTGATATTGTTTCCAGTAATGTTTTTACATTTTCCAAAACATAAAAAATGAAAACATTTTCAAGATTATATTTGTTTATTCAACATTTTCAAAACCATTTCGAAAACATCATTTATAATTATATTGCACCTTTGGGTTTTTTGAAAATGAAAGAAAAAAAAAGTTGTTTTCACTCTTTTATTTTCATTTTATCCCTCCCTCTCCTCTCTCTTTCTTTCTCTCTTTACCTTTGCAATCGCCAACAATGACGATGACCACTGCCGGAATCTCATCTGCCTGCATCTCCAAATGGGATAGCCACCCCTTGGGACCATGCGCGACGTTAGGACCATAGCAGCGATAAGGAACAGTAGATGATTAGGTGGGCATGGCATGATTGGAGCAAATGATCGCCCACCTCTACCGCCCAGATCCAACGAGTGAAGTCGCCACCACCCAGGTTAGTTACGAAGATTTGTTGCTCTCTCCATAGATCTGCTTGTGAGGTTGCCATTCGATGACGGTGATGTAGATCCTATGGAAGATCAAATTTGCGAAACTTGTTGCCATTGGAGCTCAAGCTCATTGGATTTGGTTCTAGTAATGGCTTGGATCTGGTTCTGGCTCCTATGGTTTCAGCTTTTTAGATCTAGTCTTCGTCCTTTGACAAAGGTTCTTTTTATGAGGACTGGTCGAGATTGTGAGGCCAAAGAATGAAAGAGAGAAAGCAAGCTATGAGGAAAGAAGGTGATTCAATGACGACGATGAATGTCTTAGATAGAGAGAGCACGGGGAAAGAGATATATATATATATCTTTGGCTAAAAAAATTTTAAAAAACTAATACTAAAAAAATTGTGACGGACCAGAAAATCTTAACAATGTTACCTAGAATTAAGTTAGGGTTTCTGGAAATTTTCTGTAAATAAAAATATATAGAAACATTGTATTGTAAATTCACGAATAATAGAGTTAATAGAAATAACTAAATGTTTAGGAGGATTTAAAATATCCAAAAAGGATTAAAGAATAAAGTTTATGATTGAGAAAATGATTTCGGATCAAAACACACACAATGGAGTGGTTTCGGTGTCAGAAAAGTATAGACACAAAGTAATGGCAAGTCAAAGTAAAGATAGGACAAGATGAGCATTTTAGGGTTTTAAGAGTTTCGAGATTGAGTTAGATCAAACTTATAGCACGGATGGCTAGGTAAATCCTTCGGTGCGTTCCCTGAGAAATTCCATTATTTCTGGAAAAATGATGATGCTTTTCGGAACTAAAAACCCCAAGTGATTACCTTAAGTAAACCAAGTTCACTAAAAGACAAAAATTTACAGTTTTGATTTTTAGCCAAAGGACAGTAGAATAAGGCAAACCAAATGTGCGGAAGGCCCCAAAAACTCGCCTACGCAATTTTGGTGAAATTCCATTCGGTTTAACTTTTGGTCAAACTTTGACCCTGGATTAATATAATGAGGACAAAATAGATGATGTAAGCATGCATATGTCATAAATGGAAAAAAGAAAAAGTGTGTGAAAAGATTAGGTAGATCTAAGGGCTTGGATTTATAGAAGTTTTGATGAATGCCCTAGATGTTGCCAAAAAGCCATGAATTTAATTTTAGAAAATTTGGGAAATTTCCATATGTTGGATCCGAATGTGCAATGGATCAGTTAATTGATTTTTGGGCTGATTTAGGAGCTAAATTGGAGCCATTTGATTGGTCCAAAAATGCTATAATTTAGTGAAAAATTGGAAAAAGAAAATGGTGGATTTTTTTGTATAAGCCACTGGATTTTTTTTTTAGTTGCTAATCAGCTATTAAACATGTTTTTAAGCTCCAAGAAATTTCAGCAAAACATCCCCCCCAAACAACCTTTAGTTGTCTTGTTTCCTTCCCCACACTAAATCTAAGTTTCTTCAAGTTTTGGTGATAAAATTTTGAGTAAGGTTCATTCCAAATATTAAGAGACGAACATAGTGAGGTAAGCAATGAAAAACTCAAGTTTTCTTAGTGTTTTGAAACCATAAATCAGTATTTGTTGGGTGGAAGAAGTGTAGAAATTTCTAGTTCAAACTTTATGGTTTTAGTCTTGTTTGTGTATTTTATATAAAGGATTAGTGATGAAATTTAAGTTTGGTTTTGTTATTTTAGTATTTTAAAAGTTAGTAGTAGAAGAGTGAATAAGAAAATAATGTTTAAGCATGAAACTTTAAATATGTGTGCTTGTTGCGAGAGTGAAAACCGTGGGTTTTAATAATGAAAGGCATGAAATTTTGGGGAAAAACAAGGTTATGTTTTGGATTAAAAATGAATTAAGTTAATATGGGAGATGAGTTTGTGAGTTTAGAAACTTTGAAACAAAAGTTTGATTAGGCTTTTACAAATGTTTTTACGTAAAAAGTTTGTAAATTTTTACATAAAATAGGCCTCTGGTATAGTACGTGGCAGGTACAAGGGTTTTGAGACGTTATCTAAACGCCGGGAACCAAAAATTTAAGTAGAAATACTATTGAAAATTTTAGAATGACATAAATGGTATTTAGAAATCGAGGGGTAAAATAAGGTTAGAAACGGAAAACCAAGCCCCCTCGGTAACCTAAGTTGAAGAAAAGAAAATGGACGTTTTTAAGATTAGTAAAATGTTCATTTGAAACTCCGAAACGATAGAAAAACAATAAATGACCTTAGAGGATCAAAACGGTAAGTTTAAGATTTTTAAAATACTTAGAATAGATCAAGAGGGTAACTTAGAATGGCTTAAAAAGGGGATTCCAAATACCATGATTACAATTTTAAGGTTAAATATAGTTTTTTTAACAGTACATGGACATGTACTTAAGGAACACGGCCGTGTAGTGAGAATGAATCTCAAACACGCCTAGGGACACAACCATGTAGTGAGGTATTTTACAATCCAAAGTTACATGGTCACGTACACGGTCGTGTACTTATGCATGAGTTAGGCCGTGTATCAGGGACACGGCCATGTAGAGAGACATTTCACAACTTGAAGGTTACACGGCCAGAGACACGGCCGTGTACATGCAATGTACAGGAACACGGGGAGATTACACGGCCATGTTGTGATTATATAAATTACAGAAAGTTACACGGTCAGGAACACGGCTGTGTACCAGGCCGTGTACAGTATACACGCTCAGATCACATGGCCATGTGTGGGAAGAAGCTAGTGACCCGAGAGGTACACGACCAACGGCACGGCCGTGTACCAAGCCGTGTACCAGGCCGTGTACCAAGCCGTGTGCATGAGTTAGGCCATGTATCAGAGACACGACCATGTAGAGAGACATTTCACAACCCGAAGGTTACACGGCCAGAGACACGGCCGTGTACCAGGGTGTGTACATGGAATGTACAGGAACACAGGGAGGTTATACGGCCATGTTGTGATTATATAAATCACAGAGAGTTACATGGTCAGGAATACGGTCGTGTATCAGGCAATGTATAGTATGCATGCCCAGATCACACGGCCATGTGTGGGAAGAAGCTAGTGACCCGAGAGGTACACGGCCAAGCTGTGTAAGGATGCACAGTAAAAAAAAAAATTCCTAGAAAGTTCTAAATAAGACCATTAAGGCTTTAGGTGCTATCATAAGGCTTTAATTAATATCTTAAAAGCCAAAATTCAGATTTTAAGTAAAATAAAGGTAGTTTGATGAAAATTTATTAACCGGAGACATTATTGCCTATAGGAAACTCGACCAGAGACGGACAAGGAAAGCTAAAGGATGCATAAAAGCTCACTTTAGCACAAATACTGTAAGTACAGACATTTAAATGTCTACTCACAAACTGACTTGTCATAGAATTGTGTATATATATATGAGTTATATATTTTGTGGCATGATAATCTAACATGTTCACGAAATTAGAAAGTATAAAAAGCTAAAGTCAAGAAAGATAAACATAAGCAAGATAATAAGACTGAAAATGTAAGGTTAGCGTACTGGTCTCCCCAGAAGTGAGGTTTAAGAATAGCTTCCACCCTAGAAGTGTAGTGTTACCGCAAGAATAAGGTAGTTAATGGCTTAATATACTACCCTCAAGTTTGGTAGTTTAATGATTAACCTTGGGGTTGATTGGTAGGTCGCTCCCTCTTCTCTCATTGGTTTGCACGCATTAGGTACGTTCAACCACGGGCTCACAAGTGAAAGATAAAGAAAGAAAAGAAAGAAAAGAAAAAGATAGAATAGGAAAAAAAAAAAAGAAACCATAAGAGCGGGAAATAGACACACACATAAGAGACTAACCCTAGGTGTTATGCATAAAGCATATTTTATCTGCATATTTGTACTTACTGAGTTTTAGCTCATGAGTCTGTTCGTGATGTAGATAATAAGGGTAAACATCCTACATTATGAAAAAAAAAGGCTAAAGGACGGGCATGCAGATCCTCACAGTGCCATAGATGGGTTATAGATCCGTTTCGCGAAATTTTCCATTGTGAAAGATGTAATAGAAATGTATATGTATAAATGTATAAAGACGAGATAAGTGTATTACGTATAGAAGTGAAGTAAGTTTAAAAGTATACTTATGCAATATAGTATGTTTATATTATTAAGTATTTTAAAGAAAACATGATCGCAAGTATTTTATAAAAATTTAAATGGAGTAATGTATATATGCGATTTCAAAAAAATTATATTTTTACTAAGTCATATAAAATTTTTTTTTATGATTTTCAAGTACAAGTTCTATAAAAGAAATAAAAAAAAGCATATTAAGTAAGAAAAAACAAAGAAAAAGAGAATAAATGACATAAGCTAGTTGGGTGGTCACAAAAATAATATTAAATATAATTTCAAAAATAATTCAAATACTAGTTTTAAAGTATTTTCATATTTAGTTTTTTTAAAAGACAAAAAAAAGTTTCAAAACCAACACCAAAGCTATATAAATCTTTCCCTTTAAATCAAACACACAATATTATATAAATTTTGTTTCATCGCCTAGCACAATTATTTATACCACGATCAATATGTCTTCAAATTTTGGATATTTAACCCGAGATTCGAGAATATAATGTTTTTAAATTTTGCACGTGCAAACGGCTAAAAAAAGCTTACAAAGACTTAGGGGGCGTTTGGTAAACGCATTGCATTTTGATTGTATTTGAATGAAATTTGTTTTTTGAATGTTGTATTTGGTTGAAAAGTATTTATTTTGTATTTGAATGAAATGTGTGTTTGGATGAAAAGTATTTTAGAGTTGAAAAGTTGATGTGATTGGTAAAAGTAGAGATAAATAGTGGAGTTGAAAAGTTGATGTGATTGTTTTAAAAATGTTTTAAATAGTAATTGTTTTCGTAGTACTGTTGCAAAATTTGTGTTTGGTGTAAAATTGTATTGTATTTAAATGAAGTTAAAATGAAATATTAGTGTCAAATAGCACCTTAAGAGAGGTGCCTCAGTTTCACGAACTTGGTTTATGGATCTCAAGGGGAAAAAAAAATTAATTAAAAGCAAAACGTAGACAAGTCCAATCGATCCTACAATACGTATACGAAGAATCGGTGATTGACTGCTATCGTCTTATCTATAGTTCCATGTATAAAAACTACGCGTATACGTGACTAATTAATATATAAATATATATTTATAATGCACCTGATCGTGTAAATTTTTTTTTTAATTTTTATAACGACTAAATGATATATATGTAATTTAATATGACTTTAATGTTATACTAAAAATTTTTACAATAAGTGACAAATATTCATTAATAGATAAGAAATTTCTTGATCTTGTAAAATGGACAACTAAATTAAAAATAAATAAATATGTAAAATCCGATATGAACTTATTTATCAAGTTTTAGTTAATTAATCAAATTAATTAATTATTGAAAGTAAGTAAATAAACGAGATAGACAATTTTTTATGAAGTTCGGTTTTTCTATTTTTTGATGTCACATTCGGATAATAAACTCTTTACTAACTGTAAAACGATTATAAGTACTAATAGTCTTATGTAATTTGAAAACTTTCTCTCCATTATTATCGTTGGTCATCTTGAAACCCAGTCAAAGAATTTATTCAGCAAGATCCTCTTGCTAGTATATATAAAACCCCCTTTAGCTGTTTTTATCTCCTCTAAAAGATGTCTAATCTCTCACTCAAAAGACAAAACAACTAATAGCTTCAATAGTCTTCAAGTATGCTTGAATAATTTTGTACTTAAAACTTCCAATCACTTTTTTGAGACTTAAATATATAGCAATCAAAAATTCAAGTGAATATCAGATTTAGAAGATATTCAAATTTTAAATTGTTTCATGTTTTATTGTAACGCATCATGAAACATTTTGAAATTTAAATCTTTTAACTTTATCCACTTAAACCAAAATCTTACTGCTTTAATTTCATGTATTTTTTCAAAACAAATCTTCTACAGATATGCATTCATATTTAAAAATATATGATCTTTGATTTGAGATATTAAATAGTAATTATAATTCAAATAAGATTTAAAATCTTATGAAAACTAGGAATTTTTTTAATTTCAAATTCTAAATTTATTTTCAAATTATCTAGTTACAAATCCTCTTAATAAGATACTTTTTTTTACGTCAACAATCCATGTAGTGCTTACTACGCCAACTAGCTTTGATTCTAAAATTACAACATGCCTAAACAAATTTATATTTTGACAAGTTGTGCAATATATACTGATATTGTAATAAACTGTATAACACAAAACTAAAAAAATTTAACTAACAAATATTGATTTTAGTTTTTTTTTTAAATTTTAAATAAAGTTATCATGTGTGACAACCCATATAAAACCTAACAATATAGAACACGCCGCCGAGGCAATAGGGTATTATTATTTAGTTTTGTTCTTTTTCACTGAAAAGTATAAACAATGACGCGATCAAAAGAATAATATTTTCGTAATTCATTATTCAACGCCAGTGGAGAGGGAACTCCCAACCAAAAAAGTACAAATAAAAGAAGGTAAAACGACGTCGTCAGAATCCCCTAACCGTTTGTCGGATTCGATCAGGATCTTGCGGCGGCGATCTCGTGGTGCAGAGCGTGTTCTAGCCAAAACCAGGAGTGTTCCATGAGGTCGGGGCTCAATCTAAACATCAAGACGCAGAACTCCATCTGGTTGAGAGCTCCGTCGCCGTCGAGATCGCCTTCCTCCACCATGCCGGCGAGCTCGTCTTCTCTCAAGTCCTGCAGTCCCAGAACCGCCGAGTTCCGCCGCAGGCTGGCCAGCGTTATCACCCCCATCTCCTTGTCCATCAGCAGCTCGAATCCGTTGCAGAGCTCCTTTATCAGCCCTTCTCCGCCCAATTTTTCCGCCATCACCGGCAACAAGTCCTCGAACTCCATACTACCCCTGGCTTTCCTGGTTTAATTATTCTCTAGAGAGAGAAAGTGATGAGAGAGAGATACAGAGAGAGAGAGAGAGAGATTGGTTTTATGTTCGATGTGAGGAAGCATTTGAAGGGGAGAATCTGTATATATAGAGAGAGGGGGGAGAGGGGGAGAGAGATTGGGGAAGCGGGGGGGTGTTTTTCTTCGAAGAAGGAAGGGGGTATGGTCGCCGAATGGATGACAGAAAGGGAACAGACATTTAATTGCGGGTCGGCTTTCTTACGAGATTCTTGCAGTGCAAGTTGCCTCCCAATTTCGCAGAAGTATGTATGGGGCATTACCGTCATTTTATGTATATGTTTAGACCAAAAAATAATGTGATTGCCAATAAATTATTCGTTAATTATTGATGTCTTTATGATGTTAAAGCAAAACATAAATTAATGAGTTCAAAAAGATATATAAGGTGAAATGTTTATAATTTTTTTTTAATAACTTAACGGGGTTGAATACGAAACTATTATTAAATTATATTATAAATTTGTTGTTGTATGATTATGATTAAAAATTTGTCTCTATAATTTTGTTTATAATTACAATTTTACCCTTGAGTTGGACTTTGGTCTTGTCACAGACTCGGGCTTTGAAGAATTATATGGTCAATTTGCACTTTGGACTTGACCTTCCAAGTTTCGCGCCACTTGGAGGGGTAATTTCGGACTTGAGATTCAATCTTAATCAGAGAAGTTTCAGGCTATAAATCTACCCCCCACCCTTTTTTTCTTCTTCTTTTGTTTTGACTTCCAGCACTTGGGTATACATGAATCCTTTGGTTACATCAATAACCAAAAAAAAAAAAAAGGTCTTTTATACCTTTACAAATTTGACCTTGTTCACGTGATTCCATTTCTTTCCTTCCTTTTGAAAGCCAAAGTATTTACACGGCAATTACAAGGTTGGCAAAGAATTCTTTAATATCTTATTGTCTTTAGAACAAAAGGAGGAAAAAATAAAAATAAAAATAAAAAATAAATGTCCAAGTACATAATATATAGTTTATTCAGCTCCTATCTTTTAGGTTTATTTCTACGATCGTTCTGAAGGTTCCTTGCAAAAATCTTTAGAAAATGAGAAAATGAGAAAGTTCGTATGGGTTGATAATTTAATTATTATTATTTTTAAATGTGTTTTGGATAAAGTTGGTGGATTGTAGATCAAAGCTCAACATAAACATTAATGATTTGTGTTTCATGATCCAACCTTAAATTTTAGATATGCATAGGGGAAATCTTATATTGCTTAAATTAAGGTTAAACTTTGACCCTTAACTTGATAATGTTAGGATGATGCAAATGATGCAATAATTTTTGTAACTAAGATATACACTTAACTAATGAGAGTCATGGAGAGCTTCCAAAATCTGGTGCTCCTAAACTCGATTTAGGTATTAGGAATTAAATTCCAATGTTATTATTCAATTATTTGTTAATCTATTCTACTTATTTTGAGTGGATTCTAATCCAACTCTGGTGTAAATACCTTTTTTTTTTTTTAAGTTAAAACCCTTCTTTTTTAATTTTTTAAAAGAAAATTAGAATTCTTACACGACTTAATGAAATTAAAAAAAACAGGTGTTAAATGAAATGAGTTCTATTTTTCATTACACTCATTTTAAAATTATTAAATCTTATAAAAATTACAAAAATAGGATCCTATCAATATTTTTATTTCAAGTAAATTGGATTAATCATACCATAAAAATCTCCCAATTTTTAGTCCAAACCTTGAAGAAAGATAATTATAGACCAAAGGTCAAGCACCGACCATCAAGACATATGCTAGAAAACTTCCGTTATTATTCGCCGGTTCTTCCTCGTCGTATTTATTCTTTTTTTTTTTTTTTTTGCCCTGGTACAACAAAAACATTTATTTTTTTCTTTTACTCAAAAAGAAAAAAAATCTATGACGGGGAACAATTACTTTTCCATAATTCAATGGCCATTATTTAATTTAAATAAGAGTGTAAGTAATCTATATCATACCAGATTATAATCCAAATAATTCAAATAAGAACCTTATATTTAATTCAATTGCGTTTTAATCCTGAAGTTTCAAAATTATCAAATTCTTTTATTTAAAAAAAATACAAAAAGCAAAAAAAAAAAAAAAAAATCTAAGAAATTATTGGAAAGAGATAGCTGTGAGTGTAAACCCAGATTCTGGCAAGGCAAATTGTGGTAGGTTGCCGTCGCAGTCGCAAGAAGGGGAGGTTGAATCGCATCTTCAGGAGTGGGGGAACGGCGACTTCGAGGGCTGGGGTGGGTCGCCATCGCTAGATGGCGGGGAGATTTGCCGAGGCAGGTCGGCCATTAGAGTGGGGAAGATTGGTGTTGTTGCCAATCACTGGCTTTAAGTACTACCTGAGATGCGAGGTGGCTTCCCTAGGTGGGATGCGCGGTGGCTCCGCTATGAATGTTGAGACCAACATCTATGGGTTTCTCACCGGTGTTCGACTCTTTTTTTTTTTTTTTTCATAAGTTCTTATTTTTTTTCCCCTACGTTCAGACTTCTTCTAAAAGAAATAAACTCAAAACAAAACGTGGATTCTGACTAGAGGAAAGAAAATATGCAAACTAACATTCAAACTTATTTCATCTCACAACTTTAATTTCACAAATCAAACTAATTTTACAAAATGAAATCTCAAGTTGAATATAAACCCATCAACTTATATTTTGGGATACCCCCGGTGACGGCTGCAAGAGGCACCAATGTCGTTCTCCCTCTCCATCGTTCTTCTTCTTTGCTAGCATCTCATGGTGGTGGGGAAGCTGGGCGTCGTCAAGGAGTGGGAGGATGATGGACGGGTCCGTCGCCGGAGAACGAGTTGGGAGGAAAGTGGGTTGCTGGGAGGACTTGCCTTGTTCGAGTGTGATTATCAAAAATAGGGCAGAAATTCTTATTTCATAAAATAAAAGGATATTTTACTATTGGATTTTAGAGGGAGTGTTTAATCAAATGTAACAGTACTCATCTTATGTTCCATAAACACTATTATTTTAAGCCTTTATTTTTTTTTTATCTTTAGGGCTTATATATATATTTTTTTACCCTATGGGAAAAGTAAGTTCTCCCACATAGAAGTACCAAAAATATAAAAATCATGCCCAGGAAAAATAAAAAAGGAAACAAGGAAAAAAAAAAGACAGAAATTAACTTCCAAAAGCGCATGGAACGAGATCGTGAGATGTGATATAAACCTTACATTTGGCGACCTGTTATAGGATCAAAAGTATATTTGATTTGTCGATATCCATTTTTGGCAAAAAAAAAAAAGGGTGGCCCATTAAACCATAAAAAGAAAAAACAATGGAGACCCCTAAACCATAAGAAAGAAAAAAAAAAGCTATGTTTATGTAAAAATTTTATTTTTAAAAAATAAAAAATTTTTTATTTTAAGAAAATATATATTTTTAAATTTTTATATTTGAATATCTAAAATTTTTTATTTTTTAAAAATAAAAAAAAGAGCTTTTTAAAAATAAAATTTATCCACCAAAACAATTTTTCACTCTTAAAAGAAAAATTCAAATAATTTTTTATTTTTTAAATTTAAAAATTTTTTATTTTTAAAAAATAAACTTCTCATTTAAATATATAGTATCGTTAGCCCCGTTGTTTATGTCTGATTTTATGTCGTATTCCGTGTTTGACAACTTCCACCACCCCAAATACGATGTTGACTTTTTGACTTTACTGTAAAGCCGGTGAGTAGGTAATTTGATTTCACGAGTGACGAACACATGACATCAGGAGCTTGACTTGGACTTTTCATGTAAAATTTTCACTTTTCTTTTGTTAATTTTCTGTCGACGGTTCCTGATTTTCTAGTATTTATCGTCTCCCTAGTCAAACACTGCCAAAAGGTCAATCTGTGAGAGGCCGTCGCCACTTTCTAAAATTCTAGTCTTGTAATTCTAATCTCCAAGCCCTTTGTAGCACCGAGGCTTTAGTACAATAATGACATTTATAGTTTGTTTGGATGTGAACATGATTTTGTCCCTTTATATTTCTTGTTAAACATTTAAACCTTTTTACATATGACAAAACCTTTTTTTTCTTTTGAATTTTTTTATAGGATTTTGTCTAATTTTGTAATGATTTTTTTATCTCATTAATAAATAACCTCAATTTTATCTAATAACATTTTTATTTTAGAAATATAAATTTTTTACTTATCCAAATATTATTTCATTTTTGGATTAAAAAGACTTTTTAATATCAAACATGACATATTATTTTTTTCGTGAAAATGAATATCTTATCTAAATAAAGGGTCAATTGCTCTTTAATTGTTGAGAAATCAAAGTAAACATATTTCCCTTGTAATTTTTGTTTTTTAACGATTCTCCTGTGAATTTTTATATTTTGTAATATTTTCCCGATAACGTACTTAGCTAGGTGGTGGCTAATGTTTTCACGTGATGTTGGAACAAACAACATGGTAGTCCACTAATTTGCGAAATTTGATGTCTTCTACGAAAACAACTTTTGGCTTGGACAAAACCCTCCTTGTATTGTTGATTTGTTTTTGGCTGCGTGCCTTTTATACAGTAATTTCATTTTCCTTTGGAAAAAAATAAATAAATAAAACTGAAAAAGTAACAAATTTACCGGTTCAATTGTGCGATTAAAAAAGATATATTGTGGCATCAATGCGACTGCCACTAATTAAGAGCATTATTTTTGAGTTGTCATACTTGATCAAATCTATTACTTACTTAGATCAGTATGATGGTGGCTTTTCGAGTGAATTGACTATTTCGCTTGTCGACCGCTTATGAACGATGACTTTCTTCTGGCTTTCGGATTTTCCAAGTCTCAAACAGAAAGCAGCCTGTTAGTAGAGCTCTCGTGGGGGCAAAGTAACAAACAAGTTCATTCCAACCAATAACTAATTTCATCAAATCAACTAATTGCTTTTTGGTCAATCTAAATTATATCCCATAGAATGTCAAATAAATAAATAAATAAACAAAGCAAAACAAAATAAAATGACTATAGTCTAATGTTTACCTTAGAATTATGGTATAATTCATTATTTTGATATGTGCAATGAAACGTGTTTTTCGCCTAATATGTGACACTCAAATCAATATGAACCGCTGAAAATTTATTATCAGCTCTCATCTAAGAAAAATAGAGCTCCATTTTTAACAATTGAGATCGATTTAACAGTGATCTAGAAGCTTAAAAAAAAAAAAAAGGCAGCATGATGCATCTCAAAGTAAGGGGTTGTGCTGCAATTACCTATTGTAAGCTTTTTGGAAGAAGAGTTTGTAATAAACCTTTTTAGCTCAGAGTTATTGAATTATTTGTTTTATATTGACAGTTAATGCTTTATTACATGTTGGTTGAATTTGAAAGTGTGATTACAACAAACTTGCACTTATGTGAGTGCAGCTCTACTCTGCATTCTAAAATATATATAATATGATGAATAGTTTGAGATATTCATTATACCAAGGACGCTTGGCACTCAATTGGAGGAAAAAAATAATTTTCACACATTCATTATATTCTGATAAGAAATGAAATGAAAAGAAAGGTACATATACATTGCTCCACAAAAATTTAATGCTGATAGAGTGGTAGCTTTCATAAAATTGCTAAAGGAACAAGAAAAGGGAGTAACGATCCCGTTTTTGCTATCTTCCATCTTCTAAGGTGACCGTTAATTCGTTATGAGAACATGTTTCTGGTTTACTTGAAGAAGAAGCTCTGCTAGACGGGCATCGCCTTACTACAAATGCGGGTTGTTTTGGAGTTGGAAGTGTTGCAGTTTCACTGCCAAGCATGAAAACGACTTTAGACATGTTAGGGCGGTCGCTTGGATCTTCTTGGACGCATAACAGCCCGATGTTAATGCACTTCAAGTATTCCTCTTTCTTGCAAGTTCCACTCAGTGTCTGTTCCAACAAATTCAATGCCTTCTCTTCTTTCCAAAGATGCCATGCCTGAGCAATATGTAAAATAAAAGAATTAGATATTAAAATGATGCTATATTGGGCAGTAAGGACGAGAAAACACTACTAATTCAGTACTGAAGTTTGAGAAGAGTACACACATAGCCCAGGAGGCTTAAAGCTTGTTCAGGCTCATAAAATCCAGTGTTCCTTTTTCCACTTATGATCTCGATCACAACAACTCCGAAGCTGAAGACATCGGACTTGACTGAAAATAGGCCATCTAAAGCATACTCTGGAGACATATAGCCACTACAAAAACAGGAAAACATTGTCAAAGAGATGGTGGATTGAAGTATTTGCTTGAATAGTATTAAAGAAAACATTGTGAGCTTACTATGTTCCAACTACTCTTTTGGTGTTTGCTGCAGTTTCATTGCCACCAAAAATCCTCGCCAAACCAAAGTCAGAGATTTTGGGATTCATCTCTTGGTCTAGTAAAATGTTACTAGTTTTTAGATCTCTATGAATAATCCTCAACCTGGAATCTTCATGAAGGTATAGAAGCCCTCTTGCAATTCCCAAAATGATGTTGAAACGCATATTCCAGTCCAAGAGCATGCATAACTTTCGGTCTTCCAAGAAATTAGTTTTTCATCATAGGAGACGGTTAGTTTCCATTCATAAGGATTTAGCATGAAATGAAAACAGTAGAACTGAAATTTGGATACTGACCAAATATGAAAGAGTCTAAGCTTTTGTTAGCCATGTATTCGTATATTAACATCCTTTCTTCTGCTTCAACACAATAACCCAAAAGTCTAACCAGGTTCCGATGTTGAAGTTTCGCAATCAGCAGGACTTCATTCTTAAATTCCTCATGGCCTTGCCCTGAACCACTTGAGAGTCTCTTTACAGCAATTTCTTGTCCTCCCGGTAGCCCACCCTGTGCAAGATTCCGAAATGAACCTCTCTGAGATTAGCAGGAACCAATAAAATTGACTCTTAACAAGTTTCAGTAAAAAATTCTGTACCTTGTATACAGGTCCAAAGCCTCCTTGCCCAAGCTTGTTTGCGTTCGAGAAGTAACCTGTTGCAGCAAGTATGCTTTCGAGATCCAAGAAAGGTACTTCTATGCCTTCGGTATCATCCTCTTTGTACCTGCCTGATTCAATGAAGCTTTTGGCACGCCTATCGCTGTCATGTAATTGAAGCACCGCATTCTTTTCAAAGCTTTTTTTGCTGTCTGAAAATCAAATGTTCATTGTACCAACTTAAAATTCACTTGTGCTGAGGGATATACATAAACATAAACTGTTTTTTGCCTAGTCGTTACCTTGTCTTTTGACCAGCTTTCTTCTCCACCAACAAATATAAACAATAGTACTTGAGATTGTAATTATAGCTGCAATACTAATGAATATGACTATAATGGTCAGAGCCAATGTCATCCTTCCTCTTCCGGTTTTCTTGCTGTGACCGCCCTCTGCATCAATAGAAAGAAGAATTTTAAAGCCAGCATATCAATTTTTTTTTCTATTTTTGATCATAAAGATGCTTAAAAAGTGGATTGAATCTTGATATTATGGCAGCATACCTTGAGTGCATTTCAAGTCCAAGCTATCCCAACGAAAGTTTTTGTTGCATAGGCACCTATTCTTCCCATCTTCAGTTGCATTACAACTTGAATTTGGCCAGTCCTGGCAGTCAGCAGGTGAAGAACATATTGGCTCTAGCGGTTGTTTCCAAGCAATTTCTAATTCCACTCCATCTTTCGGTATCAACTCAGAACTAAAATTGGCCAAGTTAGCATTGCAACCGCTTATCATATGAAATGGTAATGACTGGTTGAGCTGCAGAAAATTGCCACTTGAAATATTTTTGCAGCTGTCTATGTCGTTGATTCGGACAAAAAATGTTTGCGTATCTAGATTGATGGTTGTGACTCTGTAGGTGCCCTTCAGTGTCTCAAAGTTGACCTGGCCATCGGTGATGTTACAGTAGAAACTATTGTACAAGGGGTCACCACATTTTGGCCCAGTGCTAAGCGGATAAGGGATCAGGTTTGTGCCGCAAGCTTCACAACTCCTCTGTGTGAACTCTACAAAAATGGGACTCGTTTAAATGCAGTAAAAAAATAAAAAAAGACAAAAAAACAAAATTCGGTTTTCCATCAACAGATTGTCTGAAAGATCTGAAACAGGACAATATTAGCAATGCCATGACTGAATTTAATGTAACTTCTTATCTAATACTTTGAGAAGGCGAGAATGCCATATCTGACAATGCCAAGGTATAAACGTCACAGAGTTTTATAATAATAGTAAACTAGTTTCACCTTTTCAGTTCAATCATTATAATAGACTTGTTAAATTCGAGAAAACACAGAGGAAAATGAGTACCTATATCAGAGACTGCCGCACGAACATGGAGGTTCCGGTCATTTCTATACTCCTCCTGAAGGTTGTTTAGCTCTTCGGACCAAATCCAACATGCAGAACTCCCTCGTGTCATCTCAGCTTCTTCATATAAGTAGGCTTGGCACTGGCAGTTGTTGAGGCACTCCGTTCTGCACTCCATTTCATTCTTCGCATTGAATTGAGAATCCGGATTTCCGACTTTCATCATCTTCAGGTCCAAGAATGTGTCACCCTTACTACATGTGGTTGTTTTTCTAGCACATCCGCCTAAGTAATCTCCGGTGTTCCAGTTTTTTGGCGAGATTGACTTGAAACCGGGCAAACATTTGCAGACCAAGTTGTTCTTACTGTTGCAGCTACCAAAGTTTCCACAAGCATTGTACACACTGCATTTGTCTCTGGGCTCTGCCCAAATTGCAGACCAGACGCTATGCGAATCCCACAGCAGATGCTGAATTTGACCCGAAATACTCATAACCAGCCTTGTGTTGACGTACAATGATGGTGTGAGATAAGGAATAGAGTTGTTGCGGACTGTTTTGGAAGTGAAATTAGAGAGCAAATAAAGTATTGTTGGAGGCATCTCATTGAGGCTAATGAATCTCCCCGAAACTCCACTGTTCCAGTACTTCACCGATCTCCTCAATATAATGACCTGGTTTGTCCTTTCTTGATCCTGCTGAAATGTGAAGTTCCCTGATGCTGGATCATCAAAACTTTTCCATGAAGTCAACACCAAATCCTCATCCAACAACATTCCTGGAAGAAAAGTATCCGTTGGATTCTTAAAACTTTGCCAGAGAATTCTCACCGTTCGGTCTTCTCGATCTTCACCACTCAGTACCAAATTCCCAGAATCCAACAACTTCGCTGTTGTGTTCATATGAGATGGGCCTGCCCTGTTTGTTGACCAGTAAGTTTTCCCACTTTCATCCAAAACCTTGAGATTGCCATCTTCCGAAACAGCGAAAACGCCATTAGTACCAGAAAGCGGGCTATCTCTATTGGCAACCCACACAACTGTTTTGGGATTAGAATTGTAATACCATATCCCAACATATCTCCTATTATCAAAGCTTCCATTAGGAGTGAAAAATCCCAACTCAAAAACTTCTCCCGCCGAAACCAGAGAACCCCTTGTCTCATCACTTAGCACACCGCTAAATGTGATGGTATCTTCAGCTGAACAACACACAAAAGAAGTGCACGACAAGAAAGAACAGATCAAAAAGCTTATAAACAGCATTTGATTTGTGAGCTTTCTTCTTTTGGTTACCATAATGACACTCTAAGATATTCTTGTTAACCAGAAAACCAGAAGTCGCACAGTAGTTAAAAAAGTTGTTTAATCATTAAAATCTTTCCATAGAGCCCACCGCAGGATTCACATGATTTTATATTTCTTTTCTGCTAAAGTGCCTCCTTGCTGTTTTTCACTCTAGGAACTGCCCCCACATGTGTAATTTTTCTAGTACTTGACATTTGCCGGGAATTTATTGGCTAATTTTAATAAATTTTCTTTAGCGGTCATAATTGTATATAATGGGTGACAATGACACTAGTTGAAAGGTGTTTGAATATTTTTTTGGCCGTGGCATGCAGATTGAAATAATCAAAAAGTCACGGGGAAAAACCAGTCAAGCGGAGACTGAAAAGACAATATGTCCAAACACAGTTTACCATACACGTTTAACTTCCAAATCCCACAAAAAATAAACAGGAGAAAAGAAAACATGATAGCTTTCATGGTTCTTGTTTTAACAATTATATAAATAGGGTAGGCTCTTCATTGGGGTTGTAGCCAGTTCATTGTAGATTATATGGAAGCTTATATTATATTCTAAGCTAAGCAAATATATTCAATACGTAAGTAGACCCCACGTACAGAAGTCCTAAAACTGAGATGATTTATCTTTTATATCGTAATTTTTTAATTACATTTTCGCATCATGTGTTTTTATCATAATAGATGGATATTTCAATTCTCATAGATATCCAACCTAATCTTGATTTTTAATTATTAATTTATATGACTATGAGCTATTTTCTTTTCCATAACGGATACAATCTTTTTAATTTTAATTGATACGTAAATTAATACTTAAAAATTGAGATAAAAATTGATGTCTTAGTATTATTTTTTAATTTTTTATAGAAATGTTCTAAAAATAACATATATTTAGAATGTTGTCCCTTTTATAATGATTTTAGAATTTATCTTTTTATAATATCAAGTAAAAAATGATTTCAAGATAAAATTTTGAATCATGAGATAAAAATTTTTAACATGTAACCTAAAAGGTTTTTTTTTTTTGTTGTTAAGAAACGATTTTCTCTATTAATTTGGTACTTAAAAAAAAAAATACTCGAATCAATTTTTTGAACTTTAAATGTTACTTAAAGTATTTAAATAAAAACGGCAAAGTAATAATGTTCTCTCTCTCTCTCTCCCTCTCTCTCTCTCTAAGAATGATAGGGTTTTTTTATTTTAAATAATTTTTTCCCCTTAAACCAAATTTTTTTTTTAAAGACCGACATGACGTTTCCTATCCCTAAGCATGACCTCAAAGGTGCATGGAGGTGTTTCTTCAAGTATTATCTAAAACGTTAGATCAATTCACCAATCCAAGTTGTTGTTGTCATTTTTTTAGTACTATTCAGAATCTTCCGTGGTTGAATCTACACTCCATGTGTATAAAATTAAAAATACATTTATCTTCTTCATAAATAAGTGCATATTAGACAGTTGTAGGAGGCGACTATTCAACAATTCGTAAGCATGATCCACTGCTTATCGTAAGAGGGCAATCACTTAAATCTGTAGCTTAAGTGGTAAGTCCACTCCAGTATGCTATCAATATTTTATTTATTAAAAAAGTATAAAACAATATATATATATATACACACACACAGAAAAGCCTTTTTATATACTCTAATATATAATATTTCAAAATTACAATTATCTTTTAATTAAATACTCAATGCCTATTTCAAAATTATAAATGTATTTTTGTCATCTTATAATAATTAAATAAAAATTCAATGCAATAATTAATAAACAATCAAATATCAAATTTAACATTTGTTATTTTGGTAATAAATTTATCATTAAATTACCGTTAGCTAATTTATACTTAAAAATCTTATTGATGCTAGTTTAATATACGATAAGGCTCTGTTTGGTAAATGTATTATATTTGTATTACGTTTGAATATAATGTATTTAATACAATTTGTATTTAAAGGAAAGGTATTTGTATTGTATTTGAATACAATGTATGTTTGAATGAAAGTATTTGAATTATATTTAAATAATGAATATGTGATATGATAGATAAAAGTAGAGAGAAAAAGGAGAGAGAAAAAAAGAGTATATGATGTAATTAATTAAAATAATAAAATAATAAATTGTATTAAATTTAAAATGTAATATGATTGGTATTTGAATGTAATATTTTTATATTCAAGTAAAAATTATACTGTATTTAAATATAATGTGAATACAATACTGAAAACAAATGACATCTAAGTTTAGATAGAATTTTTTAAATTCCTAATTTGAAAAATTTTTTATATATTTTTTAGTAAGTAAAAGTTATAGATATCATACCATAACATAAATATACTTAAATATACATAAATATATTTTAAAAAAGTTAAAAGCTCAATTATTGGAATGGGAATCTTGGTAGACAGGTTGCAACAAGGTCAAGCTCGTTGGAATTTTCTAACTTGCAGCACTTTTTGATTGTGGTCCCTTTGGCCATTAAAAAAAAAAAAAAATTCTTGCTCTTCCACTGTTTTTCGTGGGAAAGAATTGGAGATACGTTTTAAAGCCTTTGGCGGGTTTCGTTTTGTGAAGCAACTTACAGCTTCTTTTCTGTTTTCTTTGTATTTTAATAATTAAACGATAAAGACCCATGACGACCATTGTCGGTCTGGATGGTTATTTTATTAAGCTAAAGGTGGAAAAATTAACATGTACCTAAGCCTAGGGTGGTTTTATTACTTGGCGCAAGTATATTCAATAGCTCTTTGATTTCATAGTGTGATTTTCGATCCGACGCTACTAAGATGGCGTTTAGTTTTATAGGAACCGAAAGTTTTGGTTCATATTCAAAATTCTTGTGAGAGAAAATAATGTAAAAGAAAAAAAAGTTTAAATTGTGGTTTAAAAGCTAAGTAATAAGTAGCACAAGTTTTAGTGAACTTGACATTTAAACAATATGGTTGAGATTTAGGAGCAGTGCCATCTCGAGAGATCATTTTACAATATGGATTTTCTAGCCATAGTAATCTTCCTGGGAGCCATCAATCTTTATTCGATTTGTCATTGAGGTTTATCTCAAATGTACATATGATTATATCTGAAATCTGACTCTAGTACTACTTGTTGAGATCTTAAGATAACATTAACCTAAAGAATTTATAGTAAATAAAAGATATCAGAAAATAATTAAAATAAATAATAGGTTTTTAAAATATTTATAGTAACTAGTTGATTTATCGAATAAATAGAAAATTTATGAGATAAATAATATATTTACAAAGCATAAATAAATTATTTATTTTGTAAATATATTATTTATCTAGTACTAAATGCATGATTTATCTTATAAATCTGTAATTTACTGGAAATACAATAAAAATCTATTATTTGTTTTAATTATTTGTTGAAAACTGCTATTTACTAGTAGGCCATGCCAAATCTATTTACAATTCCATGTCTAGCTAACGAGGAATTTCCTTTTCGCACATACTCAACAAATACCACATAAACAACTGATTTTGCAAGAACTTTGCACTTTGCAGTTACAAAATGGAAAGACATTATCAAGAAAAATCATACAGCATCAACTAAACAAAAATAAAAAAAAAAAGTCAATAAAACTGGGTACATAGACAGGTTAAGTCTTGAAGGAAGGGGGGAAAAAAAGAAAGGAGGAAAAAGTCTTTGGCACATTTGTTACCGACCTTCTTCAAAACTAAGTGTAATTTCAGCTTTTGTTTCTGGCTTAGTAGAAGACGAAGCAGTGCTAGATCCTCTTCTAAGCACAAAGGCCGGTTGGTTTGGAGATGGAAGTGTTGCAGATTCACTGTCAAGCATGGTGATGACATTCCCCATGTTGGGCCGATCGTATGGGTCTTCTTGCACGCATAAGAGCCCGACGTTCACGCACTTTATGAATTGATCTTCTTTGCAACTTTCTTTCAACGTCTGATCCATCAAATCCAACACTCTGTTTTCTGTCCATAGTCTCCATGCCTAAAAAGAAGAAAAAAAAAAAAAAAAACTGTTAGTACCCGGTTTGGCTTGTATGATATGGAATATGGTTGACAAGAGGCATAAAATGCACTTACATAACCTAGGAGGGTCAGAGGTTGATCGGACAGAACAAATCCTGTATTTCTTTTCCCACTAACAATCTCAAGTAGAACAACGCCGAAACTATAGACATCGGATTTGACCGAGAAAGCTCCTTCTAGTGCAAACTCTGGAGCCATATAACCGCTGCATTGTGGATAACTATAGTCAATATGGACTCCTCTTAAAAGCTTTGAAAGAATTGGGAAAAGTCCTGTTGTGCAATTATATTTTTCAAGATGAAACTTACTAGGTTCCAACTATTCTGCTTGTGTTGGCCTCTGTTTGGCTGCCACCAACCATCTTTGCCAAGCCAAAGTCGGATATTTTTGGGTTCATAAACTGGTCTAAAATAATATTACTAGTTTTCAAATCTCGGTGAATGATTCTTAATCTAGAGTCTTGGTGAAGATAAAGAAGCCCTCGAGCTATCCCCATAATAATGTCGAAGCGCAGCACCCAGTCCAAGTCAACACTTTTTGTGTCGTCTTTCAAATTATGCATCCCCCAACATAAAAAAAAAAAAGGGAAAATTAATGATAGGCACAATTAATCAAGCCACAAGAATAAAGCAATATAACTATATACCAAATATGAAGGAGTCTAAACTCTTGTTAGGCATGTATTCATAGAGTAAAAGCTTCTCATCGCTTTCCATGCAATATCCCCGAAGACGAACGAGATTGCGATGTTGCAGTCTTGCTATTAAAAGAACCTCATTCTTGAATTCCTGTAAGCCTTGGCCAGAAACACTTGAAAGCCTCTTTATTGCAATTTCTTGACCCCCTGGAAATTTTCCCTGATTTTAAAGTGATCCCCATATACGTTAACATTATTGTTAAGCCAATACCGTGTTGAGCGAGAAATTAGTAAAAGCGTCAACATAGTACTGAAGCTACCTTGTACACAGGACCATAGCCACCTTGTCCGAGTTTGTTTTCATCGGAGAAGTCATCAGTTGCAGCTAGTATGCTTTCTAAATCGAAGAACGGCACATCTATGCCTCTTTCAGCGTCTTCCTTGAACTCACCAGAGTCTATCAAGTCTTTGATTTGTCTTTCAGTGTCCAATGCGCGGAGAGCTCTATTTCTTCGTTCAGATAAATTTCTTTTTGCTGAATTTAAAATTAATGCTACGTTGGTCATGCAATTCATTACATGCAATAAATTCTTGAGAGTTTCATTGTTTTTTAAAAAAAAAAAAAAACCAAATAACCATAATGTGAAAAAATTACCTTTTGTTTTGGCTGTCTTTCGTTGCCACAAAATAAAAGAAAAGGCAATGCATGCCAGAATGATTACACTTAAAACCGTTAGCACAACAATTAGAGATAATGGACGTTTTGTTCTAGAAATCTTTTCGTCTGATGGCGCGCGAGTATGCCCTGCAAGATAGCAAGAAGGCAGCTTGTGAAATGCGGATTCAGCTTCATTATTGTTAACGTAATGCATATTTTACTTGAGAAGTTGTTTGAATTGTTAAATGCATTAATGGGGCAGCGAGGGAAGGGTGTTAGTATAACTAGTAGTTTCACAAATGATAGATTTTTCGTCAACAATCACCTAGTTGGAATTTATCCCGTAATATACTATACTCACCTTGTTGACCAATACAAGTCAAGTTAACACCATCCCACTGAAAGTTTGTATTGCAAAGGCATCTCTTCTTTCCATCACTGGCCGCAGAACTACATGTTGAATGTCGCCATTCTGTGCAGTTTGCCTGCGCAGTACAGGTTGGCTCGCTGGGTATGTTCCAACCAATCTCTGCCTCGACTCTGCACTTGGGTGTATAGATCCAACTAGTGACGTAGAATGGTAACAACTCGTTGAGCTGCAGATTCTTGCCTCTTGAATATCTAGCCTCGCAGTTATCCAAATCCTGGACTTGGATAGTGAAATTTCGGGTAACTTGGTCAATGCTAATCACTTGGTATTCAACGCTGGATGCCTTGAAACTGACCCTGCCAGTGGAGGTGTTGTTGCATCGGAACCTGGAGTATGAAGGGTCGCCACAATCAGGTCGGGTGCTCAGGGGATAAGGGATCATGGTTGTTCCACAAGGCTCGCAGTTTCTGCTGGTTGATTCTGCATTTTGTAATGTGTTAAAAGTCATTACCAAAGTCTCGAATAAAAGAAAACGGCGCTGGAACATTGATCAAACCATACCAGAATAGAACATGCTAATACAAACGTTAAATCATAAGGTTTTACAATACAAATGTTAAGGGGGAAAAAAAAAAGAGAGGAGATTAGTCTTTCAGTTTTAATCGCTCCGTGTTAATTGAGCATAAGGTTTTAAAATCTCATATTTTGTTTTCTCAATTGTGGTCATTTTAATGTAAATTATTAGGCTCCATCTGGTAAACGCATTGTATTTGTATTGTTTTGAATGCATTGCACTGAACGCAATTTTCATTTAAAGGAAAAGCACTCACATTGCATTTAAATGTAATATATGTTTAGATAAAAAGTATTTAAATTGTATTTAAATAATAATATGTGATGTGATGAGTAGAAGTAAAGGGAAAAAATTGAGGGAGAAATAAAGTATGTGATGTGATTAATAAAAATAATACAAAAAGTAAAATAATGAATAGTAATTATATTAGATTTAAAATGTGATGTAATTTATATTTGAATGTAATATTTTTGCGTTTAGATAAAAATTGCATTGTATTTGAATGCAATGCTGAAAACGTAATTTTATGTTTAGATAAAAATTGGATTTCATTTGAATGCAATATGAATGTAATGTTGGAAACAAATGACACTTAGTCTCTGGCATAATACATGCTCAATTACACCTATACACATGTTAAATTAGAGGACAAAAATATATACATGTAAATTTTCCATATTAAGTGGTTATGACTATTGATTAGTGGTAATACCATTTACGACTCCATCACATAATATAGAGTTCAAATATCCCATACCCAGCTTAGAAAAATTATCATAAAAAATTATTAGCTACATGTTTATTTTTTAAGAGTAAAACGGTCATCTCCATTTGGTCTAATATTTTATTAGTGCTATAAAAAATTAGTCTCGCATTTTGTTATAATTCTAAGGCTAATGCTGTTTTTATTTTCTCCTTTTCTAGATGCTAAAAATAGTACTTATCACCACACTGCACTTCATCAAGAAGAATTTTCACCTACACTTCCTAATCTTGGATTAATTTCTCAAATAGAAAACAAAAGCAATGTGCAAATGAATTTATGTATCTTTTCTCACCGAGTCTTAAAATTATAAGCCTTCAATAATTAGTACTGCCTGCAAAACTATGATCATAACTAAATTAGTGAAGATAGATTTCCAAGGAATCTATGTATAATAGTCTGTTAAACTTATAGTTGACATATGAATTTGTGATTGGTTAAAAATAAACAAGGTTGATCACAAGCAAAAGTAGCTTAAAAGTCACCTAAATCAGACGAGACAACTTGGACAAAGATCTCACGACCGCGGGGATACTCCTCTTGAAGATTGTTGAGAGGATCCTGCCATGTCCAACACAATGCACGATCAGGGGAATCAGGATTCTTCCCCCGAATGATGTTCTTGTTAGCCGGCTGAAAGGAGTAAGCCTGGCAAAGGCAGTTGCCAAGGCATTTTTTCCTACACTCAATCTCGTTGTTAACTGGCAAGCCTTCTGATTCCGGGCTATCTACTTTCATCATCTTCAGCCTCAAGAACTTTGTATTCTTCTCGCTGCAGAGCTCCTTTACCCTGTTGCAGCCACCGGAGAAATCCCCTGAGTTCCATTTCTTTTGGGGATGTGGGCTTGAACCCGGGCAAGCATTTGCATGACAACCCATTATTGCTGATACAGCTGCCAAAGTTTCCGCACGCCTTGAACACACTGCAATTGTCTCTTGGTTCCCACCATCGCAAAGACCAAGCCTGTTTGTCCTCATCCCACTCCAGGTACTGAATTGTTCCGTTCGATTTAAGCACCAACATCGTGCCAAAATAGCCTTCTGGATTCCCATTTTTGCCAGGTTTAGTGTAATTTATTCTGTTCGATTTAATCGCCAACCTCGTGCCAAAATAGCCTTCCGGATTCTTATGTCCGCCAGTTACACCGGAATTTGATAACAAGTAAACTATTGTGTCTGGCATCTCGGGTGGCCCGAAAAATTTTCCCGCCTCTCCACTCTTCCAATATGTATTCGAATCGTTCCTGATCACATACCGGTTTTCTCCGTTGTGGTCCAGTTTAAACCAAAACGGCCCTTCTCCTGGATTGTCTTCTTCTTTCCATGAAGTCAATTGGAAGTTTTTGTCCACCTGCATACCCGGTAAAAATGTATTAGTTGGGTGTCTAAAGCTCTCCCACAAGCTCGTTGTCGCCCACTGACCATTAACGTTCTCTCTCAACATCAGATTTCCAGTGTCCAAGAGCGTCACCGACCTGTTCGATGTTGACGACGACTTTGCAGGATCCGCTGACCAAAAAGATTTCCCAGTATTATCATCCAGTATTTGGAGGTTTCCATCTTTCGTGATGCTGAAAACTCCAGAGTAATTTAGTAGTGGATCGTTTCTGTTGGCCACCCACACGATAGTCTGCTGAGAAAATTTGTGATACCATATTCCAACATATCTCCTGATCTCACCGGAATCACTTCCATCAGGAGTAAAGAATCCCAGTTCAAATTTCCCTCCAGCTGAAACCAGAGTATTATTCTCCGTTGCGTCATCCAAAATCCGATCGCCGACTCTCATGGTATCTCTTGCAGCGCAGAGTAGAAGAGAACAACACAACACAAAGGAGTACATGAAGAAGTTCATAGCAGATTTGTCAACCATGTAGGACTGATGCTTGTTCTTTCCATCCATCTTTTTTTTTTTTTTCCCGGTTGAAGGAGAAAAGAGAGAGAAAAGAGAGAGAGAGACATGACCAAGGTAGTATATTCTACCTATGAATAGTGCACTTAAGATTAAGAATGATCAGCGCAGACATTGCATTTTTGCAACAATAAGTGCCTCTTTCGGATTTGATTAAGCTCTTGTAACTGATTTTGTATCAGATAGCCTCACTTAATCAACAAACTTTTCCAAAAGAATGAGTGTGTATTCTGCTAGAGAACCAATCCCCAGTCAGAAGAAAATATATATAATCAGTATATTTGTTGTATGGAAATGTGGTTTCCAACCTCCATTCTTAAAGACCTTTATTATCCTCTAAAAAAAGAAAAAGAGAAAAACGCCTTTATTTTGTCTGTCGATGAATAACTTTATTTAAAAAAGATTTATTTATATGTAGACTCCCTAAACTTCTTAAAGTTGATAATTTAATCTCTAAACTATTTTTTCGTGATAATCAACTCTCTAAATTTATAACTTTTAGTAATTTAGTCCTTTTGCTCAAATTTATTAAAATTTGGACAATTCTTCACATGTAACTTGTACATTATAATTTTAAAAAAGCGTTATTAATCATTTTTGCTTATTTTTGATACAATTTCCATTTAAATATTTAACTTAATTAAATTATATATAAATTGAAATATAAACTTTAAAAAGAAATTTGTATTCAAATTAAGCAAAAATGATTAATAATGCCTTACTTGGACTATAATGTGTAATTTTGTGCTAAAAACTTTCTTAATTTTAATTGATTTAAACAAAAAGGACTGAATCGCAAAAAATTATAAATTTAAAGGTTGATTGTCAAGAAAAAAAAGTGTAGAGATTAAATTATCAAATTTAAAAAATTTAGAGATACCCATACAAATAAGTCTTTAAAAAAGAGAAAGTGAGTCACCTTGTTGTTTTAACTTTTTTGATGTTATGACAAGAAAATAGACATCAAGACCATCCATTCAGAAAATTTAGGACACATTTTAAGGTCTTAATGTTAGTTATGTTTAGTGTTTAATGATGGTGTTTGATACTAGTGGTGCTCCTAAGCATTTTTCATAGCTCCCCTAGCTCTTTATTTTTTTTTAAATTTTAATATAGTGGGTATATATATAAAATAATTTTGATCTCTCTTAAATAAACAGTTCTTTTTATTTTATTGGGTAAGCAATTTGGATTTTAAGAATTAAAATAATTTTATTAAATCCACAAACATTAAAAATTTTTTCATTAAAAAATTTTGATAAAAAAAATTTTTTTAGTCCTCTACTTTTGGTAATTCCACACCAAACCGCATTAGAAGACACTTGACTCTATTATAAGATATATAGTTCAAATTTCCCACTTTAAGTTAAAAATATATATATTAACTATGCTCATTTCAGTTCGATTCTAATTACTTTGAATAGAATCTCTTATTTTCCTTCAACTATTTTGTTATAACAAATTTAAAGATAAATTATAGCATATAGCATATTTTATAAATAACAATGAAATATAATAGGTTTTCAAAAGATAATAAATTATAGCATATTTTAAATTTTCTGATTAAAAGAAGTTAATTTATTTTTCAAGCTTACCCCTTTTCCCTCTTTATTCTCTCTCATTCCCTCTATTTCTGTCTCCTCTTCCTGTTTCTGTATGTCTCTCTCTTCTCATCAATCGGAAAGGACCTGCCTGTGATGGCGAAGAGGTCGTGGCAACAACATTGAGTCAAAGAAAGAGGCAACGTAGGAGGGCCGGTGACTCTGCATCATTGCCGATAAGGATTGCAGTACCATATGATGGTTCGATGATCTCCGCGAGTTGGTGATGAAGGCGACGTGTGGCGACCCCCCACGTACGTTACCATACCAACCAGTCAAGCTCTGACGCCGACCGCGATGGCTGGCAACCTCGTGGGTCGTCATCCTCTTACTTAACTTAACTTTCCATTCTTAACGTTCTCATCTTATAGCGGAAGCAATTTCTATAGCAATTTTTTTTTTCTTTTTTTCTTTTTTAACTTACATACTATACCTATCTTTATCATACTCTTAAAACACATATTTCATAACTTTCTTTCTTTCCTTCATCTTCCTTTTTGAACGCTCAGCGAAAGACTCATGGTAGTACCATACCCTCGCCCAGTCCCTTGGCACATGCAGATCCGTCCGTTGTCCATCATATTACTTTAAATAAACACGTTGCTTACCTGCAACATATAAACAACTAATGAGCTAGATGCTCAGTAAGTTCAAACATACATTCATTAACTTATAAATACTAGTAATATATATTATTACTAGAATATATATCATCACGTATATACACACCATATACATCATTCATACATATCCTCAAAACATAACATAAAATAGGAGCTTCATCATGCTCGTTTATCTCTTCGTTCATCGTTCTTATCATTCTATCGATCATCTCTTATCATTCTAATCCAATCTTTTCATTTCTTTGCTTCTCATTCCTATCATTTCTTAACTTTCTGTTCTAAACCTTTATAACTTTTGTATCGCTTCATCATCTCCTAACATTTCATATCTTAAAGCTAGTAACATATACACTAGCACAACATCACGTAAAAACGTGTCATTCCATACATATAACATCAAACACATCACATCACATATATAATTCTATCATGTTCTTTTAACTTCGTTTTATTATTTTTCATTGATTTCATTGTGTTGTTCTTTCATATCGTTCGTTTCTTTTCTTTTCTTTTCGTATCATTTCATTTTTCTTTTCTTTTCTTATCTTTCACTGGTGGGCCCCGTCGTCGAACGTACCTAGTGCGCGCTGACAGTGGGAGGAGGGGGAGCTACCCACCAATCTACCTCACAGTCAATCTTTAACTTTTAGCCATTAACCTCACACCTTCGGGAGGTAGCGTTCCACTGTAAGCCATTAACCTCACCTACGGGAGGTAGCATTCAATTATAGTGGAATTCATAACATAAAACCTCACCTACGGGAGGCCGGTACGCCGACATTAAGTTTTCAGTTTTCTTATCTTGCATTCTTTTAGCTTTTCTTATATTGATTTTTTTTTTTTCGTTGTACATTTTTTTCTTTCATGACATTCATAATCTTTCACTTCTCATTTTTTTTCATAAAACGTTTCGTGGAACATTTGTTCTTTCGTTGTTTTTCTTTTCTTAATTCTTATGTATTATCACATCACATCACATCATATCACATCATAACAACAAAAACACGTTTAGTTATGTGCAAATAATTATTCTCCATTTATCTTATCATTTGCATCATTCGATCTATCGTATCTTATCATCATATTTCTATCATTCATAGCCCATCGATCATAGCCTATCGTTCTATTCTATCAATCACATCTTATCGTTATGTTCTAATCCTTTCATCATACCTCTTATCATAACCTATCATTGTTTTTCTTTCTTGTCTAACTCTTTGCTTTCATATCATTTTTCCATAAAATATCTATCCTTTCGTTATCATAAAACATACCTTTTTCTTAATTTCTTTCATCCCCGATCGTCGTTGGTCTATCAATCATAACCTAACTTTCATAAAACTTTTCATGAAACATCTATTCTTTCAATCTCATAAAACATCCCTTTCTTAATTCCTTTCGTCACCGATCATCATTGCTCTATCAATCATAACCTAACTTCTATAAAACTTTTCATAAAACACCTATTCTTTCGATCTCATAAAACATCCCTTTCTTAATTCCTTTCATATCTCATTTCTTTCTTATGCACCCTATCATAATATTATCATTCTTACTCTTTCCATTCCTCTATTCCTCTATATCACATCGTTACTCTCATAAAACTTTTATAATACATTTCCTTCATAATTCAATATATACATATATTTATATATATATATATTTTTATAAATTATTTATTAAAACATATATATATATATATATTTTTTTTTTAACATCGTCATAACATTGCTATAGTATTTACTATAGCATCATCATAAATCACATCATGACATATACATACAAAACATATAATATTATAAGCTTGTTCATAGTTGCAGACGGGTAAATGTCTGAACTTACTCATAGCGTGCTTAACCCCTTCTTGGAATCCATCGACGTCCGTTGTCGCGTCTGGATCGGATTCCTATAGACAAATTCTGTCCGTTAATCACATTTTCATTTATAGCTTTTATTTTATAAAAAAAAAAGCTTGATTCTGATCTTATAACCCTTAATTATAGCCTTAGGACAGCTTTCTAAACCTTAATGGCCATTTTCGAATTTTTCTCCAACTTTTGAAAAATTACAATTTTACCCCTAACTTTTGATAAAATTACAATTTTACCCTTGACATGATTTTTTCATAATTTAAACATCAATTTTGGCTTTTACAAACTCCATTAACTTATTTCAGGATCATTGGGGCTCTTTTCCCATAATTTGGGAATCTTTGGGCAAAATGACCATTTTGCCCCTGATGGGTCGTTTAACCAAAATATTTCCATTTTCATACTTAGGCTGGATTTTCTAAACCCAAAATCATCTAATTAACTTTCTAAATCTTATCAGACCTTTTCCGGATCAATTCTTATCATTTTACCAATTTTCACATTCCCGGCCCTCGGGAAGTACTATTCGAACCTAAAAATTGATTTCATGTTTTTCTTGCGTTCTAGGGTTTCGAAGGGTCGGTTTACTAATCGTACCTTACCCATTCCTTTTTCCTTACCCCAATTCCTCGAGGGGGCTCGGGTTCCCTTCCCGATCATATTTTTACCCCTCGTTTCCCATTTTACCCCTGGTGTCATTTTTTTAGAAATTTCGGCAGAGTTTCCCCTTAATTTTTGAGGTTCCAGCGTTTAGGAAACGCCTGAAAACCATCTATCCTGATCTAATTCTATCACGTACTATACCAGAGGCCTAGATTTTACGTAAAACTCATACTGTTTACGTAAAATCATTACATTATCACATATTTTTCTTTTTCTTCATTACAGCAATTTTCTTCTTTTTATATACATTCTTTTTCCATAATTTTCATACTAAAAATCATAAAATCACATAACAGTCCCAAACAATTAAATTGCAGAACGTAAAGGGGTCAGAATTTATACCGAATTGCAGTCCGGTCTCGACGGCATAAACCCTAATTCCTCGTTCTTCATCTTTGAGGTCTCGTCTTGCAATTCCGACTCCGCGGATGCGTCCGGAACGTCGAAAATAGGCCAACGGGCCAAACTTCAATTTTTGGTCAACGGTCGCCGTTGACCGGCGTTGACCGCCGTTGACCGACCGTTGACCGGCGTTGACCGGCGGCGGCGGCGGCGACGGTGGCAAGTGGGTAGTCCATTTTGAAGATCTCGACGAGAGGAATCCATTGGTAGCCTCAATTTCACATTTGGAGGCCCCAATCGCCGGAAAATGCCCCCGAAAGTCACGGCCACGGCGGCGGCGGTGGAACTCCGCCGTGCCGGACTTTTTCCCCGAAATTGATTGAGGGCTTTTGCTCCCCTCTTCACGGCGACCATTTCTGTACAGACGGCGTGCTTCAACTCGGCCGGAATCGGCAGTTTCGACGGCGGCTTCACGGCGGCGTTTCGCCGGATTTTCCGAAGCTCGGGCGGCGCGATTCCGCCGGTGTTGAGGCGATCCATCACATGGGTTTTGTAGTACTCTTCACCACGAATCTTTTGGGACCGGTTTCGTGGCAAATGGTGGCCGGACGGCGGAGAAATCTCGCCGGGAAGATTTCGGCTCCGGCGACCTTCAGGCGGCGCGTGCGGCTTGCTCCGGCGGCTGCTCCGTCGCGTCGACCCACCATCGGACTCAGCTCGGCGAGAGCTTTCCGATGACACCGGCGGTGTCGAAAACGGACACCGTTTCCGATGGTCGGTTACTGTACATATTTCGGCTAGAGAGAGAAAGAGAAATGTAGAAAGAGAGTTTGTGTAGATAAATGAGAAAATTCCACTTTTTCCCGCTCTTTATATACTTTTTCGCCCAAAATTTCAATATGGGCTATACTGATTAATTTGGGCGTCCTGAATCCAAATATATCAGTTTTATTTTCATCTGAGGTCATTTTGACCAATTTCCAATACTGCCAATTTTCGGTCAAAATTTACCCTTGTGCTCAATTATCATATTTGAGCGTACTGATAGGCTATCCTTACTAATTTCGGAGTGCTGAACCCAAATTTATCAGTTTTATGTCAAGAAAATATCATCTTGACCTACTTCCTGATACTGTGAGTGGCACACACGTGCACACACATAATATCACTATTACTCATTTTTCATCCTTTAATATTGTTAGAACATTTTATTTAATTCTAAACAATATTACATCACTTAATTTCACATTTTAATGCTTAAATTCATTGTGCATTTATTTTCCGAAAAATGTGAATTTTCCCGGTTGTTACACGACGACAATGACATCCATGATAGATTAAAGGTTGTAGTTCTGACGATGATTGTTGGCGTGTTAAGGATCTTGCGGGTGATGGCCACTGGGTATCAATCATTTTAGGGGTAAATATCGGATGGGTTGAATGGATTTTTGAGAATTTTCAATCTACTTAATCAAATTTAGGTGTGTTATTTCAAATTCAACTCATCCAATAGACTTAAAATTTAAAATCAATCTACCTAATTAAAATTTGAATGGGTTAAGTGGGATGATCGAATTGAATATAATAAAGAAATAAAAAATTAAATATAGCTAATCATTCAATTAAAAATAAGAAATTTATAAAAAAAACCTAAATTTCATGATAATATTAATAAAAAGCTCTAAAATTGTCTCATAAGTTATAAATAAATATAAAAATAATACAAAACAGGTTATAAAAGTTATAAACCAATAAATAAATAATAATAATAACTTATATGTCTAGCCCTTCTATGATGTAAGATTATCTTAACGCATCACAAGTTAATAATTAGCTACAAACAAGAAAAAAAAAAAGGGAAGATTTTGTTATTATTATTATTTTTTTAAGAATTGCAGTTGACCTGCGTTTTATGAGCTAATCGTATTTCACATGATAAACTATTTTCTCCCTTCCTCTGTTCGGTTCCTGCTCTGTGGTCCACTGAACTTTTGTTTTTTTTTTTTGTTTTTTTTTGTATGCTTTTTTTTAGCCTTTAGAGCAAAAGGAAATGCGCATAGTGCTTTGTCAATTTAATAGAACTTTATACAAAATAAAATAAAATAAAAAGACAATTACCAAAAAGTAGGCCTTTCTTTGCCACACCATGGCATAAGTGATAAGACATTGACTAGTCTAAGGGAGCTTTTCCTAACAAAAAAACAGTGATGCTGGCAATACATGCCCCTGTTCTTAGTTTTGCCAGCCACATTTAATCAATGTCTTTCTCTTCTGAATTTTTTTTTTCAATCAATAAACAATGGTGAAGATCAAATAATTTTTTTTCTCTTGCCGTGTTTCGTGTGTTGTTTTCCTGTGCATAACGAAAAAAAAACTCAAAATTATTGCTTTCCTCTTCCTTCCCTTTAGACATTGGAGAGGCAAACAGTCTATGACTTTTACGGCCTTACAGTCCGATTTTCGCCAACATGAAATGAAGAAGAATATTTACCACTCTTTAACGTAGAGCTTCGTAACCCCCTGGTATAATGTGACTGCTTACTGTCTATTAGTTTGGCCATTGGCTCATTGCATACAGATATCTATGCCAGTTACTTTCTATGCATTTCTTTTTGGAGTGTTATATGGGAAAGTAATAAAATAATATCTCTACCGGTTTAACGGTTTTTAACCGTCATCTTTACCAAATTTTTGTTTGTCTACCATATTGTTGTTAATTTGATTTGATTCTGACTTATTTTGACTATTAAAAATTGGATCTAAATTCCCTTTTCCCCCTTACCGAATTACAAGGTTCTCTTTCTGGTTTTTGTTTTCTGTTTTTGCCGAATTTTACCAAATTGGGTTAACTTGGACCATCGTCTAATATGTGAAACCTTTACATCGTTATTGATTGCTCTCAATGGCATACTTTAAAGAAAATTGATGCACGTTATAACTTTTTTTTTTAAGCTTTCTGTGATAAAGTGTCTTATTGGAATATTTTAAATGTTAAATATAGTAAAAATCATATCAAATGAAAATATATATATATAATGGGTAGAATTTAGTATAGATCTTTGATTACAAACAGAGTAGTAAGGGTAAGATATTACGTATAGTAAAATTCACCTTTTTCTTTGGTATATATATCATGACAAAATGTTTATTTGAGAAGCTATTAACGGTGGAGTATCCTTACTGGTATGTAGTATGTGTTTCTAAACATGGATGGAGTTAAATCACATAAAAAGTGAAAAAGAATATATATAAAACTTACATAATACAATACATATTTAGCATGCGTTTAATTCAACATTTTAACTTGATTTAGCTTGCAAGTTAATTTAAGTTGGCCATTTTGTTTTAGTTTAGTTTAGCTTAACTTGTATTAGAAATTGTGAAAATAGAGTTAATTTGTATTGGAAATTATACTAAAATAGTAAAAGTGGAAATAATAAATAATAAAAATGAATCCTAGGAAATTAAACTAAGTTATAACTAATTTGACCAACTTAATTTAATTTACAAGTTAGATTAGATTAGAACTTGGAAGCAAACGAACCCTAGTGTTAAAATATTAGAGACTTGAAACACATAATAAAATATACTTTCTTTAAAACATTATTTACCCCTTCTTGGTAGAAATTGCTTTAGGTTTTAGTAGTAAATAACTTTTAGAATATGACAAACTTCTTGTAAATTTCTAACAAGCAAAACTAGAAATTCACAGAAAAAAAATAAGAATACAGTTTGAATATCTGGGAGAGAAAAGAGGAAAAACTGAAAAAAAAAATTATATTAAATGTTTTCTGATTTTCCTTTAATATAGACTTAATGACTCTCATTCATTAACATATGCAACTATTGTTACAAATAGTCATATTAATTGCTACTATTTTTGAAAATTCACATCTTTTTAGAAATTCTAATTTTGAAATTAAAATTTGAATAATTTTATTTATATTTTATATTTTTTAATTTTATATAAATAATATTAATTGTTCCTTTACTTACCACATCATTGACCTACTAGAAAAATATTCTTTTATAAAGAACTATGATTCTTTTTTTTTTTTTTCTATGTGGGACTTTAATATTTCTTTTTGCACTTATGATTAAACTATTTCAATACTGAAAAGATATTCTCTTATAAAGAATTATGACTCTTTATCTTCTTTTTTATGTGGGATTTTAATATTTTTCTTTTGTACTTATAGTTAAACAATTCCAACATTTAGTAGTTTAAAACATAAATTTTTTTTTTCAATATTAATTCCGTCATATGGTTTTACATCTAAACATTCAAAGTTAAATTGTGGAATTGTTTCAAAGCATGTAATATTTAGTTTACGTTAAGTTTAATAGTAGATTTTATGAAGGAAAAAAAAAATAGAGAAAAGAAAAGAAACTATGTTGAGTTGCAGGCGTACTATTTAATTTACTCCATGCTCCTTGAAAAGTAAAAAGTTCGACGCTAAAAAAGTATAAACACACCAACGAAAAACTGTTCATCTTGATCAATCTAATTTCTACAGCGGTTTGAGACTAAGGAATTGATCAACGAATAACTGCCTATCTACCTCTATATGCAAATAGAAGATGCAGCTATATATATATAATATATATATATGGGGATGAATAATTTCTTTTAGTAAAGCGATATTGTTTATCAGAGACAAAACAATAAGAATTTTGAGAAGGGATGAAACGACATCGTTTTATAAAGAATGCGTCCAAAGACAAGTATGGGTTAGATCCCAGAAGTGCTGGAGAAGAATCATATTGAAGTAGAATAAAGGATTTACTAATAGTGATTACAACATAGTCTAAAAATAACTTTGGATATAATTCAATCATAAGATGTAGCGTACAAAACATTTTTAAGAAGTAATTAATATAAAATTTGTTTTGAAAAATATGTCTTATCTCTACAATTTAAAATATAACAAAACTCCCCTTAAGCTTAACATAAATTGTGTATGTTGGTAATTCTGTCATTCCAATATCAAATTTTTAATGGTCTTAATCACACGTTCTCTTTAATGAGCCATGTATAATTAAAATCATTCAAAAATTAACTTTTATCAACCAATTACGTGACATTAAAATAATTTAATTAATTATCTTTTATCAATTTAAAACATGATCAAAACCGTTGACGTTTCATTAAAAAAAAAACAATATTACTACTAAACATAAGCTCAGGGATAATTTTGTTTCACTTAGAATTATAGAAGGTAACGTAAGAAATAGTCCCTCTGAACCAAATTTGAAATAAGTATTTTTACTCTTTAAATATGCATATATTTTATATTTTTACAACAGTCAGTCACCTTCATATATATATATATATATATCAATCATGCTACGGTGTCGTTTTTGTTAGTGTAGCATTGTAACATCGTTATAGTCAAATAATATTTCTTTAAACACGCACATGTGTGTGTATACATATATATATATATATATGCATACCAATTTTATGATTATATAATTGCATGGAATCTATTAGCGTTGAGAGTTGAGACACTAAAATAAAATATTTTGACATTTTCCACGCAACAATCTTCTATTAGTTATTTTTGTATGACGACATAAATCATGGTAGTATAAGCAATTACATACATATATATATATTGTTTTTTCTTCTATGGTTGGTAGAAACCATGTGGCTCCAAGTGATGTTTGATATCTTGAACTTGACTTGTTGTGCCCCTCTCTCTCTCTCTCTCTCTCAAACGGGTCTCATGACTCACCCCGTTTGGCTTTTAGAGAGAGAGAAATTAAGAGAGTGAAAGTGGCTAAGAAAGAAAGAAAAAAAGAAAGAAGAAGAAGAAGAAGAAGAGGAGAGCCCCACAAAAGGAGGCGGATATGACGTAAAAGTAGAGCTGCCTACTTTCTCCATTCTTTATGAGCTAATCGAATTTCACATGATAAACTATTTTCTCCATTCCTTTGTTCGGTTCCTGCTCTGTGGTCCAGTGATAACTTTTGTTTTTTGTTTATATGTGTTTTTAAACCTTTAGAACAAAAGGAAATGCGCATAGTGCTTTGTCAATTTAATAGAACTTTATACGAAAAAAATAAAATAAAAAGACAATTACCAAAAAGTAGGCCTTTCTTTGCCACACCATAGCATAAGTGATAAGACATTGACTAATCTAAAGGGGCATTTCCTAGCAAAAAAACAGTGATTCTGGCAACACATGCCCCTGTTCTTAGTTTTGCCAGCCACATTTAATCAATGTCTTTCTCTTCTGAATTTTTTTTTTCGATCAATAAAAAATGGTGAAGATCAAATAATTTTTTTTCTCTTGCCGTGTTTCGTGTGTTGTTTTCCTGTGCATAACAAAAAAAAAAAAACTCAAAATTATTGCTTTCCTCTTCCTTCCCTTTAGACATTGGAGAGGCAAACAGTCTATGACTTTTACGGCCTTACAGTCCGATTTTCGCCAACATGAAATGAAGAAGAATATTTACCACTCTTTAACGTAGAGCTTCGTAACCCCCTGGTATAATTTGACTGCTTACTGTCTATTAGTTTGGTCATTGGCTCATTGCATACACATATCTATGCCAGTTACTTTCTATGCATTTCTTTTTGGGGTGTTATATGGGAAAGTAATAAAATCATATCTCTACCGGTTTAACGGTTTTTAACCGTCATCTTTGCCAAATTTTTGTTTGTCTACCATATTATTGTTAATTTGATTTGATTCTGACTTATTTTGACTATTAAAAATTGTATCTAAATTCCCTTGTCCCCCTTACCCAATTACAGGGTTCTCTTTCTGGTTTTTGTTTTCTGTTTTTGCCGAATTTTACCAAATTGGGTTAACTTGGACCATCGTCTAATATGTGAAACCTTTACATCGTTATTGATTGCTCTCAATGGCATACTTTAAAGAAAATTGATGCATGTTATAACTAGGGCTGACGATTTGGGTCATGACACGATAACACGACACGAAACCTGCACGAAATTAGAGGGTTTGGGTTTTCTTTAAATGAGTTTGGGTCAAAAAGAGTCGAACCCGCCAAACACGATTAAATAAAGAGTTGAACCCGCCCGAACCTGCCAACCTATAATTGACACGAAATAACCCGTTTAATAAATGGGCCATATATGGATTAACACGAACACGACCCATAAATTACCTATTTAAAATTTTTAATACATATTATGTAAAGTTTTAAGTTTTAAAAATTTAAAATTTAAAATTTAAATATAATAATATAGTTTTTATACATATATTTTAAAAACTTTTTAGGAAACCCTAATTTTGGTTTCCCCCTTTCACTTTCTCGAATTCATTCCTCAAATGCTACCATTCTCTGCCTCCCAGCCCTCCTTCCCTTGAGTCCGATTAGCCGTTCCTCGTCTCAGCCCATCGCCGCCACATTGCCTTCCCTTTCCCTTCCCCTCACACTCACAGACTCACCCCATCGTCGACGTATTCCCCCTCCCTTTCGTTCACTGTGTCGACCTCCCTTCCCTTGAATCTCGTTCGGCCGTCCTTCGTCTCAGCTCATCGTTGCCGCATCGCCCTTCCTTTCCCCTCTCATCACATTCACAAATTTACCCCATTGTCGATACATTTCCTCTCCCTTTTGTTCATCGCGTCGACCTCCCCTCCTGTTACCCTAATGTTGTCGCCATCACCACAATTTTCTGCTCCCCTCACCGTTGCCATCGCCCTCCCCTTGTCTGGTGGCTCGAAGAAATAAGGTATTCTCTCTATTTCCATTTTTTTGATGCCCTAGAATAAGTCTTTTTTTGCTTACCTTGCATTTCATTTTCTTGCCTTGCAGATTGTCGATTATCTGCCTCCATCCCTTGAGTCTTGTTCAGCCGTCCCTTCGTCTCAACCCATTGCTACCATATCACCCTCCCTCTCCTTTCCCCTCATGCTAACACCGTTGCCATTACCCAGCCCCTCCCTTCATCTCGCGGCTTGAAAAAAAAATAGTTATTCTCTCTATTTTTTGGTGTTTTTCCATTTTTTTGGTGCTTTCACGCTAACTGTAAAAGCTTTTTTTTTTTGGTTTAATTATATGATTACTTCTTAAATGTTTTGGTTACCTAAGCATACTTTAATACCACATTATTGCCTAGACGGCAGTTCATGTACACCAAACATGTGCATTCGTGGAAACAGAGTTCTTCATATTAAACAAAGAGTTGTTTGATGAAAATTATCATTTACAGAGGCTTTAACGTGGTTGGTTTTGAGTCAATATTAATTTAATATTCTTCATATTAAACAAAACACCATTGGTATTAGTTATGTTCACTTTACAATATTTGTTGAACACCAATATTTGTTATGCCAGTCTTTTTGCATGCTATGACTAGGAAAATTTTAAAAGTTGTCTCCAGAATGCATTCACCCTTTTATGGGGGCAGACAGGTTGCTTTGCTAGTTTCTCTACGTTGTCTAAACTTGGTCACATGGATCTTGGATTTTTTTTGTTGATGAAGCTTCTGTTTAAATTTTCAAATGTTGTTTACCATAATTCTGAGCAATCAATAGCTTTAAATGTGAACTCACTTGCTTGGCTACATTTTTCTTTTTCTTTATGTTGGTTACTAGAAGTTCTATTCTTTTTCCCCCTCTTATTAGGTAGGTATACTAGACCTTGATTCATAATATATTGATTGAAAACTACAAGTCCTTGATTCATAATATTTAAAGTCTTCCTCTTCATAAAATCATTACCTATTTGCTTCTAGAAATGTTTGAATTTCCCTTGCTTATACATTTATATCATATACATATAGCAAGATTTACACATACATGTTCTTTTTTGTATTGCTTGCTATGTATTATATTGATTGTATTTGAGTTTGTGTAGATTAAGTTTAATGCAATGGATATTGATCTTGATTCTATGGAGTCCCAAAGTGTTGATATCGAAGTTGAGGAAATCGATGGCTTCAGTTTCACTAACCAAGGCACCGATAAAGCCTTGAAATGGAAAATGAAGCTAACTTCATTTGTTTAAAGGCACTTTAAATTACTTCCCATGGGTGACGACAAAAAACAGAGGGCTAAATGCATAAAATGTGGATCGGTGTATCTTGCAGAGAGCAAATATGGAATAGGAAATTTGAAGCACCACCTTGATAGTTGTTTGAAAACCTCCTACCAAGATATGGGGCAAATGTTGATTGCTCAAGAAAATGGCGGTGGTGCAGTGGCACTTTAAGTAGGTAAATTTAGTCAAAAAAGGTTTCGTGAGCTGATTATTTCTACTATGATCATGTATGATTTTCCTTTTAACTTTGTTGAATATGCCGGAATCAGATCTCTATCTCAATATTTGTATCCCCAGTTACAGTTGGTTTCTAGAAATATGGCAAAGGCTGATGTTTTGAAATTTTACAAAAAAGAAAAGTTAAAGATTAAAAACATGTTAAAGGATACACCCGGTAGAATTAGTTTTACCTCTGATGCATAGACTTCTTTAACTAGTGATGGATATGTTTGTCTCACAGCCCATTTCATAGATAAGAATTGGAGTTTGCAAAAGAAAGTGTTGAACATTAGTTTTATGCCACCTCCACATAATGGTGTTGCTTTGTCTGAAAAACTTTATGGTTTATTTTGTGAGTAAGGAGTGAAGAACAAAGTTTTTAGTGTGACTTTAGATAATGCTGCTACAAATGCTGTTGCTGTTGATATGTTAAGAGAACAATTGAACTTGAAAGGAGTTCTTCTTTACAACGGCGATCTTTTTCACATGCATTGTTGTGCACATGTTCTTAACTTGATTGTGCAAGATGGTCTAAAGCATATTGATGATTTTATTACCAAGATTCGTGATAGTGTCAAATATGTTAAAGGATCCCAAGTTAGAAAGCAAAAATTTTTGGAGTGTGTGAAGTTGGTTTCAATGGGCGACAAGAAGGGATTGTGTCAAGATGTGCCAACAAGATGGAATTCCACTTACCTTATGCTTGAGAGTGCTATTCACTACCGTCATGCATTTTAGCATTTGGCGTTAAGTGATTCAAATTATAAGCATTGTCCTTTTAGTGCAGACTGGGAAAAAATTGAAAAAATTAAAGCTTTTTTGAAGTTATTCTATGATGCGACTCTCTCATTCTCTGCAACTAAGTATCCCACTGCTAACTTGTTCTTCCCGTCTATTTGGCAATGTTGCTTTCATTTGAAGAAGCTTAGAGAGTCTATTGGTGATTCTAATGATGACTACTTCCAGGATATGACCGATCAAATATGGACCAAGTTTCAAAAATATTGGTCTGAGTTCCATCTTACCTTGGTTATAGCTTGTGTGCTTGATCCCCGATACAAGCTTTAATTTGTTGACTTTAGTTATAAAAAGCTTTATGGACCTAACTGTTTGGAATGCATTTGATTGAAGAATAAGTTGTTTGGTTTGTTCGAAGAATACATGGCAAGGAAAAAGCCTGAGGATGAAAAGACAACTAGCCGAAAACCTAGCAACTCTGATGCTTATGCCAAGGAAAGCAAAATGGTGGACACTGCTGCAGATGCATTATTCAGGGTAATGTCTAAATTTTTTTATGTTCGTTTTTAGCATTTTATGAGTCATTATATTTTATAATAAGTTTTTGCTTTTTCTTAACTTCATGTTCTTATTCTTGTTTCAAATATTCATATATGAATTTGATGGGATGTCTACTTATGAGTTTGGTAGCTTTGGCCAAAAAACACAATTAGAACTTTATTTGGATGAGCCAAGGATGAACAGGAATATGAAATTAGATGTGCTTAACTTTTGGAACTCAAATCAGTTTCGGTATCCTGAACTTACTGCTATGGTTTGTGATGTGTTGGCTGTCCCTATTTCCTCTGTTGCTTCAGAAGCTTGTTTTAGAGTTGGTGGTAGAGTTCTTGATGCATTTCGTAGCTCACTTAAACCCAACACGGCTGAGGCACTAGTTTGTACTAGAGATTGGTTATATGGTGAAGGAAGTAATATCAAATTATCAATTGTATTAATTTTATGTTATATTTTTCTAATTTGATTTGAACTAATATTAAATTTTTAATGTAGGTTTTGAAGATGAGGTGGAAGACCTCACACGAGACATTTTCAATTTTAGCTTGAAGGATGAGGAGCCCCCCTCTCAAGGTTCAACCTCTGCCGTAGCTGAGGAAGATGGACAATCTGCTTATGCTGCAGCCATTGCTGAATAGACTTTTAGATATGGATATTATCGAACTTTAAATTTATTTTCTGATTTTTGTCTTTTAATTATATGCATGGCACTTGAATTTAGATTTATTTACTTGTTTTAGCATAGTTATGACTTGTGTTGTGAACTTAATTTGGTTATAAACTTTAATTTAGTTTTGTATTTATCTTTTGTGATTTCAATTTAGGTGTATCTTGATTGTGAACTTAATTCAATTGTTGTAACTTGATTGTTGTTTGGGCATTTAATAAGTTTTTTTAATGTTAAAATTGATGATAGATTAGTCAAATTGGTCAATAATAGGTTAGTAAAATTGATCAATAACAAGTTAGTTAAATGGGTTAATAACGGGTTGAATGACCCGTTTATGACCCTTTTAGTAAACGGGTTTAGCAGACACGACACGACGCGTTTATGACTCATTTGATAAACGGGTCATAAACGTGTCGTGTCATGTCAAACCATTTATAAACGTGTCGTGTCATGTCAAACCATTTATAAACGTGTCGTGTTCGGGTTGTGTTTTTTGACACGATTATTAAAAGGGTCGTGTTCGTGTCGAGTATATTTGTGTCAACAAACGGGTCAGACACGACACGAACATGACCCACCAACACGATTTGCCACCCTTAGGTATAACTTTTTTTTAAGCTTTCTGTGATAAAGTGTCTTATTGGAATATTTTAAATGTTAAATATAGTAAAAATCATATCAAATGAAAAAATATATATAATTGATAGAATTTAGTATAGATCTTTGATTACCACAGAGTTGTAAGGGTAAGATATTACCTATTGTAAAATTCAACTTTTTCTTTGGTATATATATCATGAAAAAATGTTTATTTGAGAAGCTTTTAACGGTAGAGTATCCTTACTGGTATGTAGTATGTGTTTCTAAACATGGATGGAGTTAAATCACATAAAAAGTGAAAAAGAAAATATATAAACTTACATAATACAATATATATTTAGCGTACATTTAATTCAACGTTTTAGCTTGATCTAGTTTGTAAGTTAATTTAAGTTGGTGATTTCATTTCAGTTTAGTTTAGTTTGACTTGTATTAGCGTGTGTAGTATGTGTTTCTAACGGCAGAGTATCCTTACTGGTATGTAGTATGTGTTTCTAAACATGGATGGAGTTAAATCACATAAAAAGTGAAAAAAAAAAAATATAAAACTTACATAATATAATGTATATTTAGCATACGTTTAATTCAACGTTTTAGTTTGATTTAGTTTGCAAGTTAATTTAAGTTGGGCATTTTGTTTCAGTTTAGTTTAATTTGAGTTGTATTAGAAATTGTGAAAATAGAGTTGACTTGTATTGAAAATTGTAAAAGTGAAGATAAGAAATAATAAAAATGAGTCCTACCAAATTAAACTAAGTTATAACTAATTTGACAAACTTAATTTAACTTGTAAGCTAGATTAGATTAAAACTTGGAAGCATATGAACCTTAGTGTTAAAATATTAGAGACTTGATGTAATAACTGGGAAAATTTATATTTTTCGGAGAATAAATACACAATGAATTTAAGTGTTAAAATGTGAAATTAAGTGATTTAATATTGTTTAGAACTAAATAAAATGTTCTAACAATGTTAAAGGATGAAAAATGATTAACAGTGATTTTACGTAGGAGCACGTGTGTGCCACTCACAATATCAAGAAGTAGGTCAAAATGATATTATCTTGACATAAAACTGATATATTTGGAATCAGTATGCTCAATTTAGTCAATTGAGCACAAAATGTAAATTTTGACCGAGAGACAGGCAGTATCAGAAAACTGGTCTAGATGACCTTGAATGAAGTTAAAACTGATAAATTTGGGTTCAGCACGCCCAAATTAGTCAGGATAGCCTATCAACATGCTCAAATTTGATAATTGAGCACAAGGGTAATTTTTGACCGAGAATTCACAGTATCGGAAACTGGTCAAGATGACCTCAGATCAAAATGAAACTGATATATTTGGATTCAGGAAGCCCAAATTAGTCAGGATAGCCCATGTTGAAATTTTGGATGAAAAAGTATATAAAGGACAAAAAAAAGTGAAATTTTCTCATTTTTCCACGTACACTCTCTCTCCTCCCTTCTCTTTCTCACTCTGCCCGCACGTGTACAGTAACCAACTATCGAAAACGGTGTCCGTTTTTGACACCGCCGGTGTCATCGGAAAGCTCTCGCCGAGCTGAGTCTAACGGTGGGTCGAGTCGATGGATTGAACACCGGAGTAGTCCGTACGCGCCTCCCGAAGGTCACGGTGCCCAAAAAATTTGAATGACCGGATCTCTACCGTCCGACATCCGATCAACACGATTCCAGTCCCAATGGACTCGGGGGGGAAGAGTAGAACAAAACCCAGGTAGTGTTTCAGCACAACGGCCACCGGATCATGCCGCCTGAAGCTTCGTCGTCGCCGCCGTGTCGCCGTCGTCGAATCTTACTATTCTGGTGGATTTGAGTGATGAGGTGGGTATCAAAATGCTCAAAATTTCACGTAGATCAAAAGCCCCAAGCCAATTTTGGGCAAAAACGTCACGAAAACGGAGATTGAAGCTTGCCGCTGTCATCGTACTTTCGAGGGTAAATTTCCTGTCATAGGAGCTTCAATTGGTGAAATTGACACCACCAATGAGTTCCTTATGTCGAGATCTTCAAGATGGACTACCCACCTTCCACCGTCGCCGCCGTCGCAGTCGGTCAACGGACTAATACTTCAATCAATACTTCCCGAGGGCCAGGAATAATACTTCCCGAGGGCCAGGAATGTGAAAAATTGGTAAAATGATAAGAATTGATCCGAAAAAGGTCCGATAAGATTTAAAAAGTTAATTAGATGATTTTGGGTTTAGAAAATCCAGCCTAAGTATGAAAATGAAAATGTTATGATTAAACGACCCATCATGGGCAAAATGGTCATTTTACCCAAAGATTATCAAATTATGGGAAAAGAGCCCCAATGACCCCGGAATAGGGTAATGAAGTTTGTAAAAGCCAAAATTGAGGTTATGAAAAATCACGCCAAGGGTAAAATTGTAATTTTGTCAAAAGTTAGGAGTAAAATCGTAATTTTTCAAAAAGTTGGAGAAAAATTTGAAAATGGCCATTAAGGTTTAAAAAATTGTCCTAAGGCTATAATTAAGGGTTATAAGATCAGAATCAAGCTTTTTAATAAAATAAAAGCTATAAATGAAAATGTGATTAATGGACAAAGTTTGTCTGTAGGAACTCGATCCAGACGCGACAAAAGACATCGATGGATTCCATGAAGAGGATAAGCACGCTATGAGTAAGTTTAGACATTTACCCATCTGCAACTATGAACAAGCTTATTGTATTTATATGTTTTGTATGCAAATGTCATGATGTGATTTATGATGATGCTATAGTAACGCTATAGCAATACTATGATGATGTTAAAAGATAGATTTTAATAAATAATTTATAAAAATATATATATGAACATATATTGAATTATGAAGGAAATGTATTATAAAAGCTTTATGAGAGTAAATATGTGAGAAAGAGAGATAGAAGAATGGAAAGAGTAAGAACAAGAATGTTATGATAGCATGCATAAAAAAGAGATGAGATATGAAGGAAAGAATAAATGTTTATGAAAAGTTTTATGGAAGTTAAGTTATGATTGATAGAGCAACGATGATCGGTAATGAAAGGAATTAAAAAAGGGTATGTTTTATGAGAACGAAATGATAGGTGTTTTATGAAAAATAATATGAAAGCAAAAAGTTAGACAAGAAAGAGAAGCAATGATAGGTTATGATGAAAGGATTAGAACATAACGATAAGATGTGATTGATAGAATAGAACGATAGCCTATGATCGATATGAGTATGATGATAAGATACGATAGATAGGAGGATGCAAATGATAAACAAAGAATAATTGTCTGCACATAACTAAACGTATTTTTGTTTGTTATGATGTGATGTGATGATATATAAGTAATATGTGCTATATATGCTAAAGTGTGACTAACATAATTCATACGAGTAAGGTAAAGAATTAAGAAAAGAAAAATAACAACATGAAACAATGATATATGTCTTACGACATAAGAATGAAAGAATGAGATGTCAATAAGAAAGAATTACGAAAAAAAGATAGAACAATGAAAGAACAAATGTTCCATGAAATGTTCTATAAAAAATGAGAAAGGAAAGATTATGAATGTCATGAAAAAGATGTACAACAAAAAATCAATATAAGAAAAATAAAAGCATACAAGATAATAAGACTGAAAACTTAAGTTGTTGGCGTACCGACCTCTCGTAGTTGAGGTTAATGTCTATATCCTCCACGCAGATGTGGTGCTACCCCGAAGGTACGGTAGTTAATGATCACCCCCTCAGAGAAAGAAGCGGTAATCTTTAAGGTGCGACCAGCAACGGGCCCACCAAAGGAAAGTGAAAAGAAAAGAAAGGAAAGGAAAGGAAAGTGAAATGAAAAGAAACGATATGAAAAGAAAGGAAAAATAAAGAACGACATGAAAAGAAACGAACAATATGAAAGAATGACATAATGAAGTCGATGAAAAATAGATGATTAATAAAACGAAACTTAAAAGAACATAATAGAATTGATATATGTGATGTGATGTATTTGATATTATGTGTATGATGTGAATGACACGTTTTTATGTGATGTTATGCTAGTGTATATGTTATTGGCTTTTAAGATACGAAAGGTTAAGAAATGATGATAAAACGATAGAAAAGATAAGAAGGTTTAGAACAGAAAGTTAAGAAATGATAGGAATGAAAAGAAAAGAAATGAAGAGATTAGAATAGAATGATAAGAGATGATCGATAGAATGATGAGAACGATGAGCGAAGAGATAAATGAGCATGAAGAGGCTAACATATTATATTATGTTTCAATGATATGTATAGACGATGTGTATGATGTGTCTATACGTGATGTCATATATTCTAGTAATAATATATATTACTAGTAATTATAAGTTAATGAATGTATGTTTGAACTTATTGAGCATCTAGCTCATTAGTTGTTCATATGTTGCAGGTAAGTAACCTGTTAGTTTAAAGTAATATGATGGACAACGGACGGATCTATATGTGCCAAGGGACTGGGCGAAGGTATGGTACTACCATGAGTCTTTCGCTGAGCGTTCAAAAAGGAAGTTGAAAGAAAGAAATTTATGAATTATATGTTATAAGAGTATGATAGAGATATAGGTATAATATGTAAGTTAAAAAAAATTGCTATAGAAATTGCTTCCGCTTTGAAATGAGAACGTTAAAAATGGAAAGTTAAGTATGTTAAGTAAGATGACGACAACCCACGAGGTTGCCAGCCATCACGGTCGGTGTTAGAGCTCAGCTGGATGGTATGCTAACGTACGGGACGTCACACTTGAAACACATAATAAAATATGATTTCTTTAAAGCATTATTTGCCACCTTTTGGTAGAAATTGCTTTAGGTTTTAGTAGCAAATCACTTTTAGAATATGACAAACCTCATGTAAATTTCTAATAAGCAAAACTAGAAATTCACAGAAAGAAAATAAGAATATAGTTTGAATATCTGGGAGAGAAAAGAGGAAAAATTGAAAAAAAAATTATATTAAATGTTTTCTGATTTTCCTTTAATATATATTTAATGACTTTCATTCATTAACATATGCAACTATTGTTACAAACAATCGTATTAATTGCTACTATTTTTGAAAATTCACATCTTTTTAGAAATTCTAAATTTAAAATTAAAATTCGAATAATTTTATTTATATTTTATAATTTTTAATTTTATATAAAAAATAAATAAATATTAATTGTCCCATTACTTGTCACATCATTGACCCACTAAAAAGATATTCTCTTATAAAAAACTATGATTTTTTTTTATCTTTTTTCTATGTGGGACTTTAATATTTCTTTTTGCACTTATGGTTAAACTATTCCAACACTAAAAAGATATTCTCTTATAAAGAGTTATGACTCTTTATCTTTTTTTTTTATGTGGAATTTTGATATTTTTCTTTTGTACTTATAGTTAAACAATTCCAACATTTAATAGTTCAAAACATAAAAAAAAATTTCAATATTAATTCCGTCATATGGTTTTACATCTAAACATTCAAAGTTAAATCGTGGAATTGTTTCATAGCATGTACTATTTAGTTTACGTTAAGTTCAATAGTAGATTTTATGAAGGAAAAAAAAAATAGAGAAAAGAAAAGAAACTATGTTGAGTTGCAGGTTCTATTTAATTTACTCGATTCTCCTTGAAAAGTAAAAAGTTCGACGCTAAAAAGGTGTAAACACACCAATGAAAAACTGTTCGTCTTGATCAATCTAATTTCTACCGCTGTTTGATGGTAAGAAATTGATCAATGAATAACTGCCTACCTACCTCTATATGCAAATAGAAGAAGCAGCTATATACATAAAATATATATATATATGGGGATGAATAATTTCTTTTAGTAAAATAATATCGTTTATCAGAGGTAAAACGATAAGAATTTTGAGAAGAGATGAAACGGCATCATTTTATAACAAATGCATTCAAAGACAAGCATGGGTCAGATCGTAGTAGTGCTAGAGAAGAATCATACTGAAGAAGAATCATACTGAAGCAGAATAAAGGATTTACTCTAAGGATAACATGGCAGACTAAAAAAACGATTTGCAAGATATCTGAGGAGAACTTGAAGGCTACAAATAAAGAGGAAACCTCATAATTTGGTGTATCTGAAAAATATATTAGAGGAATTCTATTCTAGATTTAAGAGAGAAAACAATTCTTGAAAAGAAAAGCTTTGAGAAAGTTCTTAAGATTTAGAGAGAGAATTTCTTTAAAAAATTTCTAGAGAGAGAATTGAGAGAGTTTTTAGGATTTAGAAAGAGAATTTATATAAAGAATCAAGTTGATGTTTTTAGATTTTATTGTTTAAAAGTTTTCAGAGCGAGAGAAATTGTCCCAACAATATGTATATATATTACTTTGAAAGCATATTCTATGCACTTGCATATTCATCTTGATGAGTTGGATTTATTTGAGAAATTTTATCTAAACTTGAAAAAAAAAATTAAAAGAATAAGTAATTTAATAAGACCCCTTCCTTTCTGTTGTTGCCAGCACTTTCCCGGGCCGAGCCTAAATTTCTTATTATAAAGGGCAGGCAAAGCCCGAAGGCTGCTATCCCAATAGGGAAGCAGGCAGAACGAGGAGAGGGCCCGTCAATCATACTACCGCGGTCGAAAAAGCATGTTTGTTCCCTTCAGATAATACGCACCATAGGCCTTCTTCGTTTTCGATGAAAAATAAATCAAATGTCGATCTCCAAAGCGTTTTCCTTCCCCCGCAGCATCTCCCTCCCTTCGTCGAGCCTTTCCTTTAATGGTTGGGGAAAGCATTCCCTTATCTTAACTTGGCGGGTATTCTTTCCAGCCTTTTTCAATTTGGGAGGGGGGGGCGGGGCGGGGGGGGGGGGGGGGGGGGGGGAGGGGATGGGTTTGAACATAGGCTCAAACATGATTTGAAGGTCTTAGCTACGCCATGCGTTCAATACAAAATCTGGAAAGCTGCAGGGATGAAAAAAAGAGGGCGCTTTCCTGTGTTGCACTGGAAAAAAAAAAAAAGGACTTAAGAGAAGAGCATCTTCTCTTATCTTCCTCCCGCGCCCGCCGCCGCCCGACCCGTGTTAGAGGGGAAAATTAGCAAAGCGAGAAAAGACAGAGGGAGGGGAAGCAGCATCTTATTCTCTTTGCGAGAACTTCCGGATCGGAGAAGCATTCGGAATGGGCTCCGCGTTCATTTCGTTGGCAGAAAGGATCCAATCCATTCGGGGGGGATCCCAAAAACGAAGTCTTTCGACTTGATTCATGGATAGCATCGGTGAAAATGACAGATTCCAGCTTCTCGCGAGTCACTCGCCGAACTCCTTTAGTCATGCAACACTGTGCAGAATTGAAAATCATGATTCTCTATTTTTCTTTCCAAAGGGTTGTTACGTTTCTGAGTTTAGAAGAGAAGATAGATAGGTAAAAAAAAACTCATAACTTGGGTTACCTTTTAGCGAGCCAATCATACTATTGACAATCATACTACTTATAAAATTTAAGAAGAGAAACATAAGTATACTTGAATTGAATTACTTCTTACTGATGAGAACCCGTGCAAAAATGAAACGTTATACTTGAATTGAATTACTTCTTACTGATGAGAACCCGTGCAAAAATGAAATGTTATTTATATAAAATAATGTATACCCCACAAGAGAGATTTCTTTTTAAGTTAGCAATTCTCAAACAGTTTACTCTTTTCGTGGAAGTCCCCGGCAGAGGAAAGGGCTGTAGGTGATGGCACGTTCCGCTTCTTATCTAGAGAAAGGCGCTGATATCGTTCCTATTGGGTTGTGCGTGGCAGCTGCTATAGATGAATAATGGTGGGCCGCTTGAACGGGACCTATTCTCTTATTTAATAGGCGGCAAAGCTGAATAGTAAAGGGGCCGAGCTGACTGATGAGTGCCTTTTTAGCCTTTTTCTAAAGGCTATCATGTGGAGCTAACATGGCTGGCTTATAGCCAAATCAAGATGAGACGGGACGGACGGTCAGAGGCCGCAGCGGGACTACCATAGGAAAGAAAGCCCGCCCCCGCTAGCTAACATAGAAAGACAAAGCGCAAAAAAAAAAGGGGAAGGCTAAAGAAAGCACTTTCAAGAAAAGATGCTTCTCCTTCGTTGGATAGAACTTTCAATTTTTTTAGAAAGCTTTTAGCATCCTTCGTTAAATATTTTTTAAACTTCCTTTCCAATAGATTTTCAATCCTACTTAAGCTTATAATAAAAGCTATCTTCTTTTGGGCTTTATACTTCTGTTTTTAAAAGTTCAAAAAGCAATAAAAGGACTAAAACGAAAAAAGACCAATGTGGAGAAAAGGGATAAAATGAAAAAATTCTAGACCAAAAAGACAAAAAAAAAAAAACCAAGGACTGATAAATAAAAAAAGGGAAGCATGAAAAATAAATAAAAAAAATAAAAGGATTAAAATGAAAAAATAGACCGAAATGAAAAAAAAAAAAAACTAAAAGGAAAAAAAATAAAGACTAAAAAACACAAAAACATATTTAATCTAAAACGCTTCGTTTGGAGTATTAGAGGAGAAATGTTCTTCTCTCTGCAATATTGTCTAGATATAGATATACTCATAATCTCAAATCCAGTATTTTTACAAAACGACACATAATTTTTTATACGTTATTTTAATGATTAATTAATTTTAATATTATATGCGTTCTTTGTCGTTGGCCTTCATTTCAGGCATATTTATTAACTCTTTAATGGATAGGTTTATTAGAAGAAGAATCTTTATTAGCAAGTGTTACGAGATTATGCAATAATAGATAACCAAAACGAAAAATAAGAATAGATTTAGATAAACAATCTTAGATGGGAAAAAACCACAGATCGTAAAAAAAAAAAATCCTTAACTTGAAAATTGGTAAAAAAATGAAAATAACATGTACGACTTAAATAATATAAAATATCAAAACCCTAAATTAAATCAAATATATAGCGTGAAAATAAAACTGGTTTATACCATACAATAGTCTGTTGAGAAAATTTGTGATACCATATTCCAACATATCTCCTGAGGTGACGTCCCCCGTACGTTACCATACTAACCAGCCGAACTCTGACGCCGACCGTGATGGTTGGCAATCTCGTGGGTCGTCGTCCTCTTCCTTAACATACTTAACTTTCCATTTTTAATGTTCTCATTTTAAAGCGGGAGCAATTTCTATAGCCAATTTTTTTTTCCTTTTAACTTACATATTATGCCTATATCTCTATCATACTCTTATGGCATATAATTCATAAATTTCTTTCTTTCAACTTTCTTTTTGAACGCTCAGCGAAAGACTCATAGTAGTACCATACCATCGGCCAGTCCCTTGACACGTACAGATCCGTCCGTTGTCCATCATATTACTTTAAACTAACAGGTTACTTACCTGCAACATATGAACAACTAATGAGCTAGATGCTCAGTAAGTTCAAACATACATTCATTAACTTATAAATACTAGTAATATATATTATTACTAGAATATATGACATCTCGTATATACACATCATACACATCGTCTATACATATCCTCGAAACATAACATAATATGCTAGCCTCTTCATGCTCATTTATCTCTTCGTTTATCGTTCTTATCATTCTATCGATCATCTTTTATCATTCTAATCTAATCTCTTCATTTTTTTGCTTTTCATTCCTATCATTTTTTAACTTTCTGTTCTAAACCTTTATAACTTTTCTATCGTTTTGTCCTCATCTCTTATCTTTTCGTATCTTATAAGCTAGTAACATATACACTAGCATAACATCACGTAAAAACGTGTCATTCCATATATATAACATCAAATACATCACATTACATATATTAATTCCATTATATTCTTATAAACTTCATTTTATTATTTATTTATTTTTCATCGATTTCATTATGTCATTCTTTCATATCGTTCGTTTCTTTTCTTTTCGTATCATTTCATTTCTTTTCTTTTCACTCTCCTTTCCTTTCTTTTCTTTTCATGCACTCTCCTTTTCTTTCTTTTCTTTTCACTCTCCTTTCCTTTCTTTTCTTTTCACTCACTCTCATTTCCTTTCTTTTCTTTTCTTTTCTTTTCTTTTCATGCACTTTCCTTTCCTTTCTTTTCTTTTCTTTTCTTTTCATGCACTCTCCTTTCTTTTCTTTTCTTTTCTTTTCTTTTCTTTTCTTTTCACTTTGTTTTGGTGGGCCCGTTGTTGAACGTACCTATTTATGCGCAGACAGTGAGAGGAGGAGGAGCGACCCACCAACCTACCTCACAGTCACATTAATTACCACACCTTCGGGGTTGGTCCAATCTATAATCTACCATACCTTCGGGGTAGCACCACATCTACGCGGAGGATATAGACCTGAAGTCTCGACCGTATAGGGAGACCGGTATGCCAACAACTTAAGTTTTCAGTCTTATTATCTTGTATGCTTTTATTTTTCTTATATTGATTTTTTCGTTGTACATCTTTTTCATGACATTCATTATCTTTCCTTTCTCATTTTTTATAGAACATTTCATGGGACATTTGTTCTTCCGTTGTTCTATCTTTCTTTCGTAATTCTTTCTCATTGTCATCTCATTCTTTCATTCTCATTTCGTAAGACATATATCATTGTTTTATATTGTTGTTTTTTTTTTCTTTTCTTAATCCTTTACCTTACTCGTGTGAATTATGTTAGTCACACTTTAGCATATATAGCACATATTACTTATATATCATCACATCATATCATAACAAACAAAAATACATTTAATTATGTACAGACAATTATTCTTTGTTTATCATTTGCATCATTTTATCTATCGTATCTTATCATCATACTCCTATCGATCATAGCCTATCGTTATATTCGATCAATCACATCTTATCGTTATGTTCTAATCCTTTCGTCATACCTTTCATCATAACCTATCATTACTTCTCTTTCTTATCTAACTCTTTGCTTTCATATCATTTTTCATAAAACATCTATCCTTTCGTTCTCATAAAACATACCCTTTCTTAATTCCTTTCATTACCGATCATCGTTGCTCTATCAATCATAACTTAACTTCCATAAAACCTTTCATAAAACATCTATTCCTTCCTTTCATATCTTATCTCTTTTTTTTTTTTTTTTTTGTATTCTATCATAACATTCTCGTTCTTACTCTTTCCATTCTTCCATCACTCTTTATCACATCTTTACTCTCATAAAGTTTTTATAATACATTTCCTTCCTAATTCAATATATATTCATATATATATATATTTTTATAAATTATTTATTAAAACCTATCTTTTAATATTATCATAGCATTCCTATAGCATTACTATAGCATCATCATAAATCACATCATGACATTTGCATGCAAAACATATAAATATGATAAGCTTGTTCATAGTTGCAGATGGGTAAATGTCAGAACTTACTCATAACGTGCTTATCCCCTTCTTGGAATCCATCGACGTTCTTTGTCGCGTCTGGATCGGGTTCCTACAGACAAACTTTGTCCGTTAATCACATTTTCATTTATAGCTTTTTTTTTATTAAAAAGCTTGATTCTGATCTTATAACCCTTAATTATAGCCTTAGGACAGCTTTTTAAACCTTAATGGCCATTTTTGAATTTTTTTCTAACTTTTTGAAAAATTACGATTTTACCCCTAATTTTCGACAAAATTACAATTTTACCCCTTGACGTGATTTTTTATAACTTAAACCTCAATTTTGGCTTTTACAAACTTCATTACCTAATTCCGGGGTCATTGGGGCTCTTTTCCCATAATTTGAGAATTTTTGGGTAAAATGACCATTTTGCCCCTGATGGGTTGTTTAACCATAACATTTTCATTTTCATACTTAAGCTGGATTTTCTAAACCTAAAATCATCTAATTTACTTTTTAAATCTTATCAGACCTTTTTCGGATCAATTCTTATCATTTTACCAATTTTCACATTCCCGGCCCTCGGGAAGTATTATTCTAACCTAAAAGTGGGTTTCATGTTTTTCTTGCGTTCTAGGGTTTCGAAGGGTCGGTTTACTAATCGTAATTTGCCCATTCCTTTTTCCATGTCCTAATTCCTTGAGGGGGCTCGAGTTACTCTCCCGATCATATTTTACCCCTCGTTTCCCATATTACCTCTTGTGCCGTTTTTTAGAAATTTTGGTAGCATTTCCGCTTAATTTTTGAGGTTCCAGCATTTAGGAAACGCCTGAAAACCATTTATCATGATCTAATTCTATCACGTACTATACCAGAGGCCTAGATTTTACGTAAAACTCATACTGTTTACGTAAAATCATTACATTATCACATATTTTTCTTTTTCTCCATTACAGTCATTTTCTTCTTTTTACATATATTCTTTTCTATAATTTTCATATCAATAATTATAAAATCATATAATAGTCCCAAACAATTAAATTGCGGAACATAAAGAGGTCGGGATTTATACCAAATTGCAGTCCAGTCTCGATGGTATAAACCCTAATTCTTTGTTCTTCATATCTGAGGTCTCGTCTTGCAAATCCGACTCCGCGGATGCGTCCGGAACGTCGAAAATAGGCCAACGGGAAATTCTTCAATTTTCGGTCACCGATCGCCGTTGATCGGTGTTGACCGGCGGTGACGGTGGGATGTGGGTAGTCCATTTTGAAGATCTCGACGAGAGGAATCCATTGGTGGTCTCAATTTCACCATTCGACGCCTCTATCGCCAGAAAATCTCCTCGAAAGCCACGGCCACGGCGGTGATGGTGGAACTCCGCCGTGCCGGACTTTTTCATCGAAATTACCTTGGGGCTTTTCTTCCCCATGCCGAGGCGTTCCTTTCTCCACCGACGGCGCACCTCAACATCGCCGGAAACGGCGAGTTCCACGACGGCTTCACGGCGGCGACGTCGCGGCTTCGGGTGGCGTGATCCGGCGGCTGTTGAGACGAACCACCACATGGATTTTGTAGTACTCTTCACCACAAACATTTTGGGACCGGTTTCATGGCAAATGGTGGCCGGACGGCGAAGAAATCGATGTTTGAATTTTTCGACTCCGGTGAGCTTCGGGCTGCGCGTGTGGGCTCCTCCAGCATCGGTTCCGTCGACTCGGCATACTGTTGAACTCAACTCGGCAAGAGCTTTCCAACGATGCCGGCGGTGTCGAAAACAGACACCGTGACGGTCGGTTACTGTACACGTGCAGGTAGAGAGAGAGAGAAAGAGAAGGGAGGAGAGAGAGTGCACGTGGAAAAATGAGGAAATTTCACTTTTTTTCACCCTTTATATACTTTTTCGTCCAAAATTTCAACATGGGCTATCATGATTAATTTGGGCATCCTAAATCCAAATATATCAGTTTTATTTTCATCTGAGGTCATCTTGACCAGTTTCTGATACTGTGAATTCTCAGTCAAAAATTACCCTTGTGCTCAATCATCAAATTTGAGCGTGCTGATAGGCTATCCTAACTAATTTGGGAGTGTTGAACCCAAATTTATCAGTTTTATGTCAAGATAATATCATCTTGACCTACTTCTTGATACTGTGAGTGGCACACACGTGTACACACATAACATCACTATCAATCATTTTTCGTCCTTTAACATTGTTAGAACATTTTATTTAGTTCCAAATAATATTAAATCACTTAATTTCACATTTTAACACTTAAATTCATTGTATATTTATTCTCCGAGAAATGTGAATTTTCCCCAGTTATCACACCTGATCTCATCGGAATCACTTCCATTACGAGTAAAAATTCCCACTTCAAATTTCCCTCCAGCTGAAACCAGAGTATTATTCTCCGTTGCATCATCCAAAATCCGAGTCCCATGTTATCTCTTGCAGCGCAGAGTAGAAGAGAACAACACAACATGAATGAGTACATGAAGAAGTTCATAGCAGATTTGTCAACCATATAGGACTGATGCTTGATCTTTCCATCCATCTTTTTTTTTTTTTCTCGGTTGAAGGGGAAAAAAGAGAGAGAGAGATGACTAAGGTAGTGTATTCAACCTATGAATAACGCGCTTAAGATTAACAATGATCAGGCCAGACATTGCATTTTTGCAGGCATACGTGCCTCTTTCAAATTTGATTAAGCTCTTGTAACTGATTTTGTATCAGGTAGCCTCACTTAATCAATAAACTTTTTCAAAAGAACTGTGTATTCTGCTAGAGAACCAACCCCCGGTCAGAACAGACTACATAATCAGTATATTTGTTGAATGGAAATGTGGTCCTCAACCTCTATTCTAAAAGACCTTTATTATCCATTAAAAAAAGGAAAATGAGGAAAAAAACGTCTTTATTTTGTTTTTATTTTAAAAAAGACTTGTTTACATGGATACTCTTAAATTTTTTGAATTTAACAATTTAAGCTCTAAACTTTTTTCTTGATAATTATCTTCCTAAATTTATAATTTTTAGTAATTTAGTCTTTTTTTCTCAAATTTATGAAAATTTGGACAATTCTTTACATGCGTTTTGCATATATCCAAAAAGAGTGTTTTTAATCATTTTTACTTTTTTTCAATATAATTTTCTTTCAAATATTTAACTTAATTAAATTATACTCAAATTTAAATATAAATTATAAAAGAAATTTGTATTCAAATTAAGTAAAAATGATTAACAATATTCCTTTTAGACTATAATATGTAAGTTTTTTTATCAAAAACTTTCCTAATTTTAATTAATTTAAGCAAAAAAGACTAAATTTCAAAAATATAAGTTTAAAGGATTGATTGTCAAGAAAAAAAGGTTTAGGGATTAAATTATCAAATTTAAAAAATTTAGGGATATCTATATAAATAAGTCTTTAAAAATATGAAAGTGAGTCAACTTATTGTTCTAACTTTTTTGACTTTATGACCGGAAAATAGGCATCAAGGCCATCTATTCACTTAATTTACACCACATTTTAGGGTTTTAATATTATCTACATTCAATGTCTAGCAATCATTTAAAATGACGTGAGAGGTGGGATACATTACTATAAAGTATCGGTAGTGTTAAGTATCATTTATTAATAAAAAATAGATCCTATAATATAAGATCTACAAATAAAATCTACCTTTTATTGGTGATAGTATTTCGTACCAGTAATGCCTCTAAGCATTTTTCATAGCTCATCTAGCTCTTTTTTTTTAATTTTAATATAGTGGGTTTTTTTTTTAATTTCAATATAATAGTTAAATGTATAAATTAATCTTGATCTCTTTTAAATTAATAGTTCTTTGTATTTTATTGGATAAATAATTTGTATATTAAATAATAAAACAATTTTATTAAATCTATAAACATTAAAAAAAATTTCATTAAAAAATTTTGATAATTCCACGTCTAATTACGTTACAAGACATGTAATTCTATTATAAGATGTATAGTTTCAATCTTCCACTTTAACTTAAAGAATATATATCAATTATGTTCGATTCTAATTACTTTGAGTAAAATCCCTTATTTTCCTTTAATTATTTTGTTATAACAAATTTAAAGATAAATTATGACATATAACATATTTTATAAATAGCAATGAAATATAATAGGTTTTTAATTAGGGCTGGTAATTCAGATCACGACACAATAACACGACAAGAAACCCACGTGAAATTAGAGGGTTTAGGTTTTTCTTAAATGGATTTGGGTCAAAAAAGGTCAAACCTGTCAAACACGATTAAATAAAAGGTCGAACCCACACAAATCTGCTAACCCGCAATTAATATGAAATAACTCGTTTAATAAATAGATCATATATAGGTTGACATAAATATGACTCATAAATTACTCATTATATCTTTAATATATTTATATTATTATACATATTATAATATTTTATTATTTTTAATTTTGAGTTTTCAAAATTCAAATATAAAATATATCTTTTATTTTTTATATATATTTTAAAATTTTTTAACATAGAAAAGAAAATCTAGATTTTACTCCTTTTTTTTTTTAAGTTTTTCATTGCCTTCGCAGTTATGGTCATCTCACCCCATCGCTCTCCCCTTCCTTCATTTAATTGACCTGTGTACAATATAACCAATTGTCCCTAACCCTATCATCGTTAATCCCCCCTCCCGTCCCCTCACCCTGTCGCCCTCCCCTCCATTCACCTCACTCTGTTGCTCTCTCCTCCCCTCCCGTCGCCACATTGACTTTCGTGACAACACAACTAATCACCCTTCATCCCCCCTCACCTCTCTTCATCGCCCTCTCCTCCTTCTCACCACAACACTATATATATATTTTTTTACTTAATTGTATATGATATAAAATAAGAATTTTCTTAGCTAATAAAATACAAATAATATAAAATTTAAAACTTTATAAGTAAATTTGACTTGTGTTTCATAAAAGAAAAGATATGTTACCTAATAAAAATATTAAAGTATCACAGTCATATTGAATAAGTTATTATTTTATTTATATTTAATTTAAACAGGTTAATTTAAGTTGACACGATTAACACGTTTAATAAATGGGTTGGGTTTGGGTTTGGGTTTAGGTTTGGGTTTGAGATTTTGACAAGATTATTAAATGGGTCAGGTTTGGATTTAGTATAATAGTGTCAATTAAGAAGTATAACACAACACAAACACGATACGATAACACGAATTGTCAGCTTTATTTTTAATAGACAGTAAATTATAACGTATTTTAAATTTTCTGATTATAATAAGATAATTTATTTTTCAATTTTATCCCTTTTCCCTCTCCCTTCTCTCTCATTCCCTCTGTTTCTTTCTTGCTCAGTCTCCTCTTCCCATCTGTGTGTGTCTCTCTCTTCTCGTCAGTCAGAGAGGATCCACCGGCGATGTGAAGAGGTCGCAGCAACGGCCTTGAATTGGAGAAAGAGATGGCACGGGAGGGCCGGCGATTCTGCATCGTCGCCAATGAGGATCGTGATTTCGCACGATGGTTTGATGATATCCGCGAGTTGGTGACGAAGGCGACGGCGACGACGTCCATGACAGATTAAAGGTTGTAGCTCCGATGATGACTGCTGGCGTGTTGAAGATATCGACAGTGATAGCGACTGGGTATCGATCACCTGATCACCTAGAGGTCCGCTTGGTTGGCCAAGCCTACTAAAAAATTAAGGAGACACCATTGAACACTGTGTATTTCTGAGAAACAATTATATTTTTTAATGTAACACTACCTAAAAAGTCAAGGAATTATATCCCAGCTCCTGGACTCAACTGAGTGAATTCAATCCATTTCACATTGTACAACAAGTTAATTTACAATTAATCGCTTGCCTGATGCCTAAAGGAAGATACTTTTACAATTACTTCCTCAATAAGAAGACTAGTGGGATCCTCTGCCGATACGTTACCAACCTTCTTCCAGAGTGGCCGTTATTTCAGCAATGGTTTCTGGTTTACCAGAGGAAGAAGAAGCTATACGAAACCTCTCCTCAGGACATAGGCCGGCTGTTGGGGAGTTGGAATAGTTGCAGTTTCACTATCAAGCATAATGATGATACTTGACATGGTGGGGCGTTCACTTGGATTTTCTTGCACGCATAAAAGCCCGACTTTGAAGCACTTCACATATTCGTCTTTTTTGTAACTCCCATGCAAACTCGGGTCCGTTAAGTCCAACACCTTGTTTTCAGTCCAGATTCTCCATGCCTGAGAAAATTGTCGATAACATTCCACTTGAACGAACTCATGATAAAATAAAGAGAGATTTTATCTCTTGCAGAGCTGACACCGTGCAGCCCCGCTGCTTTTTGTAAGAGAAAACAGAGATGAAACTCAAGCTTACATAACCCAGGAGGCTCAAAGGTTGTTCCGACTGAACAAGTTTTGTGTTCCTAATCCCACTTATTATCTCAAGTAGAACTACACCAAAGCTAAATACATCGGAATTGATTGAGAAAAGTCCCTCTAGTTTGTACTCAGAATACATGTAGCCACTGCATTGGAGTAATGGATTAAAACAGACAATAGATTATGCAAAAACAACATGTTTGGCAGTTGTACTATTTAGATGAAGCTTACTAGGTTCTAACTATTCTGATGGTATACGCCTCAGTATGTTTGCCTCCATCTGGCCAAGCCAAAGTCAGATATTTTGGGCTCCATATCCTGGTCTAGAAGAATATTACTGGTTGTTAAATCTCTATGAATGATCCTCAATCTGGAGTCTTGATGAAGATAGAGAAGCCCCCGAGCTATCCCCAAAATGATGTTAAAGCGCATCTCCTAGTTCAACAACATGCTTTGTTTGTCATCTTGCACGTAAAGAATTTTGCATAGCAGGAAAGTTTTTAAGGTGGTTGTGAAAAAAAAGCTATTACTAATCGAGAAGCAAAATAACAAGCACTAGAGATATTATACCGAATATGAAGGAGTCTAAACTTTTATTAGGCATGTATTCATAGAGTAAAATCTATTCCTCTCCTTTCAATCAATATCCTCGAAATCTAACAAGGTTTCGATGTTGAAGTTTGGCTATCAAAACCACCTCATTCTTAAATTCTTGTAATCCTTGTTCCGGGGCACTTGAGAGCCTCTTAACTGCAATTTCTTAGCCAGGTGTGATGGCGTCTGTATTTTCAATAGTCCTCATCCTCAAGTTCAAGAACGTATTTTCACTACACTGGCTAGTTTTTCTGATGCAGCCATCTGAAAAATCGGCAGAATTCCACTTCTCCGGATATCTGGGTTCGAATCGTTGCAAACATTTACACGCAATCCCATTGTTAGAACTACAGATGCTAGAGACCCCACATATGTTAAAGATGCTACACCGGTCTTGTGGCTCCGACCATATCAAAATCCAAGCCCTTTTGTATTCATCCCACTGCTGGTATGCAATATTTCCTTCGGATTTAAGCACTAGCATTGTATCATTCACGTTTTGACGCAACGGCGAACTTTTGTCGCCAACAGAAACAAAACTAACTATTAGATGACGCATTTTATTTGAGGTAACAAATTTACCTGCAGTTTTCCAGTAAGGCTTTGAATTGTTTGTCGTGATAACTGGTGTTCTCCTACATCATCATCTAGCTAGAAAATGAAATCCCCAGTCCCCGGATTGTCTTTCTTTCTCCATGAAGTCAACTTCAAGTTTGCATCCATCTCCATTCCCCATAGAAACGTATCAGTTGGATTTTTAAAGCTCTCCCACAGGATCTTTCCCAACAGATTACCTTCTCTTAACAACAAATATCCAAAATCCATGAGCTTCACCGTAAGGTTCGGAGACCGGGATGCATCAATCTCAGGTGACCAGATAGAGTTTCCAGTAATTTTGTCCCAAACACGGAGTTTTCCATCTCGGATTCCAAAGACTCCATTGGAGTTGAAAATTGGATCATCTCTGTTGGCGACCCATACAACTGTACGTGGAGAAAACGTGTACCATATTTCAACATATCGGCTCCCGTCAGAGCTTCCATTAGGGGTAAAAAATCCAAGTTCAAATCTTCGTCCGACTGAAATAAGTTCCTCTCCATCATCCCGAATCGGAGTGTCATGGTCAATGACATCTCTAGCAGAGCAAAATAGCGGACAAGAGCAATTCGACCAGATGATGATTAAGAAGATATTCGATAGCATGCGATGTACTAACCAGGAAAGGGTGCTTGCTCTGTTATCCATATTCCTTTAGGTGTCACACACCAAACTGGTTGAACTGTTGACTTTCTGCCCTGCTTGAGGAGGCGAAACAAGTTATTTTTCAAAAAAGTCCAAACAAATATATTGGCATTACACCAGTGTTTCCATTATATCTAGCCAGATTAATCTTTTTTCGTAAAAATCATAATCAATTTTTACATTAAAAGTTGGGAAAACTTCATTAAATCAATAATAAAATTTTTTATTACGTAATGTAAAATACCCGCTTATTATTTTCTTTTGAAGGGACCCACTGATTATTTGGATTAAAACACATGCAATATTAATATAAGATTTCTTTTGAAAAAAATAAAAATTTAGACTCATTTGAAAATAATTATTTTTATGTGATAATTTGAAATATATATTAAATCAATATTTGTTAAAATAATATTTTGGAGTTGTGTGAAAAAAATTAGTAATAGATATGTATGTATGATAAGATAATATTTTTTTTGAAGAAGTGTATGTATATGTTTATTATATCTGTGATGAATAGAGATGTTTATAAGATATGACATATTTGGAAGAAATCTATGTATATGTTGTTGATAATTTCAACTATTGGATCAAAACATTTGAAGTGCAAAACTTTAAAACTATTCTCCTTTTTACATTATAATTATATATAAATTCATCTATTAAATCAAAATGTTTGAAGTCCAAAACTTTAAAAGCTATTCTCCTTTTTATATCGGCATCACCCTCAACAATCAGCTGCAGAGAAAAAAAAATGCTCTATTTGTTGGAATATAATACCTTCGTGGCACTCTGCATTTGATTGGCATTTTTCTAAGAGTTGAATTATTGCCTTGACCGGAATTTGGCGTTTTAAATAAATTAATTTTTGTTTTGTTTTGTTGAGTTTACTTGGTCGCAATTAAAAAAAAAAAAAAAGGAGTTTACTAAGATAGTATAGCCTACCTATGAATGATCAGCCCTGAAATGTGCCCCTTTTCCAATTAGATTAAGTCTCCATTTATTTCTAATATTACGTTATAATACAGTTTGAATATTCATTCAAACGTAAAAATATTGCATTCAAATTTCAATCACATCATATTTCAAATCCAATACAATTATTGTTTATTATTTTACTTTTTCTATTATTTTTATTAATCACATCATATGCTTTCTTTCTCTCTTTTTTTTTCTTTCTACTTTTACCTATCACATCACATATTTATTATTTAAATATAATTTAAATACTTTTCATCTAAATACACATTTCATTCAAATGCAATGCAAATACTTTTTCTCTAAATGAAAATTGAATTTAATTTATTATATTCAAACGCAATGCGTTTACCAAATGATGCCTAAGTTCTTATAATTCTAAACATATTACAAATCAATGCACTTATAATTGATTTTATATCAGATCATAGGCACACTTGATCAACAAACTTTTTCTAAGGATCCGTTTGAGAGTGTATTTGGAGACATTTTTGAACTTCTTTTACTATTGTTTTTTCATCTTATCACCACTTTTTACTATTTATATATATATCTAAAATTTTACAATAAACTCAAATCTTAAAAATTCATAACTTTGCATATATAAGTTTAAATGGGATTTTTGTAAAATTACATAAAATTTTGAAAGGAATAAAACAAGATTCATATTGATAATTTTTTCTAAATAAATTTTCAAAATTTTACTTTTTTTTCACTCGAAACAATTTTTTTTCCCAAATATATTTTCTAAAACTGAACTTCTATTTGGATTAGGTATTCTTTTTTGAAAAGTGGAAAATTTTCACTTTTGAAAAATAAAAAGCTACTTGAATTCCTGTCTAAAAGCAAAAAATTATTTAAATGATTAAAAAATTTCTAATTTTAAAAAGAAACTCCTTTTTAATTTTTTAAAAATAAAAATTTTTTATATTAATATTAAGAAATTTATAAAGGTCTATTTTCTAAAAATAAAAATTCAAAATCAACTTCTCTACCAAACAAAATATTACTTTTCTCCAACATGTAAAATATGTCTCCAAAACTCCCAAAACAGTAGCGTGCACTCACCTAAAGAATCAATCTCGAGGCATTGTAGAATATGCAATTGGTAGATTTGTTACATTTTTTTAGGCATATAAATAAGACAGATCAATCCTATGACATTTAACATATATATATATATTTGGTAAATGTGGATTTGTTGTATGTTGCTGTGATGGAAATTGGGTTTTCAACATCTAATCATAAAGACCTTTGTTATCTGTCAACGGAGGAGGGGGGAAAAATCACCTTGTTGATCTTACTTTTTTGGTGGCTTGTCAATACTATGCGCGTGCACGCACTGTGTTGAGTTCGTTGATTTTTTTGGGATATTATAAAAAAAAAAACTTAAGAATTTATTTTCATAAAGCACAACTAAAAGTAAAATATTTGAGTGGATAAAGAGCTGAAAAGTAAAAGAAGGAACCAAAAAAATTTACAAAATGTTTAAACAATAAGTAAACAAAAAAAATTTTAAATAGAGAAATTTAATTATAAAATATTATACTATTGGTAGTGAAAATCATCTTCCTTACAATAATTTAATTTCTTGACCAAAATCAAATTAATATGAATCAAACAATAATAAATAATAAATATATAGAAAAAATAATAAATATAAAGATAAAAAATTGAAAATTTTTAGAGATTTAGTCTAACTTGAGTTAGTCCTCTGATGATGTACTATAATAGTTGAAATTTAAATATACACCTGAATCCTCATAACCACTCAAAATACAATTTAATAGAATTTCGATAAGTGTTCAAATGGTCCCTCTTCTTAGCCTCTTTCCTTCATATTTATAGAGTTTATTGATAATTCTATAAAATAGAGTTATTTTATCACTTTTTCATGCATAAAATTGGCTTATTCTTGAGAATTTTAGTTGTTTTTTATTGTTTTTGATTTATTTTATTTGTGTACTTTAATTTAGAATTTTTTTAGATTTCATGAAGTTTTTATTTAATTTTACTTTATTTTATCTTATCTTTTTTTAATAATATATTAAATAAGCTTAAAATTAAATATTTTCAATAAGTTTATTTATAGTATTCTATTTTGTAATATCTAATTTTAACACTTTGTTTTTTTTTTTAATGGGCATCACTATTCATGTCAGAAAACTGTGAAAACCAAGTTTATCACGCATTCTATTGCACTGGATCCTTTCTAATTTCATGCACCGAATTATAGCTAATGTAATACATAGCTACTGTAGCAGTGTGCGCCGACATTGTAGCAAGTGTGCGTTGAAAATGTAGCACTGTAGCAAGCATGCGTGACACTGTAGCAGTCTGTATCATTGTAGCATGTGCGTACTGATCAATGTAGTACTGTAGCAAGTTTGCAAATTTTGTGTTGTGTGTGCATCGAATACTGTAGTAAGTTGAAAATTTGTGTTGTGTATGCACCGAATACTGTAGTAAGTTTGAAAAGTTTGTGTGGAGATTAGGTGTAATAGTGTAAAATTATGCTTATAAAAGGGGTATCTTGGAGAGGCTTAAAGAAGAGAAGGAGATACACTTTGTCTCTCTCATTTTTGCCTTGCTTTCATTTTTATGTTTTCTCTCTAGAATTTTGTGAAAATATTTTACAAGTTAGGCTAGAGTTTTTTAATGAGGCTAGAGATGATTCTATATATGTAGTAAGTTTATTTGGGTTTTGATTCTTTATGATTTATAACGTTAATATATTTGAGTAAATAATTTTCTTTCATCTTATTTATTTCTCACATCAATATATTTTGTTAACAACTTTTATATAAATTCAGTTAAGTTTTTTTATGTGATTGTTGCATGATACAGTATATTGATAAATATAATTTTATAAATAGTCTTTTACTATATTATCGCAGATGGCATATTATCGCTTTTAGATTTCTTATAAGACAATTTTTTCTAGTTTTTAATGTGAGAATTTTATTTACTCAAATACATTTAATCCATAAGTTTTTCAAATCTTATCTTCCGATTGATTGTTGTGAGGTGAAACTTTCAATTAAGTCAATTTATGAATCAAAATTCAAACAGGTGAATGAAGCATGTAGGGGATTCTCGATGTCTTATTCTTTTTAACTATTGAATTTTCTCCATTTTAAATTGTATTATCTTCTAATTAAATTGCTCTAAAGTCACAAAAATACTTCTTTCTTCTCTTTGTTAATTTGATTACGTATCTCTTTAACGCTTTTGTTCTACTAATTTCTTTTATTTGTTTTTATCACCATCTCGTGAGATCAATCGTCCTAATTGTGCTATAATTGACCATTTTATTTTGTCATAATTTGGACGTAATCATTTATTGAAGGTAATCATTTCATGTGCCTTGAAATCCCGTCCCATCTTTTTCAAAGCACTTTTCCAATCGCCTTTCATTGCTTTATCTAGATCATGGAAGTTATGTTGCTTGTATGTTGATATGAACGTGAGGGTGGTTACTTATGCGGTTATCCGAAGTAATTCAGAGGTAATGGGTGAGTAAGGTAAAAACAAAGTTCCGCTCGAAGTGCAAATAAGAATGTACCCAACATTTTGACTTGATTAAGACTCCATTTGTCTCTAAGTGCAAGTTGGGCCACGGCCTTCCTAGCATGAGAGCTTGGCCACAGGCAAGTTTCAATGCAAGAATAAAGCCATGGCCTTATTAGCTTGAGAGCAAGGCTACATGTGAGAGCATAGCCATGGCCTTGCAGAGAAGAGTCATGCCCTCGCTAGCATAAGAGCAGGGCCACAAGCAAGCTTCCATGCAAAAGTTCCCTCCACCTCCATTGTCGTATCAGCCATACAGCATTTTCTTCTCCATCAAAAATACTTCACCACTTTGCTACAAGAGTCGACTCTGACATTATCCTGTACTTCATACTTTACAAATTAGTTGTTGACAAGCACATGTGTAGAGCATGTGTAATAGACAAATAAAACAAAGCAAAACACAAAAAAAATCATGTGATGATAAAAATGTGACACCAATCATATGATTGAGACAAATAAAAATTCAAAAAAAAAAAAAACCATGTGATCGTAATATCTGTGATAATCATAAAATATAATTACTCTATAATAAGTAATTAAGCCTATAAATATCATGTAATTATCAATTTGGATGGATTAAATAAAATAAAGAAACGTTTAATTTTCATCAATACAATAAAAGGGATAAATGAGATGAATTTGATTCACCATGTTTACTCTTGAATAAAATATACAATATATTGAGTAATATATGATTATATGTATGTGCATGTGTGTGTGTGTGTGTCACACACAGTATCAAGAAATTGATCAATATGACCTCCTCTTGATATAAAACTGATATATTTAGAATCAGTATGCTTAAATTAGTCAATTGAGTATAAAAACAGTAACTTTTGACCAAGAAATACGCAGTGGCAAGAAATTAGTTAAGATAACATTCTCTTGATATAAAACTGACATATTTAGAATTAGTATGCTCAAATTAGTCAATTGATCATAAAAAGTATCTTTTGACTATGAAACATGCAGTATCAAGAAATTAGTCAAAATGACATTTTCTTGACACGAAACTAATATATTTAGAATCACTATGCTCAAATTAGTCAATTAAGTACAAAAGGTCAATTTTATACAGAAAATATGCAGTATCAAAAAAGTGATCGAGATGATCTCGAATGAATATAAACCTATTATATTTGGGTTCAGCACATCTAAATTAGCCATTATAGTACGTGTCAAATTTTTCATACAGAATAAGTGTACTATTCATATTCGGTGTCAACACAATATATGGGCACAACCATAGGACCAGAAAAAAGAAGTAGGCAGATGCAGAGGAGGGCCCATTTAGGTAGTAAATGGAGTCAACAATCATTTTGAATACAGTTAGAATATTTACACTGTAATTGCGATACACAGATCCTTAAAAAAAATATATAATAATAATAATTCCAATAATAGTAATAATAGGCATTGGAAGCAGCTAGACCCACATTTTTTCTGCCTCCTTCTTCTTCATCACCATATCTACATAACTCTTTCTCTCTCTCTTCCTTACAACCAAACATTTGAAGGCTTTCGACCACCAAAACGGAGTCCGTTTTTGACACCTCCTGACTCGTTGGAAAGCTCTCGACAAGTTGAGTCAAATGATGTGCCAAGTCGATGGTAACTCCGCCGGAGGAAGCCACACTCACCAGAAAAATTCATCGAAATACCTATTTCTTTCTGATGCCATAACTTTGCCATCCAACCTCCGATTGAGGTGATTCTAGTTCCTATAATTTCGTGGTGATGAGGAGAACAAAACTCATGCCTCGTTTTACCTCAACAATAGCCGAATCATACTGGCCAAAGCCGCCACTTCATGCCACTCCCCCACCGTAAAAGTCACTGTTTTTGACGGAAGTGATCAACACTAGCTGGCTCAAAAGACTCTAATCGATGTGAGCAACAAAATCCCTAAATCAATTTCATGAAACAACTATGAGATAGCAGAGATTGGACCTTGTCGCCATCGTCCATCGTTGGGAAGGTCGATTTTTGATGATTGGAGCTCTGATTTGGTAAATTGACATCGAAAATGGGTTCCTCTCATCGAGATCTACAAAATAGTGTCCATCTCCACCTATGCCACCATGGTCAATGCCAGTCAACGACTGGTCAACTCCAGTCAATGATAGGTCAATGTCAGTTAATGACAGGTCAATACCGGCCAAAGTTTGACCCAACCAACAAGTTTTAGAGGATGGCCCTCTGGCCTATTTCGACATTCCAAACACATTCGCTGCATCGGATTTGCAAGATGGAATTTCAAATGTCAAGAATGGAGATACAAAGTTTGTATGCTCGAGATCGAACGGCTTTTTTGATCGCCGATTGGAGTGAACCTACCCACTGAACGTCATTGAACAATTTCGGTAGTGATCTCGACCATTTTCATTTCTCAACTTATTTATTGGAATGATTACATGCTATTTATGATTTATTTGAATATCGATACTTTCATTTTATAGTATTTGATATTCGATTAAATATATGATGTTGGATCAAATGGAAGAAAAAATATATATATAGGTATATGTATATATATGTTTTGATTGATTATCAATACTCAAAAGTTTTACAGTATTTGATATTCAATTCGACAAAGTGAAGTTAGATTTAAATGAAATGCATATTGCTTTGATACGATAAAATTATTTTGGGTGGCACGTCCTGTAGTTATGGCATGCTAAAATCTTTTATAAATTGTTTTCTTTCAGGCACTTTTGGACTGTGGAAAAACGTGGAAAAATAGGGGAAACTCTACCATTTTTTCTACAGCTCAAAACATGAGTTTTAAGTAGTTTTAGATTATAGGGAAACGTGGGAAAATAGGGGAAACTCTGCCTGTTTTTCTGCAGCTTAAAACGTGGATTTTAAGTAGTTTTGAATTATAAGAATCAGATAAAAATAAAGGAGACTCTGTCCGATTTCCTATAAAAGTATAATTTTAGAACTTTTTAAAGAAACCAAAATCTAATTAGTAATAAAACAAACATCAAGAAAAATAAGCTGTCATGCTATCAGATTTTTATGAAATCCAAATATAATTGATGATTAATTTATAAGTAGTTTTGTGAACTAAATGGGCTTCTGAACAAAACATAGAAATTTTAAATCTTTTAAAACGAATGTTTTACGTTGAAATGGTTTTATCAAATTCTTAACAGATTTTAAGTTATAGTTTTTAAATAAAGATTTTATCATTTATTTCAATGACCAAAATGGTTTTAATGGTTTCAAAACTTTTAAGAAAATAAGGGATCTAATATCTCGATGTTCAAAAGAAACTTTCAAAAGCTAATTTTTAAGTTGATGTGAGTTAATACAAAAAAGTGTATTATGAAGGTAATCAAGAGAGAATTTATTAACAGACGTTAATTAAATTTTCTATTGAGACCTTATGATAGAATGTTTAAGTAATAACTAAACCGATAAGTTAAGCTTAGAAATTTTGTTATGAAATACGAATAAGGTTTTATGTTGATGGAGCATTAAGTTAATGTTCATTAGGAATATGTTTTCAAGTAACAAGAATTAGATCGCATATTAGTTTAATAAGTGAAAATGCTAAATGCGAAATCCAGGCAAGTATAAACCCCGCCTACAGTATGAAAACTATGGTTTCCAAAATAATGTTTTTATATGACCAATGATATCTCAAGACAGAGTACTACAAGAAAGTTTTCTTATGAACAAGTTTACTTGCATGATTTTTGATAAGGCACATTTGTTATATATTTTTCATTGGTAATTTGTTGGTTTTTCCGAGTTTATATTTGGTATTTTGGTGTGTTTTGTTCATAATTGAATAGGTAGGTGATTCAAGCATTTAGGAGTATTTCTAAATCTAAAAGATCAAGTTATGGCGAATTCCGTTTTGGCCGTAGAGAGAAAAGCACCCGAGGAGTGGTTTGCGCGGAACCAAACTCACCGCAGCGAGATTTGTCGGGGCCGCAGCGAGAATCAATCTCGTCGTAGCGAGATTGGCCGGGGCTGCAGCGAGTTGCACGTAAAACGTCGATGAATTTTAAAGCCCGAAACTCGCCGCGGCGAGATTCTTTCCCGTCGCGGCGAGGTGTGATTTTTATGCCGAGTCTTTTAAGACGTCTTAGGTCGGTGCTTCTCATATAAATAGCCAAGTTTCGACTGAAGAGAGGACTTTTTGCAGATGAACGAACCCTAGAGAGCTTGAAGGCCATTCTAGCCTAGAGGAGGTGGATTTGGAGATGGAAGACGACTCAAGAGTTTTCATTTCTTAATTCCTTTCTTTCTCTTTATTGTGGATATGATGAACACCATATTTGTTTCTATATTGAATATGCTTGGCTAAATTTTTAGTTAGGGATTTGATGTACCCTAGCCAGATACTATGTTTTGAGTGCCAATTTTATTTATGTAAATTTTCAATTCAGTTTATTTATTCTATTCTATTATTAATGCTTCTAAATTTTTGATCAACCTTTAGATGATTTTTGAATTTGATGTTTAGTGCCTGGGAGGGGGAATATTGAATTAGAACATGGATAGAATAACCTAGGCTAATTAATTGGTTGGGAAACGGTTAATTGCCTTGGTAACCATTCAAGAGAATCAAGTTCTTAAGGGATTTCTATTTCTTAGTTTTGGTGCAGGAATGTGGAAATTGGGAATTAGGAATACATTTGATTTAGCGCTCGGAAGAGGGAATTAAATACATTAAGATTCTTAGTTTATAAACTAAAAAAATAAATTGGTGTTTGGCATGAAAAGCATAGTTGAAGGTTAGGTGAAATCAAATCTCTAGTGTTTAATCATGTCAGTTCTTTTGCAAATTGTCATTCGTTATTTTATTTCGTTAATTGTTTCTTTTTATTTATTTATTTATTTAACTTTATAATTCAATTTAATCAGTTTCTAAATAAAGTTGATATCTCTCATACTACAGTAATTAATAGGATCTAAATATTTTTCCCTATGGATTCGACAACCCTTCTCACCATTACACTATTAAAACTTAATACCGTATACTTGCGGTTTTGCATACTTAAAAATATCGCAACAATTTTGCAATACAATGTATGATGTATGATTTATAACTTATGTTGAAGTATGACATATTGCATACTCATTTAAGTGATATGATCAAGATGAGATAAGTTAAAAAGGTATCGTACCAATCTCCCAACCTAAGGGGAGGATTCATGTTTATGTTTCAAGTCAAAAAAGATTTGATCTTGGCAGTGTTGGGATATTACAAACCCTAACTTCCCGATGATCGCGCACACCTGATACCTATACTAAGGGCTCACATGTTAAGCAAGATAATAAGATGATAAATGAAACATAAATTGATCATGCACATGTTATTTAATATGTTTGAAAATGTTTTTGCGGGATTATATGTTTGTATTTATTGAGCGTTAACTCATTTATGTTTGTTCATACCGTAGGTATGAGCCCGATGAACCTTCTTAATTGGACTATGCAAGCAACGGGGTTTATGTAAAGGAAAGGGAATAGATACTGCTACGAAGTTTAGTTCCGTATATTGCAAAAGCTCATATTTAAAATTGATAAGTATATATATATGTTTCTAAGCTTTTAATTGAATTTCGAATTAAGTTCAAGTTATCTTACAAATTATTAGTAAGTGTAAATATATATATACACGTGTGTTCTCAAGTTTTACGACATTTCAAGATAAGTATAAATAAAAGTTAAAAGACGATTACATAAAGAGAGTCGTTATAGTATGAAAGATATATTTTCGGTTTAAACTTGCAAAAGTTAAAATGATGGTAGACTTCACGTAAATTATGATATAAGCTAAGAACATAATTATTAATGATTTCCTATATATAAACAGTTTTAACAATTTTCCAAGTTGTGCTTCTTATAATGGTTTTACAAGTATTACAAGTTTTTAATAAATTTTACACAAGTATAAATTTCGAGTAAGTCTTATATATACTCAGATTTTAAGTTTGTTTTAAAAAAAAATTTCTCTGAAATTTTAAAATATAGTTCAAATGAAAACAAATAATTATGTTCTAACAAGTAGGTTAATAATCGCATTTAGTTCGAATTGTTACCGTGACGATGTGGCAACTGCATAACGATGATGTTGCACCAGCTACGTGGTTGTTATGTGGGGTGCAAGGAGGCTTTGACAAAAATGGACATTTGTTCTTTTAAATATTGGTAAGAGGTTATGTCAACGTACATTAAGCCATCACATTCTACTACTAAAACTACTAGCAGTTTCCGTCCTTTCTCATCTACTAGTATGGTCATGTGCCGGTACTTGTACATATTTATAAATACGGACGTAGTAAAACAAAAGTTGGCTTTAAATAGAAAATTACAAAAAAATATATATATTTTGATAAAAAAAATATTAAAACTGTATTTAAAAAACAAACAACGAAATTTTTGTTTTAAAAAAAAATGTTGTGTGCTGTTTTTATTTTGCTAAAAGTACTTCAAGAAGTGAAAAGAAACGGATCACCATTTCTATATATATAGATAGATAGATTGTGAGGTGTGAGGGAACAAAAATGTCAAGTGACTTAAGAATAGATCATTGAATTTAAAATAACTTAAAGAAAAATAAATTTGAATCATTGGATTGGATTATAAAGGTTGAAGTGCAAAACTGCCCAAGTCATTCATACTTATATAATATAGTATAGATTAGGAAAGTCATTGTTTTATATTTAGAAATATCTTCATTATGTTTATATTTGTTGTAATTTTAGATATTTCTTGATTTTAGAAAATTTATCAGAATCAAACAACTTATTCGATTTTATATATTATAAACTTTTATATATACGAGAGTCTATTAATAATATTGCTTACTTGTGAATTTTTTTCCTGTTCTTAGTATCTAGATATAAATACGTCAACATTAAAATTGTTATACTCTCTTTTCTTTTGTTATTTTAATTATTATTTTTTAATTTCTCTATCATCTTCCTGTTTTTTCTACAGTATAACTTTTCTATGTCGTTTGTAGATTTCCTTCACCTCCATTGTCGTATTAGCCATATGACATTTTCTTCTCCAAATGTCACCCTGCTCCAGCGAAAGAAAGGAAAAGAAAATACGAGTATCTACTCAATCTGTGTGCCCCTCTAGGTTTTTACAAGAACAATAGAAGGAAATAACATCTTGGATTCCATTGAGATCTCAAGCTCCTCTTCTCACTTTGAATTTACCTATGTGACCTTTCCTATCTTGACTTTCACTCCCATTTTCACACAACTGTGTCGTCACCTCTCCCAAAGTAACCGACAATATTCTCTCCTCTGCCCGTTATCAAAACACGTGTCCTTCGTTTGTCGTCCCTCAATCCTGTATCGTACACCACTCTCATAAATGGCCTAGTTTCCAGCTCAACAACGCACCACATACGGTGACTTATAAGACCCGGTCTATATAAATATATATATATATAAAATGTGTGAATTGTCTTACATCTCTGGATTTAATGAAGGCAATTGAAGGGCATGCTACACAGCTATCTGACATGCGCCTCCTAGGTTAGGGAGCAGTCGTAGAGTATTTAATACCGCCACAGCAGTTCCATAATCTCGTCCCTTCGCCGGCCAGAGATTCCAAACCAAGCGGCGGACAGTCACGAGTTGAGACCTAAAGTCGAACCCCAGAGATCCCGTCTCGTCGAACCCTCCCCGTCCTCCACTCAAGCTGAGCCCTGAAGTCGTGTGCCTCATAAGTCATAACCCAGACGTTGCCTCAGTTTGTGTTGCTAGTCGCTATCAAGATCTCCAGAGCCCGTGAACCTGAGATGAGAAGAACCTGGTTTTTGTGGAGATCAACAAATCATTTGATCGGCGTGAACAAGTGAAAAAAGAAGAAGAAGAATAACAAGTGAAAAAAGTGCAGCGGTAAAGCGATACAGTGAAGATTTTTATGGTTTCCTCCTAAATTTCCAGTACTTAATCGGTTCATAGACAAAAAATTTTCTAATTACAATTCCCTAATAACCAATGTACAAATCTTCCGTCTCAGATTTTTATTTTTATTTTTATTTTTTTATTGGAGATTTAATAAAACGGCACCAGGAGCCCAGATAGAGTTACTTAACAACAAAGCAACCCACGAGGACAAAGCCTCCAAAAAAGAAGAAACAAAACAATTAAGACTACGAATAAGCAACTTGAATAAGACAATTAAGACTATGAATAAACCCAGAAAAAGTTATTGTAAGGTGAAAATTGGCAGCAACTTGAATAGCCCAAAGTCCAGCAGCAGCTTCTCCCTCAATGATAGAATACACCCCAATCTTTTTGCACCATTTACGACATACACCACCTCTATCATCAAGAAGAACCACCGCATCTTACACCTTCCACGCCTTAACGTTTTTTTTTTTTTTTTTTTTGGTAAATAAGAACCACCTTCTTACATAAATGTTCATTTTAAAAGTATAAAATTAAAATATATCCATTTTTTATTTTTTTATATTAATATCTAAAATAGTATTTATAATGATGATATTATTCTTCGTGAAGGAGTAGTAATTAAAAAAATAAAGAAATTGTTAAAAGGAAACTAATAAATTTGTGATAAAAAAATGTTTTATTAAAATGATTGGATGGATAAACATTTTTTTATTTAAAAGGAATTCTCAATTTTTTTAATAAATAATGATACAATTAATAGATGTATATTTGGTTGTTTCTTTTTTATAATCATGCTTTCCAATAAAGGGAAATATTTACTTTGTTTATTTGATTTATAATAAAAAAAGGCTCGTTGACGGTCAATTGAGATAGGAGATTCGTTGACGAAACTTACTAACAGTAATGTCGACATAGGATTCTAATAGACAACCATAAGCAATGTTTTTTTTTTATTACATTATTTATGATTTTAGAATTTTGTATTTTTAATGTTAAGAAATCATCTTTCACATAAATAAAAGGTGCCTACTTTTATGTTTGTGTGACGCCCCCCCACGTACGTTACCATACCAACCAGCCGAGTTCTGACGCCGACCGCGATGGCTGGCAACCTCGTGGGTCGTCATCCTCTTACTTAACATACTTAACTTTCCCTTCTTAACGTTCTCATTTAAAGCGGAAGCAATTTCTATAGTAATTTTTTTTTCTTTTAACTTACATATTATACCTATCTCTATCATACTCTTATAACACATATTTCATAACTTTCTTTCTTTCATCTTCCTTTTTGAACGCTCAGCGAAAGACTCATGGTAGTACCATACCCTCGTCCAGTCCCTTGGCACGTGCAGATCCGTCCGTTGTCTATCATATTACTTTAAATTAACAGGTTGCTTACCTACAACATATAAACAACTAATGAGCTAGATGCTCAGTAAGTTTAAACATACATTCATTAACTTATAAATACTAGTTATATAGGTTATTACTAGAATATATGACATCACGTATATACACATCATATACATCGTTTGTACATATCCTCGAAACATAACATATTATGTGAGCTTCCTCATGCTCATTTATCTCTTCGCTAATCATTCCCATCATTCTATTGATAATCTCTTATCATTCTATTCTAATTTCTTCATTTCTTTTCTTCTCATTTCTATCATTCCTTAACTTTCTGTTCTAAACCTTTATGACTTCTCTATCGTTTTATCATCATCTCTTAACATTTCATATCTTAAAAGCTAGTAGTATACACACTAGCATAACATCACGTAAAAACGTGTCATTCACATCACATCATATATATGATTCTATTATGTTCTATAAACTTCGTTTTGTTATTTATTTATTTTTCATCAATTTCATTATGTCGTTCTTTCATATCGTTCGTTTCTTTTCTTATCGTTCTTTACTTTTCTTTTCTTTTCGTATCATTTCTTTTCATTTCTTTTCACTCTCTTTTCCTTTCTTTTCTTTCACTTTTCTTTTCTTTTCTTATCTTTCACTGGTGGGCCCCGTTGTTGAACGTACCTAGTGTGCGCTGACAGTGGGAGGAGGGGGAGCTACCCACCAACCTACCTCACAGTCACATCTGCGGGGTTGGTCCATCCTATAATCTACCACACTTCAGGGTAGCACCACATCTGCGCGGAGGATATAGACCGGAAGTCTCAACCATATAGGGAGACCGGTACGCCAACCATTAACTTTTTAGTTTTATTATCTTGCATTCTTTTAGCTTTTCTAATATTGATTTTTCATTGTACATCTTTTTCATGACATTCATAATCTTTTCTTTCTCATTTTTCATAAAACATTTCATGGAACATTTGTTCTTTCGTTGTTTTTCTTTTCTTAATTCTTTATTTTATTTGTGTGAATTATGTTAATCACACTTTAGTATAGCATATATAGCACATATTACTTATACATCATTACATCACATCATAACAAACAAAACACGTTTAATTAAGTGTAGACAATTATTCTCCGTTTATCTTATCATTTGCATCGTTCTATCTATCGTATCTTATCATCACATTTCTATAAATCATAGCCTATCGATCATAGCCTATCGTTCTATTCTATCAATCACATCTTATCGTTATATTCTAATCCTTTCATCATCCCTTTCATCATAACCTATCATTGTTTCTCTTTCTTGTCTAACTATTTGCTTTCATATCATTTTTCATAAAACATCTATCTTTTCGTTCTCATAAAATATACCCTTTCTTAATTCCTTTTATCACTGATCATCGTTGCTCTATCAATCATAACTTAACTTCTATAAAACTTTTCATAAAACGTCTATTCTTTCCTTTCATATCTCATCTCTTTCTTATGCATCCTATCATAACATTCTCGTTCTTACTCTTTTCATTCTTCTATCCCTCTTTATCACATCGTTACTCTCATAAAGCTTTTATAATACATTTCCTTCATAATTCAATATTTACCTATATTTATATATATATATTTTATAATTATTTATTAAAACATATCTTTTAACATCATCATAGCATTGCTATAGTATTTACTATAACATCATCATAACTCACATCATGACATTTGCATACAAAACATATAAACACGATAAGCTTGTTCATAGTTGCAGACGGGTAAATGTCTGAGCTTACTCATAGCGTGCTTATCCCCTTCTTGGAATCCATCGACATCCTTTATCGCGTTTGGATCGGGTTCCTACAGACAAACTTTGTCCGTTAATCACATTTTCATTTATAACTTTTATTTTATTAAAAAGCTTAAATCTGATCCTATAACCCTTAATTATAGCCTTAGGATAGCTTTTTAAACCTTAATGGCCCTTTTCAAATTTTTCCCTAACTTTTTAAAAAATTACAATTTTACCCCTAACTTTTGACAAAATTACAATTTTGCCCTTGACGTGATTTTTCATAACTTAAAACTCAATTTTGGCTTTTACAAACTTCATTAACCTATTCGGGGTCATTAGGGCTCTTTTCCCATAATTTGAGAGTCTTTGGGCAAAATGATCATTTTGCCCCTAATGGGTCGTTTAATCATAACATTTTCATTTTCATACTTAGGCTGGATTTTCTAAACCCAAAATCATTTAATTAACTTTCTAAATCTTATCGGACCTTTTCCGGATCAATTCTTATCATTTTACCAATTTTCACATTCCCGGCCTTCGGGAAGTACTATTCCGACCTAAGAATCGGTTTCATATTTTTCTTGTGTTCTAGGGTTTCGAAGGGTCGGTTTACTAATCGTACCTTACCCATTCCTTTTTCCTTGCCCTAATTCCTTGAGAGGGCTCGAGTTTCCTTCCTAATCACATTTTTGCCCCTCGTTTCCCATATTACCCCTGGTGCCATTTTTAGAAATTTTGGCAGCATTTCCGCTTAATTTTTTGATGTTCCAGCGTTTAGGAAATGCTTGAAAACCATCTATCCTAATCTAATTCTATCACGTACTATACCAGAGGCCTAGATTTTACGTAAAACTCATACTATTTACGTAAAATCGTTACATCATCACATATTTTTCTTTTTCTCCATTACAGCCATTTTCTTCTTTTTACATACATTCTTTTCCATAATTTTCATACCAATAATTATAAAATCATACAATACTCCCAAACAATTAAATTGCGAAACATAAAAAGGTCGGGATTTATACCGAATTACAGTTCGGTCTCGACGGCATAAACCCTAATTCTCCGTTCTTCATATTTGAGGTCCCGTCTTACAAATCCGACTCCGCGGATGCGTCCGGAACGTCGAAAATAGGCCAATAGGCCAAACTTCCAAAATTGGTCAACGGTCGCCGTTGACCGGCGTTGACCGACGGCGACAAGTGGGTAGTCCATCTTGAAGATCTCGACGAGAGGAATCCATTGGTGGCTTCAATTTCACCATTTGACACCTCTATCGCCGGAAATCGCCCCTCGAAAACTCGTTCACGGCGGTGGCTTTGGAACTCCGCCGTGCCGGACTTTTTCCCCGAAATTGATTGAGGGCTTTTGCTCCCCTCTTCACGGCGAACATTTCTGTACCGGTGGTGCAACTCAACATCGCCGGAAACGACGGGTTTCACGACGGCGACGGTGATGGCGACGGGCAGAGTTGGGCGGCGCGATCCGGCGGCCGTTGGGCTGAAACTCCACCTGGGTTTTGTTCTACTCTTCACCACGAGTCTTTTGGGACCGGTTTCAGCTTGATCGGACGTCGGACGGCGGAGATACGGCGTCGCGAATATTCCAATGGCCGGCGGCTTCGGGCGGCGCGTGCGGCGGTCGTTCCGTCGCGTCGACCCACAGTTGAACTCAGCTCGGCGAGAGCTTTCCGATGACACTGGCGGTGTCGAAACGGACACCGTTTCCAGTGGTCGGTTACTATTTATCAATGGGGGTAAAGAGAGAAAGAGAAGTGATGAGAGAGAGAGAGCATGTGGACAATTGAGGACATTTCACTTTTTTCGTTCTTTATATACTTTTTCGCCCAAAATTTCAACATGGGCTATCCTGACTAATTTGGGCGTCCTAAATCCAAATATATCAGTTTTATTTTTATCTAAGGTCATTTCGACCAATTTCTGATACTGTGAATTTTCGATCAAAAATTACCCTTGTGCTCAATTATCAAATTTGAGCGTGCTGATAGGCTATCCTTACTAATTACGGAGTGCTAAACCCAAATTTATCAGTTTTATGTCAAGATAATATCATATTGACCTACTTCTTGATACTGTGAATGGCACACACATGTACACACATAAAATCACTATTACTCATTTTTCATCATTTAACATTGTTCGAACATTTTATTTAGTTCCAAACAATATTAAATCACTTAATTTCACATTTTAACGCTTAAATTCATTGTGTAATTATTTTCTGAAAAATGTGAATTTTCCCGGTTGTTACAGTTTGATTGGATTCTTTTAAATACTAGTCTTTATATTTACGAAAATAAAGAGTTGTAAGACTTAAAGAATTGGCCTTTTTCACAAAGATGTCATTGATTCATTTATAGTAATTCATATAAGTAATAGTTCTTTTTAAAGAATGCTAAACGATTAGACAATTTTAGATGTTGTTGTTGTTTTATTTTATTTTATTTTTTTCCATTGAGGCTTATATATTTATTATGTTTTGAATTTTTAATGATTGTTATAATTAATAAGGTTTTTTATAATGACTTTGTTGGTTTTATATGAAAAAGTGTGGGATAATATTTTAAATAAATGAATTTTATTGATATATGATTTTAAGTAATTGACATAAATAATAAGTTTTTTTTTTATAAAGAATTTATTTTTTATCAAAAAATTTAAATACTTCGTGTTAGTATAATTGTTTTCCATTTTAATTTTTCTAAACAATATTTATTGTAGATAATAATTGTGGTGTATTTTGTAGAAAAAAAAAAGGTTGGGGTGTATTTATTTTATGGTTTGGGTTATCATCTTTACCGTAAATATTTGATATTTATCATAATTATTTTTTCAATTATGTTTTGGTTTTTAAGTGGTGGACATAATCAATAAGATTTTTTCATAACGACATTGTACAAAATAGAGGCGGAGAAAGAGGCAGCGCGGGAAGGCTGGCGATTCTACATCGTCACCGACGAGGATCGTGATTCCGTATGATGGTTTGACGATCTCCGTGAGTTGGTAACAAAGGTGACGGCGACGGTGACGATGTCTATGACAGATTAAAGGTTGAAGCTCCAACGACGACTGCTGGCGTGTTGAAGATATCGCTGGTGATGGCGACTGGGTATCGATCATCTGATCACCTAGAGATCCGCTCGGTTGGCCAAGCCTACTAAAATATTAAGGAGACACCATTGGACACTCTGTATTTCTGAGAAATAATTTTATTTTTTAATGAACACTAGCTAAAAAGTCAAGGAATTATATCCCAGCTCCTGGACTCAACTGACGGATTTCAATCGATTTCATTTTCAAGTTAATTTACAATTAATGGCTTGCCTGACGCCAACAGGAAATTAATTTTACAATTACTTCCTCAGTAAGAAGACAAGTGGGATCCTCTGCCGATACGTTATCGACCTTCTTCCAGAGTGGACGTTATTTCAGCAAATGTTTCTGGTTTACTAGAGGAAGAAGAAGCCACCACGGCACCTCTCCTCAGGACAAAGGCCGGCTGTTGGGGAGTTGGAATGGTTGCAGTTTCACTATCAAGCATGGTGATGATACTAGACATGGTGGGGCGTTCACTTGGATCTTCTTGTACGCATAAAAGCCCGACTTTGAAGCACTTCACATATTCGTCTTCTTTGTAACTCCCATGCAAACTCGGGTCCATTAAGTCCAACACCTTGTCTTCTGTCCAGAGTCTCCATGCCTGAGAAAATTGTCAATTAATATTCCACTTGAACTCACTCATGATAAAATAAAGAGTGATTTTATCTCTTGCAGAGCTGACACCATGCGGAGCCCCACAGCTTTTTTTAAGAGAAAACAGAGATAAAACTCAAGCTTACATAACCCAGGAGGCTCAAAGGTTGTTCTGACTGAACAAGTCTTGTGTTCCTTTTCCCACTTATTATCTCAAGTAGAACTACACCGAAACTAAATACATCAGATTTGATTGAGAAAAGTCCCTCTAGTGCATACTCAGGAGACATGTAGCCACTGCATCAAAGTAACAGATTAAAACAGACAATAGATTATGCAAAAACAACATATTTGGCAGTTGTACCATCTAGATGAAGCTTACTAGGTTCCAACTATTCTGAGAGTGTTCGCCTCAGTTTGTTTGCCTCCAACAATCCTAGCCAATCCAAAGTCAGATATTTTGGGCTCCATATTCTGGTCTAGAAGAATATTGCTAGTTTTCAGATCTCTATGGATGATCCTCAATCTAAAGTCTTGATGAAGATAGAGAAGCCCCCGAGCTATCCCCAAAATAATGTTAAAGCGCACCTCCCAGTTCAACAACAAGCTTTGTTTGTCATCTTGCATGTAAAGAAATTTGCATAGCAGGAATGTTTTTAAGGCGCTTGTGAAAATAAAGCTATTATAAATCGAGACACAGACTAACAAACACTGGAGATAATATACCGAATATGAAGGAGTCTAAACTTTTATTAGGCATGTATTCATAGAGTTAAATTTTTTCCTCTCCTTTCACGCAATATCCTCGAAGTCTAACAAGGTTTCGATGTTGAAGTTCGGCTATCAAAACCACCTCATTCTTAAATTCTTGTAATCCTTGTCCCGAAGCACTTGAGAGCCTCTTAACTGCAATTTCTTGACCAGCTGCAAATAACCCCTGTATCCAAGGTTCGCACATTATATTGTTAGCCAATGAACTTTTTGGAATGAACAAGGAGGTCAAAACTTTGCTATATGTACCTTGTAAACAGGCCCATATCCGCCTTGTCCGAGCTTGTTTGCATCCGAGAAGCCATCAGTTGCGGCTATAATGCTTTCAAAGTCAAAATACGGCACATCTATGCCTTCCTCATTTTCTTCCTCAAATTCGCCAGAATTTATCAGGTATTTGATACGTTTTTGAGTGTCTAGCTTGAGCAACTCTTTACTTCTTTGATCTGATCTTCTTCTTTCTGGATAAAGAAGATAATTAGTATATAGCCAACTTCACTGCACACAATAATCGCTGAATGGTTTTATTCTCATACGAGTCGAATTAATCAGTAAATGGTGAAGTATATTCCAAAGATGCTCACCTTGTTTCTTGAACATTTTTCTTCTCCAACTGATAAAGTAAATAAAAATGCATGCTAGAACAACTACACTCCCGACTATTGGCACAACAATCGGAATGAGTGGTGATTTTCTTCTTGGAGGATTTTCTCCCGAGGGCTGGAAAATATTGCCTTCTGCAAGGAAGCAAGAGGAACAGACTTAATGTGAAATGGGAATACAGCCATCCATCATTATACTCGTGGTAGTAAGATAAGATGATAGCAGAATATAAAGTTACAGGCTAGTCATAAATGCATGACTACAGATCCCATCTTGTTCATATCCAAGTTGGAGCAAAAAGTAGAAGTACCAAAATCGCAAGACATAACGTATAAACCCCTTGTTGACTTTCTTTCTTCAATCAACTGATGATTTTATAAAATGAATGTTGACAATTTATATAATGCGACTGACTTCCTAGCCTAGAAATTAATTAAAAATCACCGTGCAGGGAAAACAGTAGTAAAGGGCTAAATCATCAGCGGAGGAAATATAGGTGTTTGATTATCATAGTTAAATTTTACTAATCATATAATTAATTAAAAAAATCTTCTTTAGCAAACACGATTTGTAATTGATAACAATTTTAGTATGAGCAATACCTCACCTTGTTTTGAAGTACAGTTCAACTTAACACCATCCCATGTAGAATTCGTATTGCAAAGGCACCTCTTCTTTCCGTCACTTGCAATACCGCAAGTTGAATGTGGCCACTCTTTGCAGCTTTCCTGTGAAGTGCAGGCTGGCTCCGGTGGTATACTCCATACAAGTTCTATCGCACCTATTTTTTGAGGTAAATCCTTGGCGTAGCACCAATTGGTGACACTGAAAGGTGAAAACTCGTCGAGCAGCAGATTCTTGCCTCTTGAGTTTCTAGCATCACAATGATCAAAATCCCAAACTTGGATGACAAACTTTCGGTAATATGGATCAATGCTAATCACTTGGTACTCACCGCTAGGTGCCTTGAAACTGACACTGCCATTGGAATTGCACTGGAAACTGAAGTAAATAGGGTCACCACAATCCGTTCCAGTGCTCAAGGGACAAGGGACTACAGTTGGGCCACAAGGATTGCAGTTCCTATCCGTTGATTCTGCATTTTTAATGTCTCCAACGTCATTAAGAACTTGAAACATGCTCATTAGAGTGATTTCATAGATTTGGCATATTTATGTTCATTTATTTATAGTGAATAGACATCTTTACTCACTTTAAAAACAGTTTGGCAAGTGATATGAAGCAAATCTAACGACTGAAAAAAGTTAAAGCATATTGCAAAACCAAGTGGATTACAGTACCTAACTCTGACAAGGCTACACGGACAGAGAGGTTGAAGCTGTCATCAGCATAGTCCTCTTGAAGATTTTTCGGCTCAATGAACCATAATGAGCAGGAGTTGGTACTAGAACCAGAACCCCCCCTCTTTGTGCGATTGTTGGGTGCCTGAAATGAATAAGCTTGGCACTGGCAAGAGTCAAGGCACGTCTTCTTGCATTCTGTTTCGTTGTTAACCAGGTATGGCGGCGCATCTGTATTTTCAATAGTCCTCATCCTCAAGTTCAAGAACGTATTTTTACTACACTGGCTAGTTTTTCTGATGCAGCCATCTGAAAAATCGCCAGAATTCCACTTTTCTGGATATCTGGGTTCGAATCCTTGCAAACATTTACACGCGAACCCATTGTTAGAACTACAGATGCCAAAGACCCCACATATGTTAAAGATACTACACCGGTCTTGTGGTTCCGACCGTATCAAAATCCAAGCCTTTTTGTATTCATCCCACCGCTGGTATGCAATATTTCCTTCGAATTTAAGCACTAGCATTGTATCATTCACGTTTTGACGCAACGGTGAACTTTTTTCTCCAACAGAAACAAAACTAACTATTAGATCACGCATCTTATTTGAGGTAACAAATTTACCTGCAGTTTTCCAGTAAGGCTTTGAATTGTTTGTCGTTATAAACTGGTGTTCTCCTACATCACCATCTAGCTGGAAAATGAAGTCCCCAGTCCCCGGATTGTCTTTCTCTCTCCATGAAGTCAGCTTCAAGTTTGCATCCATCTCCATTCCCCATAGAAACGTATCAGTTGGATTTTTAAAGCTCTCCCACAGGATCTTTCCCAGCCGACTACCTTCTCTGAACACCAAATTTCCAGAATCCATGAGCTTCACCGTAAGGTTCGGAGACCGGGATACATCAAGCTCAGGTGACCAGATAGACTTTCCAGTAGTTTTGTCCCAAACATGGAGTTTTCCATCTCGGATTCCAAAGACTCCATTGGAGTGGAAAATTGGATCATCTCTGTTGGCGACCCACACAACTGTACGTGGAGAAAACGTGTACCATATTCCAACATATCGGCTCCCGTTAGAGCTTCCATTAGGGGTAAAAAATCCCAGTTCAAATCTTCGTCCAACCGAAATAAGTTTCTCTCCATCATCCCGAATCGGAGTGTCTTGGTCAATGAAATCTCTAGCAGACCAAAATAGTGGACAAGAGCAATTTGACCATATAATAATTAAGAAGATATTCGATAGAATGCGATGTACTAACCAGGAAATGGTGCTTGCTCTGTTATCCATATTCTCCGTCACACACCAAACTGGTTGAACCGTTGAACTTTCTGCTCTGCTTGAGGAGGTGGAGCAAGTTACCTTACCAAAAAGTCCAAAAAACTAGAGATAGATTGGCATACACCGGTGTTTGCATTATAACCAGTCAGATTATTCTTTTTTTTTTCTTAAAAATTATAATAAATTTTTGCATTAAAAGTTGGGACAACTTCACTATGTTAGTAATAATAAGGGGGAGTTTGGGGGAGGTTTTGGAGATGTGGTTTTGGGGTTTGGAAAAAAGTTGGTTTTGGGGAATATGTTTGGGGGAAAAAACTGTTTGGGGTGAAAAAATTAAAAATTTTAAAAATATTTTAAAAAAAAAAATATCAATATGGATCTTGTTTTATTCCTCTCAAAATTCTATGCAATTTAAAAAAAAATCATCTCATTTGGACTTGTATACAGAAAGTTATGGATTTTTAAAATTTTAAATGTACTGTAGCATTTTAGAGATATAAATAGTAAAAAGTGATAAAATTTTAGAAAAAAGGTAAAAATTTTGGCCTCCAAAACGTTGCCCAAACGGGCCCTAATTTTTATTAGGTAATATAAAATACCTGCTTACTTTTTTTTAAAGGGGCCCACGTATTTATTTTATTTTATTTTTAGAAAAGCTTAATTTAAATTGTTATTAGAAAAAAGTTTTTATTTTGATTAAAAGGCATACAATATTAATATAAGATTTCTTTTAAAAAATAAAAATTTAGCCTTATTTGAGAATAATTATTTTTATGTGATAATTTGAAATATATATTTAATCAATATTTGATAAATTACTTTATGGTTTTGGTTAAGGTGGTATCAGAGCCCAAGAACATCCATGTGGTTCGAAGTTCGAGCCTCCGTGCCCCCCAAGAGGATAATCATCCTCGGCACGTAGAGCGTGATACCAAAACCTTAACGTTGTAGATAACGGACTAGAAATCCCTTAATCTCCTATCCTTGACGAGCCCACCCCATCACGCTCCACGTGCTGCTTTAACCAAAACCTTAAGATTGTGGATAACAGATCAAAAATTCCTTTATCTCCTGTCCTCGACGGGCCCACCTCATCACGCTTCATATGCCGAGAATGGTTATCCTTTTAGGGGGCACGGAGACTCGAATCCCGGACCACATGGATATTCTTGGGCTCTAATACCACTTTAAACAAAACTTTAAGGTTGTGGATAACGGATCAGAAATCCCTTTATCTTCTGTTCTCAACAGGCCCACCCCATCCACTCCACATGCCGAGGATGGTTATCCTCTTGGGGGGCACAAAGGCTGGAACCTGAGACCGCATGGATATTCCTGGGCTCTTTAACCAAAACCTTAAGGTTATGGATAATTCAAAACTATCAAGAAAAAACTCTGACATTCCTGGGCTCTAATACTATGAGGGTTCCTGATAGTAATCTACAAGTTTGGATTAAATAGCGAATTAATCTCACAACCAAATGGCCCTCTGACGCCCTCCTAACTAAATGGGCTCTGTAGGTCTCTTGAGATTTCTACATTATCCAATTCTCATATTATATATTAATACCATGAGGTAAACTTCAAGGATCATTCTTTCATGTATTTTCTCTCATTCTTTTTAACTCTCTTATTTCGAAACTTCAAAAGAATAAATTTAAAAGATCATGATTTATGAAATTCACACTTTTATTTCTTTTCTTCAATAAGGTTTTTTTTTTTTTTTTACAAACTAAAAAAGGCTTCACTTTATAGACAACCTTGGACTCCAATTTATTTTACCATACAACTAAAGAATCTGCTTTTGGTAAATATCCAACATTCAAAATAGTAAAACAAATAAAGAATATGCTTTTTGCAGATATTCGACACTTAAAACAATAAAACAGATAAGGAATCTGCTTTTGTAAAAGCAGATCAATAGACGGATTAGGTTATAGATAAGGCTTCTAATAATTTAGCTTTTTAGTGTTGGCTGTCATTATTGATGATGTCATGAGTGTTGGTGTTGACTTAGTCTCGATGCTGACTTGGTGCTTACTCATCATTTCTCCATCCCATTATGGATTCATGGCTAGGTGACATGTTCCAGTCTTCTTCTTCTTCTGAGCTTCTTACATTCTTCATCTTTAAATATTCTATGTATTCTGGATTGCATTCTGGATTAATTAGATGATCAGGGATATTATCCATTTTTTGAGAGCCATGAGATGGTCCGACTTCATCATCTGGACCTGATTCATCTTCTCTGATGGACAGATTGGAGAACAAGTATAGATCCTGGGCATTCTAAAACTCTGGCTTTGTGTGATCTAGACTTCTTAGACTTAGTAAGTCGAAGGATTGTGTTTCCTTTAGAAATCCTTCTGGATCTTGATTGTTTTGTTCATAATAATCAATATCCTTCTAGATTTTTCCCAAGAAATCGAAGCGAAACTGTTCCTATAATGTATCATCCTCTGGAGCTGGCCAAATTTGTTTTGGGGTTACTTGGTTCTTGAGAAATAATAGTTTTTCAAGCTGTTTATGCATTGGAGTGTTCACTAGAAAGGGATACTCATTAGACCCATAGACTTCAACTTCTGAGTTATATACATATTCTGCATCACTTTGTTTTATACAGTTGAGGCTGATGAATAGGACTGTCCAGCACTTGAATGAATGTGCTTGATTATCTTTTGGCTTCATAGGGAAGGTCATGAAACTAGGCCGTGTACCACGAACTCTGTTCTATTCTTCTGTGAGGATTTCATCCCATCTGTTGAGAGGAGCGAACCAGTTAAGGATTGACATCTGTGTCATATACATTGGTCTGAAATCTTCTCTCTATACGAAACTCCTAATTGATGTGCGTTAAGACACTGTCTAAACTTCAATTGCAATGGTGTATTGGCTGGTAAGATACCAGAAAAGATGAGCTACCGGCTTTGGCATAAACAGAGCATCTCTGAAATGAAGAATTCTGGAGAATGGGTATTGAGGATGGAAACTCAAGTCAACTAGAATGGGTTTTCCTAGTCTTTTGATTAACCAGGATAACATGTTGATTGCTTTGGTAACTGCATTTTTCTTTGGGTTTCTACTTCTTGTAACTTTTAAAGCATCTTTTGGAATAATCGGATCTTGAGGGCATGGACTTGTCATAGTGTAAATAAGGAGAATAAGTTTTGGTGTGGAAGACTTGGTTAGTTTCAAAAGGATATTTATGGAAGGTGGTCTGGATAATAAATCTTGGATTGAATTGGTCTTTCCCTCAATGTGATTGATATCAATAGAGTACTGGAAAAACGAGGTGGCAAGACGTAGTAGCTGGGCATTGACGACTTTGTTTTGCTTAAAGGTCATAATACCTTTAGCTATTGCAAAGTGTCTCCAATAGAAAATGTTGTCCAATCAGATGGAACTCGAACTTCATGATTCCTATCTTGATTGGTAACAGTTCTTTGAAAGTGGAATAATGGTGGAGCTGAGAATCTTTGAATCTACCACTTTTGTATCTACAGACTTTACTTTTCTTATCCTTGTCTTCTTCCAAAAGAATTACTCCCAAATAATTATCACTTGCGTCTGACTGAAGAACTCTTTCTCCATCAGAGGGAATCTATATTGGTGGTAAGTTATGCATCAAGCTTTTTAGCTCTTTGACTGCTTTTGTTTGATATTTGGACCATGGTGGGGATTCCTTTTTGAGCATGGTAGAGAGTGGGCTTGCGTATTTAGATAAACTTCGAACAAAATCTCTTAGGTAATTACAATATCTAAGAACTGTTGAATTTGGACCTTGGTGAGCTACTCATTTGGAAACTTCATCAATTCTTGAGCTATATATGATCAGGCCTAGTACTAGCTATCTTTGAACTTCATACCTAAAAATTCAATATCAGTCTGGCCTACTTGCATCTTTCTTTTTGATAACATTATTCCATGGGCTTTAGTGATCTCACGGAATTGGGCTAAAAGGTCAAAATGGGCTTTTTGTGTAGGTGAGAACAAGAGAACATCATCAATGTAGATCAGGACTTTATCAAGGATTAGGCCGTATATGTTTATCATGCTTTCTAGAACAATGAAGGAGCCGTTTTAAGCCCAAATGGCATAACGGTCCATTGATAATGATGGTCAGGAATACATAAAGTTGTTTTCGGCCTATCTTCAGGTTTAATGCCTAATTGCCAAAATCCCACCTTTAAATCAAATTTTGAAATGATTTTTGCATGGGATAGGCTAGCAAAGAGGAAATTTTATTTGGCAAAAGAAATTTGTCATCTGCCAAAAAATAATTCAATGGTTGATAGTTGATAACAAACCTTTATTTTCCTCTTACTTGTTCTGATCTCTTGTTGACATAGAATGCATGGCACACCCATGGTGAACTTGTAGCTTTAATGAGTCCTTGCTATCTGAGTTCTTTACGCTCTTTGAACGCCATTATTCTATGTTCAGCATTCATTCTCAAGTGACTAGCTTTGGTGGGATTAACATCTTCATTCTTTTTAAATGGAAGAGAAATGAAAAATTCATTATTCTTCCATATGGGTCTGTTGCACTTCTTCAAGAAATCTTTATGAGAATCTACACATGATTCCTCGATAAGCTGAGTTTTGATCTCTTGATATAGATCGGTCTGAAACTGGAAATAATTTAGAACTGCTTCCCATGCTAAGAAGTATTGTTTATACTCTAGACCTTGTAAAAGAATTCTTAGTCCTTGTTTCTTTGTATAGAGATCAAATCTAATTATTAGATCTTTGCTTGGAAGCTTAGATCCAATAACTCGATGGATTATTGAGCATCCTAGAAAGAACTGAAGCTTGACTGGCTTATTAATAAGCTCTGTACAGAAGATACTATTATTGGTAGCATGGAAGAAATGCTACTTCTTAATCTAGTATCTATCTGCGAGAATACCTGGATTCATGATCATGTATGATGATCCTGTATTAAAGAATGTTGCAACCTTGATTGGTTTAGCATACTTGGAAGGTATGATCTGCATCTTGATAATGGGAGTTGCCAGGGTAGGATTTTTTGAAGACACCTTGTAACACCTTGCTGTTGTCTTGATTCTGTCTTTTGAATCTAAGTCAGAGCTTGAATAACATGATTGTAAGGCACAAACAAATCTTCATTCAATTCTTCATCCAGGGAAAAGATTGACTCTACATCGTTGTCGGAAAGAATTCTCTAGTCACTTGTCTGATGTGTGAGATCATTTTTGCTATTTTCCTATTAGGGCATTGTTTAGCAAAATGACCTTTTTTCCCACAGATGTAATATCTATCTGTTTTCTTACCAAATCTTCTCTTCTTTCATAAGAATCTCCACGAATTTTTTTTGTTTGACAGGTCTAAATCTCTTGCGATGACTTTTATGCTTGTGTCCAGTATACTTCTTGGTTCTGGTCTTAGAAAAACACGAACATCCTATGACTAGCTCCTTCTGATTGCAGATCTTGTCAAAATGCTTAGTCTGTTTCATGTACTCTTGTAAAAACTTATTTTGAGAGCACATCTTTTCCAATGCTCTAAGAACAGGTTAGAATAATTCCCTGAGAGAAGTATTATGCAATTTCTTTCCTGCTAATGATAGGAATCTGAATGTTTCTTCACCCAGTGGATCTGGAATAGATGTAGAATGCTTAATTTGGATCGTCGACACCTCCAATGAGGTAGAATCGCTTTGTCATCTTTTGGAAATGAATTTCCAAATCTTTTCTTCTCATTGAACAACATTTCATCTTGAAGAATTTTGATCGCATTCTTTCTGTTATCTGTGGTTCTAAACTCTAAATACATATGATTCAAAGCTTGTTCAGTGAATTCTGTCTGAAGGAACTCTATCTATCTGTTTTCACCTTAGCTCATCCACCAATCTTGTAGGATTCTAATTAACCTGGAAGCAAATTGTAAGAGGACATCTCTGGCCCATGCTCCTAGTTTTTGTGATTCAATTGATATCCAGGCTTTGAATTCCTAAAATCTGTCTTTCCAATTTGATGGTGGTATGTCATCAAGAGTGAAAGTGATAAACTTTCCTCTTGAATTTATTATTGAGCTTGGCTGATATTGTGATCTTCTGGATGATTCTTGATCGACTAAAGAGTATTTCTCTTCTTCAACAATTGGTTTTGTACTGTCGTTGTGATATTTGTGCTACAGGTTGCATCATAAAATAATCTGGATGATTATCTTCTTTTGAGGAAAAGGAATCTATATCACTTTGGGTTAAGGTATCTTTAGAAGACTATTGGCTTTAATCTGAAGACCATTCTTGATCTTGGTCTACAGATTCTTTTAAAGTCTCCGAACTCTGCTGAACTTCTTGGAATTGAATCTCTGGGACTTTCGTCATGTATTATTGTCGAATCAGTTGAGTTATCAGATTGGTTGTACTGGATGTAGGCTGAACCATTAACTGTTCTTTGCTCTGAGAGGGTTTTACTCGTTCTGCTTCCTTCTACTTCCCTTTGCTCTTCTTAATTTTTTCTTTTTCATCTAAAATTCCTTTTATATGAAGGATTGAGTTTTCTCCTGGTAGGGCTAGGGCTACTGGCTAATCTATCTTTGGTATTGTAGCAAATCTCCAAGGAGTTAATTCTGTTGCTGCTGCCAGATTGGCTTGGTATTGAGCTTGAAGTGAGGCATATTAATTCTTCAAACTCTTCATTTTTGCATCATTGGCTGTAAAGATAGCTCTTGGCATAGTGTTTGATCTCACCATATTTATTAATTCTTCATAAGTCTCTTGAATCTTCAGAGTTAGCTTGTTGATCAGATCTTATGATTTTTAAATCCCTCGGCTGAGTTGTTCAACCTTGGAATCAACCGTCACTATTTTCTAGTCAAGCCTCTAAATTGTTTTGTTTTGTGCCACCATGTTTTCTGTTTGCCAATTAAGTACTGCTTCTGCTAGAGTAATCTTTTTCATAGAGCCATCAGCTTCTCGAATTCTAGGATTTTGTATCTTGGGCTGGTAGGTCATAGATTTGCCTTAACTATTAAAGCTCACAAGAGATGGGAATTCTTCCTCATAATTGAAAGATTGCATCATGCAAATCTGAGGAACAAAATTCTGAGAAGGATTCGGAGCTTTTTTTTTTGTTTTACAATCCACCTTTGAGTTTTTTTATAGCATGACAGAACTCTGGGAGATCTTAGAGAAGGCTCTGAAGGTTGCTGGCTTCTTCTAGGATGATCGTCATCAACTTTGTCCTACCCTAATAGAGGAACATTTTCATCATTTTGTGGCAGAGGGGTGGGCCCTTAGAGGATAAAAGATAAAGGGATTTCTGGTCCGTTATCCACAACCTTAAGGTTTTGGTTATAAAGTGGTATCAGAGACAGTCCACTTGTTCTTGATAGTTTTCAATCATCTTTCTGATAATCTTATGGAGAAACTTCAGCCTCTAGAAATGTTATCTGATAACCCTGTACCTTTCACTTCAATCTCTTCCTAACCTACCTCTTCCAAAAATAACCATTTTGTAGTGTCAATAGTTCCCTCACCTTCATTTCGAAAATTTACTTCTAATAAATTAGACTATTTATATGAAATTTCTTATATTTCAAAAGATAGTAAAATAACTTTTGAAGACCTCCCTCTCATAAATCCTTACCATGCCTTTGTTAAGCCTATTAATCCTATAATTAAATCCATAAAAACCTTCATCCGTTCCTCTCCTAAGAAAACTAAAAAGTATGTCTAGTCTACTCAGTTTGATCAATGTAATCTTTCTGCAACTACAGAAGAATAATTTATAACTCTTCAGATACCTGCAAAGTTTCCATAATAGTGGCTCGCACAAGGGTATTCACATATCCATTTTGGTGCTATTAGGTTAACCTTGACATACCATGCGCTTAAGGGCTTACCTATAAGTGCTAGAATGGCCTTGCTGGATACTAAATTCTGAAGGTACCAGCATGCTAATATAGCAACTATAGAGACCATTATCAATGCAGGAACAATTATCTTCACCATCTATCCTAATTTTAACATGTCTCTGAAAGACAACCGCCTTTTAAATGCATTTAAAGTTCAACTTTAGATTGTTGGTGTAGAACAAGATCTAAATTCTATTAGGTCAACACGACACTACCAGATGGTATATAGGGTCCAAGATCATGCTCTAGACTTAACTTTGCCAAGTACGACAGAAGCCTTAATGATCACTGTGGACTCTCAACATGTTCCTACATGCACGCATATCCCCAAGCAGATTTGTACTGACGAGCTCAAGAAGATCCCCCCAGAGACATAGATCACCAACTATGAAAAACTTTATCAGCCACAAGTAGCAGTACAATCTACAAAACTGACTTTCAAAACCAGACTAGATGGATTTGCAGAAATCACCTTCAAGAAAAAAGAAGAAGGTAATAGTTGCTTTTTAACATAGTTTATGATAACCCTAGTAAACCCAATACAAACTGAAATCCTAAGTTTTGATACAGGAGGCAATCCATCATATGCCTTCAACTCAGACTCGGGACATTGTTACTGGGATTTTTTTCAATGCTTAGACCGTGTAACTCATGGACAAGATGAAGATAATCTAAGAAGCTCAAAGCCTAAGAAAAGAAGCTCGAGGAAAAAGATCAACCAGAAGTTTGAAAATGGTCATCAAGAGGTTGAACTTCTAGGTCAACCTTCAAGGAAGTTTGACTATATAGTCAAATATACCCTTTCACCACAAAACAACCTTAAGGTTTTAGTTAAAGTGGTATCAAAGCCCAGAAATATCCGTGTGGTCCGGGATTCGAGCTTTAAACAAATCCTTAAGGTTGTGGATAACGGATCAGAAATCCCTTTATCGCCCGTTCTCGACCAGCCCATCCCATCATGCTCCATATGCCAAGGATGGTTATCCTCTTGAAGGGCACAAAGGCTCTAATCCCAGACCACACGGATATTCCTGGGCTCTGATACCACTTTAACCAAAACTTAAGGTCATGGATTTCTGATAGCAGAAATCCCTTTATCTCCCGTCCTCGATGGGCCCACCCCATCACGCTCCACATGCCAAGGATGGTTATCCTCTTGGGGGGAATAGAGGCTCGAACCCTGGACCACACAGATATTCCTGGGCTCTGATACCACTTTAACCAAAACTTAAGGTCGTGGATTTCTGATAGCAGAAATCCCTTTATCTCCCGTCCTCGATGGGCCCACCCCATCATACTCCACATGCCAAGGATAGTTATCCTTTTAGGGGGCACGGAGGCTCAAATCCCAAACCGCATTAATATTCCTAAACTCTAATACCACTTTAACGAAAACTTAAGGTTGTGGATAATGGACCAAAAACCCTTTATCCACTTTAACCAAAACCTTAAAATTGTGGATAACGAAATAAAAATCCCTTTATCTCTTATCCTCGATGGGCCCACCCCATCATACTCCAAATGTCGCTTTAACTAAAACCTTAAGGTTATGGATAACGGACCAGAAATCCCTTTATCTCCGGTCCCCGACAGGCCTACCCCATCACGCTTCACATGCTGAGGATGGTTATCCTCTTGGGGGGCACGAAGGCTCAAATGCTGAACCACACGGATATTTCTGAGCTCTGATACCACTTTAACCAAAAGTTAAGATCGTGGATTTCTAATACCACTTTAACCAAAACTTAAGGTCGTGGATTTCTGATAGCAGAAATCCCTTTATCTCCCGTCCTCGATGGGCCCACCCCATCACACTCCACATGCCAAGGATGGTTATCCTTTTGGGAGGCACGGAGGCTCAAATCCTAAACCGCATGGATATTCCTGAGCTCTAATACCACTTTAACCAAAACTTAAGGTTGTGGATAATGGATCAAAAACCCTTTATCCACTTTAACCAAAACCTTAAAATTGTGGATATCGGAACAAAAATCCCTTTATTTCTTATCCTCGATGGGCCCGTCCCATCACACTTCACATGCCGCTTTAACTAAAACCTTAAGGTTATGGATAACGGACCAGAAATCCCTTTATCTCCGGTCTCCGACAGGCCTACCCCATCACGCTTCACATGCTGAGGATGGTTATCCTCTTGGGGGGCACGGAGGCTCAAACGCTGGACCGCATGAATATTTCTGGACTCTGATACCACTTTAATCAAAATCTTAAGGTTGTGAATAATGGACTAGAAATCCTTTTATCCACTTTAATCAAAACCTTAAGGTTATGGATTACGAACCAGAAATCCCTCTATCTCCCGTCCTCGATGGGCCTACCCCATCACGCTCCATATGTCGCTTTAACCAAAACCTTAAAGTTGTGGATAACGGACTAAAAATCCCTTTATCTCCCGCCCTCGACGGCCCACCCCCTCATGCTTCACAAGCTGATGATGGTTATCCTTTAGGGGGGCACGGAGGCTTGAACCTTAGATAGCGCAGATATTCTTGAACTTTGATACCACTTTAACCAAAACCTAATACATATATGTATATACGTATTATATATGTGATAAATATACATATGTTTATAAGAGATTATACATTTGGAAGAAATCTATGATATTTTGTAAACAAAACAAAAAGGAATAAATTCAACTATTGGATCAAAACGTTTCAAGTGCAAAACTTTAAAACTATTTTTCTTTTTATATTATAATTATACATAAATTTCAACTATAGGATCAAAAGGTTTAAAGTGCAAAACTTTAAAATTATTCTCTTTTTTATATTATAATTATATATATTTACATATATATATATGAAGAAGGCCTGATTACCCAAATGGCATTATTCTTGAATGGTTCATCGATTTAAATCTAAATTTTTTATTTTATTTTTATTTTATTTTATGAAAATTTAATAAAAATTATAACTAAATCAGTCAGTTTAGATTCAAAATTTTATTTTATTTTATTTAGACTCGATTTATACATCATTTAGGCTCATTATCGGCCAAAGAGATTAAATTTAAAAAAAAAAAGCTATATTTGTTGGAAGATATTACCATCTTGGCACTCTGCATTGATTGGCAGAGCTGAATTATTGCCTTGACCGGAATTTGACGTTTTGAATGGATTAATTTTTGTTTAGTTTACGTGGTGGCCAAAAAAAAAAAATGGAGTTTGCTAACGAACGATCAGCCCCGAAACATGCCTCTTTACAATTAGATTAAGCTTCTTATAACTCTCAACATATTACGAATCAAGCCACTTATAATTGATTTTATTTCAGATCATAGGCCCATTTGATCATCAAACCTTTTAAAAGAATCTGTTTATAAGAGTGTTTGAAGACATTTTAAAATTTTTTTTGGTATTTTTTTCCACTTTATCACCATTTTTAACTATTTACATATTTACACTTTAAAATTTCATAACTTTGTATATACAAGTCTAAATGGGGTAATTTTTTAAATTTAATAAAGTTTTTAAGATAATAAAACAAATCCATATTGATAAAAAAATTTTAAATAAATTTTAAGATTTTATATTTTTTTTATCTCACACAAATTTTTCCTCAAATACATTTTCGAAAGCTTAACTTTTGTTTGGTTGAGGTACTTATTTTTTAAAAATAGAAAATTTTCACTTTTTCAAATAAGAAGTTGCTTGAATTTTTATTTAAAAATAAAAAGTTATTTAGATGATTAAAAAGTTTTCATTTTATAAAAAGAAACTCTTTTTTTAATTTTTAAAAGTGAAAAACTTTTTATATTCGATTACAAAAATTTATAAGGATTTAATTTTTAAAAATAAAAAAAAAATTTATTTTTTAAAATCAACCTTTCTATAAGACAAAATATCACTTTTCCCCAACTTTCAAAACATGCCCCTGAAACTCTCCCAAACAACAGTGTGCGTTCACCTACAGAATCAACCTCCAGTCATAACAGAATATGCAACTGGTAGATTTGTTATATATATTTTTAAACATATACATTTTATAAGTCTGATCAACCATATGATATTTAGTGGATATATATATATATATTTGGTAAATGTAGATTTGTTGTACTATCTTTCATGGAAATTGGCTTTCCACATCTAATCGTAACGACTTTTAGATTGTTATATATATATATATATTAAAGTATATGCATCTTATAGGACAGTTATATATATATATATAAATATTTGGCAAATGTAGATTTTGTTATTTCTTGCTTTCATCGAATTGGGCATTCAACGTGTGTGCGTGCGTGCACGCACTGTGTTGAGTTGGTTTTTTTTTTTTTTGGGATATTACAAAAAAAAATGCTTCAGAATATATTTTCATAACTCACGACTAAAAGTATAATATTTTAGTAGATAAAGAGTTGAAAAGTCAAAAAAGAGCCAGAAAGATATTGACAAAATGTTTAAACAGTAAGCAAACAAAAAAAATTAAATAGAGAAATTATAAAAGAAAAGTAATTATAAAATATTATAATTACTTCGGAATAATTAAATTTTTAGATCAAAATCTAATTAATACAAATCAATAAATAATAAATAATAAATACATAAGAAAATTAATAAATATAAAAGTAAAGTATCAAAAATTTATAGAGTTACATTAACTCTCCAAATTTGATGATGTATTATAATGGTTGAAATTTGAATACAGACTTGAATTTTCATACCCACTTAAAATATAATTTGACCGAATTTTGGTAAATGTTAGAATAGTCCTCCTTCTCAACCTATTTTCCTCATATTTATAGAGTTCATAGAAAGTAATCGTTTCATATGTTTTGAAATCCTGTCTCATCTTTTTTTAGAGTTCTTTTCCAATTACTTTTCATTGCTTTATTTAAATCATGGAAGTTATGTTGCTTGTATATTAATATGAATGATGGTGTGGTTACTTATATGGTTATCCCAAATAATTCAGAGGTAGTGGAAAATGACTTAGTGAGGTAAAAAACAAAGTTCTACTCAAGATGCAAATAGGAATGTACCGGATTTTTTTTTACTTAATTAAGACCTCATTTGTCTCTAAATGCGAGTTAGGCCATGGCCTTACTAGTGAGATAGCTCGGCCACTGGCAAGTTCCAACGTAAGAACAGAGCCATGGCCTTGTTAATGTAAGAACAAGGCTACATTTGAGAGCATAGCCATTACCTTGTAGACAAGAGTCATGGCCTTGCTAGCACGAGAGCAGGGCCACAAGCAAGCTCCCACACGAAAGTATAGTCATGGCCCTACTAGTAGAGTTATGGTCGAGTTTTTTTTATTGTGACCTTTTTCTCCTTGGTTGTCTTGAATACTATAACTTAGATTTTTTTTTTTTCCCAACTTTTGGTATTGAGCAATTATCAATATTTAATACCTTCTTTTTCTAAAGTAAAATGGGCTATGATTTTTTAATTCATTTATAATGATATAAACAGTAGATTTTGACTATCACATATCATGATTTAACACATACAATAATATAGGATTTCAAAAAGAGATAGAAAGCAAATTATACATATATTCAAAAAAATACATATTTATATATATTACACAATAAGAATAAAATAAAAGAAAAATGTATTTGATTATAGAAACATGTGAAGAAAAAAAAAAAAAGAAGATATATTAAATTATGGTCATAGATAAAATCTAAAATCTAATGATAGTTGTATATTTATTTTATTTAAAATGTAACCATCAATTTTAATATATATATATATATATAGAGAGAGAGAGAGAGAGAGAGAGAAAGGAAATGTCTTGCGTGCGATTGGCAGACACATGCTCCTAAACTTTACTGATCGTTGGATAAGTAAGGAACGGTATGGATGATAGGTGAGGAGCCAAGGCCATGCTAGTGTCTTGTCAAATGTGTAGGTAAATAAGGGTGCAGGAGTAATATTAAATTGTTTGACTGATTGCTTGTGTTTGTAACCGGTAAAGATTAAAACTTGAGATGCCAGAGAGTTAAACCATCACCGTCTACCGATAAGACGATAGTTGGTAAATACGTTACAGTTCACGTTACGTTGGAATATAAAGTATTTATTGAATATAATTTATATTTAGAAAAAAATATTTATATGATATTTAAATATAATGTATATTTAGATAAAAAAATATTTAAATAGTATTTAAATAATAAATATGTGATGTGATAAATAAAAATAAAAAAAAGAATATATGATATAATTAATAAAAATAATAGAAATATTAAAATAATAAATAGTGATTATATCATGTTTAAAATGTGATATAATTGATATTTAAATAAAATATTTTTGTATTTGAATAAAAATTATATCTTATTTAAACATAATAAGAATATAATATAATAAACAGACTACCTATAAAACTACTTGTAGTTCCCGTCCTCTTATCGTATTTCTGCTTCTTTTCCACAATGCAACCTTTCTCTGTCGTTTGTAGAGGTCCCTCCACCTCCATTGTCGTATCAGCCATACGACGTTTTCTTCTCCATCAAAAATACTTCACTACTTTTCCACGAGAGTCAACTCTATACTTCGTACTTTACAAATTATTAATTGAGATGCACATGCGTAGTGCATGTGTAATAGATAAATAAAATAAAGCAAAACGTAGAAAAAAAACATGTGACGATCATGTAATAATTATATAGTAATGATGTAATACTAATTATACGATTGAGATAGATATAATAGAGTAAAATTCCAAAAAAAAAATCTATATGGTAATAGTATGGTATCTACATATATGATGATGATGTTGCACCAACCACGTGGCATGCAAGAAGGCTTTGACGAATATGGACATTTGTCCTTTTAAATGTCGGTAAGAATTTATATCAACTACATTAAACCATAACCTTCTACTGCTAAAACTACTTGTCGTTTCCGTGCCGGGCACGTGTACAAATCTATAAATATGGACGTTGTAAAACATAAGTTGGCTTTAAATAGAAAATTATAAAAAATACTTTGCTAGAAAATATTAAAACTGTATTAAAAAAAAACAAACAACGTAATTTTTGTTTGTAAAACAAAAAACGATGTGTGCTGTTTTTATTTTGCTAAAAGTACTTCAAGAAGTGAAAAGAAGTGGATCCCCACTTCTATATATGTATAGATGGATAGACTGTGAGGTTTGAGCTGTGAGAGACCAAAAAAAGTCGAGTGAATTAAGAAAGCAAAACTTCCAAAGTCATTCAGACATATATAATATAGTATAAATCAGGAAAGTTACTGTTTTATATTTAGAAATATTTTCATTACGTTTGTATTTGTTGTAATTTAGGATATTTCTCGACTTTAAAAAGTTTGTTAAAATTAAACGACTTATATGATTTTATACCTCGTAAGCTTTTATATATACAAGAGTTTATTAATAGTATTACGTACTAGTAAATTTTCCTCTTGTTTTTTAAATATAAATAAGTCCATATTAAAATTTTTTATACTCTCTTTTCTCTCATTATTTTAATTTTTTTATTATTTAATTTAATTATCATCTTCCTGATTCTTTTCTACAGTTTAATTTTTCTCTGTCGTTTGTAGATTTCCTCCACCTCCATTGTCATATCAGCCATATGACATTTTCTTCTCCAAATGTCACCCTGCTCCGGAGAAAGAAAGGAAAAAAAAAAAAAAAATCAGTAACTGCTTAATCTGAGTAACAACATGTGTGCCCCTATAGTTTTTTACAAGAACAAGAGAAGGAAATAACATCTTGGATTCCATTGACGTCTCAACCTCCTCTTCTCACTTTGAATTTGCCTATGTGACCTTTCCTATCTTGACTTTCACTTCCATTTTCATGCAACTGTGTTATAACCTCTGCCAAAGTAACTGACAATATATTCTCCTCTGCCCGGTTTCAAAACACGTCTCCTTCGTTAGTCGTCCCTCACTCATATATCGTACACGACTCTCATAAATGGCCCAGTTTCCAGCTCAACAACGCACCATATACAGTAACAAATATAAGACCCTGTCTATACATATATATATATAATGTGTGGAAAGCCTTACATCTCTGAATTTACTGAAGGCGATTGAAGGGCACGCTACAGCGTACCTGACCCCCCTCATAGGTTGGGGAGCAGTCAATAGAGTTTTTAATACCGCTACCGCAGCTTCCATAATCTAGTTTTTTTATTTTTTTATTGGAGATTTAATAAAACGGCACCAGGAGCCCAAAGAGAGTTACTACACAACAAATCAACACAACAGGACAACGATTCCAAAAAAGAAGAAACAAAACGATACACACGTTCAATTTATATTTTATTTAAATATAATATAATTTTTATTTAAATATAAAAATATTTTATTTAAATATCAATCAAATCATATTTTAAATTTAATATAACCATTATTTATTATTTTAATTTTTTTATTATTTTTATTAATCACATCATATATTTTCTTTCTTTCTCTTTTTTTTCTTTCTTTACTTTAACCTATCACATCACATATTTATTATTAAAATACAATTTAAATACTTTTTATCTAAATACATATTGTATTTAAATGTAATATTAATATTTTTTCTCTAAATATAAATTATATTTAATATATTGTATTCAAATCAATGTAAATATAATGCATTCACACTGTGAAAAAGCAAAATCCCCAGAAAAAGCCTTTGTGAGGTGAAAATTAGCAGCGACTTGAATAGCCCAAAGTCCAGCAGCAGCTTCTCCCTCAATGATAGAATACACCCCAATCTTTTTGCACCAATTACGACAAACACCACCTCCATCATCAAGAAGAACCACCGCATCTTACACCTTCCACGCCTTAACGTTTTTTTTTTTTGGTAAATAAGAAATCCACCGTCTCACTGAATTGCATATTACATTTCCGTCTTGTCAAATTCACATACACGCGTAAAACAATGCACTCGATTTTCGTAACTTTTTTTTATTCTTGTACAGTTACCTTTTGCCCTAAACTCTAATTTTATATTTATCACAATTATTTTTTGGTTGGAATTATTATTTTTATCGTAAATATTTGATATTTATCATAATTATTTTTTCCGTTATGTTTTAGATAAATACTTTGATATAATCAATAAGATTTTTTTAAAACGACTTTGTTGCTTTTTATTAAAAAGTGTTGGTTAATATTTTAAGTAAATGAATTTTTTTGATATATAATTTTAAGTAGTTGATATAGATAATAAGTGTTTTTCATAAAATATTTATTTTTTTATTGAAAAACTTAAATACTTCGTGTTGGTAAAAAAATTTTCCCGTTTTAATTTTTTTAATCAATTTTCATTGTAAATAATAGTTGTGATACATTGATTTAATTAGTTGTAACGTAAATAAGCATATTTGATTTTATTAAAAGGGATGATGAGTTGTCATAAAAAAATCATTATTATAGTAAAAAAAAGAAAAAAAATAGAAATTGAATAAATAAGAAATAATGCTAATTTTAGTACAAGGGCAAATTAGGTATTAAAGTTATGTGTTTATTTAAAAATAGACATTTACGTAATAAAATTAAAAAAAAAAGACATATATTTAATATGAGGCATTGAAAATGGATTTTTTGTATAATTATTTCTACAAAATGAGTGGAGACGGCTCAAAAAACTATAGAAATAATTATATAAAAAGTTTATTTTTAGAAAACCATTTAAAAATATATCCATTTTCTGATAATATTGGGTAAATTTTTGTTAAAAAACTGCTTATACTACCGATTTTACTATTTTACTATATTCAACATCATTTTCCTTATAATTCATTATTTTCCTATATTTTTTTTTATCATTATTGTAGCTTTACCTTAATGACTATTTCTTTACTATAATGATTGCTTTTTAGTACGATTTGGGTTTTTTACAAATATATTTTTTAAGTCTAATTTAGTTTTCTTAAAAATCCTTCTTTTTTTTTAGTGTGATTGAGGTTCTTATGAAAATTATTATGTTATTATGATAATATTTTAGTATTATTGGTTTTATTTTAATAGTTAATTTTTAAAGTTTAAAAGTGGTATGAAATTGCTAATTTCTTTATGATAATGATCATATTATTATATTTTTAAAATATGGTATGTTTTTTCCCCTTTATGATAGTACATATCATTATGATATTTTTTATGATAATTACATACCATTATAATGTCTTTTTAAGGTTTTAAATTGATGACCATTATTTATAATCAGGAACGTTTTCACGTACCATTCAATTTATATCTACTATGATCCTTTTTTCTTTACAATAAATCAAGTGAAATGGTCCTTTTTCCTTTTATAAAAGATATGCTTAGTCTGATATTTTTTAGAAATTTTTTCTTATCAATTTCTATTTGTTTATTTTCAATTTTTATGAACGGGTAAAATGGTCTTTATAAGTATTAATTTAAATATTTATATAAATAAAACAAATAGACATTTTTAGATCATAACTATCAATTTTGACATTCATGTAAATAATCCCAAGATATATTTGGCTGTTTAAAGAAATGTCACTTCAAATCGAGTTATTAACTTCATTCCCTAAACAAAATGTTTACAAAAGCTAAATTTAATAAATTTCAAAACTGTTTAAGTAAACAACATATACACTAGTAAATAAATAAATTATTTACATAATAACTAAGTTATTTATTAAGTAAATAATTTATTTTTTAACAAGAAAAATCTATTTTCTCATAAATATTTTATTTATTGCAAACTTGTAGATATGCTATTTACTTTTTTTTTAGTTTATGTAACTAGTTTATTTATCTCTTTCTCTAAAAAAGAAAAAGATACATTTGATTGGCTTGGACCGCATTTGAACACCTAATTTTTTTTGACATCTCTACTTTCAATAGGGACGACATCAGGTGGGCAAAGGTATGATTCCTTCGCCTCCATACCGTGCTCCTATTTGTGGTACTCACAAGGGTCCTTCAACGCCAAAGCCCAAAATATATAAATATATATATATATATCTATATATATATAAATCCAAAGCCAAGCATCGGATGCTAAAAGTTTGACAATCAAAACAACGTATTGAATAGAAATTTCTTGCCCTCCTAAAATTCTACATAAATGCAAAATTCCTGACGAATTATATACTGAAAATTGCTGAAGAGGGACAATTGTAAGTAGTTCAATAAGGATGACATATTACCTTGTATTTTTTAAAACACGAACCAACCCTCCCTTTCCAAGTTTGTTTTGCTTTTTTTTTTTTTTTTTGTTTTGCTCTTAAGTTTATTTTGCTTACGAGAGGCTATCTGCAGAGGCTATATGCTTTGTAAAACAACAAAATAGCTTTATTTTCTAAAAAAACAAATTTGAAGTCAATAATGAACCCGTTGGTCAGTCAACACTCCTAATAATATTGGGCATCAAACAAACAAATTATCTCCACAAATTTAGACGTACTTCATAGTTATTTATTGAAGCGACCTCATCCCATGTCAATCTATATTATTACAATTTCTACATCAAAATATAAAATACAAAATTAAATAGAAATAGAGGAGGTGTTGGATAATGGTTTTGAAATGGTTTTTATAATTTTCTAGGTTAACATTTTTAAAATGATTTTGAAAACTTGTTTGTTTACATCCATTCTTAAAAATGACAAATGAAACTAGAAAAAACAATTTTGTTTTTTTACACTAAACTTGGAAAACGAAAAAATCCCTTTTTTGTTTTCATTTTCGTTTTCTCCTCTCTCGTGTTGCAAACTCCGACAAAGGCTATCCGTCAAAATTGTGAAAACCTTTGACAACGAGAAATAGACTACAACGAACATCCCTATTGAACCTAGTAGATTTTTGACCATAGCGAGGTCAGTGGAGAGGGAAGATCACCGGTGGGATTCCCTTTGACCTTCAGTTCTTCGTCTCTAGGGACAGCGTCATCGACCAAACCTCGGCCACCCTCCACAAAATCCAGATCTTGAACTTGCAAGAGCTCGCTTACCCTTGTGATAGTCCTCCATCTCCAACCTCACGGTCACGGCGATGTTCTCAATTTGTGGTGCATTCTTTGACGACCTTGTGGTCAACGGTAAGATCTCTTCCTTCTCGGCCAAACGCTGCCACCTTGCTTTGACTTAGGATCTTTGCCTCTATCAACCAGACCTTAGTGGATCTCCATGAAACCCAGATCTCGAACTTGCAAGAGCTCGCTCCCCCTTGTGACAGGCATTCGTCTCTGGCCTCACGGTCATGACGACATTCTCAATTTGTGGTGGGTTCTTCGGCAGCCTTGTGGTCATGTAGATCTCTTCCCTCTCGACCAAACGCCACTGCCTTGCCTAGACTTAGGATCTCTGTCTCCACCTTGATCGCCTTCTTCATCAGAGTCGCCTTCAATACCTTGATTTGCAAATCTGTGGATTAGTAATGGTTACCCTGGAGGTGATGGACTAGGCGAAGGTAGACTGCCGGCACTGGAGCTGGAGGTTGGGGGTCATCGATCGCAGGGGATGGCTAGAGGGAATCCCAAATGGGAGATTTTTTATTTGTTTTTTTTTTTATTTTTTATGAGTGATATATAAAATTTTCAAAATTCACTAAAAAAAGCATACTAAACACAATTTTAAAAATGATCTAAACACAATTTTCAAAACATTTGTTTTCAATACTTTTGAAAACAAAAAAACATTTTAAAAATAATACCAAATGTAAAAAAAAAAAAAAAAAGAAGCTTAAATTACAATACCAATTCAAACGCCTCCAAATCCATGGGCGTCTCCATCACCTAAAAAAAAAAAAAAAAAAAAAAGCCCCCAACAAAATCCCACCATCACAACCCTCATCCCCATTATCATCAAGCATCAATCTTTATTAAGACCCACAACCTCACCAGACAATGACACGTGTAACCAATCGACCAGAAAAGATATATATATATATATATATATCTTTTTCTACGAAGAAAGAATTGTTGAGATCAATTGGTTGACCCGGCCTTGGCTACCCCACTCATCTTGACCAAGATGTCCCACAGCCGTTGGATCTCGCCGAACACATCATCAGTGGGAAGCCGAAATCTGCAACTGGGACACGTGTTCCTCTTCCTGAGCCATGGCAGAACACACCTCCAATGGAACTTGTGCTGACATGGCAGCCCGCACACGTCCCTCCCTTCCCTCATCTCCTGCCTGCATATCACGCACTCCTCCCCTTCCCCTCCACCCACCGACGGCAGCGCCACCACAGCCGCCACTGCCGTCGCCACCTCCACCTCTCCCCCGACAACATTACCATTACTGTTGTTATAAACATTATCTGTAATTCCGACAAACCTCAGACACCTCGCAGCCGTCTCGATGTACGGAACCAGCGCCGCCGCAGAGGAGCCAATGCCAGAGCCGGCGGCGGTCAGCATGCTGTGGACATAAACTTTGCCGAGAGCTTCCCGCCATCGGAACGGCGGTGCTTGGAGGGCATGGGGGGTGTAGTGGCTGACGTCGCAGAGGAGGAGGAGGAGGAGGACGGCGTCGAGGTCGCGTGGTTTGAGGAGGGAGTGACACGTGGTGGGGTGATGGTGGTGGTGGAGAGTGAGGCGGCGGAGGGATGAGAGGAGATGTTTGGCGATGAGGAGGGACTTGTTGGGGAGGGAGAGAAGGTGGAGGCGGCGGAGGGTGAGGGAGAAGAGGGGAGGGGAAGAGAGGAGGGCGGAGAGGCGGCGGCGGTGGAGGTGGAGATCGGAGGAGATGGAGGCGATGAGATCTGAGAGTTGGGATGGGGTGAGGGTGGCAAGTGCTGCCATGATTGTTGTCGTTGTTTCTTCCATCATGGGATCTTGTGCTTATTATGCCTTTGGAGTTGGACTTTCATTTTTATACATCCATATATATATATATATATAAATATATATATTTTAATGTGGGAAGGGTATTCGAGGTGTTTGAGGCTTTTTATACTGGTTTTGATTGGCCACTTTAGCTTTGATAATTTCTTGTAATTACCATTTTCTCCTTCATGTGTTTATCTCTTTATATGCTTGTAAGATTTTTTCTTTTATTATGATTATTTTTTCAATATATTTTTTGAAGTTTTACGTGTGTTCAGTGTGTTTGTGGCCTTTTTTTTTTTCAAAAAATAAAAAATAAAAAAGAAATCAAAATTTTACTTTCTTCTGCTTTAGTGATGATCGTTTTTGTAATGGCCATTATCTCCCTTCAAGCTAATTGCTCTGTATGCTTTTGGTGATTGGTGTTATGATTATTGTCATATTATACTTACTCTATGATCATCAATGGATTACAATGCTTGTGTATTGGTGTCATGATATCTACTTATCTAGATTTACAATCAAGTACACTACGGTGTTGTCTGTGTTAGTAGATTTTTATTTTTGTTTTTTGATCTGAAATTATATATTTTTATTTAATATTGTTGCATTAAGTAGTGGATCTACATTTATTTTTACATCATTTCTTACAAGTTAAAATCTCAGTAGTATCGTCAATAAATTCACATTTTTGGGGCAAATCGTAAGTAGAAATTCCCCATACATTACGCATGTCTTTCACTCATTCATCAATCATAAATACAAGAGAACAATAAATAACTAAACAATTAATGAACACAATAATTCTTTGGAAATACTCGTTAGGAATGAAGTGGCTAGGAATGTTGGTTTTTTGTCCACAAGTACCTGTCCAGTTCAATTTAATTTCTCACTTGCTTTCTTTTCATTATCTATGATATCTACAGCCCACAACAAATACAAGCAGAACAGCTAAAAAAACATAACTTGGCCCATCCATGGCTCCACCTTACTGTCCCCTAGCTAATAATGAACGTATAGCAGGTGCAACTAAAGCATCCGATTCCGTCAATTCTTCACTTCCTCACTGCCTTTGACGTCTTTCCCATTTTCATGTCACCGCCTAATTTTTCTTTTTGAGTACAACCACGTTGTTGGCGATGCCGGTTTCGGAAACGAGTCTAATGTCCATTCTCTCCCTGCTCAAACATGCTATTTTGGTCATTATGATTGAGCTTAGTGGGAATGTATCTTTTTCTCAAAGGGGACAGTCATAATTTGCACAGCAACCCAAGTATGGCCAAGCAGACTTTGATGGATGATATAATATAGTGCCATTGGATGCTTTGACAACCGTAGCAAATTTCCTATTGTGAGAAATGAAATGAAGAGAGAGAGAGAGAGAGAGAGAGAGAGAGAGATTGAGATCTTGATTAGACCCTACAACCGATGGTTAGGGGTAGCTCAGTTAAAGTAGGCTAGTTACTATAAGAAAGCACTCTTGTGGAAAAGTTTAATACCAAATTTAGGGGTGTTTGACTGTGGTTTTGGAGTTTTTTTTTTTTTTTTAGGTTAGAAAAAAATTGTTTTACAAAATATATTTGAAGAAAAAAATTATTTATCTTTAAAAAAAATGTAAAATTTAAAAAAAATTTTGAAAATGCTTTTGAAATTTTATACAATTTAAAAAAAATCTTATTTAAAAATATATATAAAGTTATAAATTTTTTAAATTAGTATTTATTATAACGTTTTAAAAATATAAATAATAAAAAAAATTACGATGAGATAAAAAAAAAATTTATTTTTTTTTAAACACTCCCTAAATTATGCCATCATCACTCTCAGAGGTTTTGATTTATAACTTGTACGGATCTTCTCAAATGGCCACTCCAAATACAGAAAAAAAATGGAAAAAGAAAGAAAGGAAAAAAAAAAAAAAATAGAAAGGGGGCCATCTTGTCACCAGTAGACATACCAGCTTTTGTTTTCCTTAAAAGGAAGGATAGCTTCTTCATTAAAAGAATGCGGAATTGATCGAACCAAACACACAGAAATTGCTAGAGAAAAAAAAAGAAAAAAGAAGCGCACGTAAGACTGGTTAATGATTGTCCGAAATAATTGGCGACCTGCGTATACTAAAAAAATTGCTACTTAAACCTTAGTCTGGTCAAAATAGTCATTGATGGCCAATGAAGAACTGGATTAGACCTGTGAACCAAAAAATTATATTTGTTGGATATCCCATCGGTGTACAATCTATAACAAATGATCGCAAGAATATGTCCCCACTTCAATAACACTAGATATAGAGGGTTTTTTTTTTTTTTTTTTGGTTGGGGGGGGAATAACCTTCAGATCAGTTCCATTCAACATTTGATGACTTTCAGTGTAAGGTATCCAAGAAATGGCATGTGCCTTTTATTGATAATGGATTAGCAGGTCTATTAGCAAGTGATCTTTTCACAACAAAGGCTGGCTGCTTAGGACTTGGAAGACTTCCACTCTCACTTCCAAGCATAAGGACCACTTTTGACATTGTGGGCCGATCATTTGGATCATCTTGTAAGCACAACACTCCTTCATTGAAACACTTCAAGAATTCATTTTCATTGCAAGTCTCGCTCAAAGTTGGGTCCGCCAGATCTAGTGCCTTGTTTTCTGTCTACAATTTCCTTGCTTGTAATTCATTAATTGAAAAGTCTATCCATATCACAACTAGAGAGAATTAGTAGGCTTCATAAAAGATTTTGTAGTGACACTCTCATGATCTAGACTGCAGTAGTAGGTTTCATAAAAGATGCAACAGTGACTCTTTGATTTTGTTCTTTTTTGTGCTTATTTGGTTGGGAAAAGGGACGACGTATACTTTTAAGACAAATACTTTTATTACTTTTATATATATTATTATTTTATTATTTTTTGCAATTCATAGAGTCATGGTAATGAATCATCTTGTTCACTATGATCTCATGTGTCTCCCCCCTTCCCACAGCCCAGGGAGAAATTCCCAATCACGAATGCTCTTTATTGGTTCTTCAAGATCAACTTATTTCTTCCCTTTCTAGACAAGTAGAGGACTCAAACTCTGTTTTCCTTTGTTCTTCTTCTCTTTTCGGTTAGTAGACAACAAGTAGTTGTTGTCTAACCATATGTTCATATACTCGGCAAAAATGGCCAGTGGATTTGTTGCTAAAGAAGAGGGCAAGACTCTCTCTTCAACATTCATTCGTGGATAGCTTCCCTGGTCCAAGTTTAATGCACTATTTTTAATTTGCTGCTTTTATTGAAAAGTTGTACATTCTGCAAATAAGACTTTAAGTCAAGTCTTCAGGTTTATATCATCATGAAGAACATACTTAATCTTCCTCTATAATATTCGCCTGTAGATGTGTATAGTGTCAAAAGGGACAAACACAACTTTGTTAAAGACGATAGGTCTGCAAGAGCCAAGAAGTATATTACCGGCCTTCGTACAAGGAATTTGTTAATTCGGTGTTTGATAGTGGTCTGGCTGAAGAAGCTCTGCTAGAAAGTGGTCTTTTTACAACAAAGGCTGGTTGCTTAGGACTTGGAAGGCTTCCAGTTTCGCTTCCAAGCATGACAAGCACGTTTGACATGGTGGGTCGATCGTTTGGATCATCTTGTACGCACAATAGTCCTACGTTGAAACACCTCAAGAACTCATTTTCATTGCAAGTCTGGCTCAATGTTGGGTCCATCAGATCTAGTGCCTTGTTTTCCTTCCATAGCTTCCATGCCTGCGATACATTAACGGAAAATTCTATCCAAATTACAACCAGAGAAATTGTAGTCTTTGAAAATATATATATATATATATACAGGAGTAATACTAACATAATCTAGAAGACTCAAAGCTTGTTCTGATTTGTAAAATCCAGTGTTTCTTTTTCCACTAATAATCTCAAGCACAACGACACCAAAACTAAAAACGTCTGATTTGATTGAGAATAGACCATGTATTGCGTACTCTGGAGACATATAACCACTGCACAATAACAATTAGTTTGATTAGGTAATTTGTATAGTCAAGCTAAATTCCAAAGAAACACATTATTGAGAGAGAAAACGGCAGCTCCAAATCTTACTATGTCCCAACTACTCTGTTTGTATTTGCCTCAATTTGTTTCCCTCCAAAAATCTTTGCCAGGCCAAAGTCAGAAATTTTTGGGTTCATCTCTTCATCTAGTAGAACATTGCTGGTTTTCAAATCTCTATGGATAACTCTTAACCTTGAATCATGATGGAGGTACTGTAGCCCTCTAGCAATTCCCAATATGATATTACAGCGCAACTCCCAATTCATCAACAAGCATTGCTTTTCGTCTTCACAAACTTCCATTTTAAACACAAAAGCATGAGATTTATAACCATTTTTAGATTTAGAAATTAGTGCATAATACAAGTGTCAAAATTTCTCTAACTATATTGTTAAAAACAGAAAACATATCCAACAACGTTTTATACCACATGATGTAGCAGTTGTTTTTTATATGCAGTAAAATCTAGTAATAATATTTTTTATCATGTCTGAAAGTGACAATCATTGTGCTATATCTGTTCAACAGAAATAACAATAAAAGATATATTATAAACAAGATGTTTATTAATTCTCTTTACATTGAATAAAACGTTATCATGTATGGTGAAATTTTCTAAACTTGGGTTCCTGGAACTCACCAAAGATGAATGAGTCTAAGCTTTTGTTGGGCATATATTCATAGAGTAGCATTTTCTCATCTCCTTCAACACAATAGCCCAAAAGTCTAACAAGATTTCGATGCTGAAGTTTGGCTATCAACAAAACTTCGTTCTTAAATTCCTGTAAGCCTTGTCCTGAACCACTCAAAAGCCTCTTTATGGCAATTTCCTGTCCCCCGGGGAATATACCCTGAGAAACGTTCAACACAAACATCATTTGTTTTATTCAAAAAGGAGCCTCGAAATGTTATAGCAAAGATAACCACGTTACCTTATAAACAGGGCCAAACCCTCCTTGTCCAAGTTTATTTGCTTCTGAAAAGTTATCTGTAGCAGCTATTATGCTTTCCAAAACTACAAATGGTACTTCTATGCCTTTCTTTTCATCTTCTTTGAATTCACCTGAACGTATGAAATCTTTGATGCGCCTCTCTCCTAATTTCAAACAGAATTTTAAGTTAGAACCTCATCATCCATCCGAAAGACACTTTCATCTAGGTGTTGTTATAGCACTTGGATGGTTTGCAGAGAAATTACCTTGTCTATTGGCCATCTTTTTCCTTCTCAGATAATAAACAAAACAAGCAGTGCCAGAGGTAACCACAACAGCAGCTATGGTTCCAAACAAGGTACCATAAAGCTTGCGATTTCGTGATGAACCTTTAGACATGTGAGATTCTTGAGAAAAAGAAAATATATACAGTAATATATAAGTGATTAGTATAGCTTATTAGCTTTGGTCATTTTTTTTTTCCAGTAAAAATTAATAAGAATGAACCTTGTCTCCTTACCGTTTTTAGGACTTTGAAACTCAGAAGCTGCTAGTCGAATATATAGAGTACTCCCAGCAGTTCTATTACCTTTTGAAAGCTGTTTAAGATTAAAAAGATTTCCTGTCCAAATTGAGCAACCATTGCTGTCATAAGCAAAGGCGTTGCAAGAGCAGTCACTCAAACACATAGATTCGCATTCTCCTGAACTTCCACCTCTAACAGAATGGTTATTTTCAGGCATTGACAAGTTGAGCATCATTAGAAATCTGTCTCTTTCACCATTTGCAAGGCTGTTGTTGCCACATTGCAGTTTGGTTTTTCTCAAGCACCCACCAGAATAGTCCTCCAAATCCCAATCACTCTGTAACTTCGGCTTAAACCCCGTCAAACAGTGACACGAGGGCAAGGACACGTCGTTGCAGCTGCCATATGCCCCACACAGAGAGTAAACATCACATTGTTGCCTCGGTTGAGACCAAAACAAAGTCCATCCATTATTAGGAACCAAATTTAGCTGCTTAATCTGCCCCGTAACAGTCAACACACATCGTGATCTTGTGTTGGAAGTATTTTTGAGAGTATAGATGAAATAGCTCTCGTTTTGGTTTGAGACAAAGCTGTAGTTGAAGATATAAAGGAGCTTCATCTCAGGTAGAAAGGTAAAATACTGACCATTCCAAGGTCCACTAGTCCAGTATGTCTTCGACCCGTTCCACAGCATGCGAAACGAGTTGTCACTTGGCTCTGGTTGAAGAGAGAATAGGCCTGGGGCAGGGTCCTCTGAGCTCTTCCATGAAGTGAAAACAAGGCTTCTGTTGGTTATTTTGTTGTATCCAATCTTAGCACCAGGTAGCCATGTATCAGTAGGATGATCAAAACTTTGCCATAGTGGTTTTGGAGGACTAGATTCGATGTCGTTTAAGACGAGGTTTCCGGTGTCTAGAAGAATAGCTTGAACAGAATGAGAGGTAGGAGTGGAGTTCTTCACATTTGTGGACCACACTGGTACTTCTGACTCATCAAAGAGAACTAAATTGCCATCTGAGATTCTTAGCTGTGATGAAAGTGAGACAGGCTTCTCTCTGTTTGCTACCCAAACTGCTGTCCTTGAAGGATCTTCGACGTACCATATGCCGACATAGTAGTTTGGAGTTCGGCCTGGTTTAAAGAATCCTAGTTGGAAGACGCTGCCTGCGGAGAGAACAGTGGAATCACCAGATAGTATATAGCCTTCAGAGATGGTGTCGACTCCTTGTGACAAACAGATCTTAAAATACAGCAACAGGAGGACAACATCAAGCATGAATCTTGGCTGCGTCTTTGCATCCATATAGGCTGGTCAGTAAATATTTGCAGACTAGTTTTCACTGGGAAACGGAGAGATTCAGAGAAACAAAGATAGAAAACGGACGAAAAGTCCTCTTTAATATTTCGTGCAACTCTGTTTGGTTCCTCCTTCGAGTTTGGTTTATAAAACGTTTATTGGCCGTAGAATGATAAAGTCGTGCATCATTTTTCTTCCTCGGTAAGAGCAGTATTTATGCTAATTAAAGAGAAAAATAAAAGTATTTACGTTTAAGTATACTTAAGGCTGACAATAATTTCAAGCGTGTTTTTTTTTTAATTTTTTTTTAAAATCTGACAGTATTAATTCCAATGAAAAGCACAAGAGAGAGAGAGAGAGAGAGAGAGTATTAATTTGAAGTATTTCTACCAGGAGCATACGTTGCTTATTACAAGTAAGGTGTGTGATTTTTCTTAATTACAAGGAAAATTTAAATCTGGTTCATCTAAGAGTTTTCAAATCTGACGTTATTAAGATGAATGGTGTACCAGGCAATGATTTTTCTATTATAAAATGTAAGAACTAAGAATTAGGCATAACACATGTCTACATGTACGTATTTTCTATGACTCAAAGATATGCTATTCTTGTCCAAATATCCAGCTACGTTAGTGTTTCTTCTCGAATTATCCAGCCATACGTAATAAAAAATATATATACGGGCCTTAACTCCGATTATTATAAGCATTGTATTTATATGTTTAGCCTAGCAGTATATCCACATCCTGCTCTAACTTAAATTAAAATAAAAAATAAAAAAACTAACAGTGTTCCTATCTATTTTCCATTAAAAATAAATCCCATCTATTTTTATGAAAAAAGCAGAATATCCAGGAAGCTTCCTCCAGATGAGTCGGTCAAGTAGCTACAGTGCATGGAAATTAGACTAGTGAATCTCGACTGATAAAAATTTTCTACAAGAACTAATGCTACAGCGCTTAGACTCCAGACTTACGAAGTCACAAGCACGGAAGCAAACAAATAGAATCAGTAGTAGAGAATCCGCGCTCAAAATCGTAGCTGAATACAATTCCTTACACGGCAGAGAAAAATAAATTTTGGAAAAAAAAAGCCAACAATGACATCTTAAAGTTTGACCGTTTACTATGGACGCGGTGTTTGGGTAGTTAATACGTCCCATTTGAATGGTTAGAATATTACCAGACTCCCGTAAGCTTGAGATTGAGAGGAAGTCATAGGTCAGCGGGGTTGGCCTTTTTCTTTAAGGTAAAAAAGTGTGGGCGCTGACGGCATTTAAAATTTATGAGTAATTATATTTACATTATATTTAAATATAATATAATTTTTTTTAAATATAAAAATTTTATATTCAAATATAATATTTTTTAATAATATCTCAAATATATTTACTATTTTAAAATATTTTAAGAATATTTTTTTTCATTCACATTATATTCTCTTTTTATCTCATTTTTTCTATCTATTTTTACCACTCACATCAACTTTTTAATTTTAAAATACAATTTAGATACTTTTCATCATAACACATATTATATTCAAATATAAAGTAAATACTTTTCATTCAAATTTAAAATGTATTTAATAAATACAATGCGAACGTAATACATTTACCAGATGCTTCGTTAAAAATTTAAAAGGGAACATATGTGGCTCCGTCATTGTCAGTAGCACACATGTGAAATTAGAATGCAAGAATCTCAAACTGAAGAAGAGTTAAAAAAAGAGTCACACAATTCAAATGACAACAAAAAAAAAAAACTCAGAAGTTAGAATGATATGGTAGGGTAAGATTGGGTATTTCCAGGTGAATTATAGTTTGGCTCACAAATTATGACTATATACATATAGGAAAATATCTCATGTCTAGCAAACGGACTTGTCCTTAAATTGTAACTACTTAAAATATTGTAATAATATTATTAAGAACAATCACTATAAACGATAAGTTTCACTAAAAAATATTGTATTGGATTTTGAAATCAAGTTGTTGTCATAATAACATATGAAAAAAAGTTATAAATGTTGTTTTACAGTGATACCAGAGATAGGACAATTCCTATATATATATATATATTTGGAAAAGGAAATAACCACTATAATTATTTCAAAAAAAATCCCAGAGGCTGATAAGCCAGCAGTTGTGGATGCAAAAATAATAAATAATAATTGGAAAACAGAGTTGAGAATCTGGAAAGGTAAAAGTTGAAAATAACCAACTATTCAAAATTAATAGTATCTGTTGATAATTTTTACACACGCAAATACACGTATTGCACAAGTAATAAAGATGTGAGTAAGTATTGTTTCTACAGAGACTAAATTATCCTCAATTGCTAATTACCAATCTAATTTATCCTAATTCTATCCAAACAAACAAAAGATGATTTTTCAATACTTAAATAAAAATACGAATGAAAATAAAAATAAATTTAATTAAAGTAAATTTGAAATTAAACTGAATTAATATGGAAGAACTATTAAAGATTGAACAACCCAGATTTGTGACTTCCCCCTAACAATCCCTTTAGATGCAAATCCCTTCTTTTTCCTATTTAATTTTCCTAAATGATTACCAATCAAGAACACGCATGTCTTTACAGCCTCTGTCAATGGTCATGCAAACATACCTCTTTTACCCAACCCACTGTATGTCTATGTGACTTGAATTCAAGAAATTCATTAAGATCAAGTTCTCATATGATTGCACATGAACATAGGTATATGTCTATCCTATAATCACATATGTCATTCTATCTATGGCATAAACACCAATAACTCTGTCGATATTATAAGCATTCCCATATCATTCTCAAAGGTGGCCAATCTAAGAAAAAGCATTAGACACAAGATAGAATGAATAATCATGAATAGACATTAATAAAGAATAAAGAAATTTAACATCTAAAATTCGTGTTAGGGTTCCATCCCAAACCTAGGAAAGAAAATTTAGTTCATCCTAAACAAAATAAAATTAATCATGGTTGATCTAAATATAATCAAAGAAGAAGAAAGAGGAAAACTGGATTGTTGAATCAAGATGTCGTTGCCGGTAGTCGTTTTCTTTTTCACACTTGTTCTCTCTCCTTCTAGGTTTAGAGCCACCAAAAAAAATTACCTCAATTAGACCTAGAATATCTTATTTATAGCCTTGGGTGATTTGAGGTCAAATCAATCAATTTTGTGCTGTTTTGGGCCTTAAAATCGCAATTTCACCGACTCGCAGCGCCAGGCGCTGCCCTTGGAGTGCCTAGCGCTAGATTTTTTTCTAACCGAGTGCCAGGCGCTTGACGCGTTTTGACGAAGCATCAGGCGCTTCCTGCTGAGCGCCGCGGCGCTGTAGTCTCGGCCTCTCCTGCGCATTGTGTAACTTGCATGAGTGCCAGGCGCTGGCTTTCAAGCGCCTGGCGCTTGTGCGCACCAAAAAAATTCCATGTGTGTCTTTTTGCCTTGATTTCCAACTCCAACCAAGCCTGATTGCTTCCTTTCTTCTTTTACACCATCGAGCATTTATTTTAGCATCAAGATTCACCATGAAACCTACGAAAACACCAAAACACAAAACACACGAAAACACATATCAAACCAACAAAACACCTCGAAAACTAACAAATATTAAGCTTGAATGGCATCTAATGAGTGAGTATAAAACTCACTTATCAAACACCCCCAAACTTAACGTTTGCTCATCCTTGAGCAAAACCCAAAACATAATCAAAAACTCTAAGGAACAAATTCTACCCTAAACATAAAAAAAAAACAAAATTGAATGATGTTTTCTCTCGGTCTTTCACCTTGTCTCAAAAATTACTCAATATAATTCCATCGACAACTCTAAATGCTACACAAGTCTAGAATTTCAATTCTCAATCAATTTAAGCGCATCTTAATTTTCCTTGTGTGTGTGTGATTTCCATCATACCTACTCACTCTTCTCCCAAATCAGTTTATATACTTTAAAATTATCACTTCACCTCTAAAAATTTGGAACCCCATAAGCTTATTTTTCGTGACACTTTCCACTAATATAGACAATCCATACCCTCCAAGATCATTAGGATTATCCGGCTTGTAATGAGGCTGCAGCTAAAGTGTGGTATAGGAAATTTTATTCGGGCTATGGTACCTCAAACATGCTACTTATTTGGATCTCTTGTCAAGCTTTCTTGTTTATACCAATACACACCCATAAACCAATCAAACCTTTTTTTTTTTTTGTCATCCTTGCTTTCCAACTGTACTGATAGCTCGTGCTTGTTTCCTTATTCTTCTTTTTTTTTTTAATTATTTTTTTTATCACAAACACTAACTACACTATTTTTCCCTTTTCTCACATACACCCTTTTGCAACATACATATCTATATATATATTTTTTTTACTAACCCTCAACATGGCTCATAATCTCCAAATAATTCACATGTTTAAGGTATAGGGACAAAAGGATATTTACTTCATAGGCTAGGAGAAAATACATATAGGTGACAAAGAAAAAGGCTATAAAGGCTCAAAGGGGTGACTAGGGATATATAATATGATCTAGTAGGCTTGAAAGGCTCAAACGACCAAAAATGGCCTAAATCATCTCTTTGATTGTATGTTTGCCTAGGATTTCGCCTCAAGTGTCAATCAAACAAGTTCTAGGGTTCTGATGAGGTTCCATTACATTCCAAAACGCATAAACAATCTCTAGGTACATCGAGTAAGCAAGCAAACAAGGTATAGTGCTCAAAAGTATCAGAAATTCAAAATACGCTCAAAGTAATAAAAAATCAAGCACACAGACATCACATTTATCATCATCACCAGAATAATACTTAGGCAATCATTTACCTCTCATCAATTGTGTCCGACCAAGATCAACATCATTCAATAGTTTTAAATTAAACGCAAGACACTATCACTACTAAAAACATGTAAAATTTAAATCTAAAACACATACTAAACGGAAAAAAAAACTGAACCAAAACCAAAATAACCTAATCCTAACAAAGAATAGGAAAAAATATTCCCACCCCCAAACTTAATCCTAACATTGTCCCCAACGTAGAGAAAAAATAAAAAGGGTTAAGAACACTCCCCTGAGACGGCAAATGGTAACTTCATGGTTCATTTAAGCTACCGTCTGCATCCATTGGTGGCTGGTTCCACACGGCGGAGGCGACAGTATGGTTGGTTCGGGCACTCTTTATGCTTGGAACTCCCCCCAAACTTGCTTTATACCTCACATGGCTAGGCAATGACTTAAACTCCAATGTTGACGGCTTCTCAATTGACGGTTTCAAGTGTTTTAACTGAGAAGCTGCCTTAAGTGTTTCAAGGTCTGATCTAACTCAGGTGAACTTCAATGTATCCTCATCCCATATGCCACCATCATCCACACTATTAGTGGATATCATATTTCCCTTTTCCTCAAACTGAATACAGGGGTCTGCCTCATTAACTCTGAAACACTCTTCAAAGTCTTCACTAGGAAGCTTTGTAGCCTTAAAGACATTAAATGTCACCTCTTGGTCTTGAACTCTTATAGTTAATTCTCCTTTCTGCACATCAATAAGAGTTCGACCTGTGGCCAACAATGGTCTCCCTAGTATGATCGGGATATCCCTGTCTTCTTCCATATCAAGCACCACGAAATCTGCAGGAAATATGAACTTGTCAACCTTTACCAATACATCCTCAATTATTCCTCGGGGATAGGTTAACGATCTATCAGTTAATTGCAGTGTGACTGTCGTTGACCTTACTTCTCCTAATCCAAGCTGCTGATATATAGAGAAGGGCATTAAATTGATGCTAGCCCCAAGATCACATAAAGCTCTACTGAAAAACTTGTTCCCAATAGTGCATGGGATCGTAAAACTTCCTGGATCCTTAAGTTCTGGTGGCAGCTTCCTTTGAATTATGGCACTGCATTCCTCTGTAAGAGCCACAGTTTCAAAATCTTCAAGCTTCCTCTTTTTAGTCAGTATATCTTTCGTAAACTTGACGTAGCTAGGCATTTGCTCTAGTGCTTCAGTGAAGGGAATGTTTATCTGTAACTTCTTGAAAACATCAAGAAACTTTGCAAACTGCTTGTCAAGCTTCTACTTATGGAAATGCTGAGGAAATGGTAGGGGTGGATTGTCGGGTTCAGGCCTACCCTGCTCATTGCTCTCTTATCTCTCTCTAACTGGCTCTATCTTACTTTGTTCTTCTGCCTGTTGCCCTTTCTTACCTTCATTTAGTTCAATTGGCTTCTTTGACTTTTTCTCACTCTCTGACAGCTCTTTGCCACTTCTCAATGTGATGGCTTGACATTGATCATTCCCATCTTTCTTTGGATTCACCTCAGTATTGCTCGACAAAGTCCCTTGGGTCCGGTTAGTCATCAGATTAGCTAGTTGGCCCACCTGAACTTCTAGGTTTCTGATAGATGCTGCTTGACTCTGAATTTGAGTTTGTACTTCATTCGTAAACTGAGCATTAGCCACCTGCATCTGCTGAACTAACTCCTCGAGGGTTGGCTTCTTCTCATGAATTGGAGTTTGAGTGGGAAAACCAGGGGGAAACATGGGTTTTGCAGAAGATGACACACTACCCTGGTTATTATTGCTCCATGAGAAGTTTGGATGATTCTTCCAACCTGCATTGTAGACATTAGAGTACGGGTTATTCTGTCTATTGCCAATATAGTTTATAGCTCTAGGAGTGTGTGGACAAGCCTCTCCATAATGAGAATCACCACAAGAATCGCAAACTTGCGACTGACTTTGAATAGCATTCACCCAAAAAGTATCAAATTTCTTCGACAATGCCATCACTTGTGCAGTTAAAGCAGTTAATGCATCAATTTCGTGCACACCAGCTGGCTTTTTAGGCACCATCCTCTCAGAGGGCCATTGATAACTATTCAATGCCATCTCGTCTAATAACTCAAAAGCTTCATCGTAGGATTTCGACATAAGAGAGCCTCCTGCTGCAGCATCAACAAGTGATCTAATAAGGCCGAATAACCCATTATAAAAAGTTTGAATTATTACCCAGTTAGGCAACCCATGATGTGGGCACTTTCTAAGCAGCTCCTTGTATCTCTCCCACGCTTCATAAAGAGACTCTTGATCATATTGTATGAAACTTGCAATATCACTCCTTAGCTTGGCAGTCTTTGATGGTGGAAAATACTTAGCCAAAAATTTCTGAGCTAAGTCATCCCAAGTAGAGATAGACCCTGGAGGTAGAGGATTCAACCACATCTTGGCTTTATCTCGAAGTGAGAAGGGAAAAAGCCTTAGTCTTATGGCATCATCAAAAATGCCATTGAACTTGAAAGTCGCACATATCTCCAGAAAGTTCACTATGTGTGCATTAGGATCTTCAGCCGGTAAACCCCCAAACTGAGAATTTTGCACCATCTGAATAGTCGCCGGCCTGAGCTCAAAATGATTGGCATTGATTGTTGGGCGATTGATACTTTGGTGGATGCCATCCACCATTGGTACAGCATAATCACGCAAAGGTTTGGGACCCTCCGCTCCATAGTTGTTCTCAGCCATTGTATGTTGATGAGAAGCCTCTCGCTTATTCCTTCTGTTCCTTTGACAAGTCTTCTCAATCTCCGGATCAAAGTGAATTAGACTAGATTCTCCCCTGCTACGCATACAAAAGCCAAGATTCCTGATAACACAAATAAAAAATTTGAACTAGGATTAGAATAATTCAATTAATATTAACAATAGAAAAATAAAATTTAGTCCCCGGCAATGGCACCAAAAACTTGTTTATAATTTTTACACACGCAAGTATACGTATCGCACAAGTAATAAAGATGTGAGTAAGTATCGTTTTCACGGAAACTAAATTATCCTCAATTGCTAATTACCAATATAATTTGTCCTAATTCTATCCAAACAAACAAAAGATGATTTTTCAATACTTAAATAAAAATACAAATGAAAATAAAAATAAATTTAATTAAAGCAAATTTGAAATTAAACTGAATTAATATGGAAGAACTATTAAAGATTGAACAACATAGATTTGTGAATTCCCCCTAACAATCCCTTTAGATGCAAATCCCTTCTTTTTCCTATTTAATTTTCCTAAATGATTACCAATCAAGAACACGCATGTCTTTACAGCCTCTGTCAATGGTCATGCAAACATACCTCTTTTACCAAACCCACTATATGTCTATGTGACTTGAATTCAAGAAATTCATTAAGATCAAGTTCTCATATGATTGCACATGAACATAGGTATATGTCTATCCTATAATCACATATGTCATTCTATCTATGGCATGAACACCAATAACTCTATCGATATTATAAGCATTCCCATATCATTCTCAAAGGTGGTCAATCTAAGAAAAAGCATTAGACACAAGATAGAATGAATAATCATGAATAGACATTTATAAAGAATGAAGAAATTTAACATCTAAAATTCATGTTAGGGTTCCATCTCAAACCTAGGAAAGAAAATTCAGTTCATCCTAAATAAAATAAAATTAATCATGGTTGATCTAAACATAATCAAAGAAGAAGAAAGAGGAAAACTGGATTGTTGAATCAGGATGCCGTTGCCGGTAGCTGTCTTCTTCTTCACACTTGTTCTCTCTCCTTCTAGGTTTAGATCCACCAAAAAAAATTACCTCAATTAGACTTAGAATGTCTTATATATAGCCTTGGGTGATTTGAGGTCGAATCAATCAATTTTGTGCTGTTTTGGGCCTTAAAATCGCAATTTCACTGACTCGCAGCGCCAGGCGCTGCCCTTGGAGCGCCTAGCGCTAGATTTTTTTCTAACCGAGCGCTAGGCGCTTGATGCGTTTTGACGAAGCGCCAGGCACTTCCTGTTGAGCGCAGCGGTGCTGCATTCTCGGCCTCTCCTGCGCATTGTGTAACTTGCATGAGTGCCAGGTGCTGGCTTTCAAGCGCCTGGCGCTTGTGCGCACCAAAAAAATTCCATGTGTGTCTTTTTGCCTTGATTTCCAACTCCAACCAAGCCCGATTGCTTCCTTTCTTCTTTTACACCATCGAGCATTCATTTTAGCATCAAGATTCACCATGAAACCTACGAAAACACCAAAACATAAAACACACGAAAACACATATCAAACCAACAAAACACCTCGAAAACTAACAAATATTAAGCTTGAATGGCATCTAATGAGTGAGTATAAGACTCACTTATCAGTATCCCTAAAGAAAATTTAAGTTGATGTAACCGTAGTACCATATGCCTAGATAGTAGTTTGGAGTGCGACCCGGTTGAAACAATCCCGTCTCAAATATCCCACCTTCTGAGACAAGAGTAGAGTACGTTGAGATCACATCGCTTACAGATATGGTATGAGCTCCAAGTGAAATTGAAATCTTGAAAACCAGGCACGGCAACAAAATATCAAGCATGAATCTTATTGGCTTGTTCTTTGTGTCCATGGCTAACCAAAATTTGGCCAGACAAGCTGAACAATTTATTATTTACTTCGAAATAGAGAGCAAACCAACAAGAAGAAGAAGTTGTGGAGAAAATCTCGGAGTAGTTCTGAACGGATTTCTCTATACAAGAAAATGATTTCTCATCAGCTGGTGGGAAAAAAAAATGATAACAACAATAATTATTATATCCAAATTAGTGTATCTCCGTGTGTGTGTGTATTGGAAGCATGCATGCACTAAGAGTTGTATGGTTGCTATCGATTTCCACAGGGCACCGCAAGTGAAATGCTTGGTCAACAATTATTTTTCAACTTGTTCATACAGGTCTGCAACGTGATATTTGGGTAGAGCATTCAGGCTGTAGTGGCTTATAGCTAGAAGTTTTCTTTGTGAACCATTTTCTTCACTGTTGACTCTTGCTGGTAAGGGTACAATTTTCAACCTTATAGTTTTCCTTGAGTCCTTCTTTGATTCTTTTATTTTCTTCCTTTCTTACGTAAACTTTTGAGGTGCTCTCTCTCTCTCTCCTTTTTTTTCAATTTCTCAAATGAGATTGCTCAGCGCATACACATGGTCGATGAATGTCAGAGATAGATTTTCTTCCTTACTTAGTCAATTGTAACGTAACGCATCCAAATGCATCCAAGTCCAATTTATATTTCGTTTTTTAAGGGATTTTGCTAAATGGCACGGTCTGACATTCCTTTATATATATATATATATAAATACATCTAGCTTAATCTCAATAATACCCAAGGACCCAACAAGCGGGGTGAGAGCTTAATTTTAGATATAGTCATATGCACGCACAATATGAACATCAGAGAAAATCAGAAGAAGGATGATGGCCCCTTGAAGTTAAATCGCAATGATGAAAAAATCCATTGTGAAAATGAAATCTTAAGATGGAAACTCCATCTGTAATGTGGAACACCGACATGGTGGAGATCTCAATGGAATACTTGTAATCCTCGTGGTCTTGCCTTGTCAGGAAAGATGGATGGATAGATCATTGTTGATTGGGAGTTGTAACAGTCATCAATACCTATAAGGAAAAGGGTAAGCTGTACAAGCTCACATCGTTCGGGGATAGATATATATATGATAGTTCATAAGTAAAAAGATCATCTCCAAATAATATGAGTCCTTTTGAGGTAAAGCTCAAAAGCAAAATTATGCGGGTTAAAACTCAAAGTGAATGATATCATATTAAAAGAAGACATGTGTCATTATAAATAGTATTAAATCCTATATGCACCTAGAAATGTTGTCAACGAGGATGTTAAGCCCCTAAAAGAAGGGGTAATTGTAACAATCATAAGTCCTTATGAAAAAAAAGGTAAGCTATACAGTTCCACAGCAGTTGAGAATGAATATATATGATGATTTATAAATAAGGAGACCACCTATTAATAACATGAGGTCTTTTGGAGTAAAGCCTAAGAGTAAGACCGTGTGAGCTGAGACCCAAAGCGGAAAATGTCGTACCAAATGGACGCATGGTTCATTACAAGAGCTATAATGGCTATGTTCGTTTGAGGAATTGTTTAATTCAATAATTAAAATCTATGAGTGAGCCAATAACAGACAATCTTCTTCCAAAAATCCAAAAGTTAAAATAGGAAATTATGATCTTTAGTTTTGGTTGTCAATGAATAATAACCATACAAGGTGCTTTGGCTAGAGCTTATACTGGTACATCAGCTAGCAAGGGCAGACTGAAGAGAATCTAATGTTTCTCACCGGCCATCATTTAAGGTGTTTGTTAACTCATTATTGGATATTCACGGGCTACAATTAAGACCCAACTCTCTTTCCATACCAATTGGGTATTCACGGGCTACAATTAAGACCAAACCCTTTTTTGATACCAATTGGGAACATTTACATGAATGTTGATAAATTGAAATATATCCATTTTTTTAATATTAATATCTAAAATAGTATTTAAAATGATAACACTATTCTTTATAAAGAAATAGTAATTAAAAGAATAAAGAAATTGTTAAAAAGAAACTAGTAAATTTGGAATAAAAAAATGTTTTATTAAAATGATTGGATTGACAAACAATTTTTGTTTAAAATGAAATTTTAACTTTTTTTTAAATAACTAATGATACAATAAATAGATGTATATTTAATTGGTTATTTTTATAATCAGATTTTTCATTAAAAGGAAAATTTTACATTGTTTATTTGATTTATAATAAAGAAGATTCGTTGACAGCCAATTGAGATAGGAGGTTCATTGACGAAAGTTGCTGGTAGTCTAGTCGCAGGATTCTAATAAACAACCATAAGCAATGTTACTTATTTATGGTTTTAAAATTTTGTATTTTTAACATTAAAGATATCATCTTTCTTATAAATAAAAGGTGCCTAATTTTGTGTTTGTTTAGATAATTTTAAACACTAGTTTTTATATTTATGAAAACGAGGAATTGTTAAAGTTAAAGAATTGGTCTTTCTCGTAAAGATGCTATTGATTGCATATGTAGTAATTCATATAAGTAATAGTTTTTTTTTTTTTAAAGAATGCAAAATGATTAGACGATTAGATTTTTTTTTTTTTTTTTGTTAAGGCCTATACATCTATTATGTTTTGAATTTTTAATGATTGACATAATTAATAAAAAATGTTGGGTCGATATTTGAAATAAATGAATTTTTATTGATGTATAATTTTAAGTAGTTGGCATAAATAATGAGTTTTTTTTAATAAAGAATTCATTTTTTATCACAAAAAAAAAAACTTAAATACTTTATGTTAGTATAATTGTTTTCCATTTTAATTTTTCTAATCAATATTTGTTTTAGATAATAGTTGTGGTCTATTTTCTAGCAAAAAAAAAAAAAAGAAACGTTGCGGTGTATTTATTTTTTGGTTTGAGTTATTATCTTTATTGTAAATATGTGATATTTATCATGATTTTTTTTTCTATTATGTTTTGGATTTTCAGTGGTTGATATAATCAATAAGGTTTTTTCATAACGATTTTATTGGTTTTTTTATTAAAAAGTGTTGGTCGATATTTTAAGTAAATGAATTTTATTGATATATGTTTTTAAGTGGTTAACATATATAATAAGTTTTTTTCATAAAAAAAATTTAATTTTTTTTATTGAAAATCTTAAATACTTTGTGTTATTATAATTTTTTTTTCATTTTAATTTTTTTAATCAATCTTTATTATAAATAATAGTTGTAATGTAAATAAACATATTTGATTTTATTTAAAGGGATGATGAGTTGTTATTAAAAAAATCATTATTATAGTAATAAACCAAAAGAAAAAAAAAGAGAAATTGAATAAGTGAGAAATCATGCTAATTTTAGTATAAGGGCAAATTAGATACTAAACTTTTGTGTTTCTTTAAAAATAGATATTTACATGATAAAATTAAAAAAAAAAGACTTATTTTAATACAAGGTCTTGAAAATAGATTTTTTGTACAATTATTTCTACAAAGTGGGCGGAGATGACTCGACAAACTATAGGAATAATTATACAAAAAGTTTATTTTTAAAAAACCATTTTAAAATATATCCATTTTCTGATAATATTGGGTAAAGTTTAATTTGTTAAAAAAAAACTGCTTATACTACCAATTTTACTATTTTTCTATATTTAACATCATTTTCCTTTATTATAATTCATTTTTTTCCTGTATTTTTTTGTATCATTATTGTAGCTTTAACTTAACGACTATTTCTTTATTATAATGATTGCTTTTTAGTATGACATGGGTTTTTTACAAATATATTTTTTAAGTACGATTACCCTTTCTTAGAAACCCTCTTTTTTTAGTGCGGTTCAGGTTCTTAATGAAAATTATTATGTTATTATGATGATTTTTTTAGTATAATTGGTCTTATTTTAATAGTTAGTTTCTAAAGTTTGAAAGTGGTATGAAATTGCTTATTTCTTTGTGATAATGATCATATCATTATATTTTTTTTTAAATATGTTATGTTTTTTTTCCCTTTATGATAGTACATATCATTAGGATATTTTTTATGATAATTATATACCATTATAATGACTTTTTTAGGTTTTAAATTGATGACCAATTATTTATAATAATGAACGTATTTCACATACCATACAATTTATATCTACTATGATCTTTTTTTCTTTACAATAAATCAAGTAAAATGATCTTTTTTCCTTTTATAAAAGATTTGTTTAGTCTGACATTTTTTAGAAATTTTTCTTTTCATTTTTACCAATTTTTATTTGTTTATTTTCAATTTTTTGAATGGGTAAAATGGTCTTTATAAGTACTAATTTAGATATTTATATAGATAAAACAAATAGACATTTTAGATTATAACCTCCAATTTAGACATTCGTGAAATAACCCCAAGCTATATTTGGCTGTTTAAAGGAATGTTACTTCAAATTGATTTATTTACTTCATTCTCCCTAAATAAAATGTTTACAAAAGGTAAATTTAATGAATTTCAAAACTGTTTAAGCAAACAACATATTTACTAGTAAATAAATAAATTATTTACATAATAACTAAGTTAGTTATTTAGTAAATAATTTATTTTTTAACAAAAATCTATTTTCTCGTACATATTTTATTTATTGCAAACTTGTAGATATGATATTTACATTTTTTTAGTTTATGTAACTAGTTTATTTATCTCTTTCTCTAAAAAGGAAAAATGATACATTTGATTGGCTTGGACCGCATTTGAACCCCTAATCTTTTTGACGTCTCTACTTTCAATAGGGACGACATCAGGCGGGCAAGGGCATGATTCCTTCGCCCCCATGCCGTGCCCCCATTTCTGGTACTCACAAAGGTCCTTCGACATCAAATCCCAAAAAAATAAAAAAATAAAAAAATCCAAAGCCAAGCATCGGATGCTAAAAGTTTGACAATCAAAACAATGTATTGAATAGAAATTTCTTGTCCTCCTGAAAATTTTACATAAAAGCAAAAATCCTCACGAATTATGCACTGAAAATTGCTGCAGAGGGACAATTGTAAGTAGCTCAATAAGGATGACATATTACCTTATATTTTTTTAAACACAGACCAACCCTCCCTTTCCAAGTTTGTTTTGCTTTTTTTTTTTTTGTTTGTTTGTTTTGTTTTGCTCTTAAGTTTGTTTTGCTTAAGAGAGGTTATCTGTAGAAGCTGTATGCTTTGTATAACAACAAAATAGCTTTATATTCTAAAAAAACAAATCTGAAGTCAATAATGAACCCGTTGGTCAATGAACACTCCTAATAATATTGATCATCAAACAAACTAATTATCTCCACAAATTTAGACGTACTTTATAGTTATTTATTGCAGCGACTTCATTCCACGTCAATCTATTTTGATATGGTTTTTATAATTTCCTAGGTTAAAATTTTCAAAATGATTTTGAAAACTTATTTGTTTACATCCATTCTTGAAAATGACAAATGAAATCAGAAAAAACGATTTTGCTTGTTTACACTAAACTTGGAAAAAAAAAAAAAAAATCCCTTTTCTCTTTTCATTTTTGTTTTCTCCTCTCTCCCCCGTTGCAAACTCCCACAAAGGTTATTCGTCAAAATTGCGACAGCCTCCGACCACGAGTAGTAGACTACAGCGAGCATCCCTGTTAAACCCAGTAGATTTTTTACCATGACGAGGTCAATGGAGAGAGAAAATCGTTGGTGGGATTCCCTCTGACCTTCGGTTCTTTGTCTCTAACGACAGCGTTATCAACCAAACCTCGACCATCTTCCATGAAATCCAGATCTCGAACTCACGAGCGCTCACTCCCCCTTGTGACAGTCCTTCGTCTCCAACCTCATGGTCACGACGGTGTTCTCGATTCGTGGTGCGTTCTTCGACGGCCTTGTTTTCAACGGTAAAATCTTTTCCCTCTTAACCAAACGCCATCACCTTGCCTCCACCTTGATTGCCTCCACCTTGATTGCCTTCTTTATCAAAGTGGCCTTCTACACCTTGATTTGCAAATCTACGGAGTAGTGGTGGTGACCTTGGAGGTGATGGACCAGGCGAAGGCAGACTGCCAGTGTTGGAGATAGAGGTTGGGGGCAATCCACTGCAAGGGATGGCTAGAGGGAATCCCAAATGGGAGATTTTTTATGAGTAATATATGATATTCAAAAATTCAGTAAAAAAACATACGAAACACAATTTTAAAAATGATCTAAACATAATTTTTAAAATATTTGTTTTCAATATTTTAAAATACAAAAACATTTCAAAAACAATACCAATCTTCACTAAAAAATCTGGAGTATAATGCCAATTCAACCATCCCCAAAACCGTAGGCATCTTTATCACCTTAAAAAAAAAAACGAAAAAAAAAAGACAAAACAAAATCCCACCATCACAACCCTTATCCCCATTATCATCAAGCATTACAATTGGTTGAGAAATATCAATTGGTTGACCCGGCCTTGGCTACCCCACTCATCTTGACCAAGATGTCCCACAGCCGTTGGATCTCGCCGAACACATCATCAGTGGGAAGCCGAAATCTGCAACAGGGACACGTGTTCCTCTTCCTGAGCCATGGCAGAACACACCTCCAATGGAACTTGTGCTGACATGGCAGCCCGCACATGTCACTCCCTTCCCTCATCTCCTCCCTGCATATCACGCACTCCTCCCCTCCCTCTCCACCCACCGACGGCAGCGCCACCACCGCCGCCACTGCAGCCGCCACCTCCACCTCCCCCCCAACAACATTACCATTACTGTTGTTATAAACATTATCAGTAATTCCGACAAACCTCAGACACCTCGCCGCCGTCTCGACGTACGGAACCAGCGCCGCCGCCGCGGAGCCAATGCCAGAGCCGGCAGCGTTCAGCATGCTGTGGACATAGACTTTGCCGAGAGCTTCCCGCCATCGGAACGGCTGTGTTTGGAGGGCATGGGGGGTGTAGTGGCTGACGTCGCAGAGGAGGAGGAGGAGGAGGAGGACGGCGTCGAGGTCGCGGGGTTTGAGGAGGGAGTGACACGTGGCGGGGTGATGGTGGTGGTGCAGAGTGAGGCGGCGGAGGGATGAGAGGAGATGTTTGGCTATGAGGAGGGATTTGTCGGGGACGGAGAGGAGGTGGAGGCGGCGGAGGGTGAGGGAGAAGAGGGGAGGGGAGGAGAGGAGGGCTGAGAGGCGGCGGCGGTGGAGGTGGAGGTCGGAGGAGATGGAGGCGATGAGATCTGAGAGTTGGGATGGGGTGAGGGTGGCTACTGCTGCCATGATTGTTGTCGTTGTTTCTTCCATCATGGGATCTCGTGCTTATTATGCCTTTGGAGTTGGACTTTCACTTTTATACATCCTTTTTTTTTTTAAATGTGGGAAGGGTATTCGAGGTGTTTGAGGCTTTTTATACTGGTTTTCATTGACTACTTTAGCTTTGATAATTTCTTGTAATTACCATTTTCTCGTTCATGTGTTTATCTCTTTATATGCTTGCAAGATTTTTTCTTTTATTATGATTATTTTTTCTATATATTTTTTGAAGTTTTACGTGTGTTCAGTGTGTTTGTGGCCTTTTTTTTAAAAAAAAAAGAAAAAGAAAAAAGAAATCAAAATTGTACTTTCTTCTACTTTAGTGATGATCGTTTTTGTAATGGCCATTATCTCCCTTCAAGCTAATTGCTCTCTATGCTTTTGGTGATTGGTGTTATGATTATTGTCATATTATACTTGCTATATGATCATCAATGGATTACAATGCCTGTGTATTGGTGTCATGATATCTACTTATCTAGATTTACAATCAAGTACACTACAGTGTTGTCTGTGTTAGTAGATTTTTATTTTTATTTTTTACTCTGAAATTATATATTTTTATTTAATATTGTTGCATCAAGTAGTGGATCTACATTTATTTTTACATCATTTCTTACAAGTCAAAATCTCAATAGTATCGTCATTAAATTCACATTTTTGAGGCAAATCGTAATCAGAAATTTCTCATACATTATGCATGTCTTTCACTCATTCATCTGTCATAAATACATTGTAATCGCTATTAACGTATAAAGTCTAGAAAAAGGCTAAGCAAATAGCAAGAGATCAATAAATAACTAAACAATTAATGGACGCAATAATTCTTTGGAAATACTCGTTAGGAATGAAGTGGCTAGGAATGTTGGTTTTTTGTCCACAAGTACCTGTCCAGTTCAATTTAATTTCTCACTTGCTTTCTTTTCATTATCTATGATATCTACAGCCCACAACAACTACAAGCAGAAGAGCAAAAAAACATAACTTGGCCCATCCATGGCTCCACCTTATTGTCCCCTAGCTAATAATGAACGTATAGCAGGTGCAACTAAAGCATCCGATTCCGTCAATTCTTCACTTCCTCACTGCCTTTGACGTCTTTCCCATTTTCATGTCACCGCCTAATTTTTCTTTTTGAGTACAACCACGTTGTTGGCGATGCCGGTTTCGGAAACGAGTCTAATGACCATTCTCTCCCTGCTCAAACATGCTATTTTGGTCATTATGATTGAGCTTAGTGGGAATATATCATTTTCTCAAAGGGGACAGTCATAATTTGTACAGCAACACAAGTATGGCCAAGCAGACCTTGATGGATGATATAATATAGTGCCATTGGATGCTTTAACAACAGGAGCAAATTTCCTATCGTGAGAAATGCAATGAAGAGAGAGAGAGAGAGAGAGAGAGAGAGAGAGATTGAGATCTTGATTAGACCCTACAACCGATGGTTAGGGGTAGCTCAGTTAAAGTAGGCTATTTACTGTAAGGAAGCACTCTTGTGGAAAAGGTCAACACCAAATTTAATTATACCATCATCACTTTTAGAGCTTTCGATTTATAACTTGTACGGATCTTCTCAAATGGCCACTCAAAACACGGAGAAAAAATGGAAAAAGAAAGAAAGAAAGAAAGAAAAAAAGGGTAGAAAAGGGGCCATGTTATCACCAATAGACATACCGGCTTTTATTTTCCTCAAAAGGAAGGATAACTTCTTCATTAAAAGAATGCGGAATTGATCGAACCAAACACAGAAAGTGCTAGAAAAAAAAAGGCACACGTAAGCCTGTAGGCAAAGACTGGTTAATGATTGTCCGAAATAATTGGCGACCTGCCTATACTAAAAAAATTGCTGCCTAAACCTTAGTCTGGTCAAAATAGTCATTGGTGGCCAATGGAGAACTGGATTAGACCTGTGAACCAAAAAATTTTATTTCCTGCATATCCCATCGGTGTACAATCTGTAATAAATGATCGCAAAAATATGTCCCCACTTCAATAAAACTAGATAAAGAGGGTTTTTTTTTATGGGTTTTTTTTTTTTTTGTGGGGGTGGGGGGGGGGGGGGGGGGTGGTGCGGAACAATTTTTGCAATGTGATAGGTGTATAACCTTCAGATCAGTTCCATTCAACATTTGATGACTTTCATTGTAAGGTGTCCAAGAAATGGCATGTGCCTTTTATTGATTTTAGGCATCTCCTTTCAAGATTACAGAGTTATTTTACGAATTAACTGAGACGATCTTTCCCAAGAAGGAGTAACTACATATGTTGCTCCGGCTAGAGAAAAGATAAATGAAGAAGCACTCTGTCACCGACCTTCAAATAAGGCATTTGTTAACTGGTTTTTCGATAATGGATTAGCAGGTCTATTAGAAAGTGATCTTTTCACAACAAAGGCTGGCTACTTAGGACTTGGAAGACTTCCACTCTCACTTCCAAGCATAAAGACCACATTTGACATTGTGGAACGATCATTTGGATCATCTTGTACGCACGACAGTTCTTCATTGAAACACTTCAAGAACTCATTTTCATTGCAAGTCTCGCTCAAAGTTGGGTCCGCCAGATCTAGTGCCTTGTTTTCTGTCTACAATTTCCTTGGTTGTAATTCATTAATTGAAAAGTCTATCCATATCGCAACTAGAGAGAATTAGTAGGCTTCATAAAAGATTTTGTGGTGACACTCTCATGACCTAGACTGCAGTAGTAGGTTTCATAAAAGATGCAACAGTGACTCTTTGGTTATGTTCTTTTTTGTGCTTATTTGGTTTGGGAAAGGGACGAAGTATACTTTTAAGACAAGTACTTTTATTACTTTTATATTTATTATTACTTTATTATTTTTGGCAATTCATGGGTCATGGTAATGGATACTCTTTATTATACTTTTAAGACAAGTACTTTTATTGCTTTTATATTTATTATTCCCAATCGCGAATACTCTTTATTGGTTCATCAAGATCAACTTATTTCTTCCCATTCTAGAAAAGTAGAGTACTCAAACTCTGTTTTCCTTCGTTCTTTTTCTCTTTTCGGTTAGTAGACAACAAGTAGTTGTGGTCTAACCATATGTCCATATACTCAGCATAAATGGCCAGTGACTGTTCAAATAAAATAGATCTGTTGCTAAAGAAGAGGGCAGCACTCTCTCCCCAATATTCATTCATGGATAGCTTACCTGGTCCAAGTTTAATGCCCTATTTTAAATTTGCTGCTATTATTGAAAAGTTGTACGTTCTGCAAATAAGACTTTAAGTCAAGTCTTCAGGTTTATATCATCATGAAGAACAAACTTAATCTTCCTCTATAATATTCGCCTATAGATATGTAAAGTCTCAAAAGGGACAAACACAACTTTGTCAAAGGCGATAGGCCTGCAAGAGCTAAGAAGTATGTTACCTTCGTACAAGGAATTTGTTAATTCGGTGTTTGATAGTGGTCTGGCTGAAGAAGCTCTGCTAGAAAGTGATCTTTTTACAACAAAGGCTGGTTGCTTAGGACTTGGAAGGCTTCCCGTTTCGCTTCCAAGCATGACAAGCACATTTGACATGGTAGGTTTATCGTTTGGATCATCTTGTACGACAATAGTCCTACGTTGAAACACCTCAAGAACTCATTTTCATTGCAAGTCTCGCTCAATGTTGGGTCCATCAGATCTAGTGCCTTGTTTTCTTTCCATAGCTTCCATGCCTGCAACACATTAACGGAAAATTCTATCCAAATTACAACCAGAGAAACAGTAGTCTTTGAAAAAAAAAATATATATATATATACAGGTGTAATTCTAACATAATCAAGAAGGCTCAAAGCTTGTTCTGATTTGTAAAATCCAGTATTTCTTTTTCCACTAATAATCTTAAGCACAACGACACCATAACTGAAAACGTCTAATTTGATTGAGAATAAACCATATATTGTATATTCTGGAGGCTTATGATCATTGCACAACAATAATTAGTTTGATTAAGTAATTTGTATAGTCAAGCTAAAATCCAAATAAACACATTATTGAGTGAGAAAACGACAGCTGCAAATCTTACTATGTCCCAACTACTCTGATTGTGTTTGCCTCAATTTGTTTCTCTCGAAAAATCTTTGCCAAGCCAAAGTTAGAAATTTTTTGGTTCATCTCTTCATCTAGTAGAACGTTGCTGGTTTTCAAATCTCTATGAATAACTCTTAACCTTTAATCATGGTGAAGGTATTGAGACCCTCTAGAAATTCTCAATATGATATTACAAGGTAACTCTCACTTCATCAACAAGCATTGCTTTTCGTCTTCATAAACTTCTATTTTAAACACAAATGCATGAGAGTTATAACCATTTTTAGATTTAGAAATTAGTGCATAATAGAAAGTGTCAAAATTTCACTAACTAAATTGTTAAAAACAGAAAACACATCCAACAACTTTTTATATCACATAATGTAGCAGTTGTTTTTTTAATATGCAGTAATATCTAGTAATAAAATTTTTTATCATCTCTGATAGTGACAATCATTGTGCTATATCTGTTCAACAGAAATAACAATATAAAATATAGTACAAACAAGATGTTTATTAATTCTCTTGAGTTATCATGTATGGTGAAATTTTCTAAACTTGGGTTCCTGGAACTCGTCAAAGATGAATGATTCTAAGCTTTTGTTAGGCATATATTCATAGAGTAGCATATTCTCATCTCCTTCAACACAATAGCCCAAGAGTCTAACAAGATTCCGATGCTGAAGTTTAGCTATTAACAAAACTTCATTCTCAAATTCTTGTAAGCCTTGTCCTGAACCACTCAAAAACCTCTTTATGGCAATTTCTTGTCTCCCGGGGAATATACCCTTGAGAAACGTTCAACACCAACATCATTTGTTTTATTCAAAAAGGAGCCTTCAAATGTTATAGCAAAGATAACCATGTTACCTTACAAACAGGGCCAAACCCTCCTTGTTCAAGTTTGTTTGCTTCTGAAAAGTTGTCTGTAGCAGCTAGTATGCTTTCCAAAACTACAAATGGTACTTCTATGGCGTTCTTTTCATTTTCTTTGAATTCACCTGAACGTATGAAATCTTTGCCGCGCCTCTCTCCTAATTTCAAACAGAATTTTAAGTTAGAAACTCATCATCCATCTGAAAGACAATTTCATCTAGGTGTTGGTATCGCACTTGAATGGTTTGCAGCGAAATTACCTTGTCTATCGGCCATCTTTGTCCTTCTCAGATAATAAACAAAACAAGCAGTGCCAGAGGTAACCACGATAGCAGCTATGGCTCCAAACAAGGTACCATAAAGCTTGTGATTTCGTGATGATCCTTTAGACATGGGAGATTCTTGAGAAAAAGAAAATATATACAGTAATAGATAAGTGATTAGTATAGCTTATTAGCTTTGGCCATTTTTTTTTCAGTAAAAATTAGTAAGAATGAGCCTTGTCTCCTTACCGCTTTTAGGACTTTGAAACTCAGAAGCTGCTAGTCGAATATACAGAGTACTCCCAATAGTTCTATTACCTTTTGAAAGCTGTTTAAGATTAAAAAGATTTCCTGTCCAAATTGAACAACCATTGCTGTCATAAGCAAAGGCGGTGCAAGAGCAGCTACTCCAACACATAGATTTTCATTTTCCTGAGCTCCCAGCTCTAACAGAATGGTTATATTCAGGCATTGACATGTTAAGCGTCATTAGAAATCTGTCTCTCTCACCATTTGCAAGGCTGCTGTTGCCGCATTGCAATTTGGTTTTACTCAAGCACCCACCAGAATAGTCCTCCAAATCCCAATCACTCCGTAACTCCGGCTTAAACCCCGTCAAACAGTGACACGAGGGCAAGGTCATGTCGTTGCAGCAGCCATATGCCCCACACAGAGAGTAAACATCCCATTGTTGCCTCGGTTGAGATCAAAACAAAGTCCATCCATTATTAGGAACCAAATTTAGCTGCTTAATCTGCCCCGTAACATTCAACACACATCGTGATCTAGTATTGGAAGTATTTTTGAGAGTATAGATGAAAGAGCTCTCGTTTTGGTTTGAGACAGAGCTGTAATTGAAGATATAGACGAGCCTCAGCTCAGGGAGAAAGGTAAAATACTGACCATTCCAAGGTCCACTAGTCCAGTGTGTCTTAGACCCATTCCGCAGCATGCAAAACGAGTTGTCACTTGGCTCTGGTTGAAGAGAGAAGAGGCCTGGGGCAGGGTCCTCTAAGCTCTTCCATGAAGTGAAAACAAGGCTTCTGTTGGTTATTTTGTTGTATCCAATCTTAGCACCAGGGAGCCATGTATCAGTAGGATGGTCAAAACTTTGCCATAGAGTCTTTTGAGGACTAGATTCGATGTCGTTTAAGACGAGGTTTCCGGTGTCTAGAAGAATAGCTTGAACAGAACGAGAGGTAGTAGTGGATTTCATTAAATTTGTGGACCACACTTGTACTTTTGACTCATCAAAAAGAACTAAATTGCCATCTGAGATTCTTAGCTGTGACAAAGTGAGACAGGCTTCTCTCTTTTTGCTACCCAAACTGCTGTCCTCGAAGGATCTTCGACGTACCATATGCCGACCTAGTAGTTGGAGTTCGGCCTGGTTTAAAGAATCCTAGTTGGAAGACGTTGCCTGCAGGAAGAACAGCGGAATCCCCAGACAGTATATAGCCTTCAGAGATAATATCGACTCCTTGTGACAAACAGGTCTTGAAAAACAGCAACAGGAGGACAACATCAAGCATGAATCTTGGCTGCGTCTTTGCATCCATATAGGCTAGTCAGTAAAATTTTGCAGACTAGTTTTCACTGGGAAATAGAGAGATTCAGAGAAACAAAGATAGAAAACGGACGAAAAGTCCTCTTTAATATTTCGTGCAACTCTGTTTGGTTCCCCCTTTGAGTTTGGTTTATAAAACGTTTATTGGCCGTAGAATGATAAAGTCGTGCATCATTTTTCTTCCTCGGTAGGAGTAGTATTTATGCTAATAATAGAGAAAAATAGTAGTATTTACGTTTAAGTATACTTAAGGCTGACAATATTAATCGCAATATAACGCGACTAAAAAGTAACACGATGTTCGTAGGTTAATTTAAATTTAAAAAAAAAGGATGTGTATCAGTTTTTGGTAAATTTAAAATTGACCAGAAATAAATAGATCAATTTTAGGTTATACATGGTTAACTTGAATATAACACATAATTTTTTGGTGTTCATTTAATATGACTTTACTATAAACTTTAATTTTATAGCAGGTTTGAGGTGTTCATTTAATATGACTTTACTATAAACTTTAATTTTATAACAGGTTTTTTCGTAATCTTGTTCTTTTAGGACATGTTTACGTATCATGAATTTTAAAAATAGGAAACTAATTCCATAAAAAAAGGAATTAAATTATTCAGAACTAAATTCTAGAATTTGATTAATATATTTACTAATTTATTGGGGAATCAAGTTATTATTTGAGTAATTAAATTCTTATTATACTGCTTATTTTCTAAAAAGTTAGAAATATTGAAAATAAACTTACTGTAGTTGCAAAATTATCTTTAGATAAAAATAATTGAATGAAAATAAGGGCATATTAGATATAGAAGTTAGTTACTTCCTACTTTTTAAGAGAATGAATAAAATTTCATAAGTAATAGGTGAGAGACAAATTCGGTCTTATTAAGGAACTTAATTCTCTATTTTTAGGTGGGATTCACACCATTAAATTTCCAAATACAAAAATAAACACTAAAATTTAAAATTGGGAACTTAATCCCCTTGTCGTAAATTGGATTATTGATTGGTAAACACATCTTTATTTGCTAAATTTTGATGGAAATTATCATATTTAAGCAAGTTGTCAAAATTTTAGTTTCTTTAAAAGTGTAAAAAATAAAGAAAAAAACTCAAGAAATTTATTTGTATGTCAATCATGGGTTCACAGGTGTATCATAGGTCATTTTTAAGTTGTGTAGTGCCAAGCCATCAAGTGGTCATGTCATAATTGTATCATAGTTTTTAATGATTTTCGTGTTACGAGTCGGACTCTAATTAAGTCAAAATTAAGATACACACAACCAAACTACAGTACACAACACGAATTGCCATTGGGTAATTGGCCTTTAAGAAATTCTTTGTTAGAGAAAGAAGTAATTAGCAGATTTTAGTATATAATAGAAGAATATATTAGGTTTTTAAAATAGTTAAAGAAAACAATAATAAATAGCAAGTTTATTAGATAAATAATAAATTTTCTATTTAAACAATCTATATTTATTTGAAGTAAATTTGCTATTTATTTAGTAAGTTATTTACGAAATAAATATGTTATTCATAAATATTTTAAAACTTGTTATTTATTTCAATTATTTACTAAAAACTACTATTTATAGAAAACAAATGCTCTCTCTCTTCTCTTTCTCTCTCAAACTTCTTAAATACTAGGATTTCTCTTTATATAGGACTTATACCATCATAGCTATCGATTAGGACTTAGCTGGAGCACTCTAGTGAACTAGTGCGACATCATTGGTGTTCTGATTTGATGATGTCATGGTTGACAAGAGTGATTGATAGATTAGTAATCGACAGTCTAAGTAAAGTAAAAAAATTGGAGAAAATTTTATATGTAGTGGAAAACTTAGCATGACGGATTTTAAAAAATTTTGTGCTATCCAGATCAAACAAAGCATATACTGCTATATATAATAAATAATTTACATATAAAATACATACCGATTTTGTAAACAATTCTGGATGATCAAGCAAGTTCCAAATTATGAGCTACAACCAACTAATCTTCCTTACTATGACTCTTTCATGTACGGGTGTGTGTGGGGGCACTTGGTAGAATTTTCAATCAAGAAAGTAATACTATTTTTTGATCTATCGTCTCTTTGTTTTTAATCTTGAAAACCATTGGTTCGTGAAGAATTCCTAACCTAGAAAAAATTAGAAAATCTTCTCTTCTCTTCCTAAAAAAAACACAAACAGTTAGATAATCAATAGTCAAAAATTTACTCCATTAATCAAATATTTATAGTCATCGATAAATATTTAATTAATTAACTTTTGACAATAATTATCCTATTAATTTTAATTTAGAAATAAAATAAAAGATTATCTATATCTATAAATAATTATCTACTTTAATTTATATACTATTTAAATTTCAAATAATATCTAATCCTAGATATTGTCTTGTCAATTTTTAAATTTAAATTAAATTGTGATCTTTGTACAAGATATTAAATTTAATTTAAATTATAAACCTTAAATATATTATCATTATCTTTGATAAGATAACAATAATTATTTGAATTTCAAATAATATTTAGAATTAAAATACATTCATCGATAAAATTAATTCCCCTTGGAATTATCCAAATCAAACTAAAACTACATTATCTGTCACATAGGTGCATTATAGGATTGTTACCTATGCTTTGCGCCTACACCCAGGGGAGTGGGTTAGCGATTTTGGCTTCTTCTTGTCCTATCCAGGACAATTCTGGTATAATTCCAGAATACCATAAATTATTTCATAATATTTCTTCGAGTTTGTAAGCTAATAAGAGAGCCAATGGACATATAAAATCAAAGTCAAAATAATTTTAATAAATTAATTAATTCAAATTAATTTATTTATATTATTAAACTCCATGAATACTCAACTAAAAGTATGAAGCTGAACTCTATGATTTTATATTGAATTAGGAAAGCTCATTGATAATACTTTTTTCCATGATAGATATTATGATGTAAAATCCTTATAAAATATTTATAATTGAGTTTAAGGTTAAAATTCTATTCTATCTTCTCAATTTTTTTATCATTAAAGTTTCTGTCATTTCATCATGATCAAACCCTACCACTTAGTAAACAAATTACAGAGCGATTGAGATCCCTTATATTTAATCAAGTCTTGAATGACACTTTAAGAGAATATCATTAACTCTTGTAAAAGAGCTATGGATTCTATATCTATGAATAACGTTGTCATCCTCTGTGTAACACATCTTTAACTTATTGAGTACAAGTTGTCAATAATTCTGTGGTACCTAATCTTTTAATAAATCAAAAGATACACTTAACATAACAGATATCCAATCATTTAGCAACTTAAGATTAAAGTATGTACAAGAATATCTATCATAGTGAATTGATTTATCTTAAATTGAATTATTATATAAATTAATATCACATTAGGTCTAATCCAACACATATGATAAACCCCTCGTACATATCAATGTTTCTACTTGGAAAACGCATTCCAATAACTGAGGTAAACTATCACACAAAAGTGGAAGTAGACGAGCATTAAAGTACTTACATTTGCTTCATAATTACGGGCTCTTAATTTAGATTACCACTTCAATATTATGTTCTCTTGCATACTTCTTTGTGCATAATATCAAAGTTAATATACCAATAATCTTGGTGCGATTTGCTTGTTATATATCTATACTAATAAAACTATATAGGACAACAAATATTTGAAGCAAAATATATAAATAACCTTTATTGATAAATAAATGTCTAAAAATCCATATACAAATTTTCACTTTAGGGAACTATTCCTAACACTAGGATTCAGCTAGGCCTTGATGATTCGATAGTTGGTATAACAATCTCTTACATATAATTGAGTCGGATCGATGTCCTCTGAGATGTGACGCACGACGAGTGGTTGTTCTACATGGACAAGAATTTTATGATTGATGTTATTTCCAATTTATGTTTTATTTTTTATGTTTTGATTATAGTTTTATAATAAAGGAGACAATTTCCCCTCGTTTGATTTGTATTTGTGTGTGTTTCGCTCAAGTTGTTTTCTAACGGTATCTATCTATTTGTTTCATAATAATATAGCTAGACAAAGTTTATAACATTCTTTGTATTGCGAGTGATTGTCTCTCGATCAATTATAATATTTCATCAATTGTAAATGTATTTTTGAAATAAGTATTGTTCATGCTCAATCATAAAATTGCCAAGCAATTTGAGGAGTTTTCCCATTATCATGTCTGGGCTTATGTCTACCTTATTAAGTTTCATCAGATTTTACTGATAGAATCGGTTTTAATTAATGGTTGTGTCTCTTGTACAACAGAGTTGTTTCGTCTTCAATATTGATGTTTGTATTCATTTTTAATTTAAATGATAATCTGATTTTCAAAAAAAAAAAAACTAAAAACTACTATTTACTACAATTTCTAATTTCTTAATACATGTTTGAAGTTTTGGAAAATTAGTAAAATGACTGATTTTTTAATGGTTAAAAAGTGATTGACTCATTGACTATAGCTGATTAGTCAATAATAATATGTATTTATCAATTATTACAGGTATAATGTTATGTTGTGAAAGTTTAAATTTAAAATTTGTAGTGAGTGTAGAAAAAATTTAATTATTAATGTCTTAATTAATTTTTACTTTAAGAGTTTAAATTAAAATTTTTGGTGTATTAAATTTTAATTTGAAAATATTTTGAACCATCTTATAAGTTTTGAAAATTTTACAATTTTTGTCTTAATTTTTATAAAATAAATTTTTTATTAAAAAAAATAGTTATAGTAATAACAATAAAAAAACAAAAACAGAACAAAACATATCAATAATCTTCACCCTATCCTCTTCATCATTCCTGTTCTTTTCGTCATCTACCCTCCGACAGTCGACAAATCCTATCCCCATTACTTAACTACTCATTCATCCTGTCTCCTCTCATTATTTTATTCTTTCTTTTTCTTTCCGTTTCCTCTTCGCAGATTTCATTAAAGATTTCATTACAGATTCACAGCAATCTCTCTCACTCTTTTTTTTTTTTTTTTAATTTTTTCCTCACACAGTGTATCTCTCTTCACAGACGTTCTACACCTCCCACGTTCTCACACTCTCTCTTCAACAATTTTTTTTCATTCCCTCACTCCCTCTAACTTAAGCTTTCACTCTCTCACCCTCGGCTTTCCCTCACTCTCCAAGAAATCCCAACAGCCACAATTCTCTCTCTCTCTAAACCTCACCGATTCTCTCTCTATCTCTCTTACAAAAAAAAAATCTTTTCAAGACTCCCAGTCTCCCTTATTCAACCTCAAAGACTCTCTCTAACTCACACCCTCACTTTCTCTCTCTTCCACTCTCCCTCTCTCCTCACTGCCATCCACCGCCTCGTGTGCCCGGCCATCGCCAGTCGTCCCCTTCGCACTCAACGCTGACCAACCCACGGCAACCCCACGACCGTCGCTGCCAAGACCGCAAGCCCAGCTGACCCACGCCACCAGCCCTCGCCCCTCGCGAACGCCGCCACGCCCACACCCAAGCCAGCAGCCGACCAGCCTAACTCGGGGCCACCGAGCCACGCCACCTAGCGATCGAGCCAGCCGGGACCCAACCTCCCTCCCCGGTTCGCCCTCGCGAGCCTCACGCCGCCACCAGTCGCCTCGCGCTCCGAATCGCCGCAAACAAGCCCCTCCCCTTGCAGCCCGGCCGCCGCCGAACCACCCTTGCCGCCGTGAGCCACCAGCTGGCCACCCCATATTTCTTTAATGTATACACGTAAATATATGTATATATGTATATATGTATATAACAGATAATAATAACAATAATAATAATAATTTAAAATTTAAAATTTAAAATGAATTGGGATTTGGAATTTAGTACGCGTTTGACACAAGCATTTTTTTAGTATTGTATTTAAATACAATGTAATTTTCTCCTAAATATAAAAACATTTCATTCAAATACCAATCACATTACATTTTAAATCTAACACAATCACTATTTATTATTTCATTTTTTCTATTATTTTTATTAATTATATCATATATTCCCTCTTCCTCCTTTTTTTTTTTACTTTTATCCATCACATCACATATTTATTATTAAAATACAATTCAAATACTTTTCTCTCAAACACATATTGCATTCAAATGCAATACTAATGCTTTTCTTCCAAATACAAATTGCATTCAATGCATTGCATTCAAACGCAATGAAAATACAATGCGTTCACCAAATGAACCCTTAAATTGTATTTGAATTGTTTCAGGGTTTAGGTTGTTTCTCTGCAGTTTAGTAATTTAGAGTTTTTTTTTTATAGTCAATATTTTAAAGAAAGTCAAGCTGAAATTAAAAAGATATATACGTACAAGTATTAAAAATAGAATGTTGTTTTAAAATTTTAAGTGTTAAAATAAAATACTGTTTTAAAATTTAAAAGTTAACGGTATATTAATTAATTAAATTTATCATAATTATAATTATGAAATTTTTAAAAAAATAATTAAATTGTTTGTGATTTTGTTTTAAGTATCTATTAATCAGAATTTGAAAAAAGAACTATTTTGGAATACGTATTAGAAATTATCAGTAGATATATTATCAACAGGTAGGATAATCTTATCCTTCTCTTATAATTAATTTTGTTTTTTTCGTGATTCGATCAAAAGATTGATTTAAAGAAAATAAGTTTATAAAGTTTTATAAATTCTATAATTTTTAGAAATATCATAATTTCGTAAATTAAATGAAAAAAATTCGGTTACGGATATTTGAGAAAATAATCTGGTATATTTATTATGTGAACCTTATTTTCAAAGGAAATTTGAAAAATAGAATTTGGTGTTAAAAGTATATCAGGAGTCAGTACACACGTGCGAAGAGTGCACATATCGATTGATGACAACCCATCATTAAATGTTATGGTGGAAGATTCATACGGACTATACACAAATTAGATATACTTAAGGATACAAAAATTGCTTATTCACAATTCTATATTTAAGATTTTGTACTGCATTAATATAATAATTATTATTTTGTTAAAATAAAATATTTACAAAATGATTTGAAAATATACTATTGGACATTTCGCTCATTGTTTAAAATTGGTAAACTCTCGGGAGAAAAAATTGATTAGATAAATACGAGTTGCATGAAATCACAGCTTGAAGACTAAGGACTAGAAGTTGAAACTTTTTTTTTTTTTTTTTACTATTGGAATCACGTATATAAGCTAAGTATTTGAATGTTCCGAAACTGTAAATTTTAAATTTTATTTTATCATTTGTAATTTATTTTATTTTATTCAAGTATGTATCTGTGAGATATAGAGAATCCGTCATGACATTTTAATAATAATTTATAATTAATCCACTCGATCATAATTAGAAAAAAAATTTTAAATAAATGGTAAACAGTTTAAAGTTAAAACTGATAGACGTAGGGAATTAGGATTTCCTTTCCCTTATTTATTTTCTCTTAAAACGTCGTGCCCCGTGTCTCAAGACTGACACATAATGTAACAAAATTTTCATGATATGCAAAATTTAAACCCTCCACTTCAAATTGAAAAAATAAATATTTTTCACCAATTGTTTATAATAAATCATTGATTGACAACTATTTTTCTAAAGAAAAATAATTCCAGTCATTTTACTAAATAAGTATTTAAAAATTGCCTATTTATTAAATCTCCTTATGTTTAACCATATATTGCTTTTATGGTAATTACTCTTAATTTCTTTAGGTTTCATTTGGTTCACGAGTTTTGATCTAAATTTTTAGTTTCAATTTTATCTTTTTCTAAAATATCAATAAAAATTATAACCATGTTAACTAACTTAAATTTAAAAATTTTATTTTATTCTGAACTCAATCATGAACCTAGAGAACCTTTAATTTGCAGTTTCTTAGTGGGGGTTATGGCTGATTATCAAAGTTCAATGAATCTATTGTTTAAGGGACCCTCTCTAAGTCATAGTCAATTGGGATACTCTAGAAAGAAGAAAATGCAATATACAAATATTTCTATTCAAACTTTAAATAGCTTACTAGCAAAAAACCCTGGGCGTTGTGATAGGAGATATTATTATATTGTACAAAAACCATTCTCATGTTTTTGTATTGCTTATTATAATTTCAACATATACATTTATAACAAACTTGAAAAATTTTTAATATTCGTCGGTTTTTGAATTTTTTAAAATGTGAATCCCCTAACATTTTATACTAATTTGATTTTTAAGTTGTATAAACATTTTAAAAAATATTTTATTAATAACAATTTAAAGTGATTTTTAATTTCAAATTGTTAAATTTTTGTATTTAGTGGGTACATCTACTATTTGTATTTATTTTATTTGCATCATTTAAGAATATAATTATACAAAATTTAAAAATTTCCCTCTATTTTCAATGGCTATAAATAGTTAATTGTTACCTTATAAATTCATTCTTACTTAAGTTTTTACAAACACATTGTATAATAGGTACATCTACTATTTGTATTTATTTTATTTATATCATTTAAGAATACAATTAACAAAATTCAAAAATCCCCCCACTTACAACAGTTATAAACGGCTAGATTTTACTTTATAAATTCATTTATTTTCAAGTTTTTATAAACACACATCTCATCTGTTTTTTATTTTTCTAATTCTTTCATTTGCTCCACTAAAATTCTTTTCTTAATTAACAAAAAAAATCACAATATGATTAGTGCATTATTATTGCTTCTTCTTATTTTAGTTATTATAAGTTTTATTCTCATTTTTATTACAAAGCTTTTTCAAAAAGTCTTTCAATTTTTCATCATAATTTGTACTCTTGTAATTCTCCCTTTTTTATTTATTGTCATAATGATTGACTGGCAATGTAATCATATTTTATGATTATATTGTGATTCAAATTATAAAGAGAAGAAAGGGCCAGTGCTATGGCATTTTACTGAGGAGTTAAATTTGTTGCAATGTATGAGGAAACCTAGTGATCGACTATGCATGGATTTATGTAATTATCGAGATCAAATAAAATTTATATTATTTAATCAAACATATTGTATAAAATTAATAGTTTTGAGAATAGATTTTTGCTTTGCTAATTTATTCTATTGTTATTGTAATAGTATTTTAAATTATTAGTGACCCGAATATTTTTAAAGTTACTGTAATTATTCAATTATATAAAGAGTTAACTTTATGTTATTAAATGAGTCAAAATAGGTTTATTTAGCTTGCAAACATTTTATCTCATTATTGTTATTTGCTAATATTGTGAATTTTTACCATTTCAGCTTAACAGTCATAGTTAGGCAACATAGAGAGTTTTCTGATTGGCATATCATTTGAGATCTACTTTTCTGACAATTCGCGTCGAATCAGAATTGGAGTTTGAATTTGCTCATATAACAAAGATTAAAGTTTGGTTTTTTATCATTTGAGTAATAAGTTTAAAGTTTTAGCTATATGATCTCCTATTATATATAGTTTTTGAGTGATTAAGTTAAAAAATTGTTAATTTCAGAAGTTGATCATTTAAAAAATGTGCTGATCAAGGAATTCTTGTGAAGCATTATAAGACTATTAAATAATGTTTTATTGGTAGCATGCGGAAGTGAGTATGATATCCTACCAATTGCTATGAACGTGTACAGCAATAAAGGCACAGCAAATAATATTATCACTTTTTAAAGTTAGAAAAACTAAAGAACGAAAAAGAGAAAAAAATATAGCTTAAATATATGATAAAACGAATTATAGATCAAATAAAAGCCTAAACAAAATAGTAGTGAAAATTTTAATTACCTCTTCTTATAGATTTATACTAATTATATCAATTAAAATAACGGTAAAACTAATGAAGATAACTTTTATTTATTAAGCATCCAAATGAATAAAAATTCCACTCACATTGACTTTACTTAAGATATCGATAAAAATTTTGTATTAAAAACTGCTTAGAAATTGTTTTTTACTTTTTAATTGAACAAAATCCACCAAGTTGATTACAACAAACAAAAAAAATAAATACTTTTAATGTCATATTGAGTTAAAAATAATATTGAAAAAAACCATGCATGAATGGGATATTTTTCGGTATATCAAATAATTTTATCTTTTATCTTTTATAATCCTTTTTCTTTTTTTTTTAATAATTATTTTGAAGTTTTGCAACCTAATAGATATAACAATTTTATCTTTTATCTTTTATCTTTTATAATCCTTTTTCTTCTTTTTTTTTTTTATAATTATTTTAAAGTTTTGCAACGTAATAGATATAATAATATGTGAATGAGACGTATATAATTAAAGCCTTGACCTGACATAAACTTTGATGCCACCCCTTTTCCCTTTAGATATGAAGCTATTGTCAATAAAATTCTCATCCAATAATAATTAAACTATTAAGTTTCAAAATATTAAAAGTTATTAAAATTACTATTTATTTACCTATTTTCTGCTCCTTACTTTTTAATGAAATCCTTAAAGTCAACGTCCATCTTCCTATGAAAAAAAAAAAAAAACCATTATGTAGCTCCATATTCTTGTGCTTCGCGATCTTTGCATTGATCTTCGCCTCGGCTTCGGCTCAGGCTTAGGCTCCGTCGTCGGCTCCCACTGGTGCGCCGACCAGGTCACCGCGGGTTTCGTCTCCAACTCCCACTGCCGCTCCTCCGATCAAGCCCTTGGCTTCGACGCCTACCCTCACCGCGTCTCCGCCAGCCACCTCTCCGGCCTTGTCTCCGTCTATCTCAACTCCGCCTGCCTCTCCTCCCACCGCCTCTCCAGCGAGCTCTCCTCTGGCTCTTCCCACAGCGGCTAGTCCCTCGGAGGTTCCTTCTCCGTCTTCGATTTGTGGCCCTCCATCAAAGGCTCCGACACCGCCGCCGCCGTCTAATGGATTTAGAATTGCCACCACTGCCAGATCTGTTGTCGTGGGCGTGTTCACAACCTTGCTCTTGCTGCAGATCTAATCGGATCTGATCTGATTCGAGGATTCTTTGTTCCGCCCCAAGAGATGCACGCTTTAGGTTTTTCCATTTCAGATAGGGTTTTAGTAGTCATTATTTCTAGATTTTTCTCTGATTTTTAAATATTGTTAGATTAGATGTGATGGTCATGGATTGACCATTGTTGGTATCTATGGATGACGATGATGATGATTTGAGTTTTTATTGTTCGGTTATTTTGTTCTTGTTATTTTGTTTATTGTTAATTCTTCTGATTATGAATTCTTTTTGTTATGGTTTATGTATTTCTTCGTTTTCTCCATTGCTTCCAATTGCTTTTGATGTTTGAATTTTGATAAATATCTAGTTATATTTCCAATTGTTTAGCTAATTAATTTGAATTATTTTAATAGTCTGGCGAAGGTGCTTCAGTTTCTGTGTTTGCAAGTGAGGCAGAGTAACCAAAAGGGAGCACATATGGTGAAGTGGTTTTTGTCTGTTTGTTTGTTGCTAAAATAATGGGATTACAGTTGAGCTGGCATTTTGTTTTTATGCGAGACTCTGCTTTATTTTTTATTTTGAAAAATAAATTAGTTTGTTTTTGTTGATTAGTATAGTTGAGTTGTCGATTAGTGGAAAAAGTAAGCAAGAGTTGGCTTTAAACAATTGGTGTCACGTGCCACTTATGTTACTTCTACTACAAGTCCCATTTTTTTTTTTTTTCCTCAACCCTCTCGACTTCTTTCTCATCTTTTTTATTTTCTCTTGCTCTCATGATCTCTCCCTCTCTCAATCTTTCTCTTTTCCTCTCTCTCTCTCTCCCCTTCCCCTTTCCTTCTTCGTCTCCGTACTCATAATTTTACTATTTTTATCTATATTTATTCTTATATAAATTCTAACTTTTGACAAACTAAGATCTAAAATCAAAACAATAAAAAAAAGAAAAAAGAATTTTTATCTTAAATTCTCAAGCTTTTTTACCTGTAACAGCTTCTCTCCGATAACGATGAAGTCAAAATCATATTTTTCTTCTAGTCTTTTTTTAGTAAATATCTTCTTTGTTGTTCTCAAACTCTCTTATTATTGTTTTTTTTTCTCTCGCACTCTCTCTCTCTTTCTCATTCAGTTTCTCTATATTTTTTTTCTTTTTTCTTTTCTTTTCAAATAGAGGGAATATAAAAAGGCAAAAAAATCCATAATCAATTAAGGTAAAACCATCACGCCACTGTTTTAGAAACATTAAATGAACAGGGATTTTCTCCGTCACTTTAGTATATATAATAATGTGAGTATTATAAGTTCACTTGGCATTTTCAAGTGTTTTTTTTAATTTATTTTAAATTTAAGAGTATTAATTCCAATGAAAAGCACGAGAGAGAGACTGAGAGAGAGAGTATTAATTCGAAGTATTTTTACCAGGAACAAATGTTGCTTATTACAGGTAAGGTGTGTGATTTTTCTTAATTACAAATAAAATTTAATTCTGGTTCATTTAAGAGTTTTCAAATCTGACGTTATTAAAATGAATGGTGTACTAGGCAATGATTTTTCTCTTATAAAATGTAAGAACTAAGAATTACGCATAACACATGTCTACATACAAGTATTTTTTATGAAGCAAAGATATGTTATTCTTGTCCAGATATCCAGCTACGTTAGTGTTTTTTTTCTCGAATTATCCAACCATACATAATAAAAAAAAAATATAGACCTTACGTCCGATTATCATAAGCATTGTATTTATATGTTTAGCCTAGCAATATATCCACATCCCACTCTAACTTAAATTAAAATAAAAGATAAAAAAAAACTAATAGTATTCCTATCTATTTTCCAATTAAAAAAAATCCTATCTATTTTCATTGAAAAGGCAGAATATCCAGAAACCTTCCTCCAGATGAGTGGGTCAAGTAGCTCTAGTGCATGGAAATTAGACTAGTGAATCTTGACTGATAAAAATTTTCTACAAGAACTAATGCTACCGCGCTTCTACTCCAGACTTTCGAAGTCACAAACACGGAAGCAAACAAATAGAATCAGCAGTAGAAAATCTGCGCTCAAACTGTAGCTGAAAACAATTCCTTACACGGCAGAGAAAAAGAAATTTTGGGAAAAAAAAAAAAAAAAAGCCAACACTGACGGCTTGAAATTTGAGTGTTTGCTAGGGACGTGGTGTTTGGGTAATTAACACGCCCTGTGTGAATGGCTAGAATATTACCAGATTCGTGTACACAAATTGTGACTGACATGAAGTCATAGGTCAGTGTTAGTAATTTGACGCCATAAGTTCAAAATTTTCACAATCAGGGTTGTTTTTGTTTTTGTTTTTGTTTTTTTTTTAATGTTGTTTGAAACACCGAACTAGTAGATAAATACGATGAAAATCTAGCGGTTAGAATTATTGAAGTTTTATGTTTTTAATTTTAATTTTATTATTTATTTATTTGTTGTAGATCCTCAAATTTAATATCTAATGAAATAAATCAAGCCCTCGGTCTTACCCTAAAGGATGTCGAAGCAGATATCCAAGTCCAAATAATAATACAAAATTAATCTTGAAAATAAACCATTACCCAAGATTAGGGACAACAATAATACAATTCAAGAAAACAAAACATTTTCCAGTGATGAGATTTGACCCTCTTAATCAGTGGGGACAACTCGCTTACAACAAACGTGTGCATTTAAGCGAGTTGACCGATCCAAATAACTATAAGGAAACTGTGGATTTAAGAAGATGCAGCTACAAAACGGAGGCATCTCACAAAACTATGCCAAAATCCTCCAAAAAGTTCTGAAATACTTTTTTCTACGTTAGTGTTCATTTCCTCTTCATTTTAAGCTTTCTAAAGCTCTCTTGCATTTGTAATCTTTATATAGTGATAACCCTAGAACACACAGAGGGTGTAGCTAACCAATTAGGATGAACCTGTATAAATCTTATTGCCTCTATTATTGATTTTCTGCATTTTATTTACTTGTACTTGCTAGATCAATTCTAGGTTTGGATCTACATCAATGATGTCCAAATCAGTCATTCACCCCTTAAATAAACGGTAGATTTTACCTTATACAGCAACAATTTGTGAGAAACTTTATTAAGATGTAAACAAGTGAGCCAATAATAGACAATCTCCCTCCAAAGTAGAAAAGTTATAACATGTTTTACCTTGAAATGATCTTTATTTTCTGCTAGCAATTAATAATAAATACACGTGGCAATAATTATCTCCCTTGAGCAATTCAAGTTGGTGCTCTAGCGAGAACAGCAATGATAAGTGCTGAAGAGCATCAAAGTTCTCACCGGCCTTCATTTAAGGTATCTGTTAACTCGTTGCTAGTTAACAGTTTATCGGAAGAAAATTCTCCATTAGAAAGAGATCTTCTCACAGCATAGGCCGGTTGCTTGGGACTTGGAAGGCTAGCGTTTTCACTTCCGAGAAGGGAGAGCACATTTGACATGTTGGGACGATCAATTGGGTCCTCTTGTATACACAATAGACCTACGCAAACACACCTCAAGAATTCATTTGCATTGCACGTCTCGTGTAATGTTGCATCCATTAGATCCAATGCTTTGTTTTCTGTCCATAGTTTCCATGCCTGCATCTCATAGGAAAAAAACTTTCCAAATTAGTATGAGAACTTACATTATAAATGGGGAAACAAAAAAATTGCAGTAGAAACACTCACATATCCCACAAGGCTGAAAGCCACTTTTGACCGGCAAAATCTTGTGTTTCTTTTTCCACTAAGAATCTCAAGTAGGACAACACCAAAACTAAAAACATCAGATTTGATTGAGAACAACCCCTCTAATGCATACTCTGGAGACATGTAACCACTGCATAACAATAATTTTTCTAGATAAGTGGTAGATTTTGTAATATGTTTGGGTGATTGATTCTCCAATTTCAAATCCAAAGAAAAAAAAAAAAGGCATATAATGATGCAGATTTCAGCAGAAACTTACTACGTCCCAACTACTCTAATTGTGTTTGCCTCAATTTGTTTGCCACCGAAAATCCTCGCCAAACCAAAGTCAGAAATTTTAGGATTCATCTCTTCATCTAATAGAATATTACTTGTTTTTAAATCTCTATGAATAATTCTTAATCTTGAATCATGATGAAGGTAATGAAGCCCTCTAGCAATCCCCAATATGACATTAAAGCGTATCTCCCAGCTCAATGACACACATATCTGCTGATCTGCTTAGATTCTCATTTAAACATGAAACTATGAGTTTATAAACAAATTTGACATTTCAATTTAAACAAATAAGCATTACTGAAATTCTCCAAAACTTGAGGTTGAGAAACTCACTAAATAGGAACGAATCTAAGCTGTTGTTTGGCATATATTCATAGAGCAAAATCTTTTCATCTCCTTCAACACAATAGCCCAAAAGTTTAACAAGATTTCTATGTTGAAGTTTGGCAATCAACAATACTTCATTCTTAAATTCTTGTAATCCTTGTTCCGAGCCACTTGAGAGTCTCTTTACAGCAATTTCTTGTCCACCTAGAAAATTACCCTAAAGTAGAGTTCCACAAAAACATTAATGTATATACTTTGTAAGCTCAAAAAACGAAAATCTTTAAAAATTAAATCTGGCAAGTACCTTAATGAGGGTAGTACCTTATAAACAGGGCCAAATCCTCCTTGTCCAAGTTTGTTTGCTTCTAAGAAATTATCTGTAGCTGCTAGTATGGCTTCCAAAGCAACAAATGGCACATGTATGTTTTTCTTTTCGTCTTCTCTGAATTGGTTTGAATGTATGAATTGCGTGATATGCCTCTCGCTATCATAGGAGCTAACCGCCTGATTTTCTAGAATGTTTCTTCTGTTGTCTAATAAATCTGAAGGCAAGAACCCACATTAATCATGTAAAAGAATTCCAACAATTTTCCTGTCGGAGCTATGCTTGCTTGAAATTCAAATACGTGATGATTTGTAAATTACCTCGTTTATTGGCCAGTTTTTTCCTTCTCAAATGGAAAGTGAAACAAGCAGTGCAAAAGATGATCATTGCTGTAGCAATGCTCCCAAACAAGAGAATATAGAGCTTCTGTTTTTGCGATGATCCTTTAAGAGTTCGATACACGGAAGCTGCTAGTCGAACATCAAGAGTCATTCGAGTACCATCATCATCCCCGAGTTTCTTCAAATTCAAGAGATCTCCCGTCCAAATTGAACAACCAATGCTGTCATAGACATAAGCTGTGCAAGAGCAGATGTTTAAACATTTTGATTCACATTCCGCTATACTCTCTGCTTCCAAAGGCTGTTTATTATCAGGCATTGACATGCTGGGCATTTCTAGAAATCTGTCTCTCTCACCAATGGTAAGAGTGTCATGGCCACATTGTAGTTTTTCCTTTCTTACGCACCCGCTGGAATAGTCCTTTAAATCCCATTCACTCTGCAACTTTGGCTTGAACCCCGGCAAACAATCACACAAGGACTTTTCACTACAGCTACCAAATACACCGCAAAGAGCAAAAACGTCACATTTTTGCGTAGGTAGAGTCCAAAACACAATCCATCTGTTTTCTGTGGGTAGCCAATTTAGTTGGTTAAACTGCCCGGAAACACCCATCTCGAAATAACAAGTGACAGCAGAAGTATTTTTGAGAGTATAGGTTAAGTAGATTTCCTTGTCATTCGATTCAAGGCTGAAGACGTAGATATATTTGATCCTCATCTCAGGGACATTGCTAAAAATTTTTCCATCCCAAGATCCACTCGTCCAGTAGCTCTTCGACCTGTTCCACATTATGCTAAACGAAATGGCACTCGGGTCAAACTCATGAGAAAAGAGGCCCGGGGCAGGGTCCTCTGAATTTTTCCATGAAGTAAGAACTTTACTTGTTTTGGTTACTTTGTTGTATCCCAGTTTAGCACCAGGTAGCCATGCATGACTAGGATTATCGAAACTTTGCCACAAAGGATTTAAAGAATTGGATACTTCATTTAAGACGAGGTTTCCGGTATCGAAAAGAACTGCTTGTACGGAATAAGAAGTAGTGGAGTTCTTCACATTAGTGGACCAAATTGGTATGTTCGACTCATCAAAGAGAACCAAATTGCCATCTGAGATCTTTAGCACCGACGATAGGGAGGCTGGTTTCTCTCTATTTGCCACCCAAACTGCCCTCAGCGAAGGATCTTTCCGGTACCTATTATTTAGGGGGAAAAAATAGTGATTAACAGAGGATTGCAAGTAAAGTCATAAGTTGTGACAGTTGACTTTAAATACAACATCCAATCCGAGCAATAGGAAATTCTTTCAAAGGGAGGCACTACGGAAAGAAATAATTTTCATAAAATAAGGATGTGTGTATACATATATATATATATTTATTTATTGGATGGGGGCATAGTTATGATTATAAAATTATAAAACTGGAAAACTTTTAAAAAACTTATAAAAATTAAAATTTAAAAATATAAGAGGGGACATATGTGGCTCCGTCATTGTCAGAAGCACACATGTGAAATTAGAATGCAAGAATCTCAAACTGAAGAAGAGTTAAAAAGAGGGTCAAACAATTCAAATGACCAAAAAAAAAAAAAAAACCTTTGAAGTTAGAATGATATTGTGGGGTAAGATGGGTATTTCCAGGTGAATTATAGTTTGGCTCACAAATTATGACTGTATACGTATAGGAAAATATCTCAGGTCTGGCAACTGGACTTGTCCTTCAGTTGTAACTACTTAAAATATTGTAATGATATTATTTAAAACTATCGCTGTAAAGGATAAGTTTAACTGAAAAAATAATGTATTGGATTTTTAAATCAAGTGGCTGTTATAAATTAATAATATATGAAAAAAAGTTATGAATATTGTTTTATAAAGATATATCGAGACAATCCCTATCAATATATATATATATTTGGAAAAAAAAATAATCACTATAATTATTTCAAAAAAAAAAATCCGAAAGGCCGGAAAGCCAGCAGTTGTGGATGCAAAAATAATAAATAATAATTGGAAAATAGAGTTTATAATCTGGAACGCCAAACGAACCAACTGTTCAAAACTAATAATATCCGTAAAGAAAATTTAAATTGATGTTACTTGTAACAGTAGTACCATATGCCTAGATAGTAGTTTGGAGTGCGACCCGGTTGAAACAATCCCATTTCAAATATCCCACCTTCTGAGACAAGAGTAGAGTATCTTGAGATCACATCGCTTACGGATATGGTATCAGCTCCAAGTGAAAATGAAATCTTGAAAACCAGGCAAGGCAACAAAATATCGAGCATGAATCTTATTGGCTTGTTCTTTGTATCCATGGCTAACCAGAATTTGGCCAGACAAGCTGAACAATTTATTATTTACTTCGAAATAGGGAGCGAACCGACAAGAAGAAGAAGTTGTCTAGAAAATCTCGGAGTAGTTCTGAACGGATTTCTGTATACGAGAAAATGATTTCTCATTAGCTGGTGGGGGAAAAAAAATAAGAACAACAATAATAATTAAATCCAAATTAGTCTATCTCCCCGTGTGTGTGTGTGTGTGTGTGTGTACATATTGGAAGATGCACTAGGAGTTTTATAATTGCTATTGGTTTCCACAGGCCACCCCAAGTGACATGCTTGGTCAACAATTATTTTTCAACTAGTTACATTCCGGTCTGCAACGTGATATTTGGGTAGAGCATGTACACTGCAGGTCAACAATTATTTTTCAACTTGTTCATACAGGTCTACAACGTGATACTTGGGTAGAGCATGTACACTATAGTGGCTTATAGCTAGAAGTTTTCTTTGTGAACCATTTTCTTCACTGTCGACTCCTGCTGGTATGGGTGCAATTATCAACCTTATAGTTTTCTTTGATTCCTTCATTAATTCTTTTATTTTCTTCCTTTCTTACGCATACTTTCGAGGTGCTTTCTATTTATTTATGTTTTTCAATTTCTCAAATGAGATTGCTCAGCGCATACACATAGTCGATGAATGTCAGAGATTAATTTTCTTCCGCATTTAGTCAATTGTAATGTAATGCATCCAAGTCCAATTTACACTTCTTTCTTTTTAGGGATTTTGCTAAATGGTATCGTCTAACAATCCTTTAAATATATATCGTTGTGGATTTTCGCTAGTGTACGAATCAAATAAATAATAAAATAATAAATAAAGTATTGTTCTCATGAAAATAGAATTATTAAGTATCAAAATTAATTAATTTTAATTTTATTTGAGAAACAAAAAAAATTACAAGTGAAAAATTAAATAAAATTATAAAATATATAGATATTTAGGAATTATGACTTTATCATAATTAATCAGATCTAATTTTGTAACAACCGGGAAAATTCACATTTTTCGGAGAATAAATACACATTGAATTTAAGTGTTAAAATGTGAAATTAAGTGATTTAATATTGTTTAGAACTAAAATAAAATGTTCTAACAATGTTAAAAAAATGAAAAATGAGTAATAGTGATATTATGTGTGTGCACGTGTATGCCACTCACAGTATCAAAAAGTAGGTCAAGATGATATTATCTTGACATAAAACTGATAAATTTGGGTTCAGCACACCCAAATTAGTCAGGATAGCCTATCAGCACGCTCAAATTTGATAATTGAGCACAATGGTAATTTTTGACCGAAAATTCACAGTATCGGAAATTGGCCGAAATGACCTCAGATGAAAATAAAACTGATATATTTGGATTCAGGACGCCGAAATTAGTCAAGATAGCCCGTGTTGAAATTTTGGGCGAAAAAGTATATAAAGAGCGGGAAAAAGTAGAATTGCCTCATTTGCCCGTGTGTACTCTCTCTCATCACTTCTCTTTCTCTCTCTACCCCCATTGATGAATAGTAACCGACCACCAGAAACGGTGTCCGTTTTCGACACCGCCGGCACCGTTGGAAAGCTCTCGCCGAGCTGAGTTCAACGGTGTGCCGAGTCGACGGAACCGACGCCGGAGGAGAGCGCACGCGCCGCCCGAAGCCGCCGGTCACCGGAAATTTCGATCGCCGATATCTTCGCCGTCCGACGTCCGATCAAGCTGAAATCGGCCCCAAAATGTTCGTGGTGAAGAGTACTACAAAACCCATGTGGTGGATCGCCTCAATACTGTCGGAATCGCGCCGCCCGAGCTTCGGAAAATCCGGTGAAACGCCACCGTCGAAACCGCCGATTCCGGCGGAGTTGAAGCACGCCGTCGGTACAGAAATGGTCGCCGTGAAGAGGGGAGCAAAAGCCCTCAATCAATTTCGGGGAAAAAGTCCGGCACGGCGGAGCTCCACCGTCTCCGCCGTGACCGAGTTTTCGGGGGTCGATTTCCGGCCATAGGAGCCTCCAAATGTGAAATTGAGGCTACCAATGGATTCCTCTCGTCGAGATCTTCAAAATGGACTACCCACTTGCCACCGTCGCCGCCGTCGCCGCCGGTCAACGCCAGTCAACGGCGGTCAACGCCGGTCAACGGCGACTGTTGACCGAAAATGCAAGTTTGGCCCGTTAGCCTATTTTCGATGTTCCGGACGCATCCGCGGAGTCGAATTTGCAAGACGGGACCTCAAATATGAAGAACGAGGAATTAGGGTTTATGCCGTCGAGACCGGACTGCAATTCGGTATAAATCCCGACCCCTTTTCGTTCCTCAATTTAATTGTTTGGGACTGTTATATGATTTTATGATTATTGGTATGAAAATTATGAAAAAGAATGATGTAAAAAGAAGAAAATGCCTGTAATGGAGAAAAAGAAAAATATGTGATAATGTAACGATTTTACGTAAACTTTATGAGTTTTACGTAAAATCTAGGCCTCTGGTATAGTACGTGATAGAATTAGATTAGGATAGATGGTTTTCAGGCGTTTCCTAAACGCTGGAACCTCAAAAATTAAGGGGAAACTCTACCGAAATTTCTAAAAACGACACCAGGGGTAATATGGGAAACGAGGGGTAAAAAAAAAATGATCGGGAAGGGAACCCGAGCCCCCTTAAGGAATTAGGGCATGAAAAAAGGAATGGACAAGTTACAATTAGTAAACCGACCCTTCGAAACCCTAGAACGTAAGAAAAAAACATGAAACCGATCCCTAGGTCGGAATAGTACTTCCCGAGGGTCGGGAATGTGAAAATTGGTAAAATGATAAGAATTGATCCGGAAAAGGCCCGATAAGATTTAGAAAGTTAATTAAATGATTTTGGATTTAGAAAATCCAGCCTAAGTATGAAAATGAAAATGTTATGATTAAACGACCCATCAGGGGAAAAATGGTCATTTTGCCCAAAGATTCTTAAATTATGGGAAGAGAGCCCCAATGACCCTGGAATAAGTTAATGGAGTTTGTAAAAGCCAAAATTGAGGTTTAAGCCATGAAAAATCACGTCAAGGGTAAAATTGTAATTTTGTCAAAAGTTAGGGGTAAAATCGTAATTTTTCAAAAAGTTGGAGAAAAAATTCGAAAATGGCCATTAGGGTTTAGAAAGCTGCCCTAAGGCTATAATTAAGGGTTATAAGATCAGAATTTAGCTTTTTAATAAAATAAAAGCTATGAATGAAAATGTGATTAACGGACAAAGTTTGTCTGTAGGAACCTAATCCAGAAGCGACAAAGGACGTCGATGGATCTCAAAGAAAGGATAAGCATGCTATGAGTAAGTTCAGACATTTACCCGTCTGCAACTATGAACAAGTTCATCGTGTTTATATGTTTTGTATGTAAATGTCAAAATGTGATTTATGATGATGCTATAGTAATGCTATAGCAATGTTATGATGATGTTAAAAGATGTGTTTTAATAAATAATTTATAAATATATATATGTATATATTGAATTACGAAGGAAAGGTGTTATAAAAGTTTTATGAGAGTGAAGATGTGATAAAGAGTGATAGAAGAATGGAAAGAGTAAGAATAAGAGTATTAGAATAGAATGCATAAGAAAGAGATGAGGTATGAAAGGAAAGAATAGACGTTTTATGAAAAGTTTTATGGAAGTTAAGTTATGATTGATAGAGCAACGATGATCGGTGAGGAAAGGAATTAAGAAAGGGTATATTTTATGAGAACGAAAGGATAGATGTTTTATGAAAAATGATATGAAAGCAAAGAGTTAGACAAGAAAGAAAAACAATGATAGGTTATGAAAAAAGGTATGATGAATGTTTTATGAAAAATGATATGAAAGCAAAGAGTTGGACAAGAAAGAAAAACAATGATAGGTTATGATAAAAGGTATGATAAAAGGATTAGAACATAACGATAAGATGTGATCGATTGAATAGAACGATAGGCTATGATCAATAGGAGGATGATGATAAGATACGGTAGATAGGAGGATGCAAATGATAAGATGAACAGAGAATAATTGCCTACACGTAACAAAACATGTTTTTTGTTTGTTATGACGTGATGTGATATGATGTGATGTGATGTGATATATATAAGTAATATGTGTTATATATGTTAAGGTGTGATTAACATAATTCACACAAGTAAAGTAAAGAATTAAGAAAGGAAAAACAACGAAAGGACATATGTTCTATGAAATGTTTTATGAAAAATGAGAAATGAAAGATGATGAATGTCACGAAAAAGATGTACAACGAAAAATCTATATAAGAAAAGCTAAAAGAATGCAAGATAATAAAACTGAAAAGTTAATGGTTGGCGTACCGGTCTCCCTATATGGTTGAGACTTCCGGTCTATATCCTCCGCGCAGATGTGGTGCTACCCCGAAGGTGTGGTAGATTATAGGATGGACCAACCCCGAAGGTGAGGTTTTATGTGACTGTGAGGTAGGTTGGTGGGTAGCTCCCCCTCCTCCCACTGTCAGCGCGCACTAGGTACGTTCAACGACGGGGCCCACCAGTGAAAGATAAGAAAAGAAAAGAAAATGAAAGATAAGAAAAGAAAAGAGAGTGAAAAGAAAAGAGAAGAAAAGAAAAGAAAGGAAAAGAGCGTGAAAAGAAAAGAAAAGAGAGTGCGTGAAAAGAAAAGAAAAGAGCGTGAAAAGAAAAGAAAAGAGAGTGCGTGAGAAAGAAAAAAAAACAAGGAAAAAGAGAGTGGAAAGAAAAGAAAAAAAAATGATACGAAAAGAAAAGAAAAGAAACGAACGATATGAAAGAACAACACAATGAAATCAATGAAAAATAATAAAACGAAGTTAAAAGAACATGATAGAATTATATATGTGATGTGACGTGTTTGATGTTATATGTATGGAATGACACGTTTTTACGTGATGTTGTGCTAGTGTATATATTACTAGCTTTAAGATATGAAATGTTAAGATATGATGACAAAGCGATAGAGAAGTTATAAAGGTTTAGAACAGAAAGTTAAGAAATGATAGAAATGAAAAAGCAAAGAAACGAAGGGATTAGATTTGAATGATAAGAGATGATCGATAGAATGATAAGAACAATGAACGAAGAGATAAATGAGCATGAAGAAGCTCACATTTTATGTTATGTTTTGAGGATATGTATAAATGATGTATATGATGTGTATATACGTGATGACATATATTCTAGTAATAATATATATTACTAGTAATTATAAGTTAATGAATGTATGTTTGAACTTACTGAGCATCTAGCTCATTAGTTGTTTATATGTTGCAGGTAAGCAACGTGTTTATTTAAAGTAATATGATGGACAACGGACGGATCTGCACGTGCCAAGGGACTGGGCGAGGGTATGGTACTACCATGAGTCTTTCGCTGAGCGTTCAAAAAGGAAGATGAAAGAAAGAAAGTTATGATATATGTGTTATAAGAGTATGATAGAAATAGGTATAATATGTAAGTTAAAAGAAAAAAAAAATTGCTATAGAAATTGCTTCCGCTATAAGATGAGAACGTTAAGAATGGAAAGTTAAGTTAAGTAAGAGGATGACGACCCACGAGGTTGCCAGCCATCGCGGTCGGCGTCAGACCTCGACTGGTTGGTATGGTAACGTACGTGGGGGGACCGTCATAATTTTATTTATCTTGTTATAATTTTTTTTGTTTTCATATTTGTTGATGATCAATTATGCTTTTTGCTTCATATACTCTTTTTCAAATTATACATAACTTTACTTTTTTATAATTAAATTTACATAAAAGATTAGTAAATTAAAATTCGCGATAAATAGTATCATATATGTAAATAGTACTATATATGTGAATAGTGACCTATATGTGAAAAGTGTTTGTTAAGAGATTTGTGGTAGTTAATAATTGACCGTATAAAAACAAATATATATATGTCTATTTTATCCTAAATTTTATGGTATTTATTTTAGAGTTATTGTAACAATCGGGAAAATTCACATTTTTCGGAAAATAATTACACAATGAATTTAAGCGTTAAAATGTGAAATTAAGTGATTTAATATTGTTTGGAACTAAATAAAATGTTCGAACAATGTTAAATGATGAAAAATGAGTAATAGTGATTTTATGTGTGTACACGTGTGTGCCATTCACAGTATCAAGAAGTAGGACAAGATGATATTATCTTGACATAAAACTGATAAATTTGGGTTCAGCACTCCGAAATTAGTAAGGATAGCCTATCAGCACGCTCAAATTTGATAATTAAGCACGAGGGTAATTTTTGATCGAAAATTCACAGTATCAGAAATTGGTCGAAATGACCTCAGATGAAAATAAAACTGATATATTTGGATTCAGGACGCTCAAATTAATCAGGATAGCCCATGTTAAAATTTTGGGCGAAAAAGTATATAAAGAGAGGGAAAAAGTGGAATTTCCTCATTTGCCCATGTGTACTCTCTCTCATCACTTCTCTTTCTCTCTCTACCCCCATTGATGAATAGTAACCGACCACCGGAAACGGTGTCCGTTTTCGACACCGCCGGCACCGTTGGAAAGCTCTCGCCGAGCTGAGTTCAACGGTGTGCCGAGTCGACGGAACCGACGCCGGAGGAGAGCGCACGCGCCGGACGAAGCCGCCGGCCACCGGAAATTTTGCGACGCCGTATCTCCGCCGTCCGACGTCCGATCAAGGTGATTTCGGTCCCAAAAGACTCGTGGTGAAGAGTAGAACAAAACCCAGGTGGAGTTTCAGCCCAACGGCCACCGGATCGCGCCGGCCAACTCCGCCCGTCGCTGTCGCCGTCGCCACCGTGAAACTCGCCGTTTCCGACGATGTTGAGCTGCACCACTTGTACAGAAATGGTCGCCGTGAAGAGGGGAGCAAAAGCCCTCAATCAATTTCGGGGAAAAAGTCCGGCACGGCGGAGTTCCAAAGCTGCCGCCGTGACCGAGTTTTCGAGGGGCGATTTCCGGCGATAGAGGCGTCGAATGGTGAAATTGAAGCCACCAATGGATTCCTCTCGTCGAGATCTTCAAGATGGACTACCCACTTGCCACCGTCGCTGCCGTCGTCACCTGTCAATGGCCGGTCAACGGCTGGTCAACGCCGGTCAACGGCGACCGTTGACCGAAAATGAAAGTTTGGCCCGTTAGCCTATTTTCGACGTTCCGGACGCATTCACGGAGTCAGAATTTCAAGACAAGACCTTAAATTTGAAGAACGAGGAATTAGAGTTTATGTCGTCGAGATCGGACTGCAATTCGGTATAAATCCCGACCCGTTTACGTTCCGCAATTTAATTGTTTGGGACTGTTGTATGATTTTATGATTTTTGGTATGAAAAATGTGGAAAAAAATGTATGTAAAAAGAAGAAAATGACTGTAATGGAGAAAAAGAAAAATATGTGATGATGTAACAATTTTACGTAAACAGTATGAGTTTTACGTAAAATTTAGGCCTCTGGTATAATATGTGATAGAATTAGATCAGGATAGATGGTTTTCAGGCGTTTCCTAAACGCTGGAACCTCAAAAATTAAGGGGAAACTTTGCCGAAATTTCTAAAAATGACACCAAGGGTAATATAGGAAAACGAGGGGTAAAATATGATCGGGAAGGGAACCCGAGCCCCCTCGAGGAATTAGGGCAAGGAAAAAGGAATGGGTAAGGTACGATTAGTAAACCGACCCTTCGAAACCCTAGAACGCAAGAAAAACATGAAACCGATTCTTGGGTTCGAATAGTACTTCCCGAGGGCCGGGAATGTGAAAAATAGCAAAATGATAAGAATTGATCCGGAAAAGGTCCGATAAGATTTAGAAAGTTAATTAAATGATTTTGGGTTTAGAAAATCCAGCCTAAGTATGAAAATGAAAATGTTATGATTAAACGACCCATTAGGGGCAAAATGATCATTTTGCCCAAAGACTCTCAAATTATGGGAAAAGAGCCCCAATGACCCTGAAATAGGTGAATGAAGTTTGTAAAAGCCAAAATTGAGGTTTAAGTTATGAAAAATCATGTCGAGGGCAAGATTGTAATTTTTCAAAAGTTGGAGAAAAATTCGAAAAGGGCCATTAAGGTTTAAAAAGTTGTCCTACGGCTATAATTGAGGGTTATAAGATCAGAATCAAGCTTTTTAATAAAATAAAAGCTAAAAATGAAAATGTGATTAACGGACAAAGTTTGTCTGTAGGAACTCGATCCAAATGCGACAAAGGACGTCGATGGATTCCAAGAAGGGGATAAGCACGCTATGAGTAAGTTCAGACATTTACCCGTCTGCAACTATGAACAAGTTTATCGTATTTATATGTTTGTATGCAAATGTCATGATGTGATTTATGATGATGCTATAGTAAATACTATAGCAATACTATGATGATGTTAAAAAATATATATATATGTTTTAATAAATAATTATAAAAAATATATATATATAAATATATGTATATATTGAATTATGAAAGGAAGGTATTATAAAAGCTTTATGAGAGTAACGATGTGATAAAGAGGGATAGAGGAATGGAAAGAGTAAGAATGAGAACATTATGATAGAATACATAAGAAAGAGATGAGATATGAAAGGAAAGAATAGGTGTTTTATAAAAAGTTTTATAGAAGTTAAGTTATGATTGATAGAGTAATGATGATCAGTGAAAAAAAAAAGGGGGGGGGGGGATATTTTATGAGGATGAAAGGATAGATGTTTTATGAAAAGTTTTATGAAAGTTAGGTTATGATTGATAGAGTAACGATGATCGGTGATGAAAGGAATTAAGAAAAGGTATGTTTTATGATAACGAAAGGATATGTGTTTTACGAAAAATGATATGAAAGTAAAGACTTAGACAAGAAAGAGAAACAATGATAGATTATGATGAAAGGTATGATGAAAGGATTAGAACATAACGATAAGATGTGATTGATAGAATAGAACGATAGGCTATGATTGATAGAAATGTGATGATAAGATACGCTAGATATAATGATGCAAATGATAAGATAAACAGAGAATAATTGTCTGCACATAACTAAACGTGTTTTGTTTGTTATGATGTGATGTGATGTTATATAAGTAATATGTGCTATATGTGCTATGCTAAAGTGTGATTAACATAATTCACACAAGTAAAGTAAAGAATTAAGAAAAGAAAAACAACGAAAGAACAAATGTTTCATGAAATGTTTTATGAAAAATGAGAAAGAAAAGATTATGAATGTCAGGAAAAATATGTACAACGAAAAATCAATATAAGAAAAGCTAAAAGAATGCAAGATAATAAAACTGAAAAGTTAATGGTTGGCGTACCGGTCTCCCTATATGGTTGAGACTTCCGGTCTATATCCTCCGCGCAGATGTGGTGCTACCCCGAAGGTGTGGTAGATTATAGGATGGACCAACCCCGAAGGTGAGGTTTTATGTGACTGTGAGGTAGGTTGGTGGGTAGCTCCCCCTCCTCTCACTGTCAGCGCGCAACTAGGTACGTTCAACGACGGGGCCCACCAGTGAAAGATAAGAAAAGAAAAGAAAGTGAAAAAGAAAGGAAAAGAGCGAGAAGAGAAAAGAAAAGAAAAGAAAAACGTGAAAAGAAAAGAAAAGAAAAGAAATGATATGAAAAGAAAAGAAAAGTAAAGAACGACATAATGAAATCGATGAAAAAGAAATAAATAATAAAACGAAGTTAAAAGAACATAATGGAGTTAATATATGTGATGTGATGTATTTGATGTTATGTGTATGATATAAATGACACGTTTTTACGTGATGTTATGCTAGTGTGTATGTTACTAGCTTTTAAGATATGAAAGGTTAAGAGATGATAAAGCGATAGAAAAGTTATAAAGGTTTAGAACAGAAAGTTAAGAAATGATAGGAATGAAAAGCAAAGAAATGAAGAGATTAGATTAGGATGATAAGAGATGATCGATAGAATGATAAGAACGATGAACAAAGAGAAAAATGAGCATGAAGAGACTAACATAATATGTTATGTTTCGAGGATATGTATAGGCAATGCGTATGATGTATATATATACGTGATGTCATATATTCTAATAATAATATATATTACTAGTATTCATAAGTTAATGAATGTATGTTTGAACTTACTGAGCATCTAGCTCATTAGTTGTTTATATGTTGCAGGTAAGCAACTTGTTAGTTTAAAGTAGTATGATGGACAACGGACGGATCTGCACGTGCCAAGGGACTGGGCGAGGGTATGGTACTACCATGAGTCTTTCGCTGAGCGTTCAAAAAGGAAGATGAAAGAAAGAAAGTTATGAAATATGTGTTATAAGAGTATGATAGAGATAATTATAATATGTAAATTAAAAGAAAAAAAATTTACTATAGAAATTGCTTCTGCTTTAAGATGAGAATATTAAGAATGGAAGGTTAAGTATGTTAAGTAAGAGGATGACGACCCACGAGGTTGCCAGCCATCGCGGTCGGCGTCAGAGCTCGACTGGTTGGTATAGTGATGTACGTTGGGGGTCGTCACAGTTATGTCACAAAAATCTCCTTTCGGTCTCATTTTGTTCCTCAAATTATTCAAAAGTTGGCCAGAAATTCAAAAGCATTAAGTTTGAGAATAACTACGTTAATAAATATAACAATCATAACAACATACTTAATTTAATTAAACCATTATAATTAGGTTACATCATAATTCCTAGTAAAAATTTATTTAATTCATAAAGAAAAATAAAATAACACAACAAGACAACTTAAATATAATGATAAAATAAAAGGATAGAGTCTAGAAAAATTATTGATTTTGTACTGACAGAACCTCTAGAAGTTTTTCCTTTTATTGATATTAAAATATCACTAAACTAAAGAAATAAAATATATATATATATTTCAAGTGCCCTGTGGCATATGTTCCGGAGTTACTACTCCTCGTTTTTGCTTGCTCCCTTTTGCCTTCCTTTCTCTGCTTTTTATAGGCTACAATCCATCACTATTTTACTAACTCACATGGGAGCAACCACTGAAATTTGCATGACTTTAGCTCACATGTAAGGCCTTTGAATTCAACTGAAGAAAAGTAAAGGTGAGGACAAAGAAGAAAGAAAAATAAATAAATAAATAAAAATAAAAGTAAAAATAAAAGTAACTGTACATGGGACTTAGCTGTCTCCTTATTGATTCAAAGTTAGAATCTACCGTAACTTTTTCATACGAGCTCGGATTTGAGTATTTTTTTATTAAAATACTCGTATTGATGAGAGCATCAAATTAAGACTAGTCAAGTTGCAGTTTTCCTACTATAAATAGTAACATCTAGTGGGATCCATTTTAAATATATGAATTTTTATATCACTATTTGTGGCGCCCCCCACGTACGTTACCATACCAACCAGCTGAGCTCTGACGCCGACCGTGATGGCTAGCAACCTCGTGGGTTATCATTCTCTTACTTAACATACTTAACTTTCTATTCTTAACGTTCTCATTTTAAAGCGGAAGCAATTTTTATAGCAAAATTTTTTTTAACTTACATATTATATCTATATTTTTATCATACTCTTATAACATATAATTCATAAATTTCTTTCTTTCATCTTCCTTTTTGAACGCTCAGCGAAAGACTCATGGTAGTACCATACCCTCGCCCAGTCCCTTAGCACGTGCAGATCCGTCCGTTGACCATCATATAACTTTAAACTAACAGGTTGCTTACCTGCAACATATAAACAACTAATGAGCTAGATGCTCAGTAAGTACATACATACATTCATTAACTTAGAAATACTAGTAATATATGTTATTACTAGAATATATGACATCACGTATATACACATCATACACATCATCTATACATATCCTCGAAACATAACATATTATGTTAGCCTCTTCATGCTCATTTATCTCTTCGTTCATCGTTCTTATCATTCTATCGATCATCTCTTATCATTCTAATCCAATTTTTCATTTCTTTGCTTTTCATTCCTATCATTTCTTAACTTTCTGTTCTAATCCTTTATAATTTTTCTATCGCTTTATCATCATCTCTTAACCTTTCATATCTTAAAAACTAGTAACATATACACTAGCATAACATCACGTAAAAACGTGTCATTCACATCATACACATAACATCAAACACATCACAACACATATATAATTCTATTATGTTCTTTTAAACTTCGTTTTATTATTTATTTATTTATCATCGATTTCATTATGTCATTCTTTCATATCATTCGTTTCTTTTCTTATCGTTCTTTACTTTTCTTTTCTTTTCGTATCATTTGTTTTCTTTTCTTTCTACTCTCCTTTCCTTTCTTTTTTTTTTTCACGCACTCTCCTTTTCTTTCTTTTCTTTTCACTCACTCTCCTTTCCTCTTTTTTTTTTTTTTTTCACGCACTCTCTTTTCCTTTCTTTTCTTTTCACGCACTCTCTTTTCTTTTCTTTTCTTTTCTTTTCTTTTCATTTTCTTTTCCTTTCTTTTCTTTCCTTTTCTTTTCCTTTCTTTTCTTTTCACTCTCCTTTCGTTTGTTTTCTTTCCACTTTCCTTTGGTTGGGCCCGTTGTTGGATGTACCTATTTGCGCGCGGACAGTGGGAGGAGGGGGAGCGACCCACCAACCTACCTCACAGTCACATAAAAACCGCACCTTCGGGGTTGGTCCATCCTATAATCTACCGCACCTTCGAGGTAACACCACATCTACGCGGAGGATATAGACCGGAAGTCTCGACCTTGTAGGGAAACCGGTACACTAACAACTTAAGTTTTCAGTCTTATTATCTTGTAGGCTTTTATTTTTCTTATATTAATTTTTTTTTTTCGCTGTACATCTTTTTCATGACATTCATAATCTTTCATTTCTCATTTTTCATAAAACATTTCATGGAACATTTGTTCTTTCGTTGTTTTTCTTTTCTTAATTCTTTACTTTACTTGTGTGAATTATGTTACTCACACTTTAGCATAGTATATATAGCACATATTACTTATATATTATCACACCGCATCACATCATAACAACCAAAAACACATTTAGTTAAATGCAGACAATTATTCTCTGTTTATCATTTGTATCATTCTATCTATCGTATCTTATCATCATACTTCTATCAATCATAGCCTATCGTTCTATTCCATCAATCACATCTTATCGTTATGTTCTAATCCTTTTATCATACCTTTCATTATAACCTATCATTGCTTCTCTTTCTTGTCTAACTCCTTGCTTTCATATCATTTTTCATAAAAACCCTATCATTTCGTTCTCATAAAACATACCCTTTCTTAATTCCTTTCATTACCTATCATCGTTGCTCTATCCATCATAACTTAACTTCCATAAAACTTTTCATAAAACATCTATTCTTTCCATTCTTCTATCTCTCATACTCACATCTTTATTCTCATAAAACTTTTATAATACCTTTCCTTCGTAATTCAATATATACATATATATTTTTTTATAAATTATTTATTAAAACCTATCTTTTAATATCATCATAGCATTGCTATAGTATTACTATAGCATCATCATAAATCACATCATGGCATTTGCATACAAAACGTATAAATACGATAAGCTTGTTCATAGTTGCAGACAGGTAAATGTTTGAACTTACTCATAGCGTGCTTATCCTCTTCTTAGAATCCATCGACGTCCTTTGTCGCATCTGGATCAGGTTCCTATAGACAAACTTTGTCCGTTAATCACATTTTCATTTATAGCTTTTAATTTATTAAAAAGCTTGATTCTGATCTTATAACCCTTAGGACAGCTTTTTAAACCTTAATGGTCATTTTCGAATTTTTTCTCCAACTTTTTGAAAAATTACGATTTTACCCCTAACTTTTGACAAAATTACAAATTTGCCCTTAACGTGATTTTTCATAACTTAAACCTTAATTTTGGCTTTTACAAACTTCATTAACCTATTCCGGGGTCATTGAGGCTCTTTTCTCATAATTTGAAAATCTTTGGGCAAAATGCTTGATGGGTCGTTTAACCATAACATTTTCATTTTCATGCTTAGGCTGGATTTTCTAAACCCAAAATCATCTAATTAACTTTTTAAATTTTATCAGACCTTTTCCGGATCAATTCTTATCATTTTACCAATTTTTTACATTCCCGGCCCTCGAGAAGTACTATTCTGATCTAAGAGTCGGTTTTATGTTTTTCTTGCATTCTAGGGTTTCGAAGGGTCGGTTTACTAATTATAACTTGCCCCTTCCTTTTTCCATGCCCTAATTTTTTGAGAGGGCTCAGGTTCCCTTCTCGATCATATTTTACCCCTCGTTTCCCATATTACCCCTAGTGCCTTTTTTAGAAATTTCGGCAGAGTTTCCCCTTAATTTTTGAGGTTCCAACGTTTAGGAAACGCCTGAAAACCATCTATCCTGATCTAATTCTATCACGTACTATACCAGAGGCCTAGATTTTACGTAAAACTTATACTGTTTACGTAAAATCATTACATTATCACATATTTTTCTTTTTCTCCATTACCGTAATTTTCTTCTTTTTACATACATTCTTTTTCCATAATTTTCATACTAATAATTATAAAATCATACAATAGTCCCAAACAATTAAATTACGGAACGAAGGGGTCGGAATTTATACCGAATTACAGTCTGGTCTCGACGGCATAAACCCTAACTCTTCGTTCTTCATTTCTGAGGTCCCGTCTTGCAAATCTGACTCAGCGGATGCGTCCGGAACGTCGAAAATAGCCTAACGGGCCAAACTTCCAAAATTTGGTCAACGGTCGGCGTTGACCGACCGTTGACCGGCGTTGACTCACCGTTGACCGGCGGTTGATGGCGGCAACGGTGGTAAATGAGTAGCCCATCTTGAAAATCTCGACGAGAGGAATCCATTGGTGGTCTCAATTTCACCATCCAACACCTCTATCGCCGGAAAATCTCCTCGAAAAATCGATCACGGCAGCGGCTTTGGAACTCCGCCGTGCCGGGGTTGTGGCGTGTAATTGACTTGGGGCTTTTGCTCCCCTCTTCACGGCGAACATTTCTGTACCGGTGGTGCAACTCAACATCGCCGGAAACGGCGAGTTCCACGGCGGCGACGTCGCGGCTTCGGGTGGCGCGATCCGGCGGCCGTTGGGCTGAAACACCACCTGGGTTTTGTTATACTCTTCACCACGAGTCTTTTGGGACCGGTTTCAGCTTGATCGGACGTCGGATGGCGGAGATACGGCGTCGTGAATTTTCCGGTGGCCGGCGGCTTCGGGCGGCGTGTGCGGCGGCGTGCGGTGGCCGTTCCGTCGCGTCGACCCACCGTTGAACTTAGCTCGGCGAGAGCTTTCCAACGGTGCCGCGGTGTCGAAAACAGACACCGTTTCCGATGGTCGGTTACTGTACATATTCGGGTAGAGAGAGAAAGAGAAATAAGGAGAGAGAGAGCATGTAGACAAATGAGAAAATTCCACTTTTTTCACTCTTTATATACTTTTTTGCCCAAAATTTCAACATGGGCTTTCCTGACTAATTTTCCTGAATCCAAATATATCAGTTTTATTTTCATCTGAGGTCATTTCGACTAATTTCTGATACTGCGAATTCTCGGTCAAAAATTACCCTTGTGCTCAACTATCAAATTTGAGCGTGCTAATAGGCTATCCTAACTAATTTGGGAGTGCTGAACTCAAATTTATCAGTTTTATGTCAAGACAATATCATCTTGACCTACTTCTTGATACTGTGAGTGGCACACACGTGCACACACATAATATCACTATTAATCATTTTTCATCCTTTGATATTGTTAGAACATTTTATTTAGTTCTAAACAATATTAATTCACTTAATTTCATATTCTAACATTTAAATTCATTGTATATTTATTTTCCGAGAAATATGGATTTTCTCGGTTGTTACACTATTTAACACTATAAACAAATAAAGTGCTAAAATTAGACATTTCTAAAATAATACTATAGGTAAACTCATTGGAAACATTTAATTTTAAGCTTATTTAATATACTATTATTAAAATAAAGAAAAATTAACTAAAAATCTCAAATTTATAAAGATCTAAATAAAAGTAAACAAAACAAAACAAAAATAATTCATAAACAAATAAAACTATCAAGGATAAGCCAATTTTTACTCATAAAAGTGGTAAAATAATTCTATTTTATAGAGTTATCACATATATATATACATCTAGATACCCCAAGGACCCAATAAGTGGGGTAAGAGCTCAATTTTGGATATAGCCATATATACACACAAGATGAACATTAGAGAAAATTAGAAAAAAGGATGATGGCCCCTAGAATCGCAATGATGAAAATATCCATTGTGAAAATGAAATCTCGAGATGGAAACTCCATATGTAATATGGGACACCAACATGGTGGATATCTCAATGGAATACTTGTAATCTTCGTGGTTTTGCCTTTTCAAGAAAGATGGATGGATAGATCATTGTTGATTAGGAGCTATGACAGTCATGAGTACTTATAAGAAAAAGGGTAAGCTGTACAGTCCTACATCGTTTAAGAATGAATATATATGATAGTTCATAAGTAAAGAGATCACCTCCAAATAATACAAGTTCTTTTAACGTAAGCCTAGAAGTAAAGTACGGGCCAAGGACCAAAGTGAACAATAAAATACCAAAAGAAGGCATGTGTCATTATAAATAGTATTAGATCCTATATCCAACCGAAAATGCGGCCAACGAGGACGGTGGCCCCCTAAAAGGAAGGACGATTATGACAACTATCGATCCTTACAAAGAAAAGAGTAAGCTATACAGTCCTACATCATGTAAGAATAGATATACATGATGATTCATAAGTAAAGAAACCACCTATTAATGGTATGAGATCTTTTGAGGTAGAGCCCAAGAGTAAATTTGTGTGGGCTAAGGCCCAAAGCAGAAAATGTCATACCAAATGGAGGCATGGTTCATTACAAGAGCTACAATGGCTATGTTCATTTGAGGAATGGTTTGATTTAATAATTAAAATCTATGAGTGAGCCAATAACGGACAATCTTCTTCAAAATCTAAAAAGTAAAATATGTTTCATCCCGAAATTATGATCTTTAGTTTCTGCTGTCAATGAATAATAATTGTACAAGGTGCTCTGGCTAGAGCTAACATTGGTACATCAGCTAGCAAGAGCAGATAGAAGAGAATCTAATGTTTCTCACCGGCCATCATTTGAGGTGTTTGTTAACTCGTTATTGGATAATGTCTTATCAGAAGGAGCTATGTTAGAAAGAGATCTGCTCATAGCAAAAGCCAGTTGCTTAGGACGTGGAAGACTAGCACTTTCACTTCCAAGCATGGAGAGCACATTCGACATGTTGGGACGATCAATTGGATCCTCCTGTATGCACAATAGTCCTACACATACACACTTGAAGAATTCGTTTGCATTGAAAGTCTCGTGTAATGTTGCATCCATTAGATCAAATACTTTGTTTTCTGTCCACAGTTTCCAGACCTGCAATATCGTATAGGAAAAATCTGTCCAAATTTGCATAAGAACATGCATTCTAAATGGGGAAATAAGCAATTGCAGAAGAAACACTCACATATCCTAGAAGGCTCAAAGCTAACTCTGAATGGTGAAATCCTGTGTTTCTCTTCCCAGTAATCTCAAGTACAACAACCCCAAAGCTAAAAACGTCGAATTTGATTGAGAACAAGCCATATAATGCATACTCTGGAGACATGTAACCACTACATGACAATAATTTTCCCAACTACTCTAGCTGTGTTTGCCTCAATTTGTTTGCTTCCAAAAATCCTTGCCAAACAAAAGTCGGAAATTTTTAGGTTCATCTCTTCATCTAATAGAATATTGCTTGTTTCCAAATCTCGATGAATTATCCTTACTCTTGAATCATGATAGAATATTGCTTGTTTTTAAATCTTGATGAATTATTGGGTTGTTCTCAATCAAATTCGACGTTTTTAGGATCTAATTGCTTATTTTCATTAACGTTTCTTCTGTTGCCTGATTAAAAATAAAACCATTAATCATGTGAAAGAAATCCAACAATTCTTATCAGCGTCAATGCATGCTTGAACATATATATGTGATGATTTGTTATTTACCTTGTTTAGCGGCTAGTTTTTTCTTCTCCGATAGTAAGCAAAACAAGCAATGCAAGAGGTGAACATGGCTGCAGCTATGATCCCAAACAAGAGAGCATAGAGCTTCCATTTACGTGATGATCTTTTAAGTTTCCGATGCTCAGAAGCTGCTAGCCTAACATGGAGAGTCATTCGATCACTGTTCACCTTCCCCGAGTTGCTTCAGATTTAAGAGATCTCCCGTCCAAATCGAACAACCAACATCATATTCATAAGCGGTGCAGGGGCAGTCATTTAAACATTTTGATTCGCATTGTTCTATACTCCCTGCTTCCAAAGGATGTTTGTTTTAAGGCATCGACATGCTGGGCATTTCTAGAAATCTGTCTCTCTCACCATTTGTAAAAGTGTTGTTTCCGCATTGTAGTTTAGTCTGTCTTACGCACCCACTACAATAGTCCTTCAAATCCCAACCACTCTGCAACTTTGGCTTAAACCCCGGCAAACAATCACAGGAGCCCTTTAGGCCACAGCTTCCATATGACCCGCAAAGCGCATGAACTTCACATTGTTGCGTGGGTAGAGTGTAAAACAAGTTCCATCCACTAGCAGATTGCCAATTTAGTTGCTTGATCTGCCCGGAAACATCCATCTCAAAAAAACCTGTGATAGTGGAAGTGTTCTTAAGAGAATAGGTGAAATAGCTTTCATTTTCATTGGATCCAAAGCTAAAAGCATAGAAATACCCGATTGGCATCTCATGGAGATAGCTAAAAATTTTTGCATCTCGGGATCCAGCACTCCAGTAGCTTTTAGACCCATGCTACACTATGTCAAATGAGATGTCACACGGGCAAACTCAAAAGAGAAAAGGCCGGGGGCAGGGTCCTCTAAATTTCTCCAGGAAGTAAGAACTTGGCTTCTTTTGGTTACACTGTTGTATCCCATTTTAGCTCCAGGTAACCATGCGTGACTAGGATAATCAAAACTTTGCCACAAAGGGTTTGCAGAATTGGATACATCTTTTAAGATAAGGTTTCCGGTGTCTAAAATAACCGCTTGTACAGAACGAGACGCCGTGGAGTTCTTCAAATTAGTGGACCAAATTGGTATTTTCGATTCGTCAAAGAGAGCCAAAATTGCCATTTGAGAGCCTTAGCTCTGAAGACAGTGGGACTGGTTTCTCTCTATTTGCCACCCAAACTATCCGCCGCGAAGGATCTTTATGGTACCTATTAATTGCAAGTAAAAATGTTGAATTAAACAAAAAATTTTAAACAACGATTCCGAACAACATACAGAGCATTCCTGTGCATTCCAACTAGCTAGTTGCTCTATCTCCATATTAAGCCCCCCTCAAACATTATAAAAACGAAAGAAAAATTACAAAGTCAAGTATCAAAGAAAATGCCAAAATACACCAAAATTATAAGTCCGTGGGGAGAAGTGGTTTCTAAAAGAATTTGGCAATTTGCTAAAGATCAATCCGTTGTACACCTTTTGACATATGCTTCATCAAAAACCTGTTAGACAAAACCCAAAGGAAAAATCTAGAAGGAAAAGAAAAAGAGTATGAAATCATATAAGTGGCCTAAATTACGGCCTAAATAGGGCAAACTCTAAAAAGAAGCGAACACTTAAACAAAATTACTAAGAAGTAAAAAATAAAAAGGCAAACAAATATGGTAGAAAGGAAAGTCCATGTTCATGTCCCGAGCAACACATAAAAAAAAAAAAAAAAAAACTTTTTGTCACATTATTTTCTTATAAGATTTTGTCACAACACTTTTTTGTGATTAAATGTTACTTTTAGTTACAACATTATAACTAATGTAACTTTTAGTCACAACCTTATGGCTAATATGTAATTAATCAAAAAATTTGTTGTGACCGGTACTTTTAAGTACAGAAAAAGTTTTAATCACACTGTGATTAAAAATCTTGTAATTAAAAATTTTAATCATAATAAAGATTTGTGACTATATGCATATTAGTAACAACCTTATGATTAAAAATGACATTTAATCATATAAAAATATTATAACTAAAAGTTTCATAAAATATTGTGATTAAAAATTTATTTATTTTCAGTGCAAGCAAACATATAGGCAAGCGCATCGATTCTTGATAATTTTCGTGAAATGATTTCAAAGAGACAATTATTTGTAAAATGAATTTTCATAATTTTTATTTACAAAATGATCCATTTTATATTGAATGCTTAAGTAAATGAATAGTATTGTTATAATGACCCAACCTAAATGCAACCGTTAACCTACTTGTTTGAATATAATTACTTGTTTTCATTTGAAACTATATTTCAAAATTTTAGAGATTTTTTTTTTAAATTGAATCATACTCAAAATCTGGGTATATATAGGACTCACTAAAAATTCATAACTCGTGGAGAATTTATTAAGACTTGTAACACTTGTAAAACAATCATAAGGAGCACAACTTGAAAAGTTGTTAAAAGTGAGTGTGTACATGAAATCATCGATAAATATATTTTTCATGCTATAACGACCTTTTTTATGTGGTCGTCTTTTAACTTTTACTTATACCTATCTTGAAATGTTATAAAACTTGAAAACATACACACATATATATATATTTTTATATACTTACTAATAATTTGTAGATAACTTAAATCATATTTGAAATCTCATTAAAAGCTTAGACACATACACATATATATATCCTTATCAATTTTAAATATGAGCTTTTGCAACATGCGAAAATAAATTTCGTGGCAGTATTCATTCCCCTTCCTTCACATAAACCCCGTCACTTGCATAATCCATCAAAAAAGTCTATTGGGTATACCTATAGTATGAACAAACATAAGTGAGTTAATGCTTAGTAAGTACAAACATAAAATCCCGCAAAAACATTTTCAAACATATTCAACAACATATGCATGATCAATTTATGCTTCATTTATCATCTTATTATCTTGCTTAACACATAGGCCCTTAGTGTACATACTGGGTATGCGCGATCATCGGAAAGTTAAGGTTTGCAAAGTCCCAACATTGTCGAGATCAAATCTTTCTTGACTTGAAACAAAAACATGAATCCTCCCCTTAGGTTGGGAGGTTGGTACGATACCTTTTAACTTATTTCATCTTGATCATGTTACTTAAGTGAGCATGCAATATGTCATACTTCAACATAAGCCATAAATCATACATCATAACATGGTATTGCAAAATCATGCAATTAAACTTGTTCATAAGAAAACTTATTTGTAATATTCTGTTCTTGAGATATCATTGGTCATATAAAAACATTATTTTGAAAACTATAGTTTTCATACTGTAGGCGGGATTTGTTCTTACCTGGATTCTGCATTTCGCTTTTCACTAGCTACGTTAATATGCGATCTAATTCGTTTTACCTGAAAATATGATCTTAACGGGTATTAATTTAATACTCTATCAAGATAAAACCTTATTCATATTTCATAACAAAATTCTAAGCTTAACTTATCGGTTTAGTTATTACTTAAATGTCCTATCATAAGGTCTCAATAGAAAATTTAATTAACGTTTGTTAATAAATTCTATCTTGATTACCTTTGTGGTACACTTTTTCGTATCAACTTACATTAAGTTGAAAAACAGCCTTTGAAAGTTCCTTTTGAACATCGGGATATTAGATCCCTCTCTTTCTTAAAAGTTTTGAAACCATCAAAAACCCATTTTGGTCGTTTACTTGAATGATAAAATCTTTGTTTAAAACTATAGCTTAAAATCCATTAAGGATTTGACAAAACTTTCTCAACGGAAAAATATTCGTTTTTAAAAGATCTAAAACTTCTATGTTTTGTTCAAAAGCTAATTTGACTTGTAAAATCACTTATAAATCAGTCATCAATTATGTTCGAATTTTATAAAAATCCGATAGCATGACAGATTATTTTTCCTAACGTTTGCTTTATTACATAATTAGATTTTAGTTTTTTTAAAAAGTTCTAAAATTGTACTTTTATGACAGAGTCTCCTTCATTTTTGTCAGATTCCCATAATTCAAAACTACTTAAAAACCCATGTTTTGAGCTGTAGAAAAATAGGCAAAGTTTCCCCTATTATTCTACGTTTCCCTACAGTCCAAAACTACTTAAAACTCATGTTTTGAGCTGTAGAAAAACAGGTAGAGTTTCCCCTATTTTTTTATGTTTTCCCATAGTTCAAAACTGCTTAAAAGTACCTGAAAGACAACAATTCATAAAAGATTTTAGCACGTCATAACTGCAAGATGTGCCACACAGAATAATTTTATCGTATTAAAGTAATATGTATTTTTCATTTAAATCTAACTTCACTTTATCGAATTGAATATTAAATATTGTAAAACTTTTAAGTATTGATAATCAATCAGAACATATATATATACATATCTATATATATATATTTTCTTCCATTTAAACTAACATCATACTATCTAATCGACTATCAAATACTATTAAAGTATCAATATGCCACTAAATCATAAATAACATGTAATCATTCTAATAAATAAATTAAGGAATGAAAGTGGTTGAGATTACTACCGAAAGCATTCAATGACGTCCAATGGGTAGTTTGACTCCAATCAGTGATCAAAAGAATCGTTCGATCTTGAGCATGCAAACTGTGAATCTCATTCTTGACATTTAAAATTCTGTCTTGCAAGTCCGATGCCGCGAATATGTCTGGAACATCAAAAATAGACTAGAGGGCTATCCTTTAAAAATTATTGGCCGGGTCAAACTTTCACTGACGTTGACCTGCCACTGTCAGTGTTGACCGATCATTGACCAGCGTTGACCGATGTAGGTGAAAATGGACACCATTTAATAGATCCCGACAAGAGGAACCCATTTTTGGTGTCAATTTTCCAAATTAGAGCTCCAATCATCGAAAATCAACCTTCCCAATAGTAGACGATGGCGGCAAGGTCTAATCCCCGTTATCTCGTAGTTGTTTTATGAAATTGACTTGGGAATTTTGTTACCCATGTCGATTAGAGTCTATTGAGTCGGGTGGTGTCAATCACCTTTGCTGGAAATAGTGATTTCCATAGTGGGGACGTGGTGACGATGTGGCAGTCTTAGGTGGTATAATCTGGCGGCTGCTAAGGTGAAATGAGGCATGGGTTTTGTTCTCTTCATCACCACGAAGATATTGGAACTAGAATCATCTCAATCAGAGGTCGGACAGCAAAGTTATGGTGTCGAAAGGAAATGGGTACTCCGGTAACTTGCTTCAATGCGTGCGGCTTCCTCTGCCAGCGTTAATGTCGACTTGGCACACTGTTAGACTCAGCTCGTCGAGAGCTTTCCAACGAGCCAGGAGGAGTCGAAAACGGACTCCATTTTGGTTGTCGAAAGCCTTAAAAAGTTTGGTTGTGATGAAGAAAAAAGAGAAAGTTAAATGTAGATGATGACGAAGAAGAAAATGGAGGGGGGGGGGGACATGGGCCTCGAGTTTGGGCCATGCAAGTTGCTTCTAAAAGCCAATTTTTTACTACTATTAGTATTAATATTATTACTTTTTTTATTCGTGTATTATAATCATGGTGTAAATATTCTAACTGTATTTGAAACGATTATAAGCTCTATTAATGTGGCGACCCCCCACGTACGTTACCATACCAACCAGTCAAGCTCTGACGCCGACCGCGATGGCTGGCAACCTCGTGGGTCGTCATCCTCTTACTTAACTTAACTTTCCATTCTTAACGTTCTCATCTTATAGCGGAAGCAATTTCTATAGCAATTTTTTTTTTCTTTTTTTTCTTTTTTAACTTACATACTATACCTATCTTTATCATACTCTTAAAACACATATTTCATAACTTTCTTTCTTTCCTTCATCTTCCTTTTTGAACGCTCAGCGAAAGACTCATGGTAGTAATATATATTATTACTAGAATATATATCATCACGTATATACACACCATATACATCATTCATACATATCCTCAAAACATAACATAAAATAGGAGCTTCATCATGCTCGTTTATCTCTTCGTTCATCGTTCTTGTCATTCTATCGATCATCTCTTATCATTCTAATCCAATCTTTTCATTTCTTTGCTTCTCATTCCTATCATTTCTTAACTTTCTGTTCTAAACCTTTATAACTTTTGTATCGCTTCATCATCTCCTAACATTTCATATCTTAAAGCTAGTAACATATACACTAGCACAACATCACGTAAAAACGTGTCATTCCATACATATAACATCAAACACATCACATCACATATATAATTCTATCATGTTCTTTTAACTTCGTTTTATTATTTTTCATTGATTTCATTGTGTTGTTCTTTCATATCGTTCGTTTCTTTTCTTTTCTTTTCGTATCATTTCATTTTTCTTTTCTTTTCTTATCTTTCACTGGTGGGCCCCGTCGTCGAACGTACCTAGTGCGCGCTGACAGTGGGAGGAGGGGGAGCTACCCACCAACCTACCTCACAGTCAATCTTTAACTTTTAGCCATTAACCTCACACCTTCGGGAGGTAGCGTTCCACTGTAAGCCATTAACCTCACCTACGGGAGGTAGCATTCAATTATAGTGGAATTCATAACATAAAACCTCACCTACGGGAGGCCGGTACGCCGACATTAAGTTTTCAGTTTTCTTATCTTGCATTCTTTTAGCTTTTCTTATATTGATTTTTTTTTTTTCGTTGTACATTTTTTTCTTTCATGACATTCATAATCTTTCACTTCTCATTTTTTTTCATAAAACGTTTCGTGGAACATTTGTTCTTTCGTTGTTTTTCTTTTCTTAATTCTTATGTATTATCACATCACATCACATCATATCACATCATAACAACAAAAACACGTTTAGTTATGTGCAAATAATTATTCTCCATTTATCTTATCATTTGCATCATTCGATCTATCGTATCTTATCATCATATTTCTATCATTCATAGCCCATCGATCATAGCCTATCGTTCTATTCTATCAATCACATCTTATCGTTATGTTCTAATCCTTTCATCATACCTCTTATCATAACCTATCATTGTTTTTCTTTCTTGTCTAACTCTTTGCTTTCATATCATTTTTCCATAAAATATCTATCCTTTCGTTATCATAAAACATACCTTTTTCTTAATTTCTTTCATCCCCGATCGTCGTTGGTCTATCAATCATAACCTAACTTTCATAAAACTTTTCATGAAACATCTATTCTTTCAATCTCATAAAACATCCCTTTCTTAATTCCTTTCGTCACCGATCATCATTGCTCTATCAATCATAACCTAACTTCTATAAAACTTTTCATAAAACACCTATTCTTTCGATCTCATAAAACATCCCTTTCTTAATTCCTTTCATATCTCATTTCTTTCTTATGCACTCTATCATAATATTATCATTCTTACTCTTTCCATTCCTCTATTCCTCTATATCACATCGTTACTCTCATAAAACTTTTATAATACATTTCCTTCATAATTCAATATATACATATATTTATATATATATATATTTTTATAAATTATTTATTAAAACATATATATATATATTTTTTTTTAACATCGTCATAACATTGCTATAGTATTTACTATAGCATCATCATAAATCACATCATGACATATACATACAAAACATATAATATTATAAGCTTGTTCATAGTTGCAGACGGGTAAATGTCTGAACTTACTCATAGCGTGCTTAACCCCTTCTTGGAATCCATCGACGTCCGTTGTCGCGTCTGGATCGGATTTCTATAGACAAATTCTGTCCGTTAATCACATTTTCATTTATAGCTTTTATTTTATAAAAAAAAAAAAGCTTGATTCTGATCTTATAACCCTTAATTATAGCCTTAGGACAGCTTTCTAAACCTTAATGGCCATTTTCGAATTTTTCTCCAACTTTTGAAAAATTACAATTTTACCCCTAACTTTTGATAAAATTACAATTTTACCCTTGACATGATTTTTTCATAATTTAAACATCAATTTTGGCTTTTACAAACTCCATTAACTTATTTCAGGATCATTGGGGCTCTTTTCCCATAATTTGGGAATCTTTGGGCAAAATGACCATTTTGCCCCTGATGGGTCGTTTAACCAAAATATTTCCATTTTCATACTTAGGCTGGATTTTCTAAACCCAAAATCATCTAATTAACTTTCTAAATCTTATCAGACCTTTTCCGGATCAATTCTTATCATTTTACCAATTTTCACATTCCCGGCCCTCGGGAAGTACTATTCGAACCTAAAAATTGATTTCATGTTTTTCTTGCGTTCTAGGGTTTCGAAGGGTCGGTTTACTAATCGTACCTTACCCATTCCTTTTTCCTTACCCCAATTCCTCGAGGGGGCTCGGGTTACCTTTCCGATCATGTTTTTACCCCTCGTTTCCCATATTACCCTTGGTGCCATTTTTAGAAATTTCGGCAGAGTTTCCCCTTAATTTTTAAGGTTCCAGCGTTTAGGAAACGCCTGAAAACCATCTATCCTAATCTAATTCTATCACGTACTATACCAGAGGCCTAGATTTTACGTAAAACTCATATCGTTTACGTAAAATCATTACATTATCACATATTTTTCTTTTTTTTTTTTTCCATTTCAGCCATTTTCTTCTTTTTACATACATTCTTTTCCACATTTTTCATACCAATAATTATAAAATCACATAACAGTCCCAAACAATTAAATTGCGGAACGTAAGGAGGTCGGGATTTATACCGAATTGCAGTCCGGTCTCGACGGCATAAACCCTAATTCCTCGTTCTTCATCTTTGAGGTCTCGTCTTGCAATTCCGACTCCGCGGATGCGTCCGGAACGTCGAAAATAGGCCAACGGGCCAAACTTCAATTTTCGGTCAACGGTCGCCGTTGACCGGCGTTGACCGCCGTTGACCGACCGTTGACCGGCGGCGGCGGCGGCGACGGTGGCAAGTGGGTAGTCCATTTTGAATATCTCGACGAGAGGAATCCATTGGTAGCCTCAATTTCACATTTGGAGGCCCCAATCGCCGGAAAATGCCCCCGAAAGTCACGGCCACGGCGGCGACGGTGGAACTCCGCCGTGCCGGACTTTTTCCCCGAAATTGATTGAGGGCTTTTGCTCCCCTCTTCACGGCGACCATTTCTGTACAGACGGCGTGCTTCAACTCGGTCGGAATCGGCAGTTTCGACGGCGGCTTCACGGCGGCGACGTCGCGACTTCGGGCGGCGCGATTCCGCCGGTGTTGAGGCGATCCACCACATGGGTTTTGTAGTACTCTTCACCACGAGTCTTTTGGGACCGGTTGCAGCTTGATCGGACGTCGGACGGCGGAGATACGGCGTCGCGAATTTTCCGGTGGCCGGCGGCTTCGGGCGGCGCGTGCGCTCTCCTCCGGCGTCGGTTCCGTCGACTCGGCACACCGTTGAACTCAGCTCGGCGAGAGCTTTCCGATGACACCGGCGGTGTCGAAAACGGACACCGTTTCCGATGGTCGGTTACTGTACATATTCGGCTAGAGAGAGAAAGAGAAGGAGGAGAGAGAGTGTGTGTAGATAAATGAAAAAATTCCACTTTTTCCCGCTCTTTATATACTTTTTCGCCCAAAATTTCAATATGGGCTATCCTGATTAATTTGGGCGTCCTGAATCCAAATATATCAGTTTTATTTTCATCTGAGGTCATTTCGACCAATTTCCGATACTGCCAATTTTCGGTCAAAATTTACCTCTGTGCTCAATTGTCAAATTTGAACGTGCTGATAGGCTATCCTTACTAATTTGGGAGTGCTGAACCCAAATTTATCAGTTTTATGTCAAGATAATATCATCTTGACCTACTTCTTGATACTGTGAGTGGCACACACGTGCACACACATAATATCACTATTACTCTTTTTTTTTCATCCTTTAATATTGTTAGAATATTTTATTTAATTCTAAACAATATTACATCATTTAATTTCACATTTTAATGCTTAAATTCATTGTGTAATTATTTTCCGAAAAATGTGAATTTTCCCGGTTGTTACAATTAACTACCTAAATGGGCCCCTTTGCATCTGTTTACTTCCTGTTTCTAGTCCTGTGGTTGTGCCCCTATACAGTGTTGACACCACACATGCATAATATATTTATTTTGTGTGAAAAATTTGGCATATACTATAATGGCTAATTTGGGTGTGCTAAACCCAAATATAACAATTTTATATTCATTTAAAGTCATCTCGATCAATTTTTTGATACTATGTGTTTTCTGATCAAAAGTTACTTTTTGTATTTAATTGACTAATTTGAGCATACTGATTCTAAATATATCAGTTTTATGTTAAGAGAAGGTTATCTTGACCAATTTCTTGACACTGCATATTTCTTAGTCAAAAGTTACTTTTTGTGCTCAATTGACTAATTTGAGCATACTAATTCAAAATATATCAGTTTCGTATAAAAAAAAAGTCATTTTGACTAATTTCTTGACACTGCATGTTTTTTGGTCAAAAGCTACTTTTTATGCTCAATTGACTAATTTGAATATACTAATTCTAAATATATCAATTTTATATCAAGAAAATGTCATCTTGACTAATTTTTTAATACTGTATGTGACACACACACACGCACACACATAAAATCATATATTACTCAATATATACATGTATATCTTACTCAAGGGTAAACATGGTGAACCAAATTCATCCCGTATATCCCTGTCATTGTATTGATGGAAATTAAGCATTTTTTTATTTCATTTAATCCATCCAAATTAGTAATCACATAGTATTCATGGGCTTAATTACGTGTTACAAAGTAATTATATCTCATGATCATTATGAATATTACACATGTTTCAAGCAAAAAAAAAATTGTGAAAAGAGTTGGAGAATTTGAAAAGCCACTTAGAAAACTAAGGCTCTATTTGGTACTGTTTTGGAATTATTTTCAAAAGAAATCTCACGGTTTCCTAAAAATGTATTGAAAATTGTTCTAAAAGATCCTTCGTTTTTCACAAAGTTAGGGAAAAAAAAACATGAAAACAAAAATAATAATAATGCTAGGAACACCAATTCTAATTTCAACTTTAAGTACTAACTCACTTATTATATTTTTATTGGTAAATGAAATCAAATGATATGATAATACTTTAAACATTTATCAATAAAAGAATAATAACACATATGCCATATAAATTATTATTCAAAAATAGAGATTAGAATTAGTATTTTTAGCATTTTTCAAACAAAAAAAGAGAAAATAAAAAAATTATTTGTTTTTTCATTTTTGTTTTCATTTTCTACCGTATACACACCTAACAAATATTTTCAAAAACACACTCAAATACAACTTTACTTTTCTTGTACTTAAATGAATTTCTCTAGAAATACAATCGAACAAAATTTCAAAAATATCTCAAAATCATTCAGAAAATACTCTCTTTTTAATTTCATATCTGAAACAAAATCATTTCCAAAATATTCTCGATCGGATCTTAAATGATTTACCACCGACTACTTATAGAAGAAGCCTACTGAAATTTTGAAATAATTAATATTTGTAACAGTACCATATGCCAACATAGTAGTTTGCAGTGCAACCCGGTTGAAAGAATCCCATCTCAAATATCCCTTTCGCTTAAACAAGCGTGGAGTTTTTTGAGAGTACATCGTCTATGGATATGGTATCAGCTGAGAGTGAAAAACGGGTCTTCAGAAACAGGCACAGCAACAGAATATCAAGCAAAAATCTCAGCTTGCTCTTTGTATCCATGGCTGACCAAAATTTTGGCAGACAAGCTGAATGCTTTATTGTTTAGAGCAAATTTAGAGAGCGAAGTAAGAAAAAGAAGAAGACGACAGCGAAGAAGAATAAGTCTCGTTATTTATATCTCACCAGCTGGCCGTGGAAGAAATTGAATGTATGCATTTTAATTCTCTTGTTGCTGATCACTTCAACTGACTTGGTCAAAATTTATCATCAACACCTCCTTTTTTTTTTTTAAGGAAAAAATTATCAAGAAACAATAGTGGCTGGCCTTTTTTAAAGCCTCCTCAGTACTCCCTAATTTTGTTAAATTCAAAAAAAAAAATTTCTCTTTTCATTTTTTATAAATTGATGTAAGCGCTGTAGACATGATATAGCGATAATTTCATATCTAAATACATCATATAAAATATAGAGGTTAAATTCCTGAAAAAAGACTTAATTAATTTTTAGTACGTATGTCTTGATTAATTTTGATAATGTTGTAATAAATTATTGACTTACCAACATTTGTCAATTTACTAATTTTCAATCACTTAAATGATTGATTCTTGAATATAAAATAAATGTCTTATATGTTACCTTATCAAAGTCATTCCAATTCTTAAAGTGCTTTCTGAGCCACAGAAATCATGCCGTGATTGTCGGGATTAATTAGTCATGTCTCCGGCGTTGCACCATGGCTGCTGCAACAAGAACGTTATTCAATATCGGTCAGAAGTACCTTCGATAAAAAAATTTTAACATCGGCTTTTGTATGGACATATTAATTTTGATTTATATCGTTTTGAGTGAGAAATTGACATTTTTACCTTTGATTCTTGATTGATCATGTTAACTATTAAAAATGACTGGTGTTAAAAATTCTGATATCGTCGCATATTATCTTGAACGATGATCAATAAGTATTGTAGTTAAAAATATTGAAAGAAACATGAGTTGACTACCAATTAATTTAAAAGATAATATTTAAACATGCTGGTTAGTTGTTAAACATGTGATGATTCCATTGTAATTTATAAAAGAATTGAATGAAAGCAATAGATATGGAATTGTTTAACAGATTAAAAGGACCAAGTATGGTGGCTAGTCTTAGTTAAAAAGGATTTTAAAAAAAGAAAGTATAAACCAACTAACACCTATTTAGACTTGACCCTCTCAAGTGGAAAGGTCAAGTACTCTGTCCTCGTCCACAAAGGAAGATCCAATAGAATTGTCTTCGGGCTTCAAAAATATTGAAGATCATTTGCTTCACCTATGAAGAGGACTCACTTTCTCTAATATAGTGTTAGATACCTTTAAACTGCATCCAGCAACAAAAAGCATTATGTACCTGGATTATACACACACACACATTCATACACACAACCACTTGAGCTAGCCCTAAATGGTCATTATTTACTTAAAATCTATGCAACCTACAGATAAATATGTGATTTTAATTAATTATTAGTTAATTACTAGAAGGCATTATTGGTTAATTACTAATTGATCTTTGTTAATCATGTATTGATATTAGTTAATTTACTGAGTTTTTTTTTTTTTGATAAAACAGACTTTTATTTTTAATTTAGCAAAAGTAGGTTTATTTACTAAAAACATGATTTTAAAAGGGTCATTTTTCATTTTTGTATGCATCCAAAAAATTATTTTCAGCTTGTTTGTTCATGTGTACGTGATATATGGGTAGCACGTTGACTGTAGTGACCAATAGAAGGCTTATTTATTTATTTTTGTACACCATGTTCTTCATCATCAAATCTTGTTGGAAAGAGAAAAATATTCAACCCCTTATGGGTTTCTTTGAATATTCATTCGTTCGTTCTTATCTTTGAACTTTAGTTGGTAAACAATATATAATATGCTTTTGAGCTAACTTGTAGCTCCTTTGGTTTGCAATTTTTAAAATGAGATATAGCGCATATATGCACATGGCCAACGCATGATCAACGTTCCAAAGATTGATCTGTTGGTCAAGAAGAGGCAAATTAAACATTCTTCTTCTTTTTTAGTCAATTGTAGAACGCATCCAATTCCAACGCAACTTTTTTTTTTTTTTGGACTTAGCTAAATAGCATGCTCTAAGATTAGTATTTTTAAGTACATCTAGCCCAATAAATCTCAAAATTTGAGACTGAAAAGAGCTTTTATACAATGATTCTCCCAAATAAACAAAAACAAAAACAAATCAAGCCAGAAAACTATTTGCAATCATAAGACAAGGTCAACAATCTATTACCATTGCCTTTTTATGCCGGTAGTAGCTTGGAGTTTACAAGAATTGAGTGCGTGTCTTTTGTTGCTTTGTTTACTTTGATTGAAACAAAAAATAAAAATAAAAATAAAAAGTGTTGGTAGGTGTGACCGGCCATAAGCCCGAGCTGGACGTTTAGTGAAAATCTGATATAGATATGGTGAAATCAAAAGTTAGGGGGGGAGATATTTGAAAACAGATCGTTGGAGTGCTTTTAGTCAAATGTTACCGTACACAACGGTAAGGTTGAAATCAGATAATTTCTAAAATAATTAAAAGTAAATTCAAGAGTGTAAATAAAGCTGTCTAAAATATTTTGTATAAATTTTAGAATTATAGAATTTTAGGCGGGAAAAGTAGTAAATTTCAGATCAAAATTAAGGATATAAATGAAAAATTTTAAGTACTCAACGTTGAAATTTAGAATTATAAAACTATTAGGGGGCTAAACAAGAAAATATAGGTACAAAGTTATGATTTAAAAAAAAAAAAAATCAACTAACCCAAAGGAGACAGTAATGGCCTTGACAAATCTCCGTCTGTGCATAGCGAAACTGGCGAGTGAAGTGAAGGCATAACTCAGAATGGTACCTACTTTTATACCAAATTTGCAACTCATAATAACCTTCCCACTGGGGAACAGGAGGTGTAATTTTTTTTTGGTTGCGCTCCATGAACAACTTGAGATAATCAAAGAAGCCTGCCGGCTTAGTCTCCTTTAAGGTCGTTCTTTATAATATTATGTCCCCGCATCATTTCCTTTTTTTTTTTTTTTTTGTCTTTTTCCAATAGATATAAGATGATAGTAATTGAATTACATGCTGATTTGCATCTTAATTATCTGACATTGACGCAAATTTGCAAGTAATAACTCTCAACTGAAAGATTATTCTTATTCCCATTCGTATTACCATTGGTAATCCCTCAGTTTACTTGCTTTTTACAGGTAACTCAACCAACTGTTTGAAAGAGACATTCATATTCGAAACTCTTATTCTAACTTGTAAAATGGTTGGTGCTGGGAATCAGACTAATAAAGAGCTGCACATCCACCAATTCACAGTCAAACCAATATGAAACTAAATCCTTAATTCAAACGTGTTTCTGGTTTACAATAATAGAAGAAGAAGCAGATGAATTTAGAGCTGCCCATCCGTATGACTTTGTTGTTAGGACCCTATTGATATAAGGTATCTGCTTGAAGACAGTCTAAGTTGTCACCGACCTTCCTTTAAGGTATCTGTTAATTCGTTTCTCGACAATGGTTTATTGTCAGAACAAGCTCTGCAAGAACGAGTTCTTCTCACGACAAAGGCTGGCTGTTTAGGACTTGGAAGGCTTCCGCTTTCACTTCCAAGCATGCCGACCACATTTGACATGGTGGGTCGATCATTCGGATCATCTTGTACACACAACAGTCCCACATTGAAACACTTCAAGAATTCAATTTCATTGTAAGTCTCGCTCAATGTTGGGTCCATTAGATCCAGAGCCTTGTTTTCTTTCCATAATTTCCAAGCCTGCAATTTGAACGTTAGTGAGCCTGTTCAGATTACCACACAGAGAAATATTATGCTTTATTGCAGTAGTAACACTCACATAATCTAGAAGGCTCAAAGCTTCTTCTGAATTGTAAAATCCAGTGTTCCTCTTTCCACTAATGATCTCAAGTATGACAACACCAAAACTAAAAACGTCTGATTTGATTGAGAACAGCCCATGTAACGCATACTCTGGAGACATGTAACCACTGCATAATAACAATTAGACATTGGCTGGTCGGTAGATTGAGATATATGATTAGGTGATTTTAAACTTCCACTTTGGCTGCCAAATGAAGAAGGGGGGAAGAGAGAGAGAAAGTTCAGCTCAAAGACTTACTATGTCCCAACTACTCTATTTGTGATTGCCTCCATTTGTTTTCCTCCAAAAATCTTTGCCAAGCCAAAGTCAGAAATTTTTGGGGTCATTTCTTCATCAAGTAAGACATTACTAGTTTTCATATCTCTATGTATAATCCTTAACCTTGAATCATGATGAAGATAAAGAAGCCCTTTTGCAATTCCCAATACAATGTCAAAGCGGCTCTTCCAGTTCAATAACATGCATTTCTTGCAATCTGCATGGGTTTCCATTGTGAAAGCATGAGTTCAGTTAACCTTTTTGGGCCTATCAAATTTATACATGCTACACCTCTTAACGTTTATTTAATTGATCTACCCAGTTATAAATTCAATCATTGTTAGTTATTAAAATCCAGCTATCAGTATCTTAAAACTTGTCCATCATTTACCATATCAATCACTAAAATAGAAAAAAATATATATATATAGTTATCAGAACTGAAAATTGCTAAACTTGATCTGAAGACTCTCACCAAATAAGAAAGAGTCCAAGCTTTTGTTGGGCATATATTCGTAGAGCAACATTTTTTCATCTCCTTCAACACAATAGCCCAAAAGGCGAACAAGATTCCGATGCTGAAGCTTAGCAATCAACAAAACTTCATTCCTAAATTCCTGTAAGCCTTGTCCTGAACCACTCGACAGCCTCTTTATAGCAATTTCTTGTCCTCCTGGAAATTTACCCTGAAATACTTATTTTTTTTTTTAATTTTAAATGCCATATACATACTTGAACAAGAAATTTGCGGAGAAAAGATCTCTGTGAGTAATACAGATGATCACCAAATTACCTTATAAACAGGGCCAAACCCTCCTTGTCCAAGTTGGTTTGCTTCTGAAAAGTTATCTGTGGCAGCCAATATGCTTTCTAAAACAACAAATGGTACTTCTATGCCTTTCTTTTCGTCTTCCCGGAATTGGCTTGAATGCATGAAGTCTCTGATATGCTTTTCACTATCATACAAACTTACTTCCTGATCTGCCTGAATGCTTCTCCTATTACCTAAGTTAAGAAAAGATTTCAAGTCAAATCATCATATATAATTCAAAAGAAATCAAAAATATTTTTACCTAGTTAGTTGTAGTTACCTCGTTTATTGACCATTTTTTTTCTTCTCAAATAATAAACTAAAAACGCAGTACAAGGGATGACTACGGCGACGGCTAGAATCCCAGACAAGAGAACATAGAGCTTTCTTCTTTTATGATTCTTATCAGAAGCTGCCAATCGGAGATACAGAGTGTGTGCTCCGTTTTGCCTCAGATTTAAGAGATCTCCTGTCCAAATTGAACAATTGCTTCTGTCATAGGCAAAAGCAGTGCAAGAGCAGCTGTTTAAGCAACTTGCTTCGCATTCTCCTAAACTCCATGCTTGCTCATACTCTTGATTACTGGGCAATGATGTGTTGTATACGGGTAGAAATCCATCTCTCTCACCAACAGCAACCGTGTTATTCGCACACTGCAGTGCAGTTGTTCTCAAGCACCCATTAGAGTAATCCCCCAAATCCCAATTACTCTGCACCCTTGGCTTAAACCCAGGCAAACAACTGCAAAAGGGCAGGGAGTAATCATTGCAGCTGCCATATGCCCCACAAAAAGCATAAACATCACATTGTTGTCTTGGTTGAGCCCAGAACAAATTCCATCCATTACCAGGCAGCCAATTTAGCTGCTTAACTTGCCCTGAAACATCCAACTCACACCGAGATATCTGGACAGAAGAGCTGTTATAAACTGAATAGGTGAAATAGCTTTCGTTAACATTTGATACAAAATTGTAATCAAAGATATAATTGCGCCTCATCTCTGGTAACAAGCTAAAAATATCCCCGTTCCAAGATCCACTTGTCCAATGTATCCTAGACCTATTCCAGAGAATGCCAAAGGAGTTGTAACTTGGGTCTAGCTCAAGAGAAAAGAGGCCTGGGGCAGGGTCCTCTGAATTCTTCCATGAAGTGAGAACCTGGCTTGTTTTGGTAATTTTGTTGTAACCAATTTTACTACCAGGTAGAAACGTAGCTGTAGGATGATCAAAACTTTGCCATAAATGTGGCGACCCCCACGTACGTTACCATACCAACCAGTCAAGCTCTGACGCCGACCGCGATGGCTGGCAACCTCGTGGGTCGTCATCCTCTTACTTAACTTAACTTTCCATTCTTAACGTTCTCATCTTATAGCGGAAGCAATTTCTATAGCAATTTTTTTTTTTTTTAACTTACATACTATACCTATCTGTATCATACTCTTATAATACATATTTCATAACTTTCTTTCTTTCTTTCGTCTTCCTTTTTGAACGCTCAGCGAAAGACTCATGGTAGTACCATACCCTCGCCCAGTCCCTTGGCACATGCAGATCCGTCCGTTGTCCATCATATTACTTTAAATAAACACGTTGCTTACCTGCAACATATAAACAACTAATGAGCTAGATGCTCAGTAAGTTCAAACATACATTCATTAACTTATAAATACTAGTAATATATATTATTACTAGAATATATATCATCACGTATATACACACCATATACATCATTCATACATATCCTCAAAACATAACATAAAATAGGAGCTTCATCATGCTCGTTTATCTCTTCGTTCATCGTTCTTATCATTCTATCGATCATCTCTTATCATTCTAATCCAATCTTTTCATTTCTTTGCTTTTCATTCCTATCATTTCTTAACTTTCTGTTCTAAACCTTTATAACTTTTGTATCGCTTCATCATCTCCTAACATTTCATATCTTAAAGCTAGTAACATATACACTAGCACAACATCACGTAAAAACGTGTCATTCCATACATATAACATCAAACACATCACATCACATATATAATTCTATCATGTTCTTTTAACTTCGTTTTATTATTTTTCATTGATTTCATTGTGTTGTTCTTTCATATCGTTCGTTTCTTTTCTTTTCTTTTCGTATCATTTCATTTTTTTTTCTTTTCTTTCCACTCTCTTTTTCCTTTTTTTTTTTTTTCTTTTTTTTTTCTTTTTTTTTTTTTTTTCACGGACTCTCTTTTCTTTTCATATCAAGCTCTTTTCTTTTCTTTTCTTTTCACGCACTCTCTTTTCTTTTCTTTTCACGCTCTTTTCTTTTCTTTTCTTTTCTTTTCTTCTCTTTTCCTTTCTTTTCTTTTCTTTTCTTTTCCTTTCTTTTCCTTTCTTTTCTTTTCTTTTCACTCTTCTTTCGTTTGTTTTCTTTCCACTTTCCATTGGTTGGGCCCGTTGTTGGACGCACCTAGTTGCGCGCGGACAGTGGGAGGAGGGGGAGCGACCCACCAACCTACCTCACAGTCACATAAAAACCGCACCTTCGGGGTTGGTCCATCCTATAATCTACCGCACCTTCGGGGTAGCACCACATCTACGCGGAGGATATAGACCGGAAGTCTCGACCTTGTAGGGAGACCGGTACGCCAACAACTTAAGTTTTCAGTCTTATTATCTTGTAGGCTTTTATTTTTCTTATATTGATTTTTCGTTGAACATCTTTTTCTTTCAAAAACATAACACATATAGCACATATTACTTATATAACATCACATCACATCACATCAAACAAAAACATGTTTTGTTACGGGTAGACAATTATTCTTTGTTCATCTTATCATTTGCATCATTCCATCAATCATAGCCTATCGATCATAGCCTATCGTTCTATTCCATCAATCACATCTTATCGTTATATTCTAATCCTTTCATCATACTTTTCATCATAACCTATCATTGTTTTTCTTTCTTGTCTAACTCTTTACTTTCATATCATTTTCCATAAAACATTCATCATACCTTTTATCATAACCTATCATTGTTTTTCTTTCTTGTCTAACTCTTTACTTTCATATCATTTTTCATAAAACATTTATCCTTTCGTCCTCATAAAACATCCCTTTCTTAATTCTTTTCATCACCGATCATCATTGCTCTATCAATCATAACTTAATTTCCATAAAACTTTTCATAAACACCTATTCTTTCCTTTCATATCTCATCTCTTTCTTATGCATTCTATCATAACATTCTTGTTCTTACTCTTTCCATTCTTCTATCCCTCTTTATCACATCGTTACTCTCATAAAACTTTTATAATACCTTTCCTTCATAATTCAATATATACATATATATACATATATATATATTTTTTATAAATTATTTATTAAAACATAACTTTTAGCATCATCATAGTATTGCTATAGTATTACTATAGCATCATCATAATTCACATCATGACATTTGCATACAAAACATATAAACACAATAAACTTGTTCATAGTTGCAGACGGGTAAATGTCTGAACTTACACATAGCGTGCTTATCCTTTTCTTGGAATCCATAGACGTCCTTTGTCGCTTCTGGATTAGGTTCCTACAGACAAACTTTGTCCGTTAATCACATTTTCATCTATAGCTTTTATTTTATTAAAAAGCTTGATTCTGATCTTATAACCCTTAATTATATCCTTATGACAGCTTTTTAAACCTTAATGGCCATTTTCGAATTTTTTCTCCAACTTTTGAAAAATTACGATTTTACCCCTAACTTTTGACAAAATTACAATTTTGCCCTTGACGTGATTTTTCATAACTTAAATCTCAATTTTGGCTTTTACAAACTTCATTCACCTATTTCAGGGTCATTGTGGCTCTTTTCCCATAATTTGAGTATCTTTGGGCAAAATGACCATTTTGCCCCTGATGGGTCGTTTAAACCTAACATTTTCATTTTCATACTTAGGTTGGATTTTCTAAACCCAAAATCATTTAATTAACTTTCTAAATCTTATCAGACCTTTTCCGGATCAATTCTTATCATTTTACCAATTTTTCACATTCTCGGCCCTCGGGAAGTATTATTCCGACCTAAGTGTCAGTTTCATATTTTTCCTTACGTTCTAGGGTTTTGAAGGGTCGGTTTACTAGTCGTACCTTACCCATTCCTTTTTCCATGCCTTAATTCCTCGAGGGGGCTCGGGTTCCCTTCCCGATCATATTTTTACCCCTCATTTCCCATTTTACCCCTGGTGTCATTTTTTTAGAAATTTCGGCAGAGTTTCCCCTTAATTTTTAAGGTTCCAGCGTTTAGGAAACGCCTGAAAACCATCTATCCTGATCTAATTCTATCACGTACTATACCAGAGGCCTAGATTTTACGTAAAACTTGTACCGTTTACGTAAAATCGTTACATCATCACATATTTTTCTTTTTCTCCATTACAGTCATTTTCTTCTTTTTACATACATTCTTTTCCACATTTTTCATACCAATAATTATAAAATCACATAACAGTCCCAAACAATTAAATTGCGGAACGTAAAGGGGTCAGGATTTATACCGAATTGCAGTCCGGTCTCGACGGCATAAACCCTAATTCCTCGTTCTTCATATTTGAGGTCTCGTCTTGCAATTCCGACTCCGCGGATGCGTCCGGAACGTCGAAAATAGGCCAACGGGCCAAACTTTCATTTTCGGTCAACGGTCGCCGTTGACCGGCGTTGACCGCCGTTGACCGGCCGTTGACCGGCGTTGACCGGCGGCGGCGGCGGCGACGGTGGAAAATGAGTAGCCCATCTTGAAGATCTCGACATGAGGAACTCATTGGTAGCCTCAATTTCACATTTGGAGGCCCCAATCGCCGGAAAATCACCCCGAAAGTCACGGCCACGGCGGCGGTGGTGGAACTCCGCCGTGCCGGACTTTTTCCCCGAAATTGATTGAGGGCTTTTGCTCCCCTCTTCACGGCGACCGTTTCTGTACAAGTGGTGCAGCTCAACATCGCCGGAAACGGCGAGTTTCACGGCGGCGACGGCGACGGCGACGTCGCGACTTCGGGCGGCGCGATTCCGCTGGTGTTGAGGCGATCCACCGCCTGGGTTTTGTTCTACTCTTCACCACGAGTCTTTTGGGACCGGTTTCGTGGCAAATGGTGGCCGGACGGCGGAGAAATCTCGCCGGGAAGATTTCGGCTCCGGCGACCTTCAGGCGGCGCGTGCGGCTTGCTCCGGCGGCTGCTCCGTCGCGTCGACCCACCATCGGACTCAGCTCGGCGAGAGCTTTCCGATGACACCGGCGGTGTCGAAAACGGACACCGTTTCCGATGGTCGGTTACTGTACATATTCGGCTAGAGAGAGAAAGAGAAGGAGGAGAGAGAGTGTGTGTAGATAAATGAGAAAATTCCACTTTTTCCCTCTCTTTATATACTTTTTCGCCCAAAATTTCAATACGGGCTATCCTGACTAATTTCGGCGTCCTGAATCCAAATATATCAGTTTTATTTTCATCTGAGGTCATTTCGACCAATTTCCGATACTGTGAATTTTTGGTCAAAAATTACCCTTGTGCTCAATTATCAAATTTGAGCGTGCTGATAGGCTATCTTGACTAATTTGGGTGTGCTGAACCCAAATTTATCAGTTTTATGTCAAGATAATATCATCTTGACCTACTTCCTGATACTGTGAGTGGCACACACGTGCACACACATAATATCACTATTACTCATTTTTCATCCTTTAATATTGTTAGAACATTTTATTTAATTCTAAACAATATTACATCACTTAATTTCACATTTTAATGCTTAAATTCATTGTGCATTTATTTTCCAAAAATGTGAATTTTTCCGGTTGTTACAATAAAGGTTTTGACGTACTAGATACCTCGCTTAGGACAAGGTTTCCGTTATCGTGAAGAACTGCTTGCACAGAAGCATATCTAGTAGAATTCACATTCGTGGACCAAATTGAGGTATTCGATTCATCGAAAATAACCAAATTGCCACCTGATATTTTCAACTCCGAAGAAAATGCATCTGAAACCGGTTTCTCTCTATTTGCCACCCAAACTACCGTCTGGGGAGTAACTTTATTGTACCACATGGCTATATAGTAGTTTGGAGAATTACCTGGTCTGAAGAATCCTAGTTCAAAAACTCCACCTGCAGATACAATGGTTTGGCCTCGAGAAATTGAGTGATTTGCAGAGATGGTATCAGCTCCAAGGCAGATATTGGTATTGAGAAAAGAGTACAGGAAGAGAAGGAGCATAAACCTAAGACTGGTCTTTGCATCCATGGCGGCAAGTATACTTTTTTTTTTTTTTTCTCCTCTGGAGCCAAAACTGTTATTTAGTTACAATGGAACAAAGAGAAAATAAAAAGAAAAATCTTAGACCGGGTTTTGGAGACCAAAACTTTTTTTTTTTTTTTCATCTTATTATTACATTTTAATATTTATAGTTCTAAAATTTTCCAGTAATTTCAAACTTTAGACGCCGTTTGGAGATGGGTTTTGGAGACTAAAACTAATTTTTCTTAGTATTTTTTAAGTTTATTATCATTTTTTATTATTTATATCTTAAAAATTATATAATAAATTTCAAATTTTAAAAATTTATAATTTTACGTGTATAAGTTCAAATGAGATGATTTTTTTTTTTGAATTACATAGAGTTTTGAGAAAAACAAAACAAAATCTATATTAATATTTTTTTTCTGGATAAATTTTTAAGATTTTATATTTTTTTCATTTCAAACTGTTTTTTTTTTTCCAAAACACACTTTTCAAAACTTACTTTTTGTTTTTCAAACAAAAAAATCTCCAAAACTCCTTTCATACCGGCTCTTAATATTCAATTTGTTCCAAATAAATGCATATATAACTGGCGGACCTTCGTACAATATAATATAGTATATTTTGAAACTTTTACTACAAATAGCATGTATCAACTAAAAATATGATACATCAGTGTTGATACATTAATAACGCTAATGTTACTCGTTATGAAATATAATTTTACATTATATAATGCTAGATTTAAGAAGTTACTTAAATAGATATCTAAAGCGAAAACTAAACAAATCTTACAAAAAAATCAATTAAACTTTTTTAAGAACGGAAAATTAAAGAGTTGACCGAGCAATTTTTCAAATTAAAGGGAAACTTCCCCTGTCACGTCATTGATTCCAATAATATAAATTTCTATAATGGCGACTAAAAAAAAAGAGAGATCTATACAGTGGCCGTGGAATGGTTGTTTCACTTCCCCAAAATTATATTTTGGGCAGGACAGAATATTCAACCGTCTTGGTCTGTTTCCTTCCCCCCACCTTTTGGTCACCATAATAGTAATATTTTTAGGGAAATTTTATCATAAATTGCCACATAATGTCTCAAAATGGAATATTTCACCATATAGGTCATATAGCAACTTTGCCGTCGGTGTGCAGTCGATCAATCTGATAGGCGTCCTCATTATGCTCTGATGTTGCTCTCTCAATTCGCTCAGTCTGACTGTTTTAACGAAATGATTCTGCATTATGGTTTCATTTATTTTAAGTCTGTCTAATTTCTAAAAGGGTAGGAACTGGTAAACAGATTAATGCATATTTTACCAATGCACAGTCACAGGACCTTCCAAACTAAATTGTTCATTCAAACGTATTTCCGGTTTACAATTATAAAATCTGATTATAACTTATTTACTAAATTTTAATTAATTAGTCAAATTAATTAATTACTGAAAGCAAGTAAATAAATAAGACATGTAATTTTTATAAGGTTCGGTTTCCTTACTCCTTAACTATCCACTAATTGTAAAACAATTACAAACACTGATGGTCTTATGCAAACTAAAAACTTCCTCTCCATTATTGCCACTGGTGGTCATAAAGCCCAGTCAATAAACTCGTTCAGCATGATCTCCTTGCTAGCAAATGTTGATCTCCCTTCAACTATTTTTTTCTGTTTCCAAAGACGTCAAATCTCTCTCTCAAAAGATGAAACACATAACAGCTTTAATAGTCTCAAAATATGCTCAAATAATTCTGTGCTTCGTGGATAGCTCTCTAAGTAGACTTGTATATCTTTAAACTCTGTGAATCTCTCAAATACGTTTTTTGATACTTAAATATGCAACAAGCAAATATCTAAGTGAATCTCAGATTTAGAAGTGTAACAACCGGGAAAATTCACATTTTTCAGAAAATAATTACAAAATGAATTTAAGCATTAAAATGTGAAATTAAGTGATTTAATATTGTTTAGAATTAAATAAAATGTTCTAACAATATTAAAGGATGAAAAATGAGTAATAGTGATATTATGTGTGTGCACGTGTGTGCCACTCACAGTATTAAGAAGTAGGTCAAGATGATATTATCTTGATATAAAACTCATAAATTTGGGTTCAGCACACCCAAATTAGTCAGGATAGCCTATTAGTACGCTCAAATTTGATAATTGAGCACAAGGGTAATTTTTGACCAAAAATTCACAGTATCAGAAATTGGTCGACATGATCTCGGATGAAAATAAAACTGATATATTTGGATTCAGGACGCCCAAATTAATCAGGATAGCCCATATTGAAATTTTGGGCGAAAAAGTATATAAAGAGCGGGTAAAAAGCGGAATTTCCTCATTTGCCCATGAACTCTCTCTCTCTACATTTCTCTTTCTCTCTCTACCCGAAAGTGTACAGTAACCAACCATCAGAAAAGGTGTCCGTTTTCGACACCGCCGGCACCGTTGGAAAGCTCTCGCCGAGCTGAGTTCAACGGTGTGCCGAGTCGACGAAACCGACGCCGGAGGAGAGCGCACGCGCCGCCCGAAGCCGCCGGTCACCGGAAATTTCGATCGCCGATATCTTCGCCGTCCGACGTCTGATCAAGCTGAAACCGGTCCCAAAATGTTCGTGGTGAAGAGTACTACAAACCCATGTGGTGGATCGCCTCAATACCAGCGGAATCGCGCCGCCCGAGCTTCGGAAAATCCGGCGAAACGCTGCCGTGAAGCCGCCGTCGAAACCGCCGATTCCGGCGGAGTTGAAGCACGCCGTCGGTACAGAAATGATCGCCGTGAAAAGGGGAGCAAAAGCCCTCAATCAATTTCGGGGAAAAAGTCCGGCACGGCGGAGCTCCACCGTCGCCGCCGTGACCGAGTTTTCGGGGGTCGATTTCCGGTCATAGGAGCCTCCAAATGTGAAATTGAGGCTACCAATGGATTCCTCTCGTCGAGATCTTCAAAATGGACTACCCACTTGCCACCGTCGCCGCCGTCGCCGCCGGTCAACGCCCGGTCAACGGCGACCGTTGACCGAAAATTGAAGTTTGGCCCGTTGGCCTATTTTCGACGTTCCGGACGCATCTGCGGAGTCGGATTTGCAAGACGGGACCTCAAATATGAAGAACGAGGAATTAGGGTTTATGCCGTCGAGACCGGACTGCAATTCGGTATAAATCCCGACCTTTTTACGTTCCGCGATTTAATTGTTTGGGACTGTTATATGATTTTATGATTTTTGGTATGAAAATTATGGAAAAAGAATGTATGTAAAAAGAAGAAAATTGCTGTAATGAAGAAAAAAGAAAAATATGTGATAATGTAACGATTTTACGTAAACTGTATGAGTTTTACGTAAAATCTAGGCCTCTGGTATAGTACGTGATAGAATTAGATTAGGATAGATGGTTTTCAGGCGTTTCCTAAACGCTGGAATCTCAAAAATTAAGGGGAAACTCTGCCGAAATTTCTAAAAATGGCACTAAGGGTATTTTGGGAAACGAGGGGTAAAAATATGATCGGGAAGGGAACCCGAGCCCCCTCAAGGAATTAGGACATGGAAAAAAAGGAATGGGTAAGGTACGACTAGTAAACCGACCCTTCGAAACCCTAGAACGCAAGAAAAATATGAAACCGATTCTTAGGTCGGAATAGTACTTCCCGAGGGCCGGGAATGTGAAAATTGGTAAAATGATAAGAATTGATCCGGAAAAGGTCCGATAAAATTTAGAAAGTTAATTAAGTGATTTTGGGTTTAGAAAATCCAGTCTAAGCACGAAAATGAAAATGTTATGATTAAACGACATATCAGGGGCAAAATGGTCATTTTGCCCAAAGATACTCAAATTATGGGAAAAGAGCCCCAATGACCCCGAAATAGGTTAATGAAGTTTGTAAAAGTCAAAATTGAGGTTTAAGTTATGAAAAATCACGTCAAGGGCAAAATTGTAATTTTGTCAAAAATTAAGGGTAAAATCGTAATTTTTCAAGTTAGAGAAAAATTCGAAAATGGCTATTAAGGTTTAAAAAGCTGTCATAAGGCTATAATTAAGGGTTATAGGATCAGAATTAAGCTTTTTAATAAAATAAAAGTTATAAATGAAAATGTGATTAACGGACAGAATTTGTCTATAGGAACCCGATCCAGACGCAACAACGGATGTCGACGGATTCCAAGAAGGGGTTAAGCACGCTATGAGTAAGTTCAGACATTTACCCGTCTGCAACTATGAACAAGTTCATCGTGTTTATATGTTTTGTATGTAAATGTCAAGATATGATTTATGATGATGCTATAGTAATGCTATAGCAACGTTATGATGATGTTAAAAGATGTGTTTTAATAAATAATTTATATATATATAAATATATGTATATATTGAATTATGAAGGAAAGGCATTATAAAAGTTTTATGAGAGTAACGATGTGATAAAGAGTGATAGAAGAATGGAAAGAGTAAGAATAAGAGTATTACAATAGAATGCATAAGAAAGAGATGAGGTATGAAAGGAAAGAATAGATGTTTTATGAAAAGTCTTATGAAAGTTAAGTTATGATTGATAGAGCAACGATGATCGGTGAGGAAAGGAATTAAGAAAGGGTATATTTTATGAGAACGAAAGGATAGATGTTTTATGAAAAATGATATGAAAGCAAAGAGTTAGACAAGAAAGAAAAAACAATGATAGGTTATGATAAAAGGTATGATGAAAGGATTAGAACATAACGATAAGATGTGATTGATAGAATAGAACGATAGGCTATGATCGATAGGCTATGATTGATAGAAATATGATGATAAGATACAATAGATAAAATGATGCAAATGATAAATAGAGAAGAGAAAAAAAAAATTGTCTGCACATAATTAAACATACTTTTGTTTGTTATGATGTGATGTGATGTTATATAAGTAATATGTGCTATATGTGCTATGCTAAAGTGTGATTAACATAATTCACACAAGTAAAGTAAAGAATTAAGAAAAGAAAAATAACGAAAGAACAAATATTCCATGGAATGTTTTATGAAAAATGAGAAAGGAAAGATTATGAATGCCATGAAAAAAGATGTACAACGAAAAATCAATATAAGAAAAGCTAAAAGAATGCAAGATAAGAAAACTGAAAAGTTAATGTTGGCGTACCGGTCTCCCTATATGGTTGAGACTTCCGGTCTATATCCTCCGCGCAGATGTGGTGCTACCCCGAAGTGTGGTAGATTATAGGATGGACCAACCCCGACAGGTGAGGTTTTATGTGACTGTGAGGTAGGTTGGTGGGTAGCTCCCCCTCCTCCCACTGTCAGCGCACACTAGGTACGTTCAACGACGGGGCCCACCAGTGAAAGATAAGAAAAGAAAAGAAAATGAAAAAAAATAATAATAATGATAAGAAAGGAAAGGAAAGGAAAAGAAGAGAAAAGAAAAGAAAGGAAATGATACGAAAAGAAAAGAAAAGTAAAGAACGACATAAAATGAAACAAACGATATGAAACATAATAGAATTATATATGTGTATGATGTGAATGACACGTTTTTACGTGATGTTGTGCTAGTGTATATGTTACTAGCTTTAAGATATGAAATGTTAAGAGATGACAATAACGATAGAGAAGTTCTAAAGGTTTAGAACAGAAAGTTAAGAAATGATAGGAATGAAAAGCAAAGAAATGAAGAGATTAGATTAGAATGATAAGAGATGATCGATAGAATGATAAGAACGATGAACAAAGAGATAAACGAGCGTGATGAAGCTCATATCCTATGTTATGTTTTGAGGATATGTATTAGCGATGTATATGATGTGTATATATGTGATGTCATATATTCTAGTAATAATATATATACTAGTAATTATAAGTTAATGAATGTATGTTTGAACTTACTGAGCATCTAACTCATTAGTTGTTTATATGTTGCAGGTAAGCAACCTATTAGCTTAAAGTAGTATGATGGACAACGGACGGATCTGCACGTGCCAAGGGACTGGGCGAGGGTATGGTACTACCATGAGTATTTCGCTGAGCGTTCAAAAAGGAAGATGAAAGAAAGAAAGTTATGATATATGTGTTATAAGAGTATGATAGAAATAGGTATAATATGTAAGTTAAAAGAAAAAAAAAATTTTGCTATAGAAATTGCTTCCGCTATAAGATGAGAACGTTAAGAATGGAAAGTTAAGTTAAGTAAGAGGATGACGACCCACGAGGTTGCCAGCCATCGCGGTCGGCGTCAGAGCTCGACTGGTTGGTATGGTAACGTACGTTGGGGGACGTCACAAGAAGTAATTCAAATTTCATATTATTTCACATTTTGTTATAATACGCCATGATACATTTTGAAATTTAAATCTTTCATATTTATCCACTTAAGCCAAAATCATGCTGCTATAATTTCACATATTTTTCACACCAAATCTTTTACAGATATGCCTTAACATTAAAAAATACATGATCTTTGATATGTGATGTTAAGTAGTAATTCTAATTTAAATAGAACTTAAAATCCTACTTAAATTAGTATTTATTTTAATTTCAAATCTCAAATTTATCTCCCAATTATCCAGTCACAAATCTTCTTGACCAGATACTTTTTTCCATGTCGGCTAGCTTTAATTTCAAAATCTCAACCTACCTAAATAGACTACTATTGTTACAAACTATACAACAAAGACTAATATTATAACAAACTGTGCAACACAAAACTAAAAGTTTAATTAACTAACAAATATTGTTTTTGTTTTTTTTTTTTAAACATAGTTGCAATAAATGCCAACATATAAAAAATCTAACAATCCCCCCTTTAGCATTTTTTGCTCAAAACAAATTTTACAATGAAAACTTAAAATATAAACCAAAACCAAAAACTATACTACTCCTTCTAAATATGTCACTCTCCCTTTTTGACTCAACAAATACCAAAGTCTCACTTCTAAAACTTTCACTTCTGAAACAAATGCATTATCCTCTTAATATCATCTTTTTATGCATATGATTATCAACTTAAACCTGCAAATAAATACACAAAAAAACAAACCACAAATTTGAAGAATTTCTAATTTTGGGGTTAGTCGGAGAATTGAAAATTAGATAGAAAGAGGGATAACAAATAAACACAAAAAAATTATATATAAAGCTATCAAACTTGAGAAAGATCTATAAAACCAGTGTATCTCCCTTCAAATAACGAACCCAAAACATCATTTAGCTTTACCTCTTTCAAAAATTAGCCGAACCACTAAAACACAAAGTGTTACAGAATATGTTACAACATCTTGTGGAATATTACAGGCAAATTCCCAAGCTTATGAAACGTATAACACAAACTTTTTTTTTTTTGAATGACATAAAATCATAAAAGACTAAATGCATAAAACACACACAAATGTTAAAGGATTTCACATAGACTACATAGAAATATCAGATGATCATGTTGTTGTAGAATTTCAACTTAATAGTTAATTCAACATTACCTCAGTTCCTTGCGTGTGAGTGAATAAGCTTTTACTCTTATCATTTACCACATGGATAAGTTTATACAATCTAGTGAGTATATATCGGCCTTTAGATTGTGTAATATAAGAACTCTATGGGCTTGCTTTTGTCACCACTTTCTACTAATATCAGCCACATATCATCTAGGATCATTAGAACTTTTTTGATATATGATGTAAGGCTGTAATTAAGTTAAGATATATGACATCAATAAGGCTTATATCACTTATAGATACACAAATTGCTTTTACACTTTTGTAGCTCATACTTTCTTTCTCAACTTTGAATTCAACTTCTACTTGTCAACCCCTTTTTCCTTCCTTTTTTTTATTCGACACCCCAAACCTTTTTTTACTTTTCCTTTTTTTAATTTTTTCTTTTAAACAAGGGATGTATTAAGCTCTATTATTAAATTTATTCACACTTTCATTTTTCCGCCTTCAAAATATCATATATTTGAACATTGCAAGAAAGATCAACTATGATGACGGGTAATGGTCAAGGTTAAAGGAAGATATGTACGGCTAGCTTAAGTGTGGGTGACAAAGAAAGGACAGATATTAGGCTTGAAGTGGTGAACTAGTGACAACCATGTGTTGGTAGGCTTGAAATGATCAAACAGTCCAAAAATGGCCTAAATCGCATCCTAACTTTATGCAACCTGGGATTTCACCTTAAGTGATCATAAAAACAAGTTCTGGAGTTTTATGAGACCACAAAATCATATAAGTTCACATAAATATTCTCTAAGCATGTAAAACGATCAAGAGATCAAGATTATGTGCTAATAGGTCAAAGAACCATGACAAAATCAAACTAATAAAAAAGTTAAGCACATACAAGAACACAATCTTCATCAATTTTGAAGAGTTATAATTAATTCAGTCCAATGCTATTATAAACCTTAGACATGAAACCTATTAAAAAAAACAACAATCAATTATAATGCCTAATTACTATCCTAATATACAATGCAAGCAAAGACAAGATAAAAAAATCACAACATGCAAATCCCTAAGATTTTTTTTTTTCAAAGACACAAACCCCACCAAATCAAGAGCTTCGGTAACAATACTTACTAGTTGACTTTCTATTGCAACATATTCGAGAACAATGGTCTTGTTTTTCAATATAACGTGCTTTTAAAGAGGCATGACCAACACAACACCTAAGATCAGATTATTTTTCTAGAAAAATTATTTTTCAAATTAGTTTTAAACTTAGATGCAGATCTTGACTTAACGAAATATGGTGGATTGATAATCATTCCTCTTTTTAAAGCATTTAAATACTTAAAACATCTAGGCCTAATATATCTAAGTAAGCTACAATAATGAGATGTAAAAACAAACCTTTTTGGCTTTCATCTTGGAAGTGTAGATCTAAATAACTTACCTGAATTAGTTCATGGTTCTTGGGTGGAGGATTCCTTGACAAACACGATTTTAGGGATAAAAAATTCTCCTGTATAGCCTAAGCCATGATGATCACCATTAGATTTCCCAATAGACAAAATATGATCCAATTTAGTAGATCCTGAGTTGAGCATCTTCAAGGATTTCTGAGTATCTTCCAATTTGATTCAAGTCCCTTGAAGTTTCTTCTTTTGTTTTTAAGCGGCAGTGAATTCATAGTTGATCATGGCTCTTTTTAACAAATCTTTCTCTCTTGTAAGGTAAACAACTTAATTTTCAAGAAACTTATTGATTTTGTAAACTTGGATCAACTTAGAGTACATCTCCTCTCCATATATCCTCATCTCTAAGTTCATCATCGTCACTGCTACATTCAAAGTTAGAAGAGTATACACCATCATTTTCGGCTGACTTTTCATCCAATGTTTAAGGGGGTGTTGCAACATTGCTCGATGTCTCAGAGTGTGTTGTAATAAAGGTCAAAACATTGAAATCTGAGAAATCCATGAGACCTTTTTTTTTTTTTAAAATAGTAAGTGCAACAAGGTTGCCAACATGATCCTTATTCTCCTTATGACTTCCATCCGACTCTTTGTCACTTCAAGTAATCTTAAGTGTATTTCCCTTTTTCTTCAATGTGTTAGCACATTCAGGTTGGATGTGACCAAACCCCTCACATTCTCAACAATGAATTCGATTTCCCTTTTTTTTATATTCAAAGGATTTTTTTACAGCCTTCTATTTTTGAAAATTGGTTTTTCTTAAATTTGAAGTTCTGTCGTTTTTGTTTAGTTTGTTCAAAATTTTTCCAAAAATCAAAACAAGAGATTCAAGGTTTACCTTGTCAATAGTTTCTTCCTTTTCATTGGAATTCTAAACCTTGGCTTGAAAGGTGATGCTTTTCAACTTCTTATTTTGCTTCAAGTTCATCTCAAAAGTCTGAAAAAAGCCTATTAATTCATCTAATTGCATGGTGCTCACATCTTAGGCTTCTTCAATAACAGTAACCTTATAGGCAAATCTATCTAGTAGTGATCTTAACGTCTTCCTCATCAGTTTGGTTTTTGAATAATTTTTACCAAGGCAAAGGCTTCATTGGCAATGTCACATGGTTTGGCATTGAAATCCATTGTTTTATCTTAAAGCATCCTTAGATTTTCAAATCGTGTTGCCAAAATTTAGTGCATTAACATCTTCATAGCTATTATGCCTTCATAGGTAGTTTCAAGTATGGTCCAAACTTCTTTGGCAATTTCATAGGTGGAAATAAGCTTGAATTGATTAGCATTCAAAGTGTTGAAAATTGCATTTAGGTCTGTAGAATTTTTGTTTGCCAACTTATCCTCCTTACTGGATCATGTCTCTTCGGGCTTAGGAATAGTTTTACCATCATCATCCTTTGTAGGGGGATGTGTCCATCCTGTTAAAATAGCATGCCAAGCTTTTTCATCTGGTGCCTTGATAAAGGACTTTAAACGAGCTTTCGAGTAAGGATAGTTGCTTCCATCAAGTAATGGTAGGTGTGAAAACAATCCTCCCTTACGTAGAAAATCCATACATGCAAAATAGATTAAATCCCAAAATCTCACCAAAATAAAGTTAGTAACCTGATCTAATACCAATTGTAAGATTTAATTTTAACTTATTTACCATGTTTAATTAATTAATCAAATTAATTAATTATCCAAAGCAAATAAATAAACGAGATAGACAATTTTTACAAGGTTCAGGTTCCTTACACCTTGGGGCCATATGCAGATGGTGAACTCTTCACTAACTATAAAACGATTATCAGCATTGATTGTCTTATGCAAACTAAAGACTTCCTCTCTACTGTTGCCACCAGTTGTCATGAAACCCAGTTAATGAACTCATTCAGCAAGATCCCTTAACTAGTAGATGTTGAACTCCCTTCAACTACTTTTGTCTCTTCCAAAAAATGTCAAATCTCTTTCCTAAAAGATAAAACACATAATAGCTTTAATAGTCTTAAACTATGCTCGGATTATTCTGTGCTTCGTGGATAAGTCTTTAGGTAGACTTATATATCTTTAAACTTTGTGAATCTCCTAAATACATTTTTGAGACTTAAATAAGTAGCAAGCAAAAATCCAAGTGAATCTCAAATTTAGAAGTAATTCAAATTTCAGATAATTTCATGTTCTATTACTACAGACCATGAAACGTTTGGAAATTTAAATTTTTCAGATTTATCCACTTAAGCCAAAATCGTGTTTCTTTAATTTCATGTATTTTTCTACATCAAATCTTCTATAGATATGCTTTAACATTCAAAAATACATAATCTTTGATTTGGGATATCAAATAGTAATCCTAATTCAAATAGGACTCAAAATCCTATTTATACTAGGATTTAGTTTAATTTCAAATCTTAAATTTATCTCACAATTAACCAGTTACAAATCTTCTTGATTGAATACTCTTTTCCATGTCAGTAATCCATATAGCACCTGTCATGTCAACTAGTTTCAATTCTAAAATCGCAACCTGCCTAAACAAACTCATATTACGACAAACTGTGCAAAATAGACTGATGTTGCAATAAATTGTGCGATACAAAACTAAAAAGTATAACTAGCTAACAAATATTATTTTTGGTATTTTCTAAACATATTTACCATAAATGTCAACACATAAAAAACCTAACAATAATAATAAAAGAAGAACCTAATAAAGTGCTAGAGTCTCTAATCGCAGGACTAAAGAACCTTAATTTAAGGTATCTGCTTGAAGAGAGTTTGAGTTGTCCCTTGTTTAATAATTAAAATAATAAAATATTGATAATGCAACAAGGTTTAGGAGATGTTTAGTAATCGTATTGAGTTTGCATTACGTTTGAATGTAATACATTGAATGCAATTCACATTTGGATGAAAAGTATTTACATTGTATTTGAGTGTAATGTGTGTTTAAATGAAAATTATTTTAATTATATTTGAATAATGAATATGTAATGTGATGGGTAAAAGTAGAGAGAAAAAAGAAGAGTGAAAGAGAATATGTGATGTAATTAGTAAAAGTAATATAAAAAATAAAATAATAAATAATAATTATATTAGATTTAAAATATGATGTGATTGTTATTTGAATATTATATTTTTTTATAGTTAGATAAAAATTATATTTTACTTGAATATAATATGAATATAATATAATAAATCAATGGGTATTAATATCGCCTACCAAGCATCTCCTTATAGTGTTTAATTATTTATTTATTTTTTTTTTTTTTTAAGTTTTCGGATACAGCGAGTGTTTACTATCATCAACACTAATTTTGACTGGTGTTAATTGACTGGTCAGAATTGCAAGTCAGCGCGGACAAGTCAAGGCCTTGGCTATATGCATATAGGTTAGAAAATATATGGAAATTGCCACGGTGCTAATCAAATTTGAAACTTCCTGTATTCTCTTGTTTCCATGATCTGTATCAACTTCTAGATGGTCACCGGTGTAAAATTTAGCATTATATATGGCTATAAAAGAGTCATCATACATCATGTTCAACAACAATTCTCGTAGGGAGAGAAGTACAATATTCATCCATCTTTCTCTGTTTTGCTATCCTTTCTCTTTCTTTTTTTTCCTTAATTTTTGTATTTAATTATTTATGGTTGCTTCTGTGTTAATTGTTATCTCCTTTCGTTGCTATTTCACAGGTGCGTATCCTTCCTCAGCATTTAATAGAAACCTGTGCGTGCAGTCCAAGTGTGGTGCACTTTATTTATTTATTTTTTAATAAATGGAAAATGGCGGCCATTAGTGTCATCTGTTCCTCACCTCTTTGGCCTATTCAACTCAAAGACGGGTCCACCATTCACTTTGCCCTCACAGCTTAGTGACCAAGCAGAGTCCAAAAGTGAGGCTATGCAATATTGAACCTAGGAGAAGAATGAAGAGCGTATTTACTGCTGCACCAGTCCAAATCATTGGTGTTGAAATGTAATGCACTTATTTTGTTTAGGCCTAGTAATTCGTGTGGTTGTATCATTTTCATATTATATTATGCTTCTCAGTTGATATTATTATATTAAATTTAAACCTGACTCATTTAATATTCATGTCAAAATCTCAAACTCAAACTTAATTCATTTATTAATCATGCCAATGTAAATTAATATATTTAAATTAAATATGAATAAAATAATGACTTATTCAATATGATTATAGAATTTTGACATATTTATTGGTCAACATATCTTTTCTTTTATGAAAAACAAGTGAAATTTTCTTATAAAGCTTTAAAATTCATATTGTTTGTACTTCACTAACTATAAAAACTCTTGATTTATCTCATATATAATAAAGTAAAAAACAATATATCTAATTAATCGTGTCAATCCGTATTAGAAGGTAAATCCAAACTTAATCAGTTTATTAATCGTGTCAACCCATTTTTAATCTAAACTCATTTATTAAAAACTCAAATCTGTTAACTTCATGTTGTGTTCATGTCAACACATCGCGTCATAATCTAAATTACGAGTTCTGATTTCATTGTTTTGTTTCTATTTTGTTATCTAACAAATCATTAGAAATACTAAAAACTAACCATTATTAAAGTCCGTTGATTATGGTATGATTTAACTTCAAAATAATGTTCGTTTCAAACCTTTCCCTTTTTATATTTGATTATGGAGTTTGGGCATCAAGATCATACATAATTTATAATAAAATTTATTTATGACTCAATATTTTTACTTAAGAGCTATCGGACTGGCTTTAAGGTGGTTGAAAGACTCGCCATCTCACAATTCAGACAGCTGTCGCTCAGCTGTGCCCACCTCATTTGGATGTCACAGCTCCCTCTGATACTAGTTGCTTCTTCTTGTCATCATTGATAAATAAAAAATGATATGAAATGAAATTGTACACAAGCAAAAGTACTGAAGAAAGTCTGATTTGTCACCGGCCTTCGTTTAAGGTATCAGTTAACTCATTATTTGATAATGGTTTTTCAAAAGAAGCTCTGCAGGAAACTGATCTTTTCACAACAAAGGCTGGTTGTTTAGGACTTAGAAGAGTTCCACTTTCACTTGCAAGCATGAAGAGCACATTTGACATAGTGGGACGATAACTTGGGTCATCTTGTACACACAATAGTCCCACATTGAAACACCTCATGAATCTGTTTTCATTGCAAACTTCACTCAACATCGGGTCCATTAGATCCAGAGCCTTGTTTTCTTTCCATAATTTCCATGCCTATAACTCATTAGAAAAGCATATTTAGATTATTTCAGAGAAAAATAGTAGGCTTAAAGTTAAAAAAATTACAGTAACACTCACAAAATCTAAAAGGCTCAAAGCTTGCTCTGACTGGTAAAATGCAGTGTTTCTTTTTCCACTAATAATCTCAATTATGACTACACCAAAACTAAAAACATTCTGATTTGATTGAGAACAACTCATGTAATATCTATTCTGGAGACATGTAACCACTGCAAAATAAAAATCAGTTGCATGATTTCTAGTTGATACATAAGATTAGGTGATTTGAACCTTCCAGGTTAGCCAGGGAAATTAAGTCAGCAGCAAAAACTTACTATGTCCCAACCACTCTGTTTGTGCTTGCCTCCACTTGTTTCCCTGTTATAGTCCTCGCCAAGCCCAAGTCGGAAATTTTTGGGTTCATTTCTTCGTCAAGTAAGACATTATTAGTTTTCAAATCTCTACAGATAATTCTTAACCTTGAATCATGGTGAAGATAATAAAGCCCTCTAGCAATTTCCAATATAATGCCAAAGCAGATCTCCCAGTTCAGCAACATGCATACCTTTCGATCTAGGTGGATATTCATTATGAAAGCATGAGTTTAGTAAACCGTCTTGACCTTTTCGAATTAGTTATGCTACACCTCTCAACATTTAGTCCAATCTTTTCCCACCATATAATTGATAGGTCCAGTTGAGAAAGAAAGAAAGAAAAATATGTGATTAAAAAGAAAGGAAAAACATTTATTATATTGAAAATTGCTAAGCCTTAGCTTGAGAAACTCACGAAATAAGAAAGAGTCTTAGCTTTTGTTTGGCATATGATACAGTAACATTTTTTCATTTCCTTCAACACAATATCCCAAAAGTCGGACAAGATTCCGATGTTGAAGTTTGGCTATCAACAAAACCTCATTCTTAGATTCTCGTAAGCCTTGTCCCGAACCACTTGAGAGTCTCTTTGTAGCAATTTCTTGTCCTACTGGGAATTTACCCTGAAGCATAATGTTGCACAAAGGTTGTTTGGCAAGCCAACAAAACAAATTCAAATGAATCAAAAACCAAAAAACCTTTTGTAATTGGTTTGAATTATTATTTTTATTTTTTATTTTTTATTTTTTTGAATTTGAGTGTTGGGATTTAAATTTTTCACCTTTTAATAGAGTCAGGTATGATATTACTACTAAGTTATGTATGTAATCACTTGATTTAAATTTTCAAAAACCAATTAAGTTGGTTTTGGCTTTTTCTATGGATTTAGCTCTAAAATAACACCCAAAAAAAAAAAAAAACTAAAACGAAACCAAAACCAAACAACTTCAACTTTTATACACTTAAGTAGTCATATATATTTGTAAAATATTGTTGGTTATCTCATTATGTGTTTTATTACGTTTGTAAAGAGTTTTTTTCCATGTATAATTCCAGTCTTAACATTTTTTTCCTTTGTTTATATATATTGGGGGGCCAAAAAAAATGTCTCCAAAATAATTTTTTCCCACCTCACCATCACTTTTCACTCTTCATATCTTTAAAACGCTATAGTAAAATAAAACTTTAAAAGTCTATAACTTTACATATACAAATACAAATGAGATTTTTTTTTAAACTATATAGAATTTTGAAAGAAACAAAACAATATCTATATTAATAATTTTTTTCAAAAAAATTTTAAAAAATTTATATTTTTTCAATTCAAACAGTTTTTTTCTTTAAACATATTTTTAAAAACAACTTTTTTCTAACAAAAAAAAAATTGTTTCTAAAAGGACATCCAAACGGTCCCATATATTTTAATCGCCTACCTCACGCTTACAACACAAGCCTTGTTCGGCCTTTCCAAACTCAAAAAAAGCTAGCATCTGTTTCTCTATTTGAAAAAAAAAGGGGGGGAGAGAGAGAGAGAGAGAGAGAGTCGCTCACTAAGGTTTCCTTGCATCTGCGCCTCCTTACCACTGCTGTTGTCGCCGATTTCTATCTCTAAAGGCCTCCGGTTAGAAGTCTGTGTTTACAAGTCATGCCTAATTTTGAACTCTGAAAATTATTATTTAGTTGTTGTGGTTTTATATGCTTTATTTCAATACGGAAGCTTAATTTCTGACTTTGAATGTTATACTGTGGTTAAGGATAGCTAATTCCTTAGTTGTGGATGTTTATGCACTCATAAATGGATGAATACTTCACATGGAAAATTTTGTCTCTAATTATAATTGCGATCATGTTGATAAATATTAGTTCAACTCCATTAAAAAATAAACATAAAAAAGAAAGAAAGAGAGCAAACTGAAGTATTTGTATTTGGTTTTGTTTGGGTTGGAGTAGGTCCTCTAAATGATTTTATTTGGTTTAAAACCAATCATTGCATTGGTTTGCACTTTATCTGAAATATGCACCATTTGGTTTGGTTGGACACCCATCATATACGTACTCTAAACAAGCGAACTAGTGCTAGCTCAGTTGGTAAGGGTTAGGTGGGTTAAGGGAGAGATCTCAGGCTCGAATCCTTAAGAACAGTTAGCAATGCATAATGGAATATGTATTTTAAACAAGAAACCTAATGAAAATAAGAAAAATGCCGTAATCGGGATCATTAATTACCTTATAAACAGCGCCAAATCCTCCTTGTCCAAGTTTGTTTGCTTCTGAAAAGTTGTCTGTGGTGGCTAATATGCTTTCCAAACAAACAGATGGTACTTCTATGCCTTTCTTTTCGTCCTCTTTAAATCGGCCTGAATGTGTGAAGCCTCTAATGTTATTTTCACGGTCAGACAAGCTTACTTCCGGATCTGTTTGAATTCTTCTCCTGTTACCTAATTTGAAAGATAATTTCAATTCAATGATCAATAATCCTGTGAAAGAAACTAAAAATATTTTCATAAAGTGTTTCATTTATCTGAGCTGCGGATTGCTTGCACAGTAATTACCTATTTTATTGGCAACAGTTATAATCCTGGCAACGGTTACAATGCAAGGCGCGGCAATAGTTATTACCACAGAAACGATAAACATCACAAACAAGGGAATATAGAACTTCATATTTTGGGAAGATCGTTTAATCTTAGAAGCTGCCAATCGAAGATAAAAAGGATGCCTCCTGCTGTCATCTGCTGCCCGCTGCTTCAGATTTAAAAGATCTCCTGTCCAAATTGAACAATTACTACTGTCATAGGCATAAGCAGTACAAGAGCAGTTATTTAGGCAGCTTGCTTCGCATTCTCCTAAACTCCCTGCTCGTACCAACTGCCGATTATCGGGCCATGACGTGTTGGATATCAGTAGAAATTTATCTCTCCCACCATTAGCAATACTGTTGTTCCCACATTGTCATCTAGATTTTCTCAAGCACCCATTAGAATAATCCTCTAAATCCCAGTCACTCTTCACTTTTGGCTCAAACCCTGGTAAACAACTACAGAAGCACGATGCTTTTTCATTGCAGCTACCATACGCCCCGCAATAAGCATAAACATCGCATTGTAGTCCCTGTTGAGACCAAAAATTATAGGATTTCTTACCAGGCAGCCAATAAAACCCTTTAATCAGGCCCGAAACATCCATCACAGGCCAATGTATTTTGATAATAGAGTTGTTTCTAACAGAATAGGTGAAATAGCTTTCCACATTGTTTGAAACAAACTCTTAAGTCTTGGACAAAATACAGCTCCATTTCTGCTACCCGGTTAAAAGTTTTCCCATTCCAAGATCCGCTAGTCCAGTATTTCCTAGACATATTCCAGAGAATAATAAAGGAGTTGTCACTAACGTCTAGCTCAAGAGAGAAGAGACCCGGGTCAGGGTCCTGCGAATTCTTCCACGAAGTGAGACGCTGGTGTTTTCTCGCTACATTATTGTAAGAAATTTTACCACCAGGCAGCCATGTATCAGCAGGATGATCAAAACTCTGCCACAAAGGTGCAGACGAATTGGATCCATCGTTCAAGACGAGGTTTCACTTGTCTTGAAGAACTGCTTGCACAGAAGCAGGGCTGCCAGTGTAGATCACATCCGCGGACCGAATTGGCAAGTCGGATTCATTGAAAAGAACTAAATTCCCATCAGAGATTCTCAGCTCAGAAGAAAATACATCTGAAACTGGCTTCTCCCTATTGGCCACCAAAACTACTGTCTGGGGAGTGACTTGTTTGTACCACATGCCTATATAGTACTTTGAAGCCTTACCTGGTTTGAAGAATCCCAGCACAAAGACTCCACATGCAGATTCAATGGTTTGGTTTCCATAGAGGGACTGATTTGTAGAGATGGTATCAGCTCCAAGAGAGAGATTGGTGTTGAGAAACAAGCAGAGGAAGGGAGCAACAAGCACAAATCTAAGGTCGGCCTTGGTATCCATCGCAGCAAATATTTTTGCATACAAGCTGAATACTTTAAGGTTCAAAAACTATTATCTAGTTACAATGAAATAAAGGGAGAAACAAGAAGAAGAAAAATCGTGATGTTCAACTTGTTTGAAGGAGTGTCTACAAAAGAAGTTTGCTGAAGTTGATTATCTGACTTCTGAGGTTACAATGACCTGCGCTTGAAGAGTCTATTGAAACTTACCCTAATAAATACTTTTAGTTTCTTACACATGCCTCCATTATCCATCCACTTTTAAGTTTAAAATTGATACTAATTGAACAATTTAATTTTAAGTACTTATGACCTTTGTTTGATTTTATTTATCAGAGTCCTGTGAGTCTTTTTCAATGCAAGAAGAAAAATTTTCGTACTTTTTTTTTTTTTAAATTGACTTTAGTAAAATTTTTAATGTAGTTTTACTTTTTTGTTAAATCATGGGTTTTTGTTCAAAACCTTTTAGTTTTGAAATTTTATGAATTTTTATTTTTTGGTTAGTTAATATTAAAAAGAGTTTAATTAATATAGATTGGTAAGGGCGATATTGCTATTATCAAAATTTTTATTTGATTTAGGGATATTTTGTAAAGGTTTATATTTTATAATTAGATACTTTAGGCATTTGCATAATAAAAGGGATGAAAATGAGTTTTTTTTTTTTTTTTTGGTTGAAGATAAAAATGATAATTTGACTAAACATAAAGTGTGTTTTAGATTTTTTTTTTCCCTCTTTTTTTTTATTTTTATTTTTATTTTTTGCTGATAGTCTATTTTTTCAACTTCTTAGAAGTTAGAAATTAGAGTTTGGTAAGTGTACATAGACCAGTTGACCGCCGCTTTTTTTTTTTTGAAGTTAGACCGTCACTTGCTTAATTCAAATCCCTTTAAAGGAGTCGTCATAGAACCACATGATAATCGATGTAACATTGTCTTCTTTGTTAAAAATGCGCAACCCGAATACTATTCTGCATTAAGAGTTTACGATACAACTTAATATGTGAATTTTTAAGAGCTCTATGATAATAGCTGAGAAATTGGATTGATAGGTCTAAAGGTTACGAACCTAATTTAATTATCATACACAGATATGTATATATATTATGTAATTTAGGATTTCAGTATTATATTTTAATTACATATATTATTCTTATTTTTTTTTATCAATATTTAAATTAATAAATTTCTCCTCCTTTATTTATAGTTTTTCTTTTTATTTAAAATTTTTCACGTAAATATATATATTCTTATTTTTTATTTTTATCGTCTATTTTCACGTTAATTGCTTGATATATCCTTCTTGGAATTAATATCGAACCACGTGGCACGGCCCAAAAGAAAAAGGTAGGAAAGTAACTTCCCCTTTTTTTTTTTTTTTTTTACTCCGCTGCATCTAAACGAACATTAATTTATCCTTTTTTTTTTTTTTCATTTTAGATTTTCTCAAATGGGAGCAGCTAATGGCAACGAAGGCTCAGAGATATCATCTACGCATTTTTTCCTGACGATAAAATCATCGGAAAAGCCAAGATAAATCAATTTGTTCACCTTTTTAGTTTTTTGTCTGGTTTCTAACGAATTATTGAAAATTTGTACATGAAGCCAAGCAGCTTGCATTAAAACCTTTTGTTTATAACTTGCGTATTTTGGATTTGTGTTTATGATGCATGGTGATTTACATGCTTCAGACTTACTTTCCTTTCCAGTTTATGTATTGTCTTTGAACTTGGATCCGCACATACTTTCGCATAAACAAAAGGCCGTTAGTTCATGAGAAATGGCAACATTTCAACCACAAATATTTCTACATATATGGAGCAAAGATAGCTAAAAAGAGTGGTTTTGAATTTTATCGGCCTTGTTCTAAGGTATCTGTGATCCCGTTGATGGATAATGCTGTACTAGAAGAACCAGTGCATGAAAGAGATCTCCTCACAACAAAGGCCGGTTGCTTGGGACTCGGAAGACTAGTGGCTTCGCTCCCGAGCATGAAAAGCACGCTCGACATGGTTGGACGATCGATTGGGTCCTCTTGCACGCACAATAGCCCTACGCTCACGCACCTCAAGAATTCATTTGCATTGCAAGTCTCTCTCAGTGCTGCGTCCATCAGATCTAGTGGCCGGTTTTCTCTCCACAGCTTCCATGCCTGCCACCAAATAGAAATATCTATCCACATTACCACACAGATCATTTTGTGAATGGGGAAAAAAAAATATTTTTTTCAATGTGGTTGTTATACTAACGTAACCAAGAAGGCTCAAAGCATTTTCTGTTTGGTAAAATTCGGTGTTTCTTTTTCCACTGATTATCTCAAGGATGACAACACCAAAACTGAAAACATCGGATTTGATTGAGAAGAACCCTTCTATTGCATACTCTGGAGACATATAACCACTGCAAAAGTAATTTTGTAGTTAGTAAATTGAGTGATAAGTTGTGGTGATATCTTGTCAGTTAGTGTAAAAATTCAATGCAAACAGATTTGGTGATGGTGTTTTACAAAGACTTACTATGTTCCTACTACTCTTTTTGTGGTTGCCTCTGTTTGTTGACCTCCAAAAATTCTCGCCAAGCCGAAGTCAGAAATTTTGGGATTCATCTCATCATCAAGGAGAATGTTGCTGGTTTTTAAATCTCTATGGATAATCCTTAACCTTGAATCATGGTGAAGGTAAAGAAGCCCTCTAGCGATTCCCAAAATGATGTTAAAGCGTTTGTCCCAGTTCAGTAGCACGCATAGTGTGCGATCTTTTCCAATTCAAAACCATGGTTACTAGCCATCTTAAGATATTTCTTAATAACATAAAGCATTGTCATAGAACTAATAATTTCCTAAGGTTTGGGTTAATGAACTCACCAAATATGAAGGAGTCCAAGCTTTTATTGGGCATGTACTCATAGAGCAACATTTTTTCATCTCCTTCAACACAATATCCCAAAAGTCTAACGAGGTTCCGATGCTGAAGTTTAGCAATCAACAATACCTCATTCTTAAATTCCTCCAAGCCTTGTCCTGAACAACTTGAGAGCCTCTTAATAGCAATCTCTTGTCCACTTGCAAACTTTCCCTAAAGTGAAGTTTCACGCAAAAAAAAAAAAAAATTAGTTTTATTGAATTTTTCTGAAAAGGAGGCTTTTGATAACTAGAATGATGGTCACCATGTTACCTTATATACAGAGCCAAATCCTCCTTGTCCCAGTTTATTTGCTTCTGAAAAGTTGTCTGTAGCAGCTAGTATGCTTTCCAAAACGATAAATGGCACTTCTATGCCTTTCTTTTCATCCTCTTTGAACTCCCCTGATTTAATGAATTCTGTTATGTGTCTCTCACTATCATACAAGCTAACTGCCTGAGTTTCCCGATTGTTACGCCTAATATCTGTTTTTTAACATAGTTTAACAAAACCTGTTACTCATTGTTCAAGAGAAAAAAGGAGAAAAAATAATAATAATAAACGATAAACAGTAAACTTTCTTTTGGGTGTCTGTGTATTCGATTCGTTTCATGTGTGTATTGATTTGCCCACTAACTACCTGGCATATCGGCCAAATTTCTTCTTCTCATGCAATATAGAGCACAGATAGTACATGAGACGACCAAAGCAGTTGCTATGATCCCAACGACGATGATAACATAGAGTTCCGTATTTCCCGAAGATCCTCCACCTTCTACAGCAGAAAATTTGGAAATATGTCATTAGCATTATTTAAATGGAAGGTTATAGAAGATAACTTGCAACATTATTTTTGTTTTCCCTTTTCTTTTACATGAGATTGGAATTGGAAAGTGTACGGTGGATGAAAAATTTACCGAATGATCATAACTCTAGATTTCAACATCATCCTGATGATGGTCATTATTTGAGTGTTTTGAGGCAATGCATCTTCTTAAATATAGGATTTCCAGTAATTATAATCACCATGCACTATTTCTTTTTCTGTTCTAGCACTATTTGTCCACTGAGTACTTTCCTAACTGCTAAAGCAAATAAAACTTTTCACGCAAAGAAAATTCTAACATAGGTTCGCGCGAGATAGTACCTTTAATTGAAGTGCAGGCGAAGTTCCGATAATCCCAGAGGAGCGGTGCGTTGCAAATGCACCTTTGTTCCCCAACTTCTGTTACATTGCAAGATGAATTGGGCAAATCGGCGCAGTTGTTGGATGTATCACATATTGGTGGTAATTGATATGGATTCCATTGTATTTCAAGTTCATTTGGTCCTCCATCAGGAAACCAAATATTCGTAGCAACATTGCTTCGCTCCCTAATGCATCCACTGCTCACTTTATACGCTGATGACTGGTTGAACCGTAGAAATTTTCCCAAATCATCCGTTTTTGAGCAAATTGAATTATTCTCGATCTCGATCAATAATTTTCTATTCTCTGGATCAATGTTTGCGACCCGGAAAGAGCCACTAGATGCCAAAAAGTAAACCTGGCCAGTAATTTTATCGCAAATGAAATTGGAGTACATAGAATCACCACAATCACGCCTGGTGCTCAGTGGATAGGGGATTCTGTTGGCACCACAAGTCCCACAGTCCATTTTTATTGGTTCTGCAACATCGTAAAGATCATTGAAAAGATTGGCAAAGTCATCATCATTCCTACAAAACTATGACCAGTTTAAGTCTACCTGTTTAGCATTTTTATGTGGTTGGGAAATAATATACATACAGAACAAAATTATTTAAAAAATAAAAAGAAAAAATATATATGCAAAGTTTAGCCAGAACAAACCAGTACGCATTTCAGTCATGCCTGGGTTGCAAATTCGCTTAGCTAACACTACTTAGAATAGCCTAAGTTCTTTTGCCTTTTGATCAATTTCAGTTATTCAGTTGCTTCATACGCAAAGGTGCCTAAATTTCTTTCAGATAATTCAACATAAGCATTTTTAAAAAAAGGGAACAAAATGAATGTTACCTATATCAGACAATGCCACACGAACATTGATGTCACGGCCATCCCTCGTGAACTCCTGAAGATTGTCTAGTCCATCGAACCACATCCAGCATCCTGGTGCATTGGAATAGGCATCGCAACTACAGTTTTCAAAGCACTTTGTTCTGCAATCTTCCCCTATTTCTAAATCAACATGTTTACCCTGCTTTCCGATTTTCATCTTCGTCAGATTCAAAAAGGTCTCTTTCGTTGTGCAAAGCTTTGATTTTCTTTCACAGCCATCCGAAAAATTTCCAGAGCTCCATCTTTCGGGGAACTTTGGTTTGAACCCGGGTAAACACTTGCAAAAATTGGTGTTCTGACTATTGCAGCTACTAAATTCTCCACAAGCGTTAAACACATGGCAGGCGTCACTTGGTTCCGAACGTAGCAGATATGGCCCCTTGAGGAGTTGTATCTGTCCTGTGAAGTTCATCACCAACCTTGTATCAACGTAATCAGATGCTTTGGAGTACGTTATCGACAAATTCAAGAGATTGTAAGAAATCAATTTAGTTTTGTTTGTTCTGCTCGTGATTTGCCTTTTGACGTTACTTTTTTGAGGGTGAAATGGCCCGGAGAAATTTGATAGCATATAGGACGCTATAGGAGAAATTTCATCAAAGCTAAATACACTATCCAAGGACTGGCTCTTCCAAAGTGGCAACTGCAGCGATCCGTTCTGTATGACGTACCCGTTGTCTCGATCGGGATCTTTCCTGAAGGTGAAATTCCCCTCTGCTGGATCATCTTGACTTCTCCAGGAAATCAACTTTGTGCCTCCGGTCATCTTCATGCCAGGAAGAAACGTATCAGTTGGATGATCAAAACTTTGCCATAGAAAGTCTTGTTGGTTTTCTTCACTGAAAACCAAGTTTCCCGAATCCATAAGAGTCAACTTCCTCTTCACATGATTTTCTCCTCTAACGTTGGCTGACCAAATCATATTCTTGTTACTTTCATCCGTCAGCTTAAGTTCTCCATCTTCTGTAATGAAAAAAACCCCGTCGTTCTTTTCCAGTGATTGATTGCGGTTTGCGATCCATACGACTGTTAGCGGTTCCAATTGGAAGTACCAAATGCCCAAGTAACTCTTGCTGCTTCCTTCTGGGGTGGTGAAGAATCCAAGTTGGAATTTCTTCCCTGCTGAAATCAGAGTTTCGTTTTGGCTGTCTCTAATGGACTCGTTCACTGTTATGGAATCTCTAGAATAGCAGATTGAGAAGGAGGACAGGAACAAAAATGTGTATAAGATATTGGTGGTAACTAACAAGTGCCTTGAAGAGCAAGGAAGAACCATTTTTTGACAGGAAAGAACAGAGATTTTGGTGTTAACTCAGTTCAGTAGTTATTATTTGGTGAAGAATTCTAAGCTGTGATGGTATCCGTATTTTGCTTGTGCTGTTTACCAGGTCAACGTGCATGGATTTCCAGTCTGCCTGGTAAACTAAATTAATATCTAATGTATAATAATAATATTCTATGGCTAACAATGTCTAATAGTATTTTAACCAACAAAAGCTGCGAAGCCCAAATAAAAATGACCAATATTAACGTATACAATCAGTGATGGATCCACCAAGTCTAAAACTTCTGTTCTAGAAACTTTTCTTACATTTTTCCTTTTAATTGGCCTCCCTGAATTTTGCTAATTGCAGTTTTTAGTTGTTATATTTTACAAGTTTCTACTACTCCCCAAAGTTTAATGTAACATTTCTATTACACCTTAAATAATGATTTTAAGTAATTTCGTACTTAATATCTCATATAAATTAAATATCAACTATATAATTTCTATTGTAAATGTAGAACTCGATTATTGGCTAGGTTCAGTTGGAAGAAGAAAAAAAGGAAATACGTAGGTAGAAAAAAAAAATTTAAGAGAAAGATAGAAAATATATATATATAAAAATATAGATAATCGTCTTAATTCACATTCCGTTTAGACAAAAAAAAAATTCTAATTGTCCATAATAATAAGGGATAACAAATTATGAACGCTTAAAGTAAAAGAGAAACTGAGACCACAATTTGTTCTCACTGTATTAGAAGAGACAAAGGCTGAATTGAGAACTTTACCCACATGCAAATTACAAGGAAGTAAGAAGGAAGATGAGAAGAAAAAACATGAGAAGCCAATTAGAATCAGCATTGCATAGAATCCTTAGTTGTGAAAATTATGTCACTACAGTTACTCGTTAACCTGACGCGTAATAAAAAGTGTAATGGGCCTCCTAAGGAAAAGAAGTGGTTGGAGTTGGGAGCCAATGGGAGCCACAAGGAAAAGGGGTCAACATCACAACGCGGGCCTTTTAATTAAAGGGCACCAAGAACAAGTCAAGGTCTTCGAAGTCTGCCCTTTGTCAGTTGTTCGCTATTTAACGCTATCGTCCAACCCATGCCTACGTTTCTGCTCGTCTCTTTGTGAACACGCGGCTTTGCCAAATGCTGGACAATGTCTCCTTCTACTTTTCATGTGTAATGGACTTCCATGATGGATGGATGCATATTGATAAAAAGGGCAATGCTTGATGGCCATATAAACGAGTGTTGGGCGAATTTTCATCCAGTGAAAATTTTAAGTTTAACTTGATTTTTTGAATTTACTTTTCAAATCTACGTTTTAAGTATAAACTTTACGTTTGGTTTAATAATTGAAACTAAATTTTTTGAACTATAATTATTTGATTTTTTAAAAATTAGTTAAACTTTTTTTTACCTATTTAAAAAAAATAAAAATGAGTTTGAAAAATTTAGTTTGAATTGGTGAATCAAACACCTCATTAGAGACTATAGTCAATAAAGAGAATAGAATGTAAACGTCATTTTTCTTTTGTTTCCACCACATTTTGATTTTTCTTCGTTTTGGCGCACGTTTATTGTTAACACTCGCTGGTTCACCCTAAGCCACTGAAAAAAAAAAAAAAAAGAAATCCCACCGCGGAAAGAAAATTCCCACGTGGAGTTGAAGTTGACCTCTCGGAAGTTCTTTAGTTTATATAAAAAAAAAATTTAAGCCAACCAACCGTCGATATGTCCGAGTGGTTAAGGAGACAGACTTGAAATCTGTTGGGCTTCGCCCGCGCAGGTTCGAACCCTGCTGTCGACGTTATCCAGCTTAACGTATTTATTCTCCACTTTTTTGTATTATAATTATTTTTTTTGCTGCCTAAAAAATCATTTGCTCCCCACCCCAAGTTCAAAAAAATATATATATATATTAACTGTATGATCTTAAAATTAAATTATTTGCAAGTTCAAAAAAATTAAATTATTTATATGAATGTCTAAATTAGGAATTATATTTATTTACATGAATGTCTAAATTAATATTTATAAAGACCATGTTATCCTTCATAAAGAAATGATAAAAAAATGAAAGTAAAAATCTCTTAAAAAAATGTCAGATTAAATCTTATATAAAAAAAGGAAAAAAAAATTTACTCGATTTATCATAAAGAGAAAATACTAATTATAATAGATATAAATTATAGATTATGCAAAAAATAACCATTGTATTATATAATTAGTCATTAAGGTAAAGTTGACAATAAATATATAAAAAATTAACTAGTTATTGTAAACAAATAGAAAATACTTTAGAACTTAAAAAAGACACCGTAATGATATAGTAATTATTATTAAAAAAACAAACTAACAAACATCACAATGATGTAGTAACTATCATAAAAAAAACCATATTTAAAAAAATGGTAATGATAAGTAATTATTATTGAGAAATGTGTAATTTCATACCATATTTAAACTTTACAAATTAGCTATTAAAATAAGACCAACAATGATGGAAAAAAATTAATCATAATAGCGTTACAACCAATACTTTAAAAAAAAAAAACCTAAATTATACTTAAAAAATACGTTTCTAAAAAGCCTAAACTAGACTAAAGAAATATGTTTACAAAAAACCTAAATGATGTTAAAAATATGAATCATAATGAAAAAAAAATGATGTTAAATATAGTGAAATGGTAAAGGGTCCTACAAATGGTTGTTGCTTTTTTGACATTTACGTTTTATTATTAAAAATGGACATATTTTGACTAGGGTTATTACATTTTGGTTAATTACTTCCACTGATGGGGTCTAGTTCAAAGTTCATACAGAAGACCAAGCAAGGGTCCTGGCCCATTTAGAAAAGGCCCATTACCATTGTTAGCCCAGAATTTATAGCATTGGGTTGCCTCTCCTTCTCCATCAACCATCCATAATTTGGTTCTTTTTTAGAGTAGAATAGAGGAAATTGAGTGTACATGTTTATGATTTCTGCCTCATAATTCGAAAATCACTTTTTATTTAATATTATAAGAATATAAAAATTCTGAAATGATTACATAAAAGATAATATTTTAGATATATGTTCTTTTGTGATATTTTTAAAAATACCCTTCTGAATAAACTTGTATGAGAAACTTTTCTGATTGAACTCCATAACTACTAGAATAATAAATCTAATACCACACGTCTTAGGCAAAAGCTCTAAGAAAGGAATCAGGTGATACCATAAACTAGTTGTTGAGGTTGTCACTTGTCACTACCCAACTAATATCCTTTTTCATTTATAATGAAACTCATATATAGTTGGGAAATTAAACTACAAATGTGTTATTACACACCCACATGTCATATATAAGGTATTGCATTTTTAACACTAGTGGTTCCTATATTAAGAATAAAGTTTATGGCCAGCAAGTGAGCTCCCCACGTTCGTTTGTTTTGGTGCCCGACACCCTTGTCCAACAATTTTTCCCTTCCTTTTAAGCGAGAGAGGGAAAGGTTTCTCACATGCCCAAAAAAGCACCAAGGTTTTTCCAAAATATATTAACTGGAGTGGATGGTGTTAAATGATAATAAAAAGATTTTTTGGACAAGTTGAAAAGAAACGTTACGTCAAGGCTAATTCGCTTGATTAAAAAGGTAGAAAAATATTAAACATGGTGAGTCCATGATCACTATAATTAATCAATGCTAAAGCTCTAAACAAGAAGAAATCATAAATAAGGATCGGTAATGCCTAAATTTACACATGTTCATACTTTTAAAAACTTCCCCCATCGATGACGTCAAAATTTTGGTTAGTTTCACTTTATCAACTTCATGTCAAAAACAAAATACATCCAAACGGTTATAATTGATATAAACAAAACTCCCACATGTCTTTCTTTACACTTAAAAGGAAAAAAATGATTTAGGACAATCATACTGATATTTTAAACTCCAACAGTAATTTAGGTCTTGTCCCATGTTTTTTTATAAGAAAAAATTCTGATAAAAAACGTTACGTGGTATCAATTCAAAAATCTGTAGTGGTAAAACAAGGCTTCCTCAAGTAGAAATGAAAATGGATACGAAATTTGACATTTTAACCCTCAATCACAACGTTTATTATTAAGGGGGAGTTTGGGGAGGGTGTTGGAGATGTTATTTTTGGGTTGGAAAAAAGTTATTTTGGAAAATGTGTTTGGAAGAAAAAATTGTTTAAGATGAAAAAATAAAAAATTTTAAAAATTTTTTTAGAGAAAAAATATCAATATAAATATTATTTTATTCCTTTTGAAATTCTATACAATTTAAAAAAAAATTATCTCATTTAGACTTGTATATAAAAAGTTATGAATATTTAAAATTTGAAGTTTACTATAATATTTTGGAGATATAAACAGAAAACGTAAGGAAATTTAGAAAAAAAAAAAAAAAAAAAAAAAGAAGAAGAAGGGGCTGGAGTCAATCCCTCGAACGATCCCTAATATTTATTGGTAGTACTATTTTGCTAAAAACAATAAAAGCCAAGTGACACGTCGGCAGGATAAAAACAACCAGGTGTGAGATCACGTGGGCGAGGCGGGCACCTCGGAATGGCACGGTGACACGCAAGCGATTCGAATCTGGGCAATCCTGCCTCTGCCACGAAAGGAAACACGTCAGCAGCGGAGGAATAAATATCCAGTTACTGTAAACACTAACCGAGGCTACGAGGGCTAGGGAAATGGGGTTGGCGTTAGGGTGGGACCCCTGGCCACCAACTGCTTTGTACAGAGACCACATATGCCTTTGTTCCCTCGCCAGCAACCACCTGGCAGTACCAACAGCCATCAGCCATCAGCCATCGGCCCTGCCCTCTCTGCCCCTAGACCGCTCCGTTTTTATTTTCTCTTTAGCTTCAAATTACCTATATATCCTCCCATTCACCTCTCTTGTTCTTTTTCTTTTTAACTTGAACATATAAAATTATCTATCATATTATATTTATAATCAAGTTTAATTAATCTTATTAGTTGAATTAATTTATTACTGTTAAAAAGAGATTTCTATGATACATAAAAAAAAAATACTCAATTGGAAAGGTTTTATATGAATTAAAATTAGATTTCTACTTGTGTAAAAAATTATTAGTTATATGCAAGTTTTTTTATACGATTTTAACCACTGGTTGAAATTTCTTATTTAGTCCTCTCTTCAAATCTTTTGAGTGCATTCTCTTGTTTTTTCCTTCTTTTTACGGTAAGTTTTTTTTTAATTTAGATTAAACTTGATTAAAGGTAGAAAAATGAGATCACTTATCACTTTTTATTTTATTTTTGCCAAAATCTAATTTATATACTTTGTTTCTTATTTTTTTATAGAACATTTTGTTTTTTTTCTTAAATGAAACCTAATTGATACTGTCCCAAAAGAAAGGATTTTAATTGCTCGATTTTTAAATGACAGTAAACATAAATGATACACCACAGGAGCTAAACAGGTGTGGGGGTAGTACAAGTTGAGCTGCTGAGGGATTCGGTCGATGGCATGAAACCTTACCAGAAATGTAATTTCGTAATTAACAGGAAACATCAGGGATATTTCTATAAATGCCCCTCGCTTGCCCTCATTCTTTCTTCCCCTTTCTCAACCGTCTCGGTTCCTGGTAGGACTGCAGGGAAGAGAGAGAGAGAGAGAGAGAGAGAGAGAGAGAACCAAAAAGAGAGAGCAAGAGAGAGAAAGCGTAAGAGAGAGAAAGCGTTGAGACCAGAGCGGACCCTTTGAGGTCTTGAAAGAGAGGAAAACAAAGAAGAGGAGGGAGAGATCATGAAGTACTGCGAGCTTTGCAAGGGTATGGCGAGGACCTACTGCGAGTCCGACCAAGCCAGCCTCTGCTGGAACTGCGACGTCAAAGTCCACGGAGCCAACTTCCTGGTGGCTCGCCACTCCAGGACCGTTCTCTGCCACACCTGCCAGACTCCCACCCCCTGGAAGGCCTCCGGCTCCGAGCTCGGCGTCACCGTCTCCGTCTGCGAGAGCTGCGTCGTCGGAGGGAGAAGAAATTCAGGCCAAGGGGACGGGGAGGAGAGCCTGGGAGGCAATGATGATCAGATCCACGCCGACTACGACGGTGACGAGGAAGCAGCAGATCGTGACGAGGATGAGGAGGACGAGAACGAGGACGAGGACGAGGACGAGGAGGTGGGTGTTGATGACGAAGACGGTGATAACCAGGTGGTGCCCTGGTCGGCGGCCTTGTCGACGACGCCTCCACCGGCGGCGAGCTCTTCGAGTAGCGAAGAGTCGGTGAGCAGGTTCGGCAATGGTTGTGGTGAAGCTTCTAAAGCGTTTTCGCTCAAGAGATTTCGAGAGATTTCCTCCGATCTAACCTCTCAGGTGTTTATCTCTCTCTCTCTCTCTCTCTCTCTCTCTCTCTCTCTCTCTCGATTTTGTTCCTTTTTCTGTTCAAGCAAGAATAATCTGGAACCGTTCTATCAAAAACTCGCAGGATCATCTCAATCGTTCGTCTCCTAAACGGAAGTACTTGTTGGCAGCGATATCTCCGGCGGGTTGGTCGGGTGCCGACGGCGGAGACGCGTCTGCAGAATCAAGACCTTTGAAAGCCTTCAGAACCACGACGGAGTCTCCGGGTCAAACCCAACCCGGTGGCTTTCGCACCGAGTCGGTTGTTGAATCGCTTCGGGAATTTCATCGGCGAGACGCTCGAAATCTCAGTGGATGATCTGGATCCGTTGATCATCCTGCAGAGTCTCGTGGCCGTCCGATCTAAGTAGTCTGTGACGATGATCTTCTAGTGAATCCTCACTCTGACCCTAAGAGGAAAAAAAAAAAGAAAAAAAAAAAAGGGCTTTTAACTCTTAACTGATCCTGATTAGGCGATTAGTTCAGTTTGTATTAAAATCGGAAAGTTTAGATTAGAGTTTAATATTTGATGTGGTCTGTCCCGGCACTATGATTCTGATATTTCATTAATTTATGGTGATGGAATATATTTAGATTGTGGAAAAAGTACGTCAGAAACAAGTTTACCTGCTTCCTCTTTTGTCTTTGTTCTACTTCTGGTCTAAATTTTCATAATTATTCTCTTTTCATGTTCACTGAAATTGGAACCATTATAAATATGAATATGAAAAATATAAGTATGTAAAAGCTATACAGGTTCAATACAGCAATTGAGTTTTCATAGGCTCCTTATGTTTTGGCATTCTACATTTTGAAAAATGCAAATAGATGTTTATTTTTTAAAAATGTATCTTTAAATTTTTAAATTTTTGTGTATGAATGTAAGATATTTTTCGCTTTTGGACATAAAAAAAACTATATTAAAAAATATATATTTTACTTATTTAAATAATTTATCACTTTTGAACATAAAATTTTTTTATTCTAAATATAAAATTTTCATTTTTTAAAAAGGATATTTCATACATAATATGATGATATGTTAAATCCAATGTTAGCTTAGCTCTAAGTAAATTATTAGGAGTTTGAGTGGACTAGAATTCAAAATAAAGAGAATTTAATGATAAAACAACAACAAAAGATTGCAGTAAGAGTAGTTTTAGGAATAACCTATTGGGTAAACTAGAATTCAAATAAAGAGAATTTAAAGAAACAATACAAAAAAAGGTTGAGTTTGAATATTTTGTAGAATTTGAATCACCATTATACTTTAAAAAAAAAAGATAGCATTAGAACACGTTAATGAATCATTAATTGATTATCAAGTATTTGTAATATTGTCGTACTTACATCATCCCTAATGGTGTTTTACTATCACTGAACTTTCTTTTAAGCAAGCTATGATTGATCTCTTTTACTTTTTCCTTTTTAAATTCTGGTTTAAATTTCAACCTCATCCATTTCTCTGATTTTTTTTTTAATGGGTTCGAATAAAGTATGGTGAAAAATAATGAATGTGTTGGCTAATATATAAAGTTTAACACGACTAGTGGTCAAATTCTTATTAATATTTTACGATTTCTCTTTCTATACACAAAATTTATACTTTTTTTTTTTTCTGAATTTACAATAAAAGTACTTATACTATAATCTTTAATTTTACACTACCAATAATAATAGTTGTTTTTAATTGTTAAATTAAATTTTAAATTTTTTATCTACGATGGCATTTTATTTAATTACATCATTAAGAATGATTATTTTAATCATTTGATTAAATTTATAATATTATAATCTACTATTAAAATAATTATATATAACGCATTATAAACCTTTAAAATAAATAATAAAATATTATTAAAAATTTTTATAATTTAATAATAATTCTACACGTAATTTTATAAAAAAATATATAAAATTTAAATTCATCACATCTTAATTTAAAAATATATATATATATTCAAAGATTAAAAAGCAGTTTGTACAATAAAACAAAATAAAACGTTTGTCCTCTGTATCTAAAGCAGGAGGGACATGAGAATATGCCATCGAGGGACTGAACCTTGTATAGTAAGTGAGAAGTGCATTCAGCTTTGGGAGTGGAAAAGACCCTGCACTTAAATAAACGTAGCGTGATAAAAAGTCCTAGAAGAGGCAGGTGTCAGAAGACATCGTGGCCAATATTATGACACGCAAAATTGTATTGCAGGACCTTGGAGGGGGGGCCTCTATTTCATGTGTCGATCCTTGGCAACGCTACCTATTTGTGACCCTTTCTTCCTACCAAAAACTATAAATTCCCCACCTTTTTTTTTTTTTTTTTAAGGCTAAAGAAAAAGGGGTTATAGCAGATGGGGATGTCGTGACTTTGGTCTATATACGGACTATGGCTCTACTACTCGAGGATTTCAGCCGAGCTGCCGGTGGGAACAACAACTTCTCTTGTGACCTTGGCTTGTGCGTTTTCGTTCATTTCATGCCTTGTTTACCCACAATTCTCGCCTTTAAATAAAATAACAGAGAATTATTGGGTGAGCTAGTGGATTACCTTTTAGCAACACCGGTTTATCCATAGCTCTCTAACCAAATCATGCCTGTCGCCTTTTAACTAAATTAATTGAACGCCTTCAAGATTGAAGATTGTTGATAGGTTTAAGCATTTAGGCATAACATTAATCGCTTTATAAAAATATTTTTGCTTTTTTCCTTGTCGCATAATTTTGTCAAAGAGTGTCATGTTATATAATTATTCGCGTTGATTCAAGAGATATTTGTGGGGACGCATTGTTTATTGCAAAATATCTCGGACTTCACGGCCCTTCAGCGGCGTTAAATAATATAAGCAAATATATATATACAAATATTTTTTTTTATTTTTTCATTTGTTTAAAAAACCTTTTGGCTAAAAACTAACGTACAACTAATGGCCCGGCCATCACATCAATTGTGGAGGAACCAGGGGAAGCTTTTTCAACGTAGGAATTCAACTTTTGCTAAGATGTAGGAATTCAACTTGACTATTATTTTAAGTTCGTAATTAGAGGTTGTTATTATTATGGGATTAAAAAAAATCAGCAAACTATCTAAGAACCTCAACCTCAGAAGAGAATGTGGCTGAGGGAATGGTTCTTGGCAACCACATGCTCATCGACCAATAATAACGTGTCTAATCACTTTTTCTTATATTGTTATTTATCACTTGGAGGTTCGTTTTAGTGTTGCTCCTAAGCAACCTTTGACATAAAATAATAATCGTTGAGGGGAAAAATAAAAATAATCGTTTAGGGGGAAAAAAAAAAAAAAAGAAACGGAAAAAAAGGTATCTGGTGGGGCCCTTTTTGTTCATGTGGTGGAGAATTGTTGAGTGTTTCAAGGGATGGTTGTGTGGTGGTGATTGTGTACTTGAGAAATTTCTTAACCACCAGATTCTGTTGTCCTCTGATTACATGATATTTGACAGTGACAAAAGAATTTATTTACTTTATGAACACTGTACGGGGAACTTTTATTTAAAGCTAGTGAAGTTTTTAAAAATTAGATCCCGTAAAAGATTTAAATTTATGTGCAAAAGCAAATGAAATTTGATATAAATATCGCTTTGTTCGGATGATGTCTAATTTTAAAAGAAAAAAAAATTATAAAAAAATGATTGTTTCAATTTTTTTATTATTTTTTTTATTAAAAAAATAAAAATATCTAATTTTTAAATATATTTTGTATAATATATTTAAAAAAATAAATCTTTTTGTACTTATTTTACAATATATTTTTTAACATCTTCTCTTATTTCAAACAATTTTTACATGTTCAAATATTATCTAATTCTTAAAATAAAAAAATTTTTATTTAAATAAAAAATTTTCCTTTTTAAAAAAACATACATCTCACCTAAATAAATATAATTATAAATTATTTCATACCTTATTAAAGAATCTTCCGGGATTTTATTTAGAATTTATCTTGGTTTTTCACAAATAGCTTTTATTCATCATAACACAAAGGGAGTAAAAAAGTAACATAATATTTATTTTATATAACTATGATTTTAAAAATATGCAACATTGACATATATCACCAAAATTTCTTATTGTTACCGTATGTACCGGTTCAGAATATAACATTTGCCTTCTATTTATTATCTTTACAAATAGCCTCCAATCTACATACTCAATCACGTATGGGCTCTTTGATTTTTGGATTTAAATATCACACTTTCTCCAAATTTTTATGTTGTTTAGAAATGGTGCCTATGTCAACTATCCATCAAAAATTGGATAAAAGGCATCATTTGAAGGTGACTTTAATATTATCCTTATTTTTATTTCCGAATCATCATAGAAGGAAAAAAAACTCACTTTTAATCCCTCTCATTCCTCATCCAAAATTTGAGGTCGATTAATAATATTTTATTATGTCTAATTGATTACACTTAGATTATGACAAAACAAAACGGTCAATTATAATAAAAGTAAGATAGTCGATCTCATAAGAAGGTGATCAAAACAAACAAAAGAAATTAGCAAAATAAGAGCATTAGAGAAATAAGCAATCAAATAAGGAAAAGAAAGAAATGTTGTTGTAATTTTAGAACAATTAAATTAAAAGAAAATACAATTTAAAATAGAGAAAATTTATTAATTAAAAGTGGTAAGACATTGAGATTCTTGTATGCTTTGTTCGGCTATTTGGATTTTAATTCATAAATTGACTCAATTAAAAGTTTAACATCCTAAACAATCAATCGGAAGATAAAATTTGAAGAATTTGTGTATCAAAATATATTCGAGCAAATAAAATTCTCAAATTAAGAATCAAGTAGGAATTCGGATCATGACACCACAACACGACACGAACTCGACATGAAAAAATGCGGGTTAGGGTTGGGAAAAAATGGTATGGGTTGGTTTTGGGTCGAATCCGTCTGACACGATCAAAAAACGGGTTAGGTTCAGGTCAACCTGTTTGACACGAAATTGACCCGCAATAACCCGTAGTGTGATGCATGTATTGGACCCATCCTTAATATCTAACAGTATGATGTTTCAACTACACCAATGATTGTTGTTGAATTTTGAGAACTTTTTTTTTTTTTTTTGATAGATTAAGACTTTTAGATAAAGGGAGGAAAATGACTAAGAGAAAAAAAATGAAACTCTTGTACTTTATCTTGGCTACTTGTATATATATTCATTCATTTTAGTTTTTTATTTTCCAACTTTTTTCCTAATTTATTTTCAATAATTAATTAATGTACAAAATAGCCATAATTTTTTTAAGTATTTATTGTATTATAATAATTTGATGAACTTGTCACTGGACTAAAGAAATAAGCAATTTATTTTCATTTTTAGATAGAAGTATTGCATCTCAATCTAATCCAATACCTTAATCTTAGCTTTCTTCTAAGTCTTCTTTCTTTTTCCTTTTTTTTTTGACATCTTTTTTTCTGGCGGGTCAGCGGGTCAACAGGTTGATGGGTCCACGGGTCGTGTCGTGTCAACTAACCCAAAAGTACACTAGTTGACGGGTTGTGCAGGTCGTATCGTGTTAACTCGCCAACCAGTCGTGTTGGGTTTATGTTGAAGCTTTTTTGACCCGACAGGTCATAGGTCATGTTAGGATTGTAATTTTAAAAATTCGTGTTGACTTCAACCCGGCACGAATCCAACCTGTTTACACGAACTGCCACCCTTAAAACCAAGAAAAATTATCTTATAAGAAATTTAAAGACGACAACATACCTCGGAGTGATATTGCAGTAAAAGACTACTCATAAAATAATATCTATCAATATATTATATCACACAACAATCACATAAAAATAGTTTGACTAAATTTATATGAAAATTGACAACAAAATATAGTGATATAAGAATTAAATAAGATAAAAGAAAATTATTTACTTAAATATATAAAACTTGCAAACCATTACAGAATCAAAATCCAGGCAAACTCGCTACACACATAGGATCATCTCTAACCTCACTCAATAATTATAGTCTAACTTGCAAAGCACTCTCACAAAATTCTAGAGAGAAAATATGAAAATAATAACAAGATAAAAATAAGAGAGAAAGATTATATATACAATGTCCTCAAGCCTACCATAAAATGCATTTTTATAGGCATAATTTTATACTATTCTACCTAATTTCTATACAAACTTTTCAAATTTGCTACAGTAATTAGTATACACAATACAAACTTTTCAAATTTGCTACAACAGTCAGTGCACGTATAACATAAAAACTTTTCAAACTTGTTATAGTAGCTACAATAGTTACACTTATTATAGTAGCTATAATAGTCCGTGTACACTTTACTACAGTTACTACAACACTGGTACATGTATTTTGGAAGGATCCAGTGCGGTAAGATGTATAATAAGCTTGGTTTTTATAGTTTCTTAACGTGAATAATGATGTCCGATGAGACCTACTTCCAACATATAAATTTTTCATCTCAATTTGACACTGCAGAAAAACAAAGTATTAAAATTTAATATTTCTAAAATAAAATGCTATAGTAAACTTATAGAAAATATTTAATTTTAAACTTATTTTATATACTATTACTAAAAGAAAAAGATAAGATTGAATAAAGCAGAATTAAATAAAGATTTTACGAAATTTATAAAATATATAAATTAAAGTACACTAAACAAAACAAATAAAAAACAACTAAAATTCTCAAGGATAAGCCAATTTTTATACATGAAAAAGTGATAAAATAACTCTATTTTATAGAGTTATGATTAATCTCTATTTAATACCATAAAAGATTTAATGGATGACAACTGGATGAGGTAAGGCAAGGAATGGTTCTCCATCATCATTTCAAGAAATTATTCAGTAGTCTGGGTGTATTATGTTGTTATGCTTATGTAGTATATTCGTTTAATACAGTTATCAATATTAGCTATTATAGTCATCAACATTTATTTGAAAAGAAAATAGTGATGAGGAATTTAAAACATAATTAACATTTAACAAATCACCTAAATATTAAACATTTATTGAATGGGTGTATCACATAAGTATTATAACATAGTACACCCAATCTACTGAATAATTTCCCATCCTTGCACAAAAATAGGTGGGATGGGATAGGAGAATCCCCCGTTGAGGGATCATTTCTCATACCCATTTCAATTACTAAACTTTTGGGGCGTTTGGTAAAAGTTTTACATTTTAATCATATTCAAATGCAATGCAATTTTACATCAAACGTAAAATTTTACATTTAAATATAATCATTTTCAACAGTGCTACGAAAATAATTACTATTCAAAAGTTTTTTAAAATAATCACATCAATTTTTTAACTCCACTATTTATCTTTACTTTTACCAATTATATCAACTTTTCAACTCTAAAATACTTTTCATCTAAACACACATTTTATTCAAATACAAAACAAATACTTTTTAACTAAATTCAACACTCAAAAAACGAATTGTATTTAAATATAATTAAAACGCAATGCGTTTACCAAACGTTTCATTAGTAAGTTAGAAATAAAAATTAAGCTTAAACTTTGGAATAAATCCAATTAAAAAATTCAATAATATAAAAACGAATAAATAAACTCCAACAAAATAGGTATACAGAACAATGCTCGGGATTAGGATTTTGAGTATAAAATAAAATGTATATTTTTTTCTTACATATATACACACATATATATATATATGTATGGGTGGAAAGTGTTTCCTTTTGAGTATAAAATAAAATGTATATTTTTTTCTTACATATATACACATATATATATATATGTATGGGTGGAAAGTGTTTCCCTTATCTCTGAGTTGTCGTCTTGATCCCAATTTGAGGATAAGGACTTGTCTCCATTCGTGTTCGAAACCCTGTTAATAATTCTCAGTCCTTATTATGTCATTGGGAGGAGAAATACTATAATCACTCTTTTTTTCCCTTTCTAAATTCACGTTTATCTACATCCTGTTTTCCTATAAAGTTAAAGAATAAAGATAGACCATTGTTTTCCTTTTAATTACACTCTACCATTCTCTCTCTTTATTATTTGCAATAGTTATTTTCTTTTTTTTTAATACTTTTTTTGAAAATATGGTAATATCCTTGTTTACTTATTTTGAAACATTATACATAAACGTGTTTTTAACACTAACGTCTCTGTTTGTTTTTGTTTGTTATTTTATAATTATGTGTTCTACTTTTTAGTAAACCTATTCCGAGTACATTATATAATCCTCTCTATAACGTTTTTTAGTAAATGCGTAATCCGAACATGTTATATGTATATGTGTGTATATATATATTATATCATTCAATTTATATTTAATCATTTTCAAACTGTAAAAACGTAATTTTAAAAATTAAAAAAAAAAGGCCTATCCTACTAGAAAATGGCTTTTTTCCACGTTGAATGATAGATTTTTATCCAGATTCTCACGTTTTAATTCTGGTCGCCCAATGCACCTATGGCATAATACAACGTGTTTTCAAACAAGGGGGTGTTGCCACTTTCGTTCATTCCAAATCTAGTAGGTAACTACACAAATTTGCATTTTCTTGTAGTTTTTGTTGTAGTAAAAGAGAGTAGAACAAGAAATGGCGGCAAAGACAACAAAAGTAAAGATAGGTTTGAGGCGTATTATAGATACTTTCCTTTAATGTTTTATTTGCTTTCACTACTAAATTTGTTAAAGAGTTTAATGGTAAATTAACTCCAAGATACAACAAACCCTTGAACATAATATTTAGTAAATAATATTATATTCTAGAACAAAAGAATGAAATCTACAGAGTTTCAGGAGATTTTATAAAGTCAAAGGTATCATTTTCATGAATTAATGCAATCATGTCAAACCATGTAACTTTTCTCAAGTGATACCTCTTCATGCATAGGTATCTCTTTAATTACCAACATAATTATCACAATTGGTATTTAGTTATTAATAATTATTAAGTTATGTATAAAAATATACATTCAACAAACACACTGATTTAAAATAATTCAAAAAACACGTTTTTCTGATACATATTAGCATGAATAGGTGCCATAACCACGCAGACTTAGTGTTAAGGCACTAGACACATTGCTAAGGCATTAGGCCTTTTCCTGTTATAGCCTGAGGTGCTTCGAAATAGCACTTATGCTCTGAGCTCTCTATATTTTATTTTGACCTTAGGTTGATCATTGATATCATATGAGGGTGTTGTATATATGACAAGGTTATTGGATAGCGGCTATACACTAGCTTACATAATACGGTTTATAATTGAGAATACAGTTTCAGATTTATATTGACGTGACTCTAAAACTAATATTATGTAATTATTTATTTAGTATAGAATAATAAATATATGGATTATTGAAGCTCACATTATATATATACAATCAGTTCTTTTACTAGTTTCGCATAATTTCTTAATAGATGGTAATTGATTAGGGCATTCTTTATGATTTTTATTTTTGAACTTAGTAAAGAGAAAATCCAAGTCACCTTTAGTGAGGTGTAGGTGTTTTCAGGGTTGGGGGTAGACTAAAAATTTTGTTTTGTTTAATTGATGAGATAAATATTTAATTTGTATAAATATTTATTTAGAAGACTAATTTATTGTGTTTATATTTTGAGATAAATATGAGATTGATTTAAATTTTAAAAGATATGGATAAATAATTAATTTAAATATCTAGAGAATATTATTTAAATAAATGTTTTAAATTATATATGGAGATTATCTTATTTAAATTTAAATTGAACAAAATCTTGTCCTTTTGTGCTCTAAAGTAAGAATGAGGAAAGAAAAGATAATTTAACTTATTTGATTTTATTTTAGATGATTATTACATAATTTTTTAATTCAAATAAAGTTGTCATGATTTATTTTGAATTTAAACTGGATTTATGAAACATTATTCATACAGATAAAATCACAAGATTTGTAGAGATTGAGATTTGAATTAAATTTTAAATCTCCTTACTTATGGTGGACGTTTTTTTGTGACTTCCCTAAGGAGAGAAAAAACGCCAAATAGGAAGAAATGAGAGAGAGAAAATCTTTTCAAGTATCCTATTTAAATTTGAAAACTACCTAGTATATTCATCATAAATAGGTACCTTTAGGCTCCTATTTTTCTCAGACCTAAGACTTTCAGGTGGGAGAATTTATTATCATAACTCTCACTAATAATAATAAATTTTTAAAGTTTTATGTGATTGGAAAGAGACAAGTCATGTGAATAGTGATCGAACAGCTGAGTGCTCACACACTTCACCATCCGAGAATTGGAGAATAGTAAAAAAAAAAAGCTAGTTGGTTGAAGCTTTCTTGATCATATCCTCTAGCATTCTTAGTGTTTTCCTTAAAAGGTATATAGACTGTTATGTGATTTAATGTATATGGCAACAAGAGTCAGTATGATCTTTTAGAAAATTTTTAAAATTTCGATGCACATGCTTTGATTGATTTTCCTGCAATTAGGTTACCATCACCTGTGATTCTTTCATAAAAAGATTTCAGTCCCATTCCACTAGATGCATCCTTAACTAAATCTCTCAAAAGACCTTTTGTCAAGGGATCCGCTAGGTTCTTATTTGTCTCAACATAAGCAACATTAATAATATCATTTGTTATTAGTTGTTTCACATGTTCATGTCTTAAGCTAATATATCTAGATATTCCGTATACACTTTGTTATAATCCCTAGACAATGTTGCTTCACTATTATAGTACAAAGAAATAAATGGTATCGGTTGTGACTACAACTCAACATCAAATAATAAATTTCTTAACCATTATGTTTCTTTGCCTACAGCTACAAGTGCTCCAAACTCACTGTACACATTTGTTTCTTAGAAGCCAAGACAGTTCCTTATGCAATTGTAAAAATCCAATCAGATGTGGATTTATTATCACTAGCATTGGTTATCTAGCTAGCATCCAAATACCTTTCTAGTAGTAGAGGATAATCATCATAAAACAAACCCATATTAATGGTCCTTTTAAGATAACTAAGTTTTTTTTTTTTTTCAATTGCATTCCAATGCTCAACTCTTGGGTTACTCATGAACCTTGACATTTTGCATACCGCAAAAGCTATATCCAGCCTATACAATGCATAGCATACATTAAGCTACTAATCACACTAGCGTATTCTAGCTTCGATCTCGTTTGGCCTGAATTTTCTAATAATTTAATACTAGGATCATATGGGATTTTAGCCTCTTTAAACTTTAAATGATTGAATCTAAGAAGCACCTTCTTAATATAATGAGATTGACATAACTAGTAACCCCCACTATGCTTTCTATCCTTTACACCTAAGATGGTATCTACCTCATCAAGATCTTTTATCTTAAATTATGAAGTTAAATATTTCTTAGTATCATTTATCCCTTACATGTTTTTTCCAAAGATAAGCAAGTCATCAACATACAAATATAAAATCACACTAAAGTCATTTGTAAATTTAAAATATATGCATTTATTTGTGTAATCATGCTTAAAACCATGAGACAAAATAATGGAATCAAACTTCTCATGCCATTGTTTTGATGCTTGCTTTAATCCATTAAGCGACTTGTCCAACTTGCAAACCTTTTTATCATTTCTAGGTAATACAAACATCTCAAGTTGTTCCATGTATATTTCTTCATCTAAATCACCATTTGGAAAAGCTGTCTTTATGTCCATTTGGTACACAAGCAAATTATACATTGAAGCAATTGCAAATAGCACTCTAATAGATGTTAATCTAGCTAAAAGAGCATATGTATCAAAGTTGTTTATACCACATTTTTGTTCAAAACCCTTGGCTATCAATCTAACCTTGCAAGTTTATATGGACCCATTGATATTGTATTTTCTTCTAAACAAAAACATCGATATTGTATTAACCAAAACCTATGTTTGATTAAACATAATTAAATCCATTTCATCATTTATAGCTTTTCTCTAAAAAGAGGCATCTTTAGATAACATAGCTTTGCCAAATGTCTTAGGATCTTCTTTAACATTTAACAACAATGATATCTTATTAAGTACACTATTTCAATCTCCTTCAATCAAGAAGGCTAAAGCTTGAGATGAAATAAGATTCACTGCTAAACATTCTCTTTTCTTTCACGTTGACTGCTCCTTGGTTCAAAAGGTGTCATAGACTCTTTTCTTTTATTGTAAATAGAGGTACCAAGAGCATAGTCACATGGTTGATCAATTTTAGATTCAAATTCAATAGTAGAATCAAGACTAAATCTATTTTCAATAAGTTTCACATCTCCACATTCCACAATTACATTAGAATCTAGATTCAATAATCTATATGCCTTGGAATTTTTAGCATATCCTACAAAAACACTTTTAACTCCTCTTCCAACTAACTTTGATGATTTAGAGCCATGCATTCTATAGGAAGCTAAACAGCCCTACACCCTAGAATACAGCAAGTTTGGTTTTTTTCTTTTCCATATTTTTTATGGAGAAACATGTGTTTTCATAGATGTTATCCTATTATGAACATGACATTGTAGTAAGTAAAGCTTACCCCTATGAATTATTTGGAAATTTAGCATTAAGAAACATAGAGTTAATCATATTCATAAAAATCATATTTCTTTTTTTAAGCCAAATCATTTTGTTGAAGAGTAAACAAGATTGACTTTTGGTGAATAATACCGTGCTCTTCATAGAAGGCATCAAACTCATTTGAAAAATACTCACCTCCTCTATCATTTCACACCATTTTAATCTTTCTATCTTTTTGGCTCTTAGCTTCAGCCTTGAAGAGTTTGAACTTATCAAAGGCTTTATATTTTGTTCTAATCAAGTATACATAAGTATATTTAGAACAATCATTAATAAAAGTGATAAAGTATCTTTTCCTTCCATTTTTCAAAATACCATTATACTCACAAATATCGGTATGAACTATATCCAATATTTGAGTATTTCATTCAATTTTAGGAAAAGGTTTCTTAGTCAATTTTGCTTGTATGCAAATCTCACACTTATCATGTTTTATAACTTTGCAATTAATCAAACCATGTTTAGACATGCATTTCAAAGATCTAAAATTTAAGTGTACTAAACGAGTATACCAAACATCAAAAGAGTCAATACCATAGACAAAATTTGTATCTTTATTATCATTAATGCTTAGTTTGTATATGCCTTTACTAGAATAGCCCCTTCCAACAAAAGCTCCATTATTAGATACAAGACATGTGTTGCCCTTAATTATAATCTTAAGCTCTCTCTTACACATAAGACTAGTAGATACAAGATTCTTTCTAATATCATGAACATGGAAGACATTGTTTAATTAATTTCTAGCATTCCTTTCCCAACAAACACCGTTATGTTATGATTCCCCGTGAGAACTGTTTGTCCTTTCTTTTCCATTAGTATGATGAGAATAATTTCTTGTCATTACAAACATGAATGGTAACACTAGAATTGAGCTGCCAGTCATAGGACTTTGTTATAGTCATATTGGTTTCAGTAATCATGCCAATTTCCATCTCCAAGACCATAGCACATATCTGTTCGGATTTATCTTCAACAACATTGGCTTTGTTGATGTTAATTTATTCCTTTTTCTTCTTGTACCTATAGTCACTTTAGCGATGGCTTTTCTTTCCATAGAAGAAATAATTTTCGGAAAACTTTTTTTTTTTTGGCACTGGACTTCTTGAACTTCTTGTCATTATTGACTTTGAAGTTCTTTTGAAACTTACTTGCTTTGGTGACATGAACTTTAGATGAATCTACAACCTTACCCTTGGGATCACGAGACCTATTCTTTTCTTTGATCCTCAAATGTTTTTGTAATTCCTCCAAAATTATATCTTCTCTCTTATGAAAGAGTTTCTTTCTATAACCATTCCAACTTTGGGGCAATTTAACAATAATAGGCCCCACTTAGAATGATTCAAAAATTTCTACTTCAATTCTCAAAGCTTAGTAACAATGGCTTACAGCTCATGTATTTGATCAAGGACGGACTTGGAATCGGTCATGACAAACTCAAGATATTTTAGGATAAGGAATTTGTCCATACCTTTTTTCTCAGTTTTGTACTTAAATTCAAGAGCATTCCATGTCTCTACTAAAGACTCCATCTAATTCTAGAGATCATAGAGCCTATTGAAGAGTGTGTTGAGAATGTGGTGAAATTAGTACCATCAAAACGATCAAGTTGGACATTTAGATTGAGCAAAGAGGTCATATTCTTTTCAACCTCCATTGCAGTAGATTAAAACATTAAAGATTATTGTAGTAAAAAAGAGTAGAACAAGAACTGGAGGCAAAGAAAACAAAAGTAAAGATGGGTTTGAGGCATTATATGAATACTTTTCTTTAAGGTTTTATTTGTCCTCATACTAAGTTTGGTAAAGAATTTAATAGTAAACTATTCTCAAAATACAACAAACTCTTAAACATAATATCTACCTTATAATATTGTATTCCAAAATAAAAGTATGAAATCTATAAAGTGTTTGGAGATTTCATAAAGATAGAGGTTACATTTTTATGAACTGATGTAACCATATCAAATTATATAACTTTTCACAGTAATATCTCTTGATGCATAGGCATATCTTTAATCATTAACATAATTATCATAATTAGTATGTTAGTTATTGATAATTATTCAATTATGTATGAAAATTTATATTCAACAAACACACCGGCTCGAAACAACACAAAAACACATTTTTCTATCACGTATTAGCATGAACGGAGGCCATAACTACCCAGACTCAGTGCTGAGGCATTACGAGATAATGGTGAGGCACTAGGCCTTTTCCTGATATAGCGTTAAGGCACTTTGGGATAGCACTTAGACATTGAACTCTGTCTTTTATTTTCCTAATTCATATTTCTGGCGCCTAGGCGCTTCAAGATAGCGCTAAGGCATTAGGCTTTTTGCCTTATTTCGTTTTAAAACGTTATGGCACAACATGTTGATAAATAATTACACTAAAATGTTTATTTTTAAATTCTTTATGTATGTTTTGATCTTATATTATATGAAAGATATATTAAAATCTCTAACGGTTTCCTAGCCGAAGGAGATGTTTTCAGCACCTATTACTCCTGCTGAGGTACAGAGGGAAACAAATGAGTATCAAGTCGCATTAAAGCGATTATTCAAAAAGGAAGATTGACTAAATATTCTACATTTCAAAGGGTCCAATTTCAATTCCAAATGGCAGTCCATTTTTCTAATGAGAAGGCATTGGACTAAAATAATCTGAATTCATTAAGGCTAAAACGCTCACCATTTATTTTTATTCCTAAAAAAATGTTCACCGAGTAATCCTGATAGGTACTCCCCTTTTTGATGACATGATACATGGGCTAGAAGTCAATAACTAATATAATTTTTACCCAAAACCAGAACATGTATTAAAAATACATATATATGATGATAATAAAAATTGATATAGTGGTGTCTTTTGAACTTTAAAATTATTCTCACTTGATTATTTAAACTTTAAAACCTTTCCTTTTTCTCCTTTTAGATTTTTAAAAAATCTCACTTAACTACTTTTATTAAATTTTTTCTTAAAAACTGACTTAAAAAAAAAAAAAAGAACTAGTCTCACTTAGGGCTCATTTGATGCAAGATTTCGAGTTAAAAATTTAGGTTAAGTTTGAAATGAGTTAAACTATGAAATAAAACATGAAAATTTTATCTTGAGTTAAAAGTAGTTAAATAATAAAAGTTGAGTTTTAACTTATATTGAGAATTATGCTTCCCTTATAATTTTTCATGTGATTGATACCTTTTTTTTGTATAAGAGAATATTTGTGAATAGTATTTTTGAGTTCAAAATATTGTATAAATCATAAATTAAAAAACTTGAAATGGAATTGTGAACCAAATGAAGGATTAAATTCAAAATTAATTTTTTGGTCTTGAAACCTAACATCAAACGAGACCTTGATCATTTTGTTAGAATTTCAATTAAAAACAAAAAGAAAACCACATGGTTACACTTAACTCTCTTTTTGGTCTGTTTTTAACATAAGTTCTAAAAGCAAAAATTAAATTGTTCTAATTCAAAATTCAAAATAAATATGGCTATTTAAAATTCATGTATCATGCAGCCAAATGAGACAAACACTAAAATTAAGGGATACAAACAAGTACGTGGTCAAGCTTACATGGTCAATTGGAGGTCTCTTTCAATTTGATCCACTTTATTTTTTTTCCTCCCTCTCAAAACCTTTGGCGGGGTTCAAGGTGCCACCTAAGAAATTTAAAATGTTTTCACGGCTTAAAAAGGGTTAATAATAATAAGTCTGAGCGCACTAAACTTATTTAGGTTCCCAATCCTCCTTCATATGTTCACTTGCAACTTGAACAAGACTGTTTTAAATAGGTCAGCTTGCTACATTATTCCATATCACATGGGAGGGCCAAACAAGGTGCTTGTCATTTTTTGTGCCTTTTGTAGGGCACTTTATGCTTGCAATTAAGATTGCCGGTCCAAATCTGGCAAGAGAAGTAACTGTTTGTGAACCCTACATGGACTTCCATTAGTGAAACTAGAATTGTACTCGAATTATCATTTGAAGCCGAGGAAACGACAAAATTAGATTTCAAGCCCCTAAGTGCAAGTCTTATCCTCAGTTCCAAGTGCGTGAAAAATCATTGTCAAGTTGAAAGCCCACACTTAGTACGACCACAAAAGACAAGACACAAAATTTCGAACTTGTTTGTCCATTACGAAAGCGTCCGTATTAATTCCTCCCGAGTTCGGAGTTTCTCATGATAGGGGTATGCTATCGGTAGTGCACATCAAAATTTTTTCTAATGTAAAATTAATAATTACACTTTTAGTACAATTCAATGGTTTAAAACAGAACTCGCAGTAGAATTCTCACATTTTGCCATGTTTTCAAATTATGTTGTATTCACCTTATTTTTTATGATTTACAATTGTCCATTAATTTAAAAATAATAATAAATAAAAACTTTAACTTTCTGCTGGCTAGTAATAAACCATGGAAGGAACATAATAATTGCAAATTGCAAGAGCGAACAAACTGCAAACAGAACTGGTTTCCACAGAACTTTTATTGACCATTAAACATAGCAATAAACATCCATTTCCTTGAATTGTATATGATAATCACAAGTGAGAATAACCGAGAAACAAACACCAGTCCCCTTACTCTACCAGGGGAGAAAAGTGTTGGAAAAAGAAAGTTTAGAATTAATACATTTTCAGCAGGAAACTATGTTAACAGGACATGGCTCTGAAATGATTAAGAAAGGTTTATGGGTTGGCCACATAGTTGCTCCAGTTCGCTCTCCAGAACTTTCAATAAATTTGCTTTATTCCGCCTGTAGACCCAAGCTTGAGAATTGGGATCCCAGTCGAATCTCGAAGGACCACTGCATGAGAAAACGAGGCACCGCAGATAGTATTGGATGCACGAGAAACATATGAAGAATTTGCATTGATATTACCATCTGAATAAAGCACCAACATAACAACCCAGAGGAAAGCATATTGAGCCAAAAAAAAAAAAACATGTAAGTAGTTCAAGACCTTATATCAGTATACCCTTGTAAGATGGGGCCAAAGTAATACCAAAGTAACATTATTTCTGGGGAAAAGAGATTATAAAGCATCCCTTTCTTAAAGCATTGCAATTATTTAGCAATAAGCCTTTCAACGCAAAGTTCGACTCCTAGGTTGACCAGACATTAAGTTATACATTTCCTCGACAGAGGAATTGTAAGAGACGGTGAATATCCTCTCCAGGGATTTAGCCAGGAGGGGGGAAAAAAAAGGATCGTCCTCTCCTTTGATAAAAACATAAACCTGTTTGAATGACTCTCCAAGGTTACATGGCGCCCAAGGAATCATGTCACATCTAAACCTTCCAGATAACTTAAACTCTTATCACCTTCAAGCGATACAGCTATACTGTTGTTCATGGTAGAATTTTCCTGGATAATTTCTTACTTACTTGCCTCTATGAGAGCATAACAAACCCCAAAGAGAGGAACGCATACGCTATTTCAATAACAAAATGAAGGAAACATTAATGGAAATAACCCTCCACCCCTGCAACTAAAGTTTACTACACAGAAAGAATATATGGATTCCCCAATGAAAATGCATCAAGTTTGTAAGCCACATTATAAAAAACATCAATTGACAACAGATTCATATTCATTCATAAACATGGCAAACAAATGGTCCAACTCCAAGCAAGAAACATTGTAAACCATCACCTTACTGGGGAAGAAAGCCAAATTTGCCTATTAGGAGTTTGTTTGTTCAAGACATATGTTCCTAAATCCCCGAGCTTCACGGTTAAAACGTCGTTCTGCCAAATTCAGACCCCGTTCGCATTAGAACAAGTATAATATCTTTCATAAGAGTGTCAACATACAAACTCATAATATTTTGTTCTTCTTCAAAAAGGAAGAGAAGAAACTCATCTCACCCCATAGTCTATGTCAAAGCCATCAACTTGAACTGTATCTCCATACTCCTGTCAAACAACCCCCAAAAAGGAAACATGCGAATGAGCTACATACCAAGTCTAAGCTATTACTCTCTGCAAAAAGCCTTGCTTTTATTTATTCACTTATTTATTCATTTATTTTTTCGGGTAAGGTTTCTTTTTAGCGTATCAAACAATATGATACTTTTTTGAGTGTGGATTTGCCCAAAATTCTAGATAAATTTAAAAAAAAAAAATCAGAACTTTCCATGCGTAAATTCGGAAAAAAAAAAAAAAAGAAAAGAAAAGAAAAGAAAAGGAAGCAAAGGAATTGAACGACATAATTACATCGAATTTCTCTTGAAGATCATGTATTGTGGAATCAGCTAGTCTGTGAAATTCACCCTCCTGCAGCAGAGAACTGTATTCACATTAATCATTAGCATATTCCCAATTCAAAACTGAAGTTTCTGACTCAATTACGTCAAAAACGAGAACCAATTTCAATTTTGAAGCTCGCGATTTCATATCCTCATCTTTCTCAGCAACCAATCAGAAAATCCGAAAGTTCTTCCTATTGAAAGACGTACCGATAGTCGATGGCGGCGGGGCCTTGAGAGCTTTCATCGAGGCTCAGAGGTCCGGAGCAGAAGCTTCTAGAAGCGACGGAAGAAGAAGGTGCCTGAGAGATATCAGATATAGCGATACATCTCGAAGCTTCTAGAACATACGAGTAGCTCGAAGATGAGAAGGACGATAGAGGTGGAAGCTTGGAGAGCCTCCACAGCCTTCTCAGTGGAAGCAATTTCGACGCCATTGGAGTCACATTAGCAAACAGAAGTCGTGCTCGAGTGAGGAAAACGATTTTTTGGAGTGGCAAAGACTAATGGGCCTAGGGCAATTTAGCCAATCATAAGCCCCGAAGAATTTGAGTGAGGCCCACTTTTTTTTATAAGGCTCAACTATGGTTGAGCCCGGTCCGCAGGCTCAAATGACAAAACACAAAAAGAGGAAGGAAGGAATGAGCTAATGGGAGTTCTTAAAAAATAATTGAAATAGATAGCAGTTAAATAACAAATTTATCAGAGGTATACACATATTTTATTAAATATTTTTATTAAGTAAATAAGGTATTTATAAAATGTAAATATTATTTACTTAATATACAAATGTATTTTTAATCTGATAAATCGGACGTAAATAAATTATTATTTACATGATAGATATACTATTTATTATAAATATTTTAAGAACGTATTATTTATTTTAATTTTTCTTTAAAAACTATTATTTACTATAATTTCAAATATGAAATAGCATTTTAGTATACATGTTTTGGATTTTTACTATAAAATCACTTTTTATCTCATATTGTAAGAGATAAAAAATCTATAGTTTGTTTAAATGGCATAGCTAAATCTGAACGTAGTTCAAAAATAGACCAAAAAATTGTTTAGTTAAAATTTTTCTATCTCTATTTCCGTGTTAGAATTAAAATCTTTTCATATTTGAAAAGACTTTATTTATCCTCTTGAACATTTTTTTTAAAGACTTTGGTTTAATTTAAAATAATTTTCTATCTCTTATTCACTTTTCTCATTTCCTTTTTAGAATGAGCTCAATTTTATCAAACAATTTTACTGTTTTAGAAATATAAATTTTTTACCCATTCAAACACTATTTCATTTTTTGATTAAAAATACTTTCTAATATAAAATAATACATTTTTTCTTTCGATAATGGATATCTCATCTAAATGAAAGATTATAAATGGGATAATATTTTAAAAATATACTATATTTGGAATTTCTCAAACCCTCCACCTACAAAGAGGAGAATAAGAATAAGAAGAAAAAGAAGGAAAAAAAAAAAAAAAAAAAAAAAAGCTCCTCCCTCGCTGCTTGTTGGCAGCTAGAAGAGGACAAAAACCTCCCCTCCCTTAAAACATAAGGATTTTTTTATGTATTTTCACAACTATTATAAGTATTTTTTGTGTTCGTTATCACACAAACTTCAAACGAATGGTAAAAGATGATGACATTGTAAATGAATGTAAGCAACATAAGATTGAGGTTATATTGTAGTGTTTACCTACTTGTTTACGTTGTGGGGGGAAAAAGTTACTTAAAAATAAGTTGCTTTTTTTTTTTTAAGTAACTTTTTATTTATTTTACTTTAGGTAAGGATTTTTTATTTTTTTGAACTTGAAACAAATGGATACGAACTTTATAATTTTAAGTGGAATCAAGTATGATATTATTATTAGCTTATGCCTACAATTATTATTGTTTATTAAACTTAACAGAATATCATTATCAAAAATGTCCTCATAATTAAAAAATTATTGACTTGTATTATATAAACTTAGAAAGTATGCATAATCAACACCAAAGGTGTCCAAATACTAAGCGATCGTTTGGTGAACACATTGCATTTACATTGCATTTGAATGCATTAAATGTAATTTGTATTTAGAAGAAAAGCATTAGCATTGCATTTGAATGCAATGTGTGTTTGGGTGAAAAGTATTTGAATTGTATTTTAATAATGAATATGTGATGTGATGGGTAAAAGTAGAGAGAAAAAAAAAGGGAAAGAGAAAATATATGATATAATTAAAAAAAGTAATAAAAAAATAAAATAATAAATAGTGATTGTGTTGGATTTAAAATGTGATGTGATTGGTATTTGAATGAAATGTTTTTATATTTGGGGGAAAATTGCATTGCATTCAAATGTAATGTAAAAAAAATGTGTTGCCCAAACGTGGGCTAATATTCCTTTTTTTTTTTCCTTCTATTATATTGAGCGGATTCATTAAACTCTTATTATTCATTTTGTAAAAGAAAAATTCCTCTTTTTTTTCTTTTATCTTTAATATCATATCTAATCAAAATGAACTATGTGAATTTTGTCTCTACACAAAAAATTTTGTGGTTAATTCTTAGTATAATAACTTTGTTAAGTATCATAAAAAAAATTTTAAAAAAATCATAATTGGTTATTCTTGAAAACCGGAAAAATTTAAATATCAAAGTTACAATGTTTCAGATTTCTCTTGAAAAAGCATCGATTTTATTTAATGAAAGATAGTTGTACTAATCACCCAAATAATTTTACTTAAACCTAATGTTGAGATAATTTTGAGTGATAAAAAAAACATAAGGCTGAGTTTTGTGTGACTTATTAAAAAAATAAATAATCTGAACATTCTTGTACGATATGTTATAAATTTCTGCATTTTCATTAAACACGTAAAGAAATAATGGTAGATATACACAAAAACAAGTGAACCGTGATTGAACACTTTGTAAGCAATTTTGTGGACTTTTCCTTCCCTCTCGATAATTCTTTTTTCTTAGTAACAGCCATCAAGTGCGACCAAGATTAACTTTGTTATTTCTTATCCACAATCTAACTATCAATAAATTTTAGAGGTCAATGTTTTTTCTTTTTTCTTTTTCCTTCTTTTTCTTTCTGGAAAGTATAAAGCTGTGGTGTTGATTACGTGAAGCTTAAGGGGGTGTTTGGTAAACGTATTGCATTTTGATTGTATTTGAATGAAATTTGTTTTTTGAATGTTGTATTTGGTTGAAATGTATTTGTTTTGTATTTGAATGAAATGTGTGTTTGGATAAAAAATATTTTAGAATTGAAAAGTTGATGTGATTGGTAAAAGTAGAGATAAATAGTGGAATTAAAAAGTTGATATGATTGTTTTAAAAATGTTTTGAATAATAATTGTTTTCGTAGCACTGTTATAAAATTTGTGTTTGGTGTAAAATTGTATTGTATTTAAGTAAAATTAAAATTAAATATTTCTCCAAATGCCCCCTAATATTGTATTCTTATGCTACGCATCAGCAAAAAACGTCGAAAAGTCTATACTTGTACTTTAATATGCAACATACAATATAATTAATACAATAACAAAAACGAATAAATAAATAAAAAGGATAACAATACTACAAAGGAGAATTTTAAAATCAAATATTGTTACGATATAATCTTGATAATATCATATTTGATTTTATCTAGAAATATAAAATTTGTATTCTCTGTTCTAAGTTTAAAAATAAATAAATAAATAAAATCATATTAAAAAAATACAAACCATCATATTCATATGCTTTTTATAGTATTGGATACGATATGCCTCTAATAAAAACAGAGTATTAAATCTCAATAAAAAAAGAAAAAAGAAAAAAGAAAAAATGAAGTATATGCCTTTTTCTTGGCATAGAAGGAGCGTAAGAAATCACTTTGAACGGTTTTCTATTCATTCATCATTGATTTCCTTTCCTTTCCTTTCTGTATTATTAATTCCTTCACATGCGTTGTGCTCATATTCGAGACTTGGAATATCTTTCTCTGATAGCTTTGCTTTAACAAGTCTCATCTCCTTTCTATCAAAAAAAAAAAAAAAAAAAGGAAAATGAAAAGAAAAAAAGATATTCATCCCCTAATATGTAATCCGGGAGTTTTTAGTGTAGAATTGCTTATTTAATATTATTGAGGGGTTCATCTTGTTCTAATTGTTAGCTTAATTGTTGAACAGTTTCATATATAATTGGAGAAATTTTGTGTCACCTTATACATTTTTGATATAAATATTTATAAATTAAATCATTAAAAAATTAATCTTATAATTAAAAAGTAATTCCCATTAAAGGTCTAGAATAAGAGATCCACTTACTAAAAGGCACATGAAATTTAATCAAGATAATCATAAAAAATGGGTACAAACGTTTATAATCAACATTAAAGTTCACGTTGATCGAATAAGACCTTCTATATCAAGATTGTGTAATACTAAACCTAAATAATATCCCAAAAATATAAATATAAAAAATATTCTAATCATTATATCATTATATTGACGATCTATTTTATCATATTATACTGTCATATCATTATATAATTATATAATAGTATTGAAACTAAACTCAAATTTTGAATTAAAAAAAAAAAAGGTCAAGTCCATTTTATTATATTAGCGGTTTCCTGAATTTATATTATAAATGAAGGTACGAATGATAAAATAAAATATAACCAAAGTAGAACGATGGGAAAGCTGAGAGGACATTGAACCAGTCATGTCATTTGTCACCTTAGAAAGAAAAACCAAAAATATTTTGTTATTTCCTTATCGAATATGCCAAATGGGAACCAAAGGTCCAATCTCATGGCCATATAATTGTAAAGCAAACTAAAAACAGGGGACATGAGAGAGGAATTGCATGAAAAAACAAAAGCTTTTCAATGAATTGTAAAACGTAAAGACAATTCAAAAACAGACTAAGCAATTCCAACATACTAACTAAATACAAAGCCAAGCCAATCAGATCTGACTAGTGTGAACTAACCAAAACTGATCTAACTAACTTTTATTCTTAACAATAGTATATTTGGAAGGTATAATTGTTAGGAATTAATGCTTCCACAGCCCAAAATAAACTCATATTCCTCACACAACCATTCTTGTCAAAATTAGAGTGGCAATGTAAGTACATATTTTTTCTTTCTTTGTTCCCCTTGAAATGTAACTTTTTTTTTTAGGGAATACTTTATTCGGGATTGGTGTAGTCATTCGTGACTATGAGGAATTCTTGTTGGGGGCTATGGCAAATAAAGCTAGCTGTTGTGTCATAGCTGAAATGCTTGTAATTCGAAAAGGTGTTTTACTTGCTATTGATAGCGGTTTATCGCCCTCATTTTAAAGTGATTGTGAAGGATTTATTGTTTCTGTTAATCACTTGTCTCTTCGGGTGGACGTAAGTCCTATTATCTATGGTGTTGAGCATTTTGTCAATGTGCTGGTGGTGGTTTTTATAGCTTTATTTTAATATGATAAGTGAAATGAAATCTATCTTGTAAAATAAGTTCTGGTGAGAAAATTATTTTGATTATATTTTTCTATGTTCTTCTCAAAGATATAAAATGAATAATAGCTAATACTGCTATCCTATTTATCCTAAAAATGAAAGAAAGAGAGAAATAATAATAAAGTGCCAAATCCCTTAAATTCTCCACTAACATTAAGAACAAGACAAAAGACTACGCATCCATGACCGAGCGAAGCGCGAGCATAGCACATCTCAGAAACGTGATAGTAATGGAAAAATTGCTCGGCACCAACCATCATCAAAGACAGAAAAATGTCATCAATACTATTCATCAGGCATACTGTCAAAGTAGTTTTTGTCTTCTTCTTATTTATTTATTCATTTTCTAAATCTGTTTCTTTTGGCCTACAACTGTTACCCTCTTATTTTTTTTTTTTTTGCCCCTTTTCAGATGAGTGGACGTCACAGCTCTTTATATCTGTGGCTCAAATATTATCTTGATTTATAAACTAAATAAATCAAATAATACGAGATTGAAAGGCAAGACCAGAAAAAGGAAACGTTTACGTTTCCTTTGTTCTTTATTAAATAAGTAATTTATTTTTTTAATCTTATCTTTGTTCTTTTGGTCTAAAGAAGCAAATTATTATTTTTTAATTTGGAATCATGAATTTAAATTTTGTATTTTTTTATGATATTAAATATAAAATTACTGCTATAATTATACCCCGTAAAATTGGGTAAATTTTAGGCCTTTTCTCTTTTAACAACTTCCTTAAATTATTTGTTCAGCAAAAAAAAAAAAAAAAAAAAAGATCTAAAATTATTTTCATTCCCCACCTTACCCTTTTGCCTTAATATGTACTATATAGCATTGGAAATATATAAATATAGGGGGGGGAAAAAAAAAAAAGGAGAAAAAGCCATGCCGTTGTTTGGGTTTATAAGCACAGCCAAGCGAACAACTTGGGCTTAGGGTTGAGCCTCCTTTGCCCAACATTCTTTTGTTCCAAGCCATATGCACCACAGACACACATATTCATACATACATACATATATATATATTTACACGCGCACACAAACACATATAAATCTAATTTGTTGCTGCTGCTGAATGAGAAGGAAACCATTGTTCTGGAAAATCACTTGTCCTCTCAAACAATCTGGCTAGGCAAAGGTTAGATCTCAATTTGCTTAATTAATTTTCGCTCTTCTTTAATTTGGGTTTCTCTGTTTCGGAAACAAAATCTTTTTTTTTTTATGCTCTGTTCTTGGTTGTATGCATGTTTGTTTGCACCAGTTACGATTAATCATTGTTGTTTTTATTCTAAATCGTTATTTTGTCATTCATTTTTTCTCTGTTGAAGATTTTTTTGCCTGTTCTTGGAAATTTTTTTGGTCCCTTTCTTGTATTCTTATATAATGCAAAAGTAGAAATCCGAGAGAAAATGAAAAGAGAAAATGTTTTAAATTATCATGTGCGGAACGAAAGAAAGTTATCATCGATTTTATAGTTTGGAGTCATGCTAAATGATGATTTATATGCTTCTCAGAGGATTAAGAAAGACATAAGATTAAAAATCATGGGTGGTCTTTTAAGAGTTTAATTAGATTTTTACTTTTTAGTTTACTTCGCAGATTGATGTTGGAGTTATTGTAACATGAGATTCCTAATTTTCTTTTGTGGTATATATTTTCTAAGATTCTTCCTTGGTTAATTGAAATTACACCTTTTGTGGTTGATTACGATGTGGGAAAAGAAGCTAATGAGGTCCTAATGAAAGCTTAAGTAATGAATTATTGAAACTTTTTTTTTTCTTTTTTTCTTGATGAATATTGAACCATATTGATCAATTTGTTCATGTAACAAAGTCGACGGAAGATAACAAATAAATCGGAGAGGAATCGTGATTTACATCTCATATCTTGGTGTAAGAAGTTGATATTGTGCTATAACTTGGATAATAAATACCAAGTTCCGTGAAATCCAAATAATGTTTCAGTAGCCCACTTAAGAATTCTATGTACACATGAACTTTGTTTTCTTCTTGAAAAGTCTATGCATACATTCAGGTCACTAATGATTGTTTTCCCCCCTCTGATAATCAGGCCAGCATCTCTTATGCATGATTTGATTTTGGTTGGCCTATTTGGCAAAGATTTTCTTTCACTCTGGCCGCTGCAACAAAGTCAAATTCTTCTCGCACCTGTAAAGGGGTGTGGGGTGATGATGAAAGATTGATATTGGTTAGTGTAGGAAGGTCAAGATCATCAAATGTTTGGAGATTGTGCCGTATTTCTGAGGGTTTATCTCTAGATTATGGCTAAGGTCATCGATGGCTGAGTTCTCAGAAGCTTGACTATACAGTTTGGCACTGTATTTAGCAAATCACCTCTTTATTTCAAGCTTCTGGACGCTATTGAGCAGTTTAGTTTGATTATTATTTGTTTTTCATGTAAACAAAAATAAAAAGAAGGTAGACACTGTCCGGATGTAGCTCTGGCATTGCTGCAATGGTGAGGTTTTCTTGTTTCAATGCTCACGTGCATACCCACAAACCTAAGGTAAGCAAAACACTCAATTCAGTTAAACACTCAACTTTAATAGAACCACTATAATACATTATGGCTTATTATGATTCAGTATACTTCATTGTCAAACAGAAAACTCTTCAGCCTTCAGTTAAAACGATGCACAAGACACTGCAAGATTGCTCTCGTGATAGTTTTTCAAATGATTTATCAAACAAAACAAGCCCCTTATTGTTGAGTCCACAAGTAGTGGGAGATGCTCAAGTTACTACTGGTATTAAGCATGTATCTTCTGTTGAGCGTTGCGGGAAATCAGAGGACATGAAGAACAATTTTGTTGTTGATTGTGACATATTGGCTCCTAGTAGAGGACACCTCAAGAAAAGTCGTTCTCTGGGAAGTGGATTATACCGAGAGGGGAGGGTTTCTGAAGACAATGACTTTGAAGAAGAAACAAATCAAGGACTTTCTTGTGATGGTTCCCAATACCAGATTGGGTTTGGGGCAAGAGATGGAAGCAAAGACAGTGAAGTAAGCCCACATGATCAGTATCAAAAGGTGCCAACCATTGACACTTTTCCAGTAAGTTGTGACATTGTCAATAACGAATCTATTTTCTCAATTGGGGATCAACCACATTCTGAAAAGGAACCCCAGGACAATTTTGATCCTCCATTATTTGGTGAGTTGGCTGGTGAGCATGGTGGCCAAGCTTTGCGTACTCCACGTGGGATTGTAAAATCATCTTCTTTACCCGACCTTGGTGCTTGTACACCAATTACTGGATTTCGTACACATTTTGGTCCACGTTCTAAATCCTCTGAAAATCTGCATGTTCTAGACATGAGGTGGAAAGACATTTCAGTTCATGAGACCGAAAAACATTCAGTGGGAGGACAAGTAGTAGATGATAATATCTGTAAAGCTGAGAAAGGTACTTCTGAAAATTACGTTGATGATAATTATGATATTTGCAATCATTGTGGTTTAGCAAAGGATTGGATCATGCCGGTGGTGGACAAGGACGACACTATGATAACCTTCCAGGAAGAGTCCTCGCTTCACCAGAGGGACGAATTGCCAAATAAGGATTTTAAGATTAAGCGCATTGAGGAGTGGGTTAATGATCTACGGCACTGCAGCCCGTTGGAGGAAACAAATGATTCATTAGATTGTTACGGTAACACGAAGAGAGATTCAGGTATTTTAGGTGTGGCAAAGGTGGATGATAAATTCACTCCTGGTATGGAAGCTGCAAAGAGATATATATCTTCCTTAGGTGCATCTGCTACCACAGCGCAGCTGGCTAATCATGGACTGGTTGTTATCCCATTTCTTAGTGCTTTTGTAAGTCTGAGGGTGCTAAATCTGTCAGGAAATGCAATAGGTCTGAATCTCTAGCCATCTTGATTGGTTTTTTTGTTATTGGATTTCTCTTCCCTTTTCTTTTTGGATAAAGTCTGGACTGGTTCAGTGGTTTGATCGTTACTTATGCATTATAATTAATTTTCTGTTTGCTCACTCGTTTCAGTGAGAATATCAGCCGGTGCTCTTCCACGAGGACTTCATACGTTGAATCTGTCAAAAAACAATATTTCAACTATCGAGGGATTGCGTGAACTCACAAGACTTCGCACGCTAGACCTGAGCTACAACCGAATTTTCAGAATCGGACATGGTATGACATAGTTTAATATGACCTAGCTTTTACTTACCATGTCTCCTTATGCTATATATCAATTTCTCCATCTTGTTAAAATTGATTGTAGTTTAAAAACCATGTTTGATGCTTCTTGTCACTGATCTTTGTCCACTATACCTGAACTTTTGCAGGCCTAGCTTCTTGTTCCTCACTGAAGGAGTTGTACTTGGCCGGAAATAAAATCAGCGAGGTTGAGGGTCTTCACCGCCTGTTGAAACTGACTGTGTTGGATTTACGTTTCAACAAAATCTCGACAGCCAAATGTCTCGGCCAACTTGCAGCCAACTACAATTCCCTGCAAGCCATCAGCTTGGAAGGTAACCCAGCACAAATGAATGTTGGAGATGACCAGCTTAAGAAATATCTTCAGGGCCTTCTTCCCCATTTGGCTTACTTCAACCGGCAACCAATCAAAGCCAGTACTCTGAAGGATTCTGCTGAACGATCAGTTAGGTTAGGCATCAGCTCGCACCAGTATGATCGCGGGCTCAGACCAGATCATAGAGGTACAAGGAAAGGCAGCCACGTTCTAACTTCTCAGAGGCCATCGTCTTCATCAACTCACGGACGTGGAAGTCAAGCAGCGGTGTCTCCAAAACATGCAAAGGGCAGACATGGTCGCCTGCCGCCAACTGGGACTAAAGCACCATCCCACATTCGGCGTCAACATTTTGATTTTGGCAGCAAAATTCTGAACTTCCGACCGGACCTCTCAATTCCCAGAAGTAGAAGTGAGGGGACCTTGGGAACTCTTTGAGCTTAATTTACTCATGTTTTGAGTATGGTATCAAATTTCGTGTTTGCTTGTGGGTTTGTTTGAATTACGTTTCACATATTTTAAACTGCTGTGTGGTATGAGCAGAGTTGGATTTGACATGCAACTGTCTAGACTATTTTCGTGGTTGTTCCAATTAATAATAAATGTTCTAGTGCTATTTTTAACAACTATCTTGTATGTGCTTTAGAGAGAGTGAGAGAGAGAGAGAGAGAGAGAGAGAGAGTACGATGGTTATATCAAATCAACAACAAGTGTTGCTAGTATAAGCTATGAGCAGCAAACACTAGTCTGCTATTATAAGCTATGAACGGAAAACATACAGAGGGACTTTATACACATACAATCAATCCATCCGTCAACACTTCATGTCTGAGAAAGGCTAAGAGGGGAAAGAAATACAACGGTAATTGGTCCCACTTCATTCATTTTTACAAGGCATAAATACACGTGTCAACAAGAGAACTCCACACATTCTTTAGCACTTTGCAACCTTTTAAGCGTAACTTTCCTGGGTGCCTTGGTCAGTTTCTGAACGTAAAAAACAAAGCCATATCTTTAGCCAATTACAAAAACAAAAACAAAAACAAAGCCATATATAAAAAGTGTTGATTTTTCCAAAATAACTCCAATATCAATATCTTTAGAGCAAAAAATCTGGACGGAACAATATTTGCAATAGTAGAAATTAGTAAAATACAATATTAAACCACATGAAAATGACGTCTTTGCTCGAAACAATCACTCGAACACACACACCTTGCGGTCAATATTTGTCAAAATAACTATACAAGGGTGCTGCCGTTTGTGTTGTCAATGAGGCAGGTAAATCCAAATGGATGAAAATTTGAGGAGTAGAAAAAACCTACCCAGGATTCGCCTCCGCCAAAAGCAAATTTAATAAAATAAATTTAGAGAAAATAAAAGTGAAATATAGAAAATTGGAGCAACCTATTCCTTCATTTTTTGTATTTTTACCTGAAATCAGGAGAAATCGTGCAATTCCGAACAAACAATCGTTAAAAATCTGCAGGCACAGAAGAGACACAATTTGGTCATTAAATATATTCAGCTTCTTTGTATCGGACTTCAAAACCTAGCCAGTTTTGAACATTATTTATTTTGGCCCTCTTAATTCTCATCCTTTATTTTGCCACTCTATTAAATGAGACAAACAGAGTAGTCAAAAGAAAATTGGAATACCATATTTGTCAATGATAAGGAGGGAACTAAATGTGGTAGGTTTCACAAGTATCTCTCCAAACACAGAATTGAAACCATAACAGAAAACGAATATTTAACCTTGAAGAACTAATCTATCTGAAATACAAATTTCCATTGCTCCATAACTCATCCTACCGGAATTTAAAAATGGGCGAAATTTCGAGTTTCTGTTTAACTAATTCGCCTGAATTTCACATTCTGTATATGAATTTTCTGAAACCAAAACTAGCAGAAAAACAAGAATTTCTCATCATTTACCTCAATTCCCACCTAGAAGTCAGTAAAAATAGCTTCTTTTGTCCATTTTCGAAGAAACCAGTTCATGAAAAATATCACCAACAGAAAAAGCGACAAAAAATTCAATTACCTTTGGGTTCGTCGGAGGCGTCGTGGTACTCCTGGTCTTCCTCCGGCACGGGATGCAGCTCAACCTGCTGCACCGCCGCCGCCGCCGCCAAAGCCGCCATCGCCGCCGCACCTCCTCTTAATGCGTCATCGCCAGCAACGTCGCCGCCTTTCTCCTCCGGAAACCTGACGACGACCACCGGACAGATGCAGTGGTGGACGCAGTAATCGCTGACGCTGCCGAGCCTCCCCTTGGCCGTCCGCTTGGAAGCCCCAAACCCTCGGCTCCCCATGATGACGGCGCTCAGCCCTAGCCTCTCCACCTCCAGGCACAGCCTCTCCTTCATGTCGTGATCCTTCACGATGTGGATTCTGAACGGGATTTGGGCCTCCACCAGGGGCTGGGCCAGGTCCTCGGCCTTGGTCGTTGTAAAGGCGTCGAAGTCGTCCTCCAGCTTCTTCCGCTGCGACTCCTCCGTCGAGACGGCGGCGTCGTTGCTGCCACCGCCGGGGCTGAGGTCGATGGAGCCCCAATCGGCGCCGTAGAGGACGCTCGTGGGACGCACGTGGAGGAGGATCACGGCGTCGCCAGGACGCAGGTAGTTCTGGACAGCCCATCGGACTGCATACGCGCTCTCGTCACTCAAATCGACGGCGATCGCGATCCTCCGCTGGGAACCGGAGGAGGCAGACGACGCGTAGGCGCTGATGGTCGGAACCAGACGGTCCGGTTCAGGGTGGGACGGCGGGTTCATCGTCGACGGAAAACGGCGAAATTACGGAATAAGCCTCGGAGAGATAGTAGCGATAAAGAGAAGAGATTATAGGCAGGAGTTGGGTGGGGATTATAGGCAGTGTTTGACCGGAGAAATGAATAAAAATTAAATTAAATAGATGGAAATGTGAAGCTTGATAGTTTAGCAGTTTTCTAATGGTTTCGGTTTCTGCTTTCCTTCTAATAAACTCTTTTTCTTACAGTTAATACAGGTGAATTGGTAATTTTAACTGTATCGGAACTCAAAGCTCGCGTGAGAGCTTTTATCTGCCTGAAAATAGCTGACCAAGCCCAAGCCCACTGAGAAGTTTTAAGCGTAAATGAGATTCGTTTTTTTTTTTTCAAGGACAAAATCTTTATAGGTAACTTATATGATTGATATAAATGAGGTATTTTTTTGTGATGAAATCTTTTTTTTATTTCTTAAATTAGAATTAAAGATGTTTTATCATGACAACATGTTCAATTTTTTTTTTCAATTTTATAAATAAGTTTTCTTAAACTTTTTTTTAAATCATAGTTCTAATTTTACTATATAGATAATTGATCTCAAATTTCATTACGACTGATTAAGAGTGCGTTTGGATACATAATGTAGTCTAATATAACTTAAAAATTAAGTTAAATCGAATGTTTTGTAATTTAATTTAACTTATAAGTTAAGTTAGATCAGACGTTTTATTATTTAACTTAATTTAAAAGTTAACTAAATTGTTCATTTTATATATAGTTTAGCTTGAAATTTTTTTAAAAAATACATCAAACAAAAAAAATCTCATTCCTATTTATCTCACCTCTATTCCCTGAAAAAGACCAAAAAAAAAAAAAAAAAAGCTTATTTTAAGTTATGAGATACTATGTAACTTTAAAAAAAAGTTTGTTTTAAACTAGATTAGTATTGTTTAACTTTAAAAAAAATTTGTTTTAAACTAGACTAAATTAAGTTAGATTGACTCAAACTGAATAATGTAATGTAACTTGAAAACTAGATTAAACTAAACTTTGTTACCAAACGAGTTCTAAAACACTCCTAAGAAATAATATATTGTCTAAATGAAAAAAAATAAAAATAAATAAGTAAAAAACCACAAAATAAAAAACTAAGTAAAATAAATAAGATTAAAATTCTTTGCCAAAAAAAAAGAAAAACTTAAGACTCCTTTAACAAAATTTTAGAAAATCTTTATAAAACCGTTTTCAACAAGTTAAAAAATAAGGAAGAAATTCTCTTACGAAACTAAAAGAAAAAACTTAAGATAAACTTGTTCTTATTTTATTTGTGTAACCGATAGATAATGGATTTTGTTGTTACTTATTATTTCTCCTTATTATTATGCTACTCCTTTCTTTAGATGAGAAAACTAGTAGCACATCAGTTTGTAAATTAACGATAAAAAAAATTAAAATCAAAGGTGCTACTTGCACCTATGATCTGTCTTGCTCATTGTCTTTCTCTTTATTTAAAAAATAAATAAAAAAAAGGGTCAATGTCTTTATCATATCACGTAAAATACAGGAAATTAAAGTCAACAGCAAAGAGTCGCAACAAACGAAAAGTCAACATCAAAGTGGTGTTTCAAGAAAACAACATCTCAACGACATAAAACTTTGTCACGGAAAATTTGATGGTTAAGGATTAGACGCCCTGTTTATTACTATTGTTTGTCGACGGACATTTGTTAAACACATTGTATTTTGATTATATTTAAATAAAATTTATTTTTTAAATATTGTATTCGGTTGAAAAGTATTTGTTTTATATTTGAATGAAATGTGTTTGGATGAAAAGTATTTTAGAGTTGAAAAGTTGATGTGATTAATAAAAGTAGAGATAAATAGTGTAGTTTAAAAGTTGACGTGATTGTTTTAAAAACTTTTAAATAGTAATTATTTTCGTAATATTGTTGTAAAATTTGTGTTTGGTGTAAAATTATATTGCATTTGAATAAAATTAAAATGTAATTTTTTTACCAAACGACACCTAAGTTTTAATAACAACAAAATTGCAAAATAAAAATAGAAATACAAATAAAAAGAACTACTACATTTTAAACTAATATAATAATTCACTACAACAAAAGAAAATAGAATTACAGGAAGAAATTATATACTTTTCAAGCCTATTCGTGTGTTCTTTTTAACTATAATTATAGTTTCATACAATTAATAACGAGAACTTGTTAAATCGGTATGGGTAAAATTTATCCCCCATAATCATATATAATAACTTATGAGACGTTTGGTAAACGCATTGTATTTTGATTATATTTGAATGAAATTTGTTTTCTGAATGTTGTATTTGATTGAAAAGTATTTGTTTTGTATTTGAATGAAATGTGTGTTTAAATGAAAAATATTTTAGAGTTGAAAAATTGATGTGATTTGTAAAAATAGAGATAAATAGTAGAGTTGAAAAGTTGATGTGATTGTTTTAAAAATATTTTAAATAATAATTATTTTTATAGCATTATTGTAAAATTTATATTTAGTGTAAAATTGTATTGTATTTGAGTAAAATTAAAATGAAATTTTTCTCCAAATGTCCCCTTAGATTAATTTTATTTTGCCTCTTAGGTTATAGAACCATTTTATTTTATACCTTGAAATTATAAAATCATTTATTGTGTTTTTGATTTACATAAAATCATTCAAATATTTTTTTTTATCTACTTTCGTCTATAATTGTAAGAGAGTTATTTACATGATATATATTTAAAAATCAATCACGTTAATTTTAAAACATAAACCTATACTATTTACAAAAAAATTAATAAAAAACAAATTAATCATAGAAAAATAATAATAAGTAGGACCCTCATCTCTCCTCTCTCTCTGCCACGTCTCTCTTTGCCATGGACAACGATCTTCGACCACCTCCTCTTCCTCCACGGCAATCTCAAGCGGCCATCCCTCTCCTGCCACCACAGCTAACCAAACAAATCACTTCTGGTCCGACCTCCTAGATCTATGCGAGAGCATCGCCAAGACCATTATCGCCTTTTCTTAGATCTGCAAGATCTGGCAACGGCCGAGAGGAGAGCCGCTCGGCTGATCTGGCGTGACTTGGTGTAGGAGGCGTGACGTTGGCTAGCTGGGTGAGACGCCAGCGGCGCGACGACGACGATAGAGGGGCTCATACATTAGTGAACTCGACTGTCGCGTGGGGAGGCCGGTGTGCGGGTGCGGCGGCTGTTTCTAGGGCGAGGTGGCGACGTCGCGAGCTCCGGTTGGCTCGGCGAGATTTGGAGGGCTTGACGCTGATAGGCCGCCGGAAAAGAAGAGAGAAGAGGGAAGAGAAAAGAGAAGAGAGGGAAAGTAACAAGGTGGGAGGTCGCCGAATTTGTGATAGGAAAACATGGCCGAAGTGGAGAGGAATAAAGTACGTGTGAGAGAGAGAGATATCGTGCGAGATAGAGAGAGGATAAGGAGAGTGAAGGCATGAGAGAGAAAAACAAATTTTTAATTAAAAATTAATTATAAGATTAATATTTTAAAATATTTATTTAATTTTTAATAAAATATCATATTAGTAATTTTGTTAAATATAAAAGTGGATGAAAGAGGAAAAATAAGTGGTTTTATGTAAATCAAGGTCATAACCAATGATTTTATAATTTTGAAAGATAAAGTGAAAATAGATTATAGCCTGAAGGGTAAAAATAAAATTAATTCTAATAATTTTATTAACTTGATAGTTTGGTGATGTAATACAAATTCAATTTCTAACACCTTTTTTATATATAAAATGTCATGAAAATAGTCGGGTTCAAATCCAACATCAATATCATAAGAAATTTATTTGGATAGAATTTGTCTCCAAACATTAATTCTAAGAAAAGCATTTCATATATAAATATCATAATAATTTAATAATTTAATGATATTAAACAAATTTAACTTTGTCCAAATTTTGTTGGACAAAATTAATAATCTTAATGGACTACAATACTATAATCTTAATGGACTACAAAATGATTACTCCTTTGTTGGCTGCAGGATTGCCATAAAGCCGAAAGGGTGGGAATAAGGATGTGAACTGCCTGATCTGTTTTTTGTTCCCGAAAAAAAAAAAAAACACTACTTTAATCTTTTTCTAATATTCTTCCTCTTTTACATATGATGTTCTTTTACTACAATAAAATTTCCGATATTTAAGACATTAAGGAAATCTTTTGTCTATTTCGTAGAAATATGTTTAAGGAGGGGAAAAAAACCAAAAAGGACAGCTTCCATGAGTTAGTGGTATGTCCTAACGTGATATAACATGTCCACCTCTACGAAAGTTTCCAACTAAAAAGACACAACGTGGATTGCCCGCTGTAAGTAAAATGAAAGCAAGTGGTAGCAACTAGCAAGAATTGAAATAGACCAAGCTTGGGATAATGAACGGCTGAGAAAGGATGATTATGAATGTGAATGAGTAGGTCTAGGAACAAGATATTCCTAACTTTTGTAGGAATGCCAAGTATAATGGTGGTGACTTTTAAGGTCTTCCCTCAATTATCAGCATGTGATATGATTTGTCGGCAGCAAACGAGTACGTGTTCTTAGTTTTTATCCCCGTTTGAATGTGAGTGAGTGAGGCCTAGGAGCAAGACATTCATAGGAATGCCAAGTATAATGGTTGTTACTTTTAATGTCTACCCTCAATTATTAGCATGTGTTATGATTTGTTGGCAACAAATGAGTACGTATTCTTACGTCTTACCCCCTTTTGAATAGAAGATCCGTTTCTAGAAAGGAAAATTTTCTTATTTCAAATGAGAAAATCTTTTTGTTTTTTTGTTTTTAATGAGATGGTATTTAGATGTGTAAATAATATTTTTTTGTAAACAAAAAATTGTTTGGAATGAGAATAAATGATTTTAAGATATTTGTATCATGAGATGATTGAAAAAAATTCATTTTTGTTGCGGAAAACCAGAATGTAAATAAGAGATAAAAGCAAGAAAAATCGAACACAAGAGAATTTACGTGGTTCGGCAAAAAACGACCTACATCTACGGGTAGGGAGAGAGTTTTATTATCTGAAAAAAACTGGTACAAAAGGTGGCGCTTATGAAACCCTAGATTACATATTTATAATCCCAAACTGGTTCGGGCTGAAACCGGATCAAATCCGTACCGCGGGAGCCTTTGCCCCCCCGCACCCCCCTTGAGGTCAGTGGTGGGCTTTGGTCTTGGGCCTATCGGCCCAGCCCTCCGCTTCCACCACAGACATTATGAAAAATTCCCTTTTGATTTATGCTTTCAAAATATATCAGGTCGGGTCACAATTCGGATCGGGTCAATAAATAATTTAAGCCAATCAACAATTTTCTTTTTCTATAAGTTTGCTATAGAAGACATGTTTGGAAAAAAAGATTATATTTCCTTTTCTAAAATGAGAAATAATATAAAAATTAGAAATAAACATTTTTTTTTTCATAACTTTTTTTCATTCTAAAAATGAATCTCTTGTTTTGGAAGTGAAAATTATAGAGCTTAACTTTCATGTTAATGACGTGCTAATTATTTTCATCTCTTATATTAATTTATCACTTCATGTAAACAAAATATAAGTGCTTTTTCCCCCTTCTTCCCTTTAGCATGATTTGATTAGAGAGGTCTTAACCAAGTTTGAAGCTATTGTTTTAGAACATCTTCGATGTAACGTGAAATTTGGATAAAAGAGAATATTCCCCAATATAAAAGGTTATATTCAATGTGAAAGTTAGCATATGTTATATTTAGTTTCAAATTTAGCATCTAACATACCAAAATTTTGTATCTAATTATTTGTTGATTGGTATGTGAACTTATTTTTATTTTTTACTTATAAGCACAATATTATAACATTTATATTATTTAAAAATTACAAGCCTTTTACAGCTTATGAATAAAAAATTAATGATAGAAAATAAATATAGTATCACATGCATGGAGTATTAAATAGAACAATAAAATAAATATATCATTTTTACACGTTTTGTGCTAAATATAACATTGACTTAACATTAAAGAAAGTTGATGTTTGGTTCAATGAGACCCTTTGTTGCCACTGCTGTAAATTTGGATACCATCTCTCCATAAAAGCGGTAGTTTTCCTTTTAGAAAAAAAAAAAAAAAAGGCTTAACATTTACATGGAAACTAGACGTCGCGTTGAATTTCCACCTTTATAGCCATTTATCCGTTGAGGTCCATTTTTAGAAAAAAATAAAAAAAATCTTATTTTAGATGAATTTTTTTTGTTTTTAAAAATAAAAAGGTTTTCTAATATATAAAAATATTTTATTTTTTAAAATGAAAAGCAATTTGAATGAAAAAAATGGTATTAAAAAATGTGTACTGTAAGAAGATTTGAATTTTTTTTTTAAAGTTTACTATAGAAATATATTTGAAAAAAAAAATTTCTTTCCTTTTTCAGAATGAGAAATATGATGAAAAAACTTAAAATAAACACTTGTTTGCAAAATTTTTCTCTTTTCAAAAGTGAATCTTCCATTCAAACATATATAAAGAAACTAATATATAATTTATAGTATGTTTGGATGGGAAGTTTATTTTTAGAAAATAAAAAATTTTTAGATTTGAAAAATAAAAAGTTTTTTGGGCTTTTTTCTAAAAGTGAAAATTATTTGGATGGGTAAAAAAAAAAATTTTTTTTTAGAGAGAATTGTTTTTCTATTTTTCAAAAATAAAAAATTTTATATGTTCAGTTACGAAAATTTAGAAAGATCCATTTTTTTAAAATGAAAAATTTTCTATTTTCTAAAAATAGAACTCTCAAACAAATATACCCTTAAGCTTTTTTATAAACTCTCTCATATAGATATTTTTTCCTTTAAAATCAAATTAATGGTGCATTTAGTACCAGTTTTGTATTCGTATTGCATTTAAATGTAATGTACTTTTCACTCAAACACAAAGGTTTTATGTTCAAATACAATACTTTTCAACAGTGCTATGAAAATAATTACTATTCCTTTGTTTTTTAAAAACAATTATTTATTAGGTTTCAATTTTTTTATTCACATCATACTCTTTCTCCTTTTGATTTTTTTATCTACTGTTATGAATTACATTAATTTTTCAACTTTAAAATATAATTCAAATATTTTTTATCTAAATACACATTTCATTCAAATACCAATTAAATACTTTTTATCTAAATACAAAATACATTCTTAAAATTATATTTAAATGTAATACAAATATAATACGTTTACCAAAAGTCCCATAAGTTTTTGTCTATTTGAGACGCTCACTTTTGAATCAAAACATTCATTTTTGAAAAAAAGAACCTTCTAAATTTTTATGTCTAAGCTTAAAAAAATTTTCACTTTTAGATATTAAAAAATACTTTTCTTCTTAAAAATAAATTTTTTTTACCAATTTAAATAACATTTTACTTTTTGAATAAAAAATTTTTCAATTTAAAAAATATACATTTTATCCAATCGGAGGAATATTTTTTTTCTTGTCAGAGAAAATATTTTTTTCCTTAAAAATAATCAGAAATAATAATACGACATCGTATTGTCTCTCGGAAAGCGAGTTAGTCGGTTCTTTTCAAAAACTTTCAAATTCAAACGTCACCGATTAATCTCGTATAAATAGGATTTAATTTGTCACATCAGCAGTCCCGCGCCAAAATAACAGGAGCATCTCTTCTCTCTCAGAGAATCAAATCCCCAAAATTAAAAAAAAAAAAAAAATCTCTCTCCATTTCCATTTTCATGGCGTCCTGAAGCAGTAGTTTGTCCGGCATGGAGAAGGGGTTGATATCGGTGGACCGGTGGGCCGGAGAGAGCCAGGCGTACTTCCTGACTCACCTCCACTCCGACCACACCAATGGCCTCTCTTCTTCCTGGTCCAAGGGCCCCATTTTCTGCTCCCGCCTCACCGCCAAGCTCTTCCCCTTCAAATTCCCCGATTTCCAACTCTCCTTGCTCCGCATCGTCTCCCTCGGCTCCTGGCACTCCGTCTCCCTCCTCTCCCCTTCCTCCGCCTCCAAGACCGTCATCCGGTTCATGGCCATCGACGCTCACCATTGTCCCGGTACGTTCGCTTCCTTCTTTTTCGATCGCTCACCACCTGTTAGCTTTAAGTCCTCGAAGAACAATTTTAATGTCGTTTGTCATGATTGAGGATCGGATCTGCTGTAATTACTGCGATTAGATCTTATAATTACTTCGATTGGATTTGTTCTCAATTGTTTGTTTTAAGTCTCCAAGAACAATTGGGATGTCGTTTGTCATTATTAAGGATCGGATCTAGTGTAATTGCTGCGGTTAGATCTTATAATTACTACAATTGGATTGGTCCTCAACTGTTTGTTTTAAGTCTCTCAAGAACAATTTGAGTTTCGTTTGGGAAGAATAAGGATCAGATTTGTTGCAATTACTGTGATTAGATCTATAAATTATGTGTGGTGATTATGCTATGTTTACAGTTATTACAAATAAGATAGATAGATTGATCGGCCATTAGCTTTAAATGAAAAAGTAAGAATCAACGTAATTACTACGTTAGGACCTAGAAATTGTAGGCGTCCTCATATTGAATTGCTAGCCAGCAGTTTACTTAAATTTGCAGAAGATAATTTGAATGACAATAATGCAAAATATTCAGGATTATAAACGATATAATTACTGCAATAAGATCTAAGAAATGCACGAGATAATTACACCGTTTATAGTTACTATGATTGCTTGGCAGCTGTTTGCTTCAATCCTTAAAATATAAGTTGACTGAGCTGTAAGGAATATCTGATATGATTACTAGGATAAGATCTGCAAATTGTATGAGGTGATTATATTCTGTCAAATGTCTATAAGCAGGTGCTGTTATGTTCTTGTTTCGTGGAGACTTTGGCTGTTTGCTGTACACTGGTGATTTCCGGTGGGAAGCCACTAGTGATAGGGCAAAGCTTGCAAGGACCACACTCCTCAATGCTCTTAATGGTGGTGGGGTTGACATCCTTTACTTGGATAATACGTACTGCAATCCATCGTATGATTTTCCGCCTCGAGAATTTGCAGCACAGCAGGTGCACCTTTATGTTTCTCACAGAGCTTCTCTAGCTACCAAAGGAAAATATTGGAACAGACCAACCATAAATCACTAAACATAGTCAAATTCTTAAATCTTAAACAATTGAAAGGCAATTTCAACATGATCTGATCGTTGCAGCTTCTCATTTTGGTATGCATAAGCATTCTTAGCTCGTTTCAAAATATATGGTTTTGCGTTCAATGGATGCGATGCTGGTATAATTGTTTTAGATCTACATAGTTAGAGTTATTTGATTGGTGGGACTGTCTTATAATGAAATGGATTGGAGGATGAGACAGATCAAATAGTAATTGTTAAAAATTTATTGTCTTAAACACTACGTCTTCTCTCATATCCTCCCAAATATGACAGGATTAACGTTTGGTCTGAGATACAAGATAATAGAAAACTCAGTGCTTTTCATAGAAATATAAGGATTAATGCAGTATGAAGTATACATTATTCTTACCTATTATCTTGATAGATGCTTTCAGGTCGTTGATATAATTGCCTCACATCCTGACCATGATATCATCATTGGGATTGATTCTCTGGGAAAAGAAGATCTTTTGCTTCACATAGCACGGGTGCTTAACATTAAGGTTTGTTGCATATACCTGTAATAGAAATTATATGCTTCTCAGCCATAAAATTTCCGGTTATAACAGGGAAGGGAGTCACCTATCATAGCAAAAGTTTTTTGGGGCTCGACTTGTAGTCACTGTTTCCCCTGCTTGGCACCTGTAATGTTGGTTATTTGATTATGCATACAGTTTCATTTTATTTTTCACATACGAATTACTTTTGGTGTGTGATAAAATCAAGTTTTTGCCTGTTAGTTTTTATGGTCCTACTCATAAGGATGTCTGTTACTGTGATCAAGTCTTTGTTTGTTAGTTTTATATGAATTACACTGATTTCTTGTTTCTTCTTCAAAGATTTGGGTGTGGCCAGAACGCTTGCAAACCATGCACCTTCTTGGATTCAAAGATATGTTCACAACCAAGACTTTACTTACTAGAGTACGGGCTGTTCCTCGTTATAGCTTTAGCATTGAAACCTTAGAAGGGCTAAACGCAATGCGTCCAACCATTGGTATCATGCCATCTGGTCTTCCTTGGGTGGTAAAACCCTCTGAGAGAAATGACAATCTTTTTGGTTCTCTTCTAACTTCTCGCTACAACAAAAGTAGATGTTCTGAAAATGGTGGGCTTCAGGCTGATAAGTCTAAGGGGAATTTAGGATCTACACAAAAGTTTCACAAGTACATCTATTCTGTTAGCTACTCTGATCACTCATCTTATTCGGAAATAGAGACGTTTATAAAGCTTGTTCAGCCAGGCAACATGAAAGGCATTGTGTCATCATCAACTTGCTATGTTGATCCTGTGTACTATTTTGGACGCCTTTGTGGAGTAAACCAACCAACTCAAAATTTACGTCAAAAGCATAAAAGGGAAGAGAGAGATGAAATGTCTACGGCTTACAAATCTACCTTCAGTCGGAATATTTCTACAGAACTAGCAAGGAAATTGGTAAGGAACATGAAGGTCAAATTTGTGCGCACACAAGCCAGCAGAGTGAGTGCATGTAGACGAGTAAGGTGTGGTGCAAAGATTCTAGAAGATGACTGTTCTGACTGAATATTGTTCTGTAAAATCTCTTTTAAATGAGTACCTTTTTCTTTGCTTAGGAACTTTATGTTGAGAACTTGCACCTATGAGTTCGCTTCTAAAGCTCTTAATATTAAGAGTACAAATGTGTCCTTTCTCTCCTCTGTTTCTGTACCTTGGCCCAGAGGAATTATTACCGTATAGAGTTGAAAAGTAATAGCTTGTTGTGTGAATATTTTCTACAATGCGAACATATGTAATACTACTAGTTTAGTGTCTTTTCTAGAATTGATGAGTGAAATTGATAGATCATGATGAATTTAAGTGGTATAAATAAATTATTTTCTTGCTGTTATATAATAAAGAAACGGTGTCAGAATTTAAGCACATTTCGGAAGGTATGAAAGTTTTGATTACTGCTGGTTTTTCAGGCACCCTGGTATGCCTTCTAAAAAGTAAAAGAAGCAAGATTGCAGGGTCCGTCACAATTCTCAAGTTTGGGCAGTTAAAAAACACATGGATGTTTCTGTCGACTCAAAGGTACTTATTTTTGTCTTCCTTTCAATTACCGACGTACCTATTATCTAATTCCTCCTAAAATAACGTAAGATCTATGAAGTTGCTCAAAATATTTTACCAAATCTGCTGATTAACCTTAAGAATATAATTGGAAAACAAAATCAATCTCTAATGAAGCTTTCATGCCTTTTTTTGGTTTCGAAAATCTTGGTCAACCTTCAATGCTTCCATTCTGTTTGTTTTCTTTTTAGTTTTTCTAGCTGATTCTTTAGGTTTCTGAAGTATTTTCTCCCTTAGTTATGTATCTGCTTCCGTTAGATTGGTAATGGCGTAACTTGTTGATAGCCTTGTGTTTTGGTTGACATATTTGTTAATGTCATATTATGTTTGCAATTGCCAACAGGTGCTCTTTTTAATGCATAAACGGACTTCTAAAATTGGAAACGACGTGTTGTTTGTTAGTAAACGACAGAAAAATTCTGAATAGCGAAGCCAAAGCATCTTTCTTATTTTATTATTGATAGAACGACAGAGAAACCTTAAGATCAACGACACGTTGCCTCTACAACTAAAAACAACAAATGTTTACGGTTTGCACTGAAAATGATTTTGTCGTTTTTACTTCATGGAACGTAAAACGTAGGTTTCCTTAGGAAACATTAGTGCAACTCAGCTTTTCGTTGAGTACGGTACCAATACTCAGGTAATATTCTCAGCATTAATCATAAGAAACTTCATCAGAAACGACATGCCTTTTCTCAAAACATAGACGGCACTTCGTTTTGTGCTGAAATGACAAGCAAATCTTCTAAACGAAAAAGGGCTTAGCTACCTTTCAAGAGTTCGAGAAGTGCAGAGAACTACATGTTTTTTCCAAAGAATTATTTTCCCTACAATTTTATACTACTTTCTCCTAAGATTTCTATTTTCATCTCACACAAATGGAGCTTAGCTACTTTTCAACAGTTCGAGAGGTGCAGAAAAGTGGTCGCATGATGACTAACTTGGCGGTCATTTGTTATCCCATGTTTTTGAGCTATTTTTGAGAGAAAAGTCTTCCATTTCACGTTCACATTTGATTATTTTATAGCCGTTGATAATTCAATTTTGAAATTGCTTGACTGAAGAAAAGAAAAGGAATGAAATAGAAAAATATAATCATCCAGAAACATTATGGGTTGGGCAGGTGGACGGAATCTTTGGTCAATCTGAGAATGATTGATTACTTTTTAAGGCGTTGATGACTCCGTCCAAGATGGACCTTCTCAATTTTGAGAAATTTGGACAGCCTGTACTGAAGTGCTAAGGTGGTTATGAATATTTATCATCGACAGCAATTCCATGGTGCATGATGAGCTCCAATATTAGACATATATATATATATATAATTGGTTGAAAGGGATTTCATTTTTCCCAACAAGTTCCGTGTACAGGTGATTTTTGTGGGTTAACAAGGCACTCTCACTATGGTCATTTCCTTACCCTTTGTTCCTGCTTAAGGTCTTTGTTGCCACAACCTGCAAGAAAGAGCAAAGGAAAATAAATAAATAAAATAAAAGTGTTAGGGCCCAAGTAGCGTCTATTTTTAATGGGATATGTGGTGGAGAATTCCCCTGGTACCGGTTGGAATTTTTATTTTTTTATTATTATTAAATAATATCTGTAATATTTTAGTTTTTTTTGAGGAAGTATTTATATTTTATGATTGGATTAACTTTTTTTAATTATTATGACTTATTTTCTAATGATATAATATTTTAATAATAATAATAATAATAATAATGATGTTATTATTATTTTTTATGATAAGAATATCCATTAAAAACCTTAATGACAAGCTATAGATAATTTTGATTTTATCAAATGTACTAACGGTCGTGATACACTTCAGATCTTGTGTTACAAATAATCTTTTATTGCTACAGATCAAACTATATTAATCTTTTATTGCTACACTACCAAAATTCAATGAGATATATATTTTCTGGAAATTTTATTTTTTATAATTAATTCATATGGTATAGGTTTTCTTTTTTCTTTTTTTTTTTTTGAAAAGAAAGGTAATACATATGGTACAGTTGGATGGCAAGTATTTGTCTGACAGTGGATGAATGGCCGTGATTTTCGCAAGCTGACATGCTCATACGTCAGCAAGGCATGCGCTTGTAGTTTACCCGAAAGAAGAGTTTGCTTAATCAAGGGGGTGTTAACTTGTCATGTGCGGTGGGCGGACGAAGTTGCATCAACAAAATTTTCACATTAATCCCAGAATAATATTTATATAAAAAAAAAAAAACACAGACAAATTTTCTACAACACGTGGTCCATGATAGACCAAGCCTTTTCTCCACGACCTGGTTAACATGAAAAATCTAGTGCAACGAAACGCCATCGTTCAATAGAAAAGAGCAGAAAAAGACAAATTCAGTTTGACTTTTCTCCTAGGTTGGTGACTGTCTAGGTTGGAGGCTGTAATGCTTGCACACCGCATCAATAATTTGTGAGATTACCAAAATGCCCGCTCAAAAAATCCATCACACACATACATATATATATTTATATGTATCTATATTGCTGAAAAAGCTTACTCATAGCTCATAAATGAGACCACCAAACAAACGCACAGGGGTGTTGTTGTCAGTTCATAAAGGTTCATCCATATCATGGGACTGCACATACACTAGCTCTTTGCATATAATTGGGCACTGACCTGTTCAAACAAGGCTTTTTCTTCTCCTTCTTCATTTCTAGTCCAATTCATTGCAATTAAATAACGGTTCTAGTACCTCTATATTATCCAGTTTGTCTGCAAAAATCTTTTTAGCCATGGATATCATGACCAAACCAAGAGTCATTCTTCCTCTTCTCCTCTTGTGCTTGTTTCTCAACACCAGTCTCTCTCTTGGGGCTGATACCATCTCTGCAAATCAGTCCCTCTCTGGAAACCAAACCATTGAATCTGCAGGTGGAGTCTTTGTGCTGGGATTCTTCAAACCGGGTAAGGCTTCAAACTACTATATGGGTATGTGGTACAAACAAGTCACTCCCCAGATAGTAGTTTGGGTGGCCAACAGGGAGAAGCCAGTTTCAGATATGTTTTCTTCTGAGCTGAGAATCTCTGATGGGAATTTAGTTCTTTTCAATGAATCCAAATTGCCAATTTGGTCCACGGATGTGAACTACACTGGTAGCCGTGCTTCTGTGCAAGCAGTTCTTCAAGACAAGGGAAACCTCGTCTTGAACGATGGATCCGATTCGTCTGCACCTTTATGGCAGAGTTTTGATCATCCTGCTGATACATGGCTGCCTGGTGGTAAAATTTCTTACAATAATGTCACGAAACAACACCAGCGTCTCATTTCGTGGAAGAATTCGGAAGACCCTGCCCCGGGTCTCTTCTCTCTTGAGCTAGACGTAAGTGACAACTCCTATGCTATTCTTTGGAATATGTCTAGGAGATATTGGAGTAGTGGGTCTTGGAACGGGGAAATTTTTAGCTTGGTGCCTGAGATGAGGCGCAATTATATCTATGACTTTGATTTTATTACGACTAATAACGAAAGCTATTTCACCTATTCGGTTTACAACAACTCTGCAATCAAAATATCTCGGTTCGTGATGGATGTTTCGGGGCAAGTTAAGCAGCTAAATTGGTTGCCTAGTAACGGATGGAATTTGTTCTGGTCTCAACCAAGACAACAATGTGAAGTTTATGCTTTATGCGGGGCGTTTGGCAGCTGCACTGAGAACTCCATGCCCTTTTGCCGTTGTTTGCAGGGGTTTAAGCCAACAGTGCAGAGTAATTGGGATTTGGAGGATTATTCTGATGGCTGCTCCAGAACAACTGAACTGCAGTGTGGGAACAACAGTGCTGCTAATGGTGAGAGAGATAAATTTCTTCCATTGTCTGGCATGAATTTACCAGAAAATCAAAGTTCTGTACAAGCGAGGAGTACGGGAGAATGTGAATTGAGCTGCTTAAGTGACTGTTCTTGCACCGCCTATTCCTATAATGGCAGTGGTTGTTCCATTTGGAAAGGAGATCTTTTCGATCTGAAGCAAGTTGCAGCAGGTGACAACACTCTTTATGTTCGGCTAGCAGCTTCTGAGCTTCCTAGTCCTAAAGATAATAAGGGAACCGTTATTGGTGTTGTAGTGGGTTCAGTTGTGGGGGTGGTAGTTTTCCTTGGTGTAATTGCGTTTTTGATTTGGAGAAGAAGAAGGAAAATGATAGGGACAGGAAAAGCAATGGAGGGTTCATTGGTGGCATTTGGGTATAGAGATTTGCAGAATGCTACCAAGAACTTCTCTGAGAAATTGGGTGGAGGCGGCTTTGGTTCGGTGTTCAAGGGGACATTAGCCGACTCAAGTGTTGTAGCTGTAAAGAAGCTTGAAAGCGTTAGCCAAGGAGAGAAGCAGTTCCGAACCGAAGTCAGCACAATTGGAACAATCCAACATGTGAATCTTGTCCGACTCCGCGGGTTCTGCTCCGAGGGAACCAAAAAGTTGTTGGTATATGATTACATGTCAAACGGCTCTCTAGATTCACACCTTTTCCACGGAAACAATTCGAATGTCTTGGATTGGACAACTAGGTATCAAATTACTCTAGGGATAGCAAGAGGGTTGGTTTATCTGCATGAGAAGTGCAGAGATTGCATCATACACTGTGATATCAAGCCAGAAAACATCCTTTTAGATGCTGATCTTTGTCCAAAAGTTGCAGATTTCGGGTTAGCCAAACTCATTGGAAGGGATTTCAGCCGGGTCCTGACAACCATGAGAGGAACTAGAGGTTATTTGGCTCCAGAATGGATTGCAGGTGTGGCAATAACATCCAAAGCTGATGTTTACAGCTATGGTATGATGCTTTTGGAATTTGTTTCGGGAAGGAGAAACTCAGAGCAAAGTGAAGATGGGAAAGTGAAGTTCTTCCCAACTTTTGCTGCAAGCGTGATCATTGAAGGAGGCGATGTGCTGAGCCTCTTAGACTCAAGGTTGGAGAGGAATGCAGACATGGAAGAGCTTGAAAGAGTTTGTAGGGTTGCTTGTTGGTGCATCCAAGATGACGAAGCTTATAGGCCATCAATGAGTCAAGTAGTACAAATCCTCGAGGGTGTTATGGACGTGAATCTGCCTCCGCTTCCACGGTCACTCCAAGTTTTTGGTGACAACCAGGAGAACGTCATTTTCTTTACTGAGTCATCTTCAAGCCCAAGTTCTCAGCCACGGAGTAACGCCTCAACTGCTTCATCTCAGACCAAGAGTATTACCTCTTCAACGAGCTCTAAAACCTAGGCGGCAACAGAATAGGACATCGTTTGCCCTTGTTTGCTTCAGCTTGTTCTCTCAGTCTTAGTTTTCTTCCTCCTCTTGTGGGTAATTTTGGAGCCAATTGAATAATTCCATATATGTCTTTTTTGGTTTTGAATGACAATTTGTGTATTCTATTAGGAGCTCTGTCAGTAGAATCAAATATGTGGATCTAAAAAAAAAAAAAAAAGTAGGTAGATCCTCAACCTGAGCAGAATCCAATCAGAACAGCTTTAAGCCGTGAACACAGTTTCCGTTCGTGGATTATTTTGTATATCAAATATAGTGTACATGTAATTTTTTTTTTGGGGACTTTCCAGAGTCTCCATTATTGTAATTGAGTATCCCTTGTTTTGATCATTAGAGCACTGAGTTTCGTATCCATTACCCCAACCTTTTCTTTTTCCTTCTCGTAAGGGTGAAAGTTTTATTTGAAGAAGGGGAAAAAATAAAAAATAAAAAAGAAAAAGGAACAAGATAAAGCATCAGAGAGTATGTAAACCCGCAACTAATGACTTGAAAACTGTATTTTGTAAGAAGAACAAAGATGTTCTTGTCCACCATTTCTCCTCTCTCTTGCTCATTTTGTTTGTCTGCTTTGTTTTGTTTTTGTCCTCTTTGGTGACTGTAAAAAAGACACCAGTTCGATTCAGAAAAAATAAGAGTGGAAGTTTCTGCTGAACTATCTTCTTGAAAACTTGCTCACCAATTTTATTTGTTTTAATAGATTGAACAATAATCATCTTTTTTTTTTTTTTCTTTTTCTATTTTTATTCTTACTTACTGCATCAATGGGCTTGTTTTTCTTTGAGCATTAACAATTGTATGAATTAGTCGGTCACATGATCCGCAGTCCAGCTTAGCACATAGTTCTAGCTCTAGAAGATATTTATTAAATTTTTTTTTATAATCCTAGAATATTGTGCTTGGCTTTTGTTTTGTATGTTGAAAAGTCTCTGTCTGAAGAAACGTAAAGAAAAAACAAATGATAACCAAATTCCTTGTAGAGGTTTGGGATTCAGGAAATTCAGGTACATTTATAAGATTGACGTTACTACAACGCATTATACGGCCATTAACATGGACATTTCAATCAAATTTCTACGAGAAAAAAGGAACAACAAATCATCTTATGTGACGTGGTCAACATGTTGACTAGTGGCAGCTGTTTTCTTTCCTTCTTAATAAGTAAATAATGGGGCGTTTCCATAATGTAATATATTTAGGGGTCGTTTTGGGATGTCTCCGGCTCTTAATTTTTCATTTTTTTTCAAAACTTTCTTATTTTTTACTATTTATATCTTCAAAACGTTACAGTAAACTCCAAACTTTAAAAATTCACAACTTTTTGTATACAAGTCCAAATGAGATGATTTTTTTTAAAAAATTACATAGAATTTCAAGAGGAACAAAATAAGATCCATATTGATATTTTTTTTCTAAAAAATTTTTTAAAATTTTTAAGTTTTTACCCTAAACAGTTTTTTCTCCCAAACATATTCTCCAAAACCAACTTTTTTCCAAACTCCAAAACCACATCTCCAAAACCTCCCCCAAACTCCCCTTTATATTATATTTAAATATAATATATTGAATGAAATTTATATTTGGATAAAAATTTTTTACATTATATAATGTGTATTTGGATGAAAAGTATTTGAATTGTATTGTATGTGATGTGATTGATAAAAGTATAGAGAAAAAAGAGAGAGAAAGAAAGTGTGTGATGTGATTGATAAAAATAATAGAAAAAGTAAAATAGTAAATAGTGATTATATTATATTTAAAATGTAATGTGATTGATATTTGAATGTAATACTTTTGTGTTTGGATGAAAATTGCATTACGTTTAAATGTAATGTGAATACAATACGGTAAACAAACGAGGCATAAATGTCGATACTGTGGAATTTTTTGTGCAATCATGGAAACCAAGGTTTTTCCAAGATTTATGCTGCTATTTCTCTTCATGTGCCCGCTTCCGTAGACCCTTATGTCCCTCGGAGCTGACACGATCTCCGCAGACCAATCCCTCTTTGGTGACAAAACCATTGTCTCTGCAAGTGGAGTCGTTGTGCTAGGATTTTTTCATCCGTGTAATTCTTCAAACTACTATATAGGCTTGTGATACAAGCAAGTTGCTCCCCAAACGGTAGTTTGGCTGGCAAATAGAGAGAAACCGGCTTCAGATAGGTTTTCTTCAAAGTTAAGAATATCAGAGGGAAATCTGGTTCTCTTCAATGAGTCTAAAGTCCCAGTTTGGTCCATACATGTGAACTCCACAACGTTTCCTTATATCCAAGCAGTTCTTTTGGATAATGGAAACCTTGTCTTAAACGATGGAGCAAATTTGTCGAAACCTTTATAGCAAAGTTTAGATCATCCAACTGATACAAGGTTACCTGGTAATAAAATTGGATATAACAAAATTACTAATACAAAACAAGTTCTAGTTTCATGGAAGAATTCAGAGGATCCATCCCCAGGTCTATTCTCCTTCGAGATTGACCCGAGTGACACCTCGTATATAATGATCTGGAATAGGTCTAGAAGCTACTGAAACGCTGAACCTTGAACCGGAACTTTTACCTTGGCACCAGAGCAAAGGCCAAACATTGTCTTATACTGCCAACATATTTCGAACGCGAATGAAACTTCGTTAATCATGCATGCTTCGTGCTCTTTTGTTATACCTCCTATTTTGATGGATGTTACGGGGCAAATGAAGCAACAATTATGGCGGCCTAATAGTAGATGGAATGTGCTTCGTACTTTCCCGAGAGAACAGTGTAGTGTTTACGGTTCTTGCTGGGCATGTGGAAGTTGCAGCGAGAATTCCCTGCCCATATGTACTTGTTTGATGGGTTTTGAGCCAAAGTCGAGGAGCGACTGGGACGGCAACAATTTTCCTGGTTGGTGCTTGAGAAGAACCAACCTACAGTGTGGGAACAATAGTCTTGCGGGTAGCCAGAGAGACAAATTCCTAAAGATGTCCAGCAATGTCATTGCCTGAAAATAAACAGTCTGTGCAAGCAGGGAGTTTTGGAAAATCTGTGAATCTACTTGTATAAATAACTGCTCTTGCACTGCATATGCCTATGACAACAAAGGGTGTTCCATCTGAACAGGGGACATGTAACGCCCCAAACCTTAGTTAATCATAATATTAAAATTAAACAATAGAAAATAATATAAGTAATGCAACGATATTATATTTAGTTTATTATAATATCATGTTGAGTTATATTTTTTAGATGATGTGACGAGCATTCAGAATGTTAGATATAAATAATTATTAAATTTTGATTTTTTTTTCCTCTATCCTTAAATCAAGGAATTTGAAGATTGATTTTAGTTTTCAACTTTTATAGCAATTAATATATATATATATACATATATATTTTTTTCCGTTTACCAAATTGAATGAAAATACAAGTGTTGTTTTCTATTTATTTTCAACAATAATTGTTAATATCTTGTTTCAATTCTTTTGTCCAACGTGTGTATATATATAAGTTAAGTGTATATGTATATATTACTTAATATATTATATAAGTCATATACATAAATAATATGGAAAACGTGTAAAAAAAAAAAAAAAGGCCAAGATTGCAACAAGTAATCATAAAGAGAAAATCGTGGATAATGCACTCCTACAGTTGTCGTCTCTATATGTGATTCTACTGATCAATTACGATGTAAATTAAATTAATTCAGCCTATAGCTGTATTTGAACCTTTTTTTTTTATACTTGGAAAAAAAAAAAAGGACATATGTTTGTTTGTATATAGGAGATAAATTTTGAACCTTTTGGTTAAGAGTGTTTACGTAAAAAAAAAAAAAAAAAAGGTCATGCGTTATTCTTTTCGACTATTTTCTCTTATTCTCTTGTTCTCTGTTATCTAGTCACTATTATCATCATCCCTCTATTCTCTTCTAGCATTTACTTTTCAAGACTGAAAAAGACAATTTTATTAAAAAATGTATGTTTTACTTTTGTTTCATGTGACGCCCCCCCACGTACGCTACCATACCAACCAGCTGAGTTCTGACGTCGACCGTGATGGCTGGCAACCTCGTGGGTCGTCATCCTCTTACTTAACATACTTAACCTTCCATTCTTAATATTCTCATCTTAAAGTGGAAGCAATTTCTATAGCAGAATTTTTTTTTTCTTTTAACTTACATATTATACCTATCTCTATCATACTCTTATAACACATATTTCATAACTTTCTTTCTTTCATCTTCCTTTTTGAACGCTCAGCGAAAGACTCATGGTAGTACCATACTCTCGCCCAGTCCCTTGGCATGTGCAGATCCGTCCGTTGTCCATCACATTACTTTAAACTAACAGGTTGCTTACCTGCAACATATAAACAACTAATGAGCTAGATGCTCAGTAAGTTCAAACATACATTCATTAACTTATAAATACTAATAATATATATTATTACTAGAATATATGACATCACATATATACACATCATACACATCGTCTATATATATCCTCGAAACATAACATATTATGTGAGCTTCCTCATGCTCATTTATCTCTTCGCTAATCATTCCCATCATTCTATTAATAATCTCTTATCATTCTATTCTAATTTCTTCATTTCTTTTCTTCTCATTCCTATCATTCCTTATCTTTCTGTTCTAAACCTTTATAACTTCTCTATCGCTTTGTTATCATCTCTTAACATTTCATATCTTAAAAGCTAGTAACATACACACTAGCATAACATCACGTAAAAACGTGTCATTCACATCACATCACATATATGATTCTATTATGTTCTTATAAACTTCGTTTTGTTATTTATTTATTTTTCATCGATTTCATTACGTCATTCTTTCGTATTGTTCGTTTTTTTTTTCTTATCGTTCTTTTCCTTTCATTTCTTTTCGTATCATTTCATTTCTTTTCTTTTCTTTTCACTTTCTTTTCTTTTCTTATCTTTCATTTTCTTTTCTTTTCTTTTCTTATCTTTCACTGGTGGGCCCCGTTGTTGAATGTACCTAGTGCGCGCTGACAGTGGGAGGAGGGGGAGCTACCCACCAACCTACCTAACAGTCACATAAAACCTCACCTTCGGGGTTGGTCCATCCTATAATCTACCACACCTTCGGGGTAGCACCACATCTGTACGGAGGATATAGACGGGAAGTCTCAACCATATAGGGAGACCGGTACGCCAACCATTAACTTTTCAGTTTTATTATTTTGCATTCTTTTAGCTTTTCTTATATTGATTTTTTCGTTGTACATCTTTTTCATGACATTCATCATCTTTCCTTTCTCATTTTTCATAAAACATTTTATGGAACATTTGTTCTTTCGTTGTTTTTCTTTTCTTAATTCTTTACTTTACTTGTGTGAATTATGTTAATCACACTTTAGCATAGCACATATAGCACATATTACTTATATAACATCACATCACATCACATCATAACAAACAAAAACATGTTTTGTTACGTGTAGACAATAATTCTCTGTTCATCTTATCATTTGCATTCTCCTATCTACCGTATCTTATCATCATCCTCCTTTTGATCATAGCCTATCGTTCTATTCAATCAATCACATCTTATCGTTATGTTCTAATCCTTTCATCATACCTTTTATCATAACCTATCATTGTTTTTCTTTCTTGTCTAACTCTTTGCTTTCATATCATTTTTCATAAAACATTCATCATACCTTTTATCATAACCTATCATTGTTTTTCTTTCTTGTCTAACTCTTTGCTTCCATATCATTTTTCATAAAACCCCTATCATTTCGTTATCATAGAACGTACCATTTTCTTAATTTCTCTCATCACCGATTATCGTTACTCTATCAATCATAACTTAACTTCCATAAAACATTTCATAAACATCCTATTCTTTCTTTTCATATCTCATCTCTTTCTTATGCATCCTACCATAATATTCTCATTCTTACTCTTTCCATTCTTCTATCTCTCTTTCTCACATCTTTATTCTCATAAAACTTTTATAATACCTTTCTTTCGTAATTCAATATATACATATATATATACATATATATATTTTTTATAAATTATTTATTAAAACATAACTTTTAACATCATCATAGTATTGCTATAATATTACTATAGCATCATCATAAATCACATCATGACATTTGCATACAAAATATATAAACACGATAAACTTGTTCATAGTTGCAGACGGGTAAATGTCTGAACTTACTCATAGCGTGCTTATCCTTTCCTTGGGATCCATCGACGTCCTTTGTCGTTTCTGGATTGAGTTCCTACAGACAAGCTTTGTCCGTTAATCATATTTTCATTTATAGCTTTTATTTTCTTAAAAAGCTTGATTCTGATCTTATAACCCTTAATTATAGCCTTATGACAGCTTTCTAAACCTTAATGGCCATTTTTGAATTTTTCTCCAACTTTTTGAAAAATTACAATTTTACCCCTAACTTTTGATAAAATTACAATTTTACCTTTGACATGATTTTTCATAATTTAAACCTCAATTTTGGCTTTTACAAACTTCATTAACCTATTCCAAGGTCACTGGGGCTCTTTTCTCATAATTTGATAATCTTTGGGCAAAATGACTATTTTGCCCCTGATGGGTCGTTTAACAATAACATTTTCATTTTCATACTTAGGTTGGATTTTCTAAACCCAAAATCATCTAATTAACTTTTTAAATCTTATCGGACCTTTTTCCGGATAAATTCTTATCATCTGACCAATTTCTCACATTCCCAGCCCTCAGGAAGTACTATTCCGACCTAAGAATCGGTTTCATATTTTTCTTGCGTTCTAGGGTTTCGAAGGGTCGGTTTACTAATTATAACTTACCCCTTCCTTTTTCCATGCCTTAATTCCTTGAGGGGGCTCGGGCTCCCTTCCCGATCATATTTTTACCCCTCGTTTCCCATATTACCCCTAGTGCCATTTTTAGAAATTTCGGCAGAGCTTCCCCTTAATTTTTGAGGTTCCAGCGTTTAGGAAACGCCTGAAAACCATCTATCCTAATCTAATTCTATCACGTACTATACCAGAGGCCTAGATTTTACGTAAAACTCATACTGTTTACGTAAAATCGTTACATTATCATATATTTTTCTTTTTCTCCATTACAACCATTTTCTTCTTTTTACATACATTCTTTTCCATAATTTTTCATATCAATAATCATAAAACCATAGAACAGTCCTAAACAATTAAATTGCGAACGTAGAGGGGTCGGGATTTATACCGAATTGCAGTCCGGTCTCGATGGCATAAATCCTAATTCTTCGTTCTTCATATTTGAGGTCTCGTCTTGCAATTCTGACTCCGCGGATGCGTCCGGAACGTCGAAAATAGGCCAACGGGCCAAACTTCTATTTTCGGTCAACGGTCGCCGTTGACCGGCATTGACCGGCGTTGACCGGCGGCGACGGCGGCGACGGTGGCAAGTGGGTAGTCCATTTTGAAGATCTCGACGAGAGGAATCCATTGGTAGCCTCAATTTCACATTTGGAGGCCCCAATCGCCGAAAAATCCCTCCGAAAGTCACGGCCACGGCGGCGACGGTAGAGCTCCGCCGTGCCGGACTTTTTCCCCGAAATTGATTGAGGGCTTTTGCTCCCCTCTTCACGGCGACCATTTCTGCACCGGTGGTGCAGCTCAACATCGCCGGAAACGGCGGTTTCGACGGCGACTCCACGGCGGCGACATCGCGACTTCGGGCGGCCCGATTTCGCCGGTGTTGAGGCGATCCACCACCTGGGTTTTGTAGTACTCTTCATCACGAACATTTTGGGACCGGTTTCGTGGCAAATGGTGGCCGGACGGCGGAGAAATCTCACCGGGAAGATTTCGGCTCCGGCGACTTTCAGGCGGCGCGTGTGGCTTGCTCCGGTGGCTGCTCCGTCGCGTCGACCCACCATCGGACTCAGCTTGGCGAGAGATTTTCGATGACACCGGCGGTGTCAAAAACAGACACCGTTTCCGATGGTCGGTTACTGTACACATTCGGCTAGAGAGAGAAAGAGAAATGAGGAGAGAGAGAATTTGTGGACAAATGAGTAAATTCCACCTTTTTCCCATTCTTTATATACTTTTTCACCCAAAATTTCAACATGGGCTATGCTGATTAATTTGGGCGTCCTGAATCCAAATATATCAGTTTTATTTTCATCTGATGTCGTTTCGACCAGTTTCCGATACTGCGAATTTTTGGTCAAAAATTACCCTTGTGCTCAATTATCAAATTTGAGCGTGCTGATAGGCTATCCTGACTAATTTGGGCGTGCTGAACTCAAATTTATCAGTTTTATGCCAAGATAATATCATCTTGACCTACTTCTTGATACTGTGAGTGGCACTCACGTGCACACACATAATATCACTATTACTCATTTTTCATCCTTTAACATTGTTAGAACATTTTATTTTAGTTCTAAACAATATTAAATCACTTAATTTCACATTTTAACGCTTAAATTCATTGTGTAATTATTTTCTGAGAAATATGAATTTTCTGGGTTATTACATTTCATGATAATGATTTCTTTAGTTTGTTGTTTTTGATAATTTCAGTGTCTTTAAGGAAAGTTCTTTGTAATATTATAATGGGTTATAAAGAATATTATCAGATGTTTCACTTTGGTTGAAAAGTGATAAGAGAGAAGGGCATGAACATGTTTTTGAGGGAGATGGTGTTATTGATCGATGTTTGTTTATATTTGGAATATGGTTATTTTTGTATATTTGTTGATTCTATGTTTAGGGTTTCATTTTTTTATGCATAATATATATTTTGATAGACGATAATTCTATAAAATAAAGTTATTTTATCATTTTTTTATGTACAAAAATTAGTTTATCCTCCAGAGATTTATTTGTTTTTAAGTTGTTTTGATTTATTTATTTTTACTTTAATTTAGATTTTTTTTATAAACTTCATGGGATTTTTATTTGATTTTACTTTATTTTATTTTATCTTTATTTTTAGTAATAGTATATTAAATAAGTTTAAAATTAAATATTTTCAATGAGGTTTCTAGAAATATCTAATTTTAACATTTTGTTTTTTTATAGTGTCAAATTGAGTTAAAAATCTATGTGTTCGAAGAGGGTCCCACCGGATGTTACTTTTCATGTTAGGGAACTATGATCTTGGCAGATCTTATTTTGATCATTTTATCAATACGAGTATTTTGAAAAAAGAATTACTCTAATTGGAGCTCGTATGAAGAAGTTATGATAATTTTTAAGATTGAATTAATAGGGAGACAGATGAGTCTCACGCATATTATTATGTTTCAGGATAGGAATCCAGTATACCAAAAATCATATGAGCTTATTTTTTTCGATCAAATAATAACACGACATGTGGCAGAGGTTAGAAAAAAAACAATAAGATTATGACACGTGGCATTCTCTTGGTTTCAACAAATTAGAATCAAGTTTATTATGTATCATATCGTAATGGATCCTCACTAATCATATGCACCACCGCTATTTTCACTGTAGCTATTATAGCAAAGCTAACTATTCTTTGTGCTACCACTGTAGCTACTGTAGCAAATTGATTTTCCTCTGCCCGTTCGCATAGGGGTTGGTAAGATAGTGCAGAAATTCAGTCTGTAAAAGGCTATGTAGATGAAGGCATAGAGGCAGATCAGAAGCAAAGAGATCTATGAGAAAGTGAGATGGAGTGTAAAAAATAAAGCATCCTATGAAGTTAAAAAAAATTCTTTTTTTTAAAATTTTATTTTAAAATAAGAAGTTTCTGGTGGTTCTACCATAGTAAAAATCAGTAATCATTCTAGATTTTTTTTTCTTTTAAGACTAGTTTCAGATTTTTCTGAACTCTGTGTATTTTTTATGAATTTTCAAAGAGGTAGAGGTTTAACTGCAAGTTTATATAAAGTTTTATGATTAGATTTCAAAACTGTTTTTGAAAGTCTAAATAGATTCCGTTTTTAACAAATTAGGTAACTTTGAAAAGTTCTAGATGTTAATTTTCTTTTGAGATTAGTTTTAGGTTGTTTGGAATTTTGTGTGAATTTTTAATGAATTTTTAAATAGACAAAGGTCTGGCTGTCAGTTTTCATAAATTGTGAAATTGTTGTGTTCTTATGATTCGATTCTATTGGATGATGAAATCAACCTTTTTAGATAATGTTTTAATGTGATGGATATTTTAATGACTTATTATAACTTCTTAGTAATTTTATTATATTTTTTATTTATGACATAAATGGTTTTAGAGATGAACATAAGAGAACCTCAATTGTCATGTCCCTATTCGAAAATTTAAGAGATTAAGGAAGGCGTTTATGTAAGTACACTCTCACCTATAACATGAATTAAAGTCTATATGATATTATGATATTTTAATACTTCTCTTATAATGATGTTTTGATTAAAAATAAGTATATGTATTTTTATGCTTTAAAATGACATTGAATACCATTGATGTTGATGGTGACTGGTGAACAGTCTTTTGTTCAGTAAGTAAACTTATTATCATGGTTGGTCTGAGATTTGCCACCCGACTCTTTCCGTGACTAATGTGCTATTTCTAAGAGTTTAGTGTCTAAGAGTTTAGTGTAAAAAAAAAAAAAAAAAAAAAACCTAATAGAGCTACTCTCAATAAAATACCTAATCCAAGGTGAAGATTAATAAAATATTAGGATTATATAAACTTGCATATTCAGGTGTTGATGACATTGACCTTGGTAGTTTATATTCAAACGTTTCATTACTAGATAACCTAAAGACATACTAATCAAGCTTTACAACATCAAGTTATCCGTGGTGTGATGAAAACGAATAATGAGTAGAAACAAAAGATACGTTACTCTTTTTCACACGTTTAGATACTTGTTATCATCAATGGCAGAGCCACTTAATTTAAGTGGTGGCGCGTTTAAAAATTTTGATTTTTTTTTTTCCTTAAATTGAAGAAATTTTGGTTGTGTTAATATATCCACACTTAATAACTGGAACATGTCGTTGTGCTTTAATGATGTAATATGCATTAAAAAATAAAAAAATAAAAAAATAAAAATTCTTGTTATGGTAACTAAGTGTGTTTTTCATTTTTCCTACTAAGGCGTGTCTCTTTACTATTCACCATGTCTTTAGACGACAGTTCCAGCATTGAATCAACACTCTTACCTCAGGGGAACTGTAACCGGCTACGAATGGCCTAATTTCGATCATTGCATTGATTCAACTACTCTGAAATTAACGCACACACCTACCTCGCAGAGAGCCATGAAACAGAAAAATTAAACGGACGAGTGAAGGGCATGAGAAGTGTAAAATCTTTTTTTTTTAGATATGAGGTCTGAGGAGTTGCATAAAGTAGTCAGATGTAAATTGGAGTTTCGCCACTAGAAGGATTCCTAAAGCCATGTTACAACAAGACTATGTAACATCCCATTAAAAAAAATGTAATTTAAAATCATGAATAATCGAAAGACATTATTATATATTATTTTAAGAACTTTGTAGTACAAAAATACTCTATAGAGTTAAACAATTTTAAATTATAAGATCATATCAGAAACATATGACAACTTTAAAATATACAATTCAACACAACGTTATAAAACTATAATGGTCCAGAACTCTCCGTTCCAATAGTTTGGAATGAGCTTATTAGTATCCTGGATTGTTGCCATTGGTAATAACTTGTCTTTAGGCCATGTTTTAGCCAGTCTTCCATTTAAGAGTACGTTTTTAAAGTCTACTTTGTCCTAACAACAATGAGTGACTGAAAAATTTACCGACAAAATGTAGTGAACTTACAAAGGTACCTTGTCACATCATATATATATATATATATATCAAACTCAAACAAAACAAAACAAGCAATAAAATAAGAGGGAGATTATATAAGGGAGGCAAGAACCGACAGTATAAATTTTTTTATTGAATTATTAGACTCTAGTTCTTAAGCATTTTGACTACACTTCTTGGACTGTGTATCCTTTGATCTTGTGTAAATTATAAGTTATGAGTTGTCTTCTAACAGGTTGGAAACGTTACACTACACTATCTGCCATCTTAATTTCTACTAAAAGATTATTTTTTAATAAATAAATTCAACTTAAAATAAATAAAACATGGGATGTTTCTTGGTACATCCTCTGCATGAAGGATAATGTGTATTTGGAGAGAGAGAGAGAGTTGACCTTGCTTAATGCGTAGGTCCTCCATATCGTTGTAAACAAATTTCAAGTTTCAGAAATTCCACAATGTAGGCTTGGAGATAGCTGAAGAGGATAAAAATAATATTGTCTTTATGCCTTCTTGCTAATGGAGGATTCTATTTTCTTTTTGACTTGCTAATGGAGGAGACTTTGAAAAAATGTGGAGAGTACACTTTCGGTGTCATTGCATCTCAAGTTCACCGACTAAAATGCCACTTATTTTAATGCTACAATATACTAACAGCTAGCTTCTTACAAAATAGCTAAAAAGCTTTATCAAAATAGGCTGAAACAAAATCCCTGTCTCAATTTGCCAATCCCGTCTGCAAAAATCTCGTTCAACCATGTTTTACAAGAAAACCCCACCAAGCTTTATGCTTGTTGTACTTATCGAGTGCCTACTTCTCAAGAACTATTTGGCCATTGGAGCTGATACCATCTCTGCCAGCCAATCTCTGTCTGGAGACCACACCCTTGTCTCTGCAAGTGGAATCTTCGTCCTGGGATTCTTTACACCAGGTAATTCTTCCAACTACTACATAGGCATGTGGTACAAAGACGTTACACCCACCATAGTTTGGGTGGCAAATAGAGAAAAACCAGTATCAGATAAATTTTCTTCAGAACTAAGAATCTCACATGGCAATTTAGTTCTCTTCAATGAGTCCAAATTCCCAATTTGGTCCACGAATGTGAACTCCAGTATTAGTTCACCTTCAATTAAAGCTGTTCTTTTGGACAACGGAAACCTTGTCTTAAAAGAAGAAGCTAATTTGTCAAAACCAACACTGTGGGAAAGTTTTGATCATCTTACTAATACATGGCTGCCTGGTAGTAAACTTGGATACAACAAAGAGACCAAATATAAGCACGTTATCACTTCATGGAAGAATTCAAAGGATCCTTCCACGGGTGTCTTCTCTTTGGAGCCAGTCCCAAGTAACAACTCTTTTGTGATCCTATGGAATAAGTCTAGGATCCAATGGAGCAGTGGAGCTTGGATTGAAAGCTCAGGATATTTCAGCTCAATCCCTGAGATGGCGCGTAGTAACTACATCAAGTACAACTTTGTCTCAAATGACGATGAGATGTATGTAACTTATTCTATTATTCCAGGAAATAAAAAGATCTACTCTCTCCCTGCCAGTGGAATAGCTAGATATGTGATGGATGTTTCGGGGCAGTTCAAGGAACTAGTGCTAAGTCCTGAAAAGGAATGGCATTCGTTTTGGTATCAGCCTAGAGAAGAATGTGAAGTCCATGATTTTTGTGGGGCATATGGAAGCTGCAATGCTGACTCTGTGCCATTCTGTAACTGTTTGAGGGGGTTCAAACCCAAGTTGCAGCATGATTGGAATACACAAGACTTTTCTGGCGGGTGCATCAGAAAAACCAAGCTGCAGTGTGGGAATAATGATAGCGTAAAAGGTGAGAAAGACGGATTTGTAGAAATTCCAAGTATGTTGTTACCAGAAAATGAACAGTCTGAGCGTGTAAAGAATATTGCAACATGTGAATCAATCTGCAACAGCAACTGCTCATGTACTGCTTATGCTTATGACAACAATCAATGTTTCATTTGGAATGGGGATCTTTTAAATCTGCAACAGCTTGGAGCAGGTGACGAGAGAGGCAGAAGTCTCTACATTCGATTGGCCGCTTCTGAGGTCCAGAGTAGTCAAAATAGAAAGGGACTAATCATTGATGTAGGGGTTGGTTCAGCTATTGGGTCAATAGTTTTGCTAGCCCTTGTTCTGTTTTTGTTGTTAAGAAGAACGGAGAATGGAAAAGGAATGGACGGCTCGTTGATGGTTTTTGGGTATAGAGATTTGCAAAACTCAACAAAGAACTTCTCAGAGAAATTGGGTGGAGGAGGCTTTGGTTCAGTTTTCAAGGGGATGCTACCCGACTCTACTACGATAGCAGTGAAGAAGCTTGAAAACGTCGGCCAAGGCGAGAAGCAATTTCGAGCAGAAGTTAGCACAATCGGGACAATCCAACATGTTAATCTGGTTCGGCTTCGTGGATTCTGCTCTCAAGGCACTCAAAAGCTATTGGTCTATGATTACATGTCCAATGGCTCTTTAGCTTCTTGCCTTTTTCACAAAAGTAATTCAAATGTCTTGGATTGGAAAACAAGGTACCAAATTTCTCTGGGAATAGCAAGAGGGTTAGTTTATCTACATGAGAAGTGCAGAGACTGCATCATACACTGCGATATCAAGCCCGAAAATGTTCTTTTAGATGCAGAGTTTTGTCCCAAAGTGGCAGATTTCGGGTTGGCCAAACTCGTTGGAAGAGAATTCAGCCGGGTTCTAACAACCATTAGGGGGACAAGAGGTTATCTCGCTCCAGAGTGGATTACTGGAGTTGCAATTACATCCAAGGCAGATGTGTACAGCTATGGAATGATGCTTTTCGAGCTTTTATCGGGGAGGAGAAACTCAGAGCAAACAGAATCACATGGAAAACTAAAGTACTTCCCAAGTTTGGCTGCAAGTGTTGTAGTCGAAGTAGGTGATGTGATTAGCCTGTTAGACGACAGATTAGAAGGTAATGCAGATGTGGAAGAGGTTGAAAGATTGTGTAAAGTTGCTTGTTGGTGCATCCAAGATCATGAAGCTCAGAGGCCATCAATGAGTGAAGTAGTTCAAATGCTTGAGGCAATTACGGAAGTGATCTTGCCACCAGTTCCGCGATGTCTCCACATATTCGATGACAACGAGGAGGGCGTGATTTTCTTTGGGAGTAATCCTCAAGACAAGAGCGTGTAATATTCACTGCTTTTGGTCCAACAGGAAAGGGAAAATGGTTTGTGTCTGCTGCTGATTTAGTTTAATGCTCTGCTTTTTCTTACCATGGTTTCTAATGGGATCCTTTTGCTCTGTTCTCCCTTTTTTTTTTAAATGGAATAAGTCAATCCTTTTGCTGTGGTTTAGTTTTATTAGTTGCTTTTATGTAACAAGGTTTCTACAAGCCCTTTATGTAGTTTTCATAAATGGGTTGTTTTGCTTTTGTAGTAATAAGATTGGCAGGTCCAATTTTTGTGGCTTGTTTTCAAAATCCTCGGATCCTATAATTGATGAATAAGAAAAGGAAGAAAAAAAAAAAAATGAAAGAATAGGCCATGTCTCCTTGTAGTGACATACTCCTCGATTCATAACAAAAAAAATGAAAGAATAGGCCTTGTCTCCTTGTAGTGACATACTCCTCGATTCATAACACATCTCACGGAAATAGAACTGTCAGTTAAAAATAGGAAGTTCCTTTAGCCAAAAAAAAAAAAGAGATTTTTTTTCCATCATTATCCTTAATTTATTGCACAGTTCTAATTTTACTACCTAAACATTCATCTTTAGCAATTTACCTGTTCAAACAATTCGTCATTGTCCGTACAGTTATAATTTTACCACCTAAGCATTTACCTTTAGCAATTTACCACCTCAAACCTAAAAATATGTAGCAAAATACCCACAATTAATAATGTTATTAATCTTTCAGAGAAAATAAATAACACCGTTACAATTGAAGTTTTTTTTGGCTATATATTCTTTTACATTTAGAGGGGAAAATTATAAACTTTTGAAGTTTAGAAGACAAATTACGATAAGTGAAGTACAAAGAATAATAACGTAATTCAGACAAACTAAAAGGGAAATATATATTGATGTCTTTAATTTTTATAATTAAAGAAGCACATATGAATTGGGCTTTTGTTTGTTTGTTTGTTTGTTTGTTTTTTTTTTTAACACCCGGGCAGAAACGACATATTAATCTAAAAGGCTGCCCATTGACTAACAGATTATTTCTAAGAAGCAACAAGCCGACATCATATATATTAAGAAAACGACATTAAATCAACAACAACGTCGGTATATATATATATATATATTGGAAGATCTGTTTTTATAATATTTATCAGATTTAATTAATTAGATTAATTAATTAATTATCAAAAATAAGTAAATAAATAACACAGGTAATTTTAACGAGTTTCGATTTCTCTACTCTTCGAGACCACGCCCAGACATTGAACTTTTCACTAACACTCAAAAGATTACAAGCACTAATGGACTTACGCAATCTAAAGACTCCCTCTTTGTTGTTGCTGCAGGTTGTCTTGAATCCTGTTAATGAACTCGTTCAGTAAGATCTCCTTGCAAGCATATGTTGAAATCCCTTCAACTGCTGTTGTCTCCTCCTGAAGACTTCAAATCTCTCTCCTGAAAGACGCAAATAATGTAAAAAGCTTCTAAATCACTAAGGACTCAAAATCACACGATCAAAACTCTTGCTCTCTATCCCAAGGACGAGTATTGTGAGTCCTTATATAGAACTTCAAAGATCTCCTTAAAAATCTCGGATTTATTTTGAATTTTGAAGATGTTCTAGATAATGTTGCAACATCTGTTGGCACATCTCCAAAAATTTAAGTTTCAAATATTTCAAATTTTAAATCACAGATATTCTTCAAATATTATCCAAAATATATCTGCACGTTTTCCAAAATTGAAATTGCAATATATATAGCAAATCTTGGGATTTTTGAAATCCTAATTTAAATAGGATTAGAAAATCCAATTTAAATTAGTTTATCCTTTTTTCAGCTTTATCCATATCTTAACTAACTCTCTAAATCCAGATTTGCTGTGATTCTCTCAATTCCAATCGAATTTCACAAACCTACAGCAAAACTCGATGTTACAATACATGTTGTAACATCTCGTAATACATGTTGTAACATCTCGTAGCACATCTTGCAGAACCTGTATAAACTTCAGCAAAACCTGCATAAACTTTTAATATTTCTAGTTTTTCCTAAATTGCCATAAATGCTAACACCAAAAAACCTAACAATCTCCCCCTTTGGCATTTTTGGCTCAAAACAAAAACATAACATAATTAAGTGTTTCGAAATCAAATAATTACATCAAAATGAAACCAAAAACCAAACTGCTAAACCAGAACCAAAAACCAGAAATTATACTTATGCTACTCTCCTAAATATATCACTCCCCCTTTTTGACTCAACAAATGCCAATGTTTAACTTTAAAAACTTGCACTTTTGAAACTAACACATGCTCCCCCTTAATATCATCTTCTTAAGCACATGTTTCTCATGTAATCTTTGCAAAAACCACCAAAGTAAAATTTGCATCATTATCAACCTAAACCTGCGAAAGATGCACTGAAAAACAAACCATAAATTTGAAGAAGTTCTGATTTTCGGGTTAGTCGGAGAGATGAAAATTGGATAGAAAGAGAGATAATACATAAACACAAAGTATAAGATATAAAGCTATCAAACTTAAGAAAAAAAAACTGTAAAACTAGTGTATCTCCCTTCAAATATAAGACGTCATCTTACATTACCTCTAAAAAAAAAAATTAAAATACAAAGACGCATAGTGTTGTAGCATATGTTGTAATATCTTATGAAACATTACAGGCAAATTCCCTGGCTTATGAAACATATGACACAGACCTTTTTTTTTTTTTTTCAATGACATAAAATCATAAAACTAAATGCATGAAACACACACAAATGCAAAAGGATTTCACATAGATTATAGCACACAAAAATATTAGATAATCATGTTGTTGTAGAATTTCAACTCAACTGTTAATCTAATCTCAACTCAGTCCTTTGTGTGTGTGTGTGAATATTCTTTCACTCCCAATCATTCATTATATGGATGAGTTTATGTAAACCAGTGAGTATAAATTGACCTCTAGATTGTGTAATGAGAGAACTCCACAAGCTTATTTTTGCTACCACTCTCCACTAATGTCAGCCATATATCATCTCATATCATTAGGACTTTTTCGGTATATGATGTAAGGATATGGTTCAGGTAGGATATAGGATATTAATATGGTTAAAGACACCCATAAATTCTGAAATCACTCTTGGATTGTTACAAACTGCACTTTCTTTCAAATCCTTAAAATCACTTTTATTCTCCCTTTTTCATTTTTCATTCATCCCTTTTTTTTTCGACATATATATATTTTTTCCTTTTCAATTTGTCAAGGGATGTTTTTTTTTTCCTTTTTTTTTCTCATACTTTCACTTTTTCACTTTCAACATAACAGATCTTTACTGATTATAATCCAAGAGAGACCAAACATGTAGATGGGTGATGGTCAAGGTTAGGAAAAGATATGTATGACTTGGTTAAGTGTGAGTGACAAAGGAAAGATAAATGTTAGACTCAAATGGGTAAACTATGGGTATACAATATATAGGTTGGCTTGAAAGGCTCAAACGATCCAAAGATGGCCTAAATCATATCCTAAATTCTATGTAACCTGGGATTTTGTCTCGAGTGATAATTAAAAACAAGTTCTAGTGTCTTATGAGATCATAAAGATCACAGAAGTTTACATAAACCTTCTCCAAGCATGCAAAAAAATCAAGAGATCAAGATTATGTGCTAGTAAAGGCAAAGAACCATGGCAAAATCAAACTAACAAAAGAGTCAAGTACACACAAGAACACAACCTTTATCAATTTTCAAGAGCTATAATTAGTTCAATCCAATGCAATTATGACCCTTAGATATGAACTCTATAAATGATAAGAACGATAATAATTTTTTTTTAACAAAAACTTAAATGTAAACCTAAATGCAATATAATGCAAAGACAGAAAAACACACTCACATCATGTAAAACTCTAATAATATATATATATATTTTAAAGATACAAAACTTATCGAATCATGAGCCTTGGCAGTAATACCTGCTGGTTAACTTTCTATTGCAACATATTCTAGAACAATGGTCTTGTTTTTTAACAGAACATGCTTTTAAAGAGTTATGATCAACATAATATTTAAGATCAGACTTTCTTACCCAAATTTTTCGAGAAAAATTATTTTTCAAATCAGTTTTAGACTTAGGTACAGATCTTGACTTAACAAAATATGGTTGATTAACAATCATTCCTCGTTTTAAAGCATTTAAATACTTAAAACATCTAGGCCTAATATGTCCTGGTATACTGCAATAATGACAAGTAGGAACAAATCTCTTAGGCTTAGGCCTTGGAGGTGCAAGTCTAGATTTCTTACTTTGATCTAATTTTGGAACAAAAGATGATGTTTCTTTCACAAACACAGTCTTGGATGAAGAGGCTTCACCAGTATAACCTAGGCCATGATGATCTCCACAAGATTTACCAATTGACAGGATGTGATTGAGTTTGCCTATTCCAGAATTAAGCATCTTTAAGGACTTCTGAGTTTCCTCCAATTTGAATCGAGCCTCCTGAAGATTTTTATTTTTCTCAGTCACTTGGATTTCATAATTAGCCATAGCTTCCTTCAGGGAATCTCTTTCCTTGACTAACTCAGACACTCGATCTTCCAATTTCTTATTTAACTTGCACAATTGAATCCAATTGAAGTACATCTTCTCATACGCCTTCTTAATATCACTATCACTGAGTTCTTCATCATCACTGCAACATTCAGAGTCAGAATAGTAAAAACCATCGACTTTAGTAGATGTTTTATTTAGTGTGCTAGGAGATGTTGCCACACTACTTGATGTGCCACTAGATGTTGCAACATGTGTCGACACAGTAGTTAAGCAGTCTGTAAGTCTTATTTCTGTGCAACCAGTAAGGGCTACGTGATTAATTACATTATCTTCACCTTCCTCCTGACTACCTTCAGACTCTTCATCACTCCAGGTTGTTGTCAATGACTTGCCCTTTTTCTTAAGCGTGTTAGCAAACTCCCCTTGAATATGACCAAAACCTTCACATTCACAACACTTGATTCCTTTACTCTTTTTCTTGGAATCAAAGGTATTTAGAATTGCTTTTTCCTTTTGAAAATTATTAGGTTTTTTAGAATTTGAAACCTTATTCTTTTCATTCATCTTTTTCAAAATTTCACTAAAAATCAAGGTAAGAAATTTAGTTAAGTCTACCTTGTCATCAACTTCTTCTTCATCAACAGAATTTTGAGTCTCTGCTTGCAGGGCGATGCTTTTTGGATTTTTGTTTTGCTTTAAATTCATCTCAAAGGTCTGTAAAGAGCCCATTAATTCATTTAACCGCATGGTGCTCACATCTCGGGCTTCCTCACTAGCCGTGACCTTATAGGCAAATCTCTCCGGTAAAGATCTCAACGTCTTTCTCACCAATTTTGACTTAGAATATTTTTCACCTAGAGTAAAAGCTTCATTAGCAATATTACATAATTTAGCATTGAAATCAGCTATTGTCTCACTTTTAAGCATCCTGAGATTTTCAAATCATGTTGCCAGAATTTGAATATTTGACATCTTTACTGCAGTAGTCCCTTGATAAGCGATTTCTAAAATAGTCCATGTTTCCTTGGCTGTTTCACAAGTGGAAATAAGCTTGAATTGATTGGCGTCCACAGCATTAAAGATTGCATTCAAAGCCTTTGAATTATAGTTTGCTAATCTATATTCATCACTAGACCATATTTCTTCGAGTTTCAGAATAGTCTTGCCCTCATCACCCTTGGTAGTGGGGTGTGTCCAATCGGTTAAAACAGCTCGCCATGCTTTTTCATCAAATACCTTAATAAAAGCCTTCATACGTGCCTTCCAATAAGGGTAATTAGTCCCATCAAGTAGTGCGGGACGTGAAACTGATCCTCCTTCACGTAGAAAATCCATGCCTGCAAAACAGATCAAATTCCAAAATCTAACCAACAAAATATGTTAGTAACCAGCTCTGATACCAATTGTAAGATCCGTTTTTATAATATTTACCAGATTTAATTAATTAATCTAAATAATTAATTACCAAAAGTAAGTAAATAAATAACATAGGTAATTTTACCGAGGTTTGGTTTCCTTACTCTTCGAGGCCACGCCTAGACATTGAACTTTTCACTAACACTCAAAAGATTACAAGCACTAATGGACTTATGCAATCTAAAGACTCCCTCTTTGTTGTTGCCGCCGATCGTCTTGAATCCTGTTAATGAACTCGTTCAGCAAGATCTTCTTGCAAGCATATGTTGAAATCCCTTCAACTGCTGTTGTCTTCTCCTGAAGACTTCAAATTTCTCTCCTGAAAGACGTAAATAATGTAGAAAGCTTCTAAATCACCAAGGACTCAAAATCACACGATCAAAACTCTTACTCTCTGTCCCAAGGACGAGTATTGTGAGTCCTTATATAGAACTTCAAAGATCTTCTTCAAAATCTAGGATTTATTTTGAATTTTGAAGATGTTCCAGATAATATTGCAACATTTGTTGGCACATCTCCAAAAATTCAAGTTTCAAATATTCTGAATTTTAAATCACAGATATTCTTCAAATATTATCCAAAATATATGTGCACGTTTTCCAAAATTGAAATTGCAATATATATAGCAAATCTTGGGAATTTTGAAATCCTAATTTAAATAGGATTAGAAAATCCAATTTAAATTAGTTTATCCTTTTTTCAGTTTTATCCATATTTTAACTAACTTCTCAAATCCAGATTTACCGTGATTCTCTTAATCTCAATCAAATTTCATAAATCTGCAGCAAAACTCGATGTTACAATACATGTTGTAACATCTCGTAGCACATATTGCAGAACCTATATAAATTTCAGCAAAACCTGCATAAACTTCTAATATTTTTGGTTTTTCCTAAATTATCATAAATGCCAACACTAAAAAACCTAACATATATATATATAAAACTAATGAGCAGGTTTTATACTCGCAAAACAAGTGCTTATGACTTAGTATTTTGATGGTTTTAGAGCTGTTTGATTGTTTTGGGATTGTTTGTTTTCCTTAATTTGCAGATTAAGAAACAAAGAAACCTTTGGATAGATTTGAAAGAAAATGAGTGGAAAAAGAGTTTGAAAAGTTCAAAAAGGTACAAAGGATAGAAAGTAAGTGCCACGGCCATGAACTTTGGATGTCGTGGCACTAAAATGTGCAAAAATTAGTTGGAAGCAGATTCTAGGAGCTATGGCCATGGAAAGTTAAAGCCGCGGCAAGGCCTGCCGCGATGCCAAAAAAAGTAGAGTTGTGGCGTTGGCCCAATCGTAAACCTAGAAAAATTGAAGAAAAATGAGTGCCGTATTGCCCAAATGCTAAGGCTGTGGTGTTAGGTCACAATTTTGAATTATTAAGTGCAAATTTTTATTCCAAAATGTCCTTTTTTCCCAAGTCCTATAAATAAGATCTTTTAGGGTTTTTTTTAGGGGGGGGGGGGGGGGGGGGGGGGGGGGGGTGGTCTTCGGCTGCCGTTCTTGAGCTGAAAACTAGAAGAAAAATATTAGGATTTAGAATTCAAGTTCTTAGGATTTTATTTTGAGTTCATGTTTTAGGCTTTAGTTTTCGACAAAATTTTAGGAGACCGCATCTTGAAAATTCGAGACGAGAAGGGGAAGAAGATTAGAGAAAAATCTTGAGACTTGTGATGCTTCCATAAAGGGTTTTTCTTCCTATTTTATTACCTTTTTATTTTTGTAATTTAAAAATACTTGAACCTCTATGTTATAGATTTTTATTTTTATTTATGAATTATTTATCTTTTCTGGGTATCCAGTGTAGTCTACTTATGATATCTTGACTTATTTTTTTGATTTAGTTTTTGATTTGTTTTTCATGGTTGAGTGTTCTTTACTGTTCTCAATGTTTCTAAATAATTGGCCATTATTTAGCTGATGAGTTAATCATTATAAGACTGGAAAGAGGTTTATGTGTCTGGTTCAAAGTGTTGAATGCCATAGGTTAGATATGGGATAGGAATATACCTCCATGGCTTGTGTATTCACTACATGGGAACCATAGATCTTATAAGTTGTAATTCATAATTCACATAGGAATATAATGGGTTTGCTTATAAAAATATTTTTGTTAGACCTTAGGAGTGGCTAGTGAATAAATTAGGAATTCTTGGCTATCAACTGAGAAAATAAATTAGGCTTTTTGAGATTGGATAATTAAGATGAGTTAGTTATGGTGAAATCAGAAACCTACAGCTTTTCTTTATTTTAGTTTAATGTGGTGGATGTGTTAAGGGATTATTTTGACTTCTTAATAATTTGATTTTATATATTATTTATGATATGAACGGTTTTAGAGATGAGCACCCGAGAACCACAATCGTCGCATCATTGTCAAAAACTTTAAGAGGTTAAGTTAGGCACTTATGTAAGCACACTCTCACCTGCAACATGAATTGAAGTATATATTTTGATATTTATAGTGATGCTATGATATTTTAATACTTCTCTTATGATGATATTTTGATGAAAAATAAATTTATGTATTTTTATGTTTTAAAATGACATTGTATACCCTTGATTTTGATGGTAATCAGTGAGCAATCTTTTGTCCGGCGAGTAGATTTATTGTCATGGTTAGATTGGGATTTGCTACCCTACTCGTTCTGTGACTAGCGCGCTATGATGATACAATACTAGGCCCAATATATGATGGTAATTTAAAGTTATAAATTTTAAAATATGTTTATATTTATAATGAAGTATATATGATAATGATAATGGTGATGGTGATGAAAATAAAATAAATTTTTTTTAAATAAGTTTATGAGATATAAGTATCTTATTAAGCCTTGTTTATATAAATTAATTCATGTTACAGATAAAAAAGATAGAGTAAGATGTAATATTGGATAAGCTTGGAGTGGAAGCGAAACGATATGTGATGGAAAATGAGAGGAGCAATCTTGGATTGATTATGTTTAAGATTTTAATATGTTTTCACACTTTAATTATGGTAATTTTTTTTTTCTAATGAAAGATTATGTTTGGTTTTTTTTTTTAATTTTATTTTACTATATAAATTTCACTATTTATAATAAACATAAATATTATTTTTGATAAGATAAAAACTATTTAAAAAAATTTATTCATAATTTTTTAATAGTTTAAGAATATTACTCAGAATTTATTATTTTCTACAAATTTTATAAAAAATAAATGTTAAAAAGATAATTCAACCGTAGTGGTCCTTGAGAGATCATTAGAGGATCTCTTGAATCTGATGCAACTCTGAGTAGGTGACAACAAAGGAAGCACTCTTTATATTCGAGTAGCAGCTTCTGAGATACAAAGTTCTAAGGATAACAAGGGATTCATTATCGGTGTTGTGGTAGGCTCGGTTGCAGGCCTATCAATTATCCTTGGACTTATCACGTTTTTAGTTTTGAGGCATAGGAAAAAGACAAGTGAAGCGGGAGCAATAGTGGAGGGTTTATTGGTGGCAAGTCAGTATAAAGATTTGCAGAATGCAACAAAAAACTTCTCAGAGCAATTGGGTGGAAGTGTCTTTAGTTCAGTTTTCAAGGGTGTATTGCCAGACACAACTGAAATAGCAGTGAAGAAGCTTGAAAGTGTTGGCCAAGGAGAGAAGCAATTCCGAACAGCTGGGACAATTGGAGCAATCCAACTTGTAAATCTTGTCCAGCCTCATGGGTTCTACTCCAAGGGCACTAAATAGTTGTTGGTCTATGATTACATTCCAAATGGCTCAATAAAATTTTCTCCTTTTCCATGAAAACAATTCGAATATTTTGGATTGGAAGACGAGGTACCAAATTGCTCTAGGAACAGTAAGAGGATTAGTTTATTTGCACAAAAAATGTAGAGATGGCATCACACACTGTGATATCAAGCCAGAAAACATTCTCTTAGATGATGAATTTCCTCCAAAAATTGGCAGATTTTGGGTTAGCACAACACCTGGGAAGGGAATTCAGTCGGTCCTGACAACCATAAGAGGAACAAGAGGTTATCTCGTGCCGGAATGGATTGCAGGAGTGGCAATAACATCCAAAGCTGATGTTTACAGCTATGGAATGATGATTTTCGAATTTGTATTGGGGAGGAGAAACTCAGAGCAATTGGAGGAACGTAAAGTGATGTTCTTTCCAACTCTAGCTATGAGCGTGATTGTTGAAGGAGGCGATACACTGAGCCTAATAGACCCCAGGATGGAGAGGAATGCAGACCCAAGAGAGCTTGATAGAGTTTGTAGAGTTGGTTGTTGGTCCATCCAAGATGATGAAGCTCATAGGCCATCCACGAGTAAAGTAGTCCAAATCCTCGAGGGAAATATGGATGTGAACTTGCCACCACTCCCACGGTCACTCCAAGTCCTTGGGGAGAACATTATATTTTTTACGGAGTCATCCTCAAGCCAGAGTTCACAGGCTAAAACCTCAATTAATTCTTCTCAGACCAAGAGTACTACCTTGATAATAACCTCTAGAACCTGAGCAGAAAATGGTCGGCATCTTGTTTCATTTGATTTCATCTGCTGCTCTCACTATGTTATTTCTCCCTCTTTTTGTGGGTTATTTGAATAATTGGTTTGGCTATGATATCATGTATATAATGTTAAGAGAATTACCTCAAGAGCTTAGTAAGTCAAAAAATGGAGTTGAGAGATCCAGCCAATTGACTGCTTATTTTGTTTCAATAAGGCTGCGTATGTTTCGGGGCCTGACTGGTCTCCAATATGTGTAAATGAGCATTGTCGTTTTCATTAAAGCATTGTGCTTTGTTTGTTTCTTAATATGTTTTCCTCCCCTGCTTTCCTTGGTCCTTTTTCTCCTTTTTTGTTTGTTACTTGTAATGCAAGCATACCATCTGGTGAACAGGGAATAAGACCACTAATATCAGCTGCAATTTATATTCCAGGAAATATTTTTTATTTCTTGTTTCCTCTATTTTAGTTTTAATTTCTGTGTTTCTAGAATCCTGGGCAGGACTGTCGTCAGGCGAAGAAAAAGCCTTCAGATTTCCCATACAAAATTGGACATAGAATTAGAAGATGCAGCACATTTTACGACAGCCGAAGCTGCAAAATTGGAGACAGAATCAGATGGCCAATGGTACTCTCCCATCATTGATTTAGTTAGAAATTGTATCATGATCATCCAATACTTATTCTCATCTTAGGAGTGGACGAATCACCAAGGAAAGAATGCAATTTCGGAGTGTAACAACAGGGAAAATCCATACTTCTCGGAAAATAAATACACATTGAATTTAAGTGTTAAAATGTGAAAATTAAGTGATTTAATATTGTTTAGAATTAAATAAAATGTTCTAACAATGTTAAAGGATGAAAAATGAGTAATAGTGATGTTATGTGTGTGCACGTGTGTGCCACTCACAGTATCAAGAAGTAGGTCAAGATGATATTATCTTAACATAAAACTGATAAATTTAGGTTCAGCATTCTGAAATGAGTAAGGATAGCCTATCAGCACGCTCAAATTTGATAATTGAGCACAAAGGTAATTTTTGATCAAAAAATTTGCAGTATCGAAAACTGGTTGAAATGACCTCAGATGAAAATAAAACTGATATATTTGGATTCAGGACGCCCAAATTAGTCAGGATAGCCCATGTTGAAATTTTGGGCGAAAAAGTATATAAAGAGTGAAAAAAGTGAAATTTCCTCATTTATCTATACACACTCTCTCTCCTTCTTCTCTTTCTCTCTCTACCCCCATTGATGAATAGTAACTGACCATCAGAAATGGTGTCCGTTTGCGACACCGCTGGCACTGTTGGAAAGCTCTCGCCGAGCTGAGTTCAACGGTGGGCCAAGTCGACGGAACTGACGCCGGAGGAGCCCGCACGCGCCGCCCGAAGTCGCCGGCCACCGGAAATTTTGCGACGCCGTATCTCCGCCTTCCGACGTCCGATCAAGGTGATTCCGATCTCAGAAGACTAGTGGTGAAGAGTAGAACAAAACCCAGGTGGTGTTTCAGTCCAACGGCCGCCGGATCGCGCCGCCGGAAGCCGCGACATCGCCGCCGTGGAACTCGTCGTTTCCGGCGATGTTGAGCTGCACCACCGGTATAGAAATGTTCACCGTGAAGAGGGGAGCAAAAGCCCTCAATCAATTTCGGGGAAAAAGTCCGGCACGGCGGAGCTCCACCGTCGCCGCCGTGGCCGTGACTTTCGAGGGGATTTTCCGGCGATTGGGGCCTCCAAACATGAAATTAAGACTACCAATGGATTCCTCTCGTCGAGATCTTCAAGATGGACTACCCACATTCCACCGTCGCCGTCGGTTAATGCCGATCAACGGTCGATCAACACCGGTCAATGGCGACCGGTGACCGAAAATTGAAATTTGGCCCGTTGGCCTATTTTCGACGTTCCGGACGCATCCGCGGAGTCGGAATTGCAAGACAGGACCTCAAATATGAAGAATGAGGAATTAGAGTTTATGCCGTCGAGACCGGACTGCAATTCGGTATAAATCCCGACCCCTTTACATTCCGCAATTTAATTGTTTTGGACAATTGTATGATTTTATGATTATTGGTATGAAAAATGTGGAAAAGAATGTATGTAAAAAGAAGAAAATGACTGTAATGGAGAAAAAGAAAAATATGTGATAATGTAATGATTTTACCTAAACAATATGAGTTTTACGTAAAATCTAGGCCTCTGGTATAGTACGTGATAGAATTAGATCAGGATAGATGGTTTTCAGGCGTTTCCTAAACGCTGGAACCTCAAAAATTAAGCGGAAATGCTGCCAAAATTTCTAAAAATGGCACCAGGGGTAATATGGGAAACGAGGGGTAAAAATATGATCGGGAAGGGAACCCGAGCCCCCTCGAGGAATTAAGGTAAGGAAAAAGGAATGGGTAAGGTACGATTAGTAAACCGACCCTTCGAAACCCTAGAACGCAAGAAAAACATGAAACCGATTCTTGGGTTTGAATAGTACTTCTCGAGGGCCGGGAATGTGAAAAATTGGTAAAATGATAAGAATTGATCCAGAAAAGGTCTGATAAGATTTAAAAAGTTAATTTGATGATTTTGGGTTTAGAAAATCCAGCCTAAGTATGAAAATGAAAATGTTATGATTAAACGATCCATTAGGGGCAATATGGTCATTTTGCCCACAGATTCTCAAATTATGGGAAAAGAGCCCCAATGACCCCAGAATAGGTTAATGAAGTTTGTAAAAGCCAAAATTGAGGTTTAAGCTATGAAAAATCATGTCAAGGGCAAAATTTGTAATTTTGTCAAAAGTTAGGGGTAAAATCGTAATTTTTCAAAAAGTTGGAGAAAAATTCGAAAAAGGGCCATTAAGGTTTAAAAAGTTGTCCTAAGGCTATAATTGAGGGTTATAAGATCAGAATTAAGCTTTTAAAAAAAATAAAGGCTATAAATGAAAATGTGATTAACGGACAAAGTTTGTCTGTAGGAACCTAATCCAGAAGCGACAAAGGACGATGATGGATTCTAAGAAGAGGATAAGCACGCTATGAGTAAGTTCAGACATTTACCCGTCTGCAACTATAAACAAACTTATAGTATTTATATGTTTTATATGTAAATGTCATGATGTGACTTATGATGATGCTATAGTAAATGCTATAGCAATGCTATGATGATGTTAAAAGATATGTTTTAATAAATTATTATAAAAAATATATATGTATGTATATATTGAATTATGAAGGAAATGTATTATAAAAGCTTTATGAGAGTAACGATGTGATAAAGAGGGATAGAAGAATGGAAAGAGTAAGAACGAGAATGTTATGATAGGATGCATAAGACAGAGATGAGATATGAAAGGAAATAATAGATGTTTATGAAAAGTTTTATGGAAATTAAGTTATGATTGATAAAGCAACGATTATCGGTGATGAAAGAAATTAAGAAAATGGTATGTTTTATGAGAACGAAATGATAGGGGTTTTATGAAAAATGATATGAAAGCAAAGAGTTAGACAAGAAAGAGAAGCAATGATAGGTTATGATGAAAGGTATGATGAAAGGATTAGAATATAACGATAAGATGTGATTGATAGAATAGAACGATAGGCTACGATCGATAGGAATATAATGATAAGATAAACAGAGAATAATTATCTACACATAAATAAATGTGTTTTTGGTTGTTATGATGTGATGTGGTGTAATAATATATAAGTAATATGTGCTATATATGTTATGCTAAAGTGTGATTAACATAATTCACACAAGTAAAGTAAAGAATTAAGAAAATAAAAACAACGAAAGAACAAACGTTCCATGAAATGTTTTGTGAAAATGAGAAAGGAAAGATGATGAATGTCATGAAAAAGATGTATAAAGAAAAATCAATATAAGAAAAATAAAAGCCTACAAGATAATAAGACTAAAAACTTAAGTTGTTGGCGTACCGGTCTCCCTACAAGGTCGAGACTTTCGGTCTATATCCTCCGCGTAAATGTGGCGCTACCCCGAAGGTGCGGTAGATTATAGGATGGACCAACCCCGAAGGTGCGGTTTTTATGTAACTGTGAGGTAGGTTGGTAGGTCGCTCCCCCTCCTCCCACTGTCGCGTGCAAATAGGTACGTCCAACAACTGGCCCAACCAAAGGAAAGTGGAAAGAAAACAAACGAAAGAAGAGTGAAAAGAAAAGAAAAGAAAGGAAAAGAGCGTGAAAAGAAAAGAAAGGAAAAGAGAGTGAAAAGAAAAGAAAGGAAAAGAGAATGAAAAGAAAAGAAAAGTAAAGAACGATATAAAAAGAAACAAACGATATGAAACATAATAGAATTATATATGTGATGTGATGTGAATGACACGTTTTTACGTGATGTTATGCTAGTGTGTATGTTATTAGCTTTTAAGATATGAAATGTTAAGAGATGATGATAAAGCGATAGAAAAGTTATAAAGGTTTAGAACAGAAAGTTAAGAAATGATAGGAATGAAAAGTAAAGAAATGAAGAGATTGGATTAGAATGATAAGAGATTATCAATAGAATGATGGGAATGATTAGCGAAGAGATAAATAAGCATGAGGAAGCTCACATAATACGTTATGTTTCGAGGATATGTATAGACGATGTGTATGATGTGTATATATGTGATGTCATATATTCTAGTAATAATATATATTACTAGTATTTATAAGTTAATGAATGTATGTTTGAACTTACTGAGTATCTAGCTCATTAGTTGTTTATATGTTGCAGGTAAGTAACCTGTTAGTTTAAAGTAATATGATGGACAACGGACGGATCTGCACGTGCTAAGGGACTGGGCGAGGGTATGGTACTACCATGAGTCTTTCGCTGAGCGTTTAAAAAGGAGGATGAAAGAAAGAAATTTATGAATTATATGTTATAAGAGTATGATAGGGTTATAGGCATAGTATGTAAGTTAAAAAAAAAAAAAACTGTGCTATAGAAATTGCTTCCGCTTTAAAATGAGAACGTTAAGAATGGAAAGTTAAATATGTTAAGTAAGAGGATGACGACCCACGAGGTTGCCAGCCATCACGGTCGGCGTCAGAGTTCGGCTGGTTGGTATGGTAACGTACGTGGAGGGCGTCACACGGAGACTAAATATTTCTGATTTAGGAGAAAAAATTGAGAAAAGTCCTTGTGAAATCTTAGTCAATCAGGTAATGATGCAAGATAGAAAGTCGGAAACTTTTTATACAACGAACCTGTTCTTGTGCACTGTATACCTCCCCCCTCTCTCTCTAGCTTGCTCATTTTGCATTTCTGATTAATTTGTTCCATTGTTCTTCCTACTGATGGTGAAAAAGATACTAGCTTGATGCTGGGTATAATCTTCAAAATCTTGCTTCTCATAAATTTCTCATTTGCGTCAGGCCATCTATCATGTCTTGTTTATACATCAATTTTTTCTCCAAGAACACTCAAGAGTGACACATTTTTATGTTTTTTGTTTTCCTTTTGTTTTTTTTCCCTCCGGTATACATTCGTGCCTGAGAGGTCCAAGCAAAAAAAGGTCAAATAGAATACTTCAAAAAGGAAAGAAAAAAATAAAATTTCTAGCATGAGCATTGCTAACCAGCCAGCCTCACCTGAGTCGGATTGTATATAGTTTTTTTTTTTCTTTCATGGATGAACAATTTACACTCGTTGGAGGTATTTAAAAATATATATATATAATTGTAACGCATATATAATTATAACAAGAATATCAGTAATAAAAGTTTGTTTTTATGAGAAAACTAATAAAAGAAAATTGTTATTAATTTAAATATGGATAGATAATAAGGGATTTAAATGGTTAGGTGGCATTGTATTCTTTTCTTTTTTGTCAATATATTATATTCTTTTTCACTTTTAAGTAAATTATTATTATTTTTAAATGACTTATCTATAATAATCATATTTTTTTCATTCTTATAATAGACCAGAAAATTAAAAAAAAAAACCTTAAAAAAAAACAAACGGATTATTTACGTATATGACCTAATTAGAATTATTGTTCAAAAAAAATTCCAGAAACAAATTTATTTATAAAATTGAATAAAAATAGAAACTAATAATTTTGTGATGATTAAAATACCCATGTATTTAATTTTAGGGAAAAAAACTGATAAGATTCTTTTCTAAAAGAGAGGATCATTAATTGCTAAAAGTCATAACACCCAAAGATCAATCTCATTAATAGTGTGAATTTGAAATCAGAAACTGAAAAAAAAAAAAAAAAAAAACCAAGCAGTTCCAATAATTTTTTGGCTAATACTAAATAGTTTTTTAAGCAATATTTTATGTACTGAATATTGTTTTTAATAAGGTTGAAGAGTATATATTGCTATTTGTGCTCTTTTTTATTATTATGATTTTTTTTTTCTCTTTTGGCATTTAGTTGACTTTATCCTTAATATACTGACTGGATCATTATACTAACTGCGCTCTTGTTTTTTTTGTATATTGACCTTGTCTTTAATACATTAACCTCATTGTGTTCATATATTGTCACTATTTATAATAACCAAATCAATAATACTATTGATAATGACATAGTCATTACGGTAATGACGAAATGCTGTTTGAGAAACAAGTTTGTAATATGTGATTATGGTATGTCATTATATTCGTTATGAAATGGTTACCTTCTTCTAAATGATTTAGTCGTCAAGATTTCAGTGCAAACACAACATATAATCCGAGGATTCTTATGACCATGCAATGTCCGACTTGGTCATTATATTACTAGTTTTAAAGGCCAATATAGTAATAACCTTGTTCATGTAAGTACTATATAATAATTTATTATAACTACATGATAATTTTATAAAATAGAGTTATTTTATCATTTTTTCATACATAAAAATTAGCTTATCCTTGAAAATTTTAATTGTTTTTTTTATTTCTTTTGACTTATTTTGTTTTATTTATTTTAATTTAGATTTTTTTATAAATTTCATAAAATTTTTATTTAATTTTGGTTTTTTTTATCTTATCAGTATATTTTAATAATAGTATATTAAATAAACTTAAAATTAAATATTTTTAATGAGTTTACTCATAATATTTTATTTTGAAAAAAATCTAATTTTAACAATTTATTTTTCTATAGTGTCAAATTATAGTGAAAATTCATATATTAGAAGTAGATCTCATCAGATGTCACTATTTACGTCAAGAAGCTATGAGTTTGATTGATCTTGTTTGATCCTCTCATCGATATCAGCATTAAAAAAGAAGAAGAATAACTCTAATAGGAGCTCGTATCAAGAAGTTATGACAATTTCTAAGATTGGATCAATAAAAAGACGGTATACTTAAGATCACATGAGCTAATTTTTTTTGGTCCAATAATAAAGTAACAATGGCGATGGCTAGAACGGAACCAATAAGAATGTGATATGTGGCATTCTCTTGGTTTTAGCAAATCAAAATCAAACTTATCATGTACCTTATCACAATGGAACTTTCCTAATCACTCTAAAAGTGCATTGACTACTATAGTAAGTTTGAAAATTTTGTATTGAGGTTAGACGGAATAGTACAAAATTATGCCTAAGAAAGGCATTATGGGGGAAGCTTGAAAACAAAACACAAAATGGAGAAGAGAAAGAGATAGAGTTAGAGTATAGAAAAAAATAAATAAATAAATAAAGCTTCCTATGAAGCTAAAAAAAAAAAAAAATTCTTTTCATTTATTTAGTTTTGTTTTAGAAGGAGAAGTTTTTGGAGATTCTGCTAATACAAACATTAAGTATTTATTCTAAACTCCTTTTTTTATTTTTACTTTATCATTATATTTAATTTATTTTTATTGGGAATTATGACATATCCTAATTATAATGATTTAATTAAATTCAGCATGTTGTTATGATTGTCATAGTTGTTGACGTATTTATTCTCAAACTTAATGCTTTTAAATTTCTGGCTAACTCTTTTGAATGATTTGATGAACAAAATAAAACTGAAAGGAGATTTTTGTGACATGGCTCTAAATAAATATTATAAAATCTGAGATAGAGATACATCTATCTGTTTTTGTGTAGTTATATTATTAACTACCACAGATTTCTTAACGAACACTTTTAATAATTGAATTCGGATTCGTATTTTTTGCTGTTCACATGTACAATACTGTTTATATATATAATACTATTCACAGATACGGTACTAATCATCGTGAATTTTATGAGGTGTTTGGTAAAATTATTGTATTCGCATTGTGTTTGAATGCAATGCATTGAATTCATTTTGTATTTGGATGAAAAAATATTTGAATTGTATTTTAAAATTAAAAAGTTGATATGATTAGTAAAAGTAGATAGAAAAAGTGAGATAGAAAAATTATATGATGTGAATAATAAAAAAAATTATTTTTTAAAATTTTTTAGAATAGTAAATGTATTTGAGATATTGTTGAAAAGTATTGTATTTGAATGCAAAACTTTTGCATTTGGATGAAAATTATATTGCGTTTAAACGCAATATGAATACAAAACAACAACTAAACGCCCCATTAATCTACCAGTCCTTTACGTAAATTCAATTATAAAAATGTAGAATTTATGTATATGTTGAGAGAGAATACATAAAGCAAAAATTATAGTTGATCATCAACAAATATGAACACAAAATCATAATAACATACTTAAATAAAATTAAATATGATTAATTACAATAATCAAAATTTCTAGAAATTATATGTTTGATTATGTATTATCAATTTATATTCATTTATTTTTATAATTTTATTTTATTTATTTAATTTTTCACTTGTAATATTATTTTTCGGTTGTTCAAATAAATTAAAGTTAACTAATTTTCATACTTAATAATATTATTCTCACGAAAATGATATTTTACTCATCATTTTATTATTTGTTTGATTCATGCACTTGTAAAAATCTATATATTGCAGATAATTATTTATATTATATGGATCATGTCTTTTCAGTTAAAAATCACTAGATTATTTAGTCATTTTATTACTCTTCTGCAACAAATGTTAGTTTTATACTGTAACAACCGGGAAAATTCACATTTTTCAGAAAATAAATACACAATGAATTTAAGCGTTAAAATGTGAAATTAAGTGATTTAATATTGTTTAGAATTAAATAAAGTGTTCTAACAATATTAAAGGATGAAAAATGAGTAATAGTGATATTATGTGTATGCACGCGTGTGCCACTCACAGTATCAGGAAGTAGGTCAAGATGATATTATCTTGACATAAAACTGATAAATCTGGGTTCAGCATACCCAAATTAGTCAGGATAGCTTACCAGCACGCTCAAATTTGATAATTGAGCACAAGGGTAATTTTTGACCGAAAATTCACAGTATCGGAAATTGGTCGAAATGACCTCAGATGAAAATAAAACTGATATATTTGGATTCAGGACGCCCAAATTAGTCAGCATAGCCCATGTTGAAATTTTGGGTGAAAAAGTATATAAAGAACGGGAAAAAGGTGGAATTTACTTATTTGTCCACAAATTCTCTCTCTCCTCATTTCTCTTTCTCTCTCTAGCCGAATGTGTACAGTAACCGACCATCGGAAACGGTGTCCGTTTTCGACACCGTCGGTGTCATCGGAAAGCTCTCGCCGAGCTGAGTCCGATGGTGGGTCGACGCGACGGAGCAGCCGCCGGAGCAAGCCGCACGCGCCGCCTGAAGGTCGCCGGAGCCGAAATCTTCCCGGTGAGATTTATCCGCCGTCCGGCCACCATTTGCCACGAAACCGGTCCCAAAATGTTCGTGGTGAAGAGTACTACAAAACCCAGGTGGTGGATCGCCTCAACACCGGCGGAATCGCGCCGCCCGAAGTCGCGACATCGCCGCCGTGGAGTTGCCGTCGAAACCGCCGTTTCCGGCGATGTTGAGCTGCACCACCGGTGCAGAAATGGTCGCCGTGAAGAGGGGAGCAAAAGCCCTCAATCAATTTCGGGGAAAAAGTCCGGCACGGTGGAGCTCCACCGTCGCCGCCGTGGCCGTGACTTTCGGGGGGATTTTCCGGCGATTGGGGCCTCCAAACATGAAATTGAGGCTACCAATGGATTCCTCTCGTCGAGATCTTCAAAATGGACTACCCACTTGCCACCGTCGCCGCTGGTCAACGCCGGTCAACGGCGACCGTTAACCGAAAATGGAAGTTTGGCCCGTTAGCCTATTTTCGACGTTCCGGACGCATCTGCGGAGTCGGAATTGCAAGACGAGACCTCAAAGATGAAGAACGAGGAATTAGGGCTTATGCCGTCGAGACCGGACTGCAATTCGGTGTAAATCCCAACCCCTTTACGTTCCGTAATTTATTTGTTTGGGAATGTTATATGATTTTATGATTATTGGTATAAAAAATGTGGAAAAGAATGTATGTAAAAAGAAGAAAATGACTGTAATGGAGAAAAAGAAAAATATGTGATAATGTAACGATTTTACGAAAACAGTATGAGTTTTACGTAAAATCTAGGCCTTTGGTATAGTACGTGACAGAATTAGATCAGGATAGATGGTTTTCAGGCGTTTCCCAAACGCTGGAACCTCAAAAATTAAGCGGAAATGCTGCCGAAATTTCTAAAAAATGACACCAGGGGTAAAATGGGAAACGAGGGGTAAAAATATGATCGGGAAGGGAACCCGAGCCCCCTCGAGGAATTAAGGCATGGAAAAAGGAAGGGGTAAGTTATAATTAGTAAACCGACCCTTCGAAACCCTAGAACGCAAGAAAAACACGAAACTGATTCTTAGGTTCGAATAGTACTTCCCGAGGGCCGGGAATGTGAAAATTGGTAAAATGATAAGAATTGATCAGGAAAAAAATCCGATATGATTTAAAAAGTTAATTTAATGATTTCGGGTTTAGAAAATCCAGCCTAAGTATGAAAATGAAAATGTTATGATTAAACGACCCATCAGTGGCAAAATGGTCATTTTGCCCAAAGATTCTCAAATTATGGGAAAAGAGTCTCAATGACCCTGGAATAAGTTAATGGAGTTTGTAAAAGCCAAAATTTGAGGTTTAAGTTATGAAAAATCACATCAAGGGTAAAATTGTAATTTTATCAAAAGTTAGGGGTAAAATTGTAATTTTTCAAAAAGTTGGAGAAAAATTCAAAAATGGCCATTAAGGTTTAGAAAGCTGTCCTAAGGCTATAATTAAGGATTATAAGATCATAATTTAGCTTTTTAATAAAATAAAAGTTATAAATGAAAATGTGATTAACGGACAAAGTTTGTCTGTAGGAGCCCGATCCAAACGCGACAAAGGACGTCGATAGACTCCAAGAAGGGGATAAGCACGCTATGGGTAAGTTCAGACATTTACCCGTCTGCAACTATGAACAAGCTTATCGTTTTTATATGTTTGGTATGTAAATGTCATGATGTGATTTATGATGATGCTATAGAAATGCTATAGCAATGTTATGATGATATTAAAAGATATGTTTTAATAAATAATTTATAAAAATATATATATATGTATATATATATATGTATATATTGAATTACGAAAGAAAGGTGTTATAAAAGTTTTATGAGAATAAAGATGTGAGTAAGAGAGATAGAAGAATGGAAAGAGTAAGAACAAGAATGTTATGATAGAATGCACAAGAAAGAGATGAGATATAAAAGGAAAGAATAGGTGTTTATGAAAAGTTTTATGGAAATTAAGTTATGATTGATAGAGTAATGATGATCGGTGATGAAAAGAATTAAGAAAGGGATGTTTTATGAGGACGAAAGGATAGATGTTTTATGAAAAATGATATGAAAGTAAAGAGTTAGACAAGAAAGAAAAATAATGATAGGTTATGATAAAAGGTATGATGAATATTTTATGAAAAATGATATGAAAGCAAAGAGTTAGACAAGAAAGAAAAACAATGATAGGTTATGATAAAAGGTATGATGAATGTTTTATGAAAAATGATATGAAAGCAAAGAGTTAGACAAGAAAGAAAAACAATGATAGGTTATGATAAAAGGTACGATGAAAGGATTAGAACATAATGATAAGATGTGATCGATTGAATAGAACGATAGGCTATGATCAATAGGAGGATGATGATAAGATACGGTAGATAGGAGGATGCAAATGATAAGATGAACAGAGAATAATTATCTACACGTAACAAAACATGTTTTATTTGTTATGATGTGATGTGATGTGATGTGATATATATAAGTAATATGTGTTATATATGTTAAAGTGTGATTAACATAATTCACACAAATAAAGTAAAGAATTAAGAAAAGAAAAACAACGAAAGAACATATGTTCCATGAAATATTTTATGAAAAATGAGAAATGAAAGATTATGAATGTCATGAAAAAGACGTACAATGCAAAATCAATATAAGAAAAATAAAAGCCTACAAGATAATAAGACTGAAAACTTAAGTTGTTGGCGTACCGGTCTCCCTACAAGGTCTAGACTTCCGGTTTATATCCTCCACGTAGATGTGGCGCTACCCCGAAGGTGCGGTAGATTATAGGATGGACCAACCCCGAAGGTGCGGTTTTTATGTGACTGTGAGGTAGGTTGGTGGGTCGCTCCCCCTCCTCCCACTGTCCGCGCGCAACTAGGTACATCCAACAACGGGCCCAACCAAAGGAAAGTGGAAAGAAAATAAACGAAAGAAGAGTGAAAAGAAAAGAAAAGAAAGGAAAAGAGAAGAAAAGAAAAGAAAAGAAAAGAAAGGAAAAGAGCGTGAAAAGAAAAGAGCAGAAAAGAAAAGAGCGTGAAAAGAAAAGAAAGGAAAGCAGAGAAAAAAGAAAAGGAAAGAAATGATACGAAAAGAAAAGAAAAGTAAAGAATGACATAAAAAGAAACAAACGATATGAAACATAATAGAATCATATATGTGATGTGATGTGAATGACACGTTTTACGTGATGTTATGCTAGTGTGTATGATACTAGCTTTTAAGATATGAAATGTTAAGAGATGATGACAAAGCGATAGAGAAGTTATAAGAGTTTAGAACAGAAAGTTAGGGAATGATAGGGATGAAAAGCAAAGAAATGAAGAAATTAGATTAGAATGATAAGAACGATGAACGAAGAGATAAATGAGCATGAAGAAGCTCACATTTTATGTTATGTTTGAGGATATGTATAAACGATGTATATGATATGTATATATGTGATGTCATATATTCTAGTAATAATATATATTACTAGTATTTATAAGTTAATGAATGTATGTTTGAACTTACTGAGCATCTAGCTCATTAGTTGTTTATATGTTGCAGGTAAGCAACGTGTTTATTTAAAGTAATATGATGGATAACGGACGGATCTGCACGTGCCAAGGGACTGGGCGAGGGTATGATACTACCATGAGTCTTTCGCTGAGCGTTCAAAAAGGAAGATGAAAGAAAGAAAGTTATGATATATGTGTTATAAGAGTATGATAGAGATAGGTATAGTAAAAAAAAAAAAAATTTGCTATAGAAATTGCTTCCGCTATAAGATGAGAACGTTAAGAATGAAAAGTTAAGTATGTTAAGTAAGAAGATGACGACCCACGAGGTTGCCAACCATCGCGGTCGGTGTCAGAGTTTGGCTGGTTGGTATGGTAACGTACGTGGGGGACGTCACATATACAATGATCTATATTATATGACTTGCACCGCAACATAGACGATTTTTGAACAAATGCTGCAATGGCATAACTAAAAAAAACGAGAAAAGAATTGTTCAAGAAAAAAAAAATTTACAAAACAGAAAGAATAACAAAGGTAATTTCCATTACAAAACATAAACAATTGGCTATAATATTTGAAAAATCCTAAAAAAGAGGAACCATTACTTGAGAGCCTTTTTTTTCTTTTTTATTTTTTTCGTTTTTTGAGAAACGACCACCACTTTTACGTGAAAGTTGAAACTGAAAATCAAAATCCAATTAAAAATCGAAAATAAAGGAAAATCATCGTGATTTAAGATTTAGAATGTGAAAAATGCTAAATAAGATTCTTTTCAATAAATGAAATTTACAAATTAAAATAGAAAAAAAAAACATTTGAGAAAAACGTGAAAGGGCAAATTTAGAATAAGTAAAGGGAGAAGTTGTGATAGGAATTCAAAATAGTATCAAGGCACTCTCTTCTAAAATATTTCAATGTAATTGAATGATTGATATCTGCTTGTTATGATATACTCGAACTTATAAAATCATGAATGGACAAATTTAAAAAAAAATTCAAGAAACAAAGATTAAAAAACTAAAAAAAAAAACCCTTTTTGTTTGGGTTGGGGATTCGCAGGATCCATGGCCGGATTCGCATCGCAGGATCCATGGCCGGATTTGCAGGGTCACCGCAATGGGGGTGGGTGGCTATGATTACATGTGCAGTAGCTCTTCAGCTTCTCACCTTTTCCACAAGTAATTTGAATATCTTGGATTGGAAATCAAGGTACCAAATGGCTATTGGAATAGCAAGAGGGTTAGTTTATCTGCATGAGAAGTGTAGAGATTGCATCATACACTGTGATATCAAGCCAGAAAACATCCTTTTACATGCTGAGCCTTGTCCAAAAGTTGCAGATTTTGGGTTAGCGAAACTCATTGGAAGGGATTTCGGCCGGGTTCTCACAACTATTAGAGGAACAAAAGGTTATTTGGCTCCGAAATGGATTGACAGCGTGGCGATAACATCCAAAGCTGACGTCTACAGTTTTGGAATGATGCTTTTTTAGCTTGTATCAGGGAGAAACTCAGAGCAAATAGAATCAAATGGAATATTGAAGTACTAACCAAGTATGGCAACTAGTGTAGTAATCAAAGAAGGCAACGTGCTTAGCCTATTGGACGAAAGGTTAGAAGGTAGTGCGGACAAAGAAGAGGTTGAAAGAGTGTGTAAAGTTGCTTGTTGGTGTATCCAAGATGATGAAGCTCATAGGCCATCAATGGGTCAGTAGGTTCAAATCCTTGAAGGTATAATCGGGGTAAACGTGCCTCCAGTTCCACGGTATCTCCAGTTTTTTGATGACAGCAAGGAGAACGTAATTTTCTTTGCAAGTTAATGCTCAAGGCAAGAGCGACAAGAGCGACAAGAGCACCACCCCTTCGATGTTTTCAGTTGAATAAAACGGAACTTCGTTTTGTTTTCCCCCGTTAACTTTATTGAATTGTTTTCTCTTTGTTCCATCAGGCTTTTAAGCCAACCGTGTAGTTTTTATAAATGGCTTGTTTTGTTTATGTAGAAATATGGCTGGCAGGTCCAAACGAATAACGCCTCATTTCAAAGAGTCTAGTATATTTTAATTGAAAAAAACAGAAAAAATCTGATATAAAGCTACTCTCACCTCTAAGGTGAAGATTAATAAAATATTAGGATTATATAAGCTTGCATATTCAGATGCTCATAACATGGACCTTGGTAGTTTTATATTCAAATGTCTCATTACTAGATAACCTAGAGACATACTAATCAAGCTTTATAGCATCAAGTTATCTGTGGTGTGATGAATGCGAGTAAAAGGTAGAAACAAAAATTTAGATATGTAACTCTTTTTCATACATTTAGATACTTATTATCATCAATGGCGGAGCCACTTAACTTGGTTTAAGTGGCGACGCGTTTAAAAATCCCAATTTTTTCCCTTAAATTTAGGAAATTTTGGTTGTGTTAATATATCCACACTTAATAACTGGAATATGTCGTTGTGCTTTAGTGATGTAATATGCATTCAAATATATATATATATATATAACTCTCGTTATGGTATCAAAGTGTGTTTTTCTTTTTTCCTATGAAGCGTGTCTCTTGACTGCTCCCCATGTCTTTCGACGACAGTTCCAGCATTGAATCAACGCTCTTACCTCAGGGGAACTGTTACATGCTACGAATGGCCTAATTTCGGTCGTTGCATGATTCAACTCCTCTGAAATCCATGCCACACAACTACCTCACAGAAAGCCATGAAACAGAAAAATTAAAGGGACGAACGGAGGGCATGAGAAGAGTAAAATCTTTTCTTTAGATATGAGGTATAAGGAGTTGCATAAAGCAATCATTTGTAAATTGGAGTTTTGCAATTGGAAAGATTCCCAAAGCCATGTCACAACAAGACTATGTACCAACTAATTTTAAAAAAAAAAATGGTAATTTGAGATCATGAATTATCAAAAGACATTATTATATATTATTTTAAGAACTTTGTAGTACAAAAAGTACCCTATGGAGTTAAACAATTTTAAATTATAAGGTCATATCGGAAACATGTCATAACCTTAAAATATTTGAATTCAACACCAACGTTATAAAAATATAATGGTCCAGAGCTCTCCATTCGTATGGCTTGGAATGAGCTTATTATTATCCTGATTGTAAACATTGGCAATAACTTGTCTTTAGGCCATCTTTTGGTCAGTCTTCCATTTTGAGAGTATGTTTTTAAAGTCTACTTTCTCTTAACAACAATGAATGATTGAAAAATTTACTAACAAATTGTAGTGAACCTTCAAAGGTACCCTGTCACATCATATATACATATATATATATATCATACTCAAACAAAACAAAACAAGCAATAAAAAGAAAGAGAGAGATTATAACAGTGAGGCAAGAAGTGACATTATACATTTTTTTTTATTGAATTATTAGACTCTAGTTCTTAAGCATTTTGAATACACCTCTTGGACTTTTTATCTTTTGATCTTGAGTAAATTATAAGTTATGAGTTGTCTTCCATCCTAATTTGTACTTAAAGTTATAATTTAAATTTTTAACTTTTGATCTTGAGTAAATTATAAGTTATGAGTTGTCTTCTAACAGGGTGGAAACGTTACACTACACTATCTGCCATCCTAATATCTACTTAAAGTTTTTTTTTTAATAAATAAATTAAACTTAAAATAAACAAAACATGGGATGTTTCTTGGTACATCCTCTGCATGAAGGATAAAGTGTATTTGGAGAGAGAGAGAGTTGGCCTTGCTTAATGCTTGGGTCGTCCACATCGTTGTAAACATTTCAAGTTTCAGAAATTCCACAATGTAGGTTTGGAGATATCTGTAGAGGCTAAAAAGAATATTTTTCTTTTGACGTCTTGCTAATGGTGAATACTATTTTCTTTTTGACTTGCTAATGGAGGAGACTTTGAAAAAATGTGGCCAGTACACTTTCAGTGTTATTGCATCTCAAGTTCACCGACTAAAATGCCACTTATTTTAATGCTACAATATACTAAGAGCTAGCTTCTTACAAAATAGCTAAAAAGCTTTATCAAAATAGGCTGAAACAAAATCCCTATCTCAATTTTCCAATCCCGTCTGCAAAAATCTCGTTCAACCATGTTTTACAAGAAGACCCAACCAAGCTTTATGCTGGTTGTACTCATCCAGTGCCTACTTCTCAAGAACTATTTGGCCATAGGAGCTGATACCATCTCTGCCAGCCAATCTCTGTCTGGAGACCAAACCCTTGTCTCTGCAAGTGGAATATTCGTCCTGGGATTCTTTACACCAGGTAATTCTTCCAACTACTACATAGGCATGTGGTACAAAAACGTTACACCCACCATAGTTTGGGTGGCAAATAGAGAAAAACCAGTATCAGATAAATTTTCTTCAGAACTAAGAATCTCACATGGCAATTTAGTTCTCTTCAATGAGTCCAAATTCCCAATTTGGTCCACGAATGTGAACTCCAGTTTTAGTTCACCTTCAATTAAAGCTGTTCTTTTGGACAACGGAAACCTTGTCTTAAAAGATGAATCTAATTTGTCAAAACCAACACTGTGGGAAAGTTTTGATCATCTAACTCATACATGGCTGCCTGGTAGTAAACTTGGATACAACAAAGAGACCAAATATAAGCACATTATCACTTCATGGAAGAATTCAAAGGATCCTTCCACGGGTGTCTTCTCTTTGGATCCAGTCCCAAGTAACAACTCTTTTGTGATCCTATGGAATAAGTCTAGGATCCAATGGAGCAGTGGAGCTTGGATTGAAAGCTCTGGATATTTCAGCTCAATCCCTGAGATGGCGCGTAGTAACTACATCAAGTACAACTTTGTCTCAAATGACGATGAGATGTATGTAACTTATTCTATTATTCCAGGAAATAAAAAGATCTACTCTCTCCCTGACAGTGGAATAGCTAGATATGTGATGGATGTTTCGGGGCAGTTCAAGGAACTAGTGCTAAGTCCTAAAAAGGAATGGCATTCGTTTTGGTATCAGCCAAGAGAAGAATGTGAAGTCCATGATTTTTGTGGGGCATATGGAAGCTGCAATGCCGACTCTGTGCCATTCTGTAACTGTTTGAGGGGGTTCAAACCCAAGTTGCAGCATGATTGGAATTCAGAAGACTATTCTGGCGGGTGCATCAGAAAAACCAAGCTGCAGTGTGGAAATAATGATAGCGTAAACGGTGAGAAAGACGGATTTGTAGAAATTCCAAGTATGTTGTTGCCCGAAAATGAACAGTCTGAGCGTGTAAAGAATATTGCAACATGTGAATCAATCTGCAACAGCAACTGCTCATGTACTGCTTATGCTTATGACAACAATCAATGTTTCATTTGGAATGGGAATCTTTTAAATCTGCAACAGCTTGGAGCAGGTGACGAGAGAGGCAGAAGTCTCTACATTCGATTGGCCGCTTCTGAGGTCCAGAATAGTCAAAATAGAAAGGGACTAATCATTGATGTAGGGGTTGGTTCAGCTATTGGGTCAATAGTTTTGCTAGCCCTTGTTCTGTTTTTGTTGTTAAGAAGAACGGAGAATGGAAAAGGAATGGACGGCTCGTTGATGGTTTTTGGGTATAGAGATTTGCAAAACGCAACAAAGAACTTCTCAGAGAAATTGGGTGGAGGAGGCTTTGGTTCAGTTTTCAAGGGGATGCTACCCGACTCTACTACGATAGCAGTGAAGAAGCTTGAAAACGTCGGCCAAGGCGAGAAGCAATTTCGAGCAGAAGTTAGCACAATCGGGACAATCCAACATGTTAATCTGGTTCGGCTTCGCGGATTCTGCACTCAAGGCACTCAAAAACTATTGGTCTATGATTACATGTCCAATGGCTCTGTAGCTTCTTGCCTTTTTCACAAAAGTAATTCGAATGTCTTGGATTGGAAAACAAGGTACCAAATTTCTCTGGGAATAGCAAGAGGGTTAGTTTATCTACATGAGAAGTGCAGAGACTGCATCATACACTGCGATATCAAGCCCGAAAATGTTCTTTTAGATGCAGAGTTTTGTCCCAAAGTAGCAGATTTCGGGTTGGCCAAACTCGTTGGAAGAGAATTCAGCCGGGTTCTAACAACCATTAGGGGGACAAGAGGTTATCTCGCTCCGGAGTGGATTACTGGAGTTGCAATTACATCCAAGGCAGATGTGTACAGCTATGGAATGATGCTTTTCGAGCTTTTATCGGGGAGGAGAAACTCAGAGCAAACAGAATCACATGGAAAACTAAAGTACTTCCCAAGTTTGGCTGCAAGTGTTGTAGTTGAAGTAGGTGATGTGATTAGCCTGTTAGACGACAGACTAGAAGGTAATGCAGATGTGGAAGAGGTTGAAAGATTGTGTAAAGTTGCTTGTTGGTGCATCCAAGATCATGAAGCTCAGAGGCCATCAATGAGTGAAGTAGTTCAAATGCTTGAGGGAAGTACGGACGTGATCTTGCCACCAGTTCCGCGATGTCTCCACATATTCGATGACAACGAGGAGGGCGTGATTTTCTTTGGGAGTAATCCTCAAGACAAGAGCGTGTAATATTCACTGCTTTTGGTCCAACAGGAAAGGGAAAATGGTTTGTTTCCGCTGCTGATTTAGTTTAATGCTCTGCTTTTTCTTACCGTGGTTTCTAATGGTATCCTTTTGCTCTGTTCTCCCTTTTTTTTTTTTTTAATGGAATAAGTCAATCCTTTTGCTGTAATTTAGTTTTGTAAGTTGCTTTTATGTAACACGGTTTCTACAAGCCCATTATGTAGTTTTCATAAATGGGTTGTTTTGCTTTTGGTGAAATAAGATTGGCAGGTCCAACTTAAGTGGTTTGTCTACAAAAGTCTCGCATCCTATGATTGATGAGTAAGAAAAGGCCAAAAAAAAAAAAAAAAGAATAGAGATTGTCTCCTTCTTGTAGTGACGTATTCCTCGATTCAAAACACACCTTATGGAAATAGAACTATCCGTTAAAAATAGGAAGTTCCCTTAGCCAAAAGAAAAAACAAAAAATTTGTCTCTATCATTATCCTCAATTTATTGCAAAGTTATAATTTTACTACCTAAACATTCACCTTTAGCAATTTACCTCTTCAAACAATTTATCAAACTTATTGTACAGTTATAATTTTACTAGCTAAGCATTTACCTTTAGTAATTTATCACCTCAAACTTAAAAATATACAGCAAAATACCCACTATTAATAATGATATTAAGAGCATGAGATTTTTTTTTTTAAATCAACATTAACTAAAATATATATTTTAAAAAATAAATACGAAATTCTATTTGGATAAAACTTAATTGATGATTCAATATCCAATAAATTTAAGTTAAAGGAGGCAAAATGACAATTTTTATCCTTAATTAAGGACTCATGTGCAAGACACATGATAATCTCCATAAAAAATAAGTAACACCGTTACAATTGAGATTTTTTGCTATATATTTTTTATACTTAGAGTGGAAAATTATCAGATTTTTAAGTTTTACAATAAGTGAAGTTCAAAGAATAATAATGTAGCTCAGCTAAACGAAAAGGGGAATATATGTTTGTGTCTTTAATTTTTATAATTGAAGAAGCACATGTTTATTTATTTATTTTACCCGCGCAGAAACAACACATTAATCTAAAAGGCTGCCCCACTGACCAAAAGATTAATTCCAAGAAACGACAAGCCGACATCACACACACACATACACACACACACACACACACACACACACACACATATATATATTAAGAAAATAACATCGAATCAACAACAATGACGGTATATATATAAATGCTGAGTGGGTTTTATACTGATAAAACAAATGCTTTTGACTTAGTATTTTGTTGATTTTAGAGTTATTTGATCATTTGGGGTTGTTTTTTTAATCTTATTTTGTATATTAAGAAACAAAGAAACCTTTGGTTGGAATTGAAAGAAAATAAGTGAAAAAGAGTTTGAAAAGTTCAAACAGGGACAAAGGACTTAAAGTAAGTGCCACGGCCATGAACTTTGGAAGCTGTGGCGCTAAAAATTGCAAAAATTAGTTGGAGGCCGATTCTAGGAGCCATGGCCGTGGAAAGCTAAAACCGCGACACTGGCCTGCCACGACGCCAAAAAAATATAGCTGTGGCACTGCCCCGACCTTAAACCTAGAAATATTGAAGAAAAATGAGTGCCACAATGCCCAAAAGCTGAGGCAGTGACATTAGGTTGCAATTTTTGAATTTTAAGTGCAAATTTTTATTCCAAAATGTCTATTTTTCCTAAGATCTATAAATAGGATCTTTTAGAGTTTATTTGGGAAGGTCTTTGGCTGCTGTTCTTAAGCTAAAAACTAGAGATAAAAAAGAAAAAGAAAGGAAAAAAAAATTCAAGGATATAGAATTCAAGCTCTTAGGATTTATTTTGAGTTTTTGTTTTAGCCTTTAGTTTTCTACAAATTTTAGGAGATTACATCTTGAAGAATCAAGAAGAGAAGGGGAAAAATATTAGAGAAAAATCTTGGAGACTTGTGACACCTCCATAAAGGGTTTTTCTTCTTACTTTGTTATCTTTTTATTTTTGTAATTTAAGAATACTTAAACCTCCATTTTATAAATTTTTATTTTATTTATGAATTACTTATCTTTTCTAGGTATTCGGTGCAGGTTAATTATGATATCTTGTTTATTTTTTTGATTTAGTTGTTGTTTTTTTTTTTTTCATGATTAAGTGTTCTTCATTGTTTTTAATGCTTCTAAATAATTGACCACTACTTAATTAATGACTTAATCATAATGAGACCCGAACGAGGTTTATGTATCTAGTTCATTGTGTTGAATGGCTGCATGCAGGATAGGGATGTACCTTTATAGCTTGTGTATTCACTACGTGGGAATCACAGATCTTAAATAGTTCTTATAGGTTATAATTCACATAGGAACATTGTAAGTTAGCTTATAAAAATATTTTTGTTAAACCTCAGGAATGGCTAGTGAATAGGTTAGGGATTATTGACTATCAACTAGGAGAATAAATTAAGCTTTTGAGATTAAATAATCAAGGCAAATTAGTTATGATGAAATTGGAAACCTAGAACTTTTGTTTATTTTTAGTTTAATTTATTTTCATTTAAAACAATTTCTTTTTTGATTTATTCAAATAAAATTATAATTAATTTATTTAAGTAATTAGTAAGCAGTCAATCCTCATGAGATTGATACTTTATTTGTTACTTTATTACTTGTTAATGATATTGTGCACCTGTGCTCGCAAAATCTATAACAAGTTTATGGCGCCGTTGCTCGGGATTTATATTGTTTTACTAATATTGATACTAATTAGCTCTAGTTTTAATTTGAATATTTTCTTTTTCTTTTAATTTATTTTCCTTTGTTTTAATTTTATTTGTTTTCTTGTGAGCTACTTCGAGATGTTTCATCAACAGGTATTCACAAGTTTTGCCCAACAATACTTGGAACCATTCTATGCTGTTTGGGGGAGATTTAATGAATTGGTGGATAGAATCTGGTGCCACAATTTTTTTAATTAATCTCTTATTATCTTTTTCTGCCATGGGTTAGATGATGCAACAAGAAATTTAGTAGATAATGGAGCTTTGGCAACCGGTGGTCATGTGAAAGCTTCACAAAAACTTAAGCCTCAATAAGTGATTGAGGGCGTATACAATCAAGACCCATTTGTGATGTTATATGACATTTACTATGAGTAGAAACTGCTCTTGGACTAGTGTTTTTCTAGAGTCAAGCTGAAGACTATAAATTAAGCACATCCTAGGAGGAACCTAAGTTTCTTAATTTTTTTCCTTTTATTTTGTTTGCATTTCAATAATTTTTAAGTTTTTTTTTTCTTACTTGTTTTTGATCTCTAGGTAAAAGTTTTGGAGCCAAGTAGTTAACTCATGGATCTCAAGCCATTAGCCAAAGCACCAGTGAGGGAACTTTCCAAAAACCCTTCTTTATTTTCATGACTACTTACACATTAAGGACAATGTGCAGTTTGAGTTTGGGGGTGGTGGGTTATGAGCTTAATGTGAAAGAATGAAAAAAATTTTGAAAAAAAAAAAAAGTTTAAGTGTCTATGTTTGATTGTCAAAGGCGGACGATAAGAATAGATTGAACTATATATAGCTCTTGGAAAGTAATAAGCATTGTATTGTTTGTGTGTTTAATTATTGTGCAAGTTTTGCCTTGTTTGTGATTCTTTAACACTTTGCACACTAGCCTTTAGTCATTTTTTTTGCTTAGAGAAAGTTTATGTGAATTAAGTAATTTTCATGTTCTCAACAAACTCTAGAACTTGTTTGATTACCTTTTCTTTGTTAGTCACAACATTTAACCTAGCTTTTTAATAATTTCCAACCTTGTAACCCTTGACGTTAAGCATGTTGATTATTTTAGGAATTATTTTGAGCAATGCTAAAGTATGGGAGGATGGATAGAGTTGTGAAAAGCTTATTTTGTTTGTTAGTTGAAAAAAAAAAAAAAAGAGAGAAAAGAGTGCTACACCTTGGTTCATAAAAGAAAACAATAAGCTTATGTGTGTAGTAACTCAACCAAAAAAAAAAAAACGAAAAGAAAAATATGGATGACAAAGAGAGTTAAAATCAAGTTTGGGGGTGGTATTGTGAGTGCCTACAAAATATCTTAGAATTGTTAATGTGTTGAGGGTGATTTGAGCTACATTAATATCCATATCCATATCCTACCTTTACTTTAACCTAACCTTACAAGCTTTAAAAGTCCTAATGATCCTTGGTAATGTATTTGTCGACATTAGTGAAGAGTGATAAGAAAACCAAGCCTATGGAATATGTAAATTTCAATTAGAGATTAATCAAAATTCACTTATTTACATAAATGATCAGAGCTATGAGTGTAAAAGGCTATTCACACACATTAAGAATTTAAAGTAGGGTGGAATATGTATTTGAATTGAAATTCTAAATTGTAATGATGTTTACATTTTTTCTTGAATTATAAACTTTATGCGATCTTTGAGGTCAGGATGATGGATAAACATTAAATTAATGCTCGTTTTGTTAGGTGCTTATGTCACTATTTTTAAATTTTCCATACGACTAGCAAGATAATTAGGTTGAGGGTATTTGACGAACGGGTTTTATACTAGCAAAACAAGTCCTTTTGACTTTGTATTTTGTTGGTTTTAGAGTTGTTTAATCGTTTTGGGGTTTTTTTTATTATCTTTTTTTGTGGATTAAGTAACAAAGAAGCCTTTGGTTGGATATGAGAGAAAATAAGTGAAAAAGAGCTTAAAAAACATTCAAAATGGAAGCCGCAATACTAAAAAGTGAAAAAATTAGTTAGAGGCAAATTCTAGGAGCCGCAACTAAGGAAAACTGAAGCCGTAACACTTGCTTGGGCACTATGACGCTAGAAAAGTAAAGCTGAGGCATTGGCCCAACGTTAAACCTCAAAAAATTGAAGAAAAATGAGCACTGCAATGCTCGAAAGCTAAGGCCATAGTGTGATTTTTGAATTTTAAGTGCACATATTTGTTCCAAAGTGCCCTTTTTGCCAAAGACCTATCAATAAGGTCTTTTAGGGTTTATTTGGGGGGTTTTTGGTTACCATTCTTGAGCTCAAAACCAAAGATGAAAAAGAAAAGGAAAAAAATTAGGATTTAGAATTCAAGCTCTTAGGATTTTATTTTGAGTTTTTATTTTAGGCTTTAGTTTTCTACAAAATTTTAAGAGATTACATCTTGAAGAATTAAGAGGAGAAGGAGAAGAAGAGTTGAGAAAAATCTTGGAGACCTACGACACCTCCGTAAAGGAGTTATTCTTCTTATTTTCTTATCTTTTTATTTTTATAATTAAGAATGCTTGAACCTTTGTTTTCCAAATTTTTACTTTGATTTATGAATTGATTATCTTTTCTAGGTATTTAGTGTAACCTAATTATGATGTCCTAATTTATTCTTTTGATTTAGTTCTTGATTTATTTTTCATGGTTCAGTGTTCTTTGCTGTTCTTAATGCTTCTAAATAATTGGTCACTATTTAGTTGATGAATTAATCATAATGAGATCGGAAGGAGATTTATGTGTCTAGTTCATTGTGTTGAATGCCATAAGTTACATGCGGGATAGAAATATACCTTCACATCTTGTATGGTTGCTACATTCCAAACGCAAATCTTAATGAGTTCATATAGCTTGTAATTCACATAAGAGTATAGTGGTTAGCTTATAAAAATATTTTTGTTAGACCTCAGGAGAGGCTCATGAATAAGTTAAAATTCTCGACCATCAACTGGAAGAATAAATTAGGCTTTTGAGATTGGATAATCAAGACAAATTAGTTATGGTGAAATTGGTAACTTAGAGCTTTTGTTTATTTTTAATTTAATTTATTTTTAGCTCAAAAACCATTTTAGGTGCTATTTTAATGTGGTTAATGTGTTAATAGATTATTATGAATTCTTAGTAATTTTATTATACTTATTATTTATTACATGAATGGTTTTAGAAATGAGCACTCGAAAACCTTAATCGTCGCATCACTTTCAAAAATTTAAGAGATTAAGTAAAATATTTATGTAAGTACACTATTACCTGCTACATGAATTAAAGTATATATCTTGATCTTGATAATAATGCTATGATATTTTAATACATCTCTTTTGATGATGTTTTGATGAAAAATAAGCATATGTATTTTTATGTTTTAAAATGATATTGTGCGCCTTTGATGTTGATGGTGACCAATGAGCGATCTATTTTGTCCAGTGAGCGGGCTTATTGTTACTGTTGGATTAGGATTTGCAATCCCATTCTTTTTGTGATTAGCACACTATGATGGTTGATAAGGCACATTTACCATATATTTCTTATCAGTAATTTGTTGGTTTTTCCGAGTTTATGTTTGGTATTTTGGTGTGTTTTGTTCACAATTGAATAGGTAGGTGATACAAGCATTTGGGAGTGTTTCTAAACCTAAAAGATCAAGTTGTGGCGAGTTCTGTTTCGACTGCGGCGAGAAAAACACCTAAGGAGTGTTTTGTGTGGAAGCATTTTGGCTACAGCTGGAATCAATTTGGCTGCAGCCGAAAGAATTTTGGCTGCAGCGAGATTCAATTTGGCTGCAGCGAGTTTCACGTAAAGTTTCGACGAATTTTGAAGCCCGAAACTCGCCGCAGCGAGATCCTTTTCTGCTGTAGCGAGTTGCGATTTTTATGTCGCGTGTTTTAAGACTTTTTAGGTCAGTGCTTCTCATATAAATAGCCAAGTTTCAACCTAAGAGTGGACTTCTTGTAGAGGAACGAACCCTAGAGAGCTTGGAGGTAGATTTAGAGATTTAAGACGGCTTCTCAAGAGTTTTCATCTCTTAATTCCTTTCTTTCTCTTTATTGTTGATATGATGAACACCATGACTGCTTCTATATTGAACATGCTTGACTAATTTCTTAGTTAGAGATTGATGTAGTCTAGACAGATACTATGTTTTGAGTGCCAATTTCTTTTATTTAATTTTTTTCATTCAGTTTATTTATTCTATTCTATTCTTAATGCTTCTAAATTTTTGATCAACTTTTAGATGATTTTGAATTGGATGTTTAGCGCTTGGGAGGGGAAATATTGAATTGGAACATGGATAGAATAACCTAGGCTAATTAATTGGTTGGGAAACGATTAATCGCCTTGGAAACCATTCAAGAGAATCAAGTTCTTAAGAGATTTCTATTTCTTAATTTTTGTGCAGGAATGTGGAAATTGGGAATTAGGAATATATTTGATTTAACGCTCGGAAGAGGGAATTAGATACATTAGGATTCTTGGTTTATAAACTAGAAAAATAAAGTGGTGTTTGGCATGAAAAGCATAGTTGAAGGTTAGGTGAAATCAAATCTCTAGCGTTTAATTATATTGGTTCTTTTGCAAATTGTCATTCGTTGTTTTATTTCATTAATTGTTTCTTTTTATTTGTTTATTTAACATTATAATTTAATTTAATCAGGTTCTAAATAAAGTTGATATCTCTTATATTACAGTAATTAATAAGATTTAAATATTTTTCCCTGTGGATTCGACAACCCTTCTCATCATTATACTATTAAAACTTGAGACTATTCACTTGCGGTTTTGTATACTTAAAAATATTGCAACAATGGTATAATGCCAAACCCAATATATGATGGTATTTAAAAGTTAAAAATTTTCAAAGATGTTTATATTTATAAAGACATATATATGATGATGATGATGATGGTGGTGGTGGTGGTGGTGGTGGTGGTAGTGAAAATAAAATAAAATATTCTTAGTTAAGTTTGTGAGATAAAAGCATCTTAATAAGCCTTGCTTATATAGGTTAATTCATGTTGCGAATAAAAGAAAGGGTAAGATGTAAGGACAAAATAGCTTGGAGAGAAAGCGGAACGATGTTTGATAGGAAAACATGAGGAACAATCTTGGATTGATTATGTCTAAGTTTTAATATGTTTTCAAACTTTAATTATGGTAATTTTTTAATGAAAAATTATGTTTGGATTTTTCTTAATTTTTTTTACTATATAGATTTTATTATTTATAATAAACATGAAGGTTATTTATAATAACATAGAAACTACTTAAAAAAAATTGTCCATATTTTTTTAATAAATTAAAAATATTATTCAGATCTTATTATTTCCTGCAAACTTTATAAAAAAATGAATGTTAAAAAGATAACTCAACTATAACGGTCCGTAAGGGGTCATTACAGGATTTCTTAAATCTGATGCAACTCCGAGTAGGTGACAACAAAGGAAGCACTCTTTATATTTGACTTGCAGCTTTTGAGATACGAAGTTCTAAGGATAACAAGGGATTCATTATCGGTGTTGTGGTAGGCTCAGTTGCAGGCCTATGTCGCATTTTTAGTTTTGAGGTGAAGGAAAAAGACCAGTTGTGCGGGAGCAATAGTGGAGGGTTTTTTTGGTGGCATTTCAGTGTAAAGATTTGCAGAATGCAACAAAAAAACTTTTCAGAGAAATTGGGTGGTGGAGGCTTTGGTTCAGTTTTTAAGGGTGTATTGTCAGACTCAACTGAAATAGCAGTGAAGAAACTTGAAAGTGTTGGCTAAGGAGAGAAGCAATTCCGAACAGAAGTTGGGACAATTGGAGCAATCCAACATGTAAATCTTGTCCAGCCTCGCGGGTTCTACACCAAGGGCACTAAAAATTTGTTGGTCTATGATTACATGCCAAATGGCTCTACGGATTCTCACCTTTTCCACAAAAACAATTCAAATTTTTTGGACTGGAATACGAGGTAGCAAATTGCTCTAGGAACAGCAATAGGATTGGTATATTTGCACGAAAAGTGTAGAGACTGCATCATATATTGTGATATCAAGCTAGAAAACATTCTCTTAGATGCTGAATTTCGTCCAAAATTGGCAGGTTTTGGGTTAGCAAAACTCCTATGAAGGGAATTAAGTCGGGTCTTGACAACCATAAAAGGAACAAGAGGTTATTTCGTGCTGGAATGGATTGCAGGAGTGGCAATAACATCCAAAGCTGATGTTTACAGCTATGGAATGATGATCTTCGAATTTGTATCAAGGAGGAGAAACTAAGAGCAATTGGATGAACGTAAAGTGAAGTTCTTTCCAACTCTAGCTATGAGCGTGATTTTTGAAGGAGGCAACACACTGAGCCTATTTGACCCCAGGCTGGAGATGAATGCAGACACAAGAGAGCTTGATAGAGTTTGAAGATTTGATTGTTGGTGCATCCAAGATGATGAAGCTCATCGGCCATCCATGAGTCAAGTAGTTCAAATCCTCGAGGGAAATGTGGATGTGAATCTGCCACCACTACCACGGTCACTCCAAGTTCTTGGTGACAACGGGGAGAACGAGTCATCCTCAAGCCAGAGTTCACAGGCTAACACCTCAATCAATTCTTCTCAGACCAAGAGTACTACCTTGTGCATAACCTCTAGAACCTGTGCAGAAAATGGTCAGTATCTTGTTTCATTTGATTTCATCTGCAGCTCTCACTATGTTATTTCTCCCTCTTTTTGTGGGTTATTTGAATAATTGGTTTGGCTATGATATCATGTAAATAATGTTAAAAGAACTACCTCAAGAGCTTAATAAATCAAAAAATGGAGTTGAGAGATCCAGCCAATTGACTGCTTATTTTCTTTCGATAAGGTTGCATATGTTTCGGGTCCTGACTGGTCTCCAATATGTGTAAATGAGCATTGTCGTTTTCATTAATGCATTGTGCTTTGTTTGTTTCTTTTTTTGTTTTCCTCCCCTGCTTTCCTTGGTCCTTTTGCTCTTTTTTGGTTTGTTACTTGTAATGCAAGCATACCATCTGGTGAAGTGGGAATAAGACCACTAATATCAGCTGCAATTTATATTCCAGGAAATCTTTTTATTTCTTGTTTCCTCTATTTTAATTTTAATTTCTGTGTTTCTGGAATCACGGGCATGACTGTCATCTGGCAAAGAAAAAGCCTTCAGGATTTCCTATCCAAAATTGGACATAGAATTAGAAGATGCAGCACATTTTACGACATTCGAAGCTGCAAAATGGGAGACAGAATCAGATGGCCAATGATACTCTCCCATCGTTGTTTTAGCTAGAAACTTTATCATGAACATCCAATACTTATTCTCATCTTAAGAGTGGGTGAATTACTAACAAAAGAATGCAAGTTCAGAGAGTAAATAATTACCGATTTAGGAAGAAAAATGTGATAAAAGACCTTGCCAAATCTTAGTTAATCAGGTAATGATGCAAGATAGAAAGTTGGAAACTTTTTGTAATAGCCAAGAATTTCTATTCTTCTCGGAATCATTTTTTTTGTAAATAATGTAATGATATTTTTATATATATATAAATATATGAATGATTTAATACTGTTTAGAATAAAATAAAAATATTCTAACAATGTTAAAAATTAAAATTTTCAAGTTAGAAAAGTTTATTGTTATAGAATGGGCGAGATGTTACCAAATAGGTGTCAATGAGGTAAACCAACCGTATGGATGATCCTAGAAACCCACTCAAGTGATTAGTATATTTTTTTTGGGTTAGACTTTCCAGTCAAAAGTCGATCAGATAATGTGAATGGTGAAAATATGATATTTTATTAAGAGAAAAATATACTCTCAAGTTACGATGTCTTAATGAAATTGTTGAAAAGTAAGAAGAAAGAAATAGCTTAATCCTATGGTTTAGTTTGGTTATTACAAAAAAAAAAAAAATTTGGAAGGCTAGGATCTAAGCCAAATTTAAATCATTTTTTTTGGGCTTAAAAAAAAAGGGGGGGGGAGGCGTTTTTTTTAGCTGATAAGGGAAAGAGGGAGTGAGAATAATATCTCACCCAAATCCCTTTCCCCTTATTCTTCTTCTCAGCCACGAAAAAAGAGAGAGAGCGACAGTGAGGAGAGAGGGCGAGCTAGAGAGAAAGCAGCTGCGAGCGTGAGAGAAAGGGAGCGCGAGAAAGAGGGAGACCGAGAGGGAAATGCTGACTGAGAAAGGGAGAGAACCAAGAGTACGCGAGCTTTTCTTTCCCCTTTCTTTTTCCTCGCGATTTCGGCCCCTGTACAGCCGAGTGGAGCCGCGACTTAGACCCTCCTCAAGCTCAAATTTTCTTTGAGTTTCCTTCCGAAAAACACGACCTCAGTTTCTCTAGGAGCAAGGGGACATTTTTGAACAAAGGTAACCCCTTTCCTTGAGTTGTTTTGTGATTTTCAGAATCCAAATGGGGTAGTATGAGAAAATGTTTAAATGGAAATATTAGGGTTTAAAATTTGTTAGAATTGATTGATAATGGCTTAGGAAAGAATATATATGAGTTTGGAAACTTGAATGCAAAAGTTTGATTTGTTTCTCTTGAGGAAAATGTGAATGCACATAGTTAGGGTTTAAAAATTTGATGATTTTTCATGATGAATTTGTGGCTCTTTTCGGTGAAATGATTGAAATTTATGATTGTTAACTTGATGATTTAAGTGAAAAAAATGGTTATAAGGGTTATAATTGACAATAGATGCATTTGGTTTCAATTTTGAACAAATATTGGTTAAATCCCTTAAGAAGAATTGTGAAGATTTTGAATATGGGATTGTGAAATCTTTAAGCTAGTTTTGTTAAGCTTAAAGTTAAGAAAAGAGATTGAAAATTGTTATGTAATTGTTTGGAAAGGATTAGTTAAGTTGAAAGTTAAGTTTGAAGCTTTGGTTGTTGAAATTTGAATGTTTTATGTTGTTAGTAATTTTGAAATGAATGAATGGATATGAAATGTGTAAGAAAGGATTTAATGAGAAGATAAAGTGGTGAATGGCATGTTGGAAATGGATAATGAAAAATGAAAGTGATGGTTGATTTTATGGATATGATTTTGAATGTGTTAATGAGTAATGTATGTGATTGATAAGCATTTTTTGTAGAACGTTTTGAATGTTCTATGAAAAATTAGGCCTCTGGTATAGTACTTCACAGGTACCTAAGTTTTGAGGCGTTACTTAAACGTCGGGACCCTCGTTTTTAAGCGGAAATGCTGCCGAAATTTCGGTAATGGTAATGAGGTGAGTTAGTTTTAAGAAACTAAGAGTGTGGACATTATGAAGATTAGAATGTTAAGTAAGTTTTGAATGCTAAGGAAAAGTGTGAAAACACAAGACTAAAGATAGTAACAACATTCTAAGTGTTGATTTGGAGTGAAAGAGAGGAATAAGGAAAATGTAGAAATTTAATGTAATTTTTGCTATGTTTTAAATAAGAGGTGAATATGAGAAATAATCCATGATTATTTCTATTATAGGAAACACAAGAAGTGAAGGGGGAAGCAATACCAAGGATCCAAAAGATATCACACTTGCATAGATATTGTAAGTACAAGCATTTACTTGTCTACCCACGAACTGACTAACTTTGTGATGTGTTTCTATGACATGAGTTAGATGAGAAATCATGTTAGAGATGTCTTAGGAATGGTATGTATACATGATAGGCTATGATCTAAAAGCTAAAAGAATACAAGATAATAAAACTGAAAACTTAATTGTTGGCGTACCGGTCTCCCTATATGGTCGAGACTTCAGGTCTATATCCTCCACGCAAATGTGGTGCTACCCCGAATGTGCTGTAGTTTATAGGTTGGACCCTACGCCGAAGGTGCGGTAGCTAATGTTTTACCCCTAAAATGAGGAAAACATATGTGACTGTGAGGTAGGTTGGTGGGTCACTCCCCCTCCTCCCACTGTCTGCGCGCAAATAGGTACGTTCAACAACGGGCCCACCAAATGAAAGTGAAAAGAAAAGAAAAAGTAAAGTGATGATAAGAAAGAAAAAAAGACATGAAATGAAAGGATTAGAATGTTGTGATAAGCTATGATAAAAGGACCCCGAACACTAACCTATGAGGAATAGAATTGCATTATTCAACTAACCTTAGAGGTTGTGCATATAAGTTAATTGTTTGTATGTTTGTGCTTACTGAGTCAAACTCACAAGTCTGTTTATGGTGTAGGTGATAAGGGTAAGCAACCCAGGATATGATAGATGAACAGGGAGACTGGCAGACAGATTCCAAAAGTGTCATGGATAAGGGGACGGACTCGCTATATTTTCAGCTGTCAGAGTATTTTTTTTGTATAAGTATAGTTCAAATATATATATATATATGCAGACAATATGTAAATGAAATGGAACAAAAATGAAAAAAAATGTATATAAGCTGGTATGTTTTGATGAAAAGGGAAGTTTATGTAAATATGTTTAAGAGAAAAAAAAAATGTTCCCACAAATTTCACTTAATTTTGAAAGTAAAGCTTTTCAATTACACTTCCGCAAAAGAAAAGAAAAGTTTATGTATGCAAAGTTAATAAGAAAAGAAATGGTGAACGTCAGCTCGGGTGAGCTGGGTCGGTGGACGCCACACTTTTCGTACAAGGAACTTGTTCCTATGTAATGCATACCCTTTCTCTCTCTCTCTCTTGCGCTCGGGCACGGGCGCCCACTCATTTTATGTTTCTGATAAATTTATTCCATCGTTCTTCCTAGTGATGGTGAAAAAGATACTAGCTTGATGCAGGGTATAATCTCATTTGCATCAGGCTATCTATCATGTCTTGTTTATACATCAATTTTTTCCCCAAGAACACTCAGAGTGACACATTTTTATGTCTTTTGTTTTCCTTTTTTTTTTCCTCCAGTATAAATACATGCTTGAGAGGTCCAAGAAAAAAAAAAGGTCAAATAGAATAATTCAAAAAGGAAAGAAAAGAAGAAGAACATTTCTAGAATGAGCATTGCTAACCAGCAAGCCTCACCTGGGTCGGATTGTTTATAGTTTTTCTTTCTTGCATATCCTAGTCTTAATGACCTGCGATGAATTCACATTTTTTATTCTGAGAGTAGTTCCAAAAGACTTCAAAGAGCATTTGGTGCTTGATGTTTGATAGTCCGGTGGTATTGTAAAGCCACCGTGATTGTAGTTCTACTTGAGGTTTCTACCTTCTTCAAAGTCTAAGTTTGTCATAGTATAAAACTGAGTGAGGATAGATTTTGTAGGCCACCGCTGAAGATTTCTTTTCATCCAGGTCTGGTCTGTGTATGTTCTAAGAATCAAAGTGAGGGAAGGTGATCTTATGGGCACACTTGGCAAGGGTATGTGAATTTTGAATTGGCTGCATGGTTACCGTTGGAAATAAGTTATGCTGATTAGTCTAATTTTCACTAGTCAGTCTTTCCATTTCTAGATATTGATTCTCACTTCTAGCCCATCCTGATGATAATTGATTGGGTTGCCTGATGCGTAATTATGCTAAATGCTTATTATTGTCTAGATGCGAGATTATTGGACATTACAAACCAATTACAGAATGATGACACATAACCAAGACTTGAGAGAACTTCTAGCAAAAAAAAAAAAAGGACTTGAGAGAATAATGTAAAGCCTTTTAAATGCTCTGATAATCTCTCATGATAAAAGCTCTGTGTTTGCACCAAATGCCTGTAGGTGCATAAAACAAAAGCATTGTCACCTGTTGAGCATGGAGATAGTTGCGAGTCTTCAAAAATTGTGTTTTTTCCTTGTTTGGTTTTTTTATTTTTCATTGATCGACATTCAACTTGTCCATCGATACGATTCTATACCTATGTAGTTTTTTCTTTAAAAAAAAAAACAACTGCTGATGCTTTTCTTGATGAATTCTCTTCTGTTGCAACTGTAGCGTAATGGAAGGTTCATTGGTTGCATTTGGGTATAGAGATTTGAAAAATGCAACCAAGAACTTTTCTGTGAAATTGGGAAGAGTTGGCTTTGGTTCAGTGCTCAAGGGGACATTAGCCGATTCAATCGTTGTAGCTGTGAAGAGGCTAGAAAACGTTTGCCAAGGAGAAAAGCAATTCCGAGCAGAAGTCAGCACAATTGGAACAATCCAGCATGTAAATCTTGTCCAATTTCGTGGGTTTTGCGCCGAGGGTACTAAAAAGTTACTGGTCTATGATTGCATGGCAAATGGCTCTTTAGCTTCTCATCTTTTCCAGAGAAACAACTTGAGTGTTTTAGAATGGAGCACAAGATACCAAGCCAGATAACATTCTCTTAGGTGCTGAATTTTGTCCAAAAGTGGCAGATTTCAGGTTAGCAAAACTCCTTGGAAGGTAATTCAACATGGTCCTAACAACCACAAGAGGAAGAAGAGGTTATCTCGTACCTAAATGGATTGGCGAAGTTGTAATTACATGCAAAGCAGATGTCTACAGTTTTGGAATGATGCTTTTCGAGCTTGTGTCAGGAAGGAGAAACTCAGAGCAAGCATAATCAAACGGAAAATTAAAGTACTACTCAGGTATGGGTACAAGCGTTACAGTCAAAGTAGGCAATTTGCTTTGCCTATTAGATGAAAGGTTGGAAGGTATTGCAGACATAGAAGAGCTTGAAAGAATGTATAAAGTTGCTTGTTGGTGTATCCAAGATGAAGAAGCTCATAGGCCATCAATGGGTCAGGTGGTTCAAATCCTTGAAGGTATTATCAAGGTATACGTGCCTCCTGTTCCGCAATATCTCCACTTTTTTGACGGAACTGAGGAGAACATCAATTTCTTTACTGAGTAATCCTGTAGCTAGAGTTCCCGGCGGTCGAGAAACACCTCAACTTCATTCTCTCAAAATAATAGTATTATATCTTCAACAACCTCTAAAACCTGAGCAGGCTGACATTTTGATCATTTGATTTCGTCTTCTGCTCTCACTTTTTTTTTTCTCCCTCTTTTTTTATGTGTAGTTTTAAATATAAAGAGCTTTTCCTCTAGAATTGAATAAATGTATGCAAATTAATTCACGACTTATTTTGTTTTGATAAGGTATTGCCCATGTTTTGCATGTTTCCTGCTTTGCTGTCCACCACCACCCCACCCACCCGCCCCCGCCCCCCGCTCCTCAAACATTTTAACTTTGATTTCCTTGTGTTGTGTTACTAAAATCAAGGGCTGGACTGTCATCAGGCAATGAAAAGGCCTTCAGGTTTTCCAATTCAAAAAGGGACAGAAACATTCTAAGTTGCACAATTGCAGAAAGAACTAGAAGGCCAATGGTCCTCACCCATCGTCGATCTAAGGGTTAATTACAAAAATAACACTTCTCAAAAATATATTCTTAATTTTAGCATTACATTTGGTTATTTTCTCATATAGCATTACCACATTAGCAACTCTTTTTAATGTAAATGTGAAAGGTTGAATCTGTACTTGAGGTTAAATAAATTAGCTCACATCCTCATTTTTTTTGTGCTTGCCCGCCCATTATATCTTTCTCTCCTCATTTTGCTTTAAACTCTCTCTCTCTCTCATCAAAAAAAAAAAATTTTGCACCCTCTTTCATTGAATTTCTCTTTTTAAAAGTCATGACTCTTATTCCTCAAGATAAATCTGTAAAGTTTTAGTCCTCTTTGCCCTCTTTCTTTGTCGCTGCTCGTTCTACACCTTCAAAACTTCCTCAATCCAGTGGTTGTAAATCAGATTTAAGGTAGGTGAGTTTAGTTTGTTATTTTTTTTTTGTTCATTTTCAGGTTGCTTTGACTGCTATTCTATGGTTTTTCATCTTCATTTTGGTTTGAATTAGCTTCTCCTCGTTCTTGAGTTTACACTATGGCCATGAAAGAAAATGTTATCATTTGGTGATATTAATTCAAAAAAATGACTGGCTGAACTAAATATGAGAGGAATTTACAATATTCTTTGTCAATTTGAGCTTTTGAAGAGATAATAGCTGAAGTTTAAGAATTGATACTATATTTTGAGTTAGGTAACATCGGGGTGTTTTTTATGTTGACTTTGCTCAATATATCATGACCATATGGTATTAGCAGAGTGGAGTTAATGTATAATGACCATGTTATAACCAGTATAGTTATAGTAATTTTTATAATGACTAGAGATCATTTCTATATTGACCGTGTGTTTTCTAGTATTGAGTTGCCTTTATTCTTGTTTAAAAACACCTATTTAGCTATTAGTAATTTCTACAGTGACCAATGGTCATAATTACTTTTATACTAAGTCGATATATAAATAGGTCAGGTCATCCTTATTTGGCATATAGTAAATTCTGTAATAACCATCAACCGTTGTTATATTGACTAATTGACTATCTAATTTATGGTACAATATATGGGGGATTGTGACAACTAAAGTAAGAGATTAGGTTACTAGACGATTCAAGGACGCATGCATCTTTACCATTTGTACTTTGCTTGCCATATGAGGTAATTTTTCAGTATCTTTGTCAGATTTGGATTAAAAAAATTGTGTTTTTTGGTGTAGAAACGAGCTAGTGAGCAAAACTCGTCGCCTCGCCATGATGTTATGACTCAAAAGACAACATTTTGCCAATTGTCATAATTATGGTGTTGTAATGACCTATTTTTTTAATATCATTAATTAATCTGAATAATTGTAATATGTAATAAGTAAATGGTCATGATAATATTTTCTTGAGGTCAGTATTATAGTTACCATAATGTATAATTGTAGTTTGTAGTTAGATTTTAAAGAGAATCCATAATTTTAATTGCAACAATACTAATGCCAATAATAAAAAAAATCAGATAATAACTTTGATATTATAAAAGTTATGTCTACAAAATAAGAAAAAATGTTCTCAATAATTGTTACTTCAAATAAATAGTAATTATTAAAATTATTCAGAGTCATAATTATAATTACTCATTAGTGTATTTATAATTAATAATGATAATGAACAAATATAATAACAATAATAAAACAGATACAAACCGTATAGTAAGGAACATAAAAAGGAGTATTTAAAGTCTTAACAAATATAAAACAACAATAATAATTATAATTAAACCGTAGAAATTTGATAAACACATGAACATCCTTTAATTGTAGATAGAAGAAGACTACTAGATCTTAACAAGACTTTTAATCCAGTCATCAAGAACAACAAGCATAATGAACAAGTCTTATTATAAATTACAACAAATATTATACATATAATTTGTTAGTCAACATAAACATGACTCCAAGCCATTATAGTAATTACTAACAGTTAATTATGTCTTTGATTACGATGTTATAATATGCTAGTCAATATAACAATGACTTCCGGTCATTATATTTGGAGTTAATATAAAATGACTCTAAATAACTATAATGGTTACATCATGATCATTAAACATTGACTCTACTCTATTAATATCATACGATCATGACATTTGATCACAAGTCAACATATAATGACCTTGATGTTACCTAACTCAAAATGTAATATCAGTTCCTAAACTTCAACTATTATCCCTTCAAAAGCTCAAATTGACAAAGGTTATTGAAAATTTCCCCTATATTCAATTCAACCCAATCATTTTTTCGAATTAATCTCACAAAATGGCAACATTTCCTTTCACGGTCATAGCGTAAACTCAAAAAGGAGGATAAGCTAATTTAAACCAAAATGAAGATGAAAAACCATAGAATAGCAACCAGACCAACCCAAAATGAACAAAAAAATAACAAATCAAACTCACCTACCCTAAATTTGATGCACAACCAGTGGATTGAGGAAGTTTTGAAGGTGTAGAACAAGCGACGACGAAGAAAGAAAGCAAAGAGGATTGAAACTTTGTAATTCATCTTGAGGAGTAAGTGTGACAACCCACCCTCTTAAGCCGTCATTTAAAACTTGCTTACTTGGTTTATTATCTTATTTTAATCATTGCTTGTTCATTTCTAAGTCTTCAAAATTCTGGAGAATTTTTTTTTTTAAACCTTGTTTGGGAAAAAAAATGATTCTTTAAAAACTATAATAATTAAAATTAGTTTTAAATGAAATATACTAGCGTAACATGTCATATTTAGTCATATCAAAATATTAAATTGTACTAACAATAAAACAATGCTTAACAAAGTTCTCAAAATGTGTATGGAATATAAAATGCGAGTGGCATCCATAGAACCCATCATACTTTCATCCATCACGCACTCACACCGCCAGTCCATCAATACTTAATATGTTATATGCAACTTGCCTGAATTTCCTATAGTGGGAAACATAATAGGGTGAGATAAACTCAATAAGTATATATGTAAAATCATATAATTAAAATACATGACCAGTTATGTAATTATCCATTTATTCATTTAAACATCTTATGGGCCCTTGTGCTTGTACCAGGGTGTGCGCGACCTTAAATGGGGAAGATGGGGGAGCGACCCAATCCGTCAACACCCAAAGTCATAACTTTAACTTCATTGATCATGCTTATTATCTTCCATTCAGTTGAAGGGCGAATATCCTCCCATTCGGTCAGAGACTGGTACGGCATATCATTAGTTTCACTTTCTTAAACATTAAGCCATAAAGTGAGCATGTAAGAATGGCATGTTTAAGAAGCGTGTATGTGAATACATCATAGTGGCATACTTTCACAAAGTGTGTAAATAAACACATCATCATAACATACTTTCATAAAACACGTAAACAAACACGTCATCATGACATCATATCATATCATTAAAATAAATATCGAGCTCACATTTTACATAGTATATAATAACCACACCGTAGGTGAGACCTATACTTACAGAAAATTACGTAACTAAGTATCCGCGTCAATTGTTTCTGGCTCTACCCGTAAGTCAATGCAGTGTCCTAATTTTAAATTGACAATCGATAGTTAGAGGAAGGTTTTTAAATCGTGTTCATTTATGAACATGTGTTCTCTTAATTAGTAATTAATTTTAATTAATTATTAATTTGTCTCTAAATATTTGTCTTAAGAAAATAATATCCTTAATTATTTATTAGCTAATTATGATAAATTAAATCTGAAGTAATAATTAATTTTAAATAATTATCATAAATTAAATCTTAATTAATAATTAATTAATTTTTTAAATTTTAACTTAATTAATTATTAATCTATTAATTAATTAATTAATAAATATTTAATTTCTTATTCATTATTTTATTTAATTCTAATTTATTTATATTTGGGCCCATTAGGTGACCATGGATAACCATGGTCTTCTAACACCATATTGGGCTATCTTTGTGAGTTGTGAACTTATTGGGTCTATTGTAGTCCATTTACTTGTAATTGGGCTTCAACACCCCCCCCCCCCCCCCCCCTCTCTTTTAAGTATTTTTAGTCTAGTATCGTTTTGGACCCGTTAAGGCGCATTACACTTGGTTGTCTCTGACAAGTTTTTGTCAACAATCACATGGCATCTCGACGAGCCTAGTAGCAGTTCATTTTTCATCACCGAGCCCTTAAGTACTAATTTACCATTTTGTCCATATTTTAGTGATTTAAGCATTTTTAAGTTTAAACTTATTAAATCTTATGAACTTAGCTTTTAGAAATCTTTCTTGCAGTTTTATAGATCCATAAAACCTCTACCTACAACCTAAAAACGTCGTCCTATCAAATTGCTATCTTACCCCTTAGTTTGACAAAATTACAATTTTGCTATTAGACATACCTTCTTAATCTAGACTTATTAGGTGGCTTAAAAAAAATTATCTCAGAGCCTTATAATAATGTTTGCAGTGCTCTTAAGCTAAAAAAAAAAAAAAGCTTTTCATAACTTATCACGTTTCTAAGTACAATAAACTAAAAGTATTACATTTAAGTTCCTTTATCTTTTTTTTTTTAGATTGTACATTTGGCTATAACATAAATCATATTATTTCTTGTATTTATCTAGCTTAATATACTATTTTAAGGGTTACAAAGATGCTATCTAATTATAGTCTAAGCAAATTTTATAATTTGATCCACCATTTATTTATTTTTGTATTTTAGTCCTTATTTAGCCTCAATTAGTTCCCAACACCCTTTGGTTCATGTTTTTCATACTTAAAGTCCTTATAAAGTTTTCTCACAGGATCAAAGCTCATTTTTCACAAATTTTTATTCTTTACATTTTTTACCCTAAATTTTTTATATTTATATTTTGACCCTAAAATGGCATTTTGGTCATTTCTTATCCATTTATCACCAAAATTTGACACAATGTCTATTTTAAGTCTTTAATCAAGACTGCAAAGGTTCTGATTCAAATAATATTTCTAGACTAGTGAAATTACGATTTTACCCTTGAGGGCAAAATCGTCATTTTATGACATTTGTATTTCTGACCAAACTTGAGCTCTTCTTTTTGCTTTTGTCAAGGGTAATATTCTGTCCTCCACATGAGTATGAAAATCTCACTCAAAATACCATATTCTAAATTTTTTAACATTTATGCCAAAAAATGTTATTTTTGATATTTTATGGTCATTAAAACTTATTCTAGCCTATTTGTGATATCAAAATATTTTTCTCATCATTCATACTTCCATTAATAGAAGACATAATATATTAACATGCCATAATCTACTATTCTATCTATCAATACTCATTGCATGTAAAAAAAAAAAAAAAATAAACATACTTTTCATCCTATTCCATACACAAATTATGTTCTCTAGCCATTTTAAATCATGACAAGCACATATATTATCTTACTAGGTAGCAAAACAATATTTTGATCTTTTACCATGCCAAGATTTTTTTTTTTAATATATGTAAGCATTCATTGTGAAAGAAAAATTATGAAGAACTTGGTAAATCACTAGTTTACAGGACATTTACCTCTTAGAAAAGTAGTGGCTTTTTAGCTTCTCTTAAGGACTTTGAACTACTCTTAGATCCTTGAGACAGGGGGCTAGAATGGAGATAAAACATTACTTTAAAAAACATTATTTAAAACATCATTTTTCTTTCTAAAAAACAAGTAGAAAAATGTAGGTTTTTACCTTGGTAAGCATTTGGAAAGACTTTTCCTCCTTGCTAAAAATGAACTTGGGAGTGGATGGAAAGAAATAAAGAATATTTTTGGTTTCCCTTAACTAAAAATTTCGTTCACAATGAAGGGAAAAGGAGAGAAAGCTTTTCTTTGCTTGCGTGGTTTCTTTATGAAAGGAAAAAAAGTGATTTTTGGTTTATCTTAAACCATTTTATACTTAGGCCTTATTTTGGGTTAGAAAAAATTGATAATTTTAAATTATAATTTATCCAAAAACATGCTTAGGAAGAGGGTGAGTTGGGAGGTGGTTTGGTGGTTTTTCATGTATTTCTAAGTGGTTTTAGTGAGTAATCATTCAAGTAGTCCATCATCTTACATTACAATTATTATTTTTCTCTCTTATCTTTTCATTCTTGTTTAACTTGTTTAGATGGATTTTGAATTATTAAAAATCCCATATCTTATTTAGCCTATTTTCTGAAGGAAAAAAATATATATGTATTTTTTTTTCTTTTTTTTTCTTTTAAAAAATCCTGTCAGTTTACTAATAGCAGGTAGGCAGGTTGCCTGCCTGCCTGCTTTGCACAGTAGGCCAGAGGCCGCTGGCCCACTGAGAAGGGGAGGGGTGTACCGCAACCCTTCCCTTATACATATATAAGTTTTTTTTTTTTTTGGGCTAGCAGTGGGCGTTCACTATACCCAACCCACTGCTTTACTATACCCAGTGGGTATTTGCCCACTGGGTCCCTTGTTTCTTCCTTCCTCTTTCTTTTTTTTTTTTTTTAATAATCAATTAAATTTTTTTTAATTAATTAGTTTTTTTTGGATTATAAATTTCTAAATTTAATTTAATAAGTAAATCTTGATATGATATAAGGTTCACTTCTTTAATTCACAAATTTATGATTATTTATTCCCTCATTACATAAATATATATATTTACACATAACATTTTCACAACATCCCAATTTTCAAATAAACAATAGGAGAAATAACACATTTTATATATTTTCTTGTCATCAAATAAAAAAAAATATTATTAACGATAAAATTCACAATTTAATTCTCTATTTAAGATGAGAATTAATATTATAAATTTTGAAATTATTACAGTTAGAGTCATTAGTTTTAAAAAGAGAAATTAAATGAAAGAGTAAATTTTTTTTTTTAATGATAGAGAGAGTTTGAAGTAAAATAAAGAGAGAGAGAGAGAGAGATAATGAGCAGGAGAAAGACTAAAAAATGAGGATGTGAACTAATATATTTAACCTCAAAGGCAAATTCGACTTGACCTTTTATATTGACATTAAAAAGAATTACTAAGAATTACTGATATAGCAACACTATAAGAAAAAATAATTAAATGTTGTGCTAAAATTAAAAATATGTTTATGAGAAGTTCTATTTTTATAATTAACCCTAAAACATGGTTTTGAGAAGTTCTATTTTTATAATTAACCCTTAAACGAGTCCAAACTCGATATCATTACCAATATACAAGGTGTTGCTGGGCATGACTTAAACGTACTTGCCCATTCAGGTTTTGCTTGCGGTAACATTGCTAGAAAAGCAAATTTAATTTAAACACGAACTTTACAGAAGCCGGTCAATGAGCTCGGGCACGAAAATAACACCAATTTCAACACGTACACATGACTAAATTACCATCAAATAAAAGCTATTAACTGTCTAAGCTCACGTATCAAACACCAACAGGAGAGAGGTTGCAAACGGTATATATAACAAATTAGCGAGCTTTTTGGTCCTTTTAACAGTAGTCTTTGCAAGAGCAACCCATATCTCTCTTCGTCGTTTGGAGTTTTTCTTTTTGTTGTCGTCATTGCTATTGTTGGCTGCAGTGTTATTGCTACCACTGTTTCCCTCAACTTTGAGGGCTTCCTTTACAAACACTTTTAATCTCCATAGTGTGTATTCACCCTGCTTATACAGGATTAAAATAGTCAAAATGACACGTTATGAGCACTGGGGGATGACCAAAATACTGCTCAATGACTCGTGGGATCATCGGCACTTGACTAGTGCAGAAAGGCCAAAAAAATAATTAACCAAGTACCTGAGCATCAATGTCAAGATCCACTTCCTGGGCAGTTGCTTGGAAACTCGGGTTATTCTCAGCTACTATCTCCAGTGCCTTGCTCAGATCCTCGGGAGACAATTGAGTAAGAGCAGCTCCGAGGTTTCGTTTCTCCTCAGTGGACATTCTCCTAAGTTGAACAAGTGAGCATTTAGCCCTTTGGTAAGTACAAATCCATAGTAATAAATAGATCTTGTCAAAAGAGGAAAAAGAATGAATTAAAACAGCAGCTACAATTGCCCAGTGGACATACAATAATATGCACACATGCAGCGACAGCTATGAACAGGGAAATTTCTGGTTAACCAAATTCTCATCCCATAACACCATATCTCTTTTGATACCCCACTAATCTGATCTGCCACAAGTCAACCACCCAAGTGCTTGCCATGTAGTGCTTTGTTTTATCATCGAAAATTCTCCTTTTGTTTAAGAATTTAAGGGAAGAAATGTAGGAAAAAGAAAGCATAACATTTTTCGCATAATAAATATGTCAAATTGATGGCCCATACAACCAGAAGATTAAGTAGGCATTGGTTCACTCAGTCAAAACGAAATAAAGTAGACATGGGTCTGGAGCAAACCTGCATTTCTTAACCACCGTTTCTTTCAGCTGCCTCATCTGCATATCTAAGTCATAAAGCTGTAAAATGGTGGAAGATTAAGTAGTTCCAAATTCAGAATTCAGAAAACACACGCCATAACTGACAAAACCTGTGCGTATCCTCATTTATCTTACGCACATTCCAAAATAACAAGATTACAACAAATATATGCGTGTGTGTGTGCACGTGTGCACGTGTGTGTGTGCATATAAAACCATCCAACCTTCCAAATATTTCTTTCTAAAGAGTATTTGCTGATCTGACTAACCTCATTCCTTGTATCCCTAGCCATGCTTGCATAAGCAGCCTCCTAAATGTAATTGGACTTTGAGTGAAAGATTTGTCATGATAAGCATGAAATACCCAAAAGCATCTCCAACCACAATAAAAAATAACAATAACTGATTTCTTCCAAAATATATGCTTTGTTATATCCAACAACTCTGGAGAAGTCACCCGCATAAACATTTAATTTTACCTCTTTGGCAACTTTAAGCAAAAGCTGTAGCCATTTTTCTTCGAATTTCTCAAGCAAAATCTTAGCCATCACGTGGACGTCATCTTTTTCATCGTTGTATTTCATTGCATTCTTAAAAACCAACCTAACATCAGCATATATCTCACAGACATTCTTATACCCAGTACCATCCTTAGCCTCCATTTTAGTTTTTATTGTACCGATGTCCATGGGCTTATCGATGACCTAGAGAAGCCATATTAACCAGCATTACCCCTGATTAATTGACTACTACACGGGTCAGCCACGAAAAGAGTATCCTGATAAATGTTCCACTAAGTCTAACTCAGTTGCAAAAAGCATTTGGGCTAAGGAAAACTATAAAGTGAATTTTATTTTAACCAAAACCACGTAGCACTTCCAAATTAAGAGATAAAAGTGGGTCATTGAGGCTGCTCAGAGTTATTTATGAATTGACAAAAGCACACAGACACAGAAACTCTGTGTGTGTGTGTGTGTGTGTGTGTAAACTTAGGGGTGGGTATCTAAAAACTATAGTTTAGCGTAATTGTAACATCATGTATTAGAAAGTTCAGCCTTAAGCGAAAGGAAAAAACTTTCTAAGGGCACATTTACCAATCAGGCATTGAAAGAATAGGGAATAAGTTCCCTGAGAAAAGGAATTAAATTAAACCCATTTAGATTCAAAAATTCTATTAAAGTGCTCACTAGTCTATCAAAGAATCAAGTTATATGAGGAATTAAATTCATACTCCGATTACTTTGCTAAGAAATTAGTAGGATTAATAATAAAATGAATATTAGTTACGAAAACAACCTTAAATGAAAGAAATAATCAGATTAAAATAAGGGTATGGTTGGTAGAGAAGTTCGACCCCATTTTTTAGGGGAAGGAATTTAATTTAATTAGTAGGTGGTGGGAGAGGAATTTAATTCATTATTTTTAGGTGCAGCCCATGTCATTTAATTCCCAAATGCATAAGTAAACACCAGAATTTAAAATAGGTAACCAAGGCTCCGTTTAATAAACGCATTGCATTTGAATGCAATGCATTAAATGCAATTTGCATTTGAAAGAAAAGTATTTACAATGTGTTTGGATGCAATATGTGTTAATGTAATATGTGTTTGAATAAAAAGTATTTAAATTGTATTTAAATAATGAATATGTGATGTAATGGGTAAAAGTAGAGAGGAAAAAAAAAAAGAGATAGAATGAGAATATATGATGTAATTAATAAAAATAATAAAAAAAGTAAAATAATGAATAGTGATTGCATTGAATTTAAAATGTGATGTGATTAGCATTTGAATGCAATACTTTTGCATTTAGCCAGCGTTTGGGACAAGCATTTTTTTGACATTGCATTTAAATGCAATACAATTTTCCCCCAAATACAAAAACATTTCATTCAAATACCAATCACATCATATTTTAAATCTAACACAATCACTATTTATTATTTCACTTTTTCTATTACTTTTATTAATTACATCATATATTCTCTCTCCCTCTTTTTTTTCTCTCTACTTTTACCCATCACATCACATATTTATTATTAAAATACAATTCAAATACTTTTCCCCCAAACACACATTGTATTCAAATGCAATGCTAATGCTTTTTCTCCAAATACAAATTGTATTCAATGCATTGCATTCAAACGCAATGCAAATGCAATGCGTTCACCAAACGAACCCTTAGATAAAAATTGTATTGCATTTAATCACAATGCGAATGTAATGCTAGAAACAAACAGATGTTAAATTTGCTTTTACCAAATTGAATGCCTAGTAAACACGTCCTAAAGTGATAACATCGCAATATGCTCAACCAAGTAAGCTCATTGCTTACGTACATATGACCGTTTAAGTATTCAAATGGAACAGAATTTTATCTTCATCAACCAAAAAAAAACCCAACAACAACAACAGGTTGCAAAAATTAAACCTAAGTATGGTTGAGGTTCCCAATGTTTTTCATCCCTTGCTCTTTCAACTATGAAAGTAAAAAAACTCTTTTGCTTCATGTAAATTCATGTGATAAGTTTGGCGTGTACTTCTTTAGAGATTCTGGAAATCCAATTATAAAAGAGTATAGTTAGCTAGCTCATTAGATTAAAAAAAACAGATGCCTAGGCGATTGTTTGCAAGTAAAAGGCCCCTCTTACAAAGACAATCAGTGAGTTTGAGGTGTTTGCCTGACGCAACATTGTGGCAAATTGTCGCATCGATTTTTGCATTCTCCATAAGGCAGCCGCTTCCCTCTGTGATGCATCTTTCAGCTGCAGCTTCAAATTACTGAAATGTCTCTCCCTGTCTTTGCCCTTCACAGTTGAGCTAACTTCAGTTGAATAAAATTGCTCAACCTCATTATCACTTATCTCAAGCTGCATTGTTTGAATACAACTTTTAGGTCAACTTAACCACAGAGAGAGATAGAGTAGACTTTAAATTAAAAACGAAACAGTCAAGGTAAAAAAAAAAAATGAAGATAACAAGTTATTAGCATTTATAAAGACCAAGTAGTATATATAGGTGCAGAATCATATCCTGCATTGGTTCTCAGGATCGGCACTGCATATATATACAGACACATAACTACATAATAAAACTTCCTTTCATAAATAAAAAATTAAACGGAAAAGTAATCCTTGTCCCTTAGTCAACAGTAAATATCTTTTTTTTTTTTTTAAATTTTTCCCTTCTTTCTTTCTGACCCTTGTAATTATTAAAACTACTAATCTCTTTTATAGCGAAAAGGAAAAAAGTAAAAAAACAAAGCTCTTTAAGTTGACGGTCACCAGCAGATAAAAGCTTTTTAATATAGCAAAGGAACCTGTTAAAATACAAAGAAACACGACACATAAAATGTTAAATGTAAGAAACAAATGAAAGCCAAAATCTATACATAAAACAGATTAAATCAGCCTACGTTGCTAGAAGTTGCGTATGTGTAAGCCAATTGGCATGTTGTCTGAACACATTTTCAAAACTTAACAAGAACAACCTACCACACCAACAAATTGCAAAAATTTCCAATTGCTGTAAAACAGGAACCGACGGAATCGATGTGTAGGTAAGCCTCACCTTATCGATCCTTACGGACATTTCAATAACACTATTCTTAAGATCCTTCACCTCTGACGCATTGCCATCAGCCTTTCCAGGGTCAATGTGGTTTATATCCGAGTTCAAAGAATTTGTGAGCTCCATCTGATAAAAATCACAAATGAAAACAGGCATGTGTGCAAAATTCATAATACAGAAATCCCATGTACATCAGAACAGCAATAGGAAAGTATATAATCACCATTTCCCGAAAGAAAAACAGAAAGAAAATGAACCGACTTCATAGTTAATCTTAAAGAAAGAAAAAAGAGTAAAAATTCCGATCCATATGAATTCAAAAACATCAAAAAAGGAAAAAAAAAAAAAGTCATTTATAACTTTTGAGGCCTTACAGGATCCTCTCTTTTCTTCTTGCTTTATTTATTTATTTATTATTATTATTATTTTTTTTTGAGTTGGGGGTTTTGGGAAGAGCAATAAAGCAATCGATTTCGACCCAAAGTGTTCCAAAAATTCTCAATTCAACTTAGAAAATAAATAATAAACAATAATAAGAATAATAACGAAGAGAATGAGAAATTTATCGCACCAGTCCAAAAAATCACATTCTATGGCGGTTCAATTCCCAAAATCCCCAATTGCACGAACCCTAACGCAAAGTCTGAAGCTGAGTTTTTAAGAAATTCAAGATCAAGAAAAGGGAAATTGATACTTCAATCAGTGGTGTTAATACACGGACGTGTAGTCTGAAGATTTCGAGCGAAAAATTGCTCCGCTTTCAACGACAACTTTCAACTAAATTCATTGAGGCCAAAAATGTAACATTTGCCATTCTTTGTAAAATGTTTCGCACTTTAAAAAAAATTAAAAATAATGATATTTTGAAAATTATATTAAAATTATTCTTAAAATTATATTTGGTTATATTTGGTAAGTGTATATTTTAATAAATATAAAAATAAAATTTTGTTGGTTATATTTTTTAAAATTTATAAAAATAAGTGAATATTTTATAAAAATATATTTATGTTTTAATTTAAAAAAATAATAAAAATATAAATTAAGAAAAAACTTTTAGTGGTTGATTTTATAATAAGGAATAAAAGTGGAAGATATTGATGGTTTGAATCTTAGGTGACGACAATGTTGGCGACTTGGAGTAACAGTGGTGGCATTGTTGTTTAATTTAAAAATATATTTATGTTTAATTTTAAAAAAAATAAAAAATAAATTATTAGTTATAAATTAAGAAAAAAAAACCTTTAGTGGTAGGTTTTATAATAAGTGGTAAAGGTAGAAGAAATTAGTGATTGGAGCCTAGGTGATGACAATTAGAGGTGGAAGACATTAGTGATTTGAGTTCTAGGTGACGACAATAGCGACAACCTAGAGCGACAACGACTGCATCATCGTTTTAGAGCAAATATGATTGCGGCATCAACCTCAGTGACAGGAAATCTTAACACTAGTGACGACCTCTAAACTTGCAACCGATGGTCTTTGTCACATTGGAGATGGAGGTTGTCATAATGGATTTCTTAGGCGTTGTCTTTGTGGGATCTAGGTCACGAGTCCGTGGTTGTCATAGTTGCTAATTTGTAGTCGTCATCCATTCGTTGGAAATGAGGGCTATAACAATGATCGTCTTCGCGAGACTCGGGTTACAAGTCGGTGGCCATCGCAACGAATTAGTGGTTTCGTGAGGGGGGCCGTTGTCTTCGTCGTTAGTCTGTAATTGTCTCCCTTCATTAAAGATGGAGGACATCATCGGATATGGTCGTCCTTACCAATACTACACAGGCTAAGAAAGAGAGAGAGAGAGAAAAGAGGGAGGGAGAAAATGAAAACAAAAATGTGAAAATAACTTTTTTTTCGTTTACAAAAAACCAAAAAAAAAAAACAATAACATAGTTGAAAATAGTTTTAAAGGCGTTGAATAAATAAATATTATTTTAAGATTATTTTCATATCCTATACTTTTGAAAATAAAAAATTGTTCTTAAAAAGAAAAAAACAAAAACAAATGCTCTATGAATCACTCACTGTTTCTTTATTAAGGAAAAACAAAAATAAAAGAAAAACCTGCCAAGGAAAACGACTTGTCGTTTTGTCTGCATTTATCGTTTTAAACCCATTTACCAAACATCCTAAATCAATGAAAATGAAATTAATTCCACCAAAATAAATGAAATTAATTTACGCAAAATTAAATTTCGTGTGTTTATTAATTAATAATCCAATTCAAAAAAAAGAATTGAATTTTTTATTTTAAATTTGTAGGTATTTATTTTTGCATTTGAGAATTAAATTATATAAATCGTATTTACAAATAAGCAATTAAATTTATGGATGAGAGAGAACTTGTCTTCTATCTACTATCTACAGAATTTACTTTGCATTAAAGAAAAAGGGAAAGTAAATAGTCATTCTATTTCCCCTGTTAATCATATGTTTCTTTGCAAAATAAAAAATAAATTTAATGGACCTCACATAATATAAGGAATGAAGGAATGGAATGTTAATCCTTACTTTTCCCTGGGTATTCATTCCTTGTCAAATAGAATAAATAAAATATTTACTTATATAACTTTAATAAACTTCAATATGTTAATGTTTTTTAGATTATATAAAAAGATATTTTAGTAATTATATTAATAAAATTAACATTATTAATGTTGGTAAATACTAAAAGGGGAATGAGATTGTTTTCCTTCCCATCATCTTATAACAAGTAAATATTAGAAAGAAAATTGATGATATTCCTTCTTATTCATTTTCTTTACTTTCTGACCTTATTATTTTTCTAGAAAGAAAACCAATGATACTGTTTCCTATTCATTTCCTTTACTCTTCAGTCTCGTTACATTTATTATTATATTCTTTTACGATTTGCTAAGATGGGAACTAACTAACACATTTATCAAATATAGCATTAATTTATTATTATTTATTTATTTGACATATAAGGAGTGGTGCTGGCTTGCACAGCAAAGAAATTGATCGGCTTTCTCTTTCCTAAATCCTATTGTGGCAAAATGCTTGGCTCCTCGGGAAGATTTGGATTTTGTTGTAGCTTGTTGCTTTGCAGGCTGTTAATTCAATAAAGTCTCTCAACCACGCCGAAATTGTCATCTCAACCACGCCGAACTAGTCATTTCTAATACTAAAAATTAATTGAATCAGGTTTTTGGTGATCGCATCTGCTGCAATGTCCCCCGTAGCAATAACATCGTTGCTCATCTATTAGTTAACTTTGTGGATTTTCTTTACCAGCCTCTATCTATTGCTTGGTTTTTTCTCCTAAAATGAAACATGTACGTTATGATGCTTGAACATGATCAAAATAAAAATACAATAACTAACCACATAAAAATTAAAAATTTTTATTTACCTCCTCTTCAACATTTATTTCCCCTTCTTCACTTGACTTCTCCTTCTTCACAGTTTTTTTTTTTCTTATCATCCACCAGCTTCTTCTCTGGCGATGGCTTCAACCGTGGAGATTTCTTCACCATAGGTGGTTGCTCTCACTGTTTTGACTTCTTTGCTTTCGGGGGTGGGACTATGGGTTTCGTGGCTTGGTCTATCGGTTGAATGGGTAGCTATTCGGGGGTTAGTTGTGGAGTTGTGGCTGTTTGGGATGTGACGATGTCGATTTACTTTGCTTTATAGCCCTCGAATTTTTTCTGATTGGTTTCGATGTCATTTTCTCGTTTTATAGAAGTAGATTATTGGTAAACTCAAATGGTTGCCAGAGTATACAGGCGGATGGACGGTTACCAGAAGTTGCCAATGGTTATCGCGAAAGTGGGTGAGCTTTCTCTTTCTTCGTCTGTCTTGGACTTTAAATTCAAACAAAAAATAAAAATATAAAGGGTAGGGTAATGGGTGTTTTCAGCGGGAAGAGAGAAGGGGGCAATTTAGTCATTTTGTCAATGTAGTAAAACCTTAATTGTAGGAATTAAGTGAATCTATTAATGTAACAATATTATATCGGAAAATAAGGAACTCAGACATTAAAATTAAGAATACATTTTGCAGAAATACTATTTTTATAATTAACTTCCAGCACCACTCATTTAATAATTAGAAACACGTTCCTGTGTCCCATTTGTCCTCTCTCTCTTATTCAAGGGAGAACAAGATGAACATTTCTTATTGTTAGAGATGTAAATCAAAATTAACCAACTCCAACTTAAAAATTTAACTGTAAATCAGTATGCCAAATGTCCTATGGTTGTATTATAATTTTAGTTATTACTATTTTTGTATTAACACTAAAAAAAATATCAAACAACGTAATTGACAAAAACTAACCCAAATAATAATAATAATAATAATAAAGCAAAAGAGATACGACAACAAAGTGAGTCTGAATTGAGTAAGGGCACAAGAAAGTATTCATGGTGGCGAGCGTGGAGAAAACGACCAGGCATGAAAAAGAACTATAGCACCGCTTGGTAAACGCATTACATTTGCATTACGTTTAAATGCAATGCATTAAATGTAATTTGTATTTGGAGAAAAACTATTGGCATTGCATTCGAATGTAATGGGTGTTTGGGTGAAAAGTATTTGAATTATATTTTAATAATAAATATGTGATGTGATGAGTAAAAATAGAGAGAAAAAAAAAGAGAAAATATATAATGTAATTAATAAAAGTAATAGAAAAAATGAAATAATAAATAGTGATTGTGTTAGATTTAAAATGTGATGTGATTGGTATTTGAATAAAATGCTTTTGTATATGAAGGAAAATTATATTGTATTTAAATGTAATGCGAAAAAAAAAAGCTTTCACCAAATGCATGCTATAAGTAAGAAACGACAAGATCAAAAAAAATAAAGAAACGACAAGAATGTGAGAACAATATAATCAGGTGCAGTTGAAAACGGCGAATTTAGGAAATTACGACAAAGCAAAAAGCTTTCCCTCTCGCTCTGGGAATGGGAATGATAGACGATTAAAAAGATAACGAAAGCAATGTCATAAAAAAAACATCAATCCTTATTTTCTTAATTAGGGAATGGAAATTGGAATTACGTTGATATCCCTTTTTTTTTTTTAATTACAAATATATCCTGTAATTAAAACTAATAACATCAATCCTTGATTTTTTAAAAAAATTATAAAGATATCTCATCTAATAGTTGATCGTTAATTTGACTGTTAATTATATTATAAAAATATTTTTAAATGTTACCCATTTACCTTTCGTTGTAAACAAATAAAACATTTTTACCCATTTTTTAAAAAACATAAATACCTTCCTTGTATTAAAAAACATTTTTACCTATTTACTTAATTATTAAATGACACTTTTACCTTTTTTTGACAAAAAAAAAATGATTTCTAATTATTTTTAAATATTTACAATCATCACTTGTACTTTTGCTTTTTTTAATCATTTTTTATTATTTGGATAAACAATTTATACTTGTTAGAGATATTTTAGAATATATATATATAATTATAAAGCATATATAATTATAACAAGAATATTCATAATAAAAGTTTGTATTTACGAGAAAAATAGTAAAAGAAAATTGTTATTAATTTTAATATGGATAGATAATAAGAGATTTAAAGTGTTATGTGATATTGTATTCTTTTCTTTTCTTGTAAATATATTATATTCTTTTTCACTTTTAAGTAAATTATTATTATTTTTAAATGAATTATCTGTAATGATCATAGTTTTCATTCTTATAATGGAAAATTAAAAAATTAAAAAAACAAAATGAAAAACAAACGGGTCATTTATATATATGACCAAATTAGGGTCATTGTTCTAAAAAATGTCCAGAAACAAAGTTATTTACAAAATTAAACAAAAATAGAAACTAATAATATTGTGTTGACCAAAAAACTTATGAATTTAATTTTAGAAAGAAAAAAAAAAACTGACAAGATTCTTTTCTAACCCATTTGAGACTTGCTCTCCAACCTCTAAAAATCAACTTTTTTTTCAAAACTCCATCATTTTTCACTATTTATATCTTCAAAATGTTGCAGTAAACTCCAAACTTTAAAAATTTATAACTTTGTTTATACAAGTCCAAATGAGATATTTTTTTTAAATTGCATAGAATTTCGAGAGAAACCAAATAATATCTTGATATTTTTTTTCTAAAAAAATTTTTAAAATTTTTATTTTTTCACCTCAAACAGTTTTTCTCCCAAACACATTTTCTAAAACAATTTTTTTCTAACCCAAAAATAATGTCTCCAGCTTCCTCCTCCAAACTTCCCCTGATAGGATTATTAATTGCTAAAAGTCAAAATGCCCGAATGTCAATCTCATTAATAGTGTGAATTTGAAATCAGAAACTGGGGGGAAAAAAAAACCCAAGCAGTTCCAATGTTTTTTGGCTAATACTTAATAGTTTTTTTTTAATCAATATGTTATGTATTGAATATTGTTTTTAATAAGGTTGAAGAGTGTATATTGCTATTTGTGCTCTTTTTTATTATTATAATTTTTTTTTCCTCGTTTGGCATTTAGTTGGCTTTATCCTTAATATACTGACTGGATCATTATGCTAACTGCATTCTTGTGTTTTGTATATTGACCTCGTCTTTAATATGTAACCTGATCATTGTGTTCATATATTGCCACTATTTATAATAACCAAATCAATAATACTATTTATAATGACATGGTCATTATGGTAATGATGAAATGCTGTTCGAGAAACAAGTTTGTAATATGTGATTATGGTATGTCTTTATGGTCATTATATTCATCATGAAATGGTTACCTTCTTGTAAATGAATTAGTCATCAAAGTTTTAGAGCAAACACAGCATATAATTAAAGGATTCTTACAACCATGCAATGTCACGGCTTTGTCATTATATTACCAGTTTTAAAGGCCAACAATATAGTAATGAACTTGGTCATTAAAGTGTTATACAATAATCTATTGTAAATATATTGCAAATAATTATCTATATTACATGGATCATGTCTTTTCATTTAAATATCACCAGATCATTGAGTCATTTTATTACTCTTCTACAACAAATATAAGTTTCATACAATGATCTATATTATATGACTTGCACCGCAACATAAACAATTGGCTATAATATTTGAAAAATCCTAAAAAAGGGGAACCATTAATTGAGAGTTTTTTTTTTTTTTTTTTTTTTCGTTTTTTAAGAAACGACCACTACTTTTACGTGGAAGTTGAAACTGCAAATCATATCCAATTAAAAATCGAAAATAAAGGAAAATCATCGTAATTTAGGATTTAAAATGTGAAATATGTTATTAATTGTCCATTCTTCTTAAATAAAAAAAGATTCTTTCCAATAAATGAAACTTAAAAATTAAAATAGAAGCAAAAAAACGTTTGAGAAAAACATAGAAGGGCAAATCTAGAAAAAACAAAGGGAGAGGCTGTGGTAAGAATATCAAAATAATATTTATAATAGATACTCTTTTTTAAACCATTTAAATGTGATTAAACAGTTGATATTTACTTGTTATAATATATTCTACCTCATAAAATCATAGATTAATAAATTAAAAAGTTCAAGAAACAAAAATTAAAATAAACCCTTTGGGGAAAGCCACCAATTCTAGTTGGGGGAAGGGGAGGGTGAGATTCGCCGAATTCATAAGGCCATCGCAAATGGGGTGGATGACGGGTTGGGTCAGAGGGGTTTCACTGGATGGGTTCAGGTGGGGGCGCGGCAGGCCGGGGCGGGGGTGGGGTGGGGTGGTAATGTTGGAGGGTTGAGGGGTGCGGGGTCATTGGTTGAATTGGGGAGGGAGGATTTTGGAGTTTTTTTTTAATTAATTTTTCATTTTTTTTAATTTCTTATTCCATAATACTATGTATTTAGATGCAATAGAACTATTATAAATAAGTAAATCTCAACCGTTCAATTACTTCTGAATGGTTTAAAAAAGAGTACCTACTATAGGTATTATTTTGATATTTCTACCATAGTCTCTCCCATAAATAAATCATGAAATTCAAAATTTGTTAGATTTTATAAATAAATTGAAAAGTGTTTATATTTTAAAAAGGTAAGTAAAATTGATCATTTTGTGTTAATATTTCAAAAGGAAAACAAAAAACAAACATCCATGGCACACACCTATTGCTAGTGAAATTGCCCAACACCAAACACAAAACACACACCACCCACCCCCTTCTGCATGGCCCTCCCCGCTGAACGGTAGCCCCCTCCCTCCCACTCAATGTCTGCTCTCCACAGAGGTTGTCGCCCCCTCCCAACCTTCTCTTCCATGACCTCAAGCGCCCATTGATGAAATGGTCCCCCCTAGCGCATTGAACGAATGGCGAGATCTGTGGCGACGAAGCTCGTTGGTGCCACGACCTTCGTGGGAATGAAGGAGAGAGAGAGGGAAAGGTAGTGGGTGTTGTCGCCGTCCAAACTTAGGATCCAACACAAGCAATGGCTCCTACAACTCCTCTAGTGCAGGCAAGGTCACCGGCTGCAGTGGCTCAGACACTAGGGCGTTCATGGGATGAGGGATGGTCTAGGTGGGAGGAGAGCAGGCTTAAGTTTTTTTTTTTTTTTTTGCTTTTTTTTTTAGCTATTAAGTTTTTTTTTAGGGCCCTTCTGGAGAGAGAGTCTTCAGACTCAATTCTAGAAACTCTTTGCTGTCTTTTTCTCCACCTCACAATCAATTTTACTATTCATATATCTAAAACTCTACAGTAAACTTCAAACTTTAAGAGTTCATAACTTTACCTATACAAGTCTCAATGATATGATATTTTTCAAATTGCATAGAATTTCAAGAATAACGAAACAAGAACCATATTAATAAATTTTTTAAGATTTTATACTTTTTCACTTCAAACATTTTTTTTCCCAAACAATTTTCCAAAACTTACTTTTTTCCAACAAAAAAAGTCTCCAAATCTCTCCCCAAACGGGCCCATAATCAACTTAGATTAAAAAAAATTAGTTAAAAAAACTTTAATTTAAAAAATTAAACGGTTATAATCTTTTTTTTTTTAATAAGATCAATGATTAATATTTATAAGAGTATTGCATCTAAATTTAACAGAGTTATAAAGAGGGGGTCATAGCATGCATTTGGTTTGCTAATCTAGTTTAATTTAACTTGAAATTTAAGCTAGATCGGATATTTCATTCCAATTTAATTTAACTTGACTTATATTAAAAATTATGAAAATTGAGATAACTTGTATTGGAAGTTGTGCTAAAATAATGAAAATAGACATAAAAAATAGTAAAAATGGATCATATCAAACTAAACTAATTAAGTTAGAACCAATTTGGATAACTTAGCTTAATTTGTAAGCTATGTTGGCGAACTAAACGAACTCTTAAGTTTTATTAGTTTTGGTTAAGGAAGTGTTTTTGTAATTTAAAAAAAAAAAACATAAAGGATGTCAATGTAATTCCTTCAATGAACAACAATGATTAGAAAAATGACCCAGGGAGATAAATAATTAACATAGAGCAAAACAACAATTTAAAATGTGATTATAGATATTATCTAGTAATAATTCCTCGTCTTGACTTTTATAAGACATAGAGTTTGAATTCCTACTCTAATTCTTAAAATAATCATAAAATAAATAAATAAAACAATTTGTAGAGCATGGATTTTTGAGCTTTCGTGCTTAATCCGGTTGGTTGGCTTCAGACTCGAAATATATGCAGAATTATACCGTGCCATCGTATTTCATACTCAAAGACTTGAAATGTTTACCTTCACCAGCATCCTTAGTTGAAAGAAGAGACTTGGACCACGAGAAATTAAGGTTTGACAGTATTTTGCTGGAGTATACGGCAAGTTATATTTTGCAGAAACTTGATCGTAGCTTAGGTCCTCCAATTCAGTCTTCATTTCATTTTAGAAGAATCTACCGTTTCTGTAGACCAGACCACCCCAAAAATATTTAGTTGAAAATTCGCCAAAAAAATAAATTGGAACTTCAATAATCTCTGGTCTTGCTACGTCATATTCCAACATCAAAATTATCAGAGTGTTAGAATAACACATTACGTTTGTATTACATTTAAATATAATATTTTAAATATAATATGTGTTCAAATAAAAAGTATTTATATTATATTTAAATATAATATTTATTTAGATAAAAATTATTTGAATTATATTGTATATAATGTGATTGATAAAACTAGAAAAAAAAATAGGAAGGAGAAAAAAAATATGTGATATGATTGATAAAAGTAATAAAAAATATGAAATTATGAATTGTAATTATATTAAATTTAAATATAATTTGATTAGTATTTAAATATAATATTTTATATTTAAATAAAATTATATTATATTTAATTATAATATAAATATAATATGATAAACACACTGAACCATAAGAGGAAGAGAAAAAAAAAAAAAAAAAAAAGAGAAACAGGGACCGCATCATGGAACGAAAAAAGAAAAAAATCAAGTGTGACCGTGGACGTCGGCTTGGTGTTTTCGTCAGAGCCACAAATTAAAATGCTATTTGTAAAAACTAAAATAAAATAAAATTCCGGTGCAGTACAGTACCACAGATTTTTTAAAACTCAAACGTCTTTTCAAACCATCCTTCTTAGTAACTATAAAAGCCCTTTGTATTTGAAGCTTTATAGCTCACTTGCAATATATATCTATATATATATATATAAAATAAAAAAAAGGTGCAGCCATGAGTAAGAAGGCCAACCCAAGATCCATTCTTCCTATTTTCTTTTATTTCCTATTTCTCAAGACTCATAAATCCCATGGAGCTGATACCATCTCTGCCAACCAATCTCTGTCTGGAGACCAAACCCTTGTCTCTGCAGGAGGAATCTTCGTCCTGGGATTCTTTACACCGGGTAATTCTTCCAACTACTACATAGGCATGTGGTACAAAGAAGATGCATCTACCAGAGTTTGGGTGGCAAATAGAGAAATACCAGTATCAGATAGATTTTCTTCAGACCTAAGAATCTCACATGGCAATTTAGTTCTCTTAAATGAGTCCAAATTCCCAATTTGGTCCACGAATGTGAACTCTAATTTTAGTTCACCTGCAATTAAAGCTGTTCTTTTAGACGACAGAAACCTTGTCTTAAAAGATGAATCTAAATTGTCAAAACCAACACTGTGGGAAAGCTTTGATCATCTAACTGATACATGGCTGCCCGGTGGTAAACTTGGATACAACAAGAAAACCCAAGAAAAGAGACTACTAACTTCATGGAGGAGTCCAAATGATCCTGCCCTCGGGATTTTCACTTTGGAGTCATTCCCAAGTGACAACTCGTTTATCCTCGTAAGGAATAAGTCTGAGAAGTTCTGGAGCAGTGGGGCTTGGGATGAAAAGCTTGGTGCTTTTAGCTTAACCCCAGTGATGAAGGGCAATGGCTACTATAACTTCAACTATGTTTCAAATGACAATGAGAGCTATTTGACTTTCACTTGTTTTTGCTCTTCCTGTAAAATGTCTAGAATTTTGATGCATTTTTCAGGACAGATCAGGGTGCAAATACTGACTCCTAACAGGGACTGGCGTTGGTTTGCCTCTCTACCTACACAGCAATGCCAAGTCTATGCTGCTTGTGGGGCATTTGGAAACTGCAATGAAAAGTCCTTGCCCTTTTGTAGCTGTCTGAGGGGGTTCAAAGTAAAGTCGAGGAGTAATTGGGATTTGGGGGACTATTCCAGTGGGTGCATCAGGAAAACCAAACTTCAGTGTGGGAACAACTCCGTAAATGGAAAGAGAGATAGATTCCTTGAAATGCAAAGCATGTCGTTGCCTAAAAATGAACAGTTTGTGCAAGTTGAGAATGTCATGTCATGTGAATCGGCTTGTTTAAATAACTGCTCTTGCACAGCTTATTCTTTTAATGGCAGTGGTTGTTCCATCTGGATGGGAGATCTCTTAGATCTTCAACAACTCGAAGCAGGCAACAGAAAGGGAAGAACCCTCTACATTCGATTAGCTGCTTCTGAGTTTCAGAATCTTAAACGCAAGAAGGGACTTATTGGCGTTGTGGTGGGCCCTGCTGCTGGGTCAATAGTTTTACTTGTTCTCATTTTGCTTTTTATGTTACGGAGAAAGAAGAAAGTTTGCACAGGAAAAATGATGGAGGGCTCGTTGCTTGCTTTTAGTTACAAAGATCTACAGAATTCAACAAAGAACTTCTCAGAGAAATTGGGAGAAGGTGGCTTTGGTTCGGTCTTCAAGGGGACATTGTCTGACTCTACTGTGATAGCAGTGAAGAAACTTGAAAATGTTGTCCAAGGAGAGAAGCAGTTTCGAGCAGAAGTTAGCACAATTGGGACAATCCAACATATTAATCTGGTTCAACTTCGTGGGTTCTGCTCTCAAGGTACTAAAAAGATGTTGGTCTATGATTACATGTGCAATGGCTCTTTAGCTTCTCACCTTTTCCACAAAAGTAGTTTGAGAATCTTGGATTGGAAAACAAGATACCAAATTGCTATTGGAACGGCAAGAGGGTTAGTTTATCTGCATGAGAAGTGCAAAGATTGCATCATACACTGTGACATCAAGCCAGAAAACATACTTTTAGATGCTGAGCTTTGTCCAAAAGTTGCAGATTTCGGCTTAGCCAAACTCATTGGAAGGGATTTCAGCCGGGTCCTCACAACTATGAGAGGAACAAGAGGTTATTTGGCTCCAGAATGGATTGCCGGTGTGGCAATAACAGCCAAAGTAGACGTCTACAGTTTTGGAATGATGCTTTTTGAGCTTGTATCAGGGAGGAGAAACTCAGAGCAAATAGAATCAAATGGAAAATTAAAGTACTACCCAAGTATGGCAACTAGTGTAGTAATCAAAGGAGGTAATGTTCTTAGCCTATTAGATGAAAGGTTAGAAGGTAGTGCGGACAAAGAAGAGGTTGAAAAAGTGTGTAAAGTTGCTTGTTGGTGTATCCAAGATGATGAAGCTCATAGGCCATCAATGGGTCAGGTGGTTCAAATCCTTGAAGGTATTATCGAGGTAAACGTGCCTCCAGCTCCGCGGTATCTTCAGTTTTTTGATGACAATCAGGAGAACGTAATTTTCTTTTCAAGTTAATACTCAAGACAAGAGCGACAAGAGCGCCACCCCTTCGATGTTTTCAGCAGAATAAAACGGGAACTTCGTTTTGTTTTCCCCAGTTAACTTTATTGAATTGTTTTCTCTTTGTTCCATCAGGCTTTTAAGCCAACCGTGTAGTTTTTATATACGACTTGTATTTGCTTCTGTAGAAATATGGTCGGCGGGTCCAAATGAATAACGCCTCATTTCTAAGAGTCTAGTAAATTGTTAGTGAAAAAAAAAAAATTTATAATAAAGCTACTCTCACATCTAAGGTGAAGATTAATAAAATTTTAATTTGTATAAGCTTGCATATTCAGAGGCTTATAACATGGATCTTGGTAGTTTTATATTCAAATGTCTCATTACTAGATAACCCAGAGACATACTAATCAAGCTTTATAGCATCAAGTTATCCGTGGTGTGATGAATGCGAGTAAAAAGTAGAAACAAAAATTACGATATGTAACTCTTTTTCATACATTTAGATACTTATTATCATCAATGGCTGAGCCACTTAATTTGGTTTAAGTGGCTACGCGTTTAAAAATTCTGATTTTTTCCCTTAAATCGAAGAAAGTATGGTTGTGTTAATATATCCACACTTAATAACTGGAATATGTCGTTGTGCTTTAATGATGTAATATTAGGGGTGAACAAAAAACCCGATCACCCAACAAACTCATCCAATCTACCCAACCCGATCTTAATTGGGTGGGTTGATTTGTTATATTTAGTTGATTAGGTGGGTTGAAAAAAATTTCAAAAACCTATCCAACCCACCCAATATTCATTCACTTACTTTTTTTTTTTTTTTGCTAAATAACGTTCATCCCTAAGTGTTGTTTAGATTATTTAAATATATAAAATGCATTATTTGATATACAATATAGATATAATTTTTGGTAATTTTGTAAAAAATATCACTAATTATTTTAGTATTCTTGTATCTTTTGGTGATTGTTATAGCTTATATTTATTTTACATTTGACTATTAATGAGATTATATTAGAAATTTTTTTTATTTGTGCAAAATCTATGATAGAATTTATTTTAAAAACTATGTCATGAGTTTAATTTTTTTTTTTTATTAAGTTTTTCATTTGTTGTTGGATGTTTAGTATCATTTATTATTTTTATTAATAAAATACATGACCTGCCCAACCTAACCCGATATTAATTGGGTGGGTTAATTTTTTATATTTGGTTAATTGGGTGGATAAAAAAAATTGTCAACCCACTCAATATTTATTGGGTGGGTTGAAAATTCACAAAAACCCACTCAACAATATTGGGTGGGTTGAAAATTCACAAAAACCCACTCAACCCACCCGATGTTCACCCCTATGTAATATGCATTCAAAAATAAAAAATAAAAAAAGCTCTCGTTATGGTATAAACGTGTGTTTTTCTTTTTTCCTACTAAAGCGTGTCTCTTGACTTCTCACCATGTCTTTAGACGACAGTTCCAGCATTGAATCAACACACTTACCTTAGGGGAACTGTTACCCGCTACGAATGGCCTAATTTCGATTGCATTGATTCAACTCCTCTGAAATTAATGCCACAAAACAACCTCACAGAAAGCCATGAAACAGAAAAATTAAAGGGTCGAACGAAGGGCATGAGAAGTGTAAAATCTTTTCTTTAGATATGAGGTCTAAGGAGTTGCATAAAGCAGTCAGATGTAAATTGGAGTTTCAAAACTGTGAGGATTCCCAAAGCCATGTTACAACAAGACCACGTAACATCTCATTTAAAAAAATAATAATTAAGATCATGAATTATCCAAAGACATTATTGTATATTATTTCAAAAACTTTGTAGTAGAAAAATTCCCCTATGGAGTTAAACATTTTTAAATTATAAGGTCATATTAGAAACATATCACAACCATAAAATATACGAATTCAACACAACGTTATAAAAATATAATGTCCCGAACTCTCCGTTCATGGTTTGGAATGAGCTTATTATTATCCTGGATTGTTACCATTGGCAATAACTTGTCTTTAGGCCATCTTTTGGTCAGTCTTTCAGTTTGAGAGCATGTTTTTAAAGTCACTTTCTTGTAACAAATTGAAAAATTTACCAACAAAATGTAGTGAACCGTCAAAGGTACTGTGACGACTAAAAAATTTTTAGGCCCTAATCTTTGCAAATTTAGAGAGACATTAAAAGTAGAGTATGGTATGATGTACTTCGATATGAAACAACATCAGTAAAAAATAGTTTCAAAATAGTTAATTTGATGAAATTTCAAACTCAACTCATAAATTTAGACTGCATTAGAACTCAGGTATAAAGTTTAGACTGAAACTTTCGTAATTATAATGATTTCCATGATCAAGCCCCACTAATTATTGTGGGGTGAAAATACTATAAATACTACTATAAATACTACTATAGTAATAGTGGTTTATATATATATAAATGAAAATGAATATATAAAAATTATTCTAAAAAAATGAATGAAAATGTTTATATATATAAATAATGGTTTAAATATATATATCATTATATATAAACTATTATAAAAAAAAAATCAACAACAACAAATGATAAGGAAATGGCAACATGGGGACGCGTCATCAAGCCTCCCCTGTTTCACTGTGTGTGGGTGTGTGCATGTGTTGGCGAGCATTCTAAAATGAAGCAAAATTTGACCCCACCCCACCAACCCCCCCCCCCCCCCCCCCCCCCCCCCCAACCTCTCTGTGTGCTTCTGTGTGTGTAAGTGTGTGGGTTGGTAGAGTTTTAAATATACTTACCAAATACCCCGAAATTGAGGCAAGCCATATGTCTCTATGTTGGAAGTAGACTTCTCTCTCTCTCTCAGCCCATACCTCTATGTTCCACGAATTTTTCTTTTTGTTTCACAGACTTCTAGTTCAGTTTTCAATACAAAAAAAATGAAAAAAAAAAATTGTATGAATGGAATATGTTGTAACTTCGTTAATAACCTTAACATGAAATAAGTTTCAAAATGAATGTGAGTGTTCTTTTACGCATATTATGTTGAAAAATTAAATATTGAGGTGAAATGGATAAGTTGTTTGCTGTATATTACTCTAGGAATTGAAAATTTTCTTTATAGGCATTTTTCAAGCAGTTTTGGACTGCTGGAAAACGTGGGAAAATACGGAAAATTCTACCCATTTTTTAGCAGCTCAAAACAAGAATTTTAAGCAGTTTTTGACTGCAGGAATCAGATAAAAACAAAGGAGACTTTGTCTGATTTATATATATATAGTAAATTCTAGAGAATGATCAAGTAGTTAAGAAATAGTTAAAAAGCAGTTTTGTATTATGAATCTAATCTTTGAGTATAAACCGGAAGTAGGGAACAAGAATAATGGAATAGATCCATAAGATCCAAAGATGTATGATTTAATTTGTCTTCTGTGTTAAGCTAACTATTAAGTACAACCCCGCTTACAGTATGAATAAAATTATTTTCATATAAATGTTTTTATAAGCATGACAGTATGGATACTGTACGCTCAAAATGATGGATCACATTTCAATACCATGTTATGATAAGATTTCCATAACATAAGAAACAATTAAGTTAAGTTAATAATGTTTTACTACCCTTCTACCCAAAAGAAGGTTCATGTTAAGGGTGTCGTACCACCCTTTTGCTCAGAAGGAAGTTCATGTTAAGTAAGTTTTCATCATGGTATAGTTGGTATCTTGTGACTCGTAGCTTTCTGTTTGGTCGTGCGCACTCGACAATGGGGCCCTTAGACATGTAATGCAAGACAAGTTACAATTACACCAGATAATGACATTCATAATTGAGCATAATCAGTATATACATGAATTATGATTTTGTTTAGTATGTTTTGCTGGATAATATTATACTTGCTGAGTGTAAAGCTTACTGTGTGTGTTCATGCTATAGGTAAGAAGTCTATTGGCTGAGTTTTAGTTGGACAGAGCGGATGACGATATGGATGTGAATTTAAGAGTCCATGGGTATCGTTACGAGTAAAAGCTTCCACAATATTTTGTATAAATATTTTTAAGTAAGAACTTCTACAGTATCATGTAATAGAAGTTTCAAGACAAGATTTCAGCATAACTTTGTAAAATATATATATTTAGATGTATTTTGATTAAGATGACTAAGCTATTGATAACTACATGTAAGAGTTGAGAACTCTATTATATGTTTATATCAACATGAACATGATACATTTATAAAAAAAAAATCCTCAAATTTCACGTTAATTAAATGATTAAGAACAAGTTAAGTATGAATACGTGATGACTTCTTTAGGTGGGTCATCACAGTTGGTATCAAAACGGGTATCTTGCCATCCTAATTCACAATGTCGCACGTCAACCACTCCTGTCCAAGTAAGTTGTCTTATTCTATACCCCATTTCTTTCATACTAATATTGTTAAGGTAGTTTGTTTAGATATGGTCCACCAATAGACCCCGATTAGATTGACGCTAATCGATTAGTAGGTGCTACTTTCATAACATGGCACTTGGATTTTTTAGTGGAGAGCCACAACCATTCCTGCTTATAGAGTGGATGGAGCGCATCGAGGTTGCATTCAATCTGTGCCATATCGAACCTCGCCTTCAACACTAGTTGGCTCGAAGTAGACTCTAAAGACGTGGGCTTGCTTTGTATGAGAGCCGAGCATAAGGAGAAAACCCAATCCAAGATTGGCCTGAGCTTCGTAAAGAGATTAAGTCTACGTTTTTGTCGCCCCCACCAGTTGTTCGCCTTGAACATGAAAGACACCCTCAGTTTAGGAAGACATGATGGAGAGACATTAGTTATTCTCTTAGAGATGTGGGATTCCTACGACTAGGAATCTATAGCTCACTGTTATCAAAGATTTCAGGATGCCATGCTGCTGTATATACCCTGCTAATAGACCATTGCGGGTGATTAGTGACCTTTTGTGGTGAGGAATTCCTCACCTTGTCAGAGACCTTGTTCACTACCCTCCGCACCATGAAAACCTCAATCGGTTCATCCAAGAGATTTTAGATGCTGAATTAGAGGCTTATCGGTACGTGTAGTGATGCCCGCTCGAGCACCAATGGACAATGATGTTGAAGAGGATGAGGCACTAGCCTTACCACTCGAAGGTGATCATTTACCTCTTTCGCCCCATGATAGCCCCATTCCAGAAGTCAATTGGCTGATGAAGAAAAGGAGGACCTAAGAGAGTTTCCTTCTAATAATGAAGAGAAAGATCTAGAAGAGGATCCAGAGGAATTTCCTATTAATGATGATGATGAAAAGATGCCATCCGATGATAAGTCTAACACTCATTCAGACATATCTTTTGAGTAGATAAACTTAGTACTCTTTTTGAACTATACATATGTATGGTAGTGAAGTGGTAGGCACTCTACTAGATTGACTTATATTTTCTCTTCTGGATTGTTGAATGTACTTCTAATATCCTAACAAATGCTCTCGGTAGGTCATTATGTATTTTGACATGTGTATGAATAGGGTGGTTAAGTGTTAGTCTACTTTCGTGACACATGACATGTATGTTGATATAACTAATATGTATAAAATGTTACAACTTAATGTAACTTTATGACACATTATGACAAGTTATGATATAATTAATGTAACTTTATGACACATTATGACAAGTTATGATATAATTAAGAGAGGTTAAGTTTTATATGTTTATGTCTTGAAATATAGAGGATAAAAAAGGTTATAAGACTTAATTATATTTCTTTTTTCTTTAATAATAGGATACAAACAAATGGGATGACCTCACACGTAAGTTGCTCGTGCTTCGTAGGATGGTGAGATTTTGGCCTAACTTGCAGTCATGCATCAAATGATGGAAGATGAACAGCATAAATTGAATAAACTTTGAGAATGACTCAACCAACAAAACTAGGGACCTCCAACTATAGGAGTGCCAACTCTAGGAGTTCCCACAGGACTGGGGATTCCAATGGCCCAAACCAATCCATAAGGACAGGGAGTTCCAACTAGGATTCCCTATGAACCATATCCGTAAGTGCAAAAGACTACCCTAGGACAAGGGATGCCCTCAGCACATGCAACTCCATCACCTCCTGCAACACCAAGCGTTTTGGTGATGACAACTATGTTCGTATAACGGATCAGATAAGATGAATTATACAAGAAGTTCCAGTGCATGAAAGTGCCTGAGTTTAAAGGATCAACAAACCTTCTAGAAGCTGATGACTGACTGATAGACTTTCAAGAAATTTTGGATTTCATGATATTGAACGATAGGGAGAAAGTCGTGTGTGCTTCTTATGCCCTTAAGATGGACGCATGTCATTGGTGGATAATAGTTACAATCAGGAGAAATGTAAATGAGATGAGTTGGAATGACTATGTTGGAAAATTCAATGAGATGTTCTTCAATAAAGAATCTTTGGTCTCGCAGAAAGACATTTTCAACAATATAAAACAAGGCTCCATCATGGTTATGAAAGCCTTTAAGAAGTTCGAGTACTCGGCTTGTCTCTATCTAGAATCAGTACCCACAGAGAAGGAAAAGATCAAAAAGATGATGAAAATGTTCTGTTCAGAACTCTTGGTACACATTAGCAATGGTGACCACCTACTTATGACTATAGCTAAATGCATTAGCCGAGCAGTTAAAGTAGATTATTGGGTAGCTAGAGATAAGGAAAACAGAGCCAAGTTCTTAAAGACTAAGAAAGAAAAGAAAGCCCAGGCAAGGTAAGCCCAAAACAAGTAGAATTTGGATTTTCATCAAAAAGGGCAAGGGAGTAATGCTGGCCAAAATAACAAGAATCCTAGTAATAACAAAAGAAAGTGGAAAAACAACCAGGGTAACCAGAGGAATCACCCTCAGAAAAAGTAGAACCGTGATGATGATGTCAACAATTACCCCACTTATTCAAAATATGAGAAGAAGCATCCGGGATAATGTAGAATTTGGACAAATGTCTGCTATACATGTGGTAAGGAGGGCTTAAATAGCAATCCTTTGAAAAATGGCCCTCAAAACCAAAAGAACCAAAGCCAGTCCAGGAATTAATGGAATCAACTTCATGTAGCACAACTCAAGATTGAAGGAAGTTCCATTTCGCAAGGCATACTAAAGCCCGCAGACTCAAGGTCACATCTATGCCTATACTAGGAATAATATGGAAGCAGGAACCTCCGTTGTGGTGATAGGCCAGCTCTCTATATCTTGTACCAATGCATTTGTTCTTTTTGACTCTAGAGCAACACATTCATTTGCATCTTACAAAATCTCTAAGAAGATAAATAGAAACTTAGATAAGTTAAGCCAACTACTTAAGACTGCCTTACCCTCTGGAGGTTATGTTGTTTGATTATTGGATACGAAATATTCCAATAATCATTTGCGATAGAGAGTTATACGTGAACTTAATCATCATCAACATGTGGGATTACAACATCATCCTAGGAATGGATTTCTTAAGAAAGTACAATGCTGTTATCGAATGCCGAAGCCGGAGAATCACCTTTAAGCCTGTAGGAAGTGAAAAGTATGTTTACACAAGACTATCACAGAAGTAACCGAAGATAATGATATCCATGATCAAGGCATGGAAAATGTTAGATGGCAATTGTTTAGGATATCTGGCTAACATAGTGAATAAAGACCAAGAGACGACATTGAGACCAGAGGATGTTCCAATAATCAAGGACCTTGTAGATGTTTTTCCTGAAGACTTGCCGGGACTTCCTCTGACACAGGAGATGACATTTGAGATAATATTAATACCTGGGTCAACACTAATATCCAAGGAACCTAACAAAGTTGACCCAGCAGAACTAAAGGAACTCCAGATACAATTGAAGGATTTGCTAGACAAAAGATTCATTCGTCGAAGTTTTTTACCTTGGGAAGCACCAATTCTGTTCGTCCAGAAGAAAGATGGTATGCTGAGAATGTGCATTGACTACCGAAAACTAAACAAGATCACAATCAAGAACAAGTATATGCTACAAGGATTGATGATCTTTTCGACCAGTTAAAAGGGGTGGTAGTAGTAGTTTTGAAGATCGACCTATGGTCAGGTTATCATCGACTCAGAATAAAAAAGGAAGACGTTCCTAAGACGGCATTTCAAACATGATACAGGCACTAAAAGTTTTTAGTAATGCTATTTGGATTGACCAAATCCAATTGCATTTATAGATCTAATGAATAGGGTATTCAAAGATTTTCTAGGCAAATTCGTCATTGTGTTCATCGATGACATTCCGACTTACTCAAAGACAAAGGATGAACATGAAAAGCATTTGAGAACTGCTTTGTAACTTTTAAGAGACCATCAGTTGTATGTCAAATTCTCGAAGTGTGAAATTTGGCTGGAAAAAATTCATTTCTTGAGACATGTGATATTAGATGAAGGAGTGTCAGTGGACCCAGCCAAAATAGAGGCTATCAGTAAATGGCCAGCGCTAAAAAACGTGACAGAAGTACGTAGTTTTCTTAGTTTGGCTGGATATTATCGATGCTTTATCAAAAGATTTTCCAAGATTACTACACCTCTCATGGCCCTAACTTAAAAAGAAAAGAAATACGAATGGACTGTGACATGTGAAGAAAACTTTAGAGAACTAAAAAAGAGATTAACAAGTACATCGGTACTAACAATCCCAGATGCAGAAAATGGGAGCTTTGTAAATTATAGTGACGCATCAAAGACAGGATTGGTAGCCATCCCAATGCAAGATGGTAAAGTAGTCATATATGTTTCTCGATAATTAAAAAACCATAAGAAAAATTATCTGACACATAATTTGGAACTTGCAACGATAGTATTTGCACTAAAGATCTGGAGACATTATTTATATGTGACTAAGTGCAAAATCTACACTGATTACCCAAAAATAACTTAACATGAGGCAATGTAGATGGCTGGAATTAGTAAAGGGTTACGACTGTGAAATTTTCTACCATCCTAGAAAGGCAAATAAGGTGGCAAATGCCTTGAGTCAGAAATCGCTTGCTTCGTTAATGGCGATAAGTGCACTCTCAAGACCACTCCAAAAGGACATTAGTGATTATGAAATTGAGATTTTAGCCAAAAGATTGTTTGATTTGTCCATCTAATTAACCTTGCTCGAGGAGATTAAAAGTAAATAAAAGCTTAATACCCTTTTCATGGAGTCAAGAAAAAAGGCCCTTGAAAGGAAGGACACAGAATTCAATTTATGCAATAAAGGCTTACTTTGCTACAAAGGCAGAGTCTATGTTCCTAAAGATGAGAAATTAAGGAAAGAGATTCTCTAAAAAGCACACAAGACACCATATTCAGCCCCTCCTAAAGCAAACAAGATGTACAAGGACCTAAAAGTTAGCTTTTGGTGGCATGGAATGAAAAATGACATTGTAGAATTTGTGTCAAGGTGCATTAAGTGTCAGAAAGTCAAGGTGGAACACTAGTGTCTAGCGGGAGAATTACAAAATAAAAATTAAGTTACCAGAATGGAAATAGAAGCAAGTTACTATGGATTTTGTGGTCGGATTGCCAAGAACTTCCAATGATAATGATGTAATCTGGGCAATTGTCGATAGATTGACCAAGTCAACTCATTTTTTGGCAATAAAAACTAGCTTTTCAGTAGAGTGTTTGGTAGAAATGTATGTAGCTTAGATAGTTAAGTTACATGGTATTCTAAAATCCATTATTTCTGATCGTGATAGTCATTTCACTTCTAGATTTTAGAAAAGTGTACATGATAACATGGGCACTAAGCTGAAGTTTCGTACGGCCTTTCACCTTTAGACAAATGGTCAATCTGAAAGGACAATCCAGATATTTGAAGACATGTTGAGATTGTGCATTTTGGACTTCAAAGGAAGTTAGGATAAGAAATTACCTCTGAAAAAGTTTTCATATAATAGTAGCTATCACGCTTCAATTGGAATGGTACTGTACAAAGCTCTATATGGAAGGAAATGTAGATCTCCCATACATTGGCATGAGACAGGAGAGAAATAAATGGTGACCATGGATTTATCAAAAAAACAACTGAGAATGTCAAGTTGATCAAACAAAGATTAGACACTGCGCATAATAAGCAGAAAATTTATGTGGATAAACAATGAAGACCCTTTAAATTTTAAGAAGGTGACTTAGGTGGCATTTGGTATTGGTTTTGAAATGTTTTCTATTTTCAAAAAAATTGAAAATGAGAATGTTTTGAAAACTATATTGAGATCATTTCTGAAATTGTGTTTGGTTATGTTTTCTGAGTGTATATTCTGAAAAACATAAAAATGAAATTTTGTTTAGTTATATATTTTGAAAACTCATTTTATAAGTAAGTATCTTATAAAAACATATTTATTTTTAATTTTAAAAAAGAATAAAAAATAAATTATTAGTCATAATTAAAAAAAAAAAAACTTTGGTGGTAGGTTTTGCAATAAGCGATAGGGGTGGAAGAGATTGGTAGTCTGAGTTCTAGGTGACAGTGATGACTAAATTTAGGTCATGAGTCGATAGTTATCGTCACGAGGGGACCATCGTCGTCATCATCGTTACTAACCCATGGTCATTAGCCTTCATCGGAGATTGATGCTATCGTTGGACATGATCATCACTGACGCTGCATAGTCAACAAGAGAAAGATAGAGAGAGGAGATAGAGGGAGAAAATGAAAAAAAAAAAGTGAAAACAAATTTTTTTCATTTTCAAAAAACCTAAAAAAACAACATAGATGAAAACGATGTTTTCGAAATGGTTTTGAAAACGTTAAATAAACAAACGCTATTTTGAGACCGTTTTCATTTTCTATGTTTTTGAAAATGAAAAATCATTTTCAAAAACAAAAACAAACGCCTCCTTAGTTTTCCTAAAGCTAGCACTCAAGAAGGGCGTAATGCAATTTGGTAAGAAAGGGAAGCTGGGCCCAAGGTATATCGAACCTTTTGATATACTCGAGAGAGTTGGAAGCGTTGCTTACAGAATAGTACTACCACCATATTTCAATTAGAGATCAATCAAAATTCACTTATTTGCATAAATTATTAGAGTTGTGAATAGTTAAGTGTAAAAGGCGATTCACACACACTAAGAATTTAAAGCAAGGTAGAACAAGCATATGAATTGAAATTGTAAATAGTAACGATGTTTAAAGTTTTCCTTGGATTACAAACTTTATGCAATCTTTGAGGCTAGGATGATGGATAAACATTGAATTAATGCTTGTTTTGTTATATGCTTATTTTGCTATCTTTTAATCTGTCATATGTTTCTCTTTTGTTCGAAGACTAGCAAAATATTAAATTTGAGGGTATTTAATAAGCGTATTTTATACTAGCAAAACAAGTGCATTTAACTTAGTATTTTATTGGTTTTAGAGTTTTTGATCATTTCAGAGTTGTTTTTTATCTTATTTTGTAGATTAAGTAACAAAGAAGCCTTTGGTTAGATTTAAGAGAAAATGAGTGAAAAATAGCTCAAAAACGTTCAAAAAGGTAAAAAGGACAGAAAGCAAGTAACACAACCATAAACTTTGGAAGCCGTAATGCTGGAAAGTGCAAAAATTAGTTAGAGGCAAATTCTGAGAGCCGTAACCGTGAAAAGCTAAATTCGCAGCACTAGCCTAGGCACCGTGTGCCAAAATAGTAGATCTGAGGCACCAGCCCAACTTAAACCTAGAAAAATTGAAGAAAATAAGCGCTACAACTCCTGAAAGCTGAGGTTGTGGCACTATGTCATGATTTTTGAATTTTAAGTGCACATTTTTGGTTCTAAAATGCCCTTTTTGCCCAAGACCTATAAATTGGATCTTTTAGGGTTTATTTGGAGGGTTTTTTGCTACCATTCTTGAGTTGAATCCCAGAGATGAAAAAGAAAAAGAAAAAAAATTAGGATTTTGAATTCGAGCTCTTAGGATTTTATTTTGAGTTTTTGTTTTAAGCTTTAGTTTTCTACAAAATTTTAGGAGATTGAATCTTGAAGAAAGAAGAGAAGGAGAAAAAAATTAGAGAAAAATCCTAGAAACTTGTGAAATCCCTATAAAGGAGTTTTTCTTTCTCTTTTCTTATCTTTTTATTTTTATAATTTAAGAATGCTTGAACCTCTATTTTCTAGATTTTTATTTTGATTTATGAATTAATTATCTTTTTATAGGTATCCGGTGTAGTCTAATAATGATATCTTAATTTATTCTTTCAATTTAGTTGTTGATTTATTTTTCATAGTTAAGTGTTCTTCGATGTTCTTAATGCTTCTAAATAATTGGCTACTATTGAGTTGATGAGTTAATCATAATGAGATCGGAAGGAGATTTATGTATTCAGTTCATTGTGTTGAATGTCATAAATTGCATACAGGATAGAAATATACCTTTATGACTTTTATGTTCATTACATGGAAACTACAGATTTTAATGAGTTCTTATAAGTTGTAATTCACATGAAATATATTGAGTTAGCTTATAAAAATATTTTTGTAAGACCTCAGGAGAGACTAGTGAATAAGGTAGGGATTTTTGACCATCAACTAGGAGAATAAATCAAGCTTTTAAAATTGGATAATTAAGACAGATTACTTATGGTGAAATTGGAAACTAGAGCTTTTGTTTATTTTTAGTTTAATTTATTTTATTTCAAATAATTTCTCTTTCTATTCATTAAAATAAAATTATAATTAATCTAATTTCGGTAATTAGTAAGCAATCAATTCTCGTGGGAATGATACTTTATTTATCACTTTATTATTTGTTAACAATAGCATGCACTTGCGTTTGCAAATCCATAACAATTACCAATGCAAAAAGGAAATAAATAGGGTTCATGACAAAAACCTCTCTGTGTCTCTCTTTCCATTTACACAATCGTTGTTTGCACTCTGAAGTTTGGTTTCCATGATTCCCCAATCCCAGTGTTAGAGCTTAGTTAGTGTCATTAGTATAATTTCCTTGATTGCTACTCTTTATTGCAATTAGCTTAGTAAGATTTTCATTTGTATCTCCTTCTTCGCTTGTGGCACGTGTATGGCATGTAAAAATCATATGTATATGAATCATTTGTAAATAAATCATTTGCTAATTGATATGACAATTGTAGATAGTTAGCTGAAATCCCAAATATTTTGGCATTTTGACATGGACGTATTCACTCTGATAATATCCACGTCCGAGTAAATCAAAATACATAATTTCACGCACTTGAAAATATGAAGTCATGAATAGTATCAATTACTAGATAAACATATCAAATCCAATATACAGAAAATGATCTCTACAATTAAAATATATATTTTTTTAGGGAAGAGAAAAGAGACTCTGGTGGGTTATGGATTTGGAATAAAATCTGTAATTTGGTTTTTGTTGTTTTTAATTTTATTTTTTGGAGAAATTAGGGATTTCGATGGGTTTAGGGATTCAGGAAATTCGTGATTAAATTCATAATTTGATTTTATTGATGGATTTACAAACCATCAGTGATAAATTTACAGACCATCAATTATGGATTGTTATTAAATTCGTTATCTGTTTTTTTATTGATGATTCATGTACCATTAGTGACAGTATCACTGATGGACTCAAGGCAGTGGTCTAAGGGGTTGAATTAAGGCAGGGACCTAAGTCGGTTAAAATGGATTTATGCCCAATAAAAATGAGTAGAATCAAAGGATACCTAGCTAGAAAGCGGTAAGTTTGGATTAAGGCAGTGACCTAAGTGGATTAAAATGGGTTTATGCCCAATAAAAATAAATCAAAGGATATCTAGAAGCGGCAATTTACTTAGGATCCATTTGATTCACCATTCCAAATTAAACTCCTCCGACTCCTACGGCTTTTGTTTTGCACCTAGAAGAAATCAATAAAATCGTCTAATGAATCTAATAGTAGATGAAGAAGCATAAGCAGGAATAGAGGAGGCACAAGCCTGCCATTAGAAGAAAGCAAAGGCAATTAGTAGGCAGCCCGTCTTTACAACACTTGGAAAAAGTTTGAGTTAGTTTAAGCAATGCCCATTCCGTGGCTTTCTTGGTTGGTTGGACCAAGGCGATTCTCGACAAGTCTTTTCAGAAGAAAGAAAATAGAGAGTTTCACCTATGAAGAAATGTGTGCTTTGGCTTTGGCACCTATTCCCAAAATAGGTTGAATTAGTTATTCAAAAATAGAAGAAACTCTAAACCAGTTAAACCCTTAGTCCACACAAAATTTGAAAAGTCAACAAAAATTTTAACTAGTTTTTAAAAAATTAAACAACGCATAAAAAGGTTTATTTCTAACTGGTGAAAAAAACACAAGCTTAAGTTATTTCTGATGCTCAGTCAATTTTCTCTCAAGGATTGCCTTTCTACCCAATTGATAACTCTATAAAATAAAGTTATTTTACCACTTTTTCATGTATAAAAATTTACTTATCCTTGAGAATTTTAGTTATCTTGATTTGTTTTGATTTATTTTGTTTTGTGTACATTAATTTAGTTTATTTATAAATTTCATGAAGTCTTTATTTAATTTTGTTTTATTCTATCTTATCTGTTTCTAATATTATACTAAATAAGCTTAAAATTAAATATTGTCAAAGAGATTACCTATAGCATTTTGTATTGAAAATATCTAATTTTAACACTTTATTTTTTGACAATGTCAAATTAAAGAAGTTGGTCCCACCAGGTATCACTATTCATATTAAGAAACTATAAAAACTAAGGCTCCGTTTGGTGAACGTATTACATTTGCATTACATTTGAATGTAATTTGTATTTGGAGGAAAAGTATTAATATTGTATTTGAATGCAATGTGTGTTTGGGTGAAAAGTATTTGAATTATATTTTAATAATAAATATGTGATATGATAGGTAAAAGTAGAGAGAAAAAATATATGATATAATTAATAAAAGTAATAAAAAAAGTGAAATAATAAATAGTGATTGTATTGGATTTAAAATGTGATGTGATTGGTATTTGAATGAAATGCTTTTGTATTTGGGGGAAAATTGCATTGCATTTAAATGCAATGCAAAACAAATGCGTGTACCAAACACGCTATAAACTTATCATACACCATACTATACTATAACATTTCTAATTACATGCACCGATTGTAGCTAATAAAGTCTTGTAGCAAGTTTGAAAATGTGCACCATTGTAACGCTGTAGCAAGTGTACACCAAGTACTGTAGACTGTAGTAGTACTGTAGCATTATAGCAAATTTGAAAATTTTGTGTTGTGTGTGCATTGACTGTTGTAACAAATTTGAAAAGTTGTGTTTATGTGTAATTACTGTAGTAAGTTTGAAAAGTTTGTATGAAGGTTAGGTAGAATAGTGCAAAACTATGCATATAAAAGAGCATTCTTGGGGAGGCTTGAAAAGGGGGATATACATTATTTCTCTCTCATTTTATCTTGCTTTCGCTCTTATATTTTTTCTCTAGAATTTTGTAAGAACGCTTTGTAAGTTACGCTAGAGTTATTGGATGAGACTAGAGATAATCCTATATGTATAGTGAGCTTGTTTGGGTTTTAATTCTCTAATGGTTTGTACATTTTATACATTTAAGCAAATAATTTTCTTTCATCTTATTTGTTTCTCAAATTAATAAATTTTGTTGTCAACTTTTATATAAATTCAGTAAAACTTTTTTTTAATGTGATTGTTGCATCATATAATATATTGATAGATATTATTTTATAAATAGTCTTTTACTGCAAATCACCAATGGCATATTGTCACTTTTAAATTTCTTATAAGATAATTTTTCCTAGTTCTTAATGTAAGAATTTTATTTACTTGAATACTTTTTAATTCATAAGTTCTTCAAATTTTATCTTTTGATTGATTGTTTGAGATGTGAAAATTTTCAATTGAGTTAATTTATGAATCATAATCCAAATAGGTGAATGAAGTATATAGGAGACTCTCGATGTCTTTGTGGCGCCCCCCTACGTACGCTACCATACCAATCAACCGAGCTCTGATGCCGACCGCGATGGCTGGCAACCTCGTGGGTCATCATCCTCTTACTTAACATACTTAACCTTCCATTCTTAATATTCTCATCTTAAAGCGGAAGCAATTTCTATAGCAAATTTTTTTTTCCTTTTAACTTACATATGATATCTATTTCTATCATACTCTTCTAACACATATTTCATAACTTTCTTTCTTTCTTTTTGAACGCTCAGCGAAAGACTCATGGTAGTACCATACCCTCGCCCAGTCCCTTGGCACGTGCAGATCCGTCCGTTGTCCATCATATTACTTTAAACAAACAGGTTGCTTACCTGCAACATATAAACAACTAATGAACTAGATGCTCAGTAAGTTCAAACATACATTCATTAACTTATAAATACTAATAATATATGTTATTACTAGAATATATGGCATCACGTATACACACATCATACACAGCGTCTATACATATCCTCGAAACATAACATATTCTGTTTGCCTCTTCATGCTCATTTATCTCTTTGTTCATCGTTCTTATCATTCTATCGATCATCTCTTATCATTCTAATCTAATCTCTTCATTTCTTTGCTTTTTCATTTCTATCATTTCTTAACTTTCTGTTCTAAACCTTTATAACTTCTCTATCGCTTTGTCATCATCTCTTAATATTTCATATCTTAAAAGCTAGTAACATACACACTAGCATAACATCACGTAAAAACGTGTCATTCACATCACATCACATATATAATTCTATTATGTTTCATATCGTTTGTTTCTTTTTATATCGTTCTTTACTTTTCTTTTCTTTCCGTATCATTTCTTTTCTTTTCTTTTCACGCTCTTTTCCTTTCTTTCCTTTTCTTCTCTTTTCCTTTCTTCTCTTTTCTTTTCTTTTCTTTTCATTCTTCTTTCATTTGTTTTCTTTCCACTTTCCTTTGGTTGGGCCCGTTGTTGGACGTACCTAGTTGCGCGCGGACAGTGGGAGGAGGGGGAGCGACCCACCAACCTACCTCACAGTCACATAAAAACCGCACCTTCGGGGTTGGTCCATCCTATAATCTACCACACCTTCGGGGTAGCGCTACATCTACGCGGAGGATATAGACCGGAAGTCTCGACCTTGTAGGGAGACCGGTACGCCAGCAACTTAAGTTTTCAGTCTTATTATCTTGTAGGCTTTTATTTTTCTTATATTGATTTTTCGTTGAACATCTTTTTCTTTCATGACATTCATAATCTTTCCTTTCTCATTTTTCATAAACATTCCATGAAATATTTGTTCTTTCGTTATTTTTCTTTTCTTAATTCTTTACTTTATTTGTGTGAATTATGTTAATCACACTTTAACATAACATATATAGCACATATTACTTATATAACATCACATCACATCACGTCATAACAACCAAAAACACATTTATTTATGTGCAGACAATTATTCTCTGTTTATCTTATCATTATATTCCTATCAATCATAGCCTATCGTTCTATTCTATCAATCACATCTTATCGTTATATTCTAATCCTTTCATTATACCTTTCATCATAACCTATCATTACTTCTCTTTCTTGTCTAACTCTTTGCTTTCATATCATTTTTCATAAAACATCTATCCTTTCGTCCTCATAAACATACATTTTCTTAATTCCTTTCATCACTGATAATCATTGTTCTATCCATCATAACTTAACTTCCATAAAACCTTTCATAAAACATCTACTCTTTCCTTTCTTCTATCTCTCATACTCACATCTTTATTCTCATAAAACTTTTATAATACCTTTCTTTCGTAATTCAATATATACACATATATATACATATATATATATATTTTTATAAATTATTTATTAAAACCTATCTTTTAACATCATCATAGTATTGCTATAGTGTTACTATAGCATCATCATAAATCACATCATGACATTTACATATAACACATATAAATACTATAAGTTTGTTCATAGTTGCAGACGGGTAAATGTCTGAACTTACTCATAGCGTGCTTATCCTCTTCTTAGAATCCATCGACATCCTTTGTCGCGTTTGGATCGGACTCCTACAGACAAACTTTGTCCGTTAATCACATTTTTATTCATAGCCTTTATTTTATTAAAAAGCTTAATTCTGATCTTATAACCCTTAATTATAGTCTTAGGACAGCTTTCTAAACCTTAATGGCCATTTTCGAATTTTTCTCCAACTTTTTGAAAAATTACGATTTTACCCCTAACTTTTGACAAAATTATAATTTTACCCTTGACGTGATTTTTCATAACTTAAACCTCAATTTTGGCTTTTACAAACTTCATTAACCTATTCTGGGGTCATTGGGGCTCTTTTCCCATAATTTGAGAGTCTTTGGGCAAAATGACCATTTTGCCCCGGATGGGTCGTTTAATCATAACATTTTCATTTTCATACTTAGGCTGGATTTTCTAAACCCAAAATCATTTAATTAACTTTCTAAATCTTATCGGATCTTTTCCGGATCAATTCTTATCATTTTGCTAATTTTCACATTCCCGGCCCTCGGGAAGTACTATTCGAACCTAAGAATCGGTTTCATGTTTTTCTTGCGTTCTAGGGTTTCGAAGGGTCGGTTTACTAATCGTACCTTACCCATTCCTTTTTCCTTGCCCTAATTCCTCGAGGGGGCTCGGGTTCCTTTCCCGATCATATTTTACCCCTCGTTTTCCCATATTACCCTTGGTGTCATTTTCAGAAATTTCGGCAGCATTTCCGCTTAATTTTTGAGGTTCCAGCGTTTAGGAAATGCCTGAAAACCATCTATCCTGATCTAATTCTATCACGTACTATACCAGAGGCCTAGATTTTACGTAAAACTCATACTGTTTACGTAAAATCGTTACATTATCACATTTTTTTTTCTCCATTACAGCCATTTTCTTCGTTTTACATACATTCTTTTCCACATTTTTCATACCAAAAATCATAAAATCATATAACAGTCCCAAACAATTAAATTGCGGAACGTAAAGGGGTCGGAATTTATACCGAATTGCAGTCCGGTCTCGACGGCATAAACCCTAATTCCTCGTTCTTCATATTTGAGGTCTCGTCTTGAAATTCTGACTCCGCGGATGCGTCCGGAAAGTCGAAAATAGGCCAACGGGCCAAACTTCAAAATTTGGTCAACGGTCGCCGTTGACCGGCGTTGACCGGCGGCGACGGTGGCAAGTGGGTAGTCCATCTTGAAGATTTCGACGAGAGGAATCCATTGGTGGCCTCAATTTCATGTTTGGAGGCCCCAATCGCCGGAAAACCTCCTCGAAAGTCACGGCCACGGCGGCGGCGGTGGAACTCCGCCGTGCCGGACTTTTTCCCTGAAATTGATTGAGGGCTTTTGCTCCCCTCTTCACGGTGACCATTTCTGTACAGGTGGTGCAGCTCAACATCGCCGGAAACGACGGGTTTCACGGCGGCGACGGGCGGAGTTCGGCGGCGCGATCCGGCGGCCGTTGGGCTGAAACTCCACCTGGGTTTTGTTCTACTCTTCACCACGAGTCTTTTGGGACCGATTTCAGCTTGATCGGACGTCGGACGGCGGAGATACGGCGTCGCGAATTTTCCGGTGGCCGGCAGCTTCGGGCGTCGCGTGCGCTATCCTCCGACGTCGGTTCCGTCGACTCGGCACACTGTTGAACTCAGCTCGGCGAGAGCTTTCCAACGGTGCCGGCGGTGTCGAAAACGGACACTGTTTCCGGTGGTCGGTTACTATTCATCAATGGGGGTAGACAGAGAAAGAGAAGTGATGAGAGAGAGTGTGTATATGGACAATGAGGACATTTCACTTTTTTCCGCTCTTTATATACTTTTTCACCCAAAATTTCAACATAGGCTTCCCTGACTAATTTGGGCGTCCTGAATCCAAATATATCAGTTTTATTTTCATCTGAGGTCATTTCGACCAGTTTCCGATACTGCAAATTTTCGGTCAAAAATTACCCTTGTGCTCAATTATCAAATTTGAGCGTGCTGATAGGCTATCCTTACTAATTTCGGAGTGCCGAACCCAAATTTATCAGTTTTATGTCAAGATAATATCATCTTGACCTACTTCTTGATACTGTGAATGGCACACACGTGTACACACATAAAATCACTATTATTCATTTTTCATCCTTTAACATTGTTCGAACATTTTATTTAGTTCTAAACAATATTAAATCACTTAATTTTCACATTTTAACACTTAAATTCATTGTGTAATTATTTTTAGAAAAATGTGAATTTTCCCGGTTGTTACAGTCTTATTATTTTTAATTATTAAATTTTCTCGATTTTAAATTACATTATTTTTTAATAAAATTGCTCTAAAATCATAAAAGCACTTCTTTTTTTTTTTGTTTAATTGCTTATTTCTCTAATTTTTTTATTTTGCTAATCTCTTTTTTTTTTTATATAAACTCTTCGTAAAATCGACCGTCCTAATTATATTACAATTAACCGTTTTGTTTTATCACAATTTGAGCATAATCACTTATGCACAACAAAGCTGCAAATTTTCTTTGCAAAAAGTAAAAGAAAAAGGATTGTTTCATTCCTAATTATATTAAAATTAACCGTTTTGTTTTATCACAATTTGAGCATAATCACTTATGCACAACAAAGCTGCAAATTTTCTTTGCAAAAAGTAAAAGAAAAAGATCAAGAGACCAAGGATTGTTTCATTCCCTTTTTTTTTTTGAAGGGTCATTCCCAAATAAATTAAATGTATACAAAAATTGAAATGGGTAAAAACATCCAAATGTCAAATTTTTATTAAGTATAATATACACTACATAAATATAATAACATGATGCATCTGATTTATTGAATAATTCATATTGCTGGGTGAGCAAGAAGTCGTGAGAGGTGAAATATTTTTCTTTAGAGAGGTCTGAGGAGTCTGAGAGTTTTTTTCCTAATGATGACCGTCATATTCCACCAGTATATTATCATTAGATTTCTAAGTTCTAACTTTAGCCTGTATTTATTCTCCTAATTATACGTTCAAGCATAATGTTATGCTTAGGTCTAATCCCCACAATCCACGCCGCATGATACAATACGTTGTAGTAAAAAAAATTCCTTCAACTGCCCTAGGTCTGGGTCTTTTTAGAATAAAAGTCTAAACCGCACTACGCTGAATCCTTATCACTACCAAATGGTATGCATATATGCTTGTTTGAAATTGGCTCTTTATCCTCATTTTCCGGGTTGATAGCAACGGCAATAACACGACTATGGGCTATTGCTGGTCAGTCTTGCACTTTGGTAAGTCTGGTCCATCCGAGCCAATAATAATAATAATAAAATTATAATAATAATATAGTGGAGTCTCAAAGGTGTTTTTGTCTTGTCACATCAAATGTCAAAGTCAACAAAAGGATTCAAAGAAAGATAAAAATATAACTCAATTAGCATCTATATTAAACAATATCACTAATACAAGACTAGTTTTAATTGTGAGTCTCACATTATAAGAATACAACTTCTTTTAGCATATGGTATTAAACATTATAAGTGTCTTATAGTAATATTCAGAGGTAAAATACATAAATTACAAAAGAAAAATACTAAAAAGTACTATTAGTATTAAATATCATCATTAATAGAAGGTATATCTCATCATGGGACCTATTTTTTATTAGATGATGGTGCGTAATACTATTAATATCTTTTAGTATTGCTCATTAAAAAAGGAGAGATCATATCAAAGAGGAAAATACAATTGATGCTATATATTCTTACTATAATTGCCTAAAAATTTGTAATTAGTAAGGTCAACTTATAAGTCTATTAATTCTTTCTCCTAAAAGTCTTTATGGTTAATCTGTCACGTAAGATGTATATACTTATTTGTGAATATCAAAAGATTTAGTTCCTCGGCAATTTATTAACCATAAAGAAAACAAAAAAAAAAAAATCCTTGGAACTTGGATAATGTACTACCTATGGACCTTTTATCCTTTGATCTTGATTCAATTATAACGTTAGAGTATCTAGCCATCTTAATTTCCACCTTTTTTTTATGACACAAAAAATTGTAGAAAACTTAATAAGGAGATACAAAAATACTAAATATATCAAATGATCTCGTATTACATCAGACAAAATCCTTTAATAAGAATACATCTATCAATAATATAAGCATCTTAATTTCTACTTAATCTGGACAGAAAATGAAATGTATCCTAGTAAAACCTCAGCTATATCTATTTTTGTCATAACTATTATGCTTTAAAACTCATAAAGTGGACATATTGTAAAAAAAAAAAAAGTGCATGAAAAATAAAAATCGAAGTAACAATATGTAAGAATTAATTGTCAAATTTAATATTATGTACCCACTGTGGGAAATTTGTCAATAAAAACTAACAATTTATTAAAAAGGATTTTTTATTTAAATGTTAAAATTTATCGATAATACATCAACTTAACACCGTTGGAGATGCTGGTGATTAATGTGAGTTTAATTATAGTATGAGTATTTGGAGAGACAAAGACTTGATTTCAACACCATGCTTGGTTCCTCCCCTTTGGCCTTAAAACTAATTTCTTTTTATATTTGGCTTACGGAAGAATTTGAAAATTGTGGAGTGTAGACGAACCTTCAGTCTTATATTCAAACTAAAATGCTACTTATTTTTTGCTATATCTTGTCAGCTAGATTTTAACAATATCTAAACACTTTCCTCAAAATAAGCCAGAAACGAAAATATACGAATTCAAACGCCAATCCCCTCTGCAAAAACTTGCTCAACCATGTTTCGTCAGAAGCCCCAATCTAGTTTTATGCTGCTTGTTCTCATACATTGCCTATTTCTGAAGAACCATTTGTCCATTGGAGCTGATACCATCTCTGCCAACCAATCTCTCTCTGGAGACCAAACCATTGTCTCTGCAAGTGGAATCTTTGTACTGGGATTCTTTACACCAGGTAATTCTTCCAACTACTACATAGGCATATGGTACAATGATACTACATCTACCGTAGTTTGGGTGGGCAATAGAGAAAAACCGGTGTCAGACAGATTTTCTTCGGAACTAAGAATCTCATATGGCAATTTAGTTCTCTTCAATGATTCCAAATTCCCAATTTGGTCCACGAATGTGAACTCCCATCCTAGTTCACTTTCAGTAGAAGCAGTTATTTTGGACAGTGGAAACCTTGTCTTAAAAGATGGATCTAATTTGTCAAAGCCAACATTGTGGGAAAGTTTTGATCATCTAACTGATACGTGGATGCCAGGTAGTAAACTTGGATTCAACAAAAAGACCATGCAAAAGCACATTATCACTTCATGGAAGAATTCAGAGGATCCATCCCCTGGCCTCTTCTCCATGGAGCTTGTCCCAACTGACAACTCTTTTGTGGTCTTGTGGAATAAGTCTAGGACCATATGGAGCAGCGGAGCTTGGGATGAAAGCTCTGACTCTTTCACCTTAATACCCGAGATGAGGCTTAGTTTTTACTACAACTTTACCATGGTTTCAAATGATAATGAGATCTATTTTACCTATTTCCTTAAACGAGACAAAAAGAAAAATACCTATACTTTTAATAACAGTGTCAATGAAGGAACAAGATTTGTCCTGGATGTTTCAGGGCAGATTAAAGAACTAATTTTGACTTCAACTAAGGAGTGGGTTTTGTATTGGTCTCAACCGAGAGACCAATGCGAAGTCCAAGACTTTTGTGGGGCATATGGGAGCTGCAATGAGAAGTGTGTGCCTGTCTGTAATTGCCTTTGGGGGTTCGAAGCCAAGTTTCCGCATGATTGGGATTTGAACGACTTCTCTGGCGGGTGCACCAGAAAAACAAAGCTGCAATGTGGGAACACTGATCGTGCCAACGGTGAGAAAGATAGATTTGTAGAAATTCCAAGTATGTTGTTGCCTGAAAATGAACAATCGGAGCATGTAGCAAATATTGAAACTTGTGAATCAATTTGCGATAAAAACTGCTCTTGTTCTGCTTATTCTTATGACAGCACTCGATGTTTCATTTGGAATGGAGATCTCTTAGATCTACAACTGCTCGGAGTAGATGACAGGAGGGGAAGAAGTCTCTATATTCGATTAGCTGCTTCTGAGTTTCGGAGTTCTACAAAGGGAAGACTAATCATTGGTGTTGTAGTTGGTTCCATTGTTGGATCCATAGTTTTACTAATCCTCATTCTCTTTTTAGTGTTAAGGAGAAAGAAGGGACTTAGCATTGGAAAAGGAATTGAGGGGTCCTTGATGGCATTTGAGTACAGAGATTTGCAAAATGCAACAAAGAACTTCACGGAGAAATTAGGTGGAGGAGGCTTTGGTTCAGTCTTCAAAGGGATATTGCCAGACTCTACCATGATCGCAGTGAAGAAGCTTGAAAGCATCGACCAAGGAGAGAAGCAATTCCGAACAGAAGTTAGCACAATCGGGACAATTCAGCATGTTAATCTAGTTCGACTTCGTGGGTTCTGCTCTCAAGGTACAAAAAAGTTGTTGGTCTATGATTACATGTCCAATGGCTCCTTAGCTTCTCAACTTTTCCTTCAGAACAATTTGAATGCCTTGGATTGGAAAACAAGGTACCAAATTGCTCTAAGAACAGCAAAAGGGTTAGTTTACCTACACGAGAACTGCAGAGACTGCATCATACACTGTGATGTCAAGCCCGAAAATGTTCTTTTAGATGAGGAGTTCTGTCCTAAAGTGGCAGATTTTGGGTTGGCCAAACTTGTTGGAAGGGATTTCAGTCGGGTCCTGACAACCATGAGGGGGACAAGAGGTTATCTCGCTCCAGAGTGGATAACTGGTGTAGCGATAACATCCAAAGCAGATGTCTACAGCTTTGGAATGATGCTTTTTGAGCTTGTATCAGGGAGGAGAAACTCAAAGCAAAGAGAAGGGGGTAGAAAATTAAAGTACTTCCCAAGTTTGGCTGCAAGAGTTGTGGTCGAAGCAGGTGATGTGATTAGCCTGTTGGACGACAGACTAGAAGGTAATGCAGATGTAGAAGAGGTTGAAAGAGTGTGTAAAGTTGCTTGTTGGTGCATCCAAGAGTCTGAAGCTCATAGGCCATCAATGAGTGAAGTAGTTCAAATGCTCGAGGGAATTACGGACGTGGTCTTACCTCCAACTCCGGGATGTCTTAACTTATTCGATGACAATGAGGAGAACGTGACTTTCTTTGGGAGTTATCCTCAAGACAAGGACGTATTCTCTTCTTTGGTTTCAGACGAGTAGGAAAGAGTGCATCTTTTGTTTCCCCGGTTGATTTAGTTTTATGCTATGCTCTTCCTTAATATGGTTTCTATATGCCCGCTGTGTAGTTTTTGTAAATGGGTTGTTTTGGTTTTGTTTAAATAAGTTTGGCAGATTCAAATGAAATGCCTTGTTTCCAAACGCGTTGGATCCTTGTCTATATTAAAACGTAAAGCTATATTTTTATAAGAAGTTTAATGACGATATCATTGTCTGAGAAAACAGAGAAAAACGCAGAAAAAGAAACAAGTGTTCCTCTGATTTCAGCCCAATAGGTGGGGCTCTTGTCTTCCATTGGGTGACGGTGGGCTGGACTAGTTTTGAACTTATACTAGTTTTGGGCTAAGTCCAATTTATATTTTTGAAAAATTATAATAAATATCAGTTTTCAATAAATAATTAAAATAAATAGTAATTTTGTAAAATATTTGTAATAAATAAAATATTTATCAGATAGCTACAAATTTTACTAATTAAATTATATATTTATAAGATGTAAATAAATTATTTATTTAATAAAGATGTAAATACATCATTTATTTAGTTCACATATTAATACATTATTTATCTAGTATGTAAATAAATTATTTACATAATAAATCTATTATTTATTATAAATATTTTAAAAATCTATTATTTATTTCAATTATATTTTGAAAACTAGTATTTACTTCATTCTCCCTATATTTTTTGTCAAAAAAAAAGAGAGATAATAATAGTATTTTTAACATATTTTCCTAAGTTGAAAGAAGTAAATAACAGTAGTTGCAAAAATAGCATTACCATAAATCCAAACCAACTCTCCTAAAAGATGTAGAGTTTGAACCCTTTCACTTTAAGTTTAAATAAAAAAAGGTAAATAACAAATTAATGAAAATATTGAAGTAATTAGTATTTTTACAAATGAGTAAGTTTTTTACTAAGTAAATAATTTATTTACTAGTAAATATGCTATTAATTTCAATAGTTTTATAAATGTGTTATTTTATTTATTCTAGCTTTAAAAAATAGAGAAAATAAATAGTTATCTTTTTTGCATTTATTGACACAAATACTAATTTCATTATAAATCACGTTGGTCTAGTTTTAAATTTTTATGTCATATAAATTTACTTAAATACTCTACTCTTTTAAACTTAAAAGCATATAAGTAGCTTAAAAATTAAATAAATAAAATATTTGAAATAATAACGTAATTATGTTATATAATTTATTTAATAATTAACTAATAAGTAAGCAATTTATTTATAACTAGTAACTGAAACACACTCCAGTGCCATTTTTAACTAGAATGTCCAGCCCAGTTAATATATATCATGTTAAATTGTTAACAGACTGATACGTATGGAGGGTTCTGGGCCTACTGGGAGACCTCATTAGCATCTACTTTATTAATCTAACAGTTTGGTAAGCACCTTTTTTTTTATATTATATTTAATCTAACAGCATGTTTGATATACTTTTTTTTTTATATTATATTTAAATATAATATAATTTTCCTTCATATATAAAAGCATTTCATTCAAATACCAATCACATTATATTTTAAATCCAATATAATCACTATTCATTATTTCATTTTTTCTATTACTTTTATTAATTACATTATATATTCTCTCTTTCTTTTTTTTCTCTTTACTTTTACCCATCACATCACATATTTATTATTAAAATATAATTCAAATACTTTTCACCCAAACACACATTGCATTCAAATGCAATACTAATACTTTTCTTCTAAAGACAAATTACATTCAATCCATTGATTCAAATGCAATATAAATGAAATATATTCAACAAACAGAGCATAAAAGAACTTAAATTATTTCCTACTAGTCGAGTTAGTCCCTTGTTCACTGACATTCTGCAATTGAAAATTGATGGCTCATCATCATCATCATCATCATCATCATCATCATCATCATCATCATCATCATCATCATCGTTAAGTACATCTCTAATAGAATGCTAAATTAATTATTAATTTTGACATTTAGGATGATAAATTGCTCCCTAATGAAATGCCATCTTCAATGCTATATTTACCCTATGCTCAATTTTGAGACAAATTTGTGAAAATGTATGTATAGCCAATGTCAAAATTTAATATATGATACTTATTGATTGTTAGCTTGACTTTTTCATACAATTATTAAAATATTTTTGGTTTAAAATTAACACAAATGTTAATTAAGGTTCTCTTTTATGAGTTTCGAAATATAATTATCATAATAAAAAGTAGATATAACATTAACCATTAAAGGGCAAAGTAAGAGATCTCAAATGCACTGTTTAATTGTTTTGACATTTAGATATAAATGAAAAATACTCTCTAATTGAGTACTATATTTGATATCAAATTTATCTTATACTAAATTTTGTGACAAATTTACGATAGGTATGCCAATATAAAAATATTTGATTTTTATTGATTATTGTCTTGACTTTTACATGTAATTATTACAATATTTTTATTTTTAATTTATTTAAATACTAAAAGTTCATTTTTATAAGTTTCAAACTAAAATAATAATGAGAATAAACAGAAATGAAATTAGAAATACCAAACATTAAGAGAGGGCAAAAAAATAATTATGTATGTTTGAGTGTTGTTTCCACAATTTTCCCACTTTTTTCCGTTTTTCTTATTAGGCTTATTTATATAGATAATCTACAGATTTTTTTTTTTTTGACATATATCACGTATCATTTACATATTAAATTTTAAAAACAATTATGAAATGAGTGTATCATAATATATATCATAATATATTAAAGAATTAAAAAAATGAGAAAAACTGGCTTTTCTTGTGTTAATATCATAGTATGTAGACGTTGAAATTATTATCAAATTTGTAAAGGCGCATGAATAAAAAAAAATAGATACTACATTTAGATCAAATATATAAAATATAGATAATATTCATATATATATATAAATTGTTTAGAATATATATATGAAGGTTGGATTGAATTTGATTGAATGTTTTACAAATAAAAATTTCATTCGATTTAACTTAGATTGGTTTTCAAATATTGATATTAAGATCAATCAAGGTTAGTCATCCATGAAAATGGATTTGATTAAATTGAACAGATTTGTTTGATCAATTGGATCGAATAGATTTCTATGACGTTCTCTTTATTTGAACGACAATTTTATGGATCAGTACTGTAGTAAGCACACATGTTTGTTTGGCAAAAAGTTGACTTTGGGTTATTTGCTAGTCAATATTTCCATTTTGGGAGTATGTTTCTAAGGTCAAGTCCATCCTAACGACAAGTGGTTGAAAATTAACGGACAAAAACAATGTGAAGCTTCGAAGGTGGCATTGTCCACATCAAATACCCAAGAAAAAGGCTAAACTACTTGCCATATCATAATATCAACTTAAAAAATAATGGAAAGTTTCTTGGTACTTGATGAAATGAAGGGTATTATTATCCTCACACGGTTGAAAGAGATCTGGTATACAAGTAATTAGGATATATGAGAGTAATTTATTTTAGTTTACAAAATGTGGAATTAAGCTGAACTTGTTTAATGCTTAGGTCGTCCTTGTTGGTGTAAAGAAATTTCCAGTTTCGGAAATTCCAATATGCCGTCTTGGAGATCTGCGTGGGGTCCCAAAAACAAATATTATCCGACTTTTTTGCTAATGGACAAAAATTTGAAAGTTGTGGAGTGCATACTTAGAAGCTTCAGTATCATTGTATCTCGGTTTGACCAACCGCGTTAATTCTACTTATTTTCTTGCTACACACTAACAGCTAGCTTTACATATAATAGCTTAACAGCTCTTTCAAAACAAACAGAAACGAAAGCCCAATCTTCAAGTTCCCACCCCATCTGCAAAAATATTGTTCAGCCATGAAGAATAAGAACACCCAACCTAGTTTTGTGCTTGTTGTACTCATCCAGTGCCTATTTTTCAAGAATCATTTGTCCATCGGAGCTGACACCATATCTGCCAACCAATCTCTCTCTGGAGACCAAACCATTGTCTCTGCGGGACGTGGAAACTTTGTGCTGGGATTCTTTACACCAGGTAATTCTTCAAACTACTACTTAGGCATGTGGTACAAAGAAGCTACAGATACTGTAGTTTGGGTGGCAAATAGAGAAAAACCAATAACTGATAAATTTTCTTCAGAACTAAAGATCTCACATGGCAATTTAGTTCTATTCAATGAGTCCAAATTCCCAATTTGGTCCACGAATGTGAACTCCAGTACTAGTTCACCTTCAATAAAAGTTGTTCTTTTGGACAACGGAAACCTTGTCTTAAAAGATGAATCTAATTTGTTAAACCAACACTTTGGGAAAGTTTTGATCATCTAACTGATACATGGCTGCCGGGTAGCAACCTTGGATACAACAAAAAGACCAAACAGAAGTACAGTATCACTTCATGGAAGAATTTAAAGGATCCTTCCCCAGGTATCTTCTCTTTGGAGCCAGTCCCAAGTGACAACTCTGTCGTGATCCGGTGGAATAAGTCCAGTATTCGCTGGAATAGCGGACCTTGGGATGAAAGCCTAGGATATTTCAGCTTAATCCCCGAGATGGAACGTAGTACTTACCTCAACTTCACCTTTGTTTCAAATGACAATGAGATGTATCTAACCTATTTTGTAATTTCAGTAAAACAGAGAAATATCTACTCTCTAAATGACACTGCCAATTTATTAGTTAGATTTGTGATGGATATTTCAGGGCAGTTTAAGGTACTAGTACTAAATCCTAGAAAGAAATGGGATACGTTTTGGTCTCAACCAAGAGAACAATGCGACGTCTATGCTTTTTGTGGGGCATATGGAAGTTGCGATGAGAAGTCCGTGCCCTTTTGCAATTGCATAAGGGGGTTCGAACCCAAGTCGCGGCGTGATTGGGATTCGAAGGATTATTCAGGCGGCTGCATCAGAAAAACCAAGCTTCAGTGTGGGAACATTAGTCGTGCACGTGGAGAGAGAGACAAATTCGTAGAAATTCCAAACATGCTGTTGCCTGAAAATAACCAATCTGAGCAAGTAGTGAGTATTGCTGCATGTGAATCAATCTGCTACAACAACTGCTCATGTTCTGCTTATACTTTTGACAACACTCGATGCGCCATTTGGAACGAAGATCTCTTAAATCTGCAACAACTAGGAGCAAGTGACGAGAGGGGAAGAAGTCTCTACATTCGACTGGCCGCTTCAGAGATTCAGAGTACTAAAAATGGAAAGGGACTAATCATTGGTGTGGGGGTTGGCTCAGCTGTTGGGCTAATATTCTTACTAGTCCTTATTCTGTTTTTAGTATCAATCAGAAAGAAGATAGCGAGCACAAGAAAAGGAATGGAGGGCTCATTGATGGCGTTTGGGTATATAGATTTGCAAAATGCAACAAAGAACTTCTCAGAGAAATTGGGTGGAGGAGGCTTTGGCTCAGTTTTCAAGGGGATACTACCTGACTCTACTATGATAGCAGTAAAGAAGCTTGAAAGCGTCGGCCAAGGAGAGAAGCAATTTCGAGCAGAAGTTAGCACAATTGGGACAATCCAACATGTTAATCTAGTTCGACTCCGCGGGTTCCGTTCTCAGGATACTCAAAAGCGGTTGGTCTATGATTACATGCCCAATGGCTCCTTAGCTTCTCACCTTTTCCACAAAAGTGATTTGAATGTCCTTGATTGGAAGACAAGGTACCAAATTGCTCTAGGAACAACACGAGGATTAGTTTATCTACATGAGAAGTGCAGAGACTGCATCATACATTGCGATATCAAGCCCGAAAATGTTCTTTTAGATGCGGAGTTTTGTCCCAAAATAGCAGATTTCGGGTTAGCAAAGCTTGTTGGAAGGGAATTCAGCCGGGTCCTGACAACCATGAGAGGGACAAGAGGTTATCTCGCTCCAGAGTGGATCACCGGTGTGGCGATAACATCCAAAGCAGATGTATTCAGCTATGGAATGATGCTTTTTGAGCTTTTATCAGGGAAGATAAACTCAGAGCAAGCAGAATCAAACGGAAAACTAAAGTACTTCCCAAGTATGGCTGTAAGTATGGTAGTTGGAGTGGACTTGCTGAGCGTAATAGCCGACAGACTAGAAGGTAATGCAGATGTCGAAGAGGTTGAAAGAGTGTAAAGTTGCTTGTTGGTGCATCCAAGATCATGAAGCTCATAGGCCATCAATGAGTGAAGTAGTTCAAATGCTTGAGGGAATTACGGACGTGATCTTACCACCTATTCCACGATGCCTCCACATATTTGATCACGACGAGGAGAATGTGATTTTCTTTGGGAGTAATTATCAAGAAAAGAGCACATGATCCCCACTATTTTTAGTCGAATATGAAAGAGAAAATGGTTCGTTTCCCCTGTAGATTTAATTTATGCTTGGATTTTTGTTTTTCTTATTCAAGTTTCAACAAGTCCATTGTGTGGTTTGCAAAAAAAAAAAAAAATAATAATAATAAAGGGGGTTGTTTTTTTTTTAAGAGATGAGATTGCCAGGACCAAATGAAGTGCCTTGTACTCTTGCATCTTGTAATCGATGAAAAAAGGAAAAAAAAAAAAAAAAAGAAATAGATTTTTGTTTTGCCTGTCTTTTTTCTTTTTCTTTTTTTTTTTTTTTGGTTAAGATTAAATAAGCATATATGAAGTGCGAGGTTTTCTTTACCCGGTCGCAGAAACGTTTGCTATTTTAATGTGATAACCGTGAAAAGAGCCGTGAGAAGACGACAACTTTCTAAAAGGCTTGCCCCACTAATGGGCAAACGACGAATAATAAGAAATGACTACGATGAGGAACTTGACACCGGCAATAAACAGAAAGGGAAATATAAAGGACAATAGTGGTGAAAACAAGAACAACGTGAAAATGACGATAAACGAGAAACAATAACCAAAAAAAAAAAAAAATGACATTGAGTCAATAACAACGATAGTGTGAATATATAAATCTGTGCCAAAGGGATAATAACAAAAACCTCAGCGTATTTTACTGTAACAACCGGGAAAATTCATTTTTTTCGAAAAATAAATACACAATAGATTTAAGTATTAAAATGTGAAATTAAGCGATTTAATATTGTTTAGAACTAAAATAAAATATTCTAACAATGTTAAAAGATGAAATAATGAGTAATAGTGATATTATGTGTGCGCATATGTGTACCACTCAGAGTATCAAGAAATAAGTCAAGATGATATTATTTTGACATAAAACTGATAAATTTAGGTTCAGCACACCCAAATTAGTCATGATAGCCTGTTAGCACGCTCAAATTTGGTAATTGAGCACAAGAATAATTTTTGATCGAAAATTCGCAGTATCGAAAACTGGTCGAAACAACCCCAGATAAAAATAAAACTGATATATTTGGATTCAGGACACCCAAATTAGTCAGGAAAGCCCATATTGAAATTTTGGGTAAAAAAGTATATAAAGAACGGAAAAAAGTGAAACATCCTCAATTGTCCACATGCTCTCTCTCTCTCTCATCACTTCTCTTTCTCTCTCTACCCCCATTGATGAATAGTAACCGACCACTGGAAACGGTGTCCGTTTTCGACACCGCCGGTGTCATCGGAAAGCTCTCATCGAGCTGAGTCCGATGGTGAGCTGACGCGATGGAGCAGCCGCCGGAGCAAGCCGCACGCGCCGCCTGAAGGTCGCCAGAGCCGAAATCTTCCCGGCGAGATTTCTCCGCCGTCTGGCCACCATTTGCCACGAAACCGGTCCCAAAATGTTTGTGGTGAAGAGTACTACAAAATCCAGGTGGTGGATCGCCTCAACACCGGCAGAATCGCGCCGCCCGAGCTTCGAAAAGTCTGACAAAACGCCGCCGTGGAGCCGCCGTCAAAACCACCGATTCCTGCCGAGTTGAAGCACGCCGCCGGTACAGAAATGTTCGCCGTGAAGAGGGGAGCAAAAGCCCTCAATCAATTTCGGGGAAAAAGTCTGGCACGGCAGAGTTCCACCGTCGCCGCCGTGACCGAGTTTTCGAGGGGCGATTTCTGGCGATAGAGGTGTCGAATGGTGAAATTGAAGCCACCAATGGATTCCTCTCGTCGAAATCTTCAAGATGGGCTACTCACTTTCCACCGTCGCCGCGCGTCGCCACCGGTCAACGCCGGTCAACAGCGACCGTTGACCGAAAACGGAAGTTTGGCCCGTTAGCCTATTTTCGAGGTTTCGGATGCATCCGCGGAGTCGGAATTTCAAGACGAGACCTCAAATATAAAGAACGAGAAATTAGGGTTTATGCCGTTGAGACCGGACTGCAATTCGGTATAAATTCAGACCCCTTTACGTTCCGCAATTTAATTGTTTGGGACTATTATGTGATTTTATAATTATTGGTATGAACATTATGGAAAAGAATGTATGTAAAAAGAAGAAAATGGCTGTAATGAAGAAAAAGAAAAATATGTGATAATGTAAAGATTTTACGTAAACAGTATGAGTTTTACATAAAATCTAGGCCTCTGGCATAGTACGTGATAGAATTAGATTAGGATAGATGGTTTTCAGGCGTTTCCTAAACACTGGAACCTCAAAAATTAAGGGGAAACTCTGCCGAAATTTCTAAAAATGGCACCAGGGGTAATATGGGAAATGAAGGGTAAAAATATGATCGGGAAGGGAACCCGAGCCCCCTCGAGGAATTAGGGCATGGAAAAAGGAATGGGTAAGTTACAATTAGTAAACCGACCCTTCGAAACCCTAGAACGCAAGAAAAACATGAAACCGATTCTTAGGTCGGAATAGTACTTTCCGAGGGCCGGGAATATGAAAAATTGGTAAAATGATAAGAATGATCCAGAAAGGGTCTGATAAGATTTCAAAAAGTTAATTAGATAATTTTGGGTTTAGAAAATCCAGTCTAAGCATGAAAATGAAAATGTTATGGTTAAACGACCCATCAGGGGCAAAATGGTCATTTTGCCCAAAGATTCTCAAATTATAGGAAAAGAGCCCCAATGACCCCGGAATAGGCGAATGAAGTTTGTAAAAGCCAAAATTGAGGTTTAAGTTATGAAAAATCACGTTAAGGGTAAAATTGTAATTTTGTCAAAAGTTAGGGGTAAAATCGTAATTTTTCAAAAAGTTGGAGAAAAATTCGAAAAGGGCCATTAAAGTTTAAAAAGTTGTTCTAAGGCTATAATTAAGGATCATAAGATCAAAATCAAGCTTTTTAATAAAATAAAAACTATAAATGAAAATGTGATTAACGGACAAAGTTTGTCTGTAGGAACCTAATCCAGAAGCGACAAAGGACGATGATGGATTCTAAGAAGAGGATAAGTACGCTATGAGTAAGTTCAGACATTTACCCATCTGCAACTATGAACAAGTTTATCGTGTTTATATGTTTTGAATGCAAATGTCATGATGTGATTTATGATGATGTTATAGTAATACTATAGCAATACTATGATGATGTTAAAAGTTATGTTTTAATAAATAATTCAAAAATATATATATAAATATATGTATATATTGAATTATGAAGGAAAGGCATTATAAAAGCTTTATGAGAGTAACGATGTGATAAAGAGGGATGGAAGAATGGAAAGAGTAAAAACAAGAATGTTATAATAGAATGCATAAGAAAGAGATGAGGTATGAAATGAAAGAATAGATGTTTTATGAAAAGTTTTATGGAAGTTAAGTTATGATTGATAGAGCAACGATGATCGGTGATGAAAGGAATTAAGAAAGGGATGTTTTATGAGGACGAAAGGATAGATGTTTTATGAAAAATGATATGAAAGCAAAGAGTTAGACAAGAAAGAAAAGCAATGATAGGTTATGATAAAAGGTATGATGAATGTTTTATGAAAAATGATATGAAAGCAAAGAGTTAGACAAGAAAGAAAAACAATGATAGGTTATGATGAAAGGTATGATGAAAGGATTAGAACATAACGATAAGATGTGATTGATAGAATAGAACGATAGGCTATGATCGATAAGCTATGATTGATAGAAATATGATGAAAAGATACAATAGATAGAATGATGCAAATAATAACAGAGAATAATTGTCTGCACTTAACCAAATGTGTTCTTGTTTGTTATGATGTGATATGAAGTGATGTGATGATATATAAGTAATATGTGCTATATATGTTAAAGTGTGATTAACATAATTCACACAAATAAAATAAAGAATTAAGAAAAGAAAAACAACGAAAGAACATATGTACCATGAAATGTTCTATGAAAAAATGAGAAAGGAAAGAAAACGAATGTCATGAAAAATACATACAACGAAAAATCAATATAAGAAAAGCTAAAAGAATGCAAGATAAGAAAACTGAAAACTTAATGTTGGCGTACCGGTCTCCCTATATGGTTGAGACTTCCGGTCTATATCCTCCGCGCAGATATGGTGCTACCCCGAAGTGTGGTAGATTATAGGATGAACCAACCCCGCAGGTGAGGTTTTATGTGACTGTGAGGTAGGTTGGTGGGTAGCTCCCCCTCCTCCCACTGTCAGCGCGCGACTAGGTATGTTCAACGACGGGGCCCACCAGTGAAAGATAAGAAAAGAAAAGAAAAGAAAGTGAAAAAGAAAGGAAAAGAGCGAGAAAAGAAAAGAAAAGAAAAGAAAAGAGCGTGAAAAGAAAAGAAAGGAAAAAAGAGTGAAACGAAAAGAAAAGAAAAGTAAAGAACGACATAAAAAGAAACAAACGATAGGAAAGAATAACACAATGAAATTGATGAAAAATAAATAAATAATAAAACGAAGTTAAAAGAACATAATAGAATTAATATATGTGATGCGATGTATTTGATGTTATATGTATGGAATGACACGTTTTCACGCGATGTTATGCTAGTGTATATGTTACTAGCTTTTAAGATATGAAAGATTAAGAGATGATGATACAGCGATAGAAAAGCTATAAAGGATTAGAACAGAAAGTTAAGAATTGATAGGAATGAAAAGCAAAGAAATGAAAAGATTGGATTAGAATGATAAGAGATGATCGATAGAATGATAAGAACGATGAACGAAGAAATAAATGAGCATGAAGAAGCTAACATAATATGTTATGTTTCGAGGATATGTATAGACGATGTGTATGATGTGTATATATGTGATGTCATATATTCTAGTAATAATATATATTACTAGTATTTATAAGTTAATGAATGTATGTTTGAACTTACTGAGCATCTAGCTCATTAGTTGTTTATATGTTGCAGGTAAGCAACCTGTTAGTTTAAAGTAATATGAGGGACAACGGACGGATCTGCACGTGCCAAGGGACTGGGCGAGAGTATGGTACTACCATGAGTCTTTCGCTGAGCGTTCAAAAAGGAAGATGAAAGAAAGAAATTTATGAAATATGTGTTATAAGAGTATGATAGAGATATGTATAATATGTAAGTTAAAAGAAAAAAAAATTTGCTATAGAAATTGCTTCCGCTTTAAATGAGAACGTTAAGAAGGGAAAGTTAAGTATGTTAAGTAAGAGGATGACGCCCACGAGGTTGCCAGCCATCGCGGTGGGCGTCAGAGTTCGGCTGGTTGGTATGATAACGTAAGTGGGGGGCGTCACATTTACATTTGAATCCAAAAATATTTTCTGTACTTTATAAAAATTCTCAGATTATCCTCTCTCTTTTTTTTTTTTTTGGGTAAATGCTCAAATTATCCTCTTTGTTCTTCTAACATCTAACAAAATCCGTTATTGTGTTTTTTTTAATTATACAAAATTCCCTCAAACGTTATATACATTCAGCCATATCGTTGCTCTCGGGCGTAATCTGCACAACCCATATACGACATAACGTTTGCATGGTTATTTATTTAATCTCTTCTTTATACCATAAGTAAAAATTAAAATTAAAATCCTTTAACCACACTTGTGGTTTGGTGAAAAAAATTTGGAATTACAGCCTATACCACACTACACTCAATCACTATCTATAGTAACGCGTATATGTTTGTTTGGAATGGGCTCTTCGTGATTATTTTCCTGGCAATAAGTTGACTTTGGGCTATTTCCTGGTCAGGCTTCCATTTTGGGAGTATTATCAAAAGTCTACTTTGTCAGCTATAAGTGGTTGAAAATTTACAGACAATATATTGTGATGCTCCTGTGAAATCATAAACCAGACTCAACAAAAAGAAAGACGCAGTGAATAAATAAATAAATAGATAAAAATTAAAACTAAAAAGGAGAGATTATATGAGAGAGAAAAGAACCGTAAATGAAATATATTCTGATTGAATCACTAGATTTAAGCTCCTAAGCATTTTAACCATGTGCTACTTGGGGACCTTTTATCTTTTGATCTTGATTCAATTAGAGCATTAGAGTGTGTGGCCATCTTAATTTCATCTTTGGTGTAAAGAAACTTCCAGTTTCAGAAATTCCAATCTTGCAGATCCATGTGGACTTTGATAATGGAGAACAATGTTTTCTTTTTGACTTTTTGATAATGGAGGAGACTTTGAGGACTGTGGAGGGTAGACTTAGAATCTTCAGTGTTATTATCCTCCTAAAATGCCACTTATTTCTTGTTACATCTTAGCAGCTAGATTTCAAAAACAGCTTAACAGCTTTATTCAAAGTACTGCCACTTCAAATGGCAATCTCGTCTGCAAAAACTTGTTCAAATATGTTTTTCAAGAAGGCCCAACTGAGTTTTATCCTTGTTCTCATCCGGTGCTTGTTTCTGACGGACCATTTGGCCATTGGAGCTGATACCATCTCTGCCAACCAATCTCTGTCTGGAGACCAAACCATTATTTCTACAAGCGGAATCTTCATCCTCGGGTTTTTTACCCCAGGTACTTCTTCAAACTGCTATTTAGGCATTTGGTACAAAGAAGTTGCATCTACCATAATTTGGGTGGCAAATAGAGAAAAACCAGTATCAGATAGATTTTCTTCAAAACTAAGAATCTCACATGGCAATTTAATTCTCTTCAATGAGTCCAAATTCCCAATTTGGTCCACGAATGTGAACTCCAGTACTGGTTCACTTTCACTAGAGGCAATTCTTTTGGACAATGGAAACCTTGTCTTAAAAGATAGATCTAATTTGTCAAAACCAACATTGTGGGAAAGTTTTGATCATCTAACCGATACGTGGTTACCGGGTAGTAAACTTGGATACAACAAAAAGACCAAACAGAAGTATAGTATCACTTCATGGAAGAATTTAGAGAATCCATCCCTGGGCCTCTTCTCTTTGGAGCTAGTTCTAAGTGAAAATTCTTTTGTGCTCCTGTGGAATAAGTCTAGGATCCTATGGAAGAGCGGAGGTTGGGATCAAAGCACTGAGTCTTTCAGCTTAATCCCTGAGATGAGGCTTAGTGATTACTACAACTTCAGCTTTGTTTCAAATGATAATGAGATCTACTTAACCTATTCTCTTATTCCAGACAAAAAGAAAAATATCTGCTTTCTCAATAACACTGTCAATGGAGTATCAAGATTTGTCATGGATGTTTCAGGGCAGATTAAGGAACTAATTTTGATGCCTAATAAGGAGTGGGATGTGTATTGGTCTCAACCGAGAGAGCAATGTGAAGTCCATGCTTTTTGTGGGGCATACGGAATTTGCAAAGAGGATTCGGTGCCCTTCTGCGACTGTCTGAGGGGGTTCGAACCCAAGTTACGACATGATTGGGATTTGTGCGACTACTCTGGCGGGTGCATCAGAAAAACAAAGCTGCAATGTGGAAAGACTGAACGGGAAAACAGTGAGAAAGAGGGATTTGCAGAAATTCCAAGAATCTTGATGCCTGAAAATGGACATTCTATGAAAGTAAAGAATATTGCGACATGTGAATCAATTTGCGACAACAACTGCTCTTGTACTGCTTATTCTTATGACAGCACTGGATGTTTCATTTGGAATGAAGATCTCTTAAATCTACAACAGCTCGGAGTAGATGACAGGAGGGGAAGAAGTCTCTACATTCGATTAGCTGCTTCTGAGTTTCGGCGTTCTAAAAACAGCAAGGGACTAATCATTGGTGTTGTAGTTGGTTCAACTATTGGATCAATAGCTTTACTAGCCCTTATTCTGTTTGTAGTATTAAGGAGAAAGAAGAGAGTTTGCATAGGAAAAGGAATTGATGGCTCGTTGATGGCTTTTGAGTATAGAGACTTGCAAAATGCAACGAAGAACTTCACGGAGAAATTAGGAGGAGGAGGCTTTGGTTCCGTCTTCAAAGGAATATTGCCAGACTCTACCATGATAGCAGTGAAGAAGCTTGAAAACATCGACCAAGGAGAGAAGCAATTTCGAGCAGAAATTAGCACAATTGGGACAATCCAACATGTTAACCTAGTTCGACTTCGTGGGTTCTGCTCTGAAGGTACTCAAAAGCTGTTGGTCTATGATTATATGTCCAATGGCTCCTTAGCTTCTCACCTTTTCCAGAAAAGTAATTCGAATGTCCTTGATTGGAAAACAAGGTACCAAATTGCTCTAGGAACAGCAAGAGGGTTAGTTTATCTACACGAGAAGTGCAGAGACTGCATAATACACTGTGATATCAAGCCCGAAAATGTTCTTCTAGACGCAGATTTTTGTCCCAAAGTGGCAGATTTTGGGTTAGCCAAGCTTGTTGGAAGGGAATTCAGCCGGGTGCTGACAACCATAAGGGGAACAAGAGGCTATCTCGCACCAGAGTGGATCACCGGTGCGGCAGTAACATCAAAAGCAGATGTCTACAGCTTTGGAATGATGCTTTTTGAGCTTGTTTCAGGGAGAAGAAACTCAAAGCAAGTAGAATTAGGCAGAAAATTCAAGTACTTCCCAAGTTTGGCTATAAGTGTTATAGTCGAAGGAGGGGATTTGCTGAGCCTATTAGACAACAAACTTGAGAGCAATGCAGATGTAGAAGCAGTTGGAAGAGTGTGTAAAATTGCTTGTTGGTGCATCCAAGATGATGAAGCTCAGAGGCCATCAATGAGTGAAGTAATTCAAATGCTTGAGGGAATTATGGACGTGGGCCTACCTCCAATTCCGCGTTGTCTCCTTATATTCGATGACAACGAGGAGAACGTGACTTTCTTTTAGAATAGGAAAGAGAACATGTTTTGTTTCCCTTCTTGATTTTTTTTTTTTCCATTTTTTTTAATGCTCTGATTTTTACTACTAGCGCTTTTAAGCTACTTGTGTAGTTGACATAAATGGTCTGTTTTGCTTAAGAAACAAGATAATATTGGAAGGTTCAAAATTTCAAATGAAGTGTCTTGTTTCCAAATGTCTTCGATACTATATTTTAAGGGGGGGGAAATCTCTACTATTACTTTTTTTCCAAGAGCCAAAAAATAAAAAATACAAAATCGTAGGTCTTTCTTGTTGTGACAATCATATTCATTACTTCAAAACACACAGAACAGAACGAGTAACTTTCAACAAATATATGATGTTCTGTTCTTGGATCTTCATCATTTTTTAAATCCCATCTGGATTTATTCTTGAGATTTTATTTTACCTGGCTGTAGAAAACAACACTAGCGTAAAAATGATAAGTAGAAAACGACAACATACTGAAAGGCCAACCCAAAGTGTGTAACCGATGACGATGATTGTTTAGGTACGACAATAATGTAAAAATAGCACCATAGCAGTAAACAATACGGTGAAGATACATGACAAGCATAGTGAAAACAACAAAACGTGAACATGACAACAAAAAGGTAACAATCACAAAATGAAAAACGACAGTAGTCAAGAACAAAAACAATGCAAATAAGTGATGGAAGAAAATGGGTAAAACGACAAGAGCATGACAAATGAGGGGAAAAAAAAAATCAACGGATACGTGGCAGAATGGTCTTTTTAAGCATTTTTGTAATAAATATGTTAGGAATTGTTAAATTAATAAAATAGTCATTTTTAAAAGATCATCAATGAATGATTAAACTTATCAATATGTGTATTAATTGGTCAATACAGTATTGACCTATCTGACTGACAACATTTTAATAACCAACAATTATTTTTCTATTTGTTATAGAATTCTGTTATTTTTTAAATAAGCATTAAAAAATTGCTATTTGGCCTAATTTCTTAAAATAATGAAAAGTAACCGTTTTTAAAAAAAATAATAAATCGACTAAACTTCATCAAATTCCATTAGAATTGCATGTTCTATTAATTGGTTTTGATGCTAATCTTACATGCACGGTGCCAAGTCCCATTATTTGTTTTTACTCAAACCTTTTTTTTTTTTCTCTTTTATATATTTATTTATTTATTTGCTCTGAATTCTACTCAATCTCTTGAATATGCAATTTTCAAGTGTCATACATCTGGTTGGAGTTTCACCAATGAAATATATTGGAAGTCAAAGAAATTTGAGAGAATGAACTATACAACAGAAAATAATTGAAGTAAATCACAATTTTTTAAAATATCTATCATAAATTACAGATTTATCCTATTAATAAGTTATTTATATTAGATTTATTAAGTAAATGATTTATTTGTATATTATAAATATATTATTTACTTAATAAAATTTATATTTAAATGATAAACCTGTTATTTATTATAAAATATTTTAAAAATCTACTACTTATTTTAATTATTTTGTAAAAATGCTATTTCCAATAATTTCCTGAAGAAATTTTTTGGTTGATCACATGATCTATAATTAAACAAAAATAGGGGTTGTTGAATTACAGAGCTAAACTTTTGAGAAAAAAAAAAAAGATAAAACTTTTTCTCGATAAAAATAAAATAAAAAAAAACTTCAACTGGTAGCATTCAAACAAAACAAAAATATTAAATTGTCTATTCAATGTCAACTTAAAACACGTGCATGTAGGGGTGTTCGTCGGGTGGGTTGGGTGGATTTTTGGCATTTTTCAACCCATCCAATGAAGATTGGGTGGGTTGAAAAATTTTTTCACCCACCCAATTAACCCAATATACAAAATCGACCCACCTAATTAAAGTTTGGGTGGGTTTGGCGGGTTTTTCGGATTCGTCGGGTTCGGCAATTTATAAAAACAAAATAATAAAATATGACTTAAAAATTTAATCACAAATCAAAATACAAGCTCAAATATTCAAATAAAGAAGTCATATAAAGACAATAAGAACTAATTAATACATGTTTTTAATGAATACTAAGAAATATCAATCACAAAGAACAAATCTATTTCACAAGAATAATCTCTAACTCCAATGTGTGTAGTAACAAGAACTAAAGTCAAGCAAATTGAAATAAACTTGAAATCTTGTTCCTAAATCCTAATAGAAAGGAGGATCAGGGGAGGCTAGTGGCAAGTGGTGGCTAGGGTTGGGTAAGGGCAAGGCACGAGATGAACACGGGTTTGGGGAGACAAAAATGAATACGTCGAGGGGTGACGGCCGATGGTCGAAGAAAGGGATGATTGGAGGAGGCTGGTGGGACATCGGATTTGGTAAGGGCAAGGCACGAACTTTGGCTTGGGGGGAGGCATAAATGGGAAATGACAGTCGGATTAACAAAATTGACTTAGGTTAATCATTATATTTTTTCTAAATATAAAATAAATATAAAAAAAACACATTTATTGGGTGGGTTGGGTTTTGATCGGGTTTTAGAATTCCAACCCGAACCCACCCAATTTGACATTGGGTTAGGTGGGTCAACCCGACTTTTTTTTGGGTCTGACGTGGACCCAACCCGTCGGGTTTTCCTTGGGTGGGTTATTTAGATTTTCGGATTTTTTGTTCACCCCTACGTGCATGGAAAAATGTACCATACACCATTACAATGAGGTGAGGCAATATCATCTATTTAACAGACTTGTAGCCCAGAAGAAACGATATGAAAGTGATGGCGCAGGTAAAGAAATTTTCAGCTACAGAAAGTCTGGTTTAGGGATTTACCGGTTTTTGTGGGAATCGAAAAAACCCTCCCTATTGACTAGTGGCCTTATGAATCTGATGGCACGTCTTTTGATCTTGTGTCATCCAATTCACGAAGAAAAATACCATTTGTTTTACCGCTAGAAAAGTACATTTACCGAGCAAACCATATATTTGTATTATATTTAAATATAATATATAATTTTTATTTAAATATAAAATTATTTTATTTAAATATCAATCATATCATATTTTAAATTTAATATAATTATTATTTACTATTTTATTTTTTCTATTATTTTTACTAATCACATCATATATTCTCTTTCTCTTTTTTTTTTCTGTCTACGTTTACTTGTTACATTACACATTTATTATTAAAATACTATTTAAATACTTTTTATCTAAACACACATTATATTCAAATACAATGTAAATACTTTTCTTCCAACTGCAAATTACATTCAATGTATTACATTCAAATCTAATGTAAACACAATGTGTTTATTAAAAGGAGCCTTAAAAGTTAGGTTGTAAGTTACCTTGTTATAAACTTTAAGTGATAAGTTTTTTTAGATTAGTTTTTATCTTATAAAAAATAATCTTTATGTTTATTATAAATAGTAAAATCTATACAATAAAATAAAATTAAGAAAAATCTAAATATAATCTTCCATAAAAAAATCACAATTAGCTTCCAAAACATATTAAAAACTTAACTATAATCAATCTAAAATTGTTCTTCTCATTTTCTCATCACATATCATTCTGCTTCCACTCCGAACTTCTCTATCATTACATCTTACATTTTTTTATCTGTAACATGAATTAACTTATATAAACAAGACTTAATAAGATATTAATATCTCACAAACTTAAATAAAAATATTTAATTTTATTTTTATCACTATCACTATCATCATCATCATTATCCAATATATGTCATTATAAATATAAATATCTTTGAAATTTTGTAAGTTTAAAATATCATCATATATTGTGTCCAACATTATACTATTATAGCATGCTAGTCACGAAAAGAATAGGGTAACAAATCCTAAATTAACTATGACAAGAAGTCTACTCACCAGTCATCATCAACATAAGAGTATATAATATTATTTCAAAACATAAAAATACATATACTTATTTTTTATTAAAACGTGATCATAAAATAAGTATTAAAATATCATAATATCATTATTAACATCAAAATATATACTTTAATTAATGTTACAGGTGAAACCATACTTACATAAATGCCTTATTTAATCGTTTAAATTTTTCGATGGTGACATAACAATTAAGATCCTCTGGTGCTTGCCTCTAAAACCGTTCATGTCATAAATAATAAATATAATAAATTATTAAAAAGTCATAATAATTCATATATTAATCACATTAAAACAACACCTAAAAAGACTGATTTCATCATCCAATAATATTGAATTATAAAAACACAATAATTTAACAACGTACAAAAACTAACAATCAGAACTTCGTCTCTTTAAAGATTCATATAAATTCATACAAATAATTTGAAACTGATCTCAGAAGAAAGTAAACATCTAAAACTTTCTAACAATATTTAATTCGATAAAAATAGAGTTCATTTGTACCCTTAAACCTATTTTTTGAAATTTAATAACAAAACTTTATTAAAACTAATAGTCAAACCTTTGCCATTTTGAAAATTCATAACAAATCATATAGATCTCCAAATGATCTAAAATCAATCCAAAAAAAAAGTAGAGATCCAGAGCTTTCTAACGATATTAAATTCATAAAAAAACAAAGTCCGTTTGTACTATTAAATAGAATGTCAAATAATAAGTATAAAATCTAAAAATTATGACAATGACCAAATCCAAATTTTTTTTAAATATAAAATAAAATAGAAGAATTATTACCATAACATGCATGATTTACATACAAACAAATATAGTCCTAAAACATATTTCAAACCCATAAAATAAATAAATAAATAGCTCACTCCAAACAATATCATGAATAAAAGATGAAAAATCCTAAAATCGTCTAAATATAATCTTAAAACATATTTCAAACCCATAAAATAAATAAATAACTCACTCTAAACAATATTATGAATAAAAGATGAAAAATCCTAAAATCGTCTACACAAAACATAACATATTCCTAAAGATAAAACATAACATATTCCTAAAGCAATAATAAACCATCATCAATTGATTATATGGCTGTTGCGATATTTTTTTATGTAAAACCGTATGTGTACGGTGTCAAGTTTTAATAGTATAATGGTGAGAAGGGTTGTCGAATCCACAGGAAAAAATATTTAGATCTTATTAATTACTGTAATATGAGAGATATCAACTTTATTTAGAAATCGATTAAATGGAATTGTAAAGTTAAATAAACAAATAAAAAGAAACAATTAACGAATTAAAATAACGAATGACAATTAGCAAGAAAACTAATATGATTAAACACTAGAGATTTGATTTCATCTAACCTTCAACTATGTTTTTCATGCCAAATACCAATTTATTTTCCTAGTTTATAAACCAAGAATCCTAATGTATTTAATTCTCTCTTCCAATCGCTAAATCAAATGTATTCCTAATTCCTAATTTCCACATTCCTGCGCCAAAACTAAGAAATAGAAATTCCTTAAGAACTTGATTCTCTTGAATGGTTTTCAAGGTGATTAACCGTTTCCCAACCAATTAATTAGCCTAGGTTGTTTTATCCATGTTCCAATTCAATATTCCCCCTCCTGGGCGCTAAACATCAAATTCAAAATCATCTAAAAGTTGATCAAAAATTTAGAAACATTAAGAACGGAATAGAATAAATAAACTAAATGGAAAAATTAAATAAATGAGATTGAGACTCAAAACATAGTATCTGGTTAGACTACATCAAATCCCTAACTAAGACTTTAGCCAAGCATATTCAATATAGAAATAGCCATGGTGTTTATCATATCAACAATAAAGAGAAAGAAAGGAATTAAAAGATGAAAACTCTTGAGAAGCCATCTTCAATCTCCAAATCCATCTCCTCTAGGCTAGAATAGCCTCCAAACTCTTTAGGGTTCGTTCATCTGCCAAAAAGTCCTCTCTCCTAGGTCGAAACTTGGCTATTTATAAGAGAAACACCGACCTAAAAAACCTTAAAACACTCGGCATAAAAATCACAACTCGCCGCAGCGGGAAAGGATCTCGCCGTAGCGAGTTTCGGGCTTCAAAATTCATTGAAGTTTTACGTGTAACTCGCTGCGGCGAGATTGATTCACGCTACAGCCCCTGCAAATCTCACTGCAGCGAGTTTGGTTCCGTGCAAACCATTCCTCGGGTGCTTTTCTCTCCACTGCCAAAACGAAATTCACCGTAACTTGATCTTTTAGCTTTAGAAATACGCCCAAATGCTTAAATCACCTACCTATTCAAGTGTGAATAAAACACACTAAAATACCAAACATAAACTCAGAAAAACCAACAAATTGCTAATGAGAAATATATAACAAATGTGCGTTATCAAATACCCCCAAACTTAGTATTTTGCTAGTCCCGAGCAAAACAAAATAAAACTAAAAGACACAACTAAAACTCAACAATCAAGTGATCGAGTAGTAATTCAATTTCATCTAAAAATTATCTAAGGACTGAACAAACCTGCAACTCATCAAAAATTTTACAACATTATAACTTCATATGTTTTTCACTCAAGTACCGATTTCATTCAACTTTCTAACTTTTGAGAGTGTGTGTGTGCAATTCCTTTCTCTTTAATTATTGTCAACCCAAATAGGCTCATACAACCAACAATCATAAAACAATTCACAGAACTTCATATGCCAAATTTTGAAGTCACTTTGCACTAATATAGGCAAAATGTACCATTGACAATCAAAAGAACTTTATTGGTTTATAAGGAGGCTTTAGCTGACAAATTTTTCTTTTTTATTTTTTTTATTTATTGGACGATCGCTCATGTCACCACTGCCTTTTGATGCGAATGCCAACATTTGTGATGAAGGCACCCAGTTACTCAACAAAGTCACTATTAAGAAATGTTGCACTCATATCTTGAGCTACTTTTTAACGTAAAAATACACATGGGGCTCATATTACTCCTGGTTACTAGGTAGCTCAAGATAGCAAAGTAAGTCCATATATTTATTTTATTATTTTTTCTTTTTTTCTTTCTTTTTTTTTCTTTTTTTTTTCACTGCTTAACACCCCCAAACTTTTTCTCAACAATATGATTGCCTAGGATTTCACCTTAAGTAACTCTCAAAGTGGTTCTAGAGTTCTCATAAAATCACAAAATGATCACCAATTGCACAAACTTTCTCTAAGCTAACAACAACTAAGCAGTCAGGAATATGTTTTTTAAAATAATCAACAAGTTACAAAGTAAAATTCCAATTAGCACAAGAGTAAATCACACACCAAATCACAATGTTAATCAATTTTAACAAGTTGTAGGCAATTCAATCATACATATTAACAACTTAAGACTCCATTAAATCACCACCCAATCAAATTTTTTTTTTTTGAACTTGAACTTGTTCTATCACCCGTTGATGATCCTAATTGCCTGCCATTGCTTCAGTCTCAAGACCGAACCATACAGCTCTGTTTCTGTCATCTTTCAGCTCTGTTTCTGTCATCTTCACCTTCTTGAGACCGAACCATACAGATACCTGTTTACATGTCGAGCAAAAACAAGTTCAATAAAATTAAAAAAAAAATACAAATCTAAATTAAAGCTAATATCACTTGATAACAATATTAACCAAATCTAAATTATTTCTCCCCGGCAACAGCACCAAAAACTTGTTGCGATATTTTTTTGTATGCAAAACAGCAAGTATATAGTGTCAAGTTTTAATAGTGTAATGGTGAGAATGGTTGTTGAATCCACATGGAAAAATATTTAGATCCTATTAATTACTGTAATATGAGATATATCAACTTTATTTAGAAATAGATTAAATGGAATTGTAAAGTTAAATAAACAAATAAAAAGAAATAATTAACGAACTAAAATAACGAATGACAATTAGCAAGAGAACTAATATGATTAAATACTAGAGATTTGATTTCACCTAACCTTCAACTATGTTTTTCATGCCAAACACCAATTTATTTTCTTAATTTATAAACCAAGAATCCTAATGTATTTAATTCTCTCTTCCGAGCGCTAAATCAAATGTATTCCTAATTCCTAATTTCCACATTCCTGCGCCAAAACTAAGAAATAGAAATTCCTTAAGAACTTGATTCTCTTGAATGGTTTCCAAGGCGATTAACCGTTTCCCAACCAATTAATTAGCCTAGGTTGTTCTATCCATGTTCCAATTCAATATTCTCCCTCCCGGGCACTAAACATCAAATTCAAAATCATCTAAAAGTTGATCAAAAATTTAGAAGCATTAAGAACGGAATAGAATAAATAAACTAAATGGAAAAATTAAATAAATGAGATTGAGACTCAAAACATAGTATCTGACTAGACTACATCAAATCTCTAACTAAGAATTTAGCTAAGTATATTCAATATAGAAATAGCCATGGTATTCATCATATTAACAATAAAGAAAAAGAAAGGAATTAAGAGATGAAAACTCTTGAGAAGCCATCTTCAATCTCCAAATCCACCTCCTCTAGGTTAGAATAGCCTCCAAGCTCTCTAGGGTTCGTTCATCTTCCAAAAAGTCCTCTCTTAGGTCAAAACTTGGCTATTTATAAGAGAAACACCAACCTAAAAAACCTTAAAACACTCGGTATAAAAATCGCAACTCGCCGCGGCGAGTTTCGGGATTCAAAATTCGTCGAAGTTTTACGCGTAACTCGCTGCGGCGAGATTGATTCTCCCTGCAGCCCCGGCAAATCTCGCTGCAGCGAGTTTGGTTCCGCGCAAACCATTTCTCAGGTGCTTTTCTCTCCACAACCAAAACGGAATTCGCCGTAACTTGATCTTTTAGCTTTAGAAATACTCCCAAATGTTTGAATCACCTACCTATTCAATTGTGAATAAAACACATCAAAATACCAAATATAAACTCGGAAAAACCAACAAATTATCAATGAGAAATATATAACAAATATGCGTTATCAATGGCCTCCCTAAATCATCATTTCGTAATATTCCTCTTACCCATCAAAATATTACAAAGAACTTTTGTTGGAGACACCAAAATCATCAGAAACAATAAACCAAAAAAAAATCATAGTAAAACATATCTTTCTTAATAAAATTGTCTTTTTCAGTTTTGAAAAGATAATACTAAAAGGGAATAGAGAAATAATGATAATGGTGAGTGGTGAGAGAGGCAGAGAGATGAGAGAGAGGGGGATGGCAAGAATTTACGTGTGATTTTTTTTTTCCTTACTTTCTGTTCTCTCTCTCTCTGTTTTTTTTTTTTTTTTGGACTGTAACTAATACTATTATATATATAACTCACAGTAGAAGAAAATTTGCAGAGCATCTCTATTGCTTGTACATATATATTATAAAAGGAAGGTAGATTTATAAACCTCCCAAAATCACTCAGTTGACAAACATAAAGAAAAGAAAAAATAAATAGGAAATACAACTAATATGAGAGTTGGCAATCACCAATAAATTCATAAATTCCTTGATTCAAAGATAGAAAAGAAAGAATATCAATATTTACTTATTACAAAGATTTTAAAAATAGAATCTATAATATTGAGTAATAATTAATTAAAAAAAACATTATTAAGCAATCATATAATTTTATCAAATCATCACATAAAAAAATAATTCAATATGACATTATAATAAACTCAATATAATATCATTACATTATTCATATTATTTTCTATCATCCAATTTTAATATTATGTTAGCTAAGATTTAGAGCGTTACATTAAGCCTCGTAAGTCTTGTTGTTATAAACTTTAAGCCTTAGTGAGACTGTTAATCGTAGTTCATCTGTCTTCTGATTTCTTTCTCTATTTCTTTTTAATCAAATAAAAGGTCTACCACCATCAAGTATCCAATTTGTCAGCGTTGCAAGTATCCAGCTTATTGAAGAAAACAAATGAACAGAGCAGCAAAGAAGCAAACGACATTCAAATGAATAAGCAGCACTAACTGATAAAACGACGACAAGTCCATTGAAGGAAAGATTAAAAATTTTATCAACACTATTGAATATCGAGAAATTTGCATATTGATTTGTAATTATATATATATATATAGCTAGAAGAGAGAATAATTGGAATAAGCATTGTTGGCACTATTTTTACTTTAGCAAATGCATTTAAAATTTATTATATAATTATGGTTAATTTATCTATTCTTAATAAATAAATTATTAGTCTTTAGTAAATAAACTATTTTTTTGGTAAATTTATTATTTCCTTAATATTTTTAAATATTTTTTATTTATCTCAAATATTTTTTTAAATTGTTAGAAAATAGTATATTTGTTCTGTTCAAGTAAGAATTTATTGCTACTTCTAATTAAATGGGTGTCACAAAAAGTAGTAGTATAACCGTGTGGATGCCTTAGCATTAGAGTGTTCTTGCTTTTAAAATTTTGGGCTTGACGGATGCATGTTTATGTCCAAAACGTAGCACTTAGATCTATTTAGGGGATTTTTTTATAAATAGTATTTCAACGTCTCATTTTTAATACTCACATTTACTTTCTTTTTATTTCATTTTCAAAAAATTAAAATTTTAAAAGTCCATAATTATCTTATTTCAAATTGAAATGAGATCATTCTTATATTCAAATACTTACAACAATTAAACGAACAAAATAAAATCTATTTTTGTAAATTTTTTTAAACAAAATTTAAAATTTTTGCATTATTTTTTTATATCACTATTCATTTTCAAAAATCATTTCCTAAATACACATTTTCAAACCAACCTCTAAAACTTTATCCCTAGATGTCCCCCAAATTAACCCTTACATCGGCAAAAGCCAACAATGTACTAGAGTCGGTATATCCGGACATATTACATTCCTTTTTGCTTGCTTATGAGAATTTTAACATATCTCGTGTATTTCTCAGTGGATTGATGTCCAATTTGAACTCACGAGGGGCAAAAATGTAAAAATTTACATGTTACATGGTCCAATAATAACAATCCGGACTCACTCAGACCACCTTCATCTCTAGGGATAACGTATCATAAATGTACACTTCTTCGGTCATAGTATCCTCTTGACTATATGAAACGAGGATATTCATTTAAACCTGCCAATCTTATTCTTACAGAAGCAAAATAAGCCATTTATGAACAAAAAGCAGAGCATATAACAAAGTTAACAGAGGAAAACAATACAAGATCAGATTTGTATTTGGCTGAAAACAAAGCAGAGGTGGTACTCTTGTCTAGATACTTGAGTGTTAATCCCTAAAGAAAACTATGCTCTCCCCGTTTTCATTGAAAAAGTGGAGATAGCGTGGTATCGGAGGCATATTCACCTCAATAATACCCTCAAGCATCTGAACTACCTGACCCATTGATGGCCTACGAGCTTCATCATCTTGAACACACCAACAAGCAACTTTGCACACTCTTTCAACTTCTTCTACGTCCGCATTACCTTCTAACCTTTCGTCTAATAGGCTAAGCACATCGCCACCTTTGACTACAACGCTTGCTGCCATACTTGGGTAGTAATTCAATTTTTCACTCGATTCTATTTGTTCTGAGTTTCTCCGTCCTGAGACAAGCTCAAAAAGCATCATCCCAAAACTGTAGACGTCTGCTTTGGATGTTATCGCCACTCCGGCAATCCACTCTGGTGCAAGATAACCTCTTGTCCCTCTCATAGTTGTTAGGACCCGACTAAATTCCCTTCCAATGAATTTGGCTAACCCAAAATCTGCTACTTTAGGACAAAAGTCGTCATCCAAAAGAACATTTTCGGGCTTGATATCACAGTGTATGATGCAGTCCCTACACTTCTCGTGTAAATAAACTAGCCCCTTTGCCGTTCCCAGAGCAATTTGGTACCTTTTTTTCCAATCCAAAACACTCAACTTATTTTGGTGGAAAAGGTGGGAAGCTAATGAGCCGTTCGACATGTAATCATAGACCAATAGTTTTTTGGTACTTCGAGAGCAAAAGCCACGAAGTCGAACGAGATTTACATGTTGAATTGTCCCAATTGTACTAATTTCTGCCCGAAATTGCTTTTCGCCTTGGCTGACGCTTTCTAGTTTCTTCACTGCTATCAAAACTGAGTCTGACAATGTCCCCTTGAAGACAGAACCAAATCCTCTTCCACCCAATTTCTCTGAGAAGTTCTTTGTTGCATTCTGCAAATCTTTGTAACTAAAAGCCGTCAATGAGCCCTCCATCGCGTTTCTTGTGCTAACTATCTTCTTTCTCCTTAACAGTAAAAACAGAACGAGGACAACCAGAACTACTGAGGCAACGACGGAGCCTACCCCAACGCCAATAATCAGTCCATTCTTATATTTAAGACTCTGGAACTCTGAAGCAGCCAACCGAATGTAGAGTGTTCTTCCCTTTTTGTCGCCTGCTGGAAGTTGCCGAAGATCAAAGAGATCCCCTATCCAAATGGAACAGCCATTGCCATCGAAAGAATAAGCTGTGCAAGAGCAATTATATAAGCAGGTTGATTCACATGATGCCATGTTCCCTACTTGCACAGATTGTTTGTTTTCAGGCGGTGACATGATTGGCATTTGAAGGAATTTGTCTCTCTTTCTTTTTGCAGCATTGTTGCTCCCACATTGCAGTTTGTTTTTCCTGACGCAGCCACCGGAATAGTCCTCCAAATCCCAATCACTTTGTGACTTGGGCTCGAACCCCCTCAAGCAACTACAGAATGGTAAGGAGTTTTCATCGCAGTTGCCATATGCCCCGCAAGAAGCATAGACTTGACAAAGTTGCGTCGGTTGACACCAATAAATGTGCCATTGCTTGTTAGGCATCAATATTAGCTCCCTCAGCTGCCCTGTAACATCCATCACAAATCTAGATTTTTCATAGGTAGAGTAATCAACAGTAAAGGTAAAATAGCTCTCATTCTCATTTGAAACATAGCTGAAGTTAAAGTAATAATTGAGCTTCATCTCCGGGATGAAGCTGAAAATACCAGTGTTTTGATCCCAAGGTCCGCTGTCCCAGAGCTTCTTGGACTTATTCCTTAGGATGATAAAGGAGTTGTCACTCGGGATGGGTTCCAAAGTGAATAGGCCCGGGGCAGGATCCTCTGGACTCTTCCATGAAGTGAGAGTTCTCTTTTTTTGAGTCTTTTTGTAGTACCCAATTCTGCTACCAGGTAGCAACGTATCGGCGAGATGATCAAAACTTTCCCACAATGGTTTTGACGAATTCAATCCATCTTCTAACACGAGGTTTCCATCATCCAAGAGAACAGCTTTAACCATCGGAGAACCTGTGGTGTTCACATTTGCGGACCAGATTGGTATCTTGGACTCATTGAAGAGAACTAAGTTACCTTGTGAGATTCTTAACTCCGAAGAAAATCTATCGGAGACTGGCTCCTCTCTATTTGCCACCCAAACTATCGTCTGCTGAGTAACTTCCTTGTACCACATGCCTATGTAGTATTTTAAGGAGTTACGCCGTTTGAAGAAACCGAGTACAAAGATTCCGCCGGCAGAGACAATGGTCTGGTCACCAGAGAGGGATTGGTTTCCAGTGATGGTATCAACTCCAAGCGGGAGATGGCTCTCGAGAAACAGGCATAGGATGAGAAGAACAAGCATGGATATTGGTTTGGTCTTCTTACTTTGCACAAGTTTTGTTGCATAAAGATAGGCCTTTTTTTTTTTCTTTTTCCCAATATGAGGAGAGAGGGAGCGGAAAACGAGTTTCAGTCGTTCTAAAGATGTTAAGGTCGTTTGCCTAGGCATAAAGCTGTTTATTTATAATGTAAAGAAAGTTGTAAGCAAATTTTTTTGTTAGAACTTAAATTTGTTTAAATGAGGTGTGATAATACTGAAGCGCCTAAGTACCGATATGGTCCTCCAATAGCTGAAGATTAAAAATTAAAAAAAAAATAAAAAAAAAAAAGGAAGGTGAACTCCATAAATATCAAATTGTCAAAAAGTTTTGGAACTTGAAGCTATCAATCCACTACCAATTATGACGTTAAAGAAAAATGAAAAAGCAAAGAAAAAAGATCATGCTACTAGTTAATTACTCTAAACCGAGATTGATAATGACCATTAGAATTCGATGCATACGCGCATTTATCTTTTCTTGTAGTGCTTTCAGTTTTCTCGCTATTTAACGAACTGATCTTTAGGAATAGGACAGATGCATTGTTTTTAACCAACACGTAGCATTTAGATACGCTAAAGTCAGCAATTTCTACAGTAACTAGATCCGGACAGCTGATTTCTTATCTTTTGTAATTTGCTTGGATGTTTCACATATTATCGTACACTTCTCATCGGATGGTTAAAGTTGGACATCAAAAAGTTTACTTTTTAATGAAGGGTTGTGATTTGAACTTGATTTGATTATACGTAAATAAGGCTTTGCCTTTGTTATTACCTAAATGAAGGAGATACGTACCTAGTCGTGAAAGGGAAATTTGAAGAGGTTCTTTGGCCTTTTGTCACCCGAGGGCTGCGCAGCGGTGCGGCTGATACATGTCAAATTTGTACATGATACGTGATCCAATAGTCATGGTACAAGGAATTTTACTCAAAGAGAAATTGAATGCTTTTTGACTTTTAACAAACCGAAGACGATTTTTCTACCTCTTTAATGACCAAAATACCCTTTTATACTGTGGAACAACTTTTTCACCTTTTTTTTTTTTTTTGAAAAAAAAAATTTACCGCAGAAAATGAGCTTTTTAAAGTTCTGAGAAGAAGAATAACAGGAAGATAATTACTCAACAAATTAAAAGGCTGTATCTGATGGGCTTAATAGACAGCAAATAAGGGCATTTTAGTCAGTTTAATGTAAGGCTTCTTAAATTCCGGACATGACAGCCATTCTTTAAATTTACCTTAAATTGGTATGTTCTAGGAATTAGTTGTCAGTACTGAGCCTTGTACCCATTTCTCTCTCGCTGTATTTCTCTTTTAACACTCCCACCATACAATACAACTACAAAAGTTTTAGTACGTTAAAGTATACCTTCCCTTTCTCTGCAAAAATTTTTGTGGCCATGGATTTCAAGACTTTCCAAAGATTCGTGCGTCTCATTATTTTACTGTACCTATTTATCACCGCCAGCTTTTCATCCGGATCCGATACCATCTCTCAGAATCAATCCCTGTCCGGCAATCAAACCGTCGTATCGGCAGGCGCGGTCTTTGTACTGGGATTCTTTACACCAGGTAACACTTCAAGCTACTACGTAGGCATGTGGTACAAGAATGATCCTACACGGACCATACTTTGGGTGGCAAATAGAGAAAAGCCTGTCTCAAATAGATTCTCTTCGGAGTTAAGAATATCGCATGGCAATTTAGTTCTCTTCGATGAAACAAAAAAACAAATTTGGTCCACTAACATTAGCTCCAATGCTACTTCCGTGCGAGCAGTTCTTCAGGATGACGGGAACATAGTAGTCTCGGACGAAAGAATTATTTTATGGCGAAGTTTTGATCATCCGACCGATACATGGCTGCCTGGTAGTAAGATTGGATTCAACAAAATTACTAAAACAAAACAAGTCCTTACTTCATGGAAGAATATAGAAGATCCTTCTCCAGGCCTCTTCACGTTTGAGCTAGATCCAAGTGATGTCTCGTATATCATACTCTGGAATAGGTCAAGAATCTATTGGACCACAGGACCTTGGACAGGAGAGATCTTCGCTTTAGTCCCCGAGATGAGGCACAACATGATCTGCTATTTCAAGTATGTTTCAAACAATAGCGAAACCTCTTTTACTATGTATGCTGACAACTCTTCTGCTATTTCTAGACTCTTGATGGATGTCTCAGGGCAAATGAAGCAGTTCTTGTGGCTTCCTAGTGATGGATGGAATTTGCTTTGGTCTTTTCCGAGACAACAATGTCAAGTTTACGCCTTTTGCGGTGCATATGGCAGCTGCAGTGAGAACTCCTTGCCCTTCTGCCGCTGCTTGATGGGGTTTCAGCCAAAGTCGCAGAGTGATTGGGATTTGAAGGATTACTCTGGTGGATGCATGAGGAAGACTAAACTACGGTGTGGGAATAACAGTCTTGCTGATAGTGAAAAGGACAGATTCCTAGAAGCTCCCAGCATGTCATTCCCTGAAGATAAACAATCCGAACGAGCTGAGAATATCACAGAATGTGAATCAAGATGCCTAAATAAATGCCCATGCACGGCTTACGCATACGACGACAGTGGTTGCTCCATTTGGACAGGAGATCTCTTAAATCTCAACCAACTCACAGCAGGTGACAGTAGTGGAAGGACTCTTTATATTCGACTAGCAGCTTCTGAGTTTCCAAGTTATGGAAAAAATCAAAAAAAGCTTTTTTGTATTGCGGCGGGCTCAGCTGCGGGTTTATTAGTGCTTCTTTGTCTTGTTGTGTTCTTCACTTCGAGACAGAGAAAGAAAACAATTGGAACAAGAAAATCAATATCAGGGGGTTCGTTGACGGCATTTGGTTACAGAGATTTGCAAAATTCAACAAAGAATTTCTCGGAGAAATTGGGCGGAGGAGGCTTTGGTTCGGTTTTCAAAGGTACATTGCCAGACTCCAGTGCAGTAGCAGTTAAGAAGCTCGAAAGCTTTGACCAAGGAGAGAAGCAATTTAGAACAGAAGTTAGCACAATTGGAGCAATACAACATGTAAATCTTGTTCGACTCCGTGGATTTTGCTCGCAAGGTACTAAAAAACTATTGGTCTATGATTACATGGCCAATGGATCTCTGGATTCACACCTTTTCCATGACAATGATTCAAACGTTTTGGACTGGAGAACAAGGTACCAAATTGCTCTGGGAACCGCAAGAGGGTTGGTTTATCTGCATGAAAAGTGTAGAGACTGCATCATACACTGCGACATAAAACCCGAAAACATTCTTTTAGATGCTGAATTTTCACCCAAAGTGGCAGATTTCGGGCTGGCAAAGCTTGTTGGAAGGGAATTCAGTAGGGTCTTGACAACTATAAGAGGAACAAGAGGTTACCTTGCACCCGAATGGATTGCAGGAGTGGCTATAACACCGAAAGCCGATGTTTACAGCTATGGAATGATGCTTTTCGAATTGATATCAGGCAGGAGAAACTCAGAGGTATATGAAGACGGAACGGTGAAATTCTTAGCAGCTTCAGCTGCGAGTGTTATAGTCGAAGGTGGCGATTTGTTGAGCCTATTGGATCCAAAATTGAATGGAAGTGCCAATGTGGAAGAGCTCAAGAGGGTTTGTGCAGTTTCTTGTTGGTGCATTCAAGATAATGAAGTTGATAGGCCGTCAATGGGTCGTGTAGTGCAAATTCTTGAGGGAATTGTAGAGGTTGACTTGCCACCATTCCCCCGATCTCTACAACTCATTGTTGAAAACCATGAGAGTGTAGTTTTCTTTACCTGAGTCATGCTCAACCAGGATTTTCATCCAAGACATCTTTGATGCTATTGTTTCATATTTTCTTTTCTTTTCTTCCTTCTTTTGTTTTTTTTTTTTTTATGTTTTTATTTTTAGTTTTAGTTTTTTGCTTGTGCTTTTGAAGCCAAGCAAATTTTAGTGTTGTTTGAATTGTAAACTAGGCGCCAATACTTTTATTTGTTACATTTAAAAAGCACTTAAATAGCTAAAAGAACTGTTGCATTGATGAATCACAGCTCAAGAGGCAAGATGGGAGGAAGCTAGAAACCTCGAATCCAAAATTTTCCGGCTTAATCATAGGGTGTGGACCGTCGCGAAGAATGTGGTACCAGTCCAGTCCCAATATATATAGCCTTTGTATGAATTTTCGGACTGCTACCATAGGCCTTTTTTTTCTATAGGGAAAATAAGCTGTTTTTGTAACAACCAAGAATTTTCATCTTCTCAGAATCATTTTTTTTAATTAATGTAATGATATTTTTATACATATATATATGAATGATTTAATACTGTTAGAATAAAATAAAAATATTCTAACAGTGTTAAAAAAAAAAGAGGATAATAATAAAAATGATAGGGGCTAGGGACAAAATTAAAGAGTTTAAGGTAAAAAAAAAAAAAAAAAAGAGGGGGGTATGTTTTTTCGGCTGAAAGAAAAAAAAAAGGGGGACGGAGTTAATTAACTCCTTCACAGTCCCCCCCCCCCTTATTATTTGCCTCTGTATACGCAAAGAGACAGAGAGCGAGAAAGGGGAGAACGAGCGAGAGACAGAGGGAGACTTCGGCGAGAGAGGGAGAACCGGCGTGAGAGGGAGGCAAAATCCGGCGAGAGAGAGAGGGAGAGCGACGGAAGAAGATTTTTCTTCTTCTTCTTCTTCTTCTTCTTCTTTTCTTCTTCTTCTCCGGTCGGTCTTGGCGTGAGATTCCGACGGTGAGCCGAAACTTCGGCGGCGAAAAACAAGAGAGAGGGAGCGCGAGAAAAGGGTAAAACGCCGACAGAGAGGGGTGAAAACGCGAGTTCTTCTTCTCCTTCCTCCTTCCACGCGGATCGGCACTGTGCAGCCGTGAGGGAGCCGCGACTTCCGGCACCTCCAAGCTCAGTTTTTCTTCGATTTTTCTTCCAAAAATCGCAACTTTAGTTCCTCTAGAGGCAAAGGAACGTTTTTGAACCAAGGTAACAATTTTTCCTTGCATTTTGGTGATTTTCGGATTTTTATATAGGTAGTGTGAAAAATTGTTCACATGGAAATATTAGGGTCCGAAAATGGTTAGAAATGATTGAGGATGGGTTAGGAAAGAATATACGTGAGTTTGGGAACTTAAATGCTAAAGTTTGAATAGGTTTTCTTGAGAAAACCGAAAATGTACAAAGTTAGAGTTTGAAAATTGGATGATTTTTCATGATGAATTTGTGGTTCTTTTTGGTGAAATAATTGAACTTTATGATTGTTAGCTTGATGATTTAAGTGAAAAAAAATGGTTATAAGGGTTATATTAACCATAAATGTGTTTGGGTTCAATTTTGAATAAGTGATGGTTAAGTTTCTTGAAATGGGATTTTGGAAATGTTAAAGTTGGTTTTATTGAGTTTAGAGTTAAGAAAAGAGATTGAAAATGGTTATGTAATTGTTTGGGAGAGATTAGTTAAGTTGAAAGTTGAGTTGGAAGTTTGGTTATTAAAATTGAATGTTTTTATGTTGTTGGTGATTTTGAATGAATGAATGAATATGGAAAATGAAAAAAATGGAAAAAAATGATGAAAGTGATGATTGATTTATGGATATGATTTGGAATATGTTAATGAGTAATATGTGGGATTGATAAGCATTTTTCATAGAACGTTTTGAATGTTCTATGAAAAATTAGGCCTCTGGTATAGTAATTGGCAAGTACCTAAGTTTTGAGGCGTTACTTAAACGCCGGGACCTCAGTTTTTAAGCGGAAATGCTGTCGAAATTTCGGTAGCGATAATGAGGTGAATTAGTTGTAAGAAACTGAGATTGAGGACATTATGGAGATTAGAATGTTAAGAAAAAAATTGGAGTGTTAAGGAAAAAGGGTGAAAACAAAATACCAAAGATAGTAACAATATTTTTAAGAGTTGAATTGGAGGAAAAAGAGAGGAATAAGGAAATGTAGAAATTAATATAAATCTTTTATAAAAAAATGAAAAAAAAATGATGAAATGAATATGAGAAATAATCCATGATTATTTCTATTTTAGGAAACCCAAGAAGTGAAGGAGAAAGTAGTAGCAAAGATCCAAAAGGAATCACTCTTGCACAGATACTGTAAGTACAAACATTTACTTGTCTACCCACAAACTGACTAACTTGATATGTTCTGTGACATGAGTTAGATTAAAAAATTCATGTTAGAAATGCCTTAGGAATGGTAGGTATGCATGATAAGTTATGATCAAAAAGCTAAAAGAATGCAAGATAATAAGACTGAAAACTTAAGTTGTTGGGGTACCGGTCTCCCTACAAGGTCGAGACTTCCGGTCTATATCCTCCGCGTAGATGTGGCGCTACCCTGAAGGTGCGGTAGATTATAGGATGGACCAGCCCCGAAGGTGAGGTTTTTATATGACTTTGAGGTAGGTTGGTGGGTCGCTCCCCCTCCTCCCACTGTCATCGCGCAAATAGGTACGTCCAACAACGGGCCCACCAATGAAAGTGAAAAGAAAAGAAAAGAAAAGAAAGGAAAAGAAAAGAAAAGAAAGGAAAAGAAAAGCAAAGAGAAAGAAAGGAAGATATGAAATGAAATTTTGAGGATGTTACAATAAGTTATGATAAAGAACCTCAAATACTAACTTATGAGGAATTAAAATTGCATTATGTGACTAACCTTAGAGGTTATGCATGTTAGTTCTTTGTTTGTATGTTTGTACTTACTGAGTCTAGCTCACAAGTTTGTTTGTGGTGTAGGTAATAAAGGTAAACAACTCAGGACAGGATAGAAGGATGATGGGACTGGCAGACAGATTCAAGAGATGTCATGGACAAGGGGGACGGACCCGCTATGCTTTCAACTGCCAGAATATTTTTGTATAAGCATATGTTCATATATATATTTATATATGCAGACCATGTGTAAATGAAATGGAACAAAAATGAAAAATATATATATATATGTTAGTATGTTTTGAGAAAAATAGAAGTTGTGTAAATATGTTTAAAAAAAAAATTTTCCCAAAATTTCCACTCTATTTTGAAAGTAAAGACTTTAAATTACACTTCCGCAAATGAAAAGAAACGTTTATGTATATAAAGTTAACGAAGAAAGAGATGGCGAACGTCGACTCGGGCGAGCTGGGTCGGCGGGCGCCACAGTTTTAGTCCAAACTCAAATATCTTAATGAGAAATGATCAAAAGACCTACACTACATCTCTATGTATACAAATTAGCATCATAGAAATAAATCGTTCCCATTATGTAGTCGAACAAAGCAACAAATGAATGGGTTTTTTTTTTTTTTTTTAAATCCAAACAATATTACTTGAACAGCATTGAATAAGGAAAAATGAAACATAACAGAGTCTAGCAAAAAAAAGGGGAGAGAGAGAGATAGCAAACCCTAAGGGTGAACAAAAAACCCAATAACCAGACTAACCTAACAAACCTACCTAACCCAACTCATTATAATCTGAACCCGTCCAGCTCGATTAAGATATCAACTCAACCTACCCAACCCGACTATTAATTGGGTGAGTTTGGGTTATGTTTTTCCAAAACTAACTTAACCCAAACCCACCTAATCTATTAATATGTAAAAATAAATATTTTTCATACCTCATAATATATAGTATTTGTCTTATATTTTATATTAATTACTTGCTAACTTGTTATATTTCATATTATATGAGTTTTTATTACTATTAGTTTGTTAGTTTACAATTTTTATATTTAAACTTGTTTTGCATATATTTTATTTTTATACTAGTTTTATAACTTATGAAATAATTTTGAAACTTTATAATACTAATATTATACTGAAAGTTAGTTTTCTTTTCGTATATTTCTTATTTTGGGTTGAACGATTACTTATATTTATTTTTTTTATTTTTTTATTTCTTAATTATATTTAATCCGACCAACCTATCCAATCCACTCAAAATTTAATTTGGCAGGTTGATTTTAAACTTTGGATTAATTGGGTGGGTTGAATTTGAAATCAACTCACTTAAACTTGATTTGATAGGTTGAAAATTCTCAAAAATCCACCCAACTCACTCGATATTCACCCATAGCAAATCCAACTCTCAAGAAACTTGGGAGTGCTCATGCCTTTTATAATTAAAAATGTGATGTTGCCCTTTGTTATCTTTATAAATTATATTTTGTTATCTTTATAAATTATATCCATCCTCTAATTGGTGGAGTGGGCAACGGGAGCTAGGTTCAGAAACCCCCACAGTGCACCACATTAAATGAACCTATCAATTTTCCCCGCCTAAAGAAAAGGGATTTTTTATCCTTAAAATTACGGGTTATTTAAGTGGGATGAAATCAATAATATCTTCTTTTTTGCTGATTTGGTTCGTAAAGATAGGCAGGTCATATAATCCCTGCATCAGCCACTCACTTTATTTATTTTCATCTCTTTCCTGAAACAATTTGAGAGGGTCTTTAATCCGCATAGCATATAAATAGAACACTTAAAAAAAAAAAAAAAAAAAAAAAAAAAAAAAAAAGATGACCATTATGACTAATAGATCACCAAAATTATATACAAGTACCTTTTTCTTAGAAGATGAGTATAACTTAAAATGCTCGCTTGCACTCATGGAGAAACATGTATACACATTTCTATTGGCATTTTAAGCCACACTTGATAAGAAATTTTTTTTTTTTTTTTACGTGATATGATCTAAACCTTCTGTTCTTTTATATTAAACAAAATAAAATTAACAAGGTTAAAGTTATTATTGAGCAAAATATCTAAAGTACTTACAAAATTATTGACTTTAGCTTAAAAAAAAAAACGTATATCATTTCTATTTCCTAGTTTGGAAAACATTAATGGAATGAGCAACTCTTGTGCCAAAGGAATTCCCATTTTGATTACTTTTCATACGTATATTTCTTCTTCCGGTACAGACAATAACAAATAGACAATAAATGGGCTGGAAGGTACCAAAAAGATTATGCCATCCATTCATTTCTCTTGGCGACGTGAGAAAAAAGCTCAGCGTTAGAAACTTAAGCGTAGCAAAATCAGATTGTAATTGGATAATAAGTAATCAATAACATGGTGTAATTTTATTAATCTGATAACACTTGAGATACAGAAAATTAAATAACAAATTTGAGTCACTTTCTCGGTCTTACTGTTGCTTTTATATTTACTTTTAACATTGATCTTCCAAAAAAAAAAGAAAAGATGTTTAACTTATATTCCTATCTTTAACCAACTCCATCCTTATCTTGTATTGATACATATAGTAACAAAAAACCACTGGATAAGCATTTTATTGATAGTTGAAAAAAATATTGTCAAAAGTTCTCAACAATAGACCCTATCCAAACACATTTTTCTTAACCACCCAGACTAGTAGTACTTCCTAGTCATTATAAATTGAAAGATTAGAAAAGGAAGAGATTGTACGCCATATATATTTAACAAAAAATTAATGCGCTTTTTAAACTTATATATATATATATTTATCCTTGCACTCCATCTTCTTTATCATCATAAATTTCACCTTTACTCCAACTGATTTCTGAACCCCTTTTGCAGTTTGAGCTGTCCTCAAAGAACAAAAGATAAAACCTTTGTCGAGCTGGGAACTGCCAAGACAGGCATGTGTATAAATTTCACTTTGGAGACTTTGCACCAAAAAAAAAAAAAAAAAAAGATCACCGTTTATTTATAAAAAAATGAAAAAGAAAAGAAAAGAAATCACTATTATATATGTCAACGCACTCTTAAAGCCTTTATGCTATTGTGTAAATAAATATTAAATTCTTATTAAAAAAATAGATATTCAATTCCACAAAAAATACATAGATATTTAATTAGTTTCACAAGGGTACCGTTTGTTCCCACCAACTCCATTCCCACGTGGCACACAAAGTTAATTAAATGCTAGTTGATCAATTAATTTTTAGATGGCAAATGTTGTGGTACTCCAAATCCAACCATCTTTTTGGTAGGGTGTTAAAGCAATGCTTGCCTATTTTTGTTGCATTAATTAGGGAAGTTCTCTTTAAAATAATAATAATAAAAAAAAAATTTAAAGAAACGAGTTTTCAAGAACAATAGTTTATTCCCCACCCCCCTAATTCTCTCTATTTTCTTGTATTAATTTGCCACAAGGCACCAACTTGCTAACCGTCGTATCGGGTTAGATTTGGACAGCATTCCAAGATGAGAGTAATACTATTCCATCTGAAACAAAACAAAAATAGTGGCAGATGAATCATATCTGGATCTTTAGGTTGTGTTAATGAACTAGAAGAATTTCAACAAGAGAACATAAATAACAAAGGTTGAATTTGAAACACAATTGTTTTATATGGTTGTGTTGATTTAGTATAGGCAACAGTGAAGCATCCAACAATGTGTGTGTCAAGCCACCTAATAAATGATCGTAAAACCACCAATGGAGTTCTGCAGTGAAAATGATGTCTTTTTAATTTTTTATTTTTAGGATATCCTTGTATTTAAATACTCGTATTCCCAATTAAAGATTCCATCTAGTCAATAGGGTCAGATTTGCATCTCTTTTGAAGCAACGAGGGCTAGGGTTTTGCTCTCTATCTTTTTCTCCCTCTCAAACTTATCAAATACTAGGGTTTCCCTTTGTATATGACTCCTACTGTCATTATTGTTGACAAGATCTTGGTCGGAGCATGCCAGTGTCCGAGGCTGACAATGTTGTGACCACCGAGAGCAATCAACGGTTTGACAATAAACAATCTAAGATCCTACGAGATATTAGTGATTTGATGATTAGTGACAATCTTTTATCTTCAATCGAGCCTGATCGATGTCTTTCAAGTTGCGGTACACAACAAAATAGTTATTATACATGGACAAAAATTTTATAGTCGATGTTACTTTCTATTCACATTTTGTTTTTGTGTTTTTGTTTTTGTTTTATAATAAAAGAGGTAGTTCTCGCAATTCTGATTCATATTTCTGTTTGTGTTTTACTCAAATTGTTCTCCAATAATATGAGTATGTTAGTTTCGTTAATAATAAGGTTAGATGGAATTTGTAGTGACCTCTGTATTACGAGTTATTATCTCTCGATCAATCAGAATATTTCATTAATTGTATATGTATTTTTGAAATAAGTTTTATGCCTACCTAATTATAGGACTATAGAGGAATTCAATAAATTTTCTCATTATTGAGTCTTGTGTCTTTACCATTAAGCTTCATTAAATTTTACTGATGGAATTAATTTTAATTAAAGATTGTGTCTATTGTACCACAAGGTCGTTTCATATTTTGGTGTTTGTATCTTTTTTAATATAAATGATAGTTTTCTTTGAAAAAAAAAAAAAAAAAGAAGTCGGATTTATGGTAATGTAAGCAAAATTAGGCCATTCTTTGAACAATATTGCAACACGCTCCTAATAGGTCCCGGGATGCCTTCTATAGAAAATGAAAATGAGAGTAAGATGGTATTAATGATCAGTCTTTCCAAAAAAAAAAAAAAAAAAATAGGTCACTTGATAAAGAGTACGGCGCAAAGAATTAATGGCATTTAAAGGACTGATCACATAAATTCAAAAAAGAAACATTGAAGATTAGTAATGAAGATCTTTGGTGATCTGAGTATATATATATATACACTTTGGAATTCTCTTTCCCTGAATTCCATTTCCAAGAAAGAGGAGAAAGGGAAGCATAAAGGACTAGCTAGCTACGGACTAGGAAGTAAATGAGAAACAGAATGTTCTGTTTCTCCTCCCCACCAAACGTTGAAACAAAAAATGGAGCAACCGCGCACAAGAAACTCATAGCCTTTGTCTCTAGTGAGCAGAGCAGAGCCACTTTAATTTCAGGACCAGAAAACATACACCAACAAGCACGAAAGTAACCATTTTTACGTCAAAAACTTAATGCCCCTTGCTTCTTTTCAAACAGCCCTTCCAATGTTTAAGGCGTTTTTCTTGTGATCCTCCGACTCCATCTCCGGCGACTTTATCACGTTCCGTTGTCCCGGAACACCGGCGTACCACGATAACGGAAGCAAACAGAGCCAAATTGATGTGAAAATAATTGCACTTAACCTACCACACAAGATTGTCATTGCTAGGCTAATTAAAAGCATGAATAGGCCTGTGTTCATACTTAAATGGGGTTTTTCTTTATGTTCTTCTTCATTACTCTTGTGGCCTTCTTTTTGTTTCACTGACTCGGACAAACTCATCAATGAAACAACGGATTTTGGTGTCAAACTAGATGAAGATGATGAAGTACAAGGACTGATCACTTCATTTGGTGATGAAATCATCGGTTTATCGTTACTAAAGCCTAAATCCAAGGACCCTCGTTTTTTACTAAATCCCTTTCTGTCACGGATTCTCTTCGCCTATAAAAATAACAGGAAATAAAATTATATATAAGCCCAGAACACACAAGTTTAACATTGAAGAAACTGATAAGATCACTAACCAAAATTGTTTCGGAGAACACTGCTTTAACCACGCGAGAAAACGTCCTCTTCCCGGGGCGCCGAACAGTTTTCGAGCTTTTTTCCGAATTCATCGAGCACCCACTTTCCGAAACTTTCATATCATGATCGATGTAATCAGCCCCGGATCGGTCGACGACGCTTGTGGGCTCATGAATCACCACGTCCATGGATCGAAAGCAATGCAAAAGCTTGTTTCTGGAGGCGGTTTTCATAATAATATAATCTGGCCTAAAAGGAGTGATCTTGTTTTAAGGATGTTTAAAAAAAGTGTAATGGAGGAAGGAGAAAGCTAGAGAGAAAAAAACAGAGTTTTTGGGGCGTTGGTTGTTTTTGGGAAGTGAAATGGACTGCAAGTTGTGTCCTAGTTTCGGTGGATAAGTTTGTGATTGTTGGTTTGGTAGCAGTTTATATATACATGTTTATATAAATCTCCCACGGCGGTTTTGGAGTTCATCCTGATTTGGGCTTCTCTCACTTGCCCGAATTCATCGGTCAAGGAGTGTCTGTGTAACTGTGTTTCTTGTGGGTTGAAGGTACGAAGGAGAGTGTTGGAGACGGGCAGCGTTTGGGATTGCCTGCCCCTGACCGTGTGGGACAGGTTTGGGGGTTATAACTTGCCTTTGCAAAATTTAGCAGCCGTTTAGAACAATAATTCCATACGGAGTTTTTCGCAATTCAAAAATCTACATCTTAACTTTCCCTTATTTTTCCTTTTTCATAAAACTCTAATTTTAAAATTCTATAAAAATTTTAGTTTAAGTTAAAATGATATTATTTTTCTTCAAATTGTACAAAAATAAGATAAATAAAAAAATATCCATATTTGTATATTTATTTCAAGCCTAATAAGATAAAATATGAAATTTCCAAAAATGAAAAGTATTGAACAAAAAGCAAAAAATAAAAACAATTAGACTCAAGTAATTGAGGAAACACAATCAGAATTTTAATCAAAATTTCTAAGTCAAGTTATTACAAAAACGAAATTACTTAAAATAAAAAAATAGAAAAAAAAAAAAAAGAAGCCCTGTTGAAGGTCTAAATGATGAAATTTGATCAAAAAAAAGACATCGTAGTGACAAAGCAATACGACGAGTTTAGTTCGTTGGCACCTTCCTACCAAAAAAAATTGTTTTTTTAAGAAAATTGCGAAAATAATACCTTTAATGAAAATGTTAAGAATTTTTGCTTCGGTGATTCGGATTTTTATTCTGAAATAATTTTTTATTTGATATTATAATATGACAAAAATCTTTAAATCATGGTTGGTATAATAATATTTTAGAGATTTATTTTTTTGGATATTCCTCAAAAACCCCTTATTTTGACAGGCCCTAAGAAAATCAGAAAATTACCTTACTTCACCTTGGAATATCCGAACGCGCCTTGAAGGCCCAGCTCTTGCTGCACTGCAGCTTTGAACTACTTGGTAAATAAATGACGAAACTGCAGACAACAACATTTTTCACTCACATGTAATAATTTTTAATTTTACAAGCGTTTTTTTAACATGTTCTTACAATATAGCATAAACTATAGTAAAGTTTATTTGGGAAATTTCACTTTTTGTTTTAATTATATTTAATAATTGTTCTAATAATTTTTTTTTAAAATTTAATTTTACGTGATACAATTTTCGTTATAATTAATTTTATGTGGTTCATTGATGGAGAGGCTCTAAAAAAAAAAAAAAAAACCAAAACCAAAAACCAAAAACCAAAAATAATAATAATAAATAAATAACAACAACAATACATCCATTCTCCAAAATAAGCTTTATAGGAGTTGTGGAAATAAACTCAGCAACCCAGCTAATCCTATCAACACCATCAATATCAAAAATCAAAAAGAAAACTTCAAAATTGAAGCAAAAAGATATGTCTACTAGAAATTTTAGTTCTTCAATGGTTCATTTCTCATCAGGATCATAAGGCCTTTCACACTGACATAGATACTGTCAAGGAACTTCTGAATATCTTCATTCTTTGTACTAGACATTTTGGACCGAGACAAAAGCTCGATATCATTTCAATCTAAAACGAATTCATCTTTAACTTTATCAGTCCAGACAATAAACTCCAACCACGATTCAATCTTGAGATGGCTCTTTCCGGTAGCCACGTTACTATGTCACTAATGAGGCACGTAGACGTCGATGTTTAGGTTGCTTGAAGTTCCTGGTAATCGCTTTTGCCATTTGGTGCACACCTTGATCTAAAGTCCCTTCGAGATCAGTGATGAAGTCGGAATTTTTAATTAGGAGGCTAAGAACTATATCTTAACAAATAATTAGGAGATTATTATGATTAAATTTTTATTTTTAGGTAGTTATTATAAAATTTTATTCAAAGTTATAGGTCATTTTTCCAAAAAAAAAAAAAAAGTTGAGGTGGTTTGAGTCTCCTCTAGTCCTTCATTACATGCCTGTCGGGATGCCGTCATCTTCATTTTTGCATGGAATTTGAAGTATTCGAGCCTATTGCCCAGACAAGCTTCCTTCTAATTATCTTCTCGGGTAAATTAATATCCAATTACCTTAACAGGATGGTATTAACTTGAATCAGCGATCACAATCAGAAAAAATTATAGCTACTAATTAATCCCTTTTAATTTGTAAGCTAGCATTCAATCAGCAAACTAACGCTAATTAGATATACACTATTTGCAAATTATAATAATATTACTAGTATTACAATAAATCCTTCATAAATCTTCAAATAATTAACCATCGTTATTACCAACGATCATTTTTCGCATTTCCACTTTCCTTGCAATTTCCCAAAAAATATAATAATAATAAAAAACCACTATTACGTAATTGTTCCACCTCATGCACTCATGTTTTTGTTTTCTATTCTCTAAATGATTTCTTTTCTCTCTCCGAATCTGTACAAAAGCAATGGAAATCAAGACAAATTGGAACCAATCTAAATCATGTACACTTTTACTAAAGTGAATCTGTCTCTGTGTTTGGCCTGAAAAAAAAAAAAAAAAAAAAAAAAAAAAAAGATACTGAAAACCGAGTTGTGGATTTGTCATCTCATGTAATAATAAAGAAAAATATGGAGGACAATAGCAATGGTCCATTTTTTCATCATGCAGTTTGATGCACTCTTTGTCCTCTGCTTCAAATTAAGTACTGGCTTGCTAGTTTTGTATCGTCAATAATTACCAACATTTTTTCAAGGCTACCATTTTGTCAAGTTGCCTGTTGTTTTGAGTAAGATTATATGCGTGTGGAGGTCTCCAAACTCAGTACTCCGTCCTAAGATATTCTTAAAGTAAAATTGCATTGGCCTCCTTCGCTTTGAGCTATTACACTTTTTTGGCTAATTAATCACAATAATGTCCACCTGAGTACCGTTTAGAAACCAAAAAAAAAAAAAAAAGAGGTTGGTTATTTGGAGAGAAAATCATTAACCAGACTAAAAATATTAATTCACTTTGGTAGCAACTTTGAAAATCTCCATTTTAACCAAACTAATAAGGGAGATTTCTAAACAAATCAAACTTAAAAAAATCAATCGATTTTATTTTATTTTATTTTATTTTATTTTGTTAGTTATTTTACTTGTTCATTTTTTTCCATATTGTCTTCTATGAATAGCGCATGCTATTCACTGCTCTATCTAACTTTTGGTTAATTATATTAGGACCCTTTAATTACCATAGGAATTGCCAAAACTGTGTCCGTCGGACCCAACCTTCACTATTTTTCCGTTCCCTGGAAATAATAGGTTAGCATTGGTGACGTGTTTTTATTATTTTTTCTTTTAAGGGGAAAATGGAAGTGTCATTTACGACCACTCGTTCTCAACAGTAAAACCGATACAAAACCTATTCTCGGAGTAGCACTGCATGATCAGGCCAATGAGAAATTAAGAGAGAAAGAGATAAGTGTGTTACGCTTAATTAGAAATTATATTGAGGTCAAACTGCATGAGTATCATGTCTAACGTCTCCTGAAGCCACGAACTTTGAAGATACCTTTAGTAAATTAAAATTACAATTTAGTAAGGAAAGGTCTGAGTCCTAGATGTTGCGAAATAATATTGCAACACGAAATGCTTGTAATTTGATTCATGATTGGGGACAGTCGGTTATATGCATGCGCAATTGAAACATATGGAAAACAAGTCTCTATTTCGATATAACAATGCATATAGCTCCAAAATGATGTTCACGCTCAAATTGATCACACCCGTGGGTTAACAAATTGTGTTTACATCATTCATTACAAATAATATAAATATATATATATATATCAACTTGAACACGACATTCGTTAAACGTATCAAAAAGTTTAATCTAAATAATATCTATTTATTAAACATGTTAAAGGATAAATTTACTCATTTAAATTAATATTAGATATAAGAAGACTTATTTACCGTGATTTTGATGATTTAAACATATTTACTAATCAATGTTTTTTTTTTTAAGAAAACAAGTTAATATTAATTACAACTTTTAAATTCATATTATTAGTACTTAAAATTTATATTTCTTGCAACATGTGCAGATGCATATGGATTCCCTTCATTGCAGATGACGTTTGCATAGAACGGACAAAGTAAAATAATCATAGAAACGTGCAACAAGAGACCTGATAGAATACACAAGAGTATATTCAAAATCAAATTGAGGGTTTTAAGAGAGAGAAATTTAGAGAGAGAGAGTCTGAAAGATAAAATTCACGAGTAGGTTTTGGGGCCGGTGGTCCAGCGCTTTGCTATACTACTAGCCTCCCTCGTTTATGTCACTTGTAGGAGAGTCTGTTGTGGGTTCAGCCACTGAGCTTATGTTAACGGAGGAGTTGGTCGTGAATCGAAGCCGTGCGTAGAGGCAGTGCAGGAGGCACTTTTGCCATTCGTCTTCCTTAGTCCCGATCACGTTCGCCGAGGGGGCTCGTTGAAACCGCGAGCACTGGGCTATGGGAAGGCAGTGGTGTGGGTTGGATCTGTCTCAGAGCCAAGAGGGAAGATGGGGTCACCGGTTTTCATCCCTAGATCCGGGCGCATCAACCACGAGGGCCTGTTGAAACCGTAGGAGCCAGGTTACGAACGGTTGGCCAGCTTTATGGGACGGAGCCTATGGATGTGTAGGTCGCCGACGGTGGCACGTGTTTCTCACGCGCTGTCATGACTCTGCCCGTCACTCTGGCCACACTTTCTCTGTATCGCTCCAGTGGATCTGCTTGCTTTTCCGATGTTAAAGTGCTTGGCTTTGCTGGTCGGATCCTTGTGGCTCTATTGTGGTTATGGGTTTATACTGATTTGGTGTGTAATAAGAGTGAAAGTTTCCCCGCCGAACCGTCGTTTAATCTTTTGTTTTATGTTGATTTTAGATGATCAGATTATAGTCGGTATTTAGCTCGGTATTAGGTAGTGGGCAAAACTTGTTGTTAATCCACCCTTTGTAGGAGTTTTACTCCCTGTCTTTGTAGGAGTTTTACTACCTGTTTAGGATAGGTGGTTACTTCGGCTTTCCCCGAGTGGGATAATTACCTGCGCAGGTTCCCCTTCATTTGTTGTGGACAATGGTTCCACGCAATTCCCTAGCCGTTAATTCGCACCCCAGTTATCTATTTCCAGTGGTGCATCTTCTATGGGCTATGCCCGTCTTGATGTAGTGCTTGCCATGTAGTGGTTTTTAATATAAATTTTAACTTAGAAACAAAAGGAGAGAGAGAGAGAGAGAGAGAGAGACCTGAAAACGGGTTTGTTATACGAATTACGAGTTAGGCTAAATGACGGAAAGGAAGACCAAATTTGGTTCAATAGGCTAGCCCATCATGAACCTAACTCATACATGAAAAATTTACATATTCTTACCCTTATGTCCTCTTATTATTCCTGAGCTTATTTTTCTTTAATAAGTTAAAAAAAAATATTCATTAAAAAATATTTTTTTTATTATAATATTATATCATATCGATTAAAAAATTAAATTAGTTACACATGTATCATAATATTATTAAAGAGACCGAATGAAAACACAAATAAAAAAACATATGATTTAAATTTAACATTTACAATATCATGACATGTAAAATATATATATATTTTACTATAATATTACAACACATTAATTAAAAAAATCGAATTAATTACACATATATCATAATATTTTTAGAGAAATAAAAATTAAGACATAAATAAAGAAAAATATGATCTAAATACAACATTTACAAGAGAAATATCATACAAAATATCCATACTTAGAACTCCATTTCAAACCATGTCAATTTTTTAATAATTTTAGCTTTTTCACTCTTTTTTTTATATAAAATATTTGATAATTATATTACCTATTGGTAAAATTACTTATAAGTATAATAATGTTTACAAAGACTACTCTTTACACCCGCCCTAAAAAGAGTAGGCTATTTAGCTGTATTCTATATATGAATTGTTATTGTATTTATGTTGGAGCGTGTTCCCCTTTTTTTTTTTTTTTGTTATTATTATTTTCGTTGAATTTTTCTTTTTTTAAATTCATTTTTATTTTTCAACGTTGGTTTTTTTTATTTTTTATTTTTTGTTTAATAGATGGTATAGTTGCTTTATTCATGTAGTTTGTTCTAATATATCATTGTCATTATTCATGCTACTGTACTTTTTTTTTTTTTGGCATGTGTCCTAGCCGTGATTTTTTCGTTAGAACGCTACATGATTTCCGATTGAAAAAGTCAATTGTTTTTTCCTTGATAATATTTAATTGTAGCTATATATGATTTTTTTTTTTTTATCTTGTTCTGGAATGGATTCTCTCTCTCTCTCTCTCTCTCTTTTGAGTTTGATTACTATTTTTTTAATCATGCACCAACTCATTGTATTTATATTTTACTTAAAACTACAACTACTCTTTACATTGGTAGCTTCTTCTTTTTTTTTTTTTTATTTGAGTTAAAACATTACGACGAATTTTGAAATCTTAACGTGTAGAAACATGGATAAATGTTTTCAAAAAAAAAAAAAAAGGAAACATGGATAAACAAATAGTGCACCGATCATAACAAAAATAGATTATATCACCTTATGTCTACTTTGTAATTAGTTTTGGTAACAACGTTAAAGAAAAAACAAAATAAAACAACAAAAAATGATGGGCAATTATAATGTGGGATACTTGAGGGGGGGGGGGGGGGGGGGGGGGGGGGGGGGGGGGGGTGGGGGGGAAAGAAAGAAAGAAAGAGTGATAAAAATGTAGGGGAAAAAAAACTGAAATTGATTTCGCAAGTGAAAAAAGGGTAAATATTGTAATTTAATTATAGGGTTTTTTTTAAAATAAAAAATGGGCATAATAAATAACTATTAAGATTCAAAATCTTTGTAGTGGATGATTTAAGTAGATGGATGGGAAAAGCAAAAAAGTGGGTTCCAATAAACGTCACCCTTTTGAAAAAACAAATATTTATAACAGACATCTTGTTTCTTTTACTATATTTAACATAATTTCTCATTTATTTTTATTTCATTTTTCCTTATTTTTTGGTTAGTTTCACGTATTAATCTCAACCTCTAAAAAAATTCATTATCATAAAATTATGATCTTTATAACTATAAATATATATATGCATTTTTTTTTTTTTTTGTGTTTCCTTACTTGCATCATTTTCATGTCCCATAATCCTCGTTATAATAAATAAGTCATCTTTATTTAGCAGATAAACCAAACAAAAAAATTTCACCTTTTCTTTTAATTTTAAAAATATTCATCGTCATAAAATTACGATCTTTATAAATAAAAATGCTTTTTCTTTTTGGCTCTTTCTATTTTTACTTAATTCCTCATCTTTTTCATGTCCTGTTATCGTTATTGTGATAATAATCTATCTTTATAAAAAAAATAATACAAAAAAATGTATGCAAGAATTCAGTATATATTTAGTTATTTATCATAAAATCCTTTTTTTTTTTTAACTTGAGAAGAGGCTCCAATTCTACACTTTTAAGTGGATTTAAATATGATATTATCGCTACGCTATACTAGCAATAACATAATCCTATTAATTTTTCAATCGTGCGTTCATTTTTCTTTAATTATTTCACATGCTTAACATTCTTTTTTTTTTATATATATATAATTTTTAATGAGATCTTGTTGATTCTTTAAAATAAGTACAAACAAATAGGTCATATTTTCCAATAATAATTAATGAGATTAGTTTATTTTTAACAACAATTTTTGTTTCCCTTTATAAAACAATTCTTTATTTGTTTGTTTTCAATTATTTATGAAATGGTAATATTGTTTTTATAGGTATTGTTTTAGACATTTTTATAAATAAAGGAAAAAATAGATATTTTTTAAAACATGTACCCCTATTTAGACATCTATATAAATAATCCTTAAGAGCTGAAATTTTAGCAAATGGGCGATTTTTAAACTTTTTAAAATAAATAACAAGTTTAAAACATATTTGAAACGAAGAACATATTTATTTGCAAATAATTTATTTACTAATTTATTATGATAAATAATTGGTTAACATAAGTTCAAAAAAGCATTTGTTTAAATAGTAAATAAATTTATTAACTCCTAGTGATTTATTTACCATAGTAAGTAAATTACTAAAATATTTTGAAGTTTGTTATTTATTTTTCAATTTTTAAAAAATGCAACTTAATTCCCTCTTTAAGAATAAAAAAGGGATAATGAAGTAAATAGTAGTTAATTTTCAGTAAATAATTTACACAAATAACAAGATTTTAAAATATTTATAATAAATAATAAATTTATTATATAAATAATTTATTTATATTGGATTTATTAGATATCTAATGTGTTTATGTATTAAGTAGATACTATTTATATCTTTATCAGAATAAATAATTTCTTTATATCTAATAAATACATCATTACTTAATAAAATTTATATTTATTTAATAAATTTACTATTTATTATAAATATTTTAAAATTTTATTATTTCCTTCGATTATTTTTTGAAAATTGTTATTTATTATAATTTTCTACGCGGGCTGGACCTCGAGTCTGAAACTCGACATAGTCTGGTCCAAGTGTTTGGACCCCTTTTATGCAGGTCACGGACTGGTCCATTTGTCTCCACCCTTTTTTTTTTTTTTTTTAAGTGAATGCATTGTTGGACCAGCTTTCTGCTTTCGGTCTTGTATGAAAATTTTTGATGATCAAACTTCCTTTTTTTTTTTACTTTCAGAACTGGGATATTGAGTATTCGAACTTTATGTTTAATAAAATTATATGTATAAGTATCGTTAAATTATATGCAACTATTTTCAGATTTGCTTTGACTCAAAGTGATAATATTGATGATAGAATGTATAGGGGGAAAAGCAGAAATAAAGAAAACATTTTTTAAATTTCTATACCTGCATAAGTTTTTTTTTTAAAATAATAATTCCAATTACGTCCTAAACTTTTACTTTTAAAAATACTCAATGTTTTTATGCATATGTAAATTTACAATGTTTTTCGAACTCTCAATTTTAAAAAGAGAAGGAAAAAATATAAACAAATAGATAAACAAAATAAAAACAGAGACAATGTAGTTTTAGTTCAAAATTCGACTTATTTGTGAGGGTGCCTCCCTAAACTTTTTGAATTTGATAATTTACTCTCTAAACATTTTTTCTTTTAGCAACCAATCCCCTAAATTTATAATTTTTGATAATTTAGACCTTTTTGCTTAAATCAATTAACAACATGACTTTTTTTGTACAAAACTTACATATTATAATCCAAGATAGACATTGTTAATCATTTTTACTAAATTTGAATACCAATTTCTTTTTAAAGTTTATATTTAAATTTTAGTAAAATTTAATTAAGTTAAAGATTTCAAAGAAAATTATATTAGAAATAAGCAAAAGTGATCAACAACTCTCTTCTTAGACTATAATATGCAAGTTACACATAAAGAATTATCTAAATTTTAACAAATGTGAGCAAAAATGTATAAATTACCTAAAATTATAAATTTAAGGAATTGATGGACGAGAAAAAACGTTTATAAAAATTACCAAATTTAAAAAGTTAAGGACATCCATACAAATAAGTATCGAAATTTTGGTTTTGTTCATGTTCCCTGAGACTCCACCACATATTATACAGCTGTAACAATTTTGGATTGGATAGCCAAAATTCGTGTGAGTATGAGTCCAGCTATACATCATACTATAATCAGTGTGAACGTTCACATTGTACTTTAATAATCTACGGCCTAACCCATCCTTGTCATTTTCATTTACGCTTAAGTCACTTGGCTATTAAATTATGTTCAGAAATATGGGCAATAGACCATCGTCAATTGTAATAAATTGGCACATATTGCATGCGCCAAAAACTTGCCATTCAAAATACATGTAAAAAGAAGACTGAATAGCGCGTGTGGAAAATTATGCATGCTTATGTACATGTTTACTTGAGTTGTATGCTTTCACCAAAAATAAAAAATATATATATATAATAATAATAAAGAAGGAAAATGACTACTTGAATCGTTTACTATGAAGTTTCTGATAACTGCATATTATTCAAGTTCCCACTTCGTGAAACAATAGACCTTAAGAAAACAATAGAAAATGACTATGTGTACACGTTGAAATATGGTGAATCCAAATTAAGGTATGTAACTTTGGTATTTGCCATTTATCTAGAAAACATTTTTTATTATTTATTTTAATCTTTATTCCTTCGGAAGGTGAAGAGAAAGGGAGGGGACAAATGAGAACGTGTTAATAAAAAAGGGGCCGTGACTAGGTTTATTGAAGAAGCTTTATTTTTCCAAGTCAACCCAACCCAACTTTCTATGAACATTAGCATGGAAAGTTGATGGTTAATGGCATCAAATCTTAAACTAATAGTGCAGGCCAACAAAGAAAAAGAAAAACAAGAACAAGGGAAATGCTTAAGGGCCTTCCTGTGAAGTAGAAGCTGAAATTAATCAAAACTATTCGGTAAATAAAGGGAACCAAATTAGAGCAGAAATTCAGGATAAAAATAAAATCCTAGTCATATTTTATCTATTTCTATTTTAAAAGTTTATTTGATTTATAAGTTAAGTTTAAAATAAAATAAAAATTTTAAGTTTAAATTGATTAATTTAGTTATAATTTTTATTAATTTTCTTTTAAAAAATAAAATTAAATCTAAAAATCTTAGATTCCAACTCGAGCCAAACTTTCCAACGTTTAATCACATTTTCTAAAAGCATTTTCAAGTTCTACCACTTAAGCTTTTCAAAAGAGCTTTTATGTTGACCGATAAAGCATAAAAATTCCCTTCCAAGATCCTCCTCAGAGCTTTTTCCAAAGTCATCTGACCATTCTTTGACGTCTCAAAATCCGCAAGCGGAAAAACTCTATCACTATTCAAGAAAAAATTTTGCGACAAAATTATATCATGACCTCGCTTTTTTTTGTTTTTTTTGTTTTAATTCGTACCTTTTATTTTCTGTGGTTAAGGTCTTTTGAGTCACGTTGAAAATGGGTCCCTCAAGCAGTAGGTTTTTTCCATGCTATTTCCGATTTGTGGTCTTATATTTTTCCTTTGAGTGTAGGCCAAAATTCCAAAGCGTGTATCAAGCCGCACAAATGCAAGTTCCCTTTCACACACGGGATGTGAGAGACGTCCGCCCAATAATTTAAAGCCATTTTTTCTTCCAAATTATTTTAGGAGCCGTGATGTCAAGATAATTCATCATATTTATATTATATTTAAATATAATTTATATTAAAAAAAATATTTATATTCATTTGAATATAACGTGTGTTTGAATATATTGTAAATTCTCTTTCACACAAGGAATGTGAGAGACGTCTGCCTAATAATTTAAAGCCATTTTTTCTTCCAAATTATTTTAGGATCCGTGATGTCAAGATAACACATCATATTTATATTATATTTAAATATAATTTTTATTAAAAAAAAGTATTTATATTTCATTTGAATATAATGTGTGTTTGAATGAAAAGTATTTAAATTATATTTAAATAATGAATATATGATATGATGGGTAAAAATAGAGAGAAAAAAAAGAAAAAGAAAAAAGTACGTGATATGATTAATATAAATAATAGAAAAAGTAAAATAATAAATAGTGATTGTATTGGATTTAAAATATGATGTGATTGGCATTTGAATGCAATATTTTTATGTTTGGATGAAAATTACATTCCATTTAAATGTAATATAAATACAATATTAGAAACAAACGAAGAGTAAGATTGTATTTAATGTCTAGGCTTAGAATTCAAAATTTCTATTTCAGCTTTTTTTTAATCAATAAAAAATTATGATTAATTTTTTAAAAATTAATCGACTTTAATTAAAAGGTTCTTTCTTAATCAAATGGAGGCTAAATCATTCAAATCACTACCTAGATTTTACGCATTATGAGTCCTTTTTTTTTTTTTTTTGGGTGTAAAGAAAGCATTCACTAACACATTATGAAGTTTTTAAGATATCCAAGTTAGTCCTTAGATGATACTCAATAAGTTTGAGATTAAATTTATGTTGACACACCAACTCAAATATTTTTCAACTTCTTTTTTTTTTTTTTTTTAAATCAACTCAATTTTCACATTTACAACTTCGACCCTAACTTAAAAAACTTGAATTTTAAAAATTTGTAATTTTATTATTCCAAGTCTAAATTAGATTATTTTTTTTAAATTGTATAAAATTTCGAAACGAATAAAATAAAATCAATATTAATATTTTTTTCGAACACATTTTGAGTTTTTTCATTTTTTAACTCCAAACAACTTAACAAATAATTTCAAAACTCAACTTAAGTTCAATGAAGAGAATTTTAATATTCAACTCAAACGAACCATCGAACGCTAAATTTTTAATTCATAGTTAGTTATTTTCAAGATGAGTTCTGGAGTCCCCTATAGTTAGGGCTGCAACATTTTCCCGAATAAACATATCCACACACAACATGTTTTTCTTCTTTTCCCCTCTTGAACTGTGGTTAGAATTGACCAATTTGCTTGATTTTTGTTTTGCATGATCATTTAGTACAAATAGTACTCGTTTTTGTGCCACCATGTAGCGTCAATTCCCGACGTAGAAATATATGACAATAGAAGTTAACGTATTATATTAAACCAACCAATATAAACCAAAATATCATGAATTTTTTTAATCATAAAAAAATGACAGTTGATCAAATTAAAATGTCGAAATAAATATATTTTTATGGTTTTGTTTTGTCTAGTCAAACCCAATAAAGCCTCTTTATGCTTTCAATGTTGTTTTTTTAAGTATTAAACACTCTAATATTTTACTCGAACAGTAATTATCGTCAAAAATAAATAACTAAAAATATAAATGATTTTTAATGGTTTGCTTTTAATACAAGAATTATGTGTGCTTTTAGTTAATACTAATTTTATTTGGAAAATTTTCATGCGTGGAAGTAATAATTAAGTTCCATACACTTAATATTTATAGTTAGATCAAAAGAAATAATTAATCAAATAGTGGAGGAAATATTTAATTATCATTTTCTTATAAATATTTGCCTTTCTGAATATATGACATCCATAAATTGCACAATGTTTTAATGTCACTGCTAAAAAAATACTTTTAGTTACAACACTTTCGTATAATATAATTGTGTACCTAAATATTTTTACAATTAATAACAAATTTTTATTGTAACTAAAATTTTAAGCCACAGAATTTTTAATCACGAAAAAAGTTTTAATTATACAGTGATTAAAAACCTTATTCCTATAAGCTTAGCCATTATAAAAATTTATGACTAAATATATATTAGTCACAATCTTGTGATTAAAAGTTTTTTTATATATATAAAGTATCTACAATTATATATAAAATATATTTTACGTAAAAAAAAAAAAATCTACGACTACTAAAACTGGATCAAGTCTCCTATACTGTTTGCTTAATGGTTAAAAATAAATTAATTTTGGTGGAATCTCAAATAAGATACAAAGATGCATTTTTATGTCGGAAATTTTCATTTAACTCTGCAATATTTGTAAAGTATTTCATTTAGTAAGAGAATACTCCCTAGAGTCGACTCAATGGATGGAAAGGGAAGAAATTTTGGATAGGTGTTTTTAGTTTCAAAACCCGTAAAAATTAGAGTCCAGAGTTGTTGTTCCGATTTGACTATCTCATTTGTTATCACTGCACTTGAATCTGTTCACCTCGTTGAAAATTTACACATCAGCTCTTATTGAGACCATTGTAAACGGCGTTAAGATACTAAATGGGGGGGAAAAAAAGGAGCCTAAAAACTAGTAAACACACAAACGAGAAATGGTGGTGCTCTGACCAAACAACCCAATCCTCCTAATCCCCATCAACAGTTCCACCATGGTTTCTAAAGCACACAATCCTTGTTGCTCTTTTTTGCACCAACTGCACTGTTCCGGACAAGGTTCCCTTGTCAGCCTCGCTCAGCCTATAGAACTTTGGCTATGCCGAACCCAACCTTGTGGTGCATCCCAGATGCATCATCGTCGGCCACTTCTCGAAGGTCGGCTTACCGATGCGGATGATGCCTTGCTTGAAGATCGGATTCTCAAATCCCACTCATCATCAACAAACACGCATCCTTATACTCAGATTTTCTTAATCGCAATTGAAAGGCTCTCTTTTTTTATTTTTTTATTTTTTCTGCTGGCTGAATTTTACATTGCAACAACTGTTCTTAATTGAGGCTTTTTTTTTTTTTTTTTACCTGAAAGAAGAACTTTTTTTTTTTTTAAGCTTTGAAAGCAATGAATAGCATCTCTAATGTTGCTAATATTTTAGAATTAGAGAAAATGAAAGGGCAAAAAGATGAAGATGAAAATGAAAGAAGATGAAGATGAAAAGATATTGAAACTGCTAATGATTCAGAATGAGAATACGAATGACAAAAACAGGGAAGAAGATGATAAAAAGAAGCCGAAAAGACTACAATTAATGGCTGACATGTACAAATAAAAATAAAAATAAAAAGGGTCAAATTCTTTTTCCTTTCGTTTGGCTTCCTACATAAAACTCTGTTAACAGTAGCTGATATGTAAGTTTCAGTTAAAGTGTCAAGATTTGAACAGCCAATGAGACAGTCTACAACTCATAAAATATTTGTTGTTTTCGATTTCTACTGAAGATCAACTGGCGGAGGGTGTATTTAGAACCAACGAAGTATCTCCAATTTGTCTTCCTTGTGGAGCGGCATGCACGAGGAATATGGATTTATTTTCTCTTGATTAATACTAAGCAAATTAATTATTGTATGTTATGAATTAATTGCATTCAGATTTCGTTGTTTTCAATTGCAACTCAGCATTAGAAGTGCTTCTTTTGTCAACACCGAGTATCTCTTTCGCTTGATTTTTTTTTTTAACTTCTATTTTTTGGGAGGTTTTTTTTATCACTAATTATTAGGACGAGAAATATGATAATGTCTTAAAAAAAGCTTGCCCTCTCTAGCATGTGAAAAGGGTACGAAATAGCTGTTGGTACACAAAAAAGCCTTGACTTATTGTCCCAGCCATTTCACGGTCAGCAATTGGCTGTCTAATTGTCGTTGCTTTAATAGGCATGTCATTCTGAGCCCATGTTTATTATCTAATTATTTACAACGAATATACACGTAGACTAATAATAATGATAATAATGATAATAATAATAACAACAACATATGAATACAGAACCGTGGATGTTATTATGATTTGGAGGTAAATTCGTGTTATCGTATCGTGTTTGTGTCATGTTATACTCCTTAGTTGATACTATTAACTAAATTCAAACTTAATCCATTTAATATTTATATTAAAATGTCAAACTCAAACCCAACCCATTTATTAATCGTGTTCATCATGTTGACCTAAATTAACTTGTTTAAATTAAATATAAATAAAATAATGACGACAGAATCAGGGACGACTGGTCGTGTTGTCGTGAAGGTCGATAGAGTGAGAGAAGGGGATGACGATGGGGTGAGGTAAGCAGAGCTATAAAATAAAATAAAATCTAAATTTTTTTCTATATTAAAAAATTTTAAAATATATATAAAATAAAAGATATATATTATATTTAAATTTTGAATTTTGAAAACTCAAAATTAAAAATAATAAAACATTATATATTATTATATAATATATATAACAATATAAATATATTAAAGATTATAAATGGGTAATTTATGAGTTATATTCATGTCGACCCATATATAATCAATTTATTAAACGAGTTATTTCGTGTCAATTGTGAATTGGTGGGTTCGACCTTTTATTTAATCGTATTTGACGGGTTCGACCCTTTTTGACCCAAACCCATTTAAGAAAAATGCAAACCCTCTAATTTCGTGCGGATTTCGTGCGTGTTATCATGTCATGACCCAAATTACCAGCTCTAGGTAAATAACTCCTTTTAGAAAGTTTCCAAACACACTACCGAAGTTTTTAAAAATTAATTAAAAAATCATTTTTTATAATTAATCAATTTTAATAAAGAGTCAATTATTTATTGATTATATAATATAATTAATTTGATTAATCAGTGATTAATTGTAATTAGTTATTGATTGGTCATAAAATGAATAATTAATTTTCATAACTAATTATTGATTAATTATATATATTATTAATGAAAATCAATTTTTATAATTAATTAATAATTAATTATGATTAATTAATAATTAATTATAATAAAATAATATCGAAATCCAAACCCACCTAAGAAGACGGGGAACTTTAGCGTTGACGACCACAATTTTGTTGGAGAAGACAATGTCGAGGCATTGCCAGAGGTTGGAGAATGAACTTAATTGTAATTATTTTGTCGCGATTCCTGCCATTATGAAGATTACCCATTACACGCGAACATCTCGTACTCATTTTCTTTGGCAATAACACAACTTTCATGGGAAAAAGATATCGATTGACCAAAAGTAACCATTAGCCTTTTTACCTAAATTTAAAAAAAAAAAATTTTGAACTATCCATTAAATTGGATATTAAAAAAGTAACACCTAGCCTAATCTCTCAAATTAATATTAAAAAAACAAATAATCCCAATTGCTATTTTGTTTTCAGACGAAATTAAAAAAATAAAGATAAAAATAAAAAATGATAATTGTGGTGAAGATTGACTGGTGATAATCGGTCTCGTACGTTGACACCAACGGTTGAATTTGATCCAGTAGAAGGGCATCGTCGTGTAACACGTGGAGATCTTACGTTCGAAAGCTGCTCTCTATTTCCTCGAAATATGGATAGCATGAGTCACTTTCAAAGAACCATGCAGTGTTTTCTCCATTATTTTTCGTACTCGGCGTTAGAATATGGACTCGGTTGCCACATGGCTTTCTGCTCTGTGGTCCCTACATCTCCTCTCATTTTAACTTTTTATTTTCATACTTATTTCAACGCTAATTAGTTAAATTATGTTCATTAATTTAAGACTAAGAAAGTGGCGAGAAACACGTTTTGGTCTAAGCAGACGTAGTATTATATATATCATGTGTTTCCTTCCACTTCCACTTAGAGCTATAGCTAAAGCATTCCAAGAGAGAGAGAGAGAGAGTACTAGCTATAGAAAGATGGTGAGAACACCTTATTATGATCAAAATGGAATGAAGAAGGGAACATGGACGCCAGAGGAAGATAGGAAGCTAGTTGCTTATGTGACTAGATATGGCTGTTGGAACTGGCGTCAACTTCCCAAGTTTGCAGGTATATTTTAGAAGACATCAACTTCTTTCTCTCATGGCGGTATCATTAGATGAATCCTTCTAATTTCTTGAACAATGTTCATCTGGGCATCATTTAATTTCTAGTTATTGGAAATCAGCGCACCTACTGATTCTTGTTACCATCATTTACCTAGCCCGATAGTACAATTCTACTTTTGGTGCGCAGGTCTCAAAAGATGTGGGAAGAGTTGCAGATTGCGATGGATGAATTATCTGAGGCCAAATCTCAAGAGAGGGAACTACACCAAGGAAGAAGAGGAAACCATCATAAGACTGCATAATTCATTGGGAAACAGGTATTGGAAAATGACTGGTACATTGAAAGACGAATAAAATAGGAATTGCACATATAAAAAAAAAAAAAAAGAAAAGAAAAACTTTTCTCTCTCTGTCATGTCACCATGTAATAGCATTAATTTCTTTCACGATGTTGCAGATGGTCCTCAATTGCAGCTCAGTTACCTGGACGGACAGACAATGAGGTAAAGAATCATTGGCATACTCATCTGAAGAAGCGCATAAAATTGCTCCACGACTCCGGCGAACGCGAGGAAGATGAATCTGCATCGGCGGAGTACTCGAACGATGATCAAACAAATCCTAATAACAACGAACCATTTCAGTCAGACGCTAATTCCTTACCAAATCCAGTGACACTCCCCGACAAAATTAATATCCTCGAGAATTCTCCAATGTCCCCGCAACCATCGATAAGTGAGGTCTCATCAACCATGTCCACCGATACTAGTAACACTACCAGCAGTGCTACAACTGAATCAAGCACCAATTTCCTGGTTGTCGACTCTTATAACAATCATAATAATAATCATCCCTTAGAAGAAGTCTATGCCCAATTCAGCGACGATTTCTGGACGGAGCCATTTTTGGCAGATAATTCGTATATCCCAAGTGATTTTCTCACATCCTTGATGGACACCGAGTTTTTTCCTCCGGAACTTGACGCCAATCTCTTGTTTACTAGTAGTGTAGGTGGTAATAACTTGTACGAGGAATATATTCAAGTCGGTCAATATTAAATCAGATATATATATTTGTATCTATATGTGTAGAACACATTCATCCATATCTTGTAATATATGCATGGAGATATGTGTGCCTACGTTAAGTGATCATTAATTTAATTTCCTTTGCAGCTTCTGCTTAGCGATTTCTCTTTGTACCACACACCACTTTTGGCAAGCAAGCTAATAGGGATTGGGGAGTGTAGAAATTTTCCCAAAAGAAGAAAATGATCCATGCTTGATTTTTGCAGCAATTAGTTGGGTCCCTTAGACATCGCCTTTCCACTTGGACGGTGTTGTGATGTAATTAATTTGTCACACCTATATATTCTGACTAGATTTTGCATTATTTATGCAACTTTTGTGGCTCCTCTTCGCTTGCAAAATTTATTTTTTGCCACTAAGAGTCTTGGGCCGCAATATGCAAATCTAATATGTTATGCCCAAAAGGCCAATATGCCACTGTTGCTAGTATATACTTATTGCAAACATTTGACGTTTTGGGTATATTGCCGATAACAACTGCACATTGATAGCGAGATTTCCACCTGCGAATTAAGTATGTTTGAATTGATTTTTTTTTGTTTTCCGAGTATTTTTATTAGTTTAATGTGTTTTCTTTTTTAATATGTAGGTTAGGTTAAAATATTTCTTTTTGATGCAATTAGAATGCTTTAGATATGAAATTGATGCGAAAATAGAGTTTAAGAGAAAACGGGTCAAAACTGCGGCTACAAAAGGCATGAATTGATGACTTTGGCCAAGTACTTGACGCTATGGCTCAAGTGCATGAGGCCGCGGCTTCATGATTTTGTAAATGAATAAAGTTGAGTTGCGGCTCAAAGGCTTTAGCACAAGATGTTGGTTAAGGCCATGATGTGAGAAGTTGAGGCCGCGGCTCGAGTAGCCGAAGTCGCAATGCGAGGATTTGAGGCTGTGGCGCCCTTGCGAATCTTTTTGAAATTTAAAACTTTGAATTTAAAACAAATTACCCTATTTTTCAAGACCAATAAATATGATATTTGAGGGTTTATTTTGGGAGTTTTTGGCTGTATTTCTTTGAGCCAAAAACCAGAGATGAAAAGAAAAGAAAAAAAAATTAGGATTTAGAATTCAAGTTTTGAAGATTTTATTTTGAGTTCTTGTTTTAGGCTTTTAATTTTCTACAAAGTTTTAAGAGAATGTATCTTGAAGCATCAAGAGGAGAAGGAGAAAAGGATAAAGAGAAAAATTTTAGAGACTTGTGACAGCTCCATAAAGGGGTTTTTCTTCCTATTTTCTTATCTTTTTATTTTTATAATTTAAAAGTACTTGAACCTTTGTTTTGTATATTATTATTTTTATTTATAAATTAGTTTTCTTTTCTAGGACTACGATCTAACTGGATTATTTTTTTTTCTAGTTTTAATTAATTAATGTCTATTCTAATTATATGTTGAGTATTTTAATTTATGTTTAATGCTTGTGATTTTCTGGTCAACTATTACATCATTTAGAGATTTAATTGAAGACAGAGAAAAGATAATTGAGTTTGTCATAATTCGAATGCCATCATTTTTCATAGGATATAGACATGCCTGTGGGATTTGTGCGGTACTATGGATTTCTTATGCTTAATGAATTTTAACGGGTTGAAATTATTACAGAGATATGAGGAATTTGCTTATTGAGATAAATTATTAAGTATTGAGAAAAATTAATGATTATATTAGTGAGATTCACTAACAATATAGAAAATAGACGTTGGTTGGTTAAGTTAAAGAGTTTAAATATGATTAATTCGATAAAATCAGAAACCCTAAAACTTTAGTATTTGATTTCTTTTCGATTTTGTTTTGTGTTCATTTTAGTTTATTTTATTTTCATTTAACACAGTTTCACATTTGCATTTGTAAAATCCGCAATACACATATTTATGACACATCCATCAATAACAAACTAATTGTACTCACAAAAAAAAAAAAAAGAAAGAAAAAGAAACTAATTGTTGATTTAAGCAGAACACATTATAATTGACCGCGACGCATAATTGCATCAATCGTAATCACAAGTAAAATTTATAACTATGCTTATAATCATATACTAAAATTTAGTTGATATTCTTATAGTTGTTCCTTTTCTTGATAGCCTGTATATAAATCTTTAACTTTGTACCTCTTTTTTACTTTCTTTATTTTTGTTTTATACATTTGAACTGTGTATAATGCTAGATAACAGAGGTTAACTTTTTCGACCAATTACGAATTTTTGTACTTTTTTCTGGGTCTGAAATGTTGTTCAAGATGTTATCCTCTATGAGCTGCTTAAGCTTTTGAGCATCCCTCGGCCGGTAACTACAGCAAATTAACCATCGAGATTCTACCCAGCATTAAGTATGATTGGCTACACCAACATAGGAACAGTACCAAGCTAGCCTTTTTTAGGAGCACTACTATGCTAAGGGGGGGAAAAACAGTATTTTTGCACCACAGTTAGAAAAAATAAATATGTAAACGGGGATTTTTTTTTTTTTTTTTAGGGAAAATAAAACTTTCAAGTTTAATGTGTTTGTCATATGATCGCCGTATATGCCAAAAAAAAAATTGTTGCTTTACTTTGGACAGTAAAGCAGAAGTATACGACACGCCAAGAAACGATGTGTTTCTTTTTTTTCAAATGAATATCATGGAGAGCTGATAACTTGCATCCCAAGTTAGCTACACACCCTCACAAAATCAAGCCTCTCACTCAATTTTATAAAAATAAAAGTAAAGATACACAAAACTTCGAAAGCAAACAAAAATATTTTTATAATATCCCAAAGGGAGGACTCTCGTCCATAGAAAATAAAGCCTCCGCCGTAAGAAAATAACTCTCCATTAATGCTATTTAACTGAAGATGCAATGAATCCCAGCCTGTATTTAATTTTCACGAATTTGGCTTCTTGAGCTGTTCTTTTGAACTCCATATAGATACGTAATATTATACAGCCCAGGGCTGCAAAGATAGTTCACGAAAGACTTCTAATTAGTACTCCATAGGGATAATAGCATAATTATATGTCGAAATAATTATATCTCCATTTACTTTCTATATTTAGAACTGTAAATTTTTTTTTTTTTAATTTTGAAAAGGGTTATTCTGTTAGCATATCACTTTTAATTTTTTTATACTCTTTCTAAGTACACACCTCTGTTAAATTTAAAATGGTTCAATTTACTTATTATATAATTTTAATGAATTTCAAAATTATCCCTAATTATTTCTATAAAATGAAAAATATTCAATCACTTTAAATTTCTTTTCATACTCACTTTTTTTTTACTATTATCCCTGAATATCTACAAAGAATACTCTATTTGAATACATTCAAATTAAAAAGTGCTTGCTCTATTCGTAGGTTAAATAAAATATTTTTTAAGAAAAGGAAATTCTTATATATTATGTGTAAATAACTAATAATCGCACTATTATAATGCCAACAGAACTAAGGAAGCCAACAATACAAAAGGAAAAAAAAAAAAGTACAATTGAAAGAAAAAAGCCAAACGTAAAATGATGGACGATATAACGAAACAAAACAAACTAAAAAACGTGAATAATTCAACAATAATTAATTAAATTAAAACAACTCTGTTTGAAAGAAAGTATTAGAAAGCAACTAATAAAGTTTTTTTTTTTTTTTTTGTGTGCAAAAGTAAAAAATTTGGGTGAAAATGAGGATTTTGTTATAGGTTTTAAAATAATAATACGTATTCCTTGTTTATTTGGAGATGTAATATATAGGTGTGTGTGGTAAGAAAATATATATATATATAATTGAGTTTATTTTTTTATTTTTTTATGTAGTAATAAAGTTTATAATAGTTGTTTTCTTACGTTATTTTATTTGAGGATATTTTTGTAATTAAAGAATTTAATTCATAGAGGTATGTAAAAAATCGAGAGAGAGGTGTGTCAATAAAATTATCTATTTGAAAATCTTATTTCAATTTCCTCCCTCACGTATATGATGGTTTCAGTAATCTATGCAAGAATGATAAAAAATAAAAAATAAAAAAAATCCTAAAATCAAATTAAAGAAAAGATATGGAAGCTTATGTATTTTAAACATTAAAAATAATTTTGAAAATTCAGATATTAATTCGGTCTAATTAAGAGTATCCTTGTCTTTTCGTCCAAAATGTACAAAAGGTTAAATTGAAACAAAATTTTCAAATTCAGAAGTTCAAAAAAAAAAAAAAAGATGTGCACTTAATCCTTAGTCCATATCCATTTAACTTTATTGTACCGTGCCAAATTGGCGTCATAATTTGCCGCGTAATTATTCTGTTAGTTTTTCCTCTGGCCGCTAATTATGTACTTAATCCTTAATCCTTACTATATATTGATTTAAATTTACCGTATTGTACCCGAATTGCCGTCGTAATTTGATGCGTAATTACCCTGTTGTTTATTTTTGTTTATTTATTTATTTATTTTCCGGTCCTTGGCGGCATGGCCTTTTAGTTAAAATAGAGGCAGCTGGAGGGCATTTGATCAAAATAGAAAGTTTTTTTTGTTTTTTCCTTTTTTAGCAGAGATCATGATAGAGTTGTCTGGTAAAAAATAAAATAATTTTCGCGTGGGGAATCTGGTATCAATTGCAGGCTATCAAATATCATCCACCTCATTCTTTTATATTTTATTTTGGATCTATTACGCAAACCGATAGGAACAATTTATCAAGTTTGTCATGTATCTTATCCATATAGGATATTTTGTAACCCTCAGTGTCTATTGATTGCTAAATTTAACTTTTATTTAATTTAAATTAATTAAAACAAATATTTAAATTAAGATTAAATTTAATTTAATAGATTTATTTAAATAATTTTTTATATTTACTTTCATTATTCTAAAATAATTTTTAATATATATAAACTAATTTTTACATATTAAATATCTAACTTTAATTCTAATAATTAAAATCAACCTAAAATAAACAAATTCCTCTATTTTTTTTTCCCTCTCCAGAAAACTTCTGTGACAATGTACTTTGTATAGATATCTTTCTCTTCTCTCTCTCTCTCTCTCTTTTTTTTTTTTTTTTTTGTGTTTTGCTTTTTGTTGCAAACAAAAAGCGAAACCTAGTGCCCGCTTTCACATTGGAGGAAAATATAAATTTTTATGGGACAAAAAACATATGAACTAAACCAATGACCAGTTATCGCTTATCACTAAACCAATAACTAGTTATCTTTTTTTTTTCTTTTTTTTTCCAGTAAAATAAAAATATTATATTCATCAATTATGAGAGGCGGTTTTGATAATGGTAAGAAACATTTATTAAAATTATATACAATTAGTGCACTATCATGATATTAAATATCATTCATTAATTAATAGAAAGTAAATTTTATAATAAAAAATCTATATATGAAATTTATTTTTTATTAATAATGATACTAAATATTAGTATTGTCTAAAGCATTTTTCTTATATATATATATATGTAAATATATAAAAGAATTGAAGCATGATTAAACGGTGCTAATACAAAATAGAGAAAGACACATGACAATTAACTATCGTCAACTTTTATGTATTTTGTCTCTAAATATAAATAAAAAATTATAGCGCTCCTTAAAAAACGGGGAATTAAAAAATATATATATATATATAATTATAGGGTGGGGGAGAGTAACGAACATGGGAAGATCTCATCCGATTGGTTTGGTTGATCTTGTCTCGGGGAGGTTTTGCCGTGTGCATCACCATCATAAAGCGACCGGTGATGTTGACATAGGAAACTCATACGTGCATCCCGGCCCCGCGCCGGCCTTTAATTGGCATCATGTGTATCCCGCGGAGTATAATTCCAAGAGGATTTCTGTGTACGATTGCCAATCAAGCAGTCTATTTTTATATAGCTAGCCACCATAGTTGATCTATTGGTCTGGAAACTCGTTTTGGCAACATTGATTTTTACAAATGTCGTTGGATAGTTTTATTTTTAAAATGCTATGATCTACATGTGACTCACATTTCACACATTTTATAGTAAAAACTAAGAAAGTGTTTGATAAATATTTTTTAGTATTATTATATTTAAATATAATGTAATTTTACATCAAATGTAAAGTTTTATATTCAAATACAATCATTTTTAACAGTGTTATAAAAAAAATTATTATTCAAAAGTTTTTCAAAACAATCATATCAACTTTTCAATTTTAATTTTTTATCTCTACTTTTACTAATTACATCAACTTTTAAACTTTAAAATACTTTTCATCCAAACACACATTTCATTCAAATACAAAACAAATATTTTTCAACCAATTACAACAATCAAAAAATGAATTGTATTCAAACACAATTAAAACGCAATGCGTTTACCAAACAATCTAGAATTTTAATCATTGAATGTGCTTTTTTTATTTATTTAAACACAACATATAAAATATATTTATATAAAATTTCATTAATTTATCAATCTAGTTTAATTTAATTTATAAATATTATAAATTAAGCTAATTGTTTAAATTAGTTCTAATTTAGATTAATTCATTTTCGTTATTTTTTATCTCTATTTTTATTATTTTATTATAACTTTCAATACAAATTATCTCTACTTTCATAATTTTTTAATACAAATTAAGTTAAATTGAACTAAAACAACATATTCAATCTAGTTTAATTTTTAAGTTAAAGATTCGTTTGTTTCACACATTCAAATTTTTGAGTAGTCAATAACAATTATAATTAAATCAATCAATTTAAATTTAAAAATTTTAATTCATTCTAAATTTAATTTATAAACTAAACGAATCTCAAATTAAATTAAATTACTAAAAAATATATATATAATTTAATATATTTATATGTTTTGATGTGATAAGAGTTATGAGCTATGTGTGTTTCTCATGAATTTTGTCCATTCTTGTGATACTTATTGGGCGGTCGGTGGTTGGACATTTTCAATGATTCAACAAAACAAAACTCTGCTAAGAATTTTGTTCCCAAGTGAAACTTCCAACCCAACGTGTTCTGGACCATGATTTTAGTATACACCCTCAAAATATGACGCGAGAAAATTTGTAGTCTTTCGTTAATGACCTCAATAAAACAAGGCGCAAGTAATTAATAAAATGCATATGACATCACGAAAAACTGAAAAAAATCGTGTGGCTCTGTTTCAATTCGGCTAGCTGGGCTATTTCTTCACAAACTCGATCAAACTTTTTAGATGGCTGGGCTTCTTTTGTCCACTTTGTACCCGGATTTCAAAGTCCCATGGTACTTTGAAAAAGACGAGCCTCCGTCTTCAAAACATGAAAAAAAAAAAAATATTTAACAAATATATTTTCTAAATTTTTATATATAAACATAAAATTTTTTTATTTTTAGATATAAAAAAAACTTTTCTCTTTAAAAATTTTTTTTTACCCATTTAAGTGATTTTTTACTTTTAAATAAAAATTTATTCTATTTCAAAATTAAAAAATTTATATTTTTCAAAAATAAATATCACATCTAAAAGAAAGCTAATCCAGAGTTTTGAACATAATATAACAGTGAAATTATCCCCTTTTTTTTTTTAACTTCTTGCATCTCTTTTAACTTTTCTAAAGTAAAAAAAAATAAAAAAATTATGATCTTATATAGTATTGTAGTTGGATTGTTTGTTTGCTTTTAGTTTTAAGCTTAAGATAACGAGTACTACACTTAAAAAGTCATAATTATAAATATAATTTAATAATAATATTATATTTAATTTTATTTAAAAATATGAAATTCAAATCTTAACATCTTAAGACTAAAGAAAAATAGAGACTTCTATTCTATGTAATAAAAAATTTTTTGCTTAAAAAAAAAAATCTACATTGATTTTGCAAGCATAAAAACTGAAAGGAGGGCTCCCTTAAAAAGACTGTAAGGGGTATAAATTAATAAAAATTAAAAAATATATATAGAGGTTTTAATGGAGTAAATTGGGCCATGCGAGCTTGCTGTCCCCCAAGGAACAAGTGGCTATACGACTCCTGGGGTAAACAAAAAATCCGATCACCTAACAAATCCACCTAATCTATCTAATTCGATCTTAATTGGATGGGTTGATTTGCTATATTTAGTTGATTAGGTGGGTAAAAAAAATTTTCAACCCACCCAATAAAGATCGAAAGAATTGGGTGGGTTGAAAAAATTTCAAAAACCCACTCAACCCACCCAATATTCACCAACTAATTATTATTATTTTTTTGTTAAATGATGTTCACCCCTAAGTATTGTTTAGATTATTTAAATATATAAAATGCATTACTTGATATTAAATATGGATGTAATTTTTGATAATTTTGTAAAAAATACTACTAATTACTTTAGTATTCTTGTATCTTTTGATGATTCTTATAACTTATATTTATTTTACATTTGACTATTAATGAGATTATATTAGAAATTCTTTATTTGTGCAAAATCTATGACAGAATTTATTTTAAAAATTATGTCATAAGTTTAATTTTTTTTTTCTATTAAATTTTTCATTTGTTGTTAGATATTTAGTATCATTTATTATTTTTATTAATAAAATATATAACCCACCTAACCCAACCTGATATTAATTGGGTGAGTTGATTTTTTATATTGGGTTGATTGGATGGATAAAAAAAATTATCAACCCACTCAATATTAAGTGGGTTGAAAATTCATAAAAACCCACGTGATGTTCACCCCTATACGTCTCGACGCGATTGCATACTTCATTGAAGTCAACAAGTTTACTAATTAATGGTTAATACATATAACAGTTTATCCCAAAAAGTTAATGCATATAATACGATGAAAAAAAATAATAATAAATTAACAGCATTCCGCAAAGCAAGCCTAACACTTCGATACCCTAAATCTATAAAACAGAAATAAGGAGTCTCAAATCCTCTAAATCCAATAATGTCATATCCAATCACCTACGTAAATATCAAACCATAACTTATAATTTGCGTAGGAAAATGTGTAATTAACATTAATTTACTTACTTTATCACTTCACAGGGTCCATGGAAGAACTTTTGTTTCTACCATTTGCAGAGGTCTCTAAGGTTGGAATGTTAAAAGTGTCGGCCATCTGCGGTATAACATTAAAAAATTAGACTAGCATTAAGTATTAAACGTGATTGTAAAAGACCAAAAATGAAATAATAAGCATATTGCATTGTACTATCTATTTCCCATAAAGAAAAAAGAATTAATATTTTGAGAATTATGTTTTGTATTATATATTTTTAAGATACTTGAAAGACTCAAAAACATTGTATTTATGCGTTTTCTCAAAAATTAAAATACATTGTTGTGTCTCATTTTTTAAGAAAACTTCTAATAGTGTCTTACCTAATAATTGAAATATACAAGCATGTAGTTGAGTATTTATTCATTTTTATTTTCCATATTGCTCCTAATGAAAAACTTTCTGGTCCTGTCATTGCACGTGTCTCTCAGTTTGATTGACAGTACTTTATTCAATCCGTTTCTTTTTTTTTTTTTTGGTACTTTTTTTTGTTTTTTAAGAAAATCAATCAATTTCCACCATTTTATAACTTAACGAGCTCCTAAGGGATGTCTAGGAGAAGATAAAAAAAAAAAAAAACTTAAAAATGGTCGTTAGACCAATCGGTGCATCTCAAGCAATACGAGGACAAAAAGTATCACCTTCAATAGCATCCTAAGAACTTATTAAAGAGTATATCCCCCCTCATATTCTTTGTCTTACCACTATGTTAATTACACCTTTATCAAACACATATATATGACGAGTGTAATTCAATTGCTACTTCTACTACTAGATCCAAAAGAAAAAGCTTGACATTTTGTAGCTAGCAGGGTATGAGTTTCACTTAGCCTTAACAGCAGACTCTATCATGAGACCAGTAAAAAATAATCAAGTAACTTCTTCAAGTCATTCTCGACAACCTTTAATTGCATCATAAGAAACAGACAAATAATGATTCAAATATCCAAACTTATTAGTGAGTCAAGAATTGTGGTGATTAATAGACATCTATTAGTTTCTTCTAGTTTTTATCAATCATTCCTCCCAAAAAAACTCTATTTGTGTCATATTCGATTGGTAATGAATATAAATCTTCTTTAATTGAAGTACTAATTAGAGGTAATATAGGTTAAGCAACTCAAAAACTTATATTTTCCAATCAAGTTTAACGGATAGCCCTAGTGTTGTAAATTAAGAATTATGTTTTATATTATATATTTCTAAGATACTTGAAAGACTCAAAAGCATTGTATAAGCATTGTATTTGTGTGTTTTCTCGAAAATTAAAGTTCTTTGTTGTGCTCAAATTTTTAAGAAAACTTCTAATAGTGTCTCACCTAATAATTGAAATATACAAGTATGTAGTTGAGTTTATATATTGGTCCTAGAGAAAAACTTTCTGGTCTTACCATTGCACGTATCTCTTAATTTAATTGACAACACTTCACTCAACCCCTTTTTTTTTTTTGGGTTTTTTTTTTGTTTTTTGTTTTTTAAGAAAATCAATCAATCAATCAATCTTCACCATTTTATAACTTAACAAGCTTCTAAGGGATAAAGTATGTGATCTCTAGGAGAAGATAAAAAAAAAACTTAAAAATGGTCGTTAGACCAATCGGTGCATCTCAAGCAATACGAGTACAAAAAGTATCACCTAAAATAGCATCCTATGAACTTATTAAAGTATATATCCCCCCCTTTTTGTCTTACCACTATCTTAATTACACCTTTATCAAACGTATATATGACGAGTGTAATTTAATTGCTACTTCTACAACTAGATCCAAAAGCAAAAGCTTAACATTTTGTAGCTAGTAAAGTATGAGTTTCACTTAGCCTTAACAGTAAACTCTATCATAAGAAACAGATAAATAATGATTCAAATATCCAAACTTATATCGTGAGTAAAGAATTGTGGTGATTAATACACATCTATTAGTATCTTCTTTTTTTTTTTTTTTTTTATCAATCATTCCTCCCAAACAGACTCTATTTGTGTTAGATTCGACTGCCAATGAATATAAATCTTCTTTAATTGAAGCACTAATTGGAGGTCATATAGGTTAGGCAACTCAAAGACTTGAATTTTCTAATCAAGTTTAACGGATAGCCCTAGTGTTGTAAATTAGGCCGCCTGCCAGCTAGACCCATGTAGGTCTAGTGAGAAATTCTCTGTGTAAAATCAGAGAAAGAAGAAAATAACAGTTAAAAATAATAATAACGTAAATAATATTATGTAAAATATTTGTGATAAATAGTAAATTTATCAGATAAATATTTTATTTTTGTCAAACTAACAAAGTAAATGACTGATTTACATCTCGATCAAAACGTATTCACAGTATATAAATTAACTACTTACTTAATAAATTAAACGTAAATAAAATATTTACCTGATAAATATGTTTTTTTATCATAAATAATTTAAAAATCTACTATTTATTTTAATTATTTTCTGCTCCTATTTATTACAATTTAATAAGGCATGGATAATCTCATAGGTCAGTAAACAGAGGCTCAACCCAACCAGAAATTTGGGCCATCCCAGCCCAATCTATATCCGTATGCGGCAGAACTAGTCCAATCATTGAGTTAAGGAGGTGGGCCATATGTCAGTCAGTCTGGCTCTACCCATATCGTTCTTGTTGTCATTTTTTTCCAGCTCTTCAAATAACTTCCAGAAAATAACTAAACAGGTTTTTAAAAATATTTATTATAAACAACAAACTTATGATGTAATTGATTTATTTACATTAAATTAATCAAGTAAATAATATATTTATGTATCAAATAAATGATTTATTTATATTTTATCAAGTAAATATTTTATTTATATATTGTAAATATATTATTTATCTAATAAAATTTATACTTATCTAGTAAATATACTATTTATTATAAGTATTTCAAAAAAACCTTTTATTTACTTTAATTATTTTTTGAAAACTGTTATGTGCTATAATTTCCTATTTCAAATAATTTGGATCTGATCATCCGATTCCATCTTTTCAAATTCCTTACAAAATTTCAATGTGATATTTGACTTTAAATAGATGGAGACTCCTATTTAGTATTCAATATTTTTGGTAGCGTAACTAATGCATCTTGATTAGTTCGACTTATCAACGCATTTTATTCCTGTTCATAAGCGATTCTTTCAATGACTGCAATTTCAAAGATAATCGATAAGTATTAAAAAAAAGAAAAATGGATGACAAGCTCATACAAGGGAATTTCAACTTTTATAATTGATTCTACTTCTTAAAGAACTTAAAACGCCTGCAGATGTTAAAATATTAAAACTAATCTCCTTCTATCCTCATTCATCAATCAAATTGGCATGTATAAATTTAAAACTACAAATTTTAACGAATCTTTTATCCAATAACCCCTACAAACATGCCAACTGCCAAGCTAATTCAGATTCCAAATTAACCTCTAATTTCTACTATACTAAAACTTAAAAAAAAAAAAAAAGGGGGTATTAGAATAGAATAAAATAACTAATGATAGGAAACACTAAAAGAAGAAGTCATTACCAAGGTCACTGATATATTGATTATTTGGACTGATTCACATTTCACATCAACTAGTGCAGGAAATCTTCGATGAAATCTGGCTCACCTGCTTTAAAAACCCACGATGGTCAAATATTCCAGTCAGTGTGAATCCTTCGTTTGGGGGCAAGAATTGTATGGTTTACTTTATTGATGTGATCACATTATCTTTCAGGTTGTTTACTTGGACCACGACACTGTCAAGAATCTTAAATATCCACGTTTACATGTCCAAAGTTGCTGATATCAGGTGTGTTTGCGTCATTTGCTGTCGTATGCTTGCTGTCCTTTCATTGAAGCGTTATACTAAACTTGCATGTGACAGCTATTGAACTAGGCTAAAAAGAAGATGATTTTCATACTTGTCCCTTGCGTCATGGGATCGTATTTTATCATTACATTTAAAATTTTGAAAATTCTTACCTTATCCCTTAGATTTTAAATTAGCTTAATTACTTCTCTTTTTTAGAATTTTTTCTTACAATATATTAAAAAAAAGCAGAATTAGGTGTAGTCTTTTTTTTGTGTTTAATAAAATTTCAATAAAATGGATTACGTGAGACATAAAAAACGTTTTTCTCACATCACATTTAAATACAATATATTAAATATAATATATATTTAAATAAAAAAATATTTATATTATATTTAAATATATTATATGTAATATAATTAATAAAAGTAAAGAAAAAAATAAAGAGAGAAAGAAAATATATGATGGGTAAAAGTGTAAAAAAAATAAAATGATGAATAATAATTGTATTATATTTAAATTATGATATGATTGATATTTAAATACAATACTTTTATTTTTGAATAAAAATTACATTATATTTAAACACAACGTTAATACAATACGATAATCAAAGTCCTCTAAATTCCTTTTTTTTTTTTTTTGTATGTTTTTAATGCAAATTCTAATATAAGAGGTTAAGTACTTTGACAAATTCAAAATTTGGGGAGAAAATGAGAATTTTTAAAATTAAGAAAGTAAAATGATAATAATCTTAAAGGTTGGGGATACATGTGAAATTAAAATATTTTAAAAAAAGAAAGAATATTTTTCTCCAGTGAATTATGTTTTTGATACTTCTATAGTACGATATTATCTTGCTCAAGTAGTAAGTTTTTTTAGCCAACGAATTACAATTTTAACAATCAGATTATCTTGTTCTAGTAGTAAGTTTTTTTTTAGCTAATAAATTACAATTTTAACAATTAGATTTATGAGTAATTATGTTAAAAAATACATGACATCATATAAAAGTAATCTTACTTATAAAGTTGATCATCAAAATTTAATTTAATGACTAAAAAGTTTACTCTAGCATTAAAAGTAATAAAAAAAAGTGTTGATTGCCTTAAAATTATCTTCATATGATATATATCTTATAATTTTTACTTCTGAACAATGCAAATTATCAGTGAACTTTGCCTGTTTTCTAAAGACCTAATTTATCCATAAATAATAAGCTTTTTTCTGTTTCGTTTCTGTCCGGTAGAATCATATACTCATTTGATAACTGGCATGCAATTTCATTATTTATGTACACATGCTTAATTTTTGTTGTTCTTATTTGTTTTGTATTAATTTAACTTGAGTATTAGAATCACTATTATAAATAGGACTATATGTGTTGGAATTTAAACGTAAAATCAACAGGTTCACTCTCAACGTCCTTTAATAAAGAATAGCAAAAGCGTGAAAAATCATTCATGTTGTGAAAACCCATTCCAACAGACTTAGCTAAATAAACTTTGAAAATAACTTTCCAATATCACTCATTCGAACTCAAACGTAATGCTAATAATATGAAAATAAATAAATAAATGTAAAAATTCAAGAATAACTCCTAAAAATGAAAATTTATTCCTAATATCCTTAAATTTTATATATTATGTTTATTAGTCCATCATCAAAAACTCTGATTCTGTCTCTATTTATGACTTAAAAAACGTGAAAAATATTTAAAAACACTACTAATATTAAGTATAATCACTAATAAAAAAATAGATTTCACAATCATAATACTTATCTTTTATTAAACATTATCAATATCTTATAATATTTTACAACTATTTATTTTATTTAAATTTCACATCAAACTTAATATGAAAATCTTCAATGATGTGTGATGCACGTATTTAAAGCCCACACATCTTATATTATATTATAAGATTCACGTTTTAATGGAAAAATATTAATATCTTATAACATTTTTCGGTTAATTAATTTATTCAAATTTCACATCAACTCAATATGAAAGTCTTCAATGACATCTGGCGCACGTGCTTTAAAACCTAGAGATTTAGATGGAGTCGAATATTTCATTCAGTGAAAAAAATAGTTATGATACGGATGGTTTCCCATTATTTATTTATTTATTTATTTTCTGGTTGGATAAGGACTGTAACTATAGCTTTGTTAATTTGCCGATATGAAGATGCTTGCGTCATATGTTGTCGTATGTTTTCTGACGCAATTTCATCAAGGCGGCACCTTAAAATTATTTACATGTGACAGATAAAGAAAGTATTCTTCTTTTTATTATTTTTTTAGGAAGAGAGAGAGAGAGAGAGAGAGAGAGAGAGAGAAGGAGGCAAAGGTTATTTCCTTTTGTTTTAGGATGCGTTTGGGAATATTTTTAGGTATCTCCAAATTACCATTTTTTCAACATATTATTTTTTTTATAATTTATATCTTTAAAATATTTTAATAAATTTTAAATTTTAAAAGTTTATAACTTTATTTATATAAATTTAAATAAGATGATTTTTTAAAAATTAAATAGAATTTCAAGATTAAAAAAACAATATCTATATTGATTTTTTTAATTTTTAAAATTTTTTATTTTTTTACCCCAAACAGTTTTTTTAAACATATTTTCGAAAACAACTTTTTTCCAACCTAAAAAAAATATCTCCAAACATCTCTCCCAAGCTACTTCTAAATTTTTGACTAAAAATTTGATTGATTCATTAATTAAAATCTAAATTTTTAAATACAATTTTATTTAAAAAAAATAAAAATTATATTTAAATTAATTAATTTAAATTTAAAAATTTTATCTCATTTCAAATTTAATTGATGAATTAAACAAAACCTAAAATTTTATCTAATTTACTACACCGCGCATATCTTTGGGGAGACAGTGCCAGATTATCTGGTAACAGTGACTGTGTAGTGTATGCTGTGAAGCTACTATGTTTGATAGTATTTTATTAAATATTAGGCAGTTATGATATTTCCATGTTTATTTTGGAGATCATCTTTTCGCTACATGTCTCAAAATAGGAATGCAAAGTTTATCCTTAAAGGTAAGCACACGACCCGGCAATTATGTGCTTATCTTCTTGTGACTGATTGAAGGAAAAAAAAAAAAAAAAAAAGGTAATTTCAATATTAGAAGACGTACATCTCTATCATTTCACCACGTCACGAGCGAGCTACCCAATGTTTTTTTTTTTTCCCCCCCTTCCCTGTATTTGAGCTAAGAAATCGTCCATCGATATCTGAAAATCACAATTTAAACAATTTATATCATTATAAATATAATCTAACAATAATTTTAAATTTAACTTTATTATAATATATAAAACTTTAATTCTCTACTCTCAACCTGAAAAATAAAAGTTGAATAATTCTCTTTAAAGTGCTCTACCTCGTAAGTCTGATCACTAAAACTTAATCTATCGATGGACAAAATTGTCTCCACCAACAGTATGTCTAAAAACATGGCTTATTTTAGAAGCACCTATTTACATAATATTTATCTTAGGTTTTTCAATGAATATTTATTATACGCTTTTAATTCTTAACATTCAAAATGCTGGTGCACATTGTCATTGGATAACGATCTTTTTGCTCGGATGTTGAAGTAACAGACCTTGCATTATTTGCATATATATTTTAAATTGGTTGTTAATTGTTGTATATTTAAACGACTATATGTTGTGATTTTATTACTTAGAATAGATAATAGAAATAGAAAGTGATTACAAGCATATATAATCTAGTGATAATATCATATTTGATTTTATTATAAGTTGCAGAGTTTGCATTCTTTCATATTCAAGTTCAAAAAATTAAAAAAAAAAAAAACAATGATAGGAGTTGATCATTTTGTGTAAATATTACTTAGATTTAAAAATTTAACCTATATTAAAAACCTTAATAGAGAACGATATAAACATTTATATGTTGTAAAATCCATAAGTATGCCTAGAAAGATTAACATTAACATATGATCTTCAAAATATGGGCTGTTCAAACCACGTAGAGCCTCGGTGGATAACAAATCATATTTGGGAAGCAAATGAACAATAAATTTACAGGGAAAGTCATTAATTTCCTATCTTTGTTCATTCTAGAAGGGCATAAGAATAATGTAATGGAACGCTGGTAATGGACATAGATTCGTCCTTTTTTTCTTTTCTTTTTCTATTTTTGGTGCTTTCAATAGTTAGTCCCCTAATGTAATGTGAAAACGGCAAGAATAAAAGGGAAAGAGAAGTAATGGAAACGAATAAAATTATGTGTGTGTGTGTGTGTGTAATTTATGCTAGAAATACTGCTAAAAACGTTAAAACAAGGCTTTAACATATGGAATCTAAAACAAATCCAAAGAGGATTGAGAAAATATAGAACCAACACAAAGACACAAATGCTAAATAGGCGCTCCTTAGATTCTCCTCAAAACCCTCCAACCCCACCGCCCCACATAAAAGTGAAGAATTAAAGGAAAAGAGAGATACCCATAATATCTTTTCATTATGTGCTGCAATATTATTACCAAAGTGCCCCTTCACTTCATACACACACACACACACACACACACACAACGGTATAAAAAAGTAAAATGAGTACTTATATAGGCTTCTACAAAAAAATATATATGTTTGTGCTGCAATTTTCTTGTAATATTATTCGATTAAATTATGTACATACATGTAGAAATTAAGCTATACCAAAACCTCCAAGTGCAAGTTAGAAATTTAAATTATACTTGATTCTCTGATATATATATATATATTTATATATATGGATCAGCAATTAACAATTAGTACATGGACAGTGTTAATTTATTAAATATTTAAGCGACAGAAGATGAAACAAAATAATTAGGATTATAGAAAAATCAAGTGGAGCACTTTACCTATCAATTGACAAGTTCGTTGCGTTTCATGTGACACTTTTACTATGTCTTGTAGTACAGACAATGATATTATTTAATCAATAAAGACATTTTCATTGCAACTTCTCTTAGGGCCCTCATAGCATAAAATATTTCTTTTTTATTTTCGTCCAAACATTAAAGTTATATGAGGAAATGACTGTCAATAATGTATATAGCTGCACGTTTTACGCGATCAGCCTATAAATTAAACATATATATCGAAAGAAAAAGAGTTGTCACTAATTCAAATCAGCTAGAAATATTTCTAAATATTTTTTTTTTTGTTTTATATGTCTGAGTGATCAAAGAGTACTAAGAATTTAGTAGAGAGACGGACTAAGAGATGGTGAGAGCTCCCTTTTATGACAAAAATGGCATCAAGAAAGGTGCATGGAGTTCTGAAGAAGACGACAAGTTGAGAGCTTATGTTGAGAGATTTGGCCACTGGAACTGGCGTGAACTTCCCAAATCTGCTGGTACATGTGTGTGTGTGTGTGTGTGTATTATCAACTATGAGTTCCTTAATTTTAATGGGCTTTCGGTTAACTGTTTTCCTTCTCGCTTTTTCCCTTATTGTTTAAAGTTTTTGTTTTATATTCACTCGAGATATGATAAAGCTGATAATCAGCATCAAAGATTCTTCCACCAAAAAATAAATAAAAACTTAGTTAGCTAGCTTATACTTCAGATCACGATCGGCTGATCCCTTTCCACACATCATCTGAATTCGTCTCGAATTTCCCAATTTGAATATTTCTTTAACATCAGTAGTCTAGATTACAAAAATGAAAAACTAGTACTGTAATAGTTTCTGACTGGGTTTAAATCATATAGGCCTATCAAGGTGTGGTAAAAGTTGCCGACTGCGATGGATGAACTACCTCCGACCGGATGTCAAACGTGGCAACTATACAGCTGAAGAAGAAAGTTTAATCATGAAATTACATAAAGAACATGGAAATAAGTAAGAATTCAACGCAACACATCCCTTCTTCAATATCATAAGTCAGAAATTTTCATAATGTGTGTTTCCATATAATTTATTGTTTATTAATATTAATGAGTACAGATCTGATCAAGATGTAGCATTACTTTTTTTTTTTTTTTTTCGTATCAGTTATTCCTTTTCTCAGTTTATATAGAAATTTTAATCCTTTGGTGGAAACTAGTACTCACAGGCATCAACGATCAACTCAATATTGCAAATCTTTCCTATTATTGATGCTTACACTATATGAAAGATCTGTTGTGATTATGTAAAATTACTATATAATTTAATCATTATACGCTAGTATATGCTAATTTTCTCTAATGTCAATTGCTCTCTCTGCCTTAAAGTGAAATAATTTATTTTGTACTCCGATACAAAGTTGTACCTCATAATTGGGCGTGTATAGCTAGAGTTCTTTACTACTATATCAATAAGCGTGGGAGTTGTACTTATGAACTTGTCTTATAAAATTACATTGCAGATGGTCCTTGATTGCTGCAAATTTATCAAGAAGAACTGACAATGAGATAAAGAACTATTGGCACACTCACCTAAAGAAGCGCACGACTCATAAAACGACAACAACATCTCAAACAGAAGATCAATCTTGTGAGTCTTCACAGTGTGACCAAATCACTGGCCATAGTAATGGAGAAACAGAAGCTGAGAGCAGCAATTTGGATAATAATCACGTCGAACTCTATCCATCAATTCTCGAGAGCTCTCAATCACCAGCAGATACGAGTTCTAATTCCAGTGAATCCACCGGTTTGATTAATCACACCAATCAAACCAATTTCAATTGTCCATACTCATCGTTAGAAGCATTTTGTGAAGAGTACTCTACCGGATCAGATTTCTGGACCAAGCCATTTCTGGAAGACAGAATGACGAGCCAGAATGAGCATGATCAGTATCCATCATGCTTTGGGGATGGAGGAACTTTGTCGGCATATCTTTCGTTCTATGATGATGGCATGGAGTACATCTTCTACCAATAATACTAGGGATCGAGGCAAAATTTTGGATTGGAAAACGTCGTTGATCAGTGTTATTATAAATGGTTTTCGTCGTTTGTAAAAACTACGTGCCATGGAGCTTGTAACTTGTAAGTAATGGCCTATAAAATATGCTGCTTCTTGCAAATCATCTGTCGAGAATTTTGTAGTATTTAGACCAGGTATAGATCCTTAATTTACACATGCCATTGAGAATGAGAGCTCCCAAACAAGCTAGCTAGTTTCCAAGAGGAACTACATATATGGAATGACCATGGCTTATGAGCGTGTGTCTCAGCTATAGAGAGAGCAATAGGCGACAATCCGTATATTGATTCTAATGAGTTGTGGTTTAGGATTCCAAGTTTCTGTTTACAAATCATAGAAAGATTTGTATAGCAACGGATACTTTTAAATTAAATTATATACTCTATTCTTCTTAATATTTTTCTTTTCACAATTTGATTTTATTCTATTTCAAACTTAATTTATGAATTAAATAAATTTTATATTAAATTAAATAAGTTAATAAAACATATATATAATATAATATATTTATCTGTTTTGATAAGATAAGAGTTATGACTAGGCGATGTGTGTTTCTCATGAATTTTGTCCATTTTCGTGGTATTTATTAGCCGTGTCTTCCTTTTTCTCAGTTGGGTGGTTGGCATCTGAACACTTGAATCATGCAACAAAACGAAACTCTGCTAAGAATTTTGTTCCCAAGGGAAACTTCCTATCCAACGTGTTCCGGACCATGATTTTACAGTACACCCTCGAATATTACGCAAGAAAAATAAATTTTAGTCTTTCGTTAATGACCTCAATAAAACAGGGCACACTATCATGTCATAAATAAAAATGCGTATGACGTCACGAACTCATTATAAATGAAGAAATCGCATGGCTCTGTTTTAATTCGGCTGGCTGAGCTATTTTCTTCGTAAACTCGATTAAACTTTTTAGACGGTTGGGCATCTTCGGTTCATTTCGTACCCGAAATTCAAGGGCCCTCGTACTTGTTAAAAGACTAAAGAAACGTTTACATATCAGATTATGTTTGTGATGTATTATAATATAATACATTAAATATAGAATATATTTAGATTAAAAATATTTATATTATATTTAAATATAATTTTGTTTAAATAAAAAATATTTAAATTATATTATATATGAAATAACTGATAAAAATAAAAAAATAAGGGAAAAAGAGGGTGTGTTATGTAATTGATAAAAATAATAGAAAAAATAAAATGATAAATAGTGATTATATTCAATTTAAAATATAACGTGATTGGTTATTTAAATGTAATAATTTTACGTTTGGATGAAAATTACATTACGTTTAAACATAATGTGACTATAATGCAGTAAACAAATGAGGTATAAACTTTGTCTCCGTGTTTTAAAAATGAAAAAAAAATCTATTTTAAAAAAATAAACTTCCGAAATGTATAAATATAAAAAAAAAATTCAGTTTTAGATTAAAAAAAAATTTCTCTTTAAAAAAGAAAATTTTTTTATCAATGTCAAACAACCTTTTATTTTTGAATATAAAATTTTTCTATTTTACAAACAAAAAATTTCCACTTTTTAAAAATAGATATCACATCCAAATAGAAACTAAACTAAAGATTTGAACATAATATAACAATGAAATTATCTCCTTTTTTTTTTTTTTTACTTTTTGCATCTCTTTTAACTTTTCTAAAGTTAAAAAAAATTATGATGTTATATAGTATTGTAATTAGATTTTTTTTTATTTTTGCTTTTAGTTTTATACTTAAAATAATGAGTATTATACTTAAAAAGTCGTAATCATAGATATAATCTAACAGTAATATTATATTTAATTTCATTTAAAGATACAGAGTTCAAATCCCATCATCATAAAATAAAAAAAAAAAAAAAGTCGACACTTCTATTCTATATAGAAACTTTTTTCCTCAAAAAAACAATCTACATAGATTTTGCAAGCATAAAGACTGTAAGGAGGGCTCCCTTGAAAAAAAAAAAAAACGTAAGGAGGATAAATCAATAAAAATTTAAAATATATATAGAGGTTTTAATGGAGTATATTGGGCTAGGCAAGCTTGCTGCCCCACAAGGCACAAGTGGCTATACCTCTAGCCGCGATTGCATACTTCATTAAAGTCAAACAAGTATAGTAATTAATAGTTAATACATATAACAATTTATCCCAAAAAGTTAATACATATAATACGATGAAAAAAATAAAATAAATTAACAGCATTCCACAAAGCAAGCCTGACACTTCAATACCTTAAATCTAAAACAGAAATAAAGAGTCTCAAATCCTCTAAATCCAAAAAATGTCATATCTAATCACCTACATAGATGTCAAACCATAACTTATAATTTACGTAGGAAAATGTCTAATTAACATTAATTTACTTACTTCATAACTTCACAGGGTCCATAGAAGAACTTTTGTTTCTACTATTTGCAGAGGTCGCTAAGGTTGGAATGTTAAAAGCGTAGACCATCTCTGCAATATAACATAAAAATTAGACTAACAATAAGTATTAAACGTGATTGTAAAAGACTAAAAATGAAATAAAATGCATATTGCATTGTGCTATCCATTTCCCTTAAAGAAAAAAGAATTAATATTTTAAGATTTATATTTTGTACTAAATATTTTTAATATACTTGAAAGGCTCAAAAGCCTTGTATTTATGTGTTCTCTCCCTTTTTTTAAGAAAACTTCTAGTAGTGTCTCCCCTAATAATTGAAATATATAAATATGTAGTTGAGTCTTTATTCATTTTTTTTTTCCCATATTGCTCCTAGTGAAAACTTTCAGGTCCTGTCATTGCACGTATCTCTCAAGGTATTTGATTGACAGCACTTCACACAACCCGTTTTTTGTTTTTTTGTTTTGTTTTTGCTTTTGCTCATTTTTTTTTGTTTTTTTGTTTGTTAATAAAATCAATCAATCTGCACCATTTTATAACTTAACGAGCTCCTAAGGGATAAAGTATGTGATCTCTAGGAGAAAATTAAAAAAAAGTTAAAAATGGTGGTTAGACCAATTGGTGCTTCTCAATTCTCAAGCAATACGAGTACAAAAAGTATCACCTTCAATAGCATCCTAAGAACTTACCAAGGTATATATCCCCCCTCATATTCTTTGTCTTACCACCACCTTAATTACATCTTTGTCAAACATATATATGACGAGTGTAATTTAATTGCTACTTCCACTATAAGATCCAAAAGCAAAAGCTTAACATTTTGTAGTAGGTTATGAGTTTCATTTAGCCTTAACAGCAAACTCTATCATGTCACCATTACAATATAGTCAAGCAACTTCTTCAACTTCTTCAAACTACTATTTGTTACAATTTGATAAGGCATCGATCAAGCCCATAGGACAGAAAACACAGGCTTAACCCAACCAGAATTTTGGCCATCCAAGCCTAATCTGTGTCCATATGCCGCAGAACTAGTCCCAACATTGCTTCATAGAGGTGGGGCATATGTCAGTTAGTGTGGCTCCACCTTTATCGTTTTTGTCGTCATACCTCTCCAGCTGTTCAAATAATTTTCAGAAAATAACTGAGCAGGTTTTTAAAAATATTTATAATAATAACATATTTATTACGTGATTAATTAATTTATATTAATAGGTCATTTAGTAAATATAATACGTTTTAATTACCTTTGAATATAATTCGTTTCTTGAGTTTTGTATTTAGTTAAAAAGTATTTATTTTATATTTAAATGAAATATATGTTTGGATGAAAAATATTTAAATTGTATTTTAGAGATAAAAAGTTAATGTGATTAGTAAAAGTAGAGATAAAAAAGTTAGAATTGAAAAGTTGATGTGATTGTTTTGAAAAACAAACGAATAGTAAATGTTTTCGTAGCACTCTTGAAAGGGATTATATTTAAATATAAAACTTTTATATTTAGATGAAAATTATATTACGTTAAAATACAATTCATTTTCATAACGATACCAAACATACCATAAATTTATCAAATAAATAATATATTTACATATTGTAAATACGTCATTCATCTAGTAAAAAACCTATTATTTATTTTAATTATTTTTCTGAAAATTGTTATGTACTGTAATTTTGCTATTTCAGATAATTTGAATTTAATCATCTGATTCCGCCTTTTCAAATTCCTTTCAAAATTTCAATGTGGTATTTAACTTCAAATTAATGGAGACTCCTATTTAGTATTCAATATTTTGGTGACTTTACTCTCAAAATTTTGGTAGCGTAACTAATGCATCTTGATTCGTTCGACTTATCAACGCATTTTAATTCCGTTCATAAGTGATTCTTTTAATGACTCAAATTTCAAAGATTAGGAAATCGATAAGTAATGACTAATGAGGATAAAATTAAAAAAACCCGAATTAGCAGAAAATAACATCAAAAAAAGAAGTCATCTCCAAGGTCACTGCTAATTTATTTATTTATTTTTTACTTATTCACATTTCACATCAACTAGTAAAGGAAATCTTCGATGACATCTGGCTCTCACCTCCTTCAAACCCCAGGAATGGTCAAATATTCCGGCCAGTGTGAATCCTTAATTTAAGGGCTAGAATAGTGTAATATATTTCATTAATGTGATCACATTATCTTTTTTGTTTTTTACTTGGACCAGGACATTATTAAGAATTTTTAGAGGTATTTGGTTTTATTTTTGAGAATAATTTTTTATTTTTAAAAATATAAAAAATAAAAATGATTATAAAGTAACGTTTGTTTATTTAATGTTTTTAAAATTATTTCAAAAACATAATTTTTAATTATGTTTTTTTTTTTAGTTTTTTGAAAACAAAAAAAAAGTTGTTCTCACTTTTTTATTTTCATTTTTTCTCTCCCTTTCCTCTCTCTTTGTGCTTATGTAATAACGATGACCATATCCGACAATGAATTTCATCTTTGACGAAGGACGACGATTACGGACTAACAACGACGGCAACAGCCCCCTCACGATAACGACTATCGACTCACAGCGACAATCACTAACTTACGAAGATGACCATCATGACATCCCCTATTTCTGGCGAAAGAACAATGACTATAGACTGGTGACGACGACGAAAACCACAGACTCGTGACCCAGACCCAACAAAAACGACGCCCAAGAAACGCACTACGATGACCTTCATCTTCGATGACAACAAAGTCAAGTATAATTATGTATTCTTTTTTTTTTTTGTTTAATAAAATTTCAATAAAGTGGATTAAGTGAGACTAAGGGGGTGTTTGGATAATGAACATTATTCACATTATATTTAAACACAATGTATTAAATGTATTATTTATTTAGATAAAAAGTATTTGTATTGTATTCAAATATAATATTTGAATTGTATTGTATGTGATGTGATTGATAAATGTAGAGAGAAAAAAGGGAAGATAAAGAGAGTATGTGATGTGATTGATAAAAATAATAAAAAAAAAAGTAAAATGGTGAACATTGAGTGTATTGGATTTAAATTGTGATGTGATTGGTATATGAATGTTAAATTGTATTTAAACATAATGTGAATATAATATGGTAACCAAACACCCTCTAAATCCTTTTTTTTTTTTAATGTTTTTAATGCAAATTCTAATATAAGAGGTTAAGTACTTTGATTAATTCAAAATTTGGAGACAAAACGAGAATTTTTAAAATTAAGGGTTCATTTGGTGAACGCATTGCATTTGCATTGCATTTGAATGCAATGTGTGTTTGGGAGAAAAGTATTTGAATTGTATTTTAATAATAAATATGTGATGTGATGGATAAAAGTAGAGAGAAAAAAAAGAGGGAGAGAGAATATATGATGTAATTAATAAAAGTAATAGAAAAAGTGAAATAATAAATAGTGATTGTGTTAGATTTAAAATGTGATGTGATTGATATTTGAATGAAATGTTTTTGTATTTGGGGGAAAATTGCATTGCATTTAAATGCAATGCAAAAAAAAATTGTGTCCCAAACGTCCACTAAGTAATGATAATGACCTTAAAGTTTGGGGATACATGTGAAATTAAGATATTCTAACAAAAGAAAAAAATATTTTTCTCCAAAGAATTATGTTATGGGTGTATCTATAGTAGGATATTATCTTGTTCCGACAGTAAGTTTTTTTTAGCCAATGAATTACAATTTTAACAGTTAGATTTATAAGTAATCACGTTAAAAAATACATGACACCACACAAATTTACTGTTACTCATAAATCTGGTCATCAAAATTTAATTTAAGGACTAAAAAAGTTTCCTCTAGCATTAAAAGTTCGATTGCCTTAAAATTATCATCATATGATATATTTTAACAATTTTTACTTCTTAACAATGCAAATCATCAGTAAGCTTTGTCGTTTTTTCTAAAGACCTAATTTATCAATAAATAGGCTTTTTTCCATTTCGCTTCTCTCCAGTAGAATCACATACTCATTCGATAACTGGCATGCAATTTCATTTTTTACATACACACGCTTAATTTTTGTTGTTCTTATTTGTTGTATGTTAATTTAACTTAAGTTTTAGAATCACTACCGTAAAAAAGAACTATATGTGTTGGGATTTAAACGTAAAATAAACAAGTTCACTCTCAACGCCCTTTAATAAAGAACAGCAAAAACATGAAAAATCATTCATGTTGTGAAACTATTCTAACATACTTAGCTAAATAAACTTTGAAAATAACTTCCTAATTTCACTCATCCGAGCTCAAACGTAATGCTAATAATATAAAAATAAATAAATAAATGTAAAAATTTAAGAATAACTCCTAAAATGAAAACTTACTCCTAACATTATTTAATTATCCATATTATATTATTAGCTTCATGTCAAAAACTTTAACCTGTCTTTGCTTTAGATCCATAGAACGTGAAAATAACTTAAAAGATACTATGAATACTAAGTATCATTACTAATAAAAAATAAATCTTACTTGTAAATCTCATATTATAAAACTTACCTTTTATTATTAGACACCACTAATATCTTCTAATATTGTTCATAAAACATAAGGATTAATCAAAATGAGAATTTACATTCCATGTCCACTGCTGAATTATTTTACGACTAATTATTTTATTCATATTTCACAACAACTTAATATGGAAGTCTTCAATGACATCCAGCGCACGTGCTTTGAAACCTAGGGATTTAAATGCGGTCTTCGATCAGTGAAAAAAATAGTTATGATATGAGTTGTTTCGCATTATTTATTTTGGGGGAGTTTGAGGAGATTTTGGAGATTTTTTTTTAAGTTGGAAAAAAGTTGTTTTGAAAAAATGTGTTTAGGGGAAAAATTGTTTAGAGTGACAAAATATAAAAATTTTAATTTTTTTTATAAAAAAATATCAATATGGATATTATATTATTCCTTTCGAAATTCTATACAATTAAAAAAAATCTCATTTGGACTTGTATATACAAAATTATGGACTTTTAAAGTTTGTAGTTTACAGTAGTGTTTTTGAGATGTGAATAGTAAAAAATGATAGAGTGTTGGTAAAAAGTTGATTTTGAATATGTCAAAACCTTGTCATCAAATGGGGGCTTATTTTCTCATAAAACGTAAGGATACATCAAAATGAGAAGTTACATTCCATGTCCGCTGTTGAATTATTTTACAATTAATTATTTTATTCAATTTTCACGATAATTTAGGGGATATTCGGTAATCATATTATGTTTATATTATATTTAAATATAATATTATATATTAAATATAATTTATATTTAGATAAAAATATTTATATTATATTTGAATGTAATGTGTATTTAGATGAAAAATATATAAATTGTATTTAAATAATTAATATATGATGTGATTATTAAAAATAAAGAAAAAAAAGAAAAAAATATGTTATATGATTAATAAAAATAATAAAATAATAAATAATAATTATATTAAATTTAAAATATAATATAATTAATATTTAAATATAATATAAATATAACAGTGAAAACCAACGTGTGAATAATGATGCCAAAGCTTTCAAATCTGGAGCACGTGCTTTGAAACCGACGATTTAAATGCAGTCAAATGTTTCAATCAGTGAAAAAATATTAGTTATGATATGAAATGTTTACCATTATTATTTATTTTCTAGACGGATACGAACCGTGATTAAAGGTTTGTTAATTTGCTGACATGAAGATGCTTGCGTCATATGTTTGTTGTAATCTTGTATCATATGTTGTTGTGTGTTTTCTATTGTAATTTCATCGTACCCGCATCTTAAAATTAACAAATTTATAATCACGGTCCGTGTCCCACTAGAAATTAAATAAATAAGGATTACTTATTTATTTCTAATTGGTACGGACCACAATTATGGTTTTTTATTTTTTAATTTGCTGACATGAAGATGCTTGCGTCATATGTTGTCGTATTTTTTCTGTCATAATTTCATTGAAACGGCACCTTAAAATCAATTACACGTGACAGCTAAAGAAAGTTTTCTTCCCTTTTTTTTTTTTTCAAATGCAAAAAAGCAAAAAAAAAAAAAGTGAGAGAGAGAGAAACAAAGACTATTTTCCCATTTTTTATTTTTATTTTATTTTAAATTTTTGGCGAAACACTCATTTGATTCACTGGTGTAAATCTAAAGATTCATTTGATTTTTAAATTGAAATTAGGATGAAATAAAAATTTTTAAATTTAAATTTATTAACTAAATTATAATTTTTATTAATTTTTTTAAAATAAGATAAAATTAAATTCAAAAATTTAGATTGAAATTGATCCTTTAAACGAGACATGAATTTTGGATTTAGTTTTTATTTTTTTTTAAATATCAATAAAAATTATAATTAAATCAATTAATTTAAACTTAAAAATTTTATCTTATTTTAAACTTAATTAACAAACCAAAAAAGCCTAAGATTTTCTCTTATTTGCTAAGCCGCGCGTGTCTGGGGAAGACAGTGCCAGATTATCTGGTAATAGTGAGTATGCAGTGTATACTGTGAAGCTACTATATTTGATGGTATTTTATTAAATATTAGGCAGTTATAATATTTCTATGTTTATTGTGGTGATCACCTCTCCGCTACACGTCTCAAATAGGAATGCAAAGTTTATTCTTAAAAGTAAGCACATGACTTAGCAATTATATGCTTATCTTCTTGTGACGAATATATGAAAAAAAAAAATGGTAATTTCAATATTATAAGACGTACATTTATATCATTAAACCACATTACGAGTGAGCTATTTGAGCTAAGAAACCGTATATGTGTGTCTAAAAATCACAATTTAAATAATTTATATAATTACAGATATAATCTAATAGTTATTTTATACTTAATTCCTCTATAAAATATAAAGTTTCAATCCTCTGTTCCTAACTTAAATAATAAAGATTAAATAATTCCCTTTAAAGTGCTCTACACCCCATAAGTTTGATCATTAAAACTTAATCTAATGATGGACAAAATTGTCTCTACCAGCATTATGTCTTAAAACATACCTTATTTTAGAAGTACCTCTTTATGTAATATTTATCTTACGTTTTTTTAATGAATATTTATTTTGCACTTTTTATTCTTAATATTCTAAGTGTCCGTGAACCAGTTATTCGTTAGAATTACATACTCATTGGATAACGATCTTTTTTGTTCTGACATTGAAGTAACTGACCTTGCATTATTTGCATATACATTTTAAAGTGGTTGTTTATTGTTGTATATTTAAAAGACTATACGTCATGATTTTATTATTTAAAATAGATAATAAAAAATAATTACAGGCATATATAATCTAGTCATAATATCATATTTGACTCTATTATAAGTGTAGAGTTCAGATCCTTTTATACTCAAATTCAAAAAATTAAAAATTAAAAATCAAAAAATGATAGGAATTGATGCTTCTGTATAAATATTACTTAGATTTAAAATTTAACATATATTAAAAACCTTAATAGAGAACGACGTAAACATGAAAAATCATTTATATGTTGTGAAATCCATAAGTATGTCTCTAAAAAGATTAATGTTAACATATTATGACCTTCAAAATACGGGCTGTTCAAACCATGTAAAGCCTCGGGGGGAAACAATTCATATTCGTGAAACAAATGATCAATAAACCTATAGGAAAAGTCATTAATTTCCTATCTTTGTTCATTCTATAAGGGCATAAGAATAAGATAATGGAATGCTAGTAATGGACATACATTCGTGCTTCGTTTCTTTTCTTTTTCTATTTTTGGTGCTTTCAATAGTCAGTCCCCTTATGGAATGTGAAAACGTCAGGAATAAAAGGGAAAGGAAAGTAATGGAAACGAATAAAATTATGTGTGTGTGTAATTTATGCTAGAGATACTGCTAAAAACGTCAAAACAAGGTTTTAACATATGGAATCTAAAACCAATCCAAAGAGGATTGAGAAAATATAGAACCAACACAAAGACACAAATGCTAAATAGGCGCTCCTTAGATTCTCCTCAAAACCCTCAGACCCCCCCACCCGACATAACAGAGAAGAATTAAAGGAAAAAAGAGAGATCCATAATATCTTTTCATTATGTGCTGCAATTTTATTACCAAATTGCCCATTCACTTCACACACACACACACACACACACACACACAATTCTATATGTATGTACGTTCATTTTGTAATATATGTTTGTGCTGCAATTTTGCTCATTTTGTATCTTGTAATATTATTCGATTGGATTACGTACATACATATAGAAATTAAGCTATACCAAAATCTACAAGTGCAAATTAGAAATTTATATTACACTCGATTTTCTCTCTCCCCCTATATATATATATGGATCAGCAATTAACAGTTAGTGCGCGGACAGCGTTAATTTATAAAATATTTAAGCTGCAAAGATAAACTAAAATAATTAGGATTATAGAAAAATCAAGTGGAGCAATTTAATCACCGATCAATTGACAAGTTCATCGCGTTTCATGTGTCACTTTTACTATGTTTTGTCGTACAAATAGTGATATTATTTAATCACTAAAGACATTTTCACTGCATCTTCTCTTAGGGCCCTCATTGCATAAAAAAAAATTTATTTTTTGTCCAACCATTAATGATTTATGAGGAAATGACTATCAATAATGTATATAACTGCACGCTTTATGCGATCAGCCTATAAACTAAACATATCGAAAGAAAAAGAGTTGTCACTAATTCAAATTAGCTAGAAATATTTCTATTTTTTTTTCTGTTGTTTTATATATCTAAGTGATCAAAGTGTACTAGGAATTTAGTAGAGAGACGGACTAAGAGATGGTGAGAGCTCCCTATTATGACAAAAAAGGCATCAAGAAAGGTGCATGGAGTTCTGAAGAAGACGATAAGTTGAGAGCTTACGTTGAAAGATTTGGCCACTGGAACTGGCGTGAACTTCCCAAATATGCTGGTACATGTGTGTATGTGTGCGCGTGTGTGTGTGTGTGTGTGTGTGTCTCTGTGTGTGTGTGTGTCTCTGTGTGTGTGTGTGTGTGTAATATCAACTATACGTTCCGTAATTTAATTGGGTTTTCCGTTAACTGTTTTCCTTCTCCTTTTTTTCCCTTATTGTTTTAAATTTTTGTTTTATGATCACTTGAGATATGATAAAGCTGATGATCAGCATCAAAGATTCTTCCACCAAAAAAAAAAAAAAACACTTAGTTAGCTAGCTTATACTTCAGATCACGATCGGCCGATCCCTTTCCACACATCATCAGAATTCGTCTCGAATTTCCCAGCTTCAATATTTATTTAAAATCAGTAGTCTAGATTACTAAAATGAAAAACTAGTACAATAATAGTTTTTGACAGGGTTTAAATCATACAGGCCTATCAAGGTGTGGGAAAAGTTGCCGACTGCGATGGATGAACTACCTCCGACCGGATCTCAAACGTGGCAACTATACGGCTGAAGAAGAAAGTTTAATTATGAAATTACATAAAGAACATGGAAATAAGTAAGAAATCAACACAACACATCCCTTCTTCACTATCATCAACTTCGAAATTTTCATGATATATGTGTGTTTTGATATAATTTGTTATTTATTAATATTAATGAGTACCAATCTAATCAAGGCGTAGTACTATTTTTTTTTTTTTAATGTATCAGTTATTCATTCTCTTAGTTTATTTAGAAAATTATGATCCTTTGGTGGAAACTAGTACTCACAGGCATCAACGATCAACTCAATATTGCAAATCTTTACTATTATTGATACTCGCACTAGATGAAAGATCTATTAAAATTATGTAAAGTCACCATATAATTTAATCATTAGACGCTCCTATATGCTAATTTTCTCTAATATCAATCTCTCTCTACCTTCACATGAAATAATCCATTTTGTACTCCTATATAAAGATGTACCTCATAATTGGCCGTGTATGGCTAGAGTTCTTTACTACTATATCAATAAGCGTGGGAGTTCTACTTATGAACTTGTCTTATAAAATTACATTGCAGATGGTCCTTGATTGCTGCAAATTTATCAGGAAGAACCGATAATGAGATAAAGAACTATTGGCACACTCACCTAAAGAAGCGCTCGACTCATAAAACGACAGCAACATCTCAAACAAAGGATAAATGTTGTGAGTCTTCACATCGTGACCAAATCAGTAGCCATAGTAATGGAGAAACAGAAGCTAAGAGCAGCAATTTGAATAATAATCATGTCGAACTCTATCCATCAATTCTTGAGAGCTCTCAATTAGCCGCAGACACGAGTCCTAATTCCAGCGAACCCTCCGGTTTTATCGGTCACACATCTGATCTATCCAATGCAAACTACTCCACTGATCAAACCAATTCTAATTGTCCGTATTCATCACTAGAAGCATTTTATGAAGAGTACTCCACCGGATCAGATTTCTGGACTAAGCCGTTTCTGGAAGACAGAATAATGAGCCAAAATGAGCATGATCAGTATCCAACATGCTTTGGGGACGGAGGAACTTTGTCGGCGTATCTTTCGTACTATGATGATGGTATGGAGTACATCTTCAACCAATAATACTAGGGATCAAGGCTTTAGAATTGGAAAATGTCATTGATCAGTATTATTATAAATGGTTTTCGTCGTTTGTCAAAACTACAATGCTGCTTCTTGCAAATCATCTGTGGAGAATTTTATAGTATGTAGACCAGGTATAGATCCTTAATTTACACATGCCATTGAGAATGAGAGCTCCCAAACAAGCTAGCTAGTTTGCAATAGGAACTACATTTATAGAATGATCATGGCTTATGATCGTGTGCCTCAGTTGTAGAGAGTGCAATCGGCGACAATTCGTATTGATTCTAATGGTTTGTGGTTTGGGATTCCAAGTTTCTGTTTACAAATCAGAGAAAGATTGTATGGCAATAGATACTTTTTAAGTAAATTATGTATTCTATTCTTCTTAATCTTTTTCCTTTCGCAATTTGGTTTTGGTTGTTTGTAATGAGGCATATTTGAAGTTGTTAGCAAGGTTTGAGTCATGTTTTACTCCTTATTATCAGCTTCTTCCTATAGGCCATTTTTTGCTTTATTTTGTCTTTTTAGGTAACCTATGGTGATCATTTGATGTCTTGGTTCAAAATAGATTCTTGAACGAATGTTAATCTAATTAGGATGTGTTTTTGAAATGTGATGCTAGTATTTGTTTTCATCATTATGTTGAAAAAAAAAAAAGGAATGTGCATATATATATGTAAATATATATATATTAAGTAAATGGATATGAGGACTAAAGTCTCCACTCTAATTTATTAAAAAGAAAAAAAAGGAAAACAAAATAAAGAAAGGAAACCTAATCCAGCCTTAATGGCAAACCAATCAAAAATAAAACTAAAAACAAAGAACAATCATTCACCAAACAAATTCAAACTAAAATTGGCTTTATTAAGACATCTTGAAATCCCTTTCTCTTGTGAACACAAAGTTTATACACCTTTTTTTTTTTAAATGGATGAATGATTATGTTTCTTTACAAGTTGCTAAGTTCCTTCAATTTATCTCAAGATCTTAAAATCGCAATCTCCACTTCTTTTTGGACAAGTTCACAAACCAAGTTTCTCTCATTACTTGTCTTTTCTGGTGTTTGAAACCTCTTCAATATCTCTAACTTTTGACAGGTAAAACTCGCCTAACAAATCCCACAATGATAAGGATTACCGAAAACTATCATGAATATAAGATAGTACAAAATGCAGTAAAAAGTATAGTGTAGAAAATAGATGACATAAAGATTCATAAAAATTCATCATGAATGGAAAGGCTACCTCTTTTTTTCGATGCTTGGGATTTCATCATACTTTCAGAGTTACAAGTGGTGGAATCCATCAAAATTGTGAGTTGGGTTTCCGAAGACATATTTTCATGTATTTTTAAGCTCATATGAAATAACCTTATGTAATATTTAAATACAAATATTTAATATTTGAAGTCAAATGTAAAGATAATCTTCAAATATTATAGATTCTGTTGTATATATCTAATAGTCTTGATTGGTTAATTAAAATTTGAAATATTTGAAAACTTGCACCTAAATTCTTGGACATCAGCATCTTAGCTAATAAATATGGCCATATCATGATGGACGAGATCTGGGGATCTCAATTACCTATCAATAATTACCCCCCAGCTCGGAGTGCTTTAAGTACGATACTCTGAAGTGATTTAGGCTTCCAGCTGCCAGCTACCTAGACTAATGGCTTGTTTCATTGTTTGGTTTCGATGGTAATGCCATGATTGCCTTGTAACTAACACATGCCTTGTATTTTGGAACAAACACATCGTTTAAGACTTTCAAATCCCAACTAATTGATTTTCTAAACTTCTGTCTTTTGTCCTAGTCATTGACTTACTACTTAACTTTTAAGTCATTTGATATGCATTTTGGAAACGGTCTTCCTATTTTTCCCCTAACGAGGGAATTGTTCGAAGACATGAATCTTTCTTATGTTGGATTTCTCTTCAACATCCGTCTTCTTATTCTTCCTTTAAAAGGGAATTGTTCGAAGACTGGAACTTTTGGGGCAACTTCTCAACACTCATCCCCTCGTTTTTCCTTGATAGAGCTTCTCCAATTTTAGGATATTTCTCGATCTCAGTTTTCTTGTTCTTTACTTAAGAATTGTTTGAGGATTTTTAATAGTAGGCAACGCCCACTATCCTTGGCTAAGTCGGCTCTAGCTTTAGACAATCTTGTTAGTAGTAGTCATAATCATGATTACATGGTATATGGGTAGCCTTTCGGCACCCCTTTTTTGTTCTCCTATTAAGAAGGAATTGTTTGAAGGCTTAGTAATTATTATAGCTTAATTATAACATTCTTTGCACTTAATAGAGTATATAGGCTATCGGTATGTTAAAAATGTAGTCGTCGCCAAAAAGACATGAAACAAAAACAAAGAAATTGAATAAATTAATAAGTTGTACTTTTATTAATAATAACGGTATGCTAAAGACAAAATTAAAAAAAAAAATGAACTGAATTTCACCTCAAGAATAAATAGATGATTAATTTCCTCTTTTTCTTTGGGCTCCCCATTCATTTGAGTTTTCAGTTACTTCAAACGCTCCAACATGTTTTTGGTTATCTTTGATCTGGGAAACAGAGTGGAGGCAATAACAGAGGTTTCTTGTGTCCTAGCTTGCTTAGATCTAATTTGATCTTGGAGGTCATCGCTTTTAGGGGTAGAGTGACCCAAATTTTAGGCTGTCCCTAAGTCAACAACTGGATTCATTATAGTGGCCTCGTAAGTAGATCAACTCTTGTCCCTCACTGCTATATGCTTTAAATCTTTTGCTATTAAGGGTTTCTCTTATGATTCCTCTTATACAGGCTATCGACGGATTGCTCATTGGTCTCTACTCGTAGGTTAGTGACATCTCCACCTCTTAAATTGTGGGTATCTCCAGTTTCCTCAGTGCAGGCATTGTTAAGGGCATCCTGTTGTTGAATGTTCTCAGCTGCTGCAAAAGGCTGTTAGTAGTTGGGATCTCTTGATAGTCAATGGTTCTCGTCGTAGTGTTGTTGTAGTAGACTTTGGAACAATAGTGTGACCTACTTCCGTAATTCATTAAGGCTGCTGACAACTCCTTGAATAGTTATTACTAGCCCCGACACGGCATTCAAGGTAGGTTTTCTTAGTAGTTGGCCTTATCGGCACACAAGTTAGTGCTGGGTCCTTAACAGGAACCTTTGCATTCTTAACAGTAGGGTTTTGGCATTTCATTATCAAACCTTTCTTAAAAGGGTTTTCCCTGGTTAATTAAGGTTCAAAAATTCAGACCTTCCTTCTAGCGTCAATTATTAATAGGTAAAACTCACTTAACAAATCCCACGGTGATTGGGATCCCTGAGAACTATTACGAATGTAAGATAACATAAAACATAATAAAAGGTAAAGTGTAAAAAATAGAGAACACAAATATTTATAATGATTTGCCATGAATAGGAATACTACATCCTTTTTTTGATGCTTGGGGTTTCATTATACTTTCAAAAGTTAAAACTGGTGTAATCTGCTAAAATTGTGAGTAAGGTTTTTGGATACCTATTCTCATGTAGTTGGAGTCTCCTAAAAGATAACCTTTTATTAATATTCAAATACAAATATTTAATATTTGAGATCAAACATAGAAATAATCTTCAAATATTATAGATTCTATTGTAGATATCAGATAATTTTAATTGATTATTTTAAATTTAAATATTTGAAAACCCTATTCTTAGATTCTATAGCACTAGTATTCTAGTTAGTAAATATGACTACGTCATGATAGTCGAGATTTTGGGGATCTCGGTTACCTATCAACACTAACTATAGGGGTAGATTTACTTTGATGTTTATTGTTACTTAGTTTTCTTGATTTGGTTGGCATGAATGCTCTTTCTACTTTCTCAACCTGATCCATCTAAAAGTCTAGTTACTATATTGGTTTTCTCCTTGGCTTGATTAATTAATTAAAAAAACCTGGATGTTGTGGGCAAATCTATATTGTGTTCTTAAGCTTTTGTCATTAATTCCTAGATCGATTATGCTTTTGTCATGAATTCTTAGATCCGTTATTGAAGTGGTTTTGTGGACGAATCTATATTCGTGTTCTTCTCATAAGGCTTTGGAGATGTTTGATTAGGCGGTGTCACTGATTCACTTTGATAAAATTGCTTACATCAGAGAACCATATGCAAAGGAGAACGAGAGCTCATTACTGGACGGGGTGTCAAATATAGTAAATTAAATTTTTTATTATTCATAATATGAACGTGTATATTATGCATGGCACTATACTCGGTCATATTTTCTGTTGGCGTCGGATACTACAACTAAAAGTATGTTATTGAATTATTCTTTGATGTATTGACATCTATAACTAACTGGCAACTGTGAGGGCATGTTGGATGGAGCACTATCATTCTCCTCTATAGACTATAGAGTTATCTTTAACTCGTTGAATTTTGTTCAAGTGATAAACCTAAAAAGTATTCATCGAGATCTTTGGTGCAACATTTTTATCATTCTTTGATCAATAATTATAACATGATATATCATGCTAAATTTAATATCTCCTGTCTCTATGCCTTCTGGGACATATAAGCTAAGGCATGTAAGCTAAAGAACCTTGATGTGTTTTATGTTAAAAAATATCTATAATATTTAATATTACAAACTAATTAAATTAGGTCTCATAACATGAAGTCAGTAAATAATTATCATTCTTTATAAATTTTAGTATTTAACACCATTTATGTATTTTTCTTTTTCCATAACTATGTTTTGTTTGTTTGACATATTCAATTTTAAAAAATGAAAAATTTTTCATTTTTAAGAAAATAGACCTTCTTAAATTTTTGTATTTAAATATAAACAACTTTTCATTTTTGAAAAATGTAAAAGGAGTTTTTCTTTAAAAAATAAAAAAATTTTACTTATCCAAACAACTTTTAACTTTTATGGTCTGTTTGGTAAATGCATTGCATTGAATGCAATTTGTATTTAGAGAAAAAGTATTAGCATTGCATTTGAATGCAATGTGTGTTTGGGTGAAAAGTATTTGAATTGTATTTTAATAATAAATATGTGATATGATGGGTAAAAGTAGAAAGTAAAAAAAGAAAGAGAAAGAGAATATATGATGTAATTAATAAAAATAATAGAAAAAGTGAAATAATGAATAGTAATTGTATTAAATTTAAAATGTAACATAATTGGTATTTAAATGAAATATTTTTATATTTGAGAGAAAATTACATTACAATTAAATATAATATAATTTAAATATGTGTACCAAACACACCATTAAAAAAAAATTCAAGCAACTTATTATTTTTCAGAAATAAAAAATTTTTATTTTTTAAAAATAGACACCACGTTTAAAATAAGAGCTAAAAATAAAGACTTTTAGCCCCTAAACCTCTCAATCGTGACATGCAGCCATTTTTGAAATTTTTACACGTATTTGACTTTTGAAATTCTTACCCGTACTTCACTTTTGAAATTTGGTCTTTAACAAATCCGCCCTTAAATTAACTCAAATCAATTGACGCCGTCTATAATATTGCAAATGCCAATTTTATTGTTATTTTAAAAAATTTAATAGTAACAAATTTAATTCACTATATTTTTTCAATATATGTAATTTACATGTTGCATTTATTTTACTTAATAAAGTTGTAAACTTTGCAATAGGCGCCATCTACAATATTACAAATACCAATTTTAATATTTTTCAATATATGTAATTTACATATTGCATCTATTTTACTTAATAAAGTTGTACGCTTTGCAATATGTAAAAAGAAATTTTATTTTCACCATTTCAATCATGGAAATGTTGTAAGTTAGAATTAAAAGGTAAGTACATTGATCAAGAATCAGCCACATATCAAATTTTGAGCTATATATTCGAAATTAATTATTTGAGATCAATAAATATATCTTTTTACTTAAGTCCTATTTTTTCAACCCAAATGCAAATTTAGCATTGATATTCAAATTTTAGATTGCAATAGAGAATTCTTAGTTAAATTTATAGATTAAAACGTCATGATAGTAAATGCAATGGAACCAACTCTAATTCCAACAATTGAATACATATCAATTCATGTGACTGTGAGTTTCATTTTTATTTATAGATCGAATCTTTTAATTTTAATTGATGGGTCAATTAAGATTTTATTAGTAAATTAAAGATAATCCTAGGTTGGTAATTAAAAAGGTGTAATTAGAGTTAGTGATCCGATTTTATTCTAATGATATTCTAATAAAGATAATCATGATTTTTAGGAACAAAAGTAAGGGAAGGTGTTAAAATTATAATTATATATTCTGCGTATAATTTAACTCTTAACAATTAGAATTAGTGTTCATTCAACAACTTGCTATCATAATATCAAATCACAGGAATTGCTTGTAACACAAATGAATAAAAGCTAAAAGAAACAATATGAATAATGCCTTACCACGGTAAATGTCGATCTTCGGCTAGCCAAATTTTTTCTAGCGACAATAAAATTTTTCAGTCATGAAAACATGCTTGGCGACAAATTCCCCTCAACGTAATTGGCAATGTATTCCAATTATATACGTATACTTATCCGCGGATCGATCTATGTAAAATTGCCAATGATATATATATGTATATATGTATATACATTAAATAAATAGAGAAGGAAGTAAAGATTTCCCACGTATTTATTAAAAAAAATATAGAAAATCAAAATCCAACCTCAGTGGCAAACAAAATAAAAAATAAAAAGATATATAAGCAACATTTTATAGAAGCCAAACAAATTTAAACTAATGTTAAATTATATATATATATATCTTAAGACTCTTTTCGTTCGAACTTATGCAATTTTCTTTCATAGATCAGAATTATATCTCAAATTTGTATTGTTGTGAATATATCTATTATATATGCGCGTGCATGTCAACTTAATACAGAAAAGTTGATAAATTAATTAGTTTGGTCTTCTCCTACCACGAAGCACTCTATTATCAACCGCAAACTAGTACATATATTGGACTTGGCTCCGATCATGTTTTTTCATATATGTGAGAAAAAAAAAATGCTAGAGGTAACTCATCATATTTATTTTCTCCAAAAAAATATCATCAAATTTATATTTATGTTTTTTTTTTTCTTTTGTTGTGTGAAAGGAGTTAAATATTAACGTTCGTAAACACTAGTTATATAAAAAGAGTACGTACGTATGTTCATATGACCAAGTATACTGCCATGCATACGTACGTAGTATAATAGAAGAAACAAACACTCTTCGTATATGTCTGCAAATTTGTCTGCCCTTAAGCGTACAGTATTTGTCAACTAAGCAATATTGATACTGTTCCATATATAGTGGTCTTGTCTACGGCATTTAAAATGGGAGAAAAAAAAAATCAAGGAACGTCAATGGCGGCCTTGGGCAAAAAAGTCAAGAAATAAAGAAAAGGTCGCGGGGGGAAAAAAAAAAAAACCGATAAAATAAGATAAGGCCACGCGATTCTTATATTGCATTTCAGCCGCAGCTTCTGGAGATTCAACAAGACATGACGTTATTTCTACAAAGACGGAAATAATAAAAAGACGGAAAACGACGTTTTAGGTTGTTATAACCTCCAGCCATCTATAGCAGCAAGGTTTTGTTTTGTTTTGTTTTTTTCTTTTTTATAATTGAAGAGAAGGGACATTTGATATCAGTGTAAGATAAAACATATGTTTGGTGCATAAATTCAATTTAATTAGAATTATGTTTTTCTAAAAAGCTAACTTCAATTTCATTATTTATAATTATTGTTACAACTTCGCACCTCAAACTTTAAATATTTATAACTTTAAACATATAAATCTAAATAAAATATCTTTTATAAAAAAAATTTTCATAAAATTTTGAAATAAACAAAATAAACTTCATATTAATTTTTTTTCAACACATTTCAAGTTTTTACATTTTATAACTCCAACAATACAAATGCCTCACCAACACACAACTCAATTCAACTCAAATCAAACCCAAAAAACTTAATTTGAACCTATGCATCAAATGCATGCTAAGCATTATAATTAGATAGCATCTTCCATGTAAAGAAAAACATGGATCCGTTTGAATAACCATTCGAGTAATATTTCGCATGATAAAAAGATAATTTTTCGTTTGAAATATTGTTTTAGTTTAGTTTAACTTGGAAAAAGTTGATTGATTTTTTAAGAGTTAATTATAAGTTTTGTTAATTTTTAAGAGGAAAAAAAAAACAAACTAAATTGAACTAAACACAAATGCTAAACATGCCTTAAGAAGATCAATGGTCGATTTCCTGTAGTGGTCAACCCAAAACAACCTACTTTACAGCCAAATAAAACTTTTTTTTTTTTTTGGTTTTAAGCTTTTAAGAGTCAACTTAGTGTGTCATTTACTTCTAATAATTGTTACTTAAAACAATAATTTAATTTAATTTAACTTAAATAGTTGGTTGATTATTAAAAAATTAGTTATAATTTTTATATATTAAAAATAAAGACAAAAAGAATATAAACTGTACTACGCTAAACTCGATATCCAAACAACCATTCATTAGCATTTTTGGAACAAATGACAGTGATGTCTTTGATCATGTAAATTTGGGCCAGGCCCATGGCATATACCGCCTTTACTCTAAACTTCAACTAAAAGTTTATATAACAATTAGTTATTTATATTCGTGCGATCATACTCATGTTTTAGAGGCCTGCAGAAATATATGTGAAGCGGGCATCCAATTTACACTATTGGTTCACTAAATTGGTAATGTTGCCTTGTTTTTCCCTTTGCCTTATTTTCACTAAATTGATATCAGAGTAAGATTTTCTCGGAATAGCGACTCATACATTTTTATGGAAATAGTACTATAAATATTTAGATCGATCAGGAAAGGTTTTGTAAAATGCACACCCTAAAATGTTAAGTGTCGTCTGCATATCAAAACCGGATTCTATAATAAGTGACCATTGCAAGAAAGAAAAAAAAAAAAAACTAGACTATGCAAGCACAAAATATCATATAGATAAATTTGTGTTGTGTTTTATAAAACTCCAAATTCACATGTACATTAATCATCACTTTTAATCGCCTTCCCAATTATTATTTACTCTTCTTCTAGCTAGCTATATAGAGCATGTAATGTTATAGGAAGAAACTCTTTATAATTAAAGTTCCAAACGGTTAAAACAAGCACTGATTTCAGGGACACAAGAAGGTACATGAACAGAACAAAGCTGCCTAAGAAAGTTAAGACGGTAACATAATATTACAAGCTGAACATTAATAATCACAACCGATCAAAGTCCTTGGCATAGACTAGATCGGTGAACCACTAGCCCACAGCCATACATTTTAGCCATCTCTTAGGACATTTGCCTTTGGCACTTTACCAGCCTTTTATTCTGCATTATGTACCACCTTTGTCTTTAATGTTGGGAGGTTGTGAACATGAACTCCATGCTTTTTTTTTTTTTTCTTTCATTTTTTGTATTTTACTTTTGGCGATTGGGCGCGGTGAAAGTTGGGTTTCATACGGATAGACTCCACAAACACCCCCCAGCACCCTACCACACCCCCACCCACACACCCCCCCCCCCCGCGTTCGCTTCTTGCATGTGCTGCATTGTGAAAAATGCATCCACTTAATCAAGTTTGGCAAATTAGATATTGAAAAGTAATATTTTCAGAGAAAAATTAGGCTGTTTAATCCGTTTGTTATACGTAATATTTTGGTTGACAACACTAGGCAGTAAAATCGTCCTGCCTTGTACTATGCCCTTGACACAACTTTTCCTGGCTAATTAGTAAGTGGTGCCGTTTACAATACTTAGCGAATTAATTGGCATAAAAATGTAGGTGATATGACTAGTTAGTTGGGTTTGTTACCTTGCGTTGGTTGGCTTGATTAGTAAAGGTTGTTAGTAGTTAATTAGGTTGGCTTGATTTGTACAGGTTGTTAGTAGTTAATTAGTAATATTATAACAGAATAATTAGACGACGTGGTTGATATAGCACTGTGTTACATTGCAATTAGTAGTCAAAAAGGAGGGATTAGTAGAGAGTAGGTGTAACGCCCTAAGCTAGCATGCTAAATATGAAATAACCCTTAAAGCTAGTTTACAAGGCAATACTTTTCTTAAACTTATTCTAATCATATATATATATATACAATGGAAATGATATTTATAAATATCACAAAGCTTAATAAATTAGTCGTGGGATATCCGATCTTGTACTTAGTCAACCTTCTCTGATCTGATAAAGAAAATCTATATTATAAAAAATTATATGAGTTGAAGCTCAATAAGTAAAAACATATGCATGAATGCAATCATAAATAAATTCCTTCACTTTTTATTTTACCTATTTGCAGTCATTTTGAAAACCTCTTTTCAGTCAAAACTATCCTAAGCCCCATTAAGTGTAAAATCTAGCTTAATACTTGATGGCTGTATATGTCTCTCTAGGATCCTTTTCATAATACACTTTAGTACGACCCTTTTAATTTCAGTCTAGTTTCAATGAGATCCTTTTCAAGGTATCATCTCAAAGATACCCTTTTATTTTATTCTACCTCATTGAGACCATTTTCATAGTATCATCTCAAAAAGGTTTTTTTTTTTCTACATTTTCAATTTAGGATAAGCAGTTTTATCCATGTCTCATACCTATCCAAATACTAAATTATATTCCACACTTCACTTTAAACTATAAAAATAAAGATATAATAACATTTACTTTCGTGCTCGTAATTATTTTCATATCAATTATAGTTATGCATATCGTTCTATATATTTATAGGCATAAAATAGACGTCAAATACAATCACATTATTATCTTGAGAAAAATTGTTGAGGAATCTATTTATTTTACTCCAAAGTACTATTCGAATAATGAGTTAAACTACTTCCCGAGAAAGTTCAAAATGCTAACAGCCTAACATACAAAAGAACTCGTAATTTGAATATGACAATATGTTCCAAACAGCAGGTACAACTAATTTACTTACATCCACCAAATTCAATATCTAACTCATTTATTTATTTTATCATACAACTCTTCACCGTTCACCTCACATACCGTACTACTTAGATATTAATAAAAATCAGAATCTATGTAAAGAAAATCAAGCCTTCTCCAATCTCGAATCCATTTCTGAAACATCAATTCTCATCTAAAATGCAAACTTACAAAACCGTAATATAAAATCATCGAACACCTCTAATTAGTAAGAACACCCATCATCAATCATCATCTGTCTTCATTTTGGAAAATAATTCCTCGTTTGGTTCACAAGAAACATGGTTAATTTTCATTAATAGTCCAACTTGGTTTATACGTTAATTGGTAGCAACTTAAGAACATATTCACGTTAGGCTCTTGTTACAAAAGAAAGAATAAAGAACTCTTGATGACCATACCTTGCATCGACATTAAGTTTGCAAGAAATCACTCTACAAGTATCTAAGATACAAAGGATGAAAAGCTACATAGATCTTGTAACTAGTAGGCTGAAAAGATCAATACCTGGCTATAATCTTTATATATATAATATCTAACATGAAGATGAAAGGAAATGGAGAGCAAAGTGAAAATTTATAGTTTTGCAGATAAGCTGCTGAGCGAAGAAACTATTCTTCCTACTGATAAGCCTTACATCTAAGTAGTTTATCTTTTTGACAACTAGGTATTTTTAGCTTGATGTTGGCCTTAATAAAGAAGGACACGTAGATGAAAGTATATATATATGTATATATATTAGTTGCACTGACTAAAGCTACCAAATGGAATCAGACAATAAATAATCAAGAAGGACACGTAGATGAAAGTATATATATATATATTAGTTGCACTGACTAAAGCTACTAAATGGAATCAGACAATATATTAGTGCATCTTTATTTCATACATACATATACTGCACATATGTATACACGTAAACGTATATGTATAACATAATTGTAATTATATCGAAGTAACGGCATTATAACTACAGCTGTACATAAAATTCCCTTAAGTTATTCAAGGGCATATTAGCAAAACAAATACTGCTAAAAAGGTCAAATTTCACGAATTCTATTTTATTTTGTTTTTTAATAATAATTAGTCTTAACTTATTTGATCAAGTTATATTTCAAAATTTTAGGTGTTACATTTCTCCCCCTCTTATAAAAATGTCATCATTGAAATTTAGCAGTTCTTATTTTTGTAATTAAAAAAAATGAAGTTGACTGAATATATGGTCTCATGACACTCTACTTTATATCATTAGAAACATATGGTGCTGATACCACTAATGTAATGTTTCTTGAACTAGCATGTCAAATATACAATAATTAACCCTTAAAGCTAGACAAAAGGCGTTACTTTTCTTACACTTATTCCACACTTCATTTAAAAATAAAAACATAAGATACAATAGAATTTATCTTCATAAGCACACTTGTGAACAATTCAATATCAATCATAGTCATATAATCATTGAAATTATTCAAATAGAAAATATTCACCTTTTAGACTAGCTTTAAGACTTAATTCATATCTGGCATGCTGGATTAGGGGATGTTATAGTAAAATTATTGATGTTTAAAACCAGTTTTTTAATTTTAAAAAAGCGACGTCTAAAGTTTTGTATGTTTTAAAATAAGTATTTTAGACGTTGTTCTTTAAAAGATGATAACGAATGACCTAAAAATAAGTTACTCTAAATTAAAATTCAAAGAAAATTCTACAATATGCTATTAAAAAAAATACCATATCAATATAATAAAAAATTTCGTTAGATTATAATATATTTCAAAATCAAATGAATCTGAACTTTTCAAACTAAGTTCCTGTTAATAATGGGGAATATATAGGTCAGATAGCCAACCAATTTGTTGCAAGGATTCATCACCAGACTGTTAATGCTTGAATTGCAACAGCATAAGCAGTAGCTATAGACTTTATAGTATGTATAGGTACCAAATAAAACCGTATTATATACATAGTAACCTTTATATATATATACATATTTTTTGTTATAACCCAGCGTTTTTGTACAAAGGATATTATCCATCTGCTGGTCCCGTTTCTGTCTGCGGAGCTAATTAAGATCATCTTCGGTACAGAAAACAGAGATCTCAAATAGTGGGCCCAGATGTCTTTGACAGCGAAAGCTCATATACTGGGGGACCATTCAACGGCTGATATATAATGAATAACGTGATTAATACTAAAGCTTATTCTTACCACTGGTCACTAACCAGCCAAAAAAAAAATCAAAATTGGAATAAAGAGGGACATTTTTGCACATGCTCACTCCATTCTTTTAGATGAGAAAAGAAGAGGTTCTGAATAGGGGGCAAAAATGTAATCTACCACTTATTCCAGCCGATGCAACATTCCTTTTTATTAACCAAGGTCCAAAGAGTGGGGTGTTTTTATTTTTTCTACCAAGACAATACTGTTTATATAAAAATTTGTTTGTTTTTGTAGTGTTGCATTATTTATTCCCCCGCCAGAAACAAAGCGACACCAGCTATAGAAGAAGAAGAAGGAAACACAAAATTCAACCTTACAATTCAAAGTTATGTTTTGTCGTTGTTTGGTTCCTAAACGAAACAAAAAGGAACAAAAAAAAAAAAAAAAAAGTCCCCTTTTTTTTTTTCTTTTTAAAAATTTTCCAAGTTCTTTTTCTTAGCCAGCCAATAAAACTGTGTGATAAGCCGTACTGAAATGTAGCAGTGATTTGATCCATCAGATATCAACTCCTCCTCATAACCCATCTCTTTCTTCTTCTTCTTCATCTTCATCATCATCATCAATTTTTTTTTCTTTTCTTTTTTTTTTATTTTCTTTACTATATATATTCTTTTTATGATTTTCTTTGTTAATTTCTAGCTAATAAGCTAAAAAGCTAGTGTCACTCCCAAATGGGCCAAGGTGGATGAAAACTTATAGGCTGTGAAATTCACCAGTCTTATCAGAACTGCCGGGAAACCTGGACCATTTGATTATCGTAATGGTGACTGATTTTCCTCCTCTTGATGTCCTTCTCTAATCGCAGATTCGTAATGGTCGTGCCATTGGAGTTGTAATTCCCACTTTCTGAGCTCGAAAAGCGCTGGTCAAGCACGTTGACCGGCGTCACTGAGCTTGAAACGACGTCGGATAAAGGCTCGTACTCTTCCAACAGTACAGCTTCCATAGCTTTGTAACACTGTGCCATGTTTTCCTGCACAACATCAACAAAATATTTTTAAAAAAAGTACTTTGGTATTAAACATGAGATTCTGAGAAGCAAAAGATACTTTCTTCGGAAATCCAGTCAAACATGTAATTGATTAATGTAAAGAAAGACAAGAAAAGTAGAAAAATTTAATGATATATATATTTACCTTGTTTACATATGAACAGTTGGAAAGTGCTTTTCTAAAGCATGGACACTGCAGAGGAAACAGCTCATGAGACGCACAGATAAGCGCTGAAGCAGCTATTACTGAGGGCTTATAAACCAATAAGTTAATATCTGCAAACCAACCAACAAAAATAAAAAGAATTTATAAACTTGGATTGACTTGAAAAAAGGGACTATAAATTTTTATTTTTATTTTTTTTTTGGTTTGTTTCTGGGTTTAATACCATTTTGAGATTTGAAGATAATGTCAATAGCTCTGGCCTTGAGAGCTTGCCACAATGGAGGGTCTTGGAGTTTGAATAAAGAGATGAAAAAAGGAATGAAAGAGAAAGGAGTAATAGAACGCATTCTCCATTTAAGAGCTCCCAAGATTAGGCCCTCCATTCTTCCTATTGTTTGTGTGTCAAATATTATACCATCATCTCCCTATATATATACACGCCACAAACGCAATTTCATTAATTTTTCAGTGATATATTAGAGAAGGAAAGAGGAGAAATGTTTAAGCTGTTGCCTGGAAATCACTGAGAGAGAACTGAGTTTTCTTCATCTTGGCAGCCAAAGAAACACAGGAGATTGCAAGAAGCTTTATAACCCATTGCTTTGGTTGCTGTTTTATGCAAGTGTAGATGGTTTAGATCTTAAAAAGTGTTGGAACTCAAAAAATAATACAGTTAAACCATTTTTGTTGGCATTCAGGAATTAAAGGAGCTTCATTTGGTTGACAAAGTAAACAAAAATAAACTTCAGTAAAATTATTTGTACCAGAATTCCAACGGAGGACAAGAACCGATCAAGATAATTGACCGCCAGGTACGACAAGAGAGGATCGAAGTTGCATGAGAACTGCAACGACAAGCTGAAACAAAGTTAAACAACAAACGAAAACGGACTCTATTTTTCAGAGAAACATTTCTCTTCTCTTCTTTTCTTTTCTTTTTTGTACCTGTGAGATTGAAGAAATGGCTTCTCGTCTAACGAGGACATCAAAATCGCCGGCTTGGAGGCTGAAGAAGTAATTCTGGGAAGGCATGTGATCGGACTCGACGAGAAACAGAGAAGCGACGGAGTCAGAATAAGGATCATCAGAATCTGTAAGTGGGTTTTCGAGATCGAACTCCATATCGACGAGATTTCTTTCAGACTTCTTTTTTTTTTTTTGGTTTTGTTTTTTCCCCCCCTTCTCTCAAAGGGGTTGAGGTTAGAAGAAGAGCACGCAAGACATTGTTAAAAGAGTAAGGCAAAGGGGATAAGATAAAAAGCTCAGAGATTGGGTGTTTTTTTGTGTAAAAGAAAAGGCTTGAGTTTGTGTTTGGGAGACTTGAACTTCACTCCTTCTCTGCTTTCTCTTTCTCTTTCTCTCTCTTATAGGGCTCTGCATTTTGACAAAGATCGACAGCTAATCTCTTTCTCCCTTTCATTGGGAAGGAAAACAGAGAAGGGAAGTGAAGGGACGGTAAAGGGTTGTGACTGGTGGTGTGATCAGATGGATCGAGGCCGAAGGGGAAGTGGGACTTGTATAAGGTACGTCAGACAAGGATTGGCTGAGACACTTCAAAGTCAAGCCTTTTTGGTTTTTTTTTTTTTAACAGTAAAATCCGAGTGAAATTAAGGGGACTTTGGTACATAATACATACATTACATCAGCCGGTGGAAAACTTGTTCGTTTTTCTCTAGTTAAATGCATTTTTGTAAATAGTGCATAGATAATGTGCCCTGTATTCCTACAATCTTTTTAACATCTAGCAAAAGGGGAAAAAAAAAATCAACCATGCACATTTGATCATAAGAAGTGTGCCAATAATGAAATTAATAAGGAGGAAAAATAAAATAAAATAGGCCCACAGAGATAGGCAAATGAATTCTATTAGAGTAGGGATGGGTGAATTTATTGACAACATAGTTTAAGATTTATGTGTTAAACAAAACACACTAATAAAGATGGAATATTTCGGAAGATAATTAGTTGTTAGTTAAGGTTATAATTTTTTATTTCTTTTTATGATGAATAATATTCGATTAATGGATATACATTGTCATTTATAAAATCATAGGCCTCAACTCCAATTTACATTTTTCTCAGCGTGTGCTCTTTTACATTTAAATTGTTCACTTGTAGGAACTCATTTAATGTTGTTGCTCCCCACTTCACCATGCAAGACATTGATTTTCCACATCAATAAGTGAATGAACTGAAAAGTATATATCCAACTAGATTGAAAGCAAAGAAGGGAATTGAAACTAGGATATGTAAACAATAATCTTTTATGCAAAGTGAATATAAGAACCAGATTCCAAACCCCATAAATGTTGAGAGATCTTGACCAAAGATAAGCCTCTTTGAAATTAATCATCCACCACCACCCCTAAAATATAAAATACATATGAGAAATACAAGGACAAAGGCAAGTTTGAAATATTGCCGCTTCATCACACCAAACCATGTAAGACTCCAAATGAAAGTCTTCAAGATCCACTTCAACCATCCCCCGCTATTAAATGGCTTTTCAGGCATTGAAATTCAGCCTCTCTCTTTTAATTTTTAAGTAAATGGCAGGAATGCCAGCTTGTGTTTGCGACTTGTGTCCTAGTATTGAATGAGATCTCACTCGTTGCAACTAGAAAAAGACTAAGAATAGGACAAAAAACATTGTCACTATTAATACATGCAAACTACATTCATCTTGGAAATTAATGGACCATGTTGTGTAGGGTTTGATTTAATTTAATGTGTCATTGCTTTACCTAGGACTAATGTCTCGGCACAGATGCTGTAAAGTATGTCGCTCAAATATTATGCGGTAAATCTGTTTAAATTATAATTGCTTTGTTTGTGTTTAGAATAAAAGATTGGAATGAAATTTTGAGATTAAAGATGGTTGATTTTTTAAAAATTAGTTATCACTTTTGTTAATTTTTGAGAAAAAGACAAAAATCTAGCTAAAAACTTTAGTTTAGATCTGATATCAAATACCCTTTTAATCTGTTTAAATGTACAAGTAGGGGGCTAACAATTTGCATTTGAATCATTGGTTTAAAATGGAATTTTTATGTTACAATAGGTTGATTTTTAAAATACTAGTTAAAAATTTTATTGACTTAAAAAAAAAAAAACAAAAATAGACCTGAAAAAGTCTTGTTTGAAATATTGATTCAAATGAACAGGCTTATTTGGTACACAAATTGAATTTGAAATAAAGTAAAATTTTTAAATTAAAGTTAATTAACTTTTTAAAAATTATTTATAATTTTTATTAAAAAAAAAGATAAAAAACCAATCATAAATTTGGGTTGAGTTCAAAACAAACTCTAACAACAAACGCATAATTGTCATCTGTTCAAATGTCATTAGGGAGCCTTGTAGTAAGGTAACTTCTTTCCCTAAAATAGAACTATCATTTCATAGATAATTTTTGCACCAGTTTTCCAAGAGATGTGCATATATGTACTCTTCAATGCATACCAGTCTTATAGTGTACACTAGTAAGTAGTCTTTTTTTTTTTTTTTATGTATAACTTTATATTAAAAACAGGTATGCAGTTATTTATGATATTGAAAAGAAGCAAAAGATATAATTATGTGGATATCAACTATTGTTTGGAGTTAGGACAGACACAAAGGACCATTATAAGAACTTTCTGAATAAAGCTTCCATATTTTTAGTTCTTGGTCCTAATATTTATACCAAGTTAAGCCTGAGCCTCCCTTTCTTTAAATCTGTCAACATATATGTTTATTAACCCAAAAAAAAAAAAAAAAAAAAGGGTTAATGGGAACACCACTCTAAAAGGCAAACATCCATATGACTGGTCTTTGTTAAAGTAAAAAGGCCACAAAACACAATATTATCAAGTGCACCAACTTTTGAAATTATTCACCGATCCATCTAATACTTTGACCTTCCCCTTTAGTTCCTGAAACCCACATGGAGCTAGTACTTTGTTATCCACTTTTTTTAAAGTTTTTCTGAGGGGGAAAAAAAAACTTGCATAAATATTAATCATAAATGCTATATGTCTTGGACAACAAAAATAAAACTATAAAGAACAAGGACAAAATTTCATATTGTCATGTTAATGATCTTTTGATAGAGATTTTATTTTTGTCGTTAGTCAGAGGGAAAAAATAATAACAAAAGTTATGAGTTTTAATAAGTGTTTGAGAACACATTTTTGAAATGGTTTTTTAAATCAAATAATTTTAAAGACTTTTAATAAGTTATAAAGAATGTTTGAATACAATTTATAATGTCTAACATAATACAATTTTTAAAATCTATTTAAAAGAAATTTTTTTATAGTCATATTTTTTTGACTTTAACAGAAGCCTCTTATGAAAGTTAGAAGCTCTTATAACTGATTAATCAGATAATCTTAAAAACAGCTTTTGAATTAAGTTAAAAACAGTTTTTAAAAGGCTTTGCCAAATAAAGTCATAAATAAATAGAAGAGCTTTAGAGGTTTGGCAACTTTGGCCCCTCAATAGTGAACTATAGGTAAGAACGCAAAAGCTTGAACTATATAACAAGATAAATGGAATTGAATTTAGAAGTTAAAAAAAAAAAAAAGTGCTAGATGCTTAAAGTCCTAACCTGAAAAAAAAAAAAAAAAAAATTTATGTTCAAGTACTAGTAAGTAGTAGTAAAAAAAACAAGTAAACATTTGTCATGTAATCATAGCTGAGTTGTCTAGAATTGCCTCTTCCCAAATTTAATTACTCCATTATTGTTTCACGTTCCCCCTTTGCAGTGGGTCAATCAGTAGCATTTCCGGTTTCTCTTCGGTACTTTAACGACAGTAAATTATTGCTTCAATTTTCACAAACCTACATTTCTATCCAAATAAAATTTCTCAATCATCTCCCTATCATTAGTGGGAATTCCACATTTGGTATTTCACAGAGTCATCCAGAATAATGACAAACACCCGGATATAAATATTTAGATATTGTGATTAAGTCCCACCAATAATCTTTTTGTGCAATAATTATATCTCTACTAACAACTATACTATACACTAACATTGTTTGTTTCTTCAGAATATAAAGGGCGATAGGTTATTAGTAGAGTTTGTGGTGCATATGCAGAGGTACCGCTTCTCTGCGCGATATATGTGAATACTTCAAGAATTAGAATTTGATTGCTCACATATTTCACGCATCGTTTAGATTGAGTTGAACTAAAATCTTATAAAAAAAAAAAAAGCATCTTCACCACCACATCATAATCTTATACAACAATTATGATTATTTACGTCACAACATCAACCATGCATAACATTACACGAATTGGTCACAATTAACTTACCAAAAGAACTACAAAACTGCAGTCTTAAAGAACACTTACACGAATTGGTCACAATTTTGCGTATTATTGTGTTATTTTCACTTACCAGTCTTTTGAACATGAATCTTATCCTCATAGTTTTTTTCCATCCACCAAGATTTTGTAACAAATTAAAGAAAAACAGTGGAATAATATACTTCTCTTAATTGAAACCTAGCAATTACTTAATGCATTGATGGTATGTGAAAGAAATTTGGGTTCTTATTTTACACTATTGTCATAAACACATCGTACATAATAGTAACAAGTAGCAAGCCAGAATTATCATTTCCATAGGCCGTCTTATACTCGATTAGTTAATGCTAACGAAACATGTACTCGTTAGGCTTCATAGGATTCTATTTTAGCCATAAGGAATATTATTATTAGTAGACTAAGCTAGTGTTTGGGACACAAATTTTTTTAGTATTGTATTTAAATGCAATGTAATTTTCCCTCAAATACAAAAACATTTCATTTAAATACCAATCACATCACATTTTAAATCAAACACAATCACTATTTATTATTTCACTTTTTCTATTACTTTTATTAATTACATCATATAATCTCTCTCCCTTTTTTTTTCTCTCTACTTTTACCCATCACATATTTATTATTAAAATACAATTCAAATACTTTTCCCCCAAATACACATTACATTCAAATGCAATGCTAATGCTTTTCCTCCAAATACAAATTACATTCAATACATTGCATTCAAACGTAATGCAAATGCAGTGCATTCACCAAACGAACCCTAAATCTTCTGCAAATTATTTGAATGAAGGAGACAGAAAGCATAGGGATACCAGAAGAAGCCAACTAGCTTTTTTTCAAGGGTATTCATTTTTATCCCTTCGAAATGCCTTCGAAGAACGTTCCATCATAAATACATATAATTATCATTATTTTTGGGAGGTGAGAGGATTAGTTGCTTAAAAGCTTTGCCCCTTCTCGTAACCCTCAGTTAATCATTAATCATTGATATTTGGTACTCTCTCTCTCTATTTTTTTTTTTTTTTGGGTTTTGGGTTGGTTCTTTACTTTTACTTTCCTAATTGGGTTTCTTCTACTTTGACAAATAATTATGAATTCTCTTTCTCTCCACATTGGTGCAAGAGAAAGCCTATAAAGAAAGAAAACCATTCTCTCACTCGCCCTTTGGACTCGTACCCGACCTCTTTCTTTTTCTTTTCTCCCTCTATCTCTCCAACACACACACACACACACACACACAAAACCTAAATTAATGCATATCTATATAATGGCATCTTTAAATTAAGACTTTCACAAAAGGCATGGTAGCGGCAGAGAGTGAACAGAGTAAGAAATCGCACGCTTGGAATGATAACGTGAAGGTAAGGATACATGAGAGAGAGAGAGAGTAGGGAGTCACATGATGATGAATACATGTTCCACGCCATATACAACCATGCAGATAACACCATCATTGAATGTCTTGTGGCTTTGCAATAAAAAAAGGTGTGGACAAGGAAAGTGGGCCATTTTACAACTAGTTGGGACAAAATCAAAAGCCTACAATCATTTTATTTATGTTATTTGGAAGGCATTGCCAGAGCCACCTCCCACCTGCCAGCCATCCATGATCCATCTCTTCACCCCCAACAAACGTGGAAGCTTTTATTACGGTAGTCTAGAGAATTTTCTGCAGTAAATGATAAATTTTAAGCTCCTCATGATAGGGCAATATTTTCTGTGGCCAATCAGGATTGGCTGACGAAATGGTGGATTCAATACATAAAAAGACATGGAATACAAAGATATTGGACATGCACAGGCTCAGCTATAATTCTCATTCTCAGTAAGAAACTAATATTTTGTTTTTGTGCCTAAATATTGGCACGGTACCTTTTCTTTTGTCCAATGAACTAAATTCAACTTTTGCCCAACTAAAGTTCCTGGTTCAATTTCAACACCACTGTAACTTGTTAAAAAAAAAAAAAGAATGTAACGATAAAATAAAACTAAAGGACAGCAAGTGGTGCCAATGAGGAGAAGTAGTGGGCCTCAAAGTGTGACACAAATGGCTTTGCAATATCCATACCATCCATAATTTGGATAGTGGGCTATATATGGGCCTCACAAACTGGGTCCATGAAAGAGCAGTGAGACTAGGTATAATTATGCCCACATACCACAACTTATAAGCGTGGACTGATTTTTATTATAACTTAAAAACTTTTACAAAAAATATCAGAAATTTTATTTATATTTGATAAATGAATTTTTTTTTGCCTCTCTCTCTCTCTAATTTGATTATCCCTACCCATCATCGGAATTACTGCCATCGTCTCTGGTAAATAACTTTTCTAGAAAATATCATAAATTTTATTTATATTTGGTAAATAATATCCTTTCCTCCACTTGCAATCTCTTCTTCTTCGCGATTTCCATCCGGCGATTGCGTGGGTTGCCATTGGGATTGACCTAGGCTGTGATGATAAGAATGTCGTCAAAGGTGACGAAGGTAGATCAGCCACGGACGACACCTTGCAATCTTCGTGGGCTTCGTCGTGATTAAGTATGCTGCACAATTACTAGATCCACCATCGCGATCTCAACCCCACACCTCCACCTACAACCGATCTCCACCATCTCTGATCTCCTCCTCTAATCACAACAAAGGAAACAGATCTCTCTTATTCTTTCCCTTTTATTTTTCTCTCCTTAATCCTATGTTTCTCTCTCCTCGTCAAACTTGCAATCGAGCGCCTGAGGATCCTCGACCATGGGATCTCTAGATGGAGCTGTCGGACTTGATCAACAACGTCCACTTGGTCGGAGTCATAATGTTCGGTGACGAGATAAGATTGTGAATGAACTGCAAAGCTCGACTAGACAGAGCTTGGGTTAATTTTTCTTTCTTTGTCATGATGGCATCGCAAGCGATGAGCTTAGTAGAGCTTGGTCAGTGGTGGTAGTTACAGAGAGAAAGAGAAAGACACGAAGGAGAAAGAAAGAGAGAGAAGAGGGAGGGGAGAGAGATGAAAAAAGTTCTAAAATAATAATTGTAAATAAATGATATATAAATATTTTACTACTGATAAATTAATCATTTATTTTTGTATATATTTTATTTTTTATTAATAAATAAATTATTTATCAATAAAATGATAAATGAAACATTTATCAGTAGTATTTTTTTATAAATTATTTTTTTATAAATGTTTTTTCCTTTATAATAAAAAATCAATTCATGCGACTAAGCCCAAAGCCCAAATTGAGGTTTCCCACTTTGTGTCTTGGTCGGTTGGGTTTTGGATACACCTCCATACTCATGTTTGATGGGAATGCAATGTCCTTGTCCAACCCATATTTGGATAACTTTTCAACTTAGTAAACTCAAAACCGAAGCGAGCCCGCTATCGGTTTGGTGTTTTGCCACTTGTGCATGAGCGAGAAAAATCTTGATTATTAACTTGTGGCTAATGTGTCACCCCGTTGGCCATGTGCCTTATCCACTGACTGCTGTGGTCGTTATGATTCCAGACGAAGTGTTCACTTCTTCTAAAAATCCAAGTTCTTCCCTGAGCTAGCCATCACTCTTCACCCAAAAAAATAAAAAATGGCTTCCTCAACTCTCTCTCCCGTCGCTCCTTCGCAGGTAACAAACCATAACCAAACCAAACTTTAACTTTAAATTATCACAAAACTCTGTCCTGTTTTTAATTATCACAATTTTTTTTTTTTTTGGTTCAGCTATCCTCTGGCAAGAGCGCCATGTTCTCTCCCTCACAGGCTCTTCTGGTGAAGCCGGCGAAGATCCAGTCGGCGGTGAAGGGAAAGGGAATGAGAATCGCGTGCCAAGCCACGAGTATTCCGGCAGACGACAGAGTGCCGGATATGGGTAAGAGGCAGCTCATGAATCTGCTTCTTCTTGGTACCATCTCTCTTCCCACTGCCGCAATGTTGATTCCCTATGCTTCTTTCTTCGCGCCACCCGGGTCAGTTATTTATTTATTTATTTTGTTTAAATTTATTATTTAAGATTATTATTTGCTTAATTGCGGAGGTAAATTGATGTAGAATTGAACTAGTACAGGTCAGGAAGTACCGGTGGAGGTATCGTGGCTAAGGATGCCCTTGGAAATGATGTTATCGCATCTGAGTGGCTCAAGACTCATGGCCCTGGGGACCGTACTCTCACTCAAGGATTGAAGGTACTGCATGTGTACATATATATATATGTGTGTGTGTGTGTGCATGTGTTAATGTGGACCACAAATAGCCAATTATAGAAAACCGTTACATTTCTAGAATGTTTGATCAGTAATTTAAGGTGCCAATCACCTTGTAAAGTTCCATTAATTCTTAAACTAGCGATGGAGCTTTGCTACTACTATTGACAATAAGAAAAACATCTAAAAATCAAAATGTCATATTCCCTTATAGAAGTTAATGCTGATTGTATATTTAGGAATTTCTCTTTAGATATTTTCTCCATATAAATCTTGAAAATTTGGACATTCTACGAAAAGCATATATATATTTATATTTATATTGTTGTGCATCATAAAAAGCCATGGAGATACCTAAGGATTAGAGAGAAGGGTAATGAGGAAAATTTGTTGGGTTTCAGGGAGATCCTACATACCTGGTTGTGGAGAAAGACAAAACTCTGGCGACATATGGAATCAATGCCGTGTGCACGCATCTTGGGTGTGTTGTGCCATGGAATACAGCTGAGAACAAGTTCATCTGCCCTTGCCATGGATCTCAGTACAATGAACAAGGCCGCGTTGTCAGAGGACCTGCACCTTTGGTAATCCAATCAATACATTTTTTTATAAACTTTTTTTTTTTCCTTGAATGATGTTTATTTCTTCTGGATGATAATCTAATCTTTACTAAATTAAAAATAAAATGGATCCTGTCCTAATGGCTACCCTGGATTTTATGGTGTAATGTAACATTGGCTAGCTTATTGAGGTGAATCTTTTGAGGCCTTTGGAATAATATATAATGCATAACAAGAATTATAAGGTTGGGAACATAATATTGTATTGATAAGATGTAGTTCTTAACCATCATAAAAGCATTTCTAATTCAATGTTAAATTTATATGTCAATTGTAAATTTTGATATTTGGATTAAAAAAAAAAAGTTCTCTAATATTGTGTTATTTTTCATGTCAAATTTGTCATATGTTAAACTTTATAGCAGATTTGTCATAACATATAACCTATGTCAAATTTTACTTTTGATTCTTATTGATTGTTTTCTCATATAATTATTTATAATATTTTAAAATTTTCTTTATTTAAGTATTAAAAGTTGACCGTTACAACTTCTAAAGCACTGTATGATAACAAAAAATAGAAATAATATGCATAAAGCATTGGAGTATGAGGTGAGATAATTCTATTTTTCATATTATTTTGTAATAAGTATAACATTGATATACACAAATATATTAGAAATGGCTTGACCTAATAAAATATGATAATTTGAGGGAACTTGAAGAAAATTTGATGATTAAAAACACTGTCATACTAGTAATGTAAGGGATTCTTCCAATCCTATGCATATATGGAACCATAGTTAAGAGGTTGAACACATTATTGCTCTATCGGTTTGATTCCCTCAAATTAGAAGCTGTTAGGGTAAGATTGTTAACTTGGCCATAATTGCATTTGCATATCAAGTGGTGTGTATGAGACATATAATTAAGCATTATTATAGTTTTGTTTTTTTTTTCCTTTCTTTATGATGTACTTTCTTGGTGCTAAATGTTACTTAGTCATTTTCACTTGTAATCGTTGGAACAGTCTCTGGCATTGGCTCATGCTGATATAGATGATGGGAAGGTAGTGTTCGTTCCATGGGTTGAGACAGATTTCAGAACCGGCGAGGAACCATGGTGGGCTTAAACCTCTTCCTAATTCAGCGCTTTCTTCATCGTTTTATCCGATTCAAAAGGATAAAATGATATTGCACAGACATCCTGAGCCATATAAAAAAACTACTCTTTTGTGAGATGAAGCTGATAATATGTTTTAAGGAACTTGATTATCCATTGCTCGTATAGTTGAATTTCAATTTCTGGGTTTGTATCCTTTTTGTATCACATGATCATGACCAATTTCTGGTTAAAGGTTAATTGGAGACGATTCTTATATATCCATCTACTGCAGTAATTATTTTCTTTTATTATTATTAACGAACTAGGGAATTGGTGGACAATTAACACTATACGATATAAAGTTAGTTGTACTCATAAATATACATGCCCAGACGTACTTAAGAAACTGAAAATACATATATATATATATACATAAAGAAAATATTATTTATTATCACCGAATATATATATATATAAAGAAAATACTATTTATTATTAATTGTGAGACAATCACCATATAAGTGTAAGCATATAATAAGAACCGCCTTTCCATATAAGTGTAACCATAATAAGAACCGCCTTTCCAGCAAGATATACATATTTATATATATATATATATAAAATAAGAATTGTCATATAAATCCTTTAAGCCACTGATTTGAATCCTTCTGTTAATGAAAGAATCCAACGAATCCAACAAAATCAAGGTAAGAAGACACATTTAACCTTCAAAAGAAATAATTAATAAATAATAAAATAGATAATTTTATCAATATATTTCACAAGCCATGACTGTGGTAATTCAGCCAAGTTTTGGAGTGGGAAATATCACTCTTTGCAGATGATATATATTATTATTGTTAGCTGTTTAAAATCCCTCTTTTAGAAAACCAAAGCAAAACAGGATTAAAAAAAAAAAAAACCTGAGACATAATTGATATGGAACACCATTACAAATAATGGTGTGCATTATTTATAAACCTTGAATTTTATGAGCCATACCTTCGATTATTAAATAATATTTAATACCATGTATTGAAAAGTAAAGGAAAGAAAAGAAAAGAAAAGAAAATATTAAAAAGAAATCACATGCGAAATCGGTCTAACACACTTTAAAAATCTAACTAGACCTAAAAGATTAACTTATTGAGTAAGTCCTTTCATATATAAACACCATTTCACATCTCCATTCACTTTTCATGTGAGACAACACACACATATACTTTTTTTAACAATTGTCCTCTCATGCATGTGTTCATTGAGCTCCTCCTCAAATTAAGGGTTGGCATAGCTGACATATTCAAATATCGCATTCCATACAGGAGCTAAGTCGAGCATGAAAAATAGTCACAAGTATGCGAGTTTATCCAATACTCCACTATTCGCATCTACAATGACACCAATCGTGGGTAACATCAATTCTCCACGAGAGGTAACATGGGAACTTAGCAGTTAAGTATAATCATTTGGCCAATGCAAATCATCAACTTTGATACCACTTATTAGAGAAAAACCACATGTAAAACTAATTCAATATGTTTTAAAAACTTAACTTAATCTAAAATGTTAACCTATTAAATTTTAGATCATTCTATTTATTTAAATTATTTTATATTTTTATTTACTTTTTATGTTGGATAAAAAACATATATATTTTTTCAATTGTAAAGAGATTTAAATAATATAATGATAATCGAGACATTCGTAACAATAATTATAGTAATACGGTTGTCCACAAGAAATAGTTGTCACATCACGTTGCTTTTACGTGGAATCACAACTTTGCCTTTAATATGTCTATGGAAAAATATTTGATTCCAATGCCCTACCACACACGAGAAAGGCAAATCATGTGTTGCAATCTGTACTTGATAATAAAATTTATGAAGTTGACTCAGAACCACCAATAGCTATCTCATCACAACAACGAAAGCTGCTAGACTGCCATCTTCACTTGGTCCACACAGCCTTACATAATTTATATCCATTTACCATTCCTTATATATATATATATGATATTATCACATTATCATATTATCACATTATCATATTATCAATGATCAAATATTCAATAAATGCTGATTGACTTTACAGTTACACTTATCACATGCACGTTGCATTTACAATTAGCTGGTTAGAACTTTACCACATACCCAATAGTATTTTCTGATTTCATTACTGCATCGGCTCCTTCCTCGATCACCTTCCACGTAGTGATGACGTGGCGCTCCTCTGTGAGTGTGGCCCCCACTGCGAACCTCAACATATATACCCCACCTACAATGGTGTGAGTCATGTAAGCCTTCCCCGTCGAGTTGACCCAGTCCAGAAGCTTCCGATTCATCGACTCGGTGCCGCGACCCGACTCGGAAACCGAGACCGGGTTCAGCCTAAAACACACCAGCGCGAACCGCCTCGGCACCACCACCTCGAACCTCGGGTCCGACCTCACTAGCCACTCGAACTTCTTCGCCATCCGGACGTCCGACCGGATGTGGCTCTGGAGATTCTCCACGCCGTAGCTCCGGAGGACCAGCCACAGCCGTAGCGACTTGAACCGCCGACCCGTCCCCACCTGCCAGTCCTTGTAGTCCACCACCGAGTCCGATTCACTGAGTTTGTTCTTCAGGTACTCAGGGTTCGTGCTCAGCGCGCTCACCAACAGGTCCGGTTTCTTGACCCAGAGGCAGCAGCAGTCGAGGTAGCTGAGCAGCCACTTGTGCGGGCTCAGACTCAGTGAGTCGACTAGCTCCACTCCGTTCAGGTAGTGCCTGAACTCGGGGCAGATACAGGCGCTACCGCCGTAAGCGGCGTCCACGTGGAACCACATCCCGTAGTCCCTGGCCACGTCTGCGAGTGGCTCGATGGGGTCGACGGCTGTTGTCGAGGTGGTTCCCACCGTCGCGCAGAGGTATAGTGGGACCAGCCCCTCCTCCACGTCATCCCTAACTGCCCGTCGGAGCGCCACGGGGCAGATCGAGAACTCGTCGCCGATGCTGGTAGGGATTGATCGTATGTTCCGCGGCTGTATGCCGGCCAACTTGGATGCCTTATTGAACGTAGAATGAGTCTGGTCGGAGCAATAAACGACGAGGCTTCGTATGTCGTCGGTGGCGAGCCTCTCCAAGGCCTTGTCCCTCGCGGCGATGAGAGTCACGAGGATGGCCTCGCTGGTCGTGTTCTGGATAACGCCGCCACCGCCGCCGGGGAAGGTGAAGGTCTTGGGGAGCTGAAGCATGTTGGCCATCCAGTCCATGACGATCATCTCCAGCTCGGTCACGGCCGGCGAGGATAACCAGTTGAACCCGACGGAGTTGAATCCAGTGCACAGCATTTCGCCGAGGAAAGCAGCGGTGCTGACTGTGGCCGGAAAGAATGCGAAGAATTTCGGGCTGAGCCAGTGGGTCATGCCGGGGATGATGTGGCGGTTAATGTCGTTGAAGATGGTGTCGAGTGGCTCAGGCCCATACGGTGCGCTTTGGGGCAGCCGGGTTCGGAGGTAACCCGGCTGGACTTGTGAGAGGACCGGGTAGGACTCGATCTTGGTGTAGTAGTCGGCTATAAAGTCGACCATTTGGTGGGCTTGTTTTCGGAACTCCTCAGGGTCTAAAGGCTTGAATTCTTGTTGATCGGAAGGGGGAATGGGAGAGTCGTCATGGCTAAATCCAAGGCTACCCATTGCAATAGATCCAATATAGTCTGGTATTGTTGGTCAATATGATGAGAAAAAAATATAAACAAAATAATGTTTTGATATCTATATATATATATATGTATATAATTTTTTTCTTTTTTTGATTGTATGGGTACTGACAGAAGTTTGAGAGAAAATGTTATATTGATGGGGTTGTGTGACAATTTTGTGATCGTAATTGGTAAGGTTATATAGGAGGGATGTGGGGGTGTCATATGTCGTGTGTGCATGTGGGACAAAACTTTACGGGGAAAAGGGTAGCTAAGGGCATTGACGTAGTTGTATTCATTGTGCATGGTTTAATAATTTTGGCAGTTAGGAATAGAGTGTTCTCCATTATGAGGTGTTGATTACGATCGTTATTTGTCATAAAAAAACTCCTATTTAGTTTTCCATCTTTCACAACGACTAATATTGGCGCAAAGGGATTGCGCTTGAACGGGGAGTAGTGAAATTTTTGTTTGAGAGGTTAAAAGAGAATTAAAATAATAAAAATTAGAGAAAAATATATTAAAAAAAATTGTTACAATCTGTATAAGCCCTTAATTAACTGAATTGATAATAATGACACTTGTGAAGTAGCCAGCAAGATTATGCTTATTCCTAAACCAAAAAAAAAAAGAAAAAAAGCGAAATTTGGATCCCAGTCAGTTGTACCTGTGGTCCAGCTGGCCATCTATCAATAATCAGAACTTGACTTTAGTCACGGACTGGCTTGTAATAATTACCTCATCAACACAAATTATAACTAGACTCAAACAGACAAAAGCACAACACATTATAAACCAAAACAATTACTTGTGTTGCTTAAACTCAACAAACTGCGGTATGTACGCATGCATGTCTACTTCATGCACATATTAGTGTGGATTCCATGCACGTACATATTTTCCTTTTTCTTTTAAACTGTCATATGCTACGTAACTTTTTAGAATTATAGTTTTGATAATTGTCCATCTAACATCTGATAAAATTGGAACAATAAGCATATGGTAAAATTGAGAGAATTCGTATGGTCTCTACGTATGGATGATATGCACAAACCGCAAGAAAAAAATTTTTAGTTTTTATAGTCATATTGCGATAATTTATGAAACAAGATGTTCAAATCATATTCAATAGCTTCTTGTTTGATAAATGCTAATAGAAGTCAAAACTGGAGGAAGCAAATGGACAAACAATTAAGGACTTTACATATACAGTCCAGTTATGAAAAAAGTTGACAATAACAGGAAGATATCACAACAACGAACTGCATAAAGGTTGATCAATATAAATGCAACGGATGTGCATATGTGGATGCTCATAGCACTGTCCATGGGTGGGTTGGCCGACGGAACATTATTGCAAGACAGTCGTGTAAAGTTATCTCTATATATATATATATGTTTTTATATACATATATATATATAGATAACTTTACGGCAGACCAACTGTAAATATGTATATATAAATAAGTATTTATGACTATTTTGCAAAAATACGCTCTGAATTTTTTAAATTTGATAATTTAGTCTTTTTTTTTTCTTGGCATTTTATTAAACTTATAATTCTCACACTGTAATATTTTTTGCTCTGGTCAATTAAAATTTGAAAGGTTATTTTGCAAGTGTTAGTCATTCAAAATAACCTTAAATGACTAGTCATCTATCACTAAATTGAATATCAATTCCTTTTAAAGTTTATGTTCAAGTTTAAATTATAATTAAATTAAATAACGATTAAGTTTTTAAATGAATTTGAATTGAAATAGAAAAAAAAAAATACAATTAATGACTATCTTGGACAGTCACATGTCAAAAAAGAAATAATTACATAAAAGTCTATTTTTAAGACCTCCTGTGAAAATATATAAATTTTTTATTTTATTACGTAAACGTTCGTTTTTGAATAAACATATTCTGTAGTACCAATTTGTCATTATACCAAAGTTGACATTATTTCTCATTTATTCGTATTCTTTTTTTTTTCTTTTTTGTTTTTTTTACTATAATAATGAATATTTTTTTATGACAACTCATCAATATGTTTATTTACTTCACAACTACTAAAATCAATACATCACAACTATTATCTACAATAAAGATTGATTAAAAAAATTAAAAAGAGAAAAAATCATATTAACGCAGTATTTACTTTTTCAATTAAAAAATAAATTCTTTATGAAAAAAACTTGTTATTTATGCCGACTACTTAAAATCATATATCAATAAAATTATTTACTTATAATATCGACCAATACTTTTTTATAAAAAAAAACTAAGGAAGTCATTATGAAAAAACCCTATTAGATATGCCAATTACTAAAAACCCAAAACATAATAGAAAAATAGTTAGGATAAATATCAAATATATATTACAAAGATAATAACTCAAACCAAAATATAAATATAAATACACCACAATTATTATTTATAATAAAGATTGATTAAAAAATTAAAAGGGAAAAAAATTATACTAAAATGAAATACTTAAGTTTTTTGATTAAAAAAAAAGAAGAATTCTTTATGGAAAAACTTATTATTTATACTGAATACTTAAAATCATATATCAACAAAATTCATTTACTTAAAATATCGACCCATATTTTTTTATAAAAAACCAATGAAATCATTATGAAAAAACTTTATTAATTGTGCCAACCACTAAAAATGTAAAACATAATAGATACATACGCCTAAAAAAAACCACATCTAATTTTTTTGCATTCTTAAAAAAAAAACCCTATCATTTATATGAATCACTACGTATGGGATTAATGACATATTTATGAGAAAGACTAGTTCTTTTAGTCTTACAACTCCTTATTTTCATAAAGATAAAAAACTAGTGTTTAAAAAAACTAAAAAAACACAAAACTAGGTGCCTCTTATTTATGAGAAAGATGATTTTTTTTAACATTAAAAATACAAAATTCCAAAACCTTAAATAATGTAAAAAAATAAAAATAAAAAACCTGATATTGTTTATGATTGTTCGTTAGAATCCACTGTGGACTTTACCGTTGGTAACTTCTTTAACGAACTTCCTCTCTCAATTGGCCATCCATGAACTTTCTTTACCATAAATCATATCAATAAAGTAAAAATTTTCTATTAATGAGAAATTTGATTATAAAACAGAACAATCATTTTAATAAACATATTTATAGAAAAAAATTAAAATTTCCTTTTAAACAAAAACTGATTGTCAATCCAATCATTTTAATAAAACATTTTTTTTTTCCAAATTTACTGGTTTTCTTTTTAATAATTTCTTTATTTTTTTAATTATCATTTTTTTTTATAAAAGGTAGTGTTGTCATTGTAAGTAATATTTTAGACATTAAAGTAAATAAAAAAAAAAAACAATGAACATGTTTCAATTTAACAACTCCAAAATGGATATTTATGAAAATATCCCTCCAAAAAATGGTCTTAGTGTTAACCGACGTGAGCAAAATAGACTAATGTTGCTAAAAGTTATAAGTTCACAGAGTTGATCATCAAGAAGAAAGTTAAAAAACCAAAATTTTAAATTCAACAAATTCAGGGTGTTTATATATATATATATATGTATACATACATTTATAATAGACTTGGATCGATCCAAAGGGGTTCCAAGATATGTATACGAATTTGACCAGCCGACGGAAAATGTGTGGAAAGGATCCACGATACCAAAGCATATACTTCAAAGCTTTCCAATATTAATGTTTCTATAATGTTTCTACTTTGTATTGTGATTCACCTTGCCAAAGGCACGTCTTATGTGATGTGCGCACGAAGTTAGATTGACCTAAATATAATTCCTATTTAATTACGATCCCTGTCTAGATAGGCATTGGATTCAAATTCAAAACGGCAGAGATAAGGCAAGTCTCCAAAATTGATCGGTCAAAGGATCCATACATCAAAGTTTAAATGAGACAATTAGAGATTGATTTACCAATTTGAGTATACATATGGAGGTATAAGATAGAGTAAGAATCAAAATCTAGGATATTATTTCAGAGAAGTCGTTATATTCAGAAAAAGATTTGTATCCAAGTGCTTATAAAAAAACAGGTTCAGTTAGAAATTTATGAGGCAGAACTTGTATATATCTTCTTGGTAGAATTGACTGTGGAGAATCTTTAGCAAAAAAATAAATAATAATAAAGGAGGGGGAGAGAGAGAGAGAGAGAGAGAGAGAGAGAGAGAGAGTGGCGCGAACTGTTGAAATACAGGGAACGAGAAAGAATGAGCAAGATGAATAATTTGTACAAATATCATTTGGTTTAGTTAATTGATCTTAGAGAAGGATCAAAGTAGACGTAGGACAAATCCGAATTATAACAAATCTTTTGCCTTGATCGTCAATGATAACAACAACTCAAAGTTTAGAGTTTTAAATTTCTCACACTCTTAATTCGTGAAATTAAAAAGTATTCAAAATGATAAGATAGTATAGGTACTAATTAATTGATTTCGGAACCATGGTTGAGGATACATGATTTAATTTAGGAGATCATTAAGAAAATTAATTAGCGAAATTCTTATTTAGCGCAAGGGCGGCTAAACAAATATTTAGGGAATGTGAAAGGAGGCCACAGGCTGCGCCGGTTGCCTCATAATCTATTATATCATGACTCGCGAGCTGCTAATATATCTACCAGTTGTTAATGTATATACATTAATGAAGGTTTGCAAATGGAAAATTTGGGAGAAAATACAGATAAATGTCTATATCAGTAAGTGGGTCATTATGTAAATTAATATAGGCAGCAGAAATGTCAAGGAAATATCCGGATTTCCAAAAAATTTCGGATGTATAAATTGTGAAGGTTATCTATTTTGAGTATTGTTTGGTTATTTTTTGTTATTTGTTTGTTTTCTTACAATATATAGCAATATCAAAATATCTAGCGATCATCATAATTTTATTAGATCATCTAACGTCCTTCTTCACGTGCACTTTATCATCCCGTATCAGATGATGGAGATTATGTGGGCAATATCTATCTCTCTCTCTCTCTATATATATATATATGTATTGCAAATCATATCTCTCCTAACGAATGTACAAGTTGCTTTTGGGTTTATTCAACTGTGTATGTTTATATATTGTACGGATGTTTTACCATATAATCAGCTCTCCAATATTTTTTTAATAAAACGAAATTGTTTAGGGATTAGATGTATCATATTATTATGCTTATACTTTGAACATCATTAATAGTGATCAACATTTTTTTGTTTGGGATCGATTTGGAATTCTCTATTAGTTCTTCCTTGTTTATTAGTATGTGATATCTTTACTTGTACATTTAATTTTGAACATTAAATTTTGTCAAAATCTTATTGAGGGTTCAAGATTAAAAGTTAAGCAAAACTAACCAATTTTGATGTAGATTGGATGGTTAAAAAATAAAGAGTCATACCAAAAGAGTATTCTTTTAATACCCTACTAAAATTCTCTCTATCTATCTCTCTCTGTTTTTTGGATTGTCTCGAAATTAAGCAACTGCATGGTGGTCTATTAGTAGACCGAGTTCATTTTAGATTGAATGTCGAACGTAGCGCAGGCAATATGGTGTTAGGCATATTGCTGCGACGGATTGAGAGCATTCGGGACGTGGGGTTTTTATGTGTTGTTACTTGTTAATCAAGCTGATCATCAGCCTATCAACCTCGTTTATTTGTTCGTTCCCTCTCTCCCCATTTTTTTTTTAAACTACGCTTGGTATATATTCTCTTTTCGAGAAAATCTATTGCTTTCCATTAAATTTATTTATTTGAGAATGACATTTATGATAAAAAAAAAAGAGTCAAATACGTTATTTTCTTTCGTCAAAAAAAAAAAGTCAAAGTCGTGAAGTCTGATTATATATATTTATTGCTAATCTATATAAGTGGATATAAGTGTACATCAGAGCTGGTGGTTCTTTATCTACACAGAAAATTTTAACACATTTCTATTTGGAGTCACTGTTTGCTAGTCCAATAAAAGATACATAGTTTACTTTTTATAGAATATTTATTGGTTATAATAGTGTTAAAGACATTAATTTTAATCTTAATTTTAAATACCAATTCAAGTGATTATGATTTATCGTATTTTCACTATCAATTTTAATTGATGTGGCAATTATTTAAAAACTTACCAATAAAAAATTAGCTACTTACATATTGCGTAAATTAGTATTCAAAAATTAATATTAAAATTAATATTTCTTGGATTATTCTTCTTCATCATTAATGGTACTATACATCAGAATAAACCTAGTCTTCACTACTAATATTAACAATATATAATCATGGCAAGTTGTCTTAACTATTTAGTTACAATGGATGAAATCACATTTAGAAACATAAATGTTAAGAGGAGTTTTACAATAGAAACACCTCCCTTTTCTCGATTAATACGAATAAATTTTGGACTATCAAATCAATTTTCAATAGTCTACATTAAAACGAAACATTAAAAAATCATAAAACCAGCCACACTTAATTATTACAAAACATTTCAAAAAGTTTTTTTAAAAAATCTCGACCTTTTTGTTGTTGCTATCGATGAGGCCTCCGACTATGAGGCCAAGCCCAAATTTCTCAATGGCAAGATCGGTGGATCGGGCCCATGAGAGGCGGTTGAACCATTCAGAGGTCGGTGACTCGCTGATGACAAGGAGTTCAGGATCACTCCCAACCTATGTGAGATCCTAATACAAGGCCACGATGGGAAGATCTCACCACCACACACAGAGGAGCTAGGAACGTGGGTGGACAGGCTGCGTGTTGACTTGCTGGATGGGGACAAGAGGAAGGGGAAGAGATCGAGGGCAAACCATGAAACATTTTGTGGTGGAACTTGGCAACCGAGTATAATCGTTTGGTTAATATAAATCATTGGCTCTAATACCATTTGTTGAGGAGAAATCACATGTGAAACTAATCTAACACACTTTAAAAACCTAACTTAACCCATCCACTTTTTATGTAAGACAAAACACATATGGATTTTTTTTAATAGAAAAGAGATCTAAATAATATAATGGTAATTGAGACACTCATAATAATAATTATAGTAATACAATTGTCCACAAGAAATAGTTGTTACGTCACTTTGTTTCAAGTTGAATCACAACTTTGCCTTTAATATATCTATGGAAAAATATTGATTCCAATGCCCTACCACACACGAAAAAGGCAAATCATGTGTTGCAATTTGTACTTGATAATAAAAGGCAAATCAGGGAGAGGTTTTATGGCTTTCTATTCAACTTGCCGCCGCTGAAGTCCAACGATGATTCCAAGCCAAAATGTTTGATCGAGTTCTCGAGAAAGAGTTCTCCTAGGGTAGGCCGACTTCGTGTAGGCATGTCACAAACCTGGTAGCGGCGGTGGTAGTGTCACCGGAGGGGGGTCGTGCTAGAATTTGGGTTGTTTTGTGTCTCGAGTTCTGAGATTTTTTTTTTAAATTTTTGTAATTTTTTAAATTGTGATTAAATGTAATAAGATTTATGGTGACTTTTTTATACCCTCCGCAAATTAGATATGAACCATTAAATTTGTCTTCATTGATGAAAAGAGGTGGGTGTTCTCACCATAGAATTCCCCAAATGTTAATTAGTGTCCACCTACCAGGCTGTGTCCTATCAATTTATGCTTTTGCAAGAATTGTCAAACTAATTAACACGGTGCATAAATGAACCAGTGTAATCAATTTACTAATAAGTCAACAATAAGTCGTGCTTGATTTTATCCTATCAAGTACTAGATCAATAGAGTAAAAAGGTCCAAGATGAATGATTTTTACTTCTCTACAGACCATATATACTGTTGCACTATCTCAAAATATATATAAGTATATTTTCTTGTCCGATATTTTTAAAAATAATATTTATTATAATAATCAGTTAATTTTAATATAATATTTTTTCAGTAATATTTAACCTTTATGCACTAATTGTTTATCTAATTTATGTTATAAAATTATAAATAATAAATTACATGTAAATCAACTAATACTTTTAAGATACAAAATAAAATACCATGATTTTTGAATTTATCCGGTCACTGGATAATAGAGTTTTGCACTTCTCTTGCATTATTGATCATGATGGATGGATGCTCTCATTTGCTCTCTCCACTTCCTCTTCATCAGTCTTAATTAGATGATTGTCAGTTTAATTAATTACACTCATAAATGAATATGAATTACATGTAGAAAATCCAACCTCAACAGAGGGGGAAAAAAGACGTTATCCTGTATGTGTGGACACCATAACCCCATTAAAGAAAAGATATAAATCCGTATAAGAAAAGTCCTCCGAGGGCTTTATCCCTCTTCCTTGGTTGACACTGACAAGAAGAACGTAGCCATGGGGATGGTGCACTTGGCCCTTTGATGAAGATTAGTAGCACATTTATACAGGGATTTACAGAGATGGAAGGGTTTGGGAGAGAAGCTTTTGGTGGGGAAGAAAATTCTGACTTTCAACTTCTGTTGAAATATTATTTAATATTATATTATGGAATAAAAAGAACAATTTTCCGGACTTAAGTAATGTGTTTTCTTCGTATGAAATCCTATTTGTTTCAATGATTATTTTGGGCTGTCATTTCAAATTTCATTGGTCATTCCCAGTGGAGAGAGATCCCTGGGGATTGTTCCTGTGTAGGATTTATCTATTTTTCGTTTATTCTATCTTATAATTTTACCATTTTCTTCCTAAATAAAAATGTTCGTTGACTTATGTGTGGTTTGATAAATTTATTGTGATTTAATTACATTTAAATATATTTTTTTAATATTGTATTTAATTGAAAAGTATTTATTTTATATTTGAATGAAATATATGTTTGAATTAAAAGTATTTTAGAATTAAAAAGTTGATGTGATTGATAAAGTTGATGTGATTGATAAAAGTTGAAATAAAAAATTAGAGTTGAAAAGTTGATTTGATTGTTTTGAAAAACTTTTGAATAGTAATTGTTTTTTATAGCATTGTTGAAAAAGATTATATTTAAATACAAAACTTTACATTTTGTGTAAAATTACATTGTGTTTAAATGCAACAATACTAAAAAACGTTTGCCAAATATCTCCTTAGATCTTATTTTGTGGTGGTGATAGGTTTGATTAACTCAGATCTTGTCTAATCTCAATAACTTGTTAGGTTTATTTTATTGTGTATTTCTGTAGTTTCTCATGAGATGTGTTGCTTTTGACTATCAAAAGACATTATATAGATGAACATCAATGTCCACAATGGACCTAGTTGTTGCACCAATCAATTTTATAACTGCTGCGCAATTACTTGCATGTCAACGGAAAGAGTGCACAAAATCAATGAAACCAATTATTATAATATAAAACAATTATCAGCTCATCTCCTATCAGTTTAAATTTTTGGGATGAATCCATAAACTATATAAAATTAGAACAATTGCATAATTTACTCATTTATTATTATCACATTTTTAGATACCTCTCAAACTTCTTATTTGTATTAGATTTTCAAATAAATATTTATCAGCATGTTTGTTCATCATCCAACCTACATATGAGTAGAAGTATTAGAATATAAAACCATTATTAGTAGACCTCCTACTAGTTTATGCTTTTAGAATAGATTAATTAACTAATGTCATTTTTTTTAATAGAAACAATTATTTGACTAGTTTGTTTTTATTGTAACACATATTTTTCATATTGATCTTTTAAAGTAATAATAATAATAATAATAATAATAATAATAATAATAATTCTATGATTGTAACACGAAAAAAAGGTGAGAATACAAAACTTAAAAAAATTAAATACATTTGGTAAAAGTAAGAATGAATGAAAATCGCGAACCTCGTGGTTATTTCGATTTGATCCACTAACTATGGCCAACTACATCAGTTATTCACCTTCAAAGCAATAATATATTAGTTAGTTGGATTAACAAGAAAATAGGTTGTCTTTTAGTTGTTAAAGATTCATATCGAAATTCTTGTCACATTTGTGTTTTACACCTTTTTCTTTTGTTTTCTGTCTCTTTGTTTCTTTCCTCTCACCCTCCTTGACCAAGATTAATTCCATTTTAGACAAAATTAATCCCAGCCGAACAGCTTGCTATGACCATGGGTGATCAGCTACTAGGCGACTCCGATGATACCTTGTCTGGTTTCAGCATAAATGGTTGGTGGTCACCCATTATATGACTTTGCTATCTAAGCGATTCTAGCAATGGTCAACTACTAGGTGACTCTAGTGACCGGTGCCTTGTGATCGCGTTGGAACTCCAATTAATATTGACCACCTTTTTTTTTTTCCTGGAAAATTAATATTGGCTACTACGTTTTGCTATTGTCATCATAAAAATAAGATGTCTTAAGGAGTGAAATTAAAAGATTTTATTTTCAGGTTTTTGGAAGTGAAAAATAAGAAGAAAAAAAACTTAGTTTATGAAATCATGCAAATAAATCTCGTCAGCCTGACATTAATTTACACCATAAATTCATTTTAACAAAGTTTTAAGATATATTAAGGTAGGGGTATGCCCTTCTAAAATTTTTTTTAATCCTCCGTTTGGTTTCATTGGATTAAGATGAAATTTTTAAATTAGAATTGGTTCATTTTTCAAAAACTAATTATATTTTTATTATTTTTTAGAAAAAAGATAAAAATTTAAAATAGAAGTTTTGAGTTGAAAATAGAAAATCAAACAAACCATAAATTGACAAATTTAAATTAAAGCAAAGCAAACTAGAAGTGAACTCTTCGATTCTCTTCTTGCTGATGAAAGACCCACAAATCTTGGGCCTAACACAAATCACAACCAACAACAAATGTTGGGCTCACCTTAAAAAGCCCAGGCCTTCGTAATTCTTCTCTTTTGAAAGATGATTTATTTTTTGTTAAAAAATAAAAATAAAAATTAGTGTGAAAGAAGTAAATAGCAATTTTCAGTGAATGATTGTCGTATGAGCTCTACTATCAATAAGTAACGAATACTGAACAGTTTTCTTTCTGGATACCAATTAATAAAATTTTATTTTTTGATTTTTTTTCATGATACCTGCAGTTTCACTTCTAGAACAATCATGGGTTAATTCTCCAATGCTCAAATCAGACTCAAGCTAGGCAAAAGAGTTTTGTTAGAAACATTAAGAAAATAACACATTTCTCCACTCTACTTGCCTTCATTTACAGACCGTGTATGGGAGAATGAATTTTTGGTCCAATTTCAGCCGCTAATCTTTTAAATAAATTTTCTCAATCTTGACGACTTTTCTCTTTTACTCTGACACTCGATCTCTTCTCTGCATTGTCTAATCTTTTACTTTGTTTAAATCCATCAATGATTATGACATCGTTGTTTTCATCATTTCCAGATTTCTTTAGATAAATTCGTTTCGTGTGTTTCCATTTTTTAATGAAAACACACTGGTTCACGTTTATTAAAACACTGTCGCTTTTACAACTAAATATTTCACTACCACATATTGCACTTCTCAAAAGTTATTTTTCCTTAATTTGTCTATGCAAAAATTATTTTTAGAAGCATAGATTGTTGGTTTTCCTTTTTTTTGGGTCAAAACATGTGGGCATCGCGCCCACATCAATCAAAATTTAAACAAACAAACAAAAAGAGAAAAGAAAAAGGTAAATACCAAATTCAGTGACGTTTAACGCCCATATTAAAAGAAAAAAAAAAAGGAAGAGCGCTTATTTCACAGGTAAATAGAGCCCCTTTTCTTCATTTATTCAGTAAGTAGAAAAAAGAAGCAATAAGGCAAAGCTGCAAGGGCAAATGAGATAGAGCAACAAAGGAAAAAAAAAAAAAAATCTGAAAGGAATTTCAATAGCAAAAAATAACGCTACTAAAAAAAAATTTTGTGTACTTAAAAAAGTTTATTTTATAAAGAAATTAGTGATATTACCAAACCTGTGAGTGTGAAAGAATTTTTGTCGAGAGTATTTTTTAAATTATGATTAAAATTTAAGAGTTTGTTATCCACCTATTTTTATAGTGAAAGTTTTTATCTGTGTGTGCTGTGATTTTTCCTTTTTAAATTTAAAAGGTTTTTCACGAGATTTTTTTTTTTACCAATTTTTAGTTTTTATTTTTCGCATAAATTATATCCTATTCCCAACGTAGAGTTGATAATAGTTTTTGCCTTTCAAATAGCTTCCCGTAAAAACAGCTTCATCTAGTTATATTACGAAAGTGTTTAGTTAACATTTCAAAAGAACTTTATTGCTTTTGTTTATATGGGGTAGAACTTCCGATCGTAGCTACTACAAGATGTAATTTTTCAATCTTATTCAAACTTGTCCAAAAACTTAAACAAAACAATGTCAAACCGGCGAAAAAGGTCTTCAATTATAAACTTTTAAACTTTTTACATGTTTTTAATCTAATTTTGCTTATGAAAAATTTTCATTATCTGTTTTTCGTGTACTAATAAGAAGGTAAAGGACAATGTAAAATATGGAACTTACAATGTGAACTGATAGAAAGTTGGGGAGCCGAGATTTTGAACGGGCGTTCACACTTCAGTATCAACAATAATTAGCACAGCGCCTTATAAGATTGTGCAACTGTCATTAAAATTTCTTTCTTTTCTTTTTTTTAAAGGTGTAATGTCATTATATTACCTTATAAATAGAAGAACATCTTATTTCTGCAATTGGTCGTATCAAAAAAAGTACTTAAATAACATAAATTTAAAAATTATTATATCAATATAATATAAAATTTAATGTTAGATTGATATGACACAAATTAAGTACTAATAAAAAAAATAAAGTTTATATGATGTTAGTTAAAATTGGGAAATTTATATCATGTGATCAATGAATGAAAAAGAAGTGAGTATTTGGCCAAATTTTCTGATTTTCTTTTTTTTTTTTTTCATTTATTTGGTTTAAATTGTAGAAAGTTACAAATCGTACCACTTAGCTATTTAAAAAAAAAAAAAAAAAAGGCATTGCAATGTTCATTTGTCATAAATACCGTTAAAAATTCAATAAAATCATTCTCGTGATCGTTAACATGTCTGGTGTACAAGGTATATTGCACAAATAAAACAAAAAAAAAATAAAAATATCTTGCACAAATAAAACAAAAAAAATAAATTTTTTACACACACATGCACGTTATCAACGAGCTCATGAAAAAGAGTAATATTTTTTTCCCTCCATTTTTACCTTTTAAATTATTTATGCATCCATTGTTAAAGAGACCCTTCATTATTAACCATGGATTTGAGGTCACATGGTTGATTACTTAGAGTTTTTAATACTTTCATGATGGAAGGATTTTAACCCAAAACTAATATTAACCATTAAAAAGAAAGAAAGAAGGAAAGAAAGAAAAATCAATTGCCTCTAAACTAAAGTGATTTGTTGTGATTTTGCGTGACTTCACTATTTTCGCCTTTCGTATATTAGTGTATTAGTGTAATAGTGCGTACTACCAGTCCAACGAATTCCTCAATATAAAACAACGGCGTTGACTTTTCGCTAATGCCGCCTGAGTTTTCTCCATTTTGGCGGATATGGAGAGCGAAATTGCAGCTTTTGCCTCAAAATTCTCTCTTTATATCCAAATGATACTAGTTCAGATTCTTGACTTTCCGCCCATTTCATGTTTTTTTTCAAATCAACCAAGGGACAAGTATAAGATTCAAGACGACCTAAAAGCTAGAGATTCATATTCCTATTAAATTATTCAAAAAAAAAAAGGAGAACACCAGAGATTCCCATCTGTGTCTGACTGCAAGTGAGTTTCATCACCCATCTCTCTCTCTTTTTCTGGTTTATTCATTGAATATCGTACTTTTCTTTTTCTTTTTTTTTTAATGCGAAATTTGGCTCATATGTTTATTGTAATACTCTCTGTTTTACATTTCTGGTAATTTGTTTATATTCCTACGTTAATAACATAACAATCTGTTTCTGTTTTCCCCTGTCGATCAAAGATGCTCTTATGATTGGGGTGATTTTAAAGTTGCTTGACCTGTTTCTTAATTGCGTGAAAATCACCAACTCAGTACAGTGAAATCAAAGCAAAAATGTCAAACCATTTATGGTAAACAAGAATTCAAAAAAAAGTGTTGAATGGTTTTCACGTGGCTTCTAATGAAAAGTTATTCTAAACCAAATTAGATGGGTGTAGTAATTTGGCATTTTTTGATAGCTGTAGGGACCTGGTAATTGGAAGAAAGCAGACATGGCACACCTTGATGACAATGGACCTCAGGCAAGGCTTCAGGTTTGTAACTGTCTTTTGCTTTTTTTGAAAAGAGTTTGGTATTTGCTGTTATAATTTCTAATATGTGTATATATATTATACATGTATATTTTCTGTGATAAAAGGGGAAGTATGCCGCACTGGTGGTGTGTTGGCTTCTGGGAAATGGGTGTCTGTTCTCATGGAACAGTATGCTTACAATTGAAGATTACTACGGTTACTTGTTCCCGGTGAAGTTTCATTTGACAATTTTTAAAGATTTTTATTTTTTTATTTTTGGTAATTTAAAGCGTGTGGAAGGCTTTTTTCTTCTATGAAATTCCAAGCATACCGAGAATTCAAGCATAAGTGGAACTCGTTTGTCCAGTTGATTGAATTCTATATTCGTTTGCTTATGCTCCGATGTTTCGTTCAGAGAGAATTCTTTGATCCGGTACAAACAGATACGTTACCAATACTGGACAGTTTTGAACTTTCAGAACTTTATCAAGTTCTGTTGAAATTTGCTTCATTAGTTTAGATGGGATTTAGATACTATCTGATGATCTAAAACTATGCAGTATTGGTAGGGTATTTTTTTGTACTTAAGACAGGATTCTCATTCATTTTTAGTGCAAGTGGACATGATTTCTTCTTATTCTTGTTTAGATATGCTCCAATGTCTGGTTTCTTGCTCATTTTCCTTATGTGAGATGTTTTGGACGTTGTAAAAGTTGAGAATGGCTGAGAGAGTTGTTGAACAAGTGAAATGTGGAATGATGCAGCACTATCATCCCTCAAGGGTCCTTGCTCTGGTTTACCAGCCATTTGCACTTGGAACCCTATTTATACTGGCCTACAACGAGGCAAAAATTAATACTCGGCTGCGCAACTTGTTTGGATACTTCATGTTTTTCATAAGTTCTCTTATGGTTTTAGTTGTAAGTTCTACTAAATCAACTTACTCTTAAGAAACCATTGGTTTAAGTGCACTTTATTTTATTGGTCCTCTAATACAGCTGATTCATATTCTCCATATCGTTCTACCATAGTTGGATTTAGCAACATCCGGGAAAGGAGGGCTCGGAACTTTTATTGGAATTTGCGCCATTAGTGGTGTGTTTGGAATTGCAGATGCTCATGTTCAGGGTGGAATGGTTGGAGACCTTTCCTTCATGCAACCTGAACTTATTCAAGTTAGTATCGATGTTCTTTGTATTGTCATGTACTAATTTTCGTGCATTTTAGTGTCTACCTTTTAGTTTCTGCTTCTAAGGTATTATTATTTTTTATCCTTTTCACTTAAAATTGTCCAGTCTTTCCTTGCTGGTTTAGCTGCATCAGGAGCTCTAACTTCTGCTTTGAGATTAATTTCAAAGGCAGCATTTGAGAATTCCAAAAATGGTCTTCGGAAAGGAGCCAGTACGTATAATTTTCCCAATTGTTGTCACTTGTGAAACAAATGAAATTTCATATGCCATGTTAGTCATTACAGGTACCCGAGGGCTAAAAAAGATGTTTATGTTCGCCTTCCCTAGTGCCTTTATTCTTTGTTCTTACGCTTGATAGAAAAATTATTATGCTTTACATTAAAGCTTCATCTTGAGCTTTCTGCTGCTTGTTCTCTGACTACTTGTCACCATTTACTGTCTTGTTACAGTTTTATTCCTCACCATCTCGACGATTTTTGAGCTCCTGTGTGTTATTCTCTACGCATTTGCATTTCCAAAACTTCCAATCATCAAATATTACCGCTCCAAGGCAGCCTCAGAAGGATCGAAAACTGTTGCTGCCGACCTTGCCGCCGGTGGCATCCAGGCATTACCTGCAGAAGTTCGTTCACTTCTTCATAATTATATGCTTCACACAACTATAAACGGGCTCTAACTCTTCCGTAACAAAAAAATTTTCTATTGTTGCAGGCTGAGGAAGATCCGAAACAGCACAAGCGACTGGGAAATAAAGAATTGTTGCTTCAGAACATTGACTATGCACTTGACATGTTTCTTATCTACACACTGACACTCTCAATTTTTCCTGGATTTCTATCCGAGGACACTGGATTACATAGTCTCGGCACTTGGTTTGTATCGTTTTAACAATACTTTGGAATTCCTCCAGTAATTAACAGGTCATGTTTGCGTACGTGTGATGAATAATTTGTTATCTGGTGAAAATATTAGGTACGCCCTCGTTTTAATTGCTATGTACAATGCGTGGGATCTGATTGGAAGATACATTCCGCTCTTGAAGTTTCTGAAGTTGGAGTCTAGGAAAGGACTTACGATCGCAATTCTTTCTCGTTTCTTCCTCGTCCCGGCATTCTATTTCACTGCCAAGTATGGTGACCAAGGCTGGATGATAATGCTCACATCCTTCCTAGGTCTATCAAATGGTTACCTCACCGTCTGTGTCCTCACTTCTGCGCCCAAAGGTTACAAGGTTGGCTCAATTCTACAATATATATACTTCCAAAGTTTAATTTTGTGGACCATTTTATGTACCTTTATTTATTTATTTTTTGGCTTGAAGACCATTCTATGTACTTAATCAAGTGCTACTGGTTTTGGATTATTGTAGGGGCCAGAGCAAAATGCCTTGGGAAATCTGCTAGTGTTGTTTTTACTTGGAGGTATATTTGCAGGGGTAACTCTTGACTGGCTGTGGCTAATAGGCAAGGGCTGGTGAACTCTTTTTTTGTTTTTTTTCCTACTTCTTTCTTGTAATATTCAGTGTTGATTTGTGAATGGTGGCAAAAGGAAACTTGGACTAAAGATTAGTCCCCTACACCGTGTGACTGAATTTGTGTACGGTACTTTTGTTTGGGAAATTAAGAATATGTACACATGTTTTTTCGACTCGTTTGATAAATGTTGTGAAACAATTGGAATCGTTCATTAGAATGTTGATCTCAAAACTAATGGAAAAAAAAAATGCTAATCTCGAAGTATTAGTAATTTGGTGGTGACTGATTTCTTATTGTCGTATGATGGGCCCTACTTTCCTGTTGAACTTGAAAAGGGTATCCATATGAGAATGCACTGCAGATGAAGACAAGCATTTAACAGCTTGTGAAGGATTAAACTCCAGGAATCTTACGGTATCAATCAAATTTATAAATTTTCGATACCAATACAATGTTAATGGGTCCACCAAGGTTAAGAGAACTACGATACGACAAACATTCAACCGCGATTCTCTCCTTTGAACATGTGAAATGAAGTATTCATGTGTGTGTATCATTTCACGCCAAATAATGCATGAACTAGTTTATTTTCTGATCTATTTACCCAAAAAAAAAAGTTTATTTTTTTAATAGGAATACTGATACAAACATCAATTTTGATATCAATATTTAAGTGTTACTTCATCAATATTTGAATTGTTTTTTTTTTTTTATAGACAAGCTTGTGTTTAGATTCACAATCCAAATCCAAAAATTACACTTTAGTTTTGTCCCTTTTTTCCTTTCTTTTTTTTTGGGAAAAAACTAATAAGTTTCATTATTCAATCAACTTACAATTTTAAATTTTAAAAATTTATAATTTTGTATATACAAGTCGAAATGAGATGATTTTTTTAACAAAATTATATAGAATTTCAAAACAAATAAAATAAGATCCATATTGATTTTTTTTTTTCCGAATGCATTTCAAAATTTTATACTGTTTAGCTTTAATAATTTAAATTCACAACTCAACTTAAACCACAATCTAAACCCAAATTTTTCGGTTAAAACCCTTACACTAAACAAGGGTATTCTTTATCCTTCCACTAAACAATAGTACTCTTTAAATAATTATGGTAACAATTAAGATTAAATAATTATTCTACTAATATAAAGATGATAGCCAATCACCATATAAGTTAAAGCTCAAAAATTAATATTAGCGGCTCATTTGGTACAAGGTTTTGAACCTAAAAATTTGAATTAAGTTTTAAATGAATTTAATCATAAAATAAAACTTTTATTTAGTATTTAAATTTGAATTAGAGAATTTAATCTTGAACTAAAAGTATTTAAATGATAAAATTTAAGTTTGAACTTGTATTATAAATTAAATATTTTTTTATTTTTTTTATGTGATTGATTTGTTTAGTAGGAGAGAAGATTTATAAATAGAATTTTTAAACTAAAATACTTCATAATTCATGATTGAAATGAAATCTTAAACTGATGGACTAAGCCCGCATTTTGGACTACGTATTTTTTTGGTATTGTATTTAAATGCAATGTAATTTTATCTCAAATACAAAAACATTTCATTCAAATACTAATCACATCACATTTTAAATCCAACACAATCACTATTTATTATTTCACTTTTTTTTATTACTTTTCTTAACTACATCATATATTTTCTCTCTCTTTTTTTTTCTCTTTACTTTTAACCATCACATCACGTATTCATTATTAAAATACAATTCAAATATTTTTCACCCAAACACACATTACATTCAAATGTAATGCTAATGCTTTTCCTTTAAATATAAATTGTATTCAATACATTATATTTAAATACAATATAAATATAATGCATTCAATAAACGAGACCTAAATCTTAAACTGATGGACTAAATTTAAACTTAATTTTTTAGACTCTAATTCTATAACCAATGAAATAACCAAAGGAGTCCTTATGTTCTCAAAAGTAAGGGTGCCTTGGTTTTGTTCCCAACATTTCAAGTAACGATACGACCACTCAGTCATTGGGAGTCGCTAGTTCTGCGCCTAAAACCAGTGAAATTGGTTCTCTCGTGATTCGGCAGTGCAAGGCTTGGCTTCAAACCCATAGTCAACGTTGGAATCGTGCTTTTACTTTTTCTTTTTCTTCCCTTTTTTTTTTCCATAAGCGAAACAAATGTACGTTAAGGTATCATAAATTAAACGATACGTTAGAGAACAATATAATTTGTGCAAAACAATAGAGGAAACCGATATTTTGGTTTGGTGTCAAAAGAATTATGGACTAGTATTCCAGTTTCCACACCCTACTACAAATACGAAAGCTGAAGAAACGAGCTGAAATTTACAATGGGTAAAAATGGACAAAAACACCCTCCCTCCCAAATAAGCCCGTTTGTCTAGTAGCATCACGTGAACCCGACAGAGACGACCAAAAAATACAGATAAGGGACCCACTCCATCGTTCGGCCTCAAACGAAAGAGAGACGCCAGAGTATGATTAGGGGCAGAAACGGGAGCCAAAAAGACGACGGCGATGATGATGAATATGAGGCACGGGCCTTCTCGAACTGCAGCGAGTCAACGGCGAGAGGCATGTTCTCCTGGTCCGGGCTGCACCTGGACTCGTGGGGCGGGTGCACACTGTACATGATGGCGCGCAATACAGCGGATACCGTCGGTATGTACGCCGTCTTGTTCCGGGCCAGTAGCCACGTCAGCCCCATTAGCTGGCAGTCCCTGTTGAACATCTTGCTTGCTCTGTCACTTGGGCTATCCTCAGTTCCGTTTTTGAACCCTCCCTTCAGCTGTCAATGTAAATAAATAAATGAATGAATGAAAAAACCCATTAGAAATTAAAGATAAAAAATTGTGGCCCCAAAATTTCTCAGCGTGGAAAATAAACATATTTTGACATAATGGGTAGAATTGTGAACCTTGGTTTGATACGTTGAGTCGTTTTCTTATTGTCTTACCAGAAGGGTTTTAGTTTGTTTTCATATATATACTGGAAAATTAAAGAAAAGTCATTTTTTTCCCTGATTCATTAATGCCATTGTGTGGTTACATCTAAATTCCCAAACCCAACTATAGAGGGAAAAAAAATTCATTTCTTTTTAAATGAAAAAAAAAAGTATGTTTATCAATGAGTGAATTAGTAAAATAACGTTAATAGGCATTGATGTATAAATATGCATGACTGCATGAATAAGATTTTTCATTGGTAAAATGAAAAAAAAAAAACTGGGAGTTACCTTTTGGAGGGCGCCCAAACATTTAGTACAGCCAGAGTAAGAAGAATTCCGGCAGTTCCTCTCCAAGTTCCTAACGGCAGCAGTAGGAGTGGCGTTATGAAAACCGGAGACGTTAAACGCCGCCGGACAGCTGAGGGATGTGATCTGGTGGAGCCGAATCCCGCAGAAGCAGAGAATGGCGTCGCAGCTCGCATTCGGCTGCGGAATCCGGATGTTCCGGCTCAGCAGCGAGCTCTGCAGCGAGTTCACGCACTTCTGCGAGTCATCCGGCATCATCGGAAGCTCTCCTCCTCCGTCGACCGCCGACGGAGAAGGCGCCGCCGCCGGCGGAGAGACCTCGAGAGCGGAACGGGCGTGGGCGGCGAACAGCCAGGCAGCAAGGACGGGGCAGCAGCGGCTCCTATCGAGGTCTCGGCCGCAGGCCTCCTTGACGCCGCCGAAGAGCTCGTCGGTGAGGTCGAGGCGGCAGATTTGGGCCTGGGTCTGTACAGGGAAGGCCGGGACGGTGTTTGGGCTCGCGTACTCCCCGGGCTTTAAGGGCTGGTCGTGGCCCGTGACCGGCTGGGCGAGGAGGTTGGCGAGTGAGTTGGAGGAGAGGAGACTGATGAGGAAGGCGATTAATAGGGATGTAAGTGAGAACATTGTGCGTGATTTTTGGAGATAATTATGTAGTTTTTAGGCTTTGACGGTAAAAAGTAGAACTTGGGTTTAGAGAGAGGGAGATAGAGAGAGAGAGAGAGAGAGAGAGAGAGAGAGAGAGAAATAGTTAAAGTTGAGAACTTTGTTTAACTAGGAATGATGAAAGTGAAAAGGGTGGACCTTAAAGATATACGAAGATATGCAGAGCCACTTGATTCTCGAAATGTGAATGACCAAAAGTGTGAACTTTGAACAAGTTTAGTAAAAATGGAAGAATAGAGAGAGGGAATATGTATTTTGGCTTGAAATCTGAGATTGAAGAGAAGACTCTCTCTTTCTCTTTCTCTCTCTCTCTCTCTCTATCTCTAGAAAAGGTGATGACTATGGGAAAGAAGGGTGGACTTTTTAGAGATTATGCATACCGCAAATGAAACGCTCCAAATTCACGAGGCTAAGTAAGGACTAATCAATTCAAGGTTATAATTGCTTCTTTTTTGCGTTTTTCTTTATGGTGAAAGGAAAAAAATAAAGGGTTGATAAGATCAGTGTAGGGGTCCAACGGCGAACAGAAGAGATTCGTTTGGTGGGGAGAGAGAGAGAGAGTGGAGTGGGTTTACAAATGCATGATAAGAATAATGAAAGGGCTGTCCGTCTAGGGGATTTGGCAGCTTCTGCCGTCCCTTTCCTTTTCATTCTTTGTTTTTCCCTCACAACTCACAAGTGCTGATTTGGAAAAGTGCCTTCTTTTTGGAGTATTTCCTCTCTGCTTGCTCTTGCTTCCCAATTTTGATACTCGCCTACCTTGTAACGGGATTTTGGAAGAATAATTGTATTTATATTATATTTAAATATAATATAATTTTTATTTAAATATAAAAATTTTATATTTAAATATAATATATTTTAATAATATTATAAAAATAATCACTATTTATTTATTTTTTAAGAATAACTATTTATTAGTTTTTCAATTTTTTATTCATATTATACCTTCTTCTTAATTTTTTTATCTATTTTTATCGATCACATTAACGTTTTAATTTTAAAATATAATTCAAATACTTTTAATTTAAATACACATTTCATTTGAATACAAATCAAATACTTTTAATTTAAATACAAAATATATTTCTAAAATTTATTCAAACATAATACGAATGTAACATATTTATCAAATATATCATAAATTAAAAAAAAAACCAACTATTTTATGTGTCAAGCTTCTTTTTTTTTTTTTTTTCCTTCAAGGGGAAAAAGGAAAAACAAGTGGGTCATGCATTTTGAAAAACTTAGAACCAGTAACATCGCCAATAATTATATGACCTATTAGAGTCAAAGGTTTTTGCTATTGGAGAGGTTAGGTGTACAGCCTGGGTTTCACCAGTATCTTTTCGGTGGATTATTTACCAAAAGAAAAAAATGTAGTCTGTGAATTATTTAACAAATTACCTTTTCAACTTGTATTTTTTTTTACAATATTTATCTTAATATTAAAATTCACAAAAGATTTCTGAAATTTAAATATAGACTAATATGTGTCAATTGCATGACAACATAAAATTATACATACTGAATTATGCTAAGTGTAAAATATCATCTTTAATACTATTAAAAACTGATTAGCAATTTATTTCAATTATTTTTGCATTTAATGTGACAATTTATTTAAAAATTTCAATTATTATTGTACAATGGAGATATCAAGTTTATTTCAAAAATTTATTTCATCAATTTTTATATCAAGAATTAAAATTGTGAAAATTCATAAATAATATATCAGAATTAAAAGTAAAAATTAAAGTAGCGGAACATTCATAATTCTACTAATTACCCTTTGTTCTATAAAACTCGAGCATGTATCTGTGAAAGTGTTTTTACTGAAGCTATTCTAATTGCGTACCTAATGGTTACCTTTTTTTTTTTTTTTTCTAAATACACCTACACATTAAATAGTCTAGTATGTTTCTTATGTTTGATTTCCTTTGTAATTAGGCTAGAAATCTCATATGTTGGAGGCAAATAGCTAGAGAAGAGAATTCCAGCATTTGAATTTGATATCCCTTTTAAAATTCACAATTAGATACTAGCAAAGAAAATAGAATAACCCATACCTACTAAATTTAAATTATGTAGGCATTTATTAATTTATTCTATAATTGTATGTAAAGTCTAACAGTAATTTTATATTTGGTCTCGTTATATAGGTGTAAATTTTGAATACTCTTATTTTAAGTTTAAAAAAAAAAAAAACCCTAACATCTTATATCACACCCTCACTTTAAATATTCTTAAAAAAAACCCCTATATATTTGCAACAACTCAAAGATCAAATAAAAACCACCTTAAAATATGGCACTAAAAAAGAAATGGAGAAAGCAACAACATTCAAGACCGAAAAACGCATGATCTACCCTTAATGACAAAGGACAAAAAGGATGTTCCCTTACAAACCTCGCCTAAAAGACCTGAAGGGTAAAATATGGGCAAGAAAAAGAGTACCCAATCCTTGCAACCTACTACTCGAGAAGAAGGATCCTTTTATTATATAATCTCTTATTTTACATTATCACTAAAAATTATTTTTTTTAATATTAGATTAATATTTTAACAATCTCATTTATGATTATCTAATTTAAAAATTTACAACACGATATAAATTTATTTCGGTCATTGATTAAATTATAAAAAATTTGATCTTACAGTTAAAATGATCGTTCATATCCATATTATCAAATAGGACGTTGTAAGACTTCAAGAAGAAAGGAATGTATATCCAAAAAGCCCTATTAAGAAAAAATATATATACATATATATATATGTAAAATAAAAGGAAGATTGAAAAGATAGCTTGCCAAAAATACGGAGAATTGCAACTTTTCTCTCTCCCTTGCTAAAAGACAGACTTTTTTAATTGTTTTTTGGTGAACTAAAACTATGAAGTTGTGTTTTTTTTTTTTTTTGGTAAATATCTCTTCCATGAAATTTAGCTCACGAAGGAGTGGGACCAATTATGCATCAACAGCATATATTACTCTCATTGATAATGTTTTGTGAATAATAAGAAGAATTTTCATGGAATGGCCAATAATCCTAGAAAATGAGAAAGCTTGAAAATAAACTTTTTGTCATAACTTAATGTCCCATTTGGATATATCGTCCCCAGTAAAATTTGTCATTTGTCCATCAGGTTACGGATGCACATAAAGGAGATAAGATTGGGACCCTTGCCGATAATGTGTCGTATATTTGAATGATCGAACTGAATCAGCAGGGTTGCTTTTCTAGTCACTTCGGTACGTCGAAAAACAAAACAACAGTTGCCGTCATTTCTTGATTTCCCAGATTAACCCTAACAATTTTCTTTATTACACGACAGGCTAACCCACAAGGAAAGTTTGGAAACAGGAATGGAAAGGAAAGAAAAGCAAAAGCAAATAAATAAATTTAAAAAAAGAATGAAAGAAAAATGGCTTGGGAAAAAGGAAAGTTACTGCATTGGAGTGGGAAGGGCATCCTAGGGATTTTTGACAGTTTCTCTGTAGGACTCTTTCGAGCAAAAGTATCTCTGTGACTTTAAGCGTGTGGATGTAGATATACATACATATACGGTCATATAATACTACTGGGGTTGGGTTAGGTTGGGTTCTTTTGCTTTTGCCTTCGGGTCAGACAAGAGTTTTTGTGCTTTTTTTTTTTTTTTTTCCCCTCTCTTGACAGGGCAACTCAGTCCGCTTTCTATGGGTAGTTTTCAGACGCTCATATAAAGTAATATAATTGCTCAGAGACACACGGATATAGAGAGAAGGATAGTTTTGAATCTGCTCACATGCAACGGCTGCAAGCCTAGCTACATGCTGGTTTTGCCGTTTTTACGAGATGGATCATGGATGGTGTGTATATATCTATATATATATAATAAATATATAAAAAAATCTACAAAAGTATTGTTAAAAAATAAAAATTATAAATTACAACAGTATTAGATTTTATCTTTTACTAATTTTTTTATATGATTTGATTAAATCCAATATTTTATATTATAAATTTTTGTAACAAAAAGAAAATCAAAAATTGGTAATATACAAAGTAGATATGTTTTTTTTTTTTATATGGCTAAAGTGAAAAAGTTTTATATTTCTCTAGGCAAGTGCTAAAGCAAACCAAACATCCTCCAGGCTTGAGAATCCAATTGTTCCTTTTATTTGGATGTATAATGTATGTTCTTATTTTATTTTAAAAATGAAAAGAGACAACTTAGCACACGTTAAGGAGGTTCCACCACTCTACTACATGCCACATAAACAGAGAGAGAGAGAGAGGAGAGTGTGGACATTATAGAAGGGAAAAGAATAGTCACTAACTCACAAAGTGGGAAAGGTCTGTGAGTTTATAAGACAAACATAAAGCGCCAATCAAGCATACATTATTCCAGCTGAAAGTAAGGCTTTCCCAATATATATTAATTTATTTCAATCTTCTTCTTGTCATATAATATATATACATATATACATGCACTTTTTTTTTAATAAACTTTTCATATAATAATATTGTTAATTGTTGTCTCTTTTAATTTCTTCCTTTTGGGTTTTGGGATTGAAACGCTTTACGTATTTGAATAAAAGCGGAGGTGTGAAAAGAAGAGAACTTTAGACTTTTAGCCTTTTGGCCTAAACCCTTTTTCCTTAAGTGAGAGAGACTATTTGTATATTTGGAAGGTTAGGTTCAAAGGATAAAGGTCGTTGGTAATTGAGCTTGACAAAATATTTTGTAAAGTAAATAAAAAGGTAAAATCATGGTGTTACAAATAATAATAGTTGACCTGCCCCAAATATTTGAATCCTACATTTGTCTTTGATTCAAGTTTAGACTTGAGTATATGCTAAAATTTGCTTTAAAACTCGGTTAAAATGGATTGAAAACTTGAAAATATTTAAGAGTCTCACAGATATTACTTGGTCTCATTACGATTTATCAGCACTTTTAAGTTCAAGTTTAAATTTATTATCTCATTTTTTTTATTCTTTTAACTATCTTTCCCAGTGAAACTTTGATATTTAAGTGAGTTGCTCAAATATTTTTAATGTTTATTAGCTGCTATATATGTGAAGGTTATTAGATTTGGATGGCATTGTAAATAAGGATTGATAGAGGGACAATAAAGATAGAAATATAGAGACAACAGATCTGCATTCATACTCATTTTATAAAGCGAATTTTACTAATTTGTAAAGTGATGATGATTATCCTTATATTTAAGAAGAGGCACATTATTGATGCAATGTCTTCTTTCTCTTTCATTAATTAAGACAAAATCGGGCATTATTTCGTTTTAGTGGTTAATGAGGTATGCCTTTAATTGAAGAGAGAATCAACGAATGTCCACTATGTAAAAAGCCTTTAATTGCAAGGCTTAGATGATTATGCCATGATAATCAAACCAATTTTTCTCGCCTTTTCCTTTTGTTTTAAAAATCAGTTCCAGTGATTGACAATACTTAAAGGTAATTAAATGGAATCTGTGTCATTCTAACACTCTTCAAGTACTTGCCCAAAGTTTGTCGCACGCGTCTATGCAGCTCATTGTAGACTATTCAATTGTTGCCGCAAAGAAAACAAAAGGGCTCTCTCTTAAAATCTTTGGTATCTTCAATCTACCTGAATATATATCAGAAAACCCCACCTTGAATAAAATGGTTTGTAAAGTTTCGTCAGGAAGGCAAAGATTCCTTACAAGGAAGATTGAGGCACCTTAATAGGACTTTTGCTGGTCATTCCTAGTAGACATGGTCTTTATAGCTCCCGTCTAATCTAATCAAATAATTTGTCTTTTAGACAAAAAAAAATAATTAATCAAACAAAAGTTGAAATAGTTGGAAATGACATCACTAGCAGCAATGAAGATGATTGATAATCTCTTGCCACGCATCATTGCTACCTTTCTATCTAAACCTTTTTACTTATTCTTTGCACAGCACTGAGTACCTAATTTTCCTAAAATATTGTAGACTTTTTTCTTTTTTTTTGGGGGGGGGGTGGGGATCTCTAATTTCTTTCCCCACCTCATGATGAGATGGCACAAGAGAGGCAATCTTCAACCCCAGTCTTCTTTTTTAGCCGAAAAATCCCCGATCTTCCAAATCAACTATCACATGGTTTTTTTTTTTTATTGAAAAAAAGAGAGAGTTCATTTTATACTCCCAATTAGTACTAAAGTGGCGAGATATTTCAACCACCAAAAAAATATATATAAGGATCTTGATCCTATTATATTCAGCTAAAAATGAAGAACATAATCTATGTCATGAGAGAAATTTTGTACGTATTTGACTCGAACTTTTAACTTAATAAAAATGAAGGATTTCAAATAAATCTCCTTATCACCATACCATTGTCACCACCAATAATATTAACGATCATGTAGTTGTCACAACACATGGAGGCAATTATACAAATTTTGTTTGGATTTCTATTCTTGAAAGGACACGTACAATTTAGCCTTCTTTGATGGTGTTCCTTACGCATGCCGGTCACGAAGACCACTACGTGGTCTACCTGGTCGGTACCATGATTGAAATGCTCGAAGGCCATTTCCGGTATCTAAGAACACAGCAAAAGACTTGCACTGCGTGAGGGGGCCCAAAAGTATTTGTAAGAGCAGGACCAAACAACCCCGACCATTATGGGCGGAGAATAGTCGTGATTGGCTCTGCGATGTTAGAGCATACTTGGTCACCTAGATATTACAATCCGCGATCACGAGCGATCATAATGTAACTTGTAAGATCTGGTACGAGCTTGGCCAATCAAGAAGAATAGGTTTGTCAGGCCTTCACTCCGGACCTTCGCCCACTCGATTGCGGTCTCCCTTAGTCGACCCATGTAATCCTGTTCCACTACCCTACATCACATTGTATAGATTACATTCTTTATACAAACTCTGTCTTTCTGCTTGTTCTTTACTGACTTAAATATCAGAGCGCCTTTGACAGACACATTACTAATGTTTCCCTTATTCTAAGGTATTATTTTCCGTTTTGTAGGTGATCCAATAGAGCATACCAACACAAGTACGTCAAGCGATTTTTGGCGTTATGTCAAGTTTTTGGCATCTAACTATCTAATAAGAATATTTGCTCCCTTTCATGTCTATAATCCTCTCCAAGTCTTACTTGTCACCTCTTTGGTCCACAACCCGACTCCGAACTCAAACACGTCTAGCTAGGTCCATGATCCTGACCTAAGCTTTGATTACTCTGGCTCGTTACTTCAACAAAATAATGTATGGTGGATAAGTTTGAGACCTTGAAGGCTCTAATTTTCTCTTTTGATTCACCTTAATGTTGATCAATTCATCATCATCCTTAAATAATGAAACTCCATAACCAGTTTCTCTTTCTTGAATTTTCAGTCTCTAATAAATTCAACCTACAAGAAATTTATTGTTGCAATCTTTGCAAACTAGCAACTCAACTGGTTTTTGAAATTTAAAAAACTTAGCGTAAACAACTATAACTGTAAATTGTCCCTTATTTGTCGCCCAAGAAACGAAACCAATTTCCAAAAAAAAAAAAAAAAAACCATTATCGTGTGTGTGTGTGTGTGTGTTTTGTGATCTCTTTAAAACAAAAGAACGACACTTTATTAAACTGCCAAATGTCGTTTTTTTATAAATAAAAGACAAACAAAGGAACATGTGATTTAAATTATTGTCGTTTTCGCTGATACCTAGTGAAAATGAATGTGATTTTAGCCGGATCATTTTCCACAACATAGAACTTGTCGTTTTAACGTGTGTGGTATAGTTCTTTTCTTAAGCCTCAACTACATCTTGTTGGTAGAAAACCAAAACGTTGTTTGTTTTTTACTGTTTATTGTTTATTATTTTTTAAGTCAAGCGTGGTTTTTCTACATCATGAACCGACATGTTTTCGCAATTGGCATATTTTCGATTTAATTATACTTATATTTTGAGCTTATATAAGAATATATACTATGTAATTTGTAGATTTACATTTTAATTTCATATTAAATTTATATTTTTCCAAGTTAAATGCGGATGTTGCTTACTTATATAATGACTTAATTTGAAAATTATTATCAACTTATTCACCAACTTGATTATTAAATATCTCATAATAAATAAAAAATCTTCATTAAAGTGGTCAAAATCGACATTTGAACGACTTAGAATTAGTGTCATTTATTCTTCATAATTACAATATGAGATCTCGTTTTTCTTGAATAGAGCAGACGAGCGCCATTTTTGCATTACTGTTCTTTTTTTTTTTTTTTTTTTACGCCCTAAGAGAGATGTATGTTATAAGGCAAAAAACTGCACCATAAAAAGAAGGCAAATAACAAAAAAATCAAAATCAAAAGTTCTGAAAAACTCTTTTACAACATAGTGCTACAATCAAGTTTACTATAGTACAATGCTCTAGTTAATAATACTGTAATAGCAACTCCTTTTTTTTTTGGTTTTCTCTGGAATCTGGATCGCAAGTGGAGAACTATAAAATTGTTTTTCAATATGATAAAGATATTAGAATTTTGAAGAAAAAAAAAACGATTTTTTTTAATGGATAGCAAAAGTAAATGATATTTTGCGTATGATTGCAGATCATCTCTTAAAACAGTTGTCATCGCCACATAAAGATTGACACGCATTACTTAATGGCGTTGTCATTTGATCGATCATCGGTTCTTGTTCCACTAACCTACAAAAAAGAGGTCATTTTGATTGGTGGCCATATGTATATCATTTGTTGTGTAGGAAGAAAATTCTGTAGCATGCGAAAAATTAAGACGAAAAGTGTCGATCATCAAGGCGCAATAATGACAGCCATTTCTTCTTTTCTTATCTTTTCTTTTGGATTATTCTTAAGTTTGTTATAAAATTTAAGATTATATTCATGTTTTATCTCTTAAATTGAAAAAATCTTATTTTTAAATTAATCCCACTTAAATTCTTTTATTAGAGTTTTTGTTAAAAAAAATGATGGGTTAAGTAAAATCTATTTTTCCTTTTTTTTTCTTAGTTTTTTTTTTTGAACTTAGGGAAGGGAGAATTTAAATTCTGTATCTTTTAATAAAAGTCAGATATTGTATTATTATTAAGTTATTCTTATATTCTATCTTTATCTTTTCCATTTGTTTGTAATGGAAAATTCAATTAGAAAGGTCAAAAGTAATATTAATTTTTATAGTTCTTTTTGTCTACCTTTAATCAAAATTATAATAGATGATTAAACGAGACTAATTAAAAATTCAAAAGATAAAGTGAGGGTATTTAAAATTTAATTAATAAATAACAGTAAAATTAGAAGTATAAATGGCCTTTTCTTTTTAAAAATATAGTAGTTTTTTAATGAGATGTTAATTTTTTTTCAATACCATGTGTAGTGGGGCAATTCCAACGATAATATTTAATAATAGAGTAAAGTAAGAAACTGTGGTTAAAATATAACCACATCCAAATTTAATTGTTAATTATGAAAGATGTGAAAGGAATTGATGCACTCTCGGATCTGCGCCTTGATTGGAAGAATTTAAATGTACATGACTTCCTCTCTCTAAGCCCTCACTCTAAATCGAAAGGAAGCCCCCTTTGTTTGTGTTGCGGAAAACCCGAATGTAAATAAGAGATAAAACAAAAAAAAATCGAACATAGAGAATTTACGTAGTTCAGCCAATAACGACCTACGTCCACGGGTAGGGAGAGAGTTTTATTATCTGAGAAAAACTGATACAAAATGCGGCGCTTATGAAATCCTAAATTACATATTTATAAACTCAAACCGGTTCGGACCGAAATCGGGTCAAATCCGTACCGCGGGGGGCAAACCACTGACTTTATGAAAAATTCCCTTTTGATTCATGCTCTCAAAATATATCAGGTCGGGTCACAATTCGGATCGAGTCAATAAATAATTCAAGGCACTCAACAGTTTGAAATCATCTCAACGATAACGAGGGTGTCAAAGTAAATTGGAATGATTTTGCTCTGATTAACAAAATATATATATAGCTTATTATACAAACACACACACACAAATATCCTATCATGTGTATATGTGTTCAACAAGCTAAAGAAAATTGATAAGGAGAGGGCTAAAAATTAAAAAAAAAAAAACTTTGTTTAGGACATTATCTAAATTGAAAATTATTAGCTAGTCAAAAAGGTTTTCATTTTTTCTATAAGAAGGAGATATAAAGTCTCCTTTTCCAACAGAGGAAGAGAGAAAGAGAAGAATTTCCAGCTGCAACATCCTGCTATTTGCATTACTCAAATCTTTTTACTTTTTATTTTATTTTATCTTTCTTGAAATTCAATCGACGATTTCATTCAACAAGCGAAGAGAATATAATCCTTCAACTTCTTGTGCATTTATCACTGTTTGAATTTGTTGACAATGTAACGAAAAAGTTGCGTGTAAAGACAATTTTATATGTTCTTCTTCTTCTATTTTTTTTTAATTTTTTATTTTCCATAGAAGGCCTTTAGATGTTTAAATTCAAAGTTAATTAAAACTTTGGTAGAATATTTAGGGTTGATGAACAACTAAGCGTTGTTGCGGAATTTCTTCATTCGTTCCGCGGTTGAGACTTTTAGAAACTAAAAAAATGGCCGAGTAAGGCAAAGAAAACAATAAATAAATACAAAAATATATTGTATGGTGTTGACCAGGATGTCACAAATTAAACAAACGGCACGCCAGAACCATAACAACTGACGAAAACTGACGAAAGGTGAAGTACTTACGGTGATAAGATTAAAATCAAATAAAATTGTTCCTTTTTTATTTTTTCTAGAATCATGTTATGTCTTTGTTATTACCTTTTGAAAAACAATAAAACAGAAGTTAATAAATAAACCAATATTTTTATAAGATTCACAATTATAATTTTTGTTTTTATTGAGTGATAATCCCGTTTTTATCCCAAAAAAATTCAATAGATAACTCTTGAAACTTGTTCCTCCTAGTGAACCACATACTACGGGACACTATTAATATGTGATATTGAATATTACTGATGCAACTCTTGTTTATTCCATATGTATTGTTGTTCTTATTATTACTATTTTTGTTGCTGCTGGTGAGAAATGGAAGAAAAATTAACAGTAAACATCTTTTCCCTTACATTCTCTTTTGTGAATTTTTGTAATATATAGATATGTGCGTAGTCTCCTATCGTTTAGTTTGGAGACTTGCTTTGGAGTTCAAAACAAATCTTACAATAATTTATGTGTATATGAATTTCGGTGCGCTAGCCAAAATATATTAAATGAAACTCATTTGAAATATATCAAACAAAAAAAAAATCATTATCAATTTTAGATACATGCGTACGCTAAAAATTTCCAGTAAAAGCTTGCAAAAGATTATAAGTATATCAACAAAAATAAATGAAGAAAACTAGGTAGAATACATGAACATTCTCTTATGTATATGCCTAGGATATATTTATTAGCGCATGATAACTAGATTTACAAGAAATCACTGATGTCCAAGCTCTCAGGAATTTCAAACTTCAACAAGTTGCTGCAGTAGCTTTCTCTCTCGTCCTCAACGCCGATGTTGACGTTTGTTGTCGACGATGAATTCAATGGAGTAGGGCTTGATGACCGCGTCGACATAACGGAATCAAGGCTGAAATCCTTGTTACTATAATCCAGTAAGTTCTGGAAAAAAGAACTTTCAGGTAGATGATCAGCAACAAGATTTTCAACTAAAGTATTAGAAGGAATAGTACTAGTCTCAATATTATTCTCTTGTGTGGCAAGGTTAGTAATTGACATGTTGTTGGATGACAGCCCTTGATGATGATCAACATTGGTCGGAGCTCGTGTCGTCATCTGAGCCGTTGAAAAGCCTGATTCTTGGACGAGATTTTGGAACTGATCATGATTATCAGGAATATTTTGTTGTAAAGATGGGAGTATAAGTTGGTTTTGTAGTAATTGTTGCAATTGAAAGAACTGGTTTTCTTGAGGATTATTGTATGGGGAAAGCAATTTCGGGTTTTCTTGTTTAAGGGACAAGATGGTATATGCAAGCCTCAAGAGATCGGGGTTGAAAAGGGCTTGCGTGGTAGAACCCAACAAACTTGAGAGATTGAGAAGTGTTGGGCTACATAAAGATGAGCCAAGAATGGACGAGAGATCAAGAAGATCAAGGCGAGGAGTGTGAGTCACCGGATCGATCCCCATTTGGAGCAGTCTTTTTCTTATGTGCGTGTTCCAGTAATTCTTGATTTCGTTGTCGGTCCTTCCTGGCAACCGAGCTGCGATAGCTGACCACCTAACATCAGAGAAAAAAAAACTTTGTTTATAGATGTTTACATAATATAAGAAAAATTTTAGAAAACAATGGTAGTACACAAGATTTTGGATAAAGTAAGGGATCATACTTGTTTCCCAAGACGCTGTGTAGTTGGATAATTGTCTCTTCTTCTTCAAATGAGAATCTTCCTCTCTTGATATCAGGTCTCAAGTAGTTAGTCCATCGGAGGCGGCAACTTTTTCCACATCTTTGTAGCCCTATATAACAGTAATGAAAATTAGCATTATGTGTATATATGTATATATGTATAATAAGAAGAGATCATCAAAACGCTTAGAAAATATTATTACATGGATGTATACACATGTTTGTGGGTGTGTGTGTATTTTATATATATATATATATATGCCATACCTGCATTCTTTGGAAGGTTGCGCCAGTTTCCTGGTCCACGCTTTTCTATATAGTTGATGAGCTTGAGATCTTCTTCAGGAGTCCAAGGACCTTTCTTGAGTCCATTTTTATCGCAGCAAGGTGCTCTTCCCATTTTCTTTGTAACTAATTTCTTTGGCGCTGATGGGTTTCGAACTAGTATTTATGTGTGTGGTCCGATATATGAAGGGACTTGCTTAAATATTTATGGATTAGAGAAACTAAAAATGATTGTGCTTATGACCTTCGAAAGATAGAAAGTGCCAAATTGTTGCTTCCAAAAGGAAGAAGTGACCTTCATATTTATACTTGAGGATGATCAACCTTGACATTGTATTTGAGGTCAAAGAGATTTGGCGCCGGCCTCATGACATGTGTACTCGGCTATGCACTTTTTCAATTTGGTGTGTATGTTACACATTTCACCTCTATTGGCCTTTTGTTTTAGGACCATTTTGTCGCGTGGAAAATTATGGTCGACAAAGATCAATCATTTTCTGCCTCTCTCTCTCTCTCTCTCTCTCTCTCTATACGTTGAGTCATTGACTACGCAAAAATTGATATCTGTCTCAATGGTATTCGAGAGTACAAAAGAAATTATATGTTAGCCAAATATTTCTTTAGTTTAGGTAGATATATGTCATTGCTATAGTGTTTAATATTGTTAGAAAAGGCTCATATTGATAATGCCATACTACTGCTGGCTTGTAGACAACCGTACTATTTTAATCTTTTACGTGCTTTTATTTGTTCTGTGTTCGTTAAAAAGGAAAGCTTTTGTCATTTCAAATTAATCCGTTTCCTTTAAAAAATATATACTTGGATTTGCTTCTATTTTTTCAAAAAATGTTCCTATGACATGCGGGCCTTACCGTAATATAATATTAAGAACTAACCTATTCTCCTACTGGGCTCAGTTACAAGCACATAGTTCTAATAGAGAATGCCATTTTTAAAGCTGAAAGTGAGAAAATGAGATTTGAACTCTGATGTTCACGAGGCTGAATAATCTAAAAAAGAAATATTTATGATAACAATGCCGTCACCATAAATTATACACGTTGGGTGGTTAAACTATCCAAAGTTATGCCTTTTACCATATGATCCTTGACTCTTTATGTTTTACATTTAAGGTGTATTTGGGTAAAATATTGTATTAATATTATTTTTGAATACAATATATTAAATATAATATGTATTTAGATAAAAAAATATTTATATTATATTAAAATATAATGTGTATGTTGATTAAAAAAATATTTAAATATTGATTAGGTAATGTGATTAATAAAAATAATAAAGAAATAAAATAATTAATAATAATTATATTAAATTTAAATTATAATACGATATTATAATATTTTTTTATATTTGGATAAATTTGAAGGTGGTGCATCAATTAAATGCTTTATTTTTTTGTTATTTTTTTAAGGTTTTATTGTTGTCAATTTTCTTTGATATTAAATCTACGGTACATACGTGTCAGATACGTCCAAGAAAAGGTACAAAGATGTTTTTGGTGTCATCCGGATAATAACGGTGATAAAGTAATAAATCTTTTAACTATTTTTTTTTTTTTAAAGAAGCAAAAAGAGCAGCTATCTGACTTTTTACTTGAGTGTTGACATTGTGTTCTCTCTCTCTCTCTCTTTAATTGACATACCTGCAGAGGTGAGACTGATTCGGTGCTACGAGCGTTAGTTATGCCTACTATCAACAATCTAGGAAATTATTTCTACAGTCTCCATTAATTCTTTGTTCAAGATCACTTTCGACGAAATTTCTGAAGTTACTTGTAACTTTTGGCTAGATCTCTTTGTAGTGTATTTCAGCATCACTTTTTCCGTTCCCATTTTTTGTAAGTTAAGATCTCCTACATATATGTACACAAATATATAGGAATATACCATTGCTTCTTTTATCATTATATATTACTACGTCACTAAATACTTATTATTTTAATCTCATCAATTTTGCGATTCATGATCTAAAGCTTCGTAATGCTTCACATATTTTGATCAATGGACACAAACAAATGCTTTTGCTTGTTATATTATTATTCTCTTATTTTTGGAATATCCAAAATAACATTGAATTATTCTATATACAACTAAACTAACAAAAGGGTGTTTTTTTTTTTTGTATTGGCACGCCGGTAGGTTAATTATGATGAGTTTATTTTTTGTGAAGCTGTGAAATGAGAGGCTACCCAATGTTTTTAACACAAAAGTTCAAATTTGCACAAATGCGTTTTCTTTGGTTTCTTCCATTTTCAAAATTTACAAGTATAGCAAGTACAAAAATGATTAGTCGAGTATAGACTCTATTATAACTTTTTTTTTGGGGGTAAAATTAAGCATTTCAATTAACTAGTTTGGGATCCAAATTCCTTAACTCATCCTACACTATGTCTGTAACTCAATTTATTAAAATAAAAGAAATTACAAAAGCTTTTTTTTTTTTTTTTTTTGAAAAAAGGCTTGGGTGGCGGCCCCTTTGTTACCCTAATAGATACCCCCAATAGGTAGGAAACACTTTTTATAGGTATAGTGGAGGACGATGAGTCTGTAACTAATTTTTCTTAACATTTAACCAAATCTATTATTACTTGCATAGCTTTCCCATGTTTTAACAGTTAAATTGGAGCGAGCATAAGACTACGAGATTTGAACTTGGGAAGATGAGAAGAAAGCTTTGCCAAAGGCTCACTTGTCGACCAACCCATCCACCCATGCAGGTGTAATGGGTGTAATTACAAAAGTTTAAAGGAAAGAAGACCTATACATCACATCCATTTAAAGATATAGCAATCTTAATGAACACAACACCATCAAATTATAGAAAGCGAGTGATCTTATATCTGGGACTTATTCCTTATTAGTTGCAGTGTTTAACATTATTTCCGTTTTCTAAAACAATTTTTTGGTATTTATTTATTCTGTGAAGTCACTTAATACAGTGAAATATCTGAATCCGAGCTATATATATAAGTGCATATATATTTGTTGATATATCTCTACCTAATTCCTAGTCCTATTTTCTAACTTACAGACATCTCTCTCTCTTTCTAGTTTAGTTGACATTGTTGTAATGGACTATTATGCTACAATATAGTTTAATATTAAAGACTTGAGTTCGATTGTGTTGTTATTTTTAATGAACTATTTTATGTTTTAAAATGTTTATTTTTGTTTTTAGTCATTGATTGGATCTCTAGTTTAGTTTGATTAAAGTCAACAAAATTTTACACTAATTTTTGAACGTCAAACTTTTCAAGGTAAATTAAACTAAACTGGAGATCCAAATGAGTTTATAAATTGAATCTTTGAATCCAATCTTTATAGTTTGATGTTTATGAATTTGTTTAGATTAAATTGGAACTCTCACAGATTGATAATGAATGAGGATTTTCCCAATTTAGACTATAATTCAGCTTTAACACATCAAATCCAATCAATGAATACCCCTAACATGTAGTATACAAGAATTGAATTCTAAAAGAGAGAGATCAAGTCTAGATGTCCGACTATCTGAAAATAAATAAATAAATAAATAACAAAATAAATAAGATCCTAAAAATGTGTTCATCCCATGAAGCCATACGCTGGCATGCTTTACCTATAAGGCGCCAATAATCCAAGCTGGAATGTATTTTAAATTACAACCACAAGAAACTAGCCACGTAGCAAAGAGTGACGGCTGTCCTTCCTACCTTCCAACGGTAAGGTCAACCATCCCCCATCATCTCAACTAAAGCTATCTGAGGTTGACAAATGTCCGTTAAACTTTCAATACTAAAAGGCAAGTATTTGTGTTGCCTTGTATAAAACATGTATGTGATAGCCTGCAAGGCAAGAACTCCTTCTGGGAAACCAAAATTCAAAGCCCTTGAAAATCAGGTGCTGCCATTCATCAACTCTCCATCTAACATAAGAGAAATTAGGTCAAATACTTTTTTAACATACTGAGATTTGCCTTCCAAAGGTCAACCTATACTTATGATAGGTTGCTTGCCTTGCTTTACATTTTCACCTTTTCATTTCGTTTGTTTTCTTCCCAAGTTAACCAAAAAAGAACATTCTAGAAGTACATCCACATCTTCTTAATTATTCTTGTTAGAATATCCTATATTTATTATTACTAGTTTATTATTATTAGTAGGTTTTCTATTTTTAACACTTAAGGATAATTTAGTCTTTTCATATTTTTTAGGAAGTCTATATAAACCTTTTTTTGATGTATTTTTATTATAATTGATTACAATAAGAAAAAACAATAAGAAACCCTAATTTTTTCTTATTCTTAAATTGTGTTCTTGATTTTTAAAATTTTCCCCTCTCTTAATTTATTCATTTAAGAATCATTAATTACCTCCTAATACATGTGACCAGAGTCATGTGTTGTATCTTATTTATACATATATAATTTAACTAAGTCAGTATACTTGCCAAATATTTAGATTTAAAAATATATATACATATATCTCTACATGTGTTCTAATATAGTAACTCTAATTTAATGAAGATTAATAATGAATAAGCCATCAGTTATATCGTTTAAACTTCTGGATCTGTCTCCCCTGTTGGTGTCCAGACAGATATTATTTTTTCCCTTCTTTTACATTAGATGACATTGGTGACATGTGCTTGTGTAATCTTCTTATATATATATATATCAATTTTCTTTTTTCTTCTTTTGCGTTTATGTGGCTTCATTTCCTGTAGACCATGGTTGAAAAGTTTATGTAATGGTTCGTCACCAATAAACAAATTTTTTTACGGATTTAGTTCGAAAACTGTATCTATGCTTACATAACATGCCTATTAGATCAATGACTTGTCGCTAGTATAGCGATTGCTTGTACCATAGAGCTTACATAATTAGTTTACTCTGTACTGTCATCGAAATCTTTCACGTTGACCACTATATAGATATATATGTGTGTGTGTGTATTTATATATATTTTCTAATGGTTTTTAATGTCAATATGAGGCGTCCAAAAATCCAACAAACTTTGAATCTTACTGGTTTTGCTTATTCACATTTCCATGCATATTCTTTACCATATATTATTATTATTTCAAGACTTCACATATACTCTAGGGCTTTAATATATATTAAGATGTGATCTAAATTCTGTGGATGGAATGGCATCATTAATATTAAATGCAATCCACGCACATTGTTTATAACACGTAAATAGTGCTTATAACTACTGATCATTTTCGTAGTTGTACGTACTAATAATACAATTAATGAATAATATAATGCGTAAAAACTAAGTTGCATTGAGCATATAATCCCTAGCCTCAACTTGTCAGTTGTTGAACTGCACATTCATAAACACGTGGTTTGATAGTGTGGTGCTGAAGTATGTGAAATGCATAGCACAGTATGTGAAATGCATAGCACAGTTACACGTAGACAGGCAGTTGATTTGCTGGTCGGTCGACCGATAACTAGACGTTTGTGCAGGGTGTTGATCAGCTAATTTTCTTGGTTTCAGCAAAAAAAAAAAAAAAAACTGATTTTCTTTGTTTTTTCGAGTGTTGGGTAAACGCATTACGTTTGAATATAATTTTTTTTGAATATTGTATTTGATTGAAAATTATTTATTTTTGAATATATTTTTTGAATAAAATATATGTTTAGATTAAAAGCATTTTAGAGTTAAAAATTGATATAATTAATAAAAGTATAAATAAATAATTAGAATTGAAAAGTTAATATGATTATTTTAAAAAAATTTTAAATAATAATTATTTTTATAATATTATTAAAAATAATTATATTTAAATATAAAACTTTACTTTTGATATAAAATTAATTTTCGTAACATAAAACAAACGTTTACCAAATATTATCTTAGAGTACTGTCGTTCCTCGCTGATGATGCCACAATGATATGGATGTTCAACAGAATATGTACTTTTATTTGTATTTTATTCTGCAGAGATTTATAGGTGAATTAGATGATCAATTGTTCACGCGGATGGAAAGTGAGCCGCTAATATTATTAGCCCTTCATTTTCTATTAAAAAAAAATCCTCCTTCGGACATATTAGTCACATCATATGAACCTAGACAATAATGTGAGAGAATGGTACATAAAAATAATAAAAGAGAAAAGATAGTAAACAGTAGTTATAAAAAAAAAATTAAAGTGAACAACGGTCTTTCAAAATATTTAAAATAAATAATAAATTTATCTTATAAATAAAAATTTTATTAATAAATTAATCATTTACTTAAAATATAAATATATTTTTATTTAATAAATTTAATATAAATAAATTTATTTATATGATAAATTATTTATTTATTATATATATTTTAAAAATCTATTATATATATTAATTATTTTTTAAAAACTGAATTAGCATGCAGATATTAAAGTGACCTTTTTAAAAATAAAAAAGAAAAATAATGGAAGAGATGATATGGGGAAAACTAGTGTCAAGTTGCCATAGAACATTCAACCACGTACGCACCTTAGTTCCAATCCTTAGCAAGCTCCACACACAATTTATTACAAAAGAAAAAAATAAAAATTCTGAAAATAATGTAGGAATTAAAAAACCATATAGGACTTACAAATAAATTACTGGTAAATAATTCATATAAACTTGAAATCGTTTGATTTATTGATTTAGCTTAATTTAGCTTACAAATTAAGTTAAATTGTCTAAATTAGTTCTAATTTAGTTTAATTTGATAATACCTATTTTCACTAGTTCTTACCTTTACTTTCATTATTTTAATATAACTTTTAATACAAGTTATCTCTACTTTCATAATTTCTAATATAAATCAAGTTAAATTAAGTTGGAATGAAATATCCGATTTAACTTAACTTTCAAATTAGATTAAACTTGATTGACGAATCAAACGTAATCTTAAAATAATATTAACTAGCCCTAATGAGTGATAACATAAGATATAAATTAAAAAAGGACCTCCAAAATTTAAGATATTCGATCTATATGACAGAGTTTTTTAGAGACTGCTTTTAGATTCCTTTGTTCAAAAGTTGTTTATGAAAGAATTTAGATGATCAATCAAAAGAGCATTTGATCTTTATATTAGCTCTCTGTCAAAGCAAGTAAATGTGGTTTTTGGAAAAATCACTTTTTAATAGATTTTCAAACTATTGACGTCGAAATTCAACCCCAACACCGCGTGCGGCGGCGCACGGTGATTGTCAGTCTGACAAATTTTAACGTCACAAACAGTGGCCTTTGAAGGACTTTTGTTAGAGTGTAAAATCGGGTCGCCGACCAGCCGAGCAGGAAAGCGGATCAACCAGGCAAGGCGGTGGTCAGCAATGCAGCCAAACAGGACTACGGACCAGGCGGACGTGCCAAGTAGGGCTACGGAGCAGCCGGACGTTGGTAGAGAGGCTATGGACTGGTGAAGTAGCTAGGCAAGGTTGTGGACTTACAGGGCAGTCAAGCAACGGACCAGCCGAGCAGCCAAGCAGGATTATGAACTTGCGGGGCAGCCAAGAAGCATATCAGCCGAGCAGTCAAGCAGGGTTGTGGGCCTACTAGCCAGCCAGACAGCGGAGCAGCCAAGCAGGGTTGTGAGCCTGCTAGGCAGCCGGGAAGTAGACTAGTGGAGCAGCCAAGCAGAAGGGTTGATTTGCTGGGCAGCCAGGCAGCGAACCAGCCGAGCAGCCAAGCAGGGTTGTGGGCCTGCTAGGCAGCCAGGCAGCGGAGCAGCCAAGCAGAGGGGTTGACTTGTTAGGCAGCCAGGCAGTGGACCAGCCGAGCAGCCAAGTAGGGTTGTGGGCCTGCTAGGCAGCCGGGAAGCAGACCAGCGGAGCAGCCAATCAGAGGGTTGACTTGCTGGGCAGCCAGGCAGTGAACCAGTCGAGCAGCCAAGCAGGATTGTGAGCCTACTAGGCAGCTAGGTAGCGAAGCAGCCAAGCAGGGTTGTGAGCCTGCTAGGTAGCCGGGAAGCAGACCAGCGGAGCAGCCAAGCAGAGGGTTGTGGGCCTGCTAGGCAGTCGGGAAGCAGACCAATAAACCTATACAAGAGAAGAGCAGAGCCTAGGAGTGAGGGGGCACCGGTGTGGTGTCGGCCAAAGGCACTCCGACGCTCAAGTCAGGGAGTTTGCCGAGTAGGGTTGAGCTGGTTGGGAGAGAGGGAATCACTTACCTTTGGCCTCTACATGTCTAGCATTTATAGAGAGCCAGTTGGATAGGGTTCCGGTCGAGTCTTGCTCGGCCGGGTCAGGCTGCCCACCCGTGAGGTTGACCCGGGGACAAGGTGTTTTTTTGTGGCTTCGCCATGTGTCTCGGGTCGGACCAAGAAGTTCGGGGCACCGTTTCTGGGAAGACGGACCCAGTAAGGCTATCGAGCAGCCGGGCAGCCGAGCAGCCGAGCAGTAGGGCAGCGGGCTAGATCCTGCTCTGCACCCTGTAAGCAGCTGGGCAGCTGAGCAGTAGAGCAGCCGAGCAGCCTACCAAGTAAAAGCGCGGACCAGTCAAGCAGGTTTGTCGAGCAGCCTGCCAAGTCAAAGCGTGGACCAGCTAACTATATTTGCCGAGCAGCCTACAAAGTCAAAGTACGGGCCAGCCAACCAGGTTTACCGAGCAGCATACTAGGTCACAGGAATCGAGATTACCGAATAATAATAATTTTTAAATATGATGAGAATTCCCCCAACACAAACATGCATTGGAGTTTAAGTATGTTATTATAAACTTTATTTTATCATTTATATAACTTATTAGAAAGCTTTAAAATATAAGTTCTTTTAAAAGTACGGTTTTTGATACTTACTAATAAAAGTCAAGTTTTTACTTCCCTTTTTTTATTGATTAAAACAGAAGTAAAACTTCTGGCAAACTGACCCATTATCTCCTTAAAGGATATAAAGAGATACCATAATAAAAAAGAGGGGAAAAAACTTGAGACGTATTTTGGATCTTTTTAAGTGCCAGTTTCACCTTAATCCATTGAGATTGTCCTCTGCTTTTTTTAGGGGTCGTTTGGGCAACGTCTCCAGACTTCAAAAATTAACTTTTTTTCCAAACTTTCACCACTTTTCACTATTTATATTTCCAAAATGCTACAATAAATTTCAAATTTTAAAAATTCATAACTTTGTATATACAAGTCTAAATGAGATAATTTTTTTTTAAATTACATAGAATTTCGAGAGAAACGAAACAATATCCATATTGATATTTTTTTTCTAAAACAATTTTTAAAATTTTTTATTTTTTCACCTCAAACAGTTTTTTCTCCCAAACACATTTTTTAAAACAACTTTTTTCTAATCTAAAAATAATGTCTCCAGCTTTCTCCCCAAACACCCCCTTAGTGTCTCTTTACGTATGTGCGGTTTTTCTTTATTTCAATGCCTACGTGCGTTTTAGATTAGTCTCCTGGCCTCATTTTTAGTTCCCCCTTTTTGTTTCAACTCGATGTTATTCTTCTTCTTTGCTTATTATAAATGGGTGGGATGCTTGGTCCTGGAGGTGGTCTCAGGGTGTCAACTTAATTTGAACGTCCTTGCCATTCATTAAATTTTTATGTAAATAATAATAATAATAATAATAATAATAATAATATCAAAGATCGTAATCTATTCGGGACTAACTTCTAAAACTGATCACAGAGTGACTAGGTACTTGAATATGTAGAATGGTCTCCCATTCTAGTTCAACCACTATTTGATTGCTTTCTGATCTTAAACAAAAATTTAGCAATAAATTTTGCCATTATTTAAATAGCATTTTATATTTTCGCTTTCTATTTTGAGAACAAGGATCATAGTTCTTCCTCTCTCCAAAACTATATTAACGATAATAATTTAGCCTGTTAATCTACCCAAGATCCCAAGATAAGTACCTCAATCTCTTATGAGGTGTTTGAATAACACGTTACGTTCATGTTATATTTAAATGCAATGCATAAAGTGTAATATGTGTTTTGATAAAAAATATTTACATTACATTCAAATGTAATGTTTGTTTAGATAAAAAGTATTTGAATTGTATTGTATGTGATGTGATTGATAAAAGTAAAAAGAAAAAAAGGGAGAGAAAAAGAGAGTATGTGATATAATTAGTAAAAGTAGTAGAAAAAATAGAATAATAAATAATGATTATATTGGATTTAAAATATAATATGATTGATATTTAAATACAATTATTTTATGTTTAAATAAAAATTATATTGCGTTTAAACATAATACGAATGCAATACGATAAACAAATGAGACATAAGTAATTATTAATTAGCAATCTTCATAGTATTATCAGTTTAGATGTTTACTCTGCTCTCTTTCTTCCCCTCTCTCTCCCCTTCTCTCTCTCTCTCTTCCCGTATTTAGAGACAAGAGCCGATTTTTGTTGAGCGCTTAATCGCTCTCCTTAAAGGTCAATGCAAGGAGGGATCAAAGCCAATTTAAACTTCTTATTTGAAGTCATATTGCTGAATTAATTTGGACAATGTGGCGTCAATTAATCTTGAAAGATCAATCTACATACGAAAGGGAAATTGCGAATTGCAATGGAGAAGAATTTATATGTTCTCAAAGAACACTAAATTCAGAATTAAAACCCGTTTAGCTGTGATTATATAATATATATAACTCACAAATTAGAATAAACTCTTTTTCCTTTCCCCTACTTGTATACGCAAAATTTTTTTTAAACCTTTGATGTTCCCTTTTTCACTTTTTTTTTTATAAGAAAAAATAGGATCGGTAGTGTCCGAATGCTCTCATCCCAGTGGACATTGGGTGAGCCTACTGGAAATACCGATGGGATGACAAAGAACTTGACTTTAGGTTTTCACTACTAGCAGATCCCAAACTTTAAGAGTAGATAGTGTATGGTTTTTCTTATCAAAGGCTAAACTAATAAATCCTAGACTTTAAAAGCAGGCAATACATGGTCTTTCTTACAAAATGCTAGACTTTTACGTGCATTACAACTCAAAGCTGAGATATAATAAAAGCGAAGGCTCTAAATAAACTTTCTTTACTATCATGCCGCCACTACGGTGATTCCTTTATCACCTTTTATTGATTAGTCAAACCCAAATGAACTATTAAATATTTTTGAGATAAGTTAACTATTTTTATTATTTACTATTAAATGCTATTTAATTATTTTAATTGCCACATTGTTTTTTATTTAATATAAGTTGCGTCATCTGAGTATTATGAATTTTAGGTGTTCAATCGATTAGTTTTCACCGATTCGAGGGATTTTTGAAAAAAGTTAGATCGAGTTACATTTGCTTCATTAGACCTTAGGCATTTGCCTTCCCTCTCTACATTATCAGTGTTCTATTAAGGATTTAGAATTTCGTTTTGTAAGATCGTTATCTATGTATTGTAATTTTCTTTTAGAATGAAAATTCTCTTTAAAAAATGTATACATATAAGTTGCGTCATTTTGTTTATTACGAAGCAATCATACATTAGTCTTGTTATGATAAGCGTACCTCTCCTTATGTATTAATAGGACTGGAACATTCAAATTATAGACATAACTTTAATTGTTCACTTTTTTCTGTTGTTTTTGTTGGATTTTTCGACTGCCGTGGAAATTTAAGTAAGGAATTATAACATCATGTCTTCAGTTAGTGGGATAATAAAATTCTTCAGGTAGTAGAATGCCTGCAGTTTGTGGGTTATCATCAGATATATGGTGGATTACTCATAATTGACAAAGTTTCTTTAACTGAAACACACGCATTCTAACATACATGAAAGCCAATCAATTTTTGACATATGTTGATATACTTTTTTCCTTCCTCCCTCTTGTTTTCACATTTTCTAAGCAGAGTTTTTGGGACTGTTGAATATTGTGAGTTTTCTAGAAATATTCATGCATAAAAAATGTGGAGATCATGACATGTGATGCCATGGGATTGCTGATCAAAAAACATTCTTGGATTGATATTATTTGTGGATAAGTATGACATTGGAAGATATACTTTTATTAATTTCTCAAGGATAAAAGGAGCCTTATCTAACATCAAAAATCAATGCCGTAAGGAAGTAACACACTTTGATCTAGACGTTGATCAAATATATTATAAAATATTTTTAACATTAACTATTACAACAGAAACACTTAAGATATGTAAGAATATTAAAATTTTACAATAAACAATAACTATAATCATTTTTAGAAACTGTTTGCTTTGATAAAACTAAAAAACATCATTTTAAAGAAACTCGCAAGATATGTGAGAATATTTAAATTTTACAATAAACAATGACCATAATCATTTTTAGAAACTGTTTGCTTTGATAAAACTAAAAAACATCATTTTGTAAACTGTTTGTTTTGATAAAAGTGGAGACTTTTTTCCTAGAGCTTGCGAGAAAAAAAAAAATCTGAATCATCAATTTTTCTTTTCCCATATATGTGTCTTTTGAAAAGTCTTTATATGTATGGATTTTTAAAGTCTACATTTAATAAATTTTTTTTTTAATGGATCCTAAATTCTGTTTGATAAATATATTATGTTTATATTTAATATATTAAATATAATTTATATTTAAAGAAAAAATATTTCCATCGTTTGTTCATTTGTGTAATTTGCACGACTTTTGTAACTAATAGTAGAAGGCTGGTTCTTGTATAGAAACCATTCAAGAAGAAGACTTTACTTCTGATTGACGTGGGACTTTGATTTATATGTCCAACTTGTTTCTATTGGCACTGTCAGTCACTTCGTAAACAAAACAAGTATAAAAGCCAACACGGTGTTTTGGCCTGATCACGAGGAACTTTATTACAAATTTCATTTTCACTAAATTGTTCAAATTTTATGGAAAACATAATATAGATCACCTGTATCTAAAATGGGCAGAACATAATCATCTGTTCACGTGGTGGCATTTATCTATTTAAGACAAAGAACAGAGAATTTATTAAGAACTTATGTATGACAAGGGAGAACCTGCTAAATGCGAGTGCTATAAAAATCTTGCCATCAGAACGTAGTCATTCTCAAGCTTTCTTCTAAAACAGCATTAAAATGATACATTTTGGACCTGTTTAATGCCAAACCAATATCGACTCCACGTTTATCATCTCTGTTGTCCGAAAGAGATATGGCACCCGAAACATCAGTGTGAACCACCTCGGACTTTTTAGGCCTTCCCCAGCCAAAATCCGTCTCATAAATGCCAAATTTTGGTGATCCAGCCACTGTCACAAATTGATGCTTCTCTGACATTTCCTTCCAATCTTGCATCCACTTCTCTGCTCCTTCCAAAACTCCACGCTCCAATTCCTTGATCTTTTGGCCTATGGCTTTCGCTGCAGCTACAATTCCATTCGCACCCAACAGCTCCTTCCTCGTGACTGACACAATGCAAAACGCTAGGCAGTTTCCAAAATAGGTTTTCGGTACCGGGTTTTCAAGGCGGTCTCGACAATCTGCTGAGAAAACGAAGAAGTAAGGCTCATAACCATCTTTATCTGATGCATTGACCCCACCTTCCATCTCTTCTGCTCTGACCAAACACACCCAAGATAAAGCACATGTAACAACAAATGTAGAGATATGTACTAATTCTAGACCATTATCAGACAATTGATTTGTAACCCACTGTTTCAGTCTCCCAATTTGGTCATGGCTTATAACTAATGTGGCCCTAACCTTGCCGGTTATAAGTTGATAGTTAGTGGGACCCACATACTCCGTTGTAGAAGCCCAGGACCGAAAATCCATCAAGAGATTTTGCTCCAGCCCAGTTGGGATCTTGATTGAATCCCTGTCGTGAAACGGTAACTCCTCAAGCAACACCGTCCCTTGATCTGATAAATCCGATGATGATGATGATGATGATCCTTTTGCCTTATAACAAACGGACGCCCAAGATTTCATGAAGTGGTGGAACGCCCTGCCATCAGCCGCCACGTGGCAAAAGGTCACGCCGATGCAGAAGCCGGAGTTGGGAAAGGCGGTGACCTGCAAGGCCATGAGAGGGACGACACATGCGCCGCCCTCCACGCGTGCGGGAGGCAGCTCCGGCACGAGCCAATGAAGTTCTCGGACGTCCTGCGGGTGATTGAGCGTGAGACTTTCGAAGTCTCCGGCGGACTCGGCAAAGGCGAGAAGAACGGAGTCGCCGTCGGAGAAGAGGATGTGGGGCTTTGCCGGCGACGGCGGGCAGACGAGGGTGCCGGCGAAGGGGAAGAAGTGTTGGAGAGTGAGGGAGAGAGAATGTTTGAGAGAGGGAAGGAGGGTTTCGAAGAAGTAGTGGCGTGTTAAGAGAGGGAATTCATAGAAGTAGAGGCGTTGGACGGGACAACAGACGTGCCATAGCAAGTCGAAGAAAGTGAGAGGAAGAGAGGTTTTGGGGACGGAACCTGACGTCGGAGGGACTTTGATGCGGCCGAGGATTTCGACGGCTTGGGTGGGAGGCGATAGAGCCATTGACTTTGGTAAAACGGAGATAGACGGCGAATGATGAATGGAATTAGAGAGTAGAAGAAGCTTTTAGTGTTTTTTTTTTTTTTGCAAGTCGTCATCAATTTATTACAAGTTTTGATAATGATTTATATCCAGCAAAAAAGTTGATAATAATTTAGAAAATGACGTGATAGTTACTTAAAAATAAGGGGCGTTTGCAGACGATGTTTAGAAACATTAATTTTTTTATTGAAAAAAAAATTATTTTAAAAAAATATGTCTGGGAGAAAAAATTATTTTAGAGTGAAAAAATAAGAAGTTTTAAAATTTTTTTTAGAAAAAAATATCAATATGTATATTATTTCGCTTTTCTCGAAATTTTATATAATTTCAAAAAAAATTATCTTATTTAGATTTGTATATATAAAGTTATGAATTTTTAAAATTTGAAGTTTACCATAACGTGCTAAAAATATAAATAGTGAAAACTGATGAAGTTTAAAAAAAAATGATTTTAGATATCTTCAAAACCGGTTTCAAACCCACTCTAATATCTATAATCGGTATTTATTTATAAATTAAAAGATGAATATTTAATGATTGAGATTTGTTGATATATGATAATTATAATATATTTTAACTTACGAGATAATAAATAAAAAATTAAAAAAAAATTCAAGACAAAAAGAAATTAAAAAAACCCAAAATTTTGACAAGACCATCCTGGACCGCCCCCCTCCCAACCAATCTTCCACGAACGACCTCCCCACCCACATGAGCCCAATAACGCTCCACGTTTGTGTACAAGAACCGGATGGTGAAGCCCTGAGCTCCAAGCTGTAATCCCGAGCCTTAGTAGAAAAAAATCAGCTTTGACAGATTGCCCCAGTCGGCCAAGAACATCGGCATTTTCCTAATGATGTTGTGCTTAGCGCTCTAAACGTTGAAGAAATAGACGAAGACCAAGCCAGAAAGCCATAGTTTCGGGTTGTGAAGAATCGTCTTCCTGTTAAGAATCTTCTTCACGGGAAATGGTGTCCAAACGAGGAAGCAAATGGTGGTGAATATCATCTGCTTCTTGGGTAGGGGCGGCAGGCGGTGGATCGGGCCAACGGAGAGCTTGGTCTTGGATTCAACAAATTCGGCCATGGACTTAGCCAATTGAGAGAAATCGCCCTGGTCCATCTAATCCGAGTTCTTAAAACCGTGGAAGGTCTGTGGGCTAGGAGGTCGATGGATTTGCAAGTCACTGGTGAGGCGAGTTCAGTGGAGGTTGAAGGTCGGGTTAGGGTGGGGGTCCCGCCGGCAGTTGAAGGAGGGGGGAGATGAAGAGTTAGGAAAATTTTTATAGTTTATTTTTTTTAAGGATTTATATATATATATTTTTTAATTTCTTATGAGAAGTAAATGTACCTTCTAATTATTATAGATAAACAAATATCAGTTATTTTTTTTGAACGATTTAAAAAAAAGAACTATTATTTTTGAATACTTTCTTTAGACTTTATCATTATTTTATATGTATGGTTTATTAAAAAAAAAAAATCTGAAAAACGCAAATTGTGGAGGGGCATTTGTAGAACTAAAAACAAATGAAATTCAAAAATCATTTAAATTTGCGAATAAGTTGGTTTGTGAACATTCTTTAAAAGGAAGGGTAGGAATGGTCATCTTGTGTAAATACTTTTAACATTCGTTTGATGAACGCATCGCATTTATATTGCGTTTAAATGCAATGCATTGAATGCAATTTGTATTTGGAAGAAAAACATTAACATTGCATTTGAATGCAATGTGTGTTTGGATAAAAAGTATTTAAATTGTATTTTAATAATGAATATGTGATGTGATAGGTAAAAGTAAAGAGAAAAAAAAGAGAATAGAGAGAATATATGATGTAATTAAAAATAATAATAAAAAAATGAAATAATAAATAGTGATTGTGTTGGATTTAAAATGTGATGTGATTGGTATTTGAATGAAATGTTTTTGTATTTGAGGGAAAATTACATTGCATTCAAATGCAAAGCAAAAAAATGCATCGCCCAAACGTGGGCTTAATGTTGTTTATGGTTATTTACATGAAATGACATTTTTGACCCTCCCTTCTGAAGAATGTCTACAAACTAATTTATTTTCAAATTTGAACAAATTTAGAATTTCAATATTTTCTCACGCATAATTGCCCCTCCACATACTGCGTTTGCAGATTTCCCCCCTTTTTTTTTCTTGGAAAGAAAAAAGGCGTTTAAAACCATGTTATTTATTTCACTTTTTTTAAATATTTAATTTATTAAATGTTGTTTTTCCTTTAAGGGATCAATATTTTCGTCTTGTTGCTCTCTTGTTGGTGCGTGCTTCTTTTCAGTTTTTTTTTTTTTAGATTCAATATTATTTTTGGTAATATTGTGTTTTGATGAAACGGATAATTTATACAAACATCATGATAATAAACAATACCAGCAATTTTGAAAAGAGATATGTTGTCATAGTCTATTTGCTATGTATATATCATGCTTGAGTGATGAGAAAAGTAAATAATCATCGAACTGTCAAGTGAACATATAAAGACAAACAACCTAAAAATTAAGGTTTCCCAAAATAATTATTTAAGAGGATCACATGTTGGCCTGCAATTTAAAAAGCAGATACGAAGCATGGTAAACTTGTTCGCACACAACAGAATTTTAAATGTGTTTGCAATTTGTCATTGATTTTTCTTCTTTTCTCCTTCATCCTGAGTCTTCTGTGTGTAAATTGTATTTGTAGGTCGAAACTTGGCATGTCAAGATCAATTATTATTATTATTATTTTTTTTTTTTGTGCTCTTTGTTCTTTTTTAGGATCTGTTGAGCCAAATTCGGAGATGTATGGACGCTGTAGTTTAACATTCTTAGCTTCTAGCCTCTTCGGCTTTGGTGGATTTGCAACTTCAACATCGTTTTTTTCTCATGTATGACTTGGGTGCAACATTCGTTTATATAATAATGACAGAGTCAATATATGATGTAAGATCATTTTAATGGAAATATTTAATTAACAAGACAAACCTTCTTCGCCTTCCTGGTAACAACAGCATTTTGTTGATCAGATTCACCCCTCCCAACTGGTGCGGCTACCTAAGATTGAACATGTTTTTGAAATATTATACATTAACAAAAACCAGACAAGAAAATATATGTCAAAAACACCATCAAATTAATAGAAGACATATTTAAAAAAAAAAAAAAGATTAACAATAAGTAGGAGCATGATCATTTCGAAAACTTCCCATGCCCAAATTTATAGTAGGTATGAACAGGATCATCATTGTGATAATTTCCCAGTCCTTTATTGTAATACCTAGGTTTTTAGAGTGCTCTAAATTTATTAATATATGTGTGCTTATATCTCATTACTTATTTCATGCATTTATGTTTATGTCCTAATGTAGATTTTTATACAGTGAAATGTCCGACGGATGACACGATGACATATCTTAACTAATGTCAAACAAATTTGTTATAATGAAAAGTTTTAACTATTTAATTAATTGATATTTTTCTATGCCTATATGATTATTACGTTATATCTCTATGTGTGTACTATAAGTAATTTCTATATTGCTAGGGTACTTGAGCTTTTTTTATATAAATTATTATTTATTTTATTTTATAATGATATATATACACACCCATGTATGCATGTATGGCTGCAAACTTACACTTGCATTATATACAAATATATACATGTATATCATAATAGTTTGTCAATTTAGGTGCAAATAGGAATAGAGTGCATTTATTTATTACTTATTTCGCTCCTTAATTGTAAACTTAAAGAGGGAATTTTTTTTTTACTACTCATCTAATTGATGGAAATCAATATTTTAGTTATAGTATGTTTCATCAGATTTGTTCACAGGGAACTTACCAAATTTTGGCGTATTTCACTTTCTAATTCAAAAGGAATCCCCTTCGGTGATTGTAATATTTTATTGCCACCATTTTTAATGTTTGAAACATTTCCCTTTTTTGTTAGCTTTTCCACATGTACGACATCACATTTTAAGTGGTTTTACAATACGGTGGCTCAATATATATTACTCTTCACCCATTTCATAGAGAATATATTTTTTCAACCTTACAACAGCTCAAAATTCTCCTCATTATCTCTTTCTATCATTTTCTTTTACCCCTATCTTATACTATCAGTAGTCCTAAATCAGAGCGTTCAAAGGATTTCTATATCATTTAAGTTTTTTAAAGTTCTTCGTTAAGATCAAGTGCTTGTTGAATCTACCCTTGGGGCCACGTAAGTTATTGGCACTTGGAGGGCATTCCCACATGCTATACCATTGCGTTGCTTGGAATCCAAGTGAGTAAACCTACTTGATTTTACCTTCTAATTTTACAGGATCATGATCATGTAAAATGCATGAATTTACATACATGTAAAATGCTATACCTTCTAACTTTAAATGGTTTTATGAATTTACATGATCATGTAACATGTATGAAGTTGTATTCCAAGTTTATGAAAGAAATGTTCAAAATAAATTGGGTGCATGTTTGAATTAGAGGGTTGAGTGGGCAAGGGATGTGAGAAACCGGCAGACCCATCACAAATATATGAAATGACTGATAAAAAGTAATAAATATCTGAGGTTAAAGGTCTAAGATGGAAAAGCTAGGAAGATTGAAAAATGTATATAGTTAATACTTGAAGTTGAAAAACTAAGATGGAAAACCCGTATAAAATTTTTATAATTGACCAAAACTTATTAAACAGGTCCCAAAAACCATGACAAGATATTAAGCGCTCTCAAATATTTATGACAAAATGTTTTAACTTAAATTTGAGATATGAAGAAAATGTTGAGAATTTAATTGAATGTTTTAAATATGTTATAAATGCAATATGATTAACTTATTAAGTCTTAGCTCATTAAATTATTTTGAAATTTTTAGATGATGAGTAAATGAAGACTGTGCGGCGGCGATGCGTGACTTTGCAATATGACATAGTGGTTATTGAATAAAAAGAAATTTCAAATTTGAGGAATTATAACTTTAAGGTATTGAGAGGTATTCTTTTTATTACAACTTGAATATTGAGATTTAAACTTGTTCCAATTTAAGATCCAGTTATGATACTTTGAAACTAGTCTATGTTTTGTTTTTTTTTGGTAAATTTTGCTTATTTAAATTTCTAGAGGAAAATTAATTTGTAACATATTCTACTCTAATTAAATATTAGGCTAGGTGTGTTACATTAACATACAAAACAAAAACCAAGAGGAAAAAAAAAACACATAATAACCAAAACAATGTCAATTTCAACTTTTCTAAATGCCTAAAAACACAATCATGGTTTCATCCTTTTAAACATCTACTACGTTATAATCCATAAGCTATTGAATGCACACCCAAACATTAAAAATCCATAGCATATTGACAGTCTAAATGAATTTTAAAAATCCTAGACATTAAGCAATATCAAAAAGAAAATTTCCTTGTCCTTACTATACAAACCAGAAGAATAAAAACCAAAAAACATGATAACGAAAACAATAACAATTTCAAAACTAAGACGTTATAAGATATTGTAACAATAAGGACTCTAAACAACAATGATATTTGCAGAACTCTAAACAAAAAATAACGACTGTCAAAACTTAGGCGAACACATTGACAATCTCACCCCTTCAAAAATCTGATCAGTTTTATATTGATCATGAATTAAAGATTTATAAACCACGATCAAAAGCTATAACATTATGGATAACATTTTTATTTGCTAACAAAAAAACCAAAAAAAAAAAAAAAAAGAAACACATATGATTTTTTTAATTGGAAAATGAAACAAAAATTAAAAGGATTAAGTCAATAGCACGTGGAATACAAAATTTAGAAACCCTTATTAAAGAATCAATTATCTAATGACCATGTCAATACCAGTTCCAAACAATATAATACCATTTTAATATAATCAAAAACATTTTAACTAACAACCCTAAATCCGATTAATCCATAACGTTTTGATTAGTAAATTTTACAATCAATATTTATGAAACCCAAGCAAAACAATCTATAAGGTAATGACTGAATCTATACAAACCTCTTTAGCAACTCCATCCTTTGATGTCGATGAAACCCTTGACTGGTTTTTACCTCTCGAAGCGATTCATAAAGACCGCCCAGGTGATAAAGATGTCAGCGACTCCTCGGAAGTGTTTGATTTTTTTCAGCATCTATTCTGGGATTTTTCCACTGTCATCGTCGATTATCTTAGGCATCACTCAATCATTATCAAACTGGTATCGAGAATATGGATAAATTATAATTTCTTTTCAGAATTTAACTTGTATACAAAAAAAATAAAAATTGACACAAAGAATTTTATTTCATGGAAAACTTTTTAATTTGAAAAGAAAAAATCATGACACGCATAATAAAAAACTTTTACTATAAAAATGAGTATATAACAAACTCTTAAGTTTTAATAGTAACTTAAAAAACTCTCTCAATAACAATTGTCTAGCATTCATAAATATAGTAATCTCGCAATTTTTCTCTATAGAGTAAAACTTGTGTAGGTAAATAAAACTTTTTTTCAATAGTCTTATTTTTGCTATTGGAATTCCTAGTTTGCAGCTTTCTGTTGCTGTCTTTTCTTTTTTTTAATAGTAACTTAAAAAACTCTCTCAACAAAAATTGTCTCACATTCATAAATATGATAATCTTGTTATTTTTCTCTATAGAGTAAAACTTGTGTAGGTAAATAAAATTTTTCCTCAGTAGTCTGTAGTCTTATTTTTGCTACTGGAATTACTAGTTTGCAGCTTTCTCTTGCTGTCTTTTTTTTTTTTTTTTCCCCCCTGCTTGCCGCAGACTCACTTGCCCTGCAAAAATGAAGGAAGCGCATTCTTTGCCAATTTTTGGTTCAGTGCACGCGTTCTCTCTTTCCTCCCTTTCTCATTTTTTTTTTAATTATTGTTGATGTGGGTGTCCTTTCCACACCCACAATTTTTTACTTTGAGAAAGGAAAACTAACAATTCTCCTCCTTTTCCTTTTTCAACCTTAAAAAAAAAGGAACTTACTACAAATCATTATTAACTTAAACTCATCTTTATATTGAGTGATCATCTTCATTAGCATATCTATTATATTTTTCTCAGTATAAATCTTCTGTATCTGAAATAATTTTTTCTCAAATACTTCACAAGTCTAGTAATATTTGATGTCAATATGCTTCATTCTATAGTGATAGGTAGTATTATTATTCAGATCAATTGCACTCTAGCTGTTGCAGTAAACCACATATCCATCTTGCTTCAAACTCAAATCTTGAAGAAAATTCTTCAGCCACACCATCTATTTTCCTACTTCTATAAGCGTTATGTACTCAGCTTTTATTGTGGATAGAGCGACACATATTTACTATTTGGATTGCTAAGATACAGTTCTCCCTGCAAAAGTAAACAAGTAGCCAGATGCAGAATTTTTTTGTTAGCTAACGAACCTCCAATGGTGCTCCATTGGTTGCGATAGTGGAAAGTTGATAGCCTATTTTTAGATTTTTTTTTAAATCTCTCACTCTATAATCCTATAAGCTAACGTACTCTATAATTATCACACACACAAAATATAAGTTGTTAAATTACATCTAAACGGTTTAAAAATAAGCTTTAATATAGAAATAATTCCGCACAACATAATACGAAAAGTTTTGAGACATTAAAAAATACCTTTGGTTCATAATATCTCAATCAATAAAAAAAATATTAAAGTTTCTTTCATATTTCCAACAAATTTATTTTGGTTATTATTTTTTCGGTTGGGGCTAAGATAATAGAAATGTCTTTTTCCGAAACCCAATCAGCATTAAAATATAGTAGACAAACGATAATGATCGAGGGAATTACCATTATCATATTAACACAATCGTGTCGAATCATACCTTCATTTTATTATATCCGATGAAGGCATTAGAAAAGCCGGTTCCTAGCCCGCAGGTCACTACTATACATGGCAATGAACTAATTGTGAAGAACCATACCACATTTTTTTTTCCCGTCTTTGTCACATATCACACATTAGACATTAGCAAATATCAATTTTAGGAACATTAAATATTGATATTGAAAATTTGAGTACACTAATATTCAAACCAATTTCATCATGCTTTCTTCCAAAATAGCACCGAACCGGCTCATTCCATCCTTGCTTAGTGCCACACCAACTTCGACACCACCTTTCTCATCCCTACTCTCAGCAAGACAAATCGCAACCGAGTCATCACTATGGACGGACTCGCTTTTTTTGGGCCGTCCCCACCCGAAATCCGCCTCATAAACACCCAATTTCGGCGACCCGGCGACAGACAAGTGCCGCCACTTTTCCGCTACTTCTTGCCACTTCACGATCCATTTCTCTGCATCTTTCAAAGCTTCTCTCTCTAATTTCGCAACTTCCTTCCCTATGGCCCCCACAGCCGCGACAATTCCATTCTCTCCCAACAACGCCTTCCTGTTCACCGGTGCAAAACACGCCGCCAAACAATTTCCAAAGTAGGTCGATGGTAATTGAAATTGGATTCGTCTTCGACAATCCGCTGCGAAGATGAAGTAGTAAGGCTGGTCGTCTTCATCGACAGTGGAATGTGATTTCCTCCTTCTGATATCTTCTGATTTGACTACACAAACCCATATCAAAGCGCAAGTGACGATAAACGAGGATATGTGTAACTGGTCATGGTTCTTGTCGTCGGCGAATTGGTTTTTGATCCAACGCTTGAGCCTCTCAATCTGGGATTCGGCCAGAACGAACGTGGCCCGTTCATTTTCAGCCAGACCATCCTGGTCTAGGCCTGCTTCGCCGCCTTTCCACGTCGACTCCATACTCCACCACATGTTCAAGAAAACCTGCTCTAGGCGGCCATCTGGGTCCTCGACGGCCTTCCTGTCGTGAGACGGCAGCCCCAGTTCGCGATCAACCCGAGTCAAATCTCCGCCGGTCTTGCAAACCAACGACCAGGATTTCATGAAGTGGTGAAACGCCCTCCCGTCGGCGGCCACGTGGCGGAACCGAACGCCGATGCAGACGCCGGAGTCGGGAAAGACGGTGACCTGCAAGGCCAGGAGAGGGTCCACACGGGCGTCGCCCTCCGCACGTGTCGGAGCCAGCTCGGGGACGAAGGGGCGGTGAGCGCGGACAGGCCGCGGGTGATTGGCTGACAGAAAGTTGAAGTTGGCGGAGGACTCGGCGACGGTGAGAGAGACGGAGTCGCCCTCGGTGAAGAGGATATGAGGCTTCTCCGGCGGCGGAGGGGAGACGAGGTTGGCGGCGAAGGGGAAGAAGTGGTGGAGGGTGAGGGATAGAGAGTGTTTGAGAGCGGGGAGGTGGGTTTGTAAGAAGTGGTGGGTGGGGTGAGGGAATTGGTAGAAGTATAGGCGTTTCATGTGGCGGCAAAGAAGCCATGGGACGTCGAAGAAAGTGAGAGGAAGAGAGGTTGTGGGGACTGAGCCAGGCGGTGGAGAGACCTTGATCTGCTCGATCCTCTTGATCACTTCCTGATTCGGCAGAGCCATTAACGTAGACCTTGATGTCAGTATGTGTTCAGAGATCTCTGGTGTTTTGTTCAACAAAATGATTGGAATATTAGCCAGAGATAGAGAAGCTAGCTCGTTGAAGTTATGTGAAAGACGTTTGTTGGACTTGGAGTAAGGCCAGGAAGGCAATGGTAGTCTTTGCGTTTTAAACGACCAAAGAAATTCAGAAAGGAAAATCATAGTAAATATGTTATTTATTTTAATTATTTTTTGAAAATATTTTCTATAAAAATACACTTGAGTAATGAAGCATCTTCTTGAAGGTGTTTGTTTATAATTTTGTATTCGTATTACGTTTAAATATAATGTAATTTTCATCTAAACGTAAAAATTTTACGTTCAAATATAATGATTTTTTACGTCAAATACATTTAATATTTCAAAATATTTTGAAAATAATTTTTTTTACATTCACATCATATTTCCTCTTCATCTCACTTTTTTAATCTATTTTACTAATTATATCAATTTTTTAATTTTAAAATGCAATTCGAATACTTTTCATCCAAATACATATTGCATTCAAATGTAAAATAAATACTTTTCATTCAAATACAAAATACATTCAATATATTATGCAAACGTAATATATTTACCAAACACTCCGTTAAGCATACCACAAAATGACCAAGGGCTCGTTAGGAAAAATCGTTTGGATGAAAATATTTTAAATAAAAAGGGGTATTCTTGTTGAAAAACATCCTAATGGCTAAACTTAACCCTACTCGCCATTTGAAATTTTATATAAAACATATAAATGACAACATTTTACAGGATTTAAAATGCTTATAATCAAATACTTGTATAAAATGTTACCAAATAAAAACATTTGAAATATTCTTACGAAAGAAACTCCAAAACACCAATGGTGCACCTTTCACCCCTCGATGCCTTGCCACATCAAAAGTTGGATCTGACGTTTAATCCGACACATTGATGATGCCGGAAATAGATATTGTTCAAAAATTACAAATGAGAAAAAAAAAAAAAAAAGCCAATATGGACTCGGGTCGGGACTATCGAAATGTCCAATTCCCAGACAAACAGTCCTCTACATCTCTTTCTCCTTCTTCTTCGCCTTATTTTATTTTATTTTATTTTATTTATACATATATTTTTTATAGATACATCTCTTTCTTCTTTGTTGCTTTGAAAATGCTTTTTTTTTTCTTTTTTTTGTGGTTTTTAAACTGAAGAGTGAAGATTCTCTTGAAAGAAAAAAATATCGAGGATACTTGAGGTTCGTAGTATGTAGTAAAATTTCCCGCCACGACCTTATTTTCTGAAAAATATATATATTTTTTAAATTCCGTTCATGTTTCAACGCCTCTTTCAGTCCACGAATCACGTTTCTCCATTTATTATTACTAAAATTAAAATTTTTTAAAAAATAAACAGATTGACCTCAGAGATAAAAAGCAGTCAAATCCCGCTGTATGCTGCTATTAATACCTATCTCTCTCTGTCTTGTCTCTGTATATTTCGTTCGCGTCCTTAGATCTGAACACCAAAATTCACATTCATTCACTCTCAAATCTGGTTTTGATCTCTCTCCGAGAATTCATACATCTCCGCTACATTTCTTTTTCCAGGTAATTTAAATATATATATGTATATAATTGTATATGGTATCTTTCAGCTCCATTTGGGGTCCGAGAAAATGTTAGAGAAGTTGGATGGCTAGACAAAATTAATTAATTAATTATTTGTTTGCTTTAACAAAGAACTGACAGAGATAGACTATTGTGCATTGAAATATATATTTTTTAATTTATTTTTTCTCAGCTTAAAAGTCACTTTTTTCGTAAGTGGAATTTTACCCTTTTTGGTTGTTATTGAATGTTTGCGTGAATATGTTGCCTTGTATGGTTTAGAAATTTTTGCAATATCTTTCTCCACAATATCAAAAGTCAAAGCAACAATGATTTTTCGTCTACTTGCATTTCATTTATGATGCTCAAATTGAAATTACTTGGTTCCTTTTATTTTTTAATTAATACTTTTTTTCATCGCTTTCCAGTATCAGATAAACTTCTCGCTGTTTTCTTTTCTTTTTTTCCCTTTCTTTATTCGCAATATTATCCTTAACAATATTATCAACTTTTCCATTTGATTCAGCAAGTGGATCAGATTCCGATGGCAGATTCTGATTCTTCCGAGACAAGCTTGAACGATTTTAAGATTCCTGATTACATACTAGCAGCTGAACCGAACGACGGATTTCACCATGAACCACCCGAGTATCCAGTCATAATTTTCATCAATTCCAAGAGTGGTGGCCAATTGGGTGGTGATCTTCTTCACACCTATCGTTCTATTCTCAATAAAAATCAGGTATATTTATGCTTACCCTTTTTTTAAATAAATTATTTTTAAGATGTTTTGGGCAGATTTTGATTGTTGTGAGGCTGACTCTGAAGTAGCTAATTTCAGGTCTTTGATTTGGGGGAAGAAGCTCCTGATCAGGTGCTGCGCAGAATTTACGGTAATCTCGAAAGGCTCAAGAATGAAGGAGATGAGCTTGCTAAACATATTGAGGAGAATTTGAGACTAATTGTGAGTTTCTGTTACAATTTTTTCTAGTTTTATCCCTTTGTCCATAATTGGATGGCCTTCTTGATTCTTATAACTAAGTGGTGTGGTAAGAAAACCCAAATCCTTAATTGTGTTACAACTTCAGGTAGCAGGTGGAGATGGAACGGCGGGGTGGCTTCTCGGAGTTGTTTCCGATCTCAAGCTGTCTCATCCACCGCCAATTGCAACAGTGCCCTTGGGTACAGGAAACAATCTTCCATTTGCATTTGGTTGGGTAAGAAGAACATTATGAATTATGATTGAAGTTTCCTTAGTTAAAACTGCTTTAGTGCCTTTAGGAGTATTGTTCAGAGTCTGCAATCTCCATATTGTGGACGAGAATTCCATAATTGGGCATGGTTTAATTATAAAGATAAAAGGTCTGTGATGTTTTGTTTTCCAGGGGAAGAGAAATCCCGGGACAGATCGTCACTCGGTTGAGTCATTTTTAGCTCAAGTAAAGGAAGCCAAGAAAATGAAAATAGACAGGTGACTTGTTACTATGGTCTTTCTTTTTCTCCAAGGTTCATTTTGTTTTTGAAAGCTTCCATTTGTCTAGAGGACATGAATACTGACCTAGTTTTCTGTTTTGTGGTTAGTTGGCATATTGTGATGAGAATGCGGCCTCCAAAGGAAGGTTCGTGTGATCCTGTTGCGCCTCTTGAATTACCGCATTCTCTTCATGCATTTCAACGTGTCTCGGAGACAGATGAGCTAAACAAGGTGGGCATGCCTGTTTGAAAACGTATTTTAATGCCCCATGTTGCTTGTAACTATAGAACCTGCATCTCTTTTACATGCTCATATCAAAAAGCAAATTCCTATTATCTTTTGTCAATTTGTTTGACTAAAAGCTCTTTTTCCCTGAACCATTCACTTATTATTAAGTGTGATTAAGAAAACTTTAACTTTTGGGCTTGATTGAGTTTCCTTTGGAAAAGTATCTTTTAGCTAAATCCTCTTCTTATACAAGCGAACTTTGGATTTCTTGTCAGGAAGGTTCTGTTACTTTTCGTGGGGGATTTTGGAACTACTTCAGTATGGGTAAGGGTACCACCCATGGAATGGTTACCTTGTTCAGAGTTTTGTATTATAGCCTGTTTAGAAAATGGATTTGAATCCACAATTCAAACTTTTTTCTATAGTGTTTTTTCTTGTAAAAAATTGAATTTCTGTTAGAACCTATGAACCAAAGGCCACCTAAATTCATGTTCTCTCTCTCTCTCTCTTGGTTACTACCTTCTTCGAAAAGCCTTCTCTTTTCAAAACCATCTTTTTCTTCTAATATATGCAAATAATCTTGTTCATTCTGGCTTATATCTTCTTTACCATGATTACCTTTAAACTGATTGGAAATTTTAAGCTCAGTGTTAATCACCATCTGCTTGGGCCTCTATTCACGTTTTGACATTGATTTCTTTGTCTATAGGAATGGATGCTCAGGTTTCATATGCTTTTCATTCTGAACGGAAGTTGCATCCCGAGAAATTTAAGAATCAATTGGTTAATCAGGTACTTCCTGCACTTTGCTTATCATATACGATTTATTTTTTTGAAATTCTAATAATACCTGTTCCTTCTTTTTCAACTGCAAAACAGGGAACTTATGCAAAGATTGGGTGTACCCAAGGCTGGTTTTGTGCTTCCCTTTTCCATCCCTCTTCCCGGTGAGTGTAGACATCAAACAAGGGATCACCATGCTTTCTTCTTCTTACTCATTTATGGATCTATGCTGCTCTGAAGTGTTTGTTTCGTGACCTGTTTTATGACATATTTCATCAGTTAGAATACAAGTCTCAAAGTTTAATTTACTTTTAACGATGAGTATAGTATGCATCAGACTTCTATCTTGAAGGACTTGGTATCATGGCTACTTTCTCTGATCTGTTAAAACTGTAAACTTAATAGATGCAGCATTTCATATTGTATGCTTAAATTACATTCGAGCGGAATGTGATTTATTGTCCAGAATCAATTCAAACCACAAAGTTGGATCCTAAGAAAACATGTCCTTATCTTTCTGTAGCCAGATTCTTGGTAAATACTTAAAGCAATGACTTCTTAATACAGGAACATCGCTCAACTTGCCAAGGTGTTTACAATGAAAAGTCCTGGTCTCTGGAAAGAACTCCCTATACATCACAGGTAGATTTTTGTCTCCCTTTCTAATCATGATTCGGTTGATTTGTTGTGTTTAACCTCTAGTCCACGACTAAACCTTCTGCTGGTGCATTAACAAAGAAGAATGTCCCTAGGATTTACTTAAAATTTTGAAGTTTTTAGTGGTTCGTGTAGTTCTAGTTCATTTTCCACCTCCCTACTGTGCTTTATTTACACTGTTTTCATTACAGCATCCGGTCAATTGTGTGCCTCAATTTGCCTAGCTTTTCTGGTGGATTAAATCCTTGGGGAACACCAAACATCAGGAAACGCCAAGATGTACGTCGAAATAAATGTGTCCTTTTCAACTGTTTATCCTGAATAGTGAATCTTATCTCCATGTTAGCATTTGACATGATGAATTCCTCTGGATTTTGACTTTACAGAGAGAGTTGACTCCACCATATGTGGATGATGGCCTTCTTGAGGTTGTTGGTTTCAGAGATGCTTGGCATGGGCTTGTTTTGCTCGCTCCAAATGGGCATGGGACTCGTCTTGCACAAGTAAGAAATTAAATGTGGGCATGTTTTCCTACTGTACCCAGCAATTTTAGATCTCTGGATCTCATTTCTGGTACTTGTGTGAATACCAGTCCGTTATATTGTACAGGACAAAGTTTTAATTTGTTTTCATGGTTTTAGGCACACCGAATCCGCTTCGAGTTTCACAAAGGTGCTGCTGATCATACGTATATGAGGATTGATGGAGAACCGTGGAAGCAACCACTCCCAGTTGATGACGACACAGTTGTCGTAGAAATCTCCCACCTTGGCCAGGTGAACATGCTTGCTACACGTAATTGTAGGTCTAAAAGTGCTTCTGATCCCTCAACACCAAGTCACGGGGGTGATGAAGATGACAGCAATGGAGAAGACTACGGAGAAGAAGGGGAAGAGTACAGGAAGTTTGGTGCGGCAGACACATTTAAGATCCCAGAAGAGGTTGATATCTCTCACATAAGTTAAGCCAGTTGGCATTAGTAAAAATTTATTCCTATACCCTTTTCCTTTTTCCAGAATTTCTACATTCTTCTAATAAATCGCCATAATTATAACTCACCAGTAATTTGCTGGCATTGGAAAGTTTTAAACTAAGCGAGATATAGCTGATTCTCTCACTGTATTTCAGTATTGTATTATTTTGATATGTAAATCTGATGTTACCCGCTGGTGTATGTATATGGTAAAAAGTCCATCAAATTTGGCGACGTTGAATCTGATTTAAGAAGGCTTTTGTGCGACGCACATCCTTAATGTATCATTCAAGATATCATTCAAGATATATCTTGTTGCATGAAAAAGGGAAAGATTGCAAATGCGGAGAGGAAAAAAAAAGTATGGTAATTGATTGAGACAGATGACTAACGTAACTTTGATTTCTATTGAGAGTACAGTATCATATGCAAATGGCAAATGGGAGTCATTATACATTTGGATCAAAACAGATGAGAAATATACGTGAACATGACAGGAAGTAGGTACAACGGATTAGCTCGTTCCTTGTTTTCACAATGCATCAGAACTGAAAATACAAGCTGATAAAGGGTTTCTAAGCTGTGAAAACTCCAAATACTACCTCAAAATCATTAAAAAATTTTGCATATTTGCATTTTACCAGGGTGATTAACTTTGTGGGAGCTGGCACAAACTGAACTACTGGCCTGCAAACTGGTAATCTCCCAAACATTTGGTGATTGCTTCATTGGCCTTAGATTCTGTCCTTTCTTCTCTCTTTTTCTTTTCCCTGAAAGCCATAATTCAAGGGAAACTGAGGTTACTAAGAAAACACTAATCTAAAAAAACCTTTTCTAGTTTTGCATTTTTACTGTGAAGTTACATTTCTAGAATGGAAGGAATCACTTTTGTTTTTCATTCTTTTTTTTTTTTTCCGAGAAATCGAATCCTATGGTTAATTTAAACCCATTCACGCAATTTCCAGCTGAAAACTTACCAGAAGTGCAATAAAGTAGAAAAAAGAAAAAATCTGTCACTCTCACAATAATTGTACATTTTTTTGACTTGGTCCAAAGGACGTAGATTGCTAGACTTGTGTCTAAAAGGTTAAAGGTGGGGATCTCTTTCAAACGTTTAAACTCCAATTTGCGGGTATTGTGTGACTTGTGAAAATTAAAAAGACTTGTCGTTACTTCAAAGATACAGACATTTTATGTAACAGGCAACCAGCTCTAGGCCATAAAATTTAATATTTGGAGAATTTTGCTTCTCACGTGGATAATTTTTCCATGTTTGCTTCCAATATATATATATATATATATTGTGTGTGTGTGTGTGTGTGTGTGTGTGTGTGCATGTGCGGTATGCATGTGTTTTATAATATTCCAATCCTTTCAAGAAGGTTCGATCTTCATTAAGTTTTTGCTCCAAATTCTGAATGCTGCTCATGTTCAAGCATTCTATACTAGTATGAAGTCAATAAGTGATTTGATACTGATGATTTGTTCATACCTTGCCACGTATTCCTTCAGCAGCTCCTTCGCCTGAACCAGTTTGGAAAGCATATTACGATATACATCAAGGTCCCGATCTACACTTCGCTTGTTAATGTTTAGAGCTGAACAAAGCTGTTGACCAGCAGCCAAAATGTCAAGGCTGAAAAATCAGTCAACTAATATATCCTTACCGGAAAGAAAGTTATTAAAAATATGTTGCTCTTGACTCTAGTTTAAATAATATATTTGAGAAAGCTCTTAAAAAGTCGTCAAAAATCTTAAAAATCAAGAGAACAAGGCCACTAAAGTGTAGATGATAATAATTTCTCCTCTATTTCAAGACATAAATTGGCCTAGATTTTGGATGCCACGATCAGCAAAGATCATGCGGTAACCACTCGAATGAATATATCTTTTTGTGTACTTGAGTCAATATACACTAGTACTTGTCAAATACAATAAGATTGTAGAGGCAAACCTTTTCCAATATTGTTGGTTCAGTTGCATTCGCCAACTCAAGAATACGAAAGAGTCCGACAGCAAAGAAACGACTGTAGCTGAAACTTCCCTGACTCGCTCTTTCTGAAATGTCCTTCAGTATCACCTCCACTTCTCCTTCTTTGGATGAAAACTCAACTAATGAACTGGAATTTTGAGCCCGAGCCCACTCTTCCAACTTTTTTGAATCAATTCTGTTAGCATATTATTTAATGTGTTATTAAATGATCAGAATCCTTCCCAAAATACATATCTTATGTTGATGAAATGGAAAACAAAAGTTGCAAGAATCAGTTTACATTCTTATCTAAACAATTTAATCTATAGTTATATAAGTGCATATCATGAATTGTCTTCTCCCCACAAATAATTTTATAGGAAAGAAAAGGCATTGACCATAGTCAATTTCCTCCAGATGGCTATTTCTCACAACTTGCTATGTTAGACTTGTCGCCCTTTTTTCTTTAGAGATCAAAACAATACCACCAACGATGTGTCTTTTAAGTTGCTCAACCTATTTTTTGCAGTTTGTATGAATAAGATTGTGTGAAATATGGTTTTCTTGTCAATCACAAAGGAACATTTGAATTTTGAATTGCCATATCACATTTATCAGCAGCTATTCTAATAGCTTAAGTCAATTTCCAGTAGTTTAGAACTAAAGTATGCATAGCCCAACCTATATTGCTCCGGGTCATCTTTTAATGCCTTTATGTATGCTTGGAAGATGGCATCTCGGTCTTCATTACTGGGATAGCCGTCCATAAGTTGATCATATACAGTCACAAAACCAAGAGCAAAGACAGGGTCATAACGGAATGTCCTCTTGTATTTCATCAAATGGTGCTGGACAAGCAGTTCTTGCAACACAGTGTTGTAGACACTTGGGATTGGTCGTTTATAGGCCTTCAGAAAATTTAACTTCGTCTCAGCTACAGTGGGTGCTACTGCACATCAGTGTGAATTAGCATATAGCGACCAACAGGGTTATGGAAAATTTCTTCTTATTGAGCTAAATATGAAAAGCGTTAACTGCCATGCTTGATATTCTAACAGAAATGAAGCATTTTGGTTGCAGAGTTCGGTCCCAAAGACAGAAAGTAAAACAATTTCTATTGTCAATTAGTTCAGTATTAGTGCTCCAGTGTTTCCAAATGAACATGATTTCCTAAAACAAATCTAGTGAATGGAGAGACGGAACTAAAGCCTTCACCCAAATTTATTAAAAGAGAAAATAAAAGGAAAGGAAAACAAAAACATCGAAAATCAGATCAAGCTTTAACGGCATACCAAACAAAAGAAACAACCCTCCGTGGAAGGCAAACAGATCCAAACTAAATATGAATTCATCTACACATCTTGAAATTCTTTCTCTTTCGAACATGAAGCTTATAGGCATCTTTATTTTCATTAAACAACAGCTCCGGATAGATAGAGATATTAGGAAAATTTGTCGTGAAAAATGGCTTGATCTGAGAAATACTCGTATAGCTACATAAGGTTCATTTGCACTTAAAGAGTTGTAGTCTACAAATGTTTATCTGGCAATGTAAATGTTGCAACTCTAAAAATAAACAAATTGATTAAAAAAAAATAAAAAACCATCAATTTTCACCGTGAATTAAACAAATTTGATTTAATTTCTGAAAGAATTTTCAAGAAGTTCAAATTTTTCTGCAACAAGAATCAACAACAACATCAAATTACCAACCGAGCTCAATTGACTAAACTTATTGACCTGAGTTATCCTAAAAATGCAAAATTAATATCCAGAATAAATTTTTTTTTTTTTTCCGTTTTGCTTCAGTTCATTTTCTCAGCAACCAAACATAGAGCAAAAGCTATATAGCCATTCAGAACCGAAACGACAAAAAAATCAAACCTTGCGTAGAAGACATGCAATGGATGACCATCCGAGAACTGGAGCTCGAACCTCGAAAACCAACATAGTGGCACAAAAATCCCGTGCGGATTCTGAACCAATCGGAATTCGAAGCTAAATTTCGAGACGACGGCACCGCGGCTCTCCTCTCGGAGCACTGACTTAACGCCGAGAAAGACAGTGAATAAGTAAGAGACGCCATTTGAGGAGGAGCAAAAACAAAAAAAAAATGATTCAGAGTCAGAAATTTTCCGGGAAAATTTTGAGCATAGCGCGAAAAAGGAGAGAGAAAATCTTGGCGTCGAGTTTGGTTTGGATTATAAAGTTTTGTTGGGAGACGAAAGAATGGAAAGAAAGAGAGAGATCCACAAAGAGAGGCTTATCCGGTGTGTGAAACGTAATATCACACTTGTGATTTTATGGAGGAACCAGTAATTTCGTGACGCGTGGAATCAGAATGATAGTCATTTCTTATTTGTTGGACCTCTCTCTTACATGTGATTTCCAATTGTCATCCTATATGTTAATTTTTTAGCACTCTTGTCCTTCAGATGTGTTGGTACAATACCGAAAACAGCCCCAAAGTTTAAGAACTACTGCAAATCACTCTGTTTGAGACGTGGCCGCTAAAGCAACTTTGTAGAGACAAAAATGTCACACCATTCTTTGTCTCGCAATAAAAATGGCATTGCCTTGTGAATTTCAACTATCAATTCTACCCCATGCTCATTATTTGTGTCCACAAATAATAGGAAAAGGGTAGAATGCAAGTTCCAAAAAAAAAAAAAAACAAACAAACACAAAAACAAAACATAGCATTTTGAAAATAATAACAAGGCCACGGGACTGGGGGCTAATTAGTAGTAGCTTTCTTGGAAATACTCCCACTTCATTTGGAGGAATTAATTAAGAAATAAGTTGGTTGAAAATAGAAATAATTTGCTTAATACTGTTTAGTTTATTTTAATATAAATACAAAAGAGCATTCTTAATCAAAGGTTAAGTGCATTGTCAGATCTCTTGCTTCAATTTTATCTATAAGTTTGTCTTTGGTGTTTTCTGTTAACGGTGAAAACTTGTCAACAAGTTAAATTCTCACCATTTAAAGTAATAAATAGCAATAAAAAAGATGAACACAAAGAGATTTAGGGAGATTTATCTTAATTCAAGCTATGCCCTCTTTGTGCTTAGGGGAAAGGTTTTCATTATTCAAGAAGAGATAAATACAAGATTTTTTTTTTTAAGAAAGAATTGGGATCTGTCCTCATTTGGAATTTGTTTATATTATAAATTCCCTCTCTCATGATACATGACAGTTATCGAAATTAATACCTAAACTAACCCATATCTGATTTTAACACGAGTCATTGGACTTTACCATGTTATTCATCTCTCAACCACTATTTCGTGGTTATTCTCCATGTTTATCGAGAGTAGTGGGGTCATGGTCTCTTTGTGAAGATTTGATACTCCCGATGTAGAGTTATGAGAAATATCCCCATCAACATAGGTTTTTGAATCTATTTTTAAACTGGTCTCGAAGTCTCTGTGCAATTCTTTAACATCAAGTAGTTCTTTCGGAAGTTGGAGTTCTCTACGCCTAATGCTTGTCTTAGAGTCCTCGTGGTAGAAGATTCTCATATTTCTTATAGTAGAGAACTACCATGTCTTTATTGGGATGTAACAATGAGGATTAAGGCTATAAAGGATAGCTTCTCCCTTTAAAGTTAGTTCCGACATAAATTGATGAGATTATGATATATCCTCTTCCTTAATTAATTAATCCTTCAGAGATAACATCATCTCCTAGAGATCATTTAAAGACTTCTCACAGTAGAGAACTTTGATCATTCCTGATAAATGAGTTTTATACTCACCTATTAGATGTCGGTTAAGCTTAATATTTGTTAGTTTTCGGGGTGTTTTGTTGGTTTAATCTGTGTTTTCGTGTATTTTGTGTTTTGTTATTTTTATAGGTAATGGTGAATCATGATGCTAAAATGGCTACTAAATGGTGAAAAAGAAGAAAAGAAGCAATCGGGCATGGTTGGAATTGAAAATTGAGGCAAAAAGACTCAAATCTAACATGGACCAGCACAAGCGTCAGGCGTTTGAAAGCCAGCGCCAGGCGCTCATACAAATCACAAAATACGGAGAATGGCTGAGAGTTAAAGCGCCTTGGCGCTCATCAGGAAGCGCCTGGCACTTCGTCAAAATAGCGTCGAGCACTTGGCACTCATAAGACAGTGCCTGGCGCTGCGAGTCGGTGAAATCAAATTTTTGAAGCCCAAAACGGAAAAAAAATCTGTTCATTCGACTTCAAATCACTCAAAGCTATAAATAGGACATTATAGAGCAAATTTATTCATTCTTTTTACGGCTCTAAACCTAGAGGGAGAGAGAAAAGGTGTGAAGAAGAAGACGGCTACTGGCAACAGAATTCGGATTCTAAAATCCAGTTTTCCTCTTTCTTCTTCTTTGATTATGTTTAGATCAACCATGATTATTTTTAGTTTGTTTAGGATGAACTAAATTTTCTTTTCCTAGGTTTGGGATGGAACCCTAATATGAATTTTAGATGTTAAAATTCTTTATTCTTTATTAATGCCTATTCATGATTATTCATTCTATCTTGTGTTTAATGTTTTTTCTTAGATTGGCCACCTTTGAGAATGATATGGGAATGCTTATAATATCGACAGAGTTATTTGTGTTCATACCATAGATAGAATGACATATGTGATTATAGGATAGACATATACCTATGTTCATGTGCAATCATATGAGAACTTGATCTTAATGAATTTCTTAAATTCAATTCACATAGACATATAGTGGGTTGGGTAAAAGAGGTATTTTTACATGACCATCGACAGAGGCTGCCAAGACATGCGTGTTCTTGATTGATAATCATTTAGGAGAATTAAATAGGAAAAAGAAGGGATTTGCATCTAAAGGGATTGTTAGGAGGAAATCACAAATCTAGGTTATTCAATCTTTAATAGTTCTTCCATATTAATTCAGTTTAATTTCAATTTTGCTTTGATTAAATTTATTTTTATTTTCATTCGTATTTTTATTCAAGTATTGAAAGATCATCTTTTGTTTGTTTGGATAGAATTAGGATAAATTAGATTGGTAATTAGCAATTGAGGGTAATTTAGTCTCTGTTGGAACGATACTTACTCACATCTTTATTACTTGTGCGATACGTGCACTTGCATGTGTAAAATTATCAACAATTCCTTATCGATAAAGGATACCGAGCACTTTTCACCGTAATGGACATTGAATACCTCATAGTCGATAATTTTAGACACCTCACGGTAGAGAATACCAAGCACTCATCTGCATAGAGGACTTTGAATACCTTACGGTAAAGGATACCAAGCACTTTATATGGTAGAAGACTTTAGACACCTCACAGTAGAGGATATCGAGTACTCCTCTACGTAGAGGACTTCAGACACCTTGTGGTAGAGGATATCAAGTACTATATAGGGTAGATGACTTTAGACACCTTGCAGTAAAGGATATTGAGTACTCTTCAACATAGAGGACATCAAGAACTCCTAACGATAGAGGATATTGAACATTTCTCATAATATAGGATATTTTAGCCCTTACTGGGGTCTAACAATTACCCCCCAACTTGAAATGTCTCTAATTTTAGTGTTGAGATGTTTCAAGCTTTTCCAGTTGAGAAATTTGTAATGCTCTCTATATCTGATTGATGATGTGCCTTATGGTGATTTGAGTTTTAGCAGAGAAGTTTAGTTTAAACTGTCGTGATAAGTGGGTAAAATGAGGCATTGTATTGAACAATGCAATAATCATATTGGTTGAGTTAACAGTTGTGTTGCCTCTATCAACATGCTGGTCATTAGCCCCTTTAAATGTAACCGTTGGACAAAATTCACTATTTCCCTACATAAAATTTGGGCTATTAGATAGTGAGTATTGATCTTTCTTATCATATTAAATATTTCAGATCCAAAGGATGGGAGTCGAGGCTAAGGGTTTATACCTACTTTATTTTTCATAAAAATTTCAAAAACTTACAGAAACTCTGTTTAAATTTCTTTTGATTTTTTACTTTCTTCTGGGTCTCATTTTGTTTTATTCTTATGCCTTATGGACTTGAATATTCATTGTTTTTCTTGTAAAAAAACTTGGTTATTTTGAAAATAAATTAACATATTGAAAATCATACATTTTAACAAAGTTTTTGTCTTTGTGAGTTTTAAAAATTTAAGTATTATGATCCATTTTCAAATATATATAGAGATCTTAAGTTCTCAACATATTAGGGTTTACCTTAACAAAATCATAAAGCTACTGAACTTTTCTCCCTTTTTTAATATTTGATTTTGTATTCTCCCAATAACACTCCTTCCTTGTCTTTGACATAGGCCTTGGAATTCTCTTATATAGGCACTTATGTCTTTTTGGATTTTGATGAAATTTACTCTCCGTCGTGGGGATTACCTTATAGGTTTTACCCTTGTTTTAGGCTAGACGTAATGAGCACATTTGTCGTTATGAACTCAACTGTCTCCACAATTTTAATTTTACTTTGAGAGCATATTTGCTTTGTTAAGATTTCTTTGAAATCTTTTGAATTATGGGCTCAGCTATTTGCTTTATTTTTCATATTGTAGTTTTCTCTACAAGAGCAATATCTTGCATTACCTCGACCGCGAGACTAATAATGACTTTAAAGGGGGAGAGGAAAAGTTTTTAATTCTCCCCAGTATAGGCTCAACCATGGGGATTCCCTATTATTTGCCCCCTTTGTTGAGTAGGACTTCTCGACACATAGCATAAATTAGGAATAAAGTAGGCCTTATTGAAGCTTATCATTGATGCAAATTCTTGAACAAACAACAAAGAGTTCTGCAAACATAACTTAACACAAAAAATTCTAAATTTGGAATTAGAAAATAACAAAACTTAAAAACAAGAACGAATAGGAAACAACATATTCTACAAAATATTTCAAATGCTCAACATTCCAAGTGTGTTTGATCTCCTCAATGTTAAGCGTTTCCAGCCTGTAGGTCATTGGTTGAATAATCTCCTTAATTTTGTAAGTGCCTTCTAGTTTCATCCTCAGGGTGTCATCTCTTGAAGTCATCATATTGATGGTCTCATCTATCCCCCTATAAGGGGAGTGCTCTTCAAGTTCCCTTGTTCTCTTTTATTCTTCTTCCCATTGTGTCTATAGCCAGATTGATCGATATTGTTCACATTCTTTGGAATTACTATCTTGCTTTTCAGGACGATGCTTTTTGCCTTTTCGGTATTGATTAAACCTTAAGCCCTTTTGAAGAATTCTTTAAATATTTTTCAATGGCTTCTAGTTCAAGTCTTCGCGAAAAGGTATATCATGTCTCATGGCACTTAAACCACCCATAAGTGCCTCAATGTTTAAAATCTCCTCTATGAAAATCATTTCTACACTAAACCGTGTGAGCCAGTTTTTTAGGGTCTCCTATGATTCTTGATAGATGATGGTAAGGTTTTGCTTTGGAGTAGCAGACTTCTTTATTCCTAGGAACTGGTTAGAGGAAGCCCTTTTCAGGTTTTCCTAACTAGTTATAGAGTTTGACCTCAACTTCATGAACCAATGTCAAGTAATACCAGACAAGGTGCTCCTGAAAGCCTTATACAGAATCTCCTCTGGGTAATCATGCAAGACCATATGTCTATAATTTTAGATGGTTGTCTAGATAGGTTTTCCCTTCATAGAAGGCTGTTTGAAGAATTTTAAATCTTTCAAGGAAAGAACTTCCATAATCTCTGATTTAAACGAGTGATTATAGGTATCTGGACTCTTCTCTTTACATGCACTGCTTTTTCTAGTTGGCTAAGGTGTTTTTTTATCTCCTTTGCCTCAGTTTGTTAAGAAATATTGGCTCTACAAGCTTCCAAGTAGTTTCAAATATCTATTCGGATTTGCACTGAGGTCGATTCTCTAGGAGCGACATTGCTCTTTGGAGGCCTAAACGGTAACTTTTCATGTTCTTTTTGTCTTTGTTGCTCAACTACTGCAGGTTCTTTCTTTAAGGCTCTCCTTTTTTCTGCTTCTTACTTACTTTTATGTGTGAGTTCTAACAAAGTCAAGGCTTTCCGTTGATGCCTAGCGATTTCGTTTATTCCCTCTATATGTGTTTCCTAACTCCTTTTCATACCATTCTCACCCATAGGCTCTATTGGATCTTTTTACTAGGGTTGGTTTCCCTAGTTATTTGTCACCCAATTCTGGAAGGTATTGATAAGAGTGCCAACGATTTGGGTAAGTTAATCAATCCTCTGGTCTACTTAAGTTGATGGTCTTCCTCTCTTGGGGTAGTAGCATCTTGATTTTCTTTATATATGTTCTCTATGGTGGGATGACTAATCTTCAAAATTGAAAACAAGGATCGGAACCCTCATTCTAGCAGCACTAATTATTAATGGGAAACCTGTCAACAAGTTGAATCGTCACTACCTAACACTCGAGTCATCTATATTGCGAATTAAAGCAATAAATAATAATAAAAAAAGATGAACACAACGAGATTTAGCGAGGTTCACCTTGATTCAGGCTATGTCATCTTTGTGCTCAAAAGGAAGGTTTTCACCATTTTGGGAAGAGAAGTATATATGAGTTTTTTTTAGAGAGAATTGGGATCCAACCTCTTTTAGAGTTTGTTTACATTATACGTTCTCTCTCTCATAATATATGATAGTTGTTGAAATCAATACCTAAACTATCCCACATCTAATTTTGACACACGTCATTGGACTTTATCACGTTATTAATCTCTCAACCATATTTTAGCGGTTATTCTCTATGTTTCTCAAGAGTTGTAAGGTCATGATCTCTTTGTGAAGTTTTAATACTCCCAACATAGAGTTATAAGAAAATACTTGTCGATGTAGGTCTTTACATTTATTTTTCATCTGGTCTAGAAGTCTTTGGGCAATTCCTCAATGTTAAGTAGTTCTTTTAAAAGTTGGAGTTCTCTATACCTAGAGCTTATTTTAGAGTCCTCATGGTAAAGGATTCTCATACTTCTCACAGTAGAGAACTTCCATGTCTCTACTGGATGTAACAACGAGTATTAAGACTATAAAGAATAGTCTCTCCCTTTGGAGTTAGTCTCGATGTAGATTGATGAGATTATGAGATATTCTTTCTCTTAGTCAATTAATTCTTTGGAGATAGCATTGACTTCTAGGGATCATTTAAAGACTTATCGCGATAGAGGACTTTGATCATTCCTCACTGGTAGCGAATACCGAGTACTCTACACAGGAAAGGACTTTGGACACCTCGCGATAGAGGATACCAAGCACTCCTCACTATAAAGGACATTAAGAACACTTTATGGTAGAGTGTTAGTGCTGGTCCCTATGACATAGAGGATATTGAACACTTCTCACAATAGAGAACATTTTAACTTCTACTGGAGTATAATATTTTCCATTGTGGGATTGATAAACATCTCTCTTATGTGTTTTGTTTTAGTTTACTAATGGAAGTAATTGTCTATTAATACCATATTTTCTATAACAAGAGGCTATGCACATAGATTAGAGATTGTAAGAAAAAAATGAAAAGAAAAGGAAAAGAAACGACAAGTTGTCTAAAGTATGCAAAAGACCTATTGTTGACTTAGAACAATTGAAACACTCAAAAGCATTTCATTTTCAGGTGTTGAACGACATTTTGGTGAAATAGACGACAGGTCATTTAAAGTAAGGAAATGACTTGTCATTACTACTAACAACAGCAGATTGTTTATGGTTCAAGGTCTCATATCCAAATTTTTTATTTCATTTTTGTCTTCTTTCTAAAAGTCAACAAAAATTATAACTAAATAAACCAATTTGGATTCAAAATTTCATTTCATTATGAACTTAATTCATGCACCAGACCCTTATTCAATAAAACATCCAACAGCAGATCGTTGTCTGGTGTTAGATGACACTTTGTCCTTTAACCTCAAAAGATGGACTACGGAGATCTTTTAAAATAAAAACAATTCTCATTTTATTAAGCTTTAAACCACATGTTTTGTTTAAAAAAAAAAAACCCACGTTCTTTATAGCGTCAACGAAATATATTATACACCAACAAAAGTCCAGTTTTCCTTTCTAAATCATCCATTATTACAAATAATTATAAGATAGATACATGTTTAATCTACAGAATTTTCAAAATCACTAGTAATTATGATCTCTAATTCACAAGATCACCTTTTAAGGGTATGTTTAATAGAAATAAGAGAAAAGTCGAAGGAATAATTAGTACATTATCTAGTTGAAGAAGATAAGGAAAGAACTAGAGGTCCTTTTCTTTATGTTGTTTGGTGTGATAAAAGAAAAAAAAAAGCAAAAATTACCTCTTTTATTCAATATAAAGATGCAATAAAATGAAAAGAATATATTTTATTTGTAAAATAACAAATTTACTCTTTATTAATTTATTTATTATCTTTTTATTATTCTTTCAATCGAGAAAAGAATCTTTATTATTAATGCTATTATAATTTTAGTCTATAATTAATAAGACAAATTGATTCATTCTAAAAATCTTTCTACTTTAAAGAAATTAAAATTATAATCTTTTGAGGGATTGAAAGTCACTCTTTTAATCATTTCCTTCCTCCATTTCTTTTTACTAAATAACCATAATTGTTATAATCCTTCTACAAATTTCTCTATCTCTTTCCTTCTTTATATTTTTCTCTCTTAACAAATATTGTCTAATTGTTCTCCTTATTTCTCTTTCAAACTTACTTGTTATAAGGTAGGGAGATAAAGAGAGCATAAAGGGAACAACACCATAAAATTTAATTCAGTGTTTAACAACTTTCTGATTTAGGTGTCACCTACGTTTAGATGTTTTTCCTTTTTTTCGAGACAAGTTATTCTCCCTTGTCATTTATTTAAATAAAAAAAAAAGTTTAGAAGCAAATGACTACTGTGTGTCGACCTTATCCAAGTGACATAGGTTAAGCATCTATAATACGTGTCTGTTCTATCCATCCACTCACGTGGTAATATGCTTTCTGCTTCAAAGTCTATGGCAACAACGTGCACAAACTCATATTCTATTGTCTAGTTCCACACTGCAGAAAATTTAATGTCAAGGTACTCTTTGAGGAAAAGGCACGGGATCCCGTACAAATAAAGAAGTAAAAGATGCATAAAAATAGTGATTAAAACTGAGAAATTATTCAGTTATTTCTACGCTTTATACGTGGACTGATGAATTCTCTACTCTTATTCAAGAAAAAGTCATGTATATATCAGTCACTAGCTAGCTTTAAATAAGCAAATTTTTATATATTTTATAGCTCTCGCTTATTACAAAATAATAAAAAGCATTCCTAAATTTAGAACTTGAGATCTTCTGTCTAAATCTCTTTTCCTGCACCCATTATATGTGTTTCTTCCTCTAATTAGAACTTCTCTTTTGGCTATGTTAAAAAATTTTTGCCGTCCACATAATATCTTTGCTAAAGTGGCATCATGAAAGGCTTCAGATAGGCATTCAATCAAGTGATTCTGCTTTTACTAAAGTGACACATATAGCTCAACTTTGGAAGTGAATTTAATTACGAGGTTTAAAAAATGCCTGTGATTATTAAAATTTTCGAAGGGTGTGGATTTTGCCAAGTGGATTACCAAGATCTTCCAAATGGATTCAGATTATATAATCATCAACAAGGTGAGACTCCATCACCTCCTGTATATAAAATCATCAACAGAGAACCAAGTCCAGCACCACTAAAGATCAAAAAATGATGGAAGGAAGCAAAGGTGATCATCAAGCTCCTCAGTGCAACCTCATCAATACATCTCTTAAGTACTCATCAACCTTGTCACCTCGTGCCTCCTCTTCATCTTATTCTCCTCCTCAACCGATGAGGAAGTTTTCCGGTGGGTTCGAGTACAAAGCCGTCAATAACTTAGATCAGAAAAGGTGCAATTCGGATAGGCTCAAGCAGGCTGAGGAGTCCCTTCGGACAGTGATGTACTTGAGCTGTTGGGGTCCTAATTCTTGAGTTTTTAAGTTTTTGAGTACTACTATAATACAGGTGTATTTTTGTATGCAGTTATTGTAGAGCTAACCTCCTTGTTATGTTATGTCAAAGCAGCTGGTTGTATAATATATGAACGAACTTTAAACTTTGCCAGAACGTTTGTATTAAATGGAATGTATATAGCAGATTAATATCCTTGAGGTCATAACTCTTGAGTAAAAAACAAACGGAAACGGGTGTGTGTGTATATATATATATATATTGCTGGATTATCTGCCTCTGACTAATTGCCAGCAGTAGCAATTGAGAGATGAAAAGAACTCTTTTCTTCCTCAGGAATAAAGCATCTACTGATGAAGAAAACTCGCTGAAGAAAAATATGTTTATGTTGGTCTTCTCTCACTTTAACTTGCGTTGGACATGGTTATGCTCTACATAAACCTTTGCACCAAATATATTGAAAAGTGCGAGTTATAATTTTATCAGTTAGAAATTCACATATAAAACTTTTTCGTGATTTTACAATTAATGAGTCGTGGAGTTATCTGTAAAAAAATAAAATAAAACAGTAATAAATCATCAATAAACTATGTAGCTTTGCTTAAATATATATTACAAAACTTCTTTATTACTTTATACGGACAAGTATCATATCATTTATTTGTTTTTCTATAAAAGGCTATTAACAAGCTGCACAAGAGAAATAGCCTTCCTCTTACCAAAACCATACTAGGACTCTTATCCTAGAAAAGGGGAAGAAAGAAAAAAAGTGTACAATAGGTTAAATGTTATAAAGTAGTAGTTTATCCATGTTGCAGAGAGATCCACCTGCGCAAGGAACAAAAATAGAGATATTTAAGAAAATTAATAGCTAATTTAGGTAATAAAGAAGATCCAATTACGTTTTTAAATTGATTAAATGTACATGTAGTACAAATTCTTATGAAGAGAAAGGAGTTTATATATACATATGCAACACACCTTAATTAGGCATAATTTTAGGCCCCAGCAAATGAGATGCGTGACTTTGTCAAGCTTTTCAGCTTCTCTAATTTGCTTTCTTCTCTCTTCCATTTCATTAACCTTGTTCCCAGTTTAATCACCAGCTGAAGAAATAGTTCTCACTTCAGATGACTTGTCAGATTTTGATCTAGTTTTGTTTTGAGGAGCCATAATGATTGCACTTATCATGACTTTATTTCTTCTTGTGTTTTTAGCTTCAACATGCATATGTAATAAACATATATATATGTGTGTGTATAGAGAGAGAGAGAGAGAGAGTATTCACACACTCGCATGCACACATACAAGTGGGAGTTAATGTTAATTTTTTAGAACTTGTTTATTAAAACGGTGACTTCTAACTAGCTAAATTACATGACGACGTTTAGTACAAATTATTATTTTATTTATTTTTTATGGATTTTTTAATGAAAATTTTCAGGTTAAAAGAAAGGTTTTCTTGAATATTCATAGCGACGGAAGCAGTATATATTTTAGAATATTATTGTAATAAAGTATTGGTATATAATATAGCTACATTTCATCTATCACTTCAGTATATATTTTTTTGGGTATCGGAAATATTAATAAATATAAACTATGAACTAAAAATGGCCATAGATTTTTCTCCAAAAAAAAAGGCCGTAAAACTTTGTGAAAAGGTGCGTGAGAGCCACTTCAATCGGAAAAACGAATTTAACATGGAATAGCCAGTTTTGAATATTACATTTAGCCCACGACGGAGCAACACATTTTTTTTACATTATATTTGAATACAATATAATTTTCTTTCAAATATAAAAATATTTCTTTCAAATATCAATCACATCACATTTTAAATCTAATACAATTACTATTTATTATTTCATTTTTTTATTACTTTTTTTAATTACATTATATATTCTCTCTCTTCCTTTTTTTTTCTCTCTACTTTTACCCATCACATCACATATTCATTATTAAAATACAATTCAAATACTTTTCACCCAAACACATATTACATTCAAATACAATGCTAATACTTTTACTCTAAATATAAATTACATTTAACACATTACATTTAAACATAATGTAAATATAATGCGTTCACCGAGTGAACGCTTAGTTTTGTCCTCGTTAAAAATCCTGGACTCATCATTATTTAGAAACATTGGTGGCATTTGTTTTTGTTCTCGAGAATGATTTTCCATTTTCAAAAACACAGAAAATGAAAACGGTTCCAAAATAGCGTTTGTTTATTCAACGTTTTCAAAACGATTTCGAAAATATCGTTTTCAACTATGTTATTTTTTTGGGTTTTTTGAAAATGAAAAAAGTTGTTTTCACTTTTTGTTTTCGTTTTCTCCCTCCATCTCCTCTCTCTCTCTTTCTGTTTGTATAGCGTCAGTGATGATCATGTCTAACGATGGCATCCATCTCCGACGAATGCTGATGACCATGGGCTAGTGACGATGACAATGGTCCCCTCACGACGATGACTATCTACTTATGACCTAAATTTAGCCATCACCGCCACCTAGAACTCAGATCAACAATCTCTTCCACCCTTATCACTCATTGCAAAACCTATCACCAAAGTTTTTTTTTTTAATTATGACTAATAATTTATTTTTTATTATTTTTTTAAAATTAAAAATAAATATATTTTTATAAAATATTAACTTATAAAATGAGTTTTCAAAATATATAACAAAACAAAATTTCATTTTTATGTTTTTCAAAATATACACTCAGAAAATATAACCAAACACAATTTCAGAAATGATCTCAATACAGTTTTCAAAACAATCTCATTTTCAATTTTTTTGAAAACAAAAAACATTTCAAAACTAATACCAAACACCACCATTATCTCTCCTTTCTCTCGGGTTTTCTCTCCTCCCTTTCAACACCATCTTTGTTTTTCCTTCGTTAAAGAACTCCACTCTCCGTCTAACTTTCTTTTTTAGGCTTTAAAATTAGAGCTTTTATTCTTTCTTTTCTTTCTTTATTTTGTTTTTGGAAACTTCATCCAACTGAAGACATCCCATTACAAAGGAAAAAGAATATCTCAGATGGGGATTTCTTAATTCGTACTAAAAAAAAATAAAAAAAAAGAACTGAAGCCTTGAAGAGGAAAAAAGAGAATTGGAGTTTCCTCTAGATTTGGCTGCAAAAAGAGAAGATAGAAGACAAAAGCAAAATTTTGAAATTGTTTAAGAATTTTATGTTTGGGATTGGGTATGTCTTTATTACCCTCCAAAACATGAAAATAAAAAATAAAAAAAAAATCTCAGACGGGGACTCAAGGAACCCATTTTCCTAACTCTTCTTCTTCTCCTGTATGGTATAAACTGTTCAGATGAGAGAAAAAGATGATGGTGGAGGCATTATTTAAAAAAAAAAAATGGAAGTTTAATTGGTATTTTGCCAAGAAACTGAACCATAAAAAGGATTTGCCTTTAACTGTGGGAACCACAGATAGTTCAGACAGCCAACTTGGCTGGCCACGTAAGGTGCTGAGGGGGCTTTGCTCTTTCCAAAACTACACGCTATAATTTCTCACCTGATGGAAGTGTGGTCGGTAAAATGGCACGTCTTGAAAGAAATTTGTTACCAGAAAAAAAAATCAGTAACTTCTTATTTATTTTCTTTTAGGGAAAAAAACAGGTACGTAACTTATTACAGGTTAACTTAAAAAGAAAACGAAATGAATGTGATAAAACCAAATAACAAATATAATATTTAAGTGGATACATGTATAATTTAATAATAATTTTATATTTAATTTTATCTTAAAATATAAATATCTGATTCCTCTCACACTAACTTAAAAAACAAATATTTGAGATTAGTAATAATTAAGTAGTAAAGAACTGTGAAACAGAATTTGTACTTGTATTTATATTTGTAATTTTTTTTAATATTTAGCACAAACTAAGTGCGACTTGGCTACATGATATTGCCTCGAGCCAATCGTGATCTAGATTCCAAACTATGTCCAAAATCCCGATATCGTCCTAGGCATAATTAATGCAAATATACATTATCGAAAGACAATAATGTCATTTACCATCCTCCCGATCACGCCCACAAAAGAAAACAGAAACAAGAGGCATTATCCTCTGGTTTTCTTTTGCACAATACTTTTGGCCCCTTCTTTGATTCCTTTATGGCCACCTTTACCTTTTTGCTGAGAATTTTCACTAAGGGCTTTATTGATCTATTACTAAATCCGGTTCAAACGTTATTCTAACTTGAGCCCAAGTTCAAATAATAATCTCAATTAGTGTTCTGCACAAGTGCCCAAGTAGAGGTTAGAATTGTGTGTAGCATTTTTCTGTTGCTACAAGGTCGATCCAAGAACCTTCTCAGGTCACTTTCCCAGCGGTTGTTTTGGTACCCTCTGAGGAAAATCATGTACTTTGATGCTTTGGGTCCCATTGAGCCGACAATATATATATGAATTAGGCATTATCAGAAGACTCGTACATAAGTACAGTATCAGCATATTTTTGCTCTTCAAAAACCATCAAATGCATCGAAAAATAGGTGTTCTATGCTGGTGTAACTCATTAGTTAGAACTGCCTCAAACTCAAGACTTTATCAAAAATAATAGACAGTTTTACCGCAATAACCAAATAATCAGCTCGTTAACTATGTTGATTAGTGACCACTATGCAGTTTAGGTCTTAAACTATGTTCAGGGCTTTTTTCCTAAAATTTGTTTTCTTTACCTTTTCTTTTGCGGTTTTGTTATATTCTTAATGTCAAAGGAAAACGGTTTCAATTTTCCTCCCTATATTCCGTGCCGAAGAAAACAAAATTAGCCACCGGTAAGACAAAAGCCAAGCCTTTGGTATGGACAAAAACTAGAAGCCAACTTAAAACTGCTTTCACTTTGAATCTTTGATGCCCAATAAGCTGTGTGCAGATAAGGCTTCAGTTACACTGCTTAATGCTTATAAACACACACACACACACACACATAATTCCTCTTGTTCTGATGCAGTGAAAGTGACCAATTTGGAAAATTTTCATCATTTTTTTTTGTATGTTAAAAGCCAAAAAAATGAGTTGGAAGGGCAAGGCTTGGGCTGTTGCGGGCACGGTTGCTGGTGTGGAGGTATTGAAGGACAAGAGATTGTGCAGATTGGAATATTCTAGCTTATCTTCCTTGTGTCACCCAAATCATGTAAAAAGCAATTTGGAACCATTGTCTACACAAATGGAAAGATCTTCTTCTTCATTTGAATATGTGGAGAAAAAAGACGGAGGCAAGAAACAGAATCTGAAGCAAACAGATGAGTCACTTAGAATAATAATGTACTTGAGTTGTTGGGGACCCAACTGATGAGCTGTAATAATGGCATTTTCCATTGTCCCTTTTTTTTTCCCCTTTTTTGGAAGAAATTTTATCAGCAAAACTTTGGATCTACAACAGCTGGGAGGCAATCACTTTTTTATGGTTGTAACTTAGTATAGTCTCAATCGAGAAAAAAAAGATTACGAGATAAAGAATCAATGCAAAGTCGGATTATTTCCCTTGTCTTTTCCGCCTAATGCATGGTCGGATTACCCTTGTATTTTTTATTGAATTTGAACGTGAGATCTTTGTTTTACCCTTCTTATTATCATCAACTGAGCTAACACCACCGATTGAGGATATAAGTTTACACAATTATAGTTTTGGTAATCTTATTAACTTTTTATTAACTGTTCATTTTTATGATCATGTATTTGGAAGAATTAGCTATTCGGTGCTCTAATCTCCAAGCAAATATGCACCTTGACCTTTTGGTCCAGCAACTTGGATGGATGGACTTTTGTCAAAAAGGAGGTTTTTTAATTTTTGGGGGGAACAGAAAGCAACTTTACGCAAAAGGGGCTGTTTGATTATACCATAGCAGGGTTAGTAATTTCCCCAGATGAAAACTTTAGGAAATATATATATATTTATATATCACCAATAGAGATATGAGTTGGAGTGGAAAAAGAAAGGATGAGAAGATGCCTTTAACAAAGAAGGTCCACATGGGCGTATCAGTGGCGGCATTTCCTCTGACGTTATCTTTAATGGCACCACAACTGCTACAAAATCATGGCATATTATTATGGCCTAATGCATGCTCTTTTAGCCTTTTAATTCTTTTTTTTTTTTCTATTCTTTTTAAGCAAAGAAGAATCCTATATATAGGGGGAAATGAGAATTGGAAAAATATATTTATGTATATATCATATGAAAGTAGTAGAATCTACAACACAGTAAAAGTGATATTCAACAGACTCTTCTTTTCTCTCTCTTTTTTTTACTTTAGCTTGGTTTTTCATATGATATATTTGTTTTTTTTTTTATTCTTCCTTATCTATTCATTATTGCATATGCTTAAAAAGGATTAAACCATTTTTGGAAAATAAGAATGAAATTAGTTCTTTGAGACAACTTGACACTGCCACTTGCATGCATCCATTAGCGATGTATTCAAAAAAAAATTGAAGGCATGTGATAGCTATTGTTGTCTTATTTTCGAAAAATTAAACAAGAAAACTTCAAGGTCAAAACAACAATATCACCAACACTTGTAATTTATCATGCGCTCGATAATGAACAAATCATTTTGATAATTGATATGTGTATTATTTCAATTATGTGGGAATTATGAACAAAAGATTTTAACATGTTAGATCTTAATTAACTATCATCTAATATTTAAAAAAACGTTGTTTGGTATAGTCAGGTTTACCGTAAGAGGACTGGAAGGTTGATTACTAGGAGAATTTTTCTAATACCCTGCCCTTTAACTGCCTTATTGATAAAGTTGTCCTCCTGGAAAAAGCATGTGTTTTTTTAGATAGGAAAATAGGAGTCCTTCATGAGAAAAAATCCGGGAAAAAAAAACCCAAGAAATCAAATAGAAAAAATCAGACCTCATGGGGCACACAAACACAGTACACAAAAACTCCGCAACTTTCCTTTTTATTATTATTATTATTATTTTGAGATCTGAGAATTGCAATCTAATTGAACTCCACCCATTTAATACCCACAAAAAAAAAATTTTGAAAAAGGAAACGTTTCGACAATCAAAGAAAAGTCTTAGTGGGAAAGCAAATATATATTTGGGGAAAGGAAAGGTCACAATCAAAATTCACCTACATTTGCAAATGCTACTACGTAAAAGTGCTTTCACAAACAAAAGACCTACACACACCCACAAAAAAGACCTTTCACCATTTCTTAGAAAAATCCCAACCACATCTCTCTCTCTCTCTCTATCATTTCTACTTCTCTTTATCTTGTGAAAGGAGAACTGAGAAGAAGAGAAAAACAAAATCAGTCATTTTTTGCGGGATACACGTTTTTCATGGCTGTTGAAGCAGAGAAATCTGGTTCTGATGGAAAGCCATGGAGTCTTTGTAAAATGCCGTTTTGGCAAGGCAGAAATGGGGCGTCTTCCTCTTCATCTTCTTCGTTAACTTCTATGCATAATAATAGTCATAGCAATGCGCATCAACATTACCACCATCACCACCAGAATCAGACTCACCACCATCATCATCAATCTGTGGAGCAAACGAGCCTCCATTCTTCTAGTACGGTGTCGTCTGTCGCCAAGTCTTTCTTGCCCACTCGCAGGAGGCTCCGTCTTGACCCTCCCACCAAGCTCTTCTTTCCATGTATGTCTACCTTTTTTGAAAAAATCTATCTATTTGCTTATTTCTTGTTGTGAGCATATGGGTTTTGGGTGGTCTAAATTCTAATTGATCCAGAATTATTGCCACTTCTGTAATTTAGGAAGCAAAGGACTTCCTTTGCATGGTTAATCCAAATAAGAGATTAGAGTGCGTTTAATTTGCTAAAAGCTTATCTGGGTATTTCCCATTTTAGTCCTTCGAAATACAATTCCGTTTCTTTCTTTGTTTTCTTGATTAGTTGATTAGCTCGGACATAATGAGTTGGATGATTTTATTGATTTGCTTGCCAATCCACACTTCCTAGTAGGTTCTAGATTTTTTTTTTTTTTGAAATATTTTTCTTGGTTAATGATTTGATTGTGGAGGCTTGAAGCTTTATTTATTTATTTTCGTTAAATTGCATTAAGTTGGGACTTTGTGTCTTAATTGAGCGCATGAGATGTCCTGTCTCATTTGTCATTAGGCCCATCTGGTGTTTTCTTTAGTAAGATTTCATCCTAGAATATCTGGATTGTATTAGAAGATATAATGTTGGTTAAATCTTTTGATGATTGATGTTTGAAAGCTATATTTGTTTTTCTGCTAACTTATCTGATTGTTTAATCTCTTCTACACGAAGATGAGCCTGGTAAGCAGGTTAGAAGTGCCATTGGGATTAAAAACACAAGCAAATCTCTTGTAGCTTTCAAGGTACTAGTTTGGGGTTCAATTGTCTTTCCTTTTCTTCCTTGTTTTTAATTAACCTATTATTAGGTTATTTTACATATATAGCTGATGGCCAGAATTAAAAGAAGGGGTGAAAAAGAAAGAAATAAAGAAAAGTTAGAAAGTTCGTACATTGAAAAAGGTCTATAAATTTAGCAGCAGTTTGGATGGTAAATTTCAAAAATCACCTTAAGGTTGACATTTGGCTAGCACAAAATGGGCTTGATTTAATAGGAGATGCTTTTACATGAATCTTGGAACGAAATGCTTCAGTGTTCTGTAACTTTCAAGCACAAGAGTGGTATTGCATTTTATTTTTGTAATATTAACTGATTGCATTTCTTTTGTGTTAGTTCCAAACAACAGCACCAAAAAGCTGTTACATGCGTCCTCCAGGTGGTATACTTGCTCCTGGTGAAAGTATTATTGCAACGGGTAAATTTGCAATTCTTGACCTTTTTCATTTTTTCTATTTTTTCCACATCCTCCTATTAGGTATGTGATGATGTAAAATCAGGTACTAGATAGTGAGGCCCTACTTCTAACATTGATTGGCAGTATTCAAATTTGTGGAACCTCCGGAGAACAATGAAAAACCACTGGATCAGAAGAGCAGGGTCAAGTTCAAGATCATGAGTCTAAAAGTGAAAGGAGAAATGGACTATGTTCCAGAACTGGTACGTTTTTTCATACCTAGCCTGCTGTTTATATAGTTGCATCATCTAGTGTATTTTCTATGTTGGCTGCGCTTATTCTTATGGCTATGATTTTTTGATTTCGCTCCTAAGGTCAACTGAATTTAACTTACTAGAACTTTCAGCTTCTCTGAAAATAATATAAGTAGATACAGTGGGCTCAGCATACCGGGAATTGTTGTTGATATGTCTTTCTTATGGGAAAGACTTGTTTACTCATTGGTTTTTTCCACTCATTCTTGCCGTTTTAATGCTAAGTTATTTTCTTGAGTTGCAAATCAACTCTGTAAGATTTCATAGTTGTCGAATCACTTGCCCATGTTTTATGTTACTTTCAACCAACATTTATGAATTGATATTTAGATTTCAGCCAAATTAGGTGATGCATATAAGGGGCTCAGCTCTATTGAGACTTTTTTTATTGCATTGTTGGAAGATTTGTTAGACGGGTTTCCACTTTTGATATTTATTTTTATATTAACAGAAGGAGAAAATTGTGTGGTATAGAGTATTGAACAAACTCTGTCCTTGACAATCTTGTGCAGTTTGATGAACAAAAAGATCAAGTGGCTGTTGAGCAAATTCTGAGAGTTGTTTTCCTTGACCCCGGACACCCAAGCCCTGTAAGTGGATTAACAAATTACAATGTTGTCTTTCCACTTGCTACTCATTTACTTATTTGCTTGCTTTTTTATTTTCTTTGTTTACCAGATTAAAAGAATTCTTATTTCCAATTTGTTTAGGCACTTGAGAAACTCAAGCGACAATTAGCTGAGGCTGAGGCCGCACTTGAGACACGCAAAAAGCCTCCAGAAGACACAGGCCCCCGAATTGTTGGGGAAGGACTTGTCATAGATGAATGGGTGATGCGTTTGAAAATTTATCATATATCTTTAGTTTTTGAGCTACGTGGATTTGTCTTTGTGCATGTTCTGATTTCTGTTCAATCCCTTTCCCTTTGCAGAAAGAGCGGAGGGAAAGATACCTTGCTCGACAGCAAGTTGAAGGGGTTGATTCAGTGTGAGGTGATCATTTCTTTTTGTATGGATAGAGATTTCCATCTGTGAAATTAAGTTCTCTTTCCTGTTGATCTTCAAGCAAAGGTTGGTGCAACAAAATTAGACTCTCGAATGTACCATCGGAAGCATGTCTTGTTGCGGATAATGCTGCGGTACATTTTTGTTTGTAGATAGCAGGAATGAAATTGAAAACGCCAATGTTTATTTTGATAGCGAAATGTTGTACCTTTTGTGGATGGCTTTCATTTTCTTCACGAGATTTTGCAAACTATATATATATATATATAAATTCGTCTGTATCTACTGTATTCACTTCAAGTTTCCATAGCCGTTTTGGGATAAAAGCCTAGTCTTGAACAAAGAAGTTGCAAATGTTCAGATAACATATATATACAAACCAAATCTCATTTTACCTCACAAAATAAATAAATAAATAATTAAATAATTAAAAACAAATCTCATTTTTATAAAAAAATATTCCACTGCTTATGTTAAATTGAAACTTTTTGAACAATCTAGAAATAGTGGACTAACAATGGATGTGTACCCAACTATGTGATCATTATTTTCTCTCAGCAGATATAGAGAGCTTTAGAAAATTAGAAGGGTAATCTGCAAATCACACGAAAAGAAGATTTTGCCTATAAAAATATTGGTGTTGATAGCTTGGATGTGATCAAAAGTGTATTGGCAGCTCAGCTGAGGAGATGGCTAGAAGAGGAGGATATAATAATCTTGTTCCAACTTTTTCAAAGTATTTTGCAACTAATGGAATGTTTATTGAGATCTAGATACGGTTCTGATTTTCTTGGTCCACCACCTCTTCATAAAATTCCATTTCCACTTCTCTCTCTCTCTCTCTTTCAAATAATTAGGCATTATAGAGAGAGCCATAACATGTTATTTTGTTGGACGTCCCACTCAAATGATCGCATCTTGTAATTTTTCTCCCCTCTCACTGTCCTTTATATATACATATATATATATGAGTGGAATATCTTTCTTAGCCCTTGCAGATCTATGTTAAAAAGCATTTTTAGGTTTTATATTCTTTCTGTATGGTGACCACATTATACAAGTTGCTATCCTGGATGTATTTGTATATTTGAAATTGTTGAGATGACGCTGAATTACTTTATTTTCCATTTACCTTGTTGTCAAAATGATATGTTTTACTTTTCACAAAAAAAAAAAAAAGAAATAAATAAATAATATGTTTTATAAAGGCATATTATCATATGGGAAATAAAGGTAAACATGCTATATATAACATCTGATTTTAATTTATTTATCAAGTTTAATTAATTTATCTAATTAATTAATTACTAAAAATAAGTAAATAAAAAAACAAACAATTTTTATAAGATTCAGTTTTCTTACCCCTTAAAGTCATGCCCAAACAATGAACTTTTCATTAACTGCAAAACAATTATAAGAACTAATAGTCTTATGCAATTTGAAAATTCCCTTTCCGTTATTGCCGCTAGTCATCTTGAAACCTAACCAATAAACTCGTTCAGCAAGATCTTCATGCTAGCATATGTTAAACTTCTTTCAATTGTTTTTATCTTCTTCTAAAGACAACAAATCTCTTTCTCAAAAGATGAAACATGCAATGGCTTTAATAGTCTCAAAGTATGCTCTAATAATTCTATACTCCCTAAAACTACTAATTACGTTTTTGAGACTTAAATAAGTAGCAGCCAAAAATCCAAGTAAATCTCAGATTTAGAATATATTCAAATTTTAAATTGTTTCATGTGTTGTTGCAATATACCTTGAAACATTTTGAAATTTAAATCCTTTAGATTTATCCATTTAAGTCAAAACAGTGCTGCTTTAATTCCACTCATTTTTTCATACTAAATCTTCTAAAAATATGCCTTAACATTCAAAAATATGTGATATTTGATTTTAGAATATTAAATAGTAATCCTAATTCAAATAGAACTTAAAATCCTATTTAAAACTAGGATTTTTTTTTAATTTCAAATCTTAAAATTATCTCCGAATTATCCAGTCACAAATCTTCTTGATTAGATACTATTTTCCACATTAGTAATCTTGTAAGCATTTGTCATGTCAGGTAGTTCTTAATTTCAAAATGCAATATGTTTAAACAGACTTATGTTGTAATAAACTATGCAACATAAAACTTAAAAAACTGTCTAAAAAATTATCTAGTTAACAAATATTATTTTTGGTTTTTCTTAAATAATTGTCATAAATACCAACAATTAAAAAACCTAACATTATCATTACAATCATGACCTTATATTTGGTGCGTGTGGTCATGAGTCGAGTTGCCTTTGATTTTGTCATGGTTCTATTTTTATTTATTCAAAACGCAACGCTGGAAAATGTGTTAATGCAATATTTTATTAGAAGATCATTAACAGTAATAATCATTGATACATTTATTAAAAAACACATGTAAATGCTTATTTTCATTTACATATGATACATCCTGATGTTTGCCCTGCTAATATAAAAAGTTTTTCTTCCATTACTTTTCATACAACATAATATTTTTTTTTCCTACACGTAATTTGGTATGTAAAAACTCCAATTTTCATTTTATAAGAGAGAGAGAGGCATAATACCTCACAAGTTTTTGATGTGAGGCTTTACTTAAAAGAAATAGATGCGTATCATTTGTCTATAGTAACAAAATGAAAGCATATAAAATAAAATGAGCACTTGTGAGTTATGACAAAGATAATGGCATTATTAGTTATGACAACTTAATGATGATTTTATTCTTCAAATATTATTACCAACTTGTTTAGTGTACACCTCAACACTAATAAAGTTGTATTTTAAATAATCCAAATGGACATTTGATCGAGATAATCTATAAATTTATTACTAAATTAAAATTTAAGATATCTTGAGAGCACCCAAAATTTATGGTGTATAATTTTAATAAAAATAATACATAAATAAACTAACAAACACGTGGATGGTAGAATATGAAAAAATCTTTATTGATAGGATTATGTCCTAAGCCATTATATTTGAATTAGATTATTTTAACTTTTCATGCTTTTTTTTTTTGCGCGATTTTGATTAAATTAAACTTTAAAAAATATGCATTACAATAGAATTTAATAAAAAAAATTTTCAATTTTTAACAACTATTATGAATTAGGATTAATTAATTGCTGCTTTCTTAAGCATTTGGGACCTAATTTGAAACAAAAACAACAAAACAAAACAAAAAAATAGCGGCAAAAATTTGAAGACTATGTTTGGTGAGGTGGAAAAAGGAGAGAAAAGGATGGGAGAAACGATTTTGGAAAAGAAAATAGACTTGGTTGTTTGATAGCAAGGATTTTTTTTTTTTTTTTTAATGGAAAGATGTATTTATTCAATGGTCCACAAATGAGACATTACAAAGGGGTCCAAAAACTTGGGAAATACATCCATCCAAACCGAAGATTTCAAACTAGAAATAGCAGATTGAGTGAGGAAGTGGGCTATAGAATTCTTATGTCGGGAACCATGGCAAACATCACACCGCTCCTATTTGAGAAACATAGAGTCACGAATATCGTTAATGATATTTGCTTCAACCAAATGAAGAGCCACACGATCGAGCAAACCAGGCTTACTCACGTACCGCCGTACATTCCCCAAAATGGGGAGAAAAACATCGACGCATTCGTCTAGAAATAGTCCCTGCCATCCTTTTTTGGGAGGACTTGATGGATGTTGAGGAGCACTATCAACTAATTCCGTTGCACTGCAGAAAATCCCCAAGGGTCTTTACCAGCCGGCCGAGACACCACTTCAGTAGGACTTCTATGTTTGGCTTAAAAAACCAATGAATTCCTATCAAGCCACACAGACCAAAGTCCAAACAAAAAGCATCAAAATCATCCTTACTACACCGACCGGAGACAAACAAGCAAATTGATTTGCTTAAATGGGGCCCCCGTTGAAATTCTCTCATAATCGGCCAAAGCACCATGACACCATTATGCTCTTCTCCGAGCAACTCGCCTTTCGATTTCAACTCGATGCCCTGACTTGACCATATCTAATATTCATTTGGACCATAATTACTTGTAAAATTATAGAATAAATTAGGATCAACTTCCTTCCACTTTCTCCTTTTTTATTTTCATTTTTTATCACTCAAATTACTAGATAAGTTCGATGGCTTGGCTTCTCTATTGAAACGGTGATGATAATAGGAAGACTGACCTATTACCTTACAATGTTGTTGAACCTGTGTTTGTCATGATGAGCTTATGTAGTGGCTTTGTTTTCTACAATTTGTTGTGTTGCATATTTTTAGGATTGATAAGGCGATGTATTTATCAGGTAGGATTTACTTTTTTGTGTGTCCTTTTTATATTAAGTTTCTAATAATGAAAGTAGTTTCCTATCTTCTAAGTTTTTTTGTTATTCATTAGATCAATATCTTGGTAGTTTTTTTTATTTGGTTTTTGCTCAATTTAATTTTATTTGAAGTGAGTTATGACCATAGTGATAAATGGTCTTGGTTCTCAATTAATCAGAAGTTTCCATCGATTGAAGGAATTTTATAAAAAAAAAAAAAAAAACCTTATATTTACTTGATCTTGGTGAATTGAGATACTTTTTTGTTGTTAGGTCTCATACATATATCTATCTCTTTAAATTCTATCATAATATGCTGATAAAATCAATCTCGATAGGGATCATGTCTTATTTATTATAGATTACTGTAATCACCGGGAAAATTCATATTTCTTGAAAAATTAATACACAATGAATTTAAGCGTTAAAATGTAAAATTTAGTGATTTAATATTGTTTAGAATTAAAATAAAATGTTCTAACAATATTAAAGGATGAAAAATGATTAATAGTGATTTTAGGTGTGAGCACATGTGTACGACTCACAGTATCAAGAAGTAGGTCAATATGATATTATCTTGACATAAAACTGATAAATTTGGATTCAGTACTCCCAAATTTGTTAAGATAGCCTATCAGCATCCTCAAATTTGACAATTGAGCACAGGGTAATTTTTGACCGAGAATCCGCAGTATCGGAAACTGTTTAAGATGACCTCAGATCAAAATAAAACTGATATATTTGGATTCAGGACGCCCAAATTAATCAGGGAAGCCCATGTTGAAATTTTGGGCGAAAAAGTATATAAAGAGCGGAAAAAAGTGGAATTTTCTCATTTGTCTACATGCTCTCTCTATCTCCTCATTTCTCTTTCTTTCTCTACCCGAATGTGTACAGTAACCAACTTTCACATACGGCCTCCGTTCACGACACCGCTGGCACCGTTGGAAAGCTCTCGCCGAGCTGAGTTCAACGGTGGGTCGACGCGACGGAACGGCAGCCGCACGCCACCGCACGCGCCGCCCGAAGCTCGCCGGAGCTGAGAATTTCGAACGCCGATTTCTTCACTGTCCGGCCACCATTTGCCACGAAACAGGTCCCAAAAGATTCGTGGTGAAGAGTATTACAAAACCCATGCGGTGGATCACCTCAACACCGACAGAATTGCGCCGCCCGAGCTTTGGAAAATCCGACGAAACCTCGCCGTGGAGCCGCCGTCGAAACCATCGATTCCGGCCGAGTTAAAGCACGCCGTTGATGCAGAAATGACCGCAAGGTTGAGGGGAGCAAAAGCCCTCAACCAATTTCAGGGAAAAGGTCCGGCATGGCGGAGTTCACCGTCGCCGCCGTGGCCGTGACTTTCGAGGAGGTTTTCCGGCGATAGAGGTGTCGAATGGTGAAATTAAGACCACCAATGGATTCCTCTCGTCGAGATCTTCAAGATGGATTACCTACTGTAATAACCGAGAAAATTCATATTTCTCGGAAAATAAATACACAATGAATTTAAGCGTTAAAATGTGAAATTTAGTGATTTAATATTGTTTAGAACTAAAATAAAATGTTCTAACAATGTTAAAGGATGAAAAATGAGTAATAGTGATATTATGTGTGTGCACGTGTGTGCCACTCACAGTATCAAGAAGTAGGTCAAGATGATATTATCTTGACATAAAACTGATACATTTGGGTTCAGCACACCCAAATTAGTCAGGATAGCCTATCAGCACGCTCAAATTTGATAATTGAGCACAAGGGTCATTTTTGACCGAAAATTCACAGTATCGAAAACTAGTCGAAATGACCTCAGATGAAAATAAAACTGATATATTTGGATTCAGGACGCCCAAATTAGTCAGGAAAGCCCAAGTTGAAATTTTGGGCGAAAAAGTATATAAGGAGCGGAAAAAAGTGGAATTTCCTCATTTGTTCACAAATTCTCTCTCTCTCCTCATTTCTCTTTCTCTCTCTACCCGAATATGTACAGTAACCGACCATCGGAAACGGTGTCCGTTTTCGACACTGCCGGTGTCATCGAAAAGCTCTCGCCGAGCTGAGTCCGATGGTGGGTCGACGTGACGAAGCAGCCACCGGAGCAAGTCGCACGCGGCGCTCGAATGCCGCCGGAGCCGAGAACTTTGATCGCCGATATCTTTGCCGTCCGGCCACCGTTTTCCACGAAACCGGTCCCAAAAGACTCGTGGTGAAGAGTAGAACAAAATCCAGGTGTTGTTTCAGCCCAACGGCCGCCGGATCGCACCGCCCGAAGTCGCGACATCGCTGCCGTGAAGCCGCCGTGGAACTCGCCGTTTCCGGCGATGTTGAGCTGCACCACCGGTATAGAAATGGTCATCGTGAAGAAGGGAGCAAAAGCCCCAAGTCAATTGCACGTCACAACCCCGGCACAGTAGAGTTCCAAAGCCGCCGCCGTGACCGAGTTTTCGAGGGGCGATTTCCGACGATAGAGGTGTCGAATGGTGAAATTGAAGCCACCAATGGATTCCTCTCGTCGAGATCTTCAAGATGGACTACCCATTTGCCACCGTCGCCGCCGTCAACCGCCAGTCAACGGCGAGTCAACGCCGGTCAACGGCGACCGTTGATCAAATTTTGGAAGTTTGGCCCGTTAGCCTATTTTCGACGTTCCGAACGCATCCGCGGAGTCGGAATTTCAAGATGAGACCTCAAATATGAAGAACAAGGAATTAGGGTTTATGCCGTCGAGATCGGACTGCAATTCGGTATAAATCCCGACCCCTTTACGTTCCGCAATTTAATTGTTTGGGACTATTGTATGATTTTATGATTATTGGTATGAAAATTATGAAAAAGAATGTATGTAAAAAAAAAAAAAGAAAATGGCTGTAATGGAGAAAAAAAAAATGTGATAATGTAACGATTTTACGTAAACAGTATGAGTTTTACATAAAATCTAGGCCTCTGGTATAGTATGTGATAGAATTAGATTAGGATAGATGGTTTTCAGGCGTTTCCTAAACGCTGGAACCTCAAAAATTAAGGGGAAACTCTGCCGAAATTTCTAAAAACGGCATTAGGGGTAATATGGGAAACGAGAGGTAAAATATAATCGGGAAGGGAACTCGAGCCCCCTCGAGGAATTAGGGCATGGAAAAAGGAATGGGCAAGTTATAATTAGTAAACCGACCCTTCAAAACCCTAGAACGCAAAGAAAACATGAAACCGATTCTTAGGTCGGAATAGTACTTCCCGAAGGCCGGGAATGTGAAAATTAGTAAAATGATAAGAATTGATCCGTAAAAGGCCTGATATGATTTAAAAAGTTAATTAGATGATTTTGGGTTTAGAAAATTCAGCCTAAGTATAAAAAATGAAAATGTTATGATTAAACGACCCATTAGGGGTAAAATGGTCATTTTATCCAAAGATTCTCAAATTATGGGAAAAGAGCCCCAGTGACCTTGGAATAGGTTAATGAAGTTTGTAAAAGCCAAAATTGAGGTTTAAGTTATGAAAAATCACGTCAAGGGTAAAATTGTAATTTTATCAAAAGTTAGGGGTAAAATCGTAATTTTTCAAAAGTTGGATAAAAATTCGAAAATGGCCATTAAGGTTTAAAAAGCTGTCTTAAGACTATAATTAAGGGTTATAAGATTAGAATCAAGCTTTTTAATAAAATAAAAGTTATGAATGAAAATGTGATTAACGGACAAAGGTTATCTGTAGGAACCCGATCCAAACGCGACAAAGGACGTCGATGGATTCTAAGAAGAGGATAAGCACACTATGAGTAAGTTCAGACATTTACCCGTCTGCAACTATGAACAAGTTTATCGTGTTTATATGTTTTGTATGCAAATGTCATGATGTGATTTATGATGATACTATAGTAATACTATAGCAATACTATAATAATGTTAAAAGTTATGTTTTAATAAATAATTTATAAAAATATATATATATAAATATATGTATATATTGAATTACGAAGGAAATGTATTATAAAAGTTTTATGAGAATAAAGATGTGAGAAAGAGAGATAGAAGAATGGAAAGAGTAAGAATGAGAATGTTATGATAGAATGCATAAGAAAAAGATGAGATATGAAAAGAAAGAATAGGATGTTTATGAAAATTTTTATGGAAGTTAAGTTATGATTGATAGAGCAACGATAATCGGTGATAAAAGGAATTAAGAAAGATATGTTTTATGATAACGAAAGGATAGATGTTTTATGAAAAATGATATGAAAGCAAAGAGTTAGACAAGAAAGAGAAACAATGATAGGTTATGATGAAAGGATTAGACCATAACGATAAGATGTGATTGATGGAATAGAACGATAGGCTATGATCGATAGGGGTATGATGATAAGATACGGTAGATAGGAGGATACAAATAATAAACAGAGAATAATTGTCTGCACATAAATAAATGTGTTTTTGGTTGTTATGACGTGATGTAATGTGATGATATATAAGTAATATGCGCTATATATGCTATGCTAAAGTGTAATTAACATAATTCACACAAGTAAAGTAAAGAATTAAGAAAAGAAAAATAACGAAAGAACAAATATTCCATGGAATGTTCTATGAAAAATGAGAAAGGAAAGATGACGAATGTCATGAAAAAGATGTATAACGAAAAATCAATATAAGAAAAATAAAAGTCTACAAGATAATAAGACTGAAAACTTAAATTGTTGGCGTACCGGTCTCCCTACAAGGTCGAGACTTCCGGTCTATATCCTCTGTGTAGATGTGGCACTACCCCGAAGGTGCGGTAGATTATAGGATGGACCAACCCCGAAGGTGCGGTTTTTATGTGACTGTGAGGTAGGTTGGTGGGTCGCTCCCCCTCCTCCCACTGTCCGTGCGCAACTAGGTACGTCCAACAACGGGCCCAACCAAAGGAAAGTGGAAAGAAAGCAAACGAAAGGAGAGTGAAAAGAAAAGAAAGGAAAAGAAAAGGAAAAAAAAAAGAAAGGAAAAGAAAAGGAAAGAAAAGAAAAGAAAGGAAATGAGAGAGAAAAGAAAAGATACGAAAAGAAAAGAAACGAATGATATGAAAAAACGACATAATGAAATTGATGAAAAATAAATAAATAACAAAACAAAGTTTATAAGAACATAATAAAATCATATATGTGATGTGATGTGAATGACACGTTTTACGTGATGTTATGCTAGTGTGTATGTTACTAGCTTTTAAGATATGAAATGTTAAGAGATGATGACAAAGCGATAGAGAAGTTATAAAGGTTTAGAACAGAAAGTTAAGGAATGATAGGAATGAAAAGCAAAGAAATGAAGAGATTAGATTAGAATGATAAGAGATGATCGGTAGAATGATGGGAATGATTAGCGAAGAGATAAATGAGCATGAGGAAGCTCACATAATATGTTATGTTTCGAGGATATGTATAGACGATGTGTATGATGTGTATATATGTGATGTCATATATTCTAGTAATAATATATATTACTAGTATTTATAAGTTAATGAATGTATGTTTGAACTTACTGAGCATCTAGCTCATTAGTTGTTTATATGTTGCAGGTAAGCAACCTGTTAGTTTAAAGTAGTATGATGGACAACGGACGGATCTGCATGTGCCAAGGGACTGGGTGAGGGTATGGTACTATCATGAGTCTTTCGCTGAGCGTTCAAAAAGGAAGATGAAAGAAAGAAAGTTATGAAATATATGTTATAAGAGTATGATAGAGATAGGTATAATATGTAAGTTAAAAGAAAAAAAAATTGCTATAGAAATTACTTCCGCTTTAAATGAGAACGTTAAGAAAGGAAAGTTAAGTATGTTAAGTAAGAGGATGACGACCCATGAGGTTGCCAGCCATCGCGGTCGGCGTCAGAGCTCGACTGGTTGGTATGGTAACCTACGTGGGGGACGTCACACCCACTTTCCACCGTCGCTGCCGGTCAACGAACGGTCAACGGCGGTCAACGGCGACCGTTGACCAATTTTTGAAGTTTGGCCCGTCGGCCTATTTTCGACGTTCCGGATGCATTCACGGAGTCGGATTTGCAAGACGGGACCTCAGATATGAAGAACGAAGAATTAGGGTTTATGCCGTCGAGACCGGACTGCAATTCGGTATAAATCCCCACATCTTTATGTTCCGCAATTTAATTATTTGAGACTATTGTATGATTTTATGATTATTGGTATAAAAATTTTGAAAAAGAATGTATGTAAAAAGAAGAAAATGATTGTAACGGAGAAAAATAAAAATATGTGATAATGTAACGATTTTACGTAAACAGTATGAGTTTTACGTAAAATCTAGGCCTCTGGTATAGTACGTGATAGAATTAGATTAGGATAGATGGTTTTCAGGCGTTTCCTAAACGCTGGAACCTCAAAAATTAAGGGGAAACTCTGCCGAAATTTCTAAAAACGGCACAAGGGGTAATATGGGAAACGAGGGGTAAAAATATGATCGGGAAGGGAACCCGAGCCCCCTCGAAGAATTAGGGCATGGAAAAAAAGAAGGGGCAAGTTATAATTAGTAAACTGACCCTTCGAAACCCTAGAACGCAAGAAAAACATGAAACCGACTCTTAGATCAGAATAGTACTTCCCGAGGGCCGGGAATGTGAAAATTGGTAAAATGATAAGGATTGATCCGGAAAAGGTCCAATAAGATTCAAAAAGTTAATTAGATGATTTTGAGTTTAGAAAATCCAGCCTAAGCATGAAAATGAAAATGTTATGATTAAACGACCCATTAGGGGCAAAACGGTCATTTTGCCCAAATATTCTCAGATTATGGGAAAAGAGCCCCAATGACCCCGGAATAGGTTAATGAAGTTTGTAAAAGCCAAAATTGATATTTAAGTTATGAAAAATCACGTTAAGGGTAAAGTTGTAATTTTGTCAAAAGTTAGGGGTAAAATCGTAATTTTTCAAAAAGTTGGAGAAAAATTCGAAAATGGTCATTAAGGTTTAAAAAGCTGTCCTAAGGCTATAATTAAGGGTTATAAGATTTGAATCAAGCTTTTTAATAAAATAAAAGCTATAAATGAAAATGTGATTGACGGACAAAGTTTGTCTGTAGGAATCCGATCCAGACGCGACAAAGGATGTCGATAGATTCCAAGAAGGGGATAAGCATGCTATGAGTAAGTTCAGACATTTACCTGTCTGCAACTATGAACAAGCTTATAGTATTTATATGTTTGTATGTAAATGTCATGATGTGATTTACGATGATGCTACAGTAATGCTATAACAATGCTATAATGATGTTGAAAGATATGTTTTAATAAATAATTTATAAAAATATATATATATATTGAATTACGGAGGACAGATATTATAAAAGCTTTATGAGAGTAACGATGTGATAAAGAGGGATAGAAGAATGGAAAGAGTAAGAATGAGAATGTTACAATAGAATGCATAAGGAAAGAATATATGTTTTATGAAAGGTTTTATGGAAGTTAAGTTATGATTGATAGAGTAACGATGATCGGTAATGAAAGGAATTAAGAAAGGGATGTATTATGAGATCGAAAGGATAGATGTTTTATGAAAAATGATATGAAAGCAAAGAGTTAGACAAGAAAGAGAAACAATGATAGGTTTTGATGAAATGTATGTTGAAAGGATTAGAACATAACGATAAGATGTGATTGATGGAATATAACGATAGGCTATGATCGATAGGAGTATGATGATAAGATATGGTAGATAGGAGGATACAAATAATAAACGGAGAATAATTGTCTGTACTTAATTAAACTTGTTTTGTTTGTTAGTTATGATGTGATGTGATGATATATAAGTAATATGTGTTATATATGCTATGCTAAAGTGTGATTAACATAATTCACACAAGTAAAGTAAAGAATTAAGAAAAGAAAAACAATGAAAGAACAAATGTTCCATGAAATGTTTTATGAAAAATGAGAAAGGAAAGATAATGAATGTCATGAAAAAGATGTACAACGAAAAATCAATATAAGAAAAAAAAATAAAAGCTTACCAGATAATAAGACTGAAAACTTAAGTTGTTGGTGTACCGGTCTCCCTACAAGGTCGAGACTTCCGGTCTATATCCTCCGCGTAGATGTAGTGCTGCCCCGAAGGTGCGGTAGATTATAAGATGGACCAACCCCGAAGGTGTGGTTTTTATGTGACTGTGAGGTAGGTTGGTGGGTCGCTCCCTCTCCTCCCACTGTCCGCGTGCAAATAGGTACGTCCAACAACGGGCCCAACCAAAGGAAAGTGAAAAGAAAAAAAACAAAAAGAGCGTGAAAAGAAAAGAAAAGAAAAGAGCGTGAAAAGAAAGGAAAGGAAAGGAAAGTGAAAAGAAAAGAAACGAAAGGAGAGTGAAAAGAAAAGAAAAGAAAAGAGCGTGAAAAGAAAAGAAAGGAAAAGAGAGTGAAAAGAAAAGAAAAGAAATGAAATGAAATAATACGAAAAGAAAAGAAAAGTAAAGAACGATAAGAAAAGAAACGAACGATATAAAAGAATGACATAATGAAATTGATGAAAAATAAATAAATAATAAAACGATGTTAAAAGAACATAATAGAATTAATATATGTGATGTGATGTATTTGATGTTATGTGTATGATGTGAATGACACGTTTTTACGTGATGTTATGCTAGTGTATATGTTACTAGCTTATAAGATACGAAAAGATAAGAGATGAGGATAAAACGATAGAAAAGTTATAATGGTTTAGAACAGAAAGTTAAGAAATGATAGGAATGAAAAGCAAAGAAATGAAGAGATTAGATTAGAATGATAAGAGATGATCGGTAGAATGATAAGAACGATGAACGAAGAGATAAATGAGCATGAAGAGGTTAACATAATATGTTATGTTTCGAGGATATGTATAGACGATGTATATGAGGTGTATATACGTGATGTCATATATTCTAGTAATAACATATATTACTAGTATTTATAAGTTAATGAATGTATGTTTGAACTTACTGAGCATCTAGCTCATTAGTTGTTCATATGTTGCAGGTAAGTAACCTGTTAGTTTAAAGTAATATGATGGACAACGGAAGGATCTGCACATGCCAAGAGACTGGGCGAGGGTATGGTACTACCATGAGTCTTTCGCTGAGCGTTCAAAAAGGAAGTTGAAAGAAAGAAATTTATGAATTATATATTATAAGAGTATGATAGAGTTATAGGCATAGTATGTAAGTTAAAAGAAAAAAAAATTTTGCTATAGAAATTGCTTCCGCTTTAAAATGAGAATGTTAAAAATGGAAAATTAAGTATGTTTAGTAAGAAGATGACGACCCACGAGGTTGCCAGTCATCACAGTCGGCGTTAGAATTCGACTAGTTGGTACGGTAATGTATGTGGGGGACGTCACAATTACTCATTATTAGGTTTGAATTTTTTTGAGTTAAATGAAAATTTTCATTTAAAAAAGTATATAAAATTTCATTGCTTAAAAAGGTCGAACCCAAAGCACCAACATTTTTTTTTAGTTTCTTATTTAAAAAAATGATATTCTTAAATTAATTTCATAAATACCTTCCGAGCAGCGTACGTATCCTTGTTCAAAAAGCCCCTGAATGTATAAAAACGCTCAATTCATTCCCTGAGTTAAAGAAATGCTTCTAAAGAAGTCCTTTCGTCTACATCCATCTATCGTGTCTACATATATATATATATATATCTATATATATATTTATAAAGATTTATTATAAAGGAATTGGTTAAAATTTCATAATGATTATAATATAGATAATTAATATTAAATTAAAAAAATCATAATAAACGTAATGATTAAATCTATGAAGTATAATATAAAATTAATAAAATATGAAATTGTAAATTTAATTATTAATATAATATAAAATATTATTTATTTATTTATATTTTAAATGGAACGCATCTCCCTTCCCTCCCCCTTACACAAGCTGACACAAGCTTCCCTCACTCATTCTCTCACAAAACCACCATATAAATGCATTTTTGTAAACATCATGTCTTTCTTCAAAAACCCCATCGACTGTCTCTGAGATCAATTCTATCCGGTAATACTCTTCCGAGCCAGTCTCAACACGTAGTACTGATCATATAAGGTTATGAAATGTAAAGAAATGATAATTGAAGGAGTCAGAACTCAAAACGTATACATCCTCAGCAAAAAATAAGATCATATCCTAAATATTGGCAGTTCGCTAATTTTCGACTTTGCGTAACCCAACTAATATCTCATCATGTATAAAGCTCGAGTGGGCTAGCTGTTAAAGTTAATTATTTTGCTCCTAAATCCATTTTTCTCATTTTTGTTGTCTCCCGCAGGCTCAGCCACGATATTCTTTGTGCTAATGGTTTTTATTAGTTCCTAGAATGATCCCAAATTAAGCCCACGTTTGGGACAAGCTTTTTTTTAGCATTGTATTTAAATGCAATGTAATTTTCTCCCAAATACAAAAACATTTCATTCAAATACCAATCATATCACATTTTAAATCCAACACAATCATTATTTATTATTTCACTTTTTCTATTATTTTTATTAATTACATCATATATTCTCTCTCCCACCTTTTTTTCTTTCTACTTTTATCCATCACATCACATATTTATTATTAAAATACAATTCAAATACTTTTCTCCCAAACACACATTACATTCAAATGTAATGCTAATGCTTTTCCTCTAAATACAAATTGCATTCAATGTATTGCATTCAAACGCAATGCAAATATAATGCGTTCACCAAACGAACCCTAAATGCCATTTTGGTCCATTGCCCATAGAATGCGAATCATTTGTGGTAGCTTTGCAGGCGTTGCTTGCTTTTTAATGGCGGTGTCTATATACTCAATCAATACTCTTTTCTTATTCCTTAGGGAAAAAAAAAAAAATTCCGTCACTTTCTTTTATTTTAAGAATTATTCAATAAAGGAAATGTACTTAATCAACTTGCTTACAAGGTAACCAATGTAATAAATAATTGGCTTGTAGATGAAACATTTTCCTCTTATAAAACAAGATTTTCCTTTTATGAAAAAAAAAAAAAAAAAAAAACCCTTCTAACCACTGCTTATTATACTTTTGTGATATGTAAAACAGCACGGAGGGAACATGCGACTCATTTTTTTTTTTTGTTCTATTTTGAAAACTAGATATGAATGGAGGAAACTTAAGAAATGATCCTTTTTAATGCAGATATTTTAGATTTTTACTTTCTCATAATACTAATTCAGATTTTTTTCATTTTTTTTAATGTTTTTCATTCAAAATTTTTTAATTTTATTATACAATGATAAAATTATTCTAGATCTCCCTTTCTCTCTCCTCTCCACTCTCTCTCTTCCCCACTTTCTCCTCTCTCTCTTCCACGGCCTCTCTCTCTCTCTCCTCCCTTTGCCCCTTTCTCTTTTCTCCTCCTGGGCAACATTGTCGCCCTCATTGTCATCAACTCTCTATTGGAGCGTCACAGTGTTTACCATCGCATAGGAATCTCACGTCACAGTTGGAGATCTTTTTAGTTGGTTATGGGTAATTTAAAAAAAAACACGTTAGATCGATTTTAATTTATCTTAGAAAAAAAGAAAGTAAAAATCCTAAAGCTATTATAAAACGGATAAAATTTGAAAAAAGTGTTTTTTTTTTTTAGGCATTCCTTTAAATTTCCAATATAAATAGGTATGATTTTATATTAATATATACAAAAGCCCCCACTAACATATCAGTAAAAGAAAAGTTATAAAACCCGTTTTATTCGGCCCCCATTAACATATCAGTCCAATAAAAGTTATAAAGTTCATGTTGTTCAAGTAGTCCGAGACCTTATTTAGAAAGAAATAAAGCAAAACCTCAATTGTAATACATTAATATCATTAGTTTTTTTTTTTGTTGATTTTTTGTATTTTAGTTGATAGCTCCTATTGACCTATATTCTTGACTACATCCCTGTGTGTAAAAGTATAAGATTAAAAAAAAAATTAGAATAAAATAGAAAGATTATTTGGATGTACAGACGGTAGCGATTTGAGTGGTAATTCTACTATCAAGCTGCCACTTGATAACCAAAATTTTAATGGATGAAACTGATTTTAAACATTATTTAATATCTGAAAAATAAGTTACATATATATATATATCTTCTAACCAAAGTCTTCCCCAAAAGATAATGTTTATTTCAAGAGCATGCATGCAATACTAAATGAATTGATCTTGTTTTCTCTTTGTTGCTTATAACACAATATCATTAGACAGATTTTTTTTTTATTTTTTATTTTAGAATGATGCTTCAAAATCCACATAATCTAATAAAATTAGATATAAAATTACCTTAAACTATATCTATAACTACAGTTATAGATACATTTGGTTAGACTAATAAACTAAATCCAAATCCTAATGCAAGAGAAGTGGTTGGAATGTACTAAACTTTTGTCCCTAAGCCATAACAAAACAAAACAAGCATAAAGTCCAAGCGCAAGTTCCATAATTCATCATCAGAGTTAAAGAAAGTCTGGCCCATTTGGAATATAGTGGCTTACTCATCAGCCTGTAATGGCCAAAACTGTTGTGCGTTAAAAGACAATAGGAATCGTGGGACCCTGGAGAACAAGTCCAGAGTGGGACCCCCACTGTGGCACGTGATGGCCCATGCCCTCAAACGTCTGAGTCATTTGACCTCACCAATTGTATCTTGTGTGAAATTTATATACATAAATAGTTTACGAGTGGAATTTAAAATAAAAATAAAAATAAAATTAATTAATTTAATTATAATTTTTATTAATTTAAAAAAAATAGATAGGATATAAATAAGCAAAATCCAAAAGGGGCTGTGGAACTAAAAGACAAAAGAGCACAGTCCAACGTGTGACAAAGAACAAGACGAGAGAGATGATGGTGGGAAACATGGGACCCAGTTTTATGGTGGAGTTTAACTGGATGCATGGAGATGAGTCATGAGATGTCCTCCGCAGCTTTGGGATAAGCCCGCCACCTGCCCCTTCCTGTTTCTATTTGCTTGCATTATTGACTCCTCCATCCCTCGATAAAATAAAAATAAAATATAATAATTTCGTCGTGTTTTCCCTCCATCTCACCAATTTTCAGGTATCATTTTTCATAATAATTACGGCCGTTTAAACTATTCAATGTTTAAGTTGATTTTAAATTTAATTTATTTAATTAATTTAAAATTTAAAATCAATCCATCTAATTAAAATTTAGATGAATTAAATAAATTAATAAGATTAAACATAATAAATAAATAATAAAAAATAAATATAACTAATAATTTAAGATAAAAGTAAGAAATATATAAAAAAAATTAACTTTTATAATAATATGTTTTAAAATTATCTCATAAATTATAAACTAGTATAAAAAATAAAATATATATATAAAATAAATATAAATATAAAGGTGGCAAACTAACAAAACAAATAATAATAAAAACTTATTCGGTATGAAATATAATAAATTGTCAAGTAACTAATATAAAATATAAGACAAGTACTATATATTATTAGAAATGAAAATATTTAATTATATATATAAATAGATTCGATGAGTTTTGGTCAAATTGAGTTTAGAAAAACTCAACTCAAATTTATCCAATTAATAGTTATGTTGTGTAAGTTGAGTTAATCTTTTAATAAAGTTAATCAAGTTCAGATTATAATGAGTTAAGTTAAATAGATTCATTGTTTTCATTGTATTATGTGGTTTTTTATTCACCGGTTAACAATAACTAATTTTTAGGTTATAACCTTTCTTCTCCCCTTGTTCTCCTCCTTTAATGTAAGAGGTGAGTTGTTATAGTTTTAATGATAAATACTTTTTATTAATGTAATAATGATATCAATAAAATAATAATAGAATCACATGGAGTATTGAAATTAAAATTAGAATCAGTATATGTTTGATTGTCAGTTCTAATTTAAATGTAGGTTGACTTAAGTTAAAATAGACATTTAGTTTCAACTTGATAGATCTCCTTTTAGTAACTTTTTATCTTTCTTTTTATTATTTCAATATAATTTTCAATATAAACTTAAACAAAAATTTTACACACCAACTTATTTTAAGCTATATTCAAGTTAATTTTGAGTATTAAGGTAAGGGGATAACGCTATTTTTCTTGTAATGTTGCAAAAAACTTTCAAAATTGTTTCAATGACCTAGTCAAACATTTAGCTCAAAAAAAAAAAACTTTTAGCTTTTTTTTTTTAATATTAGCATGTTTGTAGGAATGGTTTTTATGTTTTCATTTTTATTTTTTACACAGATAGGAATTTTTTTATTATTATTATTATTATTATTTTGAACTGCTATTATTAGGAATCTTAAATTTATCAGAAAATTTGTCCTTTTCACCAAACAGGTAATCATCAAACCTTATCTTTTTATTTACCATTGTACTATTTTTTCTCTTTTTAAACGCCTTATCTTTATATATAGTAAACTGACGGGGACACCATGCCCTCGTTCCACCTTTAGTCTGTTCTTATTATTTTGTCATAGTCAAGAGAAAAGGACCCATAATTTCCCATGCAAGTCTACAGTATAATTATAAATAGCAGGGGCGAAATTTTCATCCCTAATAATAAATTTGTATTACTCGAAAAAAAAACAAGTATAATTATCAAAAAAATTAAATTGTTCATTTAATTTTTAATTTTTTAAGAAATTGTAATTTTATCTCAACTTTTCTTTATATGGTTAAAAGGTCTCCTTTTTTAATTATAGTTAAAAGGTCTTCGACTTTAAACAAAATGCAAAATGACCATCTAGGCATAACTAAAAAATTACATTATTTAATTTATACATGTCCTCCTGTAAATAATCTATTTCATCGAAATTTTTAATTTTTTTTATAAAAAAAATAAAATTGCATATTTTTAAAAAATTTAAAGGGTAGTTTAAAATTAAAAAAATATTTTTTAAATAATTTTTTTTATCTTATCATCATTTTTTATTATTTAAATCTTTTCAAACTTTAAAAATTTATAACTTTATGTATATAAATTTAAATAAGATAATTTTTTAATTATATAAAATTTTAAATAAAATAAAATGATATTTTTAAAAATATTTAAATTTAATATTTTATATTTCAAAAAAAAAATTTCTCTAAATATAGTTTTCAAAATAACTTAAAAAAAAACTTTAAAAAGATATCCATACGAGTCCTATGAACCTTTTAACCAAACCAATTCACTAAAAAAAAAAGAAAAATTCAGTGAGACATCGATTTCTCTTGAGACGATAATATCGCGCTTTTATTATTCTTATTTTATTAAGGCGCATCATAGTACAATGACACCAAAAGAAGAGCAAAAAACCAGCCTTATCCAAAAACCACTTCCGGTTTTCACTTTTCACAAAACTGCCTTCTCCTTCTCCACTTTTACCCCTTAATATAAATAAATCCTTATCCTTTCTTTCAGTTCCACAGACTTTCTGATTTGGAAATATAATCAGAAGATCAAGCATTTTGTGCCAATTTCTCCGAATCGAACCGAAAAGAAGATGAATTACCTTCATCGGATGTGGATCGCAGCGAGCGTGGCCGTCGTCCAAGGCCACACGGACCAAGGGAAGTGGAAATCTGGCCTCAGATCTCTCCAGCTAAACAGGAGGAGGTCCCCCGGTGGAGAATCCGCCGCTACCGGGTCGCTCGCCGGCGCGATCGGGACGGGCTTGTTCGGTCTCGTCGGGAATTGCGAGGACCGGATTAGGCAGGCCGACGACTCTCTCCAGAAAGTCATGTACTTGAACTGTTGGGGCCAGGGCTGAAGAGAGACGTCGCTGGAGATCTCGAGTCTCCCACGGGAAAGGTCGCTAGGTTGCGGAAGGTTCGACGTGCGCTGATGAGTACTCGCCGGTGAGAATGGTGAGTTGACTCGGGGTTAACTAAGTTAGGACGGGCGAGTGGAACGTTGAGCTCTAATTGTAAAAAGGGGGATCTGGAATATGGATAGGGATAGATTGGAGGTCGATGTAAATAATTTGTACAGAAAGAAGAACTAAATCAGCTTCTTGTCATCATATATAAAATCGAAAGCTCAAATCTTCTCCATATCGTTGTGCAAAGAAGTCTTATTTTTTCCCTTCTCTTCTTTTCTTTTTGTTGAAGCTTAAAGATCTAAAATCTTTTGGCTTCTACGTCTGCGTGAATTTCAGAACTGAATAAGCAGGCATGGATGGTGAAACTTTTGGCTCAACTAAATTGGAATGTCAATCTGTTTACAAAAGAGTGCAAGATCTGGGAATTTTGTTTCCTTTCTTTTTTTTTTTTTTTTTGGTTTTTTCGGTAAAGAAAAATGCTTCGGAGCTTAATTACTCCAACTCATAAGGCGAAGACAACATTTGTGTCAACTTTGCGGTTTGTTAAGCTTAAGCACAATTTTAACAAGGGAAATGTTCCATGAATTTAGGACTTTAGACAAGAAAAATTACGACTAGGCAAAATTCTCAAGAATGCTATGGCCGTGAAGGGCACAAATGTTGGCAAGAGAACAAAATTCAAAAAACAGTAATTCATTGTAATTCAATACTAAGGCAGTTTATACAGGGGGAAGAAAACTTGCCCTTCTTCTGTTGCTTCTTTGTCTTGTAAATATGATTGGAGATAAATACTCTTGTGCTCACAGAGGGATGATTCAGTTCATTTGGAAGTTACATACTGCGGACAATCAATTTTTTCAGGGAGGAAAATAAAAACACCCAGCAAAAAACGCTGAATAACAATACCAGTAATTATACAACAAACAAAAGGAATAGAATTACAGACAACGGAAGAAAGGTGAAAAGCTTCCATAAACGTGAAGAAGACAGCCTTAGGGACAAACAGGCAAACCCGAGCAAGCATCAAAACGAAGGGAAGATGATCACAAAGGCAAGGAAAGAGTTCTCTGGCCTCCCAGATTATGCTGCGGTTTAATCTCCCATGAACTAATCTGCCGTGCTTCTTCTGGGAGGATAAATGGCAAAGATATTTCACGAATCATCAACTCCCCGCAAAATGGGCATTCACCAGCTATGGCATCGTCCAACTGTGACCGAAGCTGCCGAACAAAAATCTCTCGGTTTCAGTTAGTACATGGAAGTTACCTAGTTCATGAGCCAACTAAAACCAGCGTATAGGCATATTATTGTTCATTAACGCCTGATCCTCAATATTGACAAGGCAACAAAAGTTTCCAATTTTACCTTCACGAAGGAAACTTTTGTTATGAAAATTGTTATCAGAAAAAGATGATCAGTGACTGTAATATAACCGTTTGAGAACAAAAGATTATATTACTGGTTGACAAAGAAACAAGCTGGAATCATAATGCTGACCTTATCTACGGGCATCATGCTAGTGATAGAATCCTCGGTTAGACTATTATTGGAATCCTTTCTAGTCTCCCCACCAAGTAATGTAATTTGCTTCTGTAAATCAAGTATATATTCCGCCTGTGATATTAACCAGGGAAGAACTACAGTCAGATTGAACAAGAAAGATCGTGGTACTGGAAATCACTTTCAGCAAATAGATTTTAATGCGGATCCTACTAGCAAATCAAAGAAACAAAGTTAACAACAAACCCTGGCAAAAGTCAAAAGTACAGCGACTTACTTGAGCTTCAGTGGTACAACGTGTCACATGAGCAATCAGGCAATGTGCATGGAAGGCATGTCCACACGGAAAGACATAGAAGGGTGCCATTGATCCTACTGATGTATATCCTCGGGACAGTTGGAACTCTCGACCCACCATTAATATTTTGCGCTTACATACCTAACATTACAGATTTTTTCGACTCATGTTTCAGCTACATGGAAAGGAAAACAACTCGGATATGAAAGATAGCTTGAAGTCCCAAGGTAAAGTTAAAAAGATCAGGAAGAACACAGTTGGACTAAAATAGTTCTAATGTAAACCTCGGGTTGAAAATAATAAAAAATACATTTCTACCCAACTAAAAGAGAATGCACGATGATTGTGATGCAACAGATATACTCAAGGCCTCAACAGAATATTCTAAAACAACATGTACACAGGAGCATAGATCAGGCAGACTTGTTTTGGAACTTCTTAAGGTTCTGTTGCATGTTTTTAACTTAAAAAATCTAGTAGTTAATCAATTCATCAGTGGCAAGTCAACATGAGAACGACCAATACCCCACATTCTTCATCACGTTCAATCACAGCATATCTTTGAGCAAGTGCGCTGATATCATTTCTGATGTTGTCTGCACCATGTGTTGCATCATTCATCTCCTGTTTCAGTTGTTCAATTTGCTTGTTGTAATCCTCTAATGATGAGCAAATCGCCTCCTGCAAAAGTACACGAGGGTTTTTCATCCACTAGAAACAGAAATAGAATGGTCTGCCAACTGTGCATTACAAATTTGTAACAAGGAATGCATGGTATCAGTCTCCAAGAGCAAGAGAGAGTAGGAACATAGGATAACAATCTATAGAGAGAGAGAGAGAGAGATAGCAGTTTGGCAGATCAAAAGTAGCTCAAGTAACTTTTTACCTTGAAGTCATCAATTAAGGCAAAGTCTGGAAAGAATGGTAATATATCTTCGATCTTTAAAAGGCCATCAGTTTCCTTGAGAAATGCTATTGCCTTGCGTATGTTGTCCCTTTTAGCACCCTTTTCCTGTTCAACAACATGCTTTGCCACCATTAACCAAAGCTTCTTCCTTAGGTCTTCGTCATCCTCAACTTTATCAGCTTCAGCCATGGCAAGCTCCGGGTCAACCTAAAATATGGGACAAAGTACTTAACACAGACACAAATTGGATAATGAACTAAGTAGTCTGGAGTAAACCACTGATATAAAATAATTACCTGAAGGGCAAGAGCAACTGCTTCTTCATGCATAGACATCATGCTGTATATATGAACACATGCACGCATTCGCTTTTCCTTCAGGCAAAGGCGCAAGGCATACTTCGGATCATAGAAAAAATCAGGACCACCTTCCCGCCCTTTTCCAAATTTGCATTGTAGGAATCGCAATAGTGCACTATCGTCTTCCTGGTTATGCAAGAAAAAAACAGAATATCATCATTGATGCATGGCTGTCTACTTTTGACCACATGCTATGAGGTTAAAACAACATAGATTAGTAAGAATTTTTTTTTTTTTAATTCAACTGCAAGGAAGTCATACATCTTATGTTTCCATAGCAACAACTAATAAATTAGTCCATTTAATGTATAAAATATAAAAACAAAATTTATGTTTTTACAGGGAATAAGACTTATATTTAAGTCACTTTTATATCAGGGTTAAGCCTGAATAGCTTCCAGTACATGTGAAAATGGTCCACCAAAGTCCCAAAGACACAAAACTGATTTAGATAATTTGTGGATCCTCATTGAAATGTGACATACATTTCTGTCGATAGGTTTTCTTGATTGTACTAAAAGAACCATAGAAAAGTACAAATCCTTTGCATCTTTTTTCCAAAATAAATAGAGCATTCTGAAAATTTGACTCAAGTGCTCGGAACTCAGTAAATAGACACATAGAATGACTAATGCACATGAAATTAGCAGAGATTGATTTGTGATTCTATGGCTAATGTGTTATACAGAAGAGCATGTAAAAGACGTGCAGCATAACAGTATATTTAATATTTAAAGAAAATAAATTCAGAAAGTCAAATGTAAGAATGCCAACCTGCTTAGCATACAAGGAGAGAAGCAAGTTGTGGACTCCAGGGTCCTCATTGTGCAAACGATGAACACAGTACTCCAAATATTTGATCACTTCATGGGTTTCGTTCCTGCATGCAAAATAGACCAGGAATTGGTGTTATTTAATATATATAAAAGATTTAATAAAATTCATAGCCACAGAGGAAATATAACTTCCAAGCATGCATGTGGTATGCATCGAACTTGATCATAAACATGATAGAAAATACAATCAATTAAAGGTGCATATACAGTTTCAACTTACTTTGCATGAGGTTCACTTGAATAACGCATCATAGCAGGAATCAGTTTCCTTGGGTTGAGTTTGTTCGTGGTCAACCATGACTCCACAGTTTCGTAAGCATCAAGCATGATCAGATCTGGTGCAAACTTGTACTGCAAGATAATAATCACAAGATATCATAATGACGACACAAATTATTTGCTAATAGAAGGTACCTTGTTTTGAATTCTTGAACATCATCTATACCTGAAGGTCTGTAGGAACAGATGGTTTTTGTAGCACTTCCAATGCTTTCTTTGCTTCACCTTGCTAATTTCAGAACCCAAAAGGGAAAAAATTGTCAGACTCAGATTAATAAATTGGACAAATGCCTCAGAAATAGAAACGAACTGATAAGCTCATGGGAAAAAAAGGCTGATAAGCTCATAGGAAATTAAAAAAAAAAAAAAAATGAAAGCCGTCTAATAGTAAGTAAGAACAAGAAAGTTCCTCTCCTGATAAGGAAAAATAAAAAATAAAAATATTTATGTGGAAAGTGTATCACTATATTTTGTGCATAGTCACAGACTGACAGCAATTACACTGTGGAGAGACGAAATGAGGTGTGTGTTCACAGTAAAGTACGTATGTGTGTGCTGACAGAATTACATATATAAACAGACTAGAAGTACAGGACTGGGAGGATAACAAGCACCTATGTAATAGCAACAATAGATAAAATGACAACAATAACAACAATGAAAAATGGAATGAAAAAAAAAAATAGCACCTGAATGTAATGGTGAACTACAATTTCATATTGCTCCTTTAAACTGGCGAAAAATACCAATTCTTCAACCCGACCGTAACTGCAACAAATTTCTAAACAATTTATTCCAGAGCTCTTTCATCCAAGAAAAAAATGAAAATATTGGTCTCTGCTAACACAAAGCTATTCGAAATGTTCAAGAAAGACATGACTGAGAATAGAGGATTGTGTCAAGAACTACCTCTCTAAAAGTTTCATTGTAGTTGCCTCATCCAATACATCCTTGCTATCACTTAGAAAGGCACGAAACTCTCTAATTATCGATTGGTACTCTGAGTTACGGTTATCCAAGGCAGTGTCATCTTCCAAGAGTAGTCGATTTATCTGAAATTGAAAAATAAAGTTCGAAAGTATATTTAAAGCAGCAGCACACACTATTTTCACAAACATCTTCTATGCAATTTATGCAGAAACATAAAAATACAAATGTTCTACCAGATGAATATGTAAAGGAGTCTGTGTAGTTGTACACATTCTTGAACAAATATAACGTTGTAGCTTTGACTTTCTTACACTCATTATGCATAAAAAGAATCCGTGGACTAACTAAATGGGCAACTTGATTTCTCTACCTTCCAAGTGCAAATTACACAGCTTGCAAAATGTCGTGAAAAAAGCACAAACAAAAAAAGTAAACCCAGATAATTTTAATCAAAATCAAGGCAAAAGAAGAAAAACCTTGTCCAAGTATAATTCAGTTGCCCATGTTGATATCATTGTTATTTGGCATTTATCATCTTTTGAAAGATTATCAAGCTTCCGCAGTAAAAAAGTCCTCAGAGCATCCTGCAAGTGGCCATAGTGAATTATAAAACTAAAAGGAGATGACCAGATGAACAAGAACATAAAAATAAATTATCCTGCAATTACCTGTTCGTTCACACTAATAAACTTCAAAGTAATATCCTCGAATGATAAAATATAATTGATCTGCAAAACACTCCCATTGAATTAAAAAAAATATATATATATATATCTATCCATGCGAAGATAGTTTTATAAGGTTTATGCATTAAATATGCCAGTGTGCATAGAAAAATTAAGCTATAAAAGCTAATTATACATGGTAAATATAGAAATATGTGTTTTCTGTTATAATTTAAAACAACAATAAATGAAAAAGATGCTACATGATAAGGATGGCAGGTAATCCAACTTATATAGTCATATACATAGTATATTGGACCTGACATGGTGTGGTTTTGTAAATTTCTACATTGACTTAATATACAGCTACGTCACAAGGTACAATATATTGCATGTCCTTAAATTTTGCAGTAAAGTTGTTGATTTAGTGTTCATCAAACCATGGACAACCGTTTAGGGTGGACTATAGCCACAATTCCACGTCTTTAAGATCTTGATTGGCAACACACAGGGGAATGTCCAACAACATCTTCACCATGTGCATAAAAAATCAAGTTTACCAATAAGAAGAAAGGAATGGTTTTATCAACATACTAGATTAAATACATTAACATAGGAAGAGCAAGAATGAAAAAAGAGAGAATTCACTTTTGAATAGAAAGATGCCGCTCGAAGATAATCCTTGGAGGCAAATGCAGCTTCAGCCTGCATCAATATTACTTCCGTTATATACTACCGAGATGTATAATAAATAAAGGAATCAACAAAGGATTACAAAGTTGTAGGATGCTCAAAATAACTAAAAATAAAAACTGCAATTTAGGTATAATCAGAACTAGGTGTTACCTGCAACAGATATACTTGGTCCCTTTGCAGTGGGTCACGACAATTTGCTAAAGCTGCAGCATAGTCATCCATGTCCAGATAAACCTTCCACATATCTCGGCCTTCATCATTGACAGACACCTACTAATGTTCTCGTTACCTTATGTACACAAATATTTACTTTCCAGAGCAGCATTGAAGGAAAACGCCCAAAAGACTAAGTTGTCAAGAGATAAAACCTGAAAAATGGAGCTTTGGTCATATGCATAGAACAGCCCAGCTGTGGCATCACTGCATAACCCAATTACACCCCTTGAATCTGAATCTGATGTCTGCTCAAACTGAAGTTCCTCTATGATTTGTTCACTAATTCTGTTTACCACCTACAAAACATTTATAATCCCAGAAAATAAGTCAAAATCTGATTAGAAAACATGGATAAAACTTATTCAAAGATAAAAAAGGCCTGCTGATACTTAAAATTAAACATAAGTAGTCCCAAATATAGTGCTAATTGCAAGCATGGATACTGTCACAGATATAAATCAATAAAAAGTGGCAGTTACAAACATACCTTAACCTTGTTTCCAACAAGAAGCAAGAAATGAAATTCAGAAACACCCATAGAACTGGGTTTCACAGCTTCAGCACCTTCAGAAAGGTTTGAATAGTTCAAAAGAGCCTTGTTTTCCACAAAGTTTTCATCACCATTTGGCGAACTGTAAAAAAGTTTTCCAAATACTGGAGTTGGGAGACGTTTTACTGAGAATTGCACTTAATTAATTAAAAACAACGACAAGAAGGTAATGCAATGATACGTTGAAGAAGAAAGCCACAAAACTAACAATAGTACAATAAATACGATAATCTAAACAATGGCTTCTGTTGTCACTGAGGCAAGAAGTTATAAAGTACCGCATTCTACCTGTGCTGTGCTCCAAAGTTTAGACCACCGTGATAAATACCAGCACCAGAAAGCCATGCAAAATGTGTAGCTCTTCTTTGCTTGATATAGAAATGCAGTTCACTGAAAATAAAGGAAAAAAAAAAAGTTAAACTTATGGTCTGAAGGCATCAACGACAATGGAAGATGATTATGGAGAAACCATTTATAACAACACAGTATTCACTATAGTGAAGGATTCTCTAAAATGAAATATCAAATATTTAAAACTTCATAAATTGTATCACCTAATTCTATAAAAATAAATAATTAATAAAAATAATAATAACATAAAAAAAAAATCAAAAAACAAAGACAAAAACACTTGCCTGTTTGGAATTTCACCTGGAAGTTCCATGAAGTGCACAGCGCGATCCACATAACTTGAAAAAATAGTCTAAAAATGCACAACAATTAATAGCAAGGTTACCTTATACAATGTAAGAAATCAAGACAAAGGGCTTAAACAAGCATGAACGTCTATAACCATATTTATCTGTTGTATATAATGTGAATGCATATTTGCCTACTGTTGCTAGAAAGCATTAATTTTTTGAATTGATGGTAAAAGAGGACAAATAACCAGTGTACAGACCTTTTAGTTCTTACCCCATCTCGTATCCCCACAAATTACCAACCACTGGCCAAAACTCCAATTAACAATACGACATGCACTTTATGACCAAATGTAGTTGGATATAAGATTTATATTTACCTCTAGAGATCCAAAACCGGTGAAAGAATATAGTCGTGTGGGAGTGACAGCCATCACATAATATCTGGTTCCACTCGGAATGCTAGCAGTTTCCATCTGTAAACAGGGAACAAGAGCAAGACGGTGATTGTTACCACTCCATCGATAATACGAATTTCCATAGTATACATGCCTGCATGTGTAGGTTACATAAGCAGCATGTATAAACTAAAATATACAGCACAAGAACACACTAAAATAATCTTTAATAGTCTCAAGAGAAACTTCTAGTTGTTTTTTCAGCATAAAACAACGACATGGGGGTTGAATCTAAGTTAGTAGAGAGAGACAAAAGAAGACACAAACAAATGGAAACCAAGAATTAACTCCCCAAAAGAAAAGGAAGAGTACCTGCAGACCCATGAAGGCTTCAGGAAGTTCTCTTAGTTCAAACAGAAGCTTAACATACTTCTCCCTTTTATCCTTCTCATCCACCGCCATCTCATGAAGCTGTCCATTATCTGTACCTAGGATCACTTCCTTTGTAGAAGCTGCGTTTCAAGAGATTAAATTAGGCAGCAGGCAAAAGAAAACCAATATTGACAAGAACTTTTCCCAAACATCTCAGGCAATAAACCGTCTTGGATATCAAATCATTACCTTCGGTAATCTGCTGTCTATTCCAGGCAACAGCGTTCACAAGAAGACCTCTTAATTTGTTTAAAAGACGGGGTTTATTCCATTTGGCATGAGTGTAAAAAGTATCGGCACCCCCAATTCCAACAACTGTGGCAATACAATGGCTCCCTCCAGGATCAACAAAAACCCTGTGGATTGATTGTTCCCCGGGCCGACCCGCCGAGAGATCGATGTCTACAGTTCAAGCATTTAGGTAGCCATTACTAGACTACTTATCCAATTACAAATACCAAGCAGTTTTCAATAGTTCTGCAATTGAGCTCATATCAACCTAGAAAGTTTTGACGCAGCTTTGCAAATAAAATTAACAACTACTCAATACCTAACATCAAATTCAATTTAAGCTTCACATCAAGAAAAAAACTTCAAAAAGGCGAAATTTTGCTTTTTTTTTTTTTTAACGGTTTCAGGAACAAGAGAGATTGGATTTGCTGACTAGGTTTATGAACAGAATCAAAGGTAATGCAATGGCGCGGGGGGATTAAGAATATAAAGTACCGTTTGTATCTCCGACCCCAAAGTCATGGCGGATGATCCAGCCCTTGCTAGTTCCGATGACGATGACGTCATTTCCGGCAGCCATGCAGGTGACGACGCCACGCCCCTTGGCGGCGTGTCTTTCCAGAACATCAACCGTGAAAACCTGTCTCCCTGGATCCATTTCCGATTCCGAATCCGATTTCGAGAAATCGAACGCTGGATTCTGTATTAGTAGAGAAAATAAACCCTAATTATCCTTTTTGGTCGGGTTTGTCTGGAGTGAAATGTGGAGGCTAGGAGAGCAATTGGCCGGCGATCAAAATCGGAAATTGCAGAAAGTTCAGAGCTTCCGAGCTTTTTTGATCAACAATTTACAATATTCGGAGTTTGTATTATCAACGGCGTCGTTTTGGTTCCGATTGACGGTGCTCAAACGCAACGTTTCTGCCACGTAAGTGCAACGCAAGAGCGAGTAGCAGACAAGTGGCAACTGCGCTGTTGGCAAGGACACCGAGATGATTTCTCTCTCTCAGTTAGGATATTTTTGTTTTTGATTTTATTTTTTAATTTAAAAGCATAAAATTGGAATTATATACTTTTTAATAAAAAAAAGTATAATATTATTGTTGGACTATTTTTAATTATGAATTTTTTTATTTTAATTTAATTTTTTAAAAAATCAATGCGATTTTTATAATAAATATATATTTTTGATCATATTTAATCATAAAAACTATATATTATTTGTATATGGTCTCTGTAATAAGAAAATCTTAAAACATGAAGATTATATTTGTGCTTCATTATCTTTTAGTAAAATATATATTTCATTATAATTATTATATTGTAATACCACACAATATTTCACTTATTATATTATTTTAGGATATGTGGTAAAATACCTTTTTTAAAGTAATTTTTAAATAAATATAACAAACTTTATTAAATTAAGAAAATAATTATATTTTAAAATTTATTACAAATATAGTCTAACAATAAATTTATATCTGATTTTATTAAAAAAATATAAAATTTAAATCCTTCTACCTTTAATTTCAAAATAAATAATTTATTAACTACTTATTAATCGATATCAATATATGTTTTTTTTAATTAATCATCAATTTTTTTTATTAAAGATTAGTAGTTAATTAAAAATTATTTAGCTATTTTTTTAGGCAAATATAAAAAAACTGTCATACCACTTACTTTCTCTTATAGTTTTACTGCAAGGGTAACAATTAGAATTTTTTTATTCTTAAAAAAAAAACTTTGATATTTGATGGAAATAATATATGATATATATATTTTTAACTTTGTAGGGTATGTAGTTCAAACTTATACTTTATAACAAAATTAAATATAAAATTATCAATATCTAATACTGGTAACTAAAATAAATAGTTTGTTTTCCAAATAAAAAAAATAAACAATTAGATAGTTTTAAAACACTTATTTAAATGAGTGGTTGAAATCTTTTCACTTAAGAAAGTAACCGTTAATCAGCCATTGAATATAGTTAATCAACAAAAATATATATATTAACATTAGTCAATCACTTATTAAACTTTGTTAATAAGTGACTTACTATTTTTTTTTTTGAGAAATATTAAATCTGTTATTATAAACAAAAAGTATTCAATACAATAATAATTTTTATAAATAAAGATTAGTGTTTTAATCAAACAAGTTCATGTTAATATTAAAAATATAAGATGTCAAGTTATAGACAATTTTATTAACTTTCCTTTAGACATGACATAGTTTAACTCTTAAAAAATATAAAAATAAACTAAACATACCTGGTAAAAGAAATCTTAACTCATTATAGGAAATTGTTAAAAAAAAAAAAAAAAAAAAGATCATTTTCCTAATTTTAGGACACTTCAATCATTATCAAAAACTTCTTGAAAAAATCATTTACCTACAATCCTCATAAAAAAATAAGATTATACTTATTTATTTATTTATTGTTTTAGAGAAGAGAAAATAATTACCTAGTAATTAAAATCATGAATAAAGACTTTAAAAATCAAAACGGAGCGTCCATAAGAACCGTTTAACATCCAACGGCTGGCATTAGACGACGCTCTACGCTCGCAACGTCTCATTTCCTCCAACGGTCAAAATTCTCAAAATACAAAAAATTCTTCCCATCCAAGGTATCTCTGCCCATAATCCCATTTCCTCTCCGATCACCATTTTCACCATTAAAAAAAATCCAAGAATTCACAAAGAAAAACAAAGAACCATAAAATCACCTTCGATCTCGTACCAGAAAACAAGAATGAGCGGTATTCTTCAACATCCAGACGCCATGAATGCACCAGAGCTTCAGATATGGAACAACGCCGCCTTCGACAACGGCGAATCCGAAATCTCCGCCGCCATTAAAGCTTCTTGGTCCAGTCTTCACCGGTCTTCCGATTCGCTGCAGTCCGATTGCAGCAAAGAGAATCTGAGCCCCGAGTTTGCGAAAACCCCCGTCTCGGTCAAATCCCCCGTGCCGATTAAGCCTCTCCAGCCGAACGGCGCGATCGTCAACTCAAAAGCGAAGCCTCTGAAACTTCTCTTCAAAGAGGGACTTGTCGGACGCGAAAGTCAAGAAGAAGAAGAAGAAGGAGAAGAAAAGGCTCGCGATGAGAAGAAGATCGATTCGGAGATTGCGGAGATCGAGAAGGAGATCAGTCGCCTGTCGTCGAGACTTGAAGCGCTTCGTCTCGAAAAGGCCGAGCGGAATGCGAAGACCACCGAAAGGCGAAGGCGAATTGTGCATGCGAGATTCTTGGAGCCGCCACCAAAACAGAGCGTGAAGAATTCGGAGGCTGAGAAGAAGATTGACGAGAATTTGCCTCCGGGTAGTACTAAAACGAAGCTCAATCGTCGAGGGCTCAGTTTGGGGCCGTCGGAGATTGTCGCCGGAACTGGATTGCGCCGATTAAGCAAGCTCGAGATCACCCCTGTTCAGGCGATACAGAATCGACGGAAGTCTTGCTTTTGGAAGCTCCAAGATGTTGATGAACTTAGGGCAACGAAAGAGAGAGGGAAATGCTCAAGCCTGAGTCCCAAATCGCGGAAAACCGTGGCGAAGACTCAGCCTCCGAAACAACCGGCCACAACGGCTTGTTCTTCCAAGAGGGTTGTGAAGAAGGAAGAGGCGATTCTCTCGACAATTCAGCCAAAGAAGCTCTTCAAAGAGGGAGAAAAGTCGGTAACTGCAAAGAAGCCGTTGAGGCCGGGAAGGGTCGTGGCGAGCCGGTACAATTCGGCCGTTAATGACGGTCGAAAAAGGTCACTTCCGGAGGGCAATAAGGAGGAGGAGGACGACGGAAAGCGGTGCGACAAGAAACGCGGGTCGTTGGCGGGGAAACAGCAATGGAATGTCGGCCTGAGCCAAGGAACTGAGGGCAGAGTGAAGAAGAAGTGGGAGATTCCGAGAGAAGTTGTGGTGTTTCGAAGCTTGGAGGAGGAGGAGGCGGTAGGGAAATCACCAGTGCCTGTTGCAGAGACCGTGGATGTGCTTCCGAAGATTAGGACTTTCCGGTTTGTGAATGACAGTCCAAGAGATTCGGGGCCGGCGAAGAGGGTGGCTGAGTTGATTGGGAGGAGGTCCTACTTTTGCCCTGATGAGGAGGTTGAGGAGGGGCCATCAGTTTGTCAGGCTCTGAGATTTGGTGAAGAGAATGCTATGGAGACTTAGAAATGAAACAAATTTGTGGAAATATTTGTTGAGGATTTGGTTAATTTTTTGGGGTTGCGTGTTATGATCCATCCATAACTCTTGTTATGGAGTAGTGACAAATGCTGTTTTTGTAAGTTCATTGTTTGAGGGTGTCTTTTTTTTTTTTTTTTTTTTTTCTGCAATGGGAATAACAGATAAGATGCAATATTGAATATTTCATTATGCTTCTCTAAAGATGATTATTTAAAATTCACGTTGTCCATTTGGCCCTAGTATAGAGCGGGAAGTCATAGTACGGATGACTGAAGGAAAGCAATAATGTCATATTTGTGAAAAGAGAGAACAAAATTTCCTCATCTCTTTTTTTTTTTTAACTAACTTTTTTTATTCATACAAAAGCCCAGTAACCTCTCGAACACCTTTTTGAGGAGTATTCTTTGTATCAGAAACAAATATTGTTGAGCACTTTAATTTCTCCTCTGAATTATAACCTCATTCTGATGTGCCAAAATTTTAATGACTGTATTTTTTTAAAAATTTTTTGTAAGAAAAACTGGGATATACAAAAAAGTGTCAATTTAAGAACGTTTGGTTTTGAATAGATACCGAGTTACATAGTATTTTTCTTTTTTTCATTTTTTTGAGGGAATACACAGTATTTTTCTAATTAAAAACATATTATATATACATTAAACATGGAATTATTATGTGACAAGTTGAAGAGTGTTGATAATGTTGATATGTTGCTTCTTGGTGATATCTAAGACAATTTATGCTTGTCAATAGTATTCTGATTTTTGGACCTTTTCAACCTCAACTCTCAGGGTGACTACCAACAAGAAAATGGCAAAGGAATGAACTCGCTGAACAAAAACTTGAACTTGTACCAAAAAATACAGCAATCAAAGTTTCGAGAAAACAACCACAGCTAACAAGTTCGAAAGCTCCGAATAGTCGGGGGCATCACAAAACGAAAATGGTGGAAGCATATTAGTTCCTATTTCAACTCAAATTCGACTCGAGTCCCTTCCAAATATGAATCTCCTTCCCCAGTCGGATACCACCAACACCCTTGTACGCCAACTTACTAGCTTGCTGTAACCAAAAAGTTCAGAGAACCATTACAAAATATTTATGAATAGATTTGCATTGTAAGTTGAAAACTAACCTAGGTAGTCAAAACAGATGTGACACTGAAACTCACCTTGCATAGACAGAGTACCAAAGCCACTGTGTGCTGTGGCCAATGGAGACCCAATCTCCCGGGAGTTGAGCGGCAGCTTGTTCTCCTCCCAAAGGGGCAAATTGCCCAAAATGCTTGTACCTTTTTGTTAAGTCACCAGGGACAAAAAAGTTACATTTGCAATTCAGTTTTTTTTTTTTTTTTTTTGCTGAATGTTTGCAATTTAGTTAAATCCTGTTAAATTAGCCTCCAAACAAATGCTCACTAGATGAGTTTTATCATCAAACTCTTTATAATAGTGATAATAATGCATAATGCGTGAAGACTATGGTATATCGAACTCTTCTTAATTTTAGAATGTATCACACAGCTCAAAATTTATGGCTCTAGATAACGGGAAAAAAAAAAAAAAAAAAAGATCTGTAACCATTGAAAAACAGTGGATTACATGGTACATCCCAATAACAAACGTTCTTCCATAATAATGATATCAAGAAAGAATACTACCTGAAGGGACGAAACCTGTGGCGTCCCTCAGTCCTAAACCGAAGAGGGCCTTCAGGGTACTTCTCGCACTCCTCCAAACGGTTGAAACAGTTGGCAAGATAAGCACCTTGTTGAGCAGCCACCTAAAATAGTCAAAACCAATATAAGTGACAATTAAGCTGAAGAATAACTATGAATTATGGAGAGAAAGTCATCTAGTTCTGGTTAAGTGGACCTGAGCTGTGGCAGGAAGATTTTTCATCTGGGAATCCACTTCAGAAAGAGCAGACTTGAATGTCTCAATGTTAACTTCGACAGACTTCTTTTGAGAATCCTCCAGTAATTCAACGATGTTTCTCATTTGCTTCTTCTTCAAGTAAAGCTCGACTTGAGGATACCTCTCACAGATGTCACCAACAACTTCGTGAAAGTCCTTTATGTTTAAAGTTCCTGACTTGTTCTTGTCTGCCTTGCTGAATATCAATGCAATATCCTCCTACAGTTGTCAGAACAGCAACGAAGTGTTTAATAAAAATTCATACTCATCAATTCAGCAAAAAGAAAAATGAAAAAAATACATATGCAAGTAAATTTACCATGACTCTGCGTTGATTTATGGTTGCACAATCTCCTAAAGCGAATACGTTGTCACATCCTTCCACTCTCAGCCATTCATCAGTGGCCAAAGCACGCCTATTAGTCTGTTTCAAGAGCAATGTTAAACCCTTAAGGTGTTGAGTATTCATAAATAAATAAATAATAAATAAATAAAGGTTGTGTCCAAAATTATGCTTCAAATTGAAGGCGAGACGACCAATAACAAAAGAGCAATGCTCTTTGGCATTCACATGTGATATTCATCTATTGTGAGTAGTAGTGTTGGAGACCATTGATGCTCCTCAACATTTTTCATGACAAAATGTATGAATTATTGCATGAGTGTTCCATTCATCCTGACAAATGATGTGTCGGGCTGAAGCACTCGAGTCCTGATGTTTAACATTTTCCTTATTGCAACAAACCTGACCAATCTGCTTCATAAAATCGACCACTTCAGCGCGTGGCCCAATACCAGTTGACCAGACGACCATCCCATAAGGCAGACGTGCAACTTGGCCAGTTCCTCTTTCTTTTGTGGAGATCTCATTTTCAGCCACTTTCACCACCATTGAACCTGTTTTGACGTTAATTCCGTTTCTTTGGAATTTGTCTTCAGCAAAAGCAGTGATTCTCTTGTCAAACCTGTACAACCAAATTAGAATTAACCCTTTATAACTTGACAAACAATCAAACAAGAAATAGAATAACTGATGTACTTAAGTGACAAGAGCGGCTTACATGTTTAAAATGTGATCTCCTGCCTCAAGGAGAGTAATCTTTGCGTAGTCTTTAACTGAAGGATACAACTTAGCTAAATCCTCGGTTACAAAGTCATGGAGCTCAGCAGCAAACTCCACACCCGTCGGACCTCCACCGACAACTACAAAATGCAGAATTCTCTTCTTTTCTTCTTCGCTTAGACTAGGAAGACTTGCTCTTTCAAAACAGTCGATCACCGACTGGCGGATTCTCAGCGCGTCCTCTACTCCCTGCAAAAAAGAAATTTAAATCATGTTCCTCGCTACCAGTAGAGCATCTTAAAATGGCTTTGCTTGATTAGGAAATTCAAACCCGAATAGGAATTTCGTGTACCTTTAAGAAGTGGGCATGTTCCTCAACGCCGGGGGTGTTGAAAGTATTTGCCTTGGCTCCCATGCCTATTATCAAGTAGTCATAGTCTAAGCTAAATTCTTCTTTTCCACCCAGGTTTGTGGCTTGGCTTGATTGACAGTAAATTTTCTTCTTTTCTGCGTCGATCTTGTAGCACACAGCTTCTCTAAATTGAACATCTATGCCTTTCTGCCATGTGAGATAAAAAAGTAACGATTATGAAAAGTGTATGATCCGCTCAAGCAAAGAGTATGAACTATAGGTAAATATCTAAAAAGAGCGACTCTATTCGGCTTTGCACAAAGCTGACTTCACAAAAAGATACAAAGTGGTCCTTTATTTTGAGAATCTCCTTTGTGGGGTCCATTTTATCTCTTAAGGAGCTGACTCTAGAGCATCAAGTTTTTTTTTAATATCTCAAATGGCTAAAAGTGCTTGGAGTTTTATGCAGATAAGGGTGCTCAACTACAAGAGAACTTGAGTACTATTCCGAAATTGCATAGGAATTTGTGAGCAGATGTATAATCCTCACTACAATACGTACATTTTGAGGAAGGGGGGCTATTAAATGATTCTAATGCTGACATGACGAAGAAGATACAAATTATCATAAAATTTTTTTTTACTTCAAATTCAAACGCTATTAGAATTGACAGTTGCAAACTAAGGTCCATAGAATATGACCAACACATGCAATCTCCTTTTTACCAATCTTTTGAGACAAGAGTTGTAGACATACATAAAAATTTGAGAACACTATGTCTCTCTCACAAATAGTAGCTCCACTTGGTGGAACCAACTAGATGTCGCTCAATACTTATGAATGCGACCAGACTAATCACATCGTCTATAAACATCTTTTGTTTTTCTTTAAGATATATATATATATATGTATACATATATATACACACATACTTTTCTTGTAATGGATCGAATTGGTTCAACAATGCTGCGTGCTTCGACAGTGCCACAAGTGACACTAGGTAGCAAAGGGGTAAAGGCAAAATAATTATGAGGTGACACAACATGAACATCGTAGGAGGGATTTTTCAAGTTCTTCAAGAAGCTGACTCCCGCCCAGCCAGTCCCAAGGACCACCACCTTCTTCTTCTCGCACTCACTCTTAACCGATTCGGCACATGCTGCGGGGAATGGTTTTGCTCCATTATATGCCGCTACACCTCCCCCACTGCATTACACAATCAGAAGACCAGCAAATACATTCACAAGCATGCACACTATGCTGAAATCTACACCTTACGGTTGGTTTGAGGAAACTAATATAGAATCATATTTAAAATTAAAATTTCCTCCAGAGAACAAAAAAAAAAAAAAAGGACAAAATCATGATATCGAAAAGAAGGTCTCTCTCTATTTTTTGATGGAACTATCTAGAAGAATTATGGATTAGTATTTATAGCATGTGCATGTACTAAACACACAAACACACATATATACATGCGCATGCATGTGTGATTGTAATGAAAAACAATAACATAAAGCACACATACAAGATGGTTGTTGATACAATTGATTCTATAATGAGTTCTAGAACTCAATTATTTTCCAGTTCAATTAAAAAAAAAAAACGACATGCATAATGGAAAATAAGTTGCCGTAAGGGCATCATGAAAAAAAAAAAAAAAAACCAACAAAATATACAACAACAATATTTTAGCTAACTTTTAATGTCAAAATATAACAAAAATATACAACGCAAACGAATCATTGAATTTGCTTAAATTATTTGTTATTAGATCCCAACAGGTGGATGAAAGGAAAGAGAGACGGAGAAGGACCTGAGTGTGACAACAACAAGAAGCTTAGACAAGGATGGATACTGATGGAAAGCCCTTGAGGCTCTCTCGTAGAACGAATATCCACTCATTGTTGTTGTTATGAAACTGAAGAAGGCAAATTAGACTAAGAGAGTGACATAAATTCATAAATAAAATAAAAAATAAAAAAGAACACTCAGAAAGAGAGTGCCAGAAAAAATATTGAAGAAGAAGTAGCAGTTGATAAATTATAGGTAAACGTGAGTGAGGGCTTTACATGGGATGAGAGGGAAGACCGGGGCTTAGGGCAAATATCATAACCGTCACGTAAATCGGAAAATGGACAAATCTTCTACATTTTTTTGTTTTTTTGTTTTTTTGTGTGTGTGAATGAAGTTGACTTGTCAAACCAATAAAATAGGAGAGGTACGTGACCTCCAAGAAATGTGTCTCTCTTCCTCAATAGGGTTAGCCAAACAGCCGTTCGATTGTTCTTTTACGGCCGTGATAGGATGTCTATTTTTTTTTTCCCCCAAAAAATATGTACATTTATTGTATAAATTCTAATCCCATATTATACTCCCGCAAAATATGACGCTTGAACTATAAGTTAGCATTTTGCGTTTTAATTACGATTCTTTTAAGAAGAATTTTCGTGTGGGGTAGTAAAAAAAAAAGGGTTAAGGCAAGTTTACTAAACTATAAAAGAATTTGGTGGAAAAGATAATTGGGATTAAAAAAGAAAGTAACCTGATGATAATAAAGGTTACTATTTTATATTTTTGAAAAGGAGAATATATTCTAAATCAAGAAAATATAAACATAAATAGGAACACATATACACTGAGAATAAAATGCTCAAAAAAAAATAATAATAAACGTGTTTGAGTTTCGAAAACGTACACTAAAATAAATACATCAACAATTGAGCACATATATGATTTTTAAACAAAATTCTTATAACCAATAGTAAAATATGATCCATTGAAGGTTCAAAAAAAATTTTTTTGATCTGTAAAGTTGAGAGACCTGTAGCGCCATGGTCATAAAAAACACTATTAAGAAACAAATTTAGCAAACTAAACACACAAACTAGTACTAGAAAAATAGAAAAATACACCATCAAGCTGGTATAAAAACCACAAATAGAATGAACCATAACATATAGAATGACAAAAGAAAAATCTCAAACACACAAAGCCTTTGATAATGAGACGATTAACATTAGAGTCATTAAAAAAGATAATAGAACTTGAAAGAATCACTTTTCCTTTTATACAAAATAAACACATCCTTATTTTTAGCTCATTGTTAAACTATGTCCATACAAAATTTATACTACATTTGTAATTATATTTCATTGTTTACAGTATATGAAATTTATTTTTGAATATGGTCTCTTGTTCAAAAAGAAGAAATTGCTCTATGATGCTATTTCTTATCATAAAAATCCAATTTCCATTGAAATGAAGTTTAAGAATAGATAATTAAGAGCGTGTTTGATAACCTTCCCCATATGGTTTTCACGAATTCCAAGGTGAACATTTTTAAAATAGTTTTGAAATCCTGTTTGGTTAAGTGATTTTTGATATTAAAGTTTGAAAATGGAAAAATCGATTCCATTTTTTTACACATACGGGTGAAATCGAAAAAAACCTGTTTTCATTTTTCATTTTCCATTTTCGTTTTCTCTTTCTCGCTCTCCCCTTGCAGCTTCCGACATGGCAATCTGGCTCCGACGAGGCCATTACGGTGTCTTTGGCCTTGTCCGGATGATCGGGATTTGCGTCGCTGGAGATGGAGGAAACCTGGTGGCGTTGGACGGCGAGGCTAACCTCCTCAGCGACGACTTTCAGAGAGAGGCTGTCGAAGCTTCTCGAGCTTCTTGAGCCACTTGAGCTCGCGGCCTCCCTCACCCATCGCCATCCGACCGGCCCAAAGCTCGCCATGACCCAGTCGCCCCTTCTCAGCCGCAACCGAGCCTCGTGAGCCCAACCCGAGTCCTCGCCTCGCGAACGTCAAACCACTCTCTGTCCCATCCAACCCACGACCCTGTCCCGGAGACCACGCCGCAGCCGTCGCTAGCCTCCGCAAGTCGCCGCACCCCCTGCTATCTCACGTCACTGCCGTGAGCCTCCGCCGGCCGACTACCCTTGAGAAGCAATATATATATGTGTATGTGTGTTTGTGAATATGCAGAACGGAAAAGAAAAATGAAAATAAGGAAAATAATAATAATAATAGATTTTGATAAATATTTTTAAATATATTTAGGTTTTGAAATTGTATTTGAAACTGTTCTGAGAATTGGAATTTGTTTTTTTACAGGTTAAGCTTTTGGAGTTTTTGGACAGTCCGTATTTTAGGGCAGGTCATGTCAAAAATTTTATAAAATAAAAATGAAATATTCAGGTATGTATAAAAATAAAATGTTGTTTTAAAATATTAAATTAATGGCATACTAATTAGTAAAATTTAATTTTTGATATTTATAATAATTTTTTAAAAATTAAACATAAATATATTTTTATAAAATACTTATGAAATAATTGGTTTTCAAAGTTTTCATAAAATACTTATAAAATAACTGGTTTTCAAAAATATAACCAAACACAGTTTCATTTTTTTTTTCCTCAAAACGTACATTCAGAAAATATAACCAAATATAGTTTTAAAATCGATCTCAAAATAGATTTCAAAACGATCTTATTTTCAATTTTTTTGAAAACATAACAGATTTTAATAATATTACCAAACGCTACCTAAAATTTCAATTTCTAATTTTATATCAATCTCACTCTCTCTCTATCTCTCTTTTTTTTTTTTTTTTTGGTAGAATTGCTATATAAATTGAACTGAGTGAGAAATAAACTTGTGATCGTCAAATATCTCTTCATCAAAGGGGGGAAAAACTATCAAAGATCGTGGCCTTTTCTTGAATGAAAAAGCCGTGGGACTCTTTTAAGTAAAAAAAAAAATGTTCGTGGGACTCCAAAGTTGAAACAAAAAGCTCAGAACTTGTAGACAAGATGGACCAAAGGAAGGTTGTAAACAGAACTTCTAAGGGCAAAAGGGGTCAAAGGTGGTAAGAAAGGCAACATTAGAGTGAATGTCTGAATGATCTCCCTTTGAGAGTGATGCACCAAACATGGTGGCAAGTATACAGTTTAGAACCCCAAGTTAAACCTTCAGATTATTTTGTTGTCCATTCAAGTGGCAAAAGAAATATCTCATTTCATCTGAATCTGTGTCAAGGCCGTTTGGAGAGAGTTTTGGTAGTGATTTTTTTGTTGAAAAAATATAGTTTTGAAAAATATATTTGAGAAAAAAAAACTGTTTAAGAATTTAAGAATTGTATTTAGAAAAATTTTTAAAATTTTAAAATATAAAATCTTAAAAATTTATTCTAATAAAAATTATCAATATAAATTTTATTTCGTTTCTTTCAAAATACTATGTAATTTAAAACAAAATCATCTTATTTAAACTCGTATATACAAAATTATGAACTTTTAAAATTTAAAATTTATTATACTAAAAAAGTTGTTTTAGAGGCCAAAAATTGGTCCCTAAACGGGCTCTAAAGAAAGACAGAAAACACATGTACACGAAGCAAATGAAATTGTGCAAACACAAATTGGAAAGAACAAGGAACTTTGTGTTACAATTTACAGGTCCTGCAACAAATGGCTCAGATACGGCTTGAATCTCTACCGAATATGAACCTCCGAGTCCAATCGGATACCACTAGCACCCTAGTTCTCCAGCTCACTTGCTTGCTGAAAATAAGATTGTATCGAATCAGAAGCAATACACATCAGATTGAATTAGTCATCAAGTGGCAGATTATTGTTACCTTGCATATACAGAATACCATAGCCATTGAGTGCTGTGGCCCATCGAAACCCAGTCTCCGGGCAATTCAGCTGCAGCTTGCTCTCCTCCCAAAGGAGCAAATTGACCAAAATGCTTGTACCTTGTGGTCCCAAGTTGCAAGCAAAATTATTTGTTAGAAAGGGAAAAGGAAAACAAAAATGTCGTATATATAATTTCACATTCAAAATTTTCCTAGTTTGTTTGTTGTGATAATAGCTTTTGGAAGGTGTCGAAGATATGCAAAAAGAATAGATGTGTCATATGATGATGCAACAAAGGTAGAAGAGAGACAGACTTCAAAATATAAGACATACTGGAAGGGTTGAAAACTATGGCGCCCGGAGCCTCTAAAACGACGTGGACCTTCAGGATTCTCTTGGCACGAATCCCTGCGATTAAAGCATCTGGAAAGATACGAACCCTGCTGAGCAGCAACCTGAAAACCAAATGGATGAAGAGAATGTTAGTGTTTAAGAAAGATATGGGCCTAGGAAAAATTGCCACAAGCAAAAAATGAATGACATGAAACCTGTGCTGTTGCAGGCAGACTTTTCATCTGTGAATCCACATGAGAAAGGGCCAATTTAAATCCTTCAATATCCACTTCCTCCCTTTCGTTCCCCTCGGAATCTTTCAACAGATCTGTCACGTCTGCCAGATGCTTGCTCTTTAGATAGAGACCTAATTGAGGGTACCTTATGATGATGTCATCGATTATATTTCGTAATTCGCCAACTGTTAAGAAACCAGATTTGTCTTCGTCTGCGGCGTCAAAAATGGCTGATATATCTTCCTGGAAAAAAAATAAAAATAAAAAATAAAGATATCCAACTAGTTAACGGCCAGCGTATACCCAGTTCTTAAAAACTAGGAAGCTGATTATGGCTGAAACATTTTACCCCGCCTAAAAAATAAAGCCAGAAGTTGCAGATCATGACATCTAGGAGCAAAAGATGTGTCCTTGCCAACTTGATCAAGTCACCATAATTAATTGATCAAGTTACTGGCAAATGGAACTTGATACTTAGGAGAAAGTTTTCATTATCCCTTCTAAAACTTTTAAGCTGTTTCAGTACATTAAAACAATCCAAGATGGCAGAAAAAATAGAAGTTTCAACGACTTTCCATACCATGATTTTACGTTGGTCAATTGTAGCACAATCACCAACGGCGTATACATTTTCACATCCCTTTACACGCAACCATTCATCAGTAGCTAGAATGCGTCTATTACCCTGCGCATAAAGTCGGACACAAATAATAATTCACAAAATGACCTATGTTTTCTTTTTGGTCTGGGTCTGTGGTGCTGGGGGACTCATACAAGGCCGTGGATAAAAATGAATAAGGGTCCAAGAGAAAGAAAAAAGTATTATGGATGAAAGTGGCAACTGAAGCATATTGACTCTATCGAATTAGCATCTCTTAGTCCTCAAAAGTGTAGACACTTATGAAAAACCTGCCCAATTTGTTCCATGAAGTCCTTCACAACTGGACGAGTCCCAACACCAGTGGACCATACAACCAATCCATGAGGTATGGAGCAGATCTCTCCCTTTGATTTCACCTTCATTGTAATTTCCTTGTCAGAAACACTGACAACCCGACATCCTGTTTGAACGTTAATCCCATCTCTACTAAATTTCTGCTCGGCAAAAGAACTTATTCTCTCATCAAACCTGCAGAGGCAGAATGAAAGCTACTATAAGTTCCATAATTTGATATGGTCTATGAACTTGCAGTGAGCCATGAGCAAGATTCCAACTAGAGATAATTAGGGTCTTCTGTCATTTGATATTGGACATAGCACAGTCAAGAATTTAACTGTTAGGACTTGGGAAGTATAAAATTAAAGATGGAAGATCGGCAACGAAATAATCAAAAAATTCAGAACAAAATGGACAGGTGACAGGAATTGCACTCCAGAAATGATATGATTGGCTGCAGGAAGTTTGAAAATGGTCACATAGAAACCAGCTCAACAACCCTGTTCAACCTAATAGGAATTTCTTTTTGCTCTCTCAGGGGTCATCCAGAACATGAAAAGAATATGACTCACCACACCAGTGTTTTATTACATTCAGATTTTGAAGTCAAGACCTTGGAAAATAGTATACTTGTTCTAAAACGGTAGTATGATTTTTAATCAAGTGTTCAGCATAAAGAAAAAATGAATGTGAATTGTGTTCCTTACGTATTCAAGATATGATCTCCTGATTGGATTACACTAATCTTCACAAGATCCTTAACCCCAGGATATAACTTGTATAGATCTTCTTCCAGAAAATCATGTAACTCTGCTGCAAATTCAATTCCAGTAGGACCACCTCCTACGATAACAAAATGAAGATTGGCTCTCCTCTCTTCTTCACTTAGACAAGGAAGGATGGCCTTTTCAAAGCAATCTATCACGCTCCTTCGGATCTTCTGAGCATCCTCTACTTCCTGCATGAGAAGTCATATTTGCTTCATGGTAATTGGCTATTCAACACCTTGTGAAAGAAAACTGGTAGCTTTTGTTTACTAAACTCATGAACTACCTTGAGAAAGTGGCAATTCTCCTCGACACCCGGTGTATTAAAAGTATTTACTTGTGCTCCAATAGCTATAACCAAGTAATCATATTGCAGGAAGAACTCATCATTTCCCACCAAATTACTCTCTATATTTGACCTGCACAAAATCTTGTTATTTGAAGCATCTATCTTTATGCACTCTGCCTCTAAAAATTGAACTTCCCCTTTTCTCTGGATTTCAAAAGAAATTAAGAAAGTGTCAGCATATAGACATACGGATAAAAAATATCAAGAGCAACCATATTTCATAGCCGCATTTGGACCAACTTACCTTCTTTATAATTTTACGAATTGGTTCGACAATGCTTCGAGCTTCAACTGTCCCACATGTGACACTAGGTAATAGAGGCGTAAATGCAAAATAATTCCTGGGTGAAACGACCTGAACATCGTACTTAGAAGCATCCAGATCCTTAAGAAAACTAGTACCGGCCCATCCCGTGCCAAGCACCACTACTTTCTTTTTCCTTGCCTCACTTTGATCAACAACAGCTCCAGCAGACCCAATGTCTGACTGTGATTCTGAGTACGCCACAAGACCGCCACTACTGCATTAATCCAAAGACGAAAACAAAAGGAAAGAAAACATTTAAACATGTATAGACAATACAATCAATCTGGCTGCCTATCTCAGGGAACAGAAAGTTCTTTTTCAATACAGCAACAAAATATACTTGACTCTTTAATTTAACTGTAACTATACAGTGATTTCAACTACTTAGCTAGAAAATTTATACATTGAAAAGATGTAAACCACAATTTTGGAAAATTTTTGGGCACATGTAAAAGCAATCTCACCGGTTTTTTTTTTTTTTTGGTGATCATTAAAATATAGCAAATTTATAATAATGCCAGCGATCTAGTCTTCTTTCCCAGCCTCCTAATGACTTACATTACGAAATAGTTTAATAATACTCGTTGACATCATTGGACAAATCCCAGACGTTGTCCATATGTGCACTTTATATCATTTATTACCTATGCATATAATTTATAATCTCCAATATCATCAACACACATATATATATATATATTAATATATAATAAACACAACTGATATACCCTATATAAATTTAACTGCTTAAAATAAAGCGTTAGCGTTCGGGTGATCGTATTATGTTTATATTACGTTTAAATATAATGTATTAAATGTAATTTATATTTAAAAAAAAAATATTAATATTACATTTAAATGTAATATGTGTTTGAGTGAAAAGTTTTTAAATTATATTTTCATAATGAATATACGATGTAATAGGTAAAAATAGAGAAAAATCAAAAGAAAGAGAATATATAATGTAATTAAAAAAAGTAATAATAAAAATTAAATAATAAATAATTATTATATTGGATTTAAAATGTGATATAATTGGTATTTGAATAAAATATTTTTGTATTTAAAAAAAAAATTTGCAATGTAATGAAAAAAAAAAAAAAAAAAAGTTGCCCCGTGGGCTTACTGAAGACTTCCAATGACTTATATACATTTTGTACTTTCATTTTTCTAGGGAAAATAAACTGTTATTAACGATAGATATTTTATGTAAAATACTCTTTTACCATTAAACCAAAGCAAAACGAAACAGAGAAAACGAGGAGAGCTAATTTTGGAGCCTCTGCCTTCACCCAAAAGAAAAAGGAGAAATATATAAGGAGAAAAAAAGAGGGGGAAAAATTTGCAATTTGGAAGATTCTGAATTTCAGAAACCCAAAAATAGTAGAATCACTCTCAGCTGATTCTAAGATTAAATATAAAATTTACGATTTTTCCCCTTTTTTTAGCCAGAATTTCGTCGGCGAATAATCTAGTGTTCAATTAGTTTCCTTTTCATTCGCATCTTTTCGTTGACTTGGAAAATAAAAATGCAAGATGGCTGTTTGGTGGCTGAGAAAACAGAGTAGTAAATTAATGACACAGGTAGATCAAAAGATCGGTGCTATTCCGACTTGCGATTAAAATTTAAAAGAAAAGGAAACAGAATAATGTGAAGGAGAATTAAACTAAGCTAAAATGAAACGCACACAAACACAAGAATGAAGAAGCAGAGTTGAAAACCTGAGAGTACAGACGAGGAGAAGCTTGGAGGCAACGGGGTAGCCATGGAAGAAGGCCTTAGAAGCTCTGGTGAAGAAGGAATATATGGTCATTTTCTCCTAAACGACAGATTGCGAAACCACTGAGCAAAGCACTCAACTCCGAAGAGACTGCAGAGAGAGAGAGAGAGAGAGAGAGAGAGAGAAGGTTAATGGCGTTATGCTGTCAGTTAATCATCCTTGCCTGCCCGTTGAAGAACGCGTCGTTTTTTTATTGGGTCCCTCGAAGCTTGATTGGTGGTTTTCGCTCTTCTCTCTTTTCTCTCTCTCTCTCTCTTTCTCTCGCTCTTTTTTCATTTTTATATTCGTATTAATTACACTTCAACTCCTACGTCACGGGGTGTGGCGGCAATGGTAAAACGGTAATAATACCCTTTTTTCAATAATTTTTAATTTTTTAAGGTCACACATATAGTGACATACTGACTATCTTACCTTAGTAGATCAAGAATTTAAATGCAAAATTTAATAAATTAAGCTAACATTTGATGAATCAGTCAAAGTTAATGAAACTAAATTCAGATTTTGTCTTTTTCTTAGTAAGCTAATTAGTTTTTTTTATTTATTAATTTTAATTATAATCTAAAAACTCAAATTTTAAAAATTCATAATTTCATATATATTGATTTAAATAAGATAGTTTTTTTTAATTATATAGAATTTTAAGATAAATAAAATAATATTTATATTGAATTTTTTTATAAAATATTTCATACTTTTACATTTTCAACTCCAAATAATTTTTTACATACTATAATTTTTTACAACTCCACTGCAACTTAAACTTTTTAATTCAAACATACCAATCAAACACATGCTAAAATAAGAATACACTAATAATAAACTTTCATTTGTTATTGTTGACTAAAATATACTGTTCTAATTGGTTTTCACACTTTCAAGTATTGCACCATAATTTTATTGTTACAAAAAACCTAAATTTAGTTTTCTCTCAATATTATACGTAAAATGTTATTTATTCAAATATCACTCGTCTATAAACAAGTAATAAGCTAATCAATATTCTTTTCTCCACCACATATTGAATACACAATATATTATTCCAAAACTCTAATTGATATTTATAATATTTTGATCAATAAGTACAAATTTAAATAGACCAATGTGTCGTTATTGAATATGAGAACACTTTTTTTTTTTAAATAAATGTGTCACATATTCAAAATGCATTATGAAGCTCGAATATTTGGTTCATATCCCTAAAAAATAATAATTTGTTTTTTTATTTTTTATTTTTTAACGTGCTCTCTTCTGCGTTGCATTTGATTATGTTTATTGAAATAATCTATATAAATGAACAGCAATTATACATTGATAATTTGATTTTACGTATGCTAGCATGTCTTATATCCAAAAGTAAAAAAACTGAAAACTAATCATAAATATTTTCGTGTGTACACAAGCCGAATAAAAACTAATCATAAATAAAAACATAAATATTTTTTTAACCTTCACATGTATTGAATATATTACTGGATGGTCTAATAAAATGCTTATAGTAAAACTGAAGAGATACTTGTTCTTCTTTTGACGTTTTTTCCTTATATTTTCTTTCATAGGAATTTGAATGAGAAGTACTATCCTCTTGCATTACTATAAGAACTATTTTTTATTAAGAGTTTAACAATCAAAAATAAGAATGTACACTTAAAAAATTTATAGCATGCAATATAAAAATACTCTCAATTACAAATCAGATGGTTAAAATTTTAATCTAAAGAATGAAGACAATAATTTGGTTGATAATAAAATGAAGATTTTTATTTTAGTAATTTCCTTATTTTATATCTACATAGTTAGGAATTCGGAAAATGATTATTGCCATTATGATTAGAGCGTTAATTTGTTTTATTCAGTCGAAAAGTAAGTTATTTTACCCTCATTTTTAGGCATGCAACGTACATGTATCAAATATATATATGTATATATAGAGATATATATATATATCTAGATATCGAGTATCATGTGAGAACTGAATAATTTACATGGCATGAGAAAGGCATCAGTACCATTATCAAAAATCTTAAAAGAGTATTTGGCCATTATCTTCTAAAAAAAAAAAAAAGTGTCTTAAAGAATAGTTTGTAAAACATATACTTGGTTGTTACATTTTTTTTAATATTGCCATCTTTCTTTTAAAACTTTAGTTGTCGTCTCTTTTTTTTTTTTTTTTTTAATTAAGAATGGGGAACCACTTTTAGAAGATCAAGATGCTAATCTTGTTCTTTAAAAAAATAATATAAAATAAGGTAATAGTCGTGAAAAAACATATGCAAGTTTTTTATTTTCCATTTTTGAAGTACTTGATATTTGCAAGTTTTGGTATGTAAAAGAAGGTGGAGTTTTTTTTATAAGAGTAAAAGAAGGTAGAGTTGACACAACAAATATATATCTCTTACGAATAGACAAGTTTTTGAGTTATGATAATATAATCAGTCCAGAAACTTTATCCACCTCTTTCATCCATTTCTTCTATCAATAATATATGTCACAATCATATTTATGTTTTGATTTTCCACATGTTAATAATGTGTCTTTTTTTTTTTTTTGGGTAATTTTTAATGACGTGCTTTTCATATCACAATTTTTCTTCAAATTAGTCATTTTTCTTTTTTGGTTTTCTGAGACACGAGGCATTAATATTTTTCATATTTCGGGGCTTGGGTAAATAGGAAGGAGAATCCTCAGTGATGAGCCCCAAAACTGGCAAGGACTCGATCATAACCGATACCAACGATAATAACAAACGGACAGGCCATGCCAAAATATTATGCTTTTCCATAATGTTGCATTTCATTATTTCGTCTCCCTCTTTATAGGTCTGTTGTAGCACTTAACCTTAAAGCGTCTTAAAGCTAGTTTTTAATTATCTATTTGCTAATTATTTCTTCTAAAATATTATTAAAAAGTAGACAATAATTATCATGTAAATATTTCACATTATAATTGAGGTCAATTTTTTATTTTCACATTCCGGATTTAGATTCAAAAGCTATATATTCTTAAATTAATTGTGTGATAAAATATAAAAACACCAAGACATGTGATCTTTATGCAACAACTGTCGTCCATTTGTAAATAATGTTTGGAAAAGATGGATCATTATAGACTATATCAATAGTCTAAATTCTCATTACGGAACATTTTAAAGGTTAAAGATTAAAAAAAAAAAAGATTATGAATCATAGATCAAAAATGAAATTAACTCAAGAAAACAAGAATGTGCCGTTAGCTCATAATTGATAAATGCCTCGTTTGTTTGTTATATTGCATTCATATTATATTTGAACTCAATATAATTTTCATTTAAATGTAAATATATAACATTCAAATACTAGTCACATTACATTTTATATATAGTATAATTACTATTCATCATTTTATTTTTTTTAATACTTTAACCGATCACATCGTATACTCTCTTTCTTTCTTTTTTTTTTTTTTCTCTTTCTACTCTTATCAATCACATCACATATAATACAATTCAAATAATTTTCATTTAAACAAATATTACATTTAAATGTAATATAAATATTTTTCATCTAAAATAATATTATATTTATATATAATATAAATACAATACATTATCCTAAGTGTTTGAAAGGTTAATGGTTTTGCTTTTAATTCTCCCTTCTCTTTATTAGTGGCGATGTTTAATTGGCAAGTAATCTTGTATAATTTGGCTTTTTTTTTTTTTTTTCTTTTGGTTCTCTGCTGAGCATGGTTTCTCTACCTCCTGCTTTATTATTATTAATTTTTCAAATTGTTTTAATGGAAGTTCCTGTGCCTCTAGCCGGTCTTTTGAAAATTTGTCTTTCAAATGCTGCTTTCATAGTTGTGAAATTTCCTTTGCCACCCCAAAAAGAAAGGAAGCATAAGAGAGGTGCGGATAGTCCTTTTGCTTGGGACGACACTTGAGTTGAAAAGATAATCATCACATGTAACTAATCTTTTAGACTTCTCATTACTATGATCCAACATCGGAAAGAGGAAAATAGTAGTTATGACACACACAAAAGGAGGAGAAGTTTCCCATGTCATAACCACTCTTTCTTATGTGTCATTTGTCACTAATATTTCATTTTAACTTCATCAAATACAATATAATTTTACATTAAACATAAATTTTATAACAGTATTACAAAAATAATTACTATTTAAAATATTTTTAAAACAATCACATCAACTTTTTAACTCCATTATTTATCTCTACTTTTACCAATCACATCAACTTTTCAACTCTAAAATACTTTTTATCCAAACACACATTTCATTCAAATATAAAACAAATATTTTTCAATCAAATACAACATTCAAAAAATAAATTTCATTCAAATATAACCAATGCAATGCGTTTGCCGTACGCTCCCTTAATCTTCTTTCTATTATAATTATACTAAAAGGGAGAACAAAAGGCATTGCTTTTGTATTTCAACTATTTATTAAAAATACAAGTGTCAGCTTATAAATTAATTTGGCCACATCTACAGGTGTCTTGGTTTCTAAAGCCAATTAATTTGCCCACAGCCAGGTGTCTTGTTTAATAAAAAGTTATAAAGCCAACTGACAAGAAAAACTTGGGATTCTCTATAATAGCAAATCCATGACTCATCCTGCTCCTCAAGTTATTCTCTCTCTCTCTCTCTCTCTCTCTCTCTTCAATATTTGGGATTTTGATTGCTGCTTTGTTTTCGTTGTTGTTGTCCTCTTATTTCTTTTTCGTTCCTCCTCTCTCATGGTACTTTCCTTTCTACGTCTTTGTGGAGCTTGCTCTTTTGGAGTTTGGTTTTTCTAGGTACTCAGTTTTGGTTGAATTTTGTTGAGTTTTTCAGTTTTGAGTGTTTTCTTGTTAGTGCCATCTTTTGGAGTTGTTTAAACCTGTTTCTCTGTTTCCTTTTTTTTTTTTTTCTCTTTTTTTTTTCAGTTGGATATCTCTCTAAATTGATATTTTTTGTGTAAGAAAAGGAAAAATTTTGAATGAAAATATACTATGTTGCAGAGTTGGAGAAGTGACACCGTGTTTGAAACTCTGTAAGCGTTTAGCAGTAAATGGTACATACCAGATGTTTGATTGTAATACCAAAAGAAAATATATTATGGTTTAGACTTTGATTGCCCTTTGATTCTAAATTGTTTGTTTTTGTGTTTTTCTTTTATTTTTTATTTTTTGTTTTTTGTTTTTTGTTTTTTTGTTTGTTTTTTGGTTTTTTTGGCACTGATTCAACCGGAATGCAGAAGTAAATGATTCATTAAAGGAATACTCTCGTTTTCCGATGTATTGCATAATTTCTTAGCTAAACTTTTTTGAGAATTGCATGCTCTTTGTGCTTTTTGGCACCCTGGTTTTGTTTTGCCTTAATGGTATGTTTTCAATAAAAGAAATGAAAAAAAGAAAAAAAAAAAAACTACTCAATATTACCATCATTAATCAGCCTACTGAGTCTAGTGAGTGGTATTGTTATGTTTCAAATCGGTAATCAATATTTTTCTCAGGATTATGAGTTTCTTTAATAATTGCTATTCACTAAATCAGTAAGTTTTATATATACATATATATGTATTATTTTGTAGAGACTGATATTTGCTTATTGTATTATCTTCTTTATGCTTTCTTGTTATTTTAACAAGAATTGTTTTATTTATCCACAAGAGGTGTTTTATAAGAGGAAATTACTTTCTACATGAATTAATTTTCTAACGATCGGTGAAGGTACTTGTTGATCGAGAATAAATCTTGTTTTTGCATATATCTAATTAAATAGAATGATAAGTTAACGACAAAGTGAACTAATGATAGAGTGAGTGACCATTACCAATTAATATTTGATAAGGCACATTTATCATATATTTCTCATCGATAATTTGTTGGTTTTTTCGAGTTTATGTTTAGCATTTTGGTGTATTTTGTTCAGAATTGAATAGGTAGATGATTCAAGCATTTGGAGAGTGTTTCTAAAGCTAAAAGATTAAGTTGCGACAAGTTTCATTTTGGCTGCAGCGAGATTCAATTTGGCTGCAGTTAGAATCATTTTGTGTCACGTCTCAAAATCCAGAACCGCGACAGGTGTCACGTCCCAAAAATCCGGGATAGTGACAGATATAAGATTTTAAATGAATAAATGAAAGGAAAGTTCAGATTCCTATGTCTGTCAGTTTTTATATCTTACCCTTTACCGAATCTTTAAACTTGTTTCTAAATTATGTTTATATATTTTAAATTAATTAATATTTATATTCAATTTTTATCACAATATCAGGTGGTGAGGTACTCATATCCCACAGATGCATACTTGGATAAAATAAAATAAGTAAGATTACAAAAGTAAAGTTTAGAATTTACAGTCCCGGAATGCTCATATACATACTTTGTCCTAAAGTATTGAACACTACTTCAAGTCTTTAGTTCTTGTCATCCACGGATGGTTCTACGTCACCCATATCTTCTAATCACCTTTATCTCCTGGGGGTTTACCAGTTTCAAAACAGTGAGCGAAACGCCCAGTAGGATATTTTAAAAAAAATACTTCAACATTTTAATTTAGCCATCATACTAAGTATGTCAATGCAATACCGAATTATAAACGTGGAATAGTGATTATGCAAATTGTGTCCCTATATACATCTAGTTCGTGTACGGTCCGTATGAGCCTCCCTCACCATGTCGAAGCATGATGAGTGATCTTCGATCGAGATATGCACTCTTCGCACGTGTGTGCTGGCTCCCGGTATACTTTAACACCAAGTCCAACTTTTAACATTTCATATGAACATATGATTCACATAATAAAAATATGTCGTATTGTTTTTCAAAAAAAATCCGTGACCGGATATTTTTCCTTTAATTTCTGAAATCATGATATTTTCTAAATCACGTAATTTTCAAAACTTTATAAACTCATTTCCTTTAAATGATTTTTGGCCAAATCATTAAAACAAAATTGGCTACCAAGAAAGAGTAAGATATCCTACCTCGTTAGCAATTTGACCTACGATCAACTTCTCGCACGAATTCCAAGATAGTCTTTTTCCTTGAATTCGATCACGAGTACCTAAAACAAGAAACACAGATAATTTAATTATCTGTCCAGGATTTCCGTAATCGAATTACAGTAAACTCAACTAATTAGTATGTCATTGAATTTTAAAATTTAAAATGATACTTTATTTTAACACCGTAATTTTAAAACAACAATTTTAACCCAAATATCCAAAATATATATATATTTTTTTTAAAAAATTTCGGCATGACCTGCCTTAAATATAGGCTTTCCCAAAAGCTCCAAAATGCTCAACCTGCAGAAAAATTTTCCAATTCTCAGAACAGTTCAAATATAAATTCAAATCTCAATCCCAAATAAATTTAACACTAATTTAAATTATATTATTATTTATTTTATTATGATTATTTATTATATAACCTGTATACAAATACACACATATGTATATATATATATTTTTGTTAAGGGGGGTTCAGCCAGTGGAGCTCACGGCGACAAGAGGGCGACGTCGCTCGGCATGACGGTCGGCAGCGCGACGAAGGGCAACTGGCGAGGCGGGGATGAGCGGCGAGGCATGGGGATGGGGAAGGCGGCGAAGGCCCGGTGATTGCTTGGGTCCGGGCGTTGGCGGCGGTTGGCGGAGGCTCGCGAAATGGTGGCATGGCCAGTTAGCGACGACGACTCACGGGCTTCGACCGGTTAGGAGTTCGACTGGGCTTGATCGGCGTCTAGTGGTGGCGAGGAAGGCGGGGTGAGGCGTTCGGTCGGCTGGGCTTGGCGGCGGTGCGGCGTGGGGTGTTTCGGGCGTGCTGGTTCGGACGGAACGGGCTTCGGCCGAGCGAGGCAGCGTTCGTGCGATGGTCGCGGAGCTTTGGTCCCAGTCGGAGTCAGGCGGTTGGCGGTGGCTCGGGCTCGGTCGACGTTCGGCCTGAAAAAAAAAAAAGGGAAAGAAGAAGAGAAGGAGAGATGGTGAGGGAGGGAGAGAGAGAATCGGTGAGGGGGAGAGTGAGAGCGCGAAGAAGAAGAGGAAAGAAAAGAAAAAACAAAGGGCGAGAGAGAGTGAGTGAGAGACCGGTGAGAGAGAGAGCAAACGAGGGAGAGTGAGGCGAAAGAGAGTGAAGGAGAGCAGAGAGAGAGGCGAGAGATCGGTGGGAAAGAAAAAAAAATAACAGAAAGAAAGAGAGCGAGAGTGGACGAGAGAGAGCTCGGCGAGGAGAAGAAAAAGGAACAGAGGGAGAGTGAGAGATCGGGAAAATGCAGAGAAAGAGAGGCGGTGAAAAAGAATGAGAGAGAGAAAGAAGAAAAGGGGATTTTTGGAAAAATCCCGAAAGAGGAAAGGAAAAAAATAAATAAATAAATAAATAATATTTGTTAAATTTGATTGGGTAAAAATTGTTAAAATTTTAAAATTTGTAAAAATGTTTTAAATATCCTCAAATTAATATTTAATACTCCAAAAATTTAAAATTGAATTCTCATAAAAAAAAATTTATTGACACACTAATAAATTGAGTTTTATACATTCACGTACGAAATTTAAACTCAAAAATTTCGCAACGTGACATTTTGGCTGCTGCCGGAATCAATTTGTGTGATCATTGGGAAAATCCATATTTCTCGGAGAATGAATACACATTGAATTTAAGTGTTAAAATGTGAAATTAAGTGATTTAATATTGTTTAGAACTAAATAAAATGTTCTAACAATGTTAAAGGATGAAAAATGATTAATAGTGATGTTGTCACATTGTGAAATTTTTAAGTTTAAATTTCGCATGTGAATGTATAAAACTCAATTTGTTAGTGTGCCAATAAAATTTTTATTATGAGAATTCAATTTTAAATTTTCGGTGTATTAAATACTAGTTTGAGGATATTTAAAACATTTTTACAAATTTTAAAATTTTAACAATTTTTACCCAATAAAATTTTAACAAATATTATTTTTTTCTCTCTTTTCTTTCTTCTTCTTCTCGCTCTCCCTCTTCGCGGCCCTCACAACGATCCGCCCTATCCTCCCCGTCGTTGACCAAGCAACCACCGGCCAAAGCTCGCCATTGGCCCGAAACACCCCACACCGGACCGCCCAGCCGCGCCTCGCCTTCCTCGCGACCACCCCAAGCCGGACCTCGTTTCCACTGTGCCCTTGCCATTTCGCGAGCCTCCGCCAACGCCCGGACCAAGCAGTCACCGGGCCTTCGCCGCCTTCCCCATACCCGTGCCTGCCGCTCATCCCCGCCTCACCCGGTTGCCCGCTGCCAAGCCCAAACCTTGAAACCGACTGCCTTTGCCGTCGCCTGGCCTTCCGGAGCTGCCTAACAGACCGAGCGCCGCCGCCCTCCACCGCCGTGAGTTTCCCTGCCCGGGCTGGCCGAGTTTCCCTACACGAAAAAATATATATAATAGATATAAATCATATTATACGTATTGAATATATATATAATATGTAAAATAATAATAATAATAATAATAAAATAATAATATAATTTAAATAAGTGTTTTAAATTTATTTGGGATTGAGGTTTGAATTTGTATCTGAACTGTTCTAGAAATTGGAAAATTTTCCTGCAGGTTGAGCATATTGGAGCTTTTGAGGAAGCCTATATTTAAGGCAGGTCATGCCGAAATTTTAAAAAATATATATATTTTGGATATTTGTGTTAAAATTGTTGTTTTAAATTTACGGTGTTAAAATAAAGTATCATTTTAAATTTTAAAATTCAACGGCATACTAATTAATTGAGTTTACCGTAATTCAATTACGGAATTCCTAGACAGATAATTAAATTATCTGTGTTTCTTATTTTAGGTACTCGTTGATCGAATTCAGAAAGAAAGATTATCTTGGGATTCATGCAAGAAGTTGATCGTAGGTTAAATTGCTAACGAGGTAGGATATCTTACCTTTTCTTTGTAATCAGTTTTGTTTTTAATGATTTGGCCAAAAATCATTTAAAGGAAATGAGTTTATAAAGTTTTGAAAATTTCGTGATTTAGAAAATATCATGATTTCAGAAATTAAAAGAAAAATATCCGGTCACGGATTTTTTTGAAAAACAATACGGTATATTTTTATTATGTGAATCATATGTTCATATGAAATGTTGAAAGTTGGATTTGGTGTTAAAGTATACCGGGAGCCAGCACACACGTGCGAAGAGTGCACATCTCGATCGAGGATCACTCATCATGCTTCGGCATGGTGAGGGAGGCTCATACGGACCGTACATGAACTAGATGTATATAGGGACACAATTTGCATAATCACGATTCCACGTTTATAATTCGGTATTGCATTGACATACTTAGTATGATGGTTAAATTAAAATGTTGAAATATTTTTTTTTAAAATATCCTACTAGGCCTTTCGCTCACTGTTTTAAAACTGGTAAACCCCTAGGAGATAAAGGATTAAAGACTTGAACCGTCCGTAGGCGACAAGGATTAAAGACTTAAAGTAGTGTTCAGTACTTTAGGACAAAGTATGTATATGAGCATTCCAAGACTGTAAATTCTAAACTTTACTTTTGTGGTCTTACTTATTTTATTTATCCAAGTATGCATCTGTGGGATATGGGTACCTCACCACCTGATATTGTGAAAAAAAAAATTGAATATAAATATTAATTACTTTAAAATATACAAACATAATTTATAAATAAGTTTAAAGAGTCGGTAAAGGGTAAGATATAAAAACTGACAGACTTAGGAATCTGAGCTTTCCTTTCATTTATTCATTTAAAATCTTATATCTGTCACTATCCTGAATTTTTGGGATGTGACACCTGTCGCGGTTCCGGATTTCAGGACGTGATAGATGTTATGTGTGTACACGTGTGTGCCACTCACAGTATCAAGAAGTAGGTCAAGATGATATTATCTTGATATAAAACTGATAAATTTGGGTTCAGCACTCTCAAATTAGTTAAGATAGCCTATCAGCACGCTCAAATTTGATAATTGAGCACAAGGGTAATTTTTGATTGAGAATTCACAGTATCGGAAACTGGTCAAAATGACCTCAGATGAAAATAAAACTGATATATTTGAATTCAGGATGCCCAAATTAATCAGGATAGCCCATGTTGAAATTTTGGGCGAAAAAGTATATAAATAGCGAAAAAAAAAGTGAAATTTCCTTATTTGTCCATATACACACTTTCTCTCCTCCCTTCTCTTTCTTTCTCTACCCGCACGTGTACAGTAACCAACTTTCACGTATGGCCTCCGTTCATGACACCGCCGGCATTGTTGGAAAGCTTTCGCCGAGCTGAGTTCAACGGTGGGTCGACGTGACGGAACGGCAGCCGCACGCGCTGTCCGAAGCCGCCGGCCACCGGACGTGTACAGTAACCAACTCTCTCCGCACGTACACACACTCTCTCCTCCATTCTCTTTCTTTCTCTACCCGCACGTGTACAGTAACCAACTTTCACGTACGGCCTCCGTTCACGACACCGCCGGCACCGTTGGAAAGCTCTTGCCGAGCTTAGTTCAACGGTGGGTCGACGCGACAGAACGGCCGCCGCACGCGCCACCCGAAGCCGCCGGCCATCGAAAATTTCGCGACGTCGTATCTCCGCCGTCCGACGTCCGATCAAGGTGATTCCGATCCCAAAAGACTCGTGGTGAAGAGTAGAACAAAACCCAGGTGGTGTTTCAGCCCAACGGCCCCCGAATCGCGCCACCCAAAGCGGCAACGTCGCCGCCCGAAGTCGCGACGTCACCGCCGTGGAACTCGCCGTTTCCGGCGATGTTGAGCCGCGCCACCGGTACAGAAATGCTTGCCATGAAGAGGGGAGCAAAAGCCCCAAGTCAATTGCACGCTACAACCCCGGCACGGCGGAGTTCCAAAGCTGCCACCGTGATCGATTTTTCGAAGGGCGATTTTCGGCGATAGAGGTGTCAAATTGTGAAATTGAAGCCACCAATGGATTCCTCTCGTCGAGATCTTCAAGATGGACTACCCACTTTCCACCGTCGCCGCCGGTCAACGGCCGGTCAACGCTGGTCAACAGCGACCGGTGACTGAAAATTGAAGTTTGGCCTGTTGGCCTATTTTCGATGTTCCGGACGCATCCGCATAGTCGGATTTGTAAGACGGAACCTCAGATATGAAGAACGAAGAATTAGGGTTTATGCCGTTGAGACCGGACTGCAATTCGGTTTAAATCCCGACCTCTTTACGTTCCGCAATTTAATTGTTTGGGACTATTGTATGATTTTATAATTATTAGTATAAAAATTATGGAAAAGAATGTATGTAAGAAGAAGAAAATGGCTGTAATGGAGAAAAAAATATGTGATAATGTAACGATTTTACGTAAACAGTACGAGTTTTACGTAAAATCTAGGCATCTGGTATAGTACGTGATATAATTAGATCAGGATAGATGGTTTTTAGGCGTTTCCTAAACGCTGGAACCTCAAAAAAATTAACCAGAAATACTGTCGAAATTTCTAAAAACGGCACTAGGGGTAATATGGGAAACGAGGGGTAAAAATATGATCGGGAAGGTAACCCGAGCCCCCTCGAGGAATTAGGGCATGGAAAAAGGAAGGGGAAAGTTATAATTAGTAAACCGACCCTTCAAAACCCTAGAACGCAAGAAAAACATGAAATCGACTCTTAGGTCGGAATAGTACTTTCTGAGGGTCGGGAATATGAAAATTGGCAAAATGATAAGAATTGATCCGGAAAAGGTCCGATAAGATTTAAAAAGTTAATTAGATGATTTTGGGTTTAGAAAATCTAGCCTAAGTATGAAAATGAAAATGTTATGATTAAACGACCCATCAGGGGTAAAATGGTCATTTTGCCCAAAAATTGTCAAATTATGAAAAAAGAGCCCCAATGACCTTGGAATAGGGTAATGAAGGTTGTAAAAGCCAAAATTGAGGTTTAAGTTATGAAAAATCACGTCAAGGGTAAAATTGTAATTTTGTCAAAAGTTAGGGGTAAAATCGTAATTTTTTAAAAAGTTAGAGAAAAATTCAAAAAGGGCCATTAAGGTTTAAAAAGCTGTCCTAAGGCTATAATTAAGGATTGTAAGATTAGAATCAAGCTTTTTAATAAAATAAAAGCTATAAAGGAAAATGTGATTAACGGACAAAGTTTGTCTGTAAGAACTCGATCCAGACGCGATAAAGAACGTCGATGGATTCTAAGAAGAGGATACGCACGTTACGAGTAAGTTCAGACATTTACCTGTCTGCAACTATGAACAAGCTTATAGTATTCATATGTTTTGTATGTAAATGTCATGATGTGATTTACGATGATGCTATAGTAACACTACAGCAATACTGTGATGATGTTAAAAGATAGGTTTTAATAAATAATTTATAAAAATATATATATATGAATATATATTGAATTACGAAGGAAACGTATTATAAAAGCTTTATAAGAGTAAAGATGTGATAAAGAGAAATAGAAGAACGGAAAGAGTAAGAACGAGAATGTTATGATAAAATACAAAAAAAAAAAAAAGAGATGAGATATGAAAGGAAAGAATAGATGTTTATGAAAAGTCTTATGGAAGTTAAGTCATGATTGATAGAGCAACTATGATCGGTGATGAAAGGAATTAAGAAAGGGTATGTTTTATGAGAACGAAAGGATAGATGTTTTATGAAAAATGATATGAAAGCAAAGAGTTAGACAAGAAAGAGAAGCAATGATAGGTTATGATGAAAGGTATAATAAAAGGATTAGAACATAACGATAAGATGTAATTGACAGAATAGAACGACAGGCTATGATCGATAGGAGTATGATGATAAGATACGATAGATAGAATGATGCAAATGATAAACAGAGAATAATTGTCTGCACTTAACTAAACGTGTTTTTGTTTGTTATGATGTGATGTGATGTGATGTGATGATATATAAGTAATATATGCTATATATGCTAAAGTGTGATTAACATAATTCACACAAGCAAAGTAAAGAATTAAGAAAAGAAAAACAACAAAACAAAACAACGATATATATATCTTACGAAATGAGAATGAAAGAATGAAATGACAATGAGAAAGAATTACGAAAGAAAGATAGAACAACGAAAGAATAAATGTCCCATGAAATGTTCTATGAAAAATGAGAAAGGAAAGATAAGGAAGGTCATGAAAAAGATGTACAACGAAAAATCAATATAAGAATAGCTAAAAGAATGCAAGATAATAAAACTGAAAACTTAATGGTTGGTGTACCGGTCTCCCTATATGGTCGAGACTTCAGGTCTATATCCTCCGCGCAGATGTGGTGCTACCCCGAAGGTGTGGTAGATTATAGGATGGACCAACCCCGAAGGTGAGGTATTTAATGTAACTGTGAGGTAGGTTGGTGGGTCGCTCCCCCTCCTCCCACTGTCAGCCCGTAAATAGGTACGTTCAATGACGGGGCCCACCAGTGAAAGTAAAAAGAAATGAAAGTGAAAAGAAAAGAAACCAATGAAAGTGAAAAGAAAAGAAAAAGAAAAGAAAGGAAAGGAAAGTGAAAAGGAAAGAAAAGAAAAGAAAGGAAAAGAAAGTGAAAAGAAAAGAAAGGAGAGTGCGTGAAAAGAAAAGAAAGGAAAAGAGCGTGAAAAAAAAAAGAAAAGTAAAGAACGATAAGAAAAGAAACGAATGATATAAAAGAATGACATAATGAAATCGATGAAAAATAAATAAATAATAAAACGAAGTTAAAAGAACATAATAGAATTAATATATGTTATGTAATGTATTTGATGTTATGTGTATGATGTGAATGACACGTTTTTACGTGATGTTATGCTAGTGTATATGTTACTAGTTTATAAGATATGAAAAGATAAGAGATGATGATAAAGCGATAAAAAAGTTATAAAGGTTTAGAACAGAAAGTTAAGAAATGATAAGAATGAAAAGCAAAGAGATGATGATAAAAGCAAAGAAATGAAGAGATTAGATTAGAATGATAAGAACGATGAACGAAGAGATAAATGAGTATGATGAAGCTCATATTCTATGTTATATTTTGATGATATGTATAGACGATACACATGATGTCATATATTCTAGTAATAATATATATTACTAGTATTTATAAGTTAATGAATGTATGTTTGAACTTACTGAGCATCTAGCTCATTAGTTGTTTATATGTCGCAGGTAAGTAACTTGTTAGTTCAAAGTAATATGATGGACAACGGACGGATCTGCACGTGCCAAGGGAATGGGCGAGGGTATGGTACTACCATGAGTCTTTCACTGAGCGTTCAAAAAAAAAAAAAAAGAAGTTGAAAGAAAGAAATTTATGAATTATATGTTATAAGAGTATGATAGAGATATAGATATAATATGTAAGTTAAAAAAAAATTTGCTATAAAAATTGCTTCCGCTTTAAAATGAGAATGTTAAAAATGGAAAGTTAAGTATGTTAAGTAAGAGGACGACGACCCACGAGGTTGCCAGCCATCACGGTCGGCGTCAGAGGTCGGCTGGTTGGTATGGTAACGTAGGGGGGGGACGTCACAATTTGGCTGCAGCGAGATTGGCCGGGACTGCAGTGAGTGTCACGTAAAGTTTCGACGAATTTTGAAGTCCGAAACTCGCCACAGCGAGATCCTTTTCCGCTGCAGCGAGTTGCGATTTTTATGTCCTGTATTTTAAGACTTTTTGGGTCAGTGCTTCTCATATAAATAGCCAAGTTTCGACCTAAGAGGGTATTTTTGGCAGATGAACGAACCCTAGAGAGCTTGGAGGCTATTCTAGCCTAGAAGAGGTGGATTTGGAGATTGAAGACGGCTTCTCAAGAGTTTTCATCTCTTAATTCCTTTCTTTCTCTTTATTGTTGATATGATGAACACCATGGCTATTTCTATATTGAATATGCTTGGCTAAATTCTTAGTTAGGGATTTGATGTAACCTAGCCAGATACTATGTTTTGAGTGCCAATTTCATTTATGTAATTTTTCCATTTAGTTTATTTATTCTATTCTGTTCTTAATGCTTCTAAATTTTTGATCAACTTTTAGATGATTTTTGAATTTGATGTTTAGTGCCCGGGATGGGGAATATTGAATTGGAACATGAATAGAACAACCTAGGCTAATTAATTGGTTGGGAAACGGTTAATCGCCTTGGAAACCATTCAAGAGAATCAAGTTCTTAAGGAATTTCTATTTCTTAGTTTTGGCACAGGAATGTGGAAATTAGGAATTGGGAATACGTTTGATTTAGTGCTCGGAAGAGGGAATTAAATACATTAGGATTCTTGGTTTATAAACTAGAAAAAATAAATTGATGTTTGGCATGAAAAGTATAGTTGAAGGTTATGTGAAATCAAATTTCTAGTGTTTAATCATATTGGTTCTCTTGCTAATTGTCATTCGTTACTTTAGTTCGTTAATTGTTTCTTTTTAATTGTTTATTTAACTTTACAATTCCATTTAATCGGTTTTTAAATAAAGTTGATATTTCTCATATTACAGTAATTAACAGGATTTAAATATTTTTCCTTGTGGATTCGACAATCCTTCTCATCATTATATTATTAAAACTTGACACCGTACACTTGTGGTTTTGCATACTAAAAAATATCGCAACAAGTTTTTGAAGTTTAATAAAAAAAACAAATAATAAAAAAAAATACACCCCCAAATTCTATATTTCTATATTGAATATGCTTGGTTAAATTCTTAGTTAGGAATTTGATGTAGTCTAGCCAGATACTATGTTTTGAGTGTCAATCTCATTTATTTAATTTTTCTATTCAGTTTATTTATTCTATTCTGTTCTTAATGCTTCTAAATTTTTGATCAGCTTTTAGATGATTTTGAATTTGATGTTTAGCGTCCGGGAGGGGAAATATTGAATTGGAACATGGATAGAATAACCTAGGCTAATTAATTGGTTGGGAAACGGTTAATCGCCTTGCAAACCATTCAAGAGAATCAAGTTCTTAAGAGATTTCTATTTTCTTAATTTTGGTACAGAAATGTGGAAATTGGGAATTATGAATATATTTGATTTAGCGCTCGGAAAAGGGAATTAAATACATTAGGATTCTTAGTTTATAAACTAGGAAAATAAATTGGTGTTTGACATAAAAAGCATAGTTGAAAGTTAGGTGAAATCAAATCTCTAGTGGTTAATCATATCAGTTCTTTTATAAATTGTCATTCGTTATTTTATTTCGTTAATTGTTTCTTTTTATTTTGTTTATTTAACTTATAATTCAATTTAATCATGTTCTAAATAAAATTGATATCCCTCATATTACAGTAATCAGTAAGATTTAAATATTTTTCCTTGTAGATTTGACAACCCTTCCCACCATCATACTATTAAAACTTGACACTATTCACTTATTGACACTATTCACTTACGGTTTACTATTAAAACTTGATACCGTTCACTTACGGGTTTTGCATACTTAAAAATATCACAATATTCAATATCATTCTGCATAGGAACGAAGACCAAAAACTGAAGACCCAAAATGCAAGCTTGACAAGCTTCAGACTTCAGTAATGTATGTTCATTCGTCTCACTTTTTTTACCCCATATTCTCCTCCAACCCGCCGACGACATTTCCCATTTTCACCTCTAAAAATTTGTCGACTCCCTGTTTTTCAAATTTGCCTTGGACTGGCTGAAGCATATCAAAGAACCAGATCTCACAGGCATCCCTTTTTTTTTTGTCAAGCGAACCTCAGAGGCACTTCTCTTTCTTATTTTTGCTGGGAAATTTCATAGGCTTTCACGACTTAGAATGCCGAAAAATTAGTTATGACTCAAACCAGGTGATTACATTCAGGCCAATATTATAGATGTGCCGCTTGAAAAGAAAAAGGAGTAAGATAAAACCTCCTAACCAAGGGATTGATCAAAATCTCAACGAAGGGTGCAAAAATCAGAACCATCGAATGAATTGTTCAATTAGATAAGGTAATGAGAGGGTGAATCCATACGTAATGAAGAAAAATAACAACAGGAAGAAAAGTTGTCATTGCCAGACATCAAGATTACAAAAAAAGACCAAGTTAACTCCAATTGCCACACATCCTATTACAGCATCAATTGCCTTCACATTAGATTACAATACAAAAGGAAATCTGGGAGCGGATTACTGATTAATGATTCATCGGGGTTGCACCATCTGCAAAAAAAAAAAAAAACACAGAAAAAAAATATTCCGGGGAAATAAATAGCATTAGTGTTGAAGAGTCCCTTTCGATCATGGCAAGAAAGAGAATTTTAACAAAAACATAAAGAGTTATCAATAGAATGCTGCATGTTTTAATAACAAATATGTAGTGCTGTTATTTAACTCCGATCTCGTGAAATTTTAAAAGAGAAGAAGCTGATGACAACACATAATTTATGAGTTTTTCAGGCTCCATACCCACTGAATATGGATAAAGAGTATAGTTAAAACTCAAAACACGAAACATCAGCAAAAAAAAAAATCCCAAATTTCAATTAAAGAAACACCAATCCAAAGAAAGCCTCAGTTAAATCCAATATTATCATATGAAATGTAGCTTCACCAAGTAGGTTCTCCCTGAAACAGGGTCTTGGTTCCACAACACCTCAAGAAGGTGGATTGAGTCATCATAGGCATTATCAAATTGCATTACATGCAAATCAATAACAAGAGTTTTTTTTAGAGGAATTACATATATGATTATATAAGCTTAATAAACTTAGATACAAACAATTGACTCAGAAAGATCCAGTAATTTCATAAACGGATATAGAGCTCCAAGTAGGTTCTCCCTTATTCAGGGACTTGAAGCGTACTACACCTCAAAACATGGATGCATCATCATCGACATAAAACAATCAAATTACCCAAAAAAAAAGCTCTTTTTTTTTGGATCTATCAAAAAATTTTAACAGAAACAATAATTGTAAAAGATCTAAATTTCTCAATTGAAGGCTCAGACTACAAACAGCTCTATCAATCAAGAATTTTCTGAAGCAGAACTGGCATTCCAAGCTGTAATTAAATCCTCATAGCCAACAACTCAATACTCATAACAAAAATACTTTTAAAAAAACCAATCTAATACAAATCATGCAATATTGGCTGGCTCATATCAAGAAATTCAACCATTATTCCGTTTTATGCTTCATCGAGTACACTCAGAAGCGCGGATAAATGAATAATCATCGCCAACCACAAGATCTCAAATATCAACATAAAAAATGGATACTTTTATACCAGTACTTGCAAAAGATCAGATCTTTGCTGAAAGAAAAACGAAAAATTTAGCGGATGTTTTTAGAGGCAAAATCATTGAAGAAGAAAAACCCCCACGTTTGACACCGCCAGGGACCAATATACGCCTCGGTGACTAGCCTTGTTTCCATCGTCAAATTTCTACTGAAAACAAGCTAAAGGTGTAGTGAGGCAAAACACAAAAACAAAAACAAAAAAATGAAAGACATGAAAAGATGTGGCCGTTACTTTGACACAGATCAGCCGTGGAAGAACAGAGCCAAACTGCAACACTAAACGGCGGTGCTCTAGCACGCGCATTGGGGCTTTCGCCGTCAAACAGATCAGTCAGGGAAGCCCGGGGTTGTGCACCGTGCAGAATTCAGAATCGAATTTTTTCGAGAAAAGTTTCGACATGCAAAAGAGAGATTTGGAAACTGGACAACTGAAATTGAAGATATTCTAAAACCGGAAATCGAAATTTGTATTTGGGGTTTCGTTTCTTTTGGTGACTGAAAACCTAGAATGAGAGGCTCTGGCGCTGGCGGGATACTGGTGGAAGAATATGGCGTTGAGGCTGGTTTATATAGAGGAGTTAAACCCGCAAAACCCTAGAACCACTCTCTTCTCTTTTGATCCCCCCTGCCTCCGGTGCTTAATATACAGTTTGTAATGTTTTACTCGCCACGTCGGCCCGTTGTATTCTCTCTCTCTCTCTCTCTCTTTTTTATTTTTTTTATTTTATCATTTCTGTGTCGTTTTCCACCTTTCTGCCTGTATTGGTTGTCGGATTTTGAGTTGGCTCCTGTTCTTTCTTTTTTTCCCCTTTGTTTTGGTTGTTGTCGTTTTAAGGTTTGATGTCATTCATTTTTTGGGTGCGGTTATTGGTTTTTGCTCTTGTTGTCCCTTTTCCATGTTAGTGTCGTTTGCTTCTTTGTGTTCACTTTGCCGTCGTTTATCAACTGTGTCATATTTCTCGTTTAATTTCATTACTGTCGTATTATTATATATTTTTTGGTTTTGTTATTTCCTCTCGTTTTCATTCCCTTTTCTTCTTTGTCGTCCATCCTTTCTGTGTCTTTTACTCGATAAGGCTTTTGGCTTCCCCATTTGCCGTCGTTTTTTTCAGCTTAATGTTGTTTATTTATTTATTTATTTATTTTTTCCTGTGTGTAATTTTCCCTTTTTTGACACTGTTTATTAACAACAAAGACTGCCGTTCAACATATTAAGAAAATGAAAGGCTTCGGTATATGAGACTCAAACCCAACGAGGATCTCTTAACCAAAAAATTAAGGGGGAGGGGGGGGTATGTTGTTGGTGGAACTGAAGACTAAGAAGAATGCTAAACAACTCTAAAGCTTCGAAAGAGCACCAGAAATAGCAAACAACAACTGAAGATTACACTGACCGTCTTGCAGCCACAAGTATCCAGTTCATGGGGTATCTCAAAACCGAGACGGGGTGGGTCTCTGATGTTAGCCATTTTCCTTAAACCGCCATCCATGTCAAATGCCGGTAGCCAGCCCACTTCGCAGCAACATGGATTCCAATGGCCAAGGCAACACCCAGCAATGGCAGAGGAAGCTTCCTAGCAGTAACTACCTCTTCTTCCTTTTCTTCTGGAACCTTCCTTGAATGATGAGAAATAGCTAAAGCCAAATAAGAAGCCATCGCCAAAACTCTAACCCATGGTTCTCCAACAGCGGCAAGAACGGCTGCAATAGGCAATGCGGATGAAACATTATCTCTCTTTTTAACCAGTCGTGAAAAAGTGTATAACCCCACCAAAACAGTCCAGAAGAAAGGCTCAGAGATGTAGCCACCCACGGCTGCATAGCCAAATAGGCCAGATATGGTGAGAATATAAGGTTGCCTGCTCACTGAATCTGGAACCGTAGCTTCTGCAATAGCAAGAACAGCTGATGATAGTATAATAATTGTGGTCAGTTCTGGAACTGGAGCATATGCAACGATGCTGGAGTAGAAAGCTCGAATGGTGTACAGCGTAGTCTCAATGAATCTAATCAGTGAAGTGATGGGATCCCCTATGAAATGGAAGATAAGTGCCAATACAAGTTTCAAGAGGTATCCCACAAAACGGACAATCGCAAAGGCAGCCTTTTTCCAGTTATGCAATTCGAACAAAACTGCTCTCCATGCATAGAGTAGCAAAGCCACAGCTGCACAATTTATAACAGCGAAAGTCAGCCGTTACAACAACCACGCATGCAATATTTTGGCAGCAATCCTTAATGAACACTGATGAAAAAGGTTCATGTTACAACTAATATACATGCTCTACAACAACCAATGTTAAATGTCTATGATACGCAAACTGGATCGGAACAAATACCCATACATCAAAATTTCATCAGAGCTACCGAACCTACCATGTACTACAATGAGTGTAAGTATTGCTCAAGCAAAAGCCAGCTTTCCCTAGTCATAACTTTCTCTTTCCTTCCCCACGAAAACAAAATGGGTGTCTTGCTATATTACAATATCCTACTTTTAAGTTTTTTGCTGTCTTGCTTTTTTCTTCAGTCATTCATCTAAATAACACAACATTTTTCCTTCAAGATATTTGTGAAGCTCAAACTTCCGATTCAAAGCACGAACTTATTATCTCTCATACTCTCTCTCTCTCTCTCTCCATGAAAAGCAGCCATTTTCCTACGTTTAACTATATACAGGTACCATGAAAACAAAAAAATTTACCATAAACTCAAGCTTAGGTAGCGCGAAAAGACACCTTGAAGTACCAGTAATATCCCGAAGTATTAAGATTTAAGTAACACCAAACAGATCAATTTCCCCATTAACTCAAGAATTTATGCAAAATTTATGCCGCCCAAAATTCAAATCACTCAACAAATGTGGATTACTTCATAAGAAAATTCTATCAAGTAATCAAATGCGCGCCGCGGCACCGGCGGCCCCACAACCCCCCCCCCCCCCCCCAAAAACAAAAAAAAAAAGAGTGTAACAATTCTCTATCTTGAAATCGCAACCAAAGTACAGTTCTGTTTCTTGAAGTCGCAACTAAATTACCCTCTTTCCACATAACTTTTCTTTTCTTTTCTTTTCTTTGGTGAGTGCGTGTGGAAATTTCTACTGTAGCACATTTTCTCGGTGGCCAAACAGAAGGAGGAAAGAAACGAGAGTTCAATACCTACGAACCAGGGCCATCTCAAGGGAGGGTCGGGAGCTTCCTTGGTCAAGTACCTGAACCGCTCAGGCAAAGTGCTTTCCCCTCTCGCCTCTTTCTCAGCTTCATCAGCAATTCCATCATCATCCTTCGCGGCAGCGCAAACCCTAACCTTTCTTCTCAGCAGAAGAAGCTCCGGTCTTTTCCCAGAGAATCCGTGGAGATTATGAGTCGGTAACGGATCGAGCGATCGGAATTTAATCGGAAAGGAGGAAGATGAGACGAAACCGGAACGGAATCGAGAGGAAAGAGAAGTTAATTTGAGGTGGAGAACGGAGGGGTTTGGGGAGGAGAGAGTGTAAACTGCCATCGACATGGCTTTGGGTTTAGACCTCGAAGAGGTTTTGCAGCTGCCATTGTCGCTGTGAAATTAGTCAGATTATGAAATCAGACTGGACTAGAAGGTTTTGGACCTTCCAAACCGGATGGACGAGACGAGCCCGTAGCCCAAAAGGCCCGAATTTTTTTTTAACGTTTGGCAAAGTAAGATAAAGTGCAATAAATAATTACAAATATAGTCAACAACAAATAATTTCATACTTATGATAGAAATATCCCTTCGTCTTTAAATTAAAAAAAAAAAACTGAAATGTATTAATTTAAAAACCAAAAAAAAGTTGAATGTAGTAATTTTTTCAAAATGTTTAATAAGTAGAAAATTTTTTAGGTTTGTGAGGTGGTGAGATTTGAACATTTCCCCTTATATTAAAGTCAAATATAAAATTACCACTATGATTGTAATTTGTATTTTTATTGGTCATTTTATTTTATTTGGAGGAGTCATTTTAACCCATTAATTGACCTTTTTGGTTGGTATGATTTAATCTAACTATATTAAATTTTATGGTTATAAATATAGTTTAATAGTAATATTATATTTAATTCTATCAAAAAAATGAAGAATTTGAATTTTAACACTTTCAAGTTAAAAATTTAATTAACAATATTTCTTTTTTTTTTCTCTCTGTCTATTTATTTATTTATTTTGATTTTTAATTTATTAGTTAATGAATGATAGTATGATTACTAAAGGATACGTATTACAAATCAATGACACAATGACCATTATTAAATATTAGTTTTCTTTTTTTTTTTTTTTTTGAACTTGAGGAGTGAAATTTGAATTCTTTACCTTATTTTGGAATAATGTATGATATTACAATTAAATTATATTCGTAACCACATATATCAGGTTTTGATGAAAAAAGGTTCTCTAAGTTGTAGTTAAATGGGGGTTCCCATATCCTTAGAATATCATTAAATTGCGGATTATAAGATTAACATTGCTATTTATAAAAAATGCATTTCAAACCAATATCCAATCCACTGGCATCTACAAACTTTCAATCGTTGTGGAGGCAACATGAAGGGGACGATGAGGAACGACAACGAAGCGGGAAATGGGAAAGGAGATGGAGGTAAGTTGGATTTTTTCGGAATTTTTTTTTTTGATTAAAGAAGAAGGCTTGAAATTTGTTTTATTCATTTTTTGTTAACAAATATTAAAAAATATGACTTAATTTAGAAAAAAATTAACTGGTTTGAGAGTATTTTGTAATTGATTATATATATATAAAGATATTTCAATGTATTAAATAGAAAGGAAAGTGATATTTTAATTAAATATAAATGGTTCTCGTAGAGAGAGAGAGTTATTCTCTCTTACTTAAGGTTTAATTTTGTTTTATATATATTTTTATTATAAAGTCATTTCGTAAACCGGCAAAGTGGCGACCTGCGCATGGGGCTCACTTAGCCGAGAGAGCCAAGTTAGCAAACAAAGGAGACGTACAACAACCAAAAGGAAGCAGTGGAGTTTTTCCCACATCACATTTTTGGATTGTGTATTGTCTCACGTCAGTAAATTATGGGGTGCTGTGTGTTTAAACATGGAATGGTTTCCCCTTGAGCTATAGTTTTGAGGATGAGTTTTATTTAAATCTATTTAACATGATATCAGAACTAGATTTTAATAGGCGATTGATAATAAATTTAGATCCTGATCTACATTAAACGTGAAAGAGGATGTTAGATTGTGTAATATTTAAATGTGAATTATATTTTCTTTATGTTTTTGAACTAGTTTTTAGAAATGAATTTTATTCAAACTTATTTGACATACTTGTCTTACTATGAATATGATAGAATATGGAATTGTGAACTTTCCAAATACTTTTACATAGAATGGCAGAAAATTAACTTCATATTTTTGACGTGATTGACCTTGGATTCGAAGACTCGTCAAAGGCTAAGGTTCACGAAAGTCATTTCACATAAATAAAGGAAAATAAAGAAAATTCACCATTTGAGTGTGCCTTTTCCAACCGTACAACGTATGGTCAAGATGTTTAAATATGCAAGTATGAAACACTCAATAGCAAATCAAAACATTACTTATAATAATTGAAATACATAGGATCACAAACGACAACCCCATGCAGTTTGTCAAGCCAACGCTCATTTATATATATATACATAGAGGGTGTGACTAGTTCGTTAACTCAAATTTAAAATTTTAGTTCTAATTTTATCTTTTTCTGAAAAGTTAACAAAAATTATAATTAAATTAACTAATTTAGATTTAAAATTTTATTTTATTCTGAACTCAACTCATACATCATTCAAACCTATAATCTCCTATTTTGTAAACTAAACTTGTTTAAGGATAAACCTCAATGACCGACCTTGGTCCAATATTTGTGATAATTTTATAATTGCTGAATCCACTAGCCAAGAAGAGCTTCTCCCATTCCATTAGAGTACGTTCCTTGCCAGACATGATCATTAAGTAGACATCGAACAGGAGTTGTATTTCGGTTGTCTCTTTGTCCATCATTTGGTTGCCAACTACCATTTCAATCACAATAACTTTCCCTTCCTTCTTTCTATTGCTCAGAATTGCTTCTCTGCTTCTCTTCAGTATAGTAATGCAATCCTTGTCGTCCCAGTCGTGCAGGACACTCTAAAATAATAAGATATGAGTTAAAGTTTTTAGAAATAAAATTAGAAAAACAAGAAAATATAAGGTGTATAAAGACACTTGTTTATTAATTTCGATCATCAAGACAATCACATTACTTAATAAATGAAATTTCTCCGTGTTTTTCTACGTGCATACATACATATCCTATCTAGTCATGAGTTTAATACAACAAAATAGATAAAAAATATTATATTTACGGAACTTAAAATAAGTAAATGGCATATTTAAAAAAAATGTTGAAGTAAATAATATATTTACAACTAAAAAAAATGATTCACTTAATAAATAACTAGATAACTTATTTCTAAACGTGCTTTTTTTTAGTTTCTCTTAAATATGCTTTTAATTATTTTAACAGTTTGTAGATATGTAAATATTTACAGTTTTGTAAATATGTTACTTACTTCTACGTAGCTTTCGGTAAATATGTTATTCACCTCTTTCTCCCTTTAAATAACAGTTGGATATATATACATATACATATATATTTACCTTAAGTAGAATGGCATCTGCAGGAGGTATTGGGTCAGAAAACATGTCTCCTCCGACAAACTTCAAGTTTTCATTTCCCTGCAAATTAGCAACAACGTGCGGGAGGTCGATCACGGTGCAGCTAACGTGCGGGAAGGCGTTGGCAATTGCCTTGGCCATGGTTCCACTGCCACCTCCCAAATCCACAACGGACTCCAAATTCTCAAACACCTCTTTACAATCTTCGACAGCGACCTTGGCCATGAGCAGGGAGTTATTTGCCATCGCATCATTGAAAATTTCGCTAAGGTTTGGCTCCTGAGACATACAATCCCAGAAGGCTTTCCCTTGTGCGATCTCAAACAAAGTCTTATCATCGTCTTTGCTTTGAAACCAATCGCTCCACGAGTGCCACGCTCCCACAGTCTGCGGGAGGAGGTTGAAGAGGCTCATCGATTGCATTTTTATGAACGTCGCGGGCTCGTCAGTTAAGAGAAGCCGGGAAGCACTTGTGAGAGAGTATGCTAATTCTTCTTGTTGTTGCTGTTGCTGAGCGTTGAATATGCCATAGTGAACGAGAATTCGCATAACTCGAAAGAGCGAGTTAGCTTTGGAAGGTTGGATCGGAAGCGAGGCGACGAGTTTGGAGAAAGGAATTGGTTGGCCTTGGCCATGCTTGTGGATGGCGTCGGGTATGCCTAACTCAATGGCACATTTGAGTGACATAGACTTCATGTAGTCTATTGAGCAACGCCACAAGAGGGAATGAGCTTGGAGCAGCTCACTAGAACTCATGATGTGCTCATCAACATGACTCGGAGCCATTTTAGGTTATGATCTGTTTTTTTGGTTCATGTAGATCCCAGTACCATGAGCCTCCATTTATAGAACTCCAGAGTCCATGTTCATAGAGAGAGGCACTTTAACTTCCACGTAATGAAATTAACTAATTTAGAAAAATACAACATTAACGCAATTAGTTGAGTTATCTAGAAAAGTTAAATATCCAAAGACTATTAGGTTGACTTTTGATGGTATTTCCATTCATCTACTTACATAGTATGAAGTATGTACAAAAAATGAAAAAATTTTAAATTAAATAAGTAGAATCACTGGTAGTTTTGTCCAATATATGGAAATTTTTAATATAAACGTTGGTTGCTCTATCTCGTGCTTGTTTTGTTGAACGTGCAATGATATTTGTTTGTGTCTATCTTTTTTTGGGGGTTTTTTTTTTTTGGTTGCTTAATTTGGACAAAATTATGAAATAATTTCTACTTCATTTACTAGGTTGGGAGGATTTTGGTTTTCTATTGCATGATTAATTGACATTAAGGATTATATTGATGTGTGATTGTTGTTTTGAGCAAAAGTTAAAAAAAAAAAAATTAACATGTTTTAAGAGTTCTTTTGAAAACTCACGAGTACAATCTAATCCAATATAATGCTTCCACTATTGTATTGGATGATAGCAATATATTGAAATGGATTTGTTAATTTTGAAACGGTTTGTCATATTTGAATTGGATATTGAATGCTAAAAAAATTAGTTTCGATACAATACGTACCCACCTCTAACATGACAAGTAGCATCTATATCATGTTTCCTTGATATTTCATTTGTGCATGCCTTAATCCTATATATGTTTGGTACAATGGAAAGGGGAGGAAGAGAGTTAGAGGAGGGATTTCGGGAAGAAAAGATAGAATTTTGAATTGTTGGCATAAATGGAAGTAAGAAGAAAGGAAACTGTGGGATGCACTAACTTAGGAAAAAAAAAAAAGTAGGTATGCTTTTATTTAGGTTGAAAATTCTAAAATTACAACGGAGTTTTTAAACTCAAGGACTATATCAATTCAAAAACTATTACAATCAATATTGGCAGCATATCGAGCGGTAATATGATTTTCTCTATTAGTAGATCTCATGATGTACTTACGGATTGGGATCTACTAGGTATTAATTCTTCCAAATTTGAAAAGAATAATAGTGGGAAAATTTTGATAAAACAAATTATGTGCAAAATAACTATTATCATCTTAGTCACTATTTAACTTCTTATTTATATAGGGATATAATTGTAAAGCAAACTAAATGACATTTTCTTTCCTATTTTATTTCTCTTCTATCAAATATTAATAATGTGAAAGAAAATCTTCCTCATTCTTTTTTAATTTTTCTCATCGAAGTATTTTATTCTTCTTCCATTTTATTTTCTGTCCCTCTTATCAAATATTACTAAGGTTCTAGAACGCTCATTTGTCAACATCTTTAAAAACCCCAACACTTGACCATCCATCTATCACCAAACTGTAGACCTTTTTTTTTTTTTTTTTAATAAGTATTAATTCATAGATAAAGAGTCATCAACCTTCGGGATCCATTCAAATTGAGAAGACGTGGAGGAGGTGGCACCATAAATGTCCATACATAAAGAATGGCACCAACGTCATTCTTTTTTAATTTTTCTCATCTAAGTATTTTATTCTTCTTTCCATTGTATTTTTTGTCCGTCTTATCAAACATTACTAAGGTTCTAGATATCTCAAACTTGTCAACAGCATTAAAACCCCCAAGACTTGAACATCCATCTATCACCAAACTGTAGACCTTTTTTTTTTTTTTTAAAGTATTAATTCATTGATAAAAAGTTATCAACCTTTGGGAGCCATTCAAATCGAGAAGACTTATTAATTCATTGATAAAAAGTTATCAACCTTTGGGAGCCATTCAAATCGAGAAGACGTGAAGGAGGTAGCACCATTAATGTCTATACAAAAAGAATGGTCAATACCTCACCTAACAAGTTGGTGTCACCAAGCTATAGATATCCAGCACGATTTAAATTCTTTGTTCAATTTTTATTTAAATTCTTTGTTCAATTTTTAGTATCCATTTAATCAATAATATTATATTACATTATTTTACAAAATTTGAAATATATTACTATTAATATTTTATATTTTAAGATTTAACTTCTTCCAATAATAAGTTACAGTATAATTAATTAAATATAAATTCAAACATCAAAATTAGACAAGAGAGTTTAAGTCCACAAAAAAATGAAAAAAAAAAGTCAATAAAAGTTATTGCGGGATCTTCAACGTCTAGCTTCTTAATTCGTTAGTAAAATATTCAACAGCCAGGACAATTCAAAATCCTACAACTTTTGTCAAGAAGCTTCCACCCAAAAAAAAAAAAAAAAAAAAAAAAAACAAAACAAAACAAAAACAAAAACAAAAACTTTTAACAAGATGCACGGCGCCATGTGTACCTAGTTTACGTTTCCGCCTTCACATTAATATAACGTGCTAAGATTCGAAGCGATAGCAAATGAAAAAAGATTGATTCATTGATTCCTTTTATTTTTCTTAGAAAAATGATATCTTCAAGTAAAAAAAAAAAGGACCTTTTTTTTATAATTACAAATAAAGTTTAATGATAATTATACAATTAACTATAACATATGACATAAAAATTCGAATCCCTCTACTTTTTTATTTAAAAAAAACCCAAGTTTTTCCTCTAATTAAATTTTTTGTGCCTTCTCTATTCTAGGCTTCATATGACCAGCCACCAAATGAATAGGTTTTCCCCACCTTTGTCTCTAATTTGCCGCACCCATTTTCTAATTTGCAAACCGCCAAGTCAATGGTTGTTTCCCCTCTCTTTTCCAGTTCCCTAAGTACTGTGCCATTGAGGAATTACCAAGAAACGAAAAACATCACCTGATATTTAGTTATATCTAAATTGTTAGTCTATTTTTAGACTTCGATTTAAAAGGTAATTTCACATGCTATAATAATTTTTTGTGTCATAGAGAAAAAATAAAACTATTTTTTGTGTCATCGATATTAGGTTTTGAAACTAGAAATAATGAACTTTATAACAATAGCATTTAAAAAATGACTATGTTAGAGAATCTCCGATACAAATCTAAAATTATTGTGTCAATAGTAAATTTTGATATTTGGATTATAAAAGTGTTCTTCAATAAAATATTATTTTTTATGTCAAATTTACTATATACTAAACTTTGTGATAAATTTGATACAATATATAACTCATATCAAATTTATTAATTTAACATTTAATTCTTATATATTCTTGTCTTTCACCTTTTTTTTTGTAATACATTATTTTTTTCAAATAATTTAAATATAATATTATAAATTCACTTTTATGAGTTTCAAATTTAATAATGGATAATACTATATTTCACCATTTTTTAATAATATAAAATTAACATAACAAAAATATTAGAAATGCTAAAAGAAAATTTCAATAAATCAATTGATATCAATTAAATGTTAGAATTTGACAAATGACATACTTGGTGCTAAATTGACACTAAACGAGCATGTGCCAACTTTAGGAGATGTTTGATAAATATGTTACATATATATTATGTTTAAATATAATGTATTGAATATAATTTATAATTAGATAAAAAGTATTTATATTGTATTTGAATGTAATATATGTTTAGATAAAAAGTATTTAAATTATATTTAAATAATAAATATGTGATATGATGGATAGAAATAGAGAGAAAAAAATAAAAAAAAATATGTGACGTGATTAATAAAAATAATAAAATAATAAATAATAATTATATTATATTTAAAATATGATATAATTATATTTAAATATAATATTTTTATATTTAAATAAAATAATATTATATTTAAATATAATATAAAAATAATACTATAAATAAACAAAGAGGTATTAATAATATAAATAACAAATGATGATCCTATTTAAAATTTGCGGCTAGCACTGAGTTGACACAAAATTGTTAAGTTCAGCATTATGCATGGTGACATCATAAAGCGAAAATTGAAGAAAACCGTGAACGAGTTTGTGTTTTTTGACTGAAAAAGTGGTCGAAGCTACAAAGGATCATGGCTGACGCTGTTTAAAAGTAAAATAAAGTACTGAAAGGATAAGGATCACAGTGGAGCAGTTAAAAAAGTATAAATTTGGTGGCGGTCAAAACGTGACAGCGTTAAATGCCACCGAAAATTTAATGGCGGTCGAAAAGAACAATACTGTTGACTTTTATGACGTTAAAAAATATTAGGATTAATTTAACGTTACCCGTTGAATATATATCTGATTTCTACCTTTCACATATTAGGATTGACTTTTGCCTCGTTGAATATATATCTGATTTCTACCTTTGAAGTATCAGGATTGACTTTGCCACGATTTAAACATTATCTTAGTAAATGTCATCTTTTCACTTTTCAAAATCCATTTCAAAACTCACTTTTTCTCCGATCTGGTATCTCCATAATCTTTCTAAAACGAACCTTTAGATAAAATGAATTTCTTGAAAAATATAGTTCAAAAATAAATGTAAAGAACATTGTATAATGGCAAGCAAACAATGGCTATGCCTTATAGGGGGTGTTTCTAGGGTGTTTTGAAGGCATATTTTGAATAGTTTTTTCGATATTTTTTTTTATTTTACAATTATTTTTTATTATTTATATATCAAAAATTCTACATTAAATATAAACTTTTAAAATCTATAATTTTACGAATACAAGTTCATATGAGATAAGTTTTTTTAAATTATATAAAATTTCGAAAAAAACAAACAAGATCCATATTAATAATTTTTTTCAAAATAAATTTTTAAGATTTTATATATTTTTATTCTAAACAGTTTTTTTCGTAAACACATTTTCCAAAACTCACATTTCTCCTATCTTTAAAATACATTTTTAGAACCTCCAAAAACCGCCCTTTGATAAAATGAACTCATCAATGATAACACTTGACTACCCGACAATTCAAGCTTTTTCATATCCTTTGAGAATGCATTTCATTTGCATGAAATTCTTCATCTTCACATCAATAAACACGCAATTGACATTGTAGTTTTGAGCTTGGCAAAGACGCTGTATTTTATTTTATTTTATATTTTTTAAAATTTAGATAGAAAATTTAAACTCTATATTATTACAATAGAAATATTGTTAAATTATACAAAGACGCTAGATTTCATATAATAGTGTTTGGCCAATCCAATCTCCTCCTTTAAAATAGACACTTGCTATTTCATTTGCAGTTCATTCAAAGTTAACTGATCTCCTAATACAATTTTTCTTAATATGTCTGAAGAATAAATGTCGTCTGTGCACTTCTTAATTATGTTGTCGAGGAGTTCATAAAAGCTAGGTTCTTGAGTCTTTATTTTCTCAACTCTTAATGTTAATTATGAGTTTTTTTGATATAAAATTATTAAGTAGTTTAGGATTATGATTACAATACATAAATATCAACCTTTAAATAAAAACTAGTTGAAACGCGTCTAGAATTAAAAAATAAAAAAAAACGTCACGTGACATTGACACTGAAGGTGATTGGCTGCCACATTGTAGCTATAGAATGACTCTTTTATATATCGTTAAAAGATTTATGGATAACGGTCAATTTTTTTAAAGGTTCAAGTGTATCTTATTTTCACTACGAAATTATTTTGTTTGGTTAAATGTATACCACTTAATATGGTTGTTAGCTGGTATACGCTTGTGGCTAAACTTATTTTTATAGCTTTGATTAGCAATAATTGAATGATTTATAAGATTAAACTCGTTAGATTAAAGTACAATTTTGTATTTGACTATTTACTATGTTAAACTAATTAGATAAAGTATAATTTTGTATTTAACTGATTTTGTAATTTTTTAGTAGAATAACTAGAATAGTAACAAGTTTTATTGGGAATGTTATTTTACTTTTTATCAGTCATGCTATAAGTAGAGAGACTAAGAGTATTTTAAATTATTTTGCGTCGTTCAACTAAAGAATATACGAGCATGCATCGTAAAGACTCCACAACAAGTTTTATTGGAAATGTTATTTTACTTTTATCATTTGTTCTATAAGTAGAAATATTTAAAGTATTTTCGATTATTTTACGTCATTCAACTATAGAATACAGGAGCATGCATCGTAAAGATCGTATAAAAATACTAACTGTTTTTCATAACTAATTCTTCATAAATATATGCCTTATTTACTAGAGCATATGAAAAAAGTGCTAGCTCGCTCTCTCCTTGATGTCTACACATAAATATACCGTCCTTTATATGTAATAATCATCATCATTTTTTGTCCTCGTCCAAGATGAATATCTTATTTTGATTACAAATTATTTTCTTTGGTTGAATGCATACCACCTAATATGATAAATAGGTAGTATGTACGCTTAGTGATGAAACCAGAGAATTTATTTAGAAGAGCTTGAATTAAGCTTAATTTTATTTAGGTGGCTTTCTTTAAAAAAAAAAATATTTTGTATACACTTGTATACGCTTGGCTATGACCTTGTATACGCTTGTAGTTAACATATATTATAGTTTTAATATAATTGAATGATTTCTAACCTTAAACTTGGTAGATTATCGTATAATTTTTTGCTTAACTTATTACTATGTTTTTCATTATAAAAAAAAAAAAAACCTAATAAGTAGCAAGTTTTATTAAAATGTTTTATTTTAGCTTCATCACTCGTGCTATAAGTAGAGACGTTTAAAAGTATTTTTCTAGTGTTTTATGTTATTCAACTATAAAGAATATACGAGCACGCATCATAAAGATTCTATATTACCTATGCGGCCGTTCATAACTATATTTTTTGTCTTTAAACATATATCTAATTCACGAAAACATTTGAAAAAACGTGAGCTCACTCGCTCCTTCATTACTTGCCTCTGTCATTCTCATAACATTGATATTTTCAGAGTCCTATAGCGATGAGTTTGAAGCAAATTTAAGGCACGAGGAATGATGATTGGAATTGTAGCATTTTCAAGGTTATATTATATTAGCATGTTTTATTATTTACGGAACATCCTACTGATAAATTAAAAAATGCCTGTCTAGGAAATAGATATATGTATGCATATATGTATGTGTGTGAGTGTGTATATATGCATAGCACTTGCCAATCTAATTCTTTAATCATTACCGGCAAAGATGGATAAAAATATGTAAGCCTAAAAAAACTAAAGGAAAAAAAAAAAAAACCAACAACAATAACAACAACAAGACGATAGCAAATTATGATACTAGCATTCAAACACAAAACACATATAACTATCAAAAATAACCAACATGTGTTAGCGCGATAAGGCATGCTTAATTACTAGCAAATAACAACACTAACATAAAGTTCTTGGCCATGTCATACTGTTCTAACAGAAGCCAAGATACAGAAGTAAGAAAAGGCACTACCTTTTCGTTACTATGCTGTACTTGGTTCTCCAAGCAAATTAAATACTAATAACATATTAAAGTCTGCCATATCATGACCGTTGAAGACGAAAAGAAAGCTAAAAACTAAAATAAGTCTCTGCCACTTATTTAACCAAAAATTACAAACCAAGTCTTGCGGCAGCATAAAGTTTGAATTAGGAACCTTCTTAATCCAGAAAAGAGAAAACTGGTTTTAGCAGTGCTTAAACCCAATAACCACGAAGGGATTTGCCCTCGGGAGACTCAGGCTTGTCATTGTTGCTGAGGATAAAACGCATGGTGGTAAGTAGCCTCTGAAACCGATGGTCAAGTTCATCAAATTCATTGCATGTCCGAGCAAGTACTGAACCAGTTCCATGTCGTAGGCGTTGCCTGCGAAGTTCGCAATCTCCACCTCTAGCAAGTGCTGCATGATGCAATCATGTGTTTGAGCCAGCTCCTGAGTCCTATCGCTCGTCAGTTCGGCTATGTTCGGAGGAACCCTAAACTGAAACAATTATGAAGAATGAGAACTAAAAATTGCTTTGATTTAGTAATTTGTTTTGTTTTGTTTTGTTCTTTTTTTTTTTTTTTTTTTGTTTCGAATGAAAGTTGGAGATGCGTGATCATAATCTTGCACTGAAGTACTTTTGTACATTGTAAAACCTACTTGTACATTTATGTGGAAGGCTTACCGGCAGTAACAACAAATAATTTTAAGTCTCAAGAAATTAAAAAAAATTAGAAAGAAATTATACCTTAAGCTCAATATGGATTGTGAAGACATCAATAATAACAGTTTCGAAGCAAAAAGCATGGCCCATCACTTCTAAGAGAAAATTTAGATAAGTCATTTCGTCCGGCAGGGATGTCTTCACAATGAATTTCTCTAAGAAACAGATTGCCGGACCGAGTTCCAAGGTCCTAGGAACAATGATAGTCTTTGCCACACAAGAAAAAACATAAAACATCATCAAAAACTAGTAATCAACAAAATCAGAAATGTGAAATATAAAAGGAATGATGTACTAGATCATGAGTAACATGAAAGGAACAATGTTACCCCGAAAAAATTGTTGACAAACCACCGTCAATGTTAATATAGTAATTTACCATTATTTAAATACTATTGTTAAAAAAATTGATTGAAAGCTCTTTTTTTTAAATAGGAAGGGGAAGTCATGAAAGCATTTTTTTAGAGAAAACTATCACATTCTAATTAGATTGACACTTAAAAAATCTCATCTTATTTAAAAGCCCAAATTAACAGTACTAAATAAAATAAGATATTATAAATAGAAAAAAAAAAAAAAAGGGGTCAGAAACAATCCCCAAGGCACACATCAGAAGAGAAACAAGATCTAACTCCAAGCGCCTTAACAAATTTAGTGTACATGATTATAGTTATATAACTCATATCGATTTTTTTATGAAAGATACCTGATTTAACAAAAATATCGTCTTGTTTAAAAGTCTTGATTAATATTACTGATTAAAATAAAATATTCAAAAAAGAAGAAAAAAATAAAATGTTAGAAAAAAATCCCCAAGGCATACATCAGAAAAAAAATAAGATCTAACTCCAGCCACCTAAACAAATAATGAAGAAATCAATTTTAGTTTACATAATTATAGTCATATGTAATGCATATCGATTTTTCATGAGAGATGACCTGAATCATTAAAAATCTTGTCTTCTTCAAAAGCACCGATCGTTATATTACTAAATAAAATAAAATATAGCAAAGAGAAGAAAAAAAAATTCCAAGGCATACATCATAAGAGAAATAAAACCAAACTCCGAGAAAAAAAAAAAAATTCCAAGCATACATCATAAGAGAAATAAAATCTATCTCCAAGTGCCTAAACAAACAGTAAAAATCAATTTTATTGTACATGATTGTAAACATATAAAGTCGATGAGTGATTACCTGAATTAGTTATAGCTTTGATAATTTAATCATGACTTATTCGGATACACACACACACACACACAAAGGAATGGTCATATCTCATAACATGTGTATGGATCTATCTAACAAAAACTGCAATAATATAGTTTTATAGGGTTGAACACTGTGTGGATTGAGTGAGTTTTTGAGAATTTTCAACCCATCTAATCAAGTTTGGGTTGGTTGATTTCAGATTTAACTCACTCAATTAATCTAAAATTTAATATTAACACATCTAATTAAATTTTGGGTGAGTTAATCAAGTTAAACATAATTAAAAAATAAAAAAATAAATATAACTAACCATTCAACCTAAAATAAGAAATATATAAAAAAAAAGCTAATTTTCAGCATAATATTAGTGTTACGAAATTTTAAAATTATCTCATAAGTTATAAACTGATATAAAAATAAAATATATGAAAAAACAAATTTAAATATAAAAGTTATAAGGTAACAAACAAATAATAATAAAAACTCATACAATATGAAATATAACAAGTTGTTAAGTAATTAATATAAGATAAATACTATATATTATGAGGTATAAAATATATTTATTTTTATATATTAATAGATTGAATGGTTTCAGGTTAAGTTAGATTTAAAAAAACTCAACCTAAACCCACCCAATTAAGAGTAGGGTTGGGTGAGTTAGGTTGATCTTTTGATCGGATTGGTTAGGTTTGAGTTATAATGGATTAGGTTGGGTTGGGTTGGGTAGATTCGTTGAATTCGTCGAGTTGTTGGGTTGTTGGGTTTTTTATTCACCAAGTTTTATCTTTATTAGTTATTCTCTTTTTCCTTAAAAAAAAATAATAATAATAGGAGAAATGAATCACTTAAATTATTCAATTTGCACAACCAAGAGATGGATATGTAAATAGGAAACTATGTGATCATCATGATTATATATACCTCAAATTCGTCGCTTTTTATGGTTATGGTTCTGGTGTATTTAAACATTCGGTAAAAGTTCCACAGCATAAGCTTATAATACGCTTCCACGAAGTTCTCATGATCTGGTTGCTTAATCAAATACAGGTCAACAGACACATCATCAGGTATAATCAGTACCGATAAATCGCACATGAAGCCGCTATAGGTGAAGGACTGAAGATTCAGAGTGTTTAGCGCAATCTCTTCAAGATTAAAACACGACTGCACAGTCAAGCTATTCACCGAGTGACTACTGAGTCTAAAGTCTCTCAGCAAAAAACAAGACCTCACAATAACAGTCTCAAGACATGGCCCACTATTCAGATTAAAGATTCCGCATTCGAAGTAGATGTTACCGACCAGCTCTAATGCCTTTAGGCTATTGAATTGCATTCCGATCAGGCCGTGAAAGATAGTGTGAACTGTATGGTTTGTCATTTTTACTGACTGAAGTGTTTCACTGTTAAGAATCAACTTGCTCTGCCTATAATTTTCCATTTCGAGGGTCTCGAGCCTAGGGTTAACAATAAAAGGCACGACGCCGAAAGTGCAGCAATAGAGCTTCGCGGTCTCGAGGAACCTAAAGGAGGATAACATTGATCGAAGAGTGGTGTCATCCATTCTTACATGGGCCATGATCAATGTCTTGGGCGACTCAAGACCAAACCTGTTTGGCGACGAGAATTCCATGATTCTAGAGCTCTCGACTGTGTGCTCCTCGACGCTTGGATGGTGAATGGGAAGAATCCCATGGTAATTAAACAAGTTTAGATTTGGAACATCCATCTCTAGCAATGTCAAGTGGCTGCGGCTCCCCACGCTCAAACGCTTCAGATTAGAATTCAAAACCCTAAGGACCATCATTTGAAAGCAGTAGAGGAGGCTTAAGTCCTCTAGGTTAGGGCTATTGGTGATCAGATTTTTAAGCATTTCATCAAGAATTAGAACAAAAGTTAGGGAAATGGTTTTAAGGCATGGGAATTTCACATTCTCACATGGACCACAAGAACAAGATTTCAGACACAATGACGTCAAATATGTTCCGGCTGTGAAGACTCTATCCGGTAAACTACAGGCTATTTTTTCACTGTCCTCGTAAGTGTAGGAATTATTGCTATCTACAGCAATCTCAAGTTGTAGCAACTTACTATTCGAAATGGACAGCTCAATCAACAAGCTCAAAAGGAGCTCGAGACCAGCAGCGTGTGGATGGATTGCGAAGACTCTTATCTTTTGAATAAGAAGACGGTCTAAATCCTTGTTGAGCAAGAGTCGGGACAGGGAATAAAGAAACTCCTGCCGGCATTGGAGATCATTGAGATGTTGAAACCTGTTTTCATTGTAGTCGACGCCTGGAAGAGTTCTCCAAATGGATTTCCATCTCTTTGACAAGGCCGAGGTTCGGGCTACGTCTTCCTCTGGAAGAAAGGAAAGAATGTGTTGAGCTAGCTCGTTAGGTAAAGAGCTAATCCTATCAGACCCTTGATATTGGTAACCTTTTTCTTCTTCTTCTACTTTTTCTTCTTGCTCTCTCCTTTTTTTTCTTCTTCTTCGTCTCGGCGCATCCATGTCTCCTTGATGGTGAAGAAGAATCTGCCTACTCTCACTCTCTCAAGCTTTTCTCTAGTAGGGAATAGATGAGAATTTTGTGAGAATAACTCAGGGAGAGTAAAAATGTTTCAAAAGGCTGCGCATAGGTTTTCTGACATCTATGCACTTAAGTAGGGCGTTTCAACAAACCATGTTTGGCTGGTTTTTAGGGTTGGTGGAGCCTTTGCTCTCCAGGAATCCACATCCACCCAACAGACGCCAGGTGTCTGTGATCTTTGCCGTCCATTCTCTGCCGGTAACTGATGAAAATTTTGAAATGCATTGACCAAAAATGCTGACATGTCTGATATTGGAAATTGAAAAATATTTTATTTCTATTGTTTATCGTTAAGGAAAATTTACGTAGCATGTTTATTTTTTAATTCTTATTTGTGCATTAGCATAATTTTTTGTTCTTATCATAATATTTTCTTCCTAATTCCGCCTATTAAAAATGGTCCTCATTAGGGCTGTTTGTTCAGGTATTTAAGGAGTACATAACATATTACCATACATGTTCTTATCAAATATTTTCTTCCTAATTCTACTTTATTAAAAATGGTCCTCATTAGGGATATTTATTCTTGTATTTAAAGAGTAAATATCATAATACCATATATCTAGTTTATCAAAACATTTTCATCCTGATACTACCCTATTAAAAAGGACCCTCCTTAGGAATATTTATTCAGGTATTTAAAGAGTACATAACATTTTACCATATATATTTTGTTTATCACAACATTTTCTTCCTAATACTACCCTATTAAAAAGGGTCCTCATTAGAAATGTTTGTTTAAACATTTAAAGAGTACAAATGAGAAAGATCAACATCAATAAGAAGATAAAAAAATGTTGTTATAAGCATAATTTAACGGTAATTCCACATTTGATTTAATTATATAATATGAAATTTGAATCCTTACTCTAAGTTAAAAAAAAAGAGGAAAACAAATTAGTCTTGGATAGTAAAATTATAATTTTACCTTCACCATATGCAACAATAATATGATTTTACAGTTCGTTTTTTTCTTTTATTGGGTTCCCTTCGTTATCGTTAGTAATCGGCTTATTAATTCTTGTGTATTTAAATTAGGTCTCTTGTTAGATGTCAACAAGCATCGTCAAAAAAGAAGTCTTCATATGACTTTATCAAGTAATATTAAATTTGCCTTAAATTTTATTACCCCATATAAATACCTTATTACTGGATTACAATCATGCTGGCAATGAAGAGAATATGTAAAACAAAGGGTCCCGCAAATATAAGGGGATATTACTACATGATTAAGATTGTAATAATAATAATAATAATAATCAATCAATCAATCAGTGCAACGATGTTTATTTTAATTTTCATTTAAACGCAATTATTTATAATCAGTCACTTAAGATTGATTAGGTCATTTGTTTGTTTAATTTAGTGCACTTTGCGGCAATAATCCAAGAACCCTAGCTTTAAAAGCTCAAAAAAAGTTCTTAAAAAAAAAAAAGAGCTTAGTTCGACCTTTGTCGACGGTCTAGCTGCAATATGTGCTACAATTAATAGAGCAATGATTGTAAGAAAGCTTCATAAGCCTGCAAAGGAATGGTTTAAGGTTCCAACTTAACTCAGATTTTGGCCATGCATTTGCTATATAGTGCTGCATATTTGGTATGATTCTGAACATATATATTCACATTAGGGGATTTTTATATCATGTCTGCAAATATACAAGGACTAGATATAGCAAAGAAAAGAGTCAAACAAAATACTATACAAAGATCATGATAGAAAAATAAAAGAAGAAGGAAAACTTGCAGAGTGATATCATATAACGAAAAGTCATTGCCAATATCCCTCGAAATCAAGTATAAATAATATAATATATATATTTAGGTCCCAACAATATTTTCATCAATTAGAAATATAAGTTTGATTGTTTTTTTTTTTGTTTATATATTACTTTTCCCCTTAAGTAACTCTATCATAAGATGTAAAATTCGAATCTCCTCATCTTTAAAGTCAAACTCTATGTGTGTATCTTATGCTTTGATATCAGAAATATGAGTGGGAGTGGACAGGTTCTATGGTTATATGCCTTACTAAATCTGAAGAAAAAAAACCCTAATTTAGTTATATCAACAGTTAATCTTTGCATCATGAGTTGTATCATATATTACTAGTCCTACCTCGATCTCGAACTGGAATCTCATTTTCTCTGGTATCTTTTTCTCATTGCAACCACTTTGAAAATAATTTCTGGCACCAACATGACTTCTAAGATGATGTAATACGGCTGGCCGGTTATAAGGATATCTCTTATGTTGCTAGCAGCTATTTGTACTGGAGCTGCACACAATATAGACGATAGCAATTATAACACACACCATATTATAACTACATAAATCAATATATCAGAACACATTTGGTAAACAAATTTTGGTATTACGAATACCAATTTTATATCAAATGTAAAGTTTTACATTCAAATACAATTATTTTCAACAGTGTTACGAAAACAATTACTATTTAAAATTTTTTTAAAACAATCACATCAACTTTTCAATTCTAAAATATTTTTCATCCAAACACACATTTTATTCAAATACAAAACAAATACTTTTTAACCAAATACAACACTCAAAAAAGAATTGTATTCAAATGCAATAAAAACACAATACGTTTACCAAACGCCCCTTCAGTTTGCTTTTTATACGAGTGGTTGATAATTTGATATAGTAGAGTAAACATTCTTTTGGGAAACCAGCTTCGTAAATGCCCCTGAACAATATGAAAAGGGGCATTGCTATTTATCAACGTTGAAACCTGTCACCACATATGTAATGATAACCCGACAAGATAATCACGTGGTAAAGAAAAAATATGGCACTTCCATCTCACACTATTATGTGACGGTTCTATCATGTTACCACATATGCGGTAGTTGCAGCTAGTGATGATAGATAGCATTTTTCTATTAAAAAATACTTATATAAATTTGTATAATCTTTATCATCTAGTTATATATAATTATTCTTTAAAATGGATGGTGTTCTCTGTGTAAAGGTACCCATATAAATTTCTATAATCTTTATCATATCTACATTATGTACTTTCTTTATATATGATCATCATCCTTTAGATTTTTTTTTTCTTTGCATAAAAGAGAAGAACAAGCATATCCAGACTCTGAAGTGCATCCTAGCCAAGTTAACACCTAATTTATTAATGAAAGTGAAAAGAGTAGCAAAATTTTTAACAATTTCAAGGAAATCAAAGAACACCAATTAGAATTGGGAAACACAAGAACAATGTAACAACAAAAAGATTGTAGTAGCCTGCCCCTCATAGATTATTCTCCATTAATGGAAGATGCTTCAGGAAAACCCTACCTCAGGGATTTGATTAAACTTTTTACTTATTTAAATCTTAGAATGATAAACAAGTAGATCCTCCAATTCATTTAACGTAGAAATTTCTTTTCAAATAGCTATTGTTGTTTCCTGTGAAATAATTTTGAAAAGTAGGATTCTACTTACTTTAGATCCAAAAGAATCGAGAAAGAGGTAGAGTAACTCTTAGAGATCCATTTATATTATATTCCAATATGTTATGAATATATTCTAATGTGTTCGGATATCCCCTTTAACTACGTATGTGTGATGTAACGTGAGGAAATGGGATTAATACTATTTTAAGTGCATGTGCTATTCAAATATAGTTGTGTTGAAATATAATGTACAAGAAATCAAATGCATAATTCATTATATTAGTATATAATATCAAGTGAGTGTGTAATCCAAACAAACCATAAAATTAGTTAACTTAATATGTACCACTTTGAAAATTTTCCAGAATGGTAATAGGCAAATCAATCTTGAATTGGTCAAAATTTCATGCAAAAAGAGTGAATTGAATTTTTAATGGAATTCCTTCGGGTTCTACTGCTAGAAAATATCTTGACAATGAGCTAGCTTAATATTTTTTTATGAACATGCTGAAATGGACTTCAAATAGCTTGAAATATTACATTTATTAAGTAATATTGTTCGATTCAAGCATCTTATATCTTCTCATTCTTTTCCAACACACTATACATGTGATGGCTTAAAATAAATAAAAATAAAAAATAAAAAATAAAAACACTGCAGGAAGCCCCTTCACTTGAAAAAATAAAATAAAATAAAATAAAAAAGACAAAAGAAAACTAAAGCCACCTTTCTCATGCACCAAACACTATTGTAGAGGGTGTACTCACCATGTCACACCCCGCCATGTCAATTATTATTAGGGAATTTAGGGAACTTTTGGAGATGGAGTTTTAAAGGTTATATTGAAAATATTTATGTTTAAAAGATTACTTTTGAAAATGTATAATATAAAAATTTAAAATACGTTTGAAAAAAGAATGTAAAATCAGATTTGTTCGTCTTGTTGTTTTGAATATTTTGATACGAAAATCATTTTATTTTGATTTGAAATGAGAAAGTTATAATCTTTTAATACTTGAGTTTTTTGAAAAAATAGAAGAAAGATAAAATTAGTGTCAAAAATGAGATAGTAAAGTATAATTAGAAAAGTGCCCCAAATGGACTCTAAATAATATCATTTTGTCATAAATTAATCGACAACTAAAACTTTGAGATTAACATAAACTGAACAATTACACAAACACACACACACACACACCAAAACAAAACAAAAAAAAAATCAAGTAAAAAATATAGTTGAAAAATTTTCTGTAGATTATGACCTTTTATAGATTAGAATTTGATTTGCTAAAGAAAAATTGTTTTGATGTTTAATTTAGCTTAAGCGATAAGACAAACAATTCTATCATTTTTGGTTAAGTAGGAATACTAAAAATTCCATGAAGCTTGAAAAAGTTTGGAGTAAAATAAATGGGAAGTGCTGCTAGAAATTGCACAATATACATGTTCAGTTAATTGTATTAGTACCAACTCGTATAAATATAATTCAGTGGTGGAGAATATCAAGTGGTTTTATATACCTTGTGGAAAACCTTTTTCACAAGAATCCTACGCGTAGAGAGAGAGAGAGACCGTACTAGCCTACCAGCATAGATCCATTCTCCATTAGTTGAAGGAAATGCTTCAGTAAAGCCCTACCTCTGGGATTTGATAATACTTGTTAATTTATCTAATTATAAATCTTAGACTCATAAACATGTAGATCCTTCAATCCATCATTCAATATAGAACATGCCTTTCAAAAAGCTACCGTTGTTTCTTGTGAAGTTTTGAAAGGTCGGATTCTACTTACTTTAGTTCTAAAACCGAAAGAATTGAGAGAGAGAAGGAGATGGAACCTGCTTTGTGAACTTGATATGCTACCAACCAACTGTAAGTAAACCATCTTAAACAATTACACATACATTAGTTTTTAGAGATCCATATTAAAATTTGTTAACTTAAACACATAAAACTACTAGTGAAGAAAATTTCCAGAATAACAATAGGCATACAATCTTACGTTGGTCAAAATTTCATAAAAAAAGGAGTGATGAATTGAATTTTTAATGGATTTTCCTTCTGGTTTTGCAGCTGGAAAATATCTTGACAAGGGCTGTTTTATATATTTATTTCTTTTTAATGAATCTTACTAAATGGACTTCAAATAGCTTGAAATTTTACATTTAGGGAATTAGAAAGACATGTCATTGGATCCAAGCATCGTAGATCTTCATATGCTTTTCCAAGTTTCAAAACACTACACACGATATCATACAAGTGATGACTTGGAAAAATTGAAGCCCTTTGATCACTTGAAAAAGATAAATAGAAAATAAAAAATACAAACAAAGCCAACTTTTCTCACGCACCAAAGACCATTGTACGCGGTGACTTGGCCATGCAAAATCATTAGATAACATTATACTGTCGTTGGTGGTCAACATTATATAACAACTAAAACTTTGAGATTAATACTAACTGGTCAATCTATGTATCTTACGTTCGTAACTAGCACTTCACACACCGATTATGACCTTCAATAGAAGCATTATTGTTTGCCTGTTTTTGATGTATAATTTATAGGATTTTGGATAATGCATTGCATTCGCATTGCATTTGAATATAATGCATTGAATGTAATATGTATTTAGATGAAAAGTATTTATATTACATTCAAATGCAATATTTGCTTATAAAGTACTTAAATTATATTATATATGATGTAATTGAAAAAAGTAGAGAGAGAAAGAGAGAGAGTATATGATATGATTGGTAAAAGTAGTAGAAAATATGAAACGGTATATAGTAAATGCATTTAGTTTAAATTATGATATGATTGATAATTAAATGTAATATTTTTGCATTTTAATGACAATCGTATTGCGTTTAATGTAAATGCAATACGAAAAACAAACAAACTCTTAGCATAAACTTTAAGACAATCACTTGTATTAGATAGGAGTAACAAAAATTCCATGTAACTTGAAAAGTTTGGAGCCAAATTAATGAAATGTGCTGTGAGAAATTACACAATGCATTCGGCACATCAATTTTACTGATACCAACTCATACGAATATAATTCATTGGTTGAGAATAAGTATCAATTGGTTTTACTTTTGCATACCTTGTGGAAACCTTTTCTCTATAATACTCATAATTGACTGCTCAATGAAAGAAATTCTAGGAAGAAATCTAACAGGTATAATAACAGATTTGCAACTATAGATCAATTGGAGTAAAGTCAGGAAATAAATAAGTAAATGAAAAGGTATCCGAAGCTGACAATGTGACTGAATAAGAATCAAAGAGTTATTGGAGTTGTAAATTTAATTTACCAAGGTGATAAAGCCCATGTAACGATTTCTGTCTGCCTTAAAAAGAATCTAAGATTTGAGAAGCAGCTTAGCGTTCAACCGTTATGCAGACTAAAAATGCTTTCCAAACCGTGCTGGATCACCCATCACACAGCTCGCAAACCCAGCCTATGGTAGATCCCGGAGGACAAAGTGAAAGCGTGAAGAATGCTAGAATTCTTCCGTATCTCTTCCAAACATCTGTAGCAAAATCTCATCTCAATTAGAATCTAGAATCTAAAACTTGAAGAGAAAATTTCCCTCACCATAAAGGCAAAGTACAGTTATTGCATCAACCTTAATCTCCACCCGCTTTTCTTCATCCAAAGATCGTTCCTAGAGTTCAAACTTCCGCGTAAAAAGGCACGTGGCGAAACTTATCGATACCGTCCAAAAAAATTACAGTGTTTTCATGTTCGAATTGATCGGCAATGAAACAAATGAACCAAACACTGTATTTCTAAATATTCAAACAGTTCTCTCTTCAAAGAGGAAATGAAAATAATAACAAGGAATTAGGAAATATACACATAACTTGACTCTTTAACATCACAGCAAAGGAAAATTGCAAGTATTTGAGGCCCCTTTTATTTATAATTATTTTTATAAGCAGTAATTCCAGTTTTCTACTTGATACGTCAGTTACTTTCAAAACCCTAATCGACATGATCTCAGAAAGGAAAAGGAATATTAATGGACGTGGGCTGCAAACTAAATAGTTGCTACAATGATGGAACTAATAACCGGTGCCGGCGCCGCTAATTACGCCCAATTTTAACTAAAAACCACAATCTTCTTAAACTATAAACTATTAATCAGAAGGTACCCAATGTCTAATCAGAGAATTGTGGTCGAAATTGATACAAAAGATCATTTACATTGATGAAATATGTGATGTTGGATATAATTGAGATGTAATTTCATCAGTTAGATATATAATTAGTACCGGAAATTTAGAGAAAGAACGTGATTAACGGCATTCTCAGTCTAGATCTTTCTCAATCCACGAGGGTTATACCCAAATTAGTTGTAGATTTTCATGAAAGAGGCTACTTAGTTTCTTCATGGTGCTCGGCGTTTTTTTAATTTAGGGTTGTCGAATGTTAAATGAAATGTGTTCCTCTGAGCAGGGATTTTTTTTTTTTGAAAAGTCTTTAGTCATGGATTTTTTTTTTTTTTGAAAATTTTGTTAGGGCTTCTCTTTAGTGTTTAGATAAGATATGAAACACCCAGTACTTTATGAGAAAGAGTAAGGTAACTTTTCTTAGGGAAAATGATTTTTTTTTTTTTGAGAAAGAAAATGAAATTTAATTGCTACTTCGCATATGTAATTGCTTTACAAAATATGCTTTTGTTTTTTGGGAAAAAAAATTAGAATTTAAAAAAATATATCTTTTTTTGAAAGAAAAATAAATATATATTTTTTTAGTAAAAGGAAAATTAATACTTCAATTTCATTTCTTTTAAGCATTTTTTGAGGTTTCACGAGGAATGTGTTTTGCGAAAAAAAAAAAAAAAAGATTCAGAGAACTATAACTTCCGATGGTGGTTTTCTTGATCCTCCTGTGAGCAAGCTCCAGGCTACCAAGCAGCCGCGCGAGTATAGTAGGAGATGGCTCAGCTCTACATTCATTTGTTTGTTTGTTTGTTGTTGTTTTTTTTTTTTTTTTTCCTTCCTAATTGAGGAAAAACCTGTGAATTGATAAGATAACTCAGAGGCCGGTTAGTAACATTTTGGTTCACTCCATTGATAAGGTGTGTCAATTGCAAACAAGTTCAGAACGGTGTTTGCCGTTTGATTCCTCAATTCAATGAAAAATGAAAACGACGAAAAAAAAAAAAAGGGTTCTCATGCTATATTAAAGAAATGGAAAATCGATCAAGACGTTTTTCTTTTTCCATTTTCTTGTTCTAAGGCTTTTATATGCCGATGCATATTCTTAGAAGTATAACAAATACAATTTTCCCAAAAAGTAAACGCGCATTTGAAAAAAACAGTGCCAATAACATTAACATTAAGAAAAAAAAAATCACTCTCTGGACAACATTAATAATCAACTTAGGAACCTTTCCTAACAAACAACAGAAGAATTACTGTCCGAGTGACCATTTTTTTTTTTCCAGCACGTTCTCACTCACCAATTTGCCAAAAACCCTTAGCAAAATTCTTAACGTCCTGTATACACTGTAGCCAATGGCCAATGCCATGGTGATCAATCGTTTACCACTTTCTAGTTTGCCCCGAAATCAACATTTTAGTATTTCATAAAAAATAAAAAAAAACATTTTGGAACGGTTTTTACATTATACCTAGAACATTCGCAAATACAAATAGTCCGTGCATATCAAAACATAAAGAATTATATCGTTCTATAAAACCTCCAACTAGTTAAGAGTTCCATGCTAAAATTTATTTTACTCGTAAGTTCAAGTCAACTAAATCCAACAGCCTTTTTTTTTTTTTTTTAACTTTGGAGTGGAGGAATTTGAACTCTGTACTATCATGTAGGATTAAGTATAATGTTATCACTTGACTATGCCTGCAATGAGAATCCAACAGACTAAATTGATTATAATAAGGATTTGATCTTACTTGGTTTAGTTTATTTTTTCTTGTGACTTTTGAACCAATCAAAAATATTAAAAAAATAATGGTAATTATTTTAAATATTTTATAAAAGCGTAAGTTTTATTTTTTATTTTTTGTCACTATAATACTTACCGTAAATCATTATAGTATGCACAATAAAATTTAACAAAGGTATCCAATGTTTTAATTGAGTTAGTAGATGCGTTACTCAATGTATAATACCAGTATCCCGTGCTTCTAAAACATTCCCTTCAAATGCCCTGCACCCACTTTTTCGGACCTAACAAGTCGTTAATTAAACATTAATTTTTAATACATAAAAATTTTAAAATAAAAAATTTTTTTTTTGTTGGTTTTCTTTTCTATATATCCTTAATTTTAACATGTTTTAAGGACTGAAATGGTAGATAAGATATTTTTGTAACATTATGTAAAGGCTAATGGGATGTTTTGGGGAACAATTCCAACATAAAACTTGAATTAATTTTTTTTTAGAAGTCAATAAAAAGTTTTGACTAGATTTTTAAAAGTTAAACAACTCCAACATAAATAAAACTTAGCTCTAATCTGTAAACCAAACACATGCTAACTGTTTATTTACTAATTAGAAGTTTAGTTTTCGAGTATTTGAGATCATATTTGAGAATTAAATTAAGTGGGCCATATGTAACAAACAGGATTTTTTTTTTGCAAGGGAAAATTTCATTGAAGATTCAAAAACATTAAACATAATAAATAACCGCATATTATATGAGATAAAATCCTTTAATATGCGCAGATCTATCAATAAAGTCTGATGATGCTCATAGGAAAAGATGTATGCTTAAGGTCCAAAAATAGGTATACACCTTGGCACATTAAAATTGAGTATATGTAAGGCTCTTTTTAACAAAAACCTAAATTGTTGGAATTTCTAGATTAATTAAGGGACAAGACTAAGCAACAGTAGCACCACTACCAACTTTATATAAAAGCAACTCTCACAAGATCAAAAAACTATCAAGACTTAACAGAAATATAATCAACAAGGAAGGTGAAAACTCCATTATTAGAAATAATAAATAAAAATAAGACACTCAGATAAAAGAAGACAAAAAATTACCATTATTACATACAAATCTGAATACAACAAAGGAACAAAAAAAAAATCATACGAAAAGAGTCATTGCCGATAAAACAATTCACATCATTCAAAGAAATTGGGTTGTTGAAATCGAGCTACTACAAGACCTCATCGCTGCATAACAATAATGCACTGACACCAACTATCTCATTCCTGTCTTGCTCCTTTCACAATACCTATCCTCCTCTCATGAGCTCGCCTCTACCAAGACCTTCATCATATAATTTCCACTTCTATCCCTAGTGTCGGGTTACCAGAGGCAGGCTGAAGAGGCATCCGGCCCAAGAAAGAAAAATGATTGAGAAACTCTAGCCCTTACACGTTAGAAAGAGAAAGAGAAAAGAAAAAGTAGACTAAAAAATTAGGAATTCAATTTCTCGATAAATAAAAACTTATCTCTTCCCTATGAACAGAATGGAATTATATTTTAGGTAAAAAAAGAAAATAATAATTTTACATAAGTGATTGAAGTATATAACATGCTTTACAAATTTGGAGTAAACAACAACAAATTTTCATACCAAATGTTTTATTTACATATTGGAAATATGTTATTTACCTAGTAAATGTACTGTTTACTTAATAATCTTCTATTTATCTCATAAATTTACTATTTATTTCAAATATTTTAAAATCTTTCTATTTATTTTAATTATTTTTATGAAAATGTTATTTACTATAATTTCCATTAAAATTCTTTGCTTAAAAAGTAAGTGCTCACTTCTTAACCAAATGTAACTTTTTTCTTTCTTTTTTTAAGGAAATGGTACCTTATTTTAATTCATATTTTCTTCACATAATGGAAGTTTTATAAGCACACTTTCTTATGATTTTTTAGTGAAGTTAATAATAGAGTAGGAATTTTATTCCATATATAACTTAATTCCTTAATAAATTATCAAATAATTTAATGGAATTTTAGAATTTAATTATGTGAAATTAAATGCTTTTTTTTTTTAGAATATTTTCTCTTCATTCACATTTGTAGGCACAACATAAGGTATAACCAATCCATCAATTGATATATAAAACTCAAGAAACGCCCAGGAGATGTAATTTTTTCTTTTACTATTACTACATAAGAAATTAACTTGACATTTGGTAAAGCAGCTCAAAAAAAAAAAAAAAAAAAAACAAAGACTCAATTTAATTTTTGTCTTTTTTCTAAAAAATTAATAAATTTCATTATTCACTAGTTTTAATTATAACTTAACAACTCAAACTTTAAAAACCATAGTTGACAGGAGGAAATGGAATGAAAAAAAAATACCTTATCAAAAATTGATAAAGAATTACCTTATCAAAAAGACCAATAAAGAATTTTTTTTTTTGAAACGGTTGTGGTAGAACCCAATTGAGTAGCCCTACCAGTAGGATATAATGAAATGAATGGTTGTGGAATAAGGTGTACCAAATCTTGGTATACACTGGAGCACATACAAATTTTTTTTTTAATCTACATCTTCTTCCAAAAAAAATTACCCAAATTAAAAAAAAAAAGAATTTTAGGACTCATGAACTGGTAAGTAGAGTTGGAGACTATGAAATCGCAATCACTTGTCATTCTCACGTCCTATGGTTTTGGTCATTGTAATCGTCGTAGGTATTGTCTCTTGTCGTCACGACCGACGTTCCTAAGAGAGAGGTTGGTGATAGTTACTTCTGTCGATTCTAGCCCTTATGGTTCAGGCCGTCACAATTGCCAGTGGAGTGCTTAAAGGCTACCGAGGAGAAGAGGAAGGAGGCGGAGGTCACCATCATTTTGCCATTTTTTCCAAAGAGGTGTTTGAAGGTTGTCGAGGAGAAAAGGAGAAAAAAGGAAAAAAGAGAGAGAGGTCCAAGAAAGCAAAAAATCGTGGAGTAGTCACGTGGCAATGGCGACAACGACAAGATGGTGATGTTGGGTCAACGGTGATGATGAGGCCATGGGGGAACAAAAATGAGGGCTTAATTCATTTTTTTTTTATTTTAAATTTTTTAGTCTACAGGTCTATAAGCTAATGTGCCTTATTGTTATCATATAGAAAAAATATCTTAGTCATTTATTTACATCAAAACTGCCTATAATAAGCCTTACCAATAGGATATCTAAAAGACCCTATCATAAACTCTCCAATTTTTTAAATTTATTTAAATACTAATTTAAAATTACCTTATAAAAAAATAAATCATTTGTAATTTATTTAAATATTTTAAAAACAAGGGAATTTTGGTCAAATTCAAACTAATGTTTGTTATTTTCAGGAAATTCAAACTAATGTTATTGCATTCCATAACATGAGTAAAATTCTAAGCAAAACAATTAATTAGCTTTCCTTTCCATTTTTTTTTTCATTATCATTACCATTCTCATTCCACTAGTACAGTCAAATATACTCTAAAAGTTTATAATTTTACATATATAGATTCAAATAATATGATTTTTTTAATTATATAGAATTTTATGACGAATTTAACAATCTCCATGCTGCTTTTTTTTTTTTAAATGCATTTCAAGTTGAGTTATTATGGGAATAATCTTTTTAGTGCACATCTTTAGGATTTTTGCTCTATGATTTGTATTTTTATCCAAAAAACACTTTTCAGTTAATATTATAAAAGGGCAAAAATTTTAAAATCATATAGATAGAAAAATATTTCAATGATATGCTCTTTTGAAGCATTCTTTTTAATTTTTATACTTTTTAACCCTAATTAACCAAACACACAACTAAACTCCAATTTAACTCAAATTAAATTCTTTATAAAGCCAAATGTTTTCCTAAACGTATGTTGAAATATAGAATATACTAAGAATATATTTGATGTATTGGTAGGAGCTGAGTTTTTCATGTTGATGTTATTTGACTTTTTAAAAATTGATTAAAATTTTTATTAACCTTTTAAGGAAAAAAAAAACACAAAAATGACTTGAGTTTTTTTACATTGGAGTTGTTGCTCCAAATGCCTCATAAATTTATGTGAGATGGTTATAAGAGGCAAAAATAATAATAATAAATAAATGATAGGGATGGGGTGGGAAAGCATTCCTGTCATTCCCACCCCATCCCGAGAAAAGAGGATATAATTTGCCGTTCATTCGACTATTTTTTAAATCACATAAACTACAAAAAAATCCACACCATCACTATTTTTAAGCGAGTGAAATTAAATTTTTGCAGACTTCGTAAGCACAAGCTACTCGTGTGTATTGGATAATTTATCGAAATTTGGATATGAAAACGTCCAAATTTATTCCCAAATCTCTCTAAATTTTGAACAAAAATGTAAACAATAGCAACTATATAACTCAATCAATTTTAACCAAGATCTCCGATAAAGAAAAAGAAAAAGTAAAAAGTTTATTGCCAAACACAAGTCGAAAGCATGTTATTAACCCTCCGTCTGTTTGACACGTTCAAATTTGAAAAATGAAAAATTTTTCATTTCAAGAAAAATGAACATTCCTAAATTTCCATATCTGAACATCCAACATTTTTCATTTTTGAAAAATGAAAAAAAAGTTTTCTAAAAACAAAAAGTTTTCAACCACCCAAACAACTTTTTACTTTTAAAAAAAATTCCAAACAACTTTTTATTTTTCATATCTAAAAATTTTTCATTTTTCAAAAACAAACACCCCATCCAAACAGACCCTAAGATTATATTCTTTCGTACCTAGGAAAATACAACTAATTTTTTAAAAGAGTATAGAAAATATTAAGAATTAGATGTTTTCATTTTGTATTATCAAGAATAATAAATTGCATAAAAAATAAACAAATACAAACATGCAAGATTTGCAAAGGTTTATTTAATTGTAAGATTGTATTTCATTTCAACCACTATAATAAATCACTATGATATCGAAAAAGAAGCTTATAAGAGAAAATTGTACAATTCTCAATTTCTGTGTTTTTTCTCTAACCTTTCTCTATTAATAAAACCTGTTGAGATGCACCAATTTATAAACAACAACTACGGGGGAAAAAAAAAAAAAACCAAGTAGGAAATCTCCAAACTACCTTTAATGGAATAAGTTTTTAAGACTAATTCCTAGAAAGGGTCCTTCTCACCCCATCTCTCAATTCTTACGATGACCTCACTGTGAATCTAATCTATGTATTCTTTGTGTGTTAGGGCATTATAATTAGGCTACACAAGTTAATTAACGTAAAATACCAAAGGCAAGTAACTAACAAGAACAATTGAGCACGAATTCTCTTCTAAAAAAGAAATTAGGATCAATCTATTTTGTCGATGGAAGTTGTGATTCGAGCCTTGGCATTTTCAATAAAAAAGCTCTGCAGACTTTCCCATTGGTTGAATCTTTTAAAGATCTCCATTTCGATTCTTGTCAAAAAATGTCGCCAGCATTTTATAGAATAGAGACAGCACCCCAAAGTTGCATCATCCTCATCATATTGAGACTTTAAGGAAAATTTATAATAGAACTGCAAGATTCAAATGAAAAGAAAAAAAGGATATAGTCACTCATAATTACTTAATTTATACTTGAAGAAAGCATGGATGACAAGGATAACAAGGAAATTAAGGCTAGTTAATGTAAAAGGTGGTTAATTAAGCTGGTTCTAAGCTAGATTATTTAGAGAAATTCTACCATAAACATAGGATCAAAATACAAAAACTAGAAATCAAATCTCGAGTATTAGACTAGATATTTTCTTTCTTCTTTGCTTTTCTGAAAGTAAAGAGTTTGAAGATAACCGAAAACAAATGGAAATAGTACCCTGCAAAAATGACTAGCTTGATGGTGAAACAAAGTCTCAAAACAAACTTATTAAGCTTAAGAATTCATTAAGTAATTGTAAGGATGAAAGACTAAAATAAAATATAATGTAGGAGAAAAACGTATACAAACCTTGAATTTCGCATGTAACTTGGAGTCCATCGTGATAGATATAGTCTCCGGATGAGGAGCAAGCCACAGCAAGCCACTAATTAAATCCACTATGCTGTCAGTTGGAGTTTTCAGCTCAATATTTAGATGCTTGAGATCAAATAACCGAGCAACAAAGGTCTCTTTTTTTTCCAAAGGAACAATTAACTGCAGCAAAGAAGTTAATTAAGAGTAATTTCAATTTCACTTATAAATTACCTGATGGAAAAAAAATATGAGGAAAATCAAAGAAACAAAAAACAATTTGTTAATTACCTGATGAGCCTCGTCGCAAACCAGAGTCAATGTTTGGTAATAACCAAATTTGGTGACTAAATCCATAAAGCGTCTGTAATAACAATATCCCGAACCCAAATAACTCAAGTGGAGCTCGGCATACTGAAATTTGGAGAAGATGACTGTAGTTGAGGGCAAAACAGGACCACCGTAAACTAACGAAACTAGATTCGGAGCATCGATCTGGGAATCTCGCAATGTGCCACAATCAAGCAACTCTAAATGTTTCAAGTGCTCGGCGTAAAAGTTAATCTTCTTCAAGAACTTGCACCCTTCTATCTTCAGCCTCTCTAAGAATTGAAACCCAGGTGTAGAGATCTCTTCCTCGGTCCATCCATGCGTCACGTTGATTCTAGCACCAATTAACTGCAGATCCTTTAGGAGTACGCATCGGCTGAGGTTAATGTTACACTGCCTGTTAGCAGACAGAGTTTGCTTAGAATATCGAAAAACCTCGAGGTTTTGGGCTGCCACGTCAACATCCTCTAGCGACTTGCAATCTTCCAAGGACATGATTTTAAGATTTTCCTTGCTTATATGCAAGTTCTTCAGTAGTTTGCAAAGTTTCAGCTTCAGAATCTCAAGCGAAACTAATTGAGAAACTAGATTTTCAAGCATTTCGTCAGTAAGAGGCACACGATGCAATTTTAAAGTCTTGAGAGACTTACAAGAACCAAGATTGAAGATCTCACAGTGCTGGCTGAGTTCACCGGCCCAATATGAAAAGGATTCAAGACATTCGGTGTTGTCCATGTGAATCGAATCAAGTCGTCTCCAATTTTTGAATTTAGCGGTCTTGAGTTTAGCGCTGCGAACCCTAATGGTGGTTCCCTCATTAGTACTATCGCAATCTCTTATACTAAAATCCTCCATCAAAGGGCAGCTTAGCACCAAGTTTGTGAAGTCCAATTGCAAGCCACTCAACGACATTTTCTTGATCGATTTGCTGGAAAAAACTTCAATAATCGGCAAATCGCTCACATGACTTCTTTCCAAGTGCAAAAACAAATCTTTGACCTTGTTCTGTAGCGCGAAGTTCACCATCATTTGAAGGACGACAGCAACCTTGCGATCCATCTGCCACCCTTCAAGACATGCCCTAAAACTGAGCCTCTGTAGATCCGATCTCAGTGCTCGGCGATTGAGAGAACGGATTACGAAATTCAGGAACATGTCCGTGGTGAAAACAACTCTCGATTTAGACTCCATCAAGGATAAATCGAAGTCGAGTATCGGGAAGGATCTCCATGACAACAAGCAGCTCTTCGACACGGCGCTTAATCGAGTTGAGTCCTCCGTGGGAAGAAGAGACATGATCTGGTGGATGATGGGCTCCGGCAAATCTGAGAAATCGGTCCCGAGATCATCCATGTCGATTTCAGGAATAGCGGCTGAATCATCCATCACAAAGGTTTTGACAATTGACAAGCCGATGAAAATTTAAAAAAAAAATTCTAGGGTTTAATATATGAGGTTCAGGCTTAGGGTCATGTCTTTGAGAAGTACGCGAATTTCTATTAGGACTCCAATTATGGTTATCGAAACGTATTTGGATTCTTAGGATTATTCTTTTTTTCAACAATGGATTTTCTTCTTTTTTATGAGATGGACATTCATTAGTATTTGTATTAGAAATCCAATAAATCATGGAAACGTTTTTTTTTTTTTAGGGATTTTTTAATCTTTTATTTAATTCATACAAATCACCAAAAAAATTAGTTACAGAAAGAGGAAAAATAATATTTGTAGTAGATAAAAACCATATATAATTTGTTTTCTTAGGAAATAAATTTACATTCATGTAAAGTAAAGAATGTATGCATTGGCTTTTTTTTTTTTTTGGTAGAATTTGCCATTTTATTTAGGAAAGAAATATATATTCTAATCTCTTGCATTAATTAGATTCAAACTCTTTCATGATTTTCAACAAAAAAAAAAGATTTCTTTTCTTTTTTTTAAAAAAAGAAAGGAAAAAATTTTGAATGTTTAAATTTCAAAACAAAAACGGAAAAAAGAATTCTTCTTCTTTTTTTCCCGAAAAGAAAGGAAAAAAATTTCAAACTGTGCCGATTTGTATTAGGAATCCATTATGGAAAGTAATCTATTAAAACTGCAATTTATACAAATCATTAATTTTTATTATTATAGAAATAGGAAAGATTATGTTTGTAATAGACAAAGATATAGTGGTTTTTTTTTTTGGAAACAAATTAACCATATTCATAAAAATACATGTTATATTCAATATTGGCTGCGTACTAACTATTTACATTATCATCATTAGCATAAAATGTCAATTATAATTTCTTGCATTATTTAAATTCATAGTACTTTTTTTATGATTTTCAACTGGAAAAAGATTTCAACATGAGACTAAAAAAGTTAATTCTAAACATAATAAGCTTTCACCTTTTAGACCTACGCACCTAGCTAAGGCGTGCAACTCAAGTGCCTCTATCCATGAGAGAGGAAAACTGAAGGTTTAGCTGACTATGTCTATTGTTTCTATTTCATCTCAATTGGAAACCCACCAATATCAGAAGCCGCAGCATCCTTTTAATTTAATGTAAAATATCAATGATGATCTACTCCATTGGGATGATCTCTTTTTTTTTTTTTTTTGGATTTGCTTATACGCACTTCAATGTATATCCGTCCGCAAGCACGTAAGGTCATGTGTTAGGGTGAGGTTCGTGTGCAAGCCATTGTACCAATCTAATCGTGATTTAATTACATATTAAATTTGTTAATATGAAAAGTGCCATCACATAGGAGGGCAAGTTTACAAAGTCTACCACCTCATTAATTAATGGTTTTGACTGAACAAATAAAGAACATGCCTATATTATGGTTGCAAATATAACCTAATGACTAGATTTCACTAGATTTCAAATTCTCACTCTTAAGTTTAAAAAAGAAAAAAAGAAAAAAAGAAAAAAATATACAGATAATTAATTATCAAACTCATGAGTACTAATAGACAACTCATAACAGTTTTGAACGCTCATGGTGACTGTTTTAAACTTTCGGTAATGGATTATTGTTAACTTGTTCTTTGCCTCAAGTAATTATTACCGATTTCGAAGTGAATCCCGAAAGTCCTCGGGTAAAACTACAAAGTATTACAGTAGTTTTCATTAAGATTTTATACTATGAGAGCTAAAACAAAAAGAAACTACACAACATATAATTAGAAGTAGAGAAATTAAACAACGAATATACGGTGGAGAGTGGGAAAAAAAATACAGAAAAACCAAGTTCTTGTGAGTCATTAGATTCATTACTTAGTAGTTACCCCAGGGCAGTCGTAACCTATGACCCATATATGATGGAAAAGGGGAGAGCAAAAGCAAATCCAACGAGCATAAAGTCGAATTAGATCGCCGTAAACCGTGATAAAAGTCTCGGTTTTAGTCGGCATATATAACTGCTGCATTTTGTAAATTTACCTAGACAACATGTAAAGGGAATGATCACTAGCAAATTATAAAGAAATCCTGATGAGACAAGAATTAGGAAATTTTCCACAAAATTACTTGTCTTAAGCTTTCTAATTCTTAGTTTCAACAAAATGCACAATTAAATAGTTTATTGTCTACATTGCCATTGTTATAAATATTTCCAAAAGATGAAAAAAAAAAAAAAGAGGAATTGTACTAAGACCAAGGAAGATAAAATCTCATCTGAAAAATACACATTCTCCACAAGACGCAGCAGTGCAACGGGCTCGAGTTCCATAGAACAAATGACGGCTACTTACTTGGACTTGCCTTGCACTGCAGATCCGACAGAATGTGTTCTAATCCTCTATTGAGAGATTCTTTACGGAAGGCGAAATCCAATTCAAGGAATTCCTGAGCATCAACTTTCTAAACAAAGGACGAACGGTTTCTACCTTTAGATCCGTCAGAGCAGACAAGGGAGAAGGGTAGGCCTTCGTCAATTCGTTGGGAATGATGAGTGCCGACGGACATTAGCCAAAACAAATACAAGAGAAAAAGGTTATCATCCGAAAGGATTATAATTGCAGTAACCGTCTAATTGAATACTTAAAATGTGCAAGTATAGATATAAACCTTTTCGGAATAACAAGATATGTGAGCGTTCTTTGCGCCATTGAGCTGTGAAAGAAAATTTATCAGATTACTATACCACTCCATGGAATAAATCTTCATTGGGTACTCGTAAATTTTGATTTTAACATTTAACAGATGAGGTGCGCTCATTAAAATTCTAATCATTGATTCGCCAGCGTATCGAAAGTAAACTAAACTTGGAGTTTCAATTTTAGCCTCGGCCAGCATTAAGTCCACTTCGCTGAAGTGCTCAGTGCACAGTACCAAGTCTCTCAGATTTTGATTCCTGATTTTGAATTGTTTTAACTCAGGGCAATTGTCTAATTTCAAAGTCTCGAGGAGGGGAAGTTTAGAAATTAAATCGTCCAACCATTCGCCACTCAAACAAGCACCGGTGAAGGAGAGATTTCTGATCGTCCCGCAAGTAAATAGATTGATGTTACACTTGCGGTAGCCATGTAACCCAACAAATACAAAAGAATCGAGTTTCACGGTACGAACTTTAATTGTCTTACAATAACTAAACCAACGATGAGATCGGAATTCCACATTTTTCAAGCTCAAGCTTATAACTTGAGGATTTAACAAACCAGTACAACCTTCCAGACGAAGTTCCTCAAGTAAAGGGCAGCCGACCATGAAATTGAGCAATATGAGGTCGTTCATTTCGATACCCATGAGGTGTAACACTCGCAAACAGGGAAGCTTAATCGGAGAAAGGATCTCTAATACCAGACCCTTCAGCTTTAGATGAGTCGATGAGCTTAAGCTAAGTACAGATTGAGGTAAGCAATATTTTACATTTCTTCTCGCTTTGACGCAGAGGTCTAACTCCTTAACATGTTTCGTTACCGGAAAACTCAACCAACAATCTACACGATAACCCGGGCCAAAGAAATCCATTTTTAGCTTAAATTTAGTAATGGTTGCGTCTGCATATAGGTGCCTCAAACACCCTTCAACAAAATTAAAAAACTTCTTCCGCTCTGTATTTCTTTGGCCGAAGGGTCTTCTCAAGTACTCTACTTCTCTCGATTCATCGAAGTCTAACATAGGAATCGAAGTCCACATGTGTCTCCATCGCTTGGAAAGGATGCTCATCCGTACGACAACTATGGTAGGTAGATAAGCCAATATGAGGTGGAGGACAGCATCAGGCAAATCAGATATTCGATCATCGAAAACTTTCTCTTCTTCGCCATGGACTTTCAAACCTTTCGTAGCCATAACAATTAAGGATAATATAAGCAATTATCCAGCTTATTCAGCCACAACACCTGGATAGTGTAAAAACTCTTGCTCAGGACTAAAGTAAGAAAGTAAATACCAAAGATGTTTAAGAATAGGCTAAAAACTAAAATAAATTTCAATATTATGCTAAGTTTTTTCTCTGTAGCTGTGAAATTTCCCATGAGGAATGAAAACCCAATTTTAATTTTGCACCCTTTATTTTCATAAATTTTCTCTTCGACCAAAAACATAATGAAAAAAAAAAAACTAAACTAAAGTAAACTAAAACACCAAATGCTAATGCGACGTTGGTCTATAGTTTTGCATTCACATTATGTTTAAATATAATATAATTTTCATCCAAACGCAAAAGTTTTACGTTCAAATACAATATTTTTTAATAATACTTCAAATATATTTACAATTCTAAAATATTTTGAAAATAATTTTTTTTTCATTCACATTATATTCTCTCTTTATTTCACTTTTTCTATCTACTTTTACCAATCACATTAACTTCAAACTCTAAAATATAATTCAAATATTTTTCGTTTAAACACATAATGTATTTAAATGCAAAGCAAATATTTTTCATCCAAATACAAAATACATTCAGGGGGAGTTTGGAAGAGGAGGCTGGAGATGTTATTTTTGAGTTGGAAAAAAGTTGTTTTGGAGAATGTGTTTGGGAGAAAAAACTATTTGAGGTGAAAAAATAAAAAATTTTAAAAATTTTTTTAGAAAAAAAATATCAATATGGATATTGTTTCGTTCCTCTTGAAATTCTATGCAATTTAAAAAAAATTTATCTCATTTGGACTTATATACACAAATTTATCTACTTGCAAAAAATGTTTAGGTTTGTCTTTCCATCAAAATCACTTGATATATATGTATGTGATCTGCTCTTTTGTGCAGGAGAACAAGTGCATAGTTATCAACCAGCCAATGACCAAAAAAATGGTGACTTTGAGATGCATAACTTACTTCATTTACTTTCTGCATATGCTTCTTCAGGTGTCTTACCATTTTTTTTTTCTTTTCCGGATATAAGTCTTCGTAAAAATGATTGCAACATAATTTGAGTGTTTGATTGCCATTTGTTAATTTGTCACAGTTTGGGCTGGCATATGTGGCTCCTGAATATAGAATAGCTGGTGCTGGAGAATTAGCCGATGAACCAAACAAAATCACTCTAAATTACTTGCGGGGATACTTTTTTGTCGACTTTTTTATTGTTCTACCGCTTCCCCAGGAAAGGCTGTGCCTGATTGGTCTCTGTTCTTAACATGCTAAATCTTATGCTCCGCTTGATGTATAAAATAGATAAAGTTCTTGAATCACTTTGCAGCTGATAATTCTGGATATCCTACCAAATTTCCCAGCGTTATCAGGAGCAAATTATGAGAAAAACCTTCTGCGAACGGCGATTCTCATTCAGTACATTCCCAGGTTGTACAGATTTCTACCTCTGCTTGCGGGTCAGTCTCCAAACGGCTTCATATTCGAATCGGCATAGGCTAACTTTGTCATAAACCTTCTCACCTTCTTCATGTTGTCTGGCCATGTCGTCGGATCTTTATGGTACCTATTTGGCTTACAGGTAGCTCATGTCGTTTTATAACTTTTTCATTTCAAGAGTTGTAAATATTATATATATATTTTTTTGGTTGTTCATTTCCGTAGTGTCCTGTTAGTCCTTGAGCTAAAGATGTTGAATAAAGTTGGGAAATGATCATCTCAAATTTTTCATGTTTGATTGCTGGTGTTCAATGACATTTGATTTGTTTCTTGTCTCAGATGGTCAACCAGTATCTCCGAGAGGCCTGCCACAATTCCGGAATCACTTGGTGCATGAGTTTCATAGATTGCGGCGATGGAACCTCTATCAACAATTTTGTCAATGACCCAACTTGGGATAGCTGGAAAAACAATGCTAATTCCACTGCATGTTTTACTGAAGAAGGTTTTTCTTACGGAATCTACAATAAGGCCGTGAATCTGACGACCAAAACTAGCATAGTAACAAGATATGTATATTCATTGTTTTGGGGATTCCAGGTATATTCTCATATCTACTTTTCCGCTTCTCTTCACTACAGTCCTTGAACCTTTGACCTTGTGGAGAAGAGACGGCACGCCCAACAACGGCGGTCCACATGTCAGTGTTTGTACTGGGCCAATTTCTCAAAAAATTTCTAGTCGAAATTGTAGCATACAGAATATTTTTTCTATAGACCTGCAGACATTTTGTATCCTTGTGAATTCTTTTCATGAAGCAAATCAGTACTCCGGCGGGAAATCTCACTCCAAGTTATTTTGTATGGGAAGTCCTTTTTTACCATGGCAATTATTGGACTTGGCCTCTTGCTCTTCGCTCTTCTCATCGGAAATATGCAGAATTTTCTTCAGTCTCTTGGCCGGAGGTACAACATTTGCTTTGCTGCATTCTTCTCCTTTAGACTCCTCACGCTCAAAGGCCACTTGATAAGTTCGACTATCATATTCTTAATTATTTGCTAGTTTCTATTGCCGTTTTACCTGGGGAGCTTTTTTTTTCACAGGAGATTAGAAATGTCACTAAAACGTCGTGATGTTGAGTGGTGGATGCGCTATCGGCAGTTGCCAGAAGAACTGACAAAGTACGTTTTCTATATCTTTAATTGATCAAATGTGTAGGAATTTGCTGTTCAGTGCATATTCTAGTTCAAAATGTAGATTGAGTCATCAGCATATATTTAACCGACTTGTACGCGAGGCCTATTAGCAAAATCTTGACCAAATAATGGCCACTATTTAGGCAAGTAAGGCGAGCTGAAAGGTATAACTGGGCTGCAAATAGAGGAGTGAATGAAGATAAACTTATGGAGTGTTTGCCTGAGGAACTACAAAGAGACATAAAGCGCCATCTCTTTAAATTTGTGAAGAAAGTACGTTAGTACTCTCTTTCCTTCGCGTTACATTAACAATCATCATGCATTTCTTTATCACAAATTTTATTCCGCTTTCAGGTACGAATTTTTTCGGTCATGGATGATCCAATCTTGGATGCAATTTATGAGAGACTAAAACAGAACATATACATCAAAGGGATCAAAATTTTGTACTGTGGTGGTTTGGTTGAGAAGATGGTCTTCATTGTTCGCAGAAAATTGGAGAGCATTGGAGAGGATGGGAGTGTAGTAACCTTATGTGATGGAGATTTTTTTGGTGAGGAACTACTCACATGGTGTCTTGAGCATTCTTCACAAGACAAAGGTACTCTACACATATCATCTTGATTATGTCCAAATTATGACAAAACAAAATAATCAATTGTAACATAATTAAGAGATCGATCTCATGAGGGGTTGATAAAGATAAACAAAAGAGATTAGTAGAATAAAAACGTTAGAGAGATACGCAATTAAATAAAGAAAAGATTCACATCCTAAATAATCAATCGGAAGATAAGATTTAAAGAATTTGTGAATTAAATATATTCGAGTTAATAAAATTCTCACGTTAAGAATTAAGAAAAATTGTCTTATAAGAAATCTAAAAGTGACAATATGCTACCGGCAATAATGTAGTAAGAGACTACTCATTAAATTATATCTATCAATATATTATATCATGCAACAATCACATAAAAGAAAGAATGATTGAAGGTATATAAAAGTTATCAACAAAATATATTAATATAAGAAATAAATAAGATGAAAGAAAGTTATTTATTCAAATATATAAACCTTACAAATTATTAAAAAATTAAAACTTAAATAAGCTCTCTACACATATAGAATTGTGACGACCCCCACGCGTACGTTACCATACCAACCAGTCAAGCTCTGACGCCGACCGCGATGGCTGGCAACCTCGTGGGTCGTCATCCTCTTACTTAACTTAACTTTCCATTCTTAACGTTCTCATCTTATAGCGGAAGCAATTTCTATAGCAAATTTTTTTTTTTTCTTTTAACTTACATACTATACCTATCTCTATCATACTCTTATAATACATATTTCATAACTTTCTTTCTTTCTTTCGTCTTCCTTTTTGAACGCTCAGCGAAAGACTCATGGTAGTACCATACCCTCGCCCAGTCCCTTCGCACGTGCAGATCCGTCCGTCGTCCATCATATTACTTTAAATAAACACGTTGCTTACCTGCAACATATAAATAACTAATGAGCTAGATGCTCAGTAAGTTCAAACATACATTCATTAACTTATAAATACTAGTAATATATATTATTACTAGAATATATGTCATCACGTATATACACACCATATACATCATTTATACATATCCTCAAAACATAACATAAAATATGAGCTTCATCATGCTCGTTTATCTCTTCGTTCATCGTTCTTATCATTCTAATCCAATCTTTTCATTTCTTTGCTTTTCATTCCTATCATTTCTTAACTTTCTGTTCTAAACCTTTATAACTTTTCTATCGCTTCATCATCATCTCCTAACATTTCATATCTTAAAACTAGTAACATATACACTAGCACAACATCACGTAAAAACGTGTCATTCCATACATATAACATCAAACACATCACATCACATATATAATTCTATCATGTTCTTTTAACTTCGTTTTATTATTTTTCATTGATTTCATTGTGTTGTTCTTTCGTATCGTTCGTTTCTTTTCTTTTCTTTTCGTATCATTTTTTTTTCTTTTCTTTCCACTCTCTTTTTCCTTTTTTTTTCCTCACGCACTCTCTTTTCTTTTCTTTTCACGCTCTTTTCTTTTCTTTTCTTTTCACGCACTCTCTTTTCTTTTCTTTTCACGCTCTTTTCCTTTCTTTTCTTTTCTTCTCTTTTCCTTTCTTTTCTTTTTTTTTTTCTTTTCCTTTCACTCTTCTTTCGTTTGTTTTCTTTCCACTTTCCTTTGGTTGGGCCCGTTGTTGGACGTACCTAGTTGCGCACGGACAGTGGGAGGAGGGGGAGCGACCCACCAACCTACCTCACAGTCACATAAAAACCGCACCTTCGGGGTTGGTCCATCCTATAATCTACCGCACCTTCGGGCTAGCGCCACATCTATGCGGAGGATATAGACCGGAAGTCTCGACCTTGTAGGGAGACCGGTACGCCAACAACTTAAGTTTTCAGTCTTATTATCTTGTAGGCTTTTATTTTTCTTATATTGATTTTTCGTTGAGCATCTTTTTCTTTCAAAAACATAACACATATAGCACATACTACTTATATAACATCACATCACATCACATCATAACAAACAAAAACATGTTTTGTTACGTGTAGACAATTATTCTTTGTTCGTCTTATCATTTGCATCATTCCATCAATCATAGCCTATCGTTCTATTCCATCAATCACATCTTATCGTTATGTTCTAATCCTTTCATCATACCTTTCATCATAACCTATCATTGTTTTTCTTTCTTGTCCAACTCTTTGCTTTCATATCATTTTTCATAAAACATTCATCATACCTTTTATCATAACCTATCATTGTTTTTCTTTCTTGTCTAACTCTTTGCTTTCATATCATTTTTCATAAAACATTCATCATACCTTTTATCATAACCTATCATTGTTTTTCTTTCTTGTCTAACTCTTTGCTTTCATATCATTTTTCATAAAACATCTATCCTTTCGTCCTCATAAAACATCCCTTTCTTAATTCTTTTCATCACCGATCATCATTACTCTATCAATCATAACTTAATTTCCATAAAACTTTTCATAAACACCTATTCTTTCCTTTCATATCTCATCTCTTTCTTATGCATTCTATCATAACATTCTTGTTCTTACTCTTTCCATTCTTCTATCCCTCTTTATCACATCGTTACTCTCATAAAACTTTTATAATACCTTTCCTTCATAATTCAATATATATATATATACATATATATATATTTTTTATAAATTATTTATTAAAACATAACTTTTAGCATCATCATAGTATTGCTATAGTATTACTATAGCATCATCATAATTCACATCATGACATTTGCATACAAAACATATAAACACAATAAACTTGTTCATAGTTGCAGACGGGTAAATGTCTGAACTTACTCATAACGTGCTTATCCTTTCCTTAGGATCCATCGATGTCCTTCGTCGCTTCTGAATCGGGTTCCTACAGACAAATTTTGTCCGTTAATCACATTTTCATCTATAGCTTTTATTTTATTAAAAAGCTTAATTCTGATCTTATAATCCTTAATTATAGCCTTAGGACAGCTTTCTAAACCTTAATGGCCCTTTTCGAATTTTTCTCCAACTTTTTGAAAATTTACGATTTTACCCCTAACTTTTGATAAAATTACAATTTTGCCCTTGACATGATTTTTCATAACTTAAACCTCAATTTTGGCTTTTACAAACTTCATTAACCTATTTCAGGGTCATTGGGGCTCTTTTCCCATAATTTGAGTATCTTTGGGCAAAATGACCATTTTGCCCCTGATGGGTCGTTTAACCATAGCATTTTCATTTTCATGCTTAGACTGGATTTTCTAAACCCAAAATCATCAAATTAACTTTTTAAATCTTATCAGACCTTTTTCAGATCAATTCTTATCATTTTACCAATTTTTCACATTCCCGGCCCTCGGAAAGTACTATTCCGACCTAAGAGTCGGTTTCATGTTTTTCTTGCTTTCTAGGGTTTCGAAGGGTCGGTTTACTAATCGTACCTTACCCATTCCTTTTTCCTTGCCCTAATTCCTCGAGGGGGCTCGGGTTCCCTTCCCGATCATATTTTTACCCCTCGTTTCCCATATTACCCCTGGTGTCGTTTTTAGAAATTTCGACAGAGTTTCCCCTTAATTTTTGAGGTTCCAGCGTTTAGGAAACGCCTGAAAACCATCTATCCTGATCTAATTCTATCACGTACTATACCAGAGGCCTAGATTTTACGTAAAACTCATACTGTTTACGTAAAATCATTACATTATCACATATTTTTCTTTTTCTCCATTACAGTCATTTTCTTCTTTTTACATACATTCTTTTCCATATTTTTCATACCAATAATTATAAAATTATATAACAGTTCCAAACAATTAAATTTCAGAACGTAAAAAGGTCGGGATTTATACCGAATTGCAGTCCGGTCTCGACAGCATAAACCCTAATTCCTCGTTCTTCATCTTTGAGGTCTCGTCTTGCAATTCCGACTCCGCGGATGCGTCCGGAACATCGAAAATAGGCCAACGGGCCAAACTTGCATTTTTGGTCAACGGTCGCCGTTGACCGGCGTTGACCGGCGTTGACCGGCCGTTGACCGGCGTTGACCGGCGGCGACGGCTGCGACGGTGGAAAATGAGTAGCCCATCTTGAAGATCTCGACGTGAGGAACTCATTGGTAGCCTCAATTTCACATTTGGAGGCCCCAATCGCCGGAAAATCACCCCGAAAGTCACGGCCACGGCGGCGGCGGTGGAACTCCGCCGTGCCGGACTTTTTCCCCGAAATTGATTGAGGGCTTTTGCTCCCCTCTTTACGGCGACCATTTCTGCACCGGTGGTGCAGCTCAACATCGCCGGAAACGGCGAGTTTCACGGCGGCTTCACGGCGGCGACATCGCGACTTCGGACGGCGCGATTCCGCCGGTGTTGAGGTGATCCACCACATGGGTTTTGTAGTACTCTTCACCACGAGTCTTTTGAGACCGGTTTCAGCTTGATCGGACGTCGGACGGCGAAGATATCGGCGATCGAAATTTCCGGTGGCCGGCGGCTTCAGGCGGCGCGTGCGCTCCCCTCCGGCGTCGGTTCCGTCGACTCGGCACACCGTTGAACTCAGCTCGTCGAGAGCTTTCCAACGGTGCCGGCGGTGTCGAAAACGGACACCGTTTCCGATGGTCGGTTACTGTACATATTCGGCTAGAGAGAGAAAGAGAAGGAGGAGAGAGAATACACATAGGCAAATGAGGAAATTCCACTTTTTCCCTCTCTTTATATACTTTTTCGCCCAAAATTTCAACACGGGCTATCCTGACTAATTTGGACGTCCTGAATCCAAATATATCAGTTTTATTTTCATCTGAGGTCATTTCGATCAATTTCTGATACTGTGAATTTTTGGTCAAAATTTACCCTTGTGCTCAATTATCAAATTTGAGCGTGCTAATAGGCTATCCTGACTAATTTCGGAGTGCTGAACCCAAATTTATCAGTTTTATGTCAAGATAATATCATCTTGACCTACTTCTTGATACTGTGAGTGGCACACACGTGCACACACATAATATCACTATTACTCATTTTTCATCCTTTAACATTGTTAGAACATTTTATTTTAGTTCTAAACAATATTAAATCACTTAATTTCACATTTTAACGCTTAAATTCATTGTGTAATTATTTTCCGAAAAATGTGAATTTTCCCGGTTGTTACAAGAATCATCTCTAATTTCACTCAAGAACTTTAGCTAAACTTACAAGACATTTTCACAAAATTCTAAAGAGAAAATATGAGAATGAAAGTAAAATAAGAGAGAAAGAATGTATCTCCTCCCTCTCTAACCTCTCTAAGAATGCCCCTTTTATAAGCATAATTTTATACTATTCCACCTAATCTCGATACAAACTTTTCAAACTTGATACAGTATTCGGTACACACACAACATAACTTTTCAAACTTGCTACAGTATTTGATGCATACACAACATAAAATTTTCAAACTTACTACAATGCTACAGACTACTACAAAGGTCGACGCACACGTGCTACAATGCACAGTAGTATATTAGTTACAATTCAGTGTATGAAATTAGGAAGGATCTAGTGCAGTAGAATGCATGATAAGTTTGGTTTTCATAATTTCCTGATATGAATAGTGATACCCACTTTGATGCTATAGAAAAACAAAGTTCTAAAATTTGATATTTCTAAAATACAATGCTATAAGTAAACTCATTAAAAATATTTAATTTTAAACTTATTTAATATACTATTAGAAAAAGATAAGATAGAATAAAGTAAAATTAAATAAAAACTTTATGAAATTTATAAAAATTTAAATTAAAGTATACAAAACAAAATAAATAAAAAACAAATCAAAAATAACTAAAATTCTCAAGAATAAGTTAATTTTTATACATAAAAAAGTAGTAAAATAACTCTATTTTATATAGTTATCACATCTCCAATGCAAATATGCAATGACAAAACTTAGCCAAAAGAAAAAAAGTTTAAAATAATGTGTTTAATATGTTGTTTTATTTTAAATATTACATCTATTTTTTGTCATAAATATTAAACTCTGGAACTATACTATACTTAGCACTATATTTGGCACCAAGTGTAGCATAAGCCAAATTTTAACATCTAAGATTCCGTTTGGTAAACATATTACATTTGAATGCAATGCACTGAATGTAATTTGTATTTAGAAGAAAAGTATTTAAATTGTATTTTAATAATGAATTTGTGATGTGATGAGTAAAAGTAATAGAAAAAGTAAAATAATAAATAGTGATTGTATTGGATTTAAAATGTGATGTGATTGGTATTTGAATAGAATGTTTTTGTATTTAGCTAAAAATTACATTATATTTAAATGTAATACGAATGCAATACTGTAAACAAACAGAGAGTTAATTATAATATTAAAATAGAAATTTGGAATTGCATTAGAGATGCTTTCTTAGTCTAGGTTAAACAAAATAAAACGAGTCTATTTTACGAAGGAGAGGGAAAAGCGTCCAAGTTTTTTTCTACACAGAGATTACTGAGCAACAGAACATTAAGGTGCCTAACTGATGTGGAAACTTTTTCTCTCCGAGCTAAAGACCTAAAACAATTTACCGCTCTTCATGCAAAGTTCTCGCGAAATCCTCGAGTTCAAGGAGCTATATGGTATGTTGATTGTTCCATTTCTGCTTCAATGCTCTTCTCCCAACTACACCCTATCGTCTAGCTTCATATTTATGCAACTATGTCATTTTCATTACTAGAAAAAAGAGGTAAAAGTATGACATTTATGCGGAATGACCAGAAAAATAAAAGAGAAACAAGACTTTACCGGTTATAAAAGCATAAACTGATGTCGTTTTTCCCAGGTATGAATCGCCTTACTGGAGAGGCCTAGCAGCAATCAGAATCCAAGTAGAATGGAGACTTAGGAAGAAACGTCTAACGCATGCTAAGGCCTCGACATAGTGAATAGCATAATATTGGTTGTTTAGTAAAAAGTTATAGCTTTACCGGTTTATTTTATTATTATTATTAGTAAAAAGTTAAGCAATTTTGAGACTAGGTGTGCAATTTACCGATATGCTTTACTGGTTTATTATTATTATTATTATTATTATTGTTATTTCCCTCTAACTTGTGAAAGGGAATTTTGCAAGCATATAAAAAAAAATATTTGCAAAGAAAATGAAGAAAATTCTGAAATGCTAACGACATTTCGATTCAAATTTACAAATCACTGCAATTTTTTTATAAAATAAACGGCATGACGTTCAAAGAAAGCAACCCCCAACAAATCAAGTATGAGAAACAATATTCTGTTCAAATCAATAACCACATGTTGTTTTTCAGTTTAAAAAAAAAAGGAAAAAATAGATAACCACGTGTTTAATTGAGATTGGAACGACACTAACATGGTTGAGTTTTAAAATGTGAGTTTGTTGAAAATGAACTTTAAAAATGAAAAAGTGTAATACTTTAAAATGTGTTTTTGAAAAAATTAACTATATAGATTTTTATTTTGTTAATCTTGAAATTTAATGTAATTTAAAAAAATTGATTTTGATTTAAAATGAAAAAATTATGGATTGCTAAATTTTGAATTTTTTGAAAACTTTTAGAAAAGTAAATAATAAAATTTGAGGAAAAATGTGTTTGTGGGCACAATCTAATAGTAATTCCATACCCAACTCCACTTAAAGGTGTATGATTCGAATCTCTTTACTCTTACATTCAAAAAAGAAAATTTGAGCAAAAACAAAAAACATATTGGAACAAGGAAGTCCCAAACAAGCCCTTAATCATCATGCTTTTAACATTAATCATCATGCTTTTAAGATTAAACGACAGCAGAAAATTCTTACACTAAAAGTTATGTATTAGTTGGTAAAGAACATGTCGTTTCCATGTTTGAAGGCCATTCAAATAGTGGCGACTAAAAATATGTCGTTTTCAAACCTGTAGGACTGCAAAAGTTCATGGAGAAGAAATTTTGGCGCAATAAACAATATGCATGTCGTTTCTATCTAGTACCCTGATAAATTACTAAACGACAGGAAAAAAAAGAAAAAAAATTAAGCGAGAATCTACACCTATAAGAAGGTTTTAAATGAGGTTTGCTCATTTAAGAGCTTCTTATGCATTTACATTTGCCTAAGAAGGTTTTAAATCAGCAAAACTCTTTTAAATAAAATTAAATCAAAAGCTTTCACAAACATATATACTCTACCGATGTCGTATATTGATGAAATATTAAATTGGAACATTTGGTGTTGTATTAATCATTTTTCTTACTTCTGATTAGACCGTGATTAGGCCGTACGTCTCCCAAAAGAAATAAGAAGGAAAGAAGAAGGAAAAATAAAAAGCCATACCTGTTGGAAGACTCCAGAATGTCAAAAGGTTAATCTTGACTGTCTATCTTTCAAATTTACGAAAAGGTCAGCCCACTATTTGCCATCTTTCGTCAATGGCGGTGGGATTTTCTTTGTAAAATTTATCTTGCGGGCATGCTCGCACCAGCAACCGCCAAGAATCTTAATATTAATTGTACAGTTTTATAATAAAAAATAATGAAAATAATAATGCATAATAAATAGAGGGAAAACAAACACTTAAAAAAAAAAAAAAAAACTCTCTTTCGTTATTCCATTTTATACAATTTTTTATAATTTCCTCACGCACATTTTTAGTTCCTTACACACACATATTTTTTTTATTTAGTTTAAAATAAAAGATAATTTTAAATAAAATTAAAAAAAATAATATTATTAAATTATATCTACCACCATCTTTTACATAAAATATAAAAAAAATAAAGTTGAGATAAATATAAAACGAAAGTCTATCAGATCTTTTTTTCCCTTTAAATAAAGGAGAGATATTTTTATTTTTATTATTTTTTAATAAATATTAATAAAAAGAGAGAGCTCTGTATTAAAAAAAAAAAACTAATAAATTATGGAACAGATTGAGCAAAAAATGATAAATTTTGGATCAGGCCCAAAGTGTAAATATATTAAGTTAGTAGGAAAAGAGGAGACATTCTTGCATGAAAAGAAACCAGACGGCGCTGATCCCAGCACCAACCCAACCCAACCCCGCAAGTGAACATGACGCCCATGGCGGTGCCGGCGCAGGGCGGCCGCCTCGCCGTCAATCAGCTGATTCCGTTGGCCGCCCCTGCCGTCTTCTCTGCTTTTCGGTACGCTTCTCTTTCCTAAACTCCTCCAAAGTTTCCAGATCATGCTAGAGCAGACAACGAACAAACGAAAGAATTTTTGTTTTCTTTTTTTGAGTGACTGTCACAATGGAATCAATATGATCTTAATTGTTCGTCAGTTTTCTCTTGATATAGATATATATATTTTTTTTTTCAATCTTCTTTTAGTGAAATGGAAGCTTGGATTTTTTCTTTTGTTATAATTATTTTTAGTGTTTTTGATGCGTGAGGTAAGTTATGCTTATGAATCCGGGCTTAACAAGTCGTAGAAAGTAATAGCTCATAGCGGTTTTCAGGCGTGAGTAGCTACGTGAACAGAAAGCTAAAATTTTGGTCTTAACCCTTCCAGTGTTAGAATCATATACTAAAGATAAAAAGCAAATAATTTGTAAATGGAGTTGTGAAGCTAAATTCAGGCATTTATGTACTTGGGAAAAAGCCGTCTCTAGCTTTATAGATTCATATCACTGAGGGGACCGAATGATTTTCATATGCACTAGTACTACATTAGGTATATCTTTAATAGGATTCTATAATTTCTTTTGAAAGGATAGAGCAGCATTTTGTCGATAAGCTGTACCTATTGATCAATAAAGTGTTGTTAATTTGGTGTTTAAGCAGGTATACTTGTGTAATACAAGGAAGAGAGAAACACAATAAGACCTCAAGGGTCGCATTTGGATATAACTGGGATGCAGTTCCTGTATTATCAAGCAGCTTGAGTTCAGAAGGACATTGTTCTGTCTCCCCTGAAGGTATGTCAAATTTCTTTTCAAGCATGATGATACAAAAAATCGGATGCTAAAAACTAATTTTGAACTGTTTTTGTCGTGTCTTGTATAATAGCTTGCTGTTCGTATATAATTGATATTTAAGCATCTGGAGATAGGCTTCGAAGCAATCTCTAACTTGTTTTCTCTCTCATGTTGTCTAGTGTCTAATGCCAGGGTGCTGCTTTTTTTTCCCCTTAATTTCACACCTCACTCAGTGTCATTGTTGTTTTTCTTTTTGGCGAGCTATTGTTGGTCAATTCAAATAAACTAATTGCTTATAATATTAAAGTCTCAAGATCTCGGACAATTCCATGATGCCAATGGTATTTGTATCTGCAATCTTCTGTGTGTCCTTTACTAAAGTTAGATAAAAATGCAAAGGAGCATCTTAAAATTATATTTATGATCTAACTCCCTTTTTTAACAATTTCTAGGATTGCCCATCTCGCATTTTTCTGCTTCGTCATCCAACTTATTGAGTGGGGATCAAGGTGTTCTATGCATAGGAATTCCCATATTACCAAATAAACGAAGATCTCCAATGCGGACACAGGCACGCAAGAGCAGTTCAGGCAGCCTACGCTACCCTGCACTGACCAAGAAGCCAGAATGGTGGTGGAGAACTTTGGCATGTTTCCCCTATTTGATATCTTTACAGATTTCTGATGCAGGGTTTTACGTCCAACCCTTTCTAGAACATTACGACAAATTTGAAGATCTGATTTATTACATCCCAGGTGCTGTTAAGAGGTGGTCAATATGGTTCCCGATGCTGTATTGCTACATATCTTACATTGGGGTGGTGAAGAACAAAGAATGGCCTCACTTCTTCAGATACCATGTGATCATGGCCATGTTACTGGAAACAGCCCTTCAAGTGGTCTGGCACTCGAGCAATTTCATGCCGCTCATTCACTTCAATGGGACTTTGGGAATGTATTACTGGGCAGCTGTGGGGTTCATTTATATTTTCCTCATGTTGGAGTGCATTAGGTGTGCTCTTGGTGGGAAGTATGTTAAAATCCCATTTGTTAGCGAGTCTGCATTAATCCATACTCTCTACCATGTAGGAGGTTTCCACAAACCTTTCTAATGTGTCCTTTTGTACCATTACTAGTTGTTGTGGGATCTCCTAGGACTTCTTTTAACGAGTGTTAGTACCTTGTTGCATTGGATATGGGAAAAAATTTTTTAAATTATTAGACGGGCACTATGTATCTTAGTTATTAGGAGGACGAGAGAAGATTCATGAATTATTAGACGTTTGGTAAACGTATTGCGTTTTAATTGCGTTTGAATACTATTTGTTTTTTGAGTGTTATATTTAGTTGAAAAGTATTTGTTTTGTATTTGAATGAAATGTGTATTTGGATAAAAAGTATTTTAGAGTTGAAAAGTTGATGTAATTGGTAAAAATAAAGATAAAAAGTTAGAGTTAAAAAGTTGATGTGAATGTTTTAAAAAACTTTTGAATAGTAATTGTTATCATAGTACTATTGAAAAGAATTGTATTTGAATGTAAAACTTTGCGTTTGATGTAAAATTGGTTTTCGTAACACTAAAAAACGTTTTTCAAGCATGTCATTAATCTTGTGGTAGTGGATTTTTGTATCTTGGTTCGCTTATCAATTACAAGTAAAATTGGTTTTTACTCGATGGTTAGTGTGCTTTATCCGTTTGGCCAAAGTTCTGTGATTCTCGTTTGAGATTAACAAACTCAAATAGAGCTTTCAGCAAAAATTATTTATAAAAGGGAGCAAATGCAAGTTGAAACTTGAAGGTAATGTTGGGGTGGCATGATCGAATGTCAAAGTATCATGTTCAATACTTGGCCTGAAGCAAGCTCCCGGGGCTTGGTTTGACAAGCTCAAAAAAGCTCTACTACACTGGGGTTTTCATAATTCTATTTATGACAATTGTCTCTTTTACTGCGGAAAAGGTGGAAAGCTAATTTTACTGCTTGTATATTTAGATGACATTCTAATTACACGAGAGGAGACAACTTTAATTCATTAAGTGGTTACTGATCTCAACAAGTGTTTTGCTCTCAAAACTCTGGACGTCATTTACTTGGTTTTGAGACCACCAAGTCTTCATCAGGTCTCCTTCATACTCAAGCCAAGTACACCACTAATCTACATAGTAGAGCTAAGATGTTGCAGGCCAAACCACGTCCCCCTCCTATATGTTCCCGTAAAAAGTTGTCTCCTCTAGATGGTGCTGTGTTTGATGATCCAAGTCTGCACAGAAGTATCATTGCAGATCGTCAGTATTTGACCTTGACAAGACCAGACATTAGCTTTGCTGTAAACAGGCTTAGCCAATTTCTTCGGGCGCCAACTATTGAACATTGGATGGCCTGTAAAACGATTCTTCGCTATCTTAAAGGGACTCTTGGTACTGGTCTGTGGTTTAAACCAGCTCCTCCTTTGACACTTGAAGGATATTTAGATGCAGAGTGGGCCAGTTGTGTTGATGATCGAAAGTCAACGAATGGCTGTTGTGTTTTGTAACTTAATCACTTGGTCGTCTAAGGTCCGTTTGGTGAACGCATTATATTTACATTGCATTTGAATGTAATGTGTGTTCGGAAGAAATGTATTTAAATTGATTTTTTAATAATAAATATATAATGTGATGGATAAAAATACAGGGAAAAAAAAAAGAAAAAGAAAGAAAATATATGATGTGATTAATAAAAGAAATAGAAAAAGTGAAATAATAAATAGTGATTATATTAGATTTAAAATATAATATGATTGATATTTGAATAAAATGTTTGTGTATTTAAATAAAAATTATATTGTATTTAAATACAATACAAACTGAACGCGCACACCAAATGCATGGTAAAAAGCATAAAGTAGTGGCTTGATCTAGCACTGAATCTGAGTACAGATTACTAGCTTTAGCTGCAACAGAGATATATTATGGTTACAATCATTGTTTTCTGAGTTAGGCCTTAATCTGGCACAGACTCCCATTTTATTGGGTGATAGTCTTGGTGCAGGTTCTTTAGCATCAAATCCAGTTTTTCACGCCCTTACCATACATATTGAAGTAGACGTTCACTTCATTCGTGAAAAGGTTGCAGCTAAGGAACTTGACGTTCGTTATGTTTCCTCTGAAAACCTGCTTGCAAACATTCTAATTAAGCCCGTACCTATTCCTCTTAAAGGACAAGTTAGTTGTTTCTACTTCAAGCTGTCTCCAGGTTTTTTTTTTTTTTTTTCACCTTGTTCAGCTTGAGGGGGCATATTTAGTAGAACTGTTAAGTAACAACTCGTAACAGAGTTCTGCTACATTTGTAGCAAAAATCTGGTTAGGATTGTCTGTAGCAACACTTTGTGTAAGTATTTGTACAATTAAAATCATTTATATAAATACAGGAACTAAGATGCAAAGACGTCTCTGGATTCTTGCATGTTTTCTTTTCCTTTTTCCTTCACTTTCTCGCATTTTCCCACACTTTACTTTTCTTGACTTTTATGACTTTGCCAAACGGACTTGAACTTCCAAATAAAATAATTGTGGAACGGTTAATCAAATTCCAATTGGCCTAATTCTCCTCATGTATTAGCTCCTAACAAGTGGACTTTATATATATATATATATTTTTTTTTTCCTTCTGAGAATTTTGTGGTAGATTGCGGGAATTCTCGGCCGGTAAGGGCAAGGTCATGAACCATCAAATCCACATTAGAGACTCTCATGTTAGAAAGTGTATGATAATTTAATAAATTTTAACCCAATAATCTAATTGAATTTAAAGAAGTTATGATGATTCTAAAACATGTTAAAACTACTATTAAAAACAGTAGTGTTATATCAATAATTTTTATGTATTTTGATATTTTTAAATTATTTTTAAAAAATAGCTATACTACAATTTCTCCTATAAACATACTAGGTAGTGTAATATCCCGCACTTTTATGTTGAAAATCAGATGACCGTTATCAATTCGGTCAAATCTATTACTAAAAAATGGGAACGTGTCAAATTTGAAGAAATATTTATGATACTAGCTGTACGTTTTTCAATAGGTAAATGATATTGTCTTACTCATTGTATCAATTCTTCAATTATCTATCCTTATTTAAAAAAAAAAAAAAAACTCTTCAATTATCTAATATATAATTGAAATCAATTCTATATTATGATATGTATTTTTAAAACAAATACAAACACCCATAGATCAGACTAGTATATGTATCTATGAGATCTAATATGAAATTATATTTACTTACTTTAAATTGAATATTTCTTGCAAGGATTGAAAACCATGTGTTTTTCACATCCGTATAATTATGTCATCAGATTTTCAGTTATTTTAATTTTATGATTAAATAACACAAGTACTAATTAATAATATAAACTTGATAAGTATTGTTGTTTTAATCATTGATAAACTCTTTAATTATCTAATATATAATTGAAAGCAGTTCTCTATGTTATATATTTTGAATATTGATATTTATAAATCAGATCATTATACGTATTAACGAGACTGAATGTGGAATTATGTTTTCTTATTTTAAATTCAACATCTGTATCATTTATTTTCCTATTAGGATTGAAAACATAAATTTTCCATATTCGTACATTTGAGTCCTCAGATTTCTGGCTATTTCAAATTGACATTGATTTTATGTTTGAACAGCAGAAGTGCTAATTAGTAGCAGAAACTTGGAGAGACAAATAAAAGGGGGCTCTCTCACAGACGCTAGCTCCTAGGATGGGAAATAGGTCCCTTGGCTTTGGCACCTTTGTTGCCCCTCGGTAGAGTGAGTCAACTTAGTGAGCTGCAAAACGCGAGGATTGATTGATCGATACAAATCTCGAGAGTGGGCGATTAACCATAACGATTCTAGAGGCCCTTCAACTGGAAAAGAGCTTTACTATGTAAACTTTTTCTCCCAGTGTATGTGAAAAATTGTGACAAATACGTTTGGTCGTGGTGTGGTCCAAAGAATGAGAGTCGACTTCCTCAAGGCCATTGTATCTCAGTGACTCAGTGGTAGAGCCGTTGTGATTAACCATATATATTGTGCTTTAAAAGTTTTTTTCGTACATTCATGATTAGATGGTTAAATAAATTAATCTCTCGATAAGAATAATAATACGCAAAATTGGATTAAAAATTACGTTTTCTTTTAAATTACTAAAATATATTTTTATATATCAGATTTATTTATCACATTATATTTGTATTATATTTAAATATAATATAATTTTTTATTGAAATACAAAAATATTACATTCAAATATCAATTCTATTATATTTTAAATTTAATACAATCACTATTTATTATTTTACATTTTCTATTATTTTCACTTATTACATCACATACTCTCTCTCTTTTCTCTTTATTTTTACCTATCACATCACATATTTATTATTTAAATACAATTTAAACACTTTTCATCCAAGTATATATTATATTTAAATATAATACAAATATTTTTTATCTAAATACAAATTATAATTAAAATATACTATGCTTATCCAATGTATCTTAAGACGCTGTTTGGTAAATACATTATGTAGTATTGTGTTTGAATATAACGTATTGAATGTAATTTGTATTAGAAGAAAAGTAGTTGTATTGTATTTGAATGTAATGTGTGTTTGAATAAAAAGTATTTAAATTATATTTTAATAATAAAAATGTTATGTGATGGATAAAAATAGATAAAAAAATAAATGAAAGAATATATGATGTGATTAGTAAAAGAAATAAAATAAATTAAATAATAAATAGTAATTATATTAAATTTAAAATATAAAATAATTGATATATAAATTAATGTTTTTATATTTGTATAAAATTTATAATGTATTTAAATAGAAGATGAACGGAGCAAGAGTGCTAAGTAAATTGACAAACAATTTCAAAATATTTTTATTTAAAAAAGAGGGAGAATGTGATGAAAATATATTGATTTTCCAATTGACGTGCGATTTTGTGGCGTATGCAGGAGTGGGACCCAGTGAAGGGGAGCGGCAGGATCAGCACCGTACCCGAGTAGATCACAATTGAACAAGCAACTGTGGACGATAGGGACACTCACAGAATTCAGCTTCTGCCCTTATCAATTGTCATCTGACACGATGACAATTGGAGTTGAATTTCGGAGTTAAGGACCCACCTTTTTTTTTTTTTTTTTTTTTGTTTTTGGCTCTGAAGTTAGGACGAACTCAACTGAAGGCCAGGAATTCCAATTTCCAATCGGAAAAGCCCCTTTGTCCTCGCAGATCTGAAGTGAAATCTTTCCCTTCTGAAGATTTGTGATCTTGATTTCTGGGGGATATTTGGGTTCAGTTTCTCAAAATGATGAGGCGGAGACCCCAGGACTTTCGTCGCTCTGGGAGGCGGCGGTTCCCCAATGTGGTCTGGTTGTCGCTCTGCGCCGTGGCGGTTCTGCTCTTCGTCTACATTTTGACCAAAGGGAATCAGATTGAGTCCAGGCCCGCCATTGCTAGGGTAAATATCACTTCTCTTCTTCTTCTTCTTCTTCTTCTTCTTCTTTTTTTCCCCCCTTTTTAAAATTGTGTCAATTCTGGGTCGGGTTTGTCGCAAAAAGTTCGTATCTTCTGGCATTGCAGTCGACGGCAAAAAAGATCGAATCTTTTCGCATGCATGATTAATTTAGGAGATTTCTAGTATTTTTTTTTATAACTTTTAGTTTGAATCAGTGTGGATTGACAGTTGAAAAGCTAGGAAGTTTAATGGGTTCTGGTAGGTGTGACATACGTTGTTTTATGGAAGAGGAATTTGAATTTTGATTAATATTTGTTTAAGAAAGAAAGTGGTGATTTTGATTCCCAAACACGGTAAAGAAGAGATTCGTTTATATGACAAACGTGAACCTTTTTTTGTATGATATTTAACAATCGACATAGAGTTTTTAGTATCTTCACGAAGGCATAGAATGAATGTTACCCAGATTAATAGAATGCTAGGGACACTTCTTTACTAACTTCAAAAAACGAATAATGTGTGTTATCCGAATGAGAGATTGATAGGGGTACACTGGAACGTGATAAAGCATGTGCTTTTCTTCTTATGCAGAAATCTTACAGGCAAGAACGGTTATTGGAAGGTCTTAACATTACAGAAGAAATGTTGAACCCAAACTCAGTGGCGAGGCAGATAAGTGACCAGATTTCTCTTGCAAAAGCGTTTGTTGTGATCGCAAAAGAAAGCAATAATCTTCAGTTTGCTTGGGAACTGAGTGCCCAGATCCGCAATTCACAGATCCTCCTCTCAAATGCTGCAATAAGAAGAGCTCCCCTTACGGTTGGAGAATCAGAAGGTGCGATTCGTGATATGGCAATTCTACTCTATCAGGCCCAGCAATTCCATTATGATAGTGCGACAATGATCATGAGACTGAAAGCTAAGATCCAATCTCTGGAAGAACAGATGAGCTCTGTGAGTGAGAAGAGTTCAAAATATGGACAGATAGCTGCTGAAGAAGTTCCGAAAAGTCTGTACTGCCTTGGTGTTCGGTTGACTACTGAATGGTTCAGAGATTCAAGTTTACAGAGGAAAATCAAGGAAAGAAAGCAATTGGAAATGAAACTGAAAGACAACAATCTCTACCATTTCTGTGTCTTCTCTGACAATATCCTTGCAACCTCAGTTGTTGTCAATTCAACAGCTTTGAGTTCCAGAAATCCAGAAAAGGTTGTCTTCCATCTGGTTACTGATGAAATAAATTATTCAGCAATGAAGGCCTGGTTTTCCATGAATAGTTTCTGCGGAGTGACTGTGGAGGTCCAAAAGTTTGAAGACTTTAGCTGGCTAAATGCATCTTATGTACCTGTACTTAAGCAGCTCCAAGACTCTGAAACTCAGAGCTATTACTTTTCTGGCAGCAATGTTGATGCTCGGACTCCAATCAAGTTCCGAAACCCTAAGTATCTGTCCATGCTTAACCACCTCAGGTTTTATATTCCAGAAGTTTTCCCGGCACTGAAGAAGGTGGTCTTTCTTGATGATGATGTCGTGGTTCAGAAGGATCTATCAGGTCTTTTCTCTATTGATTTAAATGGCAACGTCAATGGAGCAGTTGAGACGTGCATGGAGACTTTTCACAGATACCACAAATACTTAAATTACTCTCATCCTCTTATCAGATCGCACTTTGATCCTGATGCATGTGGATGGGCGTTTGGTATGAACGTGTTTGATTTGGTTGAATGGAGGAAGAGGAATGTCACAGGAATATACCATTACTGGCAGGAAAAGAACGTTGATCGGACATTGTGGAAACTCGGTACGCTTCCACCAGGGTTGCTGACGTTCTATGGGTTGACAGAGCCTCTCGATCCTTCATGGCATGTGTTGGGGTTTGGCTATACAAATGTTGATCATCAGATGATAGAGAAGGGTGCTGTGCTGCACTTCAATGGGAACTCAAAGCCGTGGTTGAAGATTGGAATAGAAAAGTACAAGCCCCTTTGGGAGAAATATGTTGATTATTCTCATCCTTTATTGCAAAGCTGTAATTTCCACTGATTTTGGACATGGGAAGTCTATTTCTTCAATTCCACAACAGAGAGAGTGCCCGAGAGGATCTGATTTTTTTTTTCTGGGGCGGGAATGCTTGTGTGATTTTTGCCATATCAAGCATGGCTGGAGGTTGTAAGATGACTATTTAGTTTATTTCTAGCCCTGTTATGTAGTGTAGATGATCATTTACTCGTATGTGAAATATTAAAAAATTGTTAGTGCTCCCTTATATTCCAATAGCAGAATGTTTTTCACTACAAGTGAGTGGCTTAGTTTGATGAACCATAAACACTTTGCAATGCCCTTATCAAACGCAATTCAGTTATTGTGAGTCAGGTATTTCTCACCATGTATCTGATGATTAATTTTTAATTGCTTCTTGTTAGTCAGGATCTTGTTCTTTGTTCCATCCGTTTCTCCTTTTTCTTCTTTCCAATTTCATTACTCACTTCTGTGTTCTGAGAGCATATAGTTGAAATTTGTGGAATGATTTATGGAAAACGAACTAATCTTTTGGAATGCTGAGCATGGGTTGGACATGAACACAGGAATCCAAGTGAAGCCCCGGAGACAAAGATAAATAATTATTTATTTATTTAAAAAAATATTTTATCATTTTACTTTTAGAGATCGACACCCAAATCGTTGCAGCATAGTGGTGTGTATTCCCAGCTGTAACGCGCGTGACCTGAGATCAATCCCCGCCAACCGCGTAATATATATTTTTTATGTTATTTTTTTACATGAATAAAAAAAAAATCCGAAAAAATAATAAACTGATAAGGGGAAGACTTTGCTACCAATGGGTCAGCTGAAACTGTTTTCTTTTTTTCTTTTTTCTTTTTTTTTTTGTATGTTCTCTCTTTTTTTTTTCCTGAAAAAATAATACTCTGGATTTTTTTTCCTAGAGAAAAAATCCACTCGATGCCAAGGATAAGTCATTCTATCGTAATTTTTTTTTAATATTTTTGAAAATTTATGTAAGTTTTTTCTTTGAGATGGAAAAAGGTCATTCGACATTTCGAATGTAGGAAGCCAGTACTCAGTCGCAAATTATATAATTGTTTCAATCAAATCATTTTTTTTCTTTTTGGTAAATGTCTCAATCAAATCATTTATCTGACGCAAAATTTTGTTTTTTTGGCCATAAAAGGCTCAAGCCCGGTGCCACGAGGCGTTACATACATAATAGCTTTTTAACCAAGTAGATGCCATATTAGCTTGATTTGATTCTTTGTTAGCCAGTGTAAAGTTTGGAGATAAATTTTATCTTTTCTAAAATTAAATTTTTTAATATTTAATATTTTATATTATTTATATTTTTAAAATATTATAATAAATTTTAAATTTAAAAATTTATAATTTCATATTTAAATTTTTTTAAAATTATATAAAATTTTGAGAGAAATAAAATAATATTTATATTAATTTTTTTATAAATTTTTTTTAAAATTTTATGTTTTTTTCACCTTAAATAATTTTTTTCTTTAAATATATTTTTTAAAATAATTTTTTTCTAACTCAAAAAAAAAACATTTCCAAACATCTCTTCCTCCGGAGTTCCTCTTAACCTCCCATTATGTAACAGCCACTATTAGTGTAATTCGCAAAAAGGTATAATATTTTAAAATGAACTCTCTTTTATTTTCTTACCTACCACGGACGCAAAATTATTCGGCCCAATAAGCAGGAAGCTGAAAAACAAAATATATTTCAAGGTTTACGATTAACCAGTTACTACTTACTTATATTAAACGACTGATAGCTGGAGAGGAATTCGGCTAGTGTTGTTATGAAATTGAAATGTCTATAACAGTTTTGACCGTAATACTCAACTTTAAATTTTAAACTAGGATTTTATTTTCTTTTTTTTTTTTTTAATTGTGATAAACCCGTTTGAATGTTCTTTTGGATATGGTTTTTTTGTGAGAATAAAGTTATTTTGAAAAATATATTTAAAAAAATTTATTTAGAGTAAAAAATATAAAATTTTAAAAAGTTTTTTTTTTTTAAATTATCAATATAAATTTTGTTTTATTTTTGTCAAAATTTTATGTTATTTTAAAAATAAAAAAATTTATTAGATTTGTATATCTAAAATTATGAAGTTTTAAAATTTAAAGTTAATTATATTATTTTAAACGTATAAATAATAAAAAATAAGATAAAGTGGAAAAAAATATAAAGAGAGTATTTTGGTTTTTTTTTTTTTTTTTTGAGTGTCAAAACAGTCCTGAGAATGAGATTACAACAAATCAAATTAAATATACGTCGTTTCAACTTATTTTTTCAATTTTATTTTCAGAAAAGAAAACAAAAAAACAGATTTTCACCTCAACCGTTTTGGCATGAAGTGGGTAAAAATTAAAATTTAAAAATTAAAAAGTAGCTCAATGAAATTCGTTAATCTATAAACAAAAAAAAAAGGAAAAAGAAAATAGTGGACAGATGGCAAATACCCAATAATCCCATTCGCAGCTCCCAAACGCCGGCCAACCAAAAAAAAAAATCCCATCTTGATACTTCCATTGTAGTCTCTCCTTCAACTCTTGAATTACAAAATTACAACTCACCAAGCCAGTCAAAGGAGGACACTTTGTGGTTTCACCCGCATACAATCTAAAACTCCCTGATGTGCCGGCATACAATGTACTTTGCCGCCACTTTCGAAGTCTCTCTCTCTCTCTCTCTCTCTCTCCGTATCAAATCTTTTCTCTTTTAAACACAAACCAACAAAAATCATAAACATTCTTCACTGATTTTCTCAATGCTCTATACTTGAACCAAACACGGAGAAGGAGAAGAAGAAGCAAAAAAAGGAAAGAAAAAAAAAAACGATGAAGAAGGAAAATGAATTATCCGTCGTTTTGGAGCAACCCGTGGGGAAGCCCCGGAAGCCGAAATACCGTGAAGTCAGCTCTCGTTTCCTGTCCCCTTCTTCTCTCTCCAATTCGTTTGATATCGAAAACCGGTCTCCGATTCAAGCCCTTTCGCCGCTTCGGCGAAAACCCGAACCGCGAAAGAACCGGCCGGCTCAGCTCGAAGACTCGGCCTCCCTTCGTGGACTTTGGCCTTCGTCCACCGCATCTTCTTCGGCTGCTAAGATCGATACTTTGGCCGATCACCTGGGACAAGACAGGCTAATTGACCTTCTGGAGCGCAAAAACTCTGTTTTCCTCGATAGGCAGAGGAGTTCCAAAGAGTTTCTCAACAGGTTTGAGAATGACAGAGATGTTACCAGTACTAAAGAAAATCACAGACCTGTTATCGGAGGTTCGATGAGGTACACCGGAACTTCACGGTTTTTGGGGAAATCTTCTTCTTCTTCTTTGTCGTCTACGAGTAAGGTGTTCACTAGTGCGGAAATCACTCCTGGTAGAGTATCTGTGGATGAAAATGCTCTGTTTCAGAAGCCGTCTGGAAGAATGTCAGATTGTTTTACAGCTAATATGGATTCAGGACCGACGTTTTCGCGAGAGAGAAAATCCGGAATTGAAGTTTCTTCCAAGTACATGACTGACGTCGGAACAAGGCACAGAAGACGGACTTCGGATTCGAACATATCGAACTCGGACAGTTCTCCGAGGTTGGGAAAGTTCACGATTCAGAAAGCCATCAAGAGGGTCAATTCACTCACCGGGTACGGAAGTTCCAAGTCCCAATGGGCGTTGTCGCCCGGGAGGTCGGATTCGCCGGTGTTATCGGTGGAGAACAAAGGGAAACTGATGTCGTTTTCGAGTTTGAAACCGCCTAATAGTCCCTCGAGAACCAAAGGGGTGGAGAAATTGCTCAACTTGGGTTTTGACCTGTTCAAGACCAAGAAATCGTCCTCTTCTCCTTCTCCTTCGTCATCTTGTAATTCATTGCCGGGAGGGTACAGCGCTACGGAGCCCGGTCATCAAGTCCGGATGCTTCATAACAGATTGATGCAATGGCGTTATGCAAATGCTAGAGCTGAATCTGCAAATGCCAACTTAGCTAATCATGTAGAGGTACATTATATCTCAAATGTCAAACATATCTTTTGTAGCTAAATAGATTTTGATTAGACCAACAAAAACCCAAAAAAAAAAAAAAAGTTCTTTGGTTTATCTTACAGGGCCATTTGATATGTGCTTCGGATAGTTTTGTGAAGTTACGACATTCCGTGGTACAGAAAAAAATTCAGCTTGCGAAGGAAAAGCTTGAGATGAAGCTGAATTCTGTACTTCAATCTCAAGTCAGTAACTAAACATATTTAATTGAAACATAATTTTTCTTTTCAACTAAGCTAGAAAGATTATAATTTGAGTGTCTATATGTGGTCATTTTGTGTAGCTTGACCTGTTGGAAGCCTGGGGAGATATGGAGAGGCAACACTCGGCGGCGGTTTTGATGACCAAAGAATCTTTACAATCTGCTGTCTGTAAAGTACCCCTAATAGAAGGGGCAAAGGTAGGCCAAAAGAAAGCCAATTTTGTCCTCTGATTTAATTAAGTTTCTAAGAATAGCTAGTGATCCTGTTTTCATAACAAAATTAACCATGTAGGTCGATGTTCAGTCGGCTTCACTCACCTTCCAACATGCTTTGGATCTCATGTCTTCGATTAAGTCAATGTTGACAACATTTTCACCCTCGGTATGTCGCAGAACTTTGTTAAAGGTAGAGAAAATCTGTAAATGGCCATGAAAGACTTAAACATTATAGCTCTTTTTTTAGCAGACCGAGAAGACTGTTTCGCTAATGTCGGAATTAGCAGAGGTGGTTGCACAAGAAAAACTACTTTTAGAAGAGTGTCATGAGCTTTTCAGAAACATATCCAATTTAGAGGTAAATTTGAACTATGAGTTGTAAAACGAGCAATTTCAAGTATCAATTCCTTGCTTAATCTTGTTCTTATTTTGTGTGGATTAGGCCGAGGAAAGGAGTTTGCGATGTAGTATTATGCAAATGGAGTCTTTACAACAACAAAAGCCCAAGAGTGCATAAAGAAGGATAAGAAATCAGTTCTTGCCCTTCTTCATATTAAATATTGAGTGGATTTTAGATGAAGCACTCCTTATATTTATTGTTCATGCTGTACATGTGACTTGTAATTAGGTCTCTCGAAGGAAAAAAAAAAATTAAAAAAACAGCTATAAATTTATGAGCATCTTGATATGTTGCCAATGAAATGGAAGAAAATAATTTCCTAGCATGATTCCATGATAATGCAAGCCAAACTCGAGTTAAATCTGACTCAAAAATAATATTTAATAAAACTTGAGGTAATATACCTATGATCTATGCGAAGCACAATCCTCGTCATGATGTAATATGGGGAAAAATAAAATTGTTAATATGTTTCTTTATTCGAAACTGGCTCAGGTGTGATTAATATTATAAACGCAATTGTAATATCTCAAAAGTCTAGTGTAAATTAAGAGATTGTCAAAATTGATGAGTATTACCATGAAATGAATATATGGCTTACAACAATTCATATTTTGGCATGCGAAGTCAGCTAAGTGGGAAGATGGATCTCAAGAGAGTTAAATGGTGAGAGCGTCGGGCGCATTGTCGAGCTCTTTCCCTTACAATTAGTCTCCAAACTAGCTTTCTACCGGTGGGAGCGGTGTGTGACCATATACTTCTATCGGCAGAGGCTGGTAGTTGTTGGCTTGGAGTGTTCTTATTAGTGTTTCTAACGTTCGGCGGCTGAAATCCTTTGAGGATTTGAGATGCGCGACGGTGGGATTTCTATTGTGGTAGCAATGCGGTTTTCCGACGATGCTGGTAGAGCGTGGGGTTTATGTACTGCTATTTAGGCAGACTTTTAACTAAAACCCGCATGTCTGTTTGGTGATACAATTGGTTAACCAAACTAAATTGTACATTTAGTGAAAATTTGAATTTGGTTTGAATTTAGTTTGGTAAGTACATTTAGTAACTTTTTATCTTTATTTTTACTATTTTAGTATAATTTTTAATAGAAGTTTAAATTAAATTTTTGTATAATAAATACTCAACTTTGATTCTAATTTAGCTTTTTTCAAGTTAAATTGATTGTCTAAACGAATACTAGATTGAATGTAGTCTGACGTTTTCAATCGCTAGTTTTGTTTCTTAAGGATGTTTTCTGTGGCTATAATCTTATGTGTCTCTTAATTTTGATCAATCAATTTTTTCCACCCATTATAACATCTTTAAACAATCTGGTTCATCAATTATACCCATATAAGATCAAAGCGATCTTCGTTATATTTTTCATAATTAGACCCATCAATGGTCACATATATCCATATGATCAATGACATAAATCAAGTATATATGTGTAGCATGGAATTTCATGCAATGTGATCCTTTAATATATCCATTTCCAACTTGTCTAACTTTATAACTTAAAAGTATTCGACAATATACTTTCAAGACTTTATATTAAACTGCAACTGGAAGAATATAACGTTACTTCAAAGTTTTCAATAAACAAATAGAGAACAATACTTAAATCTAATTAGAAAAACATTTTTATTACAATTAACCATTAAGAAACAAACTTACAGTATACAAGCATATCATCGAGATGAACCATTACCATACGAGCCGCATGCTCATAAAACACCTTAGCTTAGCACACCCTTGGTAAGCAGATTCGCAATCATGAAATTTATACTGATATGTTCAATAGACATCTAAAGACTCTAAACTTTCTCCTTAACAACAAGAAACTTAATGTTGACATACTTCGATTTCGATGAGCTTCTGTTATTCTTACAATATAGTTCAGTCACTTTATTATCACAATATGTCTTCAATGATTTGTTAATGCCATTGAGAATTCATAGCCTAGTGAAAAATTCCACAGTCGTATTCCCTAATTCGATGCCTCGTAGCAAGCTATAAATTCTGCTTCCATGGTGGAAGAAGCTATAAATGATTGCTTGATACTCTTCCATGAAGCAACTCCTCCATCCAACATGAAAACATAACCAAGAGTGCATCTTTAATTGTCGAGACAACCAGCAAAATCAAAGTCTAAATACCCAATGATCTCTATGTGATTTGTTCTTCGATATTTGAGCATGTAATCATTTATTCTCTATAGATACTGCATAACCTGCTTTACAGCTTTCTAATGATCCATTCCCAAGTTACTTAAATATCTGTCAAGCATTCCAACTATATACGTAACATTCGGATGTGTACAAACTTGAGTATACATGAGACTCCTTACTGCTGATGCATAAGGGATCTTTTCAATCTCTTTTTTCTTAATCTTATTTTTCGGGCATTGAAGCAAACTGAATTAATCACCTTTAGCAATAAGATTGTCTCCTAACACACAATTTTTCACATCAAATCTGCTAAATACCTTGTTGATATATGCCTTTTGGCATAAGCCAAGTACACCACAAGAATGATTTCGATGAATCTGTATACCTAACACAAAAAATGCATTATCAAAAGAATTGAGAATTCCTTCTGACACAAGCTTTGAATTCTTTGTTTAGAAATATGTCCTAAACGCTTATGCCACAACATGGAAGAATTCTCATTAATTAATTTGCGTTTTATACCATAATTACTTGCATGCAAGGTTTCATTAATTTATGAGGCATGATAATCCAATTTAGATAGATTATCAACTAAAAAACTAGTACCAATAAGATTTGAAAACTTGAAAGAGATTTAATAACTTTCCATTTCTAAATGAATAATAATAACTGAATTTGTCCAAACAAGATATAGAAATCAAATTCTGTTTAAATGATGGTACATAAAATGTCTTATGTAAATCCAAATAATAACCAAATTCTAACTATAATCTAAAAAATCCAATAGCCTCAATAGAAGCCTTGTTGCCATCACCCAAATAAATAAATCTTTTAACATCAGTTAGCAACCTTCTCCTTAGACATCCTTGCATAGTCAAACTTTTGTAAATAGTTGCACATATATCTATCCACTAAGTGTAATTGTGTATTAAAGCCAAATTAACCTCAGAACAAACAAAGTTGAAATTTTTAACAAGCCATTTAGTGTGCTTGGGACAATTCTTCTTCATGTGACTAGCTTTATGGCAAAAGAAACTGGTGATCTCCTTATCCTAATTCTATTGCCTCTCAGGCTATGAAGCTTATTGCCTGCAGCTCCTTCTTCTCTTTTTATTGGCAGCATTATCATTAGAGGAAGTTGTTAAGTGAGCACTCCCTATCTTTTTTTTATTTCAATCTCTCTTCCTTTTGCACACATTGGGCAATGAGCTCATTAAGAGTCCATTTCTCCTTTTGAATGTCATAACTGATCTTAAAAGGTTTAAATTGTGCAAGAAGAGAGATCAAGGCCAGATGCACGAGAATGTCATTAGACAACTCAAACTTTAATGCCCTTAATCTTGTAATAAGATTAGAAATTTTCATGATGTACTTCCTTATATTCCCTTTGCCTCTAAACCATATTGACACGAGTTTAGACAGAATGGTGCTTATTTCCACCTTTTTGTTAGTAGCAAATCAATCTATTATTTGGTCTAGAAATTTCTTAGCATTTTCTTACTCAGGCATCTGCGCCTCTGATGGTATTCGGAATAAAGTGCTTCATTATCATTAGACTTATGTAGTTAGAACATTCCCATTTCTTATAAAGTGTCATTTGTTTGGCAATACTACTTTCCACAGAGGCAAGATAATCTTTCGATCGGATCGCATAATCTAAATCTATACACCAAAGCACAATGGTAATGTGCTCCTTCCATGTCTTGAAGCTAGTACCATTAAGCACTGGACTGCTGTTCAAATTTGCAAATATCAAAGAAGCATTTATTTTATATAGAACAAAATAACAAACTCACAATTAACAAACAAGCCATTCAATTATGTACACATGTTATCAGAAAAATAAATTGCATAATACATATACATACAAACATGACATAAGATACAACAAGTTGGGCCTTTATAAGATATCAAACACAACATTGAAATTTAGGCTTTGGAAATAAATAACAATCTGCAAGTGGTACTCTTGAAACTATTTAACAAATATTGATAATAAATCTTGCCAACAATGTATCTTTCTTCGGACCGATATATTGTAACCATGGAGAATATCAAAATTTATCATATACATACTATCATATGTGTTTTTGATTTGGTCAAAAATTAATTTTTCTTTAGATCAATTACTTTTCATATAGACTTAAATACAATCATTTTGCTTCACAATATCCATATATTTCAACATAAATAAATCTATACAAAAAGGTTACTTTGATGGCATTTTATTTCAATTCAATTTATTTTGAAATACTTGACATTAATACATAAAAGGAAAGAAAAAAAAATTAAAAAATTAAAAAAAAAATTTTGTCAACGTCAAAGTCAATGATAAAAAAGAGTCAACAATCAAGTCAAAATCAATAGGTCAAATAGTGAACGGATCAAACTGGGTCAGATGATCCAGGTTGGACTAGCCTGGGTCAGGTCAAACGCTAGCCCAGTTCCTTTATCCAGTCTTCGCTGGACAGCCCAAGATAATGGGCTTAAGGCCCATTGTTCCCCTCCCAAGTCTACACAACTTTTTCTATTGACCAAGTAAAGGAAATTGCGATTAGCTTGGGCCACAATACTCGGCCATTATCGAGAGCCCATCAACTGCATCCTCAAATTCGTGTCGTTTAGCTAAAACTGCATCCTAAAAACCACACGCTAAACGACCGCCCTTTTCATCCAAACCCCAGAAATATGAACATATGGAACCCATAAAGATGCCATTGACATGAAATTTTTTTTTGCTTTCCGTAAAACTGAATCTAACAAAATAATTAATATATATATATTCATTCACCAAAAAAAAAAAAAAACAAAGTCGTTCACAAGATGTATAAACATATACGCATGCTCAAAAACTTGTCGTTCATGGAAGAAAATTCTGAATTCATTATTCAAACAACGATGATAAAGTATCAACCAAAAAAAAAAAAAAATGAAAAAACTATATGGCCAAACCGTATGGCTGAAATTCATATATCAATAAATTGAGCAAATGTCTCTCAATGATTCAGTAAGACTCGGCCCTTAGATCATTTGGTGGAAACCTCTAATTCAATGAAAATAATTATCAAACATTTAGAATCTCAGGTTAAATCATCAAGAAAAACATATTAAAAGCATACATAAATTTTTTAAAAAGGCAAAAACTGAGTTTTCAGTTTTCTACATTTAAACCTTTCTTTTGAAAAAGAACCCAACTATTCTTAATGATGATGATACAATTAATGAATCTACAATCCAACTTTCTAATAACGTGGAATTCTTGTTCTAGCTCATTGGTTCAAGGCTGGACAAAAGTAAACAAAAGTTCAAGTTCAAATCAAGATGGACATTCAGACCAAGGGAAAATTTAGGTTCAGACCTAAAAATGATGCATTACTTGATGGCTGATCAGATCTAAAATGGACGTTTCTTGGGCTATATGTGAACATTTTGTGGGCTGTTTGGTAGTGTTAATTTTGCATTTTAATTATGTGTTTTAAGTGTGTTTATGGCTGGTTGAAAGTGGTCTTTAATTTTGTGTTTAAGGTGTGTTTATTTGTGTGTTCAATGTTGACTTAAAGTTGTGTAATAATTGGTTAGTGATTTGATGTACTTTAATTAAGGGTTTTTCAGCTATGTTTATTAGTTATAATGGTAGAATTTTTGTGGTTTGTAACTTTTATATGAGAGATAAATGACTGAAAATGAAGTTATGTTTTCAGTTTTTAAGCTTGTAATTAGTGGTTGATTATAGCAATTATTAGAAAAATGTTTTAGCATATAAAAAGGTTTTACCAAGACTACAAATGGTTGTATATGACTGTACTTAAAGGATATGATGATGATGATGTTGAAAAATAAAAATTGAAATTATTCAGTTCTATTCTTGAATTTCTTATCTCTTTGATAGATTTCATGACTAATTCTTAAATCTCTGTATTTCAAAGTAGTGAAATATTATCCTTGTGTGGTGAAATATTCGTTACTTTTCCCTTAACAAAAAAATAAAAAAAATAGTTTTTCATTTTACCCCAAAATCCAAAATAGCCTTGTTGTTTGATCCTTACCCAAAAAAATAAAAAAAATAAAAAAAAATCCAACCCTATCAATTTCCTTCCTATAGATGGGATGTGAGATAACGATAATATATTCGTTTAGATTGAGGATCATAATTAATTTTATATTTATATTATTTGTTAGATAAATAAAATAAAATATTAGATCTCCAATAAAACTCAAATCAATTAAGAGTGATTTAAATTCTAAAGGCCCATTTGAATGCTTTTTTGGAGATTTTTCCTTGGAAAAAAAGTTGTTTTGAAAAATATGTTTGAGGAAAAAATTGTTTGGAGTGAAAAAATATAAAATTTTAAAAAAAAATTTTAGAAAAAAAATATTAATATAGATATTGCTTCGTTTCTCTCAAAATTCTATACAATTTTTTTAAAAAAATCTCATTTAGACTTGTTTACGTAAGATTACGAATTTTTAAAATTTCAAAGGTGCTGTAATGTTTTAAAAATATAAATAATACAAAGTAATGGTGAGGTGAAAAAAATTGTTTTAGAAATATTTTTTTGAACCCAAATGGCCTTAAATTTAATTAATTTTATTAATCACTTTGAAAAGACACAGGCTGCGTTTGATAAATATATAATATTTGTATTGCATTTGAATGTAATATATTAAATATAATTTACATTTAAAAGAAAAGTATTTATATTACATTTAAATGTAATATGTGTTTAGATGAAAAATATTTAAATTGTATTTAAATAATGAATATGTGATTTGATAGACAAAAACAAAAAGAAAAAGAAAAAAAGGAAAAAAAAAGTGATTAATAAAAATGATATAAAAAAATAAAAAAATAAATAATAATTATATTTATTAAATTTAAAATATAATTTAATTAATATTTGAATATAATATTTTTATATTTAAATAAAAATTATATTATATTAAAATGTAATACGACGTCGAATATAATCCGACGCGTAAATAAAATAAATAGTCATGTGCATAATTAATTGGCATATATCTGCGACCTTCGTTCCCTGCACCTGCGCCCGTTTTAACAGTAACAGCTCTCTCTCTCTCTCTCTCTCTCTCTCTCTCTCAGAAGCTCAAACCCGATTTCCGATGGCGACATTAGCAGCGGCTGCAGCCCGCAGAGCCGCAACTCTAAGCCGGGTGTCCTCTCCCAAGACGGCCACCACTTTCATTCAACGCCGTGGTCTCGCCGGCGCTGCAGGTTAATCGGATTTCTGATGCTTCTCTTTCGTCTACTTTATTCCCGATCTTCCTAATTGGAAATCATAATATGAAAGCCTTTGTCCCTTGTATTGCTTTCTATTTGTTCCCCAAGAAATGGGAAAAATAATAATAAAATTTGCTACTTTTTTCCCTTCATATAAATCTTATTTGATTTTGTGTAATTTTTACTTTTCAAATTGTTTCCGTGGCGATTTACCAGTCAATGTTTGAATTTTGTTTTGTTGATATTTGGAATATTGACACCATTTTGAGGATTTGCAGATCACCATGGTTCCCCAAAGGTTAACTTCTGGCAGGACCCATTGAGCCCCTCCAAGTGGAAAGAAGAGCATGTAAGATTTTTCTTTTTCTTTGAAAGTGTTAAAACATTTATTACCACTGGTATTTGTTTTCACCAAGATGATTATTTTGAACGTATAGCGACTATGGAAGATTGTTTTAGAGTCTTTTGAATAGAAGAAACATTTTCAGTTATGACTGGCTTCTAGATTTAGGATCCATTTGGAATGATGGTTGGAGTTGGAGTTTTGTGGGTTGGAATTGAAATGTGTGTTTGGATTAAGTGTGAATTGGAAATGAATTGTGATATCGGAATGGTGTTAAATTTTGAAACGTGTGCTGAAAAAAATAGGTAATATAGAACTTGTTTCATTCCTCTCGCCGTTATGAGCATTTAGACACAAGAATCGTATGGACTTTTGAAGTTTGAATTTTATGAAAATTGAAGAGAGAGAAATTGAAATGTATATTTGGGAGTTTTGGAGTTGAATAAGCAAAATTTCTGTTGGAACTGTATTTCCAAACCGGCCGTTAGTTGTCATGGAAGTTATATTGGAATTCATATGGGTCTGATGAGAGTGACTCTGGATTTCAATGTTCTAATTTTGAAAATTGGTAACATGAACCTGATGCATTAACATGCTCTCGCCGGATTGCATCTTGGTTGTTTGGTTTAGATAGGGAGCTAATTGCCAATAAGGTTGACCCTTTGTTGTAAACGCGCTTTTGTAAATCTTGGAGATTTTTCACTTTGGCTTTATGTGTTCTCTCCTTTTCTTCTTTAGTCTTTCTTTTTGAAAAATTATAACCCGTGAGTTGGATAATATGAGGATTAGATGGGGCTTGGGGGCTTATTCAAGGAAATTCTTTGCTTAACTGTATCATAACTAAATTGATTTATCTATTTTGAGTTTGAATTTCGTAATCACTTGAATTTTCAATGCAACAGAAATTATTTGAAAATTGTGTTGATTATGTTTATGCTCTTGCAGTTTGTAATTCTCTCTTTATCTGGTTGGGGCCTGCTCTTCTTTGGAGGGTACAAATTCTTTACCAAGGGAGGCAAGAAGGAAGAGGTACTTAGCATATTTGTCATATCTGCCATTTTGTTTTGTGCTGCGTGTGTAATATAGCGAGGGCATGACAAGCATTTAGCACCATTGCTGTTTAATCTGGTTGTTTGTGCATAATTTTTTCTTGTTCTTTTTATATGGAAAGTTATCTAATGGTTATTTCACGATTCCAGGAAGTCAAGGCTCGTAGAAGTAGAGTTGTTCAATCATAGTACTTCTTGCATGCTAATCAAGAATTAGTGTGGACAATGGTGCAATAATTTGTAAAGCATGCATTACATTGTGTCACCTAACAGCTTTTGTTGATGTCGTAATCAACATGCCAGTCTAATGTTTAAAATAGAAGACTGCAATTATGTTACCCTTCTTGAGTTCTTCCATGTCTTTTCACCATTAGTGGCGAATTAATTTTTCAGGATACAGCCTCCTTTAAGGTCCTAATTCTTTCTGGATTTTCTGTTCAATTGTGTTGTTTTATGGATATATTTTCATTCAAGTTCAAATATCTTATTCCTTTTATCAAGCCAAGCTTTCTAACTGCAGGTGTTTTTTTTGCACGAAGTGCAGTATGTTTTGGATTCAAATTTTATAGTAATACACCTTGTGCAAACATATGTTGTTTATGGTGCTTGCTTTGTTTGTTTGTTTTTGCAGAAAGTGGTGGAAGCATCACAGTAAGGGTTTCAATGTTGCGGATCTGCTTGATGATAATGTTTTGATTGGACTTGACATGCCTGAGTTCATTTTCTTGTTCGCAAAAAACAACTCTGATGGTTAATCTTGGTTCATTGCAGAATTATTGATTGACATACTTGGAGGTCAATTTGATTTAAGAGTGAGGGCGTGTCTCTCTCAATTTACTTGCTGTTTTGTAGTTGCCTTTTTGTATTCAGTGCATCAAATCTTCTATGCTTGCAATAAAATGAGACAAATTCCTTCATGTTCATTGATAAAGTGATACTTTGATTCTTCTGCATTTTGCATAATAATAATAGTAATAGATAAATCACTTTTAACTTACAAGAATAAACTACGTCTTTCGTATTGCGACAAAGTAACAAATTTAGTAACGAGTACATTTCTTGTTTATGCGATCAGTGAGAGTATATCAGAAGAAAATATCCTTTTTCTGTTGATATTTGTTTCAAGCAAGGCTTCAATAACTTCTGCCTTGTGGCATTGGATAACGGAAATAGGTAGTTGTGTTACAACTAATCATTTCACTAAATTATTTAATTAAAATAATAATAAAAGAACCCTAGCTCTTGATCATGAGTTCCATACTATACTAAATGAACATCGCAGGTAATACATACATGTTTTAAGAACTCTTTGGTGAACAAATCTTCATCATAACCATGCATTAAAAAAAATCAAAATAAAAGCTGGGTCAATCAGTTAAAAATCGGACTAAACAATGTCCTCCTTGTAGTCTTCGTTACTAGTTCCATCCAAACTAGAACCAGATTCATCAAACACATCTTCATCACCTCCATGTTTCCCTGATTCTAGAGAGACTAGACCTTCCTTAGTCATCTCAAAAGGAGAATCATCTGCTTTTCTTCCCTCTAATTGCTGATTATCTTCCACCAGTAGTAGTCCTCCCTTGGAAGCTGATCTCTTAACTCTGTTCTTCAATTCACCATTTTCGTCTTTATAGAAGCTTACACTCCTCAACCTCGTCACTCCACTTAACTTTCCATTGTTCTCCAATCTCCTATTCTTTGCTATTAATCTCCATCTTTTTCCCTTAATATTACTACTCACAGAGCCGCGTTTACCATTCTTCTCGAAGCCATCTCGGCTTTTCAATTCCGTTCGTCCCTTAGCTGTAGTCCCAGGATTTTCCTCCCCTCCACCTTGAGAATTTCCATGTTTTCCCAACCGCTCCTCTCCTTTAGCTTTAAAAAACTCTTCACTTTCCATCTCTTTTCTAGCTATATTCTGATCAGAAATTATACCAGTTGAATTTGCAACACTGAGACTCAAACTCACATTCTCATATTTAGAATCTTCAACTTCCACGTTGTTTCCATTTTCAACTCTTGCAGCTTCACCACTACTTCTCTTTACGTTTTGGTTCGCCTCGGTTGTATTATTTACCCCTGACTTTGGAGGGACCTTTTCGGGGTATTGAAGCTGGTGTTTCAAGTCCTCAATCTCAGCTTTCTTGCGCCTCAAGCTTTCAACCAAGGCCACAACTTGAGGATTTTCCATTTCATTGCCCATCTGGTCTCGTGCCTTGAGCATTTTGATCTCGCTCTGCTTCTCCTCGATCGCAATCTCCATGATCCTTCGTTCATCTTTAAGCGAATTGATTGTTGATTGCATCTCTAGGAGCCTCCTGTCAAGCTCCATCTTTTGGGTTCTGAGAGAGTATATTTTCGCTTTCATTTCTTCGTTCTTGCTTTTCACTTCTTTGATGTAGTCCCTTTCTTTCTGTGATAACAGAGATATAACAGAAAGTTCTCATAATAAGACATACAATATGAACGTACATGTAATAACATGTATAGATTTGTTTGATTCACCGTTGTATAATTGTTTTTGAATATTATTTGAAGAGTTTCTACAGTATTTTCTCTGGTAAAAATTAAAATTTACTGTCTATTATTTTGTGATTGTTTTTAAATATTATTTAAAAAGATTTCATCAGTAATTTCTGTTCAATTTTTTTTTTAAATATATGATCTAAACAGAACTACACCTACGTACATAAACGTCTAGATTACAAACCGTTTTGGTAAGAGGTAAAGATCAAGTGATAAGGACCTTTTTTCTGCATGAAACTTTAATTTGAATCCTTTCATCAATTTCATTATTGACTTCAATATTTTCTACTAAATATATGTCTTAAACTACATAAAATAATTCTCTTACACTTAAAATGTGATAAAAGAAGGACTAGTGCTGATCTAAAGCATCCACAACATTCACTGAAGAAGAAAAGGCCAAAAAGGGTCGACCCAAAAAAAAAAAAAAGGAGTGGTGCATAGGTGGATTGAATACCAAAACAATAGAGTGACACGCAAGGGGCTGCATGCAAACGAGAGAATTGGATTTGGATAAAGATGAGAGAGAAAGAGAGAGAAATGGAAATGTGGTATTAAGTAAAAGTACCTGCAAGAGGAGATGAAGGGAAAAGAGTTCATCGTCTTTCTCATTGATGAGGAGGTTGAAAATTCGCCTTTCCCTGAGCTTGTGGAGAATCATGACCCCAAGCAACGCCGACACAAATGCAATGAGCAACATCAACCCATATGACCTTCTTCTACTGCTATGTCCTACATTACTTCCATTTCCTTTGTTGTAAGATCCCCCAAACGCCATCTCTCTCTCTCTCTCTCTCTCTCTCTCTCTATCTAAACTTAAGGAGATAAAAGAGTACAAGAGCAAATTTGTAAGGAGAATTAAAGATCACATTCACCCTCTTTTGCTTTTTCACTTTTCTTGGCGATTCAGGGGCCTACAAGAGAGTGAGTTGTTTTGCTTGTCATGTCAAAATGACCACCCAACTACTCCTCCTAGTCCTCTCTCTCTCTCTCTCTCTCTCTCTCTCTCTCTGTTTTACTCAAATAGCAGCCGAGTTAACAAAGGGTTCATATGGTTGGGGAAGCATGGGAATTGTGTCAGGCGCTAATTCGGGTCGACCTATTTTTTAAATGATATTTTTAATTCAGGAATTTACTAAACTGCCCCTATTGGTTTGGGATCAGTAGCAGCAATAATCTTCTTGGATCCAATATATATACATATATATATATATGTTGCAAATAATAAAGAGGGGAATTAGCACTTTCTTTTTTTTTTTTTTTTTTTTTTGAGATAAAATTAGCATATGTATTTGGTTTGTGTTATAATTAGGAGATTTTGATGTATGCATTAGAAAAGGATACTTTTAGAAATATAATACATATGCTTTCGTTAAACTAGGATCTAGATTCTATTTAGTCAACTCTTGTCACATGATGCTGATGCTGCGTTAGAAGTTTGATTCACGTTAAAATAGTTTGAAAGAGAAAACTCCATTTAAAACTGCTTAAGTTCTATTGCATTTATCCAAAAGTTAGTGGAGAGAATGAAATTATAAAAGGAGAGGGTGTGAAGCTTTTGCTTTTTAAGCACTTCTGTAGAACAAACTTCAAAAGAAAGAGCATGTGATGTGGAGGGGGGAATGGTGGAGGGATTTCATCACCTTGCGATAGGTGTTGGCAATTGGTAATTCTCAAGGGTGAAAGTGCAAACAAAATATTGCATGCATTTATATAAATATGATATGACATGATATATTTTTGCATGAAAGTCTACGCTAGGGAAAAGGAAAAAGTGGAACTTGAAAACTACGATATCCTCACGTGACACGCTTGTAAACTGCAATTGCAAGGGATCTGAATACTGAACCGAACAGCTTCATTGTATTCAACCTACTTTGACTTCATCCTACAAAAAGAAAAAAAAAAAAAGGTTAGTTCTCGCTTTTTTTATGTGAATATGTGATGGTGATGCGTTCTTGCTTTTAAACATTAAACATTATTACTAGTGTTACTATTTACTATTCTAATACAGTTTTTTTTTAATGCATATTTATCCTAAAACAAGAATCATAGTAAACAGCAGATTTTTTTTTTTTTGAAGTAAAGCATGGATGAATTTATTAATTAGCTAAATCAGCTATAATAGTAGGCCCAATAAAATTGGGAATTATATCAAAACTATAAACATCAGTTACATAAGGCAATCTCGAATTGGTTAGCAGGTGAGTTACTATGTTATCGTTACAGGAAACATGAGAGCAAGAACAACCACCTATGATCAAAGATAAACTAGTTTTAAAATCAGCAACAACAGTCCCTGCTTCATTAAAAGACTCCTCCTCCTCAAGAGCTCAGACCAAATTACTGGAATCTGTCTCAGCTAGAGAAACTTGGAGACTAGCAGCTGCAGCGAAATCCTATCCTTCCCTAAGGGCAAGGCATTTGGCCACATAAGGAGCGAAGTTCCCTGGAATCCTCTTAGCGAGACAAGCAATAGCTACTCCATTTGAATATCTTGTAATGGCGCCAGTACCTAAAAAAACCCAAGACAAGCACAGTGACAGTGTCCACATTTAGCTTTTAGATTATAGGCTAGGGGCTGAGAGTCGTTCACCCTGCACTCCTGGAAATCATACAAAAGTCTGCTAGCAACCTCCAAAATCTCCCTGGGACACCTCCAAACATCTTCGAAAAATCCGTTATTTCTGGCCCACCAGATTGCCCAAGCAGTCATAACAAAAACCTCCAAATCCTCCCCGGTCAGACCTCGTAAAGGAAGCAAACACAAATCTGCAGAAGAGAAGACCCCAGTCTTGGCTAGCACAGACCACACTGAGCCTTGCTCCTAAACACGAAGAGCCCCATGGCAAGACCAAAGACAGTGCCTGAAATCCTCAGTATCCTTGCACCTCTTTCACCGAATATCACAATTGATCCCCCTTTTGGCTAGATTGGAAAAGCACGGTAATACACCACGGAAGGCTTTCCAAGCAAAATCTTTACTTTATTCAGAATATTCAAGTTCCATAAGCACTTACACCACTTAGTCTCCCAGCCTCCCTTTGATGTGGAAGCCGCTAGCGCAAGCAATCTGGCAAGCCAATATCTGGACTTCATAATAAATTTCCCCTTAGTATCATAATGCCATGTTATCTGGTCCTCCCTGTCTTCTTTTTCAAGAGGTATCTTCTGGATTTCTGATACATCGATTTGCCAAAAGATTGACTCTAATGCTAAGACATTCCATTGTCTATTAGAAATAAAACCCAAAACCCTTCAGCCCTTACTAGACTCAATATTGGAGATAATAGGCCGAAAGGTGCTCGGCCTAGGGATCCAAGGAGATTGAAATGCTAGAATCTCATCACCCCTCTCCACCCTCCATCTAATACCCCTTTCAAGCAACTCCCTTCCCAACAGACACTTCGCCAAGTGCAGGAGGCATTATGGCCGAGCTTTGCATCAAAGAAAGAAGAGTTGGGGAAATACTTTGCCTTGAGAATCTTACTAATCAAGGAGGATGGGTTGCAAATCAACCACCACCTTTGTTTTATTACGTAATTAAAAGAAATCATATACCTAAAATCCATACCCGCAAGCACCTTTGGCCGACATAACTTCTCATAAACCACCCAGTAAATCCTTCTAGCCTCTTCAGCACCACCCCAAGCAAAATCAAGCCACCGTCACTTGTAACTCTTGACAAAGGCTAAAGGGTGACTTGAAACGCTCATAGCATAAGTAGCCGTAGCTTGAGCCACCACCTTAATAAGGATTTCAACGACCCCCTACTGAAAAGGTCTTACTTTTCCAAAGCTTAAGCTTATTTGCCCCTTGTTCCTTGATCCCATTAAAAGTACTTCACATATTACGACTAATGAAGGAGGGCAATCCTAAATACTTATCATGATTTTGGCCCTCAGTAGCCAAACCTTGCGTATCTTGAATTTCTTCTTGGCGCGAGAAATCCACATTTAGACTAAAAATAATTAAGGATTTATTGAAATAAATCACTTGACCCGACGCTTTAGCATACCTCTTTCGGGTGTCATAGATTGCTTCACAGTCTCGAATGGTTGCCTGTCCGAACAAAATTGAGCCGTCGGCAAATAATAAGTGTCAAACCGACGGGGCCCCTAGCCACTTTGATCCCGTGGAGCAGCCCATCACTTTCCACCCTATAAGTCATAGCCGAAGTCCTTTAACGCACAGTAAGAACAAATATGGTAAGAGTGGGTAGCCTTGACGCAATCCTCGTTGAAGAACTACATTGGCCACCACTCCCCCATTAACAATGAATGAAAACCGTCTCATAGTGACATAATCCATAACCCACTGGATCCATTTTCCATCGAACCCCAACCATCTCATCATTGCTTCTAGAAAACACCATTCCACCCTATCATAGGCTTTGTTCATATCGAGCTTAAGCCCCACAAGACCCCTTTTTCCCCCGTTCTCCTCTTAATAGAATGGAAGACCTCAAACGTAGCTAAAATATTGTTCATGATGAGTCGCCCCAGAACAAAAGCACTTTGCTTGATGAAGATTGTTGAGGCTAACACACTCTTAAGCCTATTAGCCAAAACTTTTGCAACCACCTTATTGAGACATTACACAAGCTTATTAGCCCGTAATCTGAAACCTTTTCAGGACTCTTTGACTTTCGGGATTAGCACCAGATGGCCTTTATTAAAAGCTATCATCAACTCAGCTTCGTAAAGCACTCCAAACACAATAGATGTAAGCGCCCCCCAACTTAGTCCCTTTTTTTTTTTTTTTGAAAAAAATTGGCATGAAAACTATCCAAACCAGGGGCCTTAAGGGGACCCATGCCAAATAATGTCTTTTTCACCTCCTACACTGTAAATGGGGCATCCAACAAGGTTTATAGATCCTCATTAAATTTCGACTCCACCAACTTAACAATCAAATTTATATCACTATCCAAAGGCAAAGAAGTGGAGAAAAAATCACTATAATGCCATTCAATTTTGTTCACAATTGCACCATAGAAGTAAGATTTTGTCTCCCTAAAGACACAAGGCAACGAATAGCATTGTTCTTCCTCCTAATAGAAGCTTTGGCATGAAAAAAATTCGGTATTATTATCCCCACCTTTAAACCACTCAATACAGGAGCATTGCTTCCAGTAGTATTCTTCAACGGCCAAAACTCAATCCAGCTCCTTTTCTAAAGAATGCCTTTTAACATGACCTGAGCTATTGGCCTGCAAAAGATTAAGGTTAGGGATCTCCTTTTGAAGTTTCCTGCACTTACGGTCAATATTACCAAAAACATATGTACTCCAAGATTTAACCGCATAGCTTCCAAAAATCACAGAGAAATCCTAACCCTGCAACTCCGAAAGACTTGTACACCAAGAGTGCCAAAAACCATCCTTAAATCCAACATGCATTATCCACAGAGGGTCAAATAAAAATCAGTGGTGCACCTCCGTCTCATTCCCATCTGACCTATCAAGAAATAATCTCACCATGATAGCCCTATGATCGAACCCAAAGAAGTCCAGACAAAACACTTCAAAGATGAGAAAGAGCTCCATCCAATTAGAATTGCCTAAAAAACGGTCCAAATGTTCCTGGACATTTCTCCTATCTTCATAAATCCGACGCCAAGTAAACAAAGGCCCTCTATACCCCAAATCTACAAGACCACAATCATTGACTACATCAAGAATTTGGAATATACTTCTATTACTTCCTTCCTCCTTTTCTGATAGAAAAAAGATTTTATTGAAGTCACTACCAATGATTTATGGAAGTGAAAATAAGCCATCCAATCATCTAATCAAGGACCATGAGGGGGCTCTCTGACTTGTTCTAGATTTCCATAAAAGCCCATAAAATGCCAACTTTCTTCCTTGGTCCCGAAATAAGGGCATCAATGTGATGTAGTAAATAACTTTGAATCGAGATATCCATATTTTCATTCCAAAGTAACACCAAGCTTCTACTCCTACCTTGACTATTAACGAAAAAAGCATGATTAAAACCAACTTTATTTGTCAGTTTTGACACCACCTAACCAAATAATTTAGTTTCTAAAATGAAAACTAAATTAGGGGAGTAACTACAAATGATCAATCATAGCTTATCCACCACATGGAGATCCCCTAAGACCCCATGTGTTCCAGCAAATTCAACTCATGGCTCCCGACGTGGTTGCTCCGCAAACTCTGTCGATCTTTCCAGATTAGTACGATCGCCAAGAACCATCATTTTTCTTCCTATCCTCCAACAGTCCCAATTCTACCACCTCTCCCTTCCTCTTAGCCACGCCGCCATCTCTATTAGAAGAAGCAATACTAGGAGTAGTTACCAACCTACTATTAGTAAGAAACTTCCCTTTCCGAATAGGTTTGGTGTGCAAAATCTCAGCATTATTAGTTTCCTTAAACTGAAAACCATTACCAACCTGAGCAACCTCACTGAGACTTTCCTTATTTAGCCGTTCATAGACAGAGTTGGAAGATTTTCCTCATGCACGATGTGATTAACATCCACACGATTAATAAACATGTGAGAATTATCCACGTGATCAGCCACATGTGGCTTTTTATGAAAAACCTCCTTAGCCGATTTAGTCAACGCCAACTCATCAACAATACCCAAATTAGAAAAAAAGATTAGGGCCCCCAAAATCTCCAGAACTCTCGCCCATTCGCTTAACTGTTTCCAAATTTGAATATAGATTCTTCTCCCTAGTCAACTTCGCATTAAACAACCCTCGAATCATGGCAAAAAAACCAGCCCTTTCCTAACTTTGCCAGAACCTGTGAACATCCAGCATCCCGCCACCTTCTCCCACGGCTTCCCGAATTCTGAGCAAAAGGATCAGAAAATCTACGGGGAAGATGTTATGATGTCGTTTAAGTCTCATATAATATAATGCCTTAGAAGATTTTTAGGTGATCTTATCTTTTAAGTAATTGTTATTTAATTCCTTGTTTTTCTCTTGTTAATATTTGAATATGTTGTACACATGAGAGAACGTGATTTATGTTCAGTTATTATTTCTTATTTTTATGCTTGTAAACATTAAGCAAGTCATTACAAAGGACTTGACTAATTCTAAATAAAAGGCATCAATCAATTATATTAATTCTTTATGTTATCTAGTAAGTATTGGTTCCTTGTATAAACCAATAAACCTTTATTACTTTCTCGCTTTTGTTACTTTACATAACACTTTGGTATCAAAGCCAGGCATGGATCTGCAAGATCGAATGTCAAAGTTGGAAGAGATTGTGGTAGCACTTGCAACTAGTCAGAAAGAAATATTAGGCCATATCACCGAAAGGATGGAACAAATTAGCCAATAAGTTTCCGACAAAGTTTAGGATGATGGCGTTGAGCATTCCACAAACAAGAGCAATGATCAAGGTAATAATAACTCCAGCTTCAAGGCAAGTGGTTCTCTTAACAACTACGTTCCCAAGACCTTAAAGATTGATTTTCTACATTATGATGGCCGAGATGAACTTACGACTTAGGCGTGTAGGGCAAAAAATTATTTTTCACTCCATGAAATCCTTGAATCAGATAAGGTCACTCTAGCCTCATTTTATTTGGAGGGTGATGCCCAACTTTGGTTTCAAATGCTTAAAAGGGAACTTACTTATGTTACTTGGGAGGAACTTAAGCAAGGAATTTTCTCTCGTTTTGGTCCCAATCAGTTTGAAGATCCATTTAGTGAGCTTATTCGAATTCGGCAAATGGGATTAGTGGTGGATTATCAAGGAAATTTTAAGAAGCTACTAGCTAAGACTAGTTCTCTTACTCAAGAAAGGAAGGTGAGCTGTTTCATCACCGGTTTGAAGGATAGTGTTCAAACAAATGTGAAGGCTAATAGATCAACCTTATTGACAATGGCAATTAGATTAGCAAAACTATACGAAGCTCGTGATTTTTCACTCAAAAAACTGACTATTCAACCAAATCGGCCAATCAATCCTCAACGAGCTGTACAAAATGTTCCGGAGCATAACTCAACAAGTATACCTTCAATAAAGTGGATGACAATGGATGAATTGGCAGAGTGGCAACGGAAGGGATTATGTTTCAATTGTAATGAGAGATATGTTCCAAGTCATGTCCGTGCAAAGCTCTTTCGTATTGAAGCTTGTTAGGCTAAGGATGATGATGACAGCGATGTTGTAATGGAGTTTAATGGAGCAAGCGAGAATGCAGCTTCAGCAATTTCTTTGTATACAATGGCGAGAGTACAAGTGCCTATAACTATGCAAGTTTGAGGAAGTTTGCAAAGGTATTCAGTAATCATTCTTATCGATTCTAGAAGCATTCATAATTTCATCAACTCAAAAATTGCTCAACATGCAAATTTGAACCCAAATTTGAATGGGAGGTTAGAAGTTACCTAGGCAAGTGTACTTAAGTGCATCTAAAGCTTAAAAAAATTCCCATTTGTCACTAATATCTTAGTTTTACCACTAGAAAAATATGATGTTGTACTTGGAACTCATTGCTTAAGAATGCTCAGTTCTATTAAGTGAGACTTCAAAAAGCTTTTTATGAGATTTACGTGGAATGGTCAAAAAGTGATCCTGCATGGAATAATGAATTTACAAGGCCAAGTGTTAGATGCTACTCTAATCACCAAGCTTAACAAACAACAACAAGGGATTTTGCATGCTTTGGATGTCACCAATCAAAGCACCACATCAAATTTCATCCCACCACCAATCAAAGATCTCTTACAATTATATCAAGAGGTTTTGAATAAGCCTACTAGTCTTCCTCTGCAAAGACCGTAGGACTATTAAATTCCGCTTCTTCCTTATCATGGACTGGTAGTAGTACAACCATATCACTATCCCCAATTTCAAAAAAATGAGATTAAGAAGATTTTTAAGGAGCTTCTGGAAAGTGGAGTTATTCACCCAAGTACCAGCCCTTACTCATCCCGGTTTTGTTGGACAAAAAGCATGATGGCTCATGGAGAATGTGTATCAATTATCGTGCCTTGAACAGGATTACGGTGAAGGACAAATTTCTGATTCCTATAATTAATGAACTCCTTGATGAATTAATGGGAGCTCGTTATTTCACAAAATTGGATTTACGCTCAGGCTACCATCAAGTGAGTATGTGTGTGGAAGAAATTGAGAAGATTGCCTTTCAGACTCACCAAGGTCACTATGAATTTTTATCGCGCCTTAAACAGGATTACGGTGAAGGACAAATTTCTGATTCCTATGATTGATGAACTCCTTGATGAATTAATGGGAGCTCATTATTTCACAAAATTGGATTTACGCTTAGGCTACCATCAAGTGAGTATGTGTGTGGAAGACATTGAGAAGATTGCTTTTCAGACTCACCAAGGTCACTATGAATTTTTAGTAATACCATTTGGCCTCACCAATGCTTCATCAACATTTCAATTTCTAATGAATGGGGTATTTAAGGATTATCTATGTAAATTCATGTTGGTATTTTTGATGATATCCTTATATATAGCAAAGATTGGAATAATCATTGGTTAAACCTACAGATTGTTTTTGATCTTTTGAAAACTAATCAATTGCGAGTTAAGCTTGAGAAATGTTAGTTTTGAAGGGAAGAAGTGCAATATCTAGGACATGTTATTTCTCAACATGGAGTCGCAGTTGATCCATCAAAAATTGAAGCTATGATCTCGTGGTTGAAGCCAAAAACACTTAAGGCATTAAGGGGATTTTTGGGGCTTATAGGATATTATCGCAAGTTTATTCAAAACTATGGGAAGATTGCTGCTCCTTTCACCAACATGTTAAAGAAAGACTTATTTAAGTGGACGTCGACATTAGAGAAGGCATTTGAGAAGTTAAAGATCGCAATGACATAAGCTTTGGTATTATCCCTTCTTGATTTTTTAAAATCCTTTATTGCCAAATGTGATGCTTTCGGTGCCGGTGTAGGTGCAGTGCTATTGCAGGAATGGCTTATCGCTTACTTTAGCCAAGCACTTCATGGAAAGCATCTCTTTCGATTCACTTATGAAAAGGAAATTCTTGCCTTAGTTTTAGCAATACAAAAGTGGCAACCTTATCCTTTGGGAAGGAAGTTTGTTGTTCGTACAGATCATCAAAGTTTGAAGCACATCTGGACTCAACGGATCACCACAACAGCTCAACAACGTTGGTTATACAAATTGATGGGTTTTGATTTTAGCATTGAGTACAAGAAGGGAGGAGATAATGTGGTTACTGATGCCTTGTCAAGGTACCATGAAGCTAAACCAGATGTTAGGTCTATTTTAGCATTTTCATGCTTAATTCCTCACTGGCTAGATGCTGTCAAAGAAAAGCTTCAATCTAACTCTTCATTGGAAGAGCTCAAACAATGAATTCAACAAGGAAAAGCTCTTGGTCCATGGAAAATAGTAGATGAATTGATCTTGTATAAAAAAACATATTTTCCTTCCATCTGCTTCCAATCTCATGCACAGTATCATCCAAAAGTTCCACGGAAGCACTCATAAAGGGTATGTGAAGACATTCCAAAGAATTACGGTAAATTTTTATTAGAAGGGAATGAGAAAACAAGTCAAAAAGTTTATTCGTGGGTGTGATATTTGTCAACACTATAAGACTGACCAAACTAAACTGACGAGTTTGTTGCATCCACTCCTAATTCCTCAACAAATTTGGGAAGATATTTCAATGGACTTTGTCGAAGGCCTACCTATGTCAAGTGGTAAGTCTGCCATTTTTGTCGTTGTTGATAGACTATCCAAGTACGTGCTTTTTATTCCTCTTTCACACCCCTTTACTGCCATTGGAGTAGCAAGATTATTTTTTGATAACGTTTTTAAGTTGCAAGGTCTACCAAAGTCCATTGTATGTGATCGAGATCCTACTTTCACTAGTGCATTTTGGAAGGAGCTCTTTCGTTTAAATGGAACTTCATTTAATTTTAGCTCTAGTTACCATTCACAAACTGATGGTCAAAGTGAGGTAGTTAATCGAAGGTTAGAGATGTATGTGAGGTGCTTTACAAGTTCCAGCCTAAAGAATGGATGAAATGGCTTTCATGGAGCCTAAAGAATGGATGAAATGGCTTTCATGGGCAGAATATTGTTACAACACCAATTGGCACTCAATGATTAAAAAGACCCCGTTCGAAGTAGTTTGTGGATGAGAGCCACCAAAGCTTTTGCATTATGTTCCTAGTACAGCTAAAGTAGGGCAAGTTTAACATAAATTATTATAGTGGTATCAACTTTTCAAGGAGGCACGAGATCAGATTTCAAGAGCTCAAGCAAGAATGAAGCAAGTTTATGACTCCAAATGCCAAGAGCGTGAGTTTTCAGTGGGTGATTAGGTGTTCTTGAAACTTTTACCATACAGACAAAGGTCTCTTATAGCAAGAAAAAATTATAAGCTCTCTCCTCGATTTAATAGGCCGTTCCAAATTTTGGAATGGATAAGAAAGGTGGCATACAAGCTAGATTTACCTTTGCATTCTCGACTTCATCTGGTGCTCCATGTCTCAATACTCAAGAAGAAGATTGGAGAGAAGCAAATGGTGCTTAAGGAATTACCAATGTTGGACAATGAAAAGGATTTTGAATTTTTACCTCGGACTGTATTAGAGATTGAAGAAGGAAAGACTGAAGTTTTAATTCATTGGCGAGGACTTTCTCTAGCTGAAGCGACAAGGGAAGATCGTAATACCATCAAAGAGTGGTTTCTAGAATTTACCCTTGGGGAGGGAGCTATTACGACGTCATTTAAGTCTCATATAATATGATGCCTTAGAAGATTCTTAGATGATCTTATCTTTTAAGTAGTTGTTATTTAATTCGTTGTTTTTCTCTAGTTAATATTTGAATAACTTGTACATGTGAGAGAATGTGATTTATTTTTAGTTATTATTTCCTATTTTTATCCTTGTAAACATTAAGCAAGTCATTATAAAAGACTTGATTGATTCTAAATAAAAGTCATCAATCAATTACATTGATTCTTTATGCTATATGGTAGGTGTTGGTTCCTCATAGAAACCAGTAAACCTTTATTACTTTCTTGCTTTTGTTACTTTGCGTAATAGAAAATGATCAAAATCCACCCATAACTAATGTGTATATGAGAATTTATTTTCCTCCAAGCCCTTACAAGCCCCTTTACTAGGACAATCTTTCAACACATGACCAATTTATCCAGTTTGATATGAATTCAAAGAAATTTCCCCACGCAATTACCTTCCTTGTTCTTAATCACATCCATAAAGTCTCCAACAATATCCCCTAAAATCTCTCCTATCTCCAGGCTTATATATGAGGGTGGGAGATTATAGACATAAACCCAAAATTTGGAATACAAGAATTCTTCATGATCCACCGATTTCTCTGCATTATAAACTTTCAAAACCAGGAGAACCTTGCCAAAAATCCAAGGTTTAAAATCTAGAACTAATCCAAACGAAAACAAGAAAACATCCCTTACTGCTTCACTAATTATCAACCCCCTTTTTAATCCTCCATATCATACGAATAACTGATTTGAAAGCTTTCTTATTGAAAGGCTTTGTAGTCATTAACTTCCTAAGCAAATCCCATTTCACAATGTCTTCCCGTTTAGCCTGTATATCATCTGAAATCTCATAGACAATCTCTTCATCTTCTATAACGGAAAAGGACTTCCATTGACCTACAATATTTTCCATCAGACCATGAACCATCAAACACCAGTATACCACTCGATCTAACAACCCCACACAAAAACCCCGATGAGAAAAAACCCTTTCATAAAGTAAACGTTAAAAGCCCATTTACACTTTGTAAATAGTAGTTTTAAAGGAAATAATTGATGTAAATAACAAATAAGTAAATATCTAATTTATTAAGTAAATAATAAATTTATTTTTAATAAATAGATAATTATATAATAAATTTCCTTTTCACTGTTATTTAAATTAAATATTTATAATTTATTTTAATTATTTATTAAAAAATTTTAATTAATTATAATTATAATTATAATTTAATAATAATTTTGTATTTAAGCCTCGTCAAAGAAGGGAAAAAAAAAATTTTTTTGATGGTTAATTCTCCCACGGTTAAAATACTGTTAAAACTAGCACGTGGGCTTAATTCGGCTGAAGTGAGCAAATGGGCCGTGTTGATGTCCAACATAAATTCTGAAGAGAACTGGGGATTTTTGGGAGTGTACGAGTAGTCAAGTTTGGATCTTTTAAGGAGAAAGACACCAACACACACACACACACACACCACCAGAAGTATACAATCATGGAGGACATCTTCGACTCCTCATTGAATTTAGAGGAGACCCACTTGAAGGAAGGCTTCGACGAGGGCTACAAAGACGGCCTAATCACTGGCAGAGAAGAAGGAAAGCAAGTCGGCATGAAACTGGGTTTCGAAGTCGGCGAGGAGCTCGGCTTCTACAGGGGCTGCGTTGACGTTTGGTACTCGGTCATCCAGATCGACCCGACCCGATTCTCGTCGCGCGTCCAGAAGGGGATCAAACAGATGAAGGAGTTGATCGAGAATTACCCGGTTATGGAGCCTGAAAACGAGAGCGTTCAAGAAATTATGGACAGTCTGAGGCTCAAGTTTAGAGGCGTTTCTTCTTCCATGGGTGTCAAATTGAACTACAGTGGCTACCCAAAATCTTCTTCAGAGGCGAAGGAGATTGAGTTTTGAATTGTGTTCTTCTTCTTCTTCTTCTTCTTCTTCTTCTTCTTCTTCTTCTTCTTCTTTTTTCAAGGATCAAAGTTCAAGATGAAAGTTTTGTCGTTTTTATTGTATAATTGTTCCTACGTCTTTTCTTGGTTGAATTGTAGAAAGCTATTTCTTTAATAACTGAGGAAATTCACACTCTAGAATTTGGAAAAATATGTGGGAATTGTTGAGCAATTTCATTCTGTGTTCATGCAAGACATGTTATCCTCAAATAACCTCGTTTTCTTTGCGTTGTTGCTCATTAAGATGTCGTTTTGAATTATGTATCTTTTCTTTATTTATTTATTTATTTTTTTGGTTTCTCGTTATCGTTTTTCGACCAATAATGTCCTTACAACGACATGTCGCTTCAAATCAATGTCGCTTTCCATAAAATGTACGACGTTGTCGGGAACTGGATCGCTTGAGTCGAACCGAATCGTGTTACCCTCATGACTCAGAATTGTACACCACACAAGTGGAGGAACCCATAACAGAAATACCCAGAAATCTTCTTCGGAGGCCTTCATGAGATCGAATTTTGTGGTGCAAGCTTTGCCTCTAACAAATATGTTTATATTAGTAATTGAATAAATTGTATATCTTTCTTTCCATTTACTTTATGTTGTAATTGCTTCCACTTCATTTCTTTTGAGATTCAGATCTTTTATGACCGATGCTAAATGGTCTTAAATTCGGATTATGATCTGAAAGCAAAGCAAATTTTTTGTAGAGCTTTTAATATTTCTGTATATTGTGATGTAACCTTTGGTTTATATAAACATACATCAAAGCAAACAGACAAAACAGACAAACGTGGCCACACTTCTTTCCGTTATGATTTACCATTATCTGTTGTTATTTATCTAAATATATATATATATATCTTTATTTACAGCTTGTGATGGCCCATTGAGAAGAGCAATCAAAAAAGAAAAGGAAAAAAATGTTAAAGTCGATGCTTGGTTGCTGCAAGGTTTACATATCTGAGAGCAGGAACAGAAGAGCACTAGAGTCGATTGAAAGAGCTGCCAAGCTAATCCCAGAAGCTCCCATCATTAACAAATTTGAGGATGAGACTTACAACAGAGTTGGCTACACACTTGTGTCCAAGTTATCTCCTGAACCATCATCCTCATCGTCCCCTTGTCCATTAAGGATTGCCGTGTTTTCCATGGTCAGGGCTGCTCTGGAGTCCATTGACTTTGAGCTGCATAGTGGAAGCCATCCCCGGCTCGGAGTGGTGGACCACATTTGCTTCCATCCCTTGCTCTCTGCTTCTCTTGACCAGGCTGCCACTATTGCCAAGTCTTTGGCGGCAGATGTTGGCTTTGGCCTTCAAGGTTTGTGCCTTTCAAAATTTGAACATGATTGGATTTTTAGTAGTAATTGTAGTAGTTGAGTATTGAGTGAAGAGTTTTTAAAGACGATAAGTTTCAAGAATGATTTATTATTATTATTATTATTATCATTGTTGTTATTCTTATTATTATTTTAAATTCTAGACTGAATTGTTACGGTGGTTTGAGTTGTGATAATCAAAGAGGAGACTAGCTCACACTGCCTTTTCTTGTTGGTCCTTTTTGTTATATGTTATGGTGATTTGGGTTGTGACAATCAAAGAATTTACGGAGATAGAGAGTTGCATACTCCAGTACTTAAGGTGGCAGTGCACTCCCGCATGGCATATGGATCCCTCACGAGATGGATCGCACATGCTATACCCACAGCGGTGGGACTGACTCGAACCCAAGACTTTGCTGAGAATGAGTAGTGTTAGCGCCCCGCCAAATGAACTTTTATTTACTATGTTTTTATTGCTTTGAAAGCAACGATCCTTTACCTAAAATATCAGTCTCTGGTTTTGAATCCCCTGTTCTCACTGCCTGTATAGAGCATTCCCTCTAAGGTGACTGCTGCGTTCTTGTATTAACCTTTACAAGGAATTGATCCAAGTATTAGGAACTTGTTTTTTTGTTTTTGTATTGGAATTCAGTTTAATAAAAGCTGTAATAAGATTTATTTCTTTTTCATTTGCTTTTTTCAGGTGACATTCTGTAGTCTTGTATTTTTTGCATTGCTAATAACCTTATTATGTAGCCTGCAGTCCCTACTTTTCTATATGGAGCAGCCCATGAAGACGGTAGAACACTTGATTCAATCAGAAGAGATTTGGGTTATTTCAAGCCGAATTCCAGTGGAAACCAGTGGTCTGGAGGGCTAAAATCGGAGACCTTATCACTGAAGCCGGATGTAGGTCCAGGTCAAGTGACTCCAACAAAAGGTGTCATTGTGATTGGGGCAACCCAGTGGGTTGACAACTACAACGTTCCAGTCTTCTCTACCGATCTCCCAGTGGTTCGCAGAATCGCAAAACGGGTGAGTGGAAGAGGAGGTGGACTTCCTTCAGTCCAGGCCGTGGCGCTTGCACATGGTGAAACTGTCATTGAGGTAGCTTGTAATTTGTTGGAACCAGATAAAGTGGGAGGGGATAGAGTTCAGCTTGAAGTAGAGAGGCTTGCTAAGGAAGAGGGTGTCACTGTTGGCAAGGGCTATTTCACTGATCTTTCTCAGGAGAAAATCATTGAGAGTTTCTTAAGCTTTGATTCCATTAGGTAACAAGAATGTGAATTTTTTTTAAAGGCAGCAGCAAGTGCTTTGTTTATGAACATTTAATTGAGATTGAGAATACACTAAACAGTACTGTTTTGCCCTTTAACAAGCAAAATTAAGCGTAGACATACCAACTTCTCGACTCCTTCGCTAAGAACCAGTTCCAAAGATTCCAACGATTTTTTACCAGAATGACCAAAGTGGCAAAACCCGATTGGTTGTCATGCATGAGTTGAGAGTAGGAATGGACCATCAATGCTGCTGTTTTGCTTAAGTTTCACATCACAAGCGCCTGCAGAATATCATTGTTGCTTTGCTTACTCTTATTTTTCTCCTCGTGCTCTTTTTGGTGGTAATTATCTGTAATACGGTTTACATGCTCTTTCTATTTGGCAATAATTTGAAAATGTGGGACAAAAGATTGCCTTTCTGACTGGCAGGAAGTTCCTTCTGCTCTTTTCTCCATCTTACCCTGCTGATTAGTTGTGCTCGTCTGGTTTTGGATTTTCCCTGCCTTGTTTATGTGTGGTTTTTTTGTTTAATACAGTTGTCAATAATAAAAAAGTAGAAGTAAAAAAACAAGCGCCTTGCAAGACCTCCATTAATTTTTTTCCTTTTTAATTTTGTTCAGTAAGCACAAATATGACAAATGCATAGGTACAAATGCATAGGCTTATTGAAGGTGTGGCTCAGCACTGAGCTGAGAAACCGTCTCTAATCTTTTGGAAGTTTGTAGTCTCACTCTCAATCAGCTCAACTAATTCCACTACCCTCGTCCAAGAAAATCCGTCACCAATAAATAAATATATATATTTATTTATTTATTTTGAGATAGGGAATTTATTCATGTATTTGTATAAAATTAGTATTAGATTATGTCCATGACCAAAAACAGAGGGAATTATGATATAAGTGTTGGAGGGGCTTAAGCTCCCTCAACTTTTGTTTTTTCTTGATAACCTCTACTTTTGAAGAAAATTTTTTAGTAGTTTATTCTAAAATTGAAAATTTTGATCATAATGATTCCTAATCATCTAATGAAAAATTTTGACTTCATCACCATCTGGTCTGCAAACACTTTACCACGAGTATTTCGGACCATATTAGAAGAAAACCTGAATTTTTTTTTAACAATAATTTAATGGTTCTAACACAAAAAATAAGCAAACATGATTGAGTTAGTCTCTGTTTAATTTATTTTACACCATTGGCTTCTTGTCAACCTGTGGGGACGTTTGGCTTTAGAGAGGTGCCGCCTCAATGCTGAGTCATATATACAAATCGGTGTTTTTTGTCTTGTATGTTTTATACTTATGTGTGTATATGTGTATATACATCTTCTTTATCAGTTTTGAGCAAGGGCGAAAAAACTAAAAAACAGTTTTTGAGGAGAGAAGAAATGGATTACACCCCAATTTCCAAGGTAATGACTCAATTACCATTTCCACATCTGTTTAATTTGCTTCATACTTTGAACAAAATTTTTAAGATTAAATCTTCTACCTTCTTTCGCTTTTAGTTGAAACTATCCATCTCTTTTCGCTTTCTTAGGTGCCTCCTTGGGAAGAGCCAGGAGGAAGTAAATAGTTGAGGAAGGTTTTGGTTGGCTTTGTCTATTCTAATTACGACTTCGGTGAAATGACATGGATTGCTTCTTTTCCCTTTTTTTTTTTTTTTAATGCGTTTTTTGTGGTATAAAAACCAATCATTCTTAGAATAACTTAAATTTTTTTTGTGGCACTTCTTTTATATGCTTATATTTTAGAGAAAACAAATGTCAAATAACTTCATATTAGCAAACTCATCGGCTATTAATCCCTTATTTGTAAGGTTTGTTTTTTTTTTTTTTCTCTTTCTAATTATTCTCTTCTTCCTTTAAATTATGGAACGAATTATAGTTGAGTTTAATTCAATTAGTTTATTTTTTATGAAATGTTAATTCGATTAGTATTAAGTATTAAGTTTTCTTTAAAAAAAAGAGTATTAAGTTTTTTTTTTAATAATAAATGATATAGGAGCGTAGTTAGACTTTAGATTATTTACGTATGAGCATAATTAAAAGGTCAATCTAATCCCCATAATTTAAGTTAAACTACACAACTTATAAATGTGATTTTGAATAATAACATACACTTCAATATGCACTTTGTTTTATAACCAACCTAATTAATAGGTGACTAATGGAGTGTTTGTTTACAGTTTTACATTCGCATTGCGTTTAAATGTAATGTAATTTTTATTCAAATGCAAAAAATTTTCATTTAAATACAATACTTTTCTACAGTACCTCAAATACTTTTACTATTCTAAAATATTTTTAAAATATATATTTTTTCTATTCAAATTAAATTATCTTTCTATTTTACTTTTTCTTTCTACTTTAACTAATCACATTAACTTTTTAACTCTAAAATACAATTCAAATTCTTTTTATTTAAACATATATTACATTCAAATGCAAAACAAATACTTTTTATTTAAATACAAAATGCTTTTAATATATTGTGTTCAAATGCAATACAAATATAATACTTAGTACATAAATCATTTACTTTTGATCAGTTATGAACGTGAGCCTAAAATTAATATTGGACTCATCTTTTGATGGAACATTTTTCTTGTGAAGAAGACATGGAAAACGCATTGTTACAACTAAATTATAAATCCGAATTAAGTCATAAAGCTAAACTAGAACAATACACGAAACTACATCACTTAAACTAGTCCAGCAATATCATGAATTTATTGTTACTTAACACTGAAACTATTCTAACAACATCATTAAAAAGTTATTGTAATTTAATAAATGACAATAAAATTAAAACTCATGACTCAAAAGTCACAATAGAAATATTTTTACACAGACAGCCCAAAAAAAAAAACTGATCTAAATGTTACCATTAGAAAGTTTGAGTTGATACAAAACAAGAAAAACTACTAAAAATTTTTTCAATATAGGCTCAATATAGCTCCTCTCAATGACAATGGTCAGCATTATTGGCCGGTACATGAGGATATTTTTTTTAAGGGACATGTGATGCATGCAAAGACAATTATTATCATATAATAACCATAAAGAAAACATTATTTAATTAACACAAATTTAAAAAGAAACTCCACAAAATATAAGAAAGTTAACCAGCAATAATGATACCGAAAACCTATCCTCGTAGTAGATTGATCATCTGTTTTGACAAACTAGTCTCTATTAAGATCATCATCACTCTCTCATTAAAACAAAAGTGAGATCCCTAATTATAATTTGTGAATTGTGATCAAAATGGAAAAGGAAAAAAGCAGAGAGCAGGGCATGCTCATATGCTGCAAGGTGTTCATATCGGAATCGAGGAATCGGAGCGCGTTGGAGGCCATTGAAAGAGCGGCGAGGGAGGACCCGGAGTCGGTGGTGGTCAACAAGTTCGAGGACAGGGCTTACAACAGGGTCAGATACGACATTGTTTCGTATGTCGTACAGGGGAGTGGCGCTACTGCTCCTGCTACTGACGCCGTGTACTACAGCCCGCTGCAGAGAACGGTGGTGGCCATGGCCGAGGCTGCGTTCGACGCCATAAACCTGGAGAGACACACTGGGGCCCACCCTCGGCTAGGCGTCGTCGACGACATTGTGTTCCACCCCCTGGCTCGGGCGTCCCTTGATGAAGCCGCTTGGCTCGCCAAGGCTGTGGCTCTCGACATTGGCAACAGCATCCAAGGTTTAGTCCATCATGTCTTGTCTTGTCTTGTCTTGTCTTTTTCTTACTTATTATTGTTACATTTTTTTTTTTTAATGAAATGCCTTGCCACCGTATAACAATTTTAAAATCTATTTTGGAAATGAACCTGCAATTTTTGGTTCGACAAACCCCAATTCAAAAAAAATTCAACTCATTTTTATTTCATTCTAAAAGATTAATTAGTTTTTTTTAACTAATTTTTAAAAAATCAAACAACTTTAATTCACTTTTTTCAATTTTAACGTATCAATCAAATACATGCTTGCTTTTTTTTTAAAAAAAAAATTGGAAATGAAAATATTTTAAAATGGTGCTAAAAATCATTTTTAAAAATATGTTTGATTAATTTGCTGTGTGATTATTTTGAGAGTCATGAAATAGTCTCTCTTTTACTGTAATCGTGGGGAGAAGAATGATAGGGTTTTTTTACCTTCACAAACATTTCGATTTTTAACAACTTGTCCCGTAACTTTAATTTTGACAACTTGTATCAAATTTTCTAAGTTGTTACAATGTACCATGTTTTGTTTAAATTCCAGTTAAATTGGCAGCCAGAAACTCATGTACAGGTACGTGCGGGGCAGAAAATATGTCTAATCAAAAATGTTTCCAATTCCGATTGAAACCATAAATGCAAATCTTACAAAATAAATCCATAATTTATAGGAAGTTAGAAAATAAGAAACTGCAACATTTTAGAACATTCAAAAAATAAGTTTAAAAGTGCAATAATATCAAAAATTTTAATATGATACCGGTATAACAAACTGTATATTCCCAATTGCACTCTTTATAAGATCTCTATAGAATTTACTATGATAAAGTTTGATTTTTCTTATGATAAAAAGCAACAATAATTTCGATACTACTGATACCAAATGGCATTGCTATTAAGCATTTCTCATGATTGTTTCTAAATGGAATTAGAATTAGGAGCTTATCCTCGACAATTATTGGCAAAGATTTGGTGGGCCAGCCTGCACTACAAGCGGGCCTGGCTGTTACCCAGGCCAGGTCACTTATTTGGGCTCTGGGCTTAGCTTACTACAGTAGTGGGCTGGTTGGCCTTCAACATTCTTGAAAAGAAATTTGGAGGTTGTTTGGCATTTTTCAAAACTTTTTTTTTTCTAATACTTCTTCATGTTTTAATTATTTATATATTCAAAATATTACAGTAAGTTTCAAATTTTAAAAGTTTATAATTTTATATATACAAATTCAAATGAGATAATTTTTTTTTCTAAATTATATAGAATTTCAAGAAAAATAAAAGAATATCGATATTGATATATTTTTTTTAATTTTTAAAATTTTATATTTTTTCACTCCAAACAGTTTTTTTCCCCAAACATATTTTTCAAAACAAATTTTTTCTAACTCCAAAAAAATGTCTCAAAGTATTCTCCCCAAACACCCTCTTAAGAAGGAGCAAACTATGAAATACTAGTCCCTGTGGTTGACTCAGGGAGTTTCGGTTTAAGTGTACTGGTGTGTTTAACAACATAAAAATTATGTGAAAGTTTAATGAGTTACAACTTGCAGTTAATACATATATAGAAGTGTTTGGTACTTACTAGCGAGTGTTAAACTACAGCCATGTTACTGTTTATAAACTCACTTAGATACATGACTTTTTGTATTTGTAATTTTCAGTCATACTCTTAAAACTAATTTGGTTTATGTGTGTTTGGCGAATTGCAGTGCCAGTATATCTATATGCTGCAGCACACCCTACAGGGAAGGCCTTGGACACCATAAGGCGGGAATTGGGCTACTACAGGCCCAACTTCATGGGCACCCAATGGGCTGGATGGACCATGCCGGAAGTTCTACCCGAGAAGCCAGACGAAGGCCCATCTTTTGTATCCAAGTCAAGAGGGATCACCATGATAGGGGCACGTCCATGGATTGCCTTGTACAACGTCCCCATCATGTCGACAGACCTCTCCGCGGTCCGGCGAGTAGCTAGGCGCGTGAGCGGGAGAGGCGGCGGGCTGCCCTCGGTGCAGGCCATGGCACTGGCACATGGCGAGACCGTAACTGAGGTTGCTTGTAACTTGTTGGACCCCTTTAAAGTGGGAGGTGATAGAGTTCAGCTTGAAGTTGAGAGGCTTGCCAAGGAAGAGGGCGTCACCGCGGCCGAGGGCTACTTCACTGATCTTTCTCATGACAAAATTGTTGAAAGTTACTTGAAGTCGTGTTCCTTTGTATAAACAATATCAATATTGTAGTTTGTAAATTGTACCAACTCTCTTAGTAATATGTATATTTTAATGCCGACGGACATGATAAATTATTGGTAAGTTATTACTTGAAAAGTAATAATCTAAATTTGGTTTTCGAAATACACATGTTTTTCTTTTCTTTTCTATCTTTTTTTTCCTTTCAAATCAAACATAAATTGTCCGGTTGAATGATGGTTAAGAAAATAGTCATTGAATTATGGGAAATTATGAAAATAATTAAAGTAAATAGTAAGATTTTAAAATATATAAAGTAAATAGTAAATTTACTAAGTAAATAGAAGATTTAGTAGATAAATAACAAATTTATTAGGAAAGTAATATATTTATAAAATGTAAATAAATTGTAATAAATTTGTTATCTACTGTTATTTAATCTAAATATTTTAAAAACCTGTTATTTATTTTAATTATTTATATAAAAATATTATTTACTTCTTTGTTGTTGTTCCAATTCTACTTGATAAAAATTGCTCAAATTTTAACTGTATGCTAGGTTTTTTTTTTTTTTTATCATTTGACGTTGGACAAATTTTTCGTACAGAAAACCAAAAAAAAAAATCATGATTTTTGGCCTGATCTTGTATCAACATCAACTCCGTGAATACTTTTTTTTTTTTTTTTGGTTGCAGTACTTGTTGCAACTCCTTGGAGGTAAAAGTCATCTGCCTTTGCCAATATAGTTTTCGAATGTGGACTAATAGAATAAAATTCAAATGGGGCATATAAAATCAAAGGTCATCAAAATTTCAAAACCTTATCCAAAAAAGTTTTGGATTGTCAAAGGGAAACCACTAGATTAATTTTAGGATACTGCCAATACTGGTAGGTGAGAATGCATTAAAACACGCGGTTCATGGCATAGTTTGGTTCTAAATAGTATTCTCAAGAGAGGCCAAATTTTGGACACGAACTGTCCATGAAAAACGTTCAAAAATATCGTACTCAACGAAGGGTCAGTGGGTTCACAACACAACAGTGGCCCACTAATGGTGACCCTTTTGCATGAGAATCACATGTACCTGCAAAATATCTCATCTACGTGTACAGCAATATGAGAGTTAGGTCGACATATTTAAAATTGCACGGGTATTTCGTATGCCACAAACCTGTCTAAAAAATGCACTAATAATTACAACTTCGAGACTAAGGAGATTTGAACCCAAAATTTTAACATTAAAGAAGGTTATTACCATCCTCAGTTTTTAATTTCATATTAGAAACCTTGCTTTTGACCAAATTTAAGATACTCTCTCTCTCTCTCTCTCTCTCTCTCTTTGAATTTGGTTAGATTCTATGGAAACATGGCATTATTTTTAAAAACATGGCATAAGGTATTTTGATGAAAATTCGTACTTTTCATTCTATACCGCATTATATCAGTACGATGAAAAAGTGCTTTTCTGGTAACCCCATTGATTTCTTTCCATTTCAAAAAAAGATACTTGCTTATATTATACAATTAAGTGCGGATGGAGTAAGTAAGAATATGACAAACATATAGGCCTAGGTGTTTATCATTAGCACATAGAGATATCAGAAAGTTAGAAACCGTCTTTGGTGTCCCAATCAGCTCCCACAAATTTATGCAAAATAACACATTTTGAGTATTTCGGGCAATCTTAAGATAGTTTTATATAATCCCACTGACACAGCACACTCTCTCTTTTATTTAATTTGCATTTCGCATCATTGGCTTGTCAACTTGTGGTGACGTCGGTTATAACAATGCTGAGTCATGGAAACAGACCTTTAATCGCTTCAGAGTCTTAAATTTCATCTTTTCTCATTAGTTCTTCAGCAAACATAGTTAATACGGATTCTTATTTCAAAGCTTAAACCCAGGAGAGAAGAAATGGATCAAAGCCCAAATTCAAAGGTAATAATTCTCCTTAAATTCAGTTCGACGTTATGTCTTAAGATCCTTCTAGTCACTCTTTAGCGACTTTTTAGGATTAATCTGATTTTCTTACCTAATTTGCGTCTTGTTTGTCAAATAAATACCAACCCTGTTCTTAAAAACAACCTGGTTTTTGTGAAAACTAAGGAAAGTGTGATGATTTTGGTAAATATTGGCTTGTTCAATTACGGGATTAAAAAATGTTGCATTTTTTAATTTGCCTGCTTATAACATGTGGAAAGGAATTAATTTGATTTAAGGGACATGAACCATGTGATTCACTCCTAAGACAATCTTTCTTAAACAATGATTAAAGAAAACAAATTGTCTGTTAGCTTTGACCTTGAAAATAAACCTCCTAGAACCTCCTTTTGCTAAGGCTGTGTACTATTCAAGGTTTAATTTGTTTTGATAAGATGACAATGTCAATCCTCTCTCGCTAAAACAAAAGAGATCGTTTCCTTGTGAACATGGAAAAGAAAAAAGCCGCGGACCAATCCATGCTGCTATGCTGCAAGCTCTACATTTCGGAGTCACGCAACCGCAGCACCTTGGATGCCATTGAAAGAGCAGCCAGGCATGTTCCCGAATCCGTCATCGTTAACAAGTTTGAGGACAGGGCTTACAATAGAGTCAGATACACCGTCGTTTCATACGTTGTGCATGATTGCACAGGCAATGCTGTATATAGCCCGTTGCAACAAACGGTGGTGGCCATAGCCGAGGCTGCTTTCAACGCCATTAATCTTGAGATGCATTCTGGGGCTCACCCTCGGTTAGGCGTCATGGATGACATTGTCTTCCATCCGCTGGCTCGGGCTTCTCTTGAGGAAGCAGCCTGGCTCGCTAAGGCTGTGGCTTCAGATATGGGTAGTAGATTCCAAGGTATGGTCCATGTCTTGTACATCAATTTCTATCTCTCCATGCAATAGAATTCAGTACTAAATTGTACGAGTAATATCCCACCTTTTAATTTCTCTCTGTCATGGACTTTGAAAAATCAGATATGGACCAAGCAACTGAAAGATAGTCTACTAGATTGACACCTCTAATTTATTAGCTGCCGCCGGAACCAACTCTGATCACTAGTCTTAAGTCATTTTGATTGAGCGGTCAAAATAGGAAAAAACAATATAACAGAAATCTGAATTATAAATAATTTATGCTATAAATTTCTCAAATTTTTGTTTTTCTAATTTGCTCACTAAAGATGTGATAATAATTCGTTTATAATTGGTAATGAAGGAATGCTAAATTAATAACCACCAGAAAGTGTCCAAATACAACAATTTACCAATGTACTGCACGGACCTCACACCGATCAACAACACCACATGGAGAAAATTAACTGGTCATTCGTAATTAACTGATTGGGAATTAACAAATCAACCGTTGCATATGTTCATTTTCTGTTTTTTTTTTTTTTTTTTTCCTCTTCTTCTAAAATCCGTGGTTCCACTATTTGTCTCCAAAGCATAGACCTGAATTTTGGTTCTGGGTGTTTGACGAATTGCAGTGCCAGTATACTTGTACGCGGCAGCACACCCAACGGGGAAGGCACTAGACACCATCAGGAGGGAGCTGGGCTACTACACGCCCAACTTCATGGGCAACCAATGGGCCGGGTGGACCTTGCCGGACGTTCTACCGGAGAAGCCCGATGAAGGGCCAACTTCGGTGTCCAAGCAAAGAGGGATCACAATGATCGGGGCACGTCCCTGGGTTGCATTGTACAACATCCCCATACCATCTACAGATGTCTCGGCAGCTAGAAGGATCGCCAGAATGGTGAGCGCCCGAGGAGGCGGGCTTCCGACTGTGCAGACTTTGGGGCTTTTTCATGGTGAGGACTCCACCGAGATCGCTTGCATGCTCTTGGAGCCCAACCAGATTGGAGCGGACCGGGTGCAGAACCGGGTCGAGGTGCTGGCGTCCCAAGAAGGGGTGGATGTAGACAAAGGTTACTTCACCGACTATTCACCTGAGATGATTGTTGAGAAGTACATGAACTTGATCTCTACTAATAGAGATTAATCACAATAACCTGTTCAGAAGCTCTAATCAGCTTCAATAACATATATTACTAAGGGTTCGTTTGGTGAACGCATTGCATTTGCATTGCGTTTGAATGCAATGTATTGAATGCAATTTGTATTTGGAGGAAAAGCATTAGCATTGCATTTGAATGCAATGTGTGTTTGAGGAAAAAGTATTTGAATTATATTTTAATAATAAATATGTGATGTGATAGGTAAAAGTAGAGAAAAAAAAAGAGGGAGAGAGAATATATGATATAATTAATAAAAATAATAGAAAAAGTGAAATAATAAATAGTGATTGTGTTTGATTTAAAATGTGATGTGATTGGTATTTGAATGAAATGTTTTTGTATTTGGGGGAAAATTGCATTGCATTTAAATGCAATGCTAAAAAAATTTGTGTCCCAAACACTAGCTAAATAACCAAAAAAAGGGATCATGCACTTCAAAATTAAGGTGTAAAGTGGATGATGTAATTTTTTTATAACTGGCATGTTACTGTTATTACATTGAAACCAAAATGCCACTTTACAACGATGTATATACTCTATTATATGAATACACTTAAATGTACACTTGAGGGTATCAAACTAGTGACCTTATATTTGATTCATGCGCATTGCTTCTTCCGAAAATCTTCAGATAAGAGAGTCTGAAACAGCTCTTGCAGCCTCCCAGCGCCAGGACCTGGATTGAAAACTGAATCGTTGCCCCGCACAGAACATGGGTCAGCCCCATTTTCAGAGCTCCCGACACACCACGCCCCCGGTGCAAAACGGCTTGTTCGACCAAGAAGCTCTTTGTCAATTTTGTCCAACACAGGATCATTCTTCGCAAATTTTCTAGCAAAGGGAGCTTTGCTTTTGACCATGTTGTCAAAGTCCTTCATTGACAAGGAGATTGGATGCTGCTTTGGAGGATTGTCCCAAGCGATGTGGTGGAGATCGTGGCTTATTGCAGTGTGGCGGAATTCCTCAGTGTTGCAAATCACAGTTTGGAAATAGCCTTCAGGAGAGGATATGAAGTTTGTGTAATACATGAGGATGGTTCTAGGCAGGTTATCCCAACCCCATATACAGTATTCAACAAACTCTCGTGTTAGCATTACCCACGCCGAACCTGCACAAACAAGAACAAGCAAACATTTATCTGCCATACTCCAGATTTTGGTCTAACAATGGCAGAAGCATTCATTAGAAAGAGCAAACCGAAGTGCAATTACCCGTAAATAACTTGAATGACGTAGGAAGTGAGCGGCGTTGAGTGGTATATGCAATGTCAGACTTTTTTGACAAGTACAGGCCAGGATCAATAATGATTGGTTTGGCTCTTTGATTCCTGGAAAGGAAACACAGAGCACAAATATAACCAATTTTGAGTAACTATAAAGAATAAGTAGATTATAGCCTATTAGGAACTTGCAAACTGCTTATGCATATCACTTACAGTTTCCACCCAGCAATCTGCATATGTTCAATGAGGTTGAGATTTCTGGACAAATTGGACAATACATGCAGCAAATCTGCACGATGAGGAAATTGATCAGTTTTTATGTCCGAAATCCAACCCAAGAACACAAAAATCTGTCTATTTCTCAAACTTCTCTTTCACACTCAAAACTAGAAAGAAATCTCACTACAAGCAGGTATGATATAGTGCATCTTCCTGTTGCATCGACCAAATTAAAAAAAGTTATGGCGTTTTTGCACCAGTTTTTCTACTCTTATATTTGGCCATTTAGTAAAGAAAGTAAATGTCTCGTCCTTCAGAGTGCATCTGGAAGCATAGAGAAAGAAATGATGCACTTTGACAAAGAAATGGATTTAAAAAACGCAGTCACAGACAGCCAACATGATGTAGGTCAATGTGCTAACTAGATTATATTATGAAAGTTTATTTAGAATAATGGCTCAAGTAAGGATTCTAATAAAGGTGAAAAATAAATGCAAAACACGCACGTCATTATCAGCCCATCAAAATAGACATAACCAATTTCGCCGTTAACACTCCTATGATGTTGTTCTTATTTTCAAGGAGACAAGGACCAAAGCTACATCCAACATAATATGTACTTCTCCAATCTTTGTATGACAATACTAACTGGCACAACAAAAGGTTGTTATGGAAATATCCAAACACAACAACCTCAAGTTTCAGCTGATTTTACACCAATTAACAACACTCGATCACAATTTTTGACTTTCTAAACATTAATGAATGATGATCAAGTAACTTCATCCACATTTTGCAACGATGACAACCAGCACTTAGCTCTATGAATGCCAATAGGTTACAGGAAACGCATCAGTAAATATTACGCAGGGAAGCAAAATCCCTTACGATTAACAAAATTGTGTAAAATATTGAATATAACAGACAATACTTATCTTTCTCAGATAAGGAAGCAGGATTAAAAACTCTGAAAAACAAGTCATAGATACACTACTCTAGTCTACTGTTTTGTCAATTATGTGTGAATCCCTCTAAAAACCAAGACAGCAAAAGTTATATATATCAGCAACCTTGAGTGAATTAAATCATTAATATCAAAACTAAGAGAAGGAATATCTGATACTAACCATCTTGTGTCACCAGAGGATAATCCGATGCACTGAGGTTTATAAACCAGTCCCATTCCGAGCTCTCCTTCAATAGAATAGAAATTGCTTGCAGAGTACAAGCAATCATAGTAGGACCTTTATAAGTTACCAAGTTCGATTGAGCCATGACTCGCACATTGTCCACTTCATGGAATGTGGGATCAGCCTTCACTAAAGCTGCTAATTCCAACCTTTCACGCGGCGGGGCCTCAAGATCCAAATGCAGTACATACTGATTTCTAGGATGATAAACAGCCTGCAAGGTTCTCATCATTCTATGACTATCACCCTTTGTGCCTGAAATAAGATATGCTAATCTAGGCAACCCCATTTCCAAATCCCCATTCCTCTCCAATGTTCTTTTAAAATCTGATTCGACAAAATATCCGCTTGAACCCTCCGACTTCGTGAACGAAATAATATCAAATGGCAATTGCTCTCCACCACTGGGAGAGGTAAACAACCCAAATACGGCCGTCAAAATCAATGTAATGAATATGAGCAAGCTAGCAAAGAATGGAATGATCCATATCCTATCACCAAATGCCCTTCCTGAGTGGGAATTCACATTCTTCCTCATTCTCCTTCACGGTAACAAATATTTTATCCTAGTTTTTTCTTCTCTCTCTCTCTCTCAGTCGGCTGAGCGAACAAAAACAGCTTAAAAGCAAGGCAAAACCCACCAAACTCGTGAAAATCAAAAGGCTAGAAAGAGACAAAAAGGCTTTCTAGCAGAGCCGAAGGGTGCTTCTCAATAAAAATATGATTAACATCTGTCAAAATATGTGTTTCCAAGCGCAAATAAATAGATAAGTTACACAAATTTGGTGCCAAGAGCGGAAATAGGGAAAGGGGTTGAGCAAAAGTTCAACTTTTAGGACTCAGTTATGGAAAAAGAAGCTAAAAATTGGGCGAATACCTGACAAGCAAATGAAACTTCTGAATAAATTCAAGCACAAAGCCAAATGAAAGAAAGCGGCTTTTTTTTAATTATTTTTTCAACCTGTTCGGATCTAAACTGTGCAAGAAGATTAAAACAAAATCAAAAACATAAACAAAAAGACACACACACACACGAAAATAATCGAGGTTTTAAGATTCGGATGCTTTACCTGAAAGAATTATTTTCTAGGACAAAGACCAGAGCATCCGACAAATAGGTTTGGCCAAAAAAAAAAACCCAGAACCAGAAAAACGAAAAAGAACAGAAAATGCTTACTCAGAGGGAGATGATTCAAAGCAGACTCAGAAACAAAAGAGATGAGCAAGGCCCCAACTTCCCAATTAGTAAGTATTGCGTCTTTTCTTTTCTGTTTTTTGTGGGTAAAAGCGCAATATTAGGAGGAGTCGGCGATCTGAGGAATGAGGAACAGAGAGAGGCAAAGATTGGCGAGAGTAAGAGACAAAAATTGCAGATTAGGTACAGAGATGCTGATTAAAGAGTAGGATTTTGCTTTAGTTTTGGGCAAAATACGTAGCTTTGTTTTTGTTAATGATGTTTTTTAAACACGAATTAATTTGAGGGTTGGTGGGTCCCTACCCTAGTGGCATTCCAACGCGCTTGGGCCCACAAATGCAATCCCGGTTGAGTTTGCAGTTCTTGCAGCGTTGCAGGCCTATTAGTTTTTCAATTATTAACTAGTTCCCACGGCCATTTCAATAAGATGAGAAGAGGCTTTTTACTTTGTAGCCTTGTTTACATTTCACTACAGTTTCTAACACTCGATCTCAGTTAAGATTGTGCGGACGTTAACGTTGTATATGAATGAATGCAACGTACTACTTGTGAATTTAGGGACCGTTTGCTAAAAATTTTACATTTTAATCATATTTAAAGATAATATAATTTTACATCAAATATAAAATTTTATATTCAAATATAATTCTTTTTAATAGTATTATAAAAATGATTATTATTCAAAAATTTTTTGAAACAATTATATCAACCACTATTTATCTTTACTTTTATCAATCACATCAACTTTTCGATTCTAAAATATTATTCATTCAAACACACATTTCATTCAAATACAAAAAAAATACTTTTCAATCAAATACAATATTCAAAAAATAAATTATATTTAAATACAATTAAAACGTAATGCATCTATCAAATACCTTATTATTTATTTGTTATTGCTCTTGCAAGCATGTGAGCTATTATGACTGATGAACGATATTTATGTGAACATCAACCGAGTAACTGTTCGTATGGTTAAAGCATTCGATTGGATCTTTCAGCCACTGAAAAAAGAAAAAGAAAAAAAAGATTTGTTTGGATTACCTATTACATTGGAATATTCATTGCAAATTCAATATTTGTTTGCTTACTTTTTATTAAATATAACATTTAAATAATTTAAAAGTGGAAAAATAATATGTATTTGAGTTGAATAGTTGTGAAATAATAAAATATTTAACTGTTTATATTAGAACAGTTGTGTAGTCAAACACATATTGAAATATAAAAGTTGTATATAAATCAAACATCAAATTGAATAGATGATCCAAATGAATATTGATATATGAATTATTTTGATTTTTAAAAGTTATTTCCGCTCATTGAGTTTAAAAACTGCTTACATAAGTGGTTGAATGGTGTTTTCGAATGATTTTGACCTTGTAAGTAACTTCCAATCAATGTCACAGGCGATTGTTTATTTGCTATTAGAATTTATTTTTGGGTTTTTAGGCACTGAAAGCTGTTTTCTTTAAGTATGTGACTAATATTATAGAAAAACTACAATCCTTCTTTGAAAAAAAAAAAAAAAAAAAAATTCCTGTCAAATTAAAGCCAGGTTTCACTCTAGCGGGTGCTTTGAGTTTTGACTTCTTTTTATGCGTTGCTTTCCTTTTGTATATCTTCGGGTGTTTAAAGGTTCACTTTCACTACGTAATCTATACTCATTTGTCTCCCAATTAAGAAGAATATTATCTTCAATGGCCACATTTATATCGTATATTTATTTTAACCATTTTTCTGTTTATTATCTTATCTTAAAAGCGATACCAACAGTTATAGCTCATATTAGGAGTGTTTGCTTTATTTTCAATGAGTATACTCTCATAAGCATGCATGAGATATTTGGAAATTCTGTTTGTTTGTGTTTAGAACTTAATTATAATGATGTTAATGATATTATTTTAATTTTAATTTTAATAATTAGAATTTTACAAAATGGGTTTGTACTTCTTATTAAAGAATTTAATGTCGTTTTATAAGAGGAGCTAATCTTTGCATAGAAAACCCGGAAGGAAATGCTTCAATTGTGCTCGATGTTAGACCCTTTTTTTTTTTTTTTAAATCGTGTTTTTAACTCGTTTTTATGCATAAACACATAAATCTGGACGTCAACTTCAACAAATAAGAATTGTGGCTCTGTGATTGGAAATGCACTCATTTTCTGTGGTCGTTGGGTTTAGAATATTAAAATGTTGTTCTATCTTTTTAGTTTATTTCGGTGCTTGTGAGTTGAAGAATTATGAACCATTCTAATATTGGTTCAAGTGGGTTTGGTTTAAGGGGTTGTGATTATTATGGAGATAACAACCTAATGGTATGAAAAATTATTATACGGTACCGAGATTATGTTCTTTTAAGTAACAAATTATAATTGTAAAAGTATGTGTTTTCTCTTCTTTTAAAAATAAGGAACACAAGCTAGTTTTTGATTTTTTTTTTTTTTTAAAGGAACAAAATAACAAGATAACATTTTTTTGTGTTTGAAAAGTTAATATTTTTCTTAATTTTCAAATTTGAGTCCATTCCCATTTTATTCTCAAGTTTTTAAAACTCTCATCTTAATACTTCAAACGTTCAATTCATCTCATATTATACCTTATTTCATTAAAACTAGACGAATTGTTACATATTTGGCACCACGTAAGACATGACAAAAGAGAGAGGAAATAATGTTTTAGAGGACGTGAACAATGTTACGTGTTTGGTTTGGTCTTGAGCAAATTAATCTAAACGTTTTGAAATCCTTGGAAATCTAGGGATTTTCATCTAATTGATTGAGTTTTTCTTGTTTGATTAGTGCCAAAAATTCAACTCATTGTAATCACAAAAGAACATTGACCGGGAACACCAAATTGTATAGGAACCTTACTTCAAATCAAAGCTTGTGTTTGGAACAAGGTTTTGAAATTAAAATGAAATTTTGATATTAAAATTTGTTAACTTTTCAAAAATTAGTTATCATTTTTGTTCATTTAAAAAATATATATAATAGTATAGTCCAAAACTTAGTTTTGACATCTCTCCCCCCAAAAGTTTTTCAAAGTAGAGCTCATTCCTTCTAAGCCTTCTTCTTTAACACACGCTTTGGGCCTGCCAAAGATAAGAGAATTCCAATATATGAAGATAACTTGGGCGGATTTTGGTTTTACGGTTCCCATTTATTATAAGAGGTAGAAAGGATGTTCAACACATCACAATTTTTTTCTTTTCAGGTTCATTGTTTATTTATTTGCTAAAATATGAGTTTTTTCATGTTTACTATCGATAGTGGATTTCATCCCCCAATATTAGTCCTAAACATGTGTCTAGCATCCCGCAATCAGAAGACTATGATATAAAAACTATCTATTACAGTAATGGAAAGTCAACCCATCCCACATATTTATAAAATAAAACGGGATAATGAACTCCAGTAACGAGCTTCACTTACTAAAAACATATGTGATATTTTATGCTATCTATAGACCATTTGCACACTAACATTTTTTGTTTTTTGTTTTTGTTTTTTTTGCACTTTTTAATCTAGAACCTTCTTAATGTAGGCTTTCCCCTATCGAATATTCGGATTAAAAATAAAAACAGAGAATACGGTAATCAACGACCCCCCATTTCTATTTTCTTGGCATTTTTACTTTTATACAGAAAGTAAAATATTCCATACATTTTTTTTTCTTTTTGCTATAAATTATATTTAATACACAAATCTATATCAAACATAGCCCGAAAGTTTGAAATACTGAAGCATGAGTTTAAAACTCAGGGGCTAAACGAGAACGGTGCAAAGTTTGTGGACAAAAATAGAAATAATCCAAAAATTAAGGGGGGGAAAAATAGACGGGGGATTAACTGTATAGGTGGGTAGTGAGAGAGTGGTGGAGGAGATTGTTGAGGTTGACTTATTAATGACTGCAAAAACAAAAGGCCGGCCGTCGTTTGTGGCATCGTCGGCAGCAGCATGCAACAATTTCCTTTTTCTTTTTTTTGTGCCGTCTTTGACGATCACCCTCTTTGCATGTATGGCCAAGGAGGCAGGTTCTGTTTGGGCCCAACTTTTTGTCTTTTCTTTTTTTCTCTAAAAAAAGAAAAGGAAAACAAGTCTAAGGGAGCATTTGGATAAAAAATTTCATTTTAATTTTACTCAAATATAATACAATTTTACATCAAATATAAATTTTATAACAGTGTTACGAAAACAATTATTATTCAAAATATTTATAAAACAATCAAGTCAACTTTTCAACTCCACTATTTATCTCTACTTTTACCAATCACATCAACTTTTCAATTCTAAAATACTTTTCATCTAAACACACATTTCATTCAAATACAAAACAAATACTTTTCAACTAAATACAACATTTAAAAAATAAATTTCATTCAAATACAATCAAAATACAATGCGTTTACTAAACACCCCCTAAGGGTCTAATAAGATTAACCGTCTGTTTTTAAAAAGAAAAACTTTACTATTTAAAATGAAATGTTATTTTATTTTGAAAATAAGATAATTGTTTGGATATATACAAAAAAAAATTTCTTGAAGAAAAAAAGTCTTTTTTTTTTGCTAGAAAAGAAAAAAAGATTGTTTTAAATGAAAAAAAAAAAATTTGTGTAATAAATAATGTATCAGGTAAAGATTATACCATATAAAATAAATTTTAAAATAAAATAGCTTTCAGAGAGAGAGAGAGATGATAAAAAAAAATTGAGAAAACACTCTTATCCTAATATTTTTTTTCTCCCTTTCCAAAAATAAGCATACGAAACAAACAAGGATAAATTGTCAAAGCCAGCTTAAGCACCTGATTATGCCCAAATTGTCAATTATAGTATAATTAGGATGATCGATCTCATATAGAGGTGATAAAAACAAATAAAAGAGATTAGTGGAACAAAAGCATTAGAGAGATATGTAGTCAAATCGAGAAAAGAAAGAAGTGTTTTTGTTATTTTAGAGTAATTTAATTAAAAGATAATGTAATTTAAAATAGAGAAAATTCAATAGTTAAAAACAGTAAAATTTTGAGAATCTCCTGTATGCTTTATTTACCTATTTGAATTTTGATTCATAAATCGACTCAATTGAAAGTTTTACATCCTAACAATTAATCGGAAGATAAGATTTGAATTGAGAATCCCCTATATGCTGTATTCACCTATTTGAATTTTGATTTATAAATTGACTCAATTGAAAGTTTTACATCTTAACAATTAATCGAAAGATAAGATTTGAAGAACTTATGAATTAAATGAATTTAAGTAAATAAAATTCTCATTTTAAGAACTAGGAAAAATTGTCTTATAAAAAATCTAAAAGCGACAATATGTCACTAGCGATAATGCAGTAAAAGATTACTTATAAAATTATATTTATTAATATATTGTATAATGCAACAATCACATAAAAAAATGCTTGACTGAATTTATATAAAAGTTATTAACAAAATATATTGATGTAAGAAATAAATAAGATGAAAAAAATTATTTACTCAAATATATTAACATTACAAACCACAAAAAATCAAAACCCAAATAACCTTATTATACATATAGGATTATCTCTAGTCTCATTCAAGAACTCTAACCTAACTTACAAAATATTTTTCATAAAATTATAAAGAGAAAACATGAGAATAAAAGCAAGGCAAAAATAAGAGAGATAAAGTGTATCCCCCTCTCGAAATCTCTCCAAGAATGCCCCATTTATAAGCATAAATTTGTACTATTCCACCTAACCTTCACACAAATTTTCAAAGTTACTACAGTATTCAGTGCACACAAAAATAAAATTTTCAAACCTGCTAATAGTGCTACAGTGTCGGTGCATACTTGCTACAGTGTTGCTATAGTGTCGGTACATGCTTACTACAGTACTGATATAGTGTCGCGCATACGCTTGTTACAGTGCTGCTATAGTAGTACATTAACTATAATCTGGTGCACGAAATTAAGAAGGATCCAGTGTGATAAAATGCATGATAAGCTTGATTTTCACAGTTTCCTGACATGAATAGTGATACCCACTTTGATGTTAAAGAAAAACAAAATGCTAAAATTATATATTTTTAAAATAAAATGTTATAAATAAATTTATTAAAAATATTTAATTCTAAACTTATTTAATATACTATTAGAAAAAGATAAAATTAAATAAAGTAAAATTAAATAAAAAATTTATGAAACTTATAAAATCTAAATTAAACTATACAAAAAAATAAATAAATAAAAAACAATTAAAATTTTTAAAAATAAGCTAAATTTTATAAAAGATAATAATAAAATAATTCTATTTCACAGAGTTATCTAAAAAAAAAAAAGTTAAATGAACGAATCATTAAATGAAAAAACAGAGAAAACGGTTCTCCCAAATTCATTTATATAAAAAAATATTATATGTGAATCAGTGTACCATGGCAGATATGATATACTATTGTTCAGTTTTCCTTTTTTTTTTTTTCTCTGGTTATTTTCCAAAAATGCTTTAAGAAATATGTTTGATTTACGGGTTTGCTTGTAAAACTCAACTCAATTTTTATTTTTGTTTTTATTTTTAAAATAAACTTAATTTCATGTTCATGATTCAGGTATAACTTTAAAACTAAAATATTATACATCTATAACTTTATATATATATAAGTTTAATTAAGATAAATTTTTTTAATTATATAGAATTTTTAAACAAAAAAATTTATATTGATATTTTTATTCCAAACACAATTCCAATTTTATATCTTTTTACTCCAATCAATTAAACGCATAACTTAATCAATCAAACACACAACTTAACTTCAACTTAACTCAAACCAAATTTTTTCAACTTCAATTAGTGAACCAAATATAGGCTTATAACTCAGTAAAAGCTTATTATGTTTATTCTGAACTTAAACAACTACTATCAGTCTTGTAATTTATCCTTGTCATTTTTATGGACACAATGCAATGCACAATCGGTCTTTATTTCACAATCTGCAATTGTCGCTATGGTTAATGCATGAAACTATTTCAAAAAAAAAAAAAAAGTCTCAAACCAAAAAAAAGAAGAAACTATTCCATGCCAAAGTTAAAAAAACTGCTCATGTTTCCCTTTATCGTCCACATTAACCCTTAGAAACCTAACACTATGCAGTGTTTTAGTGTGGATGAAATACAGTAGTTTTAGCACATATTTGCAAATAATCTTCAACCAAAGAATTTGCCAAAAAATGTTTAAACAGAACAAAAAAACTAATGGGACGTTTATTTTCTATATTGTGTTCGGATAACGTTTAAACACAATATAATTTTTATCCAAACGTAAAAAGTTTACAATCCAATATAATGTTTTTTTACAGTCTCTCAAATGTATTTATTATTTCAGAATATTTTAAAAATAAATTTATTTTTCAATTATATCATATTCTTTTTTTAACATATTTTTTTATCTACTTTTACTAATTACATCTACTTTTCAACTCTAAAATATAATTAAAAACTTTTCATTTAAACACATATTATATTCAAATACAAAACAAATATTTTTTATTTAAATACAAAATATATTTAATACATTACGTTTAAATATAATACGAACATAATATATTTATTAAGCACTTCATAAGAAAATATTTAAAAATATTATTAATATTAAATATTATTATTAATTAATAAAAAAAATTTATTTATAAATCTTATATTATATATATTTTTGCTATCACTTTAATATCTTATAATAATTATAAAAAAGCTGCCACATTTATACGCCCAGGCTGTACCTTTGGTCAGAAATACACTGATATATTCATTGGACCTTGTGAAGCCTAAATTTGCTTTGAACCCATACAACCGAATCATATACAACTACATTTCAACAGTAACCCAACATTGCTGACAAATTGCCCACGGTTGCTACCTTATACAAAGCCCAAACGGAATCAAATATAGCTTTTCACCGTCACCACCACTAATAGCCGTGTGACGTACAAGGACACATTATAGTCACTGACGCGGAATTGAAATTCTTTGCTTAATACGAAGGGGTGTACGAAGTGTTCTCCATGTCTCAAAAATCAACTCTTTTCTTTAATTTTATCATTTTTTATTGTTTATATCTTTAAAATATTATAATAAACTATAAATTTTAAAAGTTCATAACTTTATATATATATATAAGTCTAAATGAGATAATTTTTTTTAAATTGTATAGAATTTCGAGAGGAACAAAATAATATCCATATTAATATTTTTTTCTAAAAAAAATTAATTTTTTATTTTTTCACCTTAAAAAGTTTTTTCTTCCAAACACATTTTTTAAAACAACTTTTTTCTAACCTAAAAATAATGTCTCCAGCTCCTCCCCAAACACCCCTTAATATTTTAAAATTATATTTAATTAATTATATTGTAATATATTATTAAAAAATTAAATATTAAGATATAAAAAATTATTTATAAAGTATTTTAAAATTTTTAAAATAATATGATATAATAATATTAATTATAAATTATTTAAAAAATCAATTTTTAAACAAAAAAATTTAATTTCCATTTATATAAGAGATCCACTTTTGAAATTGTTTTCATTTTTAGATTAAAATATTCCTTTTTAAATAAAGAAGTCTTCTAAATTTATGCAGAGTAAGCGTAAAAATTATTTTACTTTTAGACATAAAAAATGTTTATTTTTAGAAATAAAATTTTTTTTATTTATCTAAATAACTTTTCACTTTTCAATAAAAAAATTTTCATTTCAAAAATAGAAAATTTTTTCATTTCAAAAATGAATACTTCATCCAAACTAGGGCTTATTTGTCTAAGTTTTCGGTTCAAACCACTTAGGGAGTGTTTAAGGGCCGTTTTGGAGACATATTTTGGACTTTTACTATTTATATTTCTAAAACTCTACACTAAATTTAAATTTTAAAAATTTATAACTTTACATATACAAATTAAAATGAGATATATTTTTTTAAAATTACATAGAATTTCCAAATGAATGAAACGAGATCTATATCGATAATTTTTTTTGAATAAAATTTTTAAAAATTTTTCATTTTTTTTACTCTAAACAATTTTTTTTCAAATATATTTTTTAAAACTCACTTTTTTCTAACCTCTAAAATATATCTCTAGAATCTCCCTAAACTGGCAGGTCTTTATATTATGCCGAGTCATTCAAAAAGTTTTAGACCTCGTTGGGTATAAGGTTTCGAGCTAGAAAATTTATGTTAAATTTAAAATGAGTTAAATCATGAAATAAATTATGTGTTTGGTATTCAAGTTTAAGTTAAAGAATTTCATCTTGAATTAAAAGTGTTTAAATGATAAAAATTAGATCTAAACTTATATTGAAAATTATGCTTTCTTTTACTTTTTCATGTGGATGATATTTATTTGTATGAGATAAGATTAATAAATAGTATTTTTGAGTCTAAAATACTATATAAATCATAAATTAAAAAACTTAAAATAAAATCATAAACTAAATAAAAAATTGAGTTTAATCTTAATTTTTTTTATCTTAAAATTTTACATCAAATGAGACCTTAGTAAATGTTTTTGTGATTTCTCCATCTACCCACAATTCTGAGTTCTCTGTCCTACCGTTCATCTTCCTTATAAAGATGTCCTTTTTTTTTTTTTTTTTCCTTCTTCAAATTCAAAACAAACAGATTTTTTTTAATTAAAAAAAAACTTATAGTTCAATGACCCTCAGAGCAGATACAATAGTACCTATGGCACAGATTGTGTGGATGAATTGGGATAGATGCTTAAAAACAACCCAGGTTCAAAAATAAAAAGACCTATAGAACCCATTTACAAGAAGGATTTAATTTGAAGATCGAGGAAGGTATTTTTAAAAACAAAAAAAAAAAACAAATACCAAAACACAAAATGAATTGGGTAGCTCTGAAAATTGAAAAGAAAATAGAAAATAAGTATTTACAGGAAAATTTCGCGAGAACAACGACCTAAAGTACAAGGGAAAGAAAAAACATGGAGGAAGGAGCATGTTGAAGCAGTGCCAATCTTTGTGGTTGAGCGAGAATACTGTTGACGAAAGATGGATCGATTGCAGGAGGAGCCGGCGAAGAGCTCGCCAGGGATATTGTCGGAGAAGAGACAGGCAGAGCGGAGGGTCGCGGCGGCGGAAAGACTTTATTATAACTCGTTATATATTACACTTGGCAGACGTTAAATCTTCAAAGCACCTTTTATGACGTGTGCATATTATATTGGTTGGACAGAGTTCTGAGATAACATTTCTTGGCAGAGAATTCGAGTTCCACTGATCGCCTTTTTTTAATTGTTTTTAGGGGCGTTTGGTAAACGCATTGTATTTTAAATGTATTTGAATGAAATTTATTTTTTAAATATTATATTTGATTGAAAAATATTTGTTTTGTATTTGAATAAAATGTGTGTTTGGATGAAAAATATTTTAAAGTTGAAAAGTTGATGTGATTAATAAAAGTAGAGATAAATAATAAAGTTGAAAAGTTGATGTGATTGTTTTAAAAAGTTTTGAATAATAATTGTTTTCATAACACTGTTGTAAAATTTGTATTTGGTGTAAAATTGTATTGCATTGGAGTAAAATTAAAATGAAATACTTCTTCCAAACGTCTCCTAAAAAGTTCTTTTATAAATTTCCTTTCATCAAAATTTAAATTTATTATTCAAATTTATTTTTTATGATACTGTTTAATAAATATATTATATTTAAATATAATATACTTAATATAATTTATATTTAAAGAAAAAATATTTAAATTTTATTTAAATATAGTGTGTATTTAGATAAAAATTATTTGAATTGTATTTAAATAATAAATATGTAATATGATTGATAAAAGTAAAGAGAAAAAAAGAGAGAAAATGAGAGTATGTAATATGATTTTAAAAATAATAAAAAAAATAAAATAATAAATAATGATTATATTAGATTTAAAATATGATGTGATTGGTATTTAAATGTAATATTGTTACGTTTAAATAAAAATTACATTATATTTAAACGTAATGTAAATACGAAATAAACGAAGACTAAATCTATAATACAACCAAGATTAGTAAACCGGCATAATACTTCCTTTTTCTTAACTTCAGTATCACAAAAAAGAAGAGATGTCATCATGTTTATATGTCAGTTTATTTTATAAATGATTGATATTTATATGATTTATGAGCATCAATTCTATTCCTAATTCTTAATTTTCGCTCTCTCCTCATAATAACTAGTAGAAAATAAACTGATTGGATACTAATTTGAACTTTTTTTTTTTGGGTAAACGAAACTAATTTGAACAGTAAAATCTCAGTTTATTTTGTGAATATGTGTATAATTTTGATACGACTTTTGAGTATATCCTGAGAAACTAAAAAAGAAAAAGAAAGGTGGCTGGAATGATGTAGTTCGCAACTGTAAAAGAAAATTGAGGGCTCTGCTTCGAGGTGGGTGGGTGGTAGGCACCGGCTCATCATAGCAGAATGTGATATAGACAAGGATTTAGCGGCGATGGCGTGTTTGATAAATGTGGCCTATTTGGATATATACAAATATATATGTATCACCAATGTCTTGTTTTTATAGGGACGATCTACTCATATAGCCAAAGCTGGAATTATATATATGTGTGTGTGTGAATATATATATATATATTACCCTACAAATATATTCGTGTTAGATCTTTCCCTAGAATATGTTCAAATATTGTAGCGGCTAAAATTGGAATATTATGCAAAGAAATATTGAAAAGTTTTACTGCGAGACAAATATAAGGTTGGTGGTCAAGCCAACATGAATGAATATTGTTGATCGTGACCAAAACAAACACGGAAAAGAAAATAAAAAAGCTAGTTTTTACGTTAAAGTTTGGTGAAATAGAGGGCTAGCCAGCTTTATTAGCTCTGTTCGTTTCAAAATAGGAGTTGTTTCTTTTGAGTTGTCCTCTACGAGAGATCAGAATCCAATGCAATGTCATACGAGCCCTTTGGCCTTTTTAGCCGTTTCCCAGGCAAGAACCGAAGAACGTAAAACTATATTATCATAGTCCCCTACTCGACAGCAGCGGTAATTATGTAATAAATATAACTTAAAAAAAATTTGAAAATATAAGATTCGAATTCAACACTATCATAATTTATTTACTTTTAAATTTAGATATAGATATATATAATTATTAGTCAATTTATATGTTACGTTATATGTAACACGATTATATTTGAAGTAAAGCTATTAGTGCAAAATTATATATGCTAATAAAAATGTTACACTTATACATTAATGATCGTGGTACAATATATATTATCAAACTTATACTGGATATAATACCTTATCATTATATATAATTAATGGTTAAAATAAAAAAAAAATAATGAGCGGAAATGGCGCCTACATCAAGCACTAAAGTCTAAAGTCACATAATAAACACGATGCATATAATATATGCTCAAATTTCGCTATAAGCAGTCGGATCACAAGGGTCGTGAAATTTATTAAAAAGTTCTTCATCATTGTAATCAGTGAAAAATCTTGGCAAAAATCGACATGATGATTCCTGTTTAACTCAAACACACAATCGGACAGTTTTTTTTTTGGGGTGAACAAATATGGACAGACAGAGTTGTTTCTGAACAGTACAGGTCTAGATTATATATGATTGTGTGTGTTGGCGATTCTCGGGTTTTCATATCTAACCTTTTTGAAAAGTTGGACATGGGTCATGTTCATTTTAACAATTTGTGTACATAAATATAGATCCAGCCAAGCAAACTAAGAACCCATGCCACGATGAAAAGTGGAAAAATATAAATATATATATATCGGTCGAGATCATTTTACCCTTTGAAAGATCGGACAGCAGAATCTCTCATGACTGGATTTGATGGATTCCTCGAAAATTAACTTTATGGCATTGAGGAGGGTCGAGTCGACTAACACAACCCCGTCTCATCTTGTCTCCCCAACTGCCCTTCCCAATATGAAGTAGCTAGGCCAACTTGAAGGGACATTCATATTAAGTTCATCCCCACGTCTTACACTTTTATTCGATCTAATATATAGCATGACTTTCTGTGAGGAATTGATCACTTAAGGCACATAAATCACACTCTCAAATTATTGAAAAACTGCTTTGAAGCACCAGTATCAATCCTGAATATCATAATTAATAGAAAATGAACTTCATCACAGGTCCCATATTTCGTGATTCATCTTCTATTAGTTTATGATTCTGAAGTGTATTGATAATTGATATCCCCTAATATCACTCTAAATAGTTTGATTAATAGATAGAAGTCTGAATTTTGAGTCTTAGAAGAGTTTGATTAATAGATAAAATGAGTCTCGCAAGAAGCTTTCAGGATTACAAACCTAATATTCATTAGAGGTTGAGGTGATACGCCTTGTCATCTTATTAAATGACAAATGACTCGATTTGGATATTTCTTAACGTGTAGAGTCTCTTTGAAAATTTTTCAAAAAGACAGTTATAACTGATCATTATTCTTGAGGTCGTGTTTAGTTTTGTATTGATCGAATAGTCTGATATGATTATATAAAGCTTATTTATTCCCTTACCTTTTCTTTTTAACACCGTAGTTAACGCTCAAGGTGCTGGGGAGAGAAATTTTGTTGTCCAGCACGCCCGACCTGCAGGCAATTATGGCCGTTTTTTGATACAAAAAAGCAGAACATGCGGATTTTTGCCATGGCATGTAGATATACAAATGGAAGAGGCAAACCACGGCCTTGTGACAAGGTGACACACTGAACAGATCAACAGACTCGGACCAGGTCAATAAGAGACTTATTTTGTTCTTTGTTTTTTTTTTTTTTTTTTTTTCTGGTGTCATATTGAAGTGGCTGATTAGTGATTACAGCAAAAAAAGGTTAGTCCAAAACGTGCTCATGAAGTGTTTTACCAAGCTCGTTAGAAGCGATCAGGAAAAGCATGAGAGTTGTCATGAAGACAAACCGGCCAAAAATCATCATGGCCAAAACTTACTGCCTTGCAGCTTTTGTAATAAGCTATTCCCTGTTCACGCTGGGGCGTCCTTACAGAAGGTGAAAGTACAAAATGCCACTCCGATCGAGACATGAAAAAAGATGGTTGTGGGTTTTACCATTAGTACAATAAATATATTGAAAAAAAATATTATAATAATAATAATAATAATAATAACAAAAGATACCATGCATACTTTGAACCTGTGGAAAGAACAATGCAGACTATGCAGTTGCAAGGCTCCCCAAAAAAATTTTAAAAAATAAAAATAAAAGCTGGCATCAGCTTCAGCTTCAGCACACAAAAGAGATGCCACTAATTTCGGACCTTTTTTTTAATAAATTTTTAACGTAAGGGCACGCAGAACCTAGATTATTGGACTGGACTAAAATACATTCTAATGTCCAATATATTATAAACTTTGTCATTTTTAATATGAAAATCTTTTATTAATAACATAAATGGGCTCTTTTGTTATTGTATGTGCGGCTTATACTAGTCACCTAACAAACATCACCCCGGTGTACAAAAAAGAAAAGCTAGCTCTGATGATTAGCTTTAATAACTCATGGCTTTAATGATTAGCATTCAAATCGGATAAATTATTATTAGTTTAAGAATTGGAAATGCTTTTAGCACATGGATATTGTTGAAAACTTATAAACAAAGTTAGATGAGTGTCGGACTTTGTCCTTATGAGAAGTAGGCCTGGTGATGGTTCTTTTAAAGAAAATAGCAATAATTTGTGTTCACTCTCAGAAAATAATATTAATCCAATGGATGGATGGAAATAATAATAATAATAATAATAAAACATTGTTTTTAGGCTAATGGTTTGCTTTTTGATTCCATTTTTGCCCCTAGCTGCCAACAACTTCGAATCCTATCACCACGATAGGTTCAAAATTCACTCCATGGGTAAAAAGAATTAATTTTACTCTGTTTCCAGAATAAAATAGGTTTATAACTTTGAAATTATATCGAAGAGGGCAGTGCTAAAACACCCATATTTTGTTTCTTCTGCTTAATTTATGTATCCAAACGTGTCATAGATTTGATTGAAAGAATACATGCATGAATCAGTATAGTAAGGTGAAAATGGTCCCTATCCATTTTTTTTAATCTAAAAAAATAGATTCCTGTGTATCTTTTAATAGGAAATTTAAAATAATCAAACGAATAAATCCAAATTATATTCATCTTTTTTATCCGATTCAATATAGAGTTACTTAATTAACGATAAATCTATAATTCTTGTATGATCACTTTTAATGATAGATTTTAAAACAAAGGATACGGATTTTAAAACTGAATCTCAAAATAAAGGCATGATAATTCAAATTCTTATACTAAGACCGGAAGTTTTGCAAAAAAGATTCACATTGTGTCATCAACAGTGGTAATCTATATCATAAAATCTCATTGTCCTTGCATGGTATTTGTTAGTACAAGGAGTAGTTTTTGCACAAGGCTTTTCAAATAGTCGTAAAAGTATACTTATGACTTATCATGACACATTTTTTCTTTATTTTAATTTCTAATTTTTGATGTTGATGTTGCCTTGTTTAAGGCAATGGTATGTCCAACAGCAACAATCACTGATATAGGGCATTGCACCACTATAGCTGAGGTTGTGTCATCACACACTATCCTCTGTTGTTTACCATTACCAACTTCGCAATCACTGTCTTGGTCTTTTTGAAAGAGAGGCAAAAATGAGATTTTGTTGGGATATACTTTTTTGTGTTACCACACCCATCTAGCTTAGATATTCATTGTTGGCTCCTTTTAGTTCCCACACCACCACCACCACCACCACCACCACCACCACCACCGTGGTAGTAGTAGCTGTGGATCAGGAGGATTTCTTCTGAATAGTTGTAGTAAAACTAGAAACCCTCCATGGAAAGAGTGCCAAACAGCAAAAACAAAACTGGGCAACAGCACACATATATTTACAAATATAATAACAATAATGATAAATTAAAGAAAGAAAGAATAAAAGAGTACACAATCCAAAAAAACCTCGTCTCCTCCCCATGAGAGAGATTTTCCCATAAACCAGAATGCCCTGACCCCAACGCTCCCCTTTTTTTCTTGCAAGGAAAAAAGAAAAAGGAAAAGATCTCTCTCTCTCTCTCTCCTCTTTTTCTCTCTCTCTCTCTTAATTCGTTCTCTTTCTATCTCATGTCATGTCATGCAAATAGCACCCTAAGCCTTTTAACCCCTTCAATTCACCCCACGACATTTGTATAACCTTCGCCAGCTCATTCATTCAACCCATTCACCAACCTCTCTCTCTCTCTCTTCTTTCTCTCTCTAGAAAACTTCAACGTTTTCTACACCAGATCTCTTGGAGTGACCCCTTGGAGATGCGTGCCCTTTAAGCCCCTTTCCGTGGGTTTTCTTGGGGACTCCTCCGTCAATCTACCCCCCAAAACTCCTCTCTCTTTCTACTTTCTCACTCTTCTTTCTCTCTCCACTCTCTATATTTCTCTCTGGGCGAGGTCAGGTGGAGGGGGGTTTGACTTTTGGGTTCGATTTCCCTTTGAATGAATTTCCGATAGGAGAGGAGAAATGGCAAATGGGTTAGAGAGAGAGAATGGTAATGGGGGGTTTGTCGTGATATTCAGCGACGAGGAGCTGAGCGAGATGACCGGCGTCAAGAGAAGCGGAGACCACATAGAGGTTACGTGTGGGTGTACTAGCCACCGTTACGGTGACGCCGTCGGGAGGCTTAGGGTTTTCCTCAATGGTGACCTCCAAATCACCTGCGAATGCACCCCTGGCTGTCAGGAAGGTCCTTTCTCTCTCTACCTCTCTCTCTCCCCCCCCCCCCCCCCCCCCCCCCCCCCCCCAACCCCTCCGCTTTTTGGGAAATGGGTTTCGATTTTTATGCATGTTTAATGCGTCTTTTGCTTTTCTCAGTTTTTCGTGAACTGGTTTTTGACGTTGATGTGGAGCCGCATTCTCAACTGCACTTCTTTCCTATTCATCATCGTTGTGTTTGTATATAATAGACATACAGTTCAAGTGTATGCTAGTTTGTCTCAGTGAACGTGTTCCCTTTCACATTTAAAACCATCGAACCAATTATAATCTCTCTCTCTCTCTCTCTCTACATATATATTACATGCTTTGTATATTGTTTAGTTTCTTTGGTTGAGTTTAGATTTAATGGTGTGTTTGTTTCTACTTTCTAGAGTAATATATGTATTTTATCTTTAAGTGGGCATCTTCAGAACGATACCTACATTGCCCTTTTATTGTGGTGATTGTAAACAAACACCTTCTGATTTTTCAAGATTTGATTTAGACGCCAGAGTTCTGTTCTTTCCATTTTAACAGAGTAGAATGCTGTAGGATCATTTGCTATTGTTGTATCATAGTAGGGTTTTGTACCTTTTTTGTTCATCCCTTTCTGCTTATGAAGTAAAATGAGAATTTTCGTTGGTGCTTTTGGTGTTTGGCTGATCGCCTGCCTTTCATGTTAGTCTTGCAGTAAATAACAAATATTTTTGCCTTTTGGGCTGCACCTTCTTTTGTAGAATCAAGTATTGAACTTGAGTTTTGAAGAATATGGTTATATGATTAAAACTGACTTTGGTGTTATTCGTTTGTACATATGATTTCCTTATCTTTTGTTTTTGTGATGGCACATTCAAAAATTTAGAATGTATTTTCTGACAAGGAATCTCATAGTGGTGCTGACAAAATAATGTATGTGGTTGTTTGCCATATTAGCATGCAAACACTATTGCTTGGAGTTGAATTTTTGAATAATCTACAGTTTGAACTTTTTCCCATTCCCATTTGCTGGCCTAACAATTAGGCTGTATCCCGTTTTTTTTCTTTTTTACTGATTATCTGAGGATTTTGTCCATCGAGGAGACACTGTTATGTTAGTTGGGAAAGATTTGTCACGGAGTGACGGATGGAAATAGATGTTTTCTTCAAAAGTTAGCATTAACATATAACCAACTTGTTCTTCGCTAACTGTTTGTCCTTTTACTGTTGCTCGATCAAGATATACAAGTCAGTCTGATATATTATCTGATATGAACATCCAAAGTACTATCATTTAATGCAGGCTTTTCCTTGACTTTATTCTTTTTTTTTTCTTTTTCTTTTTTCCTTACTCAATGTTTGAGTAGTGGTGGTGAAAAAATGACGCTTCTTACGTTTATGCTTCAATGCCTATGTTGTCCCTTTTTTCATCTTATTTTTCATTTTATTCTGAATATCCTTTTGGTTCTTTCTTTCTTGCTGTTGTTGTAGCAGGTAAATTGACTCCGGCTGCATTTGAAAAGCATTCCGGAAGAGAAACAGCTAGGAAATGGAAGAATAATGTTTGGGTCATAGTTAATGGAGAGAAGGTTCCATTGTGTAAGACAGTCCTACTGAAATACTACAACCAAACATCAAAAACTGCCAACGGGTCACACAGATCCCACAATGGACGAGTTTGTCACCGCGATGAGTTCATTCGCTGTACTAGGTGCAACAAGGAGCGCCGTTTTCGTCTCCGAACAAAAGAGGAATGTCGGATTCACCATGATGCTTTTGCAGATGGGAATTGGAAATGTGATGATCTGCCATATGACAAGTATGTTGTCCTTATTTGGAATTTAGTACTTATGAACCCTTTAATTTATCGTGTCAATTCTTGTCCTTTCTATAATGAACCAATATCCATTTAGGAAAAATATCACTTGTTTCCATATTGCGATGCACATAGAAATATGATTAAGTTATGGATTTGATTCAAGATGTTAACAGGTATGTCATAGATTTGGGCAGTGGACATGTGTGCGTGTTCGATTATATGCTTTTAGACATTCCCATAATCTCTTTCTACTCTCAATTAGACATTGTGAATTCAGCATTTATTATCAATCCTAGTGCTTATTACCATTTATGTTTTTGCAAGATGTGGTTACGTAGGGAATTTAAACTATAATAATTTCTCAGTGCTTCTTATTGACTATCAAGTTGTATGCAGTCTTGTTATTTTTTTTCCCCAGTAAGAAACCTTGCTGGTTTAATTCTACTAGATACAAGGTGGTAAAATGATTTAATTCTATCTTCCATCGGCAAATGCTAGGAACTTTAGGCAAACTATTTTTGGAAGCTCTATTAGAATCATCATGCAGGTGATAGATTAAATGTGAGTTGATCATGCAGCTTTGATAAATTTGAGCCATGAAATTAAGACCAAATTCTTATGAATTTTTGGAGAAACCTAATGTCCACTAAATAAAAACTGTTGAAGTATGATAGGAGCATAAAAGAGCCAATAAAAGCTGGATTTTTTCTATCAGAACAGAGGAGCTATGAAAACATTGCAGATCTTAAATGTCATTTAAATGCACCTCTAATCAAGCTAACAGAGAAGCTTACAGTTTATTGGGCAAGCTTAATGCATAGTTGATTAATTTCAGACTTTTAGGTGTGGATCATTGTCAACATTGTAAGTCGCTGCGCCAACTCCATCCCCCCCCCCCACCCCTTTTTTTAATTCTTTTTTTGGTAGAGTAGCCGCTTTCCTTTCAGTTAACATAAATAGCATTGAATATAAAGCAAGACTAGAAGAAAACTCTGAGAAACAGATCTGTGGATGACCAAATAAATGTTACTTAAAGTACAACAAACCAGTAGAAGCATAAGTTGCCTGTTTAATGAATGCTTTTTCATAAAAATAATAAATAAATATATACATGTTGCTCAAAGTTGCTTATGTGCGGCCAAATAAATTGGAGCACTTTTTATGGTATAATATGGATCCACTTTTGAATTATAGCAATTTACTTGCAGAATTAGTGTATAATATGTCACTAATGCTAGTTGATGTGCTTGCTTACACAGTAAATATATACGTGTGAAGTGTGATTGCCTTTTCTGCAGTTTTGTGTTTGAAAAATTGTTGGCTGTTGCTTTATTTTTTAGAATAACATGTGATGATGAAGAAGGATTGCCTTTTCTGCAGTTTTGTGTTTAAAAAATTGTTGACTGTTGCCTTTTTTTTTTTCAGAATAACATGTGATGATGAAGAAGAGAGAGCAAGTCGCAGAGTCTACAGGGGGTGCACTCGTTCTCCGACCTGCAAGGGCTGCACTTCTTGCGTTTGCTTTGGCTGTGAAATCTGCCGCTTCTCCGATTGCAGCTGCCAGACCTGCACCGACTTCACAAGGAATGCCAAAGTTTGAGTGACAATTCTAATATGGTCCCTATATTTTCCCATTCATTTGTGGGTTATTAATTATGCCCATTATTGCCTCGTCCCTTTGTTTTTCTCCAGATTACGAAAGAAAAAGGAAGGGGAAAGAGAGAGCGAGAGACGGAGTGAGGGAGAGAGAGAGAGAGGGGAAACGAGGAGTTTCCAGTGACATGCTCTTTATTATATGTCAGACTTGAATTTCCAGTCCTTGATTTCAATTATGTTGCTCTCATCGACTGGTTTAAAACCTATCTAAATCTCTAGTAATTTATTTCACATTAATTAATCTTTCGCTCACATGCAATCTCATCTTTTTTCCTCCTTATCCTTAGGTTGTGTATATGTTTAAAGAAGAAAAAAAAAATAATTTTTTTTTCTGTTTCACATGTCGTAAGGCGAGTGAGAAAACCGTGTCCCATGGCCAAAGAAGGGAAAAAATGATTGTCAAATTCCTGAAAATGAAGGAAAAAGAGAGAAATTTTAAACGTACAAGTAACATATTTGAATACGACATTTTGGTTAATACTGATAACACGACGCTCAGGATGGAATATTCTCCAGAGGAGCCACTTTTATCAGCCTGTTTATTCATGTTTACCCCCCTTTTTTTTCCCTTCCGTTTCCGGCTCATTTCTGGCTTCGAATTACTTGTAGTCACTCGACAGGTATAGAAGGGAACAACAGTGACTGGCAAAGTTTGGCTATGGCTGTAAAGACCCTTTGTTTCTAGTTCTGAAAATGGAGGACGTGTGAATAATGGAAGCAGCATATGCAAGAAAAAGCATGCTTGGACATTGTATATACCAAAGCTATATAATAACCAGCATATGTAACATAGTTCAAAACTAGACAGGGCCTTCACTTATGGCCTATTAAATGTTACTAAAAATTATGGTTTTATCCTATTAATTATTAATTAATATTGCTGTTTTAGTTATTAGATCAATTTTTTAACGATCTTATCTATTATTAGAAATAATTTGCATGTCAAGTTGTAAACTTTTAACGTATACTCTTACATATCAAACCGTTAAATAATTAATATCAAACTGATAAATAATTAATTCAACGATAGCATCAATAGTGCATATCAATCAAGTAAAATTACAGTTTTTATTATAAGTTTTATCAATATGTTAAAATGATGAGGCAGAGGAATAATAACTGTCATGATCTTGATTGTTTCCAAGCTGTTTTGTCTGCAAAGTGATCACCCCATCATGGTTTTTCTTTCAGAACCATTAGCTCCGAGACCAGCATTTGCATGCCATTGCATGGCAGAGTTGTGTCCTATGTGTAATGCAATCGAAGGAAAAGCATACAATTTGGTGTTGGCTGAGAAATTGTGACTATAACTGCAGACCATCCCAAATAATGCTATTTGGTTGAATCCGTTTCGACCCACTAGTCCCCTAGTGCGGTAAAAAGGCATCAGATTGTTCTCTTGGTAAAACAGCAAAAGAAAGTAATGGTATCTGAGAGGATAAATTTAGTGATGAGAGAGAGTTTTTGTTGTACACAGTGCACATGAAAGGCATGGCGTGGGCTAAAGTCAAAAAAAGCAGTTTGGCTCTTTATGCGTTCGTAACAACTCAGGCTCACTTTCGGACCTACCGAGTCTAATGAGCAATCCTGCTATCACCACCACCATCCTCTCGTAGCCCGCCATGACCACGTCACTTGCCGTTGTCTGTTCATCATCCTAATCATGTCATTTTCATTTGTCGTAGTGGTCAATATTGTATGGCCAGCCATTTCGGCCTGCAGGTCGGCATCCCTTGCTGTCATCATCTTTCCAGTTCGCCTGTCTTGTTAAAACTTATAGCTCTCCTTTAAGCCCCACCTTCGCGTTCTCGTCTTTATATTACAGCATCATCCTAGGTACTAAATCAAGTATAACTTAGCTAAGAGAATTATACGAAGACGATACATTACTTCCACTATTTGTTTGTTGAGCATGCGTAGCCTGATTAATTTCTTGACACTGGGTTGTTATGCGGATTGATTTTAAAGACTTTAAAGGCGCCTGTAATTTCTCTTTACTATAGTAAAATTCTACAGAGATTGAAACTAGACGTAGCTCTCTTATTAAGAACAAATTCCTAAAAATCTTGAATGGTCATCCATGGTGAAATTTTCTTCATATTATAAATAGGGGTAAATAATAATAAATTATATTGCTGTTCGAACTTAAAAGAAACATTCCCCACTGATGCAATATGGTAAGCAACTTACTTTTTAAAGAATCAATCAGACAAGGTCTTTCTGCATATTGGTAATAACAACATGTATAAAAAGACCCGAAATTCTAATCTATATATAAGTTTTTTGGTAAATACTAATCCATATATAGTTAGTTTATGCATGAACGCACTCTATATGCATTTATATAATATATGTTTTCATTTTTGGATTTACAACATATGTCTTCTTATTTATATCCAATTTCTATCTTCCTAATAATGCTGTAATATATATATAATTAATTTTATTTTTTAATTAATATGATATAATATTATGATAATAATTTTTTATATATTATAAGATTATTAGAGAGATTAAAAGAAACTAAAAAAGAGGATACGTAAGATGAATCTTTCTTCTTTGTTTTTTTTTATATTTTTTTTCCTTTCTAGATCATATGTTTTCAACAATTCTTTACGGTTGACCAGACAATATTAGAGATTGGATCCTCATTTCTGCTCTTTCACAATAATTACCTGCAATGCAGAACTAGGAAAGTCCAACTGCTATAATTTGATATCCGTTTGAATGCATTGACTCATAAAAAAGTCAAATAATATAATAAACACGCTCTCCTTTGGGAGTAGGAAACTCTAGTCTAGATAATGTTTTTAAAGTTATATATATATATGTAAGAACTTGTAATAAAGAGAATTTTATGTATGCACTTAATAAAAAAAAAAAACGTTTGACCAACAGAATTTTTATCAAATTTCATTAAATGCACACATCTTGCTAAAGAATTGTTCTAACATGTCGGGAGAAGAAGTTCTAGCTATATATTTTCAAACTTGAACATAGTGGGTTAGGAATAGAGATTTGTAATGAAATTTTGAGGTTGAAATGCATTGAATTTTTAAAAATTAATTATAATTTTTGTTTATTTTTTAGAAAAGGAACTGAAATGAAAAAGCATGATTTAGACCTTTGTTCTAGCAAGGTTAGAATTACAACCTTAAAAAATTTTTAATACTTGAGAAAATAAAAATTCATGACTGAATGTTAAAAGCATGAGAATTACAAAATATCAAGGTATGCCCTTCACAAAAAAACAATCTATTGCTAAATGCTAACTATCTATAGATCTTTTCCACCATGTAGCTAGGTAACTAAAAGTCACCTTATCATAAATCCTACAAAAGGTTCTCCCAATATCTAATAAAGAAGGACCCCATCTACAGCCTAAAAAATAAATGCTGAAAGCTGTAATCTGCTGTCAATTCTCAATCAACGAAAGTACCTCTCCAACCACAGTATGCATGCTAGGTTTTCTGAATAGAAGTACTATAACTTTTGTTGGTTTTTTTTTTTTTAATGTACCTGTGACTATTAATGCATATTGGCTGGAAGCTGCTGTTTCTCCACCACCCCCCCCCCCCCCAACCCCCCCCCCCCCCCCCCCCCCTTTTTTAAAAACATTTGACTTGTTCAATCGTCATTATATATATATACATCCACCCATACATATATGTAACATTTAATGCACACAACTGAGGAGACCTTATGTTAAAATGGCTTTTATGAGTGCATGTGACCTCTCTATGGTTTTAATCAGTCACCCTCAAACTATGGCAATAGACAACCTTTCATTTTGTTTCGAAACCTTGATTTGTAAACTGTTTCCTTTCGCCTATGTAATACTGCCGGATTTTGATATAAATCCAACGGTCAAAAATAAAGCACTTATGGAGTATATTTCATGTCTATTGTGGAAATTGCCTTTTTTTTTTTTTTAATTCCTTTATACTGTTTTGTTTTCTTCTATGATCCCAAGAGAACGTGGCAATAAAAGTTGCGGTCGGTTTGTTCCTCTTTTTGTTGAGTGGGGTAGCATCAATATTAATGCGTTTGATAAAGAAGAAAGAAGAAGAAAAAACTGGGAGTTTGCTTTGCAATTAATAATTTGCCTTTTTTTCCGATTATGAACCATTATATTTGTAACCAAAGTTTTGCCAATGTCATTTTTCTAATTAAATCGGTCCTGCAAAACGTGTCATTCACCATAACAAATGTAGTAGTCAATTTCCCACGAAGGACAGAAAAAGAAAAAGAAGAATAAAAAGAAATAGAGCTTTACATCTTGAAATCTCTCGAGGTTGTTTGGTTTGAGGAACTGTAATTCTCCGAAGTCAGATTTTAAGTGTGCATGTTTGTAGTCATTATTCTACCCAAGATTCACATAAAGAAAAGGATTAAAGGATATATATTAAAAAAAAAAAAGAATAAATGAACTATAATATGGACAAAATTGAATACAAAAAAGGAGCCCAAGAATTCAAAACACTTACTCTAATCCGAGTAACTCATACATGGCTAACTACATCTAAATTTATCTGTAAGATCGGAGAGTAGCTCCACAAAAGGTGCATATGATAGCTCTCCAATATTTCCAATAAAACGGGACGTAACAAAATCTTGTAGCCGTCTTCATATCAGCCACGCTGGCGCCACCGCCGCACCGCGAGCACGTGCCTGCCGCGGGCTTGCTCCGCCGCACCTTCCTCTTCTGATCAACGAGAAAACAGAATACTACCATTATGTTTTGGTAAATTGGGATTTTGGGGGGTTTTGTTGGTTTGAAAGTTGAGGGAAATGGGAAGTTGTGGTAATAGCTGTGAGGCAAGTGTTTGCTAGTTGAAACTTGAGGTGCCAGTGACGAAAAAAGAGAGGGCTTTATATACATGCATGGGGGGGGGGGGGGTGGTTAAAGGTCGAGCAACTTCTTGTCCGCGTTTTGATTTTGAGCCGTTGGTTTTGAGATCAAGTGCGTACATAGCATGTATGTTTTGACCGGCCTGTCGCTTTTTACCATGTCTCAATGGCTGTTGAAAACATTTATTGTGGGATAGGTTTGGGGTTATGGTATCATGTCCATACGCGTGGAGGAGATCAAAGGGTTAATGTTGTAATGGGTAATCAGTAGAGGCCAGCTATATTTTTGCTGAAGGAAGATGGGAGATGGCAGTTAGTAGGTCCATTTTGGGGCATGAGTTTTGAGTACTTCCCATTTGGCAAAGTAGTTTTGTAATAGTTAGTAGGTCCTTTTGTTCGTTTTTTGGGTTGTCATATGCTTGGTAATTGTCCAACAAGTGGATTGGGGACCAAATAATGTGAACTTCCATTTTATGGGACCAAAAATGTGAACTTTGTCTTTTATGTTGTTTTTTCCAATCACTTAGTTGAAAAAACAAAAAAACAAAAAAACAAAAACAAAAACAAAGTGAATGCCAAAATCCTAATTCAAATTTTAAAATGCTTTGTTATTTCAAATGCTATGCTTATAGCCATAGGCAACTAAGTTTGAATTCGGCCTTCAAAATTTAAAACCTATCCAAATATTGAGTTAGAATTAATTTGAATCAGATACCTTGATGTTGAAAAACAAATAGAAATTAAAAAGATAAAGAAGATAAAAGGGAAACAAACAATAAATGATTGTTTATTAAAAAAAAAAACTGACCAGTTTTATATGTAGCTGATTATATATATATAAAAGACAAAATAATGAAATAAATTTGACATGACTTGTTAAAATACTTGATTAAACAAAAATTGTGAAAGCAAACTCACTAGTTTAAGATGTAGCGTTTTACTTTTCATGTGGTTAAATTAATTTCCTACTAAAATCCAAATTTGATAGGAGAGTCGAAGCTAGGGTAGGGTGTTAGACAGTCTCAAACACTTTCTAACTTGACAAGTGATACTGATATTGAAATAAAATAGAAGGACACGTATTTTGGCGTGGTGCAAGCGCTTTACTTTAAACCATGACTAAACTCATTCATTGAATTGGCTTAGAGATGGTCCAAATTGCTCATGGATATATTATTGCTTGAGTTATAAGGGCTCTAAGGTCCTTAAATTTGAGCTTATCTGCTTTTTAAGGTTCTAAAAATTAATGTTTTTATAAATTATTAAGCGTCCACGTCAAGTATCATATGTAAAAAAAAAAAAAAAAATGCAATCCTGTTCAAACAAAATGAAAAAAAAAAAATTTACACTGTTTTTTTTTTTCTATTACCTTAATGAAATGTTCAAACAAAATGCAATCCCTCCCTATGTTCAAGTGAAGTTATGAAGTGTTGCTTTCAATTGAATTGGTATTGTATAAGCATATAAAATTTTGTTTTTGTTTGTTTGTTTGTCTTTTTGTTTTTTGTTTTTTTTCTGAGAATACAATTTTGGATTAAAACCCAATAATTTGTTTTGGCACAACTATCCCTATAGATTTGAATATTGCACTTCTTAAATTTAGCAAAGATTTATAAAAAATAAAAAATAAATAAAAAATAAAGGGAGGTGAACGGTTATTAATAAAATACTTTTTTTTAATAAAAAAGAATAAAATAGGTTGTTATACGATAACATATTGCATATTGTCATTAGTTGGATTTGACTAAAGTCATTCAACAACAAAACATACATAATAAACAGTTTTTAACACAAATATGATAATTAAAAAACATAATCTTACTGATAATGTTTTTTTTTTAAGTTCTATTATAGAAATCTCTTGACAAAATATCTATGATCTCTTCAAAGTTTATATGTCGTCTAATATCAATATCTATTGCAGTATAAATATAGGGTGGCTTGAATTTACCAAAAATAAAAAAATAATTAAAAAAAATGGCTTGTTTTTGCGTTGTCGAACATCACAAAACCAGACCCAAGTAAGGATTGAGTTGTTTATGGCTGACGGCAATGACCGGAAACTGTTGGGGTTAGGTGTGGAAGTTAAAATGGCATTCTAGTACTGTGTAGTAGGCCTTAATTGGCACAGCCGTTTGTTTATGTTTGTCAGTTTTTGGTATCCCCACCATCATAAGTGAATTTTTGCACATCACGCATTGCTGCTGTACTCCAACAGACAGATTAAAACCTTTTTAATATTTTAGGGAGAGTTTGGAGAGATTCACGAACACATTATTTTTTGATTGAAAAAAAAGTTGTTCTAAAAAATGTGTTTGAGAGAAATAATTATTTGGGGGTGAAAAAATAAAAAATTAAAAAAAAATTAATATGAATGTTATTTCGTTTCTCTCAAAATTTTATATAATTTAAAACAAAATTATCTCATTTAGACTTAAATACATAAAATCATGGACTTAAATTATAGATGTAAATAATAAAAAATGATAAAATTTTGAAAAAAAAAAGTAATTTTGAATGTTTTCAAAACTAACCCAAATGGACCTTAAATTTTTGGAGCAAATTTGGATCTCTTATTTCCCAGTTCAATAGTACGAAGTGTTCTAAAATTTCTGTATTGTTGATTATTTCTTTAATAATATTGTATCAAATTATTCAAATTTAAGAATTCATATAAAAAATGTTATATATTAAAAATTTATAAATAATCTGATGAAATATCAAAATATTATTAAATAGATAGTTATTAAGATAAAATAATAAGATAGTAGATCTGAACTTATATTATATGATTATAATAATTTTGTATCGTTTATTATAAATTTTTAAGATCAATATTATATGTTATTAAAAAAATTAATCTTACAATTAAAATATAGTTTATACTAATATAATATATACTAAGCATGGACGCAGGTAGTAGAGGCTCAAGGAGGGCTTGAGCCCTTCCTCCGGACATATATGTGAGTAAAATTATACTAAGCTCCTTCAAAAACTGCATAAAACCCCCTTAAAAAGTTGGAAATCTATTCTAGACCTTTTAAAATTTTTGTTGTGATTATAAAGAAAAATATTTTTGGCTTGTTACTGATGGTAAGTGATCGTACAATAACAAGACCCAAGTAATTATAATTTCATCCCTTTGATGCCTAATTGGAACAGCTGGGGGACGATTTGGTAGACATTCTCGTAGCGAGGCTCTTGTAGTCTTGTTCATCATATTTTTTGTTGACAGCATTCATTTTTTTTTTTTTTTACAGCAGTTCTATTGCCTGTTTATGTCTAATATTATTGCACTCTCATGATAGGTGATTCATACGTGCGTGTATATACATACATATATGAGAGCCGGAGGGATCATTTCTTTGCCATCAAAAAAAGAGAGAGAATCTTGGTAGCATCCAGTTACAAAAAAAAAAAAAAAAATCAAACTCAATTAATAAACGAAAATAGTTTATCTTAATATTACTTAAAGAATTGCACATGATTAATACTAGTTTAACCTTTTTCTTATTATTCTATTTATCCAATTTACGTTTGGATTAAGAGATAAGTGGCCAAGTTGAGCTGAAAACTACAAGCAATGGCACAGTCTTGTTAGAAAAGTACTAAGAGATTTCACTAATGTTAAGTACTATCACTAATAAAAAATAAATTATACTAAAATGGATTTTATAAAATGATGGTGTTTAATACCACTAGTATTTCTTAACATTACTTGTCATATTATGGCCAATGGGAGCACGCTTTCAATATTTTGCGCCTTCTAGAAGTTTTTTAGTCAAAATGTACGCCTTTTTTTTTTTTTTTGAGCTTTTATATGCAAGTTTTATTTATCTTCAATTAAACCCCAATTTTATGGCAAATGAAATTTTCTAATATAATTGAAACTTCACCATTCCCACTTAGTGGCATAAGTTTTCTTTATATATCTAATTTTTCCAAATTATAAATCTATTTTTGCGACAATATTTTAGAGGTCTCTAAACTTTTGTCGGATAGACTAGTTTGTATATTTGAAGAATAACGTAAAAAGGAGGGAAAAATAATGAGAAAAGCAAGAAGTAAACAAAAGGCCACATTGATATTCTTGGCTCTTCCTTTGCTTACGAGGCTGTTTGAGAACAATTGAGGATGAAGTTTTAGAGATTGCGGTTAAGACGAATACTTTTAAAAATACGCGTTTCATAAAAATGAATTATTTAGAGTAAAAAAACTATAAAAACTTAAAATATGCTTAAAAAAATAATAATATAGATCTTATTTTATTTTTTATTAAATTTTATGTAACTTAAAAAATATCATCCTTATTTGGACTTGAACTAATAAATTTATGAATTTTTAAAATTTGAGTTTATTATAAATATTTAGAAATATACATAGTAAAAAGCTACTCTGAGTTGAAGAAAAAGATAATTTTTATGGAAAAGTCCCCCAAATATGCTTGTAAACAAGACAAACAACAAAGTATCATGTATATACGTGCAACTCTAACTTAAAAAAAGAAAAAGGATAATTGTACTTTAAATAAAAAATACACACATTAATACTGACTTGAATGACTTCGTAACATAAGAAAACTTAACCATAATTAAAAATTGGTTTTCATCCGTAAAATTTAATGAAGCACACAAGAAGGTAAAATGCGTGCAGAATTCCAATAATAAGAAATCAAAAAAGCACACTAATTATCGAGCATACATATGACTCTTTCGACAACATCACTATATTTGATAGAAAACTCCGATTAATTGAGACTAATAGACCTATAGCCAAAAGGTCACCACCAACACCATATGGAATTAACTCTAGCGGATTAGATAAACAACCAATTTAAGAGTTTGGAGAGACCACTTTTGTTATTACAAAACAAAAACATAAAAATAGCAACAATATGTAACACCTTCATGATGAAAACATTACCTTTATTCTATATAAACAACTATTACAAAGAGGAGAAAAACTCAATCACATGGATAATACTTCTGGTGATAAGCAAACCAACGTGACCAAAAGGGCCAAAACATGTACTCTTTGACCACGAAGCCATTCTCACCACCAAAACCATCACCAAGGAGCCCAAAGCATATTTTCTACGACTTGGAGTTTAGTTGCTAACCAAGAGGCGGCATCAGACTTTGACCCTAAGAGAGAACATGAACAGCACAAACCCTAGCGAGATAGAAGGTTTAATGATTTGCAACTCTAACATTATAATAAAAAGTACTTAAAGAGTACTTAGAGAGAGAGAGACATTGAAGAATATAACATCTATGAGCTATGATGATATAATTAATGAGTTTATGATTATGGTAACAGAAATCTTGTTATAATTTTTTTTCCCAAATGTGACTTTATTGTATTTTTAGTAATTCTATAAATTTCTTTTATGATCATGTTAACACTAAATTCCCCTCACCCAATTTTTGTAAATGAAAAAAAAAAATCATCTATGAGCTATGGTGATATAATAAATAAGTTTATGATTATGGTGGGGAAAACTTGTTATAATTTTTTTTTCCTAAATGTGACTTTGTTGTATCTCTGGTAATTTTATAAATTTCTTTTATGATCGTGTTAACCAATTCCCCTCACCCAATTTTTGTAAATGAACAAAAAAAAAAAAAAAAATCATCCATGAGCTATGGTGATATAATAAATAAGTTTATGATTAGGATGGCAAAAACTTGTTATAATTTTTTTTCCCAAATGTGACTTTATTGTATTTTTAGTAATTCTATAAATTTCTTTTATGATCATGTTAACACTAAATTCCCCTCACCCAATTTTTGTAAATGAAAAAAAAAAATCATCTATGAGCTATGGTGATATAATAAATAAGTTTATGATTATGGTGGGGAAAACTTGTTATAATTTTTTTTTCCTAAATGTGACTTTGTTGTATCTCTGGTAATTTTATAAATTTCTTTTATGATCGTGTTAACCAATTCCCCTCACCCAATTTTTGTAAATGAACAAAAAAAAAAAAAATCATCCATGAGCTATGGTGATATAATAAATAAGTTTATGATTAGGATGGCAAAAACTTGTTATAATTTTTTTTCTCCAAATGTGATTTCATTGTATTTTTGGTAATTTCATAAATTTCTGTTATGATCGTATCAACACTCAATTTCCTTCCTCACTCAATTTTTGTAAATGAAAAAAAAAAATTCCTTGTTATTTCATGTCCAGGGATTAAAAAAATAGTAATAAAAAACACAATGTCTAAACAAAAAAAAAAAAAAAAAAACTCAAGCAGTTGGTTGTGTGAGTATATAATCTACACTTTAAAAATTTTAATTTCTTAATAGTAGTAAAATAAAAAAAAATAAGCAGATTAAAAAAAGAAAAAAGCCAAAAAAAAAGAGGAGCCCATTCAACAACTAAATAATGACTTGGCCATTGAAATCTAAGTTTTGGTCGACAAAAGCAAAACAAAAAGGGGTAAAAAAAATGAAGTTCGGGAGATCAAAAACCCTACATCTCAAATTTATTTTTCCATCTTCTGGCAGCCATCCAATTTCTAACCAATCATCATAATCATCAGTTCGGTATAAATAGTATTTATTTATTATTTCACCGTAAGAAAGGCCTATTGCTATTGTTTGTGTAATTTGCATGGATGTTGACCTCTTGCCAATTTGTTCTGCATAGCATGACATTTTAAAGTTCACTTAAATTATCGGTTCAAAAGCACAATTTAAATAATAAACTCAAATTTTTATAAGAAAAAATACTGCAAAGAATAAGTTGGAAAATATGTTAAAACGGAACTTTAAACAAAAACAGATGGGGTGATTATTTCCGTATTACGTTCGCATTACATTTAAATGTAATGTAATTTTCATCCAAACGTAAAATTTTGCGTTTAAATACAATACTTTTCTACAGTGTCTCAAATATATTTACTATTTTAGAATATTTTAAAAATAAATTTTATTTTTCATTCACATCATATTCTCTCTCTATCTTATTTTTTATATCTACTTTTACTAATCATATTAACTTTTTAACTCTAAAATACAATTGAGATACTTTTCATTCAACACATTACATTCAAATGTAAAGCAAATACTTTTCATCCAAATAGAAAATGCATTCAATGCATTCCATTCAAATGTAATGCGATCACAATACGTTTATCAAACACCTTATTAGTAATGAATTATTAGTTAAAAGAAGTTTTCAAGGATCTCGATTTAGAAAAAATATATATACACATATATATATACATATATACATATTTTTCTTCCAAATTTTGAGTTTCAATATAGGAAAAAAAAAAAACTTTATACATTTCTTTTTTAGCTAAATACATTTACACTCCCTGTGTTTTCTCAAAATTATTAAGACACACCTTAATAAAAAAATAATAATAACATCCCCTTAATATTTAAAAGAAATTATAAAAATATCTCCTCGATCAGTTGATCATTCGTTTAATCATTAAATGCACTTATAATTTCAAAAATACTCCTATTTACATGAAAATGTTTTTAGCTAAATATTGAATTACAAAATGATGTTTTACCCTTATTTGGCACTAGAAATTAAGTTTAACATTTTAACCATTCAAAATTTACATGTCAATGGAAAGAATTTTTTTTCTTCTTCTTTTTTTATTTGTTTTCCCTAAAGTCTTATTATTATTATTAATAATGTCTTTTTTTTAATTTCTTTTTTAGTTTTTTTTCCTTTTCTTTATCACTTGATTAATAATGTTGGATATTTTAAAATTTTACCATTCGAAAATATTAGAGAGATTCTTATAGATATAAAATGTCTTGTATTATTACAACTATATTTTGCATCTAATACTGAAATAGAGTGATTATTTTGTTTTTTTCCCCCACAAAGTTCTCTTTTTATCTTCAAATTTTAAGGTTAAATTAAATTTTTAAATATATTATCAATCTAATTTATTACTTTTTTCGAAAATATTAGAGATATTTTTGTAGATATATAATGTCTTATATTACTAAAACTATATTTTGCATCAAATAATGAAATAGAGTGCTTCTTTTTTTAATATATTATCAATTTAATTTATTACCTTTTTCATTTTTTATTGAAATTATTACTTTTTGTTACTTTTTTCTTAAACAAAAAAACTACCAATTTTATTTGATGTTAAAATATCTAAAAAATCAAACTAACTAAAACTTATCAGATTTTCTAACAAAAATGTCAAATCCCATCAGAAATCAAGGATTTGAAGAACCCAAATCATTAATCGAAACCAGATATGAGGGAGGGAGGGAGGGTAGAGGCCGGTTTGTACAGAAGAAGGGCATTAAAGGCTAAATTGGTGCATGAGAGGAGCGACAGAGGTTGCCATAGGAAGGGTGGCGGTGATGGCTACATTCTTGGCATGGCGGGCATTGGCACGTTGGTCTCCTCTGCAACAACTTCAGATTCGGCAAGGAGAGGTTTGGTTTGTTAGTGTGTGGGTATGCACTGGCCATTTATATATCTATTATTTTTTGAAGTATATTGCTAGGGTTTTTTTTTTTTTAATTTCAGTTCATTTAGTTTATAGATTAATTGAAATAAAATGAAAATTTTAAATTGAAATTGATTGACTTTTTAAAAAGTAATTATAATTTATATTAACTTTTTAAATAAAATCAAAAAAGAGTTGAAAAAATTGAATTAAGTTCAAAATGAAGCCATGAACCAAATGAAAAAAAAAAAAAGAATAGATTCCCTAAAAAAAAACCAAATGAATGATTGTAATTTATTGGGGTAGTTTAATAATTTTATATATAAATTTAATATAATTAAGAAGATAGAAGGTTCATATTATTAATTTTAGTTAAGGGATATCTATGTTATTTTGAAAAAGTACAGGCTAGTAATCCTTGGTATTTTTAAATAGTATTATGTTTGGTATTTTTATTTTTCACTCTAAGAGTCCGTTTGATAAACATATTGTATTTATATTGTGTTTGAATGTAATACATTGAATATAATTTGTGTTTGAAAAAAAAGTATTAGTATTGTATTTGAATATAATGTGTATTAGGTTAAAAGTATTTGAATTGTATTTTAATAATAAATATGTGATGTAATGGGTAAAAGCAGAGAGAAAAAGAATATATAATGTAATTAATAAAAGTAATAGAAAAAATAAAATAATAAATAATAATTGTATTGGATTTAAAATATAATGTGATTGTTATTTAAATAAAAATTATATTATATTTAAATAAAAATTATATTATATTTAAATATAATAGAAATTAAATACGTGTAATAAACGTGCACTGATAATTTAGTCTCAAAACAGAACTCAAGAAATTGGCGCGCAAACTAATAAAAATCTACGAACCAAGCAATCCCCCGTGTCCCTTTCTTTCTTTCCTTCTTTCTTTTTTTCGTTTTTTCTTCCCCACCCCACCCCCCCGCGGCAAAAACACACTCTGACCGCCAAATGTGGTCGCCATTTTCATGAAGCTCTTATTTAAACGTCATTGCTGCTCTCTCTGCTCCATCAATCTTCAGTCCACCAAAAACCCATCACTCAAAGAATCCCAAATCCGCCAGCTTTGCAAGCTTGGCTCGCTTGTCGATGCATTTCGAGTCCTGAAATCCACTGATTCCGGCGAAATCACCGTCAAACCGATTCTATACGCATCTCTTCTCCAAACTTGTGTAAAGACTGTTTCTTTAAAGCCCGGCTTACAAATCCACGCCTACGTCGTCAAGTCCGGCCTCGACACTGATCGCTTTGTGGGGAATAGCTTACTGGCTCTTTACTTCAAGTTGGGTTCCGACATTTTGCAGACTCGGAGAGTTTTCGATAATCTTTACATCAAGGATGTCATTGCTTGGACGTCAATGATGAGTGGATATGTGAAGGCGGGAAAACCCAAAAATGCGGTTTCGTTGTTTTGGGAAATGATGGAGTCTGGTGTCGAGCCAAATGGGTTCACTTTATCTGCTGTGATCAAGGCCTGTTCTGAGCTTCCGGATTTGCGGCTTGGCCGGTGCTTTCATACAATGGTTGTAAAATACGGGTTTGAATTGAATCTTGTCCTTGTTAGTTCGTTGATCGATATGTATGGTTGGAATAGCATTGTCAAAGATGCACACCAAGTGTTTGATGAATTGCCCGAACGGGATGATGTATGTTGGACATCGGTTATTTCAGCGATGATAAGGAATGATTCGTTTGCGAGAGGTTTGTCCTTGTTTTACTCGATGCAGAGGAATGCCGGGTTGGTTCCGGATGAGTATACATTTGGAACGGTTCTTACGGCTTGTGGTAATCTGGGGAGGCTAAGACAAGGTAAGGAAGTGCATTTGAAGGTCATTACTTGTGGGTTTTCAGGGAATGTGATTGTTGAGAGTAGTCTGGTTGACATGTATGGGAAGTGTGGATCAGTTAACGAAGCTCGACGTGTTTTTGATAGGATGACAGTAAAGAACTCGGTTTCTTGGACTGCATTACTGGGAGTGTACTGTCAAAATGGAGAATTTGAGTCCGTCATTAATATGTTTAGGGATATGGAAAAGGATGACCTTTACAGTTTCGGAACTGTTCTTCGTGCATGTGCGGGTTTGGCAGCTACAAGACAAGGGAAAGAGGTTCATTGTCAGTATGTGAGAAAGGGTGGTTGGAGGAATGTTATTGTAGAGTCTGCTTTAGTTGATCTCTATGCAAAATGTGGGTGTATAGATTTTGCCCGTAGCGTTTTTAGTCAGATGCCGGTTAGAAATTTGATAACTTGGAACTCGATGATTTGTGGGTTTGCTCAAAACGGAAGAGGTGGAGAAGCACTTGGCCTATTTGATGAGATGATTGAGGAAGGCATTCAGCCTGATTACATTAGTTTTGTGGCAGTTCTTTTTGCTTGTAGTCACTCGGGTTTGGTTGAGCAAGGAAGGAAGTACTTCAATTTAATGACAGCAGAGTATGGAATAAAAGCCGGCCTTGAGCATTATAACTGTATGGTTGATGTTTTATGCCGTGCTGGGCTGTTAGAAGAAGCCGAGAATTTGATTGAGAACGCAGATTGTGATGACAATTCATCTCTTTGGGCAGTTCTCTTGGGTGCATGCTTGACTTGTACAGATTCTAATATTGCAGAGCGAATAGCGAAAAAAATGATGAAGTTAGAACCTGATTGTCACTTGAGCTACGTTCTTCTAGCTAATGTGTATAGAGCAGTTGGACGATGGAATGATGCGTCGAAAATAAGGAAACTGATGAAAGATAGAGGAGTAAAAAAGTCGCCGGGCAGGAGCTGGATTGAAACTAATGGTAATTTGGATTCTAATATTGATGCAGATTATCTCAATGTTTCTTCGAAAACCAAATTTCCAAGCAAGAGTATTGGGTGAGTAGTGAATCAAGTTGTTAGACTTGTGTAAAGAAACAGGCACCCCTTTTTTTTTTTTTTTTTACTACTAAGAAGACAAATATCAAACAAAAGCGAACAATCAAGTGCACATAAGAGCCATAGTGGTTCATCCTAAACGTGAGAGCATGTGTTGCAAAGTTTCATCATGGTGAAGAGGACTACAAGAAATCAAACCTCACCGTCTCTCAAACTCGTGTCTCTCTCCAACCCTAATCCCCAAAACCGGTGCTCCCAACGTAAGTAGAGCTGCTGCAACCGAAAAAACTAAGGTGGCGTTTGGTATTGTTTTTGAAATATTTTCTGTTTTCAAAAAAATTGAAAATAAGAATGTTTTGAAAACTGTGTTAAGATCATTTCTGAAATTGTGTTTGGTTATGTTTTCTAAGTGTATATTTTGAAAAACATAAAAATGAAAGTTTGTTTGGTTATAGTTTTTCAAAACCCATTTCATTTTCAAAAAATCCAAAAAACACAATATTTTTGGGAAATGAAAACAAAAAGTGAAAACAACTTTTTTTCGTTTTCAAAAAACCCAAAAAAACAACATAGTTGAAAATGGTGTTTTCGAAACGGTTTTGAAAACGTTAAATAAACAAACGTTATTTTGAAATCGTTTTCATTTTCTGTATTTTTGAAAATGGAAAATCATTTTCAAGAACAAAAACAAACGTCTCCTAAAAACCCCAGAGTCAGCTGCGTGTTGACTCTTCGTCAAGGCAATTATTAGACTTCACATACCCAACAGCTTGTACGAGAGAGAAGATTGATTTTCCTTCCATTCAAGAAGTAGAAGGGTACAAGACAATTTGCCCAAAGCAGAGATCAACTCATGAACAACTTCTCTACGGAAGGGAGCAGGGAGAATGATGCGGGAGAGCATTTTTGAGCGATTAATTTGTCAGGAAATCGAAGAACTGAATAGATTGGATAAACAAAACTTTAGTCACTTGTCGTGTATTTTATAAGTTAAAAAAAAAAACAGAAATTACAATTTGTCAGTAAAATCCAGATAAAAAAAAATTCATTTTTGTGAGATGATTGCGTCAACTGCATACCGATTACCAGAAGTTGCAGTTTGTATCAAGCATTCTGATCTGATCAAGTTAGATCTCTGGCAATACATCCGTAATTTTTGATGCTCAGAAGTTTGTTGTTGTTGTTTTTATTTTTATTTTATTATTATTTATTTTGACAATTGTGATGTTTGAAACTTTGTCCTGATTAATCTATGGGACCGTGGTATCCATAATTCTTGATGCTCGGAAGTTAGATGATAAGCTTGGCATAAAGATGCCAGTACGACGGGAAATGAAATACTGAAATGTGGAATATCACGAAAAAGGAGTGAAAAAAACAGAGGAATCGCTTTTATAGAAAACAATATGAAGGAAAAAATGTATGTAAAGGTCGGAAACAAAGATGGACACTATCTGACTGCACAAGTGTAGGTCTAACGAGTTAATATCTCCCATCTTCTGGTTTTAGTACATTCCGCTTTGATATGACAAAATAAAAGAAATCAAGGATAAATACAAAGCAAGCCATCAAGCTGTGAAAAGTGCTAGTGAGATGGGGCGGGTAAATCGCCTCTGCACAGGTACCATTTTTCATTACAAAGCCGTCGCATTACAGAGCTGCCATCATGGTCGATCTTGCAGCCTCGCGTTTCATCTCTGCAGCCTTGCCACTGCCCCGGAAATACATGTAGACTTGCTGCACAAGAGAAGCCAAAAAAAATAAGATAACAAAATGACGCTGCATGACCAAGATAGTTGCAGTTGAATATTGAACCTGAATAACCCAGATGCTGAGCAGTGACTCGAGGCAGAACAGTCCAAATCCAACAAAGTAAAATATCTGCAACAATGTAGTGTTGATATGATCACTAAAAATTAAATAACAAAAGAAAATTGTACTTATTGTACAGTAAGAGTTATGTGTCTAAAGAAATGAAGAAAAAAACGAAAGCTCTGTAGCCGTTTAAATTATCAGAAAAGTAATCATAGAGCAGTAGAAGGATACAACTTACCCCAACCAAAGCATGATCACCCAAGACATCTATCGCAGGCAAAATACCCCTGTGCCCATAATCACACCATACAAACATAATTCAAGAGAAAAAATTAAAGCAAATATCCCGTAGGAACTATAACGAGTTGATGTATATTCTTTTGCCTCGTAACAACAAACCAAATACTCACGTGAGAGACTTTCCCTTGAAAATAATTGGAGGAGCAACCGCAGCAAAGATGCAAAAGACAATGTGGAGCTACACGGAGAGATGTGAGCAAAGAAGTAGACATATTTACCCTTTTTTGTATTTTAAATTAACAATCGTACTCAGAATGCAAGAAAAGTACAAATGATAAGAACGTGTCTTACCAGGTAAAACAAGAAGAACCATCCAAACTTCAGAGCACTATCAGTCCTGTAGTAGAAGACGCACAATTATAATTAAGATATAATATATTTGAAAAAGAATAAAAGAAACAAATTAAATAAAATATATTAGGAAAAAGAATAAAAGAAACAAATTACAAAGAGAGCAAACATATGATGGCAAAGCCGACATACTTGTTCAAATGAAATAATCACTATGGAACATACACATGCACACAGAGGGGAAAGCAGGATTGTGATGGCTGGTAACAAGACTCATAAGGAATGTTTATGGACTGATAACAACACTGGGTGGGAGAAGAAATGTTTCAAAGTCAATTTATAGATCAAGACACCTTTTGTCCATTGAAGAACGGATAAGGACTGATATGAAAGGATTTAAAAGAGAACCTTAGATAAAGTAAAGGATGGAAATGCTATGCACTGCAAAAGAAAAATGAAATCAAATCCAAAGTTCTATATGCGCTACACATTTTGTTTCTTAACCTGATTGACTAGTGTGATCTAATATACATAAAAGAGTTCTTGTCCTAGAATGCTTAAAAAATTCAGCACTAGTTTACCACCAAGCTTTGGTGAAACCTATAACATAAAGAGTTTCTCCAACATGGTAAGTCTTGTTTTCCATAGCAGGACAAATTTACTCAACTAGAACAAAATTGCATACTTTCATTAAGATTCCCAGACTCTAATGTGGTGACGAACATCTAAATTAACATGGCAAGCCCAAGCATAGCCAACGTCAAATCACTTTAGAGTAGAAAGTACCTCATCGCGCGATAAAGAGGGCGATACCACAAAACGTATGCCCCAGGCACCCCTGAAATGAAGTATATGATAGCCAAAAACCATATCGTTGGACCTACATACAAGGACAAGTTCAGATCAATTTAAGCAAAAACATTAATTAACACGGTTAACAGTGTAAGCAAAAATTGAAAAGCAGACCTTCTCCTTTAATCCAAGCAGTGGAAACAGCTATGATATTCCACAAAAGACAAACACACAAACCTGCAGAACACCAGTGTTTTCATTAATTCAAGTCACCAGACGATCTATTACTATTCTTTTCCATAGACACAAGTTATAACAAGTAATAACAGGGAAATACAGTCACCTTAAACCAAGAAAAGCATCTCCACAGATAATAGTTGAGAATATTTAAGTGCTCTACAACCACAATTGTGTCTATGTTTTACGGCCCTAGCATACTAGAAATTTGAATACGAATTTGCTTAAAGAAATTAAAAAAAAAAAAAAGTGTACTGTCCATTTAAGAATCTTCAAAGTTCAACCACATAGCAAAAAATTTTAAACAATGACTCTAAAGGACAGTTAAGTGTTGCAGTGCTGATAAAATAATTGCTAACCGTGTAGGAGTGTAAAGCTATCGTACCAGAAGTAGCCAGCAGTTTAGTAAATTCAATTTCCGAAGCTATTGTGAGTACTTGAAGTAGATATGAGTTTTCAAAAATTACAAAACTTTTTTTTTTTTTTTTTTGGTTAGATAGATAAATATGAAATTTTGAAAATAAAATTTACCATCGAAAGTAATATAGCATATTAATCTTGTGTTGCTTCTCCAATTTTGCTGCTAAGCAAGGTAATTTTTGGCAGGCATGCAGAGAAGGCAATGTAATTTATTGGTGGGCAGCAAATTATACATAAATTGATCAACGATCTAAAAGCAACCTTTGAACAAGAAATCCAAACAGGCCACAAGTCTCTAATTGCCAAAAGAAATACTACTTGGACATACCCAAAAATGTTGTGAATGCAACGTACTGAATCCTTTGAAGATGAATTGGGATTTCATTTGAAATGTCATGGTGGATGATAGGAAAAAATGGTGGCCAATTCTTCTCCTCTATAACGATTCCAGCTGCACACCAAATAGAAAAAAAAAGGAAGACATTCTTGTAAAAATTCATGGCAAACATTGATTAACCAATTTTTCTTATCAAGCACGTATAAGAAAATGGACAAACCCCGTTGAATAGCATCTTCCTTCCGTTTTAGTTCCTGCAAAAACATTGCCAGTGAGTAGTAAGAGACACAATTTACATCCCAAACTACAAGACTCTACAACTAATACAAAGACTACATTATATTTTTAATTATTAGATAAAGAGACAAAGAACATTTTCCATTTGCATAAAGAAAATAACATACAATGACAATTCTGGACAAAAACATCAGTCTGAGTGTCTAATTGGCATGCTCCAATTAAAAAAAAGGCTAAATTTTACCATCATTTTGAGCAGTTAAGTTAACACCTAACTACAAAAGAGGCCCCTCGTATGAACCTTATGATTAACATCCTCAAACAAAAATATAATACATGTTAATGTCTACACAATTTGACAGACACTAAATGATATGTGATTTCACAAATAAGCCACTTATTGAATCCAAATGATCAGTTAGAAGGAGCAACTATGAATACCTGTTCCCTCCTCCTTAATTCAGCCTCTTTAGCTTGAAGTTCCTTCTCCTTTGTTTTCAAATCCTACAAATCACCCAAATAAAGAGACTATGCTAAAAATCAAAACACCGTGTACAAACGAACAATGGGGCATGAACAAGTCTACCTTTGCATTATCAAGAGGAATATCAATTGTTGCACCACGATCATACGGTTCGGGAGGTAGGGGTGAAAGCCTTGAGGTTGCTGGGGGAACACTCCCAGGATTCTAAATTATAATGAACAGAAAAAGAAACATATAATTATACGATAGCGTAAAAGTATCTACATGGTTATTTATCAGAGAAAAAAAACATATCAAAGAGGAGTCAGAGTACTGAATGTAAGCAAAGACAAGAAAACACAAGGGAAACATAAATACAACTTTGAAAGAGCACTCCTTAGAAGAAATACATTAAAAACAAGAAAGTTAAAAATTTGTCCTCAAATTGCATCATTGGATTGAAAATGTAGCATAATTCTGCATATGGTAATGCTTGCAAATGAAAGAGATGACAGCACTAGCATGGAATACATTAACATGCAGATGGGAAAATACAAAACATAAGTAAATGTTCAGGTACATGTTTAGTACATCAATTAATTTCTGACCATACTATAATCCACATTTCAAGCTAGAAACACCACAACTCAACTTGCACCAATAAACTTTATCTAGTATTCAAACGCTAGCAATCCAAGCAAACAGAATCGAATGCATGTCTAAATATCCAAGATTTCTTAGTTTCACAACAATGAGAATCCAAGAACCAACTACATCCCTATCTCTGAATAACAAAACAAAACCCGCAAGAACTAAAAACTGCCGCGCAGAATAAAGATGCAAATTCGTAACAATCCGCGGCTTCCATTTTTCAAATTCCAACATTGGCATGTCTTATGCTGAAAAAGAAGGTATCAGGGAAAGGAAAAAGGGCAAACTTACAGTCATATAAAAAGCACCTCCACCATAATTTGATTGCCCAGATCCTTTCCCTCGACCTCCTTGGTCCTAACATTTACAGAACGAAAAAATTTCCAGATTATAGTTTATAATTAACAAATTCATTAAAAATTAACACAAAAAAGTTTCACTTTGTTCATTAAATTTCGATGTGAAGAAAAAATGGAACATAAGAAGATCTTCGACATAAATGCTTATTTTTTAAGATCCATAGCATCCATTTCCAAAACAAAACAAAAAAAAAAGGAAAAAGAATATTAAGTGAGAAAAATGTCAGACGAACTACATTGCTGATTCAAACAACGAAACCAATTACAAATCAAAATCAACAAAAAGAAAAAAAGAAAATCGAAGGAGCAAACTGTAAATGGAAAGCGAGAAAAAAGTGATAGAATCTACTCACCGCAAAGGGATTGACCTCTTCCTCTTCGAAAGGGTTTGAATCGTAACGGCTCATCTTCAGATCTAATCTGAGGAGTAGAAATGAGGATCTGAATCAGAGCAGACTAGGGTTTCTGGAGATGAACGATTGGGAATTTGGGATTTGGGATTTAAGATTTGTTTCTGCTCTGCTGAATGTTGGCGCGTGAACTACGACGGAAAACTTCATCTACAGACGGAAAGCTTAAAGAAAGAGCATTTGGTATTATGGTAATAAGATTTTAAAATTAGTCAGAAGTGTATTAGGAAATAGAAATGAAAATTAGTTCCATGTTCAAAAAAAAAAAAAAAAAGGTAAATGAGTATTAGAACTAAAAAAAATATTTAAAAAATCTCTAAAAGTTCAAAAAAATTAAAAATAATTTAAAAAATTAAAAATTTCTAAGTTAAAAAAAATAAAAAATCTCTAAATAAAATTACACAAAAATGATTAGGGTTAGGTTGGAAAGCACGTTCTTTGTCGTTTTACGATTGAAAGTTTTTTGTCGTTGGAGCTGAAGATATGATCTTTTTTTGTCGTTTATAACCTTGTTGTATGTCGTTCCTATTTAAACTCCAGAGATATATATATATATATATATTTGTATCTCTTTTTTTTTTTTTTTTGGCAAAATACTTTGTAATTTGTTGGTTGTAGCTGTCTAGCTGATAATTTAGAGTGATTGGTGGAAGGATCATAGGAGTTGAAGAAGGAAAGGCCGAAGGTACTTGTCCTCGTTTCCATTTTTTTTTTTTTTTAATTAAAGTTATTTCAAAGAACTCCCAAATGTGACAGGGATCTTAAATACCGTCAATACATATGTAATAACGAAGATAACTATCCTCTTTTTTTTTTTTTTAAGTAAATCAACAATTTATCTAGGATAATATTAAAAATTTCATGGAAAACTTAGAGCGGCTTAAATTGTTTTCCTTTAAATCTAATTTCAAAAGGCAGAATTTCAAGAACTTTTAAAAATAGGTAGATCTCAAAAACATAACCTTTTGCATCCATTTACCTTTGGAAGTTTTTTTTTTTTTTTTGGGTTGTTTGGATTAAGTATTTCATTAGCATTATATTTAAATCCAATGCTCACTTGTATATTTAGTATTTATATTATATTTGAATATAATGTATATTTGAGTTTTTAGTAAAAGAGGGATAGAGTAGTTAATAAAAGTAGATAAAAAAAAGAAAAAAAAATATATGATGTGATTGGTAAAAATAATAGAAAAATTGAAATAATTAATAATGATTGTAATGGATGTAAAATTTAAATCCAATATAATATTTTAGCATTTGAATGTAATATTTCACTATGTGGATGAAAAGCATTGTATTTTAATACAATACAAATGCAATTGTTTATCCAAACAAAGCATTAGTTTTAACTTACGTTTGGTGTATGGATTTAAACTGAAAAATTTAGATTTGAGTTGGGTTGAATTATTTGCTTTTGCTATGCGAGCTTGAACTATTAGAGTTAAAAAGTATAAATACTTAAAATGTATTCGGAAAAAAATATATCAATATTAGACTTGTTTTGTTTATTTTAAAATTCTATGTAATTTAAAAATATATATATTCTATTTGGATTTATATATATAAAATCATGAATTTTTAAAATTTAAGTTGATAAATTAAATTAAAACTGCAAATAGTGAAAAAAATTTAAACTAAATTTTTTGAATTCAAATTATACCCTAAACGAGGGCATACTTATGGTCATAGATTAAATAGATTGAATTTATTAAAAAATGAATACTACAGAAATTCATCAGTTATGTATAAAAAGATAGAAATAAATCAACAATAATATTAGGTGTTTACTACTTGTGTTATGTAAGGGGACATTTGGCAAAAATATTTCATTTTAACTTCATTTAAATATAATACAATTTTACACCAAACACAAATTTTACAACAGTGCTACGAAAACAATTACTATTCAAAACATTTTTAAAACAATCACATCAACTTTTCAACTTTACTATTTATCTCTACTTTTACCAATCACATCAACTTTTCAACTCTAAAATACTTTTCATCCAAACACACATTTCATTCAAATACAAAACAAATACTTTTCAACCAAATACAACATTTAAAAAACAAATTTCATTCAAATACAATCAAAATGCAATGCGTTTACCAAACGCCACTAAGAGTTCAAATTTTCTCACCCTAAAGTTCAATGATGTGAAAATCATGATTCATGATATGTTGAGATTACCATATTCAAATTCTTGAATCGATACTGTTCGTAGGCTGGAAAAGATTGCATAAACAAGTTATTTAATGTTATTTTTGACAAATGCACACATGTGAAGCACATGGCTGCAACGAATTAAGAGAGAAATCATCAAATGAACAAGAAGGCTACTTGCATTTGAAGGGGCGTGGAGAACCAACTAACCCCTTACCATAACCACATCAGACCACTTCTTCAAGGTTGCATCCACTTTCACAGGTTTACATTCACTTTCAATTTATTTGTCTGTTTATTTTGGGGGACTAAATGCTCTAAAGAGACTTCAACTACACATAAATACAGCAATATCGCTTCTCATTAAGTTGTTGCTAAATGATGATTTAAAATTGATGAGAAAGACATTGTACCCCAGATCAAGAAGTGAACACGTATCTAAATGCTTAGAATCTGATTTCAAAATGGCATCCAAAAGAATACACACGGAAAAAATTTTTCCATTGTCAAGAATTATTAGTAACAAACAATACGACCAAACGGTTGGACTTGGGTTAGCTTTATGTATGTTATAAACAAGATTTCCATAGTTAAATGAACAATAGAATGATTACAAACAATTGGCAAACAAAATTCCTGATGTCTCAGCGACCGACCACAGGGCTGCTTAGGATGACCAGAAACAATTCCCCTTCGGTGAGAGAGAGAGAGAGAGAGTATGGGATGGTCAAATCTGATCTGCGTTAGCATAGGGACTTCACATATCTGATGGTCGTTTTTTTTGGTTCCATCAGTTTCAGCATCGGCACTTTCATCAGTCGTAATAAGCTAGTCACTAGGTTTTATCTCTCTTGCCAAGCTAGTCTTCAGTTGATCCGCTGCCGTGACGCTCTTTCCGAATCATGTCCGATATGTCCTGGACAACTGCAGACATTTGCGGCCTGAATTCTGGCTCAAGCTGTAAAAATGCATTTTAGGTTGAGTTCATATTCTAACAAAGGATATAAAGAAGCAATCAACCAAGTTAGAGAAGCAAAATATTTACCTGAACACAACGCACTATAATGTCAGCAAAGTGCGACAAGGATTTTGCAGGGTACTGTCCATTGAGAGAAGGATCAACCATCCTTGACAATGCATCAATGTCATGAAGCTGAGGAACCGCCCACCTGACCAAAAATTGCTCTCCTCGATTCCGGTTCCTGTGTATCCAGAATCCATAAGTAAAATTAAACAACCAAAGTAATGGGAGAGAACAAATATCGAACTTCAGAATCACTTTACTTTTCCTACCTATCATACGACAGGCGACCTGTCAAAAGCTCTAGCATAACCACTCCGAAACTGTAAACATCACTCTGTGAAGTGTAAATTCCTGACTCAAACTCTGGAGCTCCATAACCATAAGCTGATAGCAAATGTCCTGACAGCTGGAAAAAGGAAAGAAGTTTCAATTATTCATCTCCACTCGCAAAGAAGCATGCTCATTTCTAACATGCTCTTGCGAACAATCAATTAAGGATGAAATCAGGGTGTATTCATTAAGTTGTGTAAATTGAATCAATGCACCCTGAACTTTTTGCCCTTCATAAGTTGGGCACCAAACTTTCGACTTGGCATTTGGGACCATAAAGTTTGACAATCCTTGGCAACGATAAAAGACATGAATTAATAGATAGTAATAACCGCACCAAATGGCAAAATTACAAAGTTTATGGCCTGCTAACCAACAAAAAGTTTAGACTTCAGGGTGCCTGTTGTGCCAAAATCATGGGCATTCTGTCCGCTAATTAACATAAATTAGCTATTAAACCACAAATGCATTCTATTTTCAAATTCAGGGTCCTATTTGGCAAAGTTGAAATTTCAGGGAAGTTACATAACACCACTTAATTTAGGGTGCACTAGTGCAAAAAAATAATAGCAAAAGCTGAGAGTAGAAGTTAGGGAAAAAAGAAAAAAATGCTGTAGCAATCTATAAGAGATGGATTAAAATCCATTCAAACAAGCTCTAATAATAATGATAAATAAATAAATAAATAAACCAAGTTTTGTCCCAGGGTGACAGATGTTTCTATCGCTGTAAAACTACAATTTGGCAAAGAGGTCCTTGGTGAAACTAAATGTTGACTTACCTGGCTCACAGAACCTGATGATATTAAGGGAGCTAAACCACAATCTGATACATGCACAGAAAGGTCATCATCCAGGAGAAGATTGGCAGACTTGAAGTTCCGGTGTACAACAGGCGGCTCGCAGACCTCATGTAAATACCTTTGCACAAAAGAAAAAACAAAGTTTTTAGCACCCCAGATTGTGCATCATCTCATAATATCTTCGTGTGAGGTATCACCAAAGACACCTCATCTCAAATTTAAAATACAAAAAATATGTGCGCGCGGGCGTGTGTGTGTATTCTTCTCACGTGTGCTCATTCCAATGGTAGAAGATATGAGATCTTATTATAAACTGGTAGACATAAATATGTTCAAACTGCAGCAACAAACACGATTTCTATCTGGGAAAAACAATGGGTTACTACAGATTGCATCGAACCTAGTACTACCATGACAAAATGCCAAGCAGTGTGATAAAGGTCGGTTGGATTGCACCAGAAACTGGAAAAAGTGTATTGATAACTGTAACATGTTTCTAACTAGAAGGGCGCACGAAGGTCCAATCTGCTTTATAATGGTAAAAGAAGAGGTAAAATTCTGGGTGCCTCCAGCAACATTCCACCATGCGCACACAAAAAGATAGTAGTAATACCAATAGAAGGCCCGTGACTTACTCCAAGGCTCTTGCAGCTCCAAGTGCCATTCTAATACGAGAATTCCATGAAAGCTTTCTTTTGAATTCATCATCCGAGTGCAGAGCATCCTGCAGGGAACCATTACTGCAATATTCATAGATAAGCAGCCTTTGACCATGCTCTGCAGAGTAACCCATGAGCTCGACTACGTTGGGGTGCCTAATTCTATCAATATTGTTCACGAGCTCAATAAAATCATCATCCTTTTGCTGAGCCCTCTTGTCCAGTTTCTTGATTGCAAGTAGCTACAAAAGCATACCAAATTATCAGGTCACAAAATTTAATGCATTACATGCAAGTGTAGAGACTACATGAGGAAGAGAGGTAATATGTTAGCTAAATGCAGAATTTTGTTGAACATGTTGGATTCTCCATCCCTTACAACCTCGCTTTTGACCAAGGATCTAAACAATTTTACACCTCAGGCTGGTACTACATCGCATGAATAAGTTGTGTTTCTCATTCAAGTTTAAGGAAAGATTTGACATACAAGCAGAACTAAACTAAGACACTAAGACTCATTGAAGATGACGGTGTAGTTTGGCATAGAAGGCACGGAAAACCAACCAGCCACTACACTAATCATATTTCTGATGTTCTATTATTTTCACGCAATATCTTAAGCCATTTAAAATCTAAACTCTTGGTCTCTCATAAAAATACATGTCCTTGTTACTCGTCTGAATTATCTTTATAAAAGTTAGTTACATCTTTCGGTTAGCATTCCAATGGCACAGGTCAAGGGCAGAAAAGTAATTAAATGACAGGCAGGAAACAGCTACAAGTAATCAAGCTAAGAGAGGAAAAGAATGAGAGGATCTTCAACACAAAAACCAAAAAAAAAAAAAAACTATGCCCCCAAGGGGAAAAGAATAAAAGATGGAGGTAAGTTCCAGTTAACTAAACCACCACATGCTAAATTTAATTCAATACCTTTCCATCGGGAAGCTGTGCCCTATAGACACTTCCCAGCATGCCCGATCCAATAAGATTATCCTGAGAAAAGCTGTCAGTATATTGCTGAAGGGATGCAATGGAGAAAAACTTAGCAGATGTTGCAGGCTTCCGAGCTTTTGTGGAAGGCTTTGCTGCTGTCATTTCAATAGGTACCCTGGGCTCGATGATGACCTTCTCAGGAGGAGGAGGAGGAGGAGGAGGAGGAGGAGGAGGAGGAGGAGGGGGAGGGGGAGGTGGTGGAGGAGGTGGAGGAGGTGGAGGAGGAGGCATCAAAATTTCATCGATTACACCAAAATCTATCTTGTGATCCTCCCGCTTTGGTGCTGTGCCTATTCTTTGCACATTTGTCTCTTGTTCGTTATGGTGCTTCGGAATTGCTCCCATTCTTCTAGCGTCTGTTTGCTGATTCTCCTTGGGCCTTACAACCACTTCTTTTGGATCTGTTCAAATATTTTAGCAAACTATTGACACTACTAACAAATGAGGATAAATAAGTTGAAAAGGTAAAGAAGACGTATTTGCCTTTCTGCACTTGATTAGCTGGTTTAACCAAGGAACCATTGTCCCTAGGAGAGCCGTCTCTGTCCCCATGGTACGCACCTATTTGCTGCGGCTTGGAAACTCGTTCAGCAGTTCTTCGTCGTCGGCTACACTTTGAAATGCAGAGTAAGAGTGCTAACACCAAAATTACAAATGATATCACGCCAGCAATTGATATCCAAACAACCCTTTTAACAGTTTTCTTCGATCCACCAGAATTTGAAGACTCAGATGCAGAGGGTCCATCAGCCTGTTTCGCAGGTGTTTTCCCAGACGTAGGCGCTCCAGAAATAGGCGGTGATGGTGTTGGCGGCGAGGGAAGGGTTGATGGAGACGTCGGTGAAGGTAATGGAGCGATACTAGAATTAAAAGGATTTCCATCTTTTCTGCAGTAATATGGAAATTTAGCATATAAAACGTGGAAAGCGACCAAATGTTACTCAGAACTCTGTTTTGTGCTTAATGGCAAAGCCATGGCATTACAAGATAATGAGATTCAAAACGCATTGTGCCATGATCATACACTTTGATATAGATGATTATCAAACGTATACACCCTGGAATATCTTGGTATGTCAAAACCAAAAAGCAATGCACAAAGTGTCTCTAACAAAGGCAATACTCTCAAAAATCACAAATTAACCCTTCAATACCTAGATATCAAAAGTTGGGTATAGTTGTATTTCTATTGCATTGTATGATGATTTATGTGGAATCCCTTCGTTATGATAATTTTCAAGGCCTTCAAGGTAAAAGGCAATTGATTTTGGTAGGTTGCTTGCTAGTAACAACAGCGCTTCTCACATAAAAGTCATGCAGATGTATTATTTCCTTACATCCTTGCAAAATCGTATCATTTTAGTTTGTATGTATGATTTCAAACTTATACATCAAAAATCTTCAAGAGAACAAGTTCAATGTCTACATCTACAAATGTTGTACCGTTAAGCATAAACATTATTTGTGTGTGCAACTGCGAACAAGCAAGTAATTAATCTCTTCAATAGCAATAAAGGATCATAATAGTCTGTCACTCTTACTTGAAATTCGGGATGGCAAGCAACTTATCCGGTATGGGTCCATTGAAAAGGTTATTTTCTATGTTCCTGTTTAATAAAACAATCATTCAGAACAGGTTAGGAAAAAGATAACGAGAACTGGAACCATGTAAAGAAAATATCGGGAAATTAAACAAATTGAAAATGCAATGAAAAATATTAAAAGAATTGCAAAGTAGAGAAGTACAAATCTTTAAGGGGAAGATCTTGCAAGACATCCAGGGTTCCAGAGAGCTGATTGTTCTGTAAACGTCTGCCAACGAGAAAGAGTTAGATATGTTGCTGGTGACATAGCAGGTGAACTAATAATGGCTTCGTTATGTGAAACACTCACAGAGTGGTTATAGATGACAAACTTTGTAATGATTGTGGCAGTTCCCCACTCAAATTGTTATTGGATAAATCCCTGTAAAAAGATAAATTGTCTCATCAACTATTATTATACCAAAAAGCAAATCAAAAGAAGAAATGTTTGAGAAGTTCAGAACAAGGCCGTACAAATTTATCAACCCAGTGAGTGTTTCAAAGGAATCTGGAATTTCTCCGGTTAAGAAGTTGTTGTTAAGAGACCTGAAAGGCAAAACAGCTTATCTTATCTATGCTTATACAAAGGTGAAGCGACTGACCAAGCATCAAGATGAATAAAAAGAAAAAACGATTTACATGTCTGTGAGCTGATTCAACGATGATAAAGAATCCGGGATGCTTCCAGTGAATTGGTTAGCCGAAAGAAAACTGCCAAAATAATGATGTACTTTGAATAAGATTAACGTAACTGGTGGAAAAACTCAGAATCGCTGTGCTGATAGAGGATAAGGTACAGAATCGTAATATCAGAGGTAAAACATACAAGGTTTGCATGGTAACGGGCAAATTGGATGGAATACTACCCCCAATGTGATTATTGCTTAGCTCTCTGCCACAAGAGGACGGCACAAGCATTAGTGGCAATAACGAACAAATGCATAAAACAATTATGTAATAGTCATAGCAATTATAAAAACAAGCGCCTTGTCAAGCTCGGAAAATAACGTAAAGTTTCAATATAAGGAAATAGTTTAGTATTCTTTTAGCAATGAAGCAAAGGAATTTATGGTAAACACCCCCAATCATCTAAATACCAAAACCAAATTTACTCATAGTCAAAGCCATTTAGTAGAAATAAATAGTAATCACCAGTCAAATGCGTGTTATTTTTTCTTCATTATCTTCCAAATACAAATGGCACTCTAAACGCTACATTTCCAACACAAAGTAGATTCTAGGGGGGAAAAAATGTTTGAGACCGCAAAACAACGCGGGCAAAGAAAGAGGTTGAGATGGTACAACTTACATTCCTCGGATAGAAGTGAACATTCCTAGATCAGTACCCAATTCTCCTCCCAGATTAGCAGCAGTAAGAACTCTACATTACAAAACAATCAAAAAGAAAAATCACATTAAGCATGGCTGAGTACCATCAATCAATAAAGGAAGTGGATTAACGGGGGTGTCACCGTACATTCGCAATATGCTTGTATCGTTACATTGAACGCCTTGCCATGCTTCACCGCAAGGATCTCCTCCGGATGCAACCCACCCGGGGATAACCGGAGAACCCAGTGCCACGTACAACTTATTAATTGCAGCCACTGATACAAAAGACGCAATGTAGGTAATAAACATGTAAATTCAAAGAAGCACTAAAAACATATAAATTTACAATTTACACCCCCCCCCCCCCTCCCCCCTCCTCCCCGAAAAATTAAAACAAAAAAATAATTAAAAAAGACTCAATATTAAGACTAGAAACAGATTGAAGTAAAAAAACACACTTCATAAACTAATCTTTTCATTTATATACGCTATATATACATAAATATAAAGATATTTTTAGCTTCAACCTCGGATCCAAATTTATTAAAAAAAAAAAACTTCAGTCAAGCGACCATAAGATTAACTAAAGAACCAAGTAATTACTTATCCAGTTAAGATTAAAGAAATATAGGAGGCGTTTGTTTTTGTTCTTGAGAATGATTTTCCATTTTCAAAAACATAGAAAATAAAAACGGTTTTAAAATAGCGTTTGTTTATTTAACGTTTTCAAAATCGTTTCGATAACACCGTTTTCAACTATGTTGTTTTTTTTTATTTTTTAAAAACGAAAAAAAATTATTTTCACTTTTTGTTTTTATTTTCAAAAAATATTGTGTTTTTTGAGTTTTTTAAAAATTAAATGAGTTTTAAAAAAATATAACCAAACAAAGTTTTATTTTATATTTTTCAAAATATACACTCAGAAAACATAACCAAACACAAATACAGTTTCAGAAATAATCTTAACACAGTTTTCAAAACATTCTCATTTTCAATTTTTTTAAAAACAGAAAATATTTCAAAAACAATACCAAACGCCACCATAATTCCCATTCGTTTCCGAGATTTTATCGGGAATAAAGTGGCAAAAGAAATGAAGAATTAAAATGCTGAAAATTATAGCCAAAAAAGGGAAAAAGGGGAAAAGCCGTACCGTCATCGGAATTGGTGATTCCAAGCGAGACTTGAACCAAACAGGTCAAAACCAACCAGAACAACAACGGAAGACAGATCTCTAAGTTCTTCCACTTCCACACAGATCTCTTCTCGCCCATTGATCCCAAAACACGTTTCTCTCTCTACAATCTCTTTTTCCACGCCACCATTCACGAAAACATCTTCCAATCTGCAAATTGAAACCCAACCCAAAATTTTGGAGATTATCCTACGTTAATCGCAATCAACAAACCAAAAAGACCACCAGCTTCGTACAAACAATTACAGTACGGTAAAGATGTCGAATTACATATTCAAAAACATGTACGGAAAAAAGGACTTACAGAGAAAGAAGAGAGAAAGAGAGAGGCTATTATCGAGCTTAACGAATTCAGCAAATGCTGAAGTGATTGAAGCAAATAACAAGGCGAAAAGTGTTGGGAACTTTCTGAAAAAGCAGAGATTTCAGTTTTTTTTATAATTAAAAAAAAAAGATTGAGTGAGAAGTGAAACTTAGGGGCTAAGATTCAACGAATTTAGTAATGGACTGAGATACGGAAGGGGAATTGCATCAAAACTGGTATATAGTTAAAGAAAAAGTTATCTACAGAGATTTATAATAATTATAATTTTTCCATTTTTTATTTGTTTCCAAGTCTGAGAAACCCTAACTTTTTGATGGAGCTGGGAAAAAAAAAGGGGCAAAAGATTAAAAAAAGTACAGGCGAGAGGAGATGGATGGGGAGTTTCTCTGAAGCTCTGAGAAACTCTTTTTCAAGTTTGGCTTCTCTTTTTCTTCTTCTTTTTTTTTTTATGTTTTAATTTATTTGTTTTTTCTTTTCTCTCTCCCTCTCTATATCTCTCTCTCTCTAGTGTCTGTGTGTCCAAACAAAAATGTTGACGCCAAGTAAGAGTGAGAGTGTGCGTGCAAGTCATGCATATCTGTTTGCATGTCTTTGAGAACTGTGGACGCTTTCCCACGCTCTCTCCATGAGCGCGTGCATTACGTTTCTTTTTTTAGGCGGAGTTTGTGGGAGGTTTTGGAGATGTAGTTTTGGAGTTTGGAAAAAAGTTAGTTTTGGAGAATGTGTTTAGGATGAAAAAAATAAAAAATTTTAAAATTTTTTTCAGAAAAAAATATCAATATAGAGCTTATTTTGTTCCTCTTGAAATTCTATATAATTTAAAAAAAATCATCTCATTTGGTATTATATACACAAAGTTATGGACTTTTAAAGTTTTGAGTGTACTGTAACGTTTTGAAAATGTAAATAATAAAAAGTGATAAAATTTAAAAAAAAGTAAAAACTTTTGGTCTGGAAAACTAGAACCAAACGACCCCTTAAAGTCCATCCCATAACCCTATTTTAATACAGCTTTTTTGTCAAAATAGTACAACTTTTACACTAACTTTAAGGGGTGCTTAGAGAGGCATTTCGAATAAATATTTTAGTTTTTTTGTTTTTTTTATTTTATAATTATTTTTTATTATTTATAATTCTAAAATTTTACACTAACAATATATTTAGTTTTAAAATTTAATTTAATTTGACTTATAAATTAATTAAATTAATTTTAACATAATTTAACTTGATAGAACCCACTTTCGTTATTTTTTATCTTTATTTTTATTATTTCAACACAATTTTTAATGTAAATTATTTCTACTTTTACAATATTTAACACAAGTCAAGTTAAACTAAATTAAAATAAAATTACTAATTTAGCTTAACTTACAAACTAAATTAAACTAGAACATATTAAACCAAACGCATGTTAAATTCCTACTTTAAAGTCTATAATTTTACGTATACAAATTCTAATAATATGATTTTTTTTAAAGTTATATAAAATTTAAAAAAAATGAAATAAAATCTATATTCAGAATTTTTTTAATAAATTTTTAAGATTTTATATTTTTTTTACTCTAAGTAGTTTTTTTTTATCAAAAAATTTTTTCAAAATTTACCTTTCTCCAATCTCTAAAACCTCTCTCAAACATGCGCTTAAAATTCATTTCCAACTCATCCGTTTCAAATTTACTCTAAAAAAATCACTATAAATTCCTTTTTATTCCATTTATAAGAATTAATCTATTTATCAATTATCACTTTTTAATTATTAAACAAAAATGAGTTAGCGCAATGCTATCTCTACATTATTGCGTCATATTTGGAGTTGTGTTTTAGCGCAGGATTGGAGATTGTTTCCCACGCCACTTTGGCATTATGTGCCAAATTAAAACACAGTCGGAGATGGCCTAAAGGATTGTACTTGTATAAAGGATCAATGTCACTAATTTCACTTTGTTTTTAAAACTTTAAACACTTTTATTTTATTCCTTAAATTTTTTAATTAATCTTACTTTACTATTTTTATTAGAATTTTGTTTAAAAATAAAAAATATATATGAGTTAGTTGTATAATTAAAATTATAATGGAAAATTTAAACAAGATTAATGACTCGTTTGGTTACTGTATTGTATTTAAACGTAATACAATTTTTATCTAAACATAAAAGTTTTACTTTCTATTATAATACTTTTCAACAGTACCTTAAATACATTTATTAATTCAGAATATTTTGAAATAATTTTTTTCATTCACATTGTGGGTGTTTGTTTTTGGTCTTGAAAATGATTTTCCATTTTCAAAAACACAGAAAATGAAAACGGTTTCAAAATAGTGTTTGTTTATTTAACGTTTTCAAAACCGTTTCGAAAACACCGTTTTCAACTATGTTGTTTTTTTGGGTTTTTTGAAAACGAAAAAAAGTTGTTTTCACTTTTTGTTTTCATTTTCAAAAAATATTGCGTTTTTTGGATTTTTTGAAAATGAAATGGGTTTTGAAAAAATATAACCAAACAAAGTTTCATTTTTATGTTTTTCAAAATATACACTCAGAAAACATAACCAAACACAGTTTCAGAAATGATCTTAACACAGTTTTTAAAACATTTTCATTTTCAATTTTTTTGAAAACAGAAAACATTTCAAAAACAATACCAAACGCCACCATTATATTCTCTCTTTATCTCATTTTTTCTATTTACTTTTATCAATCACATCAACTTTTTAATTCTAAAATACAATTCAAATATTTTTTATCTAAATATATATTATATTCAAATATAAAACAGATACTTTTTATCTAAATATAAAATATATTTAATATATTATTTTTAAATATAAAATGAACATAATACGGACATAGATAATTCATAATTTAAAAAAAATAAAAAAAAAACTAAATGAAAGTTTTTAAAGTAAAAAAAAAGAAGAAGAAGAAGAAGGAAGGGCCAATATTTTTTCTTTAGCTATTGCTTCGCGTAGGCCTTGCCCACACAAATTTTTTATTCTGGAAAGTGCAGTGCACGTCAACTAAAAAGCGCGTAATGGCGGGCTATTAAAATGTAAATGTTGATGGTTTTTTAAGGCAGAAAATGTAGTTGTCAACAGAGCCGCCAGTTTCTCCATGGGCTTCACGTGCTTTGTCGAATTATTTTTTGAGCTTTGTGCCAAATTAATTTTAAAAGCCCATGAAATTTTCTTTTTTTTCTTTTTCTTTTTGTCCATTTCTTTGATTTTTTGACATCAATTGTCGTGCAATTACAAATATGTTAAATAGATTTTTTTTTTCCTCTTTTGTTCTTAAAAAAAAAAAAATGTAATTTCTTGCCCTTCCATACATTGGATGAATGATTCCATAGACATTGGATACTCTAGGAGACATAAATGTCACAACCTGAAGAACAATAATACAATATATCCAAGGGTTTGAGAAAATCTATGAGGACAACTTTTGCCAATTATTGTGATAATACTTGGTAAAATAAAGCTATCATACACATAAAAAATCCTTTAAAAAAAAGAACAACCTAAAAAAATTCTAAAACGGAGAAACTAAAAAACATGGAGTGTTTTCCTTTTAGAAAACATGGAGTTTTCATTTAAAATTTTCAAATTTGCAGTGTGTTTTTCTTTTTTTTAGGCATTTATAGCTTTGTTTTTTAAAATAATAGTTAAAGGTGGACAAGTATGTCTCCAAAGCATAAAAACAAACAAGTTTATATATATATATATATTAAAAAAACCGGTGGTGTTTTTATATCTTTATTCTGATAATTATTGAATAAGCTTATTATTTGTATCGGTAGGTAGACTAATAAGAAACCTGATTTTATATCATTTAAATTAATAGATTTCAAACTTAAAAAAAAAAAAACAATATATGATCTTTTTTGTCAAATATCAAATTTTTATGTATATCTTGACTCAAATCTAAGATTTGATAAAATTTTTAAAAGCAAAAACAAATTTAGGTGTCTCATTATTTGTTAAAAACATTTTATTTTTAAAACTTTTTGGGTCTAAACTTTTATGAACAATTTAAGAAACTGGTAGGTGAATTATTAAATCAATCTTACACAATCAAGAAAAGTTAGATGGAATAATACCCTCTCTTTTTTTTAACCTTTTTTTGTACCTTTTTTTTTTGTCTATAAGGTTTATAATCATATCTTACCCCAATTATTTCAACCTTTTTTTTTTATAAATGAAAACTATTTCATTAATATGGTCCTGAGAAATATGTTTTTCTTTACAATCTTAAATACTCTATTTATATGATCCAAACTAATTTTTTAATCCTCATCTAGAAAGTCAATATCAATATAAAATTTCAAAATAAACAAAATAAGTTTCATATTAATTTTTTTTACAAACACAATTCAAGTTTTTTCATTTTATAACTTATATAATTCAAACATCTCACCAATTATCTAAATATAAATCCAAATATTTTCATCTAGATATTCTATTTTAGATGTTAGTATCTAAATATTTGTTTAAATAATAGTTTAAATGTTTTTATTTTAAATATATTTATCTACATATTTTTATTAAAATGTTCTAATGTGCTTGTCTTTTTCAAACAAAGGCTTAATACATTAAAATTTGAAAAGTTAAAAAATATTTATTGTAGCTCTCTATCGTAAAAAAATCTAGACCTACAGATAAATATCTGCTTAAAAAAGTAATGAATAGGAATGTGAATACATTTAATGTTCTTTTTACTTGTTTTCATTTTTCATTAGCTGAATAAAAGGCATATTTATGTGTAGAGAGAAAATTCAAGTCAGAAAAGTCAATTTTTAGAAGGGGTAATTTTGCTTTTGTCTATCTTAAGGACAATAAGAAAGTCTTAAAAAAAAGAAAGAAAGAAAGAAAGACAGACAAAGAAAGGGGATCATTATCTTTCATTTTTTTTATTTTCTTGGGCTTGAACGGTCTTTATCTATTTAATCCTAATCTCCCACCCAATCTGTCACTTATCAAGGAATCCATTTGATTGCTCGCACCCATTAGTCACCGACCAATTAAGGGGAAGGTTCTCGCAGTCCCCAATTCCCCCACTAGAAGAATGATCGATAAATATATTATACTTGTATTATATTTAATATTTAAATATAATATATTTAATATAATCTATATTTAGATAAAAATTTAAAAAAAAAACTCTAAAAGAAAAAAGAAAGACAAAGAAAAGAGGTCATTATCTTTTATATTTTTTATTTTCTTGGTCTTAGACGGTCTTTATCTATTCAATCCTAAACTCACACCTTATCCGTCACTTGTCAAGGAGTCTATTTTATAGCTCGCACCCATTAGTCACCGACCAGTCAAGGGAAGGCGCTCGTACGAATTAGCTCGTACTTACGTTATTTTGATTATATTTGAATATAATTTATTTTTTAAATATTATATTTAATTAAAAAATATTTATTTTATATTTAAATGAAATGTGTGTTTAGGTGAAAAGTATTTTAGAATTGAAAAGTTAATGTGATTGATTAAAGTAGAGATAAATAGTAAAATTAAAAAATTAATGTGATTATTTTAAAAAATTTTTGAAAAGTAATTGTTTTCGTAGCATTGTAAAAAAGAATTGTATTTAAATATAAAACTTTACGTTTGGTGTAAAATTATATTGCGTTTGAATATAATTAAAATGTAAATGTTTCACCAAATGCCCCTTATATTTAAGTAACCACGTTATATTTATATTATATTTAAATATGATATGTATTTAGATAAAAAATATTTAAATTATATTTAAATAGTAAATATGTAATAGATAAAAATAAATAAAGAAAGAGGATATGTGATATAATTAGTAAAAATAATAAAAATAAATAAAATAATAAATATTAATTATATTAAATTTAAAATAAATGTGATTAAATGTAATATTTTTACGTTTAAATGAAAATTATATTATATTTAAATGTAATATAAATATAATAAAATAAATAAACGAGATATAATTCTTACTTATCTCAAATAACATAATAATAATAAATAAATAAAAATAAAAATCTTGCTAACCTTGTCACAAGTGTAAATTTTTGCTTATTTCAATCATTTTTTTAATATTTTCAGCATTTTTCTTTTCTAACATTTACAATGAACAAAAACAACATTATAAAATGTTATTATTTAAGTGATTGTAAGTATAGCTTAATGATAATATCACATTTGACTTCATTTAAAGGTGTGAAATTTGAATCACTCCATTCTTAAATAAAACAAATGTTATCATTTATAATTTTATCTTATATTATCATTCATAATTTTTAGACAATTTTAAATGTTAGAGAAATAATATTGTAATTATTTAGATATATTTTTACAATATTCATGGCATGTTTGGAAAATATTTTTTAGTGTTACAAAAATTAATTTTACATTAAACGTAAAGTTTTGCATTTTAATACAATCATTTTCAACAGTATTATGAAAATAATTACTATTTAAAAGTTTTTTAAAACAATCACTAAACTTTTTATCTTTACTTTTATCAATCGCATCAACTTTTCAACTCTAAAATACTTTTCATTCAAACAAATACTTTTTAACCAAATATAATACTCAAAAAACGAATTGTATTCAAATATAATTAAAACATAATGTATTTACCAAACATCCCATCAATATTTTTATTTTAAATATTTTCATCTAAATATTTCTCCATACCTTTTATCTACTTGTTCTATAGAGTTGTAGGATATATGCCTTTCGTAAAAAAGTTATATATGTTTAATAATTTTATCATTATTATTAAACCCACTTGGAAAAAAAAAATCATATGCGACACTTGAATAAGTTCTTCTGCATTGTTATGTAATTTTCTTATAACTCTGTCGTCGTTTATGCACATAAATACTTTATTATCATGCACTAAAAGACTTTTTGGGGGTGTTTTTTTACAGTTTTACGTTGATGTTCTTGAATGAGTTCTCCTGTATTGTTCAGTAATTTTCTTATGACTCTATCTTCGTTTATGCACATAAATACTTTATTATCGTGCACTAAAAGACTTTTGGGGTGTTTCTTTACAGTTTTGTATTGATATTATATTTAAACACAACATAATTTTCATTCAAATATAAAAGTTTTTCATTCAAATACAATGTTTTCAATAATATTTTAAATATATTTATTATTTTAAAATATTTTGAAATAAATTTTTTTCTCATTCACATCATATTCTCTCTCTATCTCATTTTTTCTATTTATTTTTACCAATCACATCAACTTTTCAACTTTAAAATATAATTTAAATATTTTTTATTTAAACACACATTGTATTTGAATGCAAAACAAATTTTTTTATCCAAATATAAAATGTATTCAATGTATTACATTCAAATGTACCGCGAATGTAATATATTTACTAAACGCCCCATTTGATTTCTTATAGTGTACAAAAAATAGGCCTAATATACTTATATAAAATAAGTAGGAATATATGTCAGTAGAACTTAGACGGATAATTAACACACCACCAGCAATGTATTAAAAAGAAAAACTAGCTAATGGGATATTTGTTTTCCGTATTACATTCGTATTTCATTTAAACACAATGTAATTTTTATCTAAACATAAAAGTTTTGTGTTCAAATACAATGATTTTCTACAGTGTCTAAAATGCATTTCTATTCCAGAATATTTTAAAAATAAATTTTTTAAAATCCATTCATATCGTATTATCTCTCTATCTCACTTTTTCTATATATTTTTACCAATCACTTTTTCTATATACTTTTACCAATCACATCAACTTTTCAACTTTAAAATATAATTCAAATGTTTTTTATCCAAACATATATTGTATTTAAATATAAAGTAAATACTTTTCATCCAAATATAAAATATATTCAATATTTTATGTTGAAATATAATATAAATGTAGTACATTCCCTAAATGATCTATAATTGTTGAGACATTTGCCCAATTAAGCAAAGTAGTCCTAATTAAAGTTAAAACCTGAAAACGTACTCTTTAAATCTACAAATAAATTGATTATCTCAAAGACATTTTTTAAAATACAATTAATTGAGTACCCTACTTATTTATACACTAATGTAGACGGTGAAGAAAGAAGTTAGCTGCTCTCTCTCTGTTGTGGAATTGAGAAAGGAGGAGTTACAATAAAAGCTGCACATATACGACACCTCAATCTCACTTGGACCAAAGTTTATTCTGATGTGAGACCCACCAAATTAAGTACAACCGGATATAAACTTGCCAACATAATTCAAAAGAGGATTTAATTGACAACCAAGTGCTCACACATAAACTAGGGGTTGAAAATTATGTTCATATATTCTAAGTAGCAAAGGGCAAATATGATAAGGAAAAAGTATAGATTGGGGACGCGCGTAGAGAAAGCAACTAGCTAACTGAATTTTGGCCATTAAGGTAGCTGGGAATTAGGTCACTCTCATCAAACTGTTTTTTATTGCATTTTCATCAAACAGTTTGTGTTGACTATATTCATGTATGTATGTGATGTGGATGAGTCGTGAATCTCTTATCCAATATGAAAAACGCAACTTTCTATTTAGATATATATGATTTCTATTTAAATATATATGATTACTTGTTAATTTACAAATAACCTTATATGAAATTATTAATACATCTAACTTTTATTTTTTCTAATTCTAAGATACCATTTTCGGTTTATTGTAATTTAATAGTCGGTATATCTATTCCTAAGTAAAGTAAACATTAAACAATATTCATGAAAACTAATAGTATATTGTGCTCTATTCTCGTATCCTGAATAAATTTACATTTATTATAGGGTTGTTCTAGCCTATCTTTGTTAAATTCTAATCTATATTGTTTTATTTCTCTGCACTCTTTTTTAGTTTTTTTTCAAAATACTAAGTTGAAAGATTATATCTATACATAATTATTCGATTGTCTCAATAAATGTTGAGCCATATCTTCTTCGTTATCTACTCCCCCTTCTATATCAATTTCTACCTATGAGTAAATGCTATTGAATACATACATACTTTAGCAGCAATATGCAAGTCTCTCAAAGTGTGAACAAATCCTATCGGCAAACTGATTATTTCCTCTCGAAAAGGATTTATGGTGGACCAGTCACACCACTTTGACGATGCTATCGTTTGTAGGGACACACAAGCTCAACTGGATTTTCCAATGAATATTTGTTAGAAAACTCGAATAAATAAAGGGGAAGAACAAATCCTAATCAGAAACAACCACCTAATTGTATCTAGATAGGAATCGTCCTCTTTGTACAACACGACCTTTCCCTTGAATTGACTGAAAAATAAACCAATTGTGTTTGATACGCTTTGGGCTTTCTGTCTTTTTTTTTCTCTCCGACCTACTCTCATGGATTCCTTGGACCTGGTTGGGTAATGTAATCTAGGAATTTTTTTTTTATTTTACTTTCATAAAAAAGGCCAACCACATGGAAAAAGGGCATAAAGAATAAAAGAATGAAAGTTTGGGTCCGATAATTTAAAATTTAAACACAAAAAAAAAAGAGTTGTTTCGTTTTGTCGTCTACAACTTTATAAATAACATATTTTCTATGAATATATCATAAATTACAATTATAATACTGTTAAAATCAAATTTTGTACCTTATTTCTCATCATTCACATGTCAACTCGAATCATTTGATGACCTAAAATCAGCCTACCTACGACTCCTTAGAATGTCATCAACTGGAGTGAAAATGTGACGTGCCCGTCATTCGTCATCGACTCATGGATTGACTCTTCAATGAGTTGTAGATTGCGACGCTAGCAATCTCTAAATCGGCTCATCAGCTTACTATCTCCAAGGTCCAAAACAAGCTTCAGAACGACTTATTACATGAGTTGTAAACTAGTAGCAAACTAACCTCAAATAAGCCGCTAGACGACTCATTGGATTAGTCCTTATAACACCTCTCAAGTGAATCACCAGCCAACCTTCTACAAGTCCTAATTTGAGATTATCAAGATTATGTGGATAATTTCCATAATATATAAAAATCAAATAATAAGATCCTATCTTGAGAAAATTTGGTTAAATCAAAATTTTATTTAGATTTAAATTTCGAATACGAATCGTGCTTATGAAAGGATTCACCAGTTACCACCAATTCCTAAAAATACCAAATCTCCTCAAATTCGGAGGGCATACTCCCACATACAAAGAGAATATGTTGCCATTAATAGCTGTCCAAAATTCTCCAACAATAACTCACCGTGACTCATTATTAGCATACCGATGACCTGTGATTCTAGTCGGTCTTCGGATTTATTGTATCAAAGAATCCCCATTATTCTTCTCTATTCCATTCTTACTTACGAACTCTCGTGTAATCATCAAATCTTATATACTGAAGTCTCTCAAAGCACCAAAGAGGACGTAGCTCATAAGATTATATGCGAACCTTTATAAAAATCTGTGTCGTTTTATTTATTTTTCACACTTTACTTTATTCGGTCATATGCAATATGCTGGATCAACTCTAGTTGACGGATTTCTAACAATTGGTGTCAAATCAGTCAATGACTCTCAAAACAAATTGATTGTAGATTTTACCTTTTACAGATATTTTCTTCATTTAGATATCAATTTTTTAGTGCATGTTTGTTGAAATGGTTCTAATCTAAGAATTGCAATTTAGTTTTTGTATATATATTTGTTAAATCATCAGGTTTCATTATTCAACAATTTAGATTGTAACTTAAAAATGTAAATTTTAAAAGTCTATAATTTTAAATATACAAATCAAAATAAGATGATTTTTTAAAAAATTATATAGAATTTTGAGACAAATGAAACAAGATCTATATTAATTTTTTTTCTAATTATATTTTAAATTTATATATATATTTTTACTCTTACAATTCAAAAACACATCAAACATACATTCAATTCTAACTATAATCTAAATACAAATTTTTTAATCCAAACCTATGTTCTAAACATTAATGATTTTTCCATATACTCGTTTAAGTATCGCATATGTGATCAATTAACAGGCCACGTGACTGAGATGTGATTTAAATCTTCTAACAAAGTCGATGTTGCAAGGGTTTAAAGTACAAAAGTACTAATTTACGCTATTAGAGGAGATATTAGTTTGGTGGGTTTTGCATTAGTTATCAAGGCTAATGCTATCCACTTTCTAGTACCATCATGGAAGGGAAAAAAAAAAAAAGACAAAAAATAATTATTATCCACTCACAAACTGACCCACGTACCCACGTGACACGATAATTATCATAAGGTCTGAGGGTCATGTATAGGTTACATCATTTTAGTGTTGATCAATAGAGAGACAAATCTAGAAACGGAATGCAACTGACTTTATTTGGAAACCGTTGCATCTTTCAAATCACACCTCCTTTTATTTATTTATTTAGGGTCATTTGAATCTTATTTCAGATACTTTCTTTTTCAAGTTATTTTTAAAATTATATTTAAAAACAAATTATTTAAAATAAAAAAATAAAAAATTTTAATATAAATATTATTTTATTATATAATTTAAAAAAAATCTCATTTGAATTTATATATATATAGAAATATAGACTTTAAAATTTAAAATTTATTATAATATTTAAAAATATAAATAATAAAAAATAATAGTATGATGAAAAAAATTATTTTAAATATATATATTTTTTTACCCCCTATCACTCCCTTATTTTTTGTGATTGGTGTCTCGTGGTCTGAATCAGTGTACCAACTTAATCCAAAAAAATAAAATAAAAAATCAGTGTACCCACATGAACGGGCACATGGTATTTGAGACGTAAACGCAATAGAAAACTGACCCAGTCATCCGCCTTTTTTGTAGCCAACTAAATAATCATTTAAGCCGAGAAATATGTTTGAATTCCATAAAACAATGATATACATGAGTACGTATGCAGAACCAATGGGCAATAATTTTTAAGTTGTCGTGTTGGGGGCCATGTATAACTAAAGTCTTCAAAGCCAGCAATTTGCCCCCGAAACAACTTGTCACAACAAGTCATTGGCAACACAATAATATACATATATTATATGTGTGTGAGAGTGTTTATATATATGTTCAGATTTATATATTAATATAACGTTGTATTGAACAGGACGGGACTAATGGCATTCTTTTTCCTTGTCCTTACGTTCACTTAAGCGGCGTTGTTCAAACATGTCATACGTAACTGAAATCATGCGCAAAGGACCAAGCTCGTTCAACCTAATTGCGCTTTTTTTCCTCCTATACTTGACCAAAAAAATTTTCTCTCAACTAAAAGCGGTATATTCATTGAATAAAACACGAGGGTTGCACTTGTAGATTATAAGGAAAACATGTAAGAAAACATCCATTATAAGGAACAAAACAACCGAAGTATTTGGCTTGACTAAAGAACAATTAATGAAGATTATTTGGTTTCGTTCCCTTTTTTTTTTTTTTTATCCGATTGACGTATATTAAGGGGCGTTTGGTAAAAGTTTTACATTTTATTATATTCAAACGTAAAACAATTTTATATCAAATGTAAAATCTTACATTCAAATACAATATTTTTCAATAATACTGTGAAAATAATTACTATTTAAAAGTTTTTTAAAACAATCACATCAACTTTTCAACTCTATTATTTATTTTTATTTTTACCAATCATATCAACTTTTAAACTCTAAAATACTTTTCATTTAACCACATATTTTATTCAAATACAAAATAAATACTTTTCAACTAAATATAATACTTAAAAAATAAATTACATTCAAATATAATTAAAATATAATGTGTTTACTAAATGCTCAACAAGGATAAAATATTCAAGCTTCGTGAAAAATAAATTTGTACTTCCTTCAAAGTATTTTACATAGTGTAGGAGGAGGAGAGTTGAGGCCCAGAGCCATAGCCTAAACAACCACTAGTATCTTATGTGTCGTCAATGATACGGCATCATATACGTACATTGTATAGTTACTAGTGCCATATTATCATGTTCAATAATACTAGTCAAATAAACCCATTTACCAATACTACCAGCCAAATTCACCCATTTTCCAGTACTACTACTCAATTATGAGTGCTACATATAAGTAAAGGGGGGATCTATTACAGCACCCCTCTCATAGCTATTTGTATGGATAGGTAATTTAAATGTAATGTTTTTTGGTAGCATTTATCTTTTACACTAATACTTAATATTTTAATAATATAATATGATAAGATTTTAAATAAAAATTTATATATAAATCAATTAGTTATTATAAAATTTTCAATCAAAAATTACAAGTACAGTAAGGTATGTGACATCATACCCTATACAAAACATTTTTTATAAATATATATTATTAGGTATTTTATTATTGATATCTTATAACAATACTAAATCTAATTTTGTAATGTAATTTGAATTAGAGTAGAATTAGAAAATTGTGTAAATAAAATTAAAACAAGTTTTAGAAGTGCAAAAGAATTTAAGAATTTTAGAGAGTAATTGAAGTTCAAATCATTCAAGACTTTAAAGTAAGAAACTTTGTTTGAAATTAAAAATTCAAACAAATCAATGTTACCAGCCAAACGTGATGTGGGTTTCCTGATTGCATTAGGATTGCAAAGCTGAAAGACGTGTGGTTTTGAGGATAAACATAACAAACTTTATGGGATTATATTTCCAAAGTTAGGAAAGATTGCGTGCACTGTATATAGGAAGCATATAGATGAACATAAAGCGGACTTTGCATAAGATGAATTTTGTACTTAGAAGAAGAAAAAGTAACCCTTAAACTTTGAGTGTATAAATCTGGCTTTTGAGTTTCGTGTGCTTTTCAAAGAGAAATATATGGCTTTTGATATTTTATTTGTGAGTTCTTAAAAATAAAATATTTTATTCAATGTTCTTTAGAAGAAGAATTTGGAGTCTTCGATAAAGATATTCTATAAAGAGTTCAACAATCTATCATTCTTTTAGAGAAGAATTTGAAGTTTTTGAGAGAAGGCGTTTACAATTGAAGGGATTTTAATATTGAAGATAAGTGGTGTTCGTTGAATAAATTTATTAACTAAGTGCAAGATGATCGACGATAATAAGAAAATGAAGTCTTTAAGTTGTATAAGACCTATTAGTCGTTGTAATTTTTTTGAGTTGGTGGATTATTCATTAGCTGGGCGTAGCCCGAGGAGTAGTGGATCTAAACCTTGTAAAAATTATTTACGTCTTTTATTTATTTATACTTAATTAAATTCGATTAAACAGATCTAACTTATACATAAATATTTATATATTTTATTCAAAATAATAAATATACAAATTTATATATACCTTTTACTAATAGAAGTATTCTAAGGGTTAGTTTGGATCTAGGATTCGAGTTCCAAAAATTTGACTTAATCTTATGTTTGGTTTGTTATTTCATTTCAAGCTTTTTAGTCCCATGAATTACATAATATTTTGGATTAAAAAATACTATTTATAAATTTTCTCTCATATAAAAAAATACTAATTACATGAAAAAGTAAAGGGAAGTACAATTTTCAACACAAGTTCAAACCTAACTTTTATCGTTCAAAAGAAAATTTTTAACTCAAATTTGAACACTAAATACTAGATTTATTTTATTATTCAACTCATTTTAAACTTAATTTAAATTTTTTAACTCTAACTTCAAATGAATCCTAAATTGCCAGTCATATCTGGACTCGTTGTTAGCCTTTTTGGTAAATGACTCGTTATTAGTCTTAATCCATGTATAACTACATTGGCTTGCTCATCAAAAGATACATGTCTTTCAAGTAGCTGGTAAAAATACTAGCTATTTTGTAGGTGGAGTAAGGTAACTTTTTAGCTACTTAAACCTTCCGCCGGTCTACGTCTAACTGCAATTTGTTATAAGTGGAAACCAGACAAGAATTTCTTATTTATATTGGGAAAAAGACGTGACCTTGAACTCTTGTTGTTTTTGAATTTTTTTTCATTAAAAAAAGTAAAAAAACTAAGGTGGCATTTGGTATTGTTTTTGAAATGTTTTCTGTTTTCAAAAAAATTGAAAATGAGAATGTTTTGAAAACTGTGTTAAGATCATTTCTGAAACTGTGTTTATTTATATTTTCTGAGTATATATTTTAAAAAACATAAAAATAAAATTTTGTTTGGTTATATTTTTTCAAAACTCATTTCATTTTCAAAAAACCTAAAAAACACAATATTTTATGGAAATGAAAACAAAAAGTGAAAACAACTTTTTTTCGTTTTCAAAAAATCCAAAAAAACAACATAGTTAAAAACAGTGTTTTCGAAACGGTTTTAAAAACGTTAAATAAACAAACGCTATTTTAAAACTGTTTTCATTTTCTGTATTTTTGAAAATGAAAAATCATTTTTAAGAATAAAAATAAACGCCACCTAAAATTCTGCGTGAACTACCCCAACCTTGTCTGCCGGTCAAAGTCTTATTCTGAGCTTCACGGTGGCTGACTGGTTGGGTTATTGATCTTTGCGGCTTTACGGGCCAAAAAGGGGCTAAAAAAATGAGTCAAAAGTATTGCTCGAGGGCCTTGGGCTCAATAAAGTTCCATATTGGTGCGAAAGTACAATCTAAGAAAGATCAAAATTGAAAAAAACAAAAAAAAAAAAGATAAAAAGAATATATACATGTTAAGAAAAATGATATTATATTACATCGATAAGAAAAAGAATATTATATTATATTATACATATTCTCCCTTGTTTCCAATTTTTGATGGCGTAGGAGTGTAATCGAATTAAAAATGATTGGTTAGTGTGAAGGGATTGAAACAAGATTATTACTTTACCAAAGAATGATCCCATTTCTGTGAAACATGTTGATATACCATAATATTCGCATTATTATTTTATTCATTAAAATTCAGGTGATGGACAGACAATAATTTGACGGTTTAAAAAAAAAAAAAAAGAAATGATGAGATAATTGGGTTGGTATGCGGTCTTTAGATTCTAAATAATATAAATAAATAAATAAATAAAACAGTTTCTATACGGTATAATTGTTTATTTGTGGTTCAAATTTTTATACATTTTAACTTGGTTCATATGAATTTGAGTAAAGAAATCTTAGGACTTGGGATGGTTCCGATCTATTTTTATAAATTGCAACAATGTGTTTTTTTTTCCTCAAATTTTATATCCGTTTTTACTACTTTAAATAGGTTTAAATCCATAAAAAAAAAAAAAAAGACTTGAACCCTTTCTGACGGGTAAGTTTTAAAATTTATGAGAGAAATCTTATGTTTGGTTAATGAAATAAATTTGTCTATAAGACTACGTTGCCTTAATTTGCGTTTTTGTAATAATGAAAAAGAATGCCAACAATGAAAATTAAATATGAAAATAAAGATCTCCGTACATAAAGACAACAAGGGATAATTGTTTATAGTTTTACATTCGTATTATGTTTAAAACGTAATGTAATTTTTATTCAATCGTAAAAGTTTTACGTTGTTTTTTAGTATTTCAAATACATTTATTATTCTTGAATATTTTGAAAATAATATTTTTTTCATTTATATTATATTCTCTTATTCAAACGCAAAAGTTTTATGTTGTTTTTCAACAGTACTTCAAATATATTTATTATTTTAGAATATTTTGAAAATATATTTTTTTCATTTATATTATATTCTCTTTTTATCATACTTTTGTTATCTAATTTTACTAATCATATCAACTTTTTAATTCTAAAATATAATTTAAATAATTTTCATCCAAATACAAAATGTATTTAATACATTACATTTAAACACAATGCAAATATAATACGTTTACCAAACATCTATAAATCTAGAAATAATACATGATCTATAAATAATATAGGAAACATAAAATGGTCTTGACATTTCATTGAAATCCAAAAAGGAAAAAAAAAAAAAAAAACCCAATGAGACTATAAACTTCTAATTATACCAAATGAAGCCATTATGTTCGTTATAATAAAGATCAATATCGTGATAAAGATCACAATAGTTATTAAAACAATTCCGTAATTATGATGAAAATTCACACAAAAAAAGGCGAAATTATGACAAAAAAAAAAAAACCTGAAAAACACAAAAGAATAACTGAATGGGTTAAAACTTAAATGTGATAAAAAATAAATAAATAAAATTTTATTTTATTTTATTTTTGTATTTGGACTATCTTTATGATATAGATGGTTTCTTTATCATATTGATTATGCCACTTTCATACCATATGGAAGAAGTAAGAAACGGAATGAAGCTCCAAAACGATGTGAGTTCCTTATATTTATGATGAAAACATTTGATTGTAAATATTTTGTATAAAACATTTAGTTCCGTAAAAAAATCTTAATAATTAAAATATTGTTTTTATAATATTTAGAATTTTACCTAAATATTATAAATAACAATATTTTGTAATATTTTATGTCATTATAAATGTTTGGAAAAAATTGAAATGTTAGAAAATGATTAAACCAATGGAGGCATGGTGTTCATGAGACAATGATCGGAAAATTTTCACTCTTATTATAATAATATAAAATAGTAAATCGAGTAACAAAACTGAAAAACAAACAACATTAACAAATAAAAAACAAATTTTACTAATACAAGAAATTTAAAAAATAGGTAGTACAAGTAATGGATTTAAAATTAAATGCCTTAAAATATAATATAATAGTATATAATTTAAAACAGGTTTTATATAAGAGAAAATTGTAGAAACAATCTCACAAGCATGTTTATGTTTTATTTTTAATATTTATTTTAATTTTTAATTGTCTATAAAAAAAAAAACCGGAACTTTTATAAGTGGAACATTAGTGTTTGTTTGGTTGTCTTATTTAGCTTTGATTTAGTTTTAGTTGCTTTATTTAAACTAAACTTGAATTTAGTTTAAATTTAACTTAACAGATTTTATTTTAACAACTTTTTATCTTTATTTTTACTATTATAGCATAATTTTTAATATAAATTTAAACTAAATTTTTATATGTCAAATGTTCAACTTTAGTTATAGTTTGGTTTATTTTAAGTTAAACTCAAGTTAAACTGGTTATTTAAATAGACATTAACAATCATCCACATATATATATGTTTTGAAAGAAATCTTATATTTTGCCCTTTTTGTAACTAAGTAGATGTTTGGTGAAAACATTTAAGTTAAACAAATTGAACATATTTTTTGGTTTTCTTTTAAAATATCAACTAGTTTCACTGTTTATAATTTCAATTATAATTTAAAAAATTAAATTTTAAAATTTCAAAACTTTACCTATACAAGTTCAAATAAGATTATTTAAAAAAATTATATAAAATTTAAAAATGTACAAAGTAAGCTTCATATTAATATTTTTCGAAAATATTTAAATTTTCGTATTTTTTTAATTCTAATCAATTAAATTAAACACATGTACAACACAAAACTTGAATCAAATATTTTCATCCCGAAAATATGCTTGGTTTAAGATTTCTCTTTGAGAATCCTGTGAACTATTATTAGTTGAGCCCATGAAAAGCCCAGTAAGAGTTTGATACAACAAACCAAGGCCCGTGATAATCTAAACGACACGACGATCCAAAATTTGGTCTGGTTCAACTCTAACCAACCAACTGAAACCACCAACTCCAGCTTCTTCGTCTTCTTCCTCTGAATATCTCTCTCTCTCTAGACCACTGATCTGCAAAACGAGAGAGAGAGAGAGAGAATGCAGTCGCGATTCAAAGCCCTGGGTCGAACCCTGAAACCGGCCACCGCCATTTCCCCTACGTGCACAATCACGAAGTTGTTCTCATTCTCGACCCAAGCCCCGTCGACGAGCTCCGAATTCCCGCAAACCCTAGCGGGCCTGCGAGCTCGCTTGGCGACGGAATCTCCGTCGCTCTCAGACTTCATCAGCGACCTCAAATCCAACAGCCCTTACTCCGTCGAGGTCGGCACCAAGAAGAATCCCCTTCCCAAGCCCAAATGGATGAAGGAGGCCATCCCCGGAGGCCAGAAGTACGTCCAGATTAAGAAGAAGCTCCGTGAATTGAATCTCCATACGGTCTGCGAGGAGGCTCGCTGCCCCAATCTCGGCGAGTGCTGGTCCGGAGGCGAGACCGGCACCGCCACCGCCACAATCATGATCCTCGGCGATACTTGCACCCGGGGTTGCAGGCAAGCTGTTTGTTGAAATTCCTTTCGTTTTATTATTATTGTTTTAAAGGTTCTTTGTTGTTGAATTGCTTGTTTTTTGGGCAGGTTTTGCAATGTGAAGACGTCGAGGACGCCGCCGCCGCCGGATCCCGATGAGCCGACCAATGTGGCGGAGGCGATCGCGTCGTGGGGTTTGGATTACGTGGTGATAACCAGTGTGGACAGGGATGATTTACCTGATCAGGGGAGTGGCCATTTCGCCCAGACGGTTCAGAAGTTGAAGCTGCTGAAACCGAATATGCTCATAGAGGCATTGGGTATGGCTTGTTTGTTGCACCATTACGTTGTTGTCATATCTTGTTGAATTTATACTCCTGTGCATATCCATGCCTAAAGATTTGTTTTGCATCATGGACATATGTAGCCGTACATATACCTACTTAGTACTAGTAGCTTGTGCATTATGTCTGCTTGTTTGGTCAGTGTAACTAGGCCGCCTTGGCGGTCCATAAATTTGTTGGTTTCAAACTTTTGTAGAAGTTCTGTCTCTGGTTTGTCCAGCAGCATCCTTAGAAGTGTGAGAGATTTGTGGAGCCTAGTTTTTCTTTCTAAATAGTGGGTGCCGTCATTAGGGTTCATCATGAAAAAGGTTAGAGAAAAAAATCACAGATAGTTTTTGAGGGTGTGCAGTTTTTCTTGTAAACTTCTTGATCATTATAATAGATTTCTGCTGCGGCTGAACTTGTATAAAAATTTTTCCGTCTATGATTGTTTATTTTTCTTCTGCGAGTTTATTGCTCTTGGTGATAGGTGCTAATTCTTAACAAGAGCAAGGCTACAATTTACATAAAGCATTTTTACTTCCAAGAAGCTAATAGACTCTAAAATACATATCCTTGTACACGTCTCTCTTTCTATGTATAGCTTGGATATGATCAACATCAACCCTCCTTGCTTAGTTATATCTTTGTCCTAACGTTGTGGTGATTTTGGGTTGTAATCTAGTTTCGCTATTTGGGTATTTTAGTTCCTGATTTTCGAGGAGACTCTGGCTGTGTAGAGAAAGTTGCAAGGTCTGGACTAGATGTATTTGCTCACAATATTGAAACAGTTGAGGAGCTTCAGGGTGCAGTGCGGGATCGTCGTGCTAATTTCAAGCAATCAATTGATGTTCTGATGATGGCTAAAGACTATGCTCCTGCTGGAACACTTACAAAGACTTCAATTATGTTGGGCTGTGGGGAGACACCTGATCAGGTTGTGAAGACAATGGAGAAGGTGAGAGCTGCAGGTGTTGATGTGATGACATTCGGTCAATATATGCGACCTTCCAAGCGCCATATGCCTGTTACTGAATACATTACACCGGAGGCTTTTGAAAAGTATCGCATTCTTGGCATGGATATGGTATGGCTTTATACTTTTTTTTTGTTTTTTTTAACCTTTTCATCCAATTTAAATTATTGCATTATTGGTCTCATGCATATAACACACTTTTGTCAAATGTTTTATCACCATTTGGCTCAATGGAAATGGGATATTCTCTGCACCCTTTTAGCACTCCATTTTGCCCTGAAAAAAGTCACTGTCCGGTTTATTCTGAACTTGATGGGATTATTAATTATCTTAGCTCATCATTGGCTAAATTAGTGTACATCGAAACATTGCTCTACATTGTGTATGCTTTTTGTTCCTCTTGTTAAACATGTTTTCTAGGTTTTGAACCTAGGGGGCAGTGATCTTCGTAAGTTTGTAATTCATAGAAAATTATGTCCTCGAGCTGCCAGTAAAGTAAATTATTATGTTGGTATACCATCTACTTCACTGTTCACTAGCTTGGCAGATATCTTGTTACTTCCAAGTTGTTCTCAAGCATTCTAGGATATAATATGCTGCAACAGTTCATATAAATTGCTCAGGCTGCCTTTTGCCCTCCGACCTCGAACTATTCAAGGCCAAATCTACAACTTTTTTGGAATGTAATTTTACATAGGAAGCGTGAGGGTTTTTTTTTTTTTGGAAAAATTAGATGGATAACTAACATTGAATTAGAAGAAATATCATAAAACTAATAAAATAGACATAGTAGTTAAATTGTAAAATATAATATAGACGGTGAAGAATGTGAAATTGTAGTCTTACCTAAAATAGTGTCTAAAATTGTTCGTCCTCATTTGAGCTATTTTCTTTTACCATAATATGTACAAGAAAATACTGCTCTCTCTTTAATCTAAACTGCAGCACATGAATTCTCTCTCTTCTTATTTTTATTTTTAATTGTTTTTAAATAAAGACAGTTATGAATTCTTCATTCTCCAATGACTAGTGGTATCATTACTTGCAACTTTGCATAGTCGAACTCTAAAGCAATTCTGGTGTTTAGATGGCGTGCTGTTAATTGTTGGGTTCATGGGTGTTCGAAACAGTCGACGTCTAGTCATGCTCTGGCCAATGCTTTACTTTTTCAATGTTCGAAGTTACTTTACTTTTTCAAGGAGATTTTCGTTTCTCACTTTTTCATGATTCAAGGAATTAGGATTTTTTTTAAAATATTTTTTATATTAAAATAAAATAAAAATGAAAGGAATCATCTTGCGGTGATGCAGGAGACAATTGATGATCAACCATAATTATTCTTCCAAATGCTCTAATCATTTCCACAGTACCTCGTAGGTCATAGCCCTCGATGAAAATTTTGCAAGTGAACATGCTTATAAAACATTCTTGCATCGATAGCGTCTCAGCTTTCAAACATTAATTTTATTGATCCGAGATTAATCCGTTGTATGTTGTTGGGTGGAACAGGGATTTCGGTACGTGGCTTCGGGTCCCATGGTCAGGTCATCATACAAGGCCGGTGAATTCTACATCAAATCAATGATCGAATCGGATCGATCTGCATCTTCTCCTCAGCTTTCTGTCTAATGATTAAAGGCTCTCTTCCCCCTCTTGTACGTAAAAATTTTTTTTTTTTTAATGTTCCTTAATAATCCCCCCTTGGGTCTTTATTTGTACAATCAATTATCCACAAGTAATTTTTTTTATATTGTTATTTATCAACTTTTTTAAAATTTTCCAAAACTAGTGTAGTTTGTATTATCAAACGTCAAAATGTGGGAGTGGGATCAAAATTGTTGACACCCACACATGATGCCGCAATATGAACGCTAGTATGATGTATATTTTTTTGCTCTGACATAAAAGGAGGATTGGTGGTGTCCCTGACAAGGATTTTGTCCTTAGGGCTGCTTCAATTACTAGCAACTCTTAGGCTTCAAAAACATGAAGCAAATAGGCCCTTTTGCCAAAAATTATCCAAGGATTAGACATTGCGTATATGAACTGGTAAAAGCAAAGACTTTTATGTGGGACTTCCTCATTAGCGCAATTGGCAGTGAACATGAATGATGCTTTGTAACCCTAGATCAATTTTGTTGTTATTGTTATTATTATTATTATTATTATTTTCCAGAGGATAGTAGTGGGGAATCCGTGCAGGGAAAAGTTAATAATAAGAAGCTGCTTTTTAAGTAGTTTCCTGTGGTTCATGCTTTCACAAAAATTAACAGGTCTTGTTTGCAGTGGTCCAGTCCAGTGTGTAGGATTGGTTTTTCTAATTTGATATGATATGCAAGTTTTAATAGACGGCAATGAATAATGATAGAGACAAAATCTTATGCCTCTCCTTCAGGCGAGAGGTCTTCCAATGTCATCACTACCAACGTTAAGGTTGTGATAATGCTTTTGGTTCTACTAGCCAGGTAGCTTTCAGGATTTTAGCCAGATGAGCTGCGGGCCCTCTTACCAAACCATCAAATAATGACTAGTCACTAGTACCAGACTAGGGCTTTTTGATGACTTTTTATGTCCAAAGCATTCAATTTTATTCTACAATTCGGCTAGTCTATCTGTAGTTCGCTGTTCAGAGAACAATGTATTAATGTTACAATATCAGGTTAAAAAAAAATATGCCATTACATCGGTCACGGACACGTTGGTAATAAAACTTCTTCCCAAATAAAAGTATTTTGATACGATTGGACAACATATTATATTAAATATATAATTTATATTTGAATGATAAATATATATATTATATTTAAATATAATATATATTAGAATAAAAACTATTTAAATTATATTATATGTAATATGATATATAAAAATAAAAAGAAAAAAAAATTGTATAATGTGACTTATAAAAATAATATAAAAAATAAAATAATAAATATTTATTATATTAGATTTAAAATATAATATTATTAATATTTAAATATAATATTTTAATATTTAAAAAAATTATATTTTTCAAAAATTTTTTTTACAGTAATTAAAAACGAAATGATATTAGGATTCGGTGGATGAAGTGCTTCCTCTTAACCACCAAGAAAAAAAAAAAAAAAGAAACAAAAAAAAAAAAAAGGTGGATGGAGTACTTTCCACGAGGACCACCACAAGCAATAAATACTTGTCGTGTCATCTTTGCTGGAAATCTTTCTTTTTAATTCGAGGTTAATCATTCTTGCATATTTAAAATTTCATGGTTCATAAATATAAACGCTAAGTACAATGCAAGTATGCTTTAGCAAAAGCACAGATCTTTATTTTTTTATTGTCCTAATTAATAAGGGTTGTTATATCGTTCTTTTTAGAACTGTGGCTTAGTTTTTTGAATTTTGAATTAGTTATAATAATTCTTTGTCTTAAATTTTTCTTTAAAAACAAACAATAATAAAATAGAGATTTATTGTTTCATTAAACTTATTTCGTTAAAATTTATGTCTAAAACAAATGAAAAAAATGAACGCTCAAATCAAACATATCATTGAAAGCTCAATCTTAAAAGAATGTATAAAGTTTTATTCACCTAAATAAAAAAAAATACCTTTACAACTTATATATATATATTTTTGGAGGTATAATTATGTTCTATTTAATTGGTATATAAAAAATAAATCCTATTAAATTTCTATACTTAAATATAAAAAACTTTTTACTTTTATAAAATAAAATAAGATTTATTTTTATAAAATAGAAATTTTTTATCCACACAAACAAACAGTTTTTGGCTTTAAAAAAATCTAAATAACTTTTTATTTAATAAAAATAAAAATATTTTATTTTTAAAAAATAAACACTTCGTCTAAACAAACACTTAAACCAATTTTTTAGAAATTTTTTTCATTTCACCATCGTTTTTTATTATTTATATTTTTAAAATTCTATAATAAATTTTAAATTTAAAAATACATAATTTTATATACACAAATTTAAATTAAATAGTTTTTTAATAAATTTAAAAAATAAAATAAGATATATATTTTTTAAATAAATTTTTAAAATTTTACATGTCTTTAAATAATTTTTTTAAAATAAATATTTTAAAACTTAATCTTTTTTTTTTTGATAAAAAAAATTATCGCTTGAACTTCCCAATTGAGCCCTTTCTCATACAATATGTCAGAAAAACACTTTTTTGGGGATGGGGTTTTGAAAAAGAAACAAATTCAAAAAGAACGGGTTCTATTTTATGGATAGCATACAAACAAGCGTTCAGATAAATAGTGGCATTGCGCTGAGAGAGTCTGTCCGTCTGTAAGCTTTAGCTCCGAGCCTTTGAGTGGCTCATGGTCATAAACCAATTCTCAGTTTGTACCATACGACCGACAATATTCACTGTAAAAAGAAGAACACCGTCTAATCCCCTAACCCCAACCCCAAGACCACCAACCTTCTCGCATCAATATCTCCGCCTCAATCCCAAACCCCCTCTCTTCCACGCCATGGCCGTTGGATTCAAAAACCACCGCCGCAAAATTACTCTCCGCCACTGAAAAGATCCACATTTCCCAACCCATAAAAAAAAAAGAAATGGGATGTTGTCCGAGCACCACCCGCACCCACGGCCGTTCCAACAAGCCATACCAGAAGGCAGAACCGTTACAAAACCACCCCCGCCACCATTTTCACCAGACCAGTCCTTCGCCGAAGCTCGAACCCACCCACGTCGACAAAATCCCCGCCGCGCTTCCGCCGGTCGTCGAAGAAGAGTCCGTCAAGGAGGTCGTCCTCTCCGAGACCCCTGTTTCCAAGCCGCCGGGGCCGCCGCGGACGACGACGGAGGTGCTAGTTTCGGAGAAGAGTCAAAAGCCCCACTTTCCCCTCGTGAAGATGGAGCCAGAGCCCAAAGAGATCTCCGAAGCTTCTCTGGCTATGGAGCCGTGCGAGTGTGATGTCAGCGAGAGCTTCTCGTACTCGACGACGACGACGACGACGACCATCACGGAGGTAAGAGACGACGAGGAGGCGGTGAGTAAGAGGAGGAGAGAAGTGGGTTCCAGAGGGACAGTAAACGATAGAAAGAAGCGGCCGAAAGCGGGCGAGCTCGCCGGAAGGAGGGGGAGGGGACACTCGTCTCCGGCGAGTAGGGTGGAGCGCGCGTCGGAGAAGAGCCGAGCTGAGGGTAAGGTCGTCCGTGGAAGGGAATCGGGTCAGGCGAGGAGCACGCAGCGGAACGGCGGGTACGCGGGTGGAGTCCGGCGAGACGTCGGCGAGGTGTCGGCACGGCGGTCGAGGTCACCGGCTAACCGCGCAGCCGGTGGAGGGAGTCGAGGCGGGCTTGCGAGGAACGCGTCGAAGGGGACCGGGCGAGCCGGCGGCCGGTCACTGGGTGAGGCCGCAGAAAAAGAAAATGGAGATGAAAACAAAAAGAAAGAGGAAGTGAGTAATGAGGGATGTTCACAAACAGCAAATGAGTCTCTGGAGAATCCTCTGGTTTCATTGGAGTGTTTCATCTTTGTGTAATTTGGCCTTTTAGCGTTTTGGTTTTGGCCATTTTTCAAAGTATGCTAATCTATCCTCAAAAGACTTGAACACATTTTTCTTTTGTGAATCCTAATTTTTCTATTGTATATTTTTAGTACTAGTTATTTCTTTTTTGGGATCTTGGCGTGACTGTTTTAATCCTTGTAAAATGAATCTTTTAATTATGTTGATGGGATTTTTCTTTTCGTTTCCTTTTTTCCTTCATCCTTGCTTTGATAAATATTGTTAAAGGTCGTTTGTATTTCGGACCATTTTCATTTTTCTTTTTTTTACCCTTTTCTGCCCTCTTTTTTTTTTTTTTTTTTTACGTTTGTTTTCAAAAGTTCATAATTTAATTAGTTAAAATACAAATATACATTCGTCTATATCTCTCCTTCACTTTCATGAAAATAGAACGAATCAGGTATATGTTAGACTAATCACGGTTAAATATAATTTTTTTAAATTTTTTTTATTATTCACAATTTACTAATTTAAATTTTATAAGTTTGTAATTTAATATATATAACATTAAATGGGATATATTTTTAAAAATTATATATAATTTTAAGATGAATAAAATAAATTTTATATTAATTTTTTAAACTCATTTTAAGCTTTATATTTTTTAAATTTAATACTAACTATTCAAATCTGGACAATAAATATATAATATTTTAATTTAAATTTAATTTAAAAAACTTAAAGCAAACTCGTATACAAAACGGTGCGCTAGCGCATGCTAGGCAGAAGTTCAATACTCTATTATTTTAAATCAATTAGAAATGATTTTTTTTTCTAAATATTCACAATAATGAAGAAAATGAATTAAGATTTATATTATTTATCAAAATCTAAACAAATTTTAAATCATTACATTATTTATAAATCATTATCGATTTTGAATTTACATTTAAGTCGAACACATGTTTACAAATAAGATTTCGAAAGACCAGCTCTATTTTGTTATCCAAATGAATCTTCTATTGGATGCATAAATTTAAAATAAAATTTTCATATTAAAATTAACTGTTCATAAATTAATTAAAATTTTATAAATAAAATAAAAAGGTCCGGTTTAAAGTGATGAGTCGGACATGTGCTTATTTCCCTATGACTATTTGAGCTGAAGAAACAATCTTTTACTTTTGTTTTAACCTTTAGCAAAAGAACAGGAGTTGAATTTACATACAAAGTGATGTTTTCTTTCTTTCTCTTTCTCTCTCTCTCTAGAAAAGTCGTGCAGGCATTGAGATTTGTAAAAAATGGTCTAGGGAAATGTAGTAACGTAAATCCTCTCATTAAAATCTCATTTTCTTTTTTATTTCTTATTTATTTTTTTTTTGAGGGTGTGAATCAAGGACAGAGACTAGTTTCTTTTACATTGGTGTTGGTGTGAACATCATTTGAATACTGATTTTAAATTAAAAAATTTACATTAAAATTAGAATGAATTAAATCATAAAATCATCATATAACTAGTATTTAAATTTAAGTTAAAAAATTTATTTTGAGCTAAAAATATTTAAATAATAAAAATTAAATTTATATTTATATTAAAAATTATACTTATGTTTTTTAATATGATTAATATAATTTTTTTCATATAAGAAAAAATTTATAAATAATATTTTTAATTCAAAATATAACATAAATTATGAATTAAAAAATTTAAAACAAAATAATAAATTATATGTTAAGTTAAATTTAAACTTAATTTTTTAAATTTAATTATATAATACAAATAATTCTGTTATTTTCTTCTACATACAAGACACGTGTCGTTCCGTTGTCAACTAGTACGTGCGAAGTAGTACTAGAAACCCTGCACGAAAATCTCCTGTAATACGTACCTTTGTTTTTGCAGAAAATTGAAATTTGAAAAGTTCTGGTCCATTCCTCTCATTGCTTTCTTTCCATCTCGGGTTTGATTTAACCAGAGTCCATTGTCATTATCAGCTGATTTCATTGGTCGGCCCAAATAAGCTTGTGGGAAACTTGGGCTTCATTGGTGGGCCTCAGTTTCAAGTGCGCAATGTGATCATTTCTAAAGTACAAAAGCAACTTGGTTTGGATTGATTTCCAAGCTCTAAATTCAAAACTCATCAGTCCATTAAAAAATGGAGCTCACGGAGTCCCACTTGCCGGCCGAAAGTCCTCTCAAACAAGAAAACCGCTATTTGCATCACTGCCTGTGTACTATAACACTACATTGAAACTGTCACATAGCAAACCATACTCAGTTTTGATGCTTTTTATCATGCGATAATTTTATTTTATTAAGAGGATGTCTGAAAAATATATTATATTTATATTATTTTTAAATATAATATAGTGAATATAATTTATATTTTAATAAAAAGTATTTACATGTGTTTAAAAGAAAAGTATTTAAACTATATTTAAATAATGAATATGTAATATGATAGGTAAAAATAAAAAAAAAAAAAGAAGAGAGAAAGGGAGGCATAAGATTTTTCACTTCTTTATTTAAAACACTATTTTCTACGCCTTTTATAAGCTCTCAACAACTACATGATGTAATATTGTAGCACATAGTTCCGTTTGAGAGTAAATTAACCAAAGTTCACCAGTCCTGGAGACTAATATAATCCTTAACTTCTGGCAAATTCTGTCCTTAATATTGGTAAAAAGAAAAAGAAAAATGCCCATCACATTCACTGGTCTAGCTCTAGAATTTTCCACGGCCTAAATTGGCCTCAATGGGTCTAAAATACACACTCGCAATGTGGACTGAATCGCTAGCCAAAATGTCCCCCAGTTACAAACTTTTACTGTAGAAAGCAACCAACTTCTTGACAAAAAAGGGCTGGCTTTGTACCAACAGAAGAACATTTGGAGCAACCCTTAACCAGGGCTTACGAAAAAAAAAAAAAGATCACAATCAAGACTGAGGATCTCTCTATGTGATTACATAAGTACAATGACATGCAAATAATCTCAGACTTCATCCCAAGTCTGAAAAAACACTACCCTTTTTCTGTCTTGATTGTTTAGGGGACGTAATTTCATGTTTGGTAATTTTGGCTTGAAGTTGCGATTGAGGAGAGGTCAAAAGATTGATGAGTATGCTGATGGATTATGGGCCGTCTGATTCCCTCTCGAGGACACGGTGCCGGAGCGGGATGTGCGATGAATGTCGGGACTTCCTCTCCAGGCATCAATACCGACACTCCTCTCGCATATACTGTCATCTGAACAAACAAAACAACCAGCAAAATTTACACAAAAATTCCCAAAAATTGAACATAGTTGCTAGTAACAAAGAAGGTAAGGTAGGGCTGTTCGTCGAATATTAACCGGCGGTTTTGATCGATTTGGTTTCCGATTAGTTTTCCGACCACAAAGTGAATAAAGAGATTAAAGAAGAACACGGTAGTCACTAAAGAAAAAAGAGAACCAAATTGAATAAGTGTTACTTTTCAAGCATGCAGTGTTTGGCCGGTTTCATAATCCAACTTTATGATATATGATGATTATAATTATTATTATTTTACCAAAGAAAAGGTAAAAGCAGTTAAGAAACCGCTGCCACACAGGGGACATGGCTTTTACTTTATTTTCCTTACACCACAAGAATTTGACATAAAGAATATTACCGAGGATACAGACATTTATTAGAATAATTCCTCCCTTTTAAATAGTGTACTTTCCATATGAACTCTTGTCTCCAAAATTTGCTACCCTTACCACAAATCAAGGATTTTCTCCCACCAGAAAGGGGATAATTAAGTTTGAAAATTTTTGCAAGGTCACGACTCCTTGTTATGGTGACACGTGGCATGTGACACAAAGAAAATGTAGCTAGCTAGACATAAGCCAAGATCACGAGTTGTACAAATAGCGAAATATTGAGACGACAAAATGAGTTGGTTTTGGCCTTTTTAAGGCTTATAGAAAGATATAGATAATGCAAATAAAATGCATGTGGAATACGTTTAGTCTAGAGAACATAATGTAGCAGTGGTGTATAATATATAGTTCCTTGTTGTCGCATTGGTCCTCTCAGCATGTGCTCAATTTTGCCGATAGTCAATGACTTGCATCTTACACCACAAAGCTACTCTATGAAAATTCTCACCACCATTTTGTCTTGACATGTTGTAGCATATATATGTGTAACATGTATTTAATGATTCAGGAAAAACCTTGGGATGATCATGTTTATATGTACAATTTTATTTCATACCATAGGTACTTGCTGTCTGAAAAATATCCGAACAATGTTACGTACGTACTTGATAAATATAATTGATAATTTTGTAGTAGACCGAGAGAGAAAAAAAAAATCTTGAAAAAGCTAATGTATATCCTAACGAGTCTCGAACTCATGACCTTTTTTTTTTTTTTTTGAGGTGCTAGTTAATCATAATATTTGTGTGTGTATATATGTTTATATATATAGTCTCATCGATGCCCTATGACAATTTTGAGCACCTAAGATTCAATTAGTATTCAATTTGGATGAGCTCGGCGCAAATTATGGTTGGAATCTTTCATGACACTTGAGACAAAGCCAGATGATGATCATGACGTTTGGTTCTCTCATGATCATCACTCACTAGCCCTAAACAACGAAAAGTGATATATACATACAAATATATAGCCAACCATTTTTTTTTTTGGGATACACTAATCTGTCGCCTACGAGTGTATTCACATATGTATATATATGGACAAAAAACTGTGGCGAAATTAAATAAAAACAGACATGGATATCGAACATGCTTATTTGTCAGACTAAACATTGAATATAAAAGACAAAAGCCAAATATATATTACCAGTATAATAAGTGCTGAGTATAAAAAATTATGCAACTTTAATGTTTTATATTACGATCGATTGCATATGATAATCAAGTATTATGATTCCGAGATCTCAAAAATCAAATTAAGTTGCGTTAAAGTGCCGTTGTAATATACTTTTTAAGAGTATAATAATGCCAATGCTACATAATGCAACCCACTATTGAAAACCTAAAAATCATCCCCAGTCATCTTCTATATGGGGATGAGGAATTATTTTAATTCAATTTGGTCTGACATGTACTTCAAATTCCAATGCAGTAGGTGACAAGGAGATAAAAAAAAAAAAATGGATAGTGATTCAGAAACAAGAAGAACAGTGTAAAAACTTTTTTAAGCTGGAAAAAACCTTTTAATTTGAAGAATGTTATAATCTTCTCAAACCAAGATTATTTTTGGCTATGAATTTTGGAATATTAATTAGAGATTAACCTTGTGGTTATGAGTAGTGTACTAGCTAATTGATCATAAAAGCCATACAAAATGAATGGTCTGCCAAGCAAGCTAAGAAAAAGGTTTTTTTTTTTTTTGGTTAATGATAAAGCTAGTTGCTATGGAATCCTGTGGAGTGTGGGTTTGCATATAGAATGATTGGTCTCTTATCAGCCTTTTTGACTGCATGCTGCTAACTTTTTACTAATCTTTCTGAAACAATCAATTTAAATGGAAACAATAAGGGGGAAAAAAAAAAAAGTACAATAGTCACACAATTATCTATAATTATTCCCAAATAGAGAGGAACAGTTTTCTAGTACTATATATGTGCAGGCCACAAATTAGTGAAGCCACTGATTTCTTTCTTTCTTTTTTGTGTTTGTGTGAAAATATATATATATATATAGATATGTATGGAAATTAAGTCACGCAAGTTGAATAGCTAGTAAGCATTATTACCCGTGAAAGCAAGATGGGCAAATGAACCGTATCAACAGAAAAAGAGAAGCAAAAAAGTTAAATAAGCTAGTAAAAATATAACTCCAATTTTTTTTTTCACATCATTTACCACCCCGTGAAAAAGAAACCCAAAAAGAAAAAGAAAAAAAAAAAGAGAGAAAGAAAAGTTGATGAAGAGAGATGAGAAAAATTAGAGAGCGTACCTTGGGAGATAGATAGTCAAGCTTTCCATGGCCATAGGTCATCTGTCGTTCGAGGTCCAAACGAGTCGTCGTTGGAGAAGAAGCTGAGGAGGGTGATGAAGTTGATGATCTTGACCTGAGAAATTTCTCAAAGATTGCCATGAGAAGAAACATTGATATCAGAATAGCAGTGGCCACAAACCCAAACGAAACCGCGTTTACCGAGTTATCCACGTGCCTCCAATACTCCTCTCTCTCTGCATTATTACTATTCTCCAAAGCCGCCATAACTGGCTCTACCGGAGCCATGCCTCCCCATCTAATTACTTCATCACCTCCACCCCCCATTTCCACTCAGGACACCTATAAATATATATATGTAATAGCCTATATATATATATCTTCTCTTACTAGCATATATATTTGTACATTTTTTGTGGCCAAGAAAACTTCATGACGTACATGTTGAGGAGAGGGATGTGTTATGAATGAAACTTCTTCTTGAAACTTAAGTGGGTGATATAATACCGAAAAATCTTGTAAAGACCAAAGCGAAGATCGAGGGGAGAGAGAGAGAGAGAGAGAGAGAGAGAGAGAGAGATGACTGGAGGTTGAAAAGATGGCTGTATTATAATGAAGGTAGAGCGTAATGTATTCGGTCACCTTGCCTATATAGCTTTATGTGATGTCCTTTAAAACATGATATAAATAATGAGAGCTAGTGGTTAAAAGGGTGAGCCAAAGACAGAATCCTTTCGTCAAGACTTTTTTCATTTTCGTGTTTGACACAACAAAAGTCACGACACAAGATGCCGAAATTAGTAACCTTGAATTATTACTAGCCTTTTTTTCCTTATTTTTTGTTTTTTAGTTCTTTTTCCTTCACAACTTCAATGCACCTTCCTCAAGTGAAAATCAGTGGACTAACCAAGTGATTCACGTAAAAACTTGTTACATGGACGGTTGTAATTCACCACAATTTCTGATGAACCTGTCCATTATTATATTGTTGTTGTTATTATTATTATGTAATGACATGTTAATGAACCGTCAGCGTCGTGGTCGATGACCATCAGACCAAAACTCTAAAAATTACGTGCACGAGGGACCCGATGGGAAGATGTGTAGCAGATACCGCTCAGTCGTTTGTGGCTGTGGCCTGTTATTGTGGGCCACCAACTGAGGTCAGATAATGGTCAGAAGTGGGCCAAAAGCCCCGTGCGAGCTTGGGCCCATGTGCCAGCACCTTCTCTCCCTCTCCTCTCTCTCTCTCTCTCTCTCTCTCTCTCTCTCTCTCTCTTCGCCGGTCAGTCCTGGCTTAATCATCTTTCTCTTCTTTTCATGTTTTTCCATCTTTCCTTTTCCTTGTCAATTATTGATGTACATATGTTTTTGATAAGTCGATTACAATTTTTTTTTCCTAAAGCTGTTAGTATTCTCGTGAGTATTCCAACACACCTTTTCCAAATAAAGGTTTTGACTAACTAGTAACTACTAACGTTTAGTTACTATTTATTAAGAAGAAAATGTTACTTAATCCGATGGCAATACATGCGTACCGGGACAGATCGGATTTCCCATGACTTTCTCGATCCAAAACATGTTTTTGTTTCTTTTATTATTTTCAAAAGGCGAGAATATATATATATCTATATATATATATATGTACACCATACACTTCAAATGTTCCCAATGTTGTATTTTTAAATCTTTTATTTCATATTAAAACTATACATTTCCACTATTAAATGTTTGTAATCAACATTTGTACTGATTGCGTCCTTTAAAGATTATCATCAACTTGTTTACTCCAAGCCTCACAACTTATAAACTTGATATTTAGGTTGTCAACTGGTGATTAACCAAAGACAGTGTATAGATTTGATGTGAAAATTAAAATATCAGAGTAAGTCCTTTTACTCTAATTTCTGCCCCCTGCTATTACTAAGGATTTTTAACTATTGTCACTTCCAATAGAAGGTTGTAGCCATAGCCAGTCTGGCCTCCTAGCTAGTGCCTAGTGATATCGAGCCACCACTGCTACACCCATAGGAATAAATAACGGACTTTAACCCTTTCCTTATTCATATTAAGTTACTATTACATTTAAATACAATATAATTTTCATCAAAATATAAAAATATTTCATTTAAATATCAATTATATCACATTTTAAATCTAATATAATCATTATTTGTTATTTTATTTTTTCTATTACTTTTACTAATCACATTACATATTCTATTTCTTTCTCCTCTTTTTTCTCTCTACTTTTATCCATCACATTACATATTTATTATTAAAATATAATTCAAATACAATATAAATACTTTTACATTCAATGCATTTAAATATAATGCGTATACCAAACAGAGCTTAAGCGACAGTTTTTTAAGGTGGTGTTTGGAAGGCCAAAAAAAAAAAACTTCCAAAACAATTTTTTTTTACCTTAATATCACTTTTTATTATTCATATCTTCAAAACGTTATAATAAATTTCAAATTTTAAAAATCCATAACTTTGTGTGTAAAAATTCAAACTAGATGAATTTTTTTTTAAATTACATAAAATTTTGAAATAAAAGAAACAATATTCATATTGATATTTATTTTTAAAATTTTATATCTTTTCACTTAAAACAATTTTTTTCCTCAAACATATTTTTTAAAACAACTTTTTTTCAGCTTAAAAAAAAAAATCTCCAAAAAAGCATACAAACACCCACACCCTTAAAATATCCGTCGTCTTAAGGCCATCCAAAAACTCGCCTCAGATATGATATTAGAAAAGCCGTTGTGAAAAGGCATGTTTCAACCAACATTAATTGTTAAAACAAATGTGGTTTTCCTTGGTCTGATAACCATATATAACCTGCATCGAAGCTAAGGCTTGGGACACTGTTGGCCTTGCTCTGGCCCTAAAGTTGATTTGGTCGTGGACCTCTTTAAAAAATCAGAAAATGGTGTAGTTGTATCAATCAGCCTTCTAGGATTGATCAACAGGAAACTAACACGACCATAGAGAAAAATTGGACAGAGATTGTTGGAAAAAAAATCAGTCGCAGTTAAAATTTCAGTTAAAAGTAATTCTTTAATCCGCACTCTTTCATTTTGAAATCAAAGACATGTCCTGCATGGAATGAAAATGAACAGATAATTTTGGTTGGATATGACTCTTTTGAAAATTAATCTTGAAGCGGCTAGTGCACCGATTATAAAATATTGTATACTTTACTTAGAGATTGAAATTGTTGTTTCGGGTTTTTGGGATAAGTTGATAGCTTTTGATATTTCAAGAAAAACAAAAAAAAAAAAAAAAAAAAGCCCGAAAAGAAATTTTTGTTTAGTTTATGTTTTGTTTGCTTACGATATTTTTTCTTATATTTTCAATAAGTTTTTAGTAATTAAAAAAAATATATTATATATATTATAATAAAAATAAAATACAAGATATACTAACATGGAATACCCGGCTGTACTTTCTGCACTTGTACAAACAAATACAAAAGAAAAAAGTAGCAAAATTGAGCTCCTATATTCTTATTTGATCTTAGAAGATATGGTGGTGATCGGAAGTTCCTATAACGAATTTGTCCTTGTCTTAGTGTACGCCACTACTAAAAGTCTAAAACCACGGTAACGCTAGACAAAAAGGAGACAACAGTACACGAGACAAACTACCACAAATGGTTACATTTATCAGGGGATTTGTGGTTCTCTACCAACACAACAGTGGCTACAAAGCTCCTTCTCACCTTCCTGTTCCACCGCCCCAAAGCTCCTCCATCCACGTCCCTCCCTGCTTGCCGACGTGTCAAACACGTGGACAGCCGATATGGACCTCGCTATCTCTCCCGGCTTCCGATGGCCCACAAAGAAATAGAGGTGGGTCCCGATTGGTGCCATGGTAAGATAAAGCCGTCGCATCGGAGGCCAATTTGCCCCCGTGGCATTCGACGTGGAGACGGGGGATGATATGGGCTCAAAGTAGGACCCATCAACCTCGTTCCATATCCCAACTTTCCCATCATACACCTCAATATGCCCTTTCCATGCATTTAGACAATCCCCAGAGCTGAAAAGCTTGTCCCCAACCGCCACTATTTGATTAGGTGGAACGTCCAGTTGCCACATCCCAACCACAAGGTTCCACGTGGCATGCTCACGGTCATACACCTCAGCAGAACACCGCTCTTTGACCGCAAAAGAGCCCTCCACGCCACCAAAGCCTCCCACCACGTGGACCTTCCCCTGCCATGTCACCGCCACGCATTTGTACCGCGAAGTGGTCAAGTCGGGTAGCGGCTCCCACGTGTCGACCTCGGGGTTGTAGACCTCGGCCGACGCCACCCCTCTGCCGCTTCCCAAGGTGCATTTTCCGCCGGCGACGTAGATTCTGCGGTCGCAGACAGTGCATGCAAAGTCAAACCTCGGAACCCTCATCGGCGAGCATTCGGACCACGTGTTGGTACGCAAATTGTACCGCAAGACCGAGGCACGAACCTCGAGTTCCCCTTCTTCGACGTCGGGATCTTGTTGTGCTGTCACGATCACTTTCCGGCAGATCAGCTTTCCGCCGACGACGTAAATGGAGTCGCCGACGGCGACCATGGAGAATCCCTTGATGACGTGGTTGTCCATCAGTCCCGGAAGCGAGGTGAGACGTCGCCACGTGTCGTTGGAAGGGTCGTAGCAGTCTATCCAGTTTGACATGGTCAATGCGTTGGGACCGTCCTTGCCGAAAAACGACATGTAGATTCGAATGCCCGACATAGGGTTTGTAATAATACGAGGACGCACTAATTCTGAATTGGGAGAAAAAGAACCCATAATTATGAATGCTAATAAACCAACAATCTGTATTATAGGGACTAAGATAAACTATGATTAGCTGAAGTGAGGAAAATGGGGGAATTTGAAAATGAGGCCGAGAGATGAATATATAGAGAGAGGGCTGAGGGGGGGAACGGAGAATACGAGAGGAGGATCATTTGTTGGTATCGAACCATCAAGTCGGTGAGAAGAGAGAGTAATTAAGGTGAAAATCCTTTTGGTTTTTCGGAGCTGTTACCTAAGAAATTTTCTTGTTCTGCTGCAGCCTTTTATTTATTTTTTTAATAATCTTTTCGTAGATATATAATATAGTAGATCTTCATATATTTATATATCCCATGGATGTGACAGATTAAGAGACTGAATTTGAATCAAAAAGGGGAATAATATTATCTCGCGTAACCATCGTTAGTGAACTATTTTTTACATTTAATTGTGAAAGTTATCTCTCTCTCTCTCTCTCTCTCTCTCTCTATATATATATATATATAAATATATAAGAACATGATTGAAGGGATTTTCAGAGTTTTTAATATCTTTGCATATATGAACGTATATATACATGTGTTGAATTATATGTGTGTATGTACAAGAAAATACTTTTGTTGAGAAGAAAAAGAATATGCATACGATAGTTACGTATCAGTTGAAGCTGGTCTTTTCAAGATAATTAGATAAGGCCATTGATTCAGCGATCAGTCCATGCTCATTAGAACAGATCAGGACCCAAAATGTCATGCACCTATAAAGGATATCCAAAAGGCAAAATAAATACCAAGTAGCCCGTTTATCTACTATATATATATATATGCATCTTTAAAATATATAAACGAGGCAACTCAAGATTTAATTCTCTTTCCGTATGCTTCCACGTGTCGTTTCAGGTTTTTTCTTTTTCTTTTATTTTATTTTATCTTTCCTGTTCTCCCTTCTCCGATTCATCTTTTAAGAGCAGGAGCCAAAGTATTCATCTTTTATCTTTTATTTCTTTTCTCTCTTCTCTCCTGCTCTCCATCTTTACTTCTTCTCCCAAATTTTCTTAACTGAATATCGAATCCCAAGTAAATTTATTAACTTTGAGACTTTGGTTTTCTTTTTCTTTTTCTTTTTTTAATCTGATGATTTTATATGTTAAGAAGGTTAGCCTAAAACTCCCTTTTATTTGTTTGGAAAAAAATTGTTTTGCTTGAAAATAGACACGTGGAGGTATTCATATAGTTGATTGGGTGTGGGGAAAGGTTCATAGAGTGCAAATGGAAGGATAAAATGGAATCTATTTGCAGGTGCTTCTATGTTCTTAACGTTCTTATAATGTTTTTTTTCTTTTTTTCTTTTGTTCAAACCTTCATGATAAGAGAACTGCCGTTTTTTTATTTTTAATTTTATGAATTCGCAATATAAAGCTAACAATGTTTGTTTGTGCTTTAACTTACTGTTTAGTTGAGGTTGTTAGGTGAGAAACTGAGAATTATGGATTGACATCCCTTTTTCCTTGTTCTTTCATTTTATATTTTTATCTTTTAGTCTGCCTAATGAGTGATAACCAGCCAAAATTTTCTGATAAATTTGGAAGTATTAATCTCGTGGTGGGGGGAATTATTGGTCGGTGGTATCTAGATGTAGAGGATTGGAAGAAACGTACTGAGTTAGTTTGTGTAAGAAATTAAATTGCTTTCCTTTATAGTAGCATTGCTAAAGATATAAGAGAATGCAATGACAATTATTATTGCCATTCAATGCTAATGAGGAAAAGTGAAGGAGGAAAGAAGAACAGTTGAAATCAATTAAAGGCTAAGTTCTGCAATTTATAGCAGTACTGATTTTTCTAATGGAATTTCTTAAATTATGATAATTGACCCAAATTGTTGAAGTTTGCATAGAAATTAGGTTTGTGGGATTGCTTTAGAGAGGTGGTACCACGTTTAGTAGTTCTTCAGTTAGAAATACGCAGTAATCTTTCATGTTTCGACGTGTAACTGGCTGTTTCTTTTTAATCATGTTACTATGAGTAGATTTTGGTCTATGCCTTTGGTGTAGACACACCGCATTGTTCAAGCTTTATGGGAAAATTCAAAATTGATAAGATTAAAGCAAAAGTTGAAGAATTCTTAGTCTTTGTTGGGCATACCTATAGTTCATTGCCCAAACCTGGTATGTGCTGTAGGAACAAAGATGCATTGTTATTGATGTTTACTTTCTGGTTTAGGATGTTTCCTATAGTGTTAAATGCCAACAATGACCCTTTTATTCCGTATGTTTTCATGGAGATTGTTGAGTTCATTGTTGTTTTAGAAACTTATGCACAATATCAAGTAATTGGTCAGTGTTTTCGTAGAAATATTACATGGTTGGAAGAGATGAGGACGACATGTTGATGTGTGTTAAAATTCGATAGGACGGAGCCTTCTGAGATAAACATTGTCAAAGATCTGACTACTTATTCAAAACAGGGATGCTATGAGCTTTTGAGGTGGATACATGAAGGAAACAAGGCAGTGGGTAGACTTAAACTTATCACAGTTTGTATGGAATGGTTGGTATGATCTGTTTTGCATGTTTCAAACTTTATATACAAGTAATTTTCCCTTCATTTTTGGACTAAATGTGTCATCTTCTGGTTCTAGGCTTTGTGAGATTTCTGGTACCTACATGCTTGTATCACTAAAAGAAGGAAGCTATGAGAAATTTGTGGCCATTAAATATGTGGAATTTTAAGAGCAAGATGATTCTAATTCTAAATTCTGTTGTGCGGTCGACTTACCTTATTTAAAGGATGAGAACATGTTTTTGGTCCATTCAGCATATAAACGCAATATGTATATGGTACTTTGAGAAATAAGAGAATGGCATCTAGAACTAGACATCCCCTAAATGTACTTAGAACTGTGTTATGTTGTGGTAATACTTTTGGTTTGAATTTAATTGTCTAGGTCAAACAGTTTTGTTTCGGTATGATCTTTAGCAGTGGTAACTTCTACGCTCTGGGCGTAGATTTTTTATATTAATTGATAAATCTTCAACATGAAGATTCTAACGTATGCTTTCGCATCCAAATTCGCTCACGTTTTGGTATATTTCCTATACTGCTAATTTATAGGTAAAAACTCCTTCGCTGTTGACATGTAATAACATGTTGAATGAGACAAGGTATCACTACTGCTTTAAGGGGGAAAATCAACTTTTTTCTGTGATTTCTCATTATCTTTTCCTTGTTGAATGAGACAAGGTATTCCTTTTTGCTAATATTTGTCTCTCTTTTTCACCTCGTTGGCTTTTGTTCATAAAGCTTCTAAATCATAATATTCAAGACCTCATTTGCCTTGAAAGTAAATTTTTACAGTCAAGTGTTTGGTTGGCTGAGTCTCTATTCCTGTAGAATCTGTTTTACTGTCTCAACGCTTTAAGGCCTAGACTCTTACAGTTAATTAAAAAGAGTTTTGAACTTTCATCTGACCATTATTTTTTTTTAAAGATCTTGGTTCTATGCTTCCATTGAAATTAAGCTAGACATCCGTGAAAGAATACTGAAGAGTAAGACTTGTGATTCGGTGAGTGAACTGATAAGAGCATTTTGTTTCAGTTTGTTGATAGGTGTATTTTAAGTAATATCTTCATTTATGCCTAATGGTCTTAAATGACATTGTTGTAGCTCTTTGTTGGTTGTCTAATATATTTATACTATAATAATCTATGGATGTTTTTGTTCTTTTTGAGTGACAGATACATTTATACTGGCTTGTTTTCAAACATAAATTTAGAGGTCAGATTTGCACTAAGATTCTCAAGGGGTAAGAGTGTTGCTACTATGATGAGATTTCATTGTTGCGAAACTTTTATTTATTGTGAACAGATTCTTTGAGCTAAAATGTAAATGCTTATTTCTTGGCTTAGTATTTAATCAAATTTTTGCTTATAAAAAATTAATTAATAAGAGTTTTCGTGGTGTACTATTAATTTGATTTTTGTTTTTCTATTTGGCTTTTTGTTTAGGTGATTATAAATTGTTGATTCAATAAATCATGTAAATATTCAGGGATAAAAATACTCGACTTTCTCGCTTGCTTCTCATCTCTATCTTGTCCAAATTCAATCAACCAAAAACAGAAAGTTCAGAAATGTATACGCTTCGGCCCAAATAATAGAGCTAGAACAATCCTCTTATATATTTTATTGCATTTCTTCAAATATATATTCTTTTATTTGTTAGATGAACTTTTTTTATTTTCCATGTATCATGGCTCTTTAGGGTAACAAAAAATCGTGATAAATTTAATCTGGGAGGTATAATATTTTCATTTTTAATGCCATCTTTCATTACAAGTCTATCTTTACGGTTTTAGAGATATTGAGATACGTCTGATCCATGTAGAATAGATTTTTATTGTGGCGGCCCGCCCTGCTGTGGAGGCTCTACAGTGCTATTATAGTCAACTCTGTAGTTAACCGCAATAGTATACAGGCCTTTAGGGGTCGTCGGCAATCATGCTGTACTTGAAAACTGTTTGCTAATTTTGCGGAATAAATTTTTTTTCTTAATATCATAAACTGTTCGAAAATGTGATAAGGAAATCATGTTAACAAAATAACATGCACATGAATCATGATTTCCCTATCACATAATCTTAACTTGAAAACTTGTTCTTTTTGAAATTACATGTTCTAAATTTCAAAACTATACAGCGGAAGACTAATGGTGACCACAATCCCTCGCTCAAATCTCCCTGGCATGTATATACCTTGTCCGTCGTCCATCGTATATTACTGGTGAATAGGTCTCTTACCTGCAACATGTGAACAAACTGTTGAGTTATGGGCTTAATAAGTTCAAACATAAAACATGTATCATGATATGCTGTACTGCTGTGCTCATGCATGAAACTAGACTCTGTAAAACATGCTTGTGGTTGAAAGATTAGTCTTAGGACATTATCTGATATTAAGTTCTGGTTTTGAGCCCCTGATTGGTCGTGCCGACATGTTAGCATAACTGGGAGCGGTACTTTAGTGTTGACCTTCTCAGTCTTAACTGGAGCTAAACATGAAAACCTCCCCGTGGGTCGAGAGGCCGATACACCAATAACTAGTTTAATTACCATCTTACTGGAGTTCCAATTGGATAGCATACTGATTGCCCCTACAGTAGGAACCTATTACATGATTTATTGGGGTGTGAGTTTTTATAAACACACTAAGGTGCCTTGTGCATCTACATGCTTTCGTGTACCTGCTACCTGTCTGACATGTGTACTTGAAACATGAAATTCTACATGCATGACATGAACTGAGCTGAGTATCGTGATGCAGACAATCAATGTCTAACATACACGTCATACAACATACATAACATCATAATATAACAAGATTGTCCACGTTGCAGTCAGGATAATGCTTGAACTTACAGAAAGTCAGCTAGCGTGAGTCTCTACTGCTCTGGGACTGCTGTATCGGAGTCTCTGGCTTGAACTCCTATAAAAGAAATAATCACTGATTATTTCCAATATTCATCTTATACTAGAAACATGGCAAAACATGAAATTTCTATTTTCATACTCTTTTTTTTTTTACTTTGGCTTCGGACATGCCCTCCTACACGGGCGTGTCTCTGGCCGTGTACTCTTATGGACTTACGTGCCTGGCCGTGTACTTTGTGGAACATAGCCGTGTAAGCTTACACGGTCACCTACACGGCCGTGTTTCTGGCTGTGTTTTCCTGCTATCTAACATGGTCTGCTACACACCCTTCCTATGACCGTGTGCCCCTTGACATGGCCCGATATACGACCGTGTTCTTGACCGTGTACCTCTCAGGTTTGAATTTTCTTACAACACGATCGTGCATGTGAGCATGTTCCAGGCCGTGTACTGAACACGCCCGTGTTCATACCAGAATCAAGATTTTGGGTCCGAACTGCTCTGCTCTGATTTTCTAAGGCTTTTATGGCCTTTGTTCTAGTTCTTACACTCAAAATCGATCTTAATAAGATCGTTTGAGATATAGACTATATTTCTACTATCACAAATCCATGATTTCATAAGCAAAATCTTACATTTTGCTTTTACATCTTTCTTAACTCAATATTTTGAAAAATCTGAACTTTCTTGAAGAAAACTCACGAAACTTGGTTTTCTACACCATCAACTCATGGATTCGTGTTTTAAAATAACTAGACTCGAACCATGTTTCGATTTTAACCGAAAATCTCAACACGATTTACTCACATTCTCTTTTTTTCCACTCAAAACCCCAGATTTTTACCCGAAAAATGTGAGAAAACGAGAGTTTTCTTGCTTTGAAGCTTGAGAGCTTCTTGCTGCTGATTCTTGGCTGAATGCTTGATCAATCTGCTGCTTGAAGAGAAAAATCCGAGCTTGTTGGATTTCCCTTCCTTTTCTCTTTCTTTCTCGATCTCTTTCTCTTTCTCTTTCTCTTTCTGCCGTTTCTTTCTTTCTCTCTCTCTCGGCTACTTATTTTTGCAGCTCAAACCCAAGTGAATTAATTCACTTGAATTAACTTGGGCTATTTAGCTTAAGGCCTTCCACGTGCCTCACACACTCTCACTTTCTTTTAAATTTTTCTTTAAAGAAAAATAAGCTTTGTTTGGCTAATCTTGGCCATTGATCAATGTGGCTTACTTGTGTGCCATTGATCTCTTAATATGCATTTTTCACATACTTTTCTATTAAATTTTAATACATCTTAATTTGAATTAATGCCTAGCTTTTAAACTATATTCATTAATTCATTATCAAATTTTGATTAAAACTCAGTTAATCAAAATTTTCCTCTGCTCTGTATTCTATAACATGTCTCACTATAAATGTACATTTATTTACATATCTTATACAAAATTTTCTGAAAGTGACAAGTTTCTCGGTTATCACATTTATTATATGAAACCATCGTTTCTTTTAAATATATGCTTATACATTACCAAGGATCATACAATTGATGGAAGTTTGATTCTTCTTTTACAGCAAACAAACAATTAGCTTCAGGCATCATTATCTGTCACAAATTTTAGAACATACATTTTCTTGAACATGTATTCACTACTATCTGAAGCTAAATTTTAAACATAAGCTACAATTCCTTCACAATTCTGCATTCAAGTGAGTTTATTTTGAAATTGTATCTTCATCTTGACGTACCGTGATCATTATTTTTCAAGTATACATTTAGTTTATCAAATTTTTTAATTCTTAAAATAAATTGATGTAGAAATTGAGGAACATATAAAAAAGAACCAAACCAACAGCTTGCAAAGATGGGCACAAACTCTTTTGCAAAAGCTTCATGTTGATGAATCCTTATGAAGTAGTTCTAGCAGATTTTTTTCGAAACTGTACCTAGCTTGTAACTAATGTTTTAGAAAACCAGATTTAACACTTTCTAGATACATTGTTAGTAAAATAAATATCAAGCCTTTTCTTTTTGTTTTATATTTCAGTTCATAAAACTTTCTAAATATCCAACCATGAGTTAGTAAATAATCAGCAACGATGTGTAGTATTTGAATATATGAGTGTATCATGTGAAAATTTTAGTTTGAGATTGGTCATATATGTAGAAGTATTATCACGTTACTCAGTTAGAATTCACGTTACCCAGTTAGAATTTTTTGTTACAAAAGTGTTTAAAGTTTTTAAGTTTTAGCTCTCGTTTCAAGATGATCAACTCTCAACAAGATTTGTCATTAGCCTTGTAACATATTGATGTGTTTATGTAATTTTATGTAAGTGAGGAGAGGATGGACGTGATTATTTTCTTTAATTTCTTAACTTATGGGGATTAACACACAAGTGTTAATACGTTGTTAGACATAAATATCGAAATTCTTAAGAATATATTATTTTTGTTGTTACTTATTAGTGTTCATCATTCACAATAAGAAACTGTCAAACTTTCAAATTGAATCCTTAGACTTCCCAAAAATCAAATAAAAAAACAAACAAAGCTCAACTTAAAAATGCAAATAAAACTCAATTCAAACATAAATAATTTATTAGAAACTAAATAAAAAGAACACACATTGTGTGGAGCATGTTCTCCAACTAATATATATAAAAGGGAAAGTGGAGTACTGTACATTTAACATTTCATCCAAAACGACGAATTGTTTTGGACGAAAATGTTTTTATTTTATTTTCATTTAAATCCCTTTTGTTATTTTTTGTCGTTCTTAAGTTTTTTTTCCCCTTTTGGCCCATTTTTTAATTTTTTTTATCTTAATCCTTTTTTGTATTGGTCAATTTATTACATTTTAGTTTTTTTTTATCTATTTAATCTTTTTGTTGTGTCTCTTTTTTTATTTTTTATTTTTTTGGTTTTTTGTTGGTTTTTTTAATTTTTATGTATATTTCTTTTTAATTTTGCCCTATTTAGATATATTTATCAAATATGTCCAACATGTGCAACGCACGTACTGTTGCCTATACTTAAGACTAGTACATCGAGAAAGGAGGGCGTGCCCTTTTAAATTTTGCACTTCAACCACAAAAAGACAAGGTTATTTTGTTCTTCAACTTCTACTTGCAACAAATTTATTTTTCGTGCTTCATTTTTTTTTTCTTTTTCTTTTTCTTTGTAATTTTTCTTATCTTGTTGTTTCACAAATTTATAGTTGCACTTCAACTAGATATTGAATCAATCTAGTAACTAATATTTTTTTTATTCTTTCCACTTAATTAAATGAAATGGTCTAGATTCATACATTACCTTTTTTTTTGACACCTTCACCTCCACTTAACAACTTGTAGATCTCATCATTATTTTAGTTTCTTTCCATTTTTACTATATATTTATATCATGCAGAAAATTCATCACTCCTAATTAAGTTAAGTGTTATAGTAATATTGACTTAAACATTTTTTTGTTAAAGTTATATCCTTTGTCATAAATAATAATAATAATAATGAACAAAGTATTAGAAGAACAAAAAATGCTTATATTCTTATAAAAATTATTTCTTCATAGGTAATTTTTTTTAAAATAAAATAAGGTGAACTAAAATTTTTTTTTTCTTCAAGCACTTATAAATATTTCAAAAAAATTACGACATGGAGAAACATGTGGTAAATTATATAAGTTTGGAAAATTTTAGTTTACACAATCTATATTTACAGAAAAAAACTTTTAGTGGTTTATAAAAATATATATATGATTTTTTTTTAATTTCATCAAAAATATTATAAAGGATTGCATAAAAATAATACAATATTTAGAGATATTATTATTAATAACAAAAATGAAGAGTGGTTGCAAGCATAACCTAATAGTAATTCCATACTTGATCCTATTATAAGTTGAAAGGTTTGAATCATCTCACTCCTAAAATCCAAAAAAAAAATAAATAGATAAATAAATAAAAGGGAGAACCAGTTCTATTTTAATATTTTTAAGAAATAATTATATTTTAATCTAAATCTAAATATACTTAAAATGAAAAAAAATCCTTCAAAAATAAAAAATAAAACAAAAAAAATGCACGTTCTTTGGACGTGCGTCAAACCTAGTATAATTAAGAAGAGCCTAAAAAAGTCGAAATATCTCTTTGTTCATGTCCATATTCACAGTTTATACATACACATGGACACACACACACACATATTTGCTTTCTCTGCATACTTGTAACTAATTCTATTTTTATATCAGATTATTTCCTGTGGGCTACAATGGAATAAGTTACATATAAAAAAGTTGTTTGTGTTTGTTATACTCTTAATCCTCCTTCAGCTGCGAAGTGTTTGCTGTTGTAAATGAACTACAAGGACTGTCCCTTTCATCCTTTAAATTTGTTAAACTAGCCCCAGTAATTCAAAGTTCAACAAAAGAATGATATTGACTGGTTCTTCAATTAATTGCTCAATTAAGCAAGAGTGCTAGAGAATAGAGTGTGTGAGACGAAACAAACAACAACACTGTTAGCACAGGATAATTTAAAATCCTAACAGATTGGACCAAGTGTCAAATATGTAAGCTGCTGCGAAGTGTAGGAATCTGGTGTTTTCCTGGGTATAAAGGAGCATATTTCTGTCTTACTTATGTGGTTATTATATGGAGCTGTCCCCGACTGCCAAGAACAACATAAGATTCATCAAACAACTGAGCATTTTTTCATTGCCTGTGCGAGCTTATGGAAAGTTGTTTCTTTCCCCTCCATCAATTTTGCTGAAAGGACAACAGCCAAAATGCATATAATATACAAGAAGAATACACTAATTAATACCATGTATCGACTTTTACCTATACACTAGAAGGAAAGAAAACGAAACAAGAGGGAGAGAGGAAAAAAAAAAAAAAACTGAAGAGATAGAAGCAAGGACAGAAAAGATTTTATTTAGTAATTTTTTAGGAGTCAAAGTTTACTCTCCACTCTTCTCTCCAATTTTGAAAAGATTAAAAAAGTGGGTCCAACAAATAATATTTTTCACTGCCATTTTCCTTTCATTCCAATCAAACATCATAGATTCTCAATTTCCACTCTAAAATCTGATCACCTTCAATTCCTTTCCCTTCCCTTCTCTTCATTTTTTTTTAAAGAATATTCTTCCTTTCTGTTTTCATTAACATAACATTTGAGATCACGGAAGTACTTAATCACATAGGCTGTTGAGCGAGTGTAGGACCTATGAACCCAATCTTCAAGCAAATAAAAAGATAAATAAAGTTCCAATCAAGTACAGAATATCACACACAACCTAGATTATCACCGGCCGAAAGATAACAAAGAAGTGGAGAACAATTATGACAATAAAGACAGTCTAGCTACTAGGCAAAACGAAAATGGAAAATTCTAGATGCCTTCCATAAAATTGGTTTTTTTTTGGAATATTTTCATATAAAAATTATAGATTATAGACATCTATTTAAGTTACTTCTTATTTTTCAAAATCAGTTATTTTATCCTTTAATATATAAAAAATTATTTAAAATATCATTTTCGTTAATTTAGAAATGAAAAGAATATTTTTAACGATTTTTTATATATCAAAAAGTATTTTGAATGATTTTTAACAAAATAGAAAATCAACTTGATTGGAAATATATAATTTTAAGGTTATTTATGAAAATAATCATTTCATTAACTTTTCATAAAATTTAAATTTTTGTTAAAATAATAAACATATATATATATTAGAGTCATTTGAAACAAATTTATATATATTAAAAAGCACATGACTGATTTTGACTGATTTTGAAAAAATAAGAGTTAATTTAAATACGAGTATATAATTTATGGACTATTTATAAAAATAATTTTTTTTAATTAAGTGATGACAATGATCAACGGAAATCCCAACTAGATAGAAGTACCATATATCCTGCACCAAACTTCTCGTTCTAATTTAATAAAATAAGAGAGAAAAAGAGATTGTTCTTATTGGACATATTTACATGCAAATTGACTCAAGTGAACAAACAAAAGCATGTGCAAATATTCCTTTCTTTCTACAACGACCCGACCTAACTTCATAGACATAATTACTTTCTTTTATCTGAACTTTATTTCAAAATTTCAAAAATTTTTTTATATAGCATAATTAAAATTTGGGCATATATTAAGCCTACTTATAATTCATAGCTTATGTAGAATTCATTAAAATTTATGACACTTATAAACAAACTTACAAAGCATAGTTTGGAAAATTGTTGAAACTATTAATATACATGAGATCATCGATAGACATATTCTTTACTTAGATTATAGCTTATGCGAAGTCTACAATCATTCTACTTTTTGTAAATTTAAAACCAAAAAGCATTTGTCATCTTTTTAACTTATTTATATTTAATTTAAAATGCTATAAAATTTGGGAACACACATTTATTTATACTTACTAATAATTTAAAAGATAATTTAAACTATATTTGAAATTCAATCAGAATCTTTAAAACATACATATATTAAATATTAGTTTGTACAACAAGTAAAAATAAACTTTATGTCAATATCCATCCTTTTTTTCTTCATATAAACCTTGTCTAACATGTAATTCATAACAATTCTTTAAAAGAACAAAAGAATTTTCTTTAAAGTGCTTAATAGGCTAACATGATTCCTGATATATTTTAAATTACTTTGGAACCATCGGCTCAGTGTGATTTTTTTTTCTTGGGTTCTATTGTTTTTATCGACACCGTTGTATGCTTAGAAACACCATCGGTATTAAGCACCATAACTAATAAAAGATGGACCCTACTTGGATTCACCTTCTATTAGTAGATGATGCTGTATCACTAATACTTTATAGCTATGCTCTTGTTTTATTTGTTTGAAATTGATTTATTTGGTACAAAAATAAAAATGAAAATAGTTGAAAATGATACGAAGATTGTTTTAAAAATTGTGTTTGGTTATACTTTTAGAGAAATTGATTTGGATATTAGAAAAATATTAATTTTATGATATATAAATATATATATGTTTCTGAAGAATGAAAACTATCACAAAATTTAGCAAGCGATAAAATTGTTGTATCATTGTTTTAAACTTTTTTTCTTCTTTAATCAGAAAAGCATTTTAGGCCTTCGTCAAAGTCGGTTATGGTCAAAACTGGTTTCTAGATCGGTGTCGATAATGAGGAACGGGGTCATGTTCACGATTAAGATGTATTGGGGTTGGGACTAACTTTTGTGGATCAATGTTTCGTAAATTTATTTGAAAGAGTGACAAACTTTATATTGTTTTAGAACATGGATTAAATTTGATACTACTTTCAAGGGAAAGACTCTTTCTAGAAAGAGAAAAAAAATATAAGGACCAATCATGAATTTAACTTTTTTTATTAAAAAAAAGACAATTACCAAAATGTCATATTTTTTATAGGATAAGGTTGTGATAAGGACCCTTTTATATTACCTATCGATATAGTTCTTTTTTAAAGCATCCAAATGTTATCTAATGGCTAAAATATTGTGTGTATGATAATTATTGAATGTTCTAGTTCATACTATCATAGAATGTGAAATTAAAAAAAATGAAAAAATGGTCAATTAGCACTTTGCCTTCCCCGACGAGGTCATCTTCATCAATTTTCTAGTATCACCCTTCCTTGAATAACCCTAAAATAACAATAATGCCAGAGTGGTTGAGAGGACCAAGAAGGAGGGAAAGAGAGGAAGGGGGTTCCCGATTGCTAGTGGAAGGTCACAGGGGGTGGTTGTTGGTGGAAGATTTTGTGTCCATTGAATTCCGTCCTCATCTAGTGACTTTTGAATACCTCCCCTGTCGAAAAATATAGCAAACACAATGGGTGGGCTAGAGCCAATCTCGTTGGGTGGGCTGGGATCGATCTTATTGCTGAGGTGGCTGGAGCTATTCTCGTCGTCAGGGGACTGGAGTTGATCTCCTCGCTGGGGGTTATCTTCTATTATTTTCAACTGTTAATTAATAAGGAATAACTTTATCAAAAAATTTGCATCCAATTCCTTTTTGATACGCCATTTGGGACTGACTTAAATGGTTGGATGTGTAGGTGTGTGAGAATGTAATCTAGGGTTCATATTCTTAATTTTTTATTTCTTAATTGTAACCATCTTACTATTGGTTTATTTGACTAAGTTTTTTAGAAGTTTCTTTTTGGTTGTTGAGTCTAAAAGCTAGTTCTAAAAATATTTAGATAACTTGTTATAAGAAGATCTAGTAGACGTTTGGGACAAGCTTTTTTTTGATATTGCATTTAAATGCAATGCAATTTTCCCTCAAATACAAAAACATTTCATTCAAATACCAATCATATCACATTTTAAATCTAACACAATCACTATTTATTATTTCACTTTTTCTATTACTTTTATTAATTACATCATATATTCCCTCTCCCTCCTTTTTTTCTCTCTACTTTTACCCATCACATCACATATTTATTATTAAAATACAATTCAAATACTTTTCCCCCAAACACACATTGCATTCAAATGCAATGCTAATGCTTTTCCTCCAAATACAAATTACATTCAATGTATTACATTCAAACGTAATGCAAATGCAATAGGTTAACCAAACGAACCCCTAGTCTCCATAAGAGCTTATTAAAGCCAGAAAATATTATGGTTTTTAAAAAAAGCTCTTTTGAATAAACTTAGGAACTTGGATAAGTGTTTAAGATAGAAATTATAAACTTTATTTCAATATTTATTATTAATTATTAGAAATTGTTAATAAAATTATTGACTTAAAAGCATCTAAAAAATTATGGTTCAAAAACATTTATAAAAAGGACACGGTTTTTATTTATCTTCTTTTATTGATTAAAAGAAAAAAAAGAATCTGCCAAATGGTCCTATATTGTATATTCAGCGTCCACGTCGAAGAACTTCACACTGCATAAATTTTAACATCTATATTTCCGGTTAGAAACATCATAAATCAAAAGTATAACATTTAGTTCATAAAATTCTTTCTTAAAATTTCTTAATAACCTAGCATGATTCGTGATTTATTTATGTTATTTGTAAGCAACGACTCAGTGTGCTGTGTTGTTTTGTTCAACGCAGTTCTGGTGTGCCATTGTGGCAACCAACTAACCAAATACTTCTACTAGGCTGGCAATTTATATTATTGTGTCATGTTTGTGTCGTGTTATACTCTTTAGTTGACACATTATACTAAACCCAAACCTGATCCATTTAATATTCGTGTCAAAATCTCAAACCCAAATCCAACTCATTTATTAATCGTGTTAATCATGTCGACCCAAATTAATCCATTTAAATTAAATGTAAATAAAATAATGACTTATTTAATATGATTACGACACCTTAACATGTTTATTAGGCAACATATCTTTCTTTTTATGAAATACAAATGAAATTTACTTATAAAGTTTTTAAATTCATATTATTTGTAATTTATTAGCTATGAAAACTCTTGTTTTATATCATATACAAAAGTAAAAAAATAATATGTAGTATTGTGGTGAGGGGGAGGAGAGGACGATGGGGTAAGGTGAGGGGAGTTGAGGGGTAACTGACCGTGTTGTTGCGAAGGTCAATGGGGTGAAGTGTGTGGAGGGGAGGGGGAGGAGAGGGCGACGGGGTGAGGGGATAGGAGGGGGGGTTGACGACGATAGGGTTAAGGAATACTGGTTGTGTTGTCACAAAAGTCGATGGAGTGAGAGAAGGGGAGGGCAATGGGGTGAGGTGAGTAGAGTTGTAAAGGCAATGAAAAACTAAAAAAAGAAGAAGTAAAATTTAGATTTTCTTTTCTATGTTAAAAAATTTTAAAATATATATATAAAAAATAAAAGATATATTTTATATTTGAATTTTGAAAACTCAAAATTAAAAATAGTAATACATTATGATATATATAACAATATAAATATATTAAAGATTATAAATGAGTAATTTATGAATTATATTTATGTTAACCCATATATGATCTATTTATTAAATGAGTTATTTCGTGTCAATTGCGGGTTGGCTGGTTTGTGCGGGTTCGACCTTTTATTTAATCGTGTTTAACGGGTTCGACCCTTTTTGATCCAAACCCATTTAAGAAAAACCCAAATTCTCTAATTTCGTGGGGGTTTCGTATCGTGTTATCGTGTCATGATCCAAATTGCCAGCCCTAACTTCCCCCACATCCTGATTCATGATAAGAGTTGGAATAGAAATTAATAATATTCCCTCTCTATCAATTGATACGATATCTGCTAAAAAGGTGCCAAAATGAAAAGTCTTGTGATATTTTGAAGATTAACACGTTATAGAAAATCAAAATTCTAAACAGGAAGAATCAAACAAGAATCAAATAGCCCTAACTTCCACCACATCCTGATTCATGATAAGAGTTGGAGCAGAAATTAATAATATTCCCTCTCTGTCAATTGATACGATATCTACTAAAAAGGTGCCAAAATGAAAAGTCTTGTGATGTTTTGAAGATTAACACGTTATAGAAAATCAAAATTCTAAACGGGAAGAATCAAACAAGACCATCATAAAAGTCTTAAAAAAGATAAATCATACATTAATCGAAGGGAAGAGGGTATAAAAATTATAAAAGAGAAAGGAATATGTGCGCGTAAGTGGGTGTCAAAGCCTCATTCAACGCTACTATAAATTTAGCAAGGGTATAAAGTGATTGTATCGTTGTTCTATTTCTTATTTTTAATTTCTTCTATAATTTGAGAAGCGTTTTAAAATTTAAGCCATTGTCAAAGATGGGTTGGACGCGTATCAAAACTAGTTTTTGAGATTGCTTCCAATACTGAGGAACGGTGTCACAATCACATTTAGAGTTTGGGTTGAAAGCAACAGCGGATTTAGATGTGGGCAAGTAAGGGGGCTAAAATCCCTACTATTTTTTTAATTTACCAATTAATTTATGGTTTTTATATTCTGTGTCAATTAAAATCTTATATAACGCTACTAAAACTTTACTCTTTGGTTTTTATATTAAGTATTACTCAATTTATAAAAAAATAAATAAATTTATGTATGTCCTTATTGAAATATATATCCATCTTGTCATTAGTTGGGATTAACTTTCACATATAAATGTTTTCCGTAGATTTATTAACAAAGTGACAAACATTAATACATTATTTTATTGCAGGGATTTTTTAACAATTTGTAAAAATTATCTTCTATTTTTATCTTAAAAATTTTGTAATTTTTATATTTTACTCGCTATTAAAAATAAAAAATTCTCATATAGTCTATATTTTACTTTTAATAAAAAAAATTCTAACATAATCCCTATTAAATTAATTCTATAAAAAAATGTTTATGATTTTTCTAATTTACACCTGCTAAAATTAAATACCCTCCCATATTTGTTTACAGGGCTTATCCAACAAATAAAGGAGGAAGAGTCCTTAAATTTCTGTATTGCAGTAAACAGTCTTGAATTCAAAGCTAGGTTTAAATACACAACGTCATTTCCCTGCAGCCCACAGGAGGTCCACTCTAGCATTGACTACAAACAAGCAATATAATGCCATCTCTTAGTTGTACTCTTCTTCTCTGACCAAGTAGAGGCAATATTTTCAACTATACCAGTGAATGTGGTAAGGAAAATCTCGTATTCTTGTCCAACCTTGACTTGGGAGAGTGGGATTGGCTCATCTTCTAAAAACTCATCGGTCATTGAATTGGAATTTTGCTTCTCTTTGTGAAGTGGTATGAATTCAAAGTAAGAATTAGTGAGAATAACTGCGTACGTGACATGTTTCGGAGGAGAACAAAGATCATCATTGAGCCCAATAAGACTCGCTGACGATGGATAGTTACCACCAAGGTATTCTGGAAATCCTCAACGTAGGCAGCATCCAAAGGTTTCAAAGCACAGCGTATGAAGGCTAGGCTAAAATTCTCGTGGTTAAAAAATTGAATTTCCATGTGTTCGCCTGTTCAATTAAACCCATCAAGATTTTTTTGTTCTTAATTTGCTTAGTTACTTGACATTGTCATCATTATGTGTGTGATTTATTTTCCCCATTTTGTGTGTAATAAACTATTAATTGATACTAATTTTAGACTTAAAAATCTCTTAAAAGTGAGGTTATGAATTCGAGCCGGGGACGCAATAGAAATTTTTGAGGGAATGAGCACTAAAGAGGATAGTATGGATAAGTAGTGGATACGTATATAAAAAACAAAATGGTCTTAGGAGTAAGTCTCAATAAAACCTTAAAGCGTTAGTTGTTACAAAATTGTATTAGGAAAATTTGAGTAATAACGAGTGTTGTAATTAGGATTTGAGATTTTGGTGTTGGGTACTGCACAAAAGTCCTAATACATTAATAATCAATTTATATTATGCTTAATCTTATAAAAAAATTTTATATTACGCTTAATATGTAATTTTATGTCAGCTTAATACAAGGTTTGTGTTACGGTTATAAAATAGTTTAGGATTTTAGGTTATTTCATTTGTAATTTCTATTTTATGTTTTATTATTGTATTTGGAAGGGTGTGATGTTGGATGTGATAATGGGTTAAAGTGTATTTAAGGAAGTTTGAGTAATACAAAGAACAATGTTGGGAGTATCAATGATGTTTAATATAACTTACAAATAAAGAGTAAGTCCTATATATGGGTTAACTAGTGGGATCTACCTCTCTATTAGTATGAAGTTTAATATCACGGATACTCTAAAACATTTTTCGCAATAGATTTGTAACAATTTGTAATTGGTTAGCTTTATATGTTGTTAAATATTTTTAGATTAATTATACAAGTACTTTCTAGACTATATACCTTATTACCTTGTCTTTCGAAATTGTAAAACCGTTCATCGTGTCCCTTTATCTATATTGAAGTACTCAAAATTCTCCTTCTGTTTGGTTTAGTTTATAACTCTAACGGATTTATTGAGATGACAAGTCATTAAAGATTAAAAATAACGTTTTCAAATATATCCTAGTTATAAAAACAAATATTAATTTTTGATCAAAAATAAATTAAAAATAATTATTTTTTCTCTCCTCTCTCCTCTCTTCTCTCTTTCTCTTTATCAATCTCAACCAAATAAAACAAAAGAACTAACCTAAGCACTTTAACCCAATCCCATAAGAAAAAAAAACCCAGAAAAAAAAGCCATAAGCTTAATGCATATAGAAGTCAATTACAAATTAATAATACGTTATTACATAAAAATCTATGATTTATCACCATAAAAAGAAAGTATGAAGAAAATTTTTTGATGTGAACAATATGAATTTAGATATCCAGGAGAAGCTAACAAAGATTAGGTCTATTTATTAAAATCATGCCCAATTAAAATTGAAAGTAAGATCATTATACAATACAAGCTGAATTTTTGCAAAATTGATGATACAAACCAAAATTAATGTTGTACAGAATCCAAGATACACACATATATATACATATATAGTAATAAATTGAGAATAGGAAAGAATGGACCATGAATGAAGTAGTTAGAGGAAGGCCAGACACAAAGGGTGGTGATAGACATGGACTCCTCCTAAGTAAAGGTATTGGCAAGCTTCTCAACCAGTTGATTGAGGTTGTAATTGAGGGATTGCAAGGGTAGGACCCAGTATGAGGAGCCAGGGAGGAAGGGCATCCAATCAGAAGTTGATCTATGGTGATGATGTGGTGGATGGTGTCCTCCAGCTTTCAAAGGAGTAGATCGGAGGAAGAGGAGGAGGTGGAAGAGTAGGAGAGGTAAGAGAGATGACAATTATGGAAAGACAGGGGGAAGGAGGAGGAAGTGTGAGGCGATGCGATTAGGGTTGGGATTGGAGGAAAAGAAGAGAGAGCTAGGGTTTGAGAAAGGGAGAGAGGAGAGAGAGAAAAAAATAATTATTTTTTAATTTATTTTTAATTAAATATTAATATTTATTTTAATAGGAATGGCTGTGGTAGGGCTCAATTGAGAGCCTTACTCATGGGGACCCATCTAATGATTGTTAATCAGTATAACTTAAGAATGGACCGTTGGATGGTTAGTGCACTGTGGTCAAGGCAACAGCAAATCAAATATGCTGCAGCAATGATTTTCGTGTAATTTCATTATGAAGCTACTGTGTGAAAAATAATTTTTTATTTGAGTTAGTACTATTTTACTTCCTCTACACCCCCCCCCCCCCCCCCCCCCAAAAAAAACATGGTGTTTGACTTTTTGAAAAACTCTTTTACTTTACTTTCCTTCAAAATCAATTTTGACTGATTTTCATTTCTAATCCCACCAAAACAATATGAACACTCCGTTTTTCTTTCAAAATCACAAATTTTCATTATCGTAATTTTTATCTATCTAGTCATCTTTATTTCTATAGAAATAAGAGAGGAAACTAATGTATGAATTACAAGTTCTTTTCTAGTGAGGTTGGTCATTAGAAGATAGAATTCATGGGTGATTAGGATGATGGGAGATTTGTGCAAAGGAAGAGATACAATTAAAAGAAAAAAAAAATTTAAACCAACTAAGGAAACCGTTTTTAATATGATATATTAAGGGCATGAGAAAGTGGGGGTTTTTTATTTTTATTTTTTTTTCTAATAGAGATAGTGGGATTTTGATAATGGTACATGTAAAAACAAAGTGAATTTAATATGTTAGACTGGTATCTTCAAGGTATTTGGATATGTCTACTTGTGGGACTTCGACTTTACGAAGAAAGAAGGGGGAAAAAGGGCGCTTTGTAGTACTCTTTGCATAAGAGGGTATCTTCTTTACATAGGAAGGGTCGTCATCTTTAATGGTGGCATATTTGTTTCTTCTTCTTCTTTTCAATTTTCAAGACACGTCTTCGTATCAGTTTCTCAAACACATATAATTATTATTGTGTCCTTTAAAAATTCCTATAATTTTTTTATTCCAGATCTCTAACTAATTTCCAGGATTAAAAATTAAAAAAAAATTCCTCAGATAATAGAAAGTGGGAATGTCTTTTTTATAACTTGTGCACCCTTCATTTTAGTAACAACATGATTCTATCAAAATGATAGAAAAGTGGTCCCTATGAATACGACTTTTCAATTAAGTCCTACCACAGTCACTCCTGTTGTTAAATCTAGGATTTATATTTGAAAGCATTTTTCTAATCTTTAACGACTTATTACGTTAAAAAATTTGTTAGAGTTATAAATGGAACCAGATTGAAGGGACATTTTAAATAGTTTTATATAAATAAAGAGGCATGATTTACAGTTTTACAATTACGGGACAAGGTGAAATATGATCCATAGTACAGGGGGAATTTATATAATTAATCTAATATTTTTCTTTGCTCTCTTTTAGATATTTATTTATTTTCGTCTTCATCTTTAAATCTTTTTAATTAGTTTTTTGTTTTTAAATTCAAGTTTGATATGATAAAAACTGATATTTAGCTATTGATTTCATCATTTTACTGACAAAACAAGCTTTAAGAACCACCAAATGTGGTTGTCTATCGACATGTTGGACATCTTTTTTAGAATTGATAATTTTTTTTTTGTTTTTCAAGTTTTCTTAGACAATTTTTTTTCCCTCACAACCAAAATTTTGTAATTTTTAAAATGATTAGAATTGAGGTTAGAACAGTTTTGAAGTTGAAGACACTGATGGACGATTCATGATAAAGGTTAAGGTTGGCATGGGTTTGGGTTAGGGCCATCCTATTGATCCTTAGTACCTTGATCTCATCCCCTTGACCTGGCCTGACGTCTAACGCTTAAACTGACCACATCCGATTTGGACTCTTAAGTCTAAGAGTTCGTTTAGATTATGTATTCAAGCTAGAAAATTTGAGTGAAGTGTAAAATAAGTCGAACCATGAAATTAATCTTATGTTTGGCATTCAAGTTAAATCAGGACTGAATTCAAACTAAATTGAGATTTATCTCCCCAGTGCTCATGTCGCTCGGCAGCTTCCCTGCATCGCCCATCCAGATTTGAATCTTGGTCCTAAAATGATGTTCTTTTTTGTTTTTGTTTTGTCTAATGATGTGTCCATTTGTTTGTCAATTTTAGGGATTTTTGTGGTTCTTTGGGTTGTGGAAATGTTTTGTTGTTTGGATTTGTTATTATGCTGATTTTTGAGATTCGAATTTTGTTTAAATTTTTGTGGGTTACCCAATTCTTATGTTGTATTTGTAAAATGTTTCTTATTTTTTAATTGTTAGATACACAAAGTGCAATCTGGTCAAGAGGAACAACCAAAAGCCTCCGTATCTTCAAGGTCAAAGGGTTTTGGTCTGCAAAAGAGTAAGGGTAAGAGATAGAAGAAGAATAAATTTTATTTTTGTTTTTTATTTTGAAATGTTTTCAGATTATTTAGGACATGTTGGTCTTTTTGACTAAATTAAAGTCACGCGATAGTCAAATGATGAAAGTTCGTTCAATTTTAGATGTTTGTTAGCAAAAATGACATTTTTGCTCTCTTTTTATAAGTTTGGGGACTTCTTTGCCCAAAAAAAAAAAGTGTGAAGGTCAACCGATCACTTACTTAAAAGTTCAAGGACGTGCTAAGCTTTTAATCCTTTCATGAATTTAACAATTTTCCTTAAAAGAAAAAAGATTTATCTTCATAAAAAACCTCTGAATTATATATTTACCACTTTTTTTTATTTAAAATATAATGCTATTATGAACTTTTATCTTGTTTTATGAATGGCCCCCTGTCAATAAGCCGTTAAAATTGGATGAAAAATCATCATATGAGGGTAACCACAAAATCATTCTCTATTTTAGAATCATTAAAAAAACTATTTATGAAATATCTCCTTCCCCAATGCCCTTTACTAGTTCATTACCACCTCCAAGTACAGCTACTATTGTAAGGGTTTTATCATCAAAAAGTAGGTGTAAATATCGGATAGGTTGAGTGGATTTTTGATAATTTTCAACGCATTCAATCAAGTTTGGGTGGATTAATTTCAAATTCAACCTACTTGATCAACCAAAAGTTTAAAATCAACCTATTTAATTAAAATTTGAGTGGGTTAAGTAGGTTGAATATAATAAAGAAATAAAAAATAAAAAAATAAATATAACTAATCATTCAACTCAAAATGATAAATATATATATATAAAAAGCTAACTTTCATCATAATATTAATATTATAAAGCTCAAAAATTGTCTCATAAGTTACAAACCAATATAAAAAATAAAATATATGCAAAATACATTCAAATATAAAAGTTATAAACCAACAAACAAATAATGATAAAAACTCATACAATATGAAATATAACATGTTGTCAATTAATTAATATAAAATATAAGACAAGTACCATATATTATGAAGTATGAAAATATTTATTTACATATAGAAATAGATTGGGTGGGTTGGGGTTAAATTGGGTCTACAAAAACTTAATCCAAACTCACCTAATTAATAACAGGGTTTGATGAGTTAAGTTGATCTCTTGATCAGGTTCAGGTTATAATGGATTGAGTGGGTTCATTGAATTCGTCAAGTTGTCAGGTTTTTTGTTCACCCTTACCAAGAAATGAGGTTGTTTTCAAAACTCTCTTTTTTTTAGAAATGCATTTTTTACATGGTCCCTAAAATAAAAAATAATTTTAAAATCACTTTTATGTGGCGTTTTTCCATATAATTTTTGAAAGAATAGTAAGGGAGGGTCACTACCATAACAACATAAATTTGGGGCAGTTTGATCTTTAAAATTTAAAATAAAATATCATCGTAAAATTGGAGGACTAGTTGTAAAAACCATCCAAATAATACAGCAAAAAGTGGTTTTTTTTTGGGTCAACACGTCCTTTTTTTTTTTTTTGGCGTTTTAATGATTTCCTTTTATTTACATCAATTGAACATCATTGGCAATAAAGTATACTATTAGAGTGGTTGAAAATCTTGATTTTCCTTTATTTAATGATTTTTCTCACAGTGCCTCCACTGAAACAAACATTTCCCGACTCCAAGAATTACATAACAATAACAAAAATAATTTTATCAGAGTGGTTGATAATTTTATTGAACTTCCTCTTGCATTTCCAAGAAAGAAACGTGGAGAAAAACATAAAACAATTGAAGTTCCAAACCAAGTGCAAATTTTCACAGTACAATCCTCATGATCACACGCCAAAACAGAAAAAGATATACATAACAATAACAAAAATAATAGAAGTCTAGTTTCCGAAATCATGGATGGCCAGTCTTATTAAACAGACAAATACATGGAAATTGACTCTTGAGTTTTTGACGCATGCACTTACAGGCACATATTGTCTCAGTACTCTTGCCAATTAGCTAGTCTTCATACGCTGTGCTATAAAACCTTTTAATGGTGCCAGCATTGAGAATTTCCAAAATATTCTTGTTTTTGGTACACCTCGGGGTCTTAAATTGGCCAAACGTACTCCCATTTCCTATGAAATAGTCCAAAATTTTCTTGAAAGTCCCTGTCTCCACAACTCTTAGCTCTAACGGTCCAACAAAATTACCTTTTCTGTGGTCAACGTACGCTATTTCTATGAACGAGCCATCCATTTCTGTGCAGCAATCCTGCAGGACTGTCTCCTCTACTTCTCCTTTGATCTCCCAGTAGATTACGTAGTGGCCGGGTTCGTTCTCCATGTTAGCATGGCTTGTGAAGTCTACCAGTTCGGCTTTGGTCTTGCTGACTAACAGCTTTAAGCCTTTCTCCACCACTATCTGAAGGTCTTTTTCCGTGGTCTTGTCAAAAGCTACACTTAGTAGAAGCTTTTTCCGGCATACGAAGTTCAGTTTTGGCGTCCCGTTGTGGAAATCAACCACTTCCACTACATCCCCTAGTCTGTACCTATAAAGTCCTGTAACATGAATATTTTTCGAACATAACCAAAGTTGTTACAGCATTAATATGACTCATTTGGCAACATATAATATGTAGTACTTAACTGACAAGACACCGAGATTAAAAGTCTTTGGCGTTGTGAAAAACTAAAATAAGATAGACAAAGGGGACTGGTACACTTATTGATTCAAACATAATCAAAATCACAAAATGATTTATCAATAAGGAAGAAGAGCTTCATAAACAATCACATACGTACCAGTGAATGTGGTAAGAACAATCTCATATTCTTGTCCAGCCTTGACTTGGGAGAGCGGGATTGGCTCGTCTTCTATGAAGTCTTCAGTCATTAAATTACTATTTTGATTCACTTTGTGAAGTGGTATGAATTCAAAGTAAGAAAAGGTCGGAACTACTGCGTAAGTGACATGTTTCGGAGGAGAATAAGGATCAACATTGAACCCAATAGCACTCTCCGACGATGCATAGCAAGTACCAACGATGGGCAAATCCCTTGCATAGTGCCTCAGTTTTTTCAAGTATGGTTGCATTGATCCTGTGGTTATACAACAAACATACTTGGCATTTGGCCAAAGCGTCGGAATCAGGCCAGACCAATTCAAGTTCTCCAATTCCTTGCATTTTACATCGATTTTCGAAGCCAAACTTGGGTTAGGAGAAATGACATCTAAGACCGCATTTTGCAGCTTGGAACAATTTATTCTTGTACTCAAAGTTCCCTCTCTGATATCTCTGCACAACTCTTTCCATACCTCTTCAAAAGCAGTTAAAATTTCGCACTACAACATGGGCAAAAACGGAAGTTATGAACTCTACTTGGTCAGAGAAGAAGAAGCCAAGTAGGAGATGACAATATGTCGCTTGTTTGTAGTCTTCACAAGAGATCACTTCCTGTGGGCTGCAGGAGAATAACTTTTGCCTTCTATGCCTGATTTCATATTCCGGCATAGTATACAAGTTGGTTGAGGCTGATCCTACGCTTATTCTCCCTTTAGTTTCCAACTTTTTAGTATTGCAATATATAAATTCAAGGACTCTCCCACCTTCCTTTAATGGATAAGCCCTATAAACAAAAGTGAAGTTAAAAAAAAAAAAAAAAAAGGGTTAAATCGACGACTAATTATTTAACCAAGTATCTCTTTCCTGAATTGATCAAATGAAAATTAAGAAAGACAAAGAAGACGTTGAACTGACCTTAATCTATAAGCTGCTGCCAAACTAGAAAGTTGAATAAAGGTTTGAGCGAAATGCTGATTAAAAGGAATGTATTTATGTCTTCCTTCTGTGGTGCCAGAGCTAGAGATGATTGACATATTTGGGAATTGAGTTATAAATATCAAAAATATTTTGACGTAGAATATGAACACCAATATTTGGAAAGAATAAATAAATGAAAAATTTTTATTGTTGAAATACACATTAATAGTAATCGAAGACTAAAAGCAACGTTTCATCATAAAATTATGATAATATACTATCTACTATTATAATCAAAATATAACTCATTTTATTATTTTGTAAAATTTACAGTTTATTCCACTTTGTCACCCAAAATAAAAGTTTTTATGCTATTATATTGAAAACGATAAGCGAAAAAATAACAGCAATATTATCACTTGTTAATTAGACCGTTCTAGTAAAATTGGATTAATACAAAATACAAATGGATAAAACATGTAACGAAATTTATGACTACTCTTCATTGCAAAATAACTAAAACAATCACACAAAAGATCATCTAAAGTAGCAAAAGTAGAAACAGTTGTCATCTTTTTTAAGCCAAACAAAGAAAAAAAATGCCAAAGAATTTACAACCCACTTAATCTTGAAGAAAACCAAAAAAGACACTTAAAATTTGATCATGAAATAAAGAAAAGAAAATTCGACACAATGAGACTTCATAGAGAAAGTTGATTTTGGAGTAAAAATGATGGGATGTTTGACTGATGAAGAAAAAATTAAAGAAAAAGAAAAATGTTAAAGGGGTGTTTGGATAACGTATTATATTTGTATACATAATACATTAAATATAATATGTGTATAGATAAAAAAAATATTTGCACTACATTCAAATATAATATTTGCTTGGATAAAAGGTATTTAAATTGTATTATATATAATGTGATTGATAAAAGTAGAGAGAAAGAGTGTGTATGATGTAATTAGTAAAAGTAATAGAAAAGTAGAATAATAAATAGTGATTATATTGGATTTAAAACATAATGTGATTGGTATTTAAATATAATATTTTTACATTTAGATGAAAGTTATAATATATTTAAACGTAATACTAATATAATATGGTAAATAAATGAAACATAAATACAAGTAAAATATTAAAAAAAAATCAAAGATCAAATAAACAATCATTATAAATAATGAAGCACAGTAAAAGGGAAATAGAAGAAAAGAAAATTTGACAAGAGAAAAAAAGGTTAAAAAAAGAAAAAGGAACAAAACTATTTTTCAGGGAAAAAAAAAGGCACTAAAACAATGCGTAAAGGACAACCACAACTTTCACATAACTAGAATTTAGAATAATGTAAGAAGGGTGAAACTATTATTTTACAGAAAGCGATGGTGTAGCTCATGGTCACACGGGAATCTCCAAATCTTGTATTGTTGATTTATATCACCCACAAATCATGTAAATCAGCTCTCAAATTGAAAATGATAGAACATTGAAGTTAAGGAACTAGCTAGATGGCTTGATCATGTGTAATTTTTATCTTAAATGTTAAAATTTTATGTTTAAATATAATATTTTTCTTCAATAATTATATTTATTATTTCAGAATATTTTAAATATAAAATTTTTTAAAATCTATTTACATCATATTCTCTTTTTATCTTATTTTTTCTATTTATTTTTATCAATCATATTAACCTTTTAATTTTAACATATAATTTAAATATTTTTTATCCAAATACATATTATATTCAAATATAAAAATAAATATTCAAATATAAAATATATCTAATATATTATATTTAAATATAATATAAACCCTCCATGAAAGTTACAGTCCCATAAAAGATAATATCCAACTTTTTACCCCCTTTTCTTATTAACACGCTTTACGAAAAAGTTATTTAGTTTAACAATTTCTTACTTCATTTGGCTATTTTTTCCCTTTTTTTTTTCTTTTTGTTTCTCTATAAAAGACATAATTTAATTAAAAACTTTTTTAATCTTTAACTGACATATGTCCTCGTTTATTTAAAAAATTATAATCTAAATTTTAAATTTAAATTAATTAATTTAATTATAATTTTTATTAATTAAAAAAATCGTAAAACTAAAATCATAATTTTCGATTTAAATCAATAAACTATTCATCCTATTCTGTTTTTAACTATTTTATAATACTTTTTTTTAAAGGAAAAAAATTTGTCCAGTGTTAATAAAAAGAAGCAGTTTCTTTTGCATTTTTATTAGTTATAATTGTTTCTTTTTTTGTGTGTGTATTATAAAAATGCATAATCTTACTAAGGTGACGTTTGAGAAAGAATTTCATTTTAATTTTACTCAAATACAATATAATTTTATATCAAACACAAATTTTATAACAGTACTACGAAAACAATTATTATTCGAAATATTTTTAAAATAATCACATCAACTTTTTAACTTCACTATTTATCTGTACTTTTACTAATCATATCAACTTTTCAACTGTAAAATACTTTTCATCTAAACACACATTTCATTTAAATATAAAACAAATACTTTTCAACCAAATACAACATTCAAAAAACAAATTTTATTCAAATACAATCAAAATACAATGCGTTTACCAAACACCTCTTAAAAAATTTTCTTTTACCCATTTTCCTGACTGACAATTAACTATTTATTATTTTACTTAGTTATTTTTTCCTTTTTTTTTTTCCTTTTTGTTTCCCTAAAAAAGGGAAAATGGTTATACGTTGACTAGAAAAAGCAATATCTTTTGCGTTTTTTGACCATATCTCATGCAATATTTGAATGTTAGGGGATCAGTTGTGGTTGTTCTTTTTTTTTTTTTTTTTTTTCCTCGCGTACATTATAACAAGGCATAATCTAATTGAAAATATTTTTATAACCCCTTTACCTGACTGAAAAAAGTCGTTTGTTTTTAACTATTTCTTATTTTATTTAGTCACTTTTTCCCTTTTTTTTCTTTTTGTTTCTCTAAAAAACGAAAAAAAAAAGGTCACACATTGATGAGAAGAAGCAGCTTCTTTTGTGTTTTTCGACCATCTCTCATGCAACATTTGAATATCAGGGGGATCAGTTGTGATTATTTCAGTTTATGGTTGTCTTCATGTGATGCGTATTATGGAATTTGAGGTAAATGGAATGTTTTCACTCTTTTTCCCAAATAAGTTGCCATTCAAATATTTTTCTTTTCTTTTTAAATCACAACATTTGATTTTTGTTTTTGTTTTTAACCACAACATTGGTTTTTATTTTTTCTTGACTCAAGACCTCTTGGTAAAAAATTAACTTGTATATCTTAAAATATTTTATAATATTATTTCTTTATTCTGTTCAATTCACAATTACAAGTTTATTTATAATCTATAATCTATCTATGACTATAAAAGAGAGAAACTTTCTCTCTTTATCTACCTTTTATATTTTCTTTTCTTTATTTCTTTTCCAATAGACCTGTCTCTCAGCTTTTCCTTTTTCCACACTTTACATCTCACTCTATCTTTTCACCTGTGAAAGTTATCCATCCACTAGTTTTTTTCTTTTTTAGAAAACAAATGCTATTTTATTTAGTTTTTAAAAGTTAGAAAACTTATGAGAATAAAGTTGAGGAAAAAAAATATGTTGAATGCTAGACACTATTTTCGTCTTTCAAGATATATATATATATATATATTTAAAGAAAATAATATATTTTTTAGTTTAACAAAACTTTCACAAATCTATTTTAGAACTTTTTAGACTACATGACAAGACAAATACATTATATTCTATGGAATTGATTAATTCCCTTGTTACTGACTTGGGGAAGATGCTTACATTCATAAATTAATTGTAGAACATATAACTTATACTTTTTATTTAATTTCTAATTGATTTATTTATTTCTAAACTTCATATTCAATTACATTGTAGGTTTTCTCAACGTAATTTTTCACTAATGATTTAAAATTTACTTTTTAATTGTAAAAATTAAATTATAAACAAAATAAATATATTTTTGTTCGAATAAATTTAAGAAACACAGAGAGTGCATGGTTTAATTAGTATATATAAATTGAGAGGAGGATCCCTCAAATTTATTAAAAGAAAAATAAAAGCGAAGAAAAGCAAAAAATATATAGAAAAAGAAATATTGATGGCAAGAAAAGGAATATTAATGGCGGTACTAATTTAAAGAGTAGTTTAGAATATCTAATGAGAACATATTTACATATGAAAGAGTAAATCAAAGTGCGGGTTTTTTTTTTTCCCAATTTATCAAAATGTGGGTTTTAATTGATTAATTGCTTAAATATATAATTTCTCAAAAGCTACTCTGCTTCTGAAATTACTATTACCAAGCCCAGAATTTTTATCTTATGACCATAAATCTTATCTTGATCTTATAGCCAAAAGAAAGAAACAAAATGAAATTTTATATCTTATGAAATTACTATTGCAAAGAGTAGTATTCTCTGAGATCACCTGACAGAGAAAGTAGTGATGGGTTGTTGAGTGAGTAAAGGACTGGTATCCCCATCAGCAATTCTCCGGATGAAGGGCTCAAAATCTGCGTGGGTTGAAAGTGGAACCAAACTTTTGTAAAGTTTCACCAAAGCAGAATCCTCCAGGTCCTGAATTTTGATGTCTCCTAACCATCTTTTCAGATACTCAGTGCCCTGATTTAGCACGAGTAGGCGGCGGAGAGTCTGTGTCTGGACCAAACCGACATTTTCTGACACTCGCTCGAACCAGCTAATCATGTCGTTTTGATGGTCATCTTTCACCTTCTCGTTGCTATGCTGGTGACTTGTCTCGGCTGCTTCCATTAGAGCAAATATGTGTGTGTGTGTGTGCATGTGTGTTTATTTGGTGCTGCGGAGTATTTTGGAGACCGCCTCCTAGAAACAAATTGCCACTAAATGCACTTATTTGTCTCTAAAGTTTTAACAAACCAATGTAAGGGGCGTTTGGTAAACGCATTGCATTTTGATTGTATTTGAATGAAATTTGTTTTTTGAATGTTGTATTTGGTTGAAAAGTATTTGTTTTGTATTTGAATGAAATGTGTGTTTGGATGAAAAGTATTTTAGAATTGAAAAGTTGATGTGATTGGTAAAAGTAGAGATAAATAATGAAATTGAAAAGTTGATGTGATTGTTTTAAAAATATTTTGAATAGTAATTGTTTTCGTAGCACTGTTGTAAAATTTGTGTTTGGTATAAAATTGTATTATATTTGAGTAAAATTAAAATTGAATACTTTCTCCAAATGCCCCATAAGTATTTTAAGAGACGAAAAAAGTGGCTTCTTATATATTTTTTTAAGAGAAACTTTGAAGGTATTAATTTTTTATTTCTTTTAAAATTAAGAGTGAGAATACTCTAAACTTTTATCTTTTAATAAATTCAGATATAAAATTATTGTTAGATTACGTTAGAGATATCAATTTTAAACTTAATATTTAAATATTAAATTACGTATTGGTGAATTATCATCCATTCGTTAATAGGCACGATCAATTGCCATAATACTTTAAAAGATTAATATTTTAAAATTGAAATTTAAGCAGAAATTAAAATTAATATCCTAACAATTTTTTTTAATTCGACTTAGCAACTACAACAAAAATTCACTTGGTCCAAATAGCTCGTAATGGAATTTTTAAAATTTATTGTGGTTTCTCAAAAGGCTGTTTTTCTCTCCATCCTGAGATTTGTTTATTTTTAATTTTCTTCGTTAAAGTTGATGGATTAGTGCACCGGGATTGTTGAGTGCGCTCGTGAAAACGAACAGCAGAATATAGGAAAAAAAAAAGTGAACATAAAGAAAAGAAGAAGAAAGAACAGAGTAATGGAGGAACGATAATGATGTCTTCCGCCTTTATCAAAGCAGGTTGACCTTTGGGCTCCTTCAACGTGAGGCCAACCTTATCTTATCATAGTCAGCGATAGATTTAAACGAGCAAAAGATATTATGAGGTTACTGCAGTGGTGTATAGTAAGTTAAACTATATAATAGAAAATATATGAACTATTAGTTACACAATAAATTGTAATTTATTATAATATGATATTTTTTATAGGATTCTTACTGAAATATGAATTCAGGTACGTGGCGTTGTTATATCTATAGTGGTTTTCAGTCGATATACTTGATCAGTCCAGAATTTATCAAAATCATAAGTTTACATAGAATCCTAGTAATCCACTTTGTTTGCCTTCACGCCCTCTTGGCTTTTACAGGCCTTACGACTCTTCAAGATTACTAACAAATCATATGCTGGCTTTTGACAATAATAAATTCTTTTCTTTAGGATTCATATCCCAGTAGTAATAAACTACTAGCGATCGATATATATATTTTTGGGTATTATAAGTAGTATTACTAGCCTCGCAGGGGTTTTTTAGTGACTCATGTTTTCTGAAAGAGAAATTTTATTGCTAAGAAGGAAATTCACTCTTGTTACAATCAAAGAGCAAAGGTCACGGAATATATAGACCTTTCTCGGCACACTAACTCTAGATAAGATAATTGAAGTTGTAAAAAGTAACTACGGTTATAATTTTGCATGATTAAAAAGCAAACAATGGACAATGATTAAATGCACACAAACAGGAGGCCTCATCAGATGGCCGACATAATAAAGAAAAGGAAATGGCCAAAAATACAAGTGGCCAACAACAATTATTTAATAATGCACTTGTGATTAGGGCTCAGATTTTCCAATCCATTTCAACCTTATCCAGATAATCCTATGGATCACTTTCTTGGGTCCATGTATCATGAAGGACCATTGAAGTTCCTAAAACGGAAGACTTTCTAAAGAAAAAAGATAGGTGCTTCGTATATGGTAAACGTGGACATTTCGCAAAAAATTGTCCAAAAAGAAAGTCCACTAGGTTAATCTCACATATTGAAGAGCTCACTAGCATTGATCTGCAAGATCATGACTTGGAATCCATAGTCTCTACAAATGATGAGACTGGACTAGAAACATTGTGTGCCATCCAACAACTTCTTATAGAAAATAAAGAAGTTCCTCAGATACAATCAGTAACACTAATACAGCCGACCATGAAAGTGACGATCCTTCCCACCAAGTATTCAAATCCTATCCCAATAACAACATTCTTCAACACAGGAGCCTCTTATTCCATGATGAACCCTAAGATAATGCCATCTACATTATGGAAAAAAGAAAAAAAAAATTTTCATGCTGCTAACGAAGATATCTTTAACACTAATCTGATCAACAAGCCAATCCGAATAAAATTCTTCCCGGAATGCTCTATCAACCACAGGGTCATTGGTTCAAGTTTTCCAGGAAAAGATCTAATTATTGGCTTTGACATTTATCAGAAATGCAAGGGTTTAAGGATCCTTCTAGCTGGCCTAGCTTTCAAAAATCAATTTGCTCTACAGAAATCTCTTCCCAACTATTTTCAGGCAATACAAGGTCCCTATGAACAACACAGAGCTAGACTGATACAAAAATCATATGCCGACTCTCATGCTGAGTTCTTGAAGAAATGTGATCACCCGCTATGGAAAAACAAAGAATTCTTCATTAAGCTTCCTGTTAAACTTAATGAAGATATTAATCCTACAAAAGCAAGTCATCTAGGCATGAATCCAGACTATCAGCAAATGGCAAAGGTAGAATGTCAAGAACTACTACAACAAGGTCTCATCGAACCTAAAATCTTGGATTAGGCATGTCACACGTTCTAACAAAAGGTCAAAATAGATTCAAGGTAAACAAAAACTTATTATTAATTATAAGCCTTTAAACCAGTTTCTCTGTGACAAGAAATTCTCATTACCAAACAAATCAACCTTATTTGCCAACTTAGCCAAAGCAAAAATATTTTCAAATGTTTGACCTTAAGGCAGGTTTCTGGCAACTGGGAATAGAACCAACAGATAGGCCTAAAATTGCTTTCTGTACTCCAGACCACCATTACCAGTGGACTGTCTTATCTTTCGGTCTTAAAATAGCCCCATCCTTATTTCAGAAAGCCATGACCCGAGTCTACAGTCCAATTCTTGACCAAGCCTTAATTTATATTGATGATATCTTATTGTTCTCTGAAAATAAGCAAGCCCATCAAAAACTTTTAGCCCAATTCATTGAGCTCACAGAAAAAGTATGGGATTATGCTATCCAAAAAAAAAGATGGTCATCGGTAAGCCAGAAATTGAATTTTTGGGTATGAAGATTTCCAAAGGAGAATACCAACCTCAGCCCAACATAGCCCAAGAGTTACTCAGATTTCTAAAAAAAGATCTATCAAATACACAAGTCCAACAGTTCTTGGGTATAGTTAATTACCTTCGTGACTTTATCCCAAACATATTTGTTTTCAAGTCTTTGGAAGCTGCGGTAAGGAGTCTTGCTATATCTTCTCCTAGGGGCTCAGGAATTAAGGACAAGTATGCTTGCTTGATGTTAGGATCGTTGATTCCACCGATCTGATAGAACCTTTGAGCAATCCTTTTATGGTGTTTTTCAAGGTCTTTCCTGTCTATAGAGTAGCATTTTAATTTGAAGAATTCTACTCGAAGCCTATCCATGATCTACTTATCTTGGCCATAGAATTCAACATAAATTTGCTGTAGGGCTGCCTCAGAGGTTTCTGCTTGCAAGAATTGTAATTGCCTATATTCCCCTAATCTCTTCCACTAATCTTGGAGGATTCCTGTGAGTCTTGAGCCAAATTCGAGGAGTACACTTCTGGTGTCTACTCTAGGCTTTTGGGATTCTAATAGGATCCAAGCTTTGAATTTCTGGAATCTTTCTCTCCATTTTGTATCAGGTAGATCGTCGATAGAAAAGACTAAAAATTTAGTCTTATCACCATTTCTTGTAGTTCTGCTATTGTTGTCTTGTGGTTGTTCATCTAGTACTTCATCATCCCAGTCAGGAGGTTCTTCAGTCACAAGGATTGAAGCACCGGGCTGAACCATCATCTGTTGGAAGGAATCTTCTATATAAGTTAATCCAGATATATTATCTAGATCTCCTGATTCTGTCAATGCTTCTGTTGATGGTTTTGTAGTGGTTTCTTCTGTGGGGCTCATTTGTTCTTCTGAGCTCCATGAGCTATTTGTTTATAGCTCATCATCTGAATTTTCAGACTGTGTCAGATGTCTAGCCATCATATGTGTTGTTGAAAAGATTGACTCTTGTATTTTCAAGGCCTGTTGGTAAGTCTTTTCTGAAGGTTTTGATGGTTGTTGTGTCGTCTGTGTCATAAATTCTGGTGTCTGGATCATCTTCTCCTTTCTTTTTTCTTCTTTCTCTCTTCTCCTTTATTCTTTGTCTTCGTCTTCAAGGATCTTCTTAAGACGAAGGATTGAAATTCCTGAGGAAGTTAGCAATGGCTGCGAATCTTTTGTCATCATAGTAAACTATCACAGAGTAGGGTTTTCATATGTCTGTCTCCATCCTTTAGACTGAAAATCTTCAATTGAGTTTTTAGATCTTTCATCTCCCTTTCTTTTTCAGCAAAAACATGCATGAGAACTGTATTGTTTCTGATCATCCACATTAGTTTTTCATGAGTCTGCTGGATTTTGGCTTCTAATCGTTTGAGGATTGAGTTCTGTGATGTCAGGGAGGAAGTCTATTTCTCAATTTTCTTCAGCATTTGTCCTTGGGTTATCAGGGCTTCAGTTTGCCAATATAGGACTCTTTCTACTGGAGATATTTGTTTTAAAACTCCATCGGCATCTCTGGTGGTTGGATCCAGAATCTTTGGCTGATAACTTGAGGTTCCTTGTTCTTCCATTTTGGAAAACTTCTAGAGAGGAGGGAAGTCATGGTCATATGCTACTAGTTGCATCAGCAAGGCTGAAATAGGTGCCAGATGTAGCATGTCTGAAGCTTTCATTTGTGCTTGGATGTGGCAAGCTTGAATTGGTAGTGTTACTGAAGGAGAGTCTGAAAAGACTTTAGGAGCATCTTGGAATTCTTCATGATTATCGTCATCATCACCTCAGCTTGTAGGTTTAGGCATAGGACTTCCGTAATGGCTTAGTGCAGAATATTTGACTATAAAGTCAAACTTTCTAAATGGTTGTTCGAAAAGGCCAATTTAAGGATCAGAATTCTTAAGTCTGTTTCTGAGGATTTGTTCTGAAGATGCTCTTCTTGTTGGTTGTCGATCACCTTAGCAGACAGGCTGCATTAGTGTTGCTGACTGCATCTGAGTAACTTCTTTATTTTCTATGAGAAGTTGTTGGATGGCACACAATGTTTCTGGTCCAATCTCATCATCTGTAGAGACTATGGATTCCAAGTGATGATCTTGCAAATCAATGCTAGTAAGCTCTTCAATATGTGAGATCAGCCTAACAGACTTTCTTTTTGGACAATTTTTTGTGAAATGTCCACGTGTACCACATATGAAGCACCTATCTTTTTTCTTGTAGGAAGTCTTTCGTCTTAAGAACTTCAATGGTCCTCTCGTCTGCTTCTTTGAGAATATGTTTTTATAGAATATTATATAATAATAGAAGTTAAAATTTTTATAATATAGCTTTTATTTGTTTTTTTTTTTTTGGTTGCACGTCTACATTGTAATGTAGATGATGCTTAAATTAGAAAGATAAAAAATTCAAGAAAATCTAAATTTTTAAATAGTTAGATAAATAATATGTTGATTATAAGCTAGTTAATTACTTAATCAATTTTCGTGTTGTTGATGATTTTGTTGTTTCAATTTTGATACTGTGATAATAAAATATATCATTATTATAGTCTATGTTAATATTTATGTAGTTTATAAATAGTAGAAGAGAAAGAAAAAGAATAGGGGAAATCAAAATATGACAAAAAAAAAAAAAAACCTACAAAGAAGCACCAAAAGGGAGATCTAAGAGTGGGGTAAAGGAAGAGATAAGGTTGTCATACAGGTTTTGTTAGGTAAAATGATCAAAAATCCAAGAGCAAGAGGGCTTAAAAACAAAAAGCAAAAGGGTATACAAGTAAAACTAGGAGACTATGAAAAGACCAGAAAATCGACACAACATATTAGGCTCGGGCACAACCACAAGGGCAGATCCATTAAAACAACTCCCGCAATCGGTTGAAAGACCAAAAAACCCCGTTAACAGCCAAGCCTAAATATAACATCTAAGGGTAATTTCATAAAAGTACCCTCAAGTGGCAGTCCGGAAAAAAACACTGTATTATGTACGTTGAACTCCTACTCGTCTTTAGTATTATATGATAATGTTGGTCCAAAAAGTGTTTTTTTTTTTTTAATTGAAGTCTAGAAAGTGCGCTTGATCAGCGGGGGAATCCAGTTCCATACAATAAAACATGAAAAAAAAAAAAAAAAACCAAAAACAAAACAAAAACAAAAACAAAAACAAAACAAAACAAAAAAAAACAGTTTCCCATTAACGATTTAATTTGATAAAATAATATTTTTAAATATGGGATTTTTAAAAATATTTTAAAAAGAATATATATTTATAATATAATTTTATTTATAATAATTTTAGGATTTTTTATCCTTTCATAATATCAAATAAAAAGTATTTTTAAAATAAAAATTTAAATAAAAAAAATCTTAAACATATCCACTAAAACATTATTCTTATTATTTTATTTTAAAACAATACACGAGATATCTAAAAAATAATTTAATAGATAATGGGAAGGTTGTTTTTTCCCCCACTGATGGGGAATGATACCATCTATTGTATTAGAATGTAAAGGGAAAAAAAAAAAAGATAAGGAAACACTATTTTTTAATTGTAATTTGTGAATGAAAATACAGAGCCTTTTTCTTTCCTGCCAATCAAACCAGGACCATGCAACCGGAAAGCTTCAACGCCGACGATGCCGAAAGTTACGACGCCGAACCTATCCCCAGGACGCCACTGACGGCGGTCCGAGTCCATCCCTCTGACGGATGGTGCAAATCTAGTCCTTCTCCGACGACACGAACCCAAGTCTTTCTCCGACGTCGTCCTCATGGTGAAAGACACGAACCCGTTTTCTTTCCGACGGCGGAACGATTTTCCGACTGGGTTTTGTCTTTTTACTTATTTTTTCTATGTGTTTACCAAAATTGACAGCTCAAATCTTGAACAAACATCTTTGAGAATTATTTTGATTTTTGAATCACGTAGAGACAAAGAATGAAAATGCAGTCACTAACACCTTCAAATAAATCCGAATCGTATTTTTTTTTCAAATTAATTTCAAATCAAACAATTTGAGAATTAATAAAAGGATTTATTGTGATTTCAGATCTTACAAAAACAAAGAGGAGCAAGAGGTCATGTTTTACATGCCATTCGTGGCTGATGAGGGATTTCTTTGCAGTCATGGGATTTAGGAGAGCTTTTTCGGAGGAGACGATTAAATGGCGATTTTTTTTTTAATTTGTGTTAGATGATCACATATAAATGTCTCATGCTATTTCTGGTGCATCTTTGGATATCTCAAACTTAAAATAAATCAAGCGGTCATAAATATTTTTTCTAATCAATAGGAAAAAGTGACTGCTCTCCATTGTAAGAACTCCCTTGGCAGAAAAATTTTCAATAACACATATAAAAAATATAAGCTCCGTTTGAACAAGTTTTGGAGACATTCAAAATTTTTTTTTCTAAAATTTCACCATTTTTTACTATTTATATCTCTAAAATATTACAGTAAATTTCAAATTTTAAATGATCATGACTTTGTGTATACAAGTCCAAATGAGATAATTTTTTTTTAAATTTCATAAAATTTCAAAAGAAACGAAACAATATCCATATTGATTTTTTTTCTAAATTTTTTTTTATTTTTTCACCTCAAACAACTTTTTCTCCTAAATATATTTTTCAAAATATTTTTTTTAATCCAAAAATAATATCTCTAAACATCTCCCTAAACTCTCTCTAAATTTAAGGAAAAACCGAAAAAAAGGGACCAAAGTGAAAAAAAGGGAAAAAATATATACAGAGAGAGAGGCGAAAAGCAAAAAAAAAAAAAAAAGTAAAGAGAAAGATCATAAAAAGTTGATAGAAAGACAAAAATAAATAAATAAATAAATTAGGAGGTTTAAAAAAAAAAACCGAATCATTTTTTACGGAAACTCTTGTACTAGTTCTACAAATTTTAAAAGAAAAAAAAGTGAAAAGTAGTTCAACAATACATACGTAAAATGTTAAAGGAAAAATAGAAAGGGAAAAAAAAAAAAAAAAAATGAAACCAAACTTCATCTCCACGAAGAGACCGTAAGCGTTGTAATAAAAAACAAATAAAATAAAACAAAAGCCACCGTTTCTCCTGCGCATTTTGTTGAATGCGTTCAGAGCCTGATCAGAGATATACCCCATTCCTCGCATACCCATTAATCGTGGAATTCTACTGTTTACCTAGTTACGTTCTAGAATCTCAACCATATATTATAAATATATATGTAACAGTAATTCACATCAAAAGAGCCCATCATACCTCAAGCTCCCTAATTTCTATCGAACAATATTAGAAAATATCAATGATGTTAAACATTATATAGTATTGATCACCTCCGACCCGACACCAATTTGTTATAGAACGGCAAAATGACGTTAAAAAAAAATTCTCCAAGCCAGTGCTACTCCATGCGTTATTTTGAAGTTAACGAACAGTGGAATAGCACGACACTATAGGGATAGCACGGCCATTGCACTACCCCTTTTTTTATTTTTATTTTTTTAAAATTTTTTAATAATTAAAAATGCTTAAAACATTTTATTTATTTTATTTATTTTTGCTGCATTTTATTTTGTTTTTTCAATTAAGAAAATGTACCAAAAATCTTTTTATATATCCTGTTTTCACCCCAAATATATGTTATTTAATTAAGTTTCTTTACTTTTTGCAATTTTTTAAATTTTGGGATGATTTTATTGATTTAAAATAAATGTTCAATTCTTATATGATTAATGTTAAGATTCAATAAAATATACTAGAATAAATATGATAAAAAAAAACTATTATAATTTATAAATTTAAAATTCAAACATTTAAACCCATAAAAAAAGCATACATATTCTGAAAACATATAATATTTTAGTACTTTTACACTAAGAAAATAATAGTACTCTTAATGAAAATTTCAACTAAAATTAATACAACAAATAAGCTAGTAATCTGGTAGATCAATTCCAAATCCTCCAATATCTATGAAATAATGGTCAATAGGGTCAGAATATTTATTAATTGAATATTTGTGAGATGAACATAGTAATTTGAGAGGATAATATAAGCATCAATGTGTATTTGTATTTTTATATATATGTTTTTAATTAGATGTAATGTTTTTCTCTTATTTGATTTAATGCAATGTAATTTTTAATTAATGTAATATTTATTAAGTATAAGATTTTGGTTAGTTAAGTATAATTTATTAAGTTACCGTTTATCTAATTGAGCATTAATTATTAAAAATATGTTTAAGGACTCATATATTAAAAAAGATATAAGAAAATAATTTGTTAAATATGTTAATTATTTGGAATATAAAAAAAAGGAATATTTATTTGGTCAAGTGTTAATACGTCGTTAGACATAAATATCGAAATTCTTAGGAATATATAATTTTTGTTGTTACTTATTAGTGTTCATCATTCACAATAAGAAACTGTCAAACTTTCAAATTGAATCTTTAGACTTCCCAAAAATCAAATAAAAATACAAACAAAGCTCAACTTAAAAATGCAAATAAAACTCAACTCAAACATGAAGAATTTATTGGAAACTAAATAAAAAGAACACACATTGTGTGGAGCATGTTGTCCAACAAGTATATATAATACGGAAAGTGGACTGCCGTGCATTTCACATTTCATCCAAAACGACGAATCGTTTTGGATTTGGATGAAAATGTTTTTATTTTTTATTTTCATTTAAATCCTTTTTGTTATTTTTTGTTGTTCTTAAGTTTTTTTTTTTAACCTTTTGGCCCATTTTTTAATTTTTTTTATCTTAATCCTTTTTTATATTGGTCAATTAATTACATTTTAGTTTCTTTATCTATTTAATCTTTTTGTTGTGTCTCTTTTTTTATTTTTTATTTTTTGGTTTTTTGTTGATTTTTTTAATTTTTATGTATATTTCTTTTTAATTTTGCCCTATTTAGATATATTTATCAAATATGTCCAACATGTGCAACGCACATACTGTTGCCCATACTTAAGACCAGTACATTGAGAAAGGAGGGCGTGCCCTTTTAAATTTTGCACTTCAACCACAAAAAGACAAGGTTACTTTGTTCTTCAACTTCTACTTGCAACAAATTTAGGGCTCGTTTGGGGGGCTGTCTCCGGCCCTCAAATTTTCACTTTTTTTCAAAACTTTCTTACTTTTCACTATTTATATCTCCAAAACGCTACAGTAAACTCCAAACTTTAAAAATTCATAACTTTTTATATACAAGTCCAAATGAGATAAATTTTTTTTAAATTGCATAGAATTTCAAGAGGAACGAAACAATATCCATATTGATATTTTTTTTCTAAAAAAATTTTTAAAATTTTTTATTTTTTCACCTCAAACAATTTTTTCTCCCAAACACATTCTCCAAAACAACTTTTTTCCAACCCAAAAATAACATCTCCAACACCCTCCCCCAAACTCCCTCTTATTTTTCATGCTTCATTTTTTTTCTTTTTCTTTTTAAAAAATTTTTCTTATCTTGTTGTTGTTGGAAATTTGATCACACTCAAACTCTAAACTCTTTATTTTTTTGAACTCACAACCTAAGTATAACACTCTATTTTTTCAAACTCTCAATTTTTTGACAAACTCTCACTAAGTCATAAGAAGCTTTGCTTCTTCACTCTTTGTTTTTTTTTCTTTTCTCTTTTGATACAAGATGGAAGAACTCACCCCCTATTTATACTAGTGGCACCTTCTCAAGCAATGATTAGGATTGTGCTAACACATTTTTAATCTAATGATTACAATTCACTTTCTAGATTTTTCCATCAAAATATCTAGATATTTTTTTGAACACATTCTAGAATTAGTTTCTAGAAATTGGACATTTATTTTGGGTTTTTGCATATTTATTTTTAAGACCAAATTTCTAAATTAACCTAACAAAATATTTTGACCCAAATCAAGTTTATTCTTTCAACAGATGTTTCACAAATTTATAGTTGCACTTCAACTAGATATTGAATCAATCTAATAACTAATATTTTTTTTATTCTTTCCACTTAATTAAATGAAATGGTCTAGATTCATACATTACTTTTTGACACCTTCACCTCCACTTAACAACTTGTAGATCTCATCATTATTTTAGTTTCTTTCATTTTTTACTATATATTTATATCATGCAGAAAATTCATCACTCCTAATTAAGTCAAGTGTTATAGTAATATTGACTTAAACATTTTTTTGTTAAAGTTATATCCTTTGTCATAAATAACAATAATAATAATGAGCAAAGTATAAGAAGAACAAAAAATGCTTATATTCTTATAAAAAATATTTCTTCATAGGTAATTTAAAAAAAAAAAAAACTAAGGTGAACTAAAATTTTTTTTTTCTTCAAGCACTTATAAATATTTCAAAAAAATTACGACATGGAGAAAAATGTGGAAAATTATATAAGTTTGGAAAATTTTAGTTTACACAATCTATATTTACAGCAAAAACTTTTAGTAGTTTATAAAAATATATATATGATTTTTTTAATTTCATCAAAAATATTACAAAGGATTGCATAAAAATAATACAATATTTAGAGATATTATTATTAATAACAAAAATGAGGAGTGGTTGCAGGTATAACTTAATAGTAATTCCATACTTGATCCTATTATAAGGTGGAATGTTTGAATTATTCCACTCCTAAAATCCAAAAAATTAATAAATAGATAAATAAATAAAAGTGAGAACCAGTTCTATTTTAATATTTTTAAGAAATTATTATATTTTAATCTAAATCTAAATATACTTAAAAAGAAAAAAAATCCTGCAAAAATAAAAAATAAAACAAAACAAATGCATGTTCTTTGGACGTGCGTCAAATCTAATATAATTAAGAAGAGTCTAAAAAAGTCGACATATCTCTTTGTTCATGTCCATATTCACAGTTTATACATACACATGAACACACACACACACACACACACACACACACACACACACACACATATTTGCTTTCTCTGCATACTTGTAACTAATGCTATTTTTATATCAGATTATTTCCTGTGGGCTACAATGGAATAAGTTAAATATAAAAAAGTTGTTTGTGTTTGTTATACTCTTAATCCTCCTTCAGCTGCGAAGTGTTTGCTGTTGTAAATGAACTACAAGGACTGTCCCTATCATCCTTTAATTTTGTTAAACTAGCCCCAGTAATTCAAAGTTCAACAAAAGAATGATATTGACTGGTTCTTCGATTAATTGCTCAATTAAGCAAGAGTGCTAGAGAATAGAGTGTGTGAGACGAAACAAACGAACAACAACACTGTTAGCACAGGATAATTTAAAATCCTAACAGATTGGACCAAGTGTCAAATATGTAAGCTGCTGCGAAGTGTAGGAATCTGGTGTTTTCCTGGGTATAAAGGAGCATATTTCTGTCTTACTTATGTGGTTATTATATGGAGCTGTCCCCGACTGCCAAGAACAACATAAGATTCATCAAACAACTGAGCATTTTTTCATTGCCTGTGCGAGCTTATGGAAAGTTGTTTCTTTCCCCTCCATCAATTTTGCTGAAAGGACAACAGCCAAAATGCATATAATATACAAGAAGAATACACTAATTAATACCATGTATCAACTTTTACCTCTACACTAGAAGGAAAGAAAACGAAACAAGAGGGAGAGAGGAAAAAAAAAACTGAAGAGATAGAAGCAAGGACAGAAAAGATTTTATTTAGTAATTTTTTAGGAGTCAAAGTTTACTCTCCACTCTTCTCTCCAATTTTGAAAAGATTAAACAAGTGGGTCCAACAAATAATATTTTTCACTGCCATTTTCCTTTCATTCCAATCAAACATCATAGATTCTCAATTTCCACTCTAAAATCTGTTCACCTTCAATTCCTTTCCTTCCCTTCCCGTCCCTTCATTTTTTTTTTAAAAAGAATATCCTTCCTTTCAGTTTTCATTAACATAACATTAGAGATCACGGAAGTACTTAATCACAGGCTGTTGAGCGAGGATAGGACCTATGAACCCAATCTTCAAGCAAATAAAAAGATAAATAAAGTTCCGATCAAGTACAGAATACCACACACAAGCTAGATTATCACCTGCCGAAAGATAACAAAGAAGGGGAGAACAATTAGGACAATAAAGACAGTCTAGCTACTATGCAAAACGAAAATGGAAAATTCTAGATGCCTTCCATAACATTGGATTTTTTTTGGAATATTTTCATATAAAAATTATAGATTATAGACATCTATTTAAGTTACTTCTTATTTTTCGAAACCAGTTATTTTATCGCTTAATATATAAAAAATTATTTAAAATATCATTTTCATTAATTTAGAAATAGAAGAAATATTTTTAAAGATTTTCTATATATCAGGAAGCATTTTGAATGATTTCTAACAAAATTAGAGGTCAACTTGAATGAAAATATATAGTTTAAGGGCTCTTTATAAAAATAATCATTTTATTAACTTCTCATGAAATTTAAATTTTTGTTAAAATAATAAACATATATATATAACAGTCATTTTGAACGAATTTATATATATTAGGAAGCACATGACTGATTTTGAAAAAATAAGAGTTAATTTAAATATGAGTATATAATTTATAGACTATTTATGAAAATAATCTTTTTTTTTTTGGGTAAATTAAGTGATGAGAATGATCAACGGAAATCCCAACTAGATAGAAGTACCATGCATCCTGCACCAAACTTCTCGTTCTAATTTAATAAAATAAGAGAGAAAAAGAGATTGTTTTTATTGGATATATTTACATGCAAATTGACTCAAGTGAACACACAAAAGCATGTGCAAATATTCCTTTCTTTCTACAACGACCCGACCTAACTTCATAGACATAATTACTTTCTTTTTTCTGAACTTTATTTCAAAATTTCAAAATTTTTTTTATAGAGCATAATTAAAATTTGGGCATATATAAGGCCAACTTATAATTCATAGATTATGTAGAATTAATTAAAATTTATGACACTTATAAATAAACTTACAAAGCATAACCTAGAAAATTATTAAAACTATTTATATACATGAGATTATCGATAGATATATTCTTAACTTAGATTATAGCTTATACGAAGTCTACGATCATTCTAATTTTTGTAAATTTAAAACCAAAATGCATTTTTTATACTGTGATGACTTTTTTACATGGTCATCTTTTTAACTTAGTTATATTTAATTTAAAATGCTATAAATTTGGGAACACACATTTATTTATACTTACTAATAATTTATAAGATAACTTAAATTATATTTGAAATTCAATCAAAATCTTTAAAACATACATATATTAAATATTAGTTTTTACAACAAGCGAAAATAAACTTTATGTCAATATCCATCCTTTTTTTCTTCATATAAACCCTGTCTAACATGTAATTCATAAAATTCTTTAAAAGAACAAAAGAATTTTCTTTAAAGTACTTAATAGGCTAACATGATTCCTGATATATTTTAATTTACTTTAGAACCATTGGCTCAATGTGATTTTTTTTTTCTTGGGTTCTATTGTTTTGATCGATACAGTTGTATGCATAGAAACACCATCGATATTAAGCACCATAACTAATAAAAGATGGACCTCACTTGGATTCACCTTTTATTAGTAGATGGTGCTTAGTATCACTAATATTTTATAGCTATGCTCTTGTTTTATTTGTTTAAAATTGATTTATTTGGTACAAAAATAAAAATTAAAATACCTTGTAAATGATACAAAGATTGTTTTACAAATTGTGTTTGGAAGCTTTTAGAGAAATTGATTTGGATATTAGAAAAATATTAATTGTATGATATATAAATATATATATATGTTTCTAAAGAATGAAAACTATTACAAAATTTAGCAAGCGATAAAATTGTTGTATCATTGTTTTAAACTTTTTTTTTTCTTCTTTAATCGGAAAAGCATTTTAAGCCTTCGTCAAAGTCGGTTATGGTCAAAACTGGTTTCCAAATCAGTGTCAATAATGAGGAACGGGGTCATGTTCATGGTTAAGATGTATTGGGGTTGGGACTAACTTTTGTGGATCAATGTTTCGTAAATTTATTTGCAAGAGTGACAAACTTTATATTGTTTTAGAACATGGATTAAACTTGATACTACTTTCAAGGGAAAGTCTCTTTCTAGAAAGAGAAAAAAATATAAGGACCATTCATGAATTTAACTTTTTTTAAAAAAAAAAAGAAAATTACCAAAATGTCATATTTTTTATAGGATAAGGTTGTGACAAGGACCCTTTTATATTACCTATTGATATAGTTCTTTTTTAAAGCATCCAAATATTATCTAATGGCTAAAATATTGTATGTATGATAATTATCAAATGTTTTAGTTCATACTATTATAGAATGTGAAATTAAAAAAAGAAAAAGAGAAAAAGGTCAATCGGCACTTTGTCTTCCTCGATGAGGTCATCTTCGTCAATCTTCTAGTGTCACCCTTCCTTGAATAACCCTGAAATAAAAGTAGTGCCAGAGTGGTTGAGAGGACCAGGAGGGAGGGAGAGAGAGGAGGGGGGAGCGGGGTCCCCGATTGCTAGTGGAAGGTCACAGAGGGTGGCTATTGGTGGAAGATTTTGTGTTCATTGAATTATGTCCTCATATAGTGACTTTTGAATAACTCCCCCATCAGAAAATATAGCAAACACGATGGGTGGGCTAGAGCCAATCTCGTTGGGGGGGTTGGGATCGATCTTATTACTAAGGTGGCTAGAGCTAATCTTGTCGCCAGGGGGCTGGAGTTGATCTCCTCGCTGGGGGTTATCTTCTATTATTTTCAACTGTTAATTAATAAGGAATAACTTTATCGAAAAATTTGCATCCAATTCCTTCTTGATATGCTATTTAGGACTGGCTCAAATGGTTGGATGTGTGGGTGTGTGAGTATGTAATCTGGGGTTCATATTCTCAATTTTTTATTTCTTAATTGTAACAATCTTACTATTGGTTTATTCGACTAAAGTTTTTTAGAAGTTTCTTTTTGCTTATTGAGTCTAAAAGCTAGTTCTAAAAATATTTAGATAACTTGTTATAAGAAGTTCTAGTATCCATAAGAGCTTATTGTTAAAGCCACAAAATATTATAGTTTTTAAAAAAACCTCTTTTGAATAAACTTGAGAACTTGGATAAGTGTTTAAAATAGACATTATAAACTTTATTTCCATATTTATTACTAATTATTAGAAATTGTTAAAAAAAGTTATTGACTTAAAAGCACTTAAAAAATTTATGGTTCTAAAACATTTATAAAAAGGACACGGTTTTTATTTATCTTCTTTTATTGATTAAAAGAAAAAAAAATCTGCCAAATGGTCCTATATAGCATATTCAGCGTCCACGTCAAAGAACTTCACACTGCGTAAATTTTAACATCTATATTTCCAGTTAGAAACATCATAAATCAAAAGTATAACATCTAGTTCATAAAATTCTTTCTTAAAATTTCTTAATAACCTAGCATGATTCATGATTTATTTTATGTTATTTGTAAGCAACGGCTTAGTGTGATGTGTTGTTTTGTTCAACATAGTTCTGGTGTGCCATTGTGGCAACCAATTAACTAAATACTTCCACCACATCCTGATTCATGATAAGAGTTGGAACAAAGATTAATAATATTCCCTCTCTATCAATTGATACAATATCTACTAAAAAGGCACCAAAATGAAAAGTCTTGTGATGTTTTGACGATTAACACGTTATAGAAAATCAAAATTCTAAACAGGAAGAATAAAACAGGACCATCATAAAAGTCTTAAAAAAGATTAATCATACATTAATCGAAAGGAGGAAGGTATAAAAATTATAAAAGAGAAAGGAATATATGCGCGTAAGTGGGTGTCAAAGCCTCATTCGACGCTACTATAAATTTAGTAAGAGTATAAAGTGATTGTATCATTGTTCTATTTCTTATTTTTTATGTCTTCTATAATTTCAGAAGCGTTTTAAAATTTAAGCCATTGTGGTTGGACGCATATCAAAACTAGTTTTTGAGATTGCTTCCAATACTGAGGGACGGTGTCACAGTCACATTTAGAGTTTGGGTTGAAAGCAACAGTGGATTTAGATGTGGGCAAGTAAGGGGGCTAAAATCCCCACTATTTTTTTAATTTACTAATTAATTTATGGTTTTTATACTCTGTGTCAATTAAAAATTCTTATATTAGCCTACTAAAACTTTACTCTTTGGTTTTTATATTAAGTATTACTCAATTTAAAAAAAATAAATTTATGTATGTCCTTATTGAAATATATATCCATCTTGTCATTAGTTGGGATTAACTTTCACATATAAATGTTTTCCGTAGATTTATTGACAAAGTGACAAACATTAATACATTATTTTATTGCAGGGATTTTTCAAATTTAAAAAAATTATCTTCTATTTTTATCTTAAAAATTAATACTCTCCTATATTTGTTTACAGGGCTTATCCAACAAACAAAGGAGGAAGAGTCCTTGAATTTCTGTATTGCAGTAAACAGTCCAGAATTCAAAGCTAGGTTTAAATACACAACGTCATTTCCCTGCAGCCCACAGGAGGTCCACTCTGGCGTTGACTACAAACAAGCAATATAATGCCATCTCTTAGTTGTACTCTTCTTCTCTGACCAATTAGAGGCAATATCTTTAACTATACCTATTTAATGTGGTAAGGAAAATCTCGTATTCTTGTCCAACCTTGACTTGGGAGAGTGGGATTGGCTCATCTTCTATGAACTCATCGGTCATTGAATTGGAATTTTGCTTCTCTTTGTGAAGTGGTATGAATTCAAAGTAAGAATTAGTGAGAATAACTGCGTACGTGACATGTTTCGGAGGAGAACAAAGATCATCATTGAACCTAATAAGACTCTTTGACGATGGATAGTTACCACCAAGTTATTCTGGAAATCCTCAACGTAGGCAGCATCCAAAGGTTTCAAAGCACAGCGTATAAAGGCTAGGCTAAAATTCTCGTGGTCAAAAAATTGAATTTCCATGTGTTCGCCTGTTCAATTAAACCCATCAAGATTTTTTTGTTCTTAATTTGCTTAGTTACTAGACTTTGTCATCATTATGTGTGTGATTTATTTTCCCCGTTTAGTGTGTGATAAACTATTAATTGATACCAATTTTAGACTTAAAAATCTCTTAAAAGTGAGGTCATGAATTTAAACTGGAGATGCGCCAGAAATTCTTGAGGGAGTGAGCACTAAGGAGGATAGTATGGATAAGTAGCGGATATGTATATAAAAGGTAAAATGGTCTGTAGGAGTAAGTCTCAATAAAACCTTAAAATATTGGTTGTTACAAGATTGTATTGAGAAAATTTGAGTAATAACGAGTGTTGTAATTAGGACTTGAGATTTTGGTGTTGGGTATTGCATAAAAGTCCTAATACATTAATGATCAATTTATATTATGCTTAATCTTATAAAAAAATTTTATATTATGCTTAATATGTAATTTTATGTCAGCTTAATACAGGGTTTGTGTTATGGTTCTAAAATAGCTTAGGATTATAGGTAATTTCATTTGTAATTTCTATTTTATGTTTTATTATTGTATTTGAAAGGGTGTGATGTTGGATGTGATGATGGTTTTAAGTGTATTTAAGGAAGTTTGAGTAATACAAAGAATAATATTGGGAGTATCAATGATGTTTAATATAACTTACAAATAGAGAGTAGGTCCTATATATGGGTTCACTAGTGGGATCTACCTCTCTATGAGTATGATGTTTAATATCATGGATACTTTAAAACATTTTTTGTAATAAATTCGTAACAATTTGTAATTGGTTAGCTTTATATGTCATTAAATATTTTAGATTTATTATACAAATACTTTCTAGACTATATACTTTATTTCACCTTGTCTCTTGAAATTGTAAAACCATTCATTGTGTCCCTTTATCTATATTAAACTATTCAAAATTCCCCTTCTGTTTGGTGTAGTTTATAACTCTAACGGATTTGTTGATGTGATAAGACATTAAAGATTAAAAATAATGTTTTCAAATATATCCTAATTAGAAAAACAAATATTAATTTTTAATTAAAAATAAATTAAAAATAATTATTTTTTTTCTCTCCTCTCTCTTCTCTTTCTTTTTATCAATCTCAACCAAATAGAACAAAAGAACTAACCTAATCACTTTAACCCAATCCCATAAGGAAAACAAAAAACAAAAAAACAAAAAAAACCCATAAGCCTAATGCCTATAGAAGTCAATTACAAATTAATAATACGTTACTACCTAAAAATCTATGATTTATCACCAAAAAAAGAAAGTATCAAGAAAATTTTTTGATGTGAACAATATGAATTTAGATATCCGGAAGAATCTAACGAGGATTAGGTCTATTTATTAAAATCATGCCCAATTAAAATTGAAAGTAAGATCATTATAAAATACAAGCTGAATTTTTGCAAAATTGATGGTACAAACCAAAATTTGTGTTGTACTGAATCCAAGATACACACATATATATATAGTAATAAATTGAGGATAGGAAAGAATGGACCATGAATAAAGTAGTTGGAGGAAGGCCAGACACAAAAGGTGGTGGTAGACATGGACTCCTCCTAAGTAAAGGTATTGGCAAGCTTCTCAACCAGTTGATTGAGGTTGTAATTGAGGGATTGCAAGGGTGGGACCCAATACAAGGAGCCAGGGAGGAAGGGCATCTAATCAGAAGTTGATTTATGGCGATGATGTGGTGGATGGCGTCCTCCAGCTTTCAAAGAAGTAGATCGGAGGAAGAAGAGCAGGTGGAGGAGTAGGAGAGGTCAGAGAGATCACCATTATGGGAAGATAGGGGGAAGGAAGAGGAAGTGTGAGGCGATGTGATTGAGATTTGGATTGAAGGAAAAGAAGAGAAAGCTAGGGTTTGAGAGAGAGAGCAAGAAAAAAATAATTATTTTTTAATTTATTTTTAATTAAATATTAATATTTATTTTAATAGGAATGGATGTGATAGGGCTCAATCGAGAGCCCCACTTACGGGGACCCATCCAATGATTGTTAATTAGTATAACTTAAGAAAGGACCGTTGGATGGTTAGTGCACTGTGGTCAAGGCAACAGTAAATCAAATTTGCTGCAGCAATGATTTTCGTGTAATTTCATTATGAAGCTATTGTGGGCAAAATAATTTTTTATTTGAGCTAGTACTATTTTACTTCCTGCACCCCACAAAAAACATGGTGTTTGACTTTTTGACAAACTCTTTTACTTTACTTTCCTTCAAAATCAATTTTGACTGATTTTCATTTCTAATCCCACCAAAATAATGTGAACATTCCATTTTTCTTTCAAAATTATAAATTTTCATTATCGTAATTTTTATCTATCTAGTAATCTTTATTTCTATGGAAATAAGAGAGAGAAAATAATGTATGAATTACAAGTTCTTTTCTAGTGAGGTTGGCTATTAGAAGATAGAATTCATGGATGATTAGGATGAGGGAAGATTTGTGCAAAGGAAGAGATACAATTAAAAGAAAAAAAAAATTTAAACCAACTATAGAAACCGTTTTTAATATGATAGATTAAAGGCATGAGAAAGTGGGGGTTTTTTATGTTTTTTTTTTTTTTTTTTTCTAATAGAGAAATTGGGATTTTGATAATGCTACATGAAAAAACAAAGTGAATTTGATATGTTAGACTGGGATCTTAAAGGTATTTGGATATGTCTGTTCGTGGGACTTCCACTTTACAAAGAAAGAAAGGGAAAAAAAGCGCATTGTAGTACTCATTGCATAAGAGGGTGTCTTTTATACATAGGAAGGGTCGTTATCTTTAATGGTGGCATATTTGTTTCCTCTTCTTCTTTTCAATTTTCAAGACACATCTTCGTATAAGTTTCTCAAACGCATATAATTATTATTATGTCCTTTAAAAATTCCTATAATTTTTTATTCCAGATCTCTAACTAATTTCCGAGATTAAAAATTAAAAACAAAATCCTCAGATAATAGAAAGTGGGAATGTCTATTTTATAACTATTGCACCCTTCATTTTAGTAACAACATGATTATATTAGAATGTCAGAAAAGTGGTCCCTATGAATAGGACTTTTCAATTAAGTCTTACCACAGTCACTCCCTATTGTTAAAACTAGGATTTATATTTGAAAGCATTTTTTTAATCTTTAACGACTTACCACGTTAACAAATTTGTTGGAGTTATTAACGGAATCAGATTGAAGGGATATTTTAAATAGTTTTATGTAAATAAGGGGGCATGATTTACAGTTTTACAATTATGGGACAAGGTGAAATATGATTTATAGTACAGGGGGAATTTATATAATTAATCTAATATTTTTCTTTGTGCCCTTTTAGATATTTATTTATTTTGGTCTTCATCTTCAAATCTTTTTAATTAGTTTTTTGTTTTTAAATTCAAGTTTGATATGATAAAAACTGATATTTAGCATTTACTAATTTCATCATTTTACTAACAAAATAAGCTTTAAGAACCACCAAGTGTGGTTGTCTATCGGTATGTTGGATATCTTTTTTAGAATTGATATTTTTTTTTTGTTTTTCAAGTTTTCTTAGACAATATTTTTTCCCTCACAACCAAAATTTTGTTATTTTTAAAATGATTAGAATTGAGGTTAGAATAGTTTTGAGGTTGAAGACGCTGATGGACAATTCATGATAAAGGTTAAGGTTGGCATGGGTTTGGGTTGGGGCCATCCTATTGATCCTTAGTAACTTAATCTCGTCCCCTTGACCTGGCTTGACGTCTAACGCTTAAACTGACCACATCCAATATGGACTCTCAAGTCTAAGAGTTTGTTTAGATCATGAATTCAAGCTAGAAAATTTGAGTGAAGTGTAAAATAAGTTGAACCGTGAAATTAATCTTATATTTGGCACTCAAGTTGAATCAGGATTGAATTCAAACTCAATTGAGTTTTATCCCCCTAATGCTCATGTCGCGCGGCAGCTTCGCCTGCATCACCCATCCAGATTTGAATCTTGGTCCTAAAATGATGTTCTTTTTTGTTTTGTTTTGTCTAATGATGTGTCCATTTGTTTGTCAATTTTAGGGAATTTTGTGGTTCTTTGTGTTGTGGAAATGTTTTGTTGTTTGGATTTGTTAATATACTGATTTTTGAGATTCGAATTTTGTTTAAATTTTTGTGGGTTACCCATTTCTTATGTTGTATTTGTAAAAAGTTCTCAAATTTTTAATTGTTACATACCCAAAGTGCAATCTAGTCAAGAAGAACAACCAAAAGCCTCTATATCTTCAAGGTCAAAGGGTTTTGGTCGGTAAAAGAGTAAGGGTGAGAGATAGAAAAAGAACAGATTTTATTTTTGTTTTTAATTTTTAAATGTTTTTAGATTATTTAGGACATGTTGGTCTTTTTGACTAAATTAAAGTCACGTGATAGTCAAATGATGAAAGTTCGTTCAATTTTAGACGTTTGTTAGCAAAAATAACGTTTTTGCTCTCTTCTTATAAGTTTGGGGACCTCTTTGCCCAAAAAAAAAAAGTGTAAAGGTCGATTACTTGCTCAAAAGTTAAGGACATGCTAAGCTTTTAACCCTTTCATCAATTTAACAATTTTCCTTGAAAGAAAGCAGATTTATTTTCATAAAAAACCTCTGAATTATATATTTACCACTATTTTTTTATTTAAAAATATAACGCTATTATGAACTTTTATCTTGTTTTATAAATGGTCCCCTGTCAATAAGCCATTAAAAATTGGATGAAAAAACATCATATGAGGGTAACCACAAAATCATGCTCTATTTTAGATCATTAAAAAAACCATTTATGAAATATCTCCTTCTCGAACGCCCTTTACTAGTTCATCACCACCCCCAAGTACGGCTAGTATTGTAAGGGTTTTATCATCAAAAAGTAGGTGTGAATATCGGATAGTTTGAGTGGATTTTTTATAATTTTCAACCCATCTAATTAAATTTAGGTGGATTAATTTCAAATTCAACCTACTTGATCAACCAAAAGTTTAAAATCAACCTATTCAATCAAAATTTGAGTGGGTTGAGTAAGTTGAATATAATAAAAAAATAAATATAACTAATCATTCAACTCAAAATGATAAATATATATAAAAAAGCTAACTTTCATCATAATATTAATATTATAAAGCTCAAAAATTGTCTCATAAGTTATAAAATAATATAAAAGATAAAATATATGCAAAACATATTCAAATATAAAAGTTATAAACCAACAAACAAATAATGATAAAAACTCATACAATATGAAATATAACAGATTGTCAAGTAATTAATATAAAATATAAGACAAATACCATATATTATGAGGTATGAAAATATTTATTTATATATAAAAATAGATTGGGTGGATTGGAGTTAAATTGGGTCTACAAAAACTTAACCTAAACTCACTCAATTAAAAATAGGGTTAGATGAGTTAAGTTGATCTCTTGATCGGGTTCGCGTTATAATGGATTGAGTGGGTTCATTGAATTCGTCAAGTTGTCAGGTTTTTTGTTCACCCTTACCGAGAAGTGAGGTTGTTTTCAAATTCTCTTTTTTTTTAGAAATGCATCTTTTAAATGGTCCCTAAAATAAAAAAATAATTTTAAAATCACTTTTATGTGACGTTTTTCCATATAATTTTTGAAAGAATAGTAAGGGAGAGCTACTAATATAACAACATAAATTTGGGGCAGTTTGATCTTTAAAATTTAAAATAAAACATCATCGTAAGGAGTATTTGTAAAAACCACCCAAATAATACGGCAAAAAGTGGTTTTTTTTGGGTCAACACGTCCTTTTTTTTTTTTTTTTGGCGCTTTAATGATTTTCTTTTATTTACATCAACCGAACATCATTGGCAATAAAGTATACCATTAGAGTGGTTGAAAATCTTGATTTCTTTTATTCAATGATTTTTCTCACAGTGCCTCCACTGAAACAAACATTTCCCGACTCCAAGAATTACATAACAATAACAAAAATAATTTTATCAGAGTGGTTGATAATTTTATTGAACTTCCTCTTGCATTTCCAAGAAAGAAACGTGGAGAAAAACATAAAACAATTGAAGTTCCAAACCAAGTGCAAATTTTCACAGCACAATCCACATGATCACACGCCTAAACAGAAAAAGATATACATAACAATAACAAAAATAATAGAAGTCTAGTTTCCGAAATCATGGATGGCCAGTTTTATTAAACAGACAAATACATGGAAATTGACTCTTGAGTTTTTGACGCATGCACTTACAGGCACATATTGTCTCAGCACTCTTGCCAATTAGCTAGTCTTCATACGCTGTGCTATAAAACCTTTTAATGGTGCCAGCATTGAGAATTTCCAAAATATTCTTGTTTTTGGTACACCTCGGCGTCTTAAATTGGCCAAACGTACCCCCATTTCCTATGAAATAGTCCAAAATTTTCTTGAAAGTCCCTGTCTCCACAACTCTTAGCTCTAACGGTCCAACAAAATTGCGTTTTCTGTGGGCAACGTACGCTATTTCTATGAACGAGCCATCCATTTCTGTGCAACAATCCTGCAGAACTGTCTCCTCTACTTCTCCTTTGATCTCCCAGTAGATTACGTAGTGGCCGGGTTCGTTCTCCATGTTAGCATGGCTTGTGAAGTCTACCAGTTCGGCTTTGGTCTTGCTGACTAACAGCTTTAAGCCTTTCTCCACCACTATCTGAAGGTCTTTTACCGTGGTCTTGTCAAAAGCTACACTTAGTAGAAGCTTTTTCCGGCATACGAAGTTCAGTTTTGGTGTCCCGTTGTGGAAACCAACCACTTCCACTACATCCCCTAGTCTGTACCTGTAAAGTCCTGTAACATGAATTTTTTTGAAACATAACCAAAGTTGTTACAGCATTAATATCACTCATTTGGCAACATGTAATATGTAGTACTTAACTGACAAGACACGGAGATTAAAAGTCTTTGGCTTTGTGAAAAACTAAAATAAGATGGACAAAGGGGACTGGTAAACTTATTGGTTCAAACTTAATCAAAATCACAAAATGATTTATCAATAAGGATGAAGAGCTTCATAAACAATCACATACGTACCAGTGAATGTGGTAAGAACAATCTCATATTCTTGTCCAGCCTTGACTTGGGATAGCGGGATTGGCTCGTCTTCTATGAAGTCTTCAGTCATTAAATTACTATTTTGATTCACTTTGTGAAGTGGTATGAATTCAAAGTAAGAAAAGGTCGGAACTACTGCGTAAGTGACATGTTTCGGAGGAGAATAAGGATCAACATTGAACCCAATAGCACTCTCCGACGATGCATAGCAAGTACCAACAATGGGCAAATCCCTTGCATAGTGCCTCAGTTTTTTCAAGTATGGTTGCATTGATCCTGTGGTTATACAACAAACATACTTGGCATTTGGCCAAAGCGTCGGAATCAGGCCAGACCAATTCAAGTTCTCCAATTCCTTGCATTTTACATCGATTTTCGAAGCCAAACTTGGGTTAGGAGAAATGACATCTAAGACCGCATTTTGCAGCTTGGAACAATTTATTCTTGTACTCAAAGTTCCCTCTCTGATATCTCTGCACAACTCTTTCCATACCTCTTCAAAAGCAGTTAAAATTTCGCACTACAACATGGGCAAAAACGGAAGTTATGAACTCTACTTGGTCAGAGAAGAAGAAGCCAAGTAGGAGATGACAATATGTCGCTTGTTTGTAGTCTTCACAAGAGATCACTTCCTGTGGGCTGCAGGAGAATAACTTTTGCCTTCTATGCCTGATTTCATATTCCGGCATAGTATACAAGTTGGTTGAGGCTGATCCTACGCTTATTCTCCCTTTAGTTTCCAACTTTTTAGTATTGCAATATATAAATTCAAGGACTCTCCCACCTTCCTTTAATGGATAAGCCCTATAAACAAAAGTGAAGTTAAAAAAAAAAAAAAAAAAAGGGTTAAATCGACGACTAATTATTTAACCAAGTATCTCTTTCCTGAATTGATCAAATGAAAATTAAGAAAGACAAAGAAGACGTTGAGCGAAATGCTGATTAAAAGGAAAGTATTTATGTCTTCCTTCTGTGGTGCCAGAGCTAGAGATGATTGACATATTTGGGAATTGAGTTATAAATATCAAAAATATTTTGACGTAGAATATGAACACCAATATTCGGAAAGAATAAATAAATGAAAAATTTTTATTGTTGAAATACACATTAATAGTAATCGAAGACTAAAAGCTACGTTTCATCATAAAATTATGATAATATACTATCTACTATTATAATCAAAATATAACTCATTTTGTTATTTTGTAAAATTTACAGTTTATTCCACTTTGTCACCCAAAATAAAATTTTTTATGCTATTATATTGAAAACGACAAGCGAAAAAATAACAGCAATATTATCACTTGTTAATTAGACCGTTCGAGTAAAATTGGATTAATACAAAATACAAATGGATAAAACATGTAACGAAATTTATGACTACTCTTCATTGCAAAATAACTAAAACAATCACACAAAAGATCATCTAAAGTAGCAAAAGTAGAAACAGTTGTCATCTTTTTTAAGCCAAACAAAGAAAAAAAAAATGCCAAAGAATTTACAACCCACTTAATCTTGAAGAAAACCAACAAAGACACTTAAAATTTGATCATGAAATAAAGAAAAGTGTGGCGGCCCGCCCTGCTGTAGAGGCTCTACAGTGCTATTACAGTCAACTCTGTAGTTAACCGCAATAGTCCGCAGGCCTCTAGGGTCGTCGACAATCATGCTGAACTGTAAACTACTTGCTAATTTTGCGGAGCAAATTTTTTTTTCTTTAAAAACATAAACTGTTTGAGAATGTGATAAGGAAATCATGTTAACAAAATAACCTGCACCTGATCATGATTTCCCTATCACATAATCTTAACTTGAAAACTTGTTCTTGTAACTACATGGTTTAAATATTCAAAATCTATACAGCGGAAGAATTAAATGATGACCAATATCCCTCGCCCAATTCTCCCTGGCATGCATCTACCCTGTTCGTCGTCTACCATAAACTACTGGTGAATAGGTCTCTTACATGCAACATGTGAACAAACTGATGAGTTATGAGCTCAGTAAGTTCAAACATAAAAACATGAAACTGACATGCTGTACTGCTATGCTCATGCATGGACTGGACTCTGTAAGCTTGCTCGTGGCTGAAGGTTTAGTCTTAGGATATTAATCTGTTATTAAGTTCTGGTTTTGAGCCCCTGATTGGTCGTACCAACATGTTAGCGTAACCGGGAGCAGTACTTTAGTGCTGACCTCCTCAGTCTTAACTGATGCTAAACATGATAACCTCCCCGTGGGTCGAGAGGCCGATACGCCAATAACTGGTTTAATTACCGTCTTGCTGGTGTTCCAACTGGGTAGCATACTGATTGCCCCCACAGTCGGAACCTGTTAATCAAATTACTGGGGTGTGAATTATATTAACACACTAAGGTGCCTTGTGCACCTACCTGTTTTCGTGTTCTGGTACTGTCTGACATGTGTACTGGGACATGCAACTCTATATGCATGACATGAACTGACCTGTGCTGACATAAGACTGACATGAACTGACATAGACATCGTGATGCAGACAATCAATGTCTGACATACACGTCATACAACATACATAACATCATAATATAACAAGCTTGTCCACGTTGCAGTCAGGACAATGCTTGAACTTACAGATAATCCTCTAGTATGAGCCTCTGCTGCTCTGGGACTGCTGATTCGGGATCTCTGGCTTGGACTCCTATAAAAGGAATAATTACTAGTTATTTCCAATACTCATCTTATACTGGAAATATGGCAAAACATGTAAATTTTCATTTCCAGACTCTTTTTTTTTTTTTTTTTACTCTCTGGCTTCGAACACGCCCTCCTACACGGCCGTGTCTCTGCCCATGTACCTCTCTGGACTTACATGTCTGGCCGTGTAATTCGTGGAACATGGCCGTGTATGCTTACACGGGTGGATACACGGCCGTGTTACTGGCTGTGTACTCCTCTGGACTCTTACACGGTTACTTACACGCCGTGTTTCTGGCCGTATTCTCCTGCTGTCTAACATGGTCTGCTACATGCCTTCCCCTTGACCGTGTGCCCCTTGACACGGCCCGATACACGGCCGTGTTCTTGGCCGTGTACCTCTCGGGTCTGATTTTTCTTGCAACACGGTCGTGCATATAGGCATGTTCAGGGCCGTGTTCTAAACACGCCCTTGTACACGCCCGTGTTCATACCAGAATCAAGATTCTGGGTCCGAACTGCTCTGCTCTGATTTTCTAAGGCTTTTATGGCCTTTGTTCTACTTCTTACACTTGAAATCGATCTCCATAAGATCGTTTCAAGATATTTACTACATTTCTACTATTACAAATCCATGATTTCATAAGCAAAAATTTCACATTTTGCTTATTTACAACTCTTGACTTAACTTTTGAAAAATCTGTACTTTTGTGAAGAAATTTCACTAAACTTGGTTTTTCTAAACCATCAACTCATGGATTCATGTTTGAAAACATCTAGACTCGAATCATATTTCGATTTGAACCGAAAACCTCACATGATTCACTCACATTCTCTGTTTTTCACTTAAAACCCCAGATTTTTCCCCTAAAGAAAAACGTGAGAAACTAGGGTTTACCATGCTTTAATCGTGAGTTTTTCTTGCTGCTAATCCTTGATCGAAACTCGATCAACCTGCTGCTTGAACAAGAAAATCCGAACTTTCTTTGAATTCCCTTTTTCTTCCCTCTCTTTCTCTCGGTTTCTCCCTTTCTCTTCCTCTTTCTCTTTCTTTCTTTCTTTCTTTCTCTTTCTTTCTTTTCTCTTTCTTTCTTTCTTTCTGCTGGCTGCTTTACAGCTAAGGGGATCAATTAATCCCCCCCCTTATGCTCACGTGCCTCTCTCTCTCACATGCTTTCTCTTTTTTTTTTTTTTTTTTTGAAAATGTAAGGCCTTGTTTGGCTACTTCTAGCCATTGATCAATGTGGCTCACTTGTGTGCCATTGATCTTCTTAGTATGTATTTTCCACATACTTTTCCATTAATTTTAAAACATCATAAATTGAATTAATATTTAGCTTTTAAACTATATTCATTAATTCATCATCAAATTTTGATTAAAACTCAATTAATCAAAATTTTCCTCTGCTCTTTATTCTGTAACATGTCTCACTATAATGTACATTTATTTACATATTTGTACAAATATTTTCGAGAACGTAGATTTCTCGGTTATCACATTCACTCCTCCTTATAAGATTTTTGTCCTCGAAAATTTAGAACAAGTGAGGGTATGAACGTCTCATCTCATATTCTCTCTCCCACGTAGCCTCTTCAATGTTATGATTTCTCCACAATACTTTGACTAGTGGGATGGTCTTGTTTCTCAGCACCTTTTCTTCTCTAGCCAGTATCTAAACAGGCTGCACTTCATAGGTCAAATCCTCTTAGACTTGGACTGGTTCATGTTGTAGCACATGAGATGGATCTGACATGTACTTTCTGAGCATGGAGACATGGAACACGTTGTGTACTGCTGACAGCTCAGGAGGTAATGCCAACTTGTAGGCAACCTTCCCAATGCGTTTGATAATCTCATAAGGTTCAATATACCTTGGACTCAGTTTTCCTTTCTTACCAAAACGCATGATCCCCTTCATGGGTGACACTTTCAGAAAAACGAAGTCCCCTTCCTTGAATTCCAAGGATCTCCATCTTCTGTCTGCATAGCTCTTCTGTCTACTTTGAGCACTCTTCATTCTTTGCTGGATCTTGGCAACTGCATCACAAGTTTCCTGCATGAAATCTGTCTTATGCAGTTGTTTTTCCTTCAGATCATACCAGTGAATGGGTGATCTGCACTTTCTTCCATACAGAGCCTCATAAGGTGCCATCTTGATCGAAGCTTGGTAACTGTTGTTGTATGAGAATTCTACCAGTGGTAGCTTCTCATTCCAAGCTCCTGGAAAATCCATAACACATGCTCGGAGCATATCCTCCAAGGTCTGGATAGTCCATTCTGATTGTCCGTCTGTCTGAGGATGGAAGGCTGTACTGAACCTCAGTTCTGTGCCCATGGCTCTTTGCACACACTCCCAAAAATTTGAAGTGAACCGTGTATCTCTGTCAGATACTATGGACTTTGGTACTCTATGTAACCTGATAACATGATCTACGTACAGCTGTGCCAGCTTCTCCAATGAGTATGTGATCTTTATTAGTATAAATCTGACTGTCTTTGTCAATCTATCCACGATTACCCAAATGGCATCATGTCCTCCTCTTGTTTTGGGTAACCCTACCACAAAATCCATGATAACGTCCTCCCATTTCCATTCTGGAATCTCTAGAGGTTCTAACTTTCCTCCAGGATGCTGATGCTCAGCCTTGACTTTCTGACAAGTAAGGCACTTACTGACAAATCTTGCAATGTCTCCTTTCATCCCTTTCCACCAAAACTGCAACTTCAAGTCTTGGTACATCTTGGTGGCTCCAGGATAGACTGAATATGGCGTCTTATGAGCTTCTGACATGAGTTGCCTTCGAAGCTCTTCATCTGCTGGCACATGAATTCTCCCCTGATACATGATTAATCCATCTGTGGACATCTCTTCCTGGGAGTCTGTTAAACTTGAATCTTGCTTTTGAGTTTCCTTGATATCATCAAACAATGATGACTTCAACTGCAGTGCTGACAATTTTCCTGATATCAGCTCCAGCTCGAGCGAATGTACCTCTTACTGCAATGGTTTTGGCAACCTGTCAATAGGCAACTGCTGTGGAACTGTAGCTTTTCTGCTTAATGCATCTGCTACTCAGTTGGCTTTTCCTGGATGATAAAGGATCTCACAGTCATAATCCTTTACCAACTCCAACCATCTTCTTTGCCTCATGTTTAACTCCTTCTGTGTGAAGAAGTATTTTAGACTCTGATGATCTGTGTAAATCTGGCACTGTGCTCCATACAAATAGTGTCGCCAAATTTTGAGTGCGAACACTACTGCAGCAAGTTCTAGGTCGTGGGTGGGATAATTCTTCTCGTGCTCTTTCAGTTGACGCGAAGCGTAGGCAATCACTCTGCCTTCTTGCATTAATACTGCTCCCAAACCCACTTTGGAAGTATCACTGTAGATCTCATACTTCTCCCCTTCAGTAGGGAGTGTGAGGATCGGCGCGCTTGTCAGCCGTCTCTTCAGCTCTTGGAAGCTTCTTTCATACTCATCTGTCCATATATACTTCTTTTCCTTACGTGTGAAGGTGGTGAGAGGTGCTGCCAATCTTACAAACCCTTCCACGAATCTCCTGTAATAGCCAGCTAACTCTAAGAAACTGCGTATCTCTGTTACGCTCTTAGGTGCAGGCCATTGGTTGATTGCTTCCACCTTGACTGGATCTACTGCAATTCCCTCCTTGGATACAATATGTCCAAGGAAATGCACTCTGTCTAGCCAAAACTCACATTTTGAGAATTTGGCATAGAGTTGATGCTCTTTCAGCGTCTGAAAAACAACTCTTAAGTGGGCTTCATGTTCTGCGTGAGTCTTTGAATATACAAGGATGTCATCGTGACAAACTTGTCTAAATACTCCTTGAAGACTCTGTTCATCAGGTCCATGAAAGCAGCTAGCGCGTTCGTTAACCCAAATGGCATTACTAGGAACTCATAATGCCCATAACGGGTTCTGAAAGCTGTCTTGAGAACGTCATCTTCCTTGATTCTCAGCTGATGGTATCCTGATCTCAAATCAATCTTTGAGAACACTGCTGCACCCTTGAGCTGATTGAACAGGTCATCAATCCTAGGTAATGGGTACCTATTCTTGACTGTAATCTTATTCAATTCTCTGTAATCTATGCACATGCGGAACGTCCCGTCTTTTTTCTTGACAAATAGTACGGGAGCTCCCCATGGGGCATAGCTCGGTCTGATGAATCCCTTATCAAGCAGATCTTTCAACTGCACTTGTAACTCTTTCAACTCCACTGGTGCCATGCGGTACGGCGCCTTGGAGATCGGTGTTGTTCCAGGTAGGAGTTCTATCTCAAACGAGATTTCCCGTTCTGGAGGTAGTCCTGGTAGTCCCTCAGGAAAGACTTCAAGAAATTCTCTGACAACTGGAACATCTTCTGGCTGTAACTTCTTTTCTTCTGTTGTATTTGTCACATAAGCTAAATATCCAGTACAACCACTGGCTATTAGCTTCTTGGGCTTCATTGAACTGATCATCATCTTACTTGATCTTCTCGAAAAATCAACATATTCGAAACTTTCTTCATCTTCTGACTTGAATACTATTCTTCTGTTTCTGCAATCTATCGTAACTTGATATTTTCCTAGGAAATCCATTCTCAAGATTACATCATAGTCTACGATCTTCATCATGATCAACTCTGCATACAGCTCTCTATTTGCCACGATTACTGGTACATGAGGTAACCAGTACTCTGACAACATGATTTCTCCTTATGGGAGAGCAGTTCTAAAAGTTCTTCCCATGTGATCTCTAGGGTATTCTAACTTATCAGCAAATGCACATAATATGAAAGAATGGGTGGCCCCAGAGTCAAATAGAACAGATGCCAAGTGGTTAGCGACAGAAATCTGACCTGTCACCACGTTGGACGTCCCTGCCTCTGCCTCTTCTCTGGTGTAGGCCATCACTCTAGCATCTGCCTGTGGAGCTCTTTCCTGTCTTTCCTGTACTGCTGGATGTACTTCTGATGGACTTTCATAGCTCAGTCTGAGTGCATGTACTTGTGACTGCTGTGGACGTGAAGAGTTTGCCCCTGATACTGATACTGACTGGCGGTTCATGGGACAATTCTTGATGAAATGGCCCTCTCTTCCACACTGAAAATAGGCAGTCGTGCCAACTTTGCACTGACTCACTTGTTTCCTCCCACAATTTGGACAGGTGGGGTTACTTGGAACTGTGGTGGTGCTAGTCCTCCGTGACTGGCTTCTGTTGTCTTGTCCTTGGGTTCCCTGGAAATTGCCCTTTCTCTTCTATTGGGACTGAGGGCCTGGATGATTGGACTACTCTGGTCTTGCACTCTGACTGCCCTTGCTGTGCTGTCCAGGTTAAGAGGCCTTAGCCAAGATCTTTTCTTTCTTCCTGGCTTCCCAGACCTTTTCTCTTTCTTCTTTCTGTCGGGCTAGATGGTACTCTGCCCTCAAAGCACGATTAACACAGTCGGCTACTGAAACTGGTGGAAATGGGCCAACGTCAATCAAAGTAGAGATCTCAGGCCTGAACATACCTATCATCTTCTGTATCTTCTCCCTCTCCGTAGGCACCATATACGGACATAAGCAGGAGAGTTGATCAAATTTCCTGCAAACTTCACTAACTGACATGTCCCCCTGCTGTAACTCTGCAAATTCTTTCTGCTGGGATCGGAGTGATGCAGGATTATAATATTTCTGGTTGAACTCCTCCAGAAACTCTGCCCATGTCATTGTGGTCACGTCCCTCCTCATGCGGACTGTGTCCCACCAAAATCTTGCATCCTTCCTTAGAACAAAGGATGCTCACATGACTTTTTCTTCATCTGTGAGTCTCATGAACTCCATAATTATCTGTATTGAAGAAAGCCAATCTTCTGCCTCTAGAGGATTTGTTGAACGCTCAAATTCTGAAGGTCTCATCTTCCGAAATCTCTCATATAACGGCTCTGGATTCACCCTAACTTGTGGTTCCTGAACCACTTCTGGTGCCGCTGGTGGCACTACCTTTTCTGCCTCTGCTGCTGGTTATGCAGGAGTCCCTACTGATCCCTGCCCATGTTCTAACTGTTCTAGTCTCTGTCTCAACTCTGCATTTTCTCTCATCTGGTTTTCTAGAAGAGCTTGCATCTCTTCTAGTCGTTGAGTTAGAGATGGGCATCCCCTTCTCCTTCTTTGGCCTTGGCCTTGGCCCTGATTTTCCATTGTGCTACTTTTATCCTATAATCACATGATGAACTTGTGTTAGATCCTGTATAAAAAGGATCCACATTATTTCTTGCATTATCATAACATATCATCTTATACTTATTATAAAGTATAGGCCTCTACAGACCTTTACTTTCATGCATAACTAGCTGCTTATATAATCTTAACATTAACTTACTTAGATCGGCGAACAGGACATGCGCGAAGTCAGGCGGGATATGGTCAACCAACCTTTCTGATAATACCCACTGTGACTACAGTAAGTATTCTAAACTAGACCCATTTCAAAACTTGGGCTCTGATACCAACTGTGACTACGTTTGGTATCCTAAACTGAACCCATCGTAAAAACTTCGCTCTAATACCAACTGTGACTACGGTTGGTATCCTAAACTGTTCTAACTGTTCTAGTCTCTGTCTCAACTCTGCATTTTCTCTCATCTGGTTTTCTAGAAGAGCTTGCATCTCTTCTAGTCGTTGAGTTAGAGATGGGCGTCCCCTTCTCCTTCTTTGGCCTTGGCCTTGACCCTGATTTTCCATCGTTCTACTTTTATCCTATAATCACACGATGAACTTGTGTTAGATCCTGTATAAAAAGGATCCACATTATTTCTTACATTATCATAACATATCATCTCATACTTACTATAAAGTATAGGTCTTTACAAACCTTTACTTTCATGCATAACTAGCTGCTTATATAATCTTAAACTTAACTTACTTGTATCGACGAACAGGATATGCGGAGAGTCAGACAGGATATGGTCAACCAACCTTTCTGATAATACCCACTGTGACTACAGTAAGTATTCTAAACTAGACCCATTTTAAAACTTGGGCTCTGATACCAACTGTGACTACGTTTGGTATCCTAAACTGAACCCATCGTAAAAACTTCGCTCTAATACCAACTGTGACTACGGTTGGTATCCTAAACTAGACTCGTCATAAAAGTTCGCTCTGATACCAACTGTGGCGGCCCGCCCTGCTGTAGAGGCTCTACAGTGCTATTACAGTCAACTCTGTAGTTAACCGTAATAGTCCGCAGGCCTCTAGGGTCGCCGGCAATCATGCTGAACTGCAAACTACTTGCTAATTTTATGGAACAAATTTTTTTTTTTCTTTAAAAACATAAACTGTTTGAGAATGTGATAAGGAAATCATATTAACAAAATAACCTGCACCTGATTATGATTCCCCTATCACATAATCTTAACTTGAAAACTTGTTCTTGTAACTACATGGTTTAAATATTCAAAATCTGTACAGCAGAAGAATTAAATGATGACTAATATCCCTCGCCCAATCCTCCTTGGCATGCATCTACCCTGTTCGTCGTCCACCGTAAACTACTGGTGAACAGGTCTCTTTCCTGCAACATGTGAACAAACTGATGAGCTATGAGCTCAGTAAGTTCAAACAAAAAAACATGAAACTGACATGCTGTACTGCTGTGCTAATGCATGGACTGGACTCTGTAAGCTTGCTCGTGGCTGAAGGTTTAGTCTTAGGATATTAATCTGTTATTAAGTTCTGGTTTTGGGCCCCTGATTGGTCGTACCGACATGTTAGCGCAACCAGGAGCGGTACTTTAGTGCTGACCTCCTCAGTCTTAACTGATGCTAAACATGATAATCTCTCCGTGGGTCGAGAGGCCGATACGCCAATAACTGGTTTAATTACCGTCTTACTGGTGTTCCAACTGGGTAGCATACTGATTGCCCCCTCAGTCGGAACCTGTTAATCAAATTACTGGGGTGTGAATTATATTAACACACTAAGGTGCCTTGTGCACCTACCTGTTTTTGTGTTCTGGTACTGTCTGACATGTGTACTGGGACATGCAACTCTACATGCATGACATGAACTGACCTGTGCTGACATGAGACTGACATGAACTGACATAGACATCGTGATGCAGACAATCAATGTCTGACATACACGTCATACAACATACATAACATCACAATATAACAAGCTTGTCCACGTTGCAGTCAGGACAATGCTCGAATTTACAGATAATCCTCTAGCGTGAGCCTCTGCTGCTCTGGGACTGCTGATTCGGGATCTCTGGCTTGGACTCCTATAAAAGGAATAATTACTGGTTATTTCCAATACTCATCTTATACTGGAAATATGGCAAAACATGTAAATTTTCATTTCCAGACTCTTTTTTTTTTTTTTACTCTCTGGCTTCGAACACGCCCTCCTACACGGTCGTGTCTCTACCCGTGTACCTCTCTGGACTTACATGTCTGGCCGTGTAATTCGTGGAACATGGCCGTGTATGCTTACACGGGTAGATACACGGCCGTGTTACTGGCCGTGTACTCCTCTGGACTCTTACACGGTTACTTACACGGCCGTGTTTCTGGCCGTGTTCTCCTGCTGTCTAGCATGGTCTGCTACACGCCTTCCCCTTGACCGTGTGCCCCTTGACACGGCCCGATACACGGCCGTGTTCTTGGCCGTGTACCTCTCGGGTCTGATTTTTCTTGCAACACGGTCGTGCATATGGGCATGTTCGAGGCCGTGTTCTGAACACGCCCTTGTACACGCCCGTGTTCATACCAGAATCAAGATTCTGGGTCCGAACTGCTCTGCTCTGATTTTCTAAGGCTTTTATGGCCTTTGTTCTACTTCTTACACTTGAAATCGATCTCCATAAGATCGTTTCAAGGTATCTACTACATTTCTACTATCACAAATCCATGATTTCATAAGCAAAAATTTCACATTTTACTTATTTACAACTCTTGACTTAACTTTTGAAAAATCTATACTTTTGTGAAGAAATTTCACTAAACTTAGTTTTTCTAAACCATCAACTCATGGATTGGTGTTTGAAAACATCTAGACTCGAATCATGTTTCGATTTTAACCAAAAACCTCACATGATTCACTCACATTCTCTGTTTTTCACTTAAAACCCCAGATTTTTCCCCTAAAGAAAAACGTGAAAAACTAGAGTTTACCTTACTTTAATCGTGAGCTTTTCTTGCTGCTAATCCTTGACCGAAACTCGATCAACCTGCTGCTTGAACAAGAAAATCTGAACTTTCTTTGGATTCCCTTTTTCTTCCCTCTCTTTCTCTCGGTTTCTCCCTTTCTCTTCCTCTTTCTCTTTCTTTCTTTCTTTCTTTCTCTTTTTTTCTTTTCTCTTTCTTTCTTTCTTTCTGCCGGCTGCTTTGCAGCTAAGGGGATCAATTAATCCCCCCTTATGCTCACGTGCCTCTCTCTCTCACATGCTTTCTCTTTTTCTTTTTTTTTTTTGGAAAATGTAAGGCCTTGTTTGGCTACTTCTAGCCATTGATCAATGTGGCTCACTTGTGTGCCATTGATCTCTTAGTATGTATTTTCCACATACTTTTTTATTAATTTTAAAACATCATAAATTGAATTAATGTTTAGCTTTTAAACTATATTTATTAATTCATCATCAAATTTTGATTCAAACTCAATTAATCAAAAATTTCCTCTGCTCTTTATTCTGTAACATGTCTCACTATAATGTACATTTATTTACATATTTGTACAAATATTTCTGAGAATGTGGATTTCTCGGTTATCACAAAAAGAAAATTCGACACAATGAGACTTCAGAGAGAAAGTTGATTTTAGAGTAAAAATGATGGGATGTTTGACTGATGAAGAAAAAATTAAAGAAAAAGCAAAATGTAAAGGGGGTGTTTGGATAACGTATTATGTTTGTATATACAATACATTAATTATAATATGTGCATAGATAAAAAAAATATTTGTATTACATTCAAATATAATATTTGCTTGGATAAAAGGTATTTAAATTGTATTATATATAATGTGATTGATAAAAGTAGAGAGAAAAAGAGAGAGAGAAAGCGTGTGTATGATGTAATTAGTAAAAGTAATAGAAAAGTAGAATAATAAATAATGATTATATTAGATTTAAAACATAATATAATTGATATTTAAATATAATATTTTTACATTTAGATGAAAGTTATATTATATTTAAACGTAATACTAATATAATATAGTAAATAAATGAAACATAAATATAAGTAAAATATTAAAAAAAATCAAAGATCAAATAAACAATCATTATAAATAATGAAGTACAGTAAAAGGGAAATAGAAGAAAAGAAAATTTGACAAGAGAAAAAAAGGTTTAAAAAAAAAGGAACAAAACTATTTTTCAGGGAAAAAAAAGGCAGTAAAACAATGCGTAAAGGACAACCACAACTTTCACATAACTAGAATTTAGAATAATGTAAGAAGGGTGAAACTATTATTTTACAAAAAGCGATGGTGTAGCTCATGGTCACACGGGAATCTCCAAATCTTGTATTGTTGATTTATATCACCCACAAATCATGTAAATCAGCTCTCAAATTGAAAATGATAGAATATTGAAGTTAAGGAATAGCTTGATGGCTTGATCATGTGTAATTTTTATCCAAATGTTAAAATTTTATGTTTAAATATAATATTTTTTTCAATAAATATATTTATTATTTCAGAATATTTTAAATATAAATTTTTTTAAAATCTATTTACATCATATTCTTTTTTTATATTATTATTTTTATTTATTTTTATCAATTATATTAATTTTTTAATTTTAAAATATAATTTAAATATTTTTTATCCAAATACATATTAAATTCAAATACAAAAATAAATATTTTTTATCTAAATATAAAATATATCTAATATATTATATTTAAATATAAAATACACACTCCATAAAAGTTACAGTCCCATAGAAGATAATATCCAACTTTTTACCCCTTTTTCTTATTAACACGCTTTACGAAAAAGTTAGTTTAACAATTTCTTACTTCATTTGGTTATTTTTTCCTTTATTTTTTCTTTTTTGTTTCTCTATAAAAGACATAATTTAATTAAAAAGTTTTTTAATCTTTGACATATGTCGTCATTTATTTAAAAAATTATAATCTAAATTTTAAATTTAAATTAATTGATTTAATTATAATTTTTATTAATTAAAAAAACGCAAAACTAAAATCATAATTTTCGATTTAAATTAATAAATTATTCACCCTACACTGTTTTTAACTATTTTATACTTTACTTAGATACTTTTTTTTTTTAAGGAAAAAAATTTGTCAAGTGTTAATAAAAAGAAGCAGTTTCTTTCGCATTTTTATTAGTTATAATTGTTTGTTTTTTTGTGTGTGTATTATAAAAATGCATAATCTTACTAAGGTGACCTTTGGAAAAGAATTTCATTTTAATTTTACTCAAATACAATATAATTTTATATCAAACACAAATTTTATAACAGTACTACGAAAACAATTATTATTCGAAATATTTTTAAAATAATCACATCAACTTTTTAACTTCACTATTTATCTGTACTTTTACTAATCATATCAACTTTTCAACTGTAAAATACTTTTCATCTAAACACACATTTCATTTAAATATAAAACAAATACTTTTCAACCAAATACAACATTCAAAAAACAAATTTTATTCAAATACAATCAAAATACAATGCGTTTACCAAACACCTCTTAAAAAATTTTCTTTTACCCATTTTCCTGACTGACAATTAACTATTTATTATTTTACTTAGTTATTTTTTCCTTTTTTTTTTTCCTTTTTGTTTCCCTAAAAAAGGGAAAATGGTTATACGTTGACTAGAAAAAGCAATATCTTTTGCGTTTTTTGACCATATCTCATGCAATATTTGAATGTTAGGGGATCAGTTGTGGTTGTTCTTTTTTTTTTTTTTTTTTTTCCTCGCGTACATTATAACAAGGCATAATCTAATTGAAAATATTTTTATAACCCCTTTACCTGACTGAAAAAAGTCGTTTGTTTTTAACTATTTCTTATTTTATTTAGTCACTTTTTCCCTTTTTTTTCTTTTTGTTTCTCTAAAAAACGAAAAAAAAAAGGTCACACATTGATGAGAAGAAGCAGCTTCTTTTGTGTTTTTCGACCATCTCTCATGCAACATTTGAATATCAGGGGGATCAGTTGTGATTATTTCAGTTTATGGTTGTCTTCATGTGATGCGTATTATGGAATTTGAGGTAAATGGAATGTTTTCACTCTTTTTCCCAAATAAGTTGCCATTCAAATATTTTTCTTTTCTTTTTAAATCACAACATTTGATTTTTGTTTTTGTTTTTAACCACAACATTGGTTTTTATTTTTTCTTGACTCAAGACCTCTTGGTAAAAAATTAACTTGTATATCTTAAAATATTTTATAATATTATTTCTTTATTCTGTTCAATTCACAATTACAAGTTTATTTATAATCTATAATCTATCTATGACTATAAAAGAGAGAAACTTTCTCTCTTTATCTACCTTTTATATTTTCTTTTCTTTATTTCTTTTCCAATAGACCTGTCTCTCAGCTTTTCCTTTTTCCACACTTTACATCTCACTCTATCTTTTCACCTGTGAAAGTTATCCATCCACTAGTTTTTTTCTTTTTTAGAAAACAAATGCTATTTTATTTAGTTTTTAAAAGTTAGAAAACTTATGAGAATAAAGTTGAGGAAAAAAAATATGTTGAATGCTAGACACTATTTTCGTCTTTCAAGATATATATATATATATTTAAAGAAAATAATATATTTTTTAGTTTAACAAAACTTTCACAAATCTATTTTAGAACTTTTTAGACTACATGACAAGACAAATACATTATATTCTATGGAATTGATTAATTCCCTTGTTACTGACTTGGGGAAGATGCTTACATTCATAAATTAATTGTAGAACATATAACTTATACTTTTTATTTAATTTCTAATTGATTTATTTATTTCTAAACTTCATATTCAATTACATTGTAGGTTTTCTCAACGTAATTTTTCACTAATGATTTAAAATTTACTTTTTAATTGTAAAAATTAAATTATAAACAAAATAAATATATTTTTGTTCAAATAAATTTAAGAAACACAGAGAGTGCATGGTTTAATTAGTATATATAAATTGAGAGGAGGATCCCTCAAATTTATTAAAAGAAAAATAAAAGCGAAGAAAAGCAAAAAATATATAGAAAAAGAAATATTGATGGCAAGAAAAGGAATATTAATGGCGGTACTAATTTAAAGAGTAGTTTAGAATATCTAATGAGAACATATTTACATATGAAAGAGTAAATCAAAGTGCGGGTTTTTTTTTTTCCCAATTTATCAAAATGTGGGTTTTAATTGATTAATTGCTTAAATATATAATTTCTCAAAAGCTACTCTGCTTCTGAAATTACTATTACCAAGCCCAGAATTTTTATCTTATGACCATAAATCTTATCTTGATCTTATAGCCAAAAGAAAGAAACAAAATGAAATTTTATATCTTATGAAATTACTATTGCAAAGAGTAGTATTCTCTGAGATCACCTGACAGAGAAAGTAGTGATGGGTTGTTGAGTGAGTAAAGGACTGGTATCCCCATCAGCAATTCTCCGGATGAAGGGCTCAAAATCTGCGTGGGTTGAAAGTGGAACCAAACTTTTGTAAAGTTTCACCAAAGCAGAATCCTCCAGGTCCTGAATTTTGATGTCTCCTAACCATCTTTTCAGATACTCAGTGCCCTGATTTAGCACGAGTAGGCGGCGGAGAGTCTGTGTCTGGACCAAACCGGCATTTCTTGACACTCGCTCGAACCAGCTAATCATGTCGTTTTGATCGTCATCGTTCACCTTCTCGTTGCTATGCTGGTGACTTGTCTCAGCTGCTTCCATTAGAGCGAATATGTGTGTGTGTGTGTTTATTTGGTGCTGCAGAGTATTTTAGAGACCGCCTTTTAGAAACAAATTGCCACTAATTGCACTTATTTGCCTCTAAAGTTTTAACAGACCAGTATAAGTAATTTAAGAGGCGAAAAAAGTGGCTTCTTATGTATATTTTTTAAAGAGTAATATTGGGGCATTAATTTTTTATTTCTTTTAAAATTAAGAGTGAGAATATTCTAAATTTTTATCTTTTAATAAAATCAGATATAAAATTATTATTGAATTACGTCTGTAATTATGTTAGAGATATTAATTTTAATCTTAATATCTAAATATTAAATTATATATTAGTGAGTTATTATCTATTCGTTAATAGACACAATCAATTGTCATAATATTTTAAATACTTATCAACACAAAAATAAAACCTCACATGTTAAATAGATTAATATTTTAAAATTGAGATTTAAGTAGAAATTAAAATTAATATCTTAGCTTTTTTTTTTTAACCCGACTTAGCAACTACAAGGAAAATTCGCTTGGTCCAAATAGCATGTAGTGGAATTTTTAAAATTTATTGTGGTTTCTCAAAAGGCTGTTTTTCTCTCCATCGTGAGATTTGTTTATTTTTAATTTTCTCCGTTAAAGTTGATAGATTAGTGCACTGGGATTGTTGAGTGCGCTCGTGAAAACGAACAGCAGAGTATGGGGAAAAAAATAAAAAATAAAAAAGTGAATATAAAGAAAAGAAGAAGAAAGAACATAGAAATGGAGGAATGATAATGATGTCTTCCTTATCAAAGTAGGATGACCTTTGGGCTCCTTCAACGTGAGGGTAACCTTATCTTATCATAGTCAGCGATAGATTTAAACGAGCAAAAGATATTGTGACGTTACTGCAGTGGTGTATCGTGAGTTATAATATATAATAGATAATATATAAACTATTAGTTGTACAATAAATTGTAATTTATTATAATATGATATTTCTTATACATGTTTTTATAGACTATTTATATAATAATAGAAGTTAAATTTTTTGTAACATAGCTTTTATTATTATTATTATTTTACTCATCTACATTGTAATGTAGACTGTAGACAATGTTTATATTAGAAAGATAAAAAATTCAAAAAAATCTAGATTTTTAAATAGTTAAATAAATAATATATTAATTATAAGCTAGTTAATTACTTAATTAATTTTTGTATTATCGATGATTTTGTTATTTCAATTTTAATATTATGATAATAAAATATATTATCTTTATAGTCTATATGTTAATATTTATGTAATCTATAAATAATAGGAGAAAAAGACAAAGAATAGGAGAAATAAAAAAATGACAAAAAAAAAAAAAAACCCCACAAAGAAGTAGCCAAAAAGGGATCTAAAAGTGGGGTCAAGGAAGAAATAAGATTGTCATATAGGGTTTTATTAGGTAAAATGACCAAAAATCCAAGAGTAAGAGGGCTTAAAAAGCAAAAAGTAAAAGGGTATGGAAGTAAAACTATAGGAGGCTATGAAAAGACCAGAAAATCGACGCAACAAATTAGGCTCGGGCAGAGCCATAAGGGCAGATCTATAAAAACAACTCCTGCAATTGGTTGAAAGACCAAAAAACCCCCCTTAACAGCCAAGCCTAAGTATAACATCTAAGGGTAATTTCATAAAAGTACCCTCAAGTGGCAGTCCCGAATAAAACACTGTATTATGTACGTTGAACTCCAACTCTTCTTTAGTATTATATAATAATGTTGGTCTAAAAAGTGCCTTTTTTTTTTCTTTAATTGAAGTCGAGAAGGTGCTCTTGATCAGTGGGGAATCCAGTTCCTTACAATAAAACATGCAAAAAAAAAAAAAACAAAACAACAAAACCAGTTTCCCATTAACGATTTAATTTGATAAAATAATATTTTAAAATATGGGATTTTTTAAAAATATTTTAAAAAATATATATATCTATAATATAATTTTATTTATAATGATTTTAAAATTTTTTATTTTTTTATAATATCAAATAAAAAATATTTTTAAAATAAAAATCTGAATAAAAAAAATCTTAAACATATTCATTAAAAAGATTATTCTTATTATTTTCTTTTAAAATAATACACGAGATATCTAAAAAATAATTTAATAGATAATTAATTGAAGGAAAATTATATGGTGGGGGAAGGTTGCTTTTTCCCCACTAATAGGCAATGATGCCATAGCCTAGTTTCTATTATACTAGATTGTAAAAGGGGAAAAAAAAAAAAAGATAAAGAAACACTATTTTTTAATTGTAATTTTTGAATGAAAATACAAAACCTTTTTCTTTCCTGCCAATCAAACCACGACCATGCCACCGGAAAGCTTCAACGCCGACGGTGCCGAAAGTTACGACGGCGAACCCATCCCCAGGACGCCACTGACGGAGGTCCGAGTCCACCCCTCTGACGGATGGTGCAAATCTAGTCCTTCTCCGACGACACGAACCCAAGTCTTTCTCCGACGTCGTCCTCATGGTGAAAGACACGAAACCGTCTTCTTTCCGACGGCGGAACGATTTTCCGACTGGGTTTTGTCTTTTTATTTATTTTTGCCATGTGTTTACCAAAATTGACAGCTCAAATCTTGAACAAACATCTTTGAGAATTATTTTGATTTTTGAATCACGTAGAGACAAAGAATGAAAATGCAGTCACTAACACCTTCAAATAAATCCGAATCGTATTTTTTTTTCAAATTAATTTCAAATCAAACAATTTGAGAATTAATAAAAGGATTTATTGTGATTTCAGATCTTACAAAAACAAAGAGGAGCAAGAGGTCATGTTTTACATGCCATTCGTGGCTGATGAGGAATTTCTTTGCAGTCGTGGGATTTAGGAGAGCTTTTTCGGAGGAGACGATTAAATGGAGATTTTTTTTTTGTTTAAATTTGTGTTAGATAATCACATATAAATGTCTCATGCTATTTCTGGTGCATCTTTGGATATCTCAAACTTTAAATTAAATCAAACGGTCATAAATATTTTTTTCTAATCAATAGGAAAAAGTCACTGCTCTCCATTGTAAGAACTCCCTCGGTAGAAAAATTTTCAATAACACATATCAAAAATATAAATTTAAGGAAAAGCCGAAAAAAAGGGATCGAAGTGAAAAAAAAAAAAGGAAAAAAAAAAAATATATATATATATATATACATATATACATATATATAGAGGGAGAGAGAGGCGAAAAGCAAAAAAAGTGAAGAGAAAGACCATAAAAAGTTGATAGAAAAACAAAAATAAATAAGTAAATAAATTAGGAGGTTTCAATAAAAAAAACCGAATCATTTTTTATGGAAACTCTTGTACTAGTTCAACAAATTTTAAAAGAAAAAAAAGTGAAAAGTAGTTCAACAATACATACGTAAAATGTTAAAGGAAAAATAGAAAGGAAAAAAAAAAAAAAATGAAACCAAACTTCATCTCCACGAAGAGACCATAAGCATTGTAATAAAAAAACAAATAAAATAAAACAAAAACCACCATTTCTCCTGCGCATTTTGTTGAATGCGTTTAAAGCCTGATCAGAGATATACCCGATTCCTCGCATACCCATTAATCGTGGAATTCTACTGTTTACCTAGTTACGTTCTGAATCTAAACCATATATTATAAATATATATGTAACAGTAATTCACGTCAAAAGAGCCCATCTTACCTCAAGCTCCCTAATCTCTATTGATCCATACTAGGAAATATCAATGATGTTGAATATTATAAAGTATTGATCATCTCCGGCCTGGCACTAATTTGGTGTAAAACGGCAAAATGACATTAAGAGAGTGTTTAGATTGCGTTTTTCAGGCATTTAAAACCTTTTTTTTTTTTAATTTCACCACTTTTTACTATTTATATCTTCAAAATGCTATAATAAACTCTAAACTTTAAAAGTTTATAACTTTGTGTATACAAGTCCAAATAAGATAAATTTTTTTTAAATTGCATAGAATTTCGAGAGGAACGAAACAATATCCATATTGATTTTTTTTTTCTAAAAAAATTTTTAAAATTTTTTATTTTTTCACCCTAAACAGTTTTTTCTCGCAAACATATTTTCCAAAACACATTTTCCAGCCTACTTCCTCAAACACCCCCAAATATATGTTATTTAATAAAGTTCTTTACTTTTTGTAATTTTTTTTTAAATTTTGGGATGATTTTATTGATTTAAAATAAATGTTCAATTCTAATATGATTAATGTTAAGATTCAATAAAATATACTTGAATAAATATGATTAAAAAAAAGATAAACTATTACAATTTATAAATTTAAAATTCAAACATTTAAACCCATAAAAAAAAGCATACATATTCTGAAAACATATAATATTTTAGTACTTTACACTAAGAAAATAATAGTACTCTTAATGAACATTTCAGCTAAAATCAATATAACAAATAAGCTAGTAATCTGATAGATCAGTTTCAAATCCTCCAATATCTTTGAAATAAAGGTCAATAGGGTCAGAATATTTATTAATTGAATATTTGTGAGATGAACATAGTAATTTGAGAGAATAATATAAGCATCAATATGTATTTGTATTTTTATATTTATGTTTTTAATTAGATGTAATGTTTTTCTCTTATTTGATTTAATGCAACGTAATTTTTAATTAATATAATATTTATTAAGTATAAGATTTTAGTTAGTTAAGTATAATTTATTAAGTTAACATTTATCTAATTGAGCATTAATTATTAAAAATATGTTTAAGGACACATACGTTAAAAAAGATATAAGAAAATAATTTGTGAAATATATTAATTATTTGGAGTTAAAAAAAAGGAATATATGGAAAATTTTCCTTTTAGAATAACTTTTGAAGCTGATGGATTGGAGAACAACTGTAAAATAGAGTTAAAGTTGCATTATATTAGTATTAAAGTAACTATAAAATAGGGGAATGGATTAGAGATGGCCTTAGTGTGGGATATCCCACACCCATTGTTAGTTAAAGATAAAATTTTCTTTATTACTTGTTCTTTGGGGACCCGTAGCTTAAATAAGGCAGAAAAAACCCAATTTAAGCAGATTTGGTTTATAAACAGGTTAAAAGTCATGAGTTATGGAGTGGGGACAAATTAAGACCCTTGACCATATTCTCTGTCTCCCTACCCCATTTAATTATATATTATTTTTATATTATATATATTATGCTAGACGTTTTGTAACATATATAAGTTTAAGTACTTAATTTTAATATATATAATATATGAAAAATTGAATACTATAATTTTGATCAATCACTAATGTTCTATAGCATTTTTCATCTCTATTGGGTCTTTTACAGAATGGTGCCCTAGATCAAAATTCTTTGTTGCAAGTCAAAGAAATCAAATGATTTACCAGCAACAAACAAAATAACAAATAAAGGGTTTTGACTATTCAATTTCAGCTATGATCAACCCATATTTGTAACAGAATTGTCGTCACAAATAACTCTCAATTGGCATGAATCAACTTCGCGCCATTTCTTTTTGGCAACAAAACCATATTTGTGATGACATGTCATTATAAATATGTACGGACAAATTAGTATGCAGTTGCGATGATATATCTTCACAAATAATTAATCTCATGCAATGACATATCGTCACATTAAGTAATTGCAACAATAAATCTGATTTTAAAAAACAACTATTATTTGCGATGATTTGTTGTCGTAAATAATCATTTATTAACAACTACATTAGTTGTCACTAAAAACCACGTTTGTAGTAGTTTCTTCAGATCTAGATCTTGACAAGTTAGAAATTCTACTAGTTATAACTATATGCGAAGATGTTATGGCCTAAGAGCAACATGTTACATGCCAACTCTCGATGGATTGATCGAAAGCTTCCATCGATTGAAGTGGTTACAAAAAAGCCTTATACGTGATCAAATTGATATGTTGAGGAATTTTTTCAATATCGAATCTCATCTTGCATCGTTTTCCTCGTATTCCATCAGAATTTATGATAAAATTGATTTTTATCGAGTATTTATATTGTGTGCCGCAAGATTATCCACATTAGTTTTGAAGTTTGTAAGATTTTTTGGTTATATGAAAATTTAACCTAAAAGAAAAATTAATGGTCTATAGTTTTACGGATAGTGGTATAGTGGGATCATGAAGTAATCTTTTGTATTTAAACTCTATGAATTAATGAGAAAATTCTGCTGAATATTTTTCCTCAAACGTTGGTAGTGGTATAGTGGGAACAAGTTGTAATCTTTTTGTATTTAAACTCTATGAATTAATGAGAAAAGTCGGCTGAATAATTTTTTCTCAAACATTGGTCGTTGAGCTTGTGCGGTAGGTAATTGGTTCTTTCAAATAAACTAAATTATAATAGTTGAACGGGCTTTTTTATAATTTATTTTTATTTTTTTGGCTGTTTCCGAAAACTTGACTAAACATGATTAAATATTCCTTCAGTGCATATACTTGGTACCAAGTTAGACAATATTTACATGACATAAAATATGATGACAAAATAGAAGAAAATCATGCCTATAATTTTATGGTTGCACTTTTTGGAAAATATTGAAAATAGGCATCGCCTTCCGGAAGAGGATAATGTAAATGTGCCCTAAAAAAAGGACGCTTGTCAATGAATGTGGAGTATCTTTGCTTGTAGAATCGTGCCAAAGCCATTACTCTCGGCAAGGGATGCATGCAATATCACGTCATTTTGACATTTTTTTTTTATTTTAACCAAAAGTTGGCGATTTAAATTCTATGTCCATATTTTTAGATAGAATTAAGTGTAATATTATCACTAAACTATGTATATATGATATATTTTATGCTTTTCTTATCTCTTAAAACTTATAATTTTTGTGGTATTATAACAAATTCCTTATTTTGTGGTATTACCTCATTTACATTTGCATAAATTTCTTTTTTTTTTTTTCTCATAAGTTTAGATCTTTCAACAAAATATCCCCGTTGTGGCATTTAATACTTTTATGAGCATCTTCAATGCATTTATGAATGATAATGCTATATTCGTCATAAAATACGTGAAAATAACATTATTTTACTTTATGTTTTAATGTATTATGTTTAGTTTCTGTCCCCAATGTATTTAAATAAATAAAAATGAAAATATTGCAATTATTACATGTAAAAGTAGAGAATGCAATAAATAAGAATAAAGTGTAAAATTTGACATTAACTATACTTTGTGGTATATTTACCACAAAAAAACATATGATAAATTTAGCATAAAAAATAATGCCTTATTGGAGAATACTTTTTCATCTAAATGACAATTTATCATTGGCACAATAATTTAGCATTATATTATATATGCTCTAGGGATTAGACTAATATCTTAAAAGGTAAGCAACTTTATATATAGAAGTAATTATGCTAAAAGTCTATTTGTAGGATATTATATTAAAATATGTCTGTTTTTTTTAAATAATATTGCATAAATGTACATTTTTAAATAAACAAATATATGTAGTATTTATTTTACTCTTTTACCATAATGGACAACATTCATCTTTTATTTATATTCTTTTTTGCCTTTTTTTTATTTTGATAATATTAATGATTTTTTTTTTGCTAATATATGTGAATTACTTTTAATAAACCCACTTGCATTTTAACTATGACTTTTATTTATTTATTTTTTTGTATTTAGTTATCATGAAGAATACAAAATTACTATAATCACTAAGTAATATTCAAGACAAACACATTTTAACCATTAAAATGTCATACCCAATATAATCATAAAGAACCTGAAATTATCATAAAGAACCATAAAGATCACAATATTATGATATTGTTTTTCAATAGCATTTATGATATTGTGTGGAAAAAAATAAAAAATAAAAGAGCCATGCACTGCAAATCCTACGATCTACGATCTCTATCACGCAGTTACCTTTCCCTCCTCGTCGCTCAGACTCACGAGATCCCCTGCCCCCATCGATGCATTGCAAGATGCCTATGGCCAGTACCATGGTACTGTGTACCCTCTCGAGAGAGAGGGAAAAAAAAAAAAAAAAACTTTATTCTGCTTTTGAAGATATGATGAATTCCAATATAAATGGCCATACCCCGAACAAAAGGTGTTGATTGAAAAATAACCACTGTAGTCATTACCCAAGTAATGTTTATCCAAAGATGAACAAATGAATATAACGACAACATAGTTGAAAAGATTTCAATCTTGCAAACTAAAAAAAAAAGGTTTTATAGGAAAATGGCCTTTTTTTTAAAGTCTTTTTTAATGAATGTCCTTTTTTTTTTAATTTAGAAGTGATTATCTAAAATAAAACGGTAATATACTGGTATATTAGTGGTATACTATTGGTCCATCATATCATTGATGGACCATCATAAAAACTAATACAAACAAAAGATAAAAAATAAAAAGGTTGTTTAAAAAAAAAAAACCCAAAAGTTCAGTTATATATATATTTTTAGAAAATTATAGTAAATAGGTTATATTTTGTGTGGTTTAAAAGTAAATAGCAGATTTTAAAACCATTGAAAATTTATGGTATAATTTAATTTTAGTGTATATGATATTCCCATTTTGTCCTTGACATAGGTTTTTGACTTATTTAGTGCGCGTTTGATACATATATTCAAATTGCATTGCATTTAAATGCAATGCAATTTTTCTCTAAATACAAAAGCATTTCATTCAAATATCAATCACATCATATTTTAAATCTAATACAATCAATGTTCATTATTTCACTTTTTTTATTACTTTTATTAATTACATCAATATTTCTCTTTCTCTCTCTTTTTTTTTTCTCTATATTTACCTATCACATCACATATTTATTATTAAAATATAATTCAAATACTTTTCATCCAAACATACATTGCATTCAAATACAATGCTAATATTTTTCCTCCAAACACAAATTGCATTCAATGCATTGCATTCAAACGTAATGCAAATGCAATGCGTTCACCAAACAGACCATTAGTTTTTTAAATTCCTTCAAACTTTACTCATTTCTCTCTTCCTTCTCTCTCTTTCTCTCTCTCTCTCTCTCTCTCTCTCTCACATCTGAGTCCTTTCTCGCTCTTATTTCTCTCTTCCTTTCTGGGTTTGTGGTATTTTTGTAGGTCGTTCTCATTGAAGTCATGATTTCGACTGGCTGTGAGGACATCAGAGTTCACGTTGCCATTTTCCTGGCCGTGAGCTTGTGATCTCTTTTCCATTGGAGGCTGTCGCAAAGCTCATCTTGATCGCAACGATGACTGCAAAATATCAACTAGCTGTAAGGACATTGAAGTTCATGATTACCATTTTTCTTGACCATGAGCTCACGGTCTCTTCTTTGCCACTACAAATCTTTACCATCAGATTGCTCAATCTTAGCATCACATTTAGATTTGGCAATCTCAACCTCAAAATCGTGATCTTTTCCTCCTCCTTGCGATTTCTAATGGCCATTACCATCGTGATCTAATCACGATCTCCTCACTCTCTCTCATCATTGATAGCAATCACCTTGGCTAGTGGACGTCTCAATGGCGACGGAGGGTGTAACTTCTAAATCTCCAATAGCAAAGGTAATGAAGCTAGATTCATGCTTCGTGATCTCAAGCCAAGCTTCAATCATAGACGTTGATTTCTTTTGTCGTTAGTGGCAAAGAAGAAGGACAGATCGACGGCAGTAGCTAATTTGGACGTGGTTGGATCAATTTGGGGACTAGGGTTTAGGTTTGTTCAATTTTGGGACTATTTTGTAAAATTTGTAAATAAATGATTTACCAAAATTAGTAAACCGTGATTTACGAAATTAAGAATTTATACCAGTAAATTCCTGTAAAATTAATAATTTACACTTAATTACATTAGTAAATTAATGATTTAATAATTTACAAAATCAAGAATTTATATTTGTAAATCAAAAATTTACAAATAAAATTAAGAATTTACACTTAATTACACTAGTAAATTAATGATTTTCAAAATCAACATTATTTGTTTACATTATATATAAATTATTTATCAAGTAATAGATGATTTACTAAAATTAATAAATAAATTATAATTGGTTTACTAAGTAAAAAAATGATTTATCATATAAATTTATCTAAATTTACTAAAATCAGCAAATAAATAATTTATCAAGTTAAAAAGTGATTTACCAAATAAATTTACTAAAATTTACACATAAGGGGTATTTTTAGAATTTTAAGTTGCGGTAAATTATGATTTACTAAAAATATGTTATTTACTAATAGCCCAAATCTTTTTTACTATTTATTTTTATTAAGGTTGAGTTTTGACCTATTTATCTCCTTCTTCCAATTTTTTTTTTTAAATAATGAGTGGTCAAAAAAAGCCACTTACCTGATTTTGTTTAGTTTTCTGATAGTTTTCCTCCATTTTTAGTTTTAATTGTTTGGTATTTTACAAGTTTGTTATATTTGACCATTTCATATATAAAAATTAATTTTTTATTTTATAGTTTTTAATCAAATTAACAGTGATGTTAACATTTTCCTTAAAAACAAAAAACAATGATATTAACGTTTACGTACATTATAGATGATCTTACAATGTTGCGTGTGCATGTCAAATGCTTCCTGTGTATATGTATTATGATTCGTTATTAGATGCAATAGTTTAATTTAGTATTTATGACGGGTCATCCCAATTATATATTTTTTAGCAACCGATGGATTGAGATTGATTAAGAGGTTTTAAGGCATATTTAATTTTCTAACAAGGTTTAAGTTACGAATTTTAGTCCTTTGGGATCAAATTTTGGCTTAGACATTTTTTTTTTTTGGTTTTATTTTGTCTTTCAAGAGAGCTTGCATTGCTCCATTGTTTCATGTTCTATTAATTTTCTAGGAACACTTTGTATTTTCTATCTTTTTGATAAAGTTAAGTGGGACTCTTTGCGCGGTTTGAATGGATATCAACCTAGTTAGACTGTATATATTTAAAATTTGATACTAACAGCTGCCTCGTGTTATTTAAAAAAAAAAGTGATATTATTTATGTTAATGTTTTCACTGACTGATAAAATGATCCATTGTAGAGTCGCCTTAGTCTTTTTCAGTATGGTGTTTGGCCACAACTTAGGAATTAGACTGTACCAAGTAAAATTCTCTAATTCCTTGCAATTTGTTTCGAATTTTGAGCGAAACTTGGGTTAGGGGATATGACCTCTAAGACGGCGCCTTTCGTAGTTTTTGACAATGAATTCTTGTGCTCAAAGTGCCTTCTCTCATGTCACTGCACAATTCTTTCCGAAGCCTTTCACAAGCAGTAAAAGCTGCAATATGCTATAGGCAAAAGAGAAGGCTGTGACTTATGAGTTCTTCTTGGTCAGAGAAGAAGAGAACAAGCAGGAGATATGACAATGTTGATATGTTGCTTTTGCTTGCTTTCCAGAATTATGATCACTGGCATCTCGGTCCTTGTGTTGTGCTCAGTTGCATAACAATTTTATCTGACAATTAGAAAGTCTCATCAGGTTCGAGTGCAAATTGATGAACAAATCTCGCTCAAATCTTAACGGAAAATTTGGAAAATAATTGGAATTTATCTTACGGATACCTAGACATTAATTAAGCGCGAGTTTATTTTATAAAATTGAATTTCAAATGATAAACACTTTAAACGAAAAAAAAAAAAATCGAATCTTCACGACCACCAAGCTGATCGAAGTTTAAATTCAACTCTCTACTACACGATCAAAAGCATAATCGTAAATATTAGTTAATTAAATTTTGATAACAAATTACCAACAAAAATAGGATTTTTTTTTAACTCGTCTATTTTAAGGTTGTAATATATATATATTTTTATTTCTTTTCAATCATTTTCGCTTGTAAAAAAAAAAAAGAAAAGAAAAGAAAAGACTTGTACCAACCTTTTTTAAAGCACGAAAATAGCTCAAAAGTAAACGTCCAACTAAAAGCCCTCAAATTTAGCCACTGGGGCCAGTGAGAGAAGTGGAGTTTAGGATGGGACTTGAAAGGACAAAGTCTGATCCCTGACAGAGAGCTTTACTAAAAATAATAACAAAATAAAATAAAAATGTAAAAATCCTCAAATACCATAAGAAGAGTAGAACGTATGATCCTTGATGAAACATAAACTAGACTAGAAAATCAAAATATACCCAACAAATAGATACATGATCGAGAAAATGACTAGAGGCGTTGGAAACGACACAATAAACAAAAGAACAAGTTCTATCATATTAAGATTGAAAGTAAAAGGAAAATCAAGACCGAACTAGCTGAAATTCTCAAGTCTTTGGCAAAGTTGGAAACCTTCTTATGAGAGTTAAGAAACTGTTTTTGAGTATTAGTTAAAGGTTTTCTATAGTGTGTGTGTGTGTTTATTTTTAACAAAAATTTTATTTGAGGGAAGTTTTGAAATCCACATTTTCAAAATTTATTTTGTCTTTTTCTTCAACTCACAGTTACTTTTCATTATTCACATCTATAAATATTTTCAGTAAACTCAAACTTTAAACATCTAAAATTTTGTAATTTCAAATCCAAATAAGATGATTTTTTTAATTGCATAAATTTTGAGAGAAATAAAATAATATCTATATTGATTATTTTTTAACATATTTTAAGATTTTACAATTTTTCAATCCAAATAATTATTTTTTCCTAAATACATATTTCCAAAACTCAAACATCTCCAACTTTCAAACACCGTCTTTAGACATACCCCCTAATGGACCCTTAAATGTATTATTCAAATTTACTTCTCAAACATATAACTCAAATAGAAAGACGTAATTATCAAAGTGTTAGGATTGATGTCAAGTAGTGTCTTCAACACTACTTTTGTAGAGTTTCCTAGTCCTTGTATACCATATTACCATTCACACAATTTTCTTACGGGACAAAACAACCACAAACAGCCTTCAAGAAGAGAATCATGATGGATCTTTAAGTGAACTCCACTAAATTATAACTTTCAGACAATTGCTAACTAAAAGAAAACTCATGACATTTATATGCCACTTATAAGTTTCTCATTCCCCACCTATAAGACTCACTATGTGGCTATCAGTTTTTTTGATAAACCATAAGGAAGCAACACACAATTTTTCTCATGAGACGGATTGACCACAAACGACCTTCAGGAAAAGGATGATATAGATCTATATGTAGATCCCATTAAGTGATTAATTATTAAAAGCTAGAAGGGAACATACATGAGGAAGAAGAAAATAAATTAGCGATTCGCTAGAGTACTGTCGGCAAGTGGCAAAAGGCTGGCCTTTTTGGTTTCTAAAAAAAAAATGATAATAATTATAAAAAAGGAAAAAAATAAGATGCTTTTTTTATGTAGACCATGCCTAGCATTTTTAAAAGTGTGGTAACGGGCAAAAGATAGAGCATTTGTGTACGTTGTTGTTTGATCCATCGTGTGGCACATTGTTAAAAGGACAAAAAGGAGAGAGAAAATTTAGTGTTCACCATACTATTTCATACACATGAATGCCTATAATTCGAGTCTCATCAATGAACACTTCTTTGAACGTAAAAAATGAGATTTCAGCTTGATTCTATGATCTCTCTATGATTAACAAAATATTGGTATAGAAGTACGCCTATCATAGATCTTTTTGGGAATGAAGATCAATAAATAATTACTAATATTGTCCCCATTCGATTTTAATAGTTAAACAAATGAAGGTGTCATAAAGAAATATAAATGATGTGGATCAAAACTACCCTTTTGTAATTAGACATCAATTTAGGAATTAGAGTTACATTTGAACTGTGTCTTATTTATGTATTAGAATTTATTTGGGTTTTATTAGGGTTTTGTTTGGTTTGTTGGAATTTGATTATTATTAGAAGTTTAGTTTTATATATTAGGATTTATATATCTGAAAATAGAATGATGATTTTTAGTGTTCATGTCAGACCTTGATGATTAATTGAATAAAGATATTTTCTTCCTCTCTTCCTATTTTAATTCTTATTATTCTTCTTCAGCTTCTTCTTCCATAATTCTTCTCTTATACCCAACCCCCCCTCTCTCTCTTTTTAATATACCTTAGTTCGGCGTAAATGGGCATCAGAGGCTAGTCCTTCTCTTCGGCCTCCGTTTTTTATTTTTTCCACACACACTCTAATAAAACGTCTCCCACCTTTGTCAAGCGTCACCATTGTCCTCCCGTGTACCGTCATTGTCGCCACCCCTTGTTTGATGAAATCTCTTTTGATCACTTGGTTTACTAGATCTGTTTTCTTGATTAATCATTTAAATTTGTACAGATATCTTAGTTTATTTTTCCTTATATTTCGTAAAATAATTCCCCAAAAAAAAAACTATTTTTCATCACATTTTTTTTGCTTCCCTAATTTTTCCGTCGCATAACCATTTGAATTATATTTTTATTCCTATTTTTTAATCCGTATCGTTTGAATTATTATTAATTATATCCTAAATAACTTTAGCACTACTCTCATCATCACTTTATTTCTTTGTTTAATTCTTTTTACCATGATTATCAAATACCTAGAAAAAATTGTTATTGAGCATCAAATCAAAACTGAGTTGACCCTTTTTAAAGTTGCCCATGAGACTATTACTGGACATAAATTGTCATAAAGCAGGAAGTAGTACTGGACCACGTAGCAAGTTGGCACCCCCTTTTTTTTTTTTTTTATAATTTTAACTTCAAGATATTTATTCACAAACTTTCAGTGCTAGTTTGCTCAACTTTAATGTTTCATGGACATCCAATTTTGTCTCTGAATTGAGGTTACAAAGCAGGAAGGATATTGCACTGGAGTGCAAGTGCAAAGAGGAGGGCATGTTCGACATATATAAACACGTCACTTGTTTTTACCTGGCTAGCTAATTGAAATTTGTATGCCGTTGAAGACCTTAGAATGAAAAAATCAGTACAATATTACAAGATGAAAAGGCTAATTAATTAATTAGAACAGTAACGAGATTAATTTTAGTATCAACTAATCTTTAGTACGCTAATATGACACCTACACTGGATCATGATAACATTTGATCACGCCCGTGATGGTAATTAAAATGAAGACCAAATATCTATTAAGTTTACCTTAACTAATGCTTGATATTCTGAAGCTTATAATAATTTTTTTTTTGAATATGTGAAGTTTATAATTATTAATGGCACAAAAATCTTTCTTTCTCCAACGACAAAGTTATGAGAGGAGATACATAAATTACTTTGTGTTAAATAATTAATATGTATTTTGAATAAGCTTTTTCAGTATCAATTATATACGATATTTGTACTCCAATGGGCTCTCTTTCTTGATTGTCGATTGGCGTCCAATCTCTCTTAAAACATGATATTGTCCAATGTTCTCTAGAAGATAACATTCGGACAACTTTCAGATTTGTTATCCCCATTTCTTGTTTCTTTTTACTATATTTTTATCTTTGATTCATCATATTATCAAAAGTTAGTGACCTAAATAGGAGGTAAATACTAAAAAGTCACACTTAGAGATATTGAAGTTTAATTAGTGAGACAACCAACTGGATATGAAAATATGTGACAATAGATTTAAACTCATTTTTACGACCTTAGGATTTGTCTTGTTGAGATTTTGTCATTATCAAGTGGCCGATCTGTAATATAGGGAGATATTTAAACAAGACATTAGAATGCGATTGAATAAGAACGCATTATATGACTTATGTACGTAAAAAAAACCATATCATGATAAGTATAGGAAGGTGATCTCTCACTCACATTGTATCACCAGAAAGAGAAGTTATTAATAAACAAAAAGAGAACAAAAGAAATTTTTTTTTTTTTTAATTTAAGATGGGAAATGGTGTGTGTCTGCAGTGAATACGCCATGATCCGCTGCTTATAGTTGATGTGAATTTTCTGCAACAGCAAAGTCGTAGTAGGTACCATGAGAAAAAGATGATCAAACAAAAAAAAAAAATGTCGTTTTTCCTTTTTCTTTGGCTTGGACGAAGAGTTCAAAATTTTGGTTTCAAAATGCTGGACAACTGGGAACAATTTCAGTACCAGGGCCTCAGAGATGTGAGGTTAATCGGTAGAATTATTAGTTTGTTTCTCAGTAGAAATGTATTGCTTCGTAGGCCTTTAACGTACGTTAGATATCAGTTCAAATATATTTACAACTTTTTTTAAAATTATTTTTTTTGGAAGCAAATAATTGGAATCATGCAAAAACAAAAGTCAAAGCATATGGTTAGCAACTCTTTATAATGCCAGTTGGATCCAGCCTATCAAATGCAATAAACTCGTTTCAATTATTTCAGAACTGCATGGTTCAAACTTCACGTGGTGGTAGGTTTGGTTTTAAAGCAATGGCACATTTTCAAAAGAATTTCTACTATTTTTTTTTTCAAAAATAACAATAACAATAATAATATTATGATTATCATTTAACTTTCTTGTTATACTAATTTCTTGAACCAAGACATGTAAGGGCTTCTCATCGGGAGTTTTTTTAATTATATATAGTACTTCGTTTAAATGCGATAAGTGTGATGAAAAAAAATGAGTGAAAAACTTTTCGGATGCAAAAAAGAACAGAGAACTTTTTAGGTTTAAGATGTAAAGAATATTATTATTAAGATTTTATTTGCTCCTATTATAAACAGTCCACTAATGGGTGTTTAAGGAAAATTTCCTTCAAGATACAATAAACTCATGAATTTACTAAGTAGCTATCTTACTAGATTTCATAACAAATGATAAAACTAATATCAGAATTAGAGATTTATTTATAATCAATAGACATATCTGTTTTGAATGGTTACAATACTTACAACAGATATATTTCTAGTGAAAATGTGTTTTTTTCACTTAAAAACATATCTATTTTTAACAAATATAACTATTGACTCAAATATGTAGCAATCTTATTAAATTCCAGAACAACAAATTCATGAATTTAATAAGTAGCAATCTTATTAAATTTCAAAGTAAAAGATAAAACTCATATCAGAATTAGAGATTTATTTATAACCAATACACATTCTACTTTTAATAATTGCAATAGTTACAACAAACATATTTCTAGTGCAAAACATGTTTTTTCACTCAAAAAAGTATCCGTTTTTAACATATATAATTGTTGACTCAAATAAAAAAAAATATAACTTCTTAACTCATTGCGACAATATGTATGTGTCTGATATTAGTATAAACCTATCATATACAAGTAATACTTATCCACTATTTGTTTTTATATATATTATTATATTTGCTTGTATTCTTCTAATGTGAGACTTTTGATATCCCTACTATCTATAAGTATTTTCGCTTTTACGCTGCTCGTGAGATATTACAATCTCTTCAACAAAGTGTACCAAAATATATTGATGATCTTGAACGTTTATAAATGTAATTTGTCATCAAATATATGTCCGTCTTCTAAATTCTTGACAAATAAGATTTAAAGGAAATACTTTAAACAGAACTTGAGTGGAGATCTTGGTGCAAGAAAAAATGGATAATAGACGGTCAATTTAGATAAACTTACTGTATTCTCGATATATCCTCGCTTATAATTTATGAGATAAGAATGATATCCCTCTGTTAATACACGGAAGAATATAGAATAAATTTTTTAAGAAGAATGTAGAATAAATTTTTTTAAGTGTGAAAATGAGTTTTTTGCTTTTTCTGGAAGCTTGACGATTAAAGATTGGAACGATCCTTTCCATCATATGTGCTTGGTTGGCAATACCAAGAAAAACAATATGCGACCGCGACAGAAAATTTGATGATAAGATCTAAAGGAAAATAACAATAATATCCACATTAGAACGGCCTTTAATTTTGCGGTTGTACTCGTACTTTGGTTAGTAATAATGATTTTCTTCAAATAAGATGTCATTTTTGGAAACGGAAGTAGTTTTCGGAAGACAATACAAAAAATGTGCCGAATAGGAAAGTGCCCGTCTATGTCAAGTTTCAATGAATTTGGAGAATCTTCGTTTGTAGAATCGTGACAAAATCATTAGTCGGCAGCTGGGTGAATGCAATATCATGTCATTTTCTGCCTTTTTATTTCTCCTAAAACTTATAATTTTTCGAGTACTACACATAACTAATTACAATTTGGAGGTCTTATAACTAATTCCTCATTATTGTTCTTTAGATTTTTTTAATATATGTCTATATGTAGGTTTAAATTTTTGCTTGTTTTCCTCCACTCGTAGTTTTAATTGTTTGGTTTTACAATTTTGTTTTATTTGATCTTTTCACATTTTAGACTTCTAAGGGACAGATTTTGGGAGAGTTCAAAGCACAAAAAATCAATCTATCTAGAGTATAGTCATTGTTTAATCCAACTTTATTTAATTTGCATTACTGCATATCAAGAGCAAATTAAAATTTTTACATGTCTAGGCCAAAATTTAAGTTATTGACAAGAAAACATTTTCCAATATAACATATGTCAAATTTAGTAAATGTGATATGTTTTATTCATTGTATTGATTTTTTTTTTCCTCTCAATAACTATAATATTATTGTTATTAATTATTTAAAATAAAAAAATCCTTTTATAAGTTCTAAAGCTAACAATTTATGAAAAAAATTATATATATCGTTTAAATAGCAGTATGCATTAATATTGAAGCGCAAAATAGAAAAAAATTAAAATTAATGTGATATGTTATACTTTTTTAATCAAATTAATGTTCACTTTAATATTTATATAATAGATGATCATACAGTGCCGCACATCAAATGTTTCCTGTGCATGTTTACTATGATTAACCCTCTCTCTTTTTTTTTAAGGGAATTGTATTAAATTAAACAAAATATACAAATACCAATGTGAATGATTGTATGATACACGAGAAAAAAATCTTTGATTAAGATAGGATCTATTAATAAAATATAATAAAATTTAAGAAGAAGAACGTATATCGAGACTCAATAATGGTAAAGTTTATTGACATCCTAATAATTAAACATGCATAAGATTCATTTGATAATATTTCTATAATTGATTGAATCATTCAATCAATTGATATTTAGTAACCAGTAACACTAAAACCAATCACTATATTGTATACTGTATAAAAACAAATCTAATAGTACTCTGACATCAATACTATTAAAAAACAATTACTTACATAGATTAGACACATGAATTAAATTAGAATGTGAGAAAATCAGTTCCATTTTTATTAAGTAAAAATGAAAACAAACCAGCAACAAATAAGACAGAGAAAATAACATTACCTTCATTGAATATAAATAACTTTCAAAAGGAGTGACATCCACAACAACGCAGTTAGACTATTGGTGCAGACCGATCAATTTGACCAAAAAGAATCTGATTAAGCAATGCGTCAATAAAACGTAGACGTCGTTTGGCAAAAAAATTACATTTTAATTTTACTCAAATGTAATACAATTTTATACTAAATATAAATTTTACAACAGTGCTATAAAAACAATTATTATTCAAAATATTTTTAAAACAATCACATCAACTTTTCAACTTCACTATTTATCTCTACTTTTATCAATCATATCAACATTTCAACTTTAAAATACTTTTCATCTAAACATAAATTTCATTCAAATACAAAACAAATACTTTTCAACCAAAAACAACATTCCAAAAATAAATTTTATTCAAATACAATCAAAATGTAATGCATTTACCAAACGTCCCCTTAGTCACCACTATAAATATACCACCACGTTGTCATAGAGGACCCACCCTCTTAATACGATGCAACAGTTTAATATATATATATATTTTTTGGGTCTTACCATATATATATAGATATATTTTTTTTTTTTAGCTACCACCATTTTTGAAGAGTATATATAATTTGTTGCTACCAATACTTTGAGTAAATATCTACGCTTTTTACATTTCCATTGGGTTTGATTAAAAGGTTATAAATTATGCAAATCTAAAGTTTGGTTGGTTTATGAGTTCAAATCTAAATTTTTAAATTTAATTTTTTTTAAATTAATAAAAATTATAATTAAATCAATTAACTTGAATCTAAAAATTTTATTTCGTTTTAAACTCAATTTATAAAATAAACGAACACTAAATTTAAGTTACAACTTAGTCCTTTGGGATCCACTTTTGACTTTAGACTTTTTTTGTTTTATTTTGTCTTTCCAAGAGCATCTCTAATACAATATCAAATTAATGTACTGATAACAAATTTTAACACTTGAATAAAAAAAATACTCTCTAATACAATATTATCTTTTATTTCAAATTTTTCACAAATATAGACAATATCAAATTTCATTTTTGATTCTTATTAATTGTTATTTTATATAATTATTACAATAATTTTATTTTATTTATTTATTTAAATACTAAAAGTTACTTTTATAATTTACAAAGAATAATAATGATAATAAAAAATATAAATAGCACTAACATAATATACTAACATAATATATTAAAGTATAAAATAAAATAATAATATCTTTTATTTTTATATTATTTTATAACAAATAAAACATTACTGTATATAAATGTATTGAAGATATAAATGTATCTATCTAAAAAGTCATCGATGCCATACTATTTCATGCTTTTTATTTTATTTTTTTTAAGAACGCTTTGCATTTTCTTTTCTTTTTAATAAATTTGAGTGGTCATCCCGGTACAATTAGCTTCTTATGATGTATAATTAAAGCTTGAAACCAATTGTCACCTCTTGACGTTTCTTTAAAAAAAAATAAAAAATAAAAAATAAAAAACTATTATTTACGTTGATGTTGGTTGTGTATTTGACTTGCTATTTTCTCTTTGGTTGGTTAAATGAAAATAACTTCCTTTTTTTTTTTTTAATGGACGAACGGTATCACATGAAAATTAACTCAACTCACGGTTATTGGGAAAAAAAAAATGAAAATACAAATGATACTATTATTTCTCTAGCTTTTCTAGTTATAAGCTGTGCTGTAAAATCTTTTAACGGTGCAAGCATTAAGAATTTTTAGAATGCGCTGGTTATTAGTGCACCTAGGGGTCTTGAACTGGCTCAAAGCAGCCCCATTTCCTATGAAATGGTCCAATATTTTCTTGAAAGTTCCTCTCTCCACAATCCTTAACTCAAGAGGACCTATTGAGTTGGATTTCCTAGAGACCACATATCCATGATCAACAAAAGAGGCGTCCATTTCTTTGCAACAATCCTTCATAACTCTATCATCCTCAACTTCTCCCCTGATTTCCCAGTAGATTATGTAGTGCCCCGGTTGGTGCGCCACGTCGGCGTGGCTCGTGAAGTCGACGAGCTCGGCTTTGGCCTTGCTCATCAGCAGCTCGGAGCCTCTCTCCACCACCATCTGAAGGTCTTTCTCTGTGTTCTTGTCGATATTTACAGTCAGTATTAGCTTTCTCCTGCATACGAAGCTCAGCTTTGGTGTACCGTTGTGGAAACCGACCACTTCCACTACATCCCCTAATCTGTACCTGTAAAGCCCTGAAACATGAAATGAATTTCGCCGGATGTATCATGATCATTACTAGAATATTTTGTTTTAGTCGGGGTTAAAAAATCCCAACATCGGTTGTAAACACTAATTATTAACTGATCACCTGTCCTTTTACAGACAGACGTGGGATTACCGCAACCGTTAACAGGTCAAAAAAGTAAACAAAAGCAGGCATCAACATGTGAACATGCAAAAAGTCAAGCACAGCCGCAAAAGTAACAGTGGCAACTCGAACAACGGTAATTAAACGTGGTTAAATGTTTTCAACCGTCAACCCTGTGTGTGTGCGCTATTCCCAATGCCGCACAAACACACTTTCCAAAAATTAAGCTCATGGGTCATGCGTCATTAAAAGCTTTTTTATATCAAAAGGTCATTAGCCCTGCAAACATGATATTCGCTAATGGTTCACATATCTTCGTCTAATCGCATTATGGCCCACGCAGTTGTTTTCTTCTTATAATCTCTCTCTCTCCCCCTCTCGCTCTTCTTTTTTTTTTTTTTTTTGGTTTTTATCATCCATCAGTCCTAATCTGCCGTGAAATGATTTAACAGAAAAGTTCTTCAGACATATCAATTACACTGTCCTTTCTATGCTTGGGTATTATTTGCTTGAGTGAAAAACTTCTAGAAAAATTATTCAATTCAGGCTTTCAAGTAGTCACGTAATTATTTGTCCCCAAAAAATGAAAAAATGTACCCAAAAAGTAAAGTTACGAAAGTATGGTGCTAATCCCATGTACAACAGCATACCTGTGTAAGTGGTGAGGACAATCTCATACTCCTGTCCAACCTTGACTTGGGAGAGTGGGATTGGCTCATCTTCTAGGAGATCATCACTCACTGAGCTGCAATTTTGCTTCCTTCTGAAGAGTGGTATGAACTCAAAGTAAGAAAATGTGGGAATCACCGCGAAAGTGACACGCTCCGGAGGCAAACAAGGGTCCAAATTAACGCCGATCCAACTCTCCGTCGACCCGTAGTCGGCGCTGACTAATGGTAAGTCCCTGGCGTAGTGCCTAAGCTTTTTCAAATAAGGCTGCATTGAGCCTGTCGTAATGGAGTAAACATACTTTGAGTTTGGCCAAAGCTTAGGAATCACACCTGACCAATCCAATTCCTTTAACTCGTTGCAATTTTCTTCAATCTTTGAAGCCAAATTTGGGTTCGGGGGGATGATATCTAAGACCGCTTTTCGCAGCTCCGGCAAAGTGATTCTTGTGCTCAGAGAGCCTTCCCTGATGTCAGTGCACAACTCTTCCCAGAGCTCCTCAAAGGAAGCAAATGCCTGGACAATGCTGTAGGCAAAAGTGGAGGTTATGAACTCCACTTGGTCAGAGAAGAAGAGGCCAAGGAGGAGGTGGCAATATGTTGACTGCTTGTAGTCTCCACTAGAGATGACTTCTTGTGGGCTACAAGTGAAACACTTGGTCTTTTCTTGTTTGATTTTGAATTCTTGACTGTTGTAATAGTGGGTTGTGGCTGTTCCTACTGATATTCCCCCCTTGGTTTTGAACTGTTTGCTGCTGTATATAAACTCTAGGATTCTCCCTCCTTCTCTTGTTGGATAAGCCCTATGATCTTAACTATGTTAGTGAATTACTTTGTGTTATTCATTCACTAGTAAGCAAAAGAAATAGATTTTTCAAAATAAAATTTAAAGAAAAAAAATTTGAACCTTGATCTATAGGCTGCTGCCAACCTAAAAATTTGCAGCGTCGTTTGAGCGCTGTGGCGGGTAAATGGTACATATTTCTGTCTTCCTTCCGTGGTTCCGGAGCTATATATATATATATATATAAGATGATCAGATTCATAAAAAAACGCGGAAAGATTTTACTAATCTCTTGTCAAACGAAGAAAGAATAGGAAGTAGTTCCTTTTTCGCTCTGAGATCATATTTTCAATAAAATTAAACCACATAGAATACAAGAAAAAGAGGAATAGAAAGTAATCTTTTCGTGCATTGGGTGTAAAACTGATGGATCCCATATAAACTCAAATATGTTCTGTGCCCCCATGTTTTCCAATAGCAGGGTATACCTCAAAAAGACAACTTTTTAGCACAAAGAAACAAGAACAGAACATAAAAAATTTAAAAAATAAAAAAACATTACAATGATACTAAAATAAACAAAGGAATAAATAAATAAAGATAGTAAGGTTAAGTACATTACCTTAGAGAGAGGGTCGTAATAGGTTGTTGAGTGAGCAACGGAGCTGAATCCCCATCGGCAATTCTGTGAACGAATGGCTCTATATCTGCATGTGTAGAGAGGGGCACTAAACGTTTGTAAAGTGACTCCAACGCACATGCCTCCATTTCTTGAAGCTGACCAATATCCCCCAACCATTTCTTGAGGTACTCGACGCCCCAATTGAGCTCAAGTATGCGGCGGAGCGTCTCGGTCTGGACAGAGCCGGCGTTCTTCGACACTCTCTCGAACCATCCGACGATGTCGTTTTGATCATTATATATACTATTGTAGCTGCCGTTGCTCTGCTGCTGCGCCTGTTTTGTATCGGCTGCTGATTCCATTCAACACCACAATACACAACCTCCTCAAAGTAGCTTGTTTGGTTTTTTTTCGTTTTTCTTTTTTTCTGTCTTGGTGCCTATTTCCAGGGAGTGTGTTGTATCAGAATCTGTTAGTAAACAATAATGCTTGTGTGTTAAGTGGGGGATCTTTCTATATATTTTATCATCTCTCTCTCTCTCTCTCAGTGTGGCGTTCAGTGGGAAACAGAGAGGAGCCCACAAATTGAAATATCCTTCTCTTGTTTGGGTTGGAGGGGGTGGTGCATGGGATGGTTTATTGTAGTCTATCTAAGGCCTTGTTACATGCTGAAAAGCTCAACAGAGCTCCTAATGCTGCAGAAAGTCCATCATGGAATAGTACGATGGTTTATAGACCACAAGACATGGCGTTTATCATCTTCAAAGGGGTAGAGAGAGAGAGAGAGAGAGAGAGAGAGAGATCTCTTGTCAATGTGGGGAGGCAAATATTGTATGGGCATGACCTAGGGGACCAAATTATGGTCCAAAACCAACCAGCTAATTTGAGGTTTTGACGGCTAGCTATTTCCCTCCAATTTGTATATATATATAAAAAAAGGGGGGGGGGGGGGGGGGGCGGGCGGGGGGGGCCGGCGTGGGGTGGGGGGAGAAGAAGCAGCTACAGTCCTTTTCTCTTTTTTCTCTCTCTTTTTATTTTCCCGCTGAAGTGTCCTATTGTCAATTATTTCTGAAAATATGTTATTCCATCACCGTTAGTTTTATTAATTAATTAAATATATTTATAGGTGAGATTGCCTAAGTCCTTAAGTTTACTTGTGAATCTAAATCCGCTTTGATTGTAACGAACCACCTACCTACAATAATTGTTATTTAACGATTAATATTTAGTTTATATTTAGGCATTAAAAATTATGGAATCTTTTTATAATTTAGCATAAAAAAATTTTATTTTACATTAATTATTATTATAAATTTTTACAAATATGTTTAGGATATTTTTTTATATTCATTAACCTTGAAAGACATATACATATATATATCTAGTTTTAAAATGTGATAATCATACTTTGAAATAATTTTGTAAAAAACACATACCATTATCACTTGTTTACATCTTCGTTTGAAATTGTCCTCTAATTATTATGTTGTAGGCTGCTTTCTTATAATATGAATATAAGTGATGAACATTCATTCAGTAAGTACAAACATACATCTCGCAACATACAACATATATAATGCACAATCCGATTATATTCTTTTATGTAATTAAGACATGATTCAATTATACTTAATTATAGATGTTTTATTTTCCATTATAAATTTATTTATTTACTTAACTTGCTTGTCAATGGGCTTTTATGTGTACATACCGAGTATGCACGATCAATGAAAGGTCAAGGTTTGTAAGGTTCCTAACAATACCAAAATCATATTTGGACTTACTCTAGAACATAACATAATACAAAATAACATAGCATATTTCTCTACTATCTAAAATGAGATTGGTATGATACATTACTTGTCTTAAATTAGTTTTATCACTTACTTAACTGAATTTGAGTATGTCTAATATCATACTCTAATATAATGTCTTGTTTGATGACTAGGTCTAGATTTGAAGTTCCTTAAATTATGGACTTTTTAGTCATTATGCATATGCAATGACATGACATATACATCCTTGATATAAACTGAAACTATATCCATAAAATATGACATACATGTAAATCATGTAATTTTCATAAAACATGACTTCTTTATAAAATATGTATTTTCATAAAACATGTAAAACATATATTTTGACATGTACTCAAATTATAGCACATCATATGAACATACTTTTTTTCAAAAACATATAATATTTCCATACTGTAGACAAGATTTGTATTTATCTTGCACACAAATTTTTCTTTTGCTAAACTAGTCTATGACCTAAATCTTACTACTTGAAAAACGTTTTTAAGATTAGTATTAACTTAATACTTTATGAATATAAACTTATCCAAATTCCTTTGACAAACAGAAATTGGAGTTTGACCTAAACTATTTCTTGCTAAGTATGGTTGTATGGTTATAATATTACTAAATCTTGAAATGATTTTTCTAATTATTTCAACAAAGATTGGATTAGAAAATCTAATTATATTTTCTTAATTTTATATCAAAATTATAAATTTGGAGCCTTACTTTTAAAATTCTATATTTTTTAATCACATCAAACATCCCTTTAAAAATACATTTTAAATCTCTTTCCTTTTTTTTTTTTTTTTTTGGCCATGGGCGCTGTAGTGCCCATGCTTAGGCGCCTAGCCCTAATGCTGAGCTTGTTGTGGCCTATTTTGTCCTAAAGATCCCGTGTTTTTGTTAAATTTTGAAAAATCATGTTCTTAAAACCATCCAGAATTTGATAAAAATTTGTACACTGAAAATGTAAATATATATGTTATCTAAATTTTTCATGTTGTGAAAAAGTATAGTTTTGCATATAAGGTCTTCATTTAATCATAATTCTAAAAGTCAATAGTTTTTGTCAATTTTAATTAATTCACCCATTTAACTTTATTACTTTCTCTCTAAAAATATTGAAATACATGCATATACACTATAGTTCATATTCCATAATATTTTTAACATTTATTAATTAAATTTAAAACTTTTTACATATATTCATAAACATAACTTTAATTTTGTCAAATCAACGTTCATGAATGCATATTAACATTCTAACACTATGAATGTTGAACTTAGAAATTTTCTAGAAAACTATGAACATTCACTTTTTTTACTTAAATTTAAATTACTAAAAATTATAAATTTAAAGAAAATTAATAAAGATTTGATTAGAAAAGTGCCTTGACAATGGGTTTCTTTGCTAGAAAAATGAAATTAATGCTTCTTGGAGGGTACTGCTTGGAGGAGGCTTGAAAAACTTAAAATTTTAGAAAGCTAAGTAAAGTTTGGAGGGTAGGAAAATGGGAGAGAAAATGCAAGAAAGCCAAAGAAAATTTTTGAAAGACTAAGGAATATTAAAGAGAACTTTGAGAGGGCTAAAGAGAAAATTTAGAAAGCTAAAGAGCTTTATGTTTGGGTGTGGAAAAATGAAGGGGGATGAAGGTCTATTTATAGTCTTGAGCTAATAAAATTAGATCAATTTACTAATTATAGTTGTGATAAATAAAGTTGTCTAGAAAAATTAAGTGAACTTAATATAAATTTAAACTCATATATTATAGGCCCCATGACATAATATCATTTTTCCTCTATCTTCCACTAGCACAAATTCCCCAATTCCCATACTATAAAAGTTAACTTATACTGCAAAAGTTAATATATATCAAAAAAGTTAACTAATACTAAAAAAAATTTATTTATATTGAAAAAATTAACTTATGCTATAAAAGTTAAAGCAGTATAAGTTTTTACTTTATTCAAAACTTAACTTCTAAGTTTCTATACTGAAAAGGTAATTCAGTCTAATTTTTATCTGAAAAAGTCGATAGTCTAAATTTTGATTTTTCTGTACTTTAATTAGTACTACATTTTTTGATATAGTATATCCTATTTTAAAAGGATCTTAAAAGTGTTAATCATATGCTAAAGTTGTTGGAATTATATTTTGGTGATTTAACAACTTGTCTACAATTTTATTAATTAGTCTTTTTTTAATTATTCATACTTTCAAATAAAATAAAATAACTTTATATTATGTGACAAATTAAATTATATAATTATCATATCATAAAACTCATTTTCAAAATTTTAGATTAAAATCATAACCTAAACTTTAATTTACATTGAGAATTTTTGTGAATTACATTATTAATTTATTAAAGTTCCTTATTCAAAAATTTCAGGGTATTATATTAATAATCTGATAAAAAAATTATCTTTATTGTTTCTAACTTATGATGCGTTTAGTTGTAGTATTGCATTCAAATGCAATACAATTTTTATCTAAATATAAAAGCATTGTATTTAAATGTTAATCACATCATAATTTAAATTCAATATAATTACTATTTATTATTTCACTTTTACTACTACTCTTACTAATCATATTATATACTCTCATTTTCTTTCCTTTTTTTTCTATCTACTTTTATCAATTATATCACATACTCAATTATTAAATGTAATTCAAAAACTTTTCATCCAAACACACATTACATTTAAATAAAATATAAATACTTTTTATCTAAAAAAATATTACATTTAAATAAAATACTAATGCAATGTTATATCCAAACATACCATTAAACTCTTTTGTTTCATCTTTTTCTTTTTCTATTTTTTTTTCTTTTCTTTCATGAATTATCTGGTTTGTTAACTGTCTATGTTTCTTCTTTTGTTGGTATTGACTTAGTGCTGGTTTTGACTATTTGCTGCTCAGGTTCTGGCAAAGGCATGTGCTCAAATTGAGCTCTCTTGGCCCATAAAAAAGCTTATTAAGTGTTTTTTTTTTTTCTTTTTTAGAATTTAGAACGGAGAAATTTGAATGATATATCTCTTAATATAAAAAAAATATCAAGGAGCATTATTGTTGTTAAACACCATTATTAATAGAATATGGGTCTTAGAAGATGAGTTCTATCGTAGAGTCTATTTTTTATTAGATGGTGTTGTTTAACACCGTCGGTACATCAACCTAGCCTTCTTACAATGTTTTCGTCATTCATGAAAAACCCTCTTTTGTTTATTATAAGGAATTTTTAGAAAAAATAGTATTGAAATTAACGGTTCCAATATTTAAGAGTGTCCCCCTCCACACCTCCCACCTTAAATACCCATTTAATATGCTAGGCGAGTCAATGACCTAATGTTGGACATCTTCAATAATAACAAAGCTTGTAGTCCCACATGCAGGCTAAAAATTCTAAGTTATCGTCGTTGAACTTTGCGGCTTTGATTGATGATGACGATAATAATAATAATAATAACAGAAATAAAAATAAAAAAATTAAGGAAACTACGATCGATTTACTGTGGGAGATTTGAACCTGGATCAAACCAGGACAATTATGTGGGGTTGTAAAGACAAAAAAAAAAAAAAGAAAAAGAAAAACCATGCAGGGCCTTTCCAAAAGAACTCATTTGATTAGATCACCCGACAGACAATAATCATGCAATTGCAAATTATCACTTTGTAATGCAACTCAATGATATGAGGCCAAAGCAAAAAGTTTACCCCGTTTGTCTTCTATGAAAATTTATTTCACCTAGCAGCTGCTGGTTAATTTTCTTTGCAATAGAAGGAAAATATTCTCATTTGATTTAGAGATAATATCATTCTTGTTAATTTTAGCACTCGAACTTTTTAGTAAGTGATCTTAGGTTCAAGTTGCCTTCGTATAGTGGACGGAGTATTATAAGCGCGTCTTTCTGGTTTATAAAACATGTCATATGATTAGACCAGATTATAAGGGATCAAATTGTTTCGAATGAGACGGTTTATGTTAAGGGCGTTTTCCTACTTTACCCCCTAGATTAAAATAAATAAATAAATAAAACAGAAAGGGATCAAGTTGTGTCGAACGAGTGGCTCGAATTCATGCTACGTTGTTTTGAGGCCCCATCCCTTGTGAGAGAGTCCGAGGACCATTTATTTACAAATGCCCCATATAATCACCAACAGGGAACTTTCGTCGTGTCACTTTCCCCCCCACACAACGTGATCCGTCAAAACGTGCAGCCATTAGCAACAGTTTTTGATTAGCTACGAGCAACTACAAGATTATAGTTGGGTTTAATGGCAAACGAAAATATGTCACGTGTTCCGTTCTGAGCCATTTGATGTCAAGAATATAAATCCCTTTCTAGATCTTGTGGGGGTCCGTTCGAATCTGTCCGAAACCAACCCCTCGATGGGGTTGGTGCCAAGACTTTGGGGATGTGGTGTGTATCAATACAACTCATTGGAGCTTGAGTTTTGGAGTTTTTTATTTAATTATAATTGGAAACGAATGATGTGTAAATTGAAAATGAGCTGTTATGTACGGAAATAATGTAAAAATTTTAAAATGTGATTGAAAAAAAATTATGTAAAATAGATTTTGTTTTATTTCTCTTATTATTGTGAATATTGTGATATAAAAATCATTTCATTTTATTTTAAAATGAGAAAGTTAGACTTTTAAATTTTAAGCTCTTTAAAAATAAAAAAGAGATAAAAGGAAATATAAATTTGAAATAAGATGGTGAGACAAGCGAATTTTGAGAAAAAAAAATTTTTTGAAAAATTTTAAACTCAATTATTATCCTGTAACCATGATGTTTATCATCGCTAATACTTGAGGTGTTTTCAATGTCAATGAGAAATTTATTATTCTATATATATATATATACATATAAAGGATTCATGAGTCATAGCATAAATGTAGAACCCAACCATCATTTTCAATAATAATAATAATAATAATATAATAATAATAATAATTTAAAACCAGTTTTTGCTCTTTTTTTTTTCTGAACATATTCTTGCTCTTTGACCATTTTTCCTCCTTTGAGTTATCTCTTCTGTTCGTTGTTGACCTACGTTGAATGAGTTACAAAAGCCGTCTCTTTTAAGAGCCCAATTTTGGTGGATGGAAATATTTGTATGGAATTATTTAAACAAAAATATTTAGAATGAATTTGGATAGATGTTAAAAATTATTTTAATAAATCTTACAAGATCTCAATTCTCATGACAAATTTTGATGGGTACATATGGATGGGGTTTTGTTATTCTTTTCACTATAAATGTAATGAAGAAAGAATTGTCTCTATCCAATTTAGAATGAAAAATTGACAGTTTGAAGCATAGATATAAAAGAGATAAAAACTATCAATTTTGGAATAGGGCACAATAAAATAATTGGAATAGAAAAAAAATTAGGGTCCCCTACGTTCCGAAAAATAACTAAATGACACGTTTTGACCTTTTGAAATAGTCAATTCCCAATTTGAAAATGTGCAGCCAATGCTCACTTGAATATACAGTCCGTTGCATGGAACGGACTAAAAATGGACTAAAACGGAGCAAAATGTAAAAGAACACCATATAATTATTTGAGATAACCATTTTACCTTTTTTTTTATCCGTATATTGTAATGTTGAACGTAATCAAAATTCTTTTAATCAACATTCGTATGTTGTACATAGATATTCCAAACCATCGTTTTTAAGGGATCATAATTCCGTTATAAGTAGTGCTAAATAAACCAATTTCAATCCTAATTTTTTAAATACTAACTTGTATGTTATATTTTTATCAGGATATGTAGTTAATTGATATGAGAATAAATTAAATGATTACCAATAAAAGAACAACAACTAACAAGTCATATAGATTGATACTCAAAAATTGATATTAAAATTGATATCCCTAATATTTTTCTTCAATTATTACATAATAGAAACAAAAATTAGGGGACGTTTAGTAAACGCATTGTATTTTAATTATATTTGAATGAAATTTGTTTTTTGAATGTTGTATTTGATTGAAAAGTATCTGTTTTGTATTTGAATAAAATATGTGTTTGGATGAAAAGTATTTTAGAGTTGAAAAGTTGACGTGATTGGTAAAAGTAAAGATAAATAGTTGAGTTGAAAAGTTGATGTGATTGTTTTAAAAAAACTTTTGAATAGTAATTGTTTTCATAATACTATTAAAAAGAATTGTATTTGAATGTAAAATTTATATTTGGTGTAAAATTTCATTACGTTTGAATAAAATTAAAATGTAATTTTTTTACCAAAACACGACCTTAGCTAAAAAACACCTATACGGTGGAAGTATCGTCATCTTTATCTTAAATCAAACTACTGTTGCGAAAATGAGAAAAGACCACAATTACGTGGATAACACTCTTAACGACAAGCCGACCAACATTATCAAAGAGGCTAGAATGCGGCCTCTCTGACCATTAAGCCATTCCCATTACCAAGACCATACGTCTAGACCCCTAACTAAAGAGGAGGCAAAGAACTCCATCCGAAGGGACAAGCACAAACAATGCAAGTGGCGGCATAGAACTCCATACCAAGGGACAAACACAAACAATGCAAATAATAGGCACATAAGACAAGTTACCTATTTAGATGAAAGATACATTTTTAAAAAACGGAAAATTTTTTTTGTTTGAGATAAAGAAAGATTTTTCAATTTAAAAATAAAATATTGTTTAGATGTGTAACAATTTTTTTTCTTAAAAATAAAAAGTTGATTGGAATGAGAAAAATGATATTGGAAATTATACATTATAAGAGGATTAGAAAAAAGATTTTTCTTTCTAAAAAAATAATAAACAAGATATATTTAAAAATTAGAAAATTTTCTCATTTCAAAATTAAAAAAAAATCATAGAAAATTAAAATAAACTTTTTTTTTTCAAAAATAAAAAATAAAAAAATCACTTTCAAAATTGGACACTCATCAAACCACCCAAGTTTTCCTTATTTTGTTCATTATGTAAATGTAAGATGTATCATGAACTTAAGTGTAGTCCCTGGAATCTTTCCATCTTATCTAAGGGCTGTCCTTATCTCAAAGGCATGCAGTGGTTGTACAATTGGAATTCAACTCGTGTGGTATTCCTTGTAATTTCAATTCTACAATATATTTCGCTCCACATTTTTTTTTTTTTTGGTTTTTTTGGTCATGTCAATGCTGCTCCTTTTTATTATTTATTATTTTTGCTTATGTAAAAAAAAAAAAAAAAATCCCACGTTGCCTTAGTGTAGGGTGTCAAAGGCCTGGTACGAAGAACAGACCATACACCAAGATTTGTCGTTTCCTAATGTCCTTTAAGAATCGTAACGCTTTTCTGCCCAATATAAATAATTCTACGAAAGAATCGTGGAATGACTGTGGCCTTCCTCTCATGTTTTTAATTTTCGTACAAGTGGAGAGGAGAAAGGATCTCCAATTCACATTTATATTAATAGCAGATGAAATAAAATAAATAGGCAAACTTAAACAAAAACAAAAACAAAAACAAAACTATCCTTAAAAAAGACATGTGAATCCAATCAAATGTTAAATTCAATTACACATATTAAAACCCTTTCTTTATTGAACATAAACATTTTTATTTTCATATTTAACAATTTTCTCTTTTCTCATATTATTAAGTTCCTTTAATAAATCCTAAAATTTGAGAACCACTGAGTTTACTTCTTTCTATCAAGTGCATAACCATCCTCTGACATGACATTTTTGGAGTACAAAACTTCTTCAACATCACTTATTCTTTTTTAAGAAGACGTAGGATTACTCTGACACTTATTGTTTGCGTTGTTTTCCCGATTTTATAGCAGCAAAAGCTACTTATACTTCTTTAATTTGATTCACCGAGGAAAGTCTTAAGACCACGTTATTAAATTTGAGTACATATTTTTTAATTTGTGTATATATTTTTTAATTTAGGATTTTAAATTTGAGAACCCATCCTCAAATCCCTCCCCCTCTCATTTGCGGAGCAAATCCCAATAGGGTTCTTGAGATAGGAATCCTAATTACCAAAACGATACTCAAGTTTTTTTTCCCCCTTTCATATCATGCATTTTGAGATAATAAAAAATCGCATATCGTATTTTTTTCACTATTTCACATTTATACTTTCAAAATTTGAATCTTTGCTCAATTCTCGTGTTTTCTTAATTAAAAAAAAAATATTGCACAAAAAAAAAATACTTAAACACTGCCAAAGAAAAAATATAAATACAATAGTTTCAAAATTTGAAAGATATTAGCTTTTTTTCATAGCCAAAATCAACTTTTTAATACAAGGAAAATGAATAAGGATTTAACATGAATTTATAATATAAAGATAAAAATCTGATACAATTCAAAATATAAATTTTGTTTAATAGCGATTAAAGGAAAATGGCAAAGCACATGAGAGAGAGAAGGAGAGAGGGAGAAAGGGAAACAGCATCTTATTCTATTTTAGACACATGGACCGGGATTCATCAATATTGATCATCTACTTCATCGCGACAAAAAGGGCACGTAACTCCCTCCCATAGATAAAAACTTTCGTTTGAAACATCCACAACTGAGTTGTTCTATTTTCATCTTAGCAAAACTGTAATAAGAGTCCATTTGATGTGCATTGTTAGGTTTTGTATTTGTTGGCACTTATGGTAATTGTGTTTAACAAATACCAAAAACAATATTTGTTAGTTAGTTAAAACTTTTTAGCTCTGTGTTGCAAAGTTTGTAGTAACATCAGTCTCTTTAAATTGGTTGTGATTTTGGAAGATGTTAGCTGACATGGACAAGATTTTGGAAGGATTTAGATATAGATAATCAAAAAGATTCACGCCTGATTTAGTGGGAGATTGTTTTAGGATTTAAAATTAAAAGAAATCCTAGTTTAAGTAGGATTTTAAGTTCTATTTGAATTAAGATTGATATTTAATATCTCAATTAAAGATCACGTATTTTTTAAATGTTAAAGCATATCTACAAAAGTTTTAGTGTGGAAAAATACGTGAACATAAAGCAGCATAATTTCAGTTTAAGTAGATAAATCTAAAATATTTAAATTTCAAAATCCTTTATGACGTGTCGTAATAGAGCGTAAAACAATTTGAAATTTGAATTGCTTCTAAATTTGATATTCACTTGAATTTTTGATTGCTGCATATTTAAGTCTCAAAAACATGTTTGGAAGATTTACAAACCTAGAGATATACAAGTCTACTTAGAGATCTTTTGGAAGCTAAGAATGATTTGAAGTCTTCGGGAGAAGATAAAATCAGTTGAAGGAGTTCAATGAAGCTTGTAAGGAGATCTTGTAGAACATGTTCATTGATTGGATTTAAAACGACCTGTGACGACAACAAAAGGAGAGTTTTTAGATTGTATAAGGCTATTTGTGCTTATAATCATTTTATAGTTAGTGAAATATTCACCATCTGAGCGTGGTATCGAGGAGTAGGGAAATCAAACCTTATAAAAATTGCATATCTCCTTTATTTACTAGTTTTTGGTAATCAACTAATTGGCTCAATTAATTAAAACTTGGTAAATACGATAAAATCAGATTTGACAATTAGTACCAGAATGGATTGCTAACGATTTTCTAAGTTAGATTTTGGGATTTGATATGTTTTGCAAATATGGATTTCCTGCGTGAAGAAGGACCAATTTCAGACTCATCACTATTTGATGAGACTAATTACTCTTGCTGGAAAGCTCACATGAAGACTTTTTATTAAGGTACTAGATGAAAAAACATGACATACTATTTTAACATGATGGACACCCTCACTACAAAGGATAATGAGAATAAGACTATTCTTAAGTCCGAAGAAATATGGTCCAACGATAAGAATAGATTGACAATAACAATTGTAAGGCTTTAAATACAATTTTTAATATTGTAGATGCTAATAAGTTTAAACTTATTTCTACTTATGAGACTTTAAAAGATGTTTGAACCATACTTAAGATGGCATATTCAATTATTGGAAACATTTGTGTCTATATTTTTAACTTTAGGATTAAAAAAAAAAGAGAGAGAGAGAGAGAGAAAGAAAAACTCTTGGCATCATCTTATTCTATTTTAGACACATGGACAAGGATGCATCAATATTGATCATCTGCTTAATCGTGACAAAAAGGGAATGTAACTCCCTCATGTAGAAAGAAACTTTCATTTGAAACATCTACAACTGACTTATTCTAATTTCATCTTCAGCAAAACTGTAACAAAAGTCCATTTGACGTGCATGTTGCCATATTTGCGATTCGAACAATTTTGATCTAAACCGTAAAATCTGAAACAGATTTTTAATCTAATTAGATTGATTTAGAAAACCTAACAGCTGCCAAGAAATCATTAGCATGCACTTTAAAACAAGTATCATTAACCAGTTATAACAAGTACTTTCCACATCAAAAACAAACCTACTAATCAGATTAGAAATCAGTAAAATTGCAAATGGATTCTCTCTTTTGGTACAAGTACTTGCAAGAGAGAGACAAGAGAGGAAGTTTTAACTTTGGTGTCCTTGTATGGTAAAAATAAAAAAATAAAAAAAAGTACTATTTCTGAACTATGAAGATTTATAGGATCCACATACTTCATACGGATTACACCCAAACTGTCATAGGCCCACATGGCCAGGTCCTCTGTTTTATCTTCCAAGGAAGTTGGACAACAATCCGTACCAATAATTGTCAAAAAACTTGGCAAGTTGAGACCCTCAAAGGACAAAGCTCTCGTGGTGTTCTGTACTGGTTTTGACTTGTCATTGGGACCTCAACAACATGGACCTTCTCATCAGAAACATCAACCATTAGTCAGACTTATGAAGTAGATAGTTACACAAATGTAAACTTGTTTTGTCTGATATCTGCTGGCTCCACTATTATGCTCCTCAAGTTCTCAAGTTTTGTTTGGGCCTCTGGGGAAAAAAACCCATAAATATAACCTCACGCGGCTCATCTGGGCTTTGTGACAATTTCTCTCCTAGGGGGCTTTGAGAGCCTGTTGTAACCGATAGCTGAGGAAGTCCAAGAAACTCGTGCTTAAAACTGCTGTTTCCTGCCAATCATACATGCACTCATAGTTAGGTCTGACATTGTCTTTGCCGTTTTTGTTGCACTGGTGATTCAGGATATAGGAAAGGAAAATCAATAATATTGTTGAAAAAGGAAAGCGATACAAAGATTTATAATCCAACTATCCAAGAATGGACTGAGACAGAATGTATTGCCACCAATGGGAAGTGTCAATTTAGTACAAAGACGAGTGCTAAAGCTGACTTTCTAAACGAGCAAAACCAAGCTATATTTGAGTGATCCTTCCTAAAAGACATCTATATCTTCATGTCACCAACCTCCTGCTGGTTTATTCATCTGTCGTATGGTATTTTTAACAAAATTTTTATAGGGGAGGTACAAGACTATAGTTTCCTGCGAAAGAAATGGGCCAATAAAAAAGGACTCGAAAAGGGGTTGTATCTTTTATGTCAAAGTTTTTCAAATACTCAATCAGGAGAGTGGAAAATAACTTATTTTGCGTGGTGAGCACTATGAAGGCATCGCGTGTCGTTCAGAAAGCAAAATTTTGCTTGTGATGACAACCTGGACAAGAACTTAGCTGCTAATGAGCTCCCGGAACTTCACTCGCTTTTTAACGCTCCCCATTCGGTCGTACCCAATGCCAATTTTGCTATGCATCAACTTAATGGCTAAATCTGCCTTGCCTGCTTTTCTCAAGGCATTGATTAGAACAGTACGAATTCTCCCCGGTACTTCCCTGCCCCTATCCACAATGCCATCTGCCAATTTGCAAGCCTCCTTGATCCGACCAGCTTTACACAACACATTGATCATATCTTCAAAAGCTGTTTCTGGAATTACACCCATTGGCGCTAAATCATCCAAGATCTTGCAAGCTCTGGCTACTTTTCCCGAAAGACAGAGCCCTATAGAAAGAGCCCTGAAGGATGCCGCTGTTGGCGTGATACCCTTGTCAATCATCATGTCCCATAGCTTTAGCGCCTCCTCGTTTTTGTGCTCCTTAAACAGTCTGTCAATGAGTATTGTGTATGTATAAACTGTCTGATCACAGCCTTCATCTTCCATTCTCTCAAAGAGTTCTAATGCTTCATCGGTGTTCCCAGACTTGGCCAGGGCATCAATAAGAGCGTTATAGCAATACGAATCCCTCGGGCATCCATTGGCCATCTCTTCAAAAAGCATTCGAGCTTCATCCACTCTTCCAGCCTTTCCAAAACCATTAATAAGACTAGAATAAAACATAGAATTTACCAGCATTCCCTTACCTCTACAAAACTCAAAATATCCCATGGCTTCCTCCATTCTCCCATTCCTACATAGTCCATTTATAATAACCCCGTAAGTGACCTCATCTGGTTCAAACCCATCACTTTCCATCGCCTTAAAGATCCTCACTGCCTCTTCCACACTTCCACATTTCGAATATGAATCAATCAGAGCAGTATATATAGCCACATTCGCTTTGTAACCTTTCCGAGTCATATCATTGAAAACAGCATACCCTTCCATACACTTTCCACGTTTACATAGCCCGCCAATCACCAGAGCATAACCATGAATTGGAATATCTAGTCCCCTCTCTTCCATTTCATGGTAAAGACTCAAACAAGAATCAAAATCTTCTTTTGAGTAACAAAACTGCATTAACGTCATAAAAGTAATCTTATCAGGTTGCACATCCCCAGCTTCCATGGCTCTAAACTTGTCAAACGCTTTCTGGACATTCCCTGCTTTACAATACCCCTTAATAAGAGTATTATAAGTCACAATATCCGGTTTAATTTTTCCACTCTCCATGACCTCGAAAATCCGTTCCGCGGATTCGATAAACATCGAACTCACTAAACCATTCATCAGAAAATTGTAAGTGTACAAACTTGGATCAATTCCATTCTCTTTCATTTGGCGCCAAACCCACAACAACTCCTCAACCATCCCAACACTACCAAAACTCTTAATCATCGAATTCGTCGTCGACGAATTCACGAGAAATCCCATTCCTTTAAGCTCGGAAAACACTCGCCTAGTACCATCCAAATCACCACACGATGATAAAACATCAATCAGAGAAACATAACACTCAAGCTTATGCTCATACTTCTTTTGCTTACCAGCCCAATAAAAGAAGCGGAAAGCGATATCGGGTTTTCCCCGAAGCTGATCGGAATTCAAAACGAAAGCAACAAAATTAGGCGACAATTTGATCAAGAATGTCTTACAAAAAGTGTCCAGATTGGCTTCCATGTCCGGAGACCCCTCCAAGAGTTTAAGAATATGGGCAACCCATGGAGACAAAACGAGGTCTCGGGAGCTGGAGACAACGTCGGAGACATCGTTGAGAGGTTCTACCCATTCGGGAGGAGGGAGAGAATTCGCAAAGAACCACCTTGGGTTTGAGATGAGACACGACTTTGGGTGAGGTTTTGAGGCGTTTGGTGACGACCCACCATTGATATATGGAGAATAAGGTCTCGGAGGGCAACAATGGGCGGTTGCAGAGGGAGAGAAGCGACATCTCAGAAGGGCTCTTCGCATCATGGCTTTTGGGTATGGCGACGGTTCGCGGCTACGATGTTCGTAGTCGGTTGAATTGGCAGTGTAAATTTTTCTCTTGTCTATATTTATTTAACAAATTGCCGAACCATTATAACAAGGTCCCATGGTCTAGCGGTTAGGACATTGGACTCTGAATCCAGTAACCCGAGTTCAAATCTCGGTGGGACCTTTTTTGGCTGGAATATTTTTATTTTTTATTTTTTGTTGGGATTTCTCTTTTGCTCGGAATTATTTTTATTGGGATTTGTAGGTTAATGATCTTTTATTAGAACTTTTTTTTTTTTTTTTTTGTAAATGACCAAAATTTTATTAATAAAAAATATGGAGTTTTCAAAAGAAAAAGTTAATTAGTTTTTCATTAATTAATCAATATTAATATGTATTTTTCATTAATTTATAATCACCAATTGACAATCGTTTTGTTTAACTAAAATTTTTTTTGTCATTTATTAAAATAAGCATTTATATTTATCTAATTTTCCTTTATTATTTTATGCATTTTTTTATTAATTTTGGCTTTGTAAATGAAACTTTGATCTATAATCCAGGATACAAACACATGCAAACTACATTTTACCTGATGCACGAACATGGTACAAGTTGAATGTGGCTGTTTTAGTGGCTTGAGCTACTTATTAGTTGTCGTCTATTTCCTTTGTTAGGATTTTTTTTTTTTTTTTCAATTTCTTCTCTTTGTTGGTTGCTGACTGTCGTTTTTAGATTAGACGTGGGTCATAGCTCCGATGTTTGATTATTTTCGCAAAACGAGTTTGCATATCACGTTGACAATAATCACGGTTCGAAGGGCGAATGGAAAAATTCACACATAAAAATAATCAATGGCAAGCAGATACATAAAAATAATTTGGAATTTTTGTGATCATTATCGGGATAATGTTTATATTTTGACGATGAGATTCAGATCTCAGACAGAGAAGATCAAGGTGTCGTTTGGTAAAAAAATTACATTTTAATTTTACTTAAATATAATATAATTTTATATCAAATATAAATTTTGTAACAGTGTTACGAAAATAATTACTATTTAAAATATTTTTAAAACAATCACATCAACTTTTCAACTCTACTATTTATCTCTATTTTTACCAATCACATCAGCTTTTTAACGCTAAAATACTTTTCATCCAAACACACATTTCATCCAAATACAAAACAAATACTTTTCAACCAAATACAACTTTCAAAAAATAAATTTCATTCAAATACAATCAAAATGCAATGCGTTTACCAAACGCCCCCAACTGTTGGATTAGTACAATTTACCGATGCTACCTTTTCTTGGTGGTGTCTGTAATTATTTTAAGGGGACGTTTAGTAAATATATTGTGTTTTAATTATGTGTGAATATAATTTTTCTTTTTAGTATTATATTTGGTTGAAAAGTATTTGTTTTGTATTTGAATAAAATGTGTGTTTGGATGAAAAGTATTTTAAAGTTAAAAAATTGATATGATTGGTAAAAATAAAGATAAATAGTTAAAGTTTAAAAATTGATATTATTATTTTAAAAAACTTTTGAAAAGTAATTAATTTTGTAATACTATTAAAAATAATTATATTTAAATATAAAATTTTACAGTGTCGGTTACTCTTGGTAATCGAATAGTTACTTTCGGTTTTGAATATAAACGGACGTAATCGTTCGTGATTATGGTCCATTAATCCACTATTATTCCTCCATTTACGTTGAAAAATTCTCTTGATGGAAGAGAATAAGAGGAGGACGTCGGCTCTCGGTCCCGAAGCTCAAATTCTCAAAAAATTTTCAGTTTTCATTGCACCATCGATCGTGAGGATTGAGAGCTTCGAAGGCCAAGCCTTCTGTGTGTGTATTTAACGTTTTGGTTCAAGGTTTTGCAGGTTTGTCGGAGTAATAACAATGGCGGGAGGTATTTTTCGGTCCCGACGTTTTTTTCCGCATTTTGATCTATATGCTTTATTTGGATTCGTTTTAGCATGATTAGATCATTATAATTTACTTACATTTGGTATCAGAGCCTACATTTATGCCTCTGTCTTGTTTGCCGGAGAACTTGCAAATTTTTTTTCAAAAACATACGTTAAAATTTTTGATTTTGGGCTTGATTTTTAGACGTTGTTTTTGAAAAATAAGATTAGAAATCATTAGGAAATTTGATTTCTATGAATTCTGGCTTTTGAAACGTTAATTTTGACGTCCGGAAGGCCAAGAAACCGTCGGTTTTCATTTCGGGTCGAACGGGTCTGTAAAAACCCGGTTGGAGGTTGAAGACGACGGAAAATGACATGTCGTTTTGAGGGGTGAAAAACTGCTGTCAATTTAGAAAAACGACATGTCGTTTTGGCAGAGTAAAAACGACACGTCGTTTTGACGGCTGGGAAACGACATTCTGATGTCAAAAACGACATGTCGTTTCCAGAAGCCCATTTGTGTCGTTTTTTGAAGATTTTGTCGTTTTTTTCTTTTCAAAAAAAAAATTTTTTTTTTAAATTGTTGTTTTATTTTGATGTACTTAATTAATTTATTTGGGTTTGTGTGTATAAATTTATTATTTTTATTATACATGCAATATTGTGTTAATTAATAAAGTACATTAATTTTATTAATATTGCTTATGGTTTTTTACAATATTATTAATTTTTTGTTGATATTGCTTATGATATTATGCAATATATATGGTTATCTTGTTAATTAAATGTTGTATGATCCATATAATTTGTTTAATTTTTTGAGTGGCCACAGCATCTTTAAATTATGCAAATTATATTTTAAGAATTTTTAGGATCATATTATAACATTAGTTGTAATTAATTATATGTAGTACAATAAAATTTATCCCACAGGAAATTTTGTTGTATTTGTATAATTAATTAGGATGAAATGTCAAATTATATTTCTTAATCTACCCACAGGAATTAAGAAAAGGAACGTAATTTGATAGTTTTGTCATTTATTTGAAATGGACCTAATTGAGTAAAACTTTAGCCCACAGGCAAGTTTTATGTCACTAGATTCATATTTATGTTTTGCATTGGTAAAGCATAACTTAAGTTTTGACCTTAAAAAATTGTGAATTAAGCATGTATATTTAATTTGTGCAGCTATGTAACCTGTGAATTTTTCTGATTTTAAGTGTGACATTCCCGAATTAAAAGGATATAATTACAAGATCTGGAAAGAGAGAATTCTTCTTCATTTGGGCTGGATGGACATTGATTATGCCATAAGGAAGGACGAACCACCTGCCATAACTGAAACCAGCACTCAAGCTGATGTTGCTCTTTATGAAAAATGGGAGCGATCTAATCGCCTTAGTGTCATGTTCATAAAGACTAACATCTCTGCTGGTATTCGTGGTTCTGTCGAAGGCTATGAAAAGGTCCGAGATCTGCTGAAGGCCATAGATGAACAGTTTGAAACTTCTGATAAGGCGCTTGCTAGCACCTTAATAATGAAGTTTTCATCTATGAGGCTCACTACAGTAAAAGGTGTGCGAGAGCACATCATGAAGATGAGGGATATTGCGGCTCAATTAAAAACACTTGAGGTTACAATGTCTGAAACATTTCTTGTCCATTTCATATTGAACACTCTTCCACAGCAGTATGGGCCCTTTAAAATTTCTTACAACACACATAAAGAAAAGTGGTCAATTAATGAACTCATGACCATGTGTGTTCAAGAAGAGGGCAGGCTGATAATGGAACAAGGTGAGAGTGTGATGATGGCAATAGACAAGAAAGATGACAAGCAAGCCAAGAAGAAAGGGAAAGGTAAAATACCTCCACAAGATGGAATAAAGAAAGAATCCAAGTGTTTTTTCTGTAAAAAGAATGGGCACATGAAGAAGGATTGCACTAAATTCCAAAAATGGCTTGAGAAGAAAGGTAAACTAATCTCATTTGTTTGTTATGAATCTAATATGGTTGATGTTGGTCATAACACATGGTGGATTGATTCTGGGTCTACAATCCATGTTTCAAATACCTTGCAGGGTATGCGAAATCTGCGGAAACCAATGGGAAGTGAGCAATGCATCTTTTCAGGAAATAAGATGGGCTCACATGTGGAGGCCATTGGGACATGCAGTTTAATTTTAAGTAGTGGCTTTATTTTGAATTTAGAAAATACCGTTTATGTTCCAAGTTTTTCTAGAAACTTGATTTCTGTTTCAAGACTTGTACCATTGGGTTTTTCCTTTAATTTTTCAAAGACATCCTTTAGTTTATCTTATAAATCTGATGTTGTTGGAAATGGTATTTTGTCTAATGGTCTTTTCTATATTAATTTACAAAATGATGCCACTAATAATGCTATGCATGTTCACGCTGGTTTAAAACGATGTGTTATAAATGAGGATTCTTCTATGTTGTGGCACCGGAGATTGGGACATATCTCCAAAGATAGGATTAAGAGATTGGTAAATGATGGAGTACTAAGTACTTTGGATTTTACTGATTTCGAGATCTGTGTGGACTGCATTAAGGGAAAGCAGACCAAAACATCTAAGAAGGGTGCGCACAGAAGTTCCAAATTACTTGAAATCATCCATTCAGATATCTGTTGTCCAGATATGGACATACAAAGTGGTCCAAAATACTTTATCTCCTTTATTGACGATTTCTCACGTTACATGTATATCTACTTGCTTCAGAATAAAAATGAAGCATTAGATGCCTTTAAGGTTTTCAAGGCTGAAGTAGAGAAACAATGTGAAAAACAAATTAAGATCGTGAGAACTGATAGAGGAGGAGAGTATTATGGTAGATACACCGAGGATGGACAAGCTCCTGGTCCATTTGCTAAGTTTCTTGAAGAGCAAGGAATAGTTGCTCAATACACCAATCCTGGTTCTCCGAGTGAGAATGGTGTTGCAGAAAGAAGAAACCGGACTTTAATGGAGATGGTTAGGAGTATGCGCAGTAATGCTAAACTTCCTATATCATTGTGGACTGAAGCTCTTAAAACGGCAGCGTATATATTAAACCGAGTTCCAACCAAGGCTGTCCCAAAAACGCCTTTTGAGTTATGGAAAGGTTGGAAACCGAGTTTGCGTCATATACGCATTTGGGGATGCCCGTCTGAAGTTAGAGTTTACAACCCACAAGAAAAGAAGCTAGATCCAAGGACTATTAGTGGATATTTCATTGGATATGCTGAAAAGTCCAAAGGATATAGATTCTATTGTCCATCTCACAGCACTAGGATTGTGGAATCTAGAAATGCGAAGTTTCTTGAGAATGACATGATTAGTGGGAGAGATCGATTTCAAGACATTGTTTCTGAAAGAGATCATATTGATGCTCAACCTTCCACATCAAGTAATAAAATGATTGTCATTGTTAATGCCCCTCAAGTTCCAACGGGTGTTCAACAACCAGTTGTTGAGGTTCCACAAACTACTAATGATCAACCAGTAGATCAAGTTGTTCAAGAAGTACCAGAAATGGTTGAACAACCAGTTGATCAACACGATCTTCAAGAGAATGTTGAAACAACTTTAAGAAGATCTACTAGATTAAGAAGGTCAGCAGTACCTAGTGATTACATTGTGTATCTACAAGAGTCAGACTATAACATTGGAGCCGAAATTGATCCTAAAACGTTTTCACAAGCCATGAGTTGTAAGGAATCTAACTTATGGCATGATGCTATGAAAGATGAGATGAATTCTATGTCATCTAACAGTGTTTGGGACCTTGTTGAGTTGCCTGATGGTGCAAAAGCCATTGGATGCAAATGGGTTTTTAAGACAAAGAAAGACTCACTGGGCAACATTGAGAGATACAAGGCTAGACTCGTTGCAAAAGGATTCACTCAAAAGGAAGGGATCGATTACATAGAGACATTTTCTCCTGTATCTAAGAAAGATTCTCTTCGTATTATTATGGCATTAGTTGCACATTTTGACCTAGAGTTGCAATAGATGGATGTGAAAACGGCTTTTCTCAATGGAGATCTAGAGGAAGAGGTTTACATGAAACAACCAGAAGGATTTTCCTCTAGTGGTGGTGAGCATTTGGTTTGCAAGCTCAATAAATCTATATACGGATTGAAACAAGCTTCCCGTCAGTGGTATTTAAAATTTCATGATGTCATCTCTTCATTTGGATTTGTAGAGAACATTATGGATCAATGTATATACCAGAAGGTCAGTGGGAGTAAGATTTGTTTTCTTATTCTGTATGTGGATGATATTTTACTTGCAACCAATGATAAGGGCATGCTACATGAGGTGAAACAATTTCTCTCTAAAAACTTCGATATGAAGGATATGGGTGATGCATCTTATGTCATTGGGATTAAGATACATAGAGACAGAATACGTGGTATTCTGGGTATGTCTCAAGAAACCTATATCAACAAGGTTTTAGAGAGATTTCGGATGAAGGATTGTTCACCGAGTATAGCTCCTATTGTGAAGGGTGATAAACTCAGCTTGAATCAATGTCCAAAGAATGATCTTGAAAGAGAACAAATGAAGAATATTCCTTATGCTTCAGTTGTGGGAAGCCTTATGTATGCTCAGGTCTGCACAAGGCCTGACATAGCTTTTGCAGTCGGGATGTTAGGAAGATATCAAAGTAATCCAGGTATAGACCACTGGAAAGCTGCAAAAAAGGTGCTTAGGTATCTTCAAGGTACCAAGGATTACATGCTTATGTTCAGACGGACTGATCTTTTGGAAGTGATTGGCTACTCCGATTCAGACTACGCTGGCTGTGTTGATTCTCGGAAGTCAACTTCGGGATACATCTTTATGCTAGCCAGTGGAGCTGTTTCTTGGAGAAGTGCAAAGCAAACCTTAACTGCTACTTCCACTATGGAAGCTGAGTTCGTGTCCTGTTTTGAGGCTACTTCACATGGTGTATGGATAAAGAATTTCATTTCTGGGCTTAGAATTATGGATTCGATATCTAGGCCATTGAAGATATATTGTGACAATTCAGCTGCTATTTTTATGGTTAAGAATAATAGAAGCAGTAGTCGAAGCAATCACATCGACATCAAGTATCTAGCCATAAAAGAACGTGTTAAAGACAAATCAGTGGTTATTGAACACATTAGCACTGAATTGATGATTGCTGATCCTTTAACTAAAGGCATGCCACCACAAAAATTCAAGGATCATGTAGTTAGAATGGGACTTGGTTCCTCTATGTAATTTTGTTATAAGAACGATATTATTATAATGAAATTCCTTTGTGATGTTTTCTCATTTTTGTCATCTCGTGTACACATATGTTAGTCTTGAGAAAATATCTTTATGTTTGGACCAAGAATAAACATAGGGTTTATTCATTAAGTTATATGAGCTATTAAAGGGACAGATTGCATTGTAATACATGGAAGATAATACTCGTGCTTAAGAGGACTTGTCGCCATGATTCATGTAATTTGTTTCTTACTTGGTGAATGTTGGAATTTATGGACCAAGTGGGAGAATGTCGGTTACTCTTGGTAACCGAATAGTTACTTTCGGTTTTGAATATAAACGGACGTAACCGTTCGTGATTATGGTCCATTAATCCACCATTATTCCTCCATTTACGTTGAAAAATTCTCTTGATGGAAGAGAATAAGAGGAGGACGTCGGTTCTCGGTCCCGAAGCTCAAATTCTCAAAAAATTTTCAGTTTTCATTGCACCATCGATCGTGAGGATTGAGAGCTTCGAAGGCCAAGCCTTCTGTGTGTGTATTTAACGTTTTGGTTCAAGATTTTGCAGGTTTGTCGGAGTAATAACAATGGCGGGAGGTATTTTTCGGTCCCGACGTTTTTTTCCGCATTTTGATCTATATGCTTTATTTGGATTCGTTTTAGCATGATTAGATCATTATAATTTACTTACATACAGTTGATGTAAAATTGATTTTCATAACATTAAAATTTGTTTATAAAACATATTCTAAGTTCGTGTTATTGTCCCGACGTTGCTTATGGACACTTTTCTTTAGTTTTCCTTTTTCTTTTTTCCTTTTTTTCTTTTGTGATAGGATTTGTAGATTCTTGTCTCATAGTGCATGTACATTTGTCATCGAATGGAGGGAAAGACAGAGCTCGAGTTTAAAATTGCTTGCAGGTATAACTCTAGTTTTTTTTTTTTTGGGAATTAAAATTGATTGTCTTGTTTAGATAACTCAAATCTAAAAAAGTTTGCCTTAAAATTGCTTGCAGGTATAATTCTAAAGTTATTTTTTTTTTGAATTAAAATTGATTGTCTTGTTTAGATAACTTAACTTCAAAAAAGACTCATCTTTCTGTCGTTTACTTCAATTAACAAAAAACGACTGTCGTTTATTAACATTGCAGTTGGCATTTTGAGATCACTCGTCTCCAACTCATCACATTTTCCATTAAAAAAAAAAAAACACTCCTCACATGTCCGTATATAATTATAAAATGGGTAAGGATGTGGTAAAGCCTCTCAAAGATTGTGATAAGGTTTATTTTTAGACCGTTTAAATATAATCAGACGATTGAGATTTACTTATATATATGATAACTATAATATACCTTAACTCATAGCATTATAGACTAAGAAATTAAAAAAATTCAAGAAAAAAAAAAGTACTTTCATCACTAACTTCCATTGACGACTCCCCCTCCCTGTGACCTTCCAGAGGTGAAATCGCTAAAGAGGATGTCCTTCCACCAGCCCCCGTCATAGATCTCACCATTTGAAGGTCAATCATTAGATATTGCATCGGTTGCTTGCAAATTAATCATCATTTGGAGGTCACCCCCCATTCTACTTCGAATGGCCTTACCACCATCTTCATTATCATCCTTCTTTGATGTTGTATTGGGCAAGATCTTTGAGCACCACAAAGTGACCCAAAAACAAAAAAAGATTTTTGTCGGGTTAAATTTCACTTTTATGATTACCTCTCTTGATGATAACTTCTCTACATGTTCACTTAAAAAGCCTACTTGTTTTATTTTTTTCTAAGTGGGAATGTTTACTTGTTGTTCATCTTCTTTTTTTATGTTTTTCTATTTTCTTTATTTATGAGTTATTTTATTTTTCTATATAAAAGGAGTTTTTGGTAAGGACCCATGACATTCACAGTAACTTTATTTTTTGCTTTGAGGATCGTATGACTTTCCAAAAAAAAAAGGGCCCCTGATACTCAAAACTTAGAAGACCTATTTTCTAATTTGAAAGTTTTTGCTTACTCATTGAACTAATTTGATGGGTCGGAGTGAGTTTTTGCTTGAGAAAGTTTTCATGCTTGTGGTTTGTATTTGATGATTGAGGGGATCTCAAGGGCTGGTGTATTATTTTGATGATGACTTTTAATGAATTAATCTTTTTTTTTTTTCAAAAATTGCTTTTAAGTAGGTTAATATAGCATGAAAAAAAAAACTGATTCAAGTCTGGCAATATCACTCTCCATGAGAGGGGGGAAAAAATGAGAGAAATTTAAGGACTTTCATTCAAAACCCAGAAAGATTAAGGAAAAACCCAGTTGAGCAAAGAATTAATCACGCAAAGTAGATTAGATTTGACCATCAAAAGAACAAAAATAAATAAGTCGATAAGGCTAAGATTTTGATGATAAAAATTGATGAAGAAAAAGAAAAGAAAAGAAATATCATGAAGGAGAAAATACCAGATTTTTCATATTTTTTTTCTTTTACTTATTCTACAATATCATATGATAACCTACTTGATGCTTTATTTTGAAAATGGGGTTTAATGGGTGAGTTTTGGTTTAACTTGAAAATTCATTTGCTGAAATTGAATAATTGAATAAGTAAATAATTGAATTGAATTCGATTGAATGTTTGCAACCATCGAAGATGATTATTAATAATCAATATTTTAATTAGCTTAATCAGATAATAAGATTCTTTTTTTAATTTAAATGATGTTTAAAATTCAAAATTCCTTTTTATTTTTATGATCAAATTCTATTTCTTTAATATTAAAATTAAAATATTTTATTATTTATTTTATTACTATTAAATTAGTATATAAACTAAACTATTAATTTTATTACATAAAATACTTTCATTTCTACCTTATCTATTTAAAATTTTAAGGGGGTGTTTGGAGAAAAAATTTCATTTTAATTTTACTCAAATATAATACAATTTTACACCAAACACAAATTTTACAATAGTACTACGAAAATAATTACTATTTAAAATATTTTTAAAATAATCACATCAACTTTTCAACTCCACTATTTATTTTTACTTTTATCAATCACATCAACTTTTTAATTCTAAAATATTTTTCATCCAAACACACGTTTTATTCAAATACAAAACAAATACTTTTCAACTAAATACAACATTCAAAAAATAAATTTCATTCAAATATAATCAAAATGTAATGCGTTTACCAAACGCGGCATAAAGTTAATCAAATTATTATATCTTACTAATTTAAATATAATCTTATTCTAGTACGGGATATATATAAAATACTAATCCATATTAATAAAATCTTAAACATACAATTTGTCCACCAACTAATTATATGATAGGATTTTTAAAACCAGGCCAATCACAGCCTTGTCGCTTACCAAAAGAATAAAATAAAATAAAACATTCCACAGAAGTTGTGGCGAAAAAATAAAGGTGGTGTTTGGTATTGTTTTTGAAATGTTTTCTATTTTCAAAAAAATTGAAAATGAGAATGTTTTGAAAACTGTATTAAGATCATTTCTAAAACTGTGTTTGGTTATGTTTTTTGAGTGTATATTTTGAAAAACATAAAAATGAAACTTTATTTAGTTATATTTTTTCAAAACCCATTTCATTTTCAAAAAACCTAAAAAAACATAATATTTTTTGGATATGAAAACAAAAAGTGAAAACAATTTTTTTTCGTTTTCAAAAAACCCAAAAAAACAACATAGTTGAAAACGGTGTTTTTAAAATGATTTTGAAGACGATAAATAAACAAACACTATTTTAAAATCGTTTTCATTTTCTATGTTTTTAAAAATAGAAAATCGTTTTCGTTAACAAAAACAAAGCCACCTAAATTTTCCAGAGAATCCAAGTCCGACGTAAGAAAAGTATCGTGAAAACTGAAAATCCTCTCTCTCTAATCATTGGTCCTCTGTTCTGTTCTGTCTCAATTGATGGCAAGTCTCAACGCCGTCATCACTCACGGCCATGGACTCCTTCCTCTCACCAAATCCTTGGCAAAATCCCACCACTCCAATTTCTCCTCCCAACTCTCCGCTGCAAAGAGAAGGAACTGGATCGCCATCGTTGGTGCCGTCACGGAGGACCAAGAGGTGGCTCCGGTGGAGCTCAAACCAGCAAAGGACAAACAGAAGGGCTTTTTGGTAAATGGGTCGGAACAGTTTGATGCTTTTTCAACACATTTGCCGTTTTTAGGTATCGGAGATGAAGAAGATATGGATAGGCTGACGAGCAGAGCCATAAACGCTGCAATTGTTCTTGGATTTGGGACCTTTGCTATCACTAAGTTGTTCAGTATTGACCACGATTACTGGCATGTAAGTCATCTTAATACTCTTCTTTGTGCATTTAGATTGTTTATTTTTCTTTGGGTTTTTTTTTTTTAATTTTTAATTTCTACTAGGCATCTGGGTACATGGGAATTTATCAAAGAAACAACAGATAAACTTGGAAGTTTGGTTATTGGAAAATTTTCAATTTTTCCCATTTATATTGGGTTTCTCAAATTAAAAAAGTCAGAAAATTTGTATAACTCTAATTATATGTAATGTTGGTATGAAATTCCTATGGTGGAGGCGTGGGACCATATTTTGTCAAATGGATGACAATTTGGGAATTGTGGGAAAAGGTTGTGTCTTTTGAATGTTAGAGCTCACTTTGTGTTTACTTGTCAGGGATGGACCCTTTATGAGGTACTAAGATATGCACCCGCACACAATTGGATTGCCTATGAACAAGCTCTTAAAGCAAACCCGGTTTTGGCAAAAATGATGATAAGCGGGGTTGTCTACGCCATTGGAGATTGGATTGCACAAGTAAGTTCTTATGACTATGAAATTATGTGTTTAACAGTTGGTCTTTGGCTTAAAATCAATATCCCTTTTCTCTTTTGATGATTTCACATTTTATCTTCCCTTGAATATGCAGTGTTATGAAGGAAAGCCGATTTTCGAATTCGAAAGAACACGCGTGTTAAGATCTGCCCTTGTTGGGTTTGCTCTCCATGGCTCCCTTTCCCACTACTACTACCAATTTTGTGAGGTGATAATTGTTTTCCTCATTTTCTTGTCTGTTGGTTTTCCTGCGAGTGGCTGAAATTTGATTGCGTTTGTGTGCAGGCTCTTTTCCCTTTTGAGGATTGGTGGGTAGTCCCTGCCAAAGTTGCCTTTGACCAAACGGTTTGGTCGGCAGTTTGGAACAGTATCTATTATTTCGTCTTGGGGCTCTTGCGCTTTGAATCCCCAACCAGTATTTTGAGCGAGCTGAAGGCAACATTTTTGCCCTTGTTGACTGTAAGAAACTCTTCTACTTTTAACATACATTAGTGATGGATAGAAAAGTGTATTTTTTGAGATGATATCTAGTTAACTGTAGTTTGTTTTGCTTTTTGCTGCATGCATTTCTTTTCACATGGTTCTGAAAGTGTCGGACTATTGAGTTAAAAGTATCACCTCAATCAATAAGAGGAAAAGGAAAGATCACTTGAAAAATTGAATTAATGAAATGACTTATTAATTGATTGACTTCGGATGGTGCTACTACAACTTAAATGGATGCTTAAAGATGTTGACGAGTTTTCAGCCCATTTCAGTGATTTGACTATAACTGAGTATCTGTTTGAACGCTTCAACTTCTTTGACTCTAACAGTCGCTGAATTTGATCTATTATCTCAAAATTAGTAATGAATGTAAACTTTCTAGCTTGACCCTCCATATAGATAATTAGAGATTGTTTTTCAAGTTGCTGCAACTTATAATAAGGAAGTAGCAAGCATAATATGAACTGCATCGGCCTTTTTTTGCTACTCGGTTGAGCAATTCTGACATAATTCTTGTGATTAAGCTGGCATATATATGTTTTTTTCGGGTGTTGTTGGCTCAACAGGCCGGTTGGAAGCTTTGGCCATTTGCTCATCTGATTACCTATAGTGTTATCCCTATTGAACAAAGATTGCTTTGGGTGGACTGTGTGGAGCTCGTCTGGGTAACCATACTTTCAACGTAAGCATCATATAAATATACATATACATTGTTTAAGTGTCGAAAATTTAACAGCCCAACGTCATACATTTTCCTTCTCCCTATTGCTTCAAAAAGCTTTTGGACTGAAAAATGATAAAGGACACTATTGGTATCTGGCACCATATGCATGCGAGACTTATCTTATATGAGTTTTGGTTTTGGGCATTACTAGCGAATGACATATTCTTGGACCAGTAGATTTTAAATACTAGCGTGCCTCTTATTAACGCAGCATAGCAACCATATTTTGTCTTTGGTCTTTTAGCAATCTAGAAAGTTTACAGTTTTTTTTTTTTCTTTTTCTTCACCTTCTATAGTTATTCAAATGAGAAGTCCGAGTCACGAATATCCGAAGCATCAGCTGGATCAAGCTCTGATTCTTCATCTAGCAAAAGCAGTAGATCCAAGGTATGACACTGTAAACCTCAAAACACCCTTCACGAGGATTCCATTTCATGTCAATGCTCAATGGTAGTTGATGTAGACTTGATTTTGGATAACCAAGGGAACAAACCTAGGAAGTTTGTCTTTCATTATCACTATGCTTAGATGGACTTTTTTTTTTTCCCCCCCGGGCAGGACTAAGTATTATTGGGGCAGTTACCACCTCAGAGACAAATTTTTAAGTGGAAGAGCTATGACCTTATCGTCCTTATCCAAGGAGTATGTTGGAGCTCAAATATCTGTGGATGGGTGGGCTTCAAAGGAAGGGATCACTTGTCATTGTTGGTGATCTGTTTATGGATTCTTGCAAGTTTTCTTCTTGGAGGGGGGATGGAACAAGGGAACAACTCTCTCTCTCTCTCTCTCTCTCTGTAGAAAGAGTAGTTTGGCAATTTGTTGTAGAAAGTCGTATATCCATATCGATATAATAAATGTATATATACTTACGTATATGCACGCATATAATAGCGTGTAATTTCTATTCAGCTCTGACTTCTTGTATATTGCAAAATGATAACATAAATACAAAAGTTTCTCTTTCATGTGCCTTGCATAATCGAAATTATGTTCATGCAACTTTCTGATTTTCTCTTTTTTTTTTTTTTTTCAATTATGCGAAATGATTTTTTTTTTAATTAGTTTTCTACGCGTTAAACTAGTGTCCGTTTAAACACGTAAAATTTTGGATAATATTTTTAAACCCATAAAATTTTGTCTTAAACTCTTTTTTATATACTGTTTTTTATTCCTCACAAAATTTAGAAAATATAAATACTTTTAAAATTTGAATAAAAGAAATTGTATCCAAACTATTTGTCTAAACACATTATGGATTGACATGTTAATTTTCTTAGTCTTCTGTTTGTTTTTTTAGCATAACATTCGTTTTACATTTAAATACAATGTAATTTTTATCAAAACGTAAAAGTATTACATTTAAATATTAATTATATTATATTTTAAATTTAATACAATCATTATTTATTATTTTATTATTTATTATGTTTATTAATTGTATCCCATACTCTCTTTTTTTTATTTTATTTTTACCTATCACATAATATATTTATTATTTAAATATAATTCAAATGTTTTTCATCGGAATACACAATCTGATAGCAATTCAAATGTTTATTGAATGTTTTACTTTTAAACGTAAATGCAATGTGTTTAAACAACACACTTTGATGGCAAATATTTGAAACTCAAAACGACATGTTGTTTCCATAATCGCACGGGATACTTTTGATATGACCAAACCTCAGTCGCCTTTTCTAAATAAACGACAGAAAACTATGACACTCAACACGACTTGTCGTTTTCTATTTTCTAAACGACAACAACCACTTGCACAAACCCATGCCAAGCTTTATGGACTTTGAAACGGCTACGGCACGCTTGTGTGCTCTGTTATGCTGTGTTGTTCATGAAGCCCGCGAGATTTAACCAAACATAACAAAACAAAAATCCTCTTCCGCAGAACGTGGAACTCACCAAAAACAATAATAATAAAAAGATTTAAGGTTTCTGGAATTTCGGAAAAAAACCTCGGATCTGGATAACTTGCGAACTTTTTTTTCTTTTTTCTTTTTTAATATACATACATATATATAGATCTGAGTGTGAGAATCGGTGGAGGGACCTGAAAAATTGGGGAAGAATCGAAAATGGCGAAACTGAAACCACTCGACCAAGAACCCGATCACATTCACGACAACGACGACGACGACGGTAAGGAGAAGCCGAAGAGGAAGCATGACTCAACCAAGTTCTTTGTTTTCACCGATTATCTTTTCCTCCTCATTTTCTTTGCCTTCCTCTTTTACGTCCTCTTTAAGGTCGTCAATCTCTGATTTTTTTTTTTTTCACCTACTCAGTAACATTGCTCTCTTCCAGGTGCCTTGCTTTCTCTTCCTTCTCATCGATCCAATACTTTGCCCTCTTGTGATTTTTTTTTAATAAAAATTCTTTTTTCTTTTTTTCCATTGAAGATTTGATGTAATTGTAGTTGTGTTTTTTTATCATTGAAATTATCGCCTTTAAATGCGCAACCTTTAATAATTGAAAGTATGAAGTGTTTTTATACTTGAATGACTTGTGATGAGTGGTTCGCTTGTATCTGTCTCCATTTATTACGTGATTGGTGCATTTTTGTTGAGAAACATCATGTCTTTAAAAACTCATCATGCATGCTGAATGTCATGATGCAGATTTGAAACTTTTAATGATGTGGTTTTTCTTTAAGATTTGTTGATGTTTGTTTGAGCTGTGGATTGGAATTATTTATTTGTGGATTATGTGTGTCAAGGACGGATGTTTGGCCTTAAGCTTGTCCTTTAATGATCATGTGACATGTGACATTTGTTACCGCCATGATGTTACTAGAGATTGTTTGATATCGGAATTGGTGTTTATCATTGATATTTGAATCATAAACCAACTAGGGGTAAGCTTACTACTGTTGTAGGGCTTGCTCCGAGGTGATTTGACAGATGAGAGGTATCAAGTTCAAGCCTATAAGAAGTGCTTTAGACTATTTTCAAAAAGTACTCTTGATGTTAAGGAGTTGCATTACGTGACTATGACTTAATAGTGACATTTTTTTAGTGTGTGTGAGCCCTTTCAATCACGCCTAGGAAATAGCCAGGATTGGTCATCCTCCCCTCATTATTTTTAAACACATAACATCTATAATTTGGATCATATAATGGATAATGAAGTACTTGTGATTGTATGGAAAATGATATTTATAAGAAGTGATGAGGAATTCATTGAAATAATGCACCGACATTTCTAAGAACGAATTGTTTGCCATCATAAGCATGCCTTTCCGACTTAGTTTGGTCTAAAAATGTATGGCTGTTACATCATGTATTAGGTTGTGGTTGATGATCTTTTTATTGGATTCATTATTATAGACCTGAGAATGCAGCTAATTGATGATTCATCTCTATTATCTTTATGCCTTTCCTTTTTGCCAAAATACAATGAAGTTGTTGTTTTATCCCTATTAGCTTTGTTGTTTGTCCTATCTATTTCCCTTTAATTTCGCTTTTCCTTTGTCTTTGATAATGTTTTAGCAGTAATGTCTTAATACCAAATGGAAAAATAGAGAAAAAGAACAATATTAAAGGGCATCAATGTTGTTAAGTATCATCCATTAACATATAGTAGATTTCACATGTAGATTCATCCAGTGGCAGTTTTTATCACCGAAAGTGCTACAGAGTATTTTTCAAAAACAAAACAATAGCTATTCTATTTTTATGGGTTTTCGTTCAGCCCCACGTGATATAGCCATGATTTGATCTAAAGATCTTCTCATTAAGCGACCAAATCTCCCTTAGGCAGATTTTTTAAAAATTTATTTCATATTTCCTAGTGCATCAGAGACGATGAAATGAACATTTAATCTATTTTAAATCTGGTAACCAGGATTCCTTTTTTTTTTTCCCCCCCTCCTTTTTTGCAGTGTTTGTTATGTGTGTGTCTGTTCTTTTTAATAATTCTTGTTTTTGCTCCTTTTTTTTTTTTTTTTTTCCCTCCAGAAAGACCACAGGATACGTTGAAGGGCTTGACTTGGAGAAGGATATAGAGATGATTTGCCAGTGAGCTAAGCTGCATTTTGTCTACATTAAAATGCATATTTAAGCAACTGTTACTAGGAAATATTATTTCTGGTCTGAGGATCTATACTAATAATTATTATTTTAGATAATTCATGCATTGTAGATGTCTATATCATCAATTACATATATTTTTTTTTATTGAATTAAAAAAAGTGCTTGTTATCATTAATTAAACGAGTTCATGGTTTGTCATATTACGATGACGCTTATCAGTCGTTTTAGTCAAGACACTTTTATGTCTTAAAATAATAAAACTTCAACGTATTGTCTGTTCCTAGTCAATCGTTTTATAACAAAGACACTTTTATTCGTTAATAAGACTTCTACATCTTGTCTTATGTCTATTCAACATATTCTCCTTTAACGGCACACCTAAACCATGTACATAATTGATCCTTTTGTCTGCCGTCACTCCTCTAATTGCGATATTAAACCTCCAGAATATATGTCACTTATTTAGTCAAATTGGACATTTAAACCAAATCTCAATCAAATCATTTCATTCTTTTTTTGTTATTTGGATTTGACATGCTTTATATTCTCTCTCTAGAGTGATGTCAATATTGAAAGTCGGTCCATTTTTCTCTGTACGGTCTTATTTTGTGCTGAAGAAGTTCCAATTATTCGTAATGATTAGGAATTACATAAGCCAGGCCTGGGTATGTTATAATAGAAGACTTGGACACAAACTTAGCTTGATAATTTATTAGAAAGCACTCTAGAGACTAACTATTAACTCCACTACAATGACACTAACAAGGACGATGAAATCATAACTAGCAGAAGGATAGCTAGTGATTGAACTTTACAGGTGCTAGCCAACAGACTCATGGTGGGGTACCGGTGACAGGAGGGCGAGGACCCGTGCCGGGATGGGGACCTCAAAGCCAGGGTTCGGGATGAACGTGTCGTCTGCACCTGGAACGTAAGTGTGAGGCGCCCCTCCGGTGAGAGGAATGTGAGGCAACCCTGCTCCACCATAGGTGCCAGTGATTGGATTGCAATCCAAAAGGTCGTGGCCGTGATGATGCGGCGGTGGCAGCAGTACTCTCCCAAAAGGAGTGAGCACGCTGCCATCGCGGTGGTCGATCAGCTACTCTGGTTGTTTCACGTCGGCTTCCTCCTTGGAGTCCTTCGGGACGCTGTGTCCTGCAGCTGCCTCATTGGCTACAGAGAGAAGAATGCAGAGGGTGAAGAGAAGAGCAAAGAGAGAGGAATGGATTTTGAAGGCCATTGTTGAAGTAAGTATTAGAGAAAAGATTATGATTTTAAGAGACGGGCGCTCTTCTTATAGTTGAAGGATTCTAGCAAGTTTTGGTGGTGATTTAAGAGACTCCTTCCTTTAGCGAGGCCATTGAAACAGTGAGATACAAGTGCATACGAGGATGACAGAGACAGGGAAAGGCATACAGGTGCATACAAGTGAGATACAAGTGCATAAAAGTGATGACAGAGACAGGGAAAGGCTTGTGAGGCTTGAAGCGTCTCTCTTTAAATAAATTAGTGCAAGCTAGAAAAGGGTGTTTTTGGTTCAACATTGTTTTGATATATATCATGTGAGAGACCGCTTTTGTGTCAACTACTATTTTTGTATTTCTTTGCTCTTTGTTGCAGCTACTCTAACGGCTATTTATGAAACTCCATTGGTGTGGATAGTATGTTTTGCCTCATTCTTGCGTTTTTTTGTCGAACACAAATTTTGAACAATGAATATCTCAAGTGTTTGAATTTTCCTTCCTTTAGTTGCCCTTTAGGTAACTTCCTCCAGTAAAGTTAGGCTTCCAAAACCACTAATGGGCTTGTGGAGCAATAATTAAATCTTTCACTTTTTTTTAACAATGTTTTCAAGTTCAGTACTCAACGATCTCAATATAAAAGATCATATCCAATTAATATGTTGTGTAATGTTAATCATATGGTGGTATGAGTAAAACTGGACTATCGATGTGAATAAACAATGAGAATACGATGGGGAAGGTACCAATAATTTGAGGGGGGGGGGGGGGAAAAGGTTAGGCTTCCAAGATCCGATGGATCACCCATCAAATCACAGTACCAAAAAAAAAAAAAAAAAAAAAGACAAAAACCATCTTCTATAATATGCGGATAATTTGAGGACAAGTTTTACCTTTCTCCAAAACCAATTTTTTTCTTACACTTCATCACTTTTCACTATTTATATTTTCAAAACATTATAGTAAACTCTAAATTTTAAAAATCTATAATTTTATATATACAAATTTAAATGAGATGATTTTTTTTTAAATTACATAAAATTTCGAATGAAACAAAACTGATTTTTTTTTTAATTTTTGAAATTTTATATTTTTTCATTCCAAACAATTTTTTCCCCCAAACATATTTTTTAAAACCACTTTTTTCTAACAAAAAAAAAAAAAAAAACATCTCGAAGCATCTCCTCCAAACTTCCGTTATTTTCCTTTTTCATTTTCAAGTCAATCCTATCTTGTTAAGGATTACTCAATGGTGGCTTTGATTACGGAATTTGGACTTAGTGGAGCTAAAATCATCTTTCTCTTTTCTCTTCTGACCCCCCTTCCTTTTTCATCCAACAATTGAACCAAGAGTGGCTAATTATTGCAAGACATTAACCTAAAAAAAATCCCACACAACTCGAAAAAAATTGAATGAAATAACCATGATGTCCAATATGTCGACTAAAATCCATGGCCTTCTTATTTTATATTTATACCTTTGGAAGGTAAAGGAGTTAACTAGCATGCAAAAGAGCCAATGGGTTTTAGAGCAGTACCCAGATGAAGAATGCCTCGTAAAAACCAAAGATTACGAAACTACATAAAATATGGAAAATTTGAACAAAAACATAGCGAGTCTGCTTCCTGGACGTGAACCATTCTCACAGCATTTTTGTGCAATAGAACAAACAAATTGATTTGTTGACGATGGACCTGAACAAACCTTGCGACGTTTAGCCAATCCGTCAAGAAAATAAGTTTTTTTCTTCCTGTTGGATTGAATGAGGCTCAAAAGAAACACATTACAATTAAAACAAACCCCATTTCATTTGTACATCATTAGACAAAAAAAAAAAAAAATCAACAATTTAAGCACTAGGCTTTTCCTCGGAAAATCTTGGTAGCTGAACAAGAGAGTTGACTCTTGTGACACCTTCCAAGCCTGACCAGTTTTGATCTTCACCCGCCGTGACTTCTCCATTCCCTTCAAGCTCAAACGGCAGTCTTCCGTAATTTTCACTTTCTTCCGATGATCTTACTGTGAAGTTCCTCTGCAAAGATGGCTCGGACTTCTGGCCATCATCAGATTCAGCTGCATTACCCGAATGATTGCTCTGAAGGGTTGCAGAAGAGAAGCATTGTTCTTCGTAATCGGATTCGGAGTCCATTTTCCCGTCCAAAAACAAGCAAACGACCGCACAGTCATCCATTTTCGAAGTTGGGTATTTGAGTTTCCATTCGCGAGCTGCTGAGTCCACCAAGATCCTCGCAGCTGACGACCGGGTTGGAGCCAAGGATACTATATCGACCACCTCTTCATTGCTTAAGACATCCCAGACCTGAAAAAGCCCGAGTTAGAATAAAACAAAGGCAAATTAACCCAAAATTCTCTATCCAAACATTCGGTTCCATTTCATTGAGCAAAATCAAAATTTGCACCACTCGCCCCTTGGATGTAACATAGAACTCACAACTTTTAACATTTTGGATTCACTTAAAAAAGACAAGAACTTATTCGTAGATTATAAGTTTTTCATTGTCTGTTTTCATGTGAAAGGTGGAGATGATCTGTCCCTAAACAGTACCGCATGTGTGCTTGCACATGTGAACATGCTTTGCATGATTTGGAAATGTGTATTTTTCTTCCAAATTCCCAAATCAGAACACAGTGTAACCCAACATCACATGCATTAAGGAAACCAGTGACGTAGCTAGTTTTGGACTTAACCTCACCTTTTAGACCCCACGAACAAAGCAATCGGAACAATGATTAGCAAATATTGTTTGCCCATCACGAATGGCCCACTTACAGGCATGTTGGTCATCTCAAGTTACAATTACTATATTGTCAGTTCTTTCAATAGGTCCGGATTGTCGAACTGGATTAAGCAACCAAGTCTCAAAAGAACGCGTAAAAGTCACTCAATTGATGTAGCACAAAACTACAATAAGTGGAGAGATGTATAAAATGTTCGGTAAAATACAACGAATGAAATGACAGGATAATGTCAGTTGTGAATTGGGTTTGAAGAAATGACACCTAGAAGTCAAATCACACATCTTATAAAATATATGCTCATTCTATGCACCAGCGCTTACAATAATACTATTATTTCCAACATTTTATTGCCTAACTGTTCCCTTTAATTTGTACTCATAGTATGAGTATAGGTCATTTTGGAGACACACTTCTCAAGAAAAGCAGCTGTATCTAGACTTGAAAGTAATATAAAAATGAGAGCTTCAGAAAGGGCAAAAAAAAAAAAAAAAGACAAGGCATAAGTTTGGAAGCAAGTACACAGATTAATAGACAGATGAAATTTCGGATAAGCAGGTTTTACCCCATCTGAAGCAAGGACGATGAACTGATCTTTATCAGTAAGTATCCGATGCGAGAATTCTGGAATTGAGATGACTCCATATTCCTTCAAACAAAAGTCCCCAAATGCCCGAGCCATTGCTAAACCGGGCGCATCGTCGAATGGCAACCATACTCTAGGAACTTCAGGTTCATCTTGCAAAGCAAAGACCCGACCCTTGCAGCGTTTAATCCTTTCGGCTTCCCCTATAAAATTAAAAATTCGGCACCAAATCAGCAAAATCCATAAAAAATGAGCAGACCTTCAAAACACTAAGAAAACAATGCGTCTCTCATACTCGGCAGATCCGGCTTCAAATCAACCGTCAACTGAACGGCTACCATGGAATCGCTGCTATCCTTAGATCCCATGATTGCGCGAGAATCCCCTATGTACCCCATGAAAAGATTTGATCCCTGGAAAGGGAAGGAATTAAAACAAGAACTAAAACGAAAATCTACGGGCAAAGACTAAAATCACCTTCTTGCTTTACCTGTTTGACTAAAGTAACAGCTGTGCTACCACTGCAGAAGCAATCCAAATTTGGATGGGATCTCAGCTCCTTGTCCATGGCCTTGTATGACTTCAGGAAAGCTTCTCTCCATATCGAATTTAATTTATCCTCACCCGAGCCATCTTTCTCGGGATCTCCATCCAATTTGCTTACATTTCCTCTAAAGCAGGTCTTGCTAGAACCATTTTCCCTTGACTGCTGAGAATGCAAGAAAGATAGAAGCTTCAATGGCAGGGCATCCCTCACTTTGCGCGCAACAAGGTGGCCGTGTGGACCGTGACCGTCAAAAATGCCACAAAAGATTGCGTCTTCTAACATGAAATCCTGCAAATAACAAATTGAAAATTACTTTAGCTGTGCTACTCCAAAGTCCAGACAGTCATGGATATTATGCTATAACATCCACAGGAAAAATAAGAAGAAAAAAAAAAAAACTTACTTCCCAAACAATCATGGCATCCTGGTTAATGCCCTTCCGACCCTGCTGCGTGAATATGCAAGAAGTTCTGCTCTTTCCATTCATGAAAATCCTGTTCGGTATGGAAGGCAAATGCTGAAGGGCGATGACATGATCAGAGAACGTCCGCTTCGTTCTCTTTTGCCCGAGAAATCCAACGTCCCAGCAAGACGGAGAAAACGCATCTCCATTGCTTCTGCTACTGCAAGTACTCTTACTACTAGTGGAAACACAACCCCCCATTTGCTCAGCTCCAGAAGGAAGACATCCGGGGTGCGAATATAAACAACCAGATTCCTTCTTTTAGCCCCAATAAATTTCACATGAAACTCTTGAGATTTCGCTAGAATGGTCAACCAAACAACAAATAAGAAAAATAACCTATTGTTCAACAAAACAAAAGAAACTCTCCAAAGACCAAAGATTCCCCACAGCTTAGCAAGAAGCCACTTTACAACCAGATAAAGAAAAAATATGGTCGTTTTGTGTTGGTCAAATATAATTATCCGTCGTTACGACGATACGTGATTCGATAAGGAAACCGGATCAAACAAAGCAAGAAGGATATTAGTTTAATTGAATTGTTTAATTAGATGGTCTTCACAGAACCCAGCTAAAGAAACCAAAAAAAAAAAAAAATCAAACAAAAACATATTCAACAAAGTCCAACATGTGAACAAGGAATAGAATATGCTTAAAAAAAAGATTGTCTTGACCATTAGTACTTTATCAAGGCTCACATTGGTACAGATCAAGTGGTGATGTTTCGCCAATCCAATGGGACAAAAACTATGCAAATAAAAATTGAAACTAGTGAAGTGAAAGATGGAAAAACCCAAAAGTTGAGAACCTCGATGAGAATATAAAGAATAAACCACTAATGGGTCAAATTCAAGGATCTCCCCGAAAGCCCATCATCATAGATTAGCCTTGGAAGTTAAAAATAATTAAATTTAATACTAAAAATAAAAACTCATAAAATGGGCATAGGCGATTCAACTTAAATAGCTAAAAGGGTTCTAACAAACGATGCTTATAGGGTTCCGGTGTTTTTTTTTTTTGAAAAACAAATATTTGTAAAGAAATTGAAAAAATGAAAATAAAAAAGCCTTGGTTTATAAGAAACAGCTTTCTCTTTCCACATCCACGCTCTGAGGTGAAGAAGATAAAACTTTACCGTTTGAGCTAAAATAAACAGATCAAACCAAATATTGAAGAATTCTTAAGAATTTTCTCAGAAAAACCAAATTTGATGCTCTCACTTCACCATTTGGTTGCTAAAAAGAAAGAGCCCTGACTTACTAATGGAGTACTACAAACAAACCCCATAAGAAGAGAAGACTTACAATCCCAACCAAGAGTTGAATTAGCTTTTTCTTTTTCCTTCACTTTCTCAGCAACCAAACACAAAACAGATTTTGGCCAGAGGAGGGACGCTTTGCAGAAGAGACAGAGAGAGAGAGAGTAAAATAGAGAGACTTTGCTATCTTAAGATTTTGGGTTTGAAAGTGAAACTAACTCTCCCTTTCCTCTCAGTCAAAAACAATAACAAAAATTTGTAAAAAAAAAAAAAAAAAAAAAAAAGAGAAAACGTGTAGGAACTTTTGCTTTTTTTTTTTTTTCCCCCACCCGGAGAGAAAACCGAGAAGAGTTAAAGCTAAACGGAAAAAGCAGGAAAAAGACGAAAGGTGTGATTTTGTCAAAAACAGAATCAAGTAAATATTACGTAATTATCAAACAAAGGAGAAAACAAAATAAAAGTAGAGACAACTCTGATGCTCTGCTTTCAAATTAGAGGAAAAAAAAAAACCCACAAAAAAAAGGCTAAAAAAAGATATTTAATGCTCTATTTGATGATATATTTACATGACAAAACAAAACCCAAATAATAAGTATAAATTAATAAATAAAGCTCCAAATCTGGGGCTTTTACCATAACCATTGGGCCAAGTGGAGAAGAAAGTTTCAATCTTTGAAACTAAAAAAAGCAAGAACCCAAACTTTTGCTTGAATTCCTTTTTTTCTCAGTTACCAAAATGCATTTTTTTATCTAGTTACGCAAAGTAAAGACCTAACCAATACAACAATATATGAAGTGAGAGAAAACTATTGTGGAATGGATCAAAGAAATGGGAATTACCTTTTATTTTGTTTTTTTTTTTCTTTTGAGAATTCAAATGGAAGGAAGATCAGAGGAAAGAAAACAGGGGAAAGGGAACGGATGGAGGTTTGAGGATTGATATAAATAATAATATTGGGGGGATGGTGGTGGTGCATTAATTGCAATGGCAAGGGGTTAAGGAGAAAAAGTACACAGAGAAACAAGTTTTTTAGAGAGAGAAAGGGGAGGGGGAGAGAGAGGGAGTAGATTGAGTTGGGGCAGCAGTTACTAGGAGGGAAAGTGTGGGGTTGGCTCTTGCCACCACCTCTGCCTCAAAATGATGATTCAGATCAATTCCCCTACCCAACTACACGCGCCTGCTCTGGCGCGTTTATTAGATCATGGGAAGCTACTTGAGCTAATTTGAGGGGGGTGTTTAAAGATTTTTTTTTAATGAAAAAAAATGTTTTGAAAAAAATGTTTAAAGGAAAAAACTATTTAAAATGAAAAAATAAAAAATTTTAAAATTTTTTAAGAAAAAAATAACAATATTGAAATTGTATTATTCGTCTCGAAATTCTATGTAATTTTAAAAAAATTATTTCATTTGGACTTATATATATAAAGTTATGAACTTTTAAAAGTTAAAGTTTACTATAACGTTTTGAAGAAATAAATAATAAAAAGTGATGATATATTGAAAATATATATATTTTGAAGAAGGTAAAACTAATACCCTAAATAAGACCTTAAATCATGAAAAAATTTTCATCATTTTTTTTTTTGTTAGAAGAATAGGTAAATTTATAAAGATTCTTGCATTTTATATTTAAGAGAAATTATTCGGCGAATGAATGTATTACGTTATTATATTTTATGATATATTTATTTAATAAATAATTAATATTTATTTGATGTATTAATATTAATTATTTTAATTATTTAAATAAACTAAGGTTTATTAAAAAATAGTTATAAAGAATTTAAAATATAATTGATATCAAGAAATTATTTAATTATCAATTATTTATTAAATGAGTGTATCACGTTAACATAATAATATTGTGAACCTAATTCATTAAATAATTTCTCTAGATTTACTAATTGTAGGCTTGTAGAATAGATAAAAAAAATCATATAACATTGATCATGTTGGCATGTAGGTTATCACATGACAATTAGGGACGATAATTTTACTCACTTACTCATTTTTTGGTAGTAACCCAACTAAAATGAAACAAGTTATAAACGGGATAAATTTTCAAAACTTATGATAGAGTTAGGTCAGAAACAAGTCAGGGGTCTCCAACACTGTTACTCGCCCTATTTAGTCATAATACAGTTTTAAAATATACTTATATACATTGTAACAGATAACATATAAATATATTTAAATATATAAAAAAAATTTGTCCATTTTCATACGAAAAAATAAACAGGTACGTATATATTATCTTTTATATAAATTTTTTATTTTTTTGTTTTTTAAAATTATTTTTATATTATGTATTTATAAATAGATTAATAGATAAATCCGAACAAACTGCTAACATAAACGAGTATTTACTAACATAAATGAGTATACAGTAACATAAATGAGTACTTTTTTCTTGTGGGATGGAATGATAAGAAATCCACACCGTTCTAAATTCGTCCAATTGCCATCGTTAGTAACAACAACAACCGGAGAGGGGACGAGAAAGCACTTTTAGTATAGAGAAAAAGACATTAAGGAAATGTATCGTTTGTTTAGAACCTCGTCTACGTCTCCACATTTTAAATGCTTATCCAACTTCATAAACTAGGTGGCCGGCCACTTGCTAGATATATAGACAACAAAAACAAAGTAAAACAAAAGAAAAAAAAATTATAAATTAAAAAAATTAAACAAATTTACATGTGGACTAGGCCAAAAGAGTTATTCGCTCTTTGTATACACGCCAAAGATAAAAAAAGGTCAACATTTAATTTTGATAAGACTAATAATTAAAATACCCTCGAATATATATCAAAAAAACTCTTTACTTACAAAAAAAAAAATATAAAATGAAAAACTTTGATATATATATATATAATGAGATGGAGAGAGAAACGTTCGCATTTTTTTAAGTCTGGGGTCGAAATTTATTTTAATAATAAATTATATGTAAAATTATCATTATGTTATGTTATTTTATGATTTTGATTTTTTTTAAATTTTGTATTTTTTAAGATGATTTTATCATTACATTGTCAAAAAATTAAAGTTAACCATTTAGATGAATTTGATACAATGTTAGGTGTTCAATTAGATATTTGATGAGGTCCAATAGAAGGTATACTTTCTAATAAATAAATCTAAAATACAATCAAGGTGTTCATAGATTAGATTATATGGACTGCAAGTCAATCCAGAGATTTTTGATTTAAGAAAATCTCAATTTATTATCAATTTGTTAATCTTTTAATCTAGTTTAAAAATATCAATATTTCTGAATTGGATTCACATGTTCATAGGTTGAGCCATTAAAATAAAAAAAATTTAATTTAGCATAAAAATAGTTCAATAGAACACAAGTTAACACCACACATTGAACTTTAAATCCTCAATAAAAACGCAAAATTACAATATTATGATTAATTGTTATTAACAAATTTCAATTGAACTTAAAATACAATGTTCATTATTCATTGATATTAATTTATAATAATTGAACGTCCACGAAATGTGAGAAAAACAAACAAAAGTTACTAAAGATGTGCATCAGCCATCAGACTCTAATTATTAGTCTTGTAGTATCGACTCTTTGGCTCAGTCAACTTCAAAGCCGTAACGCACTACCCACCCACTTGGTTCAATCAAAAGATCAGTAGTAGGAATCAATTTTCCACTTTACTATTTTGCGTGGATAAGGACTATTTTGTCGACGTTTCTCAGGAGTTGTCGAGGAGGGAGAATCAATCTCACTTTCTGATTTATCCAATCATGTGACAAATATTAAATTCAAGCAACAATTATAAGAAGTTCATGTTTTTAAAATACACTTTAATACATTGTTTACTAAATGTATTATATTTTAATTATATTTAAATATAATTTATTTTTTAAATATTATATTTAATTAAAAAATATTTATTTTATATTTAAATAAAATATGTATTTGGATAAAAAGTATTTTAAAGTTATCCAGAAGGAGAATCAATCTCACTTTCTAATTTATCTTATCGTGTGAAAAATATTAAATTCAAGTATATACATTTATTGCCAACAATTATAAGAAGTTCATATTTTTAAAATACACTTTAATAGATTATTTGATAAATACATTGTGTTTTAATTATATTTGAATACAATCTATTTTTTGAGTGTTGTATTTGGTTGAAAAGTATTTGTTTTGTATTTGAATGAAATGTGTGCTTAGATAAAAATTATTTTAGAATTGAAAAGTTGATGTGATTAATAAAAATAGATATAAAAAATTTGAGTTAAAAAATTGATGTGATTATTTTAAAAAAATTTTGAATAATAATTATTTTTATAACACTATTAAAGAGAATTGTATTTAAATACAAAATTTTACATTTAATATAAAATTATATTATATTTAAATACAATGACACTAAAAAATTTTACCAAATGTCTCCAATATTCATAGATTACGTAGATATAACTTTCAAAATTTTATATAAAAAAAAAATGTATCAACCTGTTATCAATTTAAAAGCCTCACAATCCACCTACACGGGATATATTTAAATAAAATTTTCACTAATTCATGATTCGGTACACACCGCTTAAGTACAGGTTATATTTTTATAATTTTGTAAAAAAACTAAAAACAAAAAAAGATTCCTAATTTTAGCTTCTGAACTATGAATTACGGGGTGATTTTTTTTTAGTGGAGTACTTTAGTGGTTGTGAAATTTGTTTTAAAATGAGCCAACAACATTGGCAGTCGATCGAGGTTGGCTTTTCACTTTCATTGTGCTTTGTGCATTGTCATGCGTGTTAAACTGTTATTTTCCATGTCTTAAAGACCAGCTGTCAAGAGATCCGACCTTCCACCTGTTTCAAGTTACATCAGGCACTTTTAGCAACCCAAAAAAAAAAAAACAAAAACAAAAACAGAAATAAAAAATAAAAGGGGTGTTGATAAAGCGAGTGCATTTTTCTAAAGACGGAGATAAGTCATCCAAATGTCATTTTTCACAAATTCAAAACACCATTATTAAAACTGTATTGTTGCATATACGTACTCTCTAATTTAACGAATACAAAGTTTAATTTATAATACACTTCTCCACCTATTCACCTCTATCTTATAGACGGGTGAATTTGTGGTAGATGATATTGAAGTCCAATGGTGAGGGCTCACTTTTAGTGAATCAACTTCATTATTCAAAGTCAATTCTGTCAGCAGTTATCTATATCTTAAGTCATTTTAGGATGATATTTTGTTTCACTAAAATTCTGTTTATCAAAAGTCTTATATTTATATTATATTTGAATGTAATTTATATTTTAAAAAAATATTTATGTTATATTTAGATGTAATATATATTTAAGTGAAAAGTATTTAAATTATATTTTAATAATGAATATGTGATGTGATGGATAAAAATGGAGAGAAAAAAAGAAAAAAAGAATATATGATGTGATGAGTAAAAATAATAGAAAAAATAAAATAATAAATAATGATTGTATTAGATATAAAATATGATATGCTTAGTATTTAAATAAAATATTTTTATTTAAGTAAAAATTACATTATATTTAAATATAATATTGTAAACAAATAGGGATAAATATCAATCACAGCCTCATCTCGTTCTTTTAATTTCTTCCAGCTGCTTCTCGGAGTCTTTCTTTTAATTTGACTTTGATCCTCCGTTAATTGGAACGTTGTCATTTTTATCTGCTTCAATTCCCATTTAATAAGTCAAGAAAAGGAAAATATATTTGATAAAAAAGACATAGCTGGGCTTGTTGGAAAATAATTAAACATGTGGGCCTACATATGTAATTAAATGTGTATTATTGGCTATCTTAAGGTTTAGCCCTTTTAAAGTGATCTAATTGAGATTAAAGAAATAGGGCTTTGGGCATAAAATTAAATATGGGTTAATTATGTGTAGAGACCAAATTTCATATTTCTAATTTTATGATGGGTCAAATTAGAAATATGAAAAGTATAACTACTGCAGTTATTTTATAACGGTTATGGTCCCCAATCCAAACGTACGATACATTCATTCCCATTCTCTCTGACATCCCATCATCAAGATAATACAGAGACTCTTCTCTAAGGGAAAACGTATTGGATTGGAAGATCAATAACCCGGAATCATCTTCCTCCCATGGATCAAGGTATGCTTCCGCTTTTATTTTCTCTCAGTGATTTGACATGGAGGATCTTGAGAGATTTTGGTTTTCTCCATTAAAGTTTCTGGTTTTGGTTTCCTAACAAGTGGTATCAGAGCATACTCCATGTTAAGCCATTGAGAATTAAGGTTTCTTTCTAAATTAGGTTTGGATTTATTGGAATTAAGAACGGTTGTGATTATGAATTCTTTGATATTTCGGCCTTTTGGATTCAACCGTTATATTGAATTACGTCCATGTCTATTTGAATTCGCCTTGATTCATATATATTTGAATTCGGTTTTATGGATTTCGGCCCATTCTTGGATGCGAATATATATCCGTGTGTATATATATTGCAGTTCCCGTTTTATGGAATTCGGTCTTCGTTTTTTTTTTTTTTTTTTATGTTGGATTAAGTAGTCATATATGCATATGCGATCGAGCGTATGTATATATACTTTTATATACATATTTTCAGTTTTGGTTCCAATTACATGAACGAATTTTTGGTTCAATGTATATTAAAATATATATGTGAACATGTGTGTTTGCTTTATTCAATGAACACATATATATTTAATTATTTGTTGAATTCTAATTATAAATGGGACAAAGAAAACTTTTGGCTTTGACCCATTCTCTTTGAATTCTGGTTTCGGTGTTTATGAGTTCTATAAAGGATTTTTGGGTTTCGAACTTCTGGGTTCTAGGATACAGTCATTTGACTAATGTTCATTCGGTTGAATGGAATTCTGGTGTATATGCACATATATATATATAAATATATTCAATTCTGGTTTCTTTTGAACGGCAATTCCGGAATACTGGTGTATATTTGGGTTTTTAATTTAATTCAAATTATGGTTTTGGTTTATTAATATCTTCAATTTATTGATTGAAGCAATATGCTACCAAAGTAGCCTCTCTTGTGGATGTTAATTAATTTGGGATATTAAGATAGTTGTGTGAATTTAATTCATGCGAATATTAATCAGCCCAAAGGAAGATTAATATTTGGCCGAATTTAAATTCATACCTGTGGTGATAAATATGTAACAATTATTGGGTTTTGCATGTGAATAATAAGTGGATCCAAAGATTAGCTTATTATTTGACATGATTTATTGTTAATATTTGATCACTACACCAAGAATACCACTTGCAAGTTAATATTTCTGTCCAAAGACTAAATATTAATGTTGTGCCCGGTTTCTTATGATGGGATTAACCATTATTTGAATTTTGTTGATTGTTTTGTGTGGATTCTTATGTGAACATGTTGTTTTGTTTGTTTTATTCTCTCTTCAGCTACTGCATCTGCTTCCTCAATATCTGCAAGTGTTAATTCCATTCCTATGCTGAATAGGACTAACTTTAAGGACTGGAAAGAGAACGTGTTGATCGTTCTCGGTTGCCTTGATCTAGACCTTGCACTTAGGATTGAACGTCCCACTACTACAGATCAAAGTTCTGCTGAGGATAAAAAGGAACTTGAAAGATGGGACCGTTCAAACCACATGTGTCTGATGATCATCAAGCGAGGTATTCCAGAAGCTTTCAGGGGCACTGTGCCTGATGAGGTCACTACTGCCAAGGGTTTCCTTGAGGCTATTGAGAAATGCTTTGCAAAGAATGATAAGGCTGAAACAAGCACGCTTTTGGCAAGCTTGATTTCAATGAGGTACAAAGCAAAAGGAAACATAAGGGAGTACATCATGCAGATGTCTCATCTTGCTTCAAAACTCAAGACACTAGAGTTGGAAATTTCTGAGGACCTTCTAGTGCATCTGGTTTTGATTTCTCTTCCTGGACAATTCAGTCAATTCAAGATCAGTTATAACTGCCAGAAAGAGAAATGGACTCTTAATGAGTTAATTTCTCATTGTGTGCAAGAGGAAGAAAGACTGAAGCAAGAGAAGACTGAAAGTACTCACTTGGCTAGCACCTCTAAGGACAAGAATAAGAAAAGAAAGAAGAGCAATGAAGCTGCTAAGGGTCCAGCACAAAAGAAACAAAATAAGGAAGAAACAGAGAAATCTGGATGTTTCTTTTGTGGCAAGCCTGGACATATAAAGAAGGCCTGTACCAAGTATCACGCTTGGCGTGCAAAGAAAGGTACGCTTCTCACTTTGGTTTGTTCTGAGGTTAATTTAGCTTCAGTGCCAAGGCATACTTGGTGGATTGATTCAGGTGCCACTACTCACATAAGTGTGTCTATGCAGGGTTGCCTGAGCTGTCGAAAGCCGATTGATGCTGAAAGATTCATCTATGTGGGCGATGGCAAATCAGTTGAAGTTGAAGCTATAGGGCATTTTAGGTTGTTATTATGTACTGGTTATTATTTGGATTTGAAAGACACTTTTGTTGTACCATCATTTAGACGAAATTTGGTTTCTATTTCTGCTTTGGACAAATCTGGATACTCTTGTTCATTTGGAAATAGTCAGTTTAGTCTTTCTTTAAATTCAAATGTTATTGGTACCGGTTCTTTATCGTTTCATGATAACCTATATTTGCTTGATACGGTTGCTTCTTATAATGAAACCTTGCATGTAAGTTCACGCGGCGTAAAGCGAAAATTAGCCAATGAGAATTCCGCTGTATTATGGCACAAGCGATTAGGTTTTATTTCAAGGAAAAGAATGGAAAGGCTTGTGTTGGATGGAATTCTTGATTCCCTTGACTTCACAGACTTTGAAGTTTGTGTTGACTGTATTAAAGGGAAACAAACCAATAAAAGGGGATTGGGTGCCAACAGAGCTTCAGACGCCTTAGAACTGATACATACAGATATTTGTGGACTATTTCCTATGGCTTCATGGAATGGTCAATAATATTTTATATCGTTCATAGACGATTTCTCTCGATATGGCTACCTGTATCTCATACATGAGAAATCACAATCACTGGACGTGTTCAAGTCATATAAAGCTGAGGTTGAGCTACAACTCAGCAAAAGAATTAAGGGAGTCAGATCTGACTGTGGTGGTGAGTACTATGGCAGATATGACGGTTCAGGTGAACAACGTCCGGGGCCATTTGCTAAATACCTAGAGGAATGTGGGATAGTCCCTTAATATACCATGCCGGGGTCACCTAGCATGAATGGTGTAGCTGAGAGACGAAACCGTACACTTAAGGATATGGTGAGGAGCATGATCTGTCATTCTACCTTACCCGAATCCCTCTGGGGTGAAGCACTCAAGACTGCAGCTTACATTCTCAACAGAGTGCCAACTAAGGCAGTAGCCAAAACACCTTATGAGCTTTGGACTGGCAAGAAGCCTAGTCTTAAGCATTTTCATACTTGGGGTTGTCCAACTGAGGCAAGGCCTTACAGGCCAAATGAAAAGAAATTGGACTCCAAGACAGTGAGCTGCTATTTCATTGGTTACTCTGAACGGTTAAGGGGGTACAAATTTTACGATCCCACTACTAAGACAATTTTTGAGACGGGAATCGCTACATTCTTTGAGGATGTTGAGTTTGAGGGGAGAAATAAGGTTAGAGACTTTGTCTTTGAAGATGAATTTGATCATATCCCTCTTGTTGAAGAGGAATTGGTTCCTATTCCCACAATTGCTTCTGACAATGTTCAGGTTCCTATTCCTGTCATTGATCAAGTTGCAAATCAAGATCAACAAGACATAGTCATTCAACCCCTTGAGGTACAAACTCAACAACCTCAAGAACAAGTGCCTCAAGAACTTGTGTCATTAAGGAGATCCACTAGAGAGAGGAGAAGTGCTATTTCAGATGATTATATAGTATTTCTCCAAGAACATGAGGATAGCGTTGGATTGATGGAAGATGATCTGATCAATGTCCGTCAAGCCATGCAAAGTGTAAACTCTCAAAAGTGGATTGATGCAATGAATGAAGAAATCAAGTCCATGAAAGACAATGATGTTTCGGATCTTGTTCCATTACCTGAAGGTGCGAAGCCCATTGGTTGCAAATGGATATTTAAAACCAAAAGGGATTAGAAGGGTAATGTAGAGCGATATAAAGCTCGTCTTGTCGCAAAGGGCTTTACTCACAAAGAAGGCATTGATTATAAAGAGACTTTCTCTCCGGTTTCAACGAAAGACTCTTTTAGGACAATTATGGCACTTGTAGCACATTTTGATCTTGAGCTACATCAGATGGATGTTAAGACAGCGTTTCTAAATGGTTACATTGATGAAACGATTTATATGGTGCAGCCAGAAAACTTTGTGTCAGGAGACCCAAAGAAGATGGTTTGCAAATTAAAGAAATCCATCTATGGGCTTAAGCAAGCTTCTCGTCAATGGTATCACAAATTTCATCAAGTGATAATCTCATTCGGTTTCGAGATGAACGCTATGGATGATTGTGTATACCACAAGTTCAGTGGGAGTAAGCATATTTTCCTGGTATTATATGTTGATGATATACTGCTTGCCACCAATGATATAGGCTTATTGCACGAAACCAAGAGATTTCTGTCAAAGAATTTTGAAATGAAAGATTTTGGTGACGCCTCTTTTGTGTTGGGAATTAAAATACACCGGGATCGTTCTCGGGGTATTCTTGGGTTATCACAAAAGAGCTATATCGAGAAGATTCTTAAAAGATTTGGCATGCAGGACTGTAAACTAGGAGACACCCCTGTGGCTAAAGGAGATAAATTCAGCTTAAGTCAATGCCCTAAGAACGACCTTGAGGCTAAGGAAATAGAAAAGATTCCCTATGCATCAGCTGTTGGGAGTCTAATGTATGCTCAAGTTTGCACTCGTCCGGATATAGCATACATTGTTAGGATTTTGGGCAAATATTTGAGCAACCCTGGAATGGATAATTGGAGAGCAGCCAAACGGGTTATGCGGTATTTACAAAGAACAAAGGATTACATGCTCACATATAGAAGATTAGACCAACTCGAGATCATTGGTTATTCAGATTCAGATTTTGCTGGATGTCAAGATAGTCGTCGATCCACTTCGGGCTCTATTTATCTGCTTGTTGGAGGAGCTATTTCTTGGAGGAGTGCCAAGCAGTCACTCATAGCTTCTTCTACTATGGCAGCAGAATTTATAGCATGTTATGAGGCATCCAATCATGGAATATGGCTGTGAAACTTTGTCACTGGGCTGCGAATCGTGAAAAGCATAGAAAGACCACTAAAGTTGTTTTGTGACAATAAATCGGCAGTCCTGTATTCCAACAACAACAGGAGCTCTTCAAAGTCAAAGCATATAGAGATTAAGGTCCTTGTTGTTAAAGAAAGAGTTCAGAGTGGTCAAATGTCTATAGAACACATTGGCACAAACTCCATGATCGCGGATCCGCTCACTAAGGGAATTCCACCCAAGGTCTTTCATGAGCACACTGCTCATATGGGTGTTCAGTTACTTGATGATTTGTAGTTTTAGTGGGAGTTTGTATTTGGATGCTGTTTTCTTTTATATAGACATTCTGTGTTTGTATATGTTTTCTGCAGAAATAAAGGATTCAGTTTGGTTTTCACTCTGATTTTGGTTTGGTTTTGATCTCATTAAGGTTTAAGTTTGGACCAGTTAGAAATAGGCATGTATAGATCACATTGCTTGTAATTTCCATGCTACACATCCATATTTGATCTATGTCATTTGGTTATATCGATATACGTGACCATTGATGGATTTAGTTACGCTAAATGTAACGAAAATCGCTTTGATCCTATATTGATATAACTAGTGGATGAGATTGTACAGATATGCCTTTATATATGATAGCAAAAGTTTTGAGCTCATAAGGTTATGCACATTTTATAAGGAACATATGTGGCCTAAGTGGGAGATTGTTGGAAAATAATTAAACATATGGGCCTACATATGTAATTAAATGTGTATTATTGGCTATCTTAAGGTTTAGCCTTTTTAAAGTGATCTAATTGAGATTAAAGAAATAGGGCTTTGGGCATAAAATTAAATATGGGTTAATTATGTGTAGAGACCAAATTTCATATTTCTAATTTTATGATGGGTCAAATTAGAAATATGAAAAATATAACTACTGCAGTTATTTTATAACGGTTATGGTCCCCAATCCAAACGTACGATACATTCCTTCCCATTCTCTCTGACATCACATCATCAAGAGAGTACAGAGATTCTTCTCTAAGGGAAAACGTATTGAATTGGAAGATCAATAACCCGGAATCATCTTCCTCCCATGGATCAAGGTATGCTTCCGCTTTTATTTTCTCTCAGTGATTTGACATGGAGAATCTTGGGAGATTTTGGTTTTCTCCATTAAAGTTTATGGTTTTGGTTTCCTAACAGGGCTTACTAATTTTGTCTGTCAAGTATTTGCTGGAAAACTTAATAACATACAGTGATGATGAAATTTACTTTTTATTTTTGTTGATACTAAAAAATTTGACACAACAATAGATAAAATCATTTGATATAATTAGTCATATACCGATCTATCTTGTTTAATTATTTGTAAAACGGTGAAGAGCATCTTAAATTGAGGAAGACACTAATGGAGTGTATATTAAAGGTATTCTAATATTTAAGTCAATAAAAAGCAAGTATAAAGACAAAATTAGGACAATTTCACATGCCTAAAGCCCATGCTTCAATTACAAAAAGAAAATAATAAAATGATAATTATATAAACCTCTATACTCTTTCCTGTTTATATACTAATATCTTTTCTATTATATCGAATTTCCTTCTTCCTATCAAATATAATGCAAATGACAGCCTCTTTCAATGGAAAAAGTACTTAACCTCAGTAAATAATGAGCTTTTTCCTTTTTTTAACTAAGACAAGTGTATTATCTTATTTTATTTTATGCTGTATCCATTGTCGTATTCAATTGAATGTTTATACCTTATTAAATTATATGTTAGAATATTCATTCCTTATTAATGAGTCAGATTGGAAAATTTAAGAGAGTGCTTTGACTTACATTCCAAACCTTTTTTTTTTCATATTAAATTTATTTTCTTCCAAAAATTTAATAAAAATTATAATTAATTTTTAAAAATTAATCGATTTGATTAATTTCAATCGTACATCTCATTTGATTAAAATTTTACGTTGAATCATATTCAAATATAATATAATTTTATATTAAATATAAAATTTTGTATTTAAATATAATTTTTTTTAAAAGTGTTATGAAAATAATTATTATTTATTTATTTTTTAAAACAATCATATCAATTTTTTAATTCTAATTTTTTACTTTTATTTTTATCAATCAAATTAATTTTATATTTTAAAATATAATTCAAATACTTTTTATCTAAATATATATTTTATTCAAATATAAAATAAATATTTTTTAATTAAATATGATATAAAAAAATAAATTATATATAAATACAATTAAATTTAACAAACGATCTATTAAAATTTTATTTTAAATCTTTGTTCGGATGCGCGGTGTGATATGACAAGTGAGTAGTTGAGAAACAGTCAATTGCATAGAAGTGGACTATCAACCTCAAGTAAATCGATATGATGAATGGGTTCATTGTTTGTTAGCCTTGCATTTGTGGAAGCAAAACAAGCGACGCCCTTTCAAAACCCACGCGCTGTTGGTCGGAGTAAAACTCGTTCCACTTTGCACGACTTTGAAAAGCACGCTGAGCTGACACATACTTGGGGTCCCGTGACGTGGCACTCCTAGCAAATAAGAGAGAGAGAGAGAGATTGCAAACTAGAAAAACCTCATAGACAGACGATCACTTCTAATCCGTGTTAGTTTGTTTTCTTCTCCACTTTTAGGATTTTTTTTTATTATATATATTTTTATAAACCTACAATTCTACGTTAATTTTTGTATAATATAATTTAACATAAAAATATTAGAGTTATTTTATTAAATTAGATGGGAAATTACCATATCAAATGGACGTATAGTTAACTATGAGATGCAGTATAGAGAGTGTGCTACGTAGAATTGAAATACTGTCCTTTTAAAAGGAATAAGTTTGTAATAAAATTAACATTTATTTTCATAGATGGAGGAGAGAAAGTTCAATGGGCCAAGCTGGGCATAGTTAAAAATAAAAAATATTTGATCCTACCCCAACTAAAAACATGCCCCCATGCCTCCATCATTTGTGCTCCATGGACCAATTTTTATTAGACATATTTTGTTTTTCCTTTTTTTTTCTTTTCTAAAATCCTTTTTATACCTAATATTAATGTGACATTTGGTAAAAATATTCAATTTATATTGTATTTAAATACAATATAATTTTCACTCGAATATAAAAGTATTTCATTCAAATACTAATCATATTATATTTTAAATCCAATACAATCATCATTAATTATTTCACTATTTCTATTATTTTTATTAATCACATTATATATTTTATTTCTCTCTCCTTTTTTTCTCTCTACTTTTACCTATCACATCACATATTCATTATTAAAATACAATTCGAATACTTTCACTCAAACACACACTGCATTCAAATGTAATGCTAATATTTTCCTCCAAACACAAATTATATTCAATATATTACATTCAAACGTAATGTAAACTTATTGCGTTCACCAAACGGAGCCTAAGGGTATACATCATTTAAATTTAAAAAAAAAGTATATATTAATTTTTAGAGAAGGTTTTTATTTCTTATGAATATTATTGTAGTGAAGGCTGTAATAGTGTTGAGTCGGTTATATGGATATTGTCGATAAACCTTTAGAACACGCATAAAATAATATGCAATCTCCATCCACCATGTTTGTATATGCATCATGCATGCCAACATTATTATTCCTCAAGAATTTCATGTCAATTGGCTTTCGCTAGATAATGTTGATAATACATGGCACTTGTTAAATGAATTGCCCGTTCATTATAGGGGGGAAAATAAATTTGTAGATCGCATATGTTGTCCAAAAAAAAAAAAGTAATTATGTTCTAATTTAAAGAGAAAATATGTGCATGAGATCACACGCTTTGGTGGATGAGCATTAATGTATTTATCCAAATTGAAACTATTAGCATCACAACTATATATAGTCTATACAAAAGCTTTTGTGTTAGATGATTTTGAAAAAAATAAAAATTTGCCAATGAGTTGGTGTTTGTGTCAAAATAATATGATACAAAATTTAATTGGATTTCTTAAAATTAGAGAGGAAAATCGTATTCATTTTACAAATTTCAGGTGTTTCCAAAAATGTGCAAATTCTTTGGTCACTCCCTTTATTTATAGATTTTGTTACGGGGATACCCTGTATAATTTTGATCTCCATACTTGAAATGTGCCGTTCCCATGTTCTTCATTTCCTATTAACGTTGTTAAACGTGGCATGCTGCTAATTCTACTCTGCCTCCAAGTCTTCCCTACTCAATTTGTATCCGATCTCATCCAAACGATGTCATTTTGCTTACTTCCCTATCTACAACGTCGTTTTCCTTATTCTTCTCAAATTAGCCCCCCAGTTGGTTAGTAGTCATTGAATCAAAGTTTACCTTATGCAATATGATTGCATCAAAAATCATGCAGCCTAAATCTAAACTATTAAATAATAGAAAGAAACGATTTACGTTTAAAAAAAAAAAAAGTTAATGGCTAAAATCAAAATATTTCATTCTCAACTTTAACATGTCCCTCAGTGATAACCGTCTTTTTGACGTATTTAAAGTTAAAGTCCAAACTATCGGAATAGAACAAAATCCAAGATTTATTGAATCTACTCTTCATTACCAGATGACTTATAGACTCCATTTTTCATTTTAAATCATCATTCATTAGTGGAAAATATGTGCGATATATTGATTAAAAAAAACGTAATTTATTCTTCGAAATGATTGTTCCATAGTTGAGAGGCCTTCAAGGCTATTTTACTATAGGCAGTATTTTTAATCGATTGTATGCTTGAGACTTACACATGTGCATGATCTTCATTGTTATCCCTAGAACTAATCATCTACCCTAGCTAACTAACCCAAACAAAGAATTCAATTTAAGTATTTCAAAGCTCTTGAGATTAGCTAATAATCCAACAAAGTGACTTAATAAAGATCCCAATTTAAGGCTTAAGCTTAGGGCTAATTAACACCAAACATGTCTATTAAAACTTTGTGTTATTGTTTCTATGGTGTTTAGAATGATTGCTCCAACAAACATTATATCAATTACGAACAATATTAAACACTGCCCAAGTACATCATGTTCGAAAAGGTAATTGATTAATGGCGCAGATCATAGCAATAATCACTGTCGTGGAGAGTCCTTAATGATGACAGTTTCTTCTTTCGTTCATGCATATTGATGTCTCTGTGTGTGTGTGTGTGTGTGTATATATATATATGAAGTGTGATCCACTGAAACTTATCTCCAACCTACCTTGGTGCCCAGTACGTGATGATTTTCATAATCATTCATTATTTAGCAGTTCTGACTTGAAAGTTTAAGAGTTGACCTGTTTATAATTTCTTTAATTACCTAAAGGGAAATAAATAGTTCTTATTCATTTTCCCACACAAATACTTCCCACAGATCACTCTATATATATATATAGTATAGTTAATATACTTTCGGAAAATATATATAATACATATATATAAATATATTGATGATAATATATTTCATGCATTGATCCTCGCCCATAACTTGGCTGCTTGACATATTGCACATGCGCATGTATGTAGCTTGGCTGCTTCTCATTGCTAAAGTCTTAAGAAAACTCAATTTCTGATTTAACTACAACTCTAATAAATGAAATGCTGATCATTTGCTTTTGCTAAATAAAAAAGGCTTCCAGGTTTTGCCTTTTCCTCCTGTTACCTGTATGAGATCTACATCTCTAAAGCCTAATGTAGCGTTTGGCAAAAGTATATAATTTGCATTATATTTAAATATAACATAATTTTCACCTAACTAAAAAAAATTTCATTCAAATACCAATTACATTACATTTTAAATCCAATACAACTATTATTTATTATTTTTATTAATTACATCATATATTTTTTTCTCTCTCCTTTTTTCTCTCTCTACTTTTAACTATCATATCACATATTCATTATTAAAATATAATTTAAATACTTTTTATCTAAATACATATTGTATTCAAATGCAATACTATTACTTTTCCTCCCAACACAAATTACATTTAATGCAAATGCAATACGTTCACCAAACGGAGCCTAAATTAGGTTGCATTGACACGCAAATTTGCAACGGTAAAAATGTATAATTTTTATACATATAATATTCTTATAATCAAACATTTACCAAAAAAAAAATCTTAAAATCAAACTATTAATGCTAAAGTATATTCTATAGAAAAAAAAATACTTCTGTTATCGCACGTAAAATTGCTTGCATTTCTTAGTTGATCGGATCGGATTCAACTCTAATGATCTTTTTGATCTCCTATGATTGGTGTCTTTGCTTTCTCTCCCATGATAACCACAACGGCGCAAAGCTCCTCCTCCAATCGCGCCTCTCAATTCTCAACCTTACAAAGGATATTGACAATATTGTGAATAATAAAGCCACACCGCTAAGAGATGTTCTAGCTAGTTTCCGCTTCTTCCTTTGGCCGTCGACGAACACTCATTGTTCATCACCCAACAATGACAGCCTCATGCCAGTTATGCTCACCTCATGAGTATTGTATGCTCCAAGTCTTGAGCAGTTTGACACTAAAGTTATTAACATATCCTTATTTTATAAAACTCGTAAGAAGAATGATTATATTGACTAGGTATCCGATATTTATGTCATTTTGTATGTATCTTCCGTTTATTAACCTCCCATATTCAATTAATTCATATTCAATTAATCACATATGTAGTCCTAGAAAATCCTTAAGAACACCAATTTAAAAGTTTAGAATCCCGTTTCTTAAATTAATTATGCTTTAGTGGAGAGGTTTTATTTATTAATTTAGTTTTATCTCACTGGATACATACAAACAACATATACATATATATATATGTACTATATATTCGAGCCAGTGAACGATACCAGCGCTGAAAATCATGTCTTAGACAAGTATACGGATAGAAAAGCTTATCGTAGCCTACCAAATTCATGTTTGAAATTTCTCAAAATATTTAAAAGATATCTTATTCTTTCCACAATGAGAAAAAGTGGGCAGACAGTCACGGATATCCACTAAGCTTTTTCATGGTTGCGTCTATAAGCTTTTTGATATTTTTATATAGAAATCCAGCCAAACCAATTAATCAACTATGCATCTTTTTTTTTTTTTTTTAATTTTTCCGGAGTTGATTGGAAGAATCAATTTCTTTACCACAACCTTTTGGTAAAGGGACTTTTACTAATGCTCTCTTTCTTTATATCAATTTGTCAAAAGGAGTAGGTCCATAAACCCTTTGCTTTCTTATGTTTTGTATCTGTCTGTTGAAGAGATATATATATATCCTGTGCATGTGTTTCTCTTTGATCTCTCTCTCCAAACGAGATATGATTATTTGAGCATAATAACGAATCATAACTGTATGGAATGACATTTAAAAATAGGGGTAATAATAAAAGTCTCCTTTAATGCTTTAGTTATTTAAAAAATAAACATATTATATATTTTTAGTATTACAAGTTGGTCCTTTAGATCTGAGTTAGACGTAATAATATTACTCTGAAACATGGTTGGCTGAGATTCAGTAGCAAAACAACTTAACGTGTATGCGTTTTATGAGAAGTTAATGTTTTTTTATGATTTGTACTTAAATAAGTATGAGTCGATGCTCAAAATAACGTAACTCTTGCATTTCTGAGGACCCATTAGGGGAGGTTCTAAGAAAATATGTATGTAGGAAAAAAGTTGTTTAAAATAAAAAAAAATTATAAAATCTTAAAAATTTATTTAAAAAAAATTCATTCTCTTTCGTTCTTCTCGAAATTATGTGTAATTTAAAAAAATTATTTAATTTAGACTTATATATGTAAAGTTATAAATTTTTAAAATTTAAATTTAATATAAAATATTGAATATATAAACAGTAAAAAATGATTGTAGGATAAAAAAATTTTAAGAAAAATCTAAAATTTATCTACAAGACATCTCCTAACACCTTTTAAAATTAGAAATATGCTCGAACTATGGTTTGATAGGTCTTTTCCGAACCGACACATAAACTCACACAGTTACTGAGACAATGACTAAGATCACAAGGGGATGCACGTTTTAATATTTTGGGTTTTTAGAATACAATGGTTAACCATTTCAATATCTTTTTTATATACATAGATTTTGGGTGTTTAGAGTATAATGATGTAGAGCACGGGGAAATATCTTCCCTATTTTGGTAAAATCAACATATTTTTCTGATTTATTATAATTAATTAGGAAGTTTTACAATGGGAAACAGTCGTTTTTCTCCATTGATGGAGAAAACTATATTAGCCGAATTGTCAAAATTTAATGGACCGAGATCACGGGCTTATGTAAGTAAAATAGATTCAAGTACATGAAATCACTTATTTTTTAAAATAAAATAATTAACAAAATAATAATAAAATAGATCAATGCAACAACGTGGGGAGGCCAAAGGAAGATCCCCCTCGTCGGATTTCCACGACGGCGTGGGCTTGCCCTCATTGGACTTTTACTACCCACGATGGCGGCGCTCGAAAACAGGCCCATCGACTGAGATTGGTGGTGGCGGCGGGGCCGAAGGAAAAGTGGTCAGGTATTGAAATTTTTTTTGCCCAACAATAATTTTCAAATTAGATGTAACAGTGTGTATAATAAATTTTGTATAATTATAAAATCTGTACCATTTAAATGAGATTTTAACGATCAAAATTTATACCACATTAACGGGGAAAAGTGTTGTTCCATGTTGTAGTTTTCGCCTAATTAATTTTGTTAATTAGTTAATTATCAATCTAGTTCCCCGTTGTAGTATCAATCTAGTTAATTATCCAAGATCTAACATTGTAATGTTTATTTCACTTGAATAGGAGACATTATTTGAAAAGAGAAAAAGAGAAACGATTACTAGCGTTTTTATTTTTTATTTTTATTTTTAAGAAAAGGGGATAATGGTGTGCCACATTTATTTATTGAACAAGGAAAATAAGAACCTCCCTTTTTTTTTTTAATTTCTCTTTCTAGAAAATAAATAAGGATTTGCCAGCTTTTTTTTTTTTTTTTTGTTTATAAAATTTGCCAGCCTAATTCAATGAAGCAACAAGCCAGCACCGAAACGTCATGAATATATATATTCATCCGCAGCCTTCATTTTTCTTTTATTAAAATTTCTTTCCCCATTCATTTTATTAGGCATTAATTTCAATTTTTAAACATCGACTTGAACTTTTTGGTTGCAAATTAGTGTTGTGAATGACCATTAGATTTGATTAACTTGGAAAGAAAGGAAAAATAAGAAAAGAAAGAGGTCATTATTTAAGGAAATGACTGCTGTAAAATTTGAAGTTGGGTATAAACTTCAACCAAGTGGAGATGGAAATAAACCCGTAAACAAGGAAAAGAAAAAATTGTTTTTATTTTTTTATTTTGTATTTTAGTCAAAAAGTTGTAGACACTTGCATTCTTCAATGAATGAGTGCAAGATAATATGAGTAAAATAGACGGCAAATTTTTATTGTAAGTTTCTTTACGAAGAAGAGTACTCATTTGCCTTTTTGCATTCAACAGAGTTTGATATTGGGTTGCTTATAATTTTTTTATTTTAAAGTGGGTTGCTTAAATTTGTGCTCAATAAAGTGCCAAATTAGAACTAATTTCAAGGCTGCGTTGGACCTGATTATGGCAAAGGATCACCAAGTTTCTGCTTTTCTTTGGTTTGGAGGAATTGAGGAGTTAAGCCCCTTTGATTGGTCTGTTTAAGTAAGAGTTTTTGAGTTATTTTAATTGGAATTGAAGTTTAAATTTGTATATTGATTGAAAATAAACTGTTTTATTTGAAATTAAAAAATTTAAAAACTTGAAATTTGTTATAAAAAAAATTCAATATGGGTATTATTTTATTTCTCTCAAAATTCTATATAATTAAATAAAAAATATCTTATTACGACTTGAAATAACCAAATTATAAACGGTTAAAATTTGAGTTTTTAAAAAAGAATTAGAGATGTAAAAGTGAAACTAAGTTTACTTTTGAAGAAAAAGATAACAAGTAATTAGAATTGTTTGGTTGGACCAAACAGACTCAAAATTAGGTCATGCCAAACTGAATTTGGCAGGAATTGATATTTTTCCAAGTCAATACACCCTACTTGGAGTGATTACATAAATTGGCTGTTTACCAGGGATGAGAATTTTATAATGCTAACTTGCAACCCCCCACCACTAATGGGGCTGGTCGAAATCGATCCTCTTTGGATTTTGACAAATTTAGGTTAGAATTTCTATACCCGGATCAACTTTGGGCTTAGAGTACCTTGTCTCCGCGCGCCCCGTGCGGTTTATAACAATAGTTGTTTTATCTAACATATTTAACGTGTATATTATAGTCTATGTATACTTTATTTTAGTGACTATATACATTTTTATCATTAAAATTTAGACACTTACCATATTTATATATTATAAGATTGTTGCTTGTTTGGATCATTGTTGTCAATTTATCTAACCCGAGATTCTCCTTTTTTATTTTTTATTTTGTGATAATATAGGGAATGATAACCTGCCCTGTTGCCATCCTTAGCCCCATACAGCCCTTGTAAGAATATAGAAAAAGAACTCTCGTGCTTTACATAAAAACAGACCCAGGTGATCTTTAGGCAGCTTAGCCCGCTCTAGCAGGCAGTAAAGAGTCGGCCGATTAAGTAGTACAGGTTTTGAATTCAAAAAAATACCTGATTGCATTTCCAATACTACAGCAGGAAGACTGGCGTAAAAGGACGTTTTCCATGGGCTCTTATTCCAAGCCCAACGTATGTTTTCAATTACTTTCTAATGTAACAATATTTTTCATCTTTCTTTTTAACCTTTTAATTAATTCAATTACAAGTAATAAGGTCTCATTTGACTCATCATGACCAGATAGGGTTACCGGGACAAAGGAAACGTTTGGTAAACGCATTATATTTTAATTATATTTGAATGAAATTTGTTTTTTGAATGTTGTATTTGGTTGAAAAGTATTTGTTTTGTATTTGAATGAAATGTGTGTTTGGATAAAAAGTAGTTTAAAATTTAAAAGTTGATGTGATTGGTAAAAGTAAAGATAAATAGTAGAGTTGAAAAGTTGATGTGATTATTTTAAAAATATTTTAAACAGTAATTGTTTTCGTAGCACTGTTACAAAATTTGTGTTTAGTGTAAAATTATATTATATTTGAGTAAAATTAAAATGAAAATTTTTTTCCAAACGTCACCTAAAATTGGACTTAACAGGATTATGGTGAATCCTATCATATCCAACGTTTGGTAACTATAAGCCCACTTCATTAAAGTCTATATCTTGCAGCAAAGAAAACCTGATCTGCAGTAAAACAAATGGTGTGCCACCTCAACCATCTTGTTCTTCGATGTTGGTGTCCTCGACAATAGATCTATAGCACCATCAAGACCCCACTAAAAACCAGAGAAACCGACCCCCAAAACCACCCCTCATCGGTCAGTAAATCGATCATTGCTTCTTTCTCTAAGTTGATTCGATGCTCGGTTACGCTTCACATAAACGAACGCTGTTCGACCACAAAAAAACTCTGGTTATTTACCAATGAATAGCCCTAGTATGAGTGCATAATCTAAGATTCATAAATTAAGAGCTATTGGATTAAACTATGTGGTTATAACTAAAATTAACTTTAAAGAATTAATAATATGAAGGGGTGATTATATCCCAATAATAAAACTTAGGATTTTTTTTATGGACAATAATAAAATCAAACGATTTGAATTTAATATGAATCTAAAAGATAATAATCTTTAAGGAAAATGTAATACTGACAAAAATTGAAAATCTGTACAACTTTAATCATTAAAAAAAAAGAGACTAATTGTGCTTCCCAAAAACCTGTCTCTCACTGTTGTATGTACACAGTTGATTAGGGCCATAAGCTTGTTTCCAGATAGTGACGACATAGTGCTCTTTGGGATATGGGGGCCGGTGTGAGGCATGGCTCGTTGGGTTGGGCACAAGGATTATGTAGCACGCCGGGTTGGAGGGTAGAAATCGAGAGATCCGCATGTGCTGCAGGAGGTGACCAACAGAGTTTCGGGGCTGGGGCGAAGATTGATGAAGTTGTGGGGATCACGATTAAGCAAGATCTGGGGTTAGAAGCACAATGGGGGTGATGACAGTTATAGATGAAGGTTGCATTGGACTTCCTGTGAGTCAACGACACAGTGAGGATTTTGATGGGGTTGCTATGGGTGCAATGTCAGCTTTCATGATAGGGGGTTCGACAGGTATAAGCGTCAAGCCAAGGGGCGATAATGTTTTGGGAAGCTTGAGGTGATGGGTAATATTCAATCCAATGGTTTTTTTTTTTTTTTTTTAAGGGCTTTAATAATCATCCAAAAGTGGACTATTATTGTACAAATTATCGAAAAAATTATCGATTTCGAAGTTATCAGCAAAATGTGGGACTAAGATTAAATAATCTTAGTTCTAATTGGAATTCGACACCACAGATATAACCCGACAAAAATAGAGTACAACTTTTTTCCCTTTTTTTTCTTTTTACTGAACACTCAAGATTTGGTTGAGAAAAGAGATTCAACTCTATCAAGTCCTAATGCTATCACACAATGATAGATTGTATATAGGTCCAAACAAATGGGTCACGCATGTAATACTCACAATTTGTGTGAGTGATTCGGGTCAACCCATTAAGTTGTATAGGAGGAGTACATGTCATTTTTGTCCCCTAAAGAAAAAGGAGGTACTCTAACTGCTTACCTCTCACAAACTTGGTATCGCAAGAGCCTCGAGTCTCAACGGGTGTCAAGTAAACCTCAACCTCATGAACAAAGGCAGCCGATCTATTTCTAGGATCCCATTGGGTCCTCTCTCATCCATAACACCAAAATACAAGATAAGGTGATAAGCCCACGTGGCAGAAGACCAGATACTGCTTGTGCTTCACTTCTACAAACCAACTCTCTTTCTCTCTCTCCTGTCTTTCTCTCTCCAATCTCCACGCCCAAAAACCATGGCCTCCTCGCCACCTCTCCTAACCCCTACTTCTCAGCCCAAACCCCTCCCTCCCTTCAATCCCAAACCCCCGACCACCGCCACCACCACCGCCAATGCACCCTCCGCCGTCTCCAGAGCCGGAATTCCTCTCACGCGCCGCCGCGAGCTCTTGTCACTCGCCGCAGTTGCAACCCTATCCCCGGCGTGGCTCCTCTGGGAGAGACCGGCGCTGGCGGCGGCGGACGATGAGTACGTGAGGGACACGGCGGAGGTGATCAACAAAGTCCGGACGACGATCAACATGGACAAAAACGACCCCAATGTGGCGACCGCCGTGGCCGAACTCCGAGACACGTCCAACGCTTGGGTGGCCAAGTACCGGAGAGAGAAGTCGTTACTGGGCCGGCCCTCTTTTAGGGACATGTACTCGGCCCTGAATGCCGTTTCTGGGCATTACATAAGTTTCGGCCCAACTGCCCAAATTCCTGCCAAGAGGAAGGCCCGTATCTTGGAAGAGGTGGAAACCGCTGAAAAGGCCTTATCAAGGGGAAGATAATTTCACTACTTTTGAGGCTAGCTTCATTTTCTTTTTCCCTTTTTTTTTTTTTTTGGGAGTATGTATTTAGATTTATTCTCTTGGGGTTTGATTGAGGTCATAGGATATTTCACTTCACTTACTTGGTGAATTTACGAGGGAAATATATGTATATGGTGAAAAAACCTGTTTGAGAATTAAAGTACCACTACTACAATGCATATTCTCAAATCTATTCCCAAAAATTGAATCTTTTTTATATTCGGGGATCTTTGATATGTGAATTTTCCTTTTGCAACTTATAACAGATGTATTAACTTAATTTCCTGCCTTTTTTTTCTTTTAAAGATAAGTTTTGGAAATTTTAGCTGAATTTTCCATAGAATTTTACTTGTATGTTTGTATAAGGCACAAGGTGCCATGTGGCGCGGGCTAATTTTTGTAATGTTTAGATTGAAAAGAAATTGTAGAGGAATGTCCCGTCTTTACTCAGAGAGCATATGTTCATTCTTTACATTATGTTTAAGACATTAATTTAAATGAGACAAAATACTAATAACACTATATATATGTTTCGTGCGGCTGATTTTAAAATAAATTGATATTTTATTATTGAAATTAATTGACTTAATAATAATTTTTGGTTCAAACTCATAAACTAAACATACCCTTTTGTTTGGATCACAATTCAAGGTATAAAATTTAAGTTAAATTTGAAATGAGTTGAACTATGAAATGAACCTTGTATTGGTGCTCAAGTTTGAATTAGAGAATTTTATCTTGATCTAAAAGTGTTTGAACGATAAAATTTGAATTGGAATTTATATTGAAATTGTGCTTCTTTTTACTTTTATACGTGATCAATACAATTTTTTTTTAGTATTAAAAAAGATTTATAAATAATATTTTTGAATTCAAAATATTATATAAATTATAAATTAAAAAATTAAATCGGATTCATAAACTAAATATACAATTGACTTTTTTTTTCTTTTTTCGGGAACTGCAATCTGTACAAGCCCAAATTAAATAGGTGAGTTGAGATAATTTAAAAATACACATTTGGGCCCAATTAAATATCTGTTTACACAACGGGTAGCATGAAGTATGATGAATTGCTCCACAAGTTTTCTTGTTAAGTTTCATTGCTTACAAACAAGCAACCTCTAGTTTCCTCCTTCCACACCAGCCCGCGGAAATTGGAATGACTTTGAAAAGGATTAATGCAAATGTAGGCAATAAATTAGACTTATTTCAGACGTAAAGTTGCATGCTTCAAGTGCTAAACCACATTTTTGTGCCAAAATTTATTCCTTGAGAAACAACCAGAGATTTCAGTTACACATGTACAAATAATAAGAGAAATAGTAAAATTTAGGTGGCTAATATATATTTAGATTATTTTTATAATTATTTACGTATAAATGTCTGGTTCACATGTAGACGTGTATACTTTACGGTTCTATACGTTGTCAACTGATTGGAAACCCACAAGAAACAGTGATCTTGAAAGTTTTTATTGGTATTTTTATTATTATTTTAGATTACGACTTGATTACTTTTATGGATAATTGAAGAAATATCAGGCATTAACCTTGGCAAGTTATGAGTAAATCATGGGCAGGAGACATGGAGAGCGTTGACCATGTAGTTGATAGAAATTTCTTTGCCTTTTCTCCATAGATTTTGTTGTGATTATTGGAAGAAAAAGGGCGAAGTTTTGGACAGAATAACTTTCTTCTTGATTCTCAAAATCTGATATAGTAATTCGCAACACAAATTACGTGGATCATGGTTAAAATTCAAAGTGATAACCTTAATTGACTTTTATACATGGCTTTCGTTATCATCATCAACCTCATAATCAACATTATCTTCATCTTATGTTGAAATTTGTCTATTTCCTACTCTAATCCAAAACACCCAATTACGATATCAATAAGTTCTTAACTTTATACATCAATGACTTAACTTGCATTTGATTTTTAATAATACCTTTTAGGTAGAAATTGTTTAACTTTTAAAAAATTAGTTAAAATTTTTTTTAATTTTTTAGAAAAAGATAAAAATAAATTAGAAAATTATATTCTAAAATCACTCCAAACAAGGGCTTAAGTTTTTATATATATATATATATATAAAAGAGACAACAAATAGATCACTCCACGCTCTCATCAAATTTCTTTAAGAAATTTATGCACATTAATTACATAATTTCACCATTTGATAAAAATGTACGAGGCCATAAAAAGTAAACCTAAAAAAAAAATATCATGGAATGATAATCATCTGCCCCCTATGCCGCCACCACCCCCGGTGGCGGTCATTAACTAAACTGGCCTAACTTTGTGGGCTAACAATTTCTCTGCCACTCACATCAATGGAAGGAACCAATACCATGATAAATGATTGGGCCTCCTCGTTACCTAAAAATAGACTTTATTATTTATTTTTTGTTTTTCGTTTTTTAATGTTATATGCACACAAATTCAAAGGAATTGGCCAATGCGACACCCGAAAAATCGGCCTGCAGAAATTATATTATAAAAACGAAACCAGCGCAAACTTCGGTTGTGCTATTTGAAATACATCCAACTTAGAGTCAAGTCACGTTGAGACCTAGCCATGCTTTGAATATACGTACAAACTTAATGATAAATTACTAGTTTTGTCTCTGAACTTTTGTCCTTCTGCAATTTTAATTCATGAGTGACTTTAAATTATTAAAAAAAGTTTATTTTTGAATAGAATCCGTCAGTAATTTTTTTTGTAAAATTTGATGCTCACTAATGGGTAATATAAAAAAAAATAACGAAAATGACTACTATTGTAAAGTTTTTCATAATTTAATATCACTAAAGCTAAAAAAAAAAAAAAGAACCTTGTATAAGCTTAAAAAGTTATTTACCAAGTCAGCAATGTACACCAACTTTTATTGATTTCGTTATTTCCTTTTCCTCCAAGTGCCATTTTAGTTTGGCGGAGAGAGTAACCAAGAATTCCTTAAATCAAGGAAGCCTTCAAAGTCTTTATTTCCTTCCTTAATGTATAATCTTGTTTATATTCCATGTTTCCTTCTTCTTGCGCACGCTATTAATTAGAGCTTTGCAGCCCTTTAATTAGGGACAGAAAATGGTACAATTTTTAAAAGGCAAATTCGTGCTTGACATCTTATTACGTCAACAAACCTCGTCAAAGCTTATACAACTCTATTCTAGACTTGATGGAACCTGGCCAAACATTGAACTACGAATCAATCAACAGAGCTTAGGATATACTTGCTCAAACCGTACCTATTTATGCAGATTTTGGAATTAATTGCACCATAATAATGTATTAAGTCAATCTTTCCATTCTCTTACCAAACTCATTTACTCGTCATAATTACTAATTAGCATAACCAAAATGTTCTAAGAAAATAATGATAAACAGCTTCTCTAATGACATGTTAAATTTTGATATTTAATTTTAAAAGTCAAATTTATTACTTGATTTTTTATTGGTTGTTGTCCTCACTTTTTCATCTAATTATTACAATATTTTAGTTTTTTTTATTTAGAGTAAGTTTGGGATTGTTGTACTTTTATCATAATTTCTACTTTACTTCTAGTAAAAGGAGATGTAGAAGTTAAAAGCAAATGTTATAAGTTTTAACTTCTCCGAATAACAATTATAATGCATTGGTCTTTATACAAATGACTTTTGAATACTTTTACTAAACATAATATTTGCATACTTATAGAGACTCCAAAAACTTTTTCAAACACATCCTTATTCAAACACAAATAGTTTACTTTTACAAATTTGAAAGCATATTATTGATGACAAAAATAAAAATAACATAAGAAACAATATTATGCATCGGAGTATGAAGTAATATAATGTTGTTTTACACGCACTTTTATATCAAATATAATATTCACATATATAAATGTACAGGAAGTGGTCTAATGCAGCTTTTTGGTAAATTAGTAATTGAATTTTGGTGTTGTTTTTGACAGTTTTGATTCCTAAGCATAAAATGGCTGAATGATATTTGAAATACTACAGTGATGATCATGCGTCTAATATGTGCTAACTTGAAATTTTACAAAAATAATATATACATTAGGTATTGTTCTCTTCATAGCTGTTAAAAACCCTTAAAAAGACTACTATTTTGCAATTAGTGTAAAATTGAAGAATGATTTGGTCCCAAACCTTAACTTGAAGAGTGATTTTTTAAAAATATCTCTGGGATAACATGTATGACTGAAAATTCTACAAAAATAGTTACATTTTTACTTAAATGTCTCTAGTATATTTCGAAATTCACTCTACAATTCTCTGGGTAAAAATGAAATTGTCAAAAATCAAAGTTTAGAGATTAAAGTGATATAATATTTCAAATTCAGTGTAAATAGCCCCATATATATATATATTTTTTTTGTTACAACGAGCTACAAAAAATTAGTATTGTGGCTTTTTTTTTTTCAATGCAATTTGCCTATATGTTGACATGATACAACACTGTGATCAGTACAGATTTCCCATAAATAAAATCACTGGCTCGTAATTAATATATATACTTGTTAGTTAGCTGAAATATAAATAAATTATAATAATACAAAGCCTGTCACTTTTATCAAGTGACCAATTACGCTTGTCTGTGCCTGCCCTGTGCTATAAACTGCTTTTAATGGCATATTTCGTCCCAAGTACAATTGGGAGCTGAACCCTTTTTCTTTTTCCTTCGTCCGCTCAGTTGGCACTTATATCTGCACACTTAAACTTTAATTTCTTTATGGCCAATGTCCGATTGCCGCGAAGAAGAAGAAGGAAACAGATAGCCATAATTAATGGGATAATGACATGAACCTTCAATACGTTTAGTCAAATTGCGCAAATTCTTTTGAAAAATTCTGAGATTATCCTTCTTGCGTATTTTTAATTAAAAAAAAATCCTCCGTGTTTTAATCAGACCAAAATCCGTAGATGATGTCACATTTAGAAAAATTAATAGTATATAAGACACAATTAATCTTACTTTAATACTAATTCCGCTGCATCTAATTAATACTATATTGAAGACAAGATAAACAGTGTAGAATCATTCCATTATTATACTTTAAAAAAAAAGACAATTTTTTTGATATTCAATTTTTCTCGCATTTTCGTAAAAATCAAAGTTGGAAAGTTTTATTTTCACTAATTATCGACAAAGTTATTGTTTTTAAAATCAAGCGTATGGATCCTACGTTGATTGCAAAAAAGCCTTTTTGTATAGTTAATTGTCATCCAATCTAACTTGTTTTTAATTGAAAAAAAAAAAAAAAAAGGCACATTGATAGAAAGATACATAATATATTTTAAGACATATGATATTACTGGCTTTTCTATACAAACAGGACGGTATTTTTTTTTTTTTTGGGTAAATAGGACGTTTTGTTTTCATGCCTTCATTAATCGAATCCAAAATTTAGAGACTTGAATGTGAACAGCAATGCACACCACGAGGAAGAGCAAGAGCACGTCTGCCTGACATATTGGAATGCTTTAAAAAGTAGGTAAGTATGGCCCATGGTAACGTGAGTTGGGTCTCCAACGAGAGACACTTGCCTATTAATGCACGAACTTTTAAATGAAGCCCGAGGTTTTTTTTATTTTTTATTTTCCTCCCCAAATCCCCAACTACAACGTACCACATAAGCATGTCTATAATTTTAATGGTTGAATAGATACAAAACTAACAAAATAATGTCCCACTCCATTTCGGAATTCTCAATTAGTAATTGAAGATGGACCCCACAGTTCTTGGAGCACTTGACTTTTTACCAACATGGCAAATGGATAGTGGGGGCATTGTCACGAGTCAGTCATCTCTCCCCCGTCTGTTTTGAGTGTTGTTATAATTACACCAATAATGGAAGATAGATCCTCTATACATATAACAACGTAACATTTATAGATTAAGTTTATCTTTTTTTATTAGTGATGATTTTATCTGTTTTTTTTTTTTGGTTATTATTTTCTAGTTGATTTTTTAACTTCACTCATGTTTTTCGTGTTAAATTATACTAATTCTTCGTGTGTGTCTCTTTTACGCGTTTTTGCATATGCAATTACACAAAAAGTCGTACGGTTTCGGTGGTGTTATTTGGCCAAGCAGTGAGTAATTATAAGCCAATTTCTTTACGAAGAACAAATATGGTTAAGCAAATAGAATAAATTTATCGTTCAAGTATAATCGAGTCACATTATTTCTGTTATGTTAATGAGTCACATGCTTTTTATATTGACGATGAGAACAGAAATAGGATATGTAACATCAATAATTCTTTTTCTTTTCTACAAACAACAAGAAAAAAGAGTGAATTTTCCTTTTTGACCGTCCATAGTTCACTTGCAAACTCAAAATTTTATGGTTTATGCTAGGACTGGCAATTTGGGTCACGACACGAAACTCGCACGAAATTAGAGGGTTTGAGTTTTCTTTAAATAGGTTTGGGTCAAAACGGGTTGAACCCGTCAAACACGGTTAAATAAAGGGTTGAACATACACGAACCCACCAACCCGCAATTGACACGAAATAACCCGTTTAATAAATGGGTTATATATGGGTTAACACGAACACGATCCATGAATTACCCATTTATAATTTTTAATATATATTATATAAATTTTTAAAGTTTAAATATAAAATATGTATTTTAGTTTTTATATGTATATTTTTAGTTTTGTATTTTTCTTTTGTGATCTAAATTCAAGTGCAGGTTGATTGTTATTTAGATGTTTAATAAGTTTTTTTAATGTTAAAATTGATGATAGGTTAGTTAAATAGGTCAATAATAGGTTAATTAAATAGATCAATAACAAGTTAGTTAAGTGGGTCAATAACAGATTGAATGACCCGTTTATGACCCTTTTAGTAAGTGGGTTTAGCATACACGACACGACATGACACGTTTATGACCCGTTAAGGGTTTAGCAGACACGACACGTTTATGACCCATTTAATAAACGGGTCATAAACGTGTCGTGTCGTGTCAACCCATTTATTAACGAGTCGTGTTCGGGTTGTGATTTTTGACACGATTATTAAACGTATCGTGTTCGGGTCGAGTGTATTCGTGTCAACAAACGTATCAGACACGACACAAACAGGACTCGCTGACACGATTTGCCACCCCTAGTTTACACTGTTACAAGGAACTACCCCAAAAAAAAACACTTTTATGTTCCGTAGTAAAATTTCCATATAGATGATTTACTTCAGAAACAAGGACAACGTGTGGTCCTGCTCTGAAATTTGATTCACAACAAAGTTTGGGTAGTTGAAGCTAAAAAAAAAAAATACAAAAAACTTGACACAATACCAATTAGAATTACTTAACGTGATAGGCCATGCGTTGCTGTGCTCTTCCTAGTCATCTGCAAAATGAAGAAGTACACCTCGAAGTAAGGGGGACACTGGTGGGGTATATGTCAAAGGCACTTTGATGCTTAAATCAATGGTCGACAAACAAAAAGGCAAGGTTAAGGTAAGGAATGTAGTCCATAATTAAGGGAGTGAAGCACTCATCTATTTATATATGTTTCCCACAGATTCGAATCCCCTGAGGTGGTCTTGATAGATTGATCTGATATCAGGTATACTGATGCTTAGTGTCCATTGGTGCCAAGTGCCCTGCTACTCTTACAATGGTGGTTGGTACAGGTAATTGTGAACGTACAAGCACCAAGTGGAGGAATGTGGGCATCGGCACCCAAGCGCAAATGTTAGACGATACAAGTTAGTGGGAGAGTACAGCCATGGTACGTTGGTGGAGCAGGGTGGTGGAATAGAGATCAAGTGGGTTCATTGATTGGGAACATAGGTTAATGGGTGGAGGTTCGGAGTAAAGGTTTGACCAAACTATTCTTTTAAGTCATTGGAGCTCAGACTAAGTCCTGCGGGCGAAACCGTGACTATTAAGGGCCCTGCCCCCCCCCCCGCCCCCCCCCCCCCATCATTTTCACATTTTGCCTTCAAAAATCATCCAAGTTTCTGTGTTGACCACTATTGATCAACCAAAGTTCGAGCTTTTTCCTACTAATTTCCAAGAACATTAGAGAAGGTAGTTTACTTTATTCTAAGCAGTAGCCTTTGGTCGAATAAAATGAGTGATTAGTCAAGCGATTTGGATCTTGATCTTGGCCGCAAGTTTGAGGAGTTTGAGATTACACCTGATCGATTGTCTGGTTTGTCTAGGTAAGTACTGGGGACCACGAGTGAGTGGGGAAAGGTTTGAAGTGGTGGCTCGACTAACCTGCTCTTCTTGGTCGTCGAAGCTTAGACGAAGTCCTGTGAGTGATACTGTGACCGCTAATGATTAGCTACTCGTAGTCTCAGGGTGATCGGATATGTTCTAACGTCATATTACTGATTGCGGCTGTCCTTTGCCCACAGTGGTCAGAATTGGTAGGTCCTATTTTTAAAGAGCCTTTTTAGGAACAATCATGGTTGTACAGGTCTCCTGTTGTGTTCTCCAATGCTGAAAGTGAACTTTTTGCATTTTGATCATGATAACCAACCAGGTAGTGGTCTTTGTGACCGGTACGTGCTAAGAACACCATAAAAAAAAAAAAAAAAGCTGATTCGGAATTTCCATGGCAATGAATCATCGTCTCTTAAACCCCTTTTGGTTTCCACAGTACTCTTTGAATTGAATTATTGTTTCAACATAGTATTAATTTGCATATTTTGCTTACACATTGAGCTTGTCTTTAAAACTATTACAAAGAAGTAGATCTAAAAGGTGGGCAAAGTTTTAGCTTATATATTACTTTTGAGTAAAAAGAACTTTAATAACGGAGATTGTTAGATTTGTTTTTAGCTATTTATCAAATTTAATGAAATATTAAATTAATTATATTATCAAAAGCACAAATAAATAAAAGACACATGTAATTTTTATGATGTTCATATCTACCTGCTCTTTGAAACTATGCCCAGATATTGAATAATTCGTTAGCTCTTAAAATGTTATAAGTTACTAGGTCTTGTACAACCTGAAGATTCTTTCTTTTTGTTGTCACTAGTCGTCTTATACCTAGTTAATGAATCTATTCAGTGAGATCCCCTCGACTTTTGCATTGAATTCCTTTCAACTAAAAACATCTTCTCCTGAAGACTTCAAACTCTTCTTCCAAAGAATGATAGAATAAAATGTCCTCTCTCGAAGATCTCAGTTTCTTCTCTTAAAGAATTCACAAATAAAAGTTCAAAAGCCATATATTTCTTATTAGAAAGCACATGAAAGGTTAAAAGGCAGATTTAAACGCTAAAGCTTCGGGGTTGCTTTTTTCTGCTTAAAAAATCATATTATACTTCATATAAAGCTCTCCTTTAATATTCAACCCTTACTCCTTTATATAGTGTATGCAATTTTTATCTTAATAGAAAGCATAATTTAGCAAGGATTTGCTGTGTTTATCCAAAATCCATATTTACACCTTTGTCAATTATAATCCAATTAGAATTTTGTTTTTATCTTCAATAATTTAAACTCTAATTGATTTTCAAATTTCTTTAGTTTAATTTATTTTCAGTTTCTGAAATCTATTTTGAATTTATCCACATAATTTTTCTAATTTTACTTTTTACTTAAACTCAAATAACATTATAAATTTTGATTTAAATGTTAGCATAAGATACTAATACTAAAATACATCCTTGGAAGGGCATGATTTGAGGTACTTTCTACTTTGGGATTTTTTGTTTTTCAAAATATCTATATATATAGATATATAGGTATTGCAACCAGAAGTGCAACATGATACCATAGGATATGTTTAAGTCATCCAATGTCATAGCATTCATGATATGTTTATCTACAAGGTATGTAAGATTTTTTTTCTTTTTTCTTTTTTTCTTTTTGATAATAAGGTAGATAAAATATTTAAAAATGATGAATGAGAGCGAATTACTTATTTATTTTATTTTTGTACAATAGGAGTGAGATTATAAGCCATACACCAATTTAAGATTGAGGATTAACATTTAACATTGAAAATGTTATTTTACTTTGAGTATACTTTCAAAATGTTATATTAAAAATATCAAAAATATATACACAATTGCAACTTAAATTTATTTCTTTATTTACCATAAATTATATAATTATCCTATTTATTATTAAATTTGTTATAATATATAAAATTATTTATTTTTAACAGAATAAAATAATATGAATCTATATTTCACACAATTTTTTATTTACTTATTTAAATTCAAGTTTTTACACTTTATTTTAATTTTCTTAAAAAATTATACGACTTAGATTTATTATTTTTTTTCCTAATAATATTTAGTTTGATCATGATAACAATATTATAAAAATTATATGAATCAGTCATTTCTTAAATTTGAAATACAATTATTAGTTAAATAAGCAAAATTACAACGGATAATTTTAATTTCGTGTTGAACCAAACTAATTAATAAGAGGATTAATTGGTATTGTTTTTGAAAATGTTTCCACATATCATTGAGGTGCAAAAATGAAAATGTTTTCTAAATTGTGTTTGATTAACAAATATCTGAAAACAAAAACAAACAAAACGGTGGAAATGGTTTTTTTAATTAGAAAATGAAAATTTGTTGAAAGATGTTTGTTCACTTTCGTTTCTATTTTCCAAAGCCGTATATCTTAACGTATGTTTTGAAATACATACACAAACACAACCAAATACAATTTGATGAACAATATGATCAATCAGGGATGAAGATAAGCAAGGATTGGGTGGGGGCTTAAACCACCCTCAACTTTTTCTTTTTTTCAAAAAATACCCCATAATTTCAAATAAAATTTCAAAATAGACCACCCACACCCACCCCACCCCCCACCAAAAAAGAAAAAAAAAAAAACCGAAACTTTCCTTATAATCCTCTAATTAGCCATCCGACAAAAAATCTAGCTTTGTCCCAGTGATCAATATTCATCCAAAAAAAAATCTTAATTCTATTTTCATATCTGAAATAAAATCGTTTCCAAAATGTTTTAAACACAATACTAATCATTCTATTTAAAATCAGCAACCCATATATAACAACTTATTCGGACTTTAGATCCTTATTCCAAGTTGTGCCCGATCATATTATGCGTAAGTAAACACGCCATCATGTCCAACCTTTTATCACTAATCAGTTATCATTCACTACAGTATTTTGTGCTCATGTTATTATCAACTTAATTGCGGGTTCTTTGGGGTCGTTGTATTAAGATGTAGCGTCAAGCCTGCTGACCTTAGTGCACGCTTTCATACTAACTAGAGGAGCAAAATAGTTACGACATCCACGGACGATGGTGACATAATAATAACTGATAATCACTTTATTATAATTTGTCATGTTTTTAGAGATTTGACTTTTGCCATCCGTTCTTCTAAGATAGTAAAATTACATATTTGCTCATAAATATATAAATATATCTTTGGAGGTTTTGACGAAAGTACGGTCATTTTTACTAATGATATTAGTAATATATTATATAAATATATCTTTGGACATTAGTAAAATTACTAATGATAAATATGCTAGATAAAAAATTTATAAAATATTTTTGAGAAAAACAGTAGTTCATAGAGTATTAAGAGGATAATATTTAAGTAGCAACAACTTGGAGAGAAGTTTGTAATTCAAATTAATTAGATAGTGGTATAGGAGAATAATGGTTGAGATGATTACAAAAAAATGTCCGAGCATAAGGACACGTTCGGAAAAAAATTATTTTAAACGAGCCAAAAAAGAATGAAAAAAAAAATTAAAAATCAATGAAGAGAACAAACAAAAAGAGACTGAAACGTGGATGAAAGTGAAAAATAATATCATTTCAAAGAAGTAAAAAATAAATAAATATATATTTATCAAATACTATGAAAAATAAGTAATTGAGATGGTCATGGAAAAAATTATGTATCATATTTGAGAGATTTTTTTAAATGGAGTAAACAAAACAAAAAAAAAAAGAATTTTAACCCCAGAAAAAAAAAAAGAAAGATAAGGAAAGTGAAAGGGGAAAAATGAAAGAAAGTGAAAAAAAATAAAATAAAATAAAGGAGGGAATGACATATGGTGAAAGGAAGGAAGAGCTTTGACTCTTTTATATATGTTAACATAAAATAATATTAACATTATGATAAGATAAGATAAGATATAATTTTAATAGATCTTTTATAATTACACTAAATGGGACAACGAAGACATTATTGATATTTTGAGAAAGATATGCTCCTTAGATTGAACTTCAAAGTATAGAAAGGAGAAGGAAAAATAGTACGCTTATGAGCACATCGGTAGATTTTCACTATATTTATTTTCCATATTCACCGTAGCTTGGAGTTGGACCAAAAAGGACAAGGAAACCCACATTGGCCTAAAGAGAAAGAATAAAAGTTCTACCATATAGCCTTCCATCATACACATTAAGGGTGCGTTGTCAAACTGTAAAAAAATGTAATGAAAAAGATAACTAATAAGAACCGTCAATTTTTTTTTAATCTAAGGAACAGTCCAATTTTTTTTAATATTTACGAATATTAGAAATAATAATCTTATCAATATCATTGTTAAATGTTCCTTGACACAATTAAATAATCATTAACACAAAACTTTAGACTTTTATGAGGATGTATAAGTAAATTTGACGTCGTTCTTTTTAATAGAGAATCAATATCAAAAGTAGTATGAATTCAACTTGTATGCTCTTTTATTTGTATCTCATTCCATATTCAATAATATTGTGATACATTTTAAAATAGCATGACCTTTTAATTGATATGATATAATATAATATTATATTTAAAATAATATTTTTAAGTAATATGTCATGTTATTATTTAAAAAGACATAAGAGTCGAATTCAGTGGTGTACATAGGATTCATATTTACTTTTCTCAGTTCTTATATTCTGTTTAGTGGAAGCCCAGCTACAACTGAGAGTAGGCATATTCCTTGTAAGGGATTTCATATCCTCCATTCTCCCTTTGTAATTCGCCTTAGTCATAACCTACTACACTTCAGTGCCCCTGGGGGCTCCTGTGAGTGACAACATGGTTGCGTTGTTGTTTAATGAGTAAATACAACATGGCTAATGATTTCGATTGTGCAGGGTCTATTAAATTTTGATTTTTCAAATAAATACATGATCAAATGAGAAAAAGAATCATTATTTATTCTTTCTCTTTATGCAAAGTGTGGACGCCTTAAAATATTGTCTATCAAAAGGTTCTCCGAATAATACCTAATCTGTTATAATGTCCTATCTTAATTATTGCATACTTTGAAGTTGTGTCTTTTACCCCGCTTTTAGATAAGAACAAGGTGGATAACACATAAGAAATGTGCAAAGGTATTCAACGTGTTCTTAATTAATGCAAACTTTGAAGTTTTATCTTTTACCTCGCTTTTAGATAAGAACAAGGTAGATAGCGCATAAGAAATGTGCAAGGTATGAAACATGCGTGAAAATGACTTCTCCACCAAAATTTCATTAAACAATTGCAAGTTTTGGCAACCAAAAATACTGAAGAAATTAGTATAGATATGTTTATATGGTGTGTAACGACGTTTTGTCATTTTGTAAGGATATGATATATTAATCCCACCCGTTACTATCAGTATCACCACCCAAGAAAATTTATATAGATTATCTATATATATATATATCAATAAATGAATATTATTTTTTGCCATATATATATTTATTTACAAATGAGTATTGTCACCCACACAAACCTGCAGGGCTACTGAACCACTGGAATCCCAGAGTCGAGCCCGAGTCGCTGCATTTTTTGTCTTCTTCATCTTAACTACCCAAGTAATCTTATTAAATCCGGGCGGGTTTTCTGCCGAGTCTGACGTGGGATGTCAAAAAGTGGGCCAAAATTATGTTCCTTTCCTTTAAATAAGTGGGTCCCACTCAAAGTATTTCTTATTGGACTCAAGAGTGCAACGTCATTGCTTTTTTTTTTTTTTTTTTCTTCACATCCTTGGAGAAACGCATGCAACCTGGTAACGTTTGATATTGTTTTTGAAATCTATTATGTTTTCAAATTTTTTGAATTTGAGATTGTTTTAAAAATAATTCTGAGAACGTTTTTGAAATTGTGTTTGGTTTTATTTTCTGAGTGTATGTTTTGAGAAATAAAAAAGTGAAACGGTGTTTGGTTATATTTTTGAAAACTAGTCATTTTATAAATATTCTATAAAAACATATTTATGTTTGATTTATAAAAAATTATTATGAATACCAAAAATTAAAAATTAATAAAATTTTTTAATTGAAAAATGAATTAAAAATTAATAATCATAATATTTAAGTAATTACTATATCAATTAAATCTTAATTAACCATAATAATTAATTACAAGTACATTACAAAGTAATTCTTAATAGTTGAAGTAACATTTAACTAAAACTTATTAAAAAATGAGGTGGCTATGGCGGATGGAGTTCGGGTTCAGCTCGATCGGGTTTGCGAGCCTAGCGTGCCTCGGTGTGGTGCGAGGTATCGTTTGGGGTAAAGGAGAAATGGGAAAAATGAAATCAGAGAAAACGACTTTTAGTCGTTTTCAATTTTACGTTGAGAGCAAAGGAGATTTTGGATTCGTTTTGAAATCTGTTTTCAAAAACAATACAAACCAAACACAATTTCACACCGATTTTGAAATCGATTTTCTAGGGAATCGTGAAATCTGTTTTGGAAACAAAACCAGACACGCTCTAAAATTTCTTGCTATTATATATGCATAAAAGCAATATCGTTAAACTGGGTTTCGTCTTCTTCTTCTTCTTCCAGTTTTTGCCTGCGGTGTGACATGTCAGGAAAAATTAAAAAAAAAAAAAAAACGTTTGGGCAAGTGTTGAAGTTTGGACATCTGATGCAAAGCTATTTGCACTATTCCCACATATGGAAGGATTATTATGATCTGGAATGCTACCCAAAGAGGCCTGGAAAACGAACAATACTCTAATAAAAGACAATACCAATCAAAGTTTTGGCCCCAAACAGGCGTGAAAAAATGGAACTTTATTCTCCGAAATTCCAGGAAAAATGCAAACCCAGATTGGTCCTTTTAACTCAAGAGACTTCAATCATAAACAAAAGCGAAATCATAAATAAATTCTCTACTAAATTAACCCTCCGTCTGTTTGACACGTTTAAATTTGAAAAATAAAAAATTTTTCATTTCAAGAAAAATGAATATTCCTAAATTTCCGTATCTGAACATCCAATATTTTTCATTTTTTAATGAAAAATGAAAAAAGAGCTCTCTAAAAACAAAAAGTTTTCATCCATCCAAACAACTTTTCACTTTTAAAAAAAATTCCAAACAACTTTTTATTTTTCATATCTAAAAATTTTTCATTTTCAAAAAATAAACACCCCATCCAAACGGACCTTTAAAACCGAAGAAACATTATGGTATTGAAAAGCAACGTCCTCGGAAAAACATCATTTAGCAATTCTTAAAATACACGACTTGTAGACCAAGCTAAAATTCCAGTCAAGGACAAAAGAGGAGATAAGATGGACAAGCTAAGGTCCAGATGAAATCGTGAAAGTGAAGACTTGGGCTGGGGGAAGATTTTATGGCCAGAAGTGAGAGAAAGACCAAATTGAAAATATATAAGGTTGAACATCGGGTGTATTAAGTGGGTTTTGAGAATTTTCAATCCATTAATTAAGTTTGGGTGAGTTGATTTCAAATTCAACCTAATTAATTAATCTAAAGTTTAAAAAAATCAATTCACCTAATTAAATTTTGAATAAGTTCATCAAGTTAAACATAATCAATAATAAAATAAATAAATATAACTAATCATTCAATCCAAAATAAGAAATATATGAAAAGAAAACTAACTTTTAATATAATATTAGTATTATAAAGTTACAAATTATCTCATAACTTATAAAACCGATATAAAAATAAAATATATGAAAACAAGTTTAAATATCAAAATTGTAAACTAACAAATAAATAATAATAATAACTCACATAATATGAAATATAACAAGTTATTAAGTAATTAATGTAAAATATAAGAAAAATATTATATATTATGAGATTTGAAAAATATTTATTTTTATATATTAATGGATCGGGTGGGTTCGAATTAAATTGAGTTGAAATATATAATTTAAATTTACCCAATTAATAGTTAAATTAGATAAATTAGGTTGATCTTTTAATCGGATTAGTCAGATTTAGATTATAATAAATTAGATTGAGTAAGTTTATGGAATTAGTTGGGATATTGGAATTTTTTTATTTTTTATTTTGTTCACTCTTTGGGAATGAGCTGAAAACAAAAACAAGAAGACATAAAAAAAATAATATATAAAATTTTGTAATGACTTTGTCATGTGACAGATAAGCTGTCTTAATGGGTGTGGTGGCATATGCCACAAAGGGACATGTGGATTGAGCGTAAACCCGCTCGAATTCAACAGGATTACTCTAACTATCCTGGTCCACCCCGCACCGAATAAAACACATCTTTCTTTCTCATTGATTAATCTGGGGACGATCCGTAACTCATTGCATTTTTTTTACGATTAAATATAATATATTAAATATAATTTATATTTAAATAAAAATTAATTTAATTATATTTAAATAATAAATATATGATAGAATGAGTAAGGTAAAAAGAAAAAAAAGAAAGTGAAAAAGAGAGTATGTGATATGATTAATAAATATAATAAAATAATAAATAATGATTATATTAGATTTAAAATTTGATATAATTGATATTTGAATATAATATTTTTAAATTAAGACGAAAATTGTATTATATTTAAATATAATATAAATACAATGCGATAAACAAACAATTTGTATCAAGCAATAATTGATGAGTAACAAAAAAAAAAAATCAATAAACAGTGTTCTAATCGAATTTGTGTAGTATTTGGTACCACGGCTCATTCAAAATATGCCTCACGGGTACATGAAATTCATGTGAGAACCACATACTAGTATTCGACAGAATCATCCAACCAATTCTTGTTAATTTGCCTATATTATGTTGTGGCTGTCGGTACGATAAATATAACTGTTTTATCATATTAAATTACGTAAACCAAATTGTATCAGCAGTTAAAAAAAAAAAGTTGTTGTGGTATGTCCAAAAGTCAAAACTTTTCGAAACGTATATGAAAGGAACATTTAAATACTAATATTTTTATGAGAATTTATGAATATTGAATATTTGAATGTATGTTTGAGTATATACTGAAGACAGTTTAGCGTATTTTATAAAACTTTGATGCCTATGGCTGATGATGGGGTATATAAATATTTTGTTAATTTTTTTTTTGTTTTTGCTTTAAATGAAATGAAAAAAGAAATCACTTTAATCGAATTTACAATGAAAAAGTTAAAAGCATTTTGAAACATAAATAGAAGAGAAGAAAAGCCATCCATTTCTAAATGTTTACTTTACAAAAGCATTTAAATCACCCAAATTCAAATGGTGCTTTTTCAATTTTGGTCCAATTTTAGTATTTGAAATGGCTCCACCAAATAGTAAGTAATTATAAAAACTTATGTTAAGACTTGTATCTTTATTAATTATTAAATTAACTTTTTAATTGTCTAATTTATGAATTTTTATATTGAAAATTTACAGCATATAATATAATGATAGATCTAGATCAATTTTTTCTCACTAGGGTTACATATGAGAATATAATTTTTATATTAAAAATGACGACTTTATATGGATAAAAAGTTTAATAATTTTGTAATTATTTGATTAACATATTATAATTATTAGATATAGCTATTATATTTTGAAAGCATTCCATTATATTTCAACTTTATCTTCAGTTTCAGAATTAATAAAAAAAAATGAGAATTTTTAGTCTAGAATGAGAATCTGTTATAAATTATTTGTAATTTTATTATTAAAAAAAATTCTCTTTAATTTTTTTTACACCATTATTCTTTTCCTTTTAAAATAAATTCTTATCAATTAATTAAAAATTATATGCATCAATATTATTGATGTTATAAAGTTAATATCTTTAAATACAAAGAAAGTTTCAAAAAAAGCTAAAAATGTAGATAAAGAAATAAGGACAAAAAACAAGTAATTGTTAGATATGGTACTAGAAGATAAAAGATAATCTATATTTAGTTATGATATTAAAACATTAAAAAAATTAAATATTAAGTTTAGGTATATTTAAATAACAAACTTTTGAGTGGGCACATTAAAATTAGTTAAGACTGTTGGGGTTCTTTTTGAAACTTAAAAAATATAAGAGTGGCACGTGCCAATGCCTCTGCTATTACTGCTATGGCTCCTCATCATATTTTAAATTATTGTAATGTTAATTTAATAAATAAAACAATAATATTTATCAGTGAGATATAAAGGGAAGAGCTATAACAGGAAGTTTAAATAGTATTTATAGTAATTACTCTTTTTTAAACTATTTAAATGTAATTGAATGGTTAAAATTTATCTATCATAATACATCTAATCTCATAAAATTATATACTAATAATTTAAAAAAATTCAAGCAACAAAAATTATGAAAAAACACCTTTCGGGGGGGGGGGGCGGCTTCGGATTTTTTTTTTTGGGGGGGAGGGGTGGGGTTGCGACCGATTGGCGACAATTGGGTGGGGTTGCCTATTGTAACGGAGAGGGGGGATTTTTGAGTTTTTTTTAATTAATTTTTGAGTTTTTTTTTCCTTAATTTCTTATTGTATAATGCTATATATTAATGTGTATTATAATTATTATAAATAAGTAAATCTCAATTATTTAATTATATTTGAAAAGGTTTAAAAAAAAAAAAACCTATCATATACTATTTCAAGGTTTCAATTGTAACCTTCTCCATATATAAATACAATTTCTATGATAAGTTTTTTTGGTTTAATTGCTAGAAGAAGGGACAAATCTACAGAGATTCTACGTCGTCGTATTTATGACGCTTTTGTTGTAACATTGTCCCCACTTCGACGTTCACGCTGTTTACCAAATGCCAAGCTTTCCCTTTCCTTTTTATCCTCAAAGCTACGAAACGGAGGAATAATACTAACTCGAAATTAAGTGGCTCCTATTTTTGGTTTGTTCCTTGTTCTTCTAATAATTAGAAAAAATAAAATTTTTCCCTTTTCCTTTTCTTTTACTAGTAGCAAATACAGAAAAAAAAAATTTTTTAATTTCTTTTTGTGGGAGGAGCAGTAAAAAAGAAAGAGTTTTGATGTTTTGAAACTTTGCCAAAAGTCCAAATTGGATTAACTTCTTATCAATCTGCTACCATTATACTTGTTGCATGTGTGGACAACAAACTCAGATTTCTTAAGGAAAGAATTAATGATCTAAAAAATAGAATTGGGATGTTTAATTTGTCATTTACTTTAAAGTTTAAGCCAGGAAAAATATATAAATGACAAATATGGTGTTCAATTACATTTTTATACGTTGATTAAGTACTCTATACGAAAGCAAAAGTTTTTTTTAAATATATTTTTAGGTATTTTTATATCCTATCTTGTCCTGTCATGTTCCCAAGTGATTTGGGATGACCGAAACGTTCTTACGTTGTATTTTAGTTGGATATTTACTATTTAATCCTTTATTTTTTTTTAAAGAAAAAATTACATTAAACTAAAAAAATATTACAATAGTTGATAACGATATACATAATCCTGCACAATACGATATATGATACTTAACAGAAATTGAATCCACTAGTGGAATCAAGCGATCCCTAAGAAAGAAAACGTACGCTGAGACTCAATAACGAAAAAATTCTTCAATTAATTTAAAACTGAGCTTGCATATAATTTTTTCAGAAAATACCTCTACAATTGATGGTTACTGCTGATCGATTAAGTGTCATGACCAAGGAACATAGAGGCCATTATACTCACCCTATATGGATATAATGCCAATGAAACAACTACCACTACAGTAGAATGGACGATGTCAAAGAGTGGGAAAAATTGTCTCTATTATTACAACACGAAACCAAACAAACACACAAAGATAGAAAAGTCGACACTCTTATAACATTTTGAAAATTAAAAACTAGAAAACTTGAAAATTTCCACAAATCTACTAAAACATATTGAGTTCCTTAATGTCGAATGACGGAAACAAACAACAGAGACAACATTAGGACAAAATGGTATCAAAAGCGCAAGCGAAGCTTTAGCGCATATGATCCATGCGTCGCCATTGACAGCTAGAATCCATTGCATGCATTGGACTAGAAAACTAGCCTTTCTCCTACGACCTAGCTCCCAAAGTTTTATTGGAATCTCATGATAGATTTGTCTTAGATTTATAAAAGAAGAAAGCCATTCTCCTACCCTTATCAAGCTCCGTCATTGAAACTATCCCATTCTTTGATGGTATGAACTTGAAGTCAATGACCTCTGCAACTCACTGACCCCAAGCCTCATGTGAATGCCTCTCCCTCTCTTTTTAACCTCCAGGTAGTTAGGGTTTCTCAGCTTTTTCTTCCACTAAAGAAAAGTTATTTTATCTTGAAATTTTGAGTGTATAAAAAGTATCTAAGGGGGCATTTGGATAAATATTTCATTTTAATTTTACTCAAATACAATACAATTTTACACCAAATACAAATTTTGTAACAGTGCTACAAAAACAATTACTATTCAAAATATTTTTAAAACAATCACATCAACTTTTCAATTCCACTATTTATCTCTACTTTTACCAATCATATCAATTTTTCAATTCTAAAATACTTTTTATCCAAACACATATTTCATTCAAATACAAAACAAATACTTTTCAACCAAATACAACATTCAAAAAACAAATTTCATTCAAATACAATCAAAATGCAATGCGTTTACCAAATGCCCCGTAAATTTTTAGACATTCTCAAAATTTCTCTCTAATTTTTATTTACTTTTATTTGTATACTTTTTCCATGTCAACAGCTGACTTTATTTAAATATTTTTTTTTTGAATTTACCTTTTATGATTTATGGATAAACATAATTAAACGCTGTTGACTACAAGTTTATCCATAAGCTGCAAATTGGAAATTAAGAGCTCAAAATCAGCTATTAACTGCAAAATGGAACGAATTTAACATGAATTTATAATTTATAAATGAACTTTTAAGAATAGCTCAATACTTTTAAAATATGAACTCAAAATGAAAGGTATAAGATGAAAAATCCCATTTTTTTTTTACTTGGAAAAAAAAATCAATTATAAAAACATCGTTAGACTGTATATGTAAAACTGTAACAACATAAATACTCTATTTTAATGCATCATTAAGAGAAAAACAAAATAACTATATTTTAGTGCGTCCATGGAGGAAAAAAAAATGTACAGGGAGGAATATGAATATAATTTCTTTTAATAAAGCATTTGTTTTGCTTAATTTTTTATAAACGAATTTTGTTGTTCTTTTCTTCCTTGTAGAACCCCAAAAAAAAAAAAAAATCTCCATAACTTGTTTTAGGGAAATTTCTGTCTCTCAATTTTCATCCCCAATAAATAGACAAAAAATAAAATCCACATTATGCTTTCCTTGGAAATACTCTGGACTCTGAAAAATATCAACTAATTCAAATTACCAAAAAAAAAAAAACAAAAAACAAAAAAATGAGTAGGAATGGCTAGAAAAGCAAAAATGAGTGGGGGGTGGGGGGGGGGGGGGGGGGGGAAGGGGGAGGAAAAAAAAAAAAAAAATTTGTGCCAAGGGTCCTTCAAAGGCAAGACCTTGACAGAGACAAATCAAAATAAATGATAAATCTGGTATTCTGATGCTTTGATTTTAATTGTTTCCAGTATCTCTCTCTCTCTCTCTCTCTCTCTCTCTCTCCTTAACGCACCGTTTCTCTTTCTTACCTCTCTTGCTTTATGTCAGAAGTAATTGTTCTTTCAAGAACCGAAAACCACCCTGTATTTCGATTGGAGAATTCTGGTGTTTCCTCTCCGTTTGTTTTAGCTCTGTTTTTTTATTTTTACCGTGTGGTTCATTTGATTCGGATTTTGCTCTTTGAAAATATTGCCGATTCCAAACACGCAAACTTTCCATCAAATCAATCAGCCACAGAACTTATATTAATATACCCCTTTACGACAGGGAAAGGGCATTTCCTTCTCTCTTTGGCGTCCACAACTGTCATCCTTATTTTCTCTTCCTTTCTTTCCTGTTTTTTTGTGTTGAAGAAGAAAAAAAAAAAAGTGAAATCGAGTTTTTCCCTTTGCTTGATTTAACTTCAAGACTGGAACTTTGGATCACACGGTGACTTCTTTCTTAAAAACGGAACAAAGCAGAGAGAGAGGATGGCTTGAGTTTTCTTTAAGGTTAGTGAATTTATATTAAAACGAAAAGAAAAGAAGAAGAACAAGAAGGAAGAGGAAGAAAGGAAAGCAATTTGTGTTCATTTCTCGGAGAATTGGCTGGAGCTGGAATTTGTTTGGACTCCGACAAAAGTTTGCCAACGAAGACTTTCTGCGACGCGAAAAACAGAGGAGAAGAAAGGGGAAACAGATTTTTTATTTTTTAATTTTTAATTTTTCCCCCTGCCCGTGAAATTTGCAGTCCAAACGTCGCAAAATAGAAGTTTGCAAAGAAACCCGTATCGCTTCTCTCTCTCTCTCTCTCTCTCTAAATCTATGTAAAAGGAAAAAATAAAATCCCGTCAATATCTCTCTCCTCCTTCCCTCGTTTCTCTCTCTCTCTAACCTCTTTTCTTTTTGTCCTCTGTTTCCCTGTCTCCTCTTTTTCGGCCTTTCTCTGTTTCGGGGGTTGGTGAGAGAAATCCAATTTTCCTCCCTCCTTCCTTCCTTCCTTCCTTCCCTCCCTCTCTCCTCTCCCTTTCTTTATCTCTCCTCTCTCGAAACATGATTTTGGACAAAGAGTCAATGCAATCAAACCTCGAATGCCTCCTCCATTGCACAACGCCGGTCGTCCAATCTCAATTTCTCCCCCAGGTCTGCTCTTTCTCTTTTTCTTTTCCCCTGTTTCTCACAATTTCTCAAAACATTCTTTATTTATTTATTTTGTAAATCTCTTTTGTAGAGCGAGATTCGGAACCTGAATCGCCTATGGCATCCATGGGAAAGAGAAGAGGTGGAGTATTTCACGTTGGCCGATCTCTGGAATTGTTACGACGAGCTTAGTGCGTACGGAGCTGGTGTTCCTATCTCCCTAGGCAATGGGGAGACCCTTGTCCAGTACTATGTTCCTTATCTCTCCGCCATACAAATTTTCACCAGCAATTCCTCCATGAACAGCTTCAGGTTTGTGTTTCTTCTTGCTTTTTGTTCATGCTCTGTTTTGATACTCTGTTTTCAATCATTTAATTTAATTATTATTATTATTATTATTATTATTATTTTGGTAGGGAAGAAGAGTGTGAGACGAGGGACTCGTACAGTGATTCGCTGAGCGATGATAGTGAGGGCGATAAATTATGGAGATGGGATGGGTCCTCCTCGGAGGAAGGAGGATTTGAACAAGAAAATAATCACAATCACCACAATAATCACAACGATGAAAACAACGGTTTGCATCTAAACGAGAGATTGGGATTTCTCTACTTTCAATACTTTGAGAGAACAACTCCTTATGGAAGAGTCCCGTTAATGGATAAGGTAAATAGCTTTGCATTTTTTCTTTGTTCTTTTTTATAAGTTGATACTATTCCTTCCCAAGCAAAACCTATTTAGCAGATATGTATGTTGCTATTTTGCGTGATTAGCGTGTAATCTGGGCTTGTATTAGTTTCCCCATAAATCAAGCCTCAGGAAGCATCAAAGGAGATAAGGATTTGTTAAAATCAGTGCACACTTTTTCCTGCCACGCATCTTTTAAAGATACAATCATAAAATTGATCTTTTTGACTTTTCACGACTTTTTTTTTTCAAAAAAAAAAAAAAGGTTTCTCAGTTTTTATCCTAAAAAAAAAAAGTATTGATCTTTTTGTGCACATTATATATTGAAAACATTTTCGGAAAAAAAAAAAAACAATTATTGAAACCTAAAAAAAGGAACCATACCCCACTGATCAGATATATTTTTTATATCCTATAATTCTACATCTTTTTTCCTAAGATTAGAGGGTGTAAAAAAAAAAAAAAAAACGACAAGGCAAGAGAGAGACATTTGTACGGTAATTATTTGGGCATTGTCATTATTAATTTGATGGGGTTGCGTAATTGTTACAGTCGTTGAGAATATATTCTCGTCTTTGTTATTATCGTCTTTTTGACTCTCTTTTCATCGTCGAAGGAAAAAAAAAAAAATATATATATATATAAAGAGTATCTAACATTCGGAGATGATTTTTTTGTGACTCATGGCTGAGAATATGCTAATTAATCCCAGTCGCTTCCTTTACCGAATAAGTAGAATTAAAGTGTGGATTCCATAATTGACAGCCTATTTGTATTCGTATTTGCCTTCAGATCAATACATTGGCTCAAAGATACCCTGGCTTGATGTCACTTAGGAGTGTTGATCTCTCACCAGCTAGCTGGATGGCCGTTGCCTGGTCTCTCTCGCCACCCTCTAATTTCATGATCTTTGTAAATCGGATAATTTTTTTGATATCGCTAGGGCACAGTTAATATAAAATTGATTAAAAAAAAAAAAAAAACTATTAGAAACTGCGTTCTTTCGATAGAGTATATTATTTTACTGGCTTTTCCATTTTCAGACCCTTAATTGTACCTCTATACACACATGAAATTAATATTTCTCGAGCTGACTCACAGACACCTATGCAGTATTTCTTAATCTCATTCATTAACAAATAAAAAAGGACCATGTAATAGCACGTGCGTGGTCCTGTGCCTTAAAGCAGATGAGAATTAATTATTTATGCACTTTGGATTATATCTTAATTCAGGTACCCCATTTATCACATCCCAATGGGCAGGACCATAAAGGACTTGTCTACTTGCTTCCTCACATATCACACTCTTTCATCTTCTTTCCAAGGTACAATTTATTAGCTAGGCTTTTCCTAAACTTCTTGTTGTTCCTTTTTTTATTTTTTTATTTTTTTGGTTTAAAGTAAAAGCAATATTATATACATTGTCATATATGTATATGTTAGTGTTATTCCATGAGTTTGAATTGTATGGTTTAAAAAAAAAGTGTGGGTTTGAATGAAAACAGACATGGACATTGAAGACGACATTGAGAATGTGGCGAGGAAGAGAAAGGAAGGGGAAGGCATCTCATTGCCTCCATTTGGGTTGGCCACTTACAAGATGCAAGGAAGTGTGTGGGTGTCAGGCAACTGTGGAAAGGACCAACAGAGGCTTTTGTCACTTTTGAGCGTGGCCGATTCATGGCTAAAGCAGCTTCGGGTTCAACATCATGACTTCAATTACTTCACTGGCAGTGGAAGATGCTAGAAGAATGTGAAACCAAAATTATAAATTATAAATACCACCCCCCCAACAAACTTTTTTCTCCCTTGCCAAAATTCACTCGGATAGAGAGAGAGAGAGAGAGAGTGAATAAGAAAAACAACATGAAAGGGATTGATGCTGAAAAAGTTTTTTTTTTTTTTTTTTTGGGTATTGGGTTTGTGACCTTTCGTGCTGCCCATAATATGCTAGACTTTTTTTTTAATTTAATCAAGAGGGTGAGTGGAGTTGATGAGTTGACTTTCAATTTATTTTAATAACTTTTTTTGCTGCCTGGTTGAGAGATGAATGGGGCTTTTTACATGTAGAGAGAGAGAGAGAGAGAGAGAGAGAGAGATGTGGATGAGTTTTGATTAAGGGAAAGAAAGGCTCTTTAATGCAGGGATTTTGTATATGGATTGCGTAACTACTTTTTTCTCTTTACCATCAATAGATCCATGGAGATGAGGAAATTAAATTCTTGCTAATTTTTTCAATCTTTTCTTTTTTTTTTTTTTGTTGGTATTATTTCCTCTTATTATTCAAAAGAAAAAGGATATAATTGTTTAAAAAAATTATTGGAGGCTTCTTAATATTATCCTGCAGGGTTATGTGGAAAAAGAAGGAAAAAAAAAAAAAACAACAATAATAATGAGAGCTTTGTGAACTTGAATAAATATGCGGGATACGCCGAATGTTTGTATTTGTTTCCTTGATTTGAATTAAGTTATTTTAGATCTGGGTTGTTTGAATTTTTAAAAATCAATTAATTTTTTTGACTTTTTAGATAAATATAAAAATGGATTGAATGGTCACTTTAAACTAAAATTTAGTTTTTATTTGTTAATGGGTAGTCGGAATCCCATAGATCTTGATCATTTAATCATATTTGCCCTCTTAGATATCGGTATTTGAGAATTTAAGAATCGGATTTTTAGATATTTAAATTTTAAATAACTAATTAAAATTATTAAATATCTAAAATAGAATTTATAGTATTAAAGATTATCAATATATTAAAATTCAAAAAATATGAAATATTTATATTTAAATATTAAAGAAGATTTATCTGTTTGGGGTTTATAAATACATGAAAATAAGTTTTTAGAAACCTAAATCACAATTTAATAGATTAAATCACTTGTAATACTAAGAATATAGTGAAACTTCAAGCACTGAAAAGCAGATCTAAACTTTTTATTCGCAAAAACTCTATATAAATTTCTGTATTTTTGTATTCTTTATTTTTTATACTTTATCTTTATTACATTTTATATTATTTTGTATTTTTGATAGTTCTTGATAATCTTTAATATTACATATTTATTAGACAATTTTTATCTGTCAATATTATTAAATTATCATGTATATATATATATATTTTCAATCGTTCAATTTTGATGTGTGCAGCCATTCAAAATTGCATAATGAAAAATGGAAGTATATTTTCACCGTCTTACATTAAAACTTTCCTAATAGTAAAATAAAAGAGAACTTTCTTGACAAGCTGAAGTAAAACAAGAGAAATTAGAAAAGTAGTGGCGTCGATGGGTCCATGACATTGAAAGAGCATGCCGACTGTTGAGCAAGAAATCAACCTAATCTGCCCTTTCTTTCTTTAATTTCTTTTTTGGTCCGGTGTGGGGGACAGCTGATGCTTCACTATACACTCGTTTTCCGATGTCCAACGCCAACCAATAAAATTTTCTGCCCCATTGACGTAATGAATGGCTTGACTTAGTTGTTATGTATCTATATATCTACATGTGCCGTCCCACGTCGTTTGAGTTTCTGTATTGATAATTGCTTAAATTAGACTAGTGGATTTGGTTGTGTAAGAAAGTGAATTTTATACTTTTAAATATGAGGCAACCGATCATGGTTGTGTGCTAGAAAACAATGGGTAAATAATAACCGTATCCAGAAACCTCATTTGCAGTGGATTACACTTGGAATGTTCAACCTTTTATACTTACTTTTTTTTTTTTTAAAGAAGTTTGTTTTTAAATTTTTTACCTTTTGACAATCTGTGCAATCTAAAATTTATAATTTTGACAATTTACTTCCTAACCTTTTATATATGTATTATATTTTGTCTTTAGAATGTTTAATTTTAATAATTTACCTCAAAAACTTCTTGCATATGTATTATATTTTATTTAACTTTCCGGTAAATTAATGACAGAAAATTCACTTGCACCTCATATGGACATAAAATCTCCATGTTTGACCTTAAAGCACATCTTTCAAGTTCAGATTCTCAATTTTAATTGGAGTTAATGAAATGAGACATATCATAGTAATTTAAAAAATTGAGGACACATATTACTAGAGTAAAAGTTTGAGAAACAAATTGTGTGAAAGGCCGGAAAGTTTAGAAAGCAACAATGGGCTAAAATCCCTTCCCCCTTTTTTTTTTATGTCTTTTTTGAAATGAATGGCTTTATTACTAATTCTAATCGAGTTATTTCACATCCTGATCCTCGCTTAGGAGACGTTTGGTAAATATATTATATTTTGATTGTATTTAAATAAAATTTATTTTTTGAATGTTGTATTTGTTTGAAAAGTATTTGTTTTATATTTGAATGAAATGTGTGTTTGCTTAAAAAATATTTTAGAGTTGAAAAGTTGATGTGATTGGTAAAAGCAAAGATAAATAACAGAGTTGAAAAGTTGATATGATTGTTTTAGAAATGTTTTGAATAGTAATTGTTTTTGTAACACTATTGTAAAATTTATGTTTGGTGTAAAATTGTATTGCATTTGAGTAAAATTAAAATGCTATTTTTTTGCCAAACGACACCTTAGACCGGGAATATGACTCCATTTGTGGGGGAGCATGTATCGAGATATTTAAATGAAAATATTTAAATTATCATTTAAATATATATTTAAAAGTTAACAATTAAAAAAAATATTTAGATAAAAATATTTGAATTTATATTTAGATGATGAGGTGTTTAAAACTCGAGATAAAAATATATAAAAACTTAAAATTTGTTCAAGAAAAAAACAATATGCAATTTTTTTTTGATTTGTTTTGAAATTATATGTAATTTAAAAAAAAATATTTCATTCAAATTTGTATATATAAAATCATGAAATTTTAAAATTTAAGTTATAAAATTATAATATAAATTGTGAATAATAAAACTGTTGTTGACTTTTCAAAAAAGGCAAAAAAAAAAAAAAAATTCAAATTGGATCACGTAGATTGAGTATTTGAGATTAAAAAAAAAAAAAACACACATTTTTACAAGATCATATAGGTGGAATAGTTCTTATTTGTGAAAATAGTTGAAGTCCCTCTCATTATTTTTCGTTTACAACAGTCCAGGAATACTTTGCTTTGCTTTGATTATCTTTTTATTGTTCCCTATATGCGAACGAAGGGCTATTGTCGCTTGTTTGTGGTGATGCTCCGGATTTAGAATTACATTAACACTGAAGAAGAAGGATATTCTCTTTGTTGATCAAGGTAAATGTTTTAGGCTTTACTAGTTGGGCAACCTATTTCAGTACTAGTAACTAACTTTTACATATAGTCTCTCCGAAGCTGTCAAATGTCTTTTATCACCATCACTCGTTTAATCCTGATGATCAGAAGCTATATTTTTTGTCCCACATCTACGTGCTAATTAGGAAGAAATTGGACTTCTTTGTGTCCATCAAGAGACACTTATATATATTTGTTAATTTGTTAATTTTTATTATATTCTTATATGTTCTTGTGTGTGCGTGTGCGTGTGCGTGTGCATATATATATATTTATTCTGGAGCCAAGAACATATTTTGCTTGTGATTGCCTTTCCGATAAGCTTGAATTCTCACACATATAACATGTTTCTAACGATATTTTGTTGTTCTATTTTTGTTTCCTTAATTCTTTCTCCCCCCACTATCCAAACAGAACAACCTTTTCCTAATTTGAGTGATTAGAGACTAAAAAGTCTGTAAGTGGAAGCTGCAATAATCCAATCTCGACTAGAGATTAAATTATATAAATACATTCAAATATAAATATATAAAGAAGTGTAGCATGGGTAGTCTATGCAGCATATTAGTGCTTCATAGCTTATCTTCTGCTAATCTCATCCAACAAGATTGGGACAAGACCTAATTCTTAACACCAGAGTTCCAAGTTGGACAAACTGTTGTATCATTCCAAACTCATGAACTCAGGTTTGGATTACATATTTTATTTTCCAAAAGCACGTGCACGGCACATGCACCATGTTTGCTGTTCCAAGTTATAGCTTCTAAGGTAGAGGTCCCTGTTTGACTTAGAGAGCCTCTCTTTGAGTGCAAACAACAATATTATCCACTTTGAGAGTTAGTCCCAAAGGATGGAAAACTCGATTTCACCATCTTAGCCACAAAATTAAGAAACAAAATAAAATAAGAGAGGCAATTTTTTTTCTCAAAAAGTGCACCCACTAGTTATGTTATGCGCGTCATTAATCAATAAGAAAAAGAAAAAAAAAGTGATAAGGATTTTTAGACCAACCATCAACTAACACAATTTGCATTATCCAACACATGGGCATCGGCCACTGGGGCTACTTTGGTCCGTGACGCATGGTCGTATTGGCTGTATGGCACTTGGATTACAATAAGCACTCATTTATTTGATACACCATTTTCACATCATCAGCAGGAGCTGCTATATTTGTCACGCTATAGAAATTCTTAAATAATTTCATATGTGTATGTGTGTGTGTGTGGCCCATGTAAATCTCATGTGATTTTGGGGAGTTTCAGTAGCTATGGATGGGCATCAATGTTGAAACGTGGGAATGGCCCATGTACAACTTGAATTAGTTACCAAGAAAAATAAAAAACAATACTAGTAATAAATAATTGAAGATGCAAATGTGATGGTTTTAATCTCTAGGTCGAATATGCTTGAGTTTAGAAAATGATTCGAAAAGACAAGAAATGATAAGCTGTGCATTTTAATGTTGTTTGGAGAATTTAATTATCAGTTAGAGATTTGTAAGAGCAATGTCTCTCGATGTTGACTATGACAATCTCGAGTTAAATTTCCTTGAGTCCTAAAAAGTGGTAAGATAACAAGTTAAGAAATGATGAGTTTTGAATCCTACGTTATATAGTACAAGTTACTAGTGAAGGTTAAAAAGTAAGTATATTCTTTCATGATAGAATGACGTACTCTTTTAGGGTAAAACTTAAAAATGAAAGCGCAAGTTTAGTCTGTATGCATATCATGTGTGTTGTGGGTAATACAATAATGATGATACACCTGTTTAATCATTTATGCATGGGGTGGGGGTTAAGTCTTAAAAAGAGATGAACAAATAGGTTAATTTCAAAAATTGATTGTCAAACGTTACATGGATCAAGTTGAATCCCTAACATTTAAAACGTCTCGATAATAACAAATCAAATTTGGTCTCTAGCAAATATTTAAAACATCTAAAACTGACACCATCTATCTTGACATGAAAAGTTTTATTTAGAGTTGTCTTAAAATCGAGATGGAATAGATTACATGCCACCCATGCACCATGTAGTTAAGGGTAAAATAAAAAATTTCAGTGGTTGTCCATCCGAGTTTAATTGATTGAAATAAGTAATTTAATGTTGTTCACGTTTTGTTCTTAATCTGTTCTTTCAGTTTTTCCTCTAAATTTATGGTATAAAGTCCGTTAGGGAAAAGGCATTTACAGCCCACCTCAACTTCCAACTGTCCACTACAAATGACTATATTATTATTTTTTAAGTAGTCAGTTGATGAAAATACTTGATTTGTTACATCGATATCAGAATTATTTTTTGAAACGTTTTGAACATCAGATTTTTTTTGAAAGGGAAAATTAGTTTAAACTAAGAAAAAATTATAAATACCAATAACCATATACATGATCCTACACAACATGAGAGATCCCTTAACAAAGATTGAATCCACCAGTGGAATCAAATGACATTCAAGGAGGGAGATGTTTGCCTAGATCGAGTAACGGGAAAATTCCTCAACCAATCTAAATTCGAGCTCGCATATGGTTCTTTTAAAAATACCTCTACAATCGATGGATACTATCGATTGATTGAGAGCCATTACTAAGTAGCACAGAGGACATCATACGTAATTTTTATAGCTATAATGCCAACAGGACAACCAGCGCTGTAGTAGAGTAAACGACACTTGAGAGCAGGGAAACTACTTCTATTATTATAACACGAAATAAAACAAACATACCAAGGCAGAAAAGTCAATGCCTTTATTACATTGTGAAAACTAAAAACTAAAAAACTCAGAAAAATCTGACATATCTGCCAAAAAATATTGAGTCCTTCAACACTAGACAACAAAAATGTACAATAGATAAAACGTAGGGAGAAAATGGTACCAAAAGCATGAGTGAAGCTTCAATGCATGTGACTCACGTGCCACCATCGACAACTGGAATTCCCTACATGCGCCAGACTAACAAAATTGCCTTCCTCCCACAACCTAGCACTTGGAATTTCACCGGAACGCCACAATGGATGCATCCTAGATCTATGAAAGAAGGAGGTGATTCTCCTCCCCTTACCAAGATCCGTCACCGAAACTATCCCCTCCTTAGATAGTATGAAATCAAAGTCGATGACTTCTACAACCTTCCTTGCAAACTACAGAGGCTGGTACCCCGGCGAGATGCTGGACTGCCATCCTAAGCCTTACGTGAATGCCTCTCCTGCTATCTCTTTCTTAGACTCTTTTTTTCTAACCTCTAAGAGATTAGAGATTCCTTTTATGTTGTTTTGAACATCAGATATCAAAGTGAAATTAAGTGTAAAGTTCAAGGATTGTTTTTAAAATTAACCCTAAATTAGTATTCTATAGAAAATTTATACCACCGACATCTGATAGTTATTTAGTCAGAAGACATTAACATTATGCACCACTTTGGAGTCAAAAAATAACTTATGATCAAAATTATGGTAACATTTTTTAAATATCATATAGTAAACCAGGTGTACCATATTATCGTGATTTCATGGTACACTTATCCAATAAATATTTGACATTTTGATGTTTTTTACATGTCATTTTTTTATTTTATATTTCTCTTTCCTAATGTGTATTATCTTATTGTTAAATTTCTTAATAACCTTAAATAAAAGGATTAAATTGTGATTTTAAAAATGATCTAAAGGTAATTTCATGTTTGACTTTATTGTAAGATGTTGAGTTTGATACTCTCTATATCTTCAACTTCAAAAAAATCATAGAGATTTATTTTGTTATTAGTTTGTATTTCAAATTTTTTAAGTTAAGCTCTACAAAAAAATTTTATATAGAAATAAAACACGAATATGTTTTAATTGTTCTCTCTTAGTAAGGAAACGATGAAGGGGGAAAAAAAATCATTCATTCAACTTGTCATCAATATTATTATCATCAAGAGTTAGGATAAGAATTAATCACCTCAAAAAAACTTAAAGCATCTTGCTGAATAAAGACAATTAGATAAACAAACTATTGTCACTACAACAAAATAGGTTTTTAGAGACAACAAATGTCATTGCTAAAGATGTTTTAAACCCTATAAATTTTTTTTTTAAATTTTTGCAGGACCAGTTAATTGTCACTAAAGCTTTTAGCAATGACAAGTCGTCACTAATCTTGGCTTTAGTAATGACATATCGTCACTAAATGTTTTTTTTTTTTTTAGTAAAATTTAGTGCGAAATAATTCCTTACTATTTTATTTTTGCCAGCCAAACTTATAGTGACAACAATTCCAAAAAATTTTAAGTTGGAAAAATTGCGCCTTTTTCATGGACAATATTATAAACTTATTATTAGCGACTACACTTCATCGGTAAAAGTACTTAAAAAATTTTAGGCAGAAAAAAATCACATCTTTTTATTAAGCGTTTTAAAAACTTTTTGTAACAACAATGTCATTGCTAAAAGTTCTTGAAAATTTAGAAGGCAAAAACTGTGCCTTTTTTTGACGGGCTTTTTTGAAATCATTTTTAGCGATGACAATGTCATCGCTAATGGTCTAGTTGTCGCTAAAAATGTGTGTTGTTTATTCACCGACTCTATTTGACCCTTCTTCTTCCACTTCGTTTTCCCCTTCTCTGTTCTCCCACACTATCCACCACTTTCGCCATCACCACCACTCGCAGCCACCATTAGCCCTCTGCCCTTCACCGCTGCCATCAACATCCACCACCATCAGCCCCTTGTTTTCCTTCTTTCATCTTCTTCTTTTTTCTCCCCTTCTCCATTCTCCCATCATCCACCCTCTTGGCTACCCCTCCACCACCCCTCATTTTCCTTCTTTCTTTTTTTTTCTTCTTTATTTTCTCCCTCATTCTTCTTCTTCTTCTTCTTTTTTTCTTCTTCTTTCTCCTACAATCCCCTTTGTTTTCCCCCCACCCCCACTCGAGCCTCGCTTTCTACCACGACCACAACTCTACCCTCCACTGCCACCACCCCCTTTATTTTTTTTCCTTTACCTTCCTCCTTCCTCCACCAGCCTCCTCTACCCCATCACCCCCTTATTTTTCTTCTTCTTCTATTTCCAACAATCTCTTCCACTACCAGTACCCCTTTCCTTATCATCCTCCTCCTCCTTCTATAATTGTTCATTTAGATATTTATTTTTTAACAAAAAATTGACTTTTATCGACTACATTTTTAAAAAATTATGTCACTATTTGTTTAATTCAAAAAATTAAATATTATTTTTTAAAATAATATAAACAACTTTTAGCAATGATATTTTCAAAAAAAGTCGTCGTTAAAACTATTCACTTACATCACTTGTCTGTAAGTGATGATTTTGTAGTGACAGTTTCTTTTATATTATGTCGTCACTAAAGAGCTCAATAATAGTCATGACACAAATGTAATTGCTAATAAACTTCTAGTGATGGAGTTGTTGCAACGTCATTGTAAAAAATTTTTTAACAATGACTTTGCGTCTAAAAACTTGTTTTGTTGTGGTGTATGCTAAAAAATGAAAAAGGAAAAATAAAATTGATCCTATATATGTTATTGAACAATATGATCTAGTAATTATTATAGTAAAATCAAGAAAAACTATAGGGACGTTTGGATAACTACGTTCGCATTGTATATGAATGCAATGTATTGAATATAATATGTGTTTAGATAAAAAGTATTTGTATTGCATTAAAATGCAATATTTTTTTAGATGAAAAGTATTTGAATTATATTATATGTGATGTGATTAATAAAAGTAGGGAGGAAAAAAAAAAAGAAAAAAAGAGAGTATATGATGCGATTAGTAAAAATAGTAGAAAAAATAGAATGATAAATAGTAATTATATTATATTTTAATTATAATATGATTGGTGTTTGAATGTAATACTTTTATATTTGAATAAAAATTATATTACATTTAAATATAATATGAATGAAAGGCAATAAACAAACAGAATCTAATGTTAATTGACATAGCTATTTGACTATATACATACATATAAATATCACCTAAATTTAGCTTGATATGTTAGATGTCGGTTTTAGAAAAATGACGTGGATTGTAAGGTAAAAAAAATTTGACATCGCTTTGTAAAAAATGACGTTAAATGCTTTTTAAATGGGCACCTTAGAAGTCGCTTTAGGAAAAATGATGTCATATTAGTGATATTTAATTTTTTTACTAATATCAAAATTATTATAAATATCTTATCCCAACCTTTTATCTTAATTAATTAAATTTAAATTAATATCTTCCTAATTTTTTTAAAAAAACAATTTCCTCATTTAAACAAATAAATGAGCAGGAAAAAAAATAAAGTAATTCTCATTATATGTCAAGCATTTATTGAAGAAAACGAAAATATGACCATTTAATTTTATAGAACTAAAATGGAGTTTGGAAAAAAAAAAAAAATCACAGGCAAAAATTAAATATATGAATACATTCTTTTAAGTTTCAAAGAATTATCCAGGTTATTTTGTTTTTCAAGGTACAATACCATATTATTACTATTTTGTGTTTGAAGCTTCTCAAAATGTCCTTTTAAGTCTATTGTTTGATAGACTTTTGGGCTGTGCACGGGAAGGGCTTAAGATAGGTATGATCTTCTCAATTGAAGAAGGAAAACAAGGAATATTTTCCTCATTGGCTTCCTCAATTTCTACTTTAATATCTTCACCTGATCTCAGCCTTGCAATTTCTTTCCCATTCTCTTCATCAAGCTCTAATAATTTCTTAAAAAAACGAGGAAGATGATATTTATTGGCTAAATCTACGACTCTATATTTTATTAATTCTATATTATGTTTCATTATTTATTCATCATATATATTTCACTTGATATTATAATATTTCTTTTAATTTAATGCTTATTATTCATTTAATTTTATAAAAATAAGTGTTTGTTTGGAGAAAAAATTTCATTTTAATTTTACTCAAATACAATATAATTTTACACCAAACACAAATTTTGTAACAATGCTACGAAAATAATTACTATTTAAAATATTTTTAAAACAATCTCATCAACTTTTTAACTCTAATATTTATCTTTATTTTTACCAATCACATGAACTTTTCAACTCTAAAATACTTTTTATCCAAATATATATTTCATTCAAATACAAAACAAATACTTTTCAATCAAGTACAATATTTAAAAATTAAATTTTATTCAAATACAATCAAAATATAATGCGTTTATTAAATCCTCCCTAACTTTTATATTCGTATATAAAATTACATTTTATATAAAAATTATTGTAGAATTATAGAAGCAGATTCCACACGTCGAAAATGAACATGACATGACTTGACTGTCAACTTCAAGCCATTTTTCTTGGTTAGCTGAAAAAGGTAAAGTCATTGTCAAAGATATACTACGCATTACCATTGAAATATGGGCTACATCTCTAAGCCCAGTCCATTCCCGAAGAACATCCTAATAATAATTACAATGTGATTAATTGTACATGTTGCACTCTCTTTTCCAGGAAAAAAAAAAAGCACCTATTTCACCAATATTATTAAGATTTAGCAGGGTATTTTTATAAAATTAGCCACATCATTAATATTAAATTATAAAAAAAAATATCGTAATATTAAATTAAATTGATATAATGATTAAACTGTAAAATGTAATTTGAAATATAAAATTGAATATTTAATCATATGATTATATTAAAAAAAAATCAGATTTCAGTTTCACTTCTATAAATACCCCATGTTTCTTGCATTTTGATGGCCTCTTTCGCATGGACTCGTTTGGATTGCTGATAGTTAAGGCTTTGTTTGATTAATTAGTTTCATTGCATAATTTAAATAGAAAATTATTATTTGAAAGAAAACAATGATAAAAAAAAAAGTTTGAATTTCATGAACAAGGTATTAACGCATTAATATATCAAAATATTCAGGCCTGGTTCTTTTACCACGCCCGCGGCCTCTCTTTTTAACCTGTATAGAGGAGTTCGATTTTGGAACATAACATTTTGGAAGAATAGTGGAATTAGTTGGTCGTGAGTTTAGCAACCTGCACAGGTTTTTTTTTTTTTTTTTGGCCTTTAATTGTAAATACATGTAATTTCTTTAAAGCGGCGTTTCAAGTAAAAATGTCTAGCTCTTCGTAAAAAAAAAAAAAAAGGGTAAAATGGCTAGCTTATTTGAGTTATTTAGCGTTTACAAAGGACTCTAATATTTGAGACTGATTTTCTTTTTGAATTTAATGATGGGGATTTAAATTCTACGGTGTGAAATTACAAATAATCTATATTCACAATTACAATATTTGACATTGATTTAATCCACTAAATTAAAAGAGTAGAGAGCTAATCATGAGATTTTTAACATATGAATTTCAAGATGGAATCTCACGTTGATCTCTATTTGTTGATTAGGTAAATTTTTTTTACGAATATTTTGATTTGGTAATTTGAATCATAGCCGAATCTTTTTGATGGTCACAAATCCCATGATTTTTGGCAGTTTTTATAATCATAATAAAAGACTTTTAAACAACCATTTTTGAAGGAAAATATAAATTTTTATCATAAAAATTAAAGTCAATAAAAAAACCATGACTCATAGTGACACAAAAATTTAATTTGTCATTACCTCAAAAAAAAAAAAAAAAAAAAGAGAGAGAGAGGGAGAAAGTGATAAGCACCCCGTTGCTTAAAATTGGGGATTCTCTCAAACTTTCTAAATACTAAAGTTTCCTTTTTGTAAGAATCTCGCTTTTATCTCCATTTGAAGATGGAATCACACTTTGACCTCTATTTTTTGATTTGGTAATTTTTTTAATGAATATTTTGATTTGGTAATTTGAATCATAGCCGAATCTTTTTTATGGTCTCAAATCCCATGATTTTTGGCGGTTTTTATAATCATAATAAGAGGAATTTAAAAAATCATTTTTGAGGGAAAATATAAATTTTTATCATAAAAAAAAGCCAATAAAAAAATCATGACAGACAGTGAAACAAAAATTTTATTTGTCATTACCTTAAAAAAAAAGTGATAAGCACACTGTTATTTAAATTTAGGGTTTCTCTTTCTCTTTCTTTCAAATTTCTTAAATACTAGAGTTTCCCCTTGCATAGGACTCTCGTTGTCACCGTCGTTGAAGAGGACTCAACCTGAACACTTCAATGTGACATTGCTAGTGTCCTAATCTGATGATGTCATGATTGGCAAGAATGATCGATGGTTCGATGATAGACAATCCTACGAGACATTGGTGATCGATAGTTAGTGGCAATCTTATACCTTTAATCGAGCCTGATTGATGTCCTCCAAGTTGCAGTGAGCGGCAGAGTAGTTGTATTTGTGTTTGTGTTTTACTCGAGTTGTTCTTCAGTGGTATCAGTGTGTTAGTTTTGTTAGTAATAAGGCTAAGTGGAGTTTGTTGCAGCCTCTGTGATGTGAGTAATTATCTCTTGATCAATTGGAATATTCCATCAATTGTACATGTGTTTTTAAAAAGTGTTATGTACATGTTTGATTATAGGATTATTGAGAAATTTAATGAATTTTCCCATTTTTTCCTTCTCACTGACCTTCATCAGATTTTACTGTTTTAGTCAATGATTGTGTCTTTCATACCACGAGGTTGCTTCATCTTTAGTATTAGTATTTCTATACTTTTTAATTTAAATGATAATTCCCCTTTTCAAAAAAAAAAAAAAAAGTCATAGGATTAAATAAATTAACTAGGACAACAAGATAAGTTTATTTTTGTGGAACCTGTATACATGATTTTAGTATCAATTAATGCTCTATGTGGTTTTCTCATAAAATATCATAAGCAGAAAGGGAAAAAAATATTAGAGATATCAACTCTAATCCTAACTTTTAAGTATTAATTTATATAACATATGAATAGTTATTATTTTATTGGTAAGGATTTAAAATATTATTATATCAATTGATTGTATTTATCAACGAAAACATGACTAGTGAGTAGGTACTTAAGAAATTAGTATTCACGTTAATGTTTCTAACATTATTTAAAAAAATGACAATACAAATGAAAGATGTTTTTATCAGTTAATTAACAAGTACCTATAGACGAATTAAAAATGATTTTGTTCGTGTTAAATTAAAAAAAACTGAAAACTTGGGTCACAAACAAAGTTCTAGTAATTCTCTGATCTGTATGTAGTAACTATTTTAACAATAATCAGACAATAAACGACGGAAACGTTGCACAAAAACCAGTTCTAGTAGTTGATGTATGACAGTTTAAACACCCTGATCAAATATATATATATATATAGGTTGCATGTACATGGACATATATATAGGTTACACATGACAGTTTCTCTGATCAATATATGACAGTTTAAACCAGTTCTAGAAGGTAATGCCACGGGGCCGTCGGCCAAGGATGGTTCTCCATCAGTATAATGGGCATGAGGCTTGGCTTTGACTCCCACATCAGCCATCTAGATTTGTAGGTCAAACCATACAGGGCCTCTCCACCGTTGGATGAGTGATGTGCGGTGAAGATCTTTTTTGCGGACTAACGATCTCATAATGCGCTCGATGTTGGGAATATTAGGATATGTTGAGTCAGAAATATGGGTAGTATTTGTGACAAAGTGAGAATGCCTCCGTGGGAGTGAATAATATCGGCAATACGGAGTTCCACAGCGCATTTCAGTGCCATAGAGTTCACAAAGCTAAAAAGGTGTTGCCAAATCTCTGCTTGGCTTCTTAGCATTTCGTTCGCTTCTACTCCTTCCACTAACCTCTCTCTCTCTCTCTCGCACAAAAATGTATATGGAAAATTAAAGTGTGTGCGTTAGCTAAATATATACATACATACATACATATATCTATATATGTATATATACTTGAGAGGAACGTGGGGGCAGAGTTGTCATGCATGGTTGATCGAGGGGGACTTTCGTCTTTTTTTTTTTTAATATCAATTTTACTTTTAAAAACTTTACATTTGTCCGCTTTTGTCCAACTAAAATACAAATATCCCCATATAAGTTTTTTAACAACATTTTTCTTTAGTATACGTTCATATTGAAACAATATAACTCAGGATTATGTTTTTATAAAAGTCATTGAACATGTTTTTTTCGCTTGAACCATTTAATTACATGTGTTGACTGTAATAGGAACGATATGACTGGATTCATTGGTAACTTTTTGGGCTGCCATACTTTGGATTACATGAAAAACGTGGGGAGATGCTAGCTTTAGTTCGTCGTGTCCAAATGGATATATCGTCTAACTTTAAAGGTAAAGCCAAAGATTTTATATTTCTTTTGGAATTATTAATTAGCTATAAGGAAAGGGCATCAATTAGGTAGCACTGATTAGAAGAATTACTAATTAATTAATCAAGAGGAAATCTCTGTGCTAGATTCAATTCAATAATCTTATGCACTAGGTGATCTTTGGCGGGCATGGTTATTTGTCGTATGATCTATTCATTATTATTTTCAATTCTTTCATGAAAAATGGATACCCTTAAGCTTAATAAACAGGTTTCTCTGATCAAATATATATAGGCTACATATACATGGAAATATATTTGATTGAATATACAAGGAAATGCGCGCGTGGATAATCTTTCTTCTGTTTATATTTCAAATTTTGACCGGCACAAAAATTATATATATATAAGCATAAATTGCTCATATGGTTCGTAATCTATTCATAAAGTTACGATTTGGTCTCCCAACATTTTTTTAGTTAAAAGGCCTCAAAACTATTTAAAAGAATGCGATTTGGTTCTTTTTACCAAAAAAAATAAAATAAATTTAATAAAAAAATATCATGTGAATTGCACATTAATTATTTACTATTTAAGAGTAATTAAGAAAAAAATTTACATGATTCAATTTATATGTATCATATATGTTATATATTTCATCTAATTTTAACTTTTTTTTTTTTGGTTAAAAAGAACCAAATTGCATCCTTCTAAAGGCTTTAGGGACCTTTTAGCTTAAAAAAGATTAGAAACCAAATCACAAAATTTACAATTATTGTAATTTATGTATTGTGTCACTCATCCCACAACATCCCTATTCCATAAAAATTCCGACAGCATCTCCCTTTAATTCTCCTAAGTATGCTATTATATGCACAACCGAAGAACAAAGAAAGACGTACTGAAACCTCTTCTAAAGGTGCGAGCAAAGTAGAATGACAAAAACATAAAGACGTACTAAAACACTACTAAAGGCTCATGGTTCTGGTTTATATCCAGTAATTTTTTTTTTGTGTGATAACATAAATAAGTCGAAACTCATCGCAAATAAATACAAAAACGACATCGTTTGATCCCAGCTCATTAATACTACTGTGTTAATATTCAAAGATTATTCTGGTACAAATTCTGAAACATTTTTTGTGATGACATTTTTTTATGTTGTAACAAATACTTTTTTGTAAACCGTCAAATAATCCATCATTTTTTTGGTCAAAATTTAAATTTTAAATTCATTTATAATGATATGTCATCACAATTAATACCATAATAAATGGTTTTGAATAGTCAATGCTAACTGGAATCAACCCATATTTGCAATGACATTGGCTCAAATTAAATTTGAGTCATGTTCATTTTGGTCATCGCCAATATGTATGAACATAGTAGTAAGCATTTACGATGACATGTCATCGTAAATAGTTGACCTCATATGATGACATGTCGTTCCAATTATTTAATGTAATGATATATCTGATATTAAAAAATGATAGTTATTTATAATAATATGTTATTGTAAATAATCATTTATTAATGATGACCTTATTCATTACTAATAAATTCATTGCTAAAACCATTTTTGTAGTAATGAAATTTAGGCTCAATCTGATATATATGCTATAATGACTTTTAAAAAGATTCTGAAAACCATTTTAGATGCTGTTTTCCCATCTATCTCTACATTTTCCCAGAGTTACATCTAAACGTAAATTTAAATATTTCTGTTCAAATATTTTGTTTGGAATGTTAATATCTAACTTTAAGTCAGATAAAAGATCAAATGTTTTTCATTCAAATATTTTCATTTTGAATGTTTCTAATCGACTACTTTCCCAAAGAAACCCAAGTTATTTGTAGTAATATCATTATCTTGCACTTTCTTGCTACTTGTCAATATCCTGGCGTTTTTCAGTTTTTGGTTGTTTAAGAATTTGTTGTGGTCTAAACTTTCAAGACTTGTAGTGTTGCCTTTAATATTCTGTATGTTCTAAATTTGTTGTTTTCCTAAAAAATTAAAATAAAAAAAAACTGTGTTGCCGTTTCTAACTTCGTTCGTTATACATATAGCCAATTTTAGGATATGGTAAAGTTCAGGTTTTAAACTAATGAAAAAAAAAAAATAGCAGTTTTCTTTTTGAAAAAATTGGAAATGCAAGTGTAATGTCGAAGTTGCCTTGAGCGCGCCGCAACCAAGTGCAACCATCGTGATAGAAAACCCAAATCGCCGGAGCTGATAACGTTTCCGGTTTGGAGAAGATAGACAACGTAGAGATCATTGGCGAAATCAGAACGAGATTGCGTCAAGATCAGTGTGATCGACAGGTCTCCTTTTTGCTTTCTTCAAATGGTAATCTTCGCGATTTCGGCAAAGATGATCAGAATCGTGACGACACCAATTTTTTGGGCCACAAGCTACGCGACGATATCACCTGAGTTTGCAAATCCTCGTGAGATGAATGGGAATGCATGTAATGAAAGGTTGAGCTAAGATCATCTTTAATGTATTTGTATATATTAATAGTAAATTTATTATAAAATAGTATGAAAAATAGTATTATTTTACTTTACACTCTAATGTATTATTCTATTTCTAATGCAATTTCTACTTTTTCTTATATTATTGTGTTTTATAGGTTGTAAAAATGAACTTTTAGTATTTAATTAAATAAAAATATTGTAAAAATTATATGAGATAATAACCAATAAGAATTAAAAGTGAAATTTTTAGCATTGTCTATAATTTGTGGTAAATTTATTACAAAGTTTAATAAATGACAAATTTAATATGAAAAATAACATTATATTAAAGAGCACTTTTTAAATTTTAAATGCTAAAATTTAGTAATGACACATTAATTTGATGTTATATTGAAAATACTCTAACACGATACATCAATCGTCTACTCAATACCCTTATATGAGTCCAAAATCACTACACAAAACAAACTTGGAAATTTATTACTTTAGACAAAAATGATTAACAAACATTTCATGTTTTGTTTTTAAAAATTTATTTTCCTATTAGTTTATTATATTATTATGCTAAAATCCTCAAAATAGCATAATAAATTCGATACATATATTATTGAAAAATTTAACAATTATGTTTGCAAAAAAAAAAAACTATTTAACAAAATTAACACATATGTGCTTTACATGTGCTTTTACGGTGATTTAAACTAACGTGTGTGTGTATATATATAAGAGTATTTAGTAGTATTCAAATATTTATTTACTAATGATTATCATTTTTTTGGTCATATATTGATTGGATGGTTGAAATAAATTAAGTAGTTCATTAAAAAATATAGTGATAATTAATAAATATGCAATCTGTTTTAATTTGTCGACATGACCTTTTAATTAGTGTGTGTATATATATATACATATAAATATATATATTTTTTAAGTTGGGGCTCTAAACCGCAGGCGTACATTGTCGTCGTCGTTGCATGTAGGGTACCTATTGTTTCGTCCACAATTAAATGATATCCAAATAAAATTTCGTCGACTTTCTGTTTGAATCTTTTGGTGTTGTATACGATAAGAATGAATGATTTTGTAATGAGAATTTAAATTAAATACGTAATTTTTTTTAATTTCACTTGTTACGTGACTCTAGGAGACTTGTTTAGAATTAGCATTCTATTCAAATTCAGCTTTTGATTGTATGTATAGTTATCTCACATCAATAGAAAGACTGTGTAATTCATTCTTTTTCAAACTGTGTAATTCATTGTTTTTCAATTTCTCTAAATCTCATATTGTTTCAGAACGTTTTTCGCTACTAGCTGAAAAATAATAGCGCCACCGCCCTTTTTCCACCGTCGTGCCCTTGTGCCCTCTACTCAAGCCGCTCCCCTACACCGCCTTCCTTCACCACTACGCTCTTTACTCCTCCCATTCAAGTCGCACCCCTTCGCCGATTCCAGTCGTGCCATAACACGTCTCCCTTCCTTTCATCATGGATTTCATTGCTTCTGCAATAACGGCCACGTCCTCTTCCACCGTAATTAAGACGTCGGTTTGCAATTGTAGGAGTACGTATCCCTGCTGAAAAAACAATTTACATTAGTTTCTGAAGATGGTTTGAAGAGTGACAACATGATGCCTGGCTTTTTTGTTGGGCCTTAGTTGAACTCTTTTTATTTTTTATTTTTTTTGTCTTCATATAATACCTATAAGAAATTATTGACACCTCATCCTTTTATTTAGACACCTTTTTAAAAAATATATATATTAATTTCACTTATACCCTCGTACCTATACGATTTAAATTTTCTCTGGAAGGAGGGTATTAATTGTCTCAATGTGGTGGAAGCTTCTGAAGATGGTTTGAAGAGTGACTACATGATGCCTGGCTTTTTTGTTGGGCTTTAGTTGAACTCTTTTTTTTTTTTTTTATATATATATATTTTTGTCTTCATATAATACCTATAATATTGACGCCTCATCCTTTTATTTAGACACCTTTTTTAAAATATATATATATATGTTAATTTCACTTATACCCTCGTACCTATACGACTTAAATTTTCTCTGGAAGGCGGGTATTAATTGTCTTAATGTGGTGGAAGCTTTTAATAGTGTGAGGGTCATCATCTCATCGTCTCCTCAATTTGGCTCTTGGAAGTTGGTCTTTTGTAATGATTCCTTGTTGACGAATCCTTGTTAACGAATCAATACTTTTCTATATATATAACTCATTTTCGGCACAAACTATGTTTTCCAATTCGTTAGGGGAAAAAAAAAAGTTGTAGTAGTTGTTGTTGTACTCGGATAAAATTTGGGTGAAGATGGGAAGTAAAGAGGGTAACGATTGGGACGAAGAGATGTCTTGAGTGTGGAGGAGGGGATGCGCCAGTTTTTTTTTTTTTCGAATGTGGACATTTGTTCAATTAATTAACAATTAGTCGTATCGACATTTATAATTTTCACGATATAATTGGGAACTCCTAAACAATCTTTCAACTAAAGTAGTAGCAAGTTGCACTAGTTTTTAGACTATTAAGGTTATAAATGACGAGGAACATGGCAACTTGAACCACCACCACCAGGCTGCTAATTTAAGGAATCATGTCAAATAATTTCCCCTACCATATTGGACACCTTTTTTCTTTTGAAAAAAAATAAATTTCCCAGTACAAACATCTTTTTGTTTACTTGAGCCACCACCTAGTGAAAATTGGAATATTCTCGCCATTACGTGTGCCAATTCATCAAGTGGTCAAATCCTCCAAATTATAAAAGGTTTTAAAAAATTATAATATATACTAATATTACGCTTATTATCATAGTTGAATCCGTAGAAAATACAAGTGCTGCACAAACTGAACGTACCTTACACTTGCTTAACGACACAATGAACATGAATGTCAATGCTACGCTCTACCCAGCGCAAGCTGTTAAAGCAAACAATTTAAGTACTTATAGTGAACAAACTAGTCTTTGATAATCTTTGAGGTGTTTTTCTATTTTTATTTTCATTTTAGGTAGGAGATTTAAAATTTGCATCTTATAATAGGGTTATTTATAAAAATTACTATTAAATTATGTCTCCATTCATATAAATCTAAATTTAACAGGAGCAAAGATTTTGAGTGATGACATATCTATTTAAAATGCCAAATAATTAATATAAAGCTTAAATGAATAAAAAATAAACTCAAAAGGAAACATCTTTAGGAACTCGTAAATAACAACCTATTTTTAATTAAAATTAAAAAAAAAAAAAAAACTGGACGGCGATGACTCAAGTGGCTTCTCCATATTGCACATGACGACAATATACATCTATGCTTATTTTTATAAGGATTAGAGTACAAGTGCATGTATAACTAAAGTAACAGATTAAAACCATAAGGGAGTAGTTGAATAAAAAGTGAACTCCCTCTTTCGACCTATGGTATACATTTGGAATCTCAAAATTTATAGTCTTTTAAAGAATATATATTAAAATTAAGAAAGGTCATAAAGTGTCGGGGGAAATTTTTTACTTAGATCAAGATCAAGATCACAATACGTGTCAACCAAAATGAAGCTGATTCCAGCTTAGACCGGCAGGGTTGAAAAGCTCGAGAAGATTAAAAACTTGAGAGATGCTCCGTCGAGGTTTGACCCAATCCTCACGATCCAGACATCACAAGGACCCTTTAAGGGAGACCTTATGTTTAAAAGATTTACAAAACTGGACAGACCCACAAAGTCATGCAGGGCTAAAGAAATCAAGACAAGTGTCTAGCGGCATTCACAGGAAACGAAGGAAATTCCTTCGTATATTTTTCTATAAAGTGAAATCACTTGAGATTTTAAAACCGTAACCAACTAATTAATGGTGTGTCTCAATCACAGAAGTGCATCAAAATCCCAGTGATTGATCTAATCATATATAAAAAGAGAGTTTGGCTCTATAATGAAGGTACTTCTATTCATTTTTATGGAAACTTCTCTTTTCTTGTATAAAAATTATCTTGATTTAATTATTGGGGTGCCTTCTGCCTGTACGCTTCCGGCGCCCCTCAATGACGAGGAAAGGAGGAGCACGATGTAAACCGATGAAGAAAGTAGAAAGATATTGATGTGCAGAAAACCGTTTCAAGATAAAGCGTGCAAAATGAATATTAAATACGTCTACTAATAATAAGATAAACTAGATGATCTATGCTGAACCGCGACATGGAAACCAACCTAAAACGTAGTTAAATTCTAATGACCGGACTGTTTAATAATTAATTTAACTCACAGGGGTTATATTTTTTTAGTCTCATGCGTTGGTTTAAAATTTTAAAGCAATTATAAGCATAAGGTACCACGTACAAATATAGTCAAATTACAATTATTATTATTATTTTTTTTTCCAAGCAATGCAGATGCTCCTGTCGAGATGCATGTGGCATCTTCTATAAGGTTAAGGATTTTGTATCCAGACGGAATTTTGAGACGATATATATAAGGATACCCTACCACCTTCATCACTTGACACCAACACACATCAACCCTGTTTTGCTAATTTATGCAACAAATTATGGCCGCTGAATGACGGATATTTTTATGCATGGTACTGAAGTAGTCTTCACGTGAACCATCATTGATCTGAAATTCTTTTTTTGCCCCATTAATTCTTAACCCCTTATGTCAACTAGCTGTAGGCCCCATTTCAGGCTTGGATTGTATTTTGTTGAAAATAATGCAGATGTACCTTCTTGTTAATTCGAACGAACATTTTATTAATTCTTTGCCTGGAATTGTTATGGTCTTTAATTTTCACTGCATGCAGTTCTCTCTCTCTCTCTTCTCGCACATTGAAAACATATTTTGTTCAATATCCCTTTATTAATTGGGGTGCCAATTGAATAGCCTTTGTTAAAAATTAAGTAGTGGAGAACTCTTAAAAAACATACGTGTCCCATGATACAGAGCATCCCATTTAAGGAAACAAAGAAACAACGAAGCATATTATTCATCGACAACAAAGCAATTATAGCAGCTCGATCGTCATGAATCAGGTGGACCAGATAATCCACTCAGGAGGTGGTCACTGTGGATATGCCTCAATGATTGACGTTAAGGCAGGAATTTTGATGACTTTGTAGCTAGGGAAACCGCCTTCTTTCAGTATCTTTTTCCACTCCTCCTCAGTTCTCTCCTTTCCTCCTGATGTATGTGCAATCATCACAAGGTCCATCGCCAAACCAGTTTCGTCGAACAGTCCTTTTCCTTCTGGCTCCAAAACTATGTCCACTATGATCACTTTCCCGCCCATCTCCGGTATTGCTTTGCGGCAGTTTTTCAAGATCTTCACACAATCTTCATCGCTCCAGTCATGCATTATCCACTGCAATATATGGAATGGATATATGTACAAAACAAAAACGAGTATTAGCATTTAAATATAATTTTCTTTAAGCAAACATTAACATATGGATCTATACGTTTGTCACATATGCATGTGTAAATATGTAGAAACACACAAATATATATGTGTGTTTATGTATTTGTTCTGTCGGCTAGTTCCGCATATGACATCCAAAGTTAATTCTTTCATCCGAAAAATAATAAAAAAATTGTTTAAGTTTTAGCATCAAAATAAAAATAAAAAATAAAAAGAAGAGCGGACAAAAGTTATAGTGAGTAAGCTTGCCTTCATGAAAACTGCGTCAGCATTAGGAACACTCTCAAACATGTCACCTCCAACGTGCGACACTCCGGGATGCACCGGAGCTTTGGCAACCACATGAGGCAGATCAAAGTTGATGCCCTTAATGTGCGGACAGGATTTAACGATCGCTGCGACGGCGCCACCAGTCCTCCCTCCGACATCCACCAACGACTCCACACTTCCGAGCCCGCCTTTGTACGCCGCGACCACCGCCTTCAGCACGATCCGGGATGCACACTCCATACCCTCATTGAGCGTCTTGTTGAACTCGACGTTCTCGGTCACGAAGTCCCATATATCAGGGCCGTGGGCCTTCTCGAAGGCGAGCCCGCCTTCTCTGATGCACTGGCCGAAGCAGTGCCACGGAGCCATCAGCCACGGGTGGTTCTCCATCAGCAGCATCGGTGCCAGAGTCAGTTGATCATCATCACCACCCGACGCGTCTTGCAGGAGCCATCTCGACAAGTGCGTCAGGTCGTATAGAGTAGTGCCGTCCCCGTAGCCGTCTGATGGGCAATGTGCGGCGAAGATGTTGCGGCGGACCAGCAGCCTCATGATGCGGGCGAGGCAGGAGATGTCGGGAGAGGAAGCGTCGGGAATGGCGGCGGCGATTTGGGACAAACTCATCGGGCCTCCGTGGGAATTGATGATGTCGGGAATTCGGAGCTCGACTGCGCATTTCACCGCCATGGAATCCGCGAAGCTGAACATGTACCTCCATATCTCCGCTTGGCCTCTCAGACTAATTTCCTCGGCTGATTCCATAATCCAAGAATGTTCTTAATTTTCTCTAAGCGGAGTTTCTCTATTTTCTAAGTCTGTTTTTCTCTTGCATATTGTACGCATATATGTGTGTGTGTGTATATAAATATAGAGGTGATCAGCATTAAGTGTGGGAGGTTCTTTGTCTTAATTGTGTTAAAACTCTTTAGCCAAAATATATATATATATTAAAACTTTTTTTTTTGTTAGGTCACAGGACTCTGTCGATAATGCAATACTGACATCTAGTTGAAAATGAGTAGGACAAAGATCAGGAGATGGGATTTATATAATTGTCTAGTTGAGAATGAGTCAGAAAATACGAGAAATATGGTTATTAATAACCAAGAAGATGTGTCAATTTCTGTTAAATTAGTAATAAAAGTACCGAAGTGTACTTATTTAAGCAAAAAGTAGATCTAAAAAGAGCTACAACTAGTTACCAACTTTCGCTTGCATCCGCTGTCGGCATTGTATAGCCACTACCGTCTACTGATGAGAATGCATGTTAACAAGTTGCATTTTATAGGTCTTGATCAATATATACCGATCAGATAAATTTAAATATAGAAGTGTATCGCCTCCCTACATGTAGTGAGGGACTTTAATTAGGTATGAGATATCCAAACTTTTTTTTTTTTTTACATACACTCTAATGTTGTTTTTGCGATTCATATTGTTATTATGTTGTTGTTCTCTAAAATTTTACTTGATACATGATCTTGTAATTTTTTAATAGAAAATTCCTCTGAATTACGCCTCTGTTTTCATTTTTCTCTACAAATTTTCAAAAGCCTGAAACAGTTCAAAGATTCTTATGTCCATTCCATTTATAAACTTAATAGATTTACTGATATGGAAATTAAAAATTAATCTAAGATTTTCAAAATATAAAACCAAATTATTAAAAAATATATTAATGAAATACAAATTAACCTTAACAGAAGACAACGATATTAAAAATACAAAATCAATATCTCTCTCTCTCTCGCTCTCTGATCCTCACACAACATCTCCAGCCATCACAACCTTTTGAATTTTTGGCTTCTTCAACCTGAAAACATCCTATTTCAAATTTTTGGTGACTAATCAATTACTTGTTTGGAATTTAAGCATTGGGCTCATCTTCATCACACTCAAATACTTTTTTTTTTCAATAAAAAATTACGTTTCAAAAAAGAAAATCCAGACATTAAACTTAGCATCAGACGTTTAGGATTAGAGGCCGTTGGGATTGGAGGAGAGGGGAGCATCAGAAGCGGCATGGACAAAGAGGCAATTATGGGGTGGCTTGCCACATGGGTGACTCGCGCAAAGGGTTGGCGGTGCTACGGGGTGTGCTTTGTGGCCTGGAAGGGTGGAGAGTCGCAGTGGATAGGGCAGCGATGGCTGGGACATCACTTTGCAATAAAAATCTGAAATAGAATTTTGAGATTAGAATTGGTTAACTTTTTTAATATTAATTATAAATTTTATTAACTTTTTGAAAAAAGACAAAGGGAGCATTTGGTATAATAATTACATTTTAATTATATTCAAACGCAATGTAATTTTATGTAAATTTTATATTTAAATACAATTCTTTTCAACAGTACTATGAAAACAATTACTATTTAAAAATTTTTTAAAACAATCACATCAACTTTTTAATTTCACTATTTATCTCTATTTTTACTAATCATATCAACTTCAAAATACTTTTCATCTAAACACACATTTAATCCAAATACAAAACAAATACTTTTCAATCAAATATAACACTCAAAAAACAAATTTCATTCAAATACAATCAAAATACAATCCGTTTACCAAATGCCCCAAAAAATTTTCCTGAAAACTTTAGTTTGAACAATATGTACAAACGCTCCATTAGTAGTTTGGAACGTATAATGTTTGTGTTTTTTTTTTTTTTTTTTATTTGTACTCGCTAATGTCCACACTTAATCATAATCTATAAAATAATATAATTTCACTTTAATTAAATTACATTAAAATCCATTTAACATGCACTTTATTTCCGCTCAAAAACTATAAATAGAAATAATATTTTTTTCAAGGAATAAAAGCATACTCGCACATTAAATATAAAAATAAATAATTTTTTTCTAAAGGTAAAATAATTAAAAAAACACCGTAGACATCTATGATTAAGTATAATTTCACCTTTATGAACTCTGAGTGATTGTGTGATAACCGAGAAATCTATACTCTCGGAAAATTTTGTACAAAATATGTAAATAAATGTACATTTACAGTGAGACATGTTACAGAATACAGAGTAGAGGAAAATTTTGATTAATTGAGTTTTAATCAAAATTTGATAATTAATTAATGAATATAGTTTTAAAGTTAAGCATTAATTCAATTTATAATGTTTTAAAAATTAATATAAATGTATACCAAAAATACATATTAAGAGATCAATGGCACACAAGTGAGCCACATTGATCAATGGCCAAGAAATAGCCAAACAAGCCATAGCAAATTTTCTTTAAAAAGAATTAAAAAAATGAAAGAAAGTGAGAGAGAGAGAGAGTTAGGCACGTGAGTTAAGGGGGGGATTAAATCATTTCCCTTAGCTACAAAGAGAAGCAGACGAGAGAGAAAGAAAGAAAGAGAAAGAAAGAGAAAGAGAAAGAGAGAAAGTGACCAAGAAAGAGAGAGAGAAGAAAAGAGAAATCCAAACAAGTTCGGATTTTTCTCTTGTTCCAGCAGCAGATTGTTCGAGATTCAGCCACGAATCAGCAGCAAGAAGCTCTCAAGCTTCAAAGCAAAGGTAAACCCTCGTTTCTCATGTTTTCTTGGGGGAAAATCTGTGGTTTTGAGAGAAAAAAGAGAATTTGAGTGAATCATGTTGAGATTTTTGGTTAAAATCGAAACATAGTTCGAGTCTAGATGTTTTCAAATACGAATCCATGAGTTAATGGTTTAGAAAACCAAATTTAGTGAAATTTCTGCACAAAAGTGTAGATTTTTCAAAAGTTGAGTCAATAGGTGTTCATAAGCAAAATCTCACATTTTGCTTATGAAATCATGGATTTGTGATAGTAGAAATGTAGTAGATACCTTGAAACGATCTTATGGAGCGATTTCAAGTGTAAGAAGTAGAACAAAGACCATAAAAGCCTTAGAAAATCAGAGCAGAGCAGTCGGACCCAGAATCTTGATTCTGGTATGAACACGGGTGTGTACAAGGGTGTGTTCAGTACATGGCCCAGAACATGCCCACATGCACGATCGTGTTGCAAGAAAATTCAGATCCGAGAGGTATACGGCCAAGAACACGGCCGTGTATCGGGCCGTGTCAAGGGGCACACGGTCAAGGGAAAGGCGTGTAGCAGACCATGTTAGACAGCAAGAAAATACGGCCAGAAACACGGCCGTGTAAGTAACTGTGTAAGAGTCCAGAGGAGCACACGGCCAGTAGCACGGCCGTGTATCTACCCGTGTAAGTATACACGGCAATGTTCCACGAAGTACACGGCCAGGCATGTAAGTCCAGAAAGGTACACGGCCAGGACACGGCCGTGTAGGAGGGCGTGTCCGAAGCCAAAGAATTAAAAAAAAAAAAGAGTCTGGAAATAGAAATTTCATGTTTTGCCATGTTTCCAGTATAAGATGAATATTAGAAATAATCAGTAATTATTCCTTTTATAGGAGTACAAGCCAGAGACCCCGATATAGCAGTCCCAGAGCAGCAGAGGCTTACGCTAGCGGATTTTCTGTAAGTTCAAACATTATCCTGACTGTAACATGGACAATCTTGTTATGCTACGATGTCATGTATATTGTTTGGCGTGTATGTTAGACATTAATTGTCTACATCACGATATTCATGTCAGTCTCATGTTAGTTCATGTCATGTATGTAGAGTTTCATGTTTCAGTACACATGTCAGACAGGTACCAGAACATGAAAACAGGTAGGTGCACAAGGCACCTTAGTGTGTTTATAATAACTCACACCCCAGTAATTCATGTAACAAGTTTCGACTGTGGGGGCAATCAGTATGTACCCAGTTGGAACACCAGCAAGATGGTAATTAAATCAGTTATTGGCGTATCGACCTCTCGACCCACGAGGAGGTTTTCATGTTTAGCTTCAGTTAAGACTGAGGAGGTTAGCACTAAAGTACCGCTCCCAGTTGCGCTAATATGTCGGTACGACCAATCAGGGGTTCAAAACTAGAACTTAATATCAGATAATGTCCTAAGACTAATCTTTCAGCCATGAGTATGTTTTACAGAGTCCAGTTTCATGCATGAGCACAGCAGTATAGCATGTCATGTTTCATGTTTTTATGTTTGAACTTACTGAGCTCATAGCTCATCAGTTTGTTCACATGTTGCAGGTAAGAGACCTATTCACCAGTAGTATATGGTGGACGACGAACATGGTAGATGCATGTCAGGGAGGATTGGGCGAGGGATTGTGGTCACCTTTAATCTTCCGCTGTATAGTTTTGAAATGTAATTTCAAAAAGAACACGTTTTCAAGTTAAGATTATGTGATAGGGGAATCATGATTCATGTGCATGTTATTTTGTTAACATAATTTCCTTATCACATTTTCGAACAGTTCATGATATTAAAAAAAAAATTTATTCTACAAATTAGCAAGCAAGTTTTTCAGTTCAGCATGATTGCCGGCGACCTTAGAAGCCTGATTACTATTGCGGTTAACTACAGAGTTGACTGTAATAACACTGTAGAGCCTCCACAGCAGGGTGGGCTGTCACAGGTTGTTAGCGGGAAGTTTTGCAAAGAAAAAATTATCTAAATAGATCCTTTTATTTTTTCAATCTATTAATCAATATGACACAAATTCTCTTTTTCTAAACAATATGATAGAAACTTTCTTATTTGTATTATATAGATTTAGTATCAAATTTTTATATCATGTTGATATAATGACCTTTAAATTTATGTTCAACCACATTAGCATTTTTTTTCTTTTTCTTTAACTTAAAACTACTTTTCATTATTTATAGATTTAAATGTTTACAGTAAACTCAAATTTTAAAACTACATAACTTTGTCATTTTAAATACAAATGAGATGATTATTTTTTTATATTACATAAAATTTAGAAAGAAACGAAATAAGATCTATATTGAATTTTTTTTCCAAATATAATTTAAGTTTTGACACATTTTATTCCAAGTAGTTCCTTTAAACCAAACATATATTTTCAAAACTCATCTTAACTCTAATCCATATATCTCCAAAACTTAGTTGCCAGTACCTTTCCCCTAAATGGGCCTAAAATCTTCTTCAATTATTTTTTTAAATTAAAAAAAAAAAGAAAGCATGTCTCATAAAATGTCAATGAATACTAAAATATTTATTTCTAATATTTTGGTTTCTTAGTGTTATATATATTTTATTTCTATATTTTAGTATTTTAATGATGGAGATAATATTAGAAATATTAGCTCTTACCCTAATTTGCAATACCAATTTACATAATGATAAATTGTTATTTTTTACTTATAGATGTAATTTTTTACTTTTAAATAGTTATTAAAGACTTACCAAAAAAAAATACATATATTATGTAGGTTTGTATTAAAAAATTAAAATTAAAAGTGATATCTCAGATATTATTATTACTAATAATGATAATTGCGTGATGTTTTTCTTCTAATTTAGCACTTTTTGCTTGCATATTACTATTATATTTTTTGGGGGGCAATACCTTTTTTATTTTCCTTATCTTTTTTTAGTCTTTTTTTGCTCATGGGTCTAACGCTACTTCTTTTTTCCCCGGCCCCGTGGCGCCTATGCACTTCGGGATTCTCATAATGTTGATAATGTGGTTTTTAATCGTGTCTTATATGCGCTTTGTTCATAATGTCCTTTTTTTCATGTTAAGTGTCATTTTAAAATTCGATTGTTGTTCAATAGTTTCGCTGTCTTCTTCCCTTTCTTTGTTAATATGTTTTATTGTTTATTATGTTGTCAGTCATTTTGAGTGGTTAATATTATTTATTTCTGTTAAATTATAAGTATTGTGTCACCTTGATTCTTACGTTTGGTTTTTAATAAATTACTTTTTGATCCTTGACATCTTTGCACTTTAATCCCCGAGGCCAATGACAAATAACTTCTGACATTTTATAAAGATAATCACGTGAAATTTCAGAATTCATTATTTAATTTTAGTGTCAGGAGTTAATTAAAACTGTCTAACAATAAAAAAAAAATCTAGAATTAAGTAATCTGTCATCAAGATCCAAAAAGAGAGAGAGAGAGAAGGATCAAAGTGGCATATTTATAATTCAGGTATTAATATCGCCAGTAACCCCGTTATTTTAAATGTCCAGTCATTCAACGATTGGCGTTATTAATAGGAAATAGAAGATGTATAAATTTCCCCTTAAAGGCTAATCTTATTTTTTATTTAATTCCTTTCAAGTCAAAATCAGAAGGAAATCAAGCGTTTACAACTGAGAAAATTGGAAGAAACTTCCTCCCGGAAAAATAAGAAGCGAAAATATTCTGATCAAGAATGCTCCGCTCAGTTCTATCAATGAGTCGTATATTCCAAAAACTGCCCAAAAACAGCGACTACAACCCGCCGTATATTCCCAAAGAGCTGCCAACTTCATGGGCTCTCATCTCAGGACCCAAACGGTGCGTTACATTTAAAATGCCCAACAAAAATTCTAAACGACAAAGCTAGGAAAAAAACGACAATGAGTTGCTAGTCACTTGCATACATACATAAGACGAGAGTCATTGGAGTCAATGCTCCTGCGTGCATCACTTTCCTTTCCTTTCACCACTTAAGATTCCTAGTTGATCACAATGCAGGAAAAATGTTGTAAGAAAACGAATATTAACCGTGTTAATGGCAATTCAGAACGTCTAACCAGTGTTTAAACAATTAAAAACTTCACACAAAAAACCTAATAATGATGAAAGTGATAGAAAAAGTGGAGAGAGAGAATGGGTGAATAGTATCGGAAAGTAGTTGGAAAGAGACGTAATTGATGAATAGGATGAGTGTGAGAGAAAGTTCGTAGGATGTTTTATTATTAATTTATTTATTATTATTTTTATAATAATCTTATTTTATAAAAATTTGAGTAAAATTGTAAAATTTTTAAAACTTATAAAAAAGTTTAAAATATTCTCAAATTAATATTTACTACATTAAAAATTTAAAATTGAACTTCTAAAATAAAAATTTATTGACATACTACTGAATCTTTAACATTCATGTGTAAATTTTAAATTAAAAAATTTAGCAACGAGATGGTTAGTATTATTTAGGATTCCATCATATGGGATTTGGGTTTCCTGACTCCGTGCCATGTTAATACAAAGGGGTTTCTCATATTTCAATTAGGAACATCTTATACTCAATTATTTCATATATTATTATTGTTGTATATGAATATTTGGGGAACTCGGAGAAAAATACATATTTTGAAATTTAATATTTGAAACTATTATGGGAATTGAAAATAGTTTTCTGCATGTTTGAATGCATTTTTAAAGTATTAGACAATCAATATTTTAAAGCGGGTTATGCCGAAATAATTTAGGAGTGTTAAAAATAAAATATCGTTTTTAAATTTGAAATAAACAATATGCCAATTGGTTGAATTTACTGTAAGTAAAGTTATGTGATTTTCAGATAGATAATTAAATTATTTGTGATTATGTTGAGGTACTCTTTGAACTAGAATTAGAGTAGAGGATTGTTTTAGAATATGAGAAGTTATCTGTAGATAATTGCCAAGGAGTAGGATATTTTACTCCTTCTTTATAGCCAATTTTATTTTTAACGATTTGACCAGAAAAGATTAATATAAAGAAAATAGATTTACAAAGTTTTATAAATTTTGTAATTTTGAAAAATATAATAATTTTAGAAATTAAAGGAAAATAATCTAGATGTGGATATTTAATAAAATAAATGGTATATTTTATTATTTAACTTGTATTTTTAAAGAAAATTTAGAAAAATGGTTTTGGTTATTAAAAAAATATACTGAGAGCCAGTATACATATATCGATCAAGGGTTTGTATGAAGTTTGCACATCTTAATCGAGGATTACTTACTATACTTAGGCATGGTGAGAGAGCTCGTAAGAGCATATATGGCTGTAGATATAATTAAGGACATAAATTGCATAATCATAATTGTACGTTTAAATCTCTATATTGCATTATTATATTATTATTATACTAGTTAAAGTAAAATATTTCAAAATGTTTTACAAATATCCTACTAAATTTTTTGCTCATTACTTTAAAATTGGTAAACTCATAGGAAAAAAAGGTGATTAGAAGAGGTGTCATGGAATCACCACTTTACAACTAAGGATTAAGAATTGAAGTGTTATTTCTTTACGTTGAGATCAATTATGTAATTAAATGTTTCAGGACTGTAAAATTTTAAGTTTTACTTTTGTTTTTTCACTTATTTTATTTTATCCAAACATGAATTTATAAGACATGAGGACCCTATAGTAAGATTTTTAAATAAAAAAATTAATGTTTAATTAATTTACTCAAACATAATTGGAAACAGAATTAAAAAAGAGGATAAATAATTTTAAAATTAAACTAGTAAACCTAGAGATTTGATATTCTCTTTATTTATTTTAATATCCCCTCCACGTCACTATCTCGGATTTTAGAACATGACAAGTTCTAAGTTCATTTTTTTTATTTTTTGTAATTTTTTAAGTTATGATTGAGTGTAATAAAGTCTATAATAAACTTCTCTAAAATTCAATATAGATCATTACATCTTATTCTATCAATAAGATGAAAAATACCTACCCTATTACATAAGTCTATGACAAACCTTTTTAAGATTAAATATGAATTATTAGATTTTATTTTATTATTAGAGTTAAAAAACTTACCTTATTACAGTAGTCTCCTTATCATATTATTGTTATTGTTTTAACGTTTTGTAGATATATTTTGGGTACCATCCCGTGACGTGATGCGTAGTAGGAATGGCATAAAATTATAGTATAACAAAACCTTGCCTGGTTGAACATATTACATACAATGGTAGATTCTCTTTGTAGATACTTGGATCTCTTCTAAAGGCACAACTCTCTTTCTAATTAATTCCTTACAACTTGTGCCTCCTGGTCATTTTAAACTTAAAAGCGGTATACGCCCGCACTTTTCAGCTTTATTATTTTATTTCAAACTAATATTTCAACACGCTTGTTTTTAAATATATATATATATATATCCACGCACTACAAATCATTTTTAAATTATTTAACCTATCTTCAATACATTTGTATTTATATATATATTAACATTATAATTATTACAAAATAACATAAAAAATAATATTATTTTATTTTATATTCCAATATATCATATTATTTCTAATATTATTTTTACATTTTGTCATTGTTATTGTGCTTTAATGAACTTTTTACATTTAAATAAAAATAAAAATATATAATAATTACTTGAGATAATAACCAAGAATGAAAAAGTTAAGAGCGCTTTTACATACATGATGTAGTCTAATGTAACTTAAAAATTAGATTAGATTGGACATTATGTGATTTAATTTAAAAGTTAGATTAGACGTTTGTAATTTAACTTAACTTAAAAATTAAGCTAGATTGTCTATTTTATATATAGTTTAGTTTTAAATTTTTTAAAACATACATTAAATAAAAAAATATATCACCCCTATTTATCTTAACCTTATTCTCTAAATCTAAATATGTATTGGTAAAAAAATAAAGACAAAAAATTTTTTTTATTAAGTTTTGAGGTACTGTGTAGCTTCAAAATAAGGTTTGTTTTAAGCTAGATTAATATTGTCTAACTTAAAAAAAATATTTGGTTTAAGCTAGACTAAAATTAACTTGATTGGTCCAAACTGAACAATATAATGTAACTTAAAAGCTAGATTAAGTTAAACTTTATTACTGAACGGACTCCAAATTTGGCATTGACTATATCATATAATAAATTTGATAAAAAGTTGAGCATATAACAGATTTGATACGAAGGAAAGCACTACATTGAAGAGCAACTTTTTCAACCAAATGCCAAAATTTACCATTGACACACTAACTTGATTGTGCATTGAAGATGCTCGTGGAAAGTTTTCTCTGAGTCAAACATCTTACTTTTAGCATTCATTTAGGGTTCGTTTGGTGAACGCATTGCATTTGTATTGCATTTGAATGCAATGTATTGAATACAATTTGTATTTGGAGGAAAAGCATTAGCATTGCATTTGAATGCAATGTGTGTTTGGGGGAAAAGTATTTGAATTGTATTTTAATAATAAATATGTGATGTGATGGGTAAAAGTAGAGAGAAAAAAAAGAGGGAGAGAGAATATATGATGTAATTAATAAAAATAATAGAAAAAGTGAAATAATAAATAGTGATTGTGTTAGATTTAAAATGTGATGTGATTGGTATTTGAATGAAATGTTTTTGTATTTGGGGGAAAATTGCATTGCATTTAAATGCAATGCCAAAAAAATTTGTGTCCCAAACGCCTACTTAGATTACTTAGGTGTATTTGACACCTGCATTGTGTTTGAACGCAGTGAAATTTTCATTCAAACGTAAAAGTATTGCATTCAAATATCAATCACGTCACAATTTAAATCTAATATAATCACTACTCATCATTCAACTTTTTCTACTACTTTTTTTAATCACATCATATATTCTTTTTTCTTTATCTTTTTTATCTCTACTATTTTCAATCACATCACATATAATATAATTCAAATACTTTTCATCTAAACAAATATTATATTTAGATGTAATGTAAATACTTTCTATCAAACATATATTGCATTTATATATAATGCGTTATCGAAATGCCCTTTTAATCTTGCTACAAAATAAAATAAAATATACTTTTATTCACTATACTTACTTATGAGATTTTTTGTAATAATATTTTTGTGTAATTAAATGTCACATTTAGTCATGACCTTGTAACTAATATGCAATTAGTCACAAATTTTGTTGTGACAAAAACTTTTAGCTACGAAAAAGTTTTAGTCATGCCATGACTAAGAACCTTGTGATAAAAAGTTTTAGTCCCAATAAAAGTTTGTAATTAATATATTACTCACAATCTTATGATTAAAAGTGACATTTAGAGCCCACTTGGAGGGGATCAATTTTGGTCTCAAAAACATTTTTTTTAAAACTTTTTTCCATCTTATCTCATAATTACTTTTTAATATTCATATCTTCAAAACGTTACGGTAAATTTCAAACTTTAAAAGCTCATAACTTTGAATATATAAGTTCAAATGAGATTTTTTTTTAAATTACATAGAATTTTGAGAAGAATGAAACATGATTTATATTAATTATTTTTTTCGAATAAATTTTTATGATTTTACATTTTTTTCAATCTAAATAGTTTTTTTTACTTCAACACATTTTTCAAAACTACATTTTCCAATAAAAAAAATCTCTAAAACGGGCTCTTAGTCATATAAAAATGCTATAACTAAAACTATCACAACAAATATTACAACTAAAAGTTTTTTTTTTAGTGTCTATTTGTACTATAATATGCAATCAGTTACACATTTATCTCAAGACAGAAGTCTCACTATTTTACAACTATTCAACTCAAATGTAAATAATAAATTTTTACTTTTTTGAAATTCGTAACACTCATTTTTTATGTTAACAGTATTCAAATTATACCTGTCTTTAATAAAAGCTATGCAAACACACATTTATTTGAATAAATAATTCAAATTCCATGCTTGAATATAAATGTCAAAGTTAAATAAATATTCTAATACAATAAATGATCTAAATGAATGCGTAGAAAGTAAGTTTATCTTTAAAAGATTTTACAAAATACGGAAAAGACACATAAATAATACAACTAACGTCTTTATCTTGTGATTGATTTATATTGCACGTTGTATAGTGACCATTGTAAACGGAAAAAGTATTCAAAACTTTAAATTGTCATTCTGAAAAGCAAGTTCAATTTAGTGAAACATTTAGAATATTAAGAGCTTAATTACCTATATGAATAAAAACCATATATAAAAGATAAAATGAGATTGATTTGGAATCTAATGTAAAGGTCTCATAATAAAGTTATACTTGCAAAAGGTCAAAAGAAAGCTCATAAAGAGTACAAGAGAATCAAGACAATGTTGAACCAGATAACATGGCACAAAATGTTTGTAATCAAGGTGGAGTCACTATACGTGCTTAGTCCAATAATACTGTTTGTTAATCAGTACAATTATCGTAATTGCTATGAAGGGCATTATTCGTCTTTACAAAGAATTTGTAATTAATGGAGAAGAAGAAGAAGTGCATTTGACTATTGATGTATACTATTATACATGTGTATACATATTTTTGATTTTTAAGACTATGTGCTACTTTTATTGTAACCAACATTATGTTAATCAGAATATAACATAAAAGAATTTCTATAAACATAGATTCAAACTCGTAATTGAAATAGTAAATTTTTTATTTATTATTTATTTAAGAGAAAACATGGTAAAAAAAAAGTTTTGAAAGGTGAATTTAAAATTGAACGAAACCTTGTAAGATAATTATAAAAAGCCCACACATGTACACATTTAAAAAAAAAAAAAAAACTGGGAACACTTACAGAAGCTTGTAAAGCTTGTAAAGTACTTTGTTGAGAAAATTATGTCCACGTTGTATATGATGTTTGATATGATAGATAGAAGATGGACTTATTTGACGGAATCCGGATTCTCCGTTTGGTTACCATCAGCTATGAGGTTAAAATGCACACCAATGATGAGATTAAAATTAGGGATAAACCATATCAAAATCCATTTAAGCTATGAGGTTAAAATGCACACCAATGATGAGATTAAAATTAGGGATAAACCATATCAAAATCCATTTAACAACGACAAATTCAAGTAGTTCAACTTAATTAACTCGATGGTAGTAAAACATAATTTGTTCTCTAACTCTAAGTCATAATTCAATATTAAGAGGGTGTTTGGATGTAATATTGCACTTTCATTGTATTGAAATATTATGCACTGAATTGGATGTGCATTTGGATATTTTGTATTATATTTACATTTAAATATAATATGTGTTTGGATTGTTATAAAGTATGCGATGTGATTAGTAAAAGTAGATAGAAAAAAAAAAAAGAAAAAGAGAGTATGAGATGTGATTGATAAAAGTAGATAAAAAAAAGAATGATAAATAGTTATTGTATTAATTTTTAATTTAAAAAAGTTTTGTATTTGAATGTAATGCTAGATAAATCAAACGCACATTCAATTGCATTCCAATTCAATGTGAATGCAATGAATAATCCAAACACACCTCAAGTTCACTATGTTCAAAATAGTATGATGAACGGCTTGTTTAGGAGGGTGAGTTGGTTGTTACACTATTTTTTTGTCTTTTTATTCAATTATTCCTTTCAGCTTTTATTATTCTAATTGGCTTTTAATTTACCAAATAAAGATTCCAACCATATCTATATGAGCTCTTATATTACAGACATTATTGATGCATTCATATCCTATTTAGTAGATCAAAAAAATTTTTTAACCCTTAAAGATTCTTAAGATTGGGCATGGATTTTTCAATTTCAATGCCTTCATTTTCGCGCACAGTTGGTGAAGGCATCCAAAAACCCTTTCAATTTTTCTACAGTGCCATTTAAAAATGGTGATATAGATGTCAATTTAATCTCATACTTTATGTATCAATTTGAGTTTTCATTTTTATATTAGTAAGCATGTTTAAATAATCATCATATCAGTTAAAACTAGTTGAAAAATAATGACAAGTTGGTTCCGAACAATCAAGATTTTCATGTAATTAAAGACGAACTGACACAAACAGATTAACCAGTCAACCGGCACACCTGCATTCAAGGAGAGCATAAATCACCATAGCTTAATGGCAAGTTGGACATACTTATTGTTCATCAACGTGACATCATGAAAATATTTTATTGGAGATACCAATAAAATGCGAAAGACCAAATAATTATTATCAGGGTTAATCAGATTCTATAGCTATCTAGAAAGTTAATTTCTGGATCTTCAAAGACTCCGATTTATCAAAGTTAATTTCTGGATCTTCAAAGACTCCGATTTATCAAGAACTCCTAATGGTATCAGAGCCATTATCATGGTAAGGTGATCACTCTGGAAAGGCCTCAATTATGGATGGTATGGAAGCATTTTTCATGATTTTGCAGCGAGGGAAAGCTCATACTCTCTGTATTCCAAGCCCATATCATCAAATAGGGCATTGCCTTCTGGGTCCAAAACTAAATCCACTATAATAACTTTCTCAATTTTCTCTAGTATTGCTTTCCTGCTATATTGCAAGATCTTTACACAATCTTCACTGTCCCAATCATGCATTATCAACTGCATGTAAAGAAATATATTCACTATCTTTATGTTTTGTTTTTTTCGCTGAAATTAATTTTGTTTTCCAAATAAGAATGGATACGTAACATCAACAACCACCACAATAACAATGATGGTGCAAAACAATTTTAAATATTATTTACCAAAAAAAATTTATATATGAAAAAAAAACCAAGGTGAAATGTCAGTTTTTGAATATTATAATTTTTTAAAAAAGTATGATTGATAATTATTAAAATAGTTGACTTGTTCGTCGGTTAATATACTGGTTGGTAAATCATTTATAGACATTATTTAAACACACATGAAGATAGCTCAACAAGTGATTGATTATTAACTTATTGATAATAAGAAAAATTATTTTCCTAATTAATTTCATGAAATTGGGAAACTTATTTTTTGAAAAAATCCTTTACCAAACACAATCTTCATTATTATTGCTTTCCTGCTATATTGCAAGATCTTTACACAATCTTCATCGTCCCAATTATGTATTATCAACTGCATGTAAAGAAATATGTTCACTATCTTTTTGTATTGTTTTGTTTTTTTGTTGAAATTAATTTTGTTTTCCAAATATGAATGAATACGTAACATCAACAACCACTTCAATAATAATGATGGTGCAAAACAATTTTAAATATTATTTACCAAAAAAATTTAAATATGAAAAAAAAAAACAAGGTGAGGTGTCAGTTTTTGCATACTGCAATTTTTTTAAAAAAATATGACTAATAATTATTAAAATAGTTAACTGTTTGTCGGTTAATATACTGGTTAGTATATTATTTATAGACATTGTTTAAATACGAATGAAGATAGCTCAACAAGTGATTGATCATTAACTTATTGATTAAAGAAAACGATTATTTTCCTAATTAATTTCATTAAATTGTGAAACTTATTTTTTGAAAAAATGCTTTACCAAACACGCGATTATCTCACCTACCCCTATAAAATAGTGGATATCTTATGATGGGAGGATTGTATGAGGACGTTTCTTTTTTTACCTTTTCTTTTTGGGTAATGGTAGGGTCTTGCTAAGCTCTACGAATCAAGGAATTCTCATTGCTCAATATTTCAAGATATCTAGAGTGATATCTAGTAATGGTGATGCCTCTATTTTTTTTTTTTTTGGGTTTTTAGGTACCTTTGGTGGCAGTTCACGTAATTTTCTCACTCTATCAACCAAAAAAAAACAAAACAGAGAAATACAATGAAAATAGTAAACAAGTATTCAAAGAGAAGGCTTTTTTTTTTTTTTTGGTTTGGCTGGAAATAATCAAAGAGAAGTTAATTAATAAGCTTTACTTTCATGAAAACAGCATCAGCGTTAGGAATGCTCTCAAACATGTCTCCTCGGACATGGGACACTTCAGTGTACGCCGGAGCCGTGGCAACGACATGCAGCTGATCAAAGCTGATCTTCTTGATGTGTGGATAAAATTTCACGATCTCCGACAGAGCCCCACCGGTCCCACCACTCACGTCTACCGACGAACCCGGACAGCCGACCCAAGATGGCCTTCAAATGTTTTCTAATAATTTGTTTGTAAGCAAATGCTTGAAGTGGAGTCACTATGTTTGTAAGCACATACTTGAAGTGGAGTCACTATGTTTGTAAGCAAAGTGGAGTCACCATACATGCTTGGCATCTTTTATTGTCACCAGGGCTATATATGTTAGAATATTAAACAGCACAATTCAATCACATATATTGTATACGATTGTTTTCACATATATTGTATACGATTGCTTACTCACACTTCAAATAATAAATTTAATTTATCGTAAAAGGAAACACAGTAAAAAAAATTGAAAAGTAGATTTATAAACAGCATACACATGTACACCCACTAAAAAAAGTTTGGAAAAGTTACTTTGTTAAGAATAATTATTCCACAAACTTTTTAGGCTTAATATGATGGACAAAAATTACGACAGACTTTTTAGATAGAGAATCCAGATCTATGAGATTAATATACATACCAGTTATAAGATTAAAATTAGGGATCACATAAAACCTAGTCATCGTGAATAGGTAAATTCTAGTACTTTAAGTTAATTAACTCAATTGTAATTGTTTGTTCTCTAACCCTGAGTTAATTTATAATAGCAACAACAATTTCTACTCCTGCCAGCATCGATGCGTTCATAACTTATATTATATCAAGTTTTTTTCTTAAGATTCTTTAGATTAGTCTTAGATTTTTCAATTTCTAAGTTTCATTGCATACATTGTTTTTCTCACACTTTGGTGACTTCCAAAATAAACTCGTTTTCGTGAAGTGAAGCAGACCTAACGGAGTCGACCCCTCAATGTTTTATAGTTTCATTTACGAACAACGTATAAATATCAATTTTAATCCTAATTTTTGAGCTCTTACTCAAATTTTCATTCTTATATTAATAAGTATTAAATAATTATCATATTAATTAAAATTATTAAAACATTGCACCTATTAATAAAAAAAATGATTCCTTGACATGAAATTTTTTTTTTTATAGAAAAAAAAGGAATTAATAGTGTCCTCATATCTCGTCTCAATGTTCATTAGATAAGCCCACTGATTGCATTAATAAGATGAGAATGGACTTGACTTTAGGTCTTTATAGCTAGTAGACCTAATACTTCAAGAGTAAAGAGTACATGGTCTTTCTTACTAAAAACTAGACTTTAATATGTGTCACGTTTCAAACCTGAGGTCTAATAGAAGTCTATATTTTTCTTGACATTTAAGTTGGAACTTACAAATTAAGTTTTTAATGTAATTAAAGACAATCAAAGAAATGACAAATTAACTACTAGTCAGCTGGCCACTGCATTCACGGAGAATATAAGTCATCGTAGCATAATGACAAGGAGGACATACTTATTGTTCATCAATGTGACATCGTGAGAATATATAATTGGAGATATATACCAATAAAAAGTGAAACGCCAAATAATTATTTGGCATTTTCACTATAGCTTGATAAGGTACTGATCATTCTGGATAGGCCTCAATTATGGATGGTAAGGAAGGAATTTTAATGATTTTGTAGCGAGGGAAACCACCTTGTTTTAGAATCTTGTTCCACTCGTTCTCTGCTCTCTCTTTTCCACCTGAAGAATGAGCAACCATCACAAGGTCAAATACGAAGCCCACATCATCAAATAGGGAATTGCCTTGTGGTTCCAAAACCAAATCCACTATAATAACTTTTCCCCTTTTCCCTGGTATTGCTTTCCTGCAATTTTGCAATATCTTCACACAATCTTCGTCGCTCCAATCATGCATTATCCACTGCATATAAACGTATATATATTCAATCTGTTATGCTTTTTTCTTTTTTGTGTAAAATTAAATTTGTTTCCAACTTGTATTTGAATGGATACTATATAACAGCAACAACAATAATTATGGTACGAAAACAATTTAAACATGAAAAAAAAAAAAAAAAAAACTCAGGTGAGATGGGAGTTTTTTTTTAAATATTAATTCAATTTTTTTTTTAAATCAGTGACAATTAGTTGATATACTAGGCTATCAATTGATAGATAAAATAATATTAAAAACGTCAATTCTAATCTTAATAAATTTTATACATCAACTTACATGTGATATGATGTAATATTTCATTTTATATGCTAATTCACCCTTTTAATTTATCAAATAATTTTGCTAAGTTTCTCCTTCCATTTTTACTATTTCTCTCGCATAACTTTGTATAACCTACTCTTTTTCTCTCCTCTCTACGTTCTCTTCACCTTCCTCCTCTCTTTGTAGTTCTCACCATAGCTAGAACCTACAGATCTGAGATATTAAATTAAAAAAAAAAAAAAAAGCTTCTTCCAATTAAAAATGAACTTTATTCTTTCTCAGTACTGTTTCTTCTTCAATTGATATATTAAAAAATAGAAAGTACATTATTGAAGCCTTCAAAAATGTGCAGAATGAACTCTGATAAAAAAAATAATAAAACCTTTTACTCATATTATTATATATATTTTTCTATAGAGCTACTAATTAGTACTCGTAGAGCAAAAGCTAGAAGCACTGTTTTACAGCCTAAATAGGCAAAAAAATCTAACAAGCAAACACATTATCAATCCCTGAAACTTAAAAGATAAATAAATAAATAAAGCAGCCAGCAGTTCTGTTTTCTTAGGCATTTTTGTGTTATTTGGATAAATAATAAAGGGCGTTTTTTTTTCAATTTTTTTTATAAAAAATGAACAAATTATTACAAAAAATTTTGTGTTTTTTTTTTCTTTTTTGTTCATTTTTTATGTGTTCTGATCAGAAATCAAAGAGTATGGGCTGAAGGTTTTTTTTTTTTTTTTAAGAGCTTTTTTTTTTTTTCGTTTTTTGTGAAAGTTTTTAAGAGCTGATTTAGGTCATCTACTTTCTGTTTTGCAACCAAACAGAAAGTAAAGAATTAAACGAGAAACTCATTTGCACGGTTCTTCTGAAATCTGGTAACCTTGTTGCGGATACAACAATAGCAGCTCAACGCCACCAGCAACGTTACTTTATTATTTTTAAAATGTCTCTGCTTTGCAGGTTTGGTCATAATAAAAAGTAGAAGGTCTTTGAGGTTTTGGGTTCAGAGGAGATGAGAGAGAAAAGAAGACAGAGAAAAAGAAAATATGTGAGTTGGAAGAAATGGAGAGATAAAAAAATTAAGATAAAAAGGTATTTTAGTAAAATAATTTAGTAAACTAAAAGAGTTGAGTTGCATATGAGGTAAAATGTCATATGTTATAAAGGTTAATGTATAAAAATTGACGAAGAAGTTGGTTTTTCTAGCCTTATTCAAATTTATAGGCATTGGTTAAACATATATGAAGATTAATTAATTAATGATTGATCAATAACTAAAAAATCATTTAAGAAAGAGTTATGTAAGGATTTCAATTTTTAATTATCAACTTTTATATCATATTTTTACTAATAGATGAAATTAATTAATGTGACAGAATTTTAAACGCATATCAATAAATAAGCAGTTCATATATCACATAAGCTAATATTCAAAAATTTAGATTAGAATTTGTGTCATTAACATTTTTCTTTAAGAGATATGATTATTTTTTAATTAAAATAAAACTTATAGTTATTGACAAATATAAAAAAAAAAAACTATTCTTTCACCTACCCCTGCATTTGGAAAAGCAAAAATTTATTGATTTTTTTTTAGAAAAAAAGCAAAAATTTAATTAAAAATTTTAGTTTAAAGCTGATGTGATACTAAATATTAGATGATGTTTATTTATTTAAGGGGGTGTTTGGGGGTGATATTTGGAGACATCATTTTTGAGTTGGAAAAAAACTGTTTTGAAAAATGTGCTTGGAAGAAAAAATTATTTGGGATGAAAAAATAAAAAAATTTAAAAATTTAAAAAAAAAAAAATATCAATATGGATATTTTTTTGTTCTTTTCGAAATTCTATGTAATTTAAAAAAAATTATCTTATTTGGACTTGTATATTCAAAGTTATGAACATTTTAAATTTAGAGTTTATTATAGTGTTTTAGAGATATAAATAATAGAAAGTGGTAAAATTTTTAAAAAAAATTAGTTTTGGATGTCTAGACAATATGTTCCAAACACCTCCTTATTTTATGTTATTTTATCTTTTTTTACGCACCTTTACTTTTGGGTAAAGGCACAAGGGTCTTGCTAAGACCTATGAATCTCATTTCACAATATTTTGAGATAGGTATGAAGTGATTCAGTGTTCGTGTAAAGCAAGAAGAATAACACAAAAAACTTTGTTATATTAACATGCACGGTTGATCACCAACCATTAATAGTACCACTTTCTATTAATGTGGCTTCCCAAATATTTTTTATTTTTGTTTTTTGTTTTAGGTTGCACTTTTCTAGCAGTTCACGAAATTTTCTCTCTCCATCAACCAAAAGAAAATAAAAAACAAAAAACAAAAAATACAACGAAAGCAGTTAACAAGTAATAAAGAGTAGTTAATTAATAAGCTTTACCTTCATGAAGACAGCATCAGCATTGGGGATGCTCTCAAACATGTCTCCTCCGACATGGGACACTCCAGGGTACGCCGGAGCCGTGGCGACAACATGCGGCAGATCAAAGTTGATACCCTTAATGTTCGGATGAGATTTCACGATCTCCGAAATGGCCCCACCGGTCCCACCACCCACGTCTACCAACGACCCCAGGCAACCGAACCCATCTCTGTACTCTGACAAGATGGCTTTCAAAACGATCCTGGCCGTGCATTCCATTCCATCATTGAACAGCTTGTTGAACTCCGGATTCTGGGACGCAAAGTCCCAAATCTCACGTCCATGGGCCTTCTCGAAGGCAATGCCGCCTTCCTTGACGCAACGGCTGAAGCAGTGCCACGGGGCCATCGGCCACGGGTGGGTCTCCATCAGGAACAACGGGGCCAGAGTCATCTGATCATCAGACAGCAGCCACCTCGAAGAGTGTGTCAGACCGTAAAGAGTGGTATCTTCGGAGCCGTCTGATGAGTGTTGTGCGGTGAAGATGTTCCGGCGGACCAGGAGGCGCATGATGCGGGTGAGGCAGGAGATGTCGGGAGAGGAAGTGTCGGGAATGGCGGCGGCGATTTGGGACAGACTCATCGGGCCTTCGTGGGAGTTGATGATGTCGGGAATTCGGAGCTCGACTGCGCATCTCAGGGCCATGGAATCTGCGAAGCTGAACATGAACTTCCATATGTCGGCTTGGCCTTTCAGTCTCAGACTTGCCTCGTCTGATTCCATATGTTTCTGATCTTTAATTAATTATTTATTTTTTCTCCGAGGGCTTATTTCTGATTCCTCTCTTCTGTATAAGCTTCAAGTGATAACTTGCTGCATAAATACTTGAAGAGGTGATATCATGATAATTGAAAAAGATAAGCACTGATGTGATGGAATGCTGAAAAACGTTTTTTTTTTTTTTGTTTTTTGTTTTTATTGGTTTGTTGTAAACAACTACACAAGTAATACAAAAGGTCACATTTGAAACGATCGCCGGAGAAGAAATCAAAATTTGATTAGGAATAAGAACAAGCAAATGATACATGCAAATGTTAAGGAGGACTTCTATTAGTCAAGAAAAACAAAACAAAAAATAATGACAAGCAAGGTTTCCACTGTGAGTTTTAGCCTTGGTCCACTTTTCCAGCCAACCTTTTTCAAAAGTTTTTTTAACCCTTTTTTTCCTTGAAAAGTAAACCAATTATCTCTTAATTTTAAAAGTTCAACTTTTATATTCCAAATTGAAATTGAGTTGTTTTCTTTAATTAAATAGATTGACGATTGAAATAAAACAAAATCATAATTGTTATTTGTTTTCTAAATATATATTTTAAACTTTTGGGCTTTTTAATTTTAAATAATTCATTTACAACAAAACGCACAAATAAAAAATTAACTCAATTCTATTCAAAATATCATCAACTTTAATGCAAGTGGACACATCAAACGTTGATAATTTTGTTGAAATATATTACTTTTTTTTATCTAATGTAATTTTAATGCAATGTGCCGTTTTACTTAGAGGTAAACTATATAATATTCCCACTGTTAATCAAGGGGGGGAAAAAAGGTCAAATCCTACCTTATATGTTCAAAAGAAACCAACAAAAAAAAGGGTCAAGATCACGCCTTTAATTTATTCTTTTAACCGATAAAGAGTTAATATCATGTTTGGTAGCTAGGAGCGGAGAAGGGAACGTATTATGGACAGATGCTATGAATTATTCGAGAAAAAGTTAGTGCTGTTTAGAACTCAAATAAGCAATAATGTTATCTGGTATACAATTCATCGTTCTTGTTTATAATTATATGTAATTTGAAAGTGGTGCTGCTATAATTTGCAGCTATTATAGAATCCATGATTTCTCCTTTTAACATATTAGCATTGAGAAGCTGATGATAAGTTCATTTTTTTTTTAAGTAAAAATTGTGGTCAAAGTAAAAAAAAACATACAATTAGTAATAGTAAAATGTATGATACTATAATTATACGAGACAAAGACCAAACCCTGAACTGACACCAGTTCCAACTAATCTGTAACATATGGGAAAGTGGTATTTGATTCTGGTTTTCTTGTATCCTTGCACGGAAATAATAAAATCTAATGAAAAATTAGGAGGGAAACGATGTATATCACATGCAAATCAATTTTATACTTTTGTAAGTAAGAACAAGCTTTAGTTCCATTTTCTTTCGAACAAACTGCCAAGGTTCCCCTAAAAAAAAAAAATCATGCTTCTAGAGATCAGCATTCGGTATTAAAGAACAGAAAATATATATATATATATATATTGTGGAAGGTCCAATTTCAAACCTTGTTTGCAAACTTGCCATTAAATAAATTTTATCCAATTTTCATGGCAACAGATTTTTTATTTTTTATTTTTATGATATTATAATTGTTTTTCTTTTAAAAATGTTTTTTTTTTTTTTTTGGTTTTCCTTGAAGTTTTCGTGTTTGTCGTACTTATCGTTTTATCAAATCAGTTATTCACGGCTTATACTTTTTTTTTTTTTTTGCTAGAAAGTTATCCGGTTCTTTTATTGATAGTTATTTAGTTCTTTTATTATCAATAGAAGTTTGACGAAATGAGGATCACCGCAAAAAGATGAGTTATATCAAAGAAAACGACATAAGGCGAGAGTCATGGTTACGTAATGATGACTTATATGTGGTTTTTTACCAACACCCCCCCTCCCTTAATGAATGGTTTAATTTTAATCCCAAACACATAAATACTTACACGCACACACGAAGCCTCAATTGTCCTGCAGAGGTGCGAAGGTGTTCGTAGCGTGGCAGCAGGCATGAGCGAAACAATTTGAGAAAATGCAGTTGACAGTGCAATGGAGGATAAAATATTGATTCGAAGGGCGGAATTAATGTGAATTCAAGCATAGTTTGGAGATGATGAACTGTAGGTTGTACCTATCATGTAGCATGTATGTCCAGTCCAAGTTGTGTCTTTTTTGTGTTTTTATTTTTTTTATTTTTTGGATGATATATTATAGGTTGTGTCGTTAAATGAAGCAAAACGACAGGACCCGGAAAACAGGGGAGAATGCTGGGAAATTATAAAGCATTGTGCACCAAAAACGTCCTGTGGGGTGATTTACTTTCCGTTTTGGATGAGACGTTGATTTTCCGAAAAAAAAAAAAAAAAAATCTTGTTTAACATTAAGGGGGCGTTTGGTAAACGTATTGCATTTTAATTGTATTTGAATGAAATTTGTTTTTTGAATGTTATATTTGGTTGAAAAGTATTTGTTTTGTATTTGAATGAAATGTGTGTTTGGATGAAAAGTATTTTAGAGTTGAAAAGTTGATGTGATTGGTAAAAGTAGAGATAAATAGTGGAGTTAAAAAGTTGATGTGATTGTTTTAAAAATATTTTGAATAGTTATTGTTTTCGTAACACTGTTACAAAATTTATATTTAGTGTAAAATTATATTGTATTTGAGTAAAATTAAACTGAAATGTTTTCTCCAAACGTCACCTAAAAAATTTTTTCAATTCAAAAATAAAATAGTATTTAAATGAGTAAATAATTTTTTTTGAAAAAGTTGTTTGATAAAATTAGATCCATTCAAAATATGAGGTGAGAAAAATAAATAAAAAAATTTATTTTAATTTTAAATCAAAACTTGTTCAAAAAAGTTATTGAGGAGAAAGAAAATTCTCGTTAGATCTTAAAAGTTTTTAATGTTTAGCACGGAAACAATAGGGGCAACTATTAGCCAAATAATTTTTTAATCTATTTTCACATCATGACTCGGTGGCTATAATTCGTTTTGCTATAGCTTCTGCGAAGCTTGAGGGGATGGAAGTTAGTTACTATTGAATCTGATTCGGCTTTGGAGACGCCTGGTTTGGGGAATACTGAAGCTTCTTGCCCTTGTTAGTCAGTGGAATCAACGTGGACATTGATTTTCTTCGCCAACTCTTCGAGGTTGTTGATCCCTCTAGTATACCACGGTCGGCAAATTTTGCAGCCGACAATCTTGCGAAGTGGATCCGTCAAGCTCAGATTATTGGAGAGGTGCTTCTTTCCTCCATATCTCTCGAGTTCTCCAAGTTGGTTTTTTTTCCGTGTTTTTCTTTGTGCCCGTGTTGATTTTTTGGGCTTCTAGCTTTGTAAGATGTTGCTTCTGTTTCCTTTTAATGAAAACATCAGTTAAAAAAAAAAATCAGCAAATAAATATTTCTCGCCATCTTGGTGACAAAGCTACACAGAAACATTATAGAGCTGGGGAAACCGTTGGACAAAACAACGTAAATGCATGAGGGGGTGTTTAGTTCATGACGCTTTAACTGTGTTCCAACCGTAAGATAGCTTTGAAGAGTGCATAAACTAATTTAATAAGAGTGTGGAGGGCTGTTTGTGCGGTGAGACGTGAGACAATTTCTTTCTGTAAATTATTCACAAGATAATAAAATAGTAAATATAAGAGATAAATTGGTTAATTTGTTGATTCACAAAAAATATCAGAAAAATCCTATAAGATTTATTGATTCACATAGAATATTAAAAATTAGAAAAAGAAAAAAAATATATAAAACACCCTAGATTTCATACAACAACTCACAGTTTCATTATAAAAAGGCATCCTTAGTTATATGACAACATTACAAAAGGAAAACTTCTCAAAACCATTAAAGATTAATAAAATACTCAATTTTTTTCAAAAATAGAAAGTACATAATTGAAATCACAAATGGAAACTACTGTATTAAAAAACGATAAGAAAATGCGATCAAAAACTAAATTTGAAATTCCTTAGTCAACTTATAAAAATGAAAATTATTGAAAATAATAAAAAAAACCACCGTTTTGAAGGCTTAAATGATAGAATGATTGAAAAACAATGTACATCATGACAAAGCAATGAGTTTTGTTTGTTAGCCTTTTCCTACCTAATAAAACACTAATTTTTTGTCCAAATCCGACATCATCACTGGATCTTATGAAAACCAAAAAATTTCTTTACTTAGTTTTGGGATGGTCAAAATGTGCAAAAAGGGGCAACTCCAACTGCACCGCATTACTTAGAGCTCATGTGGGGGATGAATTAGAATCTATATAATACGGATCGATATGAATTGAAATAGTAAAAGTAAAGGGTAAAAGTTGACCGGAAAAAAAAAATTATAGCAACCCATTAGAGAAAAAGTAGAATCATTCTCAAACGAGTCCTTAATGTTTGTTTAGTTACACAATTTAGCTTTGATTTAACTTTGATTTAGCTTATATCAAGCTAAATTATACATTTCAATCAAGCTTAAATTTAGTTTGTAGACCAAATTTTAACAACTTTTTCACTTTACTTTCAATATTTGACCGGCACAATTTTAACTCTAATTTAACTTATTTTAAATTAAATCCAAACTAAAACTTACAACTAAATGAACGCTTAAATTTTCATCAGAAAAGCATTCACGTTGAAATTTTTGCTTTCCAACTTTTGCATACTCCCATTAATTGCTTTTTTGTCGTCCATCGTTCTGCCCCTAATTGTTTTTCCCCTTTTTTAGTTTTAATTTCTCTTCTTTGCTCAGACTTAAGAAATTCATTCTTAGAGCCAAGCTGCTCCTAGCATTGGATCATAAACAATAGTAGGCTTCCCTTCTGCGTCATCCCACGCCCGACACCATCCAATTTTGATCTAACAGCATTCAGTGTTGTTTCTATCTGACAAATTCAATTGCCGCATAACTTAGGGCAACTTAAATTCAAAATATCAAATTTTACACCAAAATAGTATAAATATCACACTAAACAGTAAACTCATCTCTAATCAATTACATCATTTTTTAACACAAAAAAAAATATTCTACATATATTCCCTTTTACCTTTTTTTTAATGTTCTTTTTTACTAACTCCAGACTTTTTTCCTTTATTATGCATATTGTCCACATACAATTAATTTTCACATATTCGTACAATAAAATATATATTATTATTTAACAATGTCATATAAAATAATAAATTTATAAATTTCATTTTATTAACTAAAAAGACCAATATACTAGACTTAACAATTTATTAATTAAAAACAAAATTACATTCAAAAGCCAAACATTACATTAATAACTAAACATAAATGTAAAAGTGAAAAAAAATATATATATATTGATATTTATTTAATCCTCTGAATTAGTGTACTCTTCCCACAAATGCTCAATATGCATTACGAAGCGCAATGTGAGCATCTTTATCCCTGATTTGTCTATGTCGAGCAAGGAATTGTTGAAATCAATGATTTTCATCTACCGTCATTTCAACTATTGGTGGATTCGCTTCCATTGCATCTTTAATTGGTGCACCAAGGTCACGTTCATCCTCGATTATCATGTTGTGCATAATAATACACATAGTCATTATGTCATGTAGCACATCTTTTCTCCAAAACGTGCCGATCTTGGTACAATTGCAAAATGTGATTGGAGAACTCTGAATGTACGTTCTACGTCTTTTCTACATGCTTCTAGTTTCATGGCAAAATACTTTTTTTTTCGACCACACAGCTCCTGAGTTGTTTGCATAATAGTGGACCACTTTGGGTATATACTATCAACTAAATAATAACCCATGTCATACTTTTTTTCTTGAATAATATATTGAATAGGAGGAGCAATACTTTGTGTGAGATTGGAAAAAAGATGGGAAGACTCCAACACATTGATATCATTATTGGTGCCTGGCATACCAAAATATGCGTGCCATATCCAAAGATCATAATCCGCTATAGTTTCGAGAATAATAGTTGGCTATCCACTACGACCTGCGTATTGTCCAACCCATACAGTCGGACATTTGTTCCACTTCAAATGCATGCAATCTAGACGACCAAACATTCCTGGAAAACCACGTTGCTAACCAATATGGAGTAGCCTAGCAACATAATTTGCTGTAGGTGATTATAGGTACCGCTCTATAAAAATCTCCATAATTACACGAAAAAATCTGTTTATGCTTTCAATTGCTGTTGACTCACCTATTTTAACATACTCGTCGATAGCATCCATTGGTAAACCATATGCCAAGATCTGGAGCATGACTGTTGCTTTCTGTAAAGTTGATAATCCAAGTCTACCAAGGCTATCACTTTGTTGTTGGAAGTAGTTGTCATGACATTTGACCACATCAACAATATGAAGGAATAGAATTCGAGACATACAATACCATCGGCAAAACAATGCATCATTATAGTGTGGGTTCTCTGAGAAATAATCATTGAACAGATTATGAGCTGCCTTTTCTCGATTGCGATGGATCACCATATGACCTAAAACCAAGCCATGATGGGTCAGTTGGTTGTTTTGTTAGTTGACATAGTAGTCGATGATCATGTTGTTATTAGCGATCACAGAGTATATTGCTTCTTCTTTTGTAATGAGATTATTCATCACTAATAGATCATCGTCATCATCTAAAGACGAAGTTGAATTTGATAAATATGATGAACCTCCAGTATTGGAACTCATTTTCAAAATAAAAAAAGGGCTAAATTTGTCAAATAGCTAATTTCAAGAAAGGGAAGAAGAATATGAGAATTTTAAACAATATTTAAAGACTGTTATTCATATTCATAACGGAGAATGATATTTATAAGAAAAAAGTTTGATAAGCTGATAAGGTTGACAATTTAATCTGATGATTAACATGATGATGAAATCCATATAACAGTTTAGTTTAATAGTCTAGATTTTCTTATCCAAATTGATTGGAATAAGAGAGGAATATATTCCTTATTTGAATTCGTATCTGAATTTATTGAAAAACGTGTAAAGCTGATAAGATTTTTATGAATTTATCGCTTATTTAAATTCTTATCTAAATTTATTGAAGAACGTGTAAAGCTAATAAGATTCTTTCATATTTATTATTGATTAGAATTCTGATTTGTTTTTACTGAAGAACGTGTAAAACTGATGATATTTTTATGAATTTATTGCTTATTTGAATTCTTATCAGTTCTTATTAAAGAATGTGTAAAGCTGATAAAATTCTTTTATATTCATTACTTATCTGAATTCTGATCTGTTCTTGTCAAATAAGGTGCAAAGCTGATAAGATTCTTATGAATTTATTGCTTATTTGAATTTTTATCTATTCTTATTGAAGAATATGTAAAGCTGATAAAATTTTTATGAATTTATTACTTATTTGAATTCCTATTTGAATTTGTTGGAGAACATATAAATTTGATAAAATTATTTTGCATTTATTACTTATCTGAATTCTGATATCTTATTATTGAATAAAATATAAAGCTGATAAGATTCTTACGAATTTATTATTTATCTGAATTCTGATTTGTTCTTATTCAAGAATATGTAAAGTTGAAAAGATTTTTACGAATTTATTGCTTATTTGAATTTTTATCTGTTTCTATTGAAGAACATGTAAAGCTGATAAGATTCTTATGAATTTATTACTTATTTGAATTCCTATCTGAATGTTGTAGAACATGTAAAGCTAATAAAATTCTTTCGTATTTATTGCTTATTTGAATTCTTATCTAAATTTGTTAGAAAACATGTAAAGCTGATGAGATTTGTACAAATTTATTATTTATTTCTATCTGAATTTGTTGAAGCATGTGTAAAGCTGACAAGATTCTTACAAATATATTACTTATTTAAATTATGATCTGTTCTTATTAAAGAACTTGTAAAGCTGATAAGATCCTTATAAATTTTTAGCTATAAATAACAACTATGAATTCTATTTCAAAACACATCCTCTGATTTTCTTTAACCATTACACTTCTCCAATTATCAACTTATAAAAAATAAAAAAAAAAAGTCTATCCGATCTTCTGGATACAGTGCTGATGAAGACGTGCTCCTTTGTCAAGTTTATTTAGATAATTCTCAAGATCCCATTATGGGTGTATACCAGTTTTCCGATCACTTTTGGTCTCAAGTGGAAAATGCATACAATAAAGCCAAAAATGAGTATTGGGAGTATCGTAACAAAATATCAGTGCAGTTTTACATTCAAACTATAGAGAAAGTGACAAGAAAATTGAATGGCTGCATCAGACAAGTTGAAAATATGCATCCAAGTCATTGTTTCGAGTAAGATATTGTCAGTATTTATTATATTATTTTCATATTATTTCTATCGGTTTGAATACTTAACAATTTGTTTATAATAATTTGTAGTTAAGTCGAGCAAAAAATGTTACTAATGCAAGCTCCTAACTTTGAAAAAGGGTTCAAATTTGATCATATCTAGAATATAGTTAAGGATTTTAAAAAATTTAATGATAATGTCACCAGCGCAAGACAAGCTCCTCGAAGGCAAAGTTTGAACTATGTCTTATTAGAGTCAGATAATCTCGCTCTTGAGTCTCCTATGTCGACATCTCTTAGGTTATCATCATCTTCTCTCCATTTAGATGATGATAATGTTGGTGGTTCTTCATCCCAATGACCCGCTGGGGTGAAGAAAGTAAAATTAAAGAGAAAGATGAGTAAATTTCAACTATTATCACTAGCCTCAAAGAAGAAAATACACAGCTTGTAGAGATGTTAAAAAAAACAGGCAGGCAGCAATAATTGGAAATCCAAAACAAAAATTTGGTGTTGAAAGAATTTAAAGAAGAAAACAAAATTTTGTTACAAGACTTGAATTCAATCCATGATCCAAAGATTCGTACATATATTCAAGCTGAACAAGCACGAATTTTACAAAAAAGAGCTTAACAACAACAACCATTACAAGTTCCTTGTACGACTAATGTTTTTGGAAATTATTTCAATGATATTGCCGGATTCGAAACCGATCTACTAGATTACTAAGTTGTTAGTCTACAAGATGTCGAATTACATTGCTCTATTTTATTTTATTTTATTTTGCAGTATATTTGGTTGTTAGTTTATGTTAATAGTATGCTATTTTAATTGATGCTGGTGTCTATGTATGACATTTTAAAATTATGTAATTGCATTTTATATTATTTACATATTAATTTTTTCCATGTCAAATTAATTATATTAAAACAAAATTAACAATGTGGAGAAATTTTTTTCTTTTGATGATCACCAAAATGAAAAAAATAATTTGTCTAAAAATAAAAATTAGGGTAAAAATTAAAAAAAAGTATTTTAAGGTCTTTTTTATAATTAAAAAAAAAAAACCAAAATGGTGTGGATGAACCGTGGAATTTGGTGTCCCACTGTTCAAAACACCAAAAATGGCATTTCTCCAACCCAACACCATTCCTTCTTTCCCACACCAAAAAGACGTGGGTTAGAGTTGCCCTTAGAATTCATAACTTTTAAGCACCAATTTACATTATTCATAAATTTTCATTTTTATTTTATTAAGCATTTAAAAAATTATCACATCAATTAACATTATTGAAATATTATATATATCTTTTAACAAAAAAATACAACTCACTGTCTCACAAGAACATCTTTAATATAATGTTAAATTGTTGGTTCATAGTAAATTTTGGTATTTAACTTAAAATATTGTAGTACAATGGAGTTATTTATAAGACTTATTTATATAGATATCCCCTGATTTTTTTGAATTTGACAGTTTAGTTTCTAAACTTTTTTCTTGGTAATCAACCCCATGAACTTATAATTTTTGACAATTCAGTTGTTATTGTTTAAATCCGTTAAAATTTGACTATTTCTTTACACATAATTTATACATTGTAGTCCAAGAAGAAGCATTGTTGATTTTTTTTGCTTATTTAAAATACAATATTCTTTGAAACTTTTAACTTAATTAAATTATACTATAATTTAAATCTAAACTTTAGAAATTTGCTTTTAAATTAAGCAAATATATCAATAATGTCCTTTTTGAACAATTATAAGTAGGTTTTATGCAAAATATATATATATAATTTTAACTGATTTAAATAAAAAAGATTGAATTGTCAAAAATTATAAATTCAAGGGATTAATAACTTAAAAAAGTTTAGAAACTAAATTAAATTTCAAGACACATACATATAAATAAGCTTTTTTATAATAAATATATGGACATGCATAAATGTATTTGCAAATGGGCTATAAATTGATACCAGCCGACACACCTGCATTCAAGGAGAATATAAATCATCATAGCATAATGACAAGTAGAACATTACCAATATGTAGTTGGAGATACCAATAAAATTGTGAAAGACCAGACAATTAGGCACTCTCACTTTAGTGTGATAAGGTGATCATTCTGGATAGGCTTCAATTACAGATACTAAGGAAGGAATTTTGATGATTTTGTAGCGAGGGAAACCACCTTGTTTCAGTATCTTTTTCCACTCGTTCTCGGTTCTTTCTTTTCCACCCGAGGTATGAGCAACCATCACAAGGTCAAAAACCAAGCGCGTGTCATCAAATAGGGAATTGCCTTGTGGGTCCAAAACCAAATCCACTATAATAACTTTTCCACTTTTCCCTGGTATTGCTTTCCTGCAATTTTGCAATATCTTCACACAATCTTCGTCGCCCCAATCATGCATTATCCACTGCATATAGACATGGAGATTCACTATGTCATGCTTTTTGTTTTTGTTTTTTCGTGCTAATTCAACTTTTCTTTCTTTTTTAGAAATATGATTGATGACTTTTAAAATAGTTGACAAACTAACATTACGTTTGGTTAACGTATTTTTTTAGTATTGCATTTAAATATAATGCACTTTTCTCCATATCAATCACATCATATTTTAAATCAAACACAATCATTATTTATTATTTCATTTTTTTATTACTTTTATTAATTACATCATATATTTTCTCTCTCTTCTTTTTTTCCCTTCTACTTTTACTCATCACATCACATATTTATTATTAAAATACAATTCCAATACTTTTCACCCAAACACACATTGCATTCAAATGCAATATTAATACTTTTTCTCTAAATACAAATTGCATTCAATCCATTGCATTCAAACGCAATACAAATGCAATACATTCACCAAACTAGACCTAATTAATCAACTATTTATTTATAGATATCGATTAAATATATATAAAGATTGATTAATTAATAATTGATATTTTTAATTTAATAAAATTTGTGATTTTTTAATTAAATAAAATTGATGATATTTATTAAAAAAAGACGTATTTCTTTTAATGTTGGATGGCTCACGATGGGTGGTTGTAAAAAGACGTTTGTCCTTTTTCCTCTTCTCCCTTCCCCCCCCCCCCCCCCCCCCCCCCCCTCTTTTTTTTAACCTTTTCTTTTTCGGGAGCAAGGGTCTTGCTAAGGACTAATATGAACTAATGTTTTTCTCATTTCACAATACTATAAGATATAAATAGTGATTCAGTGTTCGTGTAATAAGCTGGCAAGAAGAACAAAACAAAAAAACTTTGTTAACATGCACGATTGATCACCACCCATTAATTGAGCCACTCTCTATTTATACTGGTGGTGTCCCCATTCCCCCAAATATTTATTACTTTAATTTTTTCAATATTTAGTTTTAATTTTAATTTTTAATGGTGGTGATATAATTTCTTCTTTTTTTTAAAGGTAAACTTTCTCTAGCAGTTCACGAAATTTTCTCTCTCCATCAACCAAAAGAAAATAAAAAACAAAAAACAAAAAATACAACGAAAGCAGTTAACAAGTAATAAAGAGTAGTTAATTAATAAGCTTTACCTTCATGAAGACAGCATCAGCATTGGGGATGCTCTCAAACATGTCTCCTCCGACATGGGACACTCCAGGGTACGCCGGAGCCGTGGCGACAACATGCGGCAGATCAAAGTTGATACCCTTGATGTTCGGATGAGATTTCACGATCTCCGAAATGGCCCCACCGGTCCCACCACCCACGTCTACCAACGACCCCAGGCAACCGAACCCGTCTCTGTACTCTGACAAGATGTCTTTCAAGATGATCCCGGCCGTGCATTCCATTCCATCATTGAACAGCTTGTTGAACTCCGGATTCTGGGACGCATAGTCCCAAATCTCACGTCCGTGGGCCTTCTCAAAGGCAATGCCGCCTTCCTTGACGCAACGGCTAAAGCAGTGCCACGGGGCCATAGGCCAAGGGTGCGTCTCCATCAGAAACAACGGGGCCAGAGTCATCTTATCATCAGACAGCAGCCACCTCGAAGAGTGTGTCAGACCGTACAGAGTTGTATCTTCGGAGCCGTCTGATGAGTGTTGTGCGGTGAAGATGTTGCGGCGGACCAGGAGGCGCATGATGCGGGCGAGGCAGGAGATGTCGGGAGAGGAAGTGTCGGGAATGGCGGCGGCGATTTGGGACAGACTCATCGGGCCTTCGTGGGAGTTGATGATGTCGGGAATTCGCAGCTCGACTGCGCATCTCAGGGCCATGGAATCTGCGAAGCTGAACATGAACTTCCATATGTCGGCTTGGCCTTTCAGTCTCAGACTTGCCTCGTCTGATTCCATATGTTTCTGACCTTTAATTAATTATTTATTTTTTCTCTGAGGGCTTATTTCTGATTCCTCTCTTTGGTATAAGCTTCAAGTGATAACTTGCTGCATAAATACTTGAAGAGGTGATGTCATGATAATTGAAAAAGATAAGTACTGATGTGATGGAATGCTGAAAAACGTGTTTTTTTTTTTTTTTGTTTATTGGTTTGTTGAAAACAACTACACAATTAATGCAAAAGGTCACATTTGAAACGATCGCCGGAGAAGAAATTAAAATTTGATTAGGGATAAGAACAAGCAAATGATGCATGCAAATGTTAAGGAGGACTTCTAGTTGGCAAGAAGGAAAAATACAAAACAAAACAAAAAAAACATAAAACAAAAAATAACGACAAGCACGGTTTCCACTTATCCAACCAAACTTTTCTAAAAGTTTTTTAGCCTTTTTTTAAGTAAACCAATTGTGCGCATCTTCCAATTTTAAAAGTTCAACTTTTATTTTTCAAGTTGAAATTGAGTTGTTATCTTTGAATTACATAGATTGACGAGTAAAATAAAATCAGTTCATACGTGTTATATTTTTTCAAATATATATTTAAACTTTTACTTTTTCTAATTTTATGGTTCCTTTACAATCAATTGCACAGTTAAAAAACCAACTACACTCTAATCAAAATTTCTTCAACTTTACCGCAAGTGGACACAAGTAATACAAGTAGTCCCATTTAAAAGGATCGGCGGAGAAGAAATTATAAATTGATGACGCATGCAAATGTAAAGAGGAGTTGGCCAAGAACAAGAGAAAAACAAACCAAAACAAAAACAAAAACCTACGACTAGCGCGGTTTTAAACTGCCAGTTTTATAAGCATTAAACACTTCAATTAAACTTTTTGAAAAGTTAATTTTTTATCTTTTTTAAAAAAGTAGATTAATTTTATTTTTTATATTGTTAAATCTTTCTTAAAACTTTAAATTTTAAAATAATTTTTTTATATCATATGAAAGTGAGATAATTTTTTTTAAATTACTTGATAAAATAAATAAAAGAATATCTATATTACTATTTTTTGGTATATTCAAAATTTTTATACTTTTAATATTAAACATTTCATTTTCAGAAAAAAAAAAACTCTAATTAAAGTATTTTCAAAACTCAAATTCAAGTGAATTCATCAAACAGAGGCAAATAAGTTACTTCGAAATATGGCACTTTTTTATCTAATATAATTTTAGTGCGAAGTATGTGGCCTTTTACCTACAGGTGTCAGGTAAACAATATATAAAATCCTTAAACAAAAAAAATTAATAAATAAAGGATGAAATCCTTACCTTATATGTACAAAAGAAAAGAAACCCACCCCACACCAACCCCACACGCACCCCACCAAACCCAACCCACACCCCCACCCCAACAAAAAAAAAAAAAAAAAAAGGAAATACCACTGGAGTACAGTACGTATGGACTACATGGATAGAGGCCACGGATTATTCAAGAAAAAGTTAGTGCTGTTTACAACTTAAATAAGCATTCATGTCATCTGGTATACATTTCATCGTTCTCGTTTATAATAATGTAATTTGAAAGTGGTGCTGCTATAATTTGCAGCTAATACAGGATCCATGATTTTCCCTTCTAAGATAATACATAACGTGTCAAGACATTGAGAAGCTGATGGGTAAGTTGTTCTTGTTTTTTAGGGGAAATTTCATTTAAGTTAAACAAAGACATACAAATCCTCATGTTAATATGTATGATCCCTAAATATATGAGACAAACACCGGCCTTTAATTGTAACCAAGTCGAGCTGATGGGTAAGTAAGTTAATAATTGATATTTAATTCTTTCTTATTTGTATCCTCACATAATAATAATTAAATCTAATGAAAATTAAGAGAAAGCAATGTGTATCACATGCAAACGTGGGCGGAGTTAAAACTCTATTTCAGTGGGGAGTATACAAATTAAAAAAAAAACTAATAATATGAAATTATAAAAACTAAATTTCAATGAGAATTACATGAGAATTTTAAATTTTTAGTGGAAGAATACTAAGAAAACCTAAGAATTATGTGATAATTTTTTTTGATGGGGTGAAATAGTACAACTATAAAATTTTTGAGATTAAATTAAAAGGAAAAAAAAAATCAATGGGGAATACAGCCCTCTCTTATCTTAGGCTAAATCCGGCCCTTCTTGCAAATCAATTTAATAATTTTGAAAGTATAAGAATATCTTTCTAATAACTGCCAAGTTCCCCTAAAAATAAAAAATTAAAAAAAAATCCATGCTTCTAGAGATCAGCATTATGCAATAAAGAACAGAAAAAATAAATAAATAAATGGAAAGGTCCAATTTCAAGCAAAGTTGTCGGTAATGTTCTGTCGAATATTCATGACAACAGAAGGTATGTTTTATTATTGTTTTATTATTATAATTTACTCGCTTTTCTTTGTGGCAGTCATTTTATAATTGTTTTTCTTTTAGAAATGCGTTTTTTTTTTTTTTTTTGTTTAACTTGAAGTCTACGTGTTTGTCATTTTATCAAATCAGTTATTAGTGCTTATTGAAAAAAAATCAGTTCTTCAGTTTTTTATTACTATTTTTGTAGAAATTTAACATCATGAGGACCATTGTAAGGAGACTAGGCTCATCAAAGAAAACGACATAAGGCGAGAGTCATGATCACGTAATGACGACTTTTAATGGCAAATGGGGCTTTTTTCTTTTATTTTTTCAAATGCATGGTTAAATTTCAATACCAAATATATATTTATATACATAAATAGGTGAATATATCAGACTCTGAAAGTGAAAGATACCGAAGACGTACGTGTAAAGTTCAACCAAGCTATCTTATCGGTTGATAATCGAGAAACAGAGGAATAGGTGACGGCCATTTGAGATCAGCAGTGATGTGTCAAAATTTAGGACTTGTTTGAGTGAGTTTTAGAAACATATTTTAGGTATTAGAAATAAGGGTTGTTTGATAAATATATTATATTTTGATTATATTTGAATGTAATTTATTTTTTGAGTATTGTATTTGGTTAAAAAATATTTATTTTATATTTGAATAAAATGTGTGTTTGGATAAAAAGTATTTTATAGTTAAAAAATTGATGTGATTGGTAAAAATAGAGATAAATAGTGAAGTTAAAAAGTTGATGTGATTATTTTAAAAAAATTTTGAATAATAATTATTTTCATAACACTGTTGAAAAAAATTATATTTAAATATAAATCTTTGCGTTTGGTATAAAATTGTATTGCGTTTAAATATAATTAAGCTTTAAAAATATACGTTTAATGAAAATAAATTATTTGTAATTAAAAATGTAAAATTTTAAAATATATTTAAAAAAATAACAAAACATCTTGTTTTATATTTTTAAAATTCTATAAAATTTAAAAAAAATAATCTCATTCTAACTTAAATAACAAATTAATAAATTTTTTAAATTTGAGTTTTTTTAAAATAAGAAATAGAGATTTATAAAAGTGAATAATGAAATTGGAGAAAAGACAAGAAGATTTGGAAAATACTTTTGCAATTAACTACCAAACACCTTCTTAAATTTTTATGTAATTTGGTTTACTAACCAACAGGATTTAAAAATTGGAAAAGGAAAATTGTACCATCTATGTTTACATAATTTGTGGATTCAACGGACTTTTATTATCTCAATTTGGTGGGTGTTTGTCAAAATCATTTGAACAAAAAACAAAAAAAAAAAAAAAAACTCAACTCAGTGTTTATCTTTTTAAAAAAGAAAAGCTAATTAGATTCATTATTTATCAATTTTAATTATAACTTAAAATTTTAAACTTTTAAAAACCTGCATCTTTATATATATATAAATTCAAATATAATATTTTTAAAATTATATAAAATTTTAAGATGAATGGAATAAAAATCATATTGATTTTTTTTAAAATACATTTAAATTTTTATATTTTTTAACTTTAATCAGCCAAACACAAAAAAAAAAAAAAAAAAAACAAACAAACAAACAAACATAACTCAACTCCAAACTCAAGTCAAATTTTTTTTCCGACTTCAATTGTTCTCCCAGACACATGCTTAGACTACCTTAAGGTTACAAGGATTAAAAAGATGAAGGTTGCATTTAGGAATAATATTTGGAAACATTTCACATATTTTCATTTGAAAATATTATAAATAAACTTTTGGCTGCAAATATTTCAAATTATTTTGAACTGTTGCAATTTAGATGTTTTAAGAAAAATTCCAAAATTAAAGGTTCAAAGTTTAGCCATTTAGAGGTTTTTCTACGATATCAAATATATTCGAGAAAATTATCTAAATAGCTTTTTTTAATCTATTGACCAACATGATATACTTTGTTTTAATTAAGTATTGATTTGTATCGTACTAACCTGCTGACCTAGTATCAAATTTTAGTGTTATATTGATGTAATAGTTTTTAAATTTATATCAAATACTTTCCTCAAATATTCACTTTTTTTTTTCTTTTCCGAAACAGACCCAAAAATCATTAGGAAAAAAAATTGTGACTTCTTTTTTTATAAGAAAAATGAATGTGACTTATTTGTCAACAAACTTGGCTAAAATTTTATATCATGTAGGCGTGAGCATTGGAACTTCTTTTTCTTTCTTTCTTTCTTTCTTACTTACTTTTTTTTTTTTTTTTGACATTTCATTCCTTCAACTGCCAAGGCCTTAAATTTGGACCAACTCTTATAATCCAAGCTTGTTGACACATAAAATAGTACATTCTAATCCTAAATTAATCAGATACCTTCACAATTAACTCAAAAACTTTACAGGGCTCCTCATCTTTATGTAGATATATATATATATATTGTTTGTTCCATCCGAGCTATAAAAACCTCAGGACATGATTCCCCCGGTGATGCAAATTTTCATGCAGAAGAACTTTGCCAAGTTGAACATTTCAATTATTATCGTGGTACCTCAAGGGGTGCTCATAAAGCTACTGGTACAACAGATTGTAAGCCGGCAGATCTTGTACCCTGTGTATGTCTTCTAAAGACAATTCTCTTTCCAATTGAGTCCTTGTAACTTGTAAAACCTCCTGAAAATATATCAAACCAACATAACGTTTAGTGTTTTGGAGTGAACAGAAATCCCAACATTCAGTCTGTTCCCATATTTCATACACACACATATATATACATATAGAGAGAGAGAGAGAGAGAGAGAGAGAGAGAGAGTACATTAAACTCCATGTAAGAAGCATGCATGGCAAGCCACTGAGCGTCCATCATCTCAAAAGCTATACAGTATAGTACATCAAATGCTTCTTCATCTTCTGCAATTGGAATAAATTGTGAATTATTTGTCGAAAAGCACGTAGTTTTGACAAATCGAAAGAGATATATAACACCGGCAGTGAGTTGTGTTCTCTACCTCCTAATAATCTCATGAAATTGATTCCGGGTATGCATTTTGGTTTGGCTGCAGAGTACACAAAGTAGAGAAGAAATGTTTAAGAGCAGCAAACACAGCTAGTTTTGAACTTCAAAGAAGAATGCGAACTAAGAGATGAGCATTTTGGTGTAAGAATTTAATTTACCCGAGTACAGATCAAGCATCTGAATCAACATAAACGATACGTTTATTCCTGCAACAGCAAACGGATACTCCCATGTTGCTCGCTTCCCGTCTTGCTTGAACAATAACCTACGAAAAGATGCCTTGATTTTGAATTCTTGATTAGTAATAACTCATCTTCTGTACTAATTCACAAATTAGAGAAACTAGAAAGAGACCAAAATGAACAAGTGCTTAAACGATTTACAAGAATGTTTGTAAATGCTGCATACCGGATAAGTCCTGGCGAAAAATAGCAAATTCTCGAGGGAAATATAACCGCAACCCCTACGTACAGCAATCCACCGTGAGGAAGATACTTCTCAAGTGAAAAGGTAGGACATTGAGTCCAAAAAAGGAAAATAATGCCACATTCTTTTAAATCAAAATCATTTCAATGTTTACTATAATTCTACACTGATGATGGAAACAAAGTAAGAAGACAATTACAACAGACAACAATAATGTAAAATTGTTACACAAAAAAAAAAAAAAAAAAAAAAAGCATTAAGGGTGATGGAATTGTACCTAAAGTCGGTGGATGGATTGGGACCTTGCCATCCCATATCTTTCCATTGCTCAGAGATCAACCCTCTCAGAGCAATATCTGGAAAGGCCGCAAGCCACAATGCTCTTAAGGCTTCCTGTAGATATAGAGTGCTATCATTTGCTCCAACATAAGGGAACTTAAAAAACTCTGCTTTCAGAGATAATTTCTACAGTAATTTTTGATTCATGGTTAAGATTTTAGAATTGCCCTGCCTCCATATTAAAAATAACCTATCATGGCACAAGTTTAGCTTAGATTATTTAATTCAACCAACTTGAAAGTGACAAGATTTTGCACAGCAGAAAGAACATACTTGATGATCGGGACGGGTCTCATCGAATGGCACTTGTAATCGTTCTTGAAGTCTTTGAAGCCGTTGTTCCTAATAAGAAGTTTAGAAACTTGTAAACACTTCAACTGAGTTTGATAGTGGCAAATGAAAACAATTTAGCTTCCTCGATTTTGTTTTTTTTTTTCTCTGGCAAGGCATTCCAATTATTCTTGTGGTGAAACTTTCAACTAAGGATCAAGTTTACATGACAAATAAGTTTGGACATAATTTTCCCACCATGGTTAAAAATTTCATGAATGTCACAGCCAATTTTTTACTTGAACAAGCACACATCCTTCTACTTATGACAGAATGTATTGTCTCGACCCTTATTTATTACCTGAAGAGGGCTCAATGTGTAGTCAAGGTATTTGTCATTGCGCTTATTGCTTACGCGGGCAAATAGTCCTATAATCCACGACCGTGGTCCAACCATAGCATTAGCTGGAAAAAAAAAAAAAAAAGAATATTTGACCAGAGAAATAAAAAGATTTTACTTATGTGTGTTGTAAAGTCAGATGGTTCAGAAGGGCATGGCCAATGCAGCATTACTTTGTGTTATAAACCGAAAACTTCTCATAAAGATCCTAATCTGCTTCAACCTATATGGACCAAGCTATATGGCAACCGTGGAAACTGAAGGCTCATTTTCCTTTACAATAAGAAAATTATGACTACAGAAAGCTACTGTGCCCTTTTAAAATCCTAAACCCTTTTTCTAAGCCAAGCCGTTAAGGGCTCAAAGAATCCGTCATCAAAATCCATGCCAAATATGATAGGTGTTTGATGCATGACTCGAACCCTTGACTTGATAGAAGCGAAGGCTCCAAATAGACCTGCCGTTGTTATCATGCCACCACTGGTGGTGGTTAATATCCGAATACTTCTGGTTAAGGAATTAGCGCAAACAGGACCAGAAAAAAAATACAACTTACTGTTAAGATCTCAAATGCAGGTTAGGTTAAAAGTCAAATGCCCCAAAAGAGGAAAAAAAAAATCTTTGCAATTAACAAGTATGGAAAAATATGAATGCATTAATTAACTTAAGCACATTATGGTTTGCCTAATTAAATATTGCATAACAAAGACAAAGATTACTTAGTTATACTTCATTAACGATGAGTAAGATTTTGAAAGGAAAGAATCCAGAAATTCTGTACTCACTAAAACATTGAGCTAACTGCGTTATTACGTGGGTGGAATCATGTGACCACTCCAACTCCTCATCATCCTTGGTTCTTCTCCAGTAAGTTTCATCCTCATCAACCTTTAATCATAAATTTCCAACACATGAAATTGAGTACTTCTAAGTTATAATATCAACAATTTGAATTTCCATAGGAAAGAAAGGAAGAGAAAAATGGCGCCAAAAACATTACAAGCAAAATAAAAATAATAATAATAATAAGAGATACATGATGTAACAAGAGGAGGCTCAAATTGTTAGGCAAACAAACATATATCGATTGAGTTAGCTTAAAGTGTTTACTCTGTGATGAGAAGAGCAAGAAGGAAAGCATTGTCTACGCCTCCTTAATCTCATGAGGAGGGGAGACCAAAATTTGAAGAATTGGGGAATAGTTCAATTTTTACCATCCCCTTTCTAACCGAAAGTAGTGAAAGAGAGAAAGGCATAAGACAAAATAATAATAATAATAATAAAGGTTTAAAAATAAATGGGTAACAAATGATTGCACCCATCTCCATGCTCTCCCAACTATTTTCAACCCCAACCATCATTAAGTGTTTCAAGTCTCTCACTTTCATTCACTTTTTTCCTCTCTCACTTCAATTTGGAAACATCGGTGTGCCCATGAACCATTTAAAAAAAAAAAAAAAAGGAAAAACTGATAGCGCAATTAAAGGGATAATTATGTGTACACAAAAAAAGCATGCAATGCGAATTAAAAAAAAAAGTAACTGGGCTGTTTCTTATTTATTTTTTTAATTTAAAACTAGAATTCAAACTTTATATTTTTAATAAAATCACATATAAAATTGCTGTTATTTTGTATATTATTTTGTATATGTGATGACATTATATATATTTTTTTTTTCAACGAGGCATAACAAAGATGAACAATGTAACAAGGTCGTCCACACACGTACGTAAGTGTATATATATATATATGTGTGCGTGCGTGTGTGTGTGTGTGTGATATGGTAGAGAAAGAAAAAGGATGCGAGGACGTGAGACAAAGTAAGACGAAAAGGTACCAGCTATGGCATCTGAGGAGACATGTTTGGCGGTGGAAATGGGTGGGGCTCTTCTTGGGTGTTATGATGGAGTCAGGGGTGAGGCCCACTTGGAGAAAGTGGTGCTCTGGTGGGACCGGAACCGTGTACAGAATACGTAGACGAAGAAGAAGAAGAAGAAGAAGAAGAAGAAGAAGAAGAAATATTAACATCGTTTTCTTTGGATAGCGATTTTTTGCATAGAGGAGAAACACACAAACTCACCGTTTTTTGAGATGCAAAAGGGTGGATTTTATGAGGTTGCTCTTGTCTCTCTCTTGCTTTTCCAACTCGAACCGCTCACTTCCCTATAAACCTGGCTATGCCGTAGCTCTCTCCTTGATTTTATTTTTACTCAATTTGGATTTAGGTGTAGGAAATTTTTCAACTTAACTTTTATGATTGTGACTGATGATATAAAATATAAATTTATTGATAACTTATACACATAATTATTTTCTTTATAAATCTTTTTATTGGGATTTAACATCAATGTTTTATGAATATTGCAGTTTGAGTTTATAACCTTGGTTTTGTAGGCATATTTTGTCACATAATTTGATTAAAAATTTTGGACTGAAAATTATGATTTCTTCTGAGCAAACAGATAAAAAAAAATGCAAATTGAGATGAATTTATAAGGACAAGAGTAGTTTTGTTTCGTACAGATAATTTTATATAAAAGGTATGGGGTTAATCTCATCCCAAATTTGAAACAATATCTATATATATGTACATTATATGTATGTTAAATTTGGAAAATTTAAAAGGAGGTGAAGTATTATTCCGACACTAACAAATGTGCAACTCAAGAAAATACACCAAATTAACTTAAATATATATTTGTTTATTATTGATTGAATGATAAGATTAATTTATAGAATACCAGTAAACGAAGTTAAAGGGAAAAGAAAAGTCAAAGAGCTGAACCAGTGCCATTATGCTACAACACAATTCTTGCTCGTAACAAAATATTAAAACTGTCTTTTGGCTTTATCCTATTTACTTGCACGAGGGTAAGCCCGTGTTGTAATGTGAGTTGACTACATGATATAAAGGAATATGGGGAAGAAAAAATGGAGCAAAAGATCGTAAAACGAGTGCAGAACAACTGGAACATTTATCATCTATATATACTAATAATGCCATCAAAGTAAGGTCAATTGAGGCTTCTGGACCATATGATGTCCAATATCTGTACTTTTGAACTAGGATTCGAGAATTTGAACATGGTAGAATCAAATATGTATTTTAATTATTTTTGCAAAAACGCTATTTGATACTATTTCGCTTGATGTTAATTCTTTTGGAAGTTGTAGGCTACTTCACCGTTTATATCAGCCAGTTTTCATGTCAAGCTAGGCCAAAACCCAATCTCAATTTTTTTTAGTAAACAAGCAAAGGAGTTACATGCTGTTTCTCTCACGAGGCATATTGACTACAAGGCGTGAAGGATCATAGTGGATTCACTAAGTTACGACTTTCAGATAATTATTGATAAAAAAAGTACTTGTGCACTTATAAATTACTTAAATTCCTCACTTCCACTGATGTAGGACTCACCAAGTGACCACCAATTTTTTTTTCTTTGGGCATACACACAAAGGAGTAACACAGTTTTTCCTATGGGATAGATTGACTATAAGGCGTTTAGGATGAGGATCATCATGGATCAAAAATGGATCTTAACAAGTTATAATTTTTAAGTAATTATTGACTGAAAAAGAATTCATAACATTTATAAGCCACTTAGTGGTTCAATCTCAATTTTTTTTATAGATGACCATTATTATCATAAATGGATTTTTTTTAATTTGGGGAAATAGCTAATTTTAAAGAGATATTTAAGTAGCCTCCATACTTATCTTGTAGTGCTAGAGGTAAGTCAAAGTGCAAAAGTGCCACAAAAGGTATTTTTTTCATAAATAACTTTTAAATTATACATCTACATTCAAGTTGACTATATTTTTTAGAAATTGGTTATTGTGTCTTTTATATATATAAATTTATTCAAAATAACCCTTTCGCTTATACCTATTTATTATTTTAACAGAAAAACTTTGTTAGAAAAATGTTATTTAGTAATAAATCTCAAAAATAAAATTGTCTTAATTTTAAGGGGGGAAAAAACCATTTTTGTAAATCTCATAATCAATGCCTAAATTGAAGTTTGCCAAAATAAAAACATAAAAAACTGAAATTAGAAAATTGATTCTTTCTTCTTTCTATATTCAGCGATCCACTTAGTCATAAAATGTAAATGTAGGTTGAGTCATAAATGTAAATGTAGGTTGCTTAATGTCATTCCAAAGATGCATTTAATTAATTAAAGTAGATTTGGAATTCCTTGTTCACATGATCAATTGATGCAAAACAAAAGCTAAAGTAAAATGGATCTACAGCTAATTAAAATATTCTTCTCATGACAAAAAAAAAAAAAAACACACAACAAGAAGAATACACAAAAACCCAGAGGGTTAAAGGCTACAATTAATCCACTGTCTACAATACAAGCTCTCTGATTGCAAATTGAAGCCACGATATTTAGTTACGCAACAAACTAATCTCGAGAGGAAATCAGAAAAATAAAAATAAAAATAAAAAAGTTCTGCCACTTTAATTACAGCGGTTGGATTTTAGGTAAAAAGAGGTTAAAAAAAATATTAATGAACTACTGATCAAGTTAACTAATTAAGGAACAGGAAAAGACTTGTTATGACACATGCATTTGTAGGCCATGGGACAAGCCTCAGCCTCAGCAAGAGAAGCGCAAACGAAGCTCACCATCACCAATCTACAGGGCGAGCATGACCCACAAGCATGCGAACAGTCAGGCAAGCTCGACCCTGCTACTTCAACCGTGTCCGGACCTGCATTTCTCTTAATTCTTTTTCTCGATCTGCTGATCTGATCTCTCTCTTCATCCCAGTTGTACAACTTCTCTGCACCTACTGTAACTTTCTTATAATTTGCCAAGTAATGACGGCCTGCGCCATAAACATCAGCATCAAAATTACAACCAAAAGTATATCTTTGTAACTAGACATGATATAAAATTCTAACGGTTAAAAACTGTTTTATATATATATATATAGAGGGATAAAATATACCTGCGTATACGTTCCTTGTGGACACAGTGGCGGAGACTAATAGGCCGAAAATGATCATCACTACTGTAGCAACACAAATAGAAGTACACTTCATGGCTTCTCTATATCTTGTATTACTCTTTTTTCTCTTTCTTTTATCCCTTAGTAAGTTGTAATTAAAGAGAGCTTGAAAACAAACGATGCAAAGATAAAGTGAGAGATGAAGAAGGAGACATATATTTATATATATATATATGCGTTACATGCAGATAAATAATTGAAGAAGTGTATTGAAGCGAATCACAGGCAAGAGTAAGTAAAGAGTGTGAGTATGAGAGAGAGAGAGAGAGAGAGAGGGAGAGAGGTCACATGAAAGAGAGAGTTGGAAACAAAGGGTAGTCACAGGACTGATGAAGAGCTAATTTGGTTTTCCTGTGTGGTTCCACGGAAGAAGGGTGATATTATACATTCACATGGTAGTGGAGAGAAATTTACGGAATTAAAACGGCTTTTCTTTTACGTGAAACTCTGATACGGACCTACGTTTGGCAAGTGATAGGCATTAATGCGAGAGGTGCCGTGTAGATTTTTTTTTTTTTTTAAGAAACAGAAATTGATGAGATAATAAAGTGAGTACTGATGTTCTGATGTGACTGCCATTAATATTTCCCCGCCACAATCTAATAATCTATGGAGTTAAAAAAAAAAAAAAAAGCTGAGTCCATTAACTGTCGTGCAGTTTCAGAGTTTTCCAGTTCATGAAAATTGAACCACGACAAAACCTAACAGTAACAGATAAGTCTTGCTGAACCCAAGTCACCAATTGTTTTTATCCCCCGTTTAGAGGCACTTATTTCTGAACTAATGTTTTCCGTCCACTCTACTTTTTGTTTTCACTTTTATATTCAAAAAAATTCAAATTTTAAAAATATTACTTTTAATTTAAATTATAATAAAATAATTCTCATATCAAAATACTCGTAATTATAAAATAAACAAAATAAAATCTATTTATATTTTTTTTGAATATATTTCAATTTTTTTCACTATTTTTTCACATTCATTTTTTAAAATCCTTGGATTACACATTTTTAACCAAACTTCCAAAACTCTGTCTTTAAAAATCCCTTGGCTTAATAATTAATGTTCCATTTGGTTTTGGTTTGCATGTTCAAAATTTTAAATGATTTTATCTTTAACTATAAATTTTGAACAAGATGATTTAATTTAGAATTTGAAACAATGTTAGATACTTTATGGAAATTGGGAGTCTAAATTGCATGTTCAAACCCATTGTTTGAAAACTTAATTAAAAATTGTAATAATTATTATAAAATAGTGTTTGTGTAGGAAAATAAACCGGTAAAAATGTATCAAAGTGGCGCAGCGGAACAATAAAAATTTTTAGATCGTTAAATATCTCATGATGCTATATACAATAAACCAACAACAATTAAAACTCATACCTCAAGGACGCCAATCTTGCAGGAGGAGAATGACCGGAGGCTTCAACCAACTAGCCTTCTCTACTATTCTCCAATTCCTGAATGGCTGAGTGTGTGGGCACTCTGAACCTCGATCGGTATGCTAGCACTGCTAGTCTTCTTCCGACCACCCAGATCTCTAAAGAACTTTATTGTCATGATGAGATGTACAACAATAAGCCTACTCACCTGAGAGTCTGTGGTCTGAGAGAACTGGAGTGGTAGGACCTCTATTTATAGACCTGCATAAGGTAATTCTCTGAATTTGAATTGGATTAGGAAAAAATATTTTTCCTTATCCATAACCAAAAAATCCGAATTTTCCAAGGGAGAATCTCAACAATAAAATTCGGTTTTCTTAGGATAAATCCAATCCAAATTTAAACAAGATTTTAACTAGAATTTTATCTCCCTTTTTCAACCTAAAAAATCCAAAAATTACAAGGAAAATATCTCCTAAAAATTTCGACCATTATGGATAAGGGAGAATCAAAAATTCCACTAGGATTTTCAAGCTTGAATCTTATCTCAACCTTATCCAAAATAACCGAATTTTCCTAGGAGATTTTCTCCCTAATTTCGGCCACTTTTCAGGGAAAGAGAGAATCCAAATTCAACTGGGATTGAAACTTGAATTTTTCCCTTGAATCTTATCCATAAAAAAACCGAAATTTCCTTGAGGATTATCCTCAAAATTTCGTGCAACATTTGTTAGGATTTGGATTCAAAATTCAAGTAGAATTCTAACAAAATTATCCTCTCCAAATCCAACTCAAATTCGAATTTCAAACCTTGTGGATTTTCCACAACAAATTCGAATCCTACTTGGACTGTGATTCAAAATTTGAATTTCAAATTTCAAATTCAAATTTCAAATTTCAAATTTCAAATTCGAATTTCAAATTTTAAATTTCAAATTCGAATTTCAAATTCAAATTTCAAATTCAAATTTCAAATTTCAAATTTCAAATTCCACAAAACGGTTATGTTTCATATTCTTGTTCTCATGGATAATTTTCTACAACTCCAATCCAATCTCAAATAAAATCATGGCAACTTTATTTGGAGTTCGAATAATTGTGTACTCTATTATCCAAAACAAAATCTGAATCCAACCAGAGAGAATCTTGTCTACCATCCTAATCCTATGTCATCACCATCCATGCATTATAAACTAGCCAATAGCATACACAAATCAATTTGCCAAACGTTAAGAAATTATGTGGAGCTAGTAGAGGGACTGATTGGACATATATAATCGGGCTCCCGCAAATCCATATGATCATCATTCTTTTACCGAACAACTCAATCATATGATCACTAGTTTCAGAGTCACACCACTATAAACCTGAAACTGAACTCTCAATTATATATCGTATTACGTAAGCCTGTGACAAGTTATCATCCAGTGACCTTGTCATATATGCAGAACCCTCATATGATATCCATGATCAGCCTTAGGCTAAAGTCCGTTTAATCCTACTGATCAGGCTATCTTAAAGTTCCATTATACTACCGAATAAAGAAAATGATTATTCACCATATATGAATAAGAAGTCATCCGTCCAGCAGACGACCGAAGGCCTTGTCCATTTTCACATTCAGTATAATGCCTTTAAGAGGATACCCTTAACTCCTCATTGGAGCTATGATTCTAATATCTATAAACGAACCTTTCATCGTATACAAGTCATGCACCCAACGAACCGGTGTATAAGCTTACTACCTCTGAGATGCTTTAGCCATTGGAATATCAAAGTACACAAGTCATATATATGAAGCTGTCCTTTTACTCAAGATTAAGGTTACTGCATAATGAACGTCAAAAGCAGATCGATCCACTCAAAATGGACTTCGTAGATCAATCACGCTTTAATCCCGGTCTAATATGTCACCACCACGCAACATATCTATGTCTCTACTTGGGAGTCCAGCTCCAGACAGTCAAGACAAACCGTCCCCTCCAAGGCTTTAGACAACATAATAGTCTTTAACATGAGTTAAATGCTCGGTCTAACCCCATAGACTACAGACCATAGTTTAGACCGCTAACTTTAGAACATTGTCTTCTCGCATACAAAAATCCATTGCATGCAACGTTCTAACAGTTTAACACAAGCAGTCAGGGAGCTATATTTGCTTACATTTACTTTAACATGTAAATAAGACGAGGACAGATAGCAATGTAATGAATAACCTCTATATATAATCTTATTATCCAGTTCAAAATAAATACATCAAAATGTCTCTAATGCTTAGGGCATTTCCTAAACATGAATTTCAGAAGGAGACAATATTAAAGAATAACAGTGATATTAAGCACTATTTATTAATAAAAGATAAATCTCATAAACCATCCACTAATAGAAGATAAATCTCACAAATTGAACATACCTTTTACTAATATTAGTGTTTAACATCAATGGTATCCCTGAGTATTTTTCTTGGGAAAGATTCAAATTCTTAAATCAATTTTTAGATTGGATTTTATTAAATTGTAGATAGAGCCTCTCATCAGTATGAATCTATTTGTAATTTGTTGGAAGAATGACAAAAAAAAAAAAAAAAAAAACCTTTTTTAAGGTACCGTTTTGAGGCTCATTTTAAGTAGGACTCACTTTATGTTAGTAATAGTTTAAATTGGATTTGTGTTCTCCATAGCAAGGAAATCAAAATGAAATATTTATATGCTCAAAATGACGAATGAGTGAATAAGAAATTGATTCTCACTGTGCACCTATGAAGTTAGAAATATTGTAAAATAAGAAATCTTTAGTTCTACATTAGAAAGGAATAAAAGTCATTATTCTTTCTTAATCCTATAAAAGGATTACTTGTACCCCATAAAAAAGGCATAAAGCCTTTATCTGCTCTAAGCCCTATATAAGGGACCTCTAACTCCTTTTTGAGACACACTAGAATTAGGGTTTTCTTTTTCTGTTAGATGAGAACTTCTCTCTTTAGTATCCTTAGCAAGGGCAGAGCTAGTGAATGTGAGTGAGGGCTACTACACTCACTAAAATTTTTTGTCTTTTTTTTTTTTTACCCTAAAAATTTTATAATTTTTATATTTTGCTCTTGCTAAAAATAAAAAATACTCATATAGTTCTTCTTTTACCTCTACTAAAAATTAAAAATTCTCATATAGCCTCCATTAAAATTTATTCTATAAAAAATGTTTATGATTTTTCAGTTTTACCTCCATTAAAATTAAAGATTTTTACATAGACCCATTAAAATTAAAAATTCTCACATAGTCCTATTAAAATTAAATTATTTTTTCTAAAAACAAATTTTGGTAGTCCTTAAGGTGTTCTTTAATTCACAGGCTGGTAGTATTTTTGTGTGCCTTTGTTATTAGCAAACTATTGTATCTTATGAGGTAGACACCTATCAATCCTCATGCACTTATTGTGCGATGTCAAAATTTCCATTATTTATAATTTTAGTATATTTTTCTATTCGTTGTTATCTTATATTTTCTTTATCATATTGTTGAAATTATTATTATATAATTATATTTTAATTCAATATTCATACATTTTTCTTTTATTTTTAGTTACTTATTTCATCTGTCCATTTCATATTTTGCCTAACATAATTGTTATATTTATATTAATTGTAAGTTCTACATTATTTCATTTTGTCATAAGTTGATAGGATTTAACACTACCTATTAGTCGATTAGTCGGTTTTCCTTTGTAGAAAGCTCTTAATTAGTCCTAAGATAAAATATAAAGTAGAGAGAGAGAGAATAAGGCCCTGTTTGCAATTGGGGTCTCCAGACCAAAAATTTAGCTTTTTTTCAAAATTTCAACACTTTTTACTATTTATATTTTCAAAACGCTACAGTACACTTAAAACTTTAAAAATCCATAATTTTGTGTATACAAGTCCAAATAAGATGATTTTTTTTTAAATTTTATAGAATTTTGAGAGGAATAAAACAATATCCATATTGATAATTTTTTTCTAAAAAAATTTTTAAAATTTTTAATTTTTTCACTCCAAACAGTTTTTTTCCCCAAACATATTTTTCAAAACTAACTTTTTTTTCAACCCAAAACTAATATCTCCCGACATCCCCCAAACACCCCCTAAGAAGGATTGAAATTATCTAATGAATGAAAAATATGCTGAAAGAAAGAAAGCATTGTTACAGTTATATATTCCCTTTACTATTATTAATATTTTTTTTGGGTGGTTGATAATTATTCCCTATAGTCGATCAATGGTAGTTACTCCCTTTAGTTTACTAATTAAGTAATGACCAGATTTGTATATGTTACTTTCTTTCTTTCGTACTTACTTTTCATTCATTAAATAATTTCAATAATCCTCCCTTTAGTTGAAAGAAAGAAAGTAATTTTTCTTTCCTACGTATCATATCAAATCTTTAGTGATCAATGACTTTGACTTCAATCCAACCTAAAATTATACAGGTCTAGTCAAATTGTGACTCTACTTTGTTTGATACACATGGTGGGCATAAATTATTCTATTTTATACTTTTACTGTTGACCTCAAATTCTTTGGCATTATTGCGAGAGAAAAACATATTGGATTTGATCTCTCCCTATAATTAATTATAGGCAATCCTTTTAATTAACATGAATTATCCTCCGTTTGCAAGAATGTTCTACTTCTCATTTTTGCTTAATTTTTATTATAAACCCTTTTTGTCCATATTATTATTATCATTATTATTATTATTATTATTATTATTTACTTTCTGCATTATACTTTACACGATAAACGGCCTTAAATCAGAACTTATCTGTTAATGAAATCAAAACTTAATCTGTAAATAGAAAAATAATAAAAATAAATTTACTTCCCCTCAATATACTTCGTTGCTATGCTTTCGAAGGGACAAGTTCAATAAATGCTGACCAAAAATAAAATAAAAAATTTGGTCCTTGGTCAATATATGTAGATAGATTCAAAGACAATTTCTTGTTCTTAACGCTTGTCGACGAGTCTCTTTCCCCATTTTCCTTCCGCTATACGTAAATAATTGCTTGTGCCTTGTGGCTTATTCGTCGTCTGTGTTGCAAACGACTCATATATTATACCATAACCCGCACGCAAAGATTTGAGAACTCCTGATTCTACCTTTTATAAAGCCCCATAGACCCATGATAAGGAGGTATTATTTCAAATATTATTTCAAACCATCATTTCTATTAGATTACAGTTTTAGAGACATCTTATATTAGAGATGGGTTGAGTTTTAAAAACGCCTATTTGATTAAAATAATTATTTAAAATAAAAAATTATAAAATCTTAAAATATATTTAAAAATATATATTAATATAAATATTATTTTATTATTTTTAAAATTATAGATGATTTATAAAAAAATATATTATTTTATTTAAATTTAAAATAATAAAATTATAAATTTTTAAATTCTAAATTTACTATATATATTTTAAAACATAAATAAAAACGTGGCATGGAAAACCTCTTTTTTTTTTTTTTTTTTTTTCAGAAGATTGGAAAACCGCCCTAAACGCCTTCTAACACAAAAAGCGGCTTCACACTGAGATGATCTAGATTCTTGGTTGGTGGGCATTTAATTTTGTTAATCCAAGCAATATTTGGTCTATTGTTCCTCTCTAAAGAAAAAAAAAATGTTGACCGCTGGCGCCCGCCAAGAAAGACAAACATCCAAAAAACGGTCAACCTTCGTTTAACATCTAGAACAAGATAAGAAAAAATAATAATGATAGCTCTCGTACTCCTAAATTTTTAAATAAATTCATTTGGTCTCCAAATTTTTTTTATAAAAAAACCTTCAAATTTTTAGGATTCGTTTTGAGTTAAAAAATTTAAGTTAAGTATAAAATGAGTTAACTTATGAAATAAATCTTATATTTAATGTTTAAATTTGAGTTAGATAATTTTATCTTCAGTTAAATATATTTGAATAATAAAAGTTGAATTTGAACTTATATTGAGAATTTTGTTTCTCTTTACTTTTTTTTATGGTTGAATTTTTTTTTATAAGAGAAGATTTATAAATGGTTTTTTTGAATTCAAAATATTATATAAATTATGAACCAAAAAGTTTAAAACAGAATTATTAACTAGATGAAAGATTGGGTTCAATCTTAATTGTTTTAATCTCAAAAACTTATACCAAACGGGACCTTAACATTCTTTTATTAAAATATTCTTTAATTGAAGCATATGCAAATTACACGGATAATACCGTTCCTTTTTAAACTATCCTTAGGGTTTATCCTTCTTTTTTATTTTTTTTAGAAGTTTGGGATCTCTTATTAAAAAACTTAGGGGTCATACGATTACTTATTTAAAAGCTTGGGGACCATTAACAAAAAAAAAAAAATCCTCTGTTTTGCTGTGTATATTTATAAGAGCAGGCAGGAAAGTGTGTTCTAAAAATCAATCTCAACTGTGAAAGTGGGTGAAGAGCGATGAACACCCTCGTCCGAAGCACGACGGCGAGTCTCAGCCGCCGACTAGACGGCTACGAGCCGCTTGATCATCCTCCTCAGCTTGGGCGGAGAGCGTTCTCTAGGCGCAAGAGGTCAGAGTCTCGCCGAGTGGCCTACTCTCGGAGCTACAGAAACGAACGAGCCAAGCAGAGAAGAATTTTTCTCAAAACCTACACGCTGGAGCCGGCGGAGAAGCTACGCCGCCGCCGGAGACTGGCCAAGCCTCGGCCGCTCCAGAAGTTGGCTACTAAGGTTTCCAAAGTTGTTGTTTCGGTTCTGTCGTTTCTTAGACTAGGCTCTGGTCGTTTGAAATCTTGTGATTGTCGTATGGCCATCGGTGCTTCTTCTCCAAGTCCGAGTCCTTTGCAAAGGAGGTGAATTTAATTATTTCCTTTTTTTTTTTTTTTTGGGATTTGGGCAGTGAATTCTTGCTGTTAATTCACTTGCTAAGAAGTGTTCAGGCTCTTTTGGACTTTGGTGTGTGAGGGGCAAAAAAAAGAAAAAAACATAAAAGGGCACAGCGTGTATCATTTTTATTAACATATGATGCTTGGTGGGAGGTAGGGGATGTGAAATATATATTGGGTATTAACTATTAGTTTAACGAATTGGGTTCTCTTCTCTATTGATAAATGAAGTTTCAATTTTATTTTTCAATTCGACAATATTTTCTAATTCTTCTTGCTCTGGTTCTACTGACAAGACAATCTTCTTTGTCCTTGTATTTCTAAGCAAAATGGCCGTGCCTACTACATCATGTTGTCAATATAGTCTTTAGCGTTAATTTCAAATTTAAACCATTCAAAATATAGGCATTGTCTCACCTAATCCCTTATAATTCAAAATGAAACAAGATCCTCTTATAAACGTATTATTAGTTGCAATTTTAGTACTTTCCTCATTAAAATATATATTTTTTAGTGTTTTAATCATGTGTGATCACGTTATTAAATTCATTAAAAAATTGCACTCTACAAACCAATTGAAATGTCTTTGTAATGTGATTCGTTTCTTCCTTCTGCATAGCCAAACCTAAGCACTGAGATCAAAAACTAATTTGTGATGTATTTTGTTGGCTTGACCTTGAAGCTCCTTAGTTTTCTCGGGATTACTACTATAAATTTGTCTGTTTGGATTGAAAGCTCTGGGCACAAAATCAATTTAATGTTTGAATTCTCAGATAAATGGTAATCCAGGTAGTGTTTCCTCGTAAAAGATATCCTCGTATCCCTGCAAAAAAGAAACAATAGAACTAGGCAAAACAATATCAAGTTGGTTAACGTTCAAATGCACCTTCTTGTGTAAAAGTACAATCGTTGATTAGTCTGAAAACAATGCTCTTTTGATTTCACCTACTTTTGTATAGCAATCCTTTTGTTTTCTCTCTGATTTTCTCTCAACGGCTATAAGACTCTTTTCTTTTTTTTGCTCGCTTTTCTCAGCCTCTCTCTCTTTTTCACTTTCTTTCTTTTGTTCACTTTCCTTTTCACTTTTTATCTTTTGATTGCTCTCTTTTTCACTCCTTTTCTTTTGTTCACCCTCTTGTTGTAACCTCACTTGATCTTCATATACTTGTTGTGTTGTTAGCGGTACAAGAGTGATTGGTTGATCGTTGAACATAAACGAATACTTGTTGGTGAAGCCATCCGTATTGACACACCAATCAAACTGTTTTTCTAAATCGTCAGAGATGGTTTTACCTTGGAACGGGGGAATCTTTATCTTAATACTACTCAAATTGTTGTCTTCTTGATTCTTAACTCTTGTAAATCGCCCTCCATGTCTCCAATGATGTGAACCAAAGAATGGTGTATCACAACGTCAAGGGAACCAATTCAAGTACCAATTGGGTCAGTTACAAGAGCAAGAGTAAAGAAATTTAAAGAAGCACTTAATGGGCCGATTTAAGAGATTTGTGCTAAATCAAATTCGTGGAGGCCCATTAAGCATGATTCATGTGGTCAACAAGAATGCATTAACTTAATTCAACTCCATGAGAAATTCAAATAATATAAGCCCATGACATTTTTTTTATTTATTTTCTTTTTTTTTTCGAATTTTGTGGCAGAATAACTACCTTCCTATTTTTATGTTTTGATTAGAATTATCTTTTGTAACAAATTTTAGTTAAGATTTAGGATTATCTTTTATAACAAACTTTCAGATTTTTAAGATTATCTTTTGTAACAAATTTCAATTAGGATTTAGGATTATCTTTATTAACAAATTTTCAGATTTTTAGGGATATTCTTTGTAACAATTGCCTATAAATAGGCGTCTCCATGGCAATAAAAATCACAACACATCAGTTTAATTCATAAATTTAAGAGTTTTAATTCTCTTTGGTTCTTTGAAGAACTATTTGAACTTATCAGAATTTTTGATGGCGTTCGCTTTTGACTTATCAATCAACCCTTCCATCGTTGATTGTGGCGTCTTCCTTATACCAAGGTTCTTGTTTTTGTTGAAGTAACGGGTCGAGGTCTCCATCCATTCAACCTGACTTTAGAACGTTCTTGGGTTCATGATTCTTGACGGGTCTCGTTATTCTTGACGAAGTTCGTATCATTTGATGTCAAAGCTTAGGTTCTAGGTCAGGTTTGCCTATCCTTTAAATTTTTTTTCCCGGTAGTCCGTACAGTCCGTATTTTATTAAAAAAAAAAAACCAAAATTGTAACTAATCATATAATTTATAAAGAGGGGTTTTGTTTCATTTTAAATTGTAAGAGGCAAAATAAGACAACTTTATTATTCTATGGCTAAGCCTAAAATAACCCAATTCTTTAATCTCAAAATTCATCACCATGTAGAATACACAAAATTCTCAGCACAAAAAAAGTGTTTCTAGCCTGTCGCCCTGTCCTAGTATGTGATTGACATGGGATACATGAACAAAAGCGAAAATTTAAGTCCAAACATGATCAAGCAAGGTCAAAAAGCCTAGAATAGAAAAACAAAAACAGAGCAAATAACATTAACCCCCTTTCTCTCCCTCCATGTCCACACACATGCAACAACGCCCTTAACCTTAGGACGAACAAAAAAAACAAAACCATCCCAACAACAGCCTCTCTTTCTTCTCTGTCCAATTGAGCCTAACGCCCACCAAGGGGCTTGAATTTGATCACATTTCGCGACTTTTCTCATCCTCTTGATCTTCTTCTCCATAATCACCAACACAAATGGATTCACGCCCTGCATACCAACAAGTCAACTTCGCCAAATACTCTCAGCACGAAGCAGGCAGCCTCCGGCCGCCGCCGTACCGCCGCAACATCCCGCGGTACAACTCGAACCACCACGACAAGTCGAGCTCCGGCTGCTGCTTCCGCTGCATCGGGTGCTGCTACTGCTGCCTCTTCCTAATCGTCCTCCTCTCCGCCGCCCTCACTTTCTACCTCTACACCGTCTACAAGCCCAAGGTCCCCTCCTATGCCGTCGACAACGTCGGCGTCAACGCCTTCAAGGTGGCGCAGGACACCTTCAGCCTCACCGCCGAGTTCATGGTCGTCGTTAAGGCCGACAACCCGAACGAGAACATCGGGTTCATCTACGGCAAGGACAGCTACGTGATCGTCGAGTACTCGGGCTCCGAGCTGTGCTCGGGGACTCTCCCGGCGTTTCACCAGCCGGTGAAGAACGTGACGATGATGAGAGTTGATCTGAAAGGGCAGAGCCAGTTTGGGTCGGGGCTGCAGCAGGCGCTCGTCGACAACCGCCACACGGGGCAGATTCCGCTGCTGGTGAGGGTCAGGGTTCCGGTGAGTGTCGTGCTGGGGAGTCTCCCGCTCAGGCGGGTGGTGGTGTTTGTGAATTGCTCGTTGGTGGTCGACAATTTGCAGCCTGATAAAAAGGCCAGGATTTTGTCCAGTAAATACACCTACGACGCAGAGTTTTGATTGATGAATGATGATCAATCTTCAAAGGTGAAGATTATATATATATACATATATATATATATAGCGTAAACGGGAAAGACTTTTAGGCCCTGTTTTAATGCTTTTGTTAATTAGGGATTGAATATGTATGAGAATTATTGCTCGTGGTAACATGTGTTTTGTATGTTAAGAAGAAAAAAGAGCTATCTTAGATTTAGATTTTTGTGAAAGTATAATGCGGAATTTCTTCTTCTTCTTCTTTTAATCTCTCTCTATTTTGATAATTCTTTTTGAATTCGGTAATGATCAAAATCTGTACGTTTGGTTGATTATTTATTAACAAAGGCACGGGAAAGAAACAAATTTCATCAAAGAATTACAAAGAAGGAGAATATGAATCCAATTGAAGATGTTCATCTATGGCACAATACCACTTTGTTTTAAGAAAAATAACGACGAAATTAATTAAACATGTATTTATATATATATATGTGTGGACAAATATATTGAGCGGACATTGTATTCGTTTTATATTGGTCATTGTAATAGTGTAGAATGCAAAGATTGTTCTGTTATTTCAATATTAATTGGCAGCTATATACTCTGGTTTTTGCTATTAACAGAAAAAGTTATAAGGGTAGAAATTATCTAGCTTAACTAGGATTTCACATCTCCTATAAATATAATTATGGTGTCATAAATGATTTCTAACCTATTTCATTATATTATGTACTTAAAAAAATCTGAGATACTTTTTAAATGTATTATTCATCTCTTTAACATTTAAAGTACAACAAATTACGATTACTTAGACATCATCTATGATATCAAAAATTAGACACCACATTTGAATCTATTAATCTTTGTTACTCAGCTTAGGACTCTCGACGGTAGAGAGGATCATTTGAGAGTAAGTTAACAAATTTTGCATCAATTGAACTAATTATCCTGCACCTGATTACCTGTTATGGCACCGAACTTAAATTTATTTCATAAAACATTGTTCGTGTAAGAGAAAATGAAGACTTGAAACCTAGGTCTGTTGGGGCATTAATTCATGTTCTTTTGTGTTAAGATTTTTCAAAAATAAATCAAAGTTACTAAATCAGTCGTAGTGTAAGAAAAGGCTAGCTGCAATGCACAAATTATGTGTCCAATTAAATCAAGTCTCCTTTCTCGAAATAATAGAAAACTTATCCATGGAAAAGCTACTAAATGTAAAGCCATCCAACCTTGACAAAAAGGTTATTTATCCCACAACAAAAAGCTAAAAACAAAACAAAAATGGTCATCCGCAGCCTTTACGCTATGAATTTTTTTGGGAATAGGAAGATTGCTCGTTAAAACTTTTGATGTGTCACAAATACAATCGTCTTTCACCCAAAAAAAAAATCATAGGATAATTTCAAAAAATAGAGATTAGATGTTTGTGGGAAATTTGATCCCCAAATAATAATTGGGAGTAAGAGGTTTCAGTTTAATAATAATGATTGTTAGCACTTGAAAGGGCCCAACACCTCTCAAGGCAACTAAAAGTATGTAGCAAAACCCCAATTTATATTTCCTTCAATGACTTTAAATGAATATATTAAGGAGGCCTTATCTTACTAACGATACCCACATTCACAACTAGAACATAGGAGAAAACAAACAACTAAATCCACTTCCCTACAAATGTGCAACCCTAAAGATTAAAACTGCACAACAAAAACCAATTTAACCTATTCAAACAAAATTAGAGAAATCACAGTAAATTCTATGATTAAATAATATAATAAATGAATGAAAATATCTTGGGAGCATCATATTATAATGTTGATAAACCCCTTCTAAAATTGTTAAAGTGTTGTATAATGTACCTAAAATTGACTTTGATTATCAAATTTAAACAGAAATATTCGTCATCTCATGTATTGAGCAATATCCAAAGAACGAGCTTACATAGCATGCACAAGGATATTTCCATCTAAATTTAAAAACTGCCTTCGATCCAAGGGCATTTATAATTTTTTAAAAAACTTAAAAAATTTAATTTGTCAAAATTAGAAATTTAGAAGATAATTTATAGATTCTAGAAAATTCACACGCTAAAAGCGTAAAAAAAACCTGGAAAAAAGAGATAGCTCTTGATAGCTTATCTTATGTTAGTAGTTAAACTTATTGTTACGTAGATGTAACTTATATCATCTAAATACACACAAGTGGCAAACTGTGGACCCAAGAGTTTGCTATTTTGCAGGAGAAGAAATGCATTGCCCATTATAGAGATCATCAGAAAACAGACGTACTAACAAGCTTGCCGGGCAACCGGTACGCCTTACGCGGTTTAGCCCTTCAAAGAGACAACCACCATCACTGCCAGGAGGTTGAGAACGTGATCGGCGAAAAACCGATTGCCTTTGTCTCCGATTTCTTGCAGGCACCGGGATCTCTGAAAGTTTGAATTGTATATAACAATCCTATATATTTGATTATATAGTAGCATCAAATTATATATACGTCAAAGATGGCAACTAGTTTGTATAAGGCTGCACCTTTGTTGAGTCGTTCGAGTTCGGTCGGATTTCAGGTATGATGGAATGATTCAATTAACGAAAATACAAGGTTTAATTTATGAAATTCAATGATAAATTGAAAATGTATGTTTGATAATTTAAGCTTTCTGTGATTTAGGACAAATGCTTGTTAAAATCATTCCAAGAATAAAAGAGATAAGAGGAATTATTTTATAGAATGATTAAGGCTCGAATCAGATATTGCAATTTACTAGATCTCAAGAGATAGGAAAGGAAGTTTTCACTTTGTGAAACCAAATTTTCATGAACTTTTTTTCCAATATACAAAGCCATGAAGGGGTTACTCTCGTGTAGGGAAAAAGCCCTGGGATATCCAAGAAGCCAGTGGAAGTGGCGGGGATCGCGGTCAAAAATTCATGTGGATGTACCGGAAATTTCATCTTGATGATTGAGCTTCGGAAGAAGATTCTAGTCTTTAGAGATATCATTGATCTTCCTCCTTGTGATGGTTCAAGCCCTATCCAGGAGGTACTAATAAATCAGCACTGTTTAGTAACACAGGATGTTTTATACTTCGAATCGACTTTTATACCAATTTCTGAATTATTTTATTTTTAAATCTTTATTCTTACAGTTGGTGAACGGAACTGTAGAAGATCTCCACAATCTATACCCCAACATTGTTTCCTATAACATGGCACTAGAAATGGAAAAAATCTCAATACATCAGGTTCATTTGGAGAGATTTAGATAAATTTTACTTGTTTTTGTTTTCTGCTTTTACATGTAAGCAAACCAAGACAAATTTTTAAACAGGGTTTAATTCTCCTTTACAATGCACTAAAATCTATTGGAGATTCGTGGGTTAAGAATCATAAGTGGATAAGCACTATGGGAGATGATGCAAAAGACTCGCCGGAAAACATGATCAGTTTGGAGCAACTTGGTAATCTTGCCTGATTTGAATTTTCAATTTATTTAGTGGACACAATATGTAGTACTGCTTTAAGATCCAGATGATTCATATTAATTTTTCCATAGGGGGAAGAGTTCTGTCAAAGCTTAAGCACCTGACTCATATTGCAAAACAAATATTCGACATGATGGATGAGGACGAGATGAAGAACGAGGGCAGGATTCAAGGCTCCACCATTGGAGACATATTGACTAAATCATATTCAGACAACAATCTCATGACCTGTTCTTCACCAGACACTCCAACTTCAGTACCTCCAGAGCTAAGTTCTTTCGCTATGGAATTGGGCGATTTCACCGCTGATGTTTCTTATTCAAGATCGCTTCTCTTGCCTTTCAGACTTAAGGCATTGGAGAACTTGAAGCCCGTGGGAATGAAGCATCTCTTCTCATTTGACATGTCTCCTCCTTCACTCACTCAAGATTCCAACCCCTCGAATGGAGTCAAAAGGAAAGAAGTTGAACACATTGTTGAAGAATCGCCGGTTAGCACAAGTCATGAGCAGATAAAAGAAACCAAAGCTGCAAAAATTTGTCCAAACTTGATTTTGATTTCAAGTTCAATGCCATCACCACTGCCTCCGCCTCCGCCGCCCCCACCAGCACCACCACAGTCCAATCCTCCAAGTGTGACTGCTGCAGACCCTCCTTCACCGCCCGTTCCACCTCCTAATGTATCAGCAGTGCCATTTCCACCGCCACCTTCCATGCCGCCAACAAAGGGAGCCGCGCCACCACCTCCTCCACTGGGTGCCGCTAAAGCCCTCCGCCCAAAGAAGGCAGCTACCAAGTTGAAAAGATCATCCCACATGGGAAACTTGTATAGAACTCTCAAAGGAAAAGTGGAAGGCTCTAGTTTGAACGGTAAACAAGCAAAAGGGAGGAAATCTCAGATCGGAGGAGGATCTACCGGAGGAAAGCAAGGAATGGCTGATGCTCTAGCAGAGATGACTAAGAGGTTTGCCTTTTTCATAAACAATACGAATGTTCATAGATCAAGTCGGGAAAACGAGAGATGAACATAACATTTCTCATTATAGTAACCAGCTTTTTCTTGTTGTATTAGATCTGCTTATTTCCAACAGATTGAAGAAGATGTTCAGAAACATTCCAAATCAATCTTGGAGACTAAGGCTGCTATCAACTCCTTCAAAACAAAGGACATGTCTGAGCTTGTCAAGTTCCATAAACATGTGGAACAACTTTTAGAGAAACTTAGTGATGAGACCCAGGTAAATACTTGGTCTCAGTTCTAAGGTTTCAAGCTATATATATATATATATGTACATATACACACCATATACACAAACATAAATGTATGTATATTCTGAATTTAAGGTTGGCTTTAATTCTGAACTTGATGTAACTGCAGGTGCTTGCAAGGTTTGAAGATTTTCCAACTAAGAAGCTGGAAACATTGAGGACTGCATCAGCTTTGTACTTGAAATTGGAAGAAACAGTAAAGAACCTGCAAAACTGGCAAGTACTTCCTCCTTTAGGCCAGCTTCTTGACAAGGTCGAGTCCTTCTTCAACAAGGTAAATTAAACAACAGAAAAGAAATCTGAAAATTTTCTCTGAGGGTGTCCCACCAACCACACAAACCAACCCCCCCCCCCCCCGCCGCGCCCCCCCCCCCCCCCCCCCCCCCCACACCATAATTAATAAATTTTCTTGTTCTAATGTAAACAGATGAAGGGGGAAATAGATGCACTGGAAAGAAGCAAAGATGAAGAATTTAAAAGGTTCCAAAGCCACAATATCACTTTTGACTTTAACATTTTGGTTCGGATTAAAGAATCCATGGTTGATGTTTCTTCTGGCTGCATGGAGTTGGCACTTGAGGTAAAACTTGCTTACTTGTTTTTACTTGCTGGGAAAAAATTCGATGTCAAACAATCTTAAGAAATCTTTTTTGATGTAAAAGATCAACCAAAGCTGCATCTACAGAGCATATTCAGAATTTCAAGAGATCTCATCACTCCCAAGAATCAACAAACAAAAATACAAACAAAGAAATAAATGAGAAAAATAAACACAATCATCACAACATAAGAATTTACATGGAAAACTCAAAAACAAGAGAAAAACCACAGACTTAGAAAGAAAATCCACTGTGTGACAAATTTTAACAATCACACTAACTTTTTCTCTCAGTCCACTAGCCCCAGCACACCCACACTCTTCTGTAGCATACACCAACTTACACTTTTCTAACTGAAAAATAATGAGATTTAAGAAAATAATTTAAATAGAGTTAAAATACTATGCTAAAAGTGTATTTGACTAGGGTACTAGGAAAACAAGGCCTTAAGCTTCTTATATAGCCTTGGAAAGCCCACTCTTCCTTACTCCCTTAACAATGTGAGACTTTTTCTTTAGTCAACTAGAACATATCCTCTTTCACAGCACCTGACGAGATGCTACGGGGATGTCCATGTTCCTTTTAAAGGACATCCAACTTGTCCTCACCAAACACACTATTAACTTTAAACTTAGAGCTTCATGCCAAACTTGCTCTACCTCAATAATTTTTCTTTAGGTGCCCAAATTGTCCACACCCCAAGCAAGCAACATTTTTGTTATTGGAGTTTCGTTTCTTCCCATTGCTAGCTACCAAAGTTGAGTCCAATAAAGGATTACCTCTACTCTTCAGCCGTTTCTCCTCTGAAAGGAGTTTCCTAATAACTTCAGCAAAATCTAAAGTCTCCTTACCATACATGAAAATAGGTTTCATGTGCTCATAGGAAGGTGGAAGAGACCAGATGAATTTTTAGCACCTTATCCTCATTATCTATTTTAACTCCAACCTTCTATTTAGAGATGATGCCATTGAGAATACTTAAATGATCTGAGATTTTTTTGTACCTTTTTTCATACATAGCATATGAAATTACTTTTTCAAGTATAGCCGATTTGAGATGCCCTTCGCCTGGTATAACTCTTTAAGCTTCTCCAAGAGTTCTTTGGTTGCAAATATTCCATGCACTTTTGCAAGAACATTCTTAGCCAGGCACAGACGTATAGTAGTTGCAGATTTTCCCAATCTTCATAACTCATACTAGACTTGTCAGAATCTTTGCCGAAAATAAATTCTTTACTAGAATCAAGTCTCCCGTTAAATTTCTCCACATCAAACTTCACTGCACTTGAAAACTTTAACATTTTTACTTCGCACTCCTAACTTGGTAATCAGCAATCGTGCAACAATTATGAACTAGCACCTAGTAAGAAAGTTCCCTAGAAAGACCACAAAGGTCATCGTGATCCCACTTAAAACCCAACCTCTATAGACAGAATTTTACTAATAAAATTCCTAGGATAGACTGGAGGGTCACAACGGTCCTTTTTAAACCCAGTCTCCTTAGATAGAACTTCATTGGATTGCGCATATCTACACAATCACACCACGAACCTACTGCTTTGATACCTTTTATTAGGAAAAAATTCGATCCCAAAACAATCTCAAGAAATATTTTCTAATGTAAAAAATCAGTTAAAGCTACATCTATAGAGCATACTTAAAATTTCAAGAGATCTCATCACCCTTAGGAATTAACAAACAAAAAAATAAATGAGAAAAATAAACACAATCATCACAACATAAGAATTTACATAGAAAACTCAGAAAAACCATGGACTCAGAAAGAAAACCTACTATGTTACAAATTTTTGTAATAGGCTTTTTCTCTCACTCCAGCAACCCCTAATATACCCATACTATTCCCTAACATACACCAACATACACCTTTCTACACTCAAAAACAATGAGATATAAGAAAAAAATTTAAATAGAGTCAAAATATAATACTAAAAATGTATTTGACTAGGGCATAAAGAAAACAAGGCCTTCGGCTCCGTATATAGCCTTAGAAAGCCCACTCTTCCTTATTCGCTTAACAATACGGGACTTTTTCTTTAGCCAACTTTAATACTACTTATGTTGTTGTTATTATTATTATTATTTTTATTTGTTGTGCTGAACAAGAAAATAATGCGTCATCTTGCATCTATCCTCACCATCTATATTCTAGTTTCTAATTAATAAAGTCACCAAGATTTACCACTCACAGGCAATGATTAAAATATCCTCAATGCTTTCAAATTCTATTGATATTCTAGAAATATTATTCTTCCTAATATTAACAATTATTCTTCCTAATCTAGCTCAATTGGTTGGGTGTGCAAGTGTGCAGTTCAAAATTCGAATATTGAAATTTTTATTTTTTAATGATGGTAAAAACTAAAAAAAAAAAAAAAAAAAAACTTATTCTAGCTAATATTTCTATAAATAAATGGACTGGGGAAAAATGTTTTAGGACACAACGGTTTTTAAACGCTACTATTAGTAAAAAAAAAAAAAAAAATAGGCCCCATTTATAAATTTTATATTTTTGAATTTACTTTTAATTATTGAATGGTGTTCAATATCTCCAGTGTCTTTAAAGTATTTATTTCTACACAAGTATCAATATTTTTATCCTTGCTTATGCATATGAAGAAATTCCAACGTCTGTGTTGAGCTTTAACTGTTTTTGGCACAGGAAAGGAGAAAGGCAAAAGCAGCAACAAATGAAGAAATTGGATGCTTTAAAGCTGAAGGGCAAGCAAAGGCACACACAAAAATGCTTTGGAGGGCTTTTCAGCTTGCGTTTCGAGTGTACAGCTTCGCTGGTGGACAAGATGATCGAGCTGATCAGTTGACCAAAGAATTGGCCTTTGAAATAGAGACTGATCCTCCTCAGCATGAGTGTCAAACAAAGCTTAATTAATGCATGCAAGCTTCATTATTGCAAATACAATACAAAACTATAATCTATACATATATATGACAAACACAAGATCCATACTCTATATAATGATAGTATATATAGGTATATAATATATATATAGTTATTATTAATTAGCGAGCATATTGCTGGCACCACCTTCTTGTGAGTACACAAGCAACTTAAGGTAGGGTGTTTCTTGTTAAAAAAAAAATAAAAATGAAAACTAAACATATATATATGTGGTGTTTTAGTTGATTATTTTGAAGAACAATTATCCAATCCTCTTCTCTTTTTTATTGTTGTAAGAATGTGCATTAAAGAATTTACTTATGGGACATTTGTTTATAGTTTTACATTTGTATTGTGTTTAAACATAATATAATTTTCATTCAAATATAAAGTTTTACGTTCAAATACAATGCTTTTCAATAGTACTTCAAATACATTTACTATTCTAAAATATTTTGAAAATAATTTTGTTTTTTCATTCACATCAGATTCTCTTTCAATCTCATTCTTTTTATTTACTTTTACCAATCATATCAACTTTTCAACTCTAAAATACAATTTAAATACTTTTCATCTAAACATACATTGCATTCAAGTGTAAAGTAAATATTTTTCATCCAAATACAAAATGCATTCAGCGTATTACATTCAAACGTAATGCGAACGCAATACGTTTACCAAAATGCCCTATTAGATTGTGTTTATCTTTTTTTTTAATCCAATCACTAGTAGAAAAGGAAGATTTCATAACCGTTTTAACAGTCATGGAAAGCTATCACGACCATTCTTTAACGGTCGTGGAATCTGTAGTTGTGAAAAGTAAGATAATTCTGTGACTGTTTAACAGTAACGGTTTCTTCATTTTCCACGACCGTTTAATGACATTTGTGGATTTTTTTTTTTTTTGGTCAAAGGGTTTCCACGACAATTAAAATTACATTATAACTATTATCCTCAAATTAATACAAATGTATAACATTAATTACTAAACTTATGTATTCTCATATTATATGAAGTTCATTACAAAACATTCTCATCCTCTCCTAACCTTATAAATATCGTTACTTATATAAAAATCCTTATTTTGAAGCTTAGATAATCCCTCAACCACCAATATTTCATGCATATAAGCCAACAAAAAAACACTACACTCAACGTTACCCGATTATTGAGAAATTTGATGGTCTTCATCATTGTTTCATAGCTTCGCCACCTTATTTGCCCTAGTCCAACTACAATCTTCTAATTATTAAGTATACTAACAGGAAAATGCAAAACAAGGGCATCTTGGCATCATTCATCATTGTTTCAAATAACTTCAAACGATATATAAAGCATTCATCATGTGAGTCTTCCAATTCATTTACCATATCAGGCATGTTATCATCTCTATCTTCCTTAAAAATAATATCTTTTCCTTTACTTATTGATTACCATTGTAATAAGCTTCATCATGTAAATACCATATTTGATAATAACAAATAATCCCATACGCATGTAGATGTAATCTAACCTCATAATTGAACGAAATTTATGGTTTTGATATTCAACATAAAGACAATGAATCTTATCACCTTTCATGTGAATTTTGGCAAATGACAAAATTATTCAACACTATTTTTATATCTTTTACTAAATCTATCAAGTCACATCTATTTTCTATCCATATATAACCCTTAAAACAAAAAATCATAATATTCAATAATATTAAGTATTTATAATCAAATAAATACTCAAGCTTTTGAAATAATTAAACAAATACCCATTACACAACAAACTTAAACAATTTATCAAAAAAATAAAAATATAATGAAAATAATAAGGTAAAAATAATAAAAAAATTTAATAATCACTTCTCAAAAACAAGTAGATAGAATGATAGATATGGTAGAGATTAATAAAGGTGGAGGGATTGTTTTCTACTACAGTTTCAGTTTCTACAAAATAAAGGTTAGGGTTATGTATAGAAAAGAATTTTGATGAATTAATTTCATGATTGTTTTCAAATTTTACTCTTTATGTCATGTTTTTGATACACTTTTCACTATCATTTTTAAAAAATGGTAATGGATTCTATCTTCTATAGTAATGAATTATGCAAAATTTTGTCAATGACGAGGCAGTGATATTCGTGTGTTTGGATAGGGTGTTAGGTTGTGCAAAGCCTAATTGTATCATTACCTTTTTTTTTTAACTAATCACAAATAATCTATAATTACATATTTTATTTGATTTACCATAATTGGCATGAGGGTAACTACTAATGTCTCTGTATTATAAACATTTTACTATTTTACTTTTTAGAACGTCTAATTTTATTAATGACTCCCCTAATTTGTGTTTTTGATAGTATTGATTCCTAGTAATAAAATTGACAAAAGAATATTTTTGAAATTTAATAGAGATAATCACATCCTTATTATATAAAATCAAGAACTTAAAACAATATTATTGTAAGTGTAAAATTTTCTAGTTTTTCAAGGTATTTACCAGTGATAAAGAAAACATTTTATAATTAAATAACCTTGCGTCCATTTAGACAATAATTTAGCTTGGATTAGTTAGAAATAAGCTAAATCAGAGTTAAAATTAGGCATTTGGTATAAAAAAATTTAGTTTAAACATGTATTGAAAATTGTGTTAGACTATGAAAATAGAGATAAAAAATTATTAAAATAAGATCCATCATTCATGCTTTCACTAAATGTATTATTTAGCTTGAATCAAGCTAAATTGTACTACCAAGCAAATAATATTGTAAAATGTTTTGTTATTATGTAATTATTATAGGATTATGTTCACCAAATTTTAAAAAAAAAATCTTAAATTTTAATGTTAGTGATGAAAACTATCTAAAAACAAAAATTCAAGAAGTAATCTGACGAATTGGAACTTCAATAACGAAGGTGCCAAAATGTTAACAGGTCAACGGAATTAATTACCTTTATCATAAGATGTGATGTGAGAGACTTCTATTTTATGGAAGTTACTTTCTTTAGAGAGAGAGAGAGAGAGAGAGAGAGAGATTAAAGAGGTATTTTGCGATTGAATCTGTACCTTTTATTTTTCTTATTGATCTTGAATAATACGATAATGGGCCTTAATTTCTAACATGGCAGAATCAAGTAGTGATCATTTAGGTGGATCGGCATGGGAAGAAGAGACGCCATTGAAGTCTACGTGTCTGCTAGGAGTTTTGGAGATTCTTTTTAGATTAAAAAAATAAGTTCTGTAAAACGTGTTCAGAAAAAAAAAATTTAGAGTAAAAAAAAATATGAAATCCGAAAAATTTATTCTAAAAAAATTATCAATATAAATTTTATTTTATTACATTTAAAATTTTATATAATTAAAAAAAATAATCTTATTTTAAATTTGTATACATAAAATTATATAATTTTAAAGTTTGAAGTTGATTATATAGTTTTGAAAATATAAATAATAAAAATGATTTTAAGATAGAGGAAAAGATAATAAAAAATATCCAAAACTCAATCCAAAGGCTCTCTCCAAACACCCCCGAATATTCAACTAGTGTTTTGTCTGCGAGGACTGCAATAGCCTTTAAAACGACAATAGACCATAAAACGACAATAAATTTAAAACGACATCAAGGTGGCGACCACGTGAAAAGCAACGAAAATTAGAAAGAAGAACCCTATGATTATAAGGGGGGAAAAAAAAAGGAAAAAAATGACGACAAAAAAGTGGGGCAAAAACCACAGGAAATGCATATACGACAAGTTCTATATATATATTTATATATGAAGAATAAACGATAATAAAGATAAAATCTCATAACTTGAACAAAAAAAACGTACTAATGAAAAAAAAAAAAAAAAGAGCAAACAGCAAACACTCCCAAAAAAAAAAAAAACTCTGGAACAGCATAACACTTAAAACGACATGAAATTCAGAAACGACAAGAATATATTTGAATAAACACCCCTTAAACAAGAAGTCCAGCCGGTATTAGTTGCAAATCCACATCAGAAATATCAACAAAAGGAAATAAAGAAAACGAAGAAAAACAGTATCAGCTATCAACTGAAAAACATCAACTTAAGCTGACCCACGTCGAATACCAAAATCTTGGCGAGAAGATCGCTAAATTGGAAGAGAGAGGAAATTGTTTACAGAAATTATTTTTTATTTTATTTTTATTTTCTCTATACACTGACTGAGTCAAGTATGATTTTCGAACATAAATGCATTTATAATAACACATGTCTTCTCTTTCAAATAAATGAATGTGTATATATATGTCTTCTCTTTCAAATAAATGAATGTGTGTATATATATATATATATATCTGTTCTCCATTTAACGGTTCAAAGGAGAAGACACAAACAATCTGGAACAGAAATAATGAGGAAAAATTCAGTGTTCACAAATGTATAAAAATATTTATATATTACTAAAGCTTGGTGTAAGTTCTTTTTTTTTTTTTCTGGATAAATGATGTTGGTTTAAATTGGTATCCTCAGAAACCTAAACTAACCTGTCTGATTTTTGGCTTTAATTCGGCAAAGTGCTGAACTCAATCATTCATGGAATTTCGCCCAAAAAATACTAGCTGTTGTTGTTTTGGTTGCTACTACCATGTATCAGGTGGCAAATCGTAATAAAGCACTTGCATTGAGTCTAGCGTGTTAACTTTTGAATTTAAGTGTAAATTATGAACTAATTATTGGCTAATAATATATATGTATATATATATATAGCATCTCCTTTTCAGATAATGCTACATATAGCATCTCCTTATAAACATTATTTAACTGAAATTTCATGGTTGACAGTATTACAAACTGTAGAGTTTTAAATTCTATTTTCTTAAATTCGAATTAAATGTATGTAAATATATATATATATATAAAAGATACATCAGCCATCAGATGATGACATTTGAAACTAGAGATAATATGTTTATAATTCTTGAAAGCTGTTAAAAATATCGATTGGCTTTGTACAGATTGAAGACAACAATTGACCCATCATTTTCGCACATGTAACTTTTCCATTTTAGCAATGGGTTTGCAGTCTCCAAGTACACCAACAAATTTTCTAATTAATATTTTTGTTGTGGTAGTTAAAGTTGGGTTTTAACTGGATTAGGTGGAAAATAGTTAACGAAAATTGTCCAATCGATTCCCAGAGAACCTTAAAGTGGAAAAAAAGAAAAAAGTAGATAATGCCAGCTAGTTCGGACCACCAACCCAAATTTATATCCTATAATATTATTAGTCACGGTATGTTCAGAACAAATTAATAAATTCTCTTTTATTCTGAGAAACATTCCCAGGAAACAAACACAAACTTCGAGGATTTGGGCCAAACTGGAGTAGAGCGGTCTAATGATTACTCAAACCCTTTTGATGCTGGAGAAAAAAACATTGAAAGATTTTTTTTTTTTTTTTTTTGAGAGAGAGAGAAACTGAGAGTCAATTGGCTTAAAGCATCACCATCAATGTTAGAGCTATTTTAGCTTTACCTGCTATACTTTTTCTCCATGCCTATCCCAAAAATTAAAATATAAATATATATATTTATATATTCTGTCTCCCACGTCACTCTGAAGACTTTGCATGCGTTGCGTTGTGGGTCACCAGCCACCATTAAGCAAGAGAGATGGATTTGATTACCTATTCCTTTGACTCAAATTAACACTAACAGTCACGCAGTCGTTTGTTTCTTTCTTTCTGAAAAACAAACTTCTTTTCAGTGATCAAAACAGGATTTTCAACGATGTCTTGTCCAATCACTATCGGTTGAACGAAATGTTGTCCGGTAAAACTTTCTATATTAAATATATATTTGGTTCATCAATTTAAAATTAAAAATTTTAGTTTGCATTATGTTGAATTTGAATTCTGTATTTGAACGATTGAGTTGGTTGATTGAAGTTAAAATATACAAAAACTTGAAATATATTTAAAATAAACTATATCAATATGTATATTTTATCGTCAATATCGTATTTTTATATAGTTTTTAAAAAAAATATTATTTGAACTTATTTATGTAAGGTTGTGTACTTATAAAATTTGAGTTTTAAATTATAGTTGAAATAATGAAATTAGAGGTAATAATGAATTAAAATTTTTGATTACAACAGTTGCATCAAATATTAGCTAAGATAGGTAATAGTTGCATCCTATTGATATATTTTCAAATAGAATATATTAATATATATTATTTCATCCGTATCGTATTTTTATAAAGTTTTAAAAAATCATCTTATTTGAACTCATTTATATAAAGTTATGTATTTATAAAATTTGAGTTTTTAAATTATAATTAGATTAGTGAAATTGGAGATAAAAATAAATTAAAATTTTCAATTACACCACTGTTGAGAAATTCATTCATAGCCCTAAAATTTTCATAAATTTTTCTTATGATAAAATATTTTACAAATTTATCCCTTATTTGTCTTCCTAAAATTTTTTATTTACTATAACTATTTGATTTTTCAAGAAAACTTAAACTTTCATCCATTTTTTTTTAATTTTTAAATACTCGTATCTAAAATTTAGTATGTCAAATAATTCAGAATCAATTATACTACTATATAAAATTCACAATATTTTGAATTTTAAACTTGAAAATAAAATTAAACTTTATTACAAACTTGGTTTATTAAGAAATAAAAAACAAAGATATAAAGGGCAAGGCAATTTTATTACTTTTATTAATATATATATTTTACATATATATTTAAAAAAAATTGGCATATTGAGATTTTTAGCCGACAAAGAGGGAGAAATGGGTTGGTGGGTCTACACCATGGCAATGCGTGCGTTATAAGGTTTCGGTTGAATCATGTCTCTCTTTTACAACTTATTAGTGATAGTGTTGTGGTTTTGTAACTCATCCACTAGCCCACGTTTCGTCTCAAGTTTGTTGGGTTTGTGTCTAATTTTCCTGTGGGAAAAGGCAAGGTAATATTTTCCTTAAAGAATTTTTTTATTTTAAAATAATATTCTTACCCTCATTTTTCTTCGTCGTCTTAAAAAAAAGGCCGTAAAAAATAAAAAAGTAATGGGTTACAGCTTATACGCAATGTGCAAGGAAAAAGCTAGAAAATATTATGAATAAAACGGAAGGATGTTAATTATTATGGTAGGGTATAAAATTTTTATTTTTATTTTTATTTTTATAAAATTTTGGATTGGCCGGTATAGAAACAATTAATCAGGTTTAAAAAGCCATATTTTAATTAAAAACTATGTGATTAATATTAAGGCATGTTAAAAAGAAATTAATTCCTTCATTATTCAAATTAAAAGCTCAAAAACTTTCCTTTTTTTCTTCAATAGGTTCACATCTAGGCTAGGCTAAAAGCACGCAACAAATCTATACATAATATGATAAAAATTAATTAATTAATTAAAAGAGAATTTTTTTAAATAAAAAATTTAATAAATTTTCTATAAAAAAGAGAAAAAGGAGAAAATATAAATTTTCTATTTTTGACTAATTGGCAAAAGGCTTATAATTATAATTCTACGTATAAATAACAATTTTTGAAAAATAATTAAAATAAATAATAAATTTTAAATATATATCATAAATAATAAATCTGTTATATAAATATAAAATTTATTAAATAAATAATATATTTATAAAATATAAATAAATCATTTATTTTAATATATAAATACATTATTTATCTAATAAATCTAACCTAAATAATTTTTTAATTAATAAATATGCTATTAACTATAATTTTTTTAATTCTTAATATTCACTTTAATTATTTTGTTAAAAACTATTATTTAATTCTTTCTTTTTTTATTTATATATCTTATAATTAGAAAATATGAGAAAACTTTCTAAAAAGGAAAAAAAAATCTATTTTTTGCCCTTTGGCAAATAGGCTTATTTATCAGAGTGACAAGTGTCCTCATACACCGGTGTAGTGGGAGTATGTTTCTTCCAGACTCTCTCCTCCACTCACTCTCTCTCTCTCTCTAACCACATTCAAACCCACTCCTTCTACTTGTAACAGTCTCCTATTTATTCCCCTTGATCACCTAGTTCGTAATCACAACAAGTGTTTCACCTGAAACTTAAGACGCCATTATTATATTACTCACAAGAGAGAGAGAGAGAGAGCTTTTAATCGTCTCCTTCCTCGGAGGAAGCTAAGCGTTGAGCTCCAGATATGTTTGACGTCTTGTTTGGGTGGAGGAAAGCTTCCAGGTGGTAAGTGAAAAAATGAGTTCACACACACAAACAAGACTGCTCAGATTTTGTCGTACGTTTGATTTTTTTTGTTTTGTTTTGTTTTGTTTTTTTTTTGATGATTCAGTTCGGGCTTCATTTTTTTTTTTTTTTTTTTTTTTGTGCAGTAAGAAAGTGATAAAACTGGCACAGTGCCGGCTCAAGCTGCTGAAGAACAAGAGGCATGTGATCGTCAAGCAATTACGTCAAGACACTGCTCATCTCATTAAGACTGGCTATCAAAACATTGCCTTTCATCGGGTCAGCCTTTTAAATCTTTTTTTTTTTTTTTTTTTTTTGACCATTTGTTCTCTTTTCCTCTCTAAGTTGTTCTATAAATACAGTATAAAGAAAATCCTCTGTTTGTATGCTGAAAATTTGGTTATTTTACATGCTCGATCCCATAAACTGTAGCTGTTATTTAGCTGCAAAGGGTTCTTTTTTTTTTTTTTTTTTTGGTTAATATACCGCAGAAGGAGATTAAAATTAATATATAATAGCAAAGAAAAAGGCAATATGTTTAGTCTATTTAAAGTTTACTTCATTATAAACATACAGACCTTTGGTCTTTAAGACTAATGAGTGTAAAATCCTCAAATTTTGAGTCCGCAGCTGATTATTGTGTAATGATGCATTTATGCTGATCATATCATTCTCATAGAATTAAATTGACATATTGGGATATTGAAGAGCTTTCTGATGTATAATGAACAAATTTCTCATCTCAGGCTGAGCAGCTGATACAGGATGAAACAGTAATGGCGGCATACGACTTGCTGGACCGTTTCTGCGAATTCATTTTGAACAACTTTTCGCATATCCGAAAACGCAAGTACGGATTGAACTGAACAACCTCTCGAACTACAAGACACATCATCATCTGCATTTTGTTGTCCTATTCTTGTTTTCCCTAATTGCTGCCTAAACAACAAAGCTTTGTTTCTGCTCTTTTGGGTGGCTTCAGGGAATGCCCGGATGATATAAATGAAGCTGTTTCAAGTCTTATATATGCCTCGGCAAGATGTGGGGACATACCTGAACTGAGGGTCATCAGAAAGCTCTTTGAAGATCGTTATGGAAAGAAGTTTACTTTGGCCGCGGTTGAATTGGTCCCAGAGAGTTTGGTGAACCGGCAGGTTGTTAATTGAAACATTTTCATGACTGTCTTTGTAGGGTGTTTCTGCTTTTCAGTGACATGAATTGTTCGTAAAACTGCAGGTGGAGGAGACACTATCAATGAAGCCAGTATCAGATGAGATGAAGCATCGAACAATCAATGAAATAGCTGAAGACTACTGTCTCCAAAAACCTGAGGTTTTAGCTCTTGAATACTATCCCGAATGGCAACAACAACAACCGGTAACTTAATATAAACTTTATCGATATGACATAACAAAATCTAATGTTTCTATTCTTCTCTCCATCTGATTTACTATACTTGGTCTCCTTTATTTCATGAAAATTACAGATAAAGAAAAGCAGTGAAAACAAAGTACTAGCTAAAGATGTTCAAACTTCGAACGCTGAGATAGAAGATCAAATCACACTTGTTGATTCATCATCAACTAGGACTAGCTTATCGACCGAACCATCGTCAACTGGTGCTTCTGACATTTTTTCAACAGATCAGCAAGCTTTACCAACTGTTTTGGAGTCTACTAAGCATAACAACGCAGAGAAAGTAGAGAATTCGGTCGGAGCAGAATCTCAAAGTGTATCTGTCCAGGGCACTGACAAGAGTATGGGGGTCGTCATCAAGGCCAATACTCTTGAAGCTGAAACTGCTGTGGAAAGCAAAGAGGAGAGAAGTTTTAGAGCTTCTTCTTCAGAAAGCTTGCCAAAGTTTTACGAGGAGACAGTAGTTTATCTGGATGACATAGAGGAGTATCAGTCTCCCATCATGAAAGATGAAAATTCTCAGGACCAAAGATTCTTCAAATTCAAGACACCAACACTATCCAAGAGGGTTAATTTTCGAAACAATTGTGACCAAAGTTATTGGGAAAGACACGAATCGGGGACAGAAGAATCTACCCCCAAAGGTTCTCAGAGGAATTGCACCGTGTCTAGGAAAAGATCAAGGAGAAGGTTAGTGTACCGGGAAAATCAAAGCGTGAAGGATGGTGAATGTTCAAGTTATTATGATCAGCCACACAAGAGAACTTTCAATCACAAGCAGAGATCTCATCAGCAAAGAAAGCAACAAAACAAGATCTTGGCAGAGGATAGTGAAGAAAAATCATTAAATGATGCTGCGATGAGGCAAAAGCAATTTTGCCGCAGGGAATTCAGGGTTACCCCTTTTACAAGTAACCGCAGATGTTATCCAGAAAGACCGTGTTGCAGATGCTCCTGCAGCCAGGAAAGTCCGTGCTATTTTTCGACGGATGAAGACAACAATGACAGTGATGTCCCACCACGGAAGCAAAAGAACTCGGTCAGCAGGCATTGCGCAGACCAGAAGTTTTCGACTATAGAGTCGAATGGTGAAAGGAAAGTGGCTGCCTTAATGCCTCCGAAACCAAGGAGAAGAAGCTATGACGATGAAGCTTTGTTGTGTGATGCTTTCACCAATCCAGATCACCAAGTTCAAGAACGAAACAGTGGGTTTAAAGCAGCGCAAGTGGAGCTTGCCTCGCAAGGCGGTCGTGCCTCGTTTGGCTCATGCAGGACAAGGAAAGACGCCGAAGTTCTTCCTTATTTGAGGACAGTGACAATGTCTCCGGAAAGGTCCAGGGACAATTCCAAAGATGACTATCAGAGATCAAATTCCTGCCCGGTTCGATATCCCAACCATGTCCATCCCAAGTTGCCCGACTATGATGACTTAGCAGCTAGATTCGTGGCTCTCAAGAAGGAGAATATGTCGAACAAGCTCCAACATTGTAGGAAGCAGCAAGTTTAGCAGAGTACGAGGCTGTCTGCACTTTGTAGGAATAGTGTTTTTTTCTCTCCCTCTCTCTCTCTCTATTCATTTTTGTCTCCTTGCTTTAAATGATCTCTTTAGAGGTTTCCTACGTTGCAAGCTTAGTACATTCTTTTTCACTATCAATCTAAGAACAATTTCTTCTTGTTACGTTGGTTGCTCTATGCGTTCGTACAGATCATTACGTTTGTTTACCTTTTTTTTCTTTTTTTATAAGTTTTGTTTGCCACTATAAAAGTACGGATGGAAAATGGTTTCTCCAAATCCGTATGAACTTTTTTCAAAGTAATAATAGCACATAAAATGCCCGGCAAAATCACCAATATTAATATTGTTTCTACAAACTTTCCATCAACATATCAATGGGTTTCAATTATCTTTTTGCTATAATCAAAATGGAGATTTTGGTGCCATTATCTACTTCAACTTCGTAAGTAGAAATCTCGATATCCATTAATATAAGAGAATATATATATATATAGATACACATCTCCGTCCCCTTCATAGGACTGGGACTTTTCATCTCATGAACTGCTTTTTCTTAAGCTACATAAACTAGGGACATTGGAAGGTTGAGGATAAGTCGCAGATTTTTTTTTTTTAAAAACCATTTTTCAAATTGGAAGTTTAAGGGGCGTTTGGTAAACGCATTGTATTTTGATTGTATTTGAATGAAATTTGTTTTTTGAATGTTGTATTTGGTTGAAAAGTATTTGTTTTGTATTTGAATGAAATATGTGTTTGGATGAAAAGTATTTTAGAATTGAAAAGTTGATGTGATTGGTAAAAGTAGAGATAAATAGTGGAATTGAAAAGTTGATGTGATTGTTTTAAAAATATTTTAAATAGTAATTGTTTTCGTAGCATTGTTGCAAAATTTGTGTTTGGTGTAAAATTGTATTGTATTTGAGTAAAATTAAAATTGAATATTTCTCCAAATGTCCCCTAAATTTTATTTTAAAAAATTACTGTTAAAAAATATTTAAATAGTAGATTTAAAATGGGGATTAAATGAGAGGTTAGTGAATATTCAGAGGGGCAGAACCACTAAATTAGTCAAACTGTACAGGGTGACCCATTATTTGTAAGCCGAGATCCTTCGTCCCCTTATTAAGCGCATTTAATGCAACTCATGGGGCGTCCCCACAGCCACCACAAAAGTACAAAGACAAACTGCCTTTCTTTTTGTCTATCGTCACTGATGTGCAGCACCCAGAATATAATAATGAGTTTTGAAAATATACCTAGAAGAAAAAATTTAAGACGGACAAAAATATAAAATTTTAAAAAATTATTTAAAAAAAATTGTTAATGTAAATTTTTTTTAAATTTTTATATAATTTAAAAAAATTATTTAATTTAAACTTATATATACAAAATTATAGAAACTTTTTAAGATTTGAATTTAATATAAAATTATAAGGACAATAATAATAAAATGTGATTATAAAATGAAATAAATACCAAAAAATATTTAAAATATGTCTTTAAAACTCCCCGAAACACCGCTAATTACTGCTCTAAAATACTCTCTACATAATTTACACGTTTTCTAAACTGTCACTTGACAAATCCATGACTAGTCACATGGGAAACGAATTATGCGGATTTGTTCAAATTTTTAGCAGCATCTTCAATCCTTTAGAGTGAAACTCAAACTCGCTTAACTTTTTAGTCCATGGCCTGGCCTCTCGTTTGGTTCGGAGTAATTTAGAATAATTTCACTTTTACAAATTTGGAATTCCCATATCAAAATGACAAAAAATGAATTACCAGATTTCAACAGTAGTTGACAACTTCGTTAACATTGGTTCGTGGGATTGATCCTCTAATATTTAACTTTAAATAATGTTTTTATTTAGCCATAATTGCATGACCTTGTAAAATGAACCACTTTATTGCATCAGCTGAAACACCACTACATTTCATTCACTACTATCAGATGCTTAACAATGTGAAAACAAAAACGTTAAAGGTCAGTGTGGGCTCCGAAGGAAAACAAAAAAGAAAAGGAACAAAGTTTATGATCTTATCCTTCTCCCCAAGCACATTTTTAACGTTTAGTAGGTCGGCATTAAAAAGAGCCCACTTCGTAGAGTGACTCCTAGTACCAACCAAAACCCTTAATTTTTTTTTTTCCCTTTTTCCTATTTTTGGCCATATGTACCGAGCTTTAAGCCACAAAGATTCAGCAAAAGTTTTTTGTGTCCCTCTGTTAATTTACCACTCCTTTATATGCAAATTTCAACCATATTTGTACAGCTCACTCGTCGACAAAGGGTTAAAAAAAAAAAACCACAGTACAATAAAGAAAAAAAATAAACAAAAACAAAAACCAAAAAGAAAAAAAGAAAAGAAAAGAGAGGGTCATGATCTCTTCTACACAGGACAAAGCCGATCGGAGCCGTCAAAATTGTAACTTTTTTTTTCTACTATTTGTTTTCCTTTTTTGGGTGTGTCTTGGGCTCCACTCAAGCCGCATAATCCAACCCTAGCTCCACCTTACACGCGCCGTCGCGTTCGTCGCCGCACCCGGAGGCCTCGAGCCTCCTCTTCTTCATGGGAACGACGTGAGGTGCATGAGCCGCCGGCTCCAAGCCGAGCGTCAGCTCCAGAGCCACCTCATTCTCACGAACCGGCTCGTCGCCCTTCCTCTCCGCCGACTCCGGCTCAGCTCGGAACAACAAGAGCGCCGCCGACGCCGGCTCCGCCGTCTCGTCGGAGATCATGCTCTCGGTTTCCTTGCTCTCGCCGTCGACCACGTTGACAGCCTCGGACTGGTGGCTGACGGACGACTCGTGGCTCGTCGACCGGTTGTTCAGCTCCCCCACGTCAGCGCAGTAGCCAGCCCACTTCGCGGTAGCCGAGTCGGGCACGGCCGAGCCGAGCCCCGCCTTCCTGGCCTTCGGCTTCACGACTCCAGCTGCTCTCTTGAACCGGCACCGGGTCTTGACCTTCTGTGGGTCGTTGGAGGCCGCAGAGTTCTCGTCCTTGGACACGTGGCGGATGTCGTACGCCTTGAGCGGCGGGCCGTGGGTGCTCGCCGCTGCTTCCGACGCTATCGGCGTGATCGGCGAGCCTTTTAGAACGGCTTCCACGGCGGCTTGGCATAGGTGCCAGCTCCCGGACCACAACAACCCGACGGAACCGTAAATCGGGTTCACAATCCGTCCACAAGCCTCGTACAAAAGCGACCGAAAAATCGCTGCAAACAAAAAACATAACAAAACCAAAAAAAATCCTCAGACCCTGTTTGTTTCTCGGGAATCCATGCAAAATAATTAAAATGAAAAATATAATAAAAGCCCTTGTAGTAGTACTAACCAGGACGAAGGTGGTCAGGACCGGCGTTGATGAGGTTCATGAGGCCGGCGCGGCCGTAGAACTTGGCGAGGAAGACAGTGGCGTTGGCTTGTGACTCGGGGCTCTTTATCCACTGAAGGCATGGCCGAATGCTGCAATTTTCGCTGCACCCCTTGCGCAGTATTCGGCATCCATTACAACTCATCCGCATTTTTTCTTTCTTTCTTCTTTTAAGAAAAGGAAATGGAAAATCAAGATTTGATTTTTCTTGGGGGTTTTGGTTTTGGCTTTGGCTTTGGGAGAGGAAAGATTGGTAAAGATTGCGTTTGTAGGTGTTTTAAGTGAATGGGTATCGGGAGAAAAAAGTAAATGGTTTACATATATATACATATATTTAGAGGGAAGAGCCGCTGGGTTTTTATCAGTACTGGGGACGCTGCTGTTTTTTATTTTATTTTATTTTATGTTCGTGTTTTCTAATCTAATTTGTCTTCTCTCTCTAATGCACCGGTTTCCACATTCAAGGAGGTTAGAGCGATGTACCACTTTTGAAGTTTTTGAAACTCCAACCTTTTTCTCCTTTTTAATTATTATATTTAAAAGAACTGGAGGTCGTACGCTGGTTTGGACACTCTCCTTTGGGAGCGCGTTCCGTGGATTCCCCAATCGCCCGGGAGTCCCTACTTAACCCATTGGGTCGTACGTCGCATTTGGGGGGTGAATCCACAAATGCCCACAATTGCCCATTTTAAGAAAAACGTAACGAGTACGCAGTGGTCTAAATTTTTGTGGTCGCAAGATTAACCCTGTCTCTATTCGGGAATTACCGCGTTTGGAATTGAATTGGGATGAGAACAGAAGGGCAAAATAGGTAAAAAGAAAAGAAGATCAGAGGAAGTGCAAGTTGAGCGCAGGTGGGGTCCGGCGACAGCTGGGCGTGATGGTGGAGCAAAGGCCATGCAAACGGGTACAAAATTTGAGGCCGGAACAGAGCGGCGCGTGGCGCCACGGTGAGGTGTCAGAGTGCGGTCGAATCGCCACATTTCGTGGACGTGGGTCCCACCCGAAGCTGGCGATTTGTATAGAAAAAGCAATAAAAAATTATATATAAAAATTTTTTGCTCACTTAAAAAAACAACAAAATTCGAAAATTAAAAAAAAGAAAAAGGTCATAGGGGCTCCTGGTTTTCGGGAGGTCGTACACTAGTTTGGCGAAAACCGCCAAGTCGCAAAACCGGTGACCGGTTTCCGGATTTGGTACGGGACTGTGGGCGCACTACATGACCCAATTAGCCAACGGTTTTTCTCTCTTGTAACTCTCTCCGTGTCTTTATCTCACGCACGCGCACGCGCGAGTGACGAACTTCTCTCTTGGTACCTTTGTCTGCCATTCGTGCTTATCCGATAAAACAGGATTACCAACTTGGATTAATAATTTGAGTCGCGCATCAAGCAACCGTAACTTCTCTTTTCATTTTTGGAAAAAAAATTTTTTTTTACCTTGTACTTTCTCGTCCAAAAATATTTTTAAAATGTGTTAAATTATTTGATCCCTTTATTATTTTCCATTTTATAATATTAACGAAACATTTAATAAACGTATTACATTTTAATTATATATGAATGTAATTTATTTTTTAAGTGTTGTATTTGATTAAAAAGTATTTATTTTATATTTGAATGAAATATGTGTTTAGATAAAAAGTATTTAAATTATATTTTAAAATTAAAAAGTTAATGTGATTGGTAAAAGTAGAGATAAAAAATTAAGAGTTAAAAAATTAATATGATTATTTTAAAAAATAAATAAATTATTATTATTTTCGTAATATTATTGAAAAAATTTATATTTAAATACAAAATTTTTACGTTTAAATGTTAAACATTTTCGTAATGGTGTCAAACACATCATAAAATTTATATTGGAAAAAGACTGCACTTTTTATTTAAAAATCAAAAAGGATTAAAAAATAAAAATTAAGAAAAAAAATAAACATTAAAGATGAATCCAAATTCATTCCATTCAAATCTTTTAACTTGATTATACTATCTTTTTGCTAGAAATGTACCATGTTTTATTTTAATCGCTTGTGGCAGTATTTTTCTATTTTAATCTAAAATTTAACATCCGAAAATATTTACCTTTTAAATCGACTTGCAAGAATAATTTTTTGCTTTAGTTAATTTTTCCTTCATGTTACAGTTTGGTGGAAAGATTTTAAAATTTCTAATTGTAATTTGGTTTGGGAGAAAAGAAAAGGGAACCAATTCAAATCCTTAAAAAGTAATTTAATTCTTAATCTCACACAGTGTAGAAGGATTAGCACAGAAATCGTTACATATCATAGGGTATTGAGCTGGATGCTCCCTAAGCTTATTATTTTTTTGCAACTTTCCCTTTAAATTTTTAATTTTGATAAATTACCTCTTAAACTTGTTAGATTGTCGTAATGCACCCATTTTAATTAATTTTATATTAAATTAAAGACTTGAAATTAGAGGATTTGTATTAGTATTTGTATAAAATTTAGACAATTTTAATTAAAAATAGGGTATTCTATCACCAGATGAACCGTAATTAATTTAATAGAAAATTAATTTATATGGAATATATTGTACTAATTTAGTAAGTTTGAGAATAAATTACTAAAAATAGAAGTTTAATGGAACAAATTATTAAAAAAAAAAAAGTTCAGATGACATCAATACTATATGCCCCATTCTATATCAAGAAAAGCTCATTTTCAAATATAATTATATATCTCTTATGCTTTCTTGAAAGATATATACAACGAAAAAAGAATATAAGTTTTGCGTCTAGGTACAACAACTAACTCGACATTCACATGATTTTTTTTTTTTCTCGTTGTATAAAATAACTGAAAAAAAAACCAAAAAAAAACACAAAAAAGCAAAAGAAACCATCTAGAATACATTACTTCTTTGTTTTAAATGCGGAGAAACATTATGCACTTTTTTTTTTTAGGTGAAACATGCATGCATATGTATATATGTAAATTAAAAACTTTCAATTATAACATTTAAGTTAAGTTGTCCAAATTGATTAATCTACCTTACAAGTTAAGATATTCAAATTAATTATAATTTAGTTTAGTTTAACAAAGTCTACTTTTACTATTTTAGTATAACTTCTAATATAAATTATTTCTATTTTTATAATCTTCAATATAAATAAAGTTAAATTAAATTAAAATAAAATATATAATTAAACTTAATTTTTAAATTAAATTAAACTAAATCGATAAACCAAATACATATTTAATGTTAGGAGTGGCTACTACTAGAGGAGAAGAAAAACGACATGCCATCTGATCATGTACATATACTTCTGTTCACTATGTGTGGTCTAATAAATTATTGTACTTAAAGCATTCATTACTCATTAGCTAATTGCGGTAAATCCAAACTAATTCCCTTTCATTATATTCGTTGTTTACTTATAGATTGTATCCCTATCTTTTTTTTTTTAATTTTTTTTTATTTCGCTTCTCTTAAATGGTCCTTTCTCTCTTTATACTAATTACTTATAGATTGTATCCCTCCCTATTTTTGTTTTTACACTTTTTTTTTTTTTGACATTCTCATAAATTGTCCATTCTCTCTTTCTAACACATGCATGTCAAGTTATGAATAACATTTATGTCATACAAAAATATTAGGATGTTTTAATTATAATTTTAATTTTAATTTTGACTTTGACTTTTTTATCAACAAGTGAAATTATTTATAAGTTGTGATTTTGTTACATTTTTTTTAGATAGAAAGTTCACTTTAAAAAAAAATTTACAAAAAAGTGTTTGTTTCAAGTTTTTTCATTATTTTTCTCATTATAAAAAGGTAAAAAGAATCTTTTTTGTTTTAAGCATGTCTTTTATAGTACACTTTAAAAAAAAAAAGATTTTTTTTTTCTAATTCCCTTGTAATATACATTTTTTAATACCATTTGTTCTTATTTCAAATAATTTTTGTTTCCAAAAATTTTTTTTTACATATATCTAAACACATCTAATTCTAGAAAACAAAAAGACTTTCTCATAATTTTCCTTTCTAAAAATGGTCATCTCATCTAAATGGGAGGTTAATTGGTAAGTCTTGAAAAAAAATTGACACATAAATTAATAATTAAAGGAGATTAATATGTCAGGAATCATCTTTTCTCATAATGATAAGAATTGTAATTTTACAATTTTAACTACTTTTTAATAATATGATATATTGTTGACGAGTAAAACTTTTCTAACAAATTCCATAGTGATAAGGATCTTCGAAAACTATCACGGACGCAAGACAACACAAAACGCAATAAAAATAAAGTGTAGAAAATAGAGAACACAGAGAATTATAGAGGTCTGTTATGAATAGAAAGGCTACGCCTCTTTTTGATGTTTCAAGTTTCACCATATTTTCAGAATTACAAATTGTGTAATTTGTCAAATTGTAAGATGGGTTTTCAAATGCATATTATTATGTATTTAAGTTGTCATTTGGCACACATATCTCATTTTAATTTCATTCAAATACAATACAATTTTACACCAAACACAAATTTTGCAACAGTGCTACGAAAACAATTACTATTTAAAACATTTTTAAAACAATCATATCAACTTTTCAACTCCACTATTTATCTTTACTTTTACCAATCACATCAACTTTTCAACTCTAAAATACTTTTCATCCAAACACACATTTCATTCAAATACAAAACAAATACTTTTCAGCCAAATACAACATTCAAAAAACAAATTTCATTTAAATACAATCAAAATGCAATGCATTTACCAAACGCCCCCTAAATACTCCTAAGAGATAACTTTTATTTAATATTTAAATATAAATATTTTATATTTGAATTTGAATGTAGAAATGATCTTTAATATTGTAGATTCTGTTGTAAATATTAAATAATCTTAACTGGTAATTTGAAATTTAAATATATGAATATCCTACTCCTAGATTCTCCGACACTGATATCCTAATTAGCAAATATGATCATTCATGATGGTTGAAATCTCAACTACCCACCAACAATTGCCCCTAGCTCAAAGTGCTTCAAGCCCGGTACCTTGAAGTGCTTTGGGCTTCCAGCTGTCGACTACCAAGACTAGTAGCCTATTAAATTGTTTAGGTTCGATGGTATTGCTAAGATTGCTTTACAACTTACACATGCCACATAATGAAGAAAAAACATCCTAATAGCAAAAGCTACTAATAGTAGAGCTTGAGGAGTTCAATATTCCTCTTTGCTACAACTGCCTTGTTGGTCACCCTTTCTTGAATCCTTTTTAAATTTTTTAAGTTAGCCATGCCTGATTTGGTCCTCAATTTCATTCTTCAAGTCATTTCATTCCGAGGTGAGGTGGCTAACTTCTTCGTAGAAGTTATAGTATTTTAACTGATATCTTTTGGCAAAATTTATGCATTAAGGTGGTTCCCGAAAGAGATCATTTTCTCTTATATTGTAGTAGATATCCTCGATGCTGTAATTTAGTTTAGTATAAGTTTCAACCTGATAAAAGGCTATAGGCAACAATCTTCAATCCTACGATGTCTTTTATCATCAGACAACTCAACTGCTTTTTTTTTTTTCAGATGACTCATTGCTGCTATTATTGTTGTTGATAATAATTAAGTAGGGTGTATGACTTTGCAAAATTTGGGTTTCTTCTACATTCATGAATTTTGTTGCCCGACGGAGGAATTCCTTCTAGGTTTTTGTCGTTTTTGCATCCAAGTTGCCTCGAAAAGGGATACCAGTATTCATGCTACAAATTTCCCCCAATAGGCATGTTTCTTTTGAGCAATTTCCTATACAAGCTACATCCTTATTGTATCTGGCTAACCAATCATTTAATGTCTCATCTAGGCCTTAGTACAAGGACATAAGCCACTCATTTGTGGTTGAAAGCTTCTGTACCCTGATATATTGTGCCCAAAGTGCTTTCTTCAATTTTAACTAGCTTAAGTTCAAGTTTGGTTTCAACTTCTTGAACCATTCTCTGATGGAGTCTGCTAAAGTTGAGTCAAATTCCTTGCATGCTATTTCACTAAGAATACCGTAAAGGTTGAAATGTGATCATTAAAATCCATGGTGCCACCACATATAGGGATCTTTGGTTTTTTAAACTTCTCATGTAAGGATACTGCCATCACCTTAAGGCTAAACTAAATGGTTGAATTCCTTATCTTCTTCAAGCTTCCCCCTTCATTTAAGTTTCTAACTGTTTCAAATACTCTAAGATGTTTTTGGTTACCTTTGATCTAAGGACTAAGGTGAAAGTGACAATAGATGTTTCCTGCTTAACCTAACATGATCCTAGAAGTCACCATTTTGAGGGGTGGACTGGCCCAATTTTTGATTGCTCCTGAGTCAATGACTAGATTCGTTACTAGTGACCTCGAAGGTAGGTTAACTCTTGTTTCTCATTAATACGTGGTCTAACTCATTTCTTGCTAAAGGTTCCTCCTAAAATTCCTTCTATATCGGTTATTGACGGATAGCTCACTAGTTTCTGTTCACAAGTTAGTAACATCTCTACCTCTTTCATTACAGTATTTTCCTATTATTTCAATCTGAGCATTATTCTACGCCTTTGGTTGTTGGGTGTTCTTGGCTACCATAGGGTGCTGGCCAGAATCGTTTATAGTAAAGTTATCTTGATGGACAGTGGTTCCTGTCGCAGTATTATTGTTCTGTTGTTACAAGTTTTGACATAATAACACAACTTTCTCTTGCAATTCATCGACTGTCTTAAATAATTCTCCCAGATAGCCTTTAAGCGCTACTATAGTTGTCGACCTTCCTAACACACGACCTACAGGTGGTGGGCTCTTTATGGAAACCTTTGTATTCTTAATTTGCCATCAGATTGTTCTCAATGGGGGTTTTTCTACTGGTTAATTAGAGTTTGGAGGTTTAGGCCTTCTTAGCACTAATTGTTGATAGGTAAAACTCACCTAACAAATTTTGTGTTGACGAGTGAAGCTACGTCTCTTTTTCGGTGCTTGGGGTTTTCACTATTTTTTCAAAATTACAAATGATGTAATCTAAAAAACTATGAGTTGGGTTTTCAGAAGCCTATTCTCATATATTTATAGGCTTGTAAGATATAACTTTTATTTAATATTTATATATATTTAATATTTAAATTTGAATGCAAAGATAATCTTCAATATTGTAGATTTTATTATAGATATTATATAATTTTAATTGGTTATTTGAAATTCAAATATCTAAAAATCTTATTTCTAGATTTCTAGATACCGATATTTATAATTGATAAATTGGTCACATCATGATGATTGAGATCTAAGTTTTTTGACTACCCATCAACATATATAAATGAGATATTTTTTTTTTATTTTACTGACATTTTTTTAACATATAGAAATTAAAAAGTTACGGATTGAATCTTTAATAACAGGGTGTATTAATTAATAGGAAAGACTTACTGTCATTTAAGTACATATATAAAAGTTGGATTAAAGTTATGTCCAAATAGTATTATTTTACATTTAAAAAAAAAAAACTCAAGACAAGAAGAAGAAGTAGGTCCTTTAAGTAAAGCTAGCAATTTGGATTATGACATAAAACCCACATAAAATTAGAAAGTTTAAGTTTTTCTTAAATCGGTTTAGGTTAAAAAGGGTCGAACTTATCAAATACGATTAAATAAAAGGTCGAACCCGCACAAACCCATTAACTCACAATTGACACGAAATAACTCATTTAATAAATATGTCATGTATAAGTTGACACAAACACGACTAATAAATTACTTATTTATGATCTCTAGTATATTTATATTATTATATATGTTATACAATATTTTCTTATTTTTAATTTTGAGTTTTCAAAATTCAAAATTTAAATATAAAATATATTTTTTATGTTTTATATATATATTTTAAATTTTTTTGACATAGAAAAAAAATCTAAGTTTTGCTTTTATTTCTTTAGTCTTTTAATTATACGCATGATATGACCTAGATTTAGATTTGTATGCCTTTTTTAGCTTGGTTGTGACTTGTATTGTGAACTTAATTTGGTTGTAGACTTTAATTTGGTTTTGTATTTATCTTTTATGAACTGAGTTTAAGTGTAACTTGATTGTAATTGACTTAATTTAATTGTTATAACTTGATTGTTGTTTAGGTATTTAATGAGTTTTTTAATGTTAAAATTGATAACATATTAGTTAAATAGGTTAATAACAGGTTAAATGACCATTTTAGTTAGTGAGTTTGACAGATTGATATGACATATTTATGATCTGTTTACACATTTACGACTCGTTTGATAAACGGATCATAAACGTGTCGTGTTGTGTCGTGTCAATCCTTTTATTAGTAGGTCGTGTTTAGGTTTTGTTTTTTGATACGATTATTAAATGAGTCATGTTCGTGTCAAGGGTTATCGTGTTAATAGATGGATCAAACATGACACGAAAATGACCCATCAATACGAATTGCCACCCCTACTTTTAAGCATGTTACTCGAATGAATTTGTATAATATTCCATGGAGCTAAGTAAATACTAAATATGGATTATTTTTTTTTGGTGAAGTTGCGAGTTATTTAACTGGTATTTGGTTGACAAGTTTTAATTCAAGAATTACGATTTAGACTATAGTTAGAACTGAGCTATGTTTGATGTGTGTTTGAATAATTGAAATTAAAAATTGTAAAGACTTAAAATATGTTTGAAAAACATATCTTTATTCGTTTTGAAATTTTATGGAATTTATAAAAAATTCATCTTATCTTAGTTTATAAATACAAAGTTATAAATTTTTAAAATTTAAGATTTTAATTTATAATTGTAATTATTAAATAATAAAATTTGTTGATTTAAAAAAATAAATTGTAATTCCACTGAACGCATTGCATTTGCATTGCGTTTGAATGCAATGTATTGAATGCAATTTGTATTTGGAGGAAAAGCATTAGCATTACATTTGAATGTAATGTGTGTTTGTGGGAAAAGTATTTGAATTGTATTTTAATAATAAATATGTGATATGATGGGTAAAAGTAGAGAGAGAAAAAAGAGAGAGAGAGAATATATGATGTAATTAATAAAAGTAATAGAAAAAGTGAAATAATAAATAGTGATTGTGTTAGATTTAAAATGTAATGTGATTGGTATTTGAATAAAATGTTTTTATATTTAGGGAAAAATTACATTGTATTTAAATGCAATGCTAAAAAAATTTGTGTCCCAAACGCATGTGATTCTTGGAACTCAGCCTGTAACCGAATAAACGCTGAAGTGGGGGAGAAAGTTATGATTGGTCTGAGAAACCGAGGACAAGTGGCGTGTAACTAGGAGGAAGGTTGTGAAATGACATGCAGAACGCCCCAAAAGACATGCACACCGTGAGCACTCCACGTGCCACACACGTCCAATTGATTTTGGTCCTTGTTCTCCCTCTCTCTCTCTCTCTCTCTCTCTCTCTCTAATCAAAATATTTCCTTTTGCAAATACTGGTTTTCGGGAGGGGACTCTACTGAAAATATTAATAAAAACGAGGGGAAAAAACAACTTCTGGCCTGTTTTTAAGTTTTTTTAACTTTTATTGAATACAATAGATTTTATTGAATAAAAGTAGGAATTATCAGATACCCATATCTATTATATAAATTCATTTGAAAATCTAAAATTAACATTCAAAAGCAATGACCTTCAAATGTCAACCTCACGTGTGCACATATACACGGGGATATCTGTCACAATTTTAACAAAGTGCTATCATTTGTAATTTCGTACCAAGTTCGTGGATTAAATTATCAAAAATTAAAAAATGCAAGAGGTAATTAATTTTTCAAATGGGTGAAAAATTCAATGAATTTATATTAAACCATAAAACTAAAAAAAATTAAAAATAAAAATAAAAGCATAATCGTGACTTTTATCCAAGTGTAAAAGTTGTTGTCGGTTGAGAAATTCCATCCACTTTCCTTGGAAAAACTGGCTATGTGATTGGACCAACCACTTGTAGGAAAATAGCACTTTTTCCAGATTATTTAACTATACAATTAGAGAGTATATACACGAAACCTGCCCATAATTTTTTCACAAACAACGTGGAAACCTATCCAATTTCTTCACATTTCAATTAGTAATTTCCCTTGTATAATTTGCAAGACAAAACGTGTACGAGTGGAAAGAAAAAAGACTTCGAGACAAAAGGGGCCAGCTTTCTTGTATCTTATAAAATAGCAATATAAAAGACTTCGAGACAAAAGGGGCCAACTTTCTTTTATCTTATATAATAGCAATATATATATACACAGTATACGAATCCGTGTTTGCTGAATTATTCAGCTTAATTACAATTGATAGTTCTAACAAAATTTGCGCTTAATTTTGTTTCTTTAGCTGAAAGAAAAAAATTTGTGGATGAAGTGAATTACTTATAAAGTCTTATAATCCTGATAAAATATGGGAAATCATAAAGGACAATGCAAGATGCAAAATTGCAGATAATTATTTAGACGGGCACATCTAATTAATTTACCCATTGACTATATTATATACATATATATTTATAAAATCTTCTCAATGTAAATCTATTTGTTCCTCTAGCTCTATTGTCCTCGCATCATATTAAAACAATTAACTTCGATATAATCATTACTAGATTACGATTATTTTCATTTAAACTGAAAAGAGATGCAACTAGCTAGCATTAAAAAAAATAATTAGTATATGCTCTTATGATTTTGCATTAGTTGCGTTTGATTATATTTTAATCCAAGTTTTTTTTTTTAAGTTGCAGTTCTTTCCATTTATGGCACGAGGTTTTCAACTTTCCGATATTTGAATCGTCATACCTATATAGATTCAGTGAATAAGCGTACCAAAGAGTTGGCTAAGGAATCTTTTATAGACGACCTAACAAAACCATCACTATTTATATAATAATCCACTAAACAGACGATAATACATTGTTCCACTTGCGTTACTAATATTATTAGTTAAAGTACTTTGATTAAAAAAATTATGGTCCAAGTATGTTGGTGCGCAAATGTATATAGAATGCTTAGTTAGCATAGCCACACTGTTCACATCTAACTAAAACAATGGACAAGCACAACTTGCAATCGCAATTAAGACAAGCTAATCAAATTCCATCACGGGACTTATAATATTTATATTATATACCTAAAAAACGACCTGAATGCATGCTTGATTACGGATTTTAAATATATATGGAACACATTTTGAATGCTGCCAGCACTCTCCCACTAACTTGCTGATCAACATCAAGTATATAATTAGTCAGCTCAATCAAGTTATTATATTTAAAAACAGAACGTTAAATAATTTACAAAATTAATGCTAAAGTTGAACTATTGGCGTGCTAATGGTTTTTCAATTGTCAAAAGGGAAAAAAAAAGGTTGACAAAGTTGGAGCCCTTATCTTAGCTATGGACTCTTTGGGAAAACTTTTTACTTTTGTTTTTAACCGGTAGAGGAAGGGAAGTTAAAGTTATAATATTTCTGTTAATATTTAAAATCATTTTTTAAAAAGAATTTGTTCATAGTGTTTTTTATAATCGGTAATAATATTAGAATGAAGTTATACTTTTTTTACTTTAACTGAAAGCTATTCTAGAGATAAAATCCATTTTAATAGAGTATTTAAATATTTTTATAAGTAATTTTTAAAATTAAAAAAAACTCCATTAACTGACCTTACATTTTAGTACATGAGTCTCAAAGTTGATATATATTGATAATAAGTAATGTTAAAAATACCAATTTTAATATCAATTTTTTGAATAACAACTCATATATGATATTTTTATTTATAGATATAATTAATTGATATGACAATATTTTAAACACTTACTGATAAATTAATGATAAATCATATATATAAATTGGTATTTAAAATTTAATATTAGAGTTGATATTTATAATATTTTTCATTAAGAGTTGCTTCTAGTATTTTTCATTCTAAATTTTGCTCCTGTAGTACCGTTGAGCCTGACCAACTATAGCGACATGTTGGCTGTAATATATTTGAAAACAAATATCCCTGTTAGTGACCATCCTTTGTTTGTTCTATGTTTTGGCGTCGTCTTCTTCTCTAACTTACATTTTTTAGTATTTATGATATGTAATTTTTTTTTTTTTGAAAAGATGAAATGTCATTTAGTATGACCGACTAGCAGAAATATCTCACGTGAACGTTCTAATTCTTGTTGTAAGCAAATTTATTGTTCTTTACTTTATATTTTTTTTCACTTGATTCTCTCCCATCATAGTCATCGCCTCCTGCTATCTTGCCACAAAACAAAGACAAAATATCAGAAAGCAATAGCCTACATTCTATGTATGTAATTAGAAAGAGTTCCGGTATAATGTCTTCACATGGTGGCACCATCTCTTTCTTAAATTACACATATTTTTGTTGTAAAATTTACATTTTCTGACTTAAATTTCCTTTTGTTCTAAAGAAGCAGATCAATATATTGTTCACAACTTTACACTCACACTACATTACGTGTCTCCAATTTCACCTAGGCTAGAGTCTCCAAACTTACCTGAATTGTTGTGGATCGAAGCAAAACTCAAAAACATTTGTTTTAACCATGCCACGTAGGGATTTACAAAAAATATGTTAAAAGACTGAATGTTCTACTCAATAATATTTTAGATTTAAATCAAGATAGGCAGGCTGTTCATATATCACTCGAGTATGCACTCTCTATTTGATATCATCACAATAATGTCACCCTGAACCGTTATTAATTTTTTTTTACTAAAAAAACTCCTAAAGTACTAATGACTACATCATTTTAAAAAGATAATAAACTGTATTTTTATACTACTATAAAATATATATTTTTCTAAATTTATAAGTATCCAGCCTTACTGTAAAATTTTTTCAAACGTCATAATCAATATTACTAAGGGGGTGTATGTTTGACAAAAACGTCCAAACACATCTTATCTAGTTTCAATTAGGTCTCATTTAGTGTAAAGTTTTGAGCTCAACAAATTGAATTTGAACTTAATTTTAAGTTTGGTTTGTTATTCTATTTTAAACTTTTTTGCTCATGATTTATATATTGTTTTAGACATAAAATTACCATTTATAAACTCTCTCGTATCAAAAATATATATATATCAACCATATAAAAAAGTAAAGAGAACACAATTTCTAATACAAGCTCAAACCCAATTTTTATTATCTAAATATTTTTAGTTTAAGATGAAATTTTTTAACTTAAATTTAAACATCAAACACAAGATCTATTTTATAATTTAACTCATTCTAAATTTAATTCAAATTTTCTAATTCAAAACTTCAATCTAAACAAATCCTTAAATTATCAATCCAAAAAAATTTTTTTTTTAATTTTTCTCTCCAAAATATTTATTTGAATTCACAATTATGGTTTGAACTATAAGCAAGTCGTAATCCAAAACGACACTAAAGAATCTAGAGGGAAGAGAGAGAAAGAGAGAGAATGTTATGAAGAGTTTCAGGTCAGTGGCTAAAAGTAGATGATCAGAGAAGCCATGAAACGTGTAGGACTACGAGAAAGATATGGGAAATGTTCTTTCCATGCAATGCCATCCAAAAAAACGTGGAGTGAGTGGATGCTGTCCGATCAGCCACGTTTTGTGGAAGAAACAACGCCTTTTCCTTTCCCACTTTAGCTCCTAGTTTTTGGGAATTTCCTTTCAAAACCGCTTTTCCCCTCCAATACCGTCGACTGTTTCCATCCATTGTAATTTATTCGAGTCCTATGGGCGCTTCACGAGATGCAATAATCTTAATTTAGTCCTTAGTTAATTATTTAATTAATTATCTTATTATCATCTGTCTCCATTTCCACTTTTTCTTGTTAGTTTATGAAAGGTCAATTGTGATAATTAATAAATGTGATCCTATATTTTTGTCCAACTATAGTAGTACGTATATTAGAGTAGATATGTATATTATACAGGTCATATCTAGCTTTCTTATTAATGTAATTAAATTTTATGATAAGACAGTTTTATGTTTCTAAATTTTAGATATCATTAAAATCACATTCAAACAAAAAAAAACTATTTAAAATTGATATAAACTAATAAAAATCAATCAGTTAAAAACATAGTTTTAATTACTAATGGGGTACACCCAAAAAATTTCTAATAGGATATGAAAGGTAAATATATTTTCATATACTCTTTAAAATTTACTTTTATATATTTTTTATCCATGAAGTAAAATAAACGGTTCTTAAATTTTAAAATTTAGTAAATAATGTTTGTTTTGATATTCCGTGGGGCTCTACCTCTACTCTAATAGCCTAATACAAGATTGAAATTAGAAAGCCAACCTCAAATTTGGGAGATTCAATTTGGCCGCCCCACCATGATGCATAAGTATATATGTTAATTTGGGTCCACCATCTCCGAAAAGAAAAACATTTTCAAACGAAATGATGAAGAAAACTAATAAAAAATAAGATAATTTCATAAAATAGATGCCACATTAATTAATATTCATATAACTAGTTTGTCTAATTTGTCTGACTTGTAGAAAGTGGAAAATGCCCCAATTTGGAAAACCAGTCTCTTATACTTGTACTTATTGGATAAATAATTTAATTTACTCGACTAATTTACAGATACTTTAGGATTATTTTCGTTGCTTTTTGTTTGGCTGCGAGTACAACATGGAGTAGCTATCCACCGAATTCTTATTTTCTTAATCTTATTTTCGGATCGTCACTGTTTTCTTCTCAAGTTCATGCATCTTGATATAAAATATTAAACAAACCTAATTGAATAATAATATTCGATTGTCCTACTTGCCAATCGAATCTAGTACTAAAAAAGTATAACCCCATTCATTAATCCTTCTCTTCTCCGTCTAATTAGGCGTTGTTTATTCTCTGCAGCTTCTTCCTTTAGTACTGAATCTGTAAGGATTATTCTTTAATAAGGTTTGTTTAAGTAAGCTGCCTATTTGGACCCATGTGGTCCACCGTTCTTATCATGCATGCTTAATCCCGAGATTAGAATAATCTGAATCAGCGCCAATGGTTTAAGTTTACTGTTATTTTAACGCAGACTTCATGATCAGTTTCTGGTTTGGCTAGCCTGCCCTAAATACACCCCCCAATACTTGGGGATATATTAAATTTATTACTTTAATAAGACCCTAATTAGTTTAAAATGAATACTATATTACGTTTTATTGCCATATAACCCACGTATAAGCAATCGCTCACAAAACGAGTATATATGGATATGAATCTCAACGGACTCAAATATATATTAGTATGATCAAGAAATAATAAAATAAAATTTTTACGATAAACGTAAGCAGAGAGAGGAAAAAGCCTACCGTTTGGAACATCAATTAGAGGGAGAGTTTTTATTATTATTATTATTTTTATTTTTTTGAAGTGAGTGAATATTTGAAAATGCGTGTTTGGTTAAAATCTAAATTAAAAAAAAACTGTAAAATTTTAATAATGTAAAAACTTGAAATTATGTTTGAAAAAATAGAAATATGTTTTTTATTTCGTATATCTTATTGTTGTAAGTATTTAAATATAAAAATCATCTCAACTAAACTTGAAATTAGAAAGTTTATAGATTTTTAAAATTTGAGTTTTCTGAAAAATGATGAAAGATAGATTAAAAGAGATGTAGATTGGAAAAATCACTATAAAATTTAGAGAGTGTGTTAGAAAATGAACTGGTCAGTCAAACATGATTTTCAAAAAAATTAAAAAAAAAATATTTTTCGATTGAAATGCCAAACACTCACTAAGATCGTTTGGTTTAGTGTCATGTAGTCTTAATTAGATTAGGTAGAATTTTAGAGAAAGATTAATGGAAGTTCCATCGCGCCTTATATTAAAAACAATAATTGTGAAAAGTTATGTGATTTACATATATATAAATATGTATACATAGGGTATAGTTTTGAGTATATACACATATATATATGTAAATGATTTTGTTTGCATCTGTTTTATAAAAGCATAGTAAAATGAGACTGGAAATTATTTTTTTGGCCTCAATTTTTGATACACTCTCTTATCTAGTATCTTTATGAAACAACAATGTTATTCTTTAAAATTATTAAAATAATCAGTTAATTTCAATGTAACATTTTTAAATAATACTTATGATACTTTTAAATACTCTATATTACAAAACTATAAATAAGAAAGTTACTAATAATTTTAAGATCCTAAATAAAATATTATCACCATCAGCACTATTATTCTGTCATCAGACTTAAGATATTTCATATAATTTTAAAGTGGATTTAAACTTTATATAATGTAACTGAAAAAAATGGAACACATTGACATGCAACATAAGGTTCCAAGAAAATATAAAGGGCATGGAGAGAGCGCGTGTGACCACGCTCAGAGTGTCGGCGTGGGTTCCAATCGAATCGAACCACCCCCAAAAGAACACGACGTGGAAAAACGTCACCTGAGCCTTCGGGGTTCCTCAGCTCCTGGTTTTTAGGAAGTCTTTCGTTTGTTCCATTTTATTTTATTTTTTCTCAAAACCGGTTTTGAATAAAAATACCTGTGACCGGTTTCCGGTTTTTGTCTTTTAGACTATGGGCGCACCTCCCCCTCCCCACCACCCCAAGCATTATTAGCGACCAGGACTAAAGAATTTAAAGTCGGTTTAGGACTCTAATCTGAAAAATTATTACCAGATAAATACTATATTATGAACCGTCGTAACGACGAGCAACCAAGTAGAGGTGAACATCTGATGAGTTGAATGGGTTTTTAAGAATTTTCAACCTATCCAATTAAGTTTGGGTGGATTGATTTCAAATTCAATCATTTAATTAATCTAAAGTTTTAAATCAATTCACCTAATTAAATTTTAAGTGGGTTGATTGGGTTGATCGGGTTGAACATAATTAATAAATAAAAAAATAAACATAACTAATTATTCAATCCAAAATAAGAAATATATAAAAAGAAAACTAATTTTCAGTATAATATTAGTATTATAAAATTTCAAAATTATTTCATAAGTTATAAAACTGACATAAAAATAAAATATATACAAAACGAGTTTAAATGTAAAAGTTGTAAATTAATAAACAAATAATAATAAAAATTTATACAATATGAAATATAACAAGTTATGAAAAAAAAACTAATGGTACATTTGGCAAAATATTTCATTTTAACTTCATTCAAATACAATACAATTTTACACCAAACACAAATTTTGCAACAGTGCTACGAAAACAATTACTATTTAAAACATTTTTAAAACAATCACATCAACTTTCAACTTCACTATTTATCTCTACTTTTACCAATCACATCAACTTTTCAACTCTAAAATACTTTTCATCCAAACACACATTTCATTCAAATACAAAACAAATACTTTTTAACCAAATACAACATTCAAAAAACAAATTTCATTCAAATACAATCAAAATGCAATGTGTTTACCAAACGCTCCCTAACTTTCGGTATAATATTAGTGTTATAAAATTCCAAAACTATTTCATAAATTATAAAACTGATATAAAAATAAAATATATACAGAACGAATTTAAATGTAAAAGTTGTAAATTAACAAACAAATAATAATAAAAATTCATACAATATGAAATATAACAAGTTATGAAGTAATTAATATAAAATATAAGACACATATTATATATTATGATATATAAAAAAATATTTATTTTTATATATTAATAGATTTGATAAGTTTGGATTAAGTTAGGTTTGGAAAAATATAATCCAAATCTACCCAATTTATAGTCGAATCAGGTGAGTTGGGTTAGGTTTAATTGATTTTTTGATCGGATCAGTTGAGTTCGGATTACGATAGGTTGAGTTGGGTAAATTTATCGGATTAATCGGGTTATCGGGTTTTTTTGTTATAAAAGGAAAGTAGGTGAACCTATTTTTTAAGTAGCCGTTTTTCTATTCATTTCATTTCCAAATGTTAGAGAAAAATAAACACACGCACAGAGTCGATAATTGGCAATGGTAAAGGGTAACATACATTTTCTATTATAAAATAGAGAGAGTGTGTGAAGCGCACGGTTATAAAGAAAGGTAAGGGAACTAATAATAATTTAATAATTAAAAACAAGAAATGAAATAAAATGGGCGGCCGCCAAGGATTTTGGAATTACCAGACAATGACTCCTCCATACAAGTTTGGTATTTCATCACTCATGTCTCATGTTTCCCTGGTTGCACATATATAAATTCCTAACCTGTATGTGTCCCTGTAGTTGTTATTGACTTTGCCACCTATTGTTCACTTTAATCAATTGCTTTGACTGTTTATTCTGCCCCAGCAATCCATTTTGTTCACGAGTTTTGGGGTATTTAGTTTCCGTATTATATTTTAATTATATTTAAATAAAATTTATTTTTTAAATATTATATTTGATTGAAAAATATTTGTTTTGTATTTGAATAAAATATATGTTTGGATGAAAAGTATTTTAGAATTAAAAAGTTGATATGATTGATAAAAGTAAAGATAAATAATGGAGTTGAAAAGTTGATGTGATTGTTTTAAAAAACTTTTAAATAATAATTGTTTTCATAACACTGTTGAAAAAAACTATATTTGAATGTAAAATTTATGTTTGGTGTAAAATTATATTATATCTGAATAAAATTAAAATGTAATTTTTTTACCAAACACCACCTTAGTTTTAGTTTTAGTTTTACTATTATCTTTTTTTGGGTAATAAGCAATCCTGACCAGCTGCTTTACATGGTCCAATTTACATTAACTTGGACTACATATATTGTATCTTAAATTTCCATCTTTGTAATCTTAACTTCTAAAGTTTATTTATTTTTTACTGTTAAACTAACTGAATATCTGCCAAAAACAAAATCCTTCAAGAATCTCTTCAGTGGAGTTATCCGAATAGAGAGGCATTCCAATTTTCTCTACGGTTAAGTTGAAATTTAAGATATAATCGATCTATATTAAATCATCTAATTTTTTACTCTTTGATTCAGTTCAATTAAACAATCCAATCATTTTTCTTTTTGAGACACAAGATAAATATCATAAACTTGTTTGTAGGAGGGGAATCATGGGTGAAAAAAAAAAAAAAAAGTGAAATGAGAGATAATATGTGATATTTTTAATGAAGGGAAGTTGTAATCTATTATTGCGTGATAAAACCTAAAAGAGAAAAGATCGCAAATGAATTGAACGAGGGATTTCAAATGCTTCAAATCACCTCCATTTTAATCTTTTTGATGTATGAGAAATCCATACCCCTATTAAGTTTGTAGATGTCGTCAACAATTTATATTCTCATAATTAAGATTTAAAAATCTATTTATTTTTAAAATTTATTAGTCATTATCCACTTTATATCCCTCACCGTGATTTAAATTATGATTTACTCTATAAAAATAAAATAAACAACAGATCTAATTAATTAAAAAAAAAACTTAATCATTCTAAAAACAAAAAGGCTCTTAAAATAATAATAATAATAATAAAAACTTCTCACCCACTCTCTGTTTTCATATAGCTTCTTGTCTTCAATAAAGCTTTGTTGGATGTTTCACACTGACAAAGAAGAGTAATAGACTTCGAAAACCAAGCAGCAGCAGAGCCGTAAATTTTTTTTTGTGGTAGCAGTGCTGTGAGAAATAATTAGAGATAATTTTCTATTAAAAAGGAGCAAAGTTATATATTTTAATTCTTGGTTGGGGCACAGTAACAATTTTTTTAAATTGGGCGGGCGCGGTGCATAAATGAAACTTACAAAAAGTTTAAGATTAAAAATAAAAAATTAGATTTAAGTGCCCTCACTCACAAGTTTTTGCCTCATTACTGAATCCAAGTGCATAGTTTTCAAGCATAACAGGTCGATTTTAACACGGTACAAGAATAATCACTTTACTCTTTGATATTAAAAAAATTTTTAGTAGCAAAAAACACACTTTGCGTTACCAAACTTTGGAAGCTAAAATAGACAAGCCTTTATATGCTAAATCTGATAGTAATAACTACACAATCCGCTATCAAATACAATTTGGTTACTAATAACATAACAGAATTGAAATTTGGTTCCTGTCGAAAGTTTTTTGCTACCAAAAAATTTATTTGGTAACAAATGCATAAGATTCTATCACGAATTTTAGTAGCCAAATATCATTTTTTACCACCAAACATGTTTTAGTAGCAAAAACGTTGGTGGGAAGCTAAATTTCCCACTAGTGTTGTTTGTTACTAAATTTTTTTAGTAGCAAAAAATATATAATTTGCTACCAACCGTTGGAAGCAGAATATAAAAACCTGCCACTAAATTTTGGTAGTAAATATTACTTTTAATACCAAACTAGTCTTGATAGCAAAAAGGATGGCAAGAGGGAAAATTTTTCCCCCTAATATAATTTGCTTCCAAATTTTTATTGGTAGTTTTTTACTACTGAAATTTGAAATAAAAATTGCGAAATACAATCATTTGCTATCAAACATTTTTTTGGTAGCAAAAACATTGGTAGGAATCTAACATTTTCCCCGTTGATGGAATTTGCTACCAAATTAATTTTGGCCTCAAAAAATATTATTTGCTACCATTGCTTATTGCTTAGAAGTGAAATGTAAATATTTGCTATTAAATTTTGGTAGCAAAAAATAACAAATCTGCTATCAAATTCATATCTTGGTGGCGGAAAGACTTTTTTTGCTACCAAAAGTTATGTTTGATAGTAAATCTTCTAAAAACTTTAAAACTTATATTTTGTGCTTTTAAATTTTTTTTTTTTAAGGTTTCCATGAACATTTCCTATATGAAGTTTTATCAATCATCTTGGTATATTTTAATGTAACAATTATGTGGTAATTAAGTTATTTTGCATAGGTGTAACAAGAGACACGTTCGTATGTAGGATTTTTCTAATTAAGTATATGTTTTACATATAAAGTGATATATGATCTTGTTATGTTATTACTTTTTTACATAAAATAATGTATATAAACTTCAAACCTATGTTTTAGGTTAAAATGTGACTAAAAAATGATTCTAAATTAATTTTCATCATCTGCAAAAGATTTTTTTTTTTTGGCTATCAAACTGTTATTTGGTTACAAAATTACAAGTTTTTGCTACCAAATTTGGTAATATAATAAAAGAATCTGCTACCAAATTCATATATTGGTGGTGGAAAGACATTTTTTGCTACCAAAAGTTGTATTTGGTAGCAAATATTCTAAAAATTTTAAACCTTATATTTTGTGCTTGTAATTGGTCTTTTTTTGTAAATAGTTTTCCATAAATATGTCCAATATGAAGTTTTGACAATTATCTTAGTAAATTTTATATAAAAATCAATTGGTAATTTAGCTCTTTTGTACACGTGTAACAAGACATGTTCACGGGTATATGATCTTGTTAATTAAGTACATTCTACATAAAATAGTGTATGATCTTATTATTATATTGCTTTTTTACATATTGGTTAGTGGTCCGACATGTCGCCGATCTATTGATCTTAAATCTTAACCTAGAGTCATCATCGCCTGATATATTATAGGGTAGGGTTCATGTCCTGGATTAGAGTTGTTGACTGAGAATTTCGTATTTCCAATGTTGAGGGGCCTTGCCTTTTTGGGCTCAGGGTTAGTGTTTTTCTAGGCTTTGTTTAGTTGTTTATTGTTTTGATTGTTGTATTTGTAACAAGGACAGTGGTTTCACTATCATACCCTCTGTTGATGTATTCTTAGTGTTTACTATCATCATATGTGCATTTTGACAGTGTGTCTAAGTTTCATTGGTTATAGTTTTAAATAACGGAGGTGGTTTCCATATTATCTAAAGTTATTTTTGTTTCATCAGATCTGTATCTTGATGGTTTTTTTAGGTTCCACTATATTGTTATTTATGTAAAGGTTTTGGTGACCTCACTGTTGCATGTTTTCGTTTTTCAATTGATTAAATTTCATCGATTGTAGATACTTTATCAAAGGAGCTTTTATATGCTCAATAATTGATGTATCGAGGAATTTTCTCAAGATTGAATCTTGGTATATGTTTTTCTTTCTGAGTTTCATCAGATTTTATGAATGAAACCGGTCTTAGTTAAGAGTTTAGTCCCGTATATCATGAAGTTATTTATATTGGTGTTTATATTGTTTCTTTATTTTTAAATACAATCCACCTTTTAAAAAAACTTAGGTATACATGAATCTTAAAGTAATTTTATTGAAGAGTAAAATTTTAGCAAGGGTCACGTAGGTGTAAGTAAAATCACCTTTTCCCTTTCATTTTATCTTGGATGAGTTAGATATTTACTATACTATTACTAGTCATATTGAAATATAGAAAAAAAAAAGAGTGAAAAATTTACAAATGAAAAAAGAGTGAATATTGAAATATATAGTTATTACGTAATTTTGTCACATAAAACATGAAAATCATTATATAATTTTCTCATTTAAAAATATTTGAACATATATGGTTATATGAATACAGATTAATTTAGTAATAATTTTACATTTAATTTTATTATAAAATGTAAAGTTTGAATATCTCATTCTTCTAATTTTTTTTTTAATTGCTACTTTCTCTTCTCAAATGTTGATTATACCATAGGTTATTTATATAGATGTCCAATTTGAAAGTATTTAATTAAAAAAATATTTATTTTTTTCTTTTATTTATATAAATATCTAAAATAGTATTTTTAAAAACAATATTATTTTTTATGAAAAATTAATAATTAATATAAAGAAATTATTTAAAAGGAAACAAAAAATGGAAATAAAAAACATTTGAATAAATAAGTTAAGATTGATTTTATGGTATTGGTAGTCAGACTTTATATATAAAAATTTTTAAACTTTATAATAAGAAAAATTTTATGTCTAAATCATCATAATTTTTAATTCATTATGAATAGTATAACACTTTCATAATAATATTGTGATCTTTATGATTATTTATGGTAATTTCAGGTTCTTTATGATTATATCGTGTATGACATTTTGATGATTAAAGTATATTTGTCTTGAAAATTTCAAATTTATCATAGTAATTTCATTTTTTAATAATAATTAAATACGAAAAAAATATAAATTATGGCTAAAATGTGTTTATATATTTGTCAAAAATGATTCACATTTACCAGTAAAAAAAATCATCGTTATTGTCAAAAAAAAAAACAAAAAAGGAAGAAAAAAATAATATGAATAAAAAAGGAATCATGTCAATTATAATAAAAGAATAAAATAGGTATTAGAGCATCTGTAATATAATGTTAAATTAAAATGCTAATAGTAAATTTTGGTATTTAAATGAAAAAAGTGCTATACAATGCAATGTTATCTTTCATGTTAAATTTTTCATATGCTAAACTTTTTAACAAATTTATCATAAAGTATAGATAATATTAAATTTTACTTTTGATTCTTATTAGTTATTGTATCATGTAATTATTATAATAATTTTATTTTTTGTTTATTTAAATACTTAAAGTTATTTTTACAACTTTTAAAGTACAATAATAACAATTAAAAATGGAAATAACATTAAAAATAACATAATATATTGGAGTATAAAATAAGATAATGTTATATTTCACACTATTTTATAATAATACAACATTTACATACACAAATGTATTGTAGATGGTCTAACATACTTTCTTTTCTTTTCTTTTTTCTTGAAATGGAAATGCATTTATATATTTAAAGAATAATGCAATCAACGCTGCAAATACGAGTTATGATCCCAGGATACAAAGGACCAACAGTCAAATGAGACCAAATTTATCAGTATAATTTAATGATACTCAAAGGTGAATGAATGCTATTTTAGCATATCCATATCAAACACTAACACAGCTTTTTTTATAACCATAACTCTTTTTGAAACTTTCTATAATCAATGGAAATTGATCAATTGAAAGTAGGAATTTCGCATAAAAGTCACCACAAACCTCTGCATTGAACTAATTCGAGCGAAACTAAAACTACGTTTATCATACCACCAAAACACACAAAAAACAGTGCTAAATTCAAATAACACACAAACAGAGGGTTGGGTGTGGAAATTACTACCTTTATTACTAATAAAACAATGATAATAAAATTAAAGAACCAAACAAAGCCTAGAGATGTCATCAACAACCTATCCAACACTATGTGGTCTCTCGTTTGAAAAAATAGGCACGAGCAACAAAACGCTAGCAATCCAAGCACTGGCTCCTTAGATCTATAGAGAAAATACTTGGAGAAACGTCCCCAAGTTGATCTCCTATCGGTAAGCATGCCATGCTACGCGCTCGAGTTGCGGAAGACACCACCGGAATCCTCACTTCCAAAAGGAAGAAAAATCTAGCTAAAATCTTCCCACATTGTATGCTCATTGCCTGCACCTCACTCTTTTTGGTAATATGTACCCCCTCTAATGTAAATCGAAAATAGGTGACACTTTAGGCGGATTTTTAAGGCCAGTTGGTCCGTGACACACCAACAAACGGCCTCGATTACTACTACTACTAATAGCTGGTTTCTAAAAAAAGAATAAACAGTCACCTTTTATTTTAAATACATTTTTGATTTAACATATGTTTTTTAAAAATAAATATTTATATAATATTATTAAAAAACATATCGATATCTTAAAAATGCACTTTTAGTGTAATGTACTTTAAATCGCGGACATTAAAATATACTTTTAGTGTAATACGATATTTTAATTTCTTTTAGTGTAATTACTCATTATCCCATTTATGCCCAAGTAATTTTTTATGGGCCAGACTTTGCCACAAACTAACCGCGGCCCAATCTTCAAAAAGCTCATCAACCATCATATTTGCTCGGAAGAAAGCCCGAAACATTTCCACAAGAATATCATGCAACAAACTACGAAGTGACGAACCAATCTCATTGATTTTTCTCCGCGACAAAATTTTCTCTTCGATTCTCGTAATTTCTGGTACGTAAACGTTCTCTTATTCACCTAATTAAACCCTAATTATCTCGTCTTCCCTGCCGATCGCACTTTAATTACTTTCGTTGTTCTCAATTTGTTGAAAAAGATTCGCATTTACGTGAAAAATTAGGGCTTGAATTTCTCTTGGATTATGAATCAAGATGCCTTATTGGTGTCAATTAGATTCTCTTTTCAGCTATTTTCAGCCCTTGGATGTGAGTCCCGAAGAAAGTTACGGAATTTGCTGCTTAAATTCAACAAGGCACTTCATTAAAGTGAACCATAAATAACTTAATTTGATATATTTATATATATATATAAATATAACTTGAATATTAGGGTGTAAATTGAGTAAAAATCACTTCATTTAAGGACAGATTTTGTGATAAATTTGTTTAGCTGCTTTGTTATAACTAGTATGGATCATGGGAAAAGGTTTTATTTATTTATTTATTTTTTAATTTTAATATATTTTTTTCCAAGAAGCTTCCTAACATTTAATTCAATAGAAAAGCTGGCTATAAGCAAGGAAAGTTGAATGGGTCAATCCATGAACAATCTGTAAGGAATTTTCAATCCAGTGACACCGTGTGTCAGGACCTACGGGCCAAGGGACCTTCTAGAAAAATCAGGGGTGTTATTGGGAAGAGTTGAAGCGTAGTTAATGCCTTGAGGGAGGAAACCCGTGCAACGATTACAGTTGTCGAATCTGTTCCCGGATCGGAGGAGAGGGCGATTGTTATATACAGTTCGGCGATGAAGGTTTCAGGGAAACAAAATGCTGATGGAGAGGAGTCTGTGTGGCCGCATTGTACCGCTCAGGATGCACTCTTGAAAGTTCATGATAGGATTATAGAGGAAGATCTTTTCAGCGGAGTGGCGTTCGGCGACGATGATGATAACAATTTTGTGACAGCAAGACTTCTAGTTCCCAATGACATGGTGGGATGTCTTTTAGGAAGATGCGGTAATGTTATTCGAAGATCGAGAAGTGAGACAGGCACAAGCATTTGTGTTCTTTCTGCAGAATATCTTCCTATTAGTGCTATTGGCACTGATGAATTGGTGCAGGTAATTTTTCATTTGTTTATTTGCTTCTGTTCTTATTTTTCAGCACATGCCTTTCACTTGTTATTTGAATTTGCCAAATGGAAAACTGGTATGGCACATGCATGTCGTCTCTTCCCTTCTTTTCTTTGAGTTTGAGTTTTGGTTAGTTTACTTTAACTTGTTTTCTATAATGAGTCTTGCATTTGAGATGTTCAAGTTGAGTTTTCTGGTAGTATAGCATTTTGATCAATAAAAAATTTTGAATAATGCTGATAAATGTGTCTCTGTTTTATTCATATTATACAGTTGTACACCAGTAAATTGTTAGTCTACAAAGTTTTGCTATATAGAAAATAGAAATAGCACGGGATTGCTAAAAATTGACTTTACAAATTAAAAAATGAGATGAATAGTTTTAACATGAGTCACTGTCAGATGGTGGCTTTATGAAGATTGCGGTTGTTGAGTGCATGCCTGCTATACTTAGATCAGTTTCCCAGCATTTTTGTCTAGGTGATGGAATCCTGCCAATATGAAAATAAAGGAGATTATATATGGGCTTAACTTTATTTCTTCACTCGTAAATTTTGATGCTGAAATTTTATCCTGATTGAAGATGATTAAGGTGGCTGTTCATGAACCTTTAGTCAAGTTGCACAAGAAGAAGTATGCTTGTTGAAAGATGTGCTTTATGCTCTAGGAAACTTATTTTGAGAAGTTCCTTTAGACTCTTGGAACCTTGTTCTAATTGTAGTTATATGAAGTAGAAATAATTTAGGGGTTGGCGTGTGATGGCTTTCCTGCCACAGGTCTAAGGATTTATCTTAGTTACAAGAAAGTGTTCCTAGCTATTTCTTAGGATTTCAGTAATAAATTGCCCCATGTTGAATATAATCAAATTTAATACGATCACTAGACCGCATTAGCTGGGCTGCAGATGGAAAGGATTTGATTTCAGTCAAGTTGTGTCATATTTGATCGTGTTGCTCTGTTCTAGCAAGTAGCATGTACTGGGTGGCTATAGAGGTTACTTGAGGCTTATGGTGAACATGTTTTTATTGCAATGGAAATTATTGGTTTGGGATCGATTGACTATCTAATTGATTTCAAACAATTAAAAAGTGTGTCACAGCAGTTCTACTTTATGATCAACGTACTGGGATGCAAGTCTTGGTGTCTGCATGCTTCTCATCTGTAGTAGTTGGAGTTTGATGATACTTATGCCTCCAAAAGACATGATATGCCAGCTGGTCCACAAAGAGGAGTGATGTCAAAAACAAAATTATTATGTTGGAAGGATGAAATTGCTAGATTTTTGGTTGAATTGATAAATGTAAACCTGATCACTGGTGCGCAATAATGGTCCAAGCATACATTAATGATGAGTGGTTGTGAATGAAGAGGCTTGACACTTAGAAGAGGCGGGTGAAATAACTTTTGCCTACAACTGCTTAGATTGTTCCAAGGGAATCATAAGAAGTGTCACCTTTTTAAAATTATGATAATAGAGTAGCATTAGCATCATATCGAAATATTTTATTTGTTTCTCTCTGATTTCCTTTTTTACTCATTTGTCAAAAATTGTTCTTCTCATATTTTTGCAATGCTGTAACTTACTTTTTCCATCGTTTTTGTCCTCTATCTTCTTTTGTGCTAGCTTTTGCATTGAATTGAACAGAATTCATATATATATATATATATGTTTTGAAGCAAATGGTAGGCTTTGATTCATGCTTGAATTGTATTACTAACTATCGCAATATATACAAGCCTATTTAGTCTAAACACACTAATTACAATATTCTTCTATTCTAGGAAACGAAAAAAAAAAAAAAAGGTCTACCTATATGAACATAATCAGAGATTTGATTATGGTTTTATTACAAGATAAGGAAGATATTCACTTTCTTAAAATATAAAGTCAAATTCTTTAACACTCTCCCTTAAGTTGATGCATGGATGTCAATCATGCCCAACTTGGCGATTAACTCTTCAAAAGTAGCACGAGGAATTCCTTTTGTAAGGAAGTTTGCTAGTTATCCACCAGATGGAATGTAAGGCATGCAGATTAATCATTCTTCTAATTTCTCCTTGATGAAGTGCCGATCTACCTCAACATATTTCATTCGATCATGATGAACCGGATTGTGAGCAATACTAATTGCAGACTTGTTATCACAACAAAATCGCATATGATTCTTACTTGGTAGCTTAAGTTCGTCCACGAGTCTTTTCAGCCAAATAAGCTCACATATTCCTTTTTAGTGATCTAAATTTAGCTTCAACATTGCTTCTTGCAATAACTGATTGCTTTTTACTCCTCTAAGTCACCAAATTCCCTATAAAAAAGTGTAGTATCTCAAGTATACTTCCGTTGAGATATTGTTATGCTCGTTTTTGATCTTGCGACCTCTATTTCCAAGAAGTATTTCATTGTACTAAGATCCTTGATCTCAAACTCTTTGGCTAAGAAATTCTTCATTCTTCTAGCTTCTGCTATGTCTTCTCCTGTGATTATGATGTCATCAACATAGACAATCAAGACTAAGAGTTTATCACAAGATGACCTCTTGTAGAATAGAGCATGATCTGCTTGAGATTGGAAGTAGCCTTGTCTCTTTATCACTTTTGAAAACCTATCGAAGCAAGCAATTTGTAGCCCTTTGCTGTTTCAAAGACTTGCTCAAAACCTGGTGGAATGTCTGTGTACACTTGTTCCGGGAGGTTACCATTTAGAAAGGCATTCTTTACACCTAATTGGTAGAGTTGCCAATCCAAGTTTGATGCTAAAGCCAAGTAAGACACGTATAGTGTTGAGCTTAGCAACCGGGGCAAAGGTTTCTTGATAATCGATCCCATAGGATTGATTAAATCCTTTTGCAACCAGCCTTGCCTTGTAATGCTTAATGAATCCATCTGCCTTATATTTCACCATAAACACCCATTTGCTGTCGACTGTTTTCTTCCCTTTTGGCAACTTAACAAAATCCCATGTGCCAATCTTTTAAAGTACCTTGATCTCTTCCAACTGCGCTGTTTTCCAAGTAGGAACTTTTAGAGCCTCCTGAATTGACTTGGAAATTTCTACACTGGAAAGATTAGTGACAAAGGTATGATATGAAAAGGAGAGTTTATCGTAAGACGCATAATTGGAAATAGGATATTTGACACAAGATCGTTTTCCTTTTCTAATGGCAATAGAAAAATCTGAATCTAGATTTTGGATTTGAGGAATGGTATCTGACTTCTGAGATATGCCATTTTCATGAAGCTCCCTCGAATCTGATTTTGGATTTTGCTCTTGGGTGTGAAGTTCTTCACTATTTTTTGGTGGTGAACGCCTTGAAAAGACTATTTGACACCTAGATTCCTGTATTTTTTGTTGCACATCTCCCCTTGTTCCCAAGGACTTATTTATTGATTATCTTATGGCAAATTCAGTTTAGCCAAGTGAAAATTGGGCAAGTCTTCATTCATTGATACAGGAATGGGAAATTTTGTGAAGGTTGGCTATTTTGAGAGAGTGTAAGCTCGGATTCAAATGATGGAGATTCGGACTTGAGTACTATTAGTGTTTTCTAAAAAATTCCTTCCACTGTAGTATTCTCCCCCTGAAGTAGGTTTTGTTGGAAGTATGGCTTGGTTTCGAAGAAGGTGACATCCATGGTAACAAACAGTTTCCTAGTTTTAGGATCAAAGCATTTGTACCCTTTTTTTGTAGGAGAATATCCCAAAAAAAACACTTAATGGCTCTCGGATCAAATTTTCCCTGTTTTGGTTGTGGATATGAACAAAGGAAGAACATCCAAAGACACGTATAAGGAGATTGCTTGTAAAGTGGCTGCTTGGAAAAAGATCTTTGAACACTTCAAATAGTGTTTTGTACCCTAGTACCCTTGTTGGCATCCTATTAATGAGATATGATGATGTAAGAATGGTGTGGCATCACCTCAAAGATACTTAGGAACATTCATAGAAAAGGTAAGGACTCTAGCTACCTCTAGTAAGTGTTTGTTTTTTCTCTTTGCAACCTCATTTTGTTATGGTGTATCAACACAAGAATTTTGGTGAACAATCCTTTCAGAATTTAGAAATTTTCCAAGAATTTTCTTAAAATACTCCTTCCCATTATCTGTTCGAAAAATCTGAACTTGAGTATTAAGTTGAGTTTTAATATGATGATGTAAGAATGGTGTGGCATTACCTCAAAGATACTTAGGAACATTCATAGAAAATGTAAGGACTCTAGCTACCTCTAGTAAGTGTTTGTTTTCTCTCTCTGTAATCCTATTTTGTTATGATGTTTCAACATAAGAATTTTGGGGAACAATCCTTTCAGAATTTAGAAATTTTCCAAATATGTTCTTAAAATACTCCTTCCCATTATTTGTTCGAAAAATCTGAACTTGAGTATTAAATTGAGTTTGAATATGGAATAAAAATACTTGAAAGTGTGTTCCGCATCAGACTTATTTTTTAAGAGATAAATCTAACATAATCTTGTGTGATCATCAATAAACGTGATAAACTATCTAGTGCCTGTGATATTTGGTGTATGAGAAGGTCCCCATATGTCACTATAATGATGGAAGTGGGTTTTAATTTTTTGTAAGATTGTGATGGAAAATAAACACGACAATGTTTGACATATGGACAAATTTCACATTGAAATATGAATGGATTTTTATTCTTAAAAGAGTAGGAAACAAGTGTTTTAATTAGGCAAAGCTTGGGTGGCCTAATATATAATGCCACAACATAATATCATTGTCTAATGACAAGGAAACAAAAAAAAAAAAAAAATATTTGCAAAAATCAGTAATTTGTCCATCCGTAGCATTGTTCTCTTACAAATAGTACAGTCCCTCACACTTTTTAGCATTTCCAATTGAAAACGTTTATGAGCAGAATGAATTTTATTGATCTGTATTGTTACAATATAAAGCTGTACAAAAGACCAAATATGGTAAGAATCCTAAAAATAAAAACTGATTGACAGCCCTAATTGACAGCTAATTAGGTGTCTATTTTAGGCCTATTCTACAAGGAAAGAATATACAAATTTACACCATAATAAAGAATGAAATCTCGCAACACTCCCCCTCAAGCTGGCTTGAAGATGTCTTCCAAAGCTAGCTTGCTAACTAAGAGCTCGAATTGACTCTTGTGAAGTCCTTTGGTAAGAACGTCCGCTAACTGATTCGTGGTCGGAACATAGGAAAGGCAGATTAATCCAGTTTCAATTTTTTCTTTAATAAAATGCTTGTCTACCTCAATGTGCTTCGTTCTGTCGTGTAACACTGGGTTATGAGCAATTGAGATCGCTGCCTTGTTATCACAGTAAACTTTTATAGGAAAAGATACTGGAATCTTCAAATCTTCAAACATTCTCTTCAACCATATTGCCTCACTTATTCCGTGTGCAAGGGACCTGAATTCAGCCTCAGCACTACTCCGAGCCACAACATTCTGCTTCTTACTTCTCCATGTAACAAGATTACCTCCAACAAAAGTGCAATAGCCAGAAGTAGACCGTCTGTCAGTAGTACAACCCGCCCAGTCTGCATCTGTGTAGACTTCTATCTGTAGATTGCTGTTCTTTCGAAACATAAGTCCCTTTCCAGGAGTTCCTTTAAGATACCTCAATATCCTGAAAGCTGCATCGAAATGCTCTTGCCCTGGTGAGTGCATATACTGGCTTATCATGCTCATTGCAAAGGCAATATCAGGACGAGTGTGTGACAGATATATAAGCTTCCCCACAAGTCTTTGGAATCTCTCCTTGTCAATCACCTCTTCAGCTTTGGCAGGATCAAGTTTCTGATTAGCATCAAGAGGAGTATCAGCAGCTTTACAACCCAGCAGTCCTGTCTCACTAAGAAGATCAAGAATGTACTTCCTCTGATTCACAAATATACCCTTCTTTGATCTGGCAAATTCCATACCCAGAAAATACTTTAACAATCCCAGATCTTTGATTTCAAAGTCCTGTGCCAACTTCTTCTTCAAGTCTATTATTTCTTCAAGATCATCACCTGTCAGGATTATATCATCTACATAGACGATTAAGATTGAGATCTTACCTCTCTCTGTTTGCTTAAGAAACATTGTGTGATCAGCCTGGCTTTGATGATAACCATGACTTTTTACCACCTTACCGAAGCGTTCAAACCAAGCTCTCGGAGATTGTTTAAGACCATACAGCGATTTCTTGAGTTTACAGACCTTATCTTTTCCCAATCTCTCCTCAAATCCTGGGGGAAGAACCATGAACACTTCTTCGTCTAGATCCCCATTCAAAAACGCATTCTTGACATCTAACTGGTGTAAAGGCCAGTCATAATTAGCAGCTAATGACAATAGTACCCGTATGGAGTTGATTTTTGCAACAGGAGCAAAAGTTTCCTGATAATCAATTCCGTATGTTTGGGTGAAGCCTTTAGCCACTAATCTCGCCTTGTATCTTTCAACACTCCCATCTGCCTTACATTTTACTGTGAATACCCATTTACAGCCAACAGTCTTTTGTCCCCTAGGCAGATCAACAACTTCCCAGGTCCCACTTCTCCTCAGAGCATTCATCTCCTCCATTACTGCTAACTTCCAGTTGGGGTCACCTAGTGCTTCTTGGATGTTTCTCGGAACAAATAAGTTAGATAATTTAGTTATAAAGGCATTATGAGTTTTTGATAGATTTCCATAGGTCAGATAACGAGATATAGGATGTGAAGTGCATGAACGTTTTGGTTTTCTGATAGCTATAGGAATATCCAAGTCATTGAGTTCATTATTAGGTACAGAATGAGGAATGGAATCAATATTATTAATACCTGGGATAGTTTCAGGTTCCGTCATCGAAGTAGGCGATTTAGCTAGCTCTAAAGGAACCATGGCCATCTCATTTTTTTGATGATCTTTCCTCCTTGAATAAGTAAGAAGCTCTCTACGTTCAATGTGAACTTTCGGTAGTATCTCTCCCCCTGCAGAAGACTTAGGTACACTTGGCAAGGTAGACTCTGACTCAAGAATTTCCTTATCATTGATACTTCCTAGTTTATTTAGAAATCCATCATCACTTGTGGAATCAGTAACAGTTCCATTAGTTATAAAGTCACAAGTTTCAACAGTTTTAGGTAAAGTAAGAATATCCCAAAAATTTCCTTCATTTTTTACATTCTCCCCCTGAAGAGAAATTTTTTGAAAGAAATGTTGGTTCTCAAGAAATGTAACGTCCATGGAAACTAGGACCTTTTTTGTTTATGGATTAAAACACTTATATCCTTTTTTATTTGGGGCATATCCAATAAAAACACATTTTTCTACTCTAGGATCAAGTTTTGATCTCCCTTTATTATTAATGTGGACATATGCGGTACAGCCAAATATTTTAAGTGGTAGATTAGATGCAATACGTGTTTCAGGAAAAATTTTTTTTAAGCAATCAAGAGGCGTTATATAATTTAAGACACGTGTAGGCATTCTATTAATAAGATATGTTGCAGTTAAGACTGCATCACCCCATAAGTACTCAGGAATATTCATTGAAAACATGATTGCACGAGCAACTTCAAGTAAATGCTTATTTTTCCGTTCAGCAATACCATTTTGCTGTGGTGTATCAACACAGGTAGTTTGTTGGTGAATCCCTTTTTCAATAAAAAAATTGCCAAGAACACCTTTGAAATATTCAGTTCCATTATCAGAGTGGAGAATTCCAATTTTGGTTCCAAAAAGGTTTTCAACCATAGAATAAAACATTTTAAACAATTTCTCAACCTCAGCCTTTGCAGACATTAGATAAACCCAGCATAAACGAGTATGATCGTCAATAAAAGTCACAAACCATTTTTTATTTGAAAGTGTATTAATCCTTGAGGGACCCCACACATCACTATGAATTAAATAAAATGGTTTTGATGATTGATAACCTTTAGGAGGATAAATAGTTCTATGACTTTTAGATAAAATGCAGTTCTCACAATAAAACTTAGAGCAATCCAAACCTTTAAATAAAGTAGGAAATAGTCTTTTAAGATAAGGAAAACTTGGATGTCCTAGTCTATAATGCCAAAGTATAATCTTATCTTTAACAGAGGAAGAACTCATACTACTTAAACCACGAGCTTCTTTATTCTTAGATTCTTGATCTTCAAAAAAATAGAGGCCATCGATTAACTTAGCACTGCCAATCGTCTTCCCCGAATTCAGTTCCTGAAAAACACAATAAGAATCAAAGAAAGTGACACGACAATTAGAGTCTCTAGATAGTTTGCTAACTGATAGCAGATTACAAGTTAATTTAGGAACGTGTAAGACATTTTGTAAAGAAATATTTTGTGAAAGATTAATCACACCTTTGCCGGCTATAGGTGAAAAAGAACCATCTGCTATACGAACTTTTTTATGGCCAGAATAAGGATAATATGAGTGAAACAAATTAGATAAGCTAGTCATATGATCAGAAGCTCCTGAATCTATGATCCAAGGAGTAGATTGATTAAATGAATAACAGGATAAAGCCTTAAAATCACTACCTGCTTGTGCCACAGAAACATTAGGAGTACTAGATGAACCCGAAGTGGTCTTTAACAGTTTCAGGATTTGATCAATCTGCTCCTTGTTGAAGGGGGCCTAACTAGCCTCATGCGCAGCGGGGGATTTGTTAAATCTTCCTTCATGAGATCCCTTCTAATTTGCTGGTTTTCCATGTATTTTCCAGCATGTTTCCCGTGTGTGGCGAGGCTTGTTACAATGGTCACACCAGACCCGTTCTTTGTCGCCCTGTTTCTTCTCCATTCCACGGCCAGCACCCATACCAACAGCAGCAAGTACTGAACCCTCCACTGTACTGCTTAAGTTTTTCTTGCAGTACAGTGGGAGTGGCTGTCTACCAATAATCCTGCTTCTAACCTCATCAAACTCCACATTCAGTCCAATAAGAAACTTAAAAATACGATTATCCTCCACCATTTTCTTATAATGATTACAATCATCAGTACACTTCCACTCATAATCATTAAAGAGATCCAAATCTTGCCAAAGCCGTTTCAAGGAATTAAAATATTTAGTAACAGAATCCTCACCTTGGCGGGTTTCTTCTAGTTTTAATGTCAACTCAAATACCTGAGATTGATTTCCCAAGTCTGAGTATATTTGATTGATGTTGTCCCAAAGCTCCTTGGCTGTATGATAGCACATGTAATTGGAGCTTATGTCCTCCTCCATTGAGTTCACCAACCAAGTCATCACCATAGAGTTCTCCGCGTCCCAAGTAGCATGGCTAGAGTCATTGAGTGCAGGCTCCTTTTTTTCTCCAGTCAAGTAACCCATCTTGCCCCTACCACGAATGTACATGCGCACGGATTGAGACCAGCGCAAGAAATTCTCCCCATTCAATTTAATGGTGGTAATTTGAATGGAGTGAGATTCCGAGGAGGGGTTGTGAGTGGCAGACGAGGATGTGGGCAGACCTGCAGGAGGCGTGTCCTTCCCTGTGGCAGTGCTGGTCATCTCTGAAACCTCTGACATGGTGATGAAAAAAAAGAGTAGTTTGGCTGGGAGAAGATTAGAGAAGAGATGGACAGATATGGGTGAAGACTAGGTATTAGGTTTTGCAGAATAAGAGGCAGTTAGGTTTTTTTTTCAGGAATTAAAATTCCTGCTCTGATACCATGAAAACGTTTATGAGCAGAATGAATTTTATTGATCTGTATTGTTACAATATAAAGCTGTACAAAGGACCAAATATGGTAAGAATCCTAAAAATAAAAACTGATTGACAGCCCTAATTGACAGCTAATTAGGTGTCTATTTTAGGCCTATTCTACAAGGAAAGAATATACAAATTTACACCATAATAAAGAATGAAATCTCGCAACACCAATCATCTTTCCCGAGGTTGGTTCCTGAAATCGACACGTGGAAGAATCAAATTTAACAACATCACGAGTCAATTTGCTAATGGAAAGTAGATTGCAAATAAGGTTAGGAACATGTAAGATTCACCTAAGAATCAAAGTTTTAGACAGAAAAATTGTTCCTTTGCCAGCCATGGTGGCCATGCATCCATTAGCGATTTTGACTTTTAGATTACCGGCACATGGTGTATAGGTTGAAAAAAATGAGAACAGCTCATCATGTGATCTATGGCCCCCGAGACAATTACCCAAGGTCCATTTTTATTGGAAATCACATAAAAGATGAGGAAAAAAATACCTTTTTGTGCCAAGGAAATTGTAGGTATAGACAAGGGGGAATCGGACAAATTTAGGAGTCGAAATAGGTTCTTTAATTGTTCCTTACTTACCCTCCGTCTGTTTGACACGTTCAAATTTGGAAAATAAAAAATTTTTCATTTCAAGAAAAATGAACATTCCTAAATTTCCGTATCTGAACATCCAACATTTTTCATTTTTGAAAAATGAAAAAAGAGCTCACTAGAAACAAAAAGTTTTTACCCATCCAAACAACTTCACTTTTAAAAAAAAATTCCAAACAACTTTTTATTTTTCATATCTAAAAATTTTTCATTTTCTAAAAACAAACACCCCATCCAAACGGACCCTTAGAGAGACAACATTATTGTTTTGATCTTCAGCGATGACAAGAAAGGAACAGATTTCTCGGGTTTATCAGTTTTTGCTATTTTTTGTGTACTTTCCAGCAATTTTCAGGGGCATGCCATGGCTTATTGCAGTAATCACACCACAGGTTGTCATTCTTCTCTTGTCTTTGATCCCCTTCTGTGCTAGAAGACTCGTTTCCCTTGGAAACCATTGTTGTTTTGAGTGCAAAATTCTCTGCACTTGTGCGGTTCATTGTCGGTTGGATCTCCTTGCCGATCATCACACTTCGGCTTCGGTGGCTCTCTTCTCTTCGAACTTCCGAGAAAGCTTTTTTAGTGGAGGGCAAGATTTCTTGCCCAAGGATTCTGTCCTGAACCTCATCAAGTTGACATTCAGTCCGGCCAAGAACATGAACACCCTCTGCTTCTCCACCATTTCTTTAAAAAGTGCACTATCAGTAGGACAATGCCACTCAAAATAATGAAATAAATTAAGTTCTTGCTGCGAGGTTTTAAGAGTATTATAATGTTGAATAACACTCATATTACTTTGTTTTGTATTCTTGATTTTTGTGGTGATCTCATAAACCTGGGCAGAGTTGTTCAAATCTGAAAAAGTGTCCTTCATAGCCTCCCAAATCTCCTTTGCAGTGGGGACAAAAAGGTACGTCTTGCTGATTTTCGGTTCTATGGAATTGATCAACCATGACATAATCATAGTGTTCTCGGACTCCCATGTCTGTATTTGGGCTGCTCCTTCTTTTGGTCTTTGAATTGCCCCAGTCAAGTATCTGTATTTTCCATGCTCTCGAATGTAGAGTTTGACAAATTGCAACCACTAGAGAAAGTTATCTCCGTTCAGTTTGTGTGTGATAATTAACCATGGAGAGTGTTTGCCTCCATTTATCGAGAGACTCTGGTGGTTAGCTCGCTTCGCCAACTCCATCTCCTTCGGATTTTCATCACTACTTGAGGTGCCTGTCATATCAGTCTTTACCATTTTTTCCAGTAATCAGAGGTCGGCTCTGTACCATGAAGCAAATGGTAGGTTTTGATTCTTAGCCATGCGTGAATTTTATTACTTACAATCTTAATATATACAAGCCTATTTAGTCTAAACACACTAATTACAATATTCTTCTATTCTAGGAAAGGAAAAAAAAAGTCTACTTATATGAACATAATCAGAGATTTGATTATGGTTTTATTACAAATAAGGAAGATATTCACTTTCCTAAAATATAAAGTCAAATTCTTCAACATAATGTTCTGATTCTGATGGAATCCAGTATCAATACTGGACAAATAGATTTGTAGGTCACCCTACCTGTACACATATTTGCAATTTTGTAGTGCGTTTATTTTTTATTTGGCTAGAAATGTGTACTTGGATTTGTGTATTATTATGTATGTGCACGGCGTGTTTATGGACAATCCTATGTGGTGGATGCAAAATTTTGTCATAAAATCCATTTTGATTTTAGGATAGAACATGCGATTGTGTTTACATTTCGATTTATTATGTTTTTACTGTCCCCTGTAAAAAGACCTTTCCCTATATGTTGTTCAGTGATTTTTCATTTTGAACTTCTCTCTTATAAAAATACTAATAGCACACAGTCATGTTCGATCATGCTTGTTAACAATTGGAAAAATCTCTGAGGCACACGGCAAATTATGACCTTGAAAGGTAATGTTGCAGATATCCGGTAACCGTGATGTGGCAAAGGAGGCACTTTATGAAGTGTCCACTCAATGGCATAGAATCCACGGAAGGACAACCCTCCAAGTTTTCCAACGCTTACTGGGGGACAAGGATTTCATTCTTCTGGAACTTTCATGGCCAACATGCCTGGAAATCCTATGCGGTCACATCAGAATCCTCCTCCACACGGTATGTCGCCATTTCCAGGGATGGGGGATCTGAAAATCAGCCTTCTGGTTATGTGCCCTGTGGTATGAACAGTGTTCACCGCATGCGTGATGGTGAAGCTTCAACTGAATTTTCAATGAAATTTTATGCTCAGCTGAGAGAATTGATGGGGTGATTGGTTAGGGAGGTTTCAAGGTAAAACAATCACAACAGGAGTTGGGAGCCAGTATTCATGTTCAGGATGCATCAGGAGAAATGGATGAACGTGTGATTTGTGCCTCTGCTTTTGAGGTCTGCATTTCCCAAGGAATTATAGAAATATCTTCCATTGATTGTATTGGACAAATCCCACCTTTTTCTGCTTTTATGGGATAATTTTTGTCCATGTGCTAAACCTCTTGCTCAACTGTTTATTGGTGTCCATGGATTTAAATGTTGCACATACACTGTTCTGAATTATAGTGACGGTTTTCTTTCAGGCTCTTTGGAATCCAAGATCACAAACAATAGAAGCAATACTTCAACTTCGGAGCAAAACTAGTGAATTCTCTAAGAAAGGTACCATTACTTGTTCCATCAAGTAAAGTTGGCTGCATCCATGGACAAGGAGGCCATGCCATGTGATCAATGAGATGGGAAGGAGAACCCAGGCAGATATTGGTGTATGTTCAAAAACATGATAAACCCAGATGTGCGGCTGAAGATGAAGAACTTGTGCGGGTATGGTGGTTGCATTGTCTAATTTATTTCTGTTCTGCCACAAGCCATTTCCACTGAACTTTGTCTCAGCAAATTATGATAGACTGATTTTTCTTTTAGTATGTTCACTGTAGAAGTATTCTCAGTGATTCCTATTCTTTTGGTCAATAGATATCTGGAAATTTTGGAGTTGTTAAAGATGCTGTGGCAGAAATTGCATCAAGACTTTGAATAAGAACACAGAGATAAATGCTGGATCAGAACATATTCCTGTTGGCCTCGCAAAGGATTTTGGTCCTGCCATAGGTTTACCTGGAGGAGGACCCCCCACTGCCTAACTCTGTTCGAGCTGGCTGTTTTAGTGGATATGATCCTTTTAAGGTACCTTCATCTTCTTCTTCTTTGAAGTTTCACGTTTTTTGACTGAATATTATTTCACTTTATCCAATTTGTCAATGTTATTCTTCTTTACAGTTCTGTGATCTTTCATATTGTTTTCTTGTTGCTAGATATCTCTCTCTTGGTCTCCCTTGCTGCTGCCATATATATATAGAACTTAAACTATATACATATATAATATGTATGGAGGAATGAAAAAAATATAAGTATTCCTTGCTATTTTACCAAAATTTATCAGCCTCAAACCACCCCCCCACTTTTTTTTTTTGGCTGCAACTGTGTGAATAAATTTTTTTTCCCCCGTTTATTGTATGTTGTGGTTTTTTTTTGTCCTCCCTCTGGTAAATTGTTTGGACAAAAATTCCGTATATTAGTTCTGAATGCTATTATTGTGATCTATAACGCTTGCTATGATCGATAATAATTTTTGTTCATGTTCTTGAAGGTTGGCCACGAGTACGAATCACAGAGACGTCCTATTCTATCAGCTCCACCTAGGTAGTAATGCTATAATTGATTTGTACCCGGAATAATTTCAACAGTTCGTCTTTCATGACATTTCAGATACACAGACTTTAACAGTGCGTTCGAGGATAAACTTCTGAACAATACAATAGGTCCTGTCATTGCAGCAGGAGGGACCAGCATTTCCAAGATCAGTGAGGTAGTTTTCCAACTTTTTGAGCTTATTGGCAAGGATTACAAATAGTGCCTTGGGTGTCCAAGGCAAGCAGGAATTCCAGGTGCAAGCTTTGCATGTCCTAATTGCTGTTCTTATGACTTTTTCAACTAGAGTGCTCTCTGTACATTATGGTGCTTCATTGTTGTGCTTGCATTAATGCCTATATATCTTAGCTTTATTTTTTTTTTTTGACTTATTTATTTATTTATTTCAGACGGTATGCAACTGCGATTGCAAGATGATTATGAGGTCTCTCTTGTTTGTTATTCAGGTCGGAGGAGCAAGAATAAAGCCACAAGATTCCCAAAGTGGTGGCTCTGATTGTGCTGTCAAGATCCATGGTGGTTCTGATCATCTGAATGCAGCTCGGAATATCCTTCAAGCTGGCATCGATTCTGCTGCTCGAAATAGGTATCTTCAGCTTGGTGCCCATAAAAACGTGGCCTCTTGTGAAACAATGAATACTTAACAAAGTCCGCATCAAATGAAGGCTAGCAAAGCCCCTATGAATTGAGTGCTCGACGAGGAGCCCACTACTTCAATGCTCTCCAAGGTGCCTACCAAACGCTCTTGTTCGATTCTATTTTGCTCAGAAAACTGTACAACACATTTCTGAATGCGATTATTACTTGATAATAATTTGTTACTCTTGTTCAGTGCTGGTGGAATCGTAAACATCTCACAGCAAAGTGGAGTTTAATTAATTTAAAAGTTCTCATATTTGTTTGAGGCTTGTCTAGAAATCAAATCTAGACGGTTGAATATTTTTAAATCAACCTAGCAGTTACATACTTAAGTTGCAATGTACTAAATTGGAACTCCCACACCCCACCACAAACCCCCCCCCCCCCCCCCCCCCAAGGGCTACGGTTTTGAACGTCTTTAAGCCTTATTTTCATCTGGGTATGTTTTTCATTTTTTCTTTTTAATTTTGTTGGACAGGGTATATAGTTTTATCTGAAGTTTAGGGCTTGTTTGGTAAGAGAGAAAAGTGGAAGAAGGGGTTAGTGAAAGGATTTTGATACCCACGGTTGTTTGTTAAAGAGAGAAGATAGGAAGGGAATTAGGCGAGAGATTGTAAACCTTTCAAAATGTCCCAATTTTAATCTTTGAAAGAGATTATTAGACGGATTTTATACCGGACATTATAAGAGAAATAATTCTCATTTCTTCATTATTTTCCTCGCCTAGGATATCTATCACTCCCTTCTTCCTATTTTCTCTAATTTCTACCAAATACAACTTGAATTTTAGCATTAAATGTTATTAAAGTGGTTGCCAGCTAATTTTAAATGGGTGTTAGGGTAGCAACACTTTAAATTGAATGAAATACTGCAAAATATATATATATATTTTTTGTACTTTTAGGCAAAATTCTAAATGTTGGGGGTAATATTTCAATCATTTGGATTTTTTTTATGATGCTAAATGTTTGTCCAAAATGTTTTCATCCAAATGGAGTACTACTCTATTTTCTATTCCCCTAAATAAGAGAGAAGCTCATGATTTCTTATCGATTTGCATACTATAATTTGGGTTTTATTGTTGTTTAAATTATGACAATTTTTGTCCCTAAACCTTTTTTTGGCTCATTAATCCTTTAATTATTATTATTATTTCTGGTAGCTTTGATCTCTAATTTAAAAATCGTTACAAATAATCTTCATTGTGAACAAAATATAAGAGATATACCCCGAATATTATTTGGACTAGAATTGAATCATCGAATTACCTCTTCATACAAGTTTGTTGGTACGAGTCAACATTTGTTAAAATGATTTGTGTACTGGATTTTCTGCCAACCAGCTTGATTTGTTAGCTTATACAATTCTCTGTAACCATCTTAAAGCATGCCATATATTTTATTATTCAAATGTCATGCCATACACAAAATATCTTCTCCACCGTTCGGAGCAAATATATATATATATATATATTTATATATATCTCCTCTACCGTATACAGGGTTGCTGTAGCTGGTGCATGGCCGGGGTAATAAGTACAAAATATTCTTTAATCATTGCCCTTGAAAACCACATTTCTCACTTATATAACTTGCGTAAATTTTCAAATTATAAAGCTGATAGTTCATGTGATTACTAGCATTAAAATTTAAGAATCTATCAACTTAAAAAATGGGGATAAAAATACAAAGAAAAAAAAAGAACTTAGAAAGTAATTCGACAGATATAAAGTTTAGAACAAAATTATCACAAATATCTGAACTTCTCGATCTTTATCCATAAAAAAAAAAAAAAGAAACTAGCCGAGTCAAAAAAAACGTCATAATCTTGGGTACATGTACACGTCACGCGTTGCCGTTCTCTGATGAAGCTTTATCCCATGGCTATGGTACTGTTTTTTGGGCTGAATCTGGTAGGAGATGATGTAACACATTCTATACAGTACTAATAGACATCAATATCGATTTAAACCAAGCCAGATTCACTTTGGGCTGTACCTGATCAATGATAATGCGATTTATGTTAAAATGAGTGATTTGAATTCTGTTTTGGTCCGATTTGAAAAGCTCATGATGCGATTTAATATAAGAATTTTTTTAGATTATGTGATAGTAGTGTAAGGATCGGACTGATAGGGTTTTGACATTATCTCCTATATATATATGATGTAATTTAGAGTTTGAACATTATGTTTTTTAAGTTGCACATATTGTTATTACCTTTTATATCAATTTTTAAATTAGTAAATTTTTCTCTTTTACCTGTGGTTTTTTTTTTCCCTATTTCCACGTAAGTCTGTGTGTCTTTGTTTTTTTTTTTTTTTTTTCGTTGCCTATTCTCACATAATGTCGTAACAAGTGGTGTCAGAGTAAGGTTTGATTTCAATGATCGTAATCATGAAATATGATATTCCGCTTTTAGGTCACAACACTAGATTTTTGCTATGGTAGGTTAAGACACGAGCGCTGCTCGCACTGATGGATTTGGATAACACGCTGCTAGGGTTTGATAAGATGCCTTCGTCTTAGGCATTGGAAGAAAAACATCATAGGGATAGAAAGCCCTATCTTAAATTCATCTTCATTTGTCAAATCAGATTCTACAGGATGAACAAAAAATTTGTCATTGCATTGTGGTTGAAACTGAAGTAGTTATGCATGACAAAATACCTTACCAAGAAGTTGTATTTGAAACAGTGACTATATTCTCACTATATGTTTGAAGGTACATATTTGGAAGATCACTTGATTGTCTTTAAGGAAATCGACTCTAATCTAGAGACCGTGGACGTTAAGTATGATGAAGAAGATTTATAATTAATTTTATTGTGTTCACTACCTTCTTCATATATAACTTTCAGAGATAATATTTTATATCGTCGTGATACTCTTACTTTGGATGAAGTTTATGATGCTTTATTTTCTAAGGAGAAGATGGAGCAGCTTGTCATAGGATCTAAGGCTTAGGCAGAGGATCTTATTGTTCGAGGACGAACACAGGAGAGGAATTATAGAGGTAATGTGAGAGGTAGGTCAAAATCTAGTAATAGTGATAAAATCTATAGGTACTATAAGAAAAAGGGACACATTAAATCTAAATGTTATAAGTTGCAGAATAAGAATAAGAGAGCTATTGGTAATCAAAAGGGAAAACAACCGAAAAATTTTGGGAAAACCGGTGTTGTAGAAGATAACCTCAGTGATGGAGAACTCCTAGTTGTTTCCAATGGTGATTCCGAACCTTGCGAGGATTGAATTCTTGACTCAGAGTGCACGTTTCATATGTGTTCTAATCGGGATTCGTTTTCAACATATAAAGCAGTGTCTCAAGTTGCTATATTGTTGGGTAATAATGCATTTTGTAAGGTTGGTGGTATTGGAACGGTCAAAATTAAAATGTTTGATGGAGCTATTAGGATACTTGGTGATGTTACACACATCCTAGAATTGAAAAAGAATCTTATCTCTTTGAATATTCTTGATTCAAAAGGGTGTAAGTACATTAGTGAAGGTGAAGTTCTAAAGATTAGTAAAGGTGCTCTAGTTGTGATGAAAGGGCAGAGAAGATCTACCATTTTATATGTCTTGTATGGTTTTACAATTACAGGTGATGCAGTTGCTACTATACCTTCCTTGTTAGACGGTGAGGTTACTAGATTTTGTCATATGCACCTTGGGCATATGAGTGAGAATATGATGGCTGAACTGAGCAAAAGAGGACTTTTTGACGGCCAGAGTATTAGTAAATTGAAATTCTATGAACACTATATTTTTGGGAATCGGAAGAAAGTTAGAATCACAAATGGCATCCACAATACAAAAGGAGTACTTTATTATATATATTCTGAACTTTATAGACCATCTAAGGTGCCTTCTAAAAAAGGTGTTATTTATATGTTAACTATCATTGATGATTTTTCTAGAAAAGTTCAGGCGTTCTTCTTAAAACAAAAAAATAATGTGTTAACTAAATTTAAGGAATGGAAGGTTATGATAGAGAAATAGATATGGAAGCAAATAAATTTTTTCCCACATTGATAATGGCTTGGAGTTTTATTATGATGAGTTTAATGCTATATGTAACATAGAAGGAATTGTAAGGCATCATACAGTTCACCGTACTTCATTGCAAAATGGTATAGTAGAATAGATGAATAAGATTTTGATGGAGAAAGTTCATTGTAAGCTTTCTAATACTAGTTTAACTAAGTCTTTTTGGGTCGAAGCTGCTGCTTTAGCTTGTTTTCTTGTTAATCACTCTCCCTTATCTGCCATTGATAAAAAGACTTCACAAGAGGTATGGTCTAGTACTTTTGCCAATTACTCTGATTTGAAGATTTTTTGATATCTTGCCTATGCTCATGTTGATAATGGATAACTGAAACCTTAATCTGTTAAGTACGTCTTTCTTGGCTATATGCCTGGTGTTAAGAGATATAAGTTATGGTGTCTAGAAATTAGAAAAGTCATAGCTAATAGAGATATTATTTTTGATGAATTGCTATGCTTCATAACTCACCTTTTAGATATACTTATGATAAAATTCAGTAGAAATCAAGCACACAAGAGGAGTTTGCGATTTAATCATGGTTTAAACTGGAGTCTACATCTTAGTCGAGCTCAAAGATGCTGGGTAGTGCCGCTTCTTCATCTTCACAGTATTCTATTGCTAAAGACAGGCCTAAGAGAAATGTTCTACCTCTACAGAAATATGGTAAGGCTGATTTGATTGCTTATTTCTTAAATGTGGCTGAAGGTATTGATTTTAATGAAGAACCTTCTACTTACTCAGAGGTAATTAGTTGTGACGATTCTGGCAGATGGATGATTGTAATGCAGAAGGAAATAGAATCACTTAATAAAAATGACACATGGGACTTCGTGAGATCACTTAAAGGTAAGAAAGTTATTCATTGCAAATGGGTATTCAAAAGGAAGGAAGAAATACCAAGAGTTGAAGATGTTAGGTATAAGGCAAGACTAGTTACATAGGGCTACAATCAAGTTCTAGGTGTAGATTTCAAAATGTGCTCTCTCCAGTTGTAAAACATAGTTTGATTCAAGCTTTGCTTGGTATCATGACCATGCACAATTTTGAGCTTGAGTAATTAGAGGCGAAGACAACATTCTTACATGAAGAGCTTGAGGAGGACATCTACATGTAGCAATCAGAGGGTTTTATAGTCTTAGAAAAAAGGGACTATATTGTCTTGCTTCAAAAGTCTCTTTATGGCCTAAAATAGTCACTTAGGCAATAGTATAAGATGTTTGACTCGTTAATTACCACTCATGATTTCAAATGAAGTACTTATGATAGTTGTGTCTAATTTAAGAAGAGTGATGATGGGTTAGTTGTTTATCTTCTCTTATATGTTAATATGTTAATAGCAGTTAATGATAAGGAAGAGATAAGAAAAGTCAAAGCCTAGCTTAGTAAAGAGTTTGAGATGAAAGACCTAGGAGTAGCAAAGAAGATACTTGGAATAGAGATTCTAAGAGATAGAAAGGCAAGTAAATTATACCTAAGTTAGAAATGGTATATTAAGAAAGTTCTTTATAGGTTCAATATGCAGATTGCTAAACTCGTTAGTACTCCATTAGCAGTTCATTTCAGACTTTCATATACTTTATCTCCACAATCAGATAATGAGGTGTCACAGGTTCCATATTCTAGTGTAATGAGATCTCTTATGTACATTATGGTTTGTTCACGTCCAGATTTATCACATGCAATCAATATAGTCAGCAAATACATGGCAAATCCTGGTAAAGGGCATTGGAAAGCAGTTTAGTGGATTTTCAGATACTTATGAGGCACTATTGATGTTTGTTTACATTTTGAGAGAACTAAAGATGAAGTCATATGATTCATTGATTCTGATTTTGTTGAAGACCTTGATAAAAAAAGATCACTTGCAAGGTATGTTTTTACAGTTAATGGTTGTGCAATCAGTTGGAAAGCTACTTTGCATATTATAGTTGCATTGTCCACCATTGAGATTGAGTGTATGGCTATTACAAAGGCTTGTAAGGAGGCTATTTAGTTGAAGGGATTGTCTGGTGAGCTCAATGAAGACTTGCAGATTACTACATTTTTTTTTTTTATAGTTAGAGTGCTATTTTCCTTAAAAAGGTCAGATGTTTAATGAAAGGACAAAACACAATTATGTGATGTATCATTTTATGCGTGACATCATTGCTCTGATGATATTGTTGTGAGCAAAGTTAATACCCATGATAATTTTGCTGACATGATGACCAAGTCACTTCCTATAGTCAAGTTTGAGTATTGCTTAAACTTAGTTGGTATTCGTTGTTGAGATTAGCCCATAGGGGCTATCTTTTGTGGAAGAGGTGGAGAGTTTCTTTCTTTTTTTTTTTGGTTGAAATTTGTATTTCATTGTTTGGTCCTTGCTTTGGAATTCACATCAAGGTGGAGATTATTAGAGCACGTGACCTGAAATCTATTTTGGCTTGGCTTGAAGAGCTCATGGTATGACTTAATATGAAAAGCTTTTGGGGCTCTATAGTGGCAGCGAAGGAATTAAGGTTATGTTTCTTAAACCACACACATTATTCTCACTTTTTGTATTAATTTTTAAATTAATGAATTTCTTCTCTTCTATCAATGATTATTTTTTATTGATAGAAGAGAAGAAATTCACATAAATCTGTGTATTCTTATTTTTTTTATTTTTGTTGCCTATTCTTATATAATTTCATAATAGATTATATGTGTGTGAATAGGGAAGTGAACACTGTGCACCACTATTTTCAGTTAAAGTTCAAAAGATTTGCATACAAAAGTCATCTATATCCGTTTAATTATTCTGAGGATGAATTCCATTACAAGATTTACCACTTTGCAAATGTATGGCTCAACCTTAATAAGCGGTCTTTTGTCAGGTACAGAATAAGTACAGTTTTCAAATTTGTGTTAAAGATAAAATCCTATAATTATCTCTTTTTTCTCTCTCTGTATATATATAATCTATTTTTATATAGATATATAAGTATTAATTGATTGATATGTAACTTTTACATGTAACGTGAATACTATTTAAAATTGATATATAAATTGAAGTTATAAATTAATTATTTTAGTGTAGTATGTGATCAGTTCAATATTAAAAGTGTCATTTTATAATAGTATCAGATATAAGATTATGCATGTATTGTCTATTAATCAATCAATAATACACATATGCATATCGTTCATATAGATAACTCTAGTTTATTTAGTAGTAAAGACCAATATATAAGTGAGAGAAATTGGGTATCAACAAAAATCCTTAGTTATAAGGTGAGATGAGAAATGCACGACCCACTTATATATTGTATCAATTTTTGTATTAGTGAATACCTATTCTTGTATAATTTCATAATAGTTTATATGTGTATGAATAGGAAAGTGAATATTGTGCACCACTATTTTCAATTAAAGTTCAAAAGCTTTCAATACAAAAGTCATCTATATCCGCTTAATTATTTCGATGATGAATTCCATTACAAGATTTACCACTTTGCAAATGTATAGCTCAAACTTAATAAGTGGTCTTTTGTCAGATACAGATAAGTATAGCTTTTAAAATTATGTTAAAGATAGAGTCCTACAATCATCTCTCTTTCTCTCTCTCTGTATATATATAGATAATCTATTTTTATATAGATATACAAGTATTAGTTGATTGATATGTAAATTTTACATGTAACGTGAATACTATTTAAAATTGATATATCAATTGAAGTTGTAAATTAATTATTTTAGTGTAGTATGTGATTAGTTCAATATTAAAAGTGTCATTTTATAATAGTATCGGATATAAGATTAAGCATGTATTGTCTATTGATCAATCAATAACACACACATGCGTATCATTCATATGGATAAGTCTGGTTTATTTAGTAGTAGAGACCAATATGTAAGTGAGAGAAATTGGGCATCAATAAAAATCCTTAATTATAAGGTGAGAAGTGCACGACCCACTTATATATTGTATCAATTTTTGTAGTAGTAAATTTCTTCTCTTTTGTCTATGATTATTTTTCCCGTCTAAGGTTTTTCACATAAATCTGTGTGTTCTTATTTTTTGTATTTTTGTTGCCTATTCTTGTATAATTTTGTAATAGTTTATATGTGTGTGAATAGGGAAGTGAACACTGTACACCACTATTTTCAGTTAAAGTTCAAAAGCTTTGCATACAAAAGTCATCTATATCTGCTTAATTATTTCGAGGATGAATTCCGTTACAAGATTTACCACTTGCAAATGTATGGCTCAACCTTAATAAGCGGTCTTTTGTCAGATACAGATAAGTATAGCTTTTTAAATTGTGTTAAAGATAGAGTCCTATAATCATCTCTTTTTTTCTCTCTCTATATATATATGATCCATTTTTATATAGATATACAAGTATTAGTTGATTGATATATAACTTTTACATGTAACGTGAATACTATTTAAAATTGATATATCAATTGAAGTTATAAATTAATTATTTTAGTTTAGTATGTGATTAGTTCAATATTAAAAGTGTCATTTTATAATAGTATCAGATATAAGATTAAGCATGTATTGTCTATTAATCAATCAATAATACACACATGCATATCGTTCATATGGATAAGTCTGGTTTATTTAGTAGTAGAGACCAATATATAAGTGAAAGAAATTTGGCATCAACAAAAATCCTTAGTTACAAGGTGAGAAGTGCACGACCCACTTAGCCACTTGTTATTAGGCATTTGTGGCGAGACCTGTTTGGATACAAAGAAGTTGTTTGCCTTGTCATCCCAATCTCATGCTCCCCGGAAATCCCCCTGAAAAGTGTAAACTTAAAATATTTATCCGGATAGGGGGTTATTGGTGTTTTTTTTTCCTTTTTTTTTTTTTTTTTCATGTTCATGTAATGAACTCTCACATCACATGAACAGGGAACATCACCATTATTTTTCCATGTTGATTGAGCAGTACTCACATGATCATATATATATATATATTTTTGAGTGATCCAACCACCCCATGCAACAAAAATTGTCTAGTGCAATTCTGAGACAAGTCTTTTTTCTTTTGGAATTTATCTGGTCATGATCTCTCTGCTCTTTGCTAACAAAAAATATTCCCGCGTATTGATTGACTATAATGTTTGGTAAGAGCAATGGAAAATGAATAGAAAAGAAAAGTAAAATACTAAAATTAAAAGAATGGAGGATATTTTCTTTCTTATTATTTGATAAAAGAGAAAGAAAAAATGAAAAATAAAATGTGTAATCTAATTTTTGTTTCTATAATTTTACCCTTATAAAGTTGTTAAAGTCAAAATAATAATTTTATATATCATTCGATGATTTGTTAAATTTTCTTTCCTCTATTCTTTCTAAAATTGCAAGGATTTAAAATTGGTGGATCTTTTAAATTTACAACATTTTTAATTTCCTCTCTACTATACAATCCAATATTGCTTTTCTTCTCTAAAATCTCACCTTCATTTTCATACTCTCCATCATCCACTATTCCGAAAATAAGCTCAGAGCAAGTTTGGTATTACTCTGCAGTTGAAAACATTTCATTTGTCTCCTTATTGTGATCAGACATAGACGGCATTTGGTAAATTTCTTAAATCAAAGTTTAAATGTTTGGAAAACTGCTATGTGGAATGACTAAAACAGACACGTTTTCTTTTCACGTAATAAAATGATATTTGTATCTAAATTTATATTTTTACTATTTATTTCTTACGGATTATTAAACTTCATAATTTGTTTACAACAAAATTTATGAAAGAATATATATAATTAAATATAATACTAATTTTATTGCCCTCAAATATTTCTAGAGAAAAACAAATTTTTAAAATATATATATAAACTTAATGAACAGAAGTTGTATGATATTTTGTTAAATAATGTTTATAAAAGTTTAGATATAAAAAATAATTAAAAATGAGTTTAATTCATTTGTAACACTTCATAAATATTATAAAATGGATAAATGTATAATTATAGTTTATAAATCGAAATTTTTTAATAAATTTGAATAATAATCCCTACCATTCTTCTCAAATTTAATTGTTGAACAACAAATTTTAAAATCTGTCGGGTACTAATATATGATTTACAAGGCAATCCAACCTATATATTGTCGATTGTATAGCAATCTAACAACAATAGCAAACGTGCCATTATTTCACCTACAAGTGTGTCAGCATTTCACTCAAGAAAATAAAACATAGTGCTCCTTCATACCGAGCAAAGGATTTTTTAAAAAGTAAATGCTCAAAATATACATATGGTCATAATATTTTCAGTGTTTTTCCAGATTATTAATCATATCCTCTTTCTTTTTCTTTTCTGTTTATTTTTCGTATCTTGTCTCATCAATGCCATACGACTGTTGACCACGAATAAAAAAGTCAACCATATTTTTGGACTACATATATAGCCTTACAAGGATGAAAAGCAATTCACAAAAACAGCATTCATATATAGAAAGTGGGCACGAAACTATTTTTGGTATCGACTTATAATAGGAACATAAATCGAATATGGGCGTACGTACGTTGAAATAAATGTCTCAAAGTCAAAAGTGTTTTAATCTATTCAATTTCAAAAGTCAAATGGAAGCTGTACTGGTTGATTTTTGATGTCAGCATGCACTCAGCTACATATAAGTGAAATTCCATGATACAGAAGGAAAACCAGCTTCACTTCACAGACAAGAAGACAATCAAGTCGACAGCAAAGCTAAGAGAAGACTTTGATTTTATAGGATAGATTTGCTAATGCAAGTCATATTCACGCCCTATATAGATATTAGACATACATCTTAATTTGTAGAATGTGCATGAATAAATATTATTACATAGGGACTCAAAAATATATAAAAGTATATTTATATGTTTAATTCTGTTAGAACTAGTTTAATAGATAATAGTTTAATCGATAAAGAGAGTAGATATTTAAATAGGAACTCTCATTTTAAAATTGGATAATAATTTTATATTTTTTTAATAAATGAGACTTATAAGTCTAATATTGTGAATATTATTTTTAAAAATGTAGCACCTCTCTCTGTTTTTGTCGTTTTTCTTTTTATTTTTTCCTCCCCTTAAAATAACCAAATAATTATTCTTCGAAGGTGGATGCCAACTCGTAGTTCTTAGCTAGACCATAGCCTACAACGTACTAAATGGAGGTACATGTCAAAGATTTGAATCTTAATAATTATTTGAAAGAAGGAGAAAGCACTAGAAGCTAAAATCCCATTTGTACCTAGCTATATCAATTTCAAATTGCATATAGATCCAAATCATGCCTCCACCCCAAAGTGATAGTAGAAAAAAAATGAGTTTATTGATGGAAGACATAGTTTCATTTTACCATGTAAAAAAGAATGATGGAAACTCTACCGAGTAAAGAGCAATGTTTGAGAAGCTCTTCACTCTTCCGTTGAATATTTAGAAACTCGAAAACAACAATTAAAGTGTAACCGAACAGGATAGATCCTATGTGCATGGAAAATGTTATAGATCCCGAGTAATGTATTATATTTATCATTTTCCAAGTAACATATAGCAAGTGAATAATCATTTTTAAATTGATATATATATTATTTATAAAAAGTTGTATTTTCTCATAAAATATTAACGATTCATTCTTATCATATTATTTGAAACAAAAACTTCACTTAGGTTCCCTAGTATACTTGTTGAAAATCAAAGTTAGCATTTTGAATTTAAATTAGTAGTGAATGAGTAATTATATATGAATATGATGACGCTTGAGTATTAGCATTTTTGCTTTATTAGCATATTTTTTGATTTAGGATGTTTCTTCAATAAATTTTTTAATTAAAATTTACTTTAAATATTTTTAAAAAATTTTGATTCTGTGATAACGATTTTGGTGGTAATATACATAGCGATGATGATGATATTTATGTGTTGATACTTTTTATTTTTGTTATTTAGAATTTGAAGATGATTGTGAACATGTAACGTGATGGCAAAAAAATGGTATTTTTTTTGTTTTGCATATTGATGATGAATGATATAAACAGAGATAAAATGGATTTACAAGAAACATATATGGCCTTTTTTGTTCGATTTAAAATATTTTTAATAGTCTTTTTTTTTTTAACTTGTGGGTGAAGGATTTAAACTCTTCACCTTATGATTGATTTAGATGCAAAATTATTGATAGACTAAGCCTGCAATTACTATTTAATATTTGTTTAGAATAATTAGAGAAAAATATTTAAAAATTATTATTTTTTAAGACATAATCAAATATTGTCGCCACTAAATACTTTTAGCTTCTAATAGTCATTATTATTTTTTAATAATTTCTTTATTTGAGATAATAAGTTTTGTTACATATGAATATCTTTTATGTTATTAATTTATTCATTTTGTAGATAAGAAGTTTGGAACAAATGAACAAGGGCTCTTGTAATTTTAAACTCAGTGTAAGAAAATTTCGTCTGGTACTGTTTTGCAAGGAACATGTGTTTTTTCCATGAGGTGGTTCTTATTTTGCATTAATTTCATTGTGAAATTTTACAGCGCCATTAATTTTTTTCCGCGACAAGTACTAAAAGTTGATTTTCCTGTAGTTGATAAAATTTATATTTTTTTCACTATATTGGGACGTACGAATCTTAATCTGCGTATTTTTCAAAATTAAAAATCTAGTGTAAATTTGAACTGTGTAATAAATTTAGATTGCACTGGTGCAAAAAAATGGACAAAAAATGTTGGCCTGCTATATAGAATATAGTACTACACCACTAACTATATTCCAAACATGACATTCAAAAATAAACAATAATGATCAACCTATACGTCATGCTTAGAATTGCCGCATTAATTAATCTTGTTTCTTTTGTTAGTTTGGCAGGTGTAAGAATATTTGCCCAAAGACATCCAAATGAGATCTCAAGTTTATCAAGACCTTTTCGAGACAAATCTTGCTGGCTAAAGGGATTTTGATTGGTTGGCAAGATTTTGCTTAGATCTTCTATTCCATTAGTCAAACAAGATATTAATTAGTATATTGCTGGGTTATTTACATTCTAATTATCAGCTAATTACTAGCAAGCCAAAACTTCACATCATCACCTTTTATTTTGGGTTTACATCAGTATTTATCAGAATTTAGTTAATGGAAATGACTTACATAAAAAGCTATAATTATGACATTTTCCCAACAAGTTATCTAGTACCTTGTTTTCTCGATCTAGTCTACATTAGTTGTTTTTTGATGAGGTGGTTTTCATTTCCTATATATAATGGTCTCGGTGGATTATATTAAGGCACAATATGATCAAAATAATACATGTGGGCAACTAAATTAAAAACTTGGAATGATGAATATTAAGAACACAAGATATATGCAAGTACTCTGTCTTTGGTCAGAGAATATACAACTAATTTTCCTATTCAAAAAAAAAAAAAAAAAGAAGAGAAAATATAATCAATATAGAGAAATGAAAATTTTGAGTCCACATGGGGTCGTGTTGGTAATTTCATTACCTTTTGGAACAAATGCTTTAAGCTATACTACAAATATACTAGTAGTAATATCTTTTTAAATTTTATATACAAGGTCCACAGGAAAACTTTGGCACTTTAGTGAAATTTATTTTCTTCAATCTAGGTACGATCACATATGCAACATGAATACAAATTGAATCATTTGTAAAATTCCAAATTGCATAAGAGAATGTGTGGTAGCAAGGCTGTTCCTGGTCTAATTAATGTTGTACCCATATTATATATATTAATGGTCGCTGAGATTTCACTTAAAATATCTAATGATTAATGGTCATAATTTGAAGAAAGAAAGTATGTAATAATGGGATCAATATTGCTCATGCACTTGAACAGCTAAGAGAGGACAGAATTAAGATTGATCATATGCGAAACCAAATATCATCAATTACTTCAATTTTTGAGAAGACATGTTGTCTTTACTCACGTATCCAATTGTAAAATAATGCCAAGCACTAGCTTATTAATTTGCACAAACATATATATATATACGCATACATATATATTGTAGTTTAGTAGTTCCCATTTTCCATTTTTTCCTTTTTTTTTGTGTTTTTTTTTTCTTCTTGAAGAAGGAATTAAAGTGGTGGAGAAGGTGGTGGGGATTGATATCCATGGTGGAGCATAACTTGATATATCTATGCTATTATTTACAACTTTATTTAATTAATAGAATTTAAGTAAGTAGTACTACTACTTAATTTAGAGATTAGGAACTTATTATCTAATTATGTTTGACTAGTTTGAGCTCTTTATGGAAAGGAAAGGACCCTACTTTGGACTACCTTCCACTTTCCACCAGTACTTTATATTTATGTGTGTGTGTGTGTGTGTGTGAGAGAGAGAGAGAGAGAGAGAAAGAGAAAGATTGGAAGCGTATAACATTCAAAAACCCACTCGTGCAATGGGGAAAAAGAAAGGAATAAAAAGGTTTCACATATATATCTACATAATCATCATAGGATAATCTCTTTATTTATTTATTTTTTTATATGTGCGTGAGGACTAGTTTGTGCGTTTCGTGCTTCCTTAGAGTGATATGTGTTAATCACGAGGATGCTACTATTCTGTAAGATTCTTTTGTTTATATATTATACACACAAACACACACATATATATATGTATGTATATATAATATTTGATCACCATATTTTTATATGCTAGGAACCAATCGATCGAATATTTTTATATGCCAGAGTACTACTCCATGAACTTGACCCTTCAAATTTCAGCCAGCCACTGAATATCAGTTATATATATATAAATATATATATGTATATATTATGTATTCTTCAAATTGTAAAGATCAAATACATTTCTTTGTTGGAGAGAAAGAATATATATATGTATATATTTATTACCTTAATGGAATCCTTAGCTGTATCTTTTGCACACCTTGTTAGATATTACTTTGCTCCATCCCAATTACAAAGAAATTCTAGATGCTTATTCAAACCACGTCCTTTTATTAGTGGTAAATATGTACATAAATTGAAGAATATATATACACACAATGCATGCAGAAAATTGTGAATTACGCACTAATTTTATTCTAGTACTGTTACAAGCTATTATCATGTTAAGCTCACATTATTTCATTCCAATTCTCGTATTCATGATCTGCATCTTTTGAGTTTTGTACAGATGGACTTGAGTTTTGAACCTGAAATATTTAAAGCTGCAAGTGTACCAACAATGTTAAGAGTATTTCAATCTATTTTACTCCTAACGTAAGAAGAAGAATAGTAGAACTTAATTCTTATAAGTTTTTCATTTTGCTCTTCAAATTATATACGAATGTTGTGTTTTGATAGATTGATTTTTTTTTTTTGATTAAAAGGTTTATAAATTCTTAAAAAGGATACAATTTAGTGTTTTTAATAACTTCCGTTTAAAATTTAACAGAAAAGTATGCACATTTGACATCCACATATTAGCCATTTATTCCGTTTAATAATCAATTATGAAAGGATGAAATTTCACATTTTCTAAAAGTATAGGGAGCTTTCAATAAAAAGAAAAAAAAAAGATTAAAGATCAAAATATGACTTTATATGTAATCAGGTCAATGACAGAGTCAGGAATTTCTATCAACGACAGCTAATAACAAAAAATTAAAATTTAATAAATTTAATATGAATTAGAAGAATAAATTTTTAATATTTAGTGGGGACTTTCCGTGTATTAGTTTAAAATAACACATACTTATATAAATTGATTTTCAAAAATTAAAAAAAAATAAGTGGAGGCTTAAGTTGGCTCCACGGGTGATTAGGATACTAAATAAACAAGTTCCCTCATGCAATTTTTATTTGAAACAGACAAAGGATTTTAAGCGCTACCATATTTTTGTGAGTGGAATGATTTTAAATACTACGCACGCAGTGTTATACTCTTTTGCAAAACAATCAAGGAAAAATTCTTTTATTAAACCATAAACTAATTATTATACTTCCCTAGTAATGCCAATACAGCCAATTTTATCTATGTGCTGCTATCATTTTGCCCAATCTAACCCAGAAAGCAGAGAACGGTGATTATTACTATTGTCATAAATCCACTCATTTCTTTCTTCTGTTCTTTTTCTTCCTTTCTTTTTTTTTTTTTTTTCCAGTCTATTTTTTCTTTCATCTTTACCAAAAGAGATCTAGTGTTGCGAAGGCCTATATTTTAGTGAAGCAGCTCTAGTGAGTCTTGAGTCAGCCGTGTAGGTTGTGCACACACACACACACACACACAGAGAAATATCCCAAGCTAGCCAAACGAGAAAGAATAAAATATAAAGTAGTATATTTTTTTTTCCCCCTGTTAACTGCGGTTTACGACTCGGCAACTTTTTTCCATTTAAAGAAACAGAAAATAAAGTAAAATAAAGGAGTAAGTTTGTTACAACTGTTAAATTTCTTGGTAATTTAATGGATCAAGAAACTTTTCTGTACATGATAACTAATTATGAATCGCTCACTACCTAAGTGCATGGAGCAGTGGCTTGCTAGCCACTAAGTGGAGAAGATATCGAGGATATTATATTTTAGCCTAGTAGAGGAAACCAAGTGTATATAAATATATATATGTTTACATATAAATTTCAAAAAAAGTATATTTATATATTAAGGTGCTAAATTTATAATTACACGAATTAGAAGTACCCTCTACACATCAGAAAAGGACCAACTTGTCTGGAAAACCACACTAAAAAAGGATTAATATATACATATATATCATCTATATATATAATGCAATAATAAGCAACTAAATTATACTACCGAATTCAGGTATTTCACCAAAAAATTCAACAGATCACCACACTAGTTATTGTCCTTTTTTTTTTTTTTTTTTTGCGCTTGGATATCAAATTAGGTCTTGTTTCGTGAACGTATTGCATTTGCATTATATTTGAATACAATACATTGAATGTAATTTGTATTTGGAGAAAAAGTATTAGCATTATATTTGAATGTAATGTGTGTTTGGGTGCAAAGTATTTGAATTGTATTTTAATAATAAATATGTGATGTGATGGGTAAAAGTAGAGAGAAAAAAAATAAGAGAATATATAGTGTAATTAATAAAAGTAATAGAAAAAGTGAAATAATAAATAATTATGTTGGATTTAAAATATAATATAATTGATAATTGAATAAAATACTTTTATATTTAAGAAAAAATTATATCACATTTAAATGAATTAAAAAAAAACTTATACCAATCGCATGCTTAGTTTTTTTTTACTTTTGTTTATGTTCATCAATCACCAAAAGAAAGAGATAAAATAAATAATTCGATAAAATGTCATGTCATAGCTATATTACCAAAAACACGTCAATAAATCTTGATCAAAACGTACAAGTCTTTCAACATCAAATATCATATCCTTTTTCCCAACCCAAAAAAAAAAAAAAAAGAAAAAAAATTACATCGGATCCTTTTCACATGTGTTGAATGGAGCAGAATTTTGTTCCCAAATAAAATTGCACTAAAAAAATGAGAAAATTTATTTAGCTTGCGTGCATGCCTTATTCAAAATTGAATTAATTTTGTTATTACGAGGGGCTTACCATTGATGCTCTTTAAAATAATTAAGTCAGCTTCCTTTAGCTTTCATATTAAGCCCATGTTTATTTACTACATTACATTTGTATTTTGTGTAAACATAATATAATTTTTATCCAATCACAAAAGTATTTTATTTAAATATCAATCATATCACAATTTAAATTTAATATAATATTATTTATCATTTCATTTTTTAACTACTTTTATCAATCACATCATACATTCCCTTCTCTCTTTATTTTTTCTTTATACTTTTATCAATTACATCATATATAATATAATTCAAATATTTTTTATTCAAACACACATTATATTCAAATGCAATGCAAATACTTTTTATTCAAATACAAATTACATTCAATGTATTATATTTAAACGCAATATAAATATAATGCGTTTACTAAACATTTATTAAAAAAAAGTCAATGCCCAAGTTCAACGGGTGGTTTGATCTAGTTTCTTGACACCTAATAATTGAGATGAGATCACCACTAATCTCCTGCCTTATTATGCCTTTGATAATCATATTTATTTTTTATTAATTTATTTTCCATTAAATCTGAATCACGTGTGTTCAAAAAATATACTCAATTAACCTTTTTTAATATTTCAAATCTGCATTACAAGTTCTTGAGATATTATCTTTACATTCTCTCCTAAAGAACTTACATAATCTTAGCTCTAATTTCATTGTCAATCGGATGAGGATTTTATGATTTTCTGAAAAAATATTCCAACTCTCTCTTTCCCCAAAAATAAAAATAATAATAATGTGTACCTACCATATATAATACCATTTTGGGTTCAAATATATTGACATGTTAATACGAAGGTAAAACTTCAAGGCTAAAGAGATTAATTTCCTGCCTATACTCTATATATATATATGTATATATATATAATGTGAAAATAATATGAAGGTATATTATATATATGTGTGTGTGGAAATGGAGGCATAGCAAGACGGTATGAATCGTGTGATCCACAAATGTATAGGACCTCCAACGATTAATTGACCTCCTCTTTAATTTAATGACTTTTCGTAGAATCCGTGTGCATACGTGACATACGCATATATATATATATTTATATACATGTATTTGTGTGTGGTGTTTTAGGATCTAATGTGTACGAGGATCATGGTTTAATTTGTAATCGACCGCTTAAGATTACATGCATGCAAGTATTTGAAATATAATAGGGTTAATTTCAATATTAGCATTTCTGATGATTTTTTTTAAATATAACAATATTTTTCAATACTTTCATTTCTAATATTGTCATATTAGATTTTGTGGCTTATATATATGTACATCATCAAAGAAACCCCCAATCAAAATTCTATACCATTTTCCCTTCTTTTTTATTTTCAATAATAACAGTTCTAAAAATTTCAATTTCAAATCTAACACCACTTTTCAATACTTTCTTTTATAAGACTGCCGCATGAGATTAAGGGCTTGTATTGGGATGGGTGGAATTTACCCTCATGGGTTATAACACTATTTTTTTTGTTTTTTACTTTAACTTTTATTATTAATTTTTACTATTAAAATCCTTTTTAACCTCTTAAATAAAAGTTTCAGTTCTCACTCTATATAAGACCTAAGTGAATATCATATAATTAAATTGTCGAAAATAAGTTTCTAGCTTAAAATCCATTGCTAATAATGACAATAATTATCCATGATAATTATCATTATTACTTAATAATAATTCTGATTATAGTCATTAGTATTTATGATTGTGACTAATTTATAATGTGTTTCTTATTATATAAGAATAATTATTTTACGTATATTCATTTTTTGTCTTTTAATTTTTATTTTGTTTCTTTGTAATTAGATCTTCTATTTCTCTATTTTTTTATTTTAGTTTATTTTGCTACTTGCCAACTTCTCATTGGATAAAGTTTTTATTGTACTTTCTTTTTTAAATTTACAATTTGGGAATGATCAAGTCTTGTGTTATGAGTTTGGTCCTGGTATAATGTAATGAAATCTTTGGATTTTTACCAATAAATTTGGATTAGAATACATTGAGGTTATGATTCTTGCAATCCTACGATAATTGTTAGTTTTTAACACACCGTATTGTTCTCAAAGATTGGAATAAAGCAAAATCTAAATAATATTATTTCTTCGTACCCTTCTCTGTCATTTCCACTAATCTCTTTTTCTTTTTCCTTTTCTTCTTCTTCTTTACGCAGGAAGAAAAGGGTGGAGAAAGAAGACCTATGATTACAAAATGATTCCCTTGAACTATTAAAAGTTAAAGCTGTTTTTTAAAATGTTTTGATAACCTTTCATTTTAAAGTCATGAAACACGATTTTTTTTTTTTTAAGAAAACTCTACTCAGATTACCATGTAATTTGTACCAAAATTGAAGTTTGACTAATAAAAATTTTAAAAATTTTATTACTTACTAGAAAACTTAAGCTCAAAACTATGATTATATGCGCTAACTGAAGATGAGTCGTAGTATTACACTGCCTCTCAGCCCCCGATTGATTCTACCAACTGTTGTTCTTCTGAGTGTAAAAGCATAAATAAAAGCTATGCAAAATGGGTTAGTAAACTAGTCATTGTTGAACGTCAACTCTGTCGAAAAAAATTGCTATCCGTTCCATCGTAATTTTTTAATAAAAATTGAGAGAGGGACTAACTAGTATCAAATTCGTACCATATAGTAATTTGATCAAACTGTCCATAAAATAAAATTTAATAATAAAAAAAAAATCAACTAGACGCTTCTGAAACGTGGAAATCGGAGGAACAAGGTTGTAGATTACACTTCAAAAGCATCTGAGGTAGTGAATACTGTGAGGCAAATAATTTTTATTTGACCAACTACGAAGTTTGTGAATAGCCATCTATTGCGGGTGACTTTAGTTGCACAAAATGGGAGCATATACTATAATTATAGATTTTCAAAATGGAGACGCAACTGTCACAAATGCAAAATTTTGTATCAAGATTTTCAAAATAAAATCCCAAATATCACTAGTGCAAAAGTTTATAGATATATGGCATAAATTTTCGATTATACATAATTTCAAAACAAATTGAATAGAACATGAGTAGTGGGAAAAGCAAAATCATAGACAATAGACTGGTGCAAGAAGATATAAATATACAGTATAAATATATTGCTTCCTAAAAGGCGACTTTTTGAGACTTCTCTCTGGAGAGGGGGGAAAAAAACCGTGACCCCACCTATCTTCACATGCAAGTTGGCTTATTAATTTTAATTTACATTCTTGAAAGATGAGCACTTGATCAATTTCTTAATCAAATTTGATTTATCATTGCAATTAGGTTTATGGGGGTGCTAATTAATTAAAAGCACCTGCAGAAGAAAAGAAACAATTTTTATCAAGCTTTGATAAGCACAACCTCAAACTTGATCATCAATCCGGTTAAAGAAAAGATAACATTTGACTACCAAACACAATAAAAAATATGATTTACACTCAAAAAGCAAACTCATTGTGTGTTTCATTCATTTTTATTGATATCTCTAAGCCGGCCTTTGTTTAATCCTCACAAACCATCATTTCATCCCTATCCCTTATCTTCACTATAAAATATTCAGGAAGATTAAACCCCAAACACACCCACCACCACCACACCCCCCCAAAAAAAAAAAAAAACTATGACTTTTATAAAAACCAAAAAGAACAAAAGAAAGAACTCTCATGTCAAATAAACTCCATTCCTCACCCAATAAAGAACTCATCAACAAAAAAGCTCTATGTAGCCTCTTGTTACTTCAATCTTCAATGGGTTTCAAACAAACTTGAACCCCATACTTAGGCTTAATTGTAAGGACGATGATCGGAGCATGGCGATAATTATTGGAAATGGTGAAGCTGAACCGGGAGATTAGCATGGCGAGTATTATCTTGGCTTCCATCATGGCAAAAGCTTGGCCAACACAGTTCCTTGGACCAGCCGCGAAAGGGATGAACCGGCCGGGGATGTAGGACTTGGAAGCAAATCTTTCAGGGTTGAACTCATTTGCATCTTTGCCCCACAATTCCTCACTGTGGTGAATTGCAAGCACTGGTATCCATATCGATAGCCCTTTTGGGATATGGAGATCACCAAGTTTTATGTCCTCAAATGCCATCCGAGGAAGTACACTAGCCGGTGGATATAGCCTCAGTGATTCGTTTATTACCATGTTTAGCTGTAAAAAAAAGAACCAAGAATATTTGTAACAAGTTAAATTTAGAAAAATTTAGTAATAATGTATTACTAATATATTATTGTCTTTCTTATTATTGACTTATATAATACAAAGAGACACGTCGTGAGTGTCCAATCATAATTTATAATGTAATTATATAGAACACTGAGTTTTGTGTAAATTTAATAATATTGGTTTATTATTTACATTGGGTGGCTCCACTCAACTGCAAATATCCTATATAACCAACATAGGCCTTCAGACTCGCCTTTACGCTTACTTGACTTCCATTTGTTTAACAGCTAAGCTTCATCTGTGGGACTTTCCTTTTTTTTTTTTTTTAATTTGGTTTACTGGATTTTTTTTTTAAATGTCCTTTGTCGTAAAACGACATCTAAAATCCTGAAAATGGGGGCCATAAACTTTTAGTCCCAGAGTTGACGAGGGTCCAAAACTTACCACGTGGCAAATGATATTCTCCACACGTGTTTTTCACTTTTGACCGGCCTCATTTTGTTGCTCCGTAGGCAAAAAACAACTATCATACTCAAAACCACAAGCTACAAAATTTTACGCACCAGTTTAATTCTTTAATATCATAAAGATAAATTCTTTGAACTTACAAGGTTTTTCTTTAGTTAGACTTATAGTATCATTATGACTCTTTATCTTTTTCATTTATTTTAAATTTTATAAACTCTTTGATAAAATTAAAAAGACCTAATCCAATTCTATCGATTACAGTATGTAAGTAAGATTTTGCAGTTAGGTAAAGTTTTTGAAACATTTTGTAACGGCAAGTATCCCTAGAAACTCACTTTTGGGTATTTTCTCCCCTCCATTGCCTACCCTACACCCCCTAAGTATCCACCCACCTTCAAAAAAAAAATCAATAATATTTTATTTTATCATACATCACATAAAAATAAATAAATAAAAATATCACACAAAAATAAATAAAAAAATAAAATTACTGATTTATTTGACATACAAGTTTAGTTTAAATTAAACTATATTTTTTTTAATCTTTATCTAAAAATCAATAAAAATTATAATTAATTTTTAAAAAGATAACTAATTTTTTCACGTTAAACTATACTAAACTGATGTTTCTAAGCTGAAACATAAATTTTGCTTACCAAGGTGAGCTTAGGGAGATGATCAACGGAGGGAGCTTCACCACTGCAGACTTGCTTGATCTGAGCTCGAACCTTGTCCTGCCAAGAGGGATCGCTGGCCAACAACATGACGGTCCAAGTCAGCAAAAGCGCCGTCGTTTCATGACCAGCAAAGAAAAAAGTTTTGCACTCGTCCATTATAAGCTGCAAATTGAGGCTAAACCCATTTCCTTTCTTTTGCTTCTGCATTTCATTCAGAAGCATCCCAAGCAAATCATTCCCATATGAACTGCTTCTCCCAATCTCTACACAATCCTTTCGGCTCTGTATTATCTCCATTAGAAGCCTCTCCACTTCCGATTTCAGCGACTTTATTTCCCTATTATACTTGCTAGGAAAAAACCTGTAAATTATATAAAATAAAAACCAAGCTTGGTGAAAAAGACTGGAATCCAATAAAGAAAACTGAAGAGAAATCAACCCAACCACGTAAAAGATATTTCTCCCTTTATAAAAAGATGAGAATCCCAAGAATTTGAAAGGAAAAGAAAAACTGGAAAGAAAGAAATTGAACTCGGATAGCGGGTCAACTAATTAAATGCGAACAACTTTTACGACAATCTTTCCAACTAAAACAAATCTGGCGGTAATTTCACGTTCGTACTCGTACCGGCTTCCTGGCAAGCACAAATGACGACTGGCTTGGGCGCATAGATTCTGTAAAACGGTGAGGAGATGGAATATCTGCTTTCCCTTTTCATAGCTGCTGTCAAACTCCGTCCTCGATATTATGTCGGCGGTGAGCCAGGTCATGTACTCGCCAATCTCAAACTCAGTCCGACCCGACCCGATCTCGCTCTCCAGTGTTTGGAGCATCTTCTTAGTGCATTCCACCATGTACCCCACATAGGTCTATATATTAACAAAACAAAACAAAACCCCCATTTTTAAAATATAAGGAGAAAAAAAAAAAGGTTGTAGAGTACTATCTGAAAAGTCATGATAAAAAGAATCAACCATGACAATAATAATGATAAAGATGATGATGATGATGACAAAATTTATATATAGCAAGTCTAATCGAAGATTATATACCTTGAGCTTGTCTCCCATGAATGCAGGAGCAACGATGTGACGCTGGTGGTACCAATCCTCACCGTTGGCCATCAACAATCCACGGCCGATAAAGTGCTTACAACCTTGTTGTTGAAGCCACGATTTTCCCGATATGTTACTAAATTTTGACAATAATTCCTTTATCAAGTCCGTTTCCGTCAAGCACATCCTCGGCTCTATTCCATTCCAATATATAAACCTTTTCCCTACATAAAAAAAAAAAAGAAATGGATATTTATACATGATTAGAAAATTTTTAGTCAGATTTCGTTTTGTTTTGTTTTTTTAATTTCAAGTTGAGGGTGGGGATTTGAACTGTCCGTCTGACGATGGAGTCAGGCGTGGAATTTTACCGTATTGTTTGGACCAAGCGACGTAATGGGGGAGGAGGCGAGAAACGACGTCGTGGGTGATGGAGTTCATGTCGTGAGAGGTGGATTTGGAGACGAGAGAGGCCATGTCCAGGATGTTGCCGATGAGAGGGCGGGGCTTGGGGCCACGCACGCCTTGCCGTTCCATGATTTTCTTGATGCGTCTCGGGGTTAGCCAATAGCAGGAGAGAGTTTCGTATGCGACTCTCAGGACCAAACTCAGGACCACCACCAACACAGCAATTACCACCACCGCTGCCATAGCTGCCGGTGGTGATGATTGTCGTATGACAAGAGAGAGAGAGAGAGAGAGAGGAAGTGAAGTCTTTTTGGCTTGGAAGAATTGAGAGAGTAGTTTTATTACACTGCCTGTGAGAAGAAAAGAGATTTGGTGGCTGTGGTTTTGTGTGATGAGAGAGACACCCCCCATTTATAATGGGCAAATGTTAATCTTTTTTTTTTTTTTTTGGTTTTTTGTTTTTTGTTTTTAAGAAATTATTATAAGAAGATTGCTGCAGGCACACAAAAAAAAAAGTTTAAAAAATTGGCGAAATATTTTCTAGGGTGAGGACTACGGTATTGGAAAGAATAATTTTTTAAGTAAGACAGTATTTTAAGACGATGTAATAGTTTTTTTTTTTTTTCAATCATTGATCATTATAATTTGATATGGATGGATTTTATTAGTAAAGAACAATAACGAACAGAAATGTAAAGTTTGATCGTATTTATTTTTTCAGATTTCATAATCTCATTTTCTTATCCTTACCAAAATTGGAGTTATTCACTTGAGATGAGAATTTATTCTTAATTTTAATCGGACCGCTGAGGATGGAATGAAATTAACTTTTAACAGCTAGGAGTGGAAGTCACGTGCTTTGAGTGTTGAAGACCACGACTTAAAGGGCAATCCAGGGGAATTAAATTTTCCCTGCTTTTTTTATTATTGTTAAATGGGAAAAAAATAGAACAGAATCCTCTATATTGGGTAGCTCATATTAAATTACTAGAGAAACAAAATCCATGCTCGAATTTTCAATCAAGGATGATATCAGTTACTGATAAGAATTTCTTAGGTGGTCGTATCTTAATGGATTATATTGGGAAATAATATAGCATTATAGTAAGTTATTGATTCCTAGCATTTAAGTGTTTTTTTTCAAATATTCATAGAATTTGATATATATATATGTTTTTATATTATGTATAAAATGTCGTCAAAACTTTCACCTTATTTTGTTTCGCGCTGTTTGAGTTAATAGTCAATATAGACAAAATTCCAAAAATTTACCGCAAAAAAAAAAAAAAAAAGAATTCGAAGTTTTACCTGGCCATATTGACCCCGAGTAATGTCTCTTTTAGGAGTCGGAACAGAGTTGTATTTTTTTTTTTTTTAATAAGAGAATCTGAAGGAAGTTAGCACATATCAATATTGTGTATAATATTTTAAACAACTCATCGTTAAAAATATAGTTTGGACAACTAATGGTGTCATCCCCTTCAAAGAAGAAGGAAGAAAATTTATGCCATCAAATACAAAATATTATCACAAGGAAACTAATCATGATTAGCTGAGTTTTAAGAGCAGGATATATTGTTTATTCCTTCATTAATTAGATATATGCAAAGCACATCTCATTATGTTGCTTAGTCTAAGTGTATTTTTTTTTTTTCGAATTTTAAACTAATATATTTCCTCCTACCGTGTAGTGTAGGTCACCTCGATACATATATTTATTAGATCAATATGCAAAGCACATTTTTAAGTAGGAAATGTAACTAAAAAAATCAAGAATAAATTTTATTTTCCGAATAAGAATACTTATTTTATTTCAAGTTTCTAACTATTGTTTTAACCAGAAATAATTATTCGTTTGTATATTGAAAAGTAACTATATTTTAGGGTTCATCATCATATGCAATGATCATGAACCCTAAAATACACAGTAACTTTATAAAGAAACCTATTCCTTTAATTTCATTGCTCTTTTTCCTTTTTTTTTTCCCCTGCATTTTTATATTTGAAACTAAAAGTATAAACGAAAATAAACACAAAAAGCGATATTTTGTATTCGAGTTTCGTTACTTGTAATAGGGAGAAAGAGTTAAATAACAACATTTTGTTCCCCCCAAAAAAAAAATTATTGCTTGTTCTTTTTGTATTAATGGATTTTTGTTTTTTCCTTTTACGAATTTTTACGGAAAATACGGCTGAAAAAATGGAAAATAGAATATCATAATTATTGCGTCATATTACTTTCAAAAGTGGAGGGAAATTGAAACAATAATTTGAATACAAGCATGCATTTGATGGATTTGACATATATCCACATTGATCGCTAGCATTAAAACATGCGAGCAATATAAATGCCATATGTGTGCAAAAGCACCTCTACTGCCCCATGATGAGCTCTCTAATTTTAGTGCCACATATATATAGCACTATAGGTACTCTATCGCCAGTTGTTTCATTCTCCCAATGACTCTGTGCAAGAGTATTCTTATCAACTTCTCAGATCAGCTTCATCGCACACCATGCATTTTGTTTTAGTTTAAGATAGCGTGTTCTGAACTTTATATTTTATTATGGAGTTAAACGTGAAATTATTATTATATATCATCTATAATCATAGATTATGCACATTCATCGTTTGTTCAAATCAATCATAATTTATCACCAACTTCATGGAAAAAAGTGAAATTATTATTATATATCATCTATAATCATAGATTATGCACATTTATCGTTTGTTCAAATCAATCATAATTTATCACCAACTTCATGGAAAAAAAAAAAAAGAAAGGAAAAAAGTTTCACATAACATACTATTTGTAAGTACGTGTTAATGTCACTTGCATGGAATGGCATATACGAGTAGTGATAGAATTGAATGCCAGAGATAAGCATTGAGATGTAAATAAAGAAAATTCCCTTTTAATTAATCATCATATAGAGAAATTTAATGCCTTCTAAAATAACAAGTTTCCTAGTCGATATAATTTCTCAATATCAAAAGAACCCACCTATTTTTACAGAATTTGAAATAAGGTCAATTTTAAGAAAAAGAAACGTCACAAAAGGAAGGGAAACAAACATATACATACACAAATGGAATAAGGTTCTTTTTCATGTTAAATTTTGATAAACTGTCTTTATAGAGAAGACAATCCAACCGTCCAGTTCATCCAATTAGAGGTGTTCTCCTCCATTCCTATCTTGCACAATCTGGCAGGTTTTGTTCCCCAATCCCTTCATCATGTTTTCGGCTTGCGGTTGGGAATGCGTATGCATATAATTACACACACAATACCGATGTATGTATTTAATGTTTTTCAGAAGACAAAGAAACAGAAAAGAAAAGGAAATGATAAGAAGATATATGGTATTTTGATTTTTCTCTTTATATGTACAAGGAATATTTTTGAAATTTTTTTAAGAGAATTTCTAATTTTCTACTCTTATTTTTTTGTTTCCTTTTTTGAATTAAAAAAATATGTAAAAGTTTAAGTATTGTTCAAATGATTACATTTAAGGGAAGCTGCAATAATTTTCTTATTTTTTCTGAAATAACACGATGATTGGATTATTTAAGGGCAACGGGAAAAATCTGGCTAGTAACTATATGTAATAGCGGCTTGCCATATTTAGTGATTGCCAATCTGATCGATTGGTTGTAACCTGTGGAGGTTCCTTTAAAAAATAATAAATAATAAATAAAAAAAAGAAAGGAAAGAAAGATGAAAAGAAAGAGAAAGGAAAGAAATTTAATAATCGGAGGTTGCAATATGGAATGTGTTTCTACTAAATAGTGGAATTTCTACTTTGTTGCCCATGGCGGTAGTCGAATTACGGAAAAGAAAAAACAAGGTAAGATTATATCCTCTCCCTAAAAAAAAGTCGAATAATTATATCAAAAACCAAAAAACCAAATATATATATATATAGTCCAATTTCAAGTCTCTATTTTTGAAAAAAAAAAAAAAATCACTTCCTTTTCTAACAAACGTACTCACTTTTGGATATTTACAGGGAGAATTTGAAAAACAGTTGGGGGTATCCAAGTGGGGTAGGAGATAAATTTTGGTCATTATTTTAAGGATTGTGGCGCTTTTTTCTAAACTCTTAATGAATTGACGAATTGTCTTATACAATCTTGATTTTGATAAACTATTCATGATTTTAAGCTGTGTCAAGTATTAAAAAAAATATCAAAGTTCATTAATTCTCAAATACAAAAAAGAAATATAAAGATACCCCTAAAAAAGGAAAAAGAGATACTAAATTTAAACTTTTCTTATTTATGATTCTAATGGGTATTTGTTTACAGTTTTACATACATATTACATTTAAATGCAATGTAATTTTCATCTAAATACAAAAATTTTACGTTTAAATATCTGCTTTTCAGTAGTATCTCAAATATATTTAGGTGACGTTTGGGCAAAAAATTTCATTTTAATTTTACTCAAATACAACACAATTTTACACCAAACACAAATTTTATAACAGTGCTACGAAAACAATTACTATTTAAAACATTTTTAAAACAATCACATCAACTTCTCAACTCTATTATTTAACTCTACTTTTACCAATCACATCAACTTTTCAACTCTAAAATACTTTTCATCTAAACACACATTTCATTCAAATACAAAAACAAATACTTTTCAACCAAATACAATATTTAAAAAATAAATTTCATTCAAATACAATCAAAATATAATACGTTTACCAAACGCCCCCTTACTATTCTAAAATATTTTGAAAATAATTTTTTTTCCATTCATATCATATTTTCTTTGTATTTCACTTTTCCTATTTACTTTTACTAATCACATTAACTTTTCAACTCTAAAACATAATTCAAATGCTTTTCATCTAAACACACATCGTATTCAAATGCAAAGCAAATACTTTTCATTAAATATAAAATGCATTCAATGTATTGCGTTTAAACACAATACGAACACAATATGTTTACCAAACAACCTATAAGACATTAACTACAACAAGTATTTTACAAAATAAAATAAAATAAAATTTCATTAATTCTCAAATACTAAAAAAAAAAGGTCTAAAAAATTTATATATAAAAAAACCAAATAGCAACTTTTTTTCATCAATTGACAGACATGACACAATTTCTCCTATCTTAACCAACATAACACAAATATTGGTTTCATTATTATTTGATTTGTGTCATTTTATTCTAGTATCAAATTTTTGTATCATATTAATGTAATTGTATTTAAATATGTGTTGCACAGGTGCCCCACTAAAAAAAAAAAAAAAGATACTAAGTATTAATTTTTCTGTCAAATAATTTTCGTTTTTTATTGAGAATTATTACATCTTTTTGCATATTAATTTTTTTAATAAACTCAAGATGGATATTCAAACTTTTAATCTTATGATAAAATCAAATGTGAAATTTATGGTTATATTATATCTACTATCACATCTATTGAATTTTTTATTATACACAAAAAATTATTTTCGTTATGTAAAAGAAAGATCACGGATAATAAGAAGGTTCAACTCGTTTGTCCCTTTATTCATGTTCTCTTTCATTTCTCTCTAATAAAATCATAATAGGTCAATCAAAAGTTTTATTTTGATTACATTATTATTACATTAATAAAAAGGTTAAATTAATTACATATATCATTATATTATTAGAGTGGTATAAATTGAATCCTATATAAATATACCGGATCAATTTATCAATCTCTTAATGGGCAATTAAGAGATGCCTTTGACTTTCTATATTTGTGTTTTTAACGTTAATTTGACATTAGTAGGAGCGAGTCAACAAGGTGCTCATCCAGATATCAGACAAAGGCCACGATAAGAGATTATTCTTTGCGTGATTAATAAGATTTTTGAAGACAAACTTTTTTTATTTTTTATTTTTTGGTGGAGGATAAAAACTGTTAATTAATTAGTTAGTGGTTCCAAGCAAAAAAAAATTAGTTAGTGGATGAATTGGGATTTGGGAATGCACGTGCATGCATTTCAAATTTGTGCAACTTGTGAGAATTTTTCTTTAATTTCTGTAGAACAATTTGTGAGACAACTTTTATAGATATACGCACAGCATTTATACTAACACTTGTATACATGAATTCCATCATGGCTATATACAGCATACATAACACCAAATTAATTAACACTCACAAGTATCAACTACCTCTTACTGCTTATGCTGTCAATTCCTTTCTCACTTGCACGCACACCCATGCACCCATCTTTCTTAAGATCTATCATCTGTACAAACACTCGTAATTTTCAATCGTGCTTCTTTCTTTTAAGTTGAAAAAAGAAAGAATGAAAGAAGAATACTGACGTAAATAATTGTCACATGGCATCTCTACGTGGATATTTATAGATTTATATACACACGCATATGATAAAAATTTTGGCACTGCATATTGGAGAATAGGATAAATTTTTTGTGTTCTAATCTCAAGGTTAGAAGTAGCGTTATGATAAGATTACATTAAAAATGATATAAAAAGAGATAGATTATGACATATATATAACTTAGATTAATGCTAGCACATATCATGGAAATAGGTTATATATATATTCATCATTACTCCAGAAGAGATGTCAAATTGAGCAGAGCCTACTAGGCTAGCATGAGCATGACACGTAAAAAAGTGGTCACAACATGATTAATACATAGGCCTAATCCAATACAGTTAATTAAATGGGCAGTATTTGACGTGATTTTTGTACACGAAACACGCTAAAAACATTAGCACATTAAGGGCACGGCATGAGCATGAGCATGGGCATGATAAGTGGCACAAAGATGGTGCAACAACATATATTTTTTTATGGTATTTTAAACAACTATCACCGAAGAATTGTGGTGGTCTTTTTTAATTTTCTTATAAAGATTTCATCTATTTTGAGTTTTTTCTTGATAAGATTTTTAATAATATACTTTATTTTTGTTAAAAATCAATGTTTTGTATTGTATTCAAAATTATTTTTTCTTATTTATTTGAAATTTTTGTTATTGGCCACAGGTAATTAAGACATGAACACATTAAGAGCGTGACACATTCATAAATAAACCATAGATTGGACTTGATGCTTCAAATAAAAAACGAGTATAGCACACAATAATTATTAAATGGACCAGCACAAACACGACATAAAACACTAGTGGATTCAAAATAAATAGACTGATCCAGACTAATCAATTTGACATCTATACCAAAGATTAAGGTGTAGCTATTTGGTATCTATTGTGAAATCTAATGGCAAAACCAACTTTCTACTTTGGTGAGAGGCAGACTTTTTTTGATAAATAAACAACATGCAAATAAAAACTATGGGTAAAGATGTTAATGTGAAAGGTTTTTAGTGGAGATTTATGTAGAGATAAACTAATTTTAAATAGGGGCTTTTATGAAGATAACTAATTTTAAATGTGGGAAAAATATGAAAATATGAAAAACTTTAAAGTGATTAAAAAAATCATTGGAGAGGCGGCAACCCTCACTCGGCCCCATACAAGTCTGCTACGGTTAGAAACCTATTTCATGGTTTGAAATATTAAACAATCTATTTGGTCCAAAGTTGTGAACCATAATTTATATATTTTATTATATTATTTTCTGTCATAAAAATTTATGAACAACAAACGAGCTTTAAAGTGGGCAATAAAAAATGCAAGGCAGCTAGCTATGTTAATTTAGAAGCAATATCAACAATGATCTTGAATTTAAAATAATAATAGTAATAAAATTGTTCATTTTAACTCTCTGTCCAGCAAAAAATCGAGAATCTGGTTTTGAGAAGCTCATCGTTACTTCCTTCACGTCTCTCTCTGTCCCTTTCACGAAGTCATGAAGTGTTAGATCTGACGTCAAGTAGTTCATCTTTGTTATAGCTTTGATGGTTCTAGAAAGTGAGTTCCCATATTATCGAGATATTCTTAGTTTTTACGTTAGACCGAATTCAAAGTTTTTGCTCAATCTCCGTCATTTAATGTTCTTTGAACCCTAATTTGTCCTAGAATCTGCTTGCTTTACATATTGAGTTCTACGTTTTTGGATTTGAATGTAAGAATCTCGTATCCATCCCGGTCTTTTTGACTATGGCATACATTTTCTACCTTTGTTTTTTACCATGTATGCATGGTATCTAACTTTTTTATTTCCTTGACTGTTGACTCGCTAGAGCATATTTTATCTTATGAATTATGTTTGTCCTTTTCTTCTTTTTTTTTTTTTTTTTTTTTTTGTTAGCGTGTAAAAAGCTATATGCAGCTATACACTTTGGTACTAAAAAATATTGGAATATTTTATCATTTTCCTATGTCTTAATCTATGACATTAACAAAAAAATAAAATAAAATAAAATAACTCAGACCATATGTATATGTTTTAATTACTTTTATGTAATTCGGATAGCAAAACCAATTCCAGTTCATATGTTCTAAATTTTTAGAACACATTTGAGGTACTGTAAGCAAACAGGCTTTTGAAAATGATTAGTTTTCAAACAGAAAAAACGAAACACAAACCACACAGGGAAAAGAGTTGGTTATCCGATCGAAAAGAATTCTCCACGAACAAAAATTTTTCTTAGGGTGTGTTTGGTGGAAATGAGAGAAAATTATAAGAAGGGAGTAGTATGTCGATCACTTAAGTAAGGAAAATATGAAAAGAAAAAGAGGTCTTTTCTCTTACGAAATTTGGTAAGAGAGGTCCTTTCTTTTATGAAGTTTGGTATATTCTTTTAATGAACTCTCCAATTTAGAAGGTATTGAAATTGAGGTATTTTGAATGACTTAGGATTGCTCCGGTAATTAATCCCATCCTTTATCTTTTCTCTCCTATCAAAACAACCACAATGGTATTTTTGGTGGGAAAGAGACAAAATAGGAAGAAAGCAATGGCAAATCGCCTAGTTAAAGGAAATGGGAAAGGAAGTAGAGATTATTTTTGTCATAATGTTTGGTATGAAATCTCTTCAATAATCTTTCCAATTTAAAGGAGTCCAAAATTGAGATGTTCTGAAGGATTTAGAATCCATTCTCTAATATTTTCCTTCCTTTTTTTCTTCGTATCAAATAATCATGAATGTCAAAATTCTTTCAATTATTATCTCTCCATCACTTTCCTTTTTCCACTTTTCTATTCATCAAAACACACTCTAGATATCAACATTTTTTCACTAATTCCTCCACTCCTCTCTTTCTTTCAACTTTTCTCTCTTACCAAACAATCATAACCATCAAAATACTTTCATTTATGCTTTCACTCCTTCCACTTTTCTTTGTTGCCAGACAACTATGTCTATCAAAATATCTTCACTTATTCCTTCATTTCTATCGTTCCTTCCACTTAATTTTTCCCCTACCAAACACATGTTTAGGGCTTTTTACAGACAAAAACTTAAGATATTTTCAAAAAAGCAAAAAAAAGATTAGTGGTAGAATCAATGCACTCTATCTTCAAGATCCTAGGTCATGGTTCAATGATGTAATTCCATGTGCTCAGCTAAAAACATATCCCGAAACATGCTTGCACACATGAAGTAATAATAGGACTACAAAGCCACCGCATGGCTAAGCATTTGGAGTCAAAATTCTTTTTGACAATTTTGTGTTCAGATTATGCATGCATGCACTAAACATGTTTTTTGCATGGACTGGCCCATTTACCGATGCTGATAAAAATATAAAAGCATCAAATACATAAGCATGCATGGAACCACCCAAAACCGAAAGTAAAAGCAAACCATGGAAAATTATAATATTCAAACTTAATTAAGACTTGCTAAATAGGATAAAGGAGAGGTAATTAGCCAGAATCAGTCTCGAGAATCTCAAAATTAAACCATATCATGATCATCTTTGAATATGTTCCATCTCTACAAAATTGCATTAAATCGACGCTAATCATTGGTGAGACGGTGCGTTAAACACATCCATAATATAGTAATATTATGCAGCTAAGGTTTTAGCTCCTTTTTTTTTTTTTCCCCTCTCTGAAAAGATGATATAGAATTTACAAATATATGAATTTGGCAGTTAAAAACTTCAAAAGGAACCAACGACTAAAAATGTCATATTTGGCGGAAAGGACTTGGAGAATCATGATCTTCTAATCATTAATGCCCCCCCTTTTTTTTATAGAAGTTTGTTCTTCTTCTTCTTCTTCTTTTTTTTTTTTTTTCTAATAGAGATTTGAAATTCTTTATTTTGAATATTTATGAATAGATGAGTCAAAAAGGATGGGAGGGGAAGATATATGCGCATATGCAGTTTGCTTTACGAGACCCCTTTACAGAAAGCAAATAAGAAGAGGAACATATTCTCCTTTTGGGGAATTTGTTGCCCTTGTTAAGGGCAGTGTACCATAAAGCCCCACAAAATGGAGAACAGATTAAGGACACAAATTTCAAATCTTATTTTTTTGTAACACATGCATGACCAAAAGTATAGACGCACGCCTGTGCGGCTGGATATTAATAACTCAGAGAAAGCGTGAACATTTTTTTTTTCCTTTCTTTCTTTCTTTCTTTCATTCATTCTTTCTTTCTTTCTCTCTTTCTTTCTTTCTTTTTTTTTTTTTTTTTGGGGTAAAGTGCCCTACATGAATGCTTTAAGTACATAAATAGATAAGTTTGATTTAGCATTTGTTATTAGTTTAATCAATCCATTTCCTTGTTCCTTGCACTAGCAAAAGAATAATTTTAGAAGACCATGGGCAGGGGTGGTTCATTCGTTTTCATTTATCTCCACTTGGTTAACCTTGAGTTTATATTCTTAAAGGGAAAAAAAAAAAATGGAGTTCACACCAATCTATAGTATAAGATGGAGATTAGACATTTATGGGGAATTCTATTTAAGTTTGAATGAAAGGAATGAATGAAGGCAATTGGTCTTGTTGGCTGCTAGGGGAAGATGATAAATTCATGCTATGAGAAAGATGCTTCGGCAAAAATAACAAATCCAGAATAACCAGTTTATTGGCAATAAGCCAGTACCGACCTTTTTGCCGGTGGTAGTCTCTCGTGTTACCAATTCTAACAATCACATTACTAAAGGAAGTCCATTGTGTTGCTTGAAGTATCTAGCTGTTATTGTGTTATTGGTGGTAGTTCACCATATTACCGACAGTAGTCTACTCAGGCAAGTCTTATGAAATGCTATTGAATAAAATCAACAGCAAGGAGGCGAGGGGCATGCTATCAAGGAGGGAGATATCGCGCATGTGAGATCGAACCACATAAACCCCCACACGGGGGAGTTCCAACCGATGTTGCCCACAAAAAGGGGATTGAGTTGTGGCAAATTGAATGAGGTGAGGTCTCGCAGTGGCACCCTTGTACGGGGAAGGAAGATTTGACATCAACTAGGTTGGAAAATCAAGGGTATGTATGGTTTATGGATTGAGTTTGGAATAATTCGATATATTATTATTGAAATTAGTTGATCTAGTTATATATATTTTTTAACTATATAAAAAAGACAAAACTGAATCCAAAATTTTAAGTCCAAACTCATAAACTAAATATATTTTAAATCTTACTTGGAAGAACTAGTTCTCTCTAAAGTGACTTTACACAAATGTGCAGAGATCTATGTCGAAAGTCACATTTGTAGATCTCTAATTAGGACCATTTGACTCGTCATCGGCAACTTTCTCAATGACGATGCCATGATCACCTCGTTCTTTACTGCCCTCCAAATTCAAAAACCTTCGAGAAGATCCTATGTTGTTTTGAATGTTATTGCAACAATGATCTCAAATTCTCAATGGTGCCCGTGTGCGGTATGAAGAGAGAAGAGAAGATCGGAGAATAAACAAAACATAAAAAGTAGAAAATGACTCAAAAACTCCTTAAAATAAAAATTTCGGTTCAACCTTCAAAATATTTGAAAAACTATATGACGTTTTACTTGTAAACATTTAATTATGGCAAAAATCATTTCAAGAACCCCTCTATTTAAGCATTTACGACAATTCATCAATATAAAAAAAAAAAAAAAATCACACTCTGGACCATTGGCAAGGGCCCTTATGAAGAATCCACGAAATAGAGGAATTTCCAGCCCGGTTGAGCAACTGTGTTTGTCTCAAATCCGACTTTTTTGGGCCTAGAGTAAAGGTTTCCCATTAAAAGTATTTACACAAAATGTCTTTATTTAAACACCCCTTTTAAAAAATGAATACTATTAAACTTATTTGTAAATTTTAACAAATTTTAAATTCCACTCTCTTTTTTTTTTCCTCGTTTACCCTTTCTAATTTTTTTGATATGTTTGTCTTTTTAGACTCGGTTTTTCTTTTTACAGAAAAAAATCTTTTCTAATATTTTTTTTATATCTAGATTTATCTCTTTGTATTGAGGAAATGTTTTAATTGTTTAGAAGGTGTTTTGAAGATATATTTTGAACACTTTTTTGATTTTTTTTAATCTTATAATCATTTTTTATTATTTATATTTTCAAAAGTTTACAATAAACTTAAATTTTAAAAATCTATAACTTTAGATATACAAGTCCAAATGAGATATATATTTTTTAAATTGCATAGAATTTTGAAAGATCTATATTCTATATAATATAGAATATAGACTTTACAATATCTATAATTTTTTTTGAATAAATTTTTAAGATTTTATATTTTATTAATTTAAACATTTTTTTTCTCTAAATATATTTTTCAAAACTCACTTTTATTTAACTTTCAAAATACATTTTCAGAACCTTCTCAAACACCTACTAAGGGTGAGTTTGGCGCACTAAAAAAAAAAAACCTCCAAAACTACTTTTTTTCTATCTTATCATCACTTTTTATTATTTATATCTCCAAAACGCTACTATAAACTCTAACTTTAAAAGTCTATAACTTTATGTTTACAAGTCTAAATGAGATTTTTTTTTAATTACATAGAATTTCGAGATGAACGAAATAATATCCACATTGATATTTTTTTTCCAAAATGTTTTTTAAAATTTTACATTTTTTTTAGGATAAACAGTTTTTTCTCTAAACATATTTTCCATAACAACTTTTTTCTAACTCAAAAAAAACATCTCCAAAACCACAACCAAACTCCCCCTAAATATCAGTATAGTTGATGTATCCATTTTAAATTAGTTAGTTATTCTACGTACTTCTTTCCAATTTTAAAGGAGGAAGGTTTTTTGTTTGATTATCTCATAACACGTTATGAAGGAAGGGTTTTTCTCTTTCTTTTTTGTTTATATTCTCTAAAAACGATTTTTTTTTTTTTTTTTTGCTGGTGTGGTTTTTAAAGAGAAACAAATTTCGTAGGGTGTGTGTGTTTTTGTTTTAATCATTTCACATTCATAAGCTTGCATATATATTCTGTAATAAAACTATATAAACCGATTTAATTTACTGAATGAATTCATATCTACATAAAATTGACAAGAAATCAATTTTTAAGGACGTTAGGTAGTTGTTTGTTTCATTTTTTTTATTCAAATTTTTATTTTAAGTAAAATTGTGTTTTCCTATTCTTGTGGTTGCCATTTAATGTTAATATAAAGTGACAAGGTTAATATTATATTAACCAAGGAAAACTAATAACATAATGATGAGTTGATATTTAATAAAACGACATGGTTAATATATTTTGCAATAGATTATTTTAGAGAGCAATAAAAGGTTCAAGCTGGGTACTATATTGACTAACAAAAATTGGCAAAAATTGGCAACATAATGACTATAAGTCATGATGGTTCCATAGCCATGAAAATCCCCGCATGTTTCATTTGCTAGCACCTGCAAGTTGAATTATTACAATTGGGATTATGCCATTATAAGAAGAGGACGAGTATTATAGAATAAACATAATGACCATAAAGATGAATGATAATCAAATGTAACAAAAATTGTGTAATTGCTATATAATTACCCTAAAGACCATATCGACTATGTTAATGTTAATAGTACAAGTAATTCAATTTTATGTTATGAGTTGTCACAATATACAGGCATATTGATCACTACTGATATAATGATCATAAAAAAACCCTAAATTCAAAATACAATATTGACCATGTTATTATAATAATCTCCTTTCCATAATGTGTTTTCCTTTTCTTTTAGATTCTGCAATTTTTTGTTAATCGTTGTTGTTAATAGAGCTATTTATGCATGGAATAAATATGTCTAATAATTCATACTTCCCAAATATATTTTTCCATTATGAACGAAGTCTTGTTCAATATCTGTGGACACGGTCATTATGATATATTGTCATCTTCATAATGTCAATATTCTAACATTTGGCAAGAAACGAATCACCACCACCATATTGACTCAAAAAAAAAGCAAAGCCTAAAATAAAAATCCCTAGAATATTGACCCAACATTAAAGCTTATAAAAATTTTACAAAATTTCATGCATTCTATTGTCCCTACAAAATTAGGCAACAAAATATTTAGGATATAATTTGCAAGTGAGGTAGATGAAGACATGGACGATGAGTTCAGTGATGGATTGAGAGCTTTGTTTTATTGAGGGCACATAAGACGGTATAATTTTTTATATTAAAAACAATGGAATTAAATGGATAAAGAGTTTAATAATATTTTACGTATTTTAATCCCTATATTATAATTATAAGGTATAGCTTTTATATTTTGAAACCATTTAAATATTTGTTTTTGAACTTTATCCTAAATGTCAAAACTATGTTAAAAAAAAAAGAGGTTTTAGCCTAGAATTTATTATATATTATTTGTATTTTTTTTTACTAAAGATTAATGGGGTGTTTGGTACCACAATTTTATTCGTATTACGTTTAAACGTAATGTAATTTTATCCAAACACAAAAGTTTTACATTTAAATACAATACTTTTCAATAATGCTACGAAAACAATTATTGTTCCTTTGTTTTTTAAAAACAATTATTTATTAAGTTTTTATTTTTTTTTATTCACATCATACTTTTTCTCTCTCTAACTTTTTTTATCTATTTTTATCCATCACATCAACTTTTCAACTTTAAAATACAATTCAAATACTTTTCATCTAAATACACTTATTCAAATACAAATCAAATACTTTTCATCCAAATACAAAATGTATTCTTAAAATTGTATTCAAACGCAATAAAAACGTAATACATTTACCAAATGCCCCATAAGTTTCACCTTTAATTTTTTTTTTTGACACCATCATTTATAAAAAAAGTTATAAGCATCAATATTTTAGATGTTGATAATTACAAAATTAATGTCTTTGAAAAAAAACTTTTCAAAAAATAGCAAAAAATGTAGATAAAGAAACTATGAGGAAAAAAAAAAAGAATCAAATGTTGGTTATAATACTAAACCATAAAAGATAATCTAAGTTTAGTTGTGATTCTAAAACATAAAAACAATTTTAAGTCTGGGTATATTTATAAAAATATATATAATGGGGGTACATTAATGCTATTTACAAAATCTTTTTCAAATTCTTAAAACTTGAGCCCCTATCCATCACTAGACTGGTTGATAGTTAGTAGTTGCAGTCAAGCTGGAGAGAACAAATTGGTGAAAAATCATGTCTGAGAGGAGAAGGGTTGGAAAAAAATTGTGAAAGTGGAGGATCATTATGGGTTTATTCGATTTTAGTGTTTTTTTTTTTTTCCCTCTCTAATCTCAAAATCATGCAAATCACCTTCCCAAAAAAAATCACCCAAATCATGGGATATTAGCATTTTAAATTTTTGAAATAATTACTCCTATTTTTTAGGAAGTAATTGATCTCTTTTTTTATTTTTCATAAATTAGATGTGGGGCATGTTTGTGAACATAATATAGGTTGCTTTGAATTTTGTTCAATTTTGTAAATAAGTTTATATCTAGACATATTTTAAAACTAAGGTTATAATTTAGCCATATGTAAATGATCCTTAAGATTATCCATTGAGAAAATTGTAAAAATAACTCTTTTAGTACATATATTAATGATTGTTGTCTTTGGATTGCAATTTTTGTCCCAAAACAATTTTTTATTCGATAATAAAAAAGGATTATTTCATTATAAATGAGGCAATATTTCATAGTTATACTCTTTCCTCAAATTAAAAACAAAAAAAACCCACCTCACTCATTAACCCCTCTCCCATGTCTTGTGCATTTGAAAAGGGCCAAAAGCTCATCTCAACATTTTTGTGTGTTTACATCATAATAAAGAGAAAATTGTAAATAAAACCCTATACATAAATATATTTATGTTTTTATCCTCTCTTTGTACTTATTTGAAATTTTGTCCATTCATACATATCTAATTAAAAGTAAAAAATAAAAAATTGAAATTGAAATTATTTTAATTAGAAAAATAATTCAGAAATGTACATTTGAGTGACAATCCTACAAATCAACGGTTGGTTAATGGACTTAAGCCCAACGAGCTTTAGTTAGCCGCATCATTCGTCAGAATTAATATGTACCAGTGACACTCCAGTTTTTTTTTTCTTTTTCTCCTCCAAAAGAGTGGAGGTGTTAATTGGTTTTTATGGTAAAATTACATTCTTTTTAGTTTCAAAAAAGAAAAATCCAAGGAGAAGGCCACCAGCTAAAAAGTTATAAACAAAACAATTAGCAAACCTCTTTACTAAAAGCTTTTAGTTTTTAAACCAAATGCTTAACCATTGTGAGGAACAGCTAATTGCACTTTTAGTGAGAAACATCATTAAATCTCACTTATTCTAATGCTTATTCCAAACTGGGTAACTATAAAGAAATTTGGATTAAACTATGCTTAGTAGAAAGGATGTAGATAAAGAAGGATCGAAATAGTTTGAAGGATGGAGAGAGTGAAGGAGGAAGAGGATTATAGCAATCCTTCAATTTATTTAGGAGGCATTTGGATAAGTATTTCATTTTAACTTCATTCAAATATAATACAATTTTACACCAAACACAAATTTTGCAATAGTGTTACGAAAACAATTACTATTTAAAACATTTTTAAAACAATCACGTCAACTTTTTAATTCTACTATTTATCTCTACTTTTACCAATCACATCAACTTTTCAACTCTAAAATACTTTTCATCCAAACACACATTTCATTCAAATACAAAACAAATACTTTTCAACCAAATACAACATTCAAAAAACAAATTTCATTCAAATACAATCAAAATGCAATGCGTTTACCAAACGCCCCCTTAATAAAAGAGATAAAAGAGTTGAAATGATAAATGATAGATATTTATATAATTACTTTATTATTCATTTACTGATTGATTATAATTTATTTTTTAAGGGCAAAATAATTTTTAAAATTTATTTTCTATGGATTTAGTGAATTATAGAAGTATCAATTTTTATTGGCCCGAATCATCTCTCCGACTCTCCTTTCTCCCTCTTCTCCTCCTTTCAAGTTTCAACCAACCAAAGAGACACAGCATCTCCTCCATGTTTTTCCTTCCACCCATCTCCTTCCCTCCATCTCCCCCTCTAACCAAACGGCCAAACGGACTGATTTAGTACAAAGAAAAAGTGAAATGTAAAATAAATAAAAAAAAGCAGGGGTTACTAGATGGATTTTAAGACCTATGGTTCCTATTTTTTCTGTTTGAAGAATTAAGGTAGGAAATGAATTGGGTGAGCAATGACAGAGCAAAAACTATCTCTAGGGGCTTGAATTCTATAAACATTTTGAACTTTTTTTTTGCCCCTAAATGAAATAGATATGTTATAAAAATATTTTATTGAAAAAAATAAGGAGACAAAATATCAGAGAAATTATGAATATATATACATACATATGTTAAAAAAAAAAAAAAAAAAAGCTATTTGTTATACAGCACTTGGCCCTGTTGGCTTTACAATACACCATTTGTTCTCTTTGTCGATTAGAGTGCAATATACTGATATTCTTTATATTTTTTTAAAAATTACAGAAGTATTTTTCAAATCAAAATTAACAATGTCAACCATCTCTATCCTTTAAACAAAATTATAAAGACTTAGTTAATCGTAAGTTTGACCGTTTGATCGTTAATTATGCTCAAAATATCAAAAATACCCCTTATTCCATGAAAAAGTATTTAGTTATATATATAAAAATATAAAATAATATTTTTACCCTTATTTAACACTAAAATAATATTTTAATTGTTTTTAAACATTTTAATCATAACTCACACTATAATAAAAATGGTTAATTATTTTTATTTTTTATTTTTTATTTTTTGGAAAATCTCTTTTCAATTTTAATAAACAATATATCTTGTTATTAAAAAGCATATATAATTATAACAAAAATATAAAAATAAAGTTATTATTTAAAACAAAATATTACCGTAGTAAATAACCTTTAACATAATTTTAAAAATATATTTATAATTAATAACAAAATACTACTTAATCATTTGTATTGATTAATAAAAAGGAGGTATTATTTTTTTATAAATTATTTTTCCTTTTTAAATAAGTTAAAATAAATAAAGTAAATTAAAAATAAAAAATAAATGAATGATCATGATTTAATATAATAAGATTAATAATTGAGATTTATTGAGAGCATTTTAGTTATTTCAAATTTAAATTGAACATGGTTAAGGAAATGAGATCTTAGTGTTATTAGTTTTGATCAAGAATGTGTTTCTATAATTTTGGAAAAAAACAAAGGGAGTATAAATGTAGTTCGCTCTTATTATCTATGTACTAAAACCAATCATTTATGTGGCGGCCCGCCCTGCTGTAGAGGCTCTACAGTGCTATTACAGTCAACTCTGTAGTTAACCGCAATAGTCTGCAGGCCTCTAGGGTCGCCGGCAATCATGCTGAACTGAAAACTTGCTTGCTAATTTTACGAAATAAATTTTTTTTTTCTTTATAACCATAAATTCATAAACTGTTCGAGAATGTGATAAGGAAATCATGTTAACAAAATAACATGCACATGATCATGATTCCCCTATCACATAATCTTAACTTGAAACTTGTTCTTTTTGAAATTACATTTCAAAACTATACAGCGGAAGAATTAAAGGTGACCACAATCCCTCGCCCAATCTTCCCCGGCATGCATCTACCATGTTCGTCGTCCACCATATACTACTGGTGAACAGGTCTCTTACCTGCAACATGTGAACAAACTGATGAGCTATGAGCTCAGTAAGTTCAAACATAAAAACATGAAACTAACATGCTGTACTGCTGTGCTCATGCATGAAACTGGACTCTGTAAACATGCTCTTGGCTGAAAGGTTAGTCTTACGACATTATCTGTTATTAAGTTCTAGTTTTGGGCCCCTGATTGGTCGTACCGACATGTTAGCGCAACTGGGAGCAGTACTTTAGTGCTGACCTCCTTAGTCTTAACTGATGCTAAACATGAAAACCTCCCTGTGGGTCGAGAGGCCGATACGCCAATAACTGGTTTAATTACCTTCTTGGTGGTGTTCCAACTGGGTAGCATACTAATTGCCCCCACAGTCGGAACCTGTTACATGAATTACTGGGGTGTGAATTTTATTAACACACTAAGGTGCCTTGTGCACCTACCTGTTTTCGTGTTCTGGTACTGTCTGACATGTGTACTGAAACATGCAACTCTACATGCATGACATGAACTGATATGAACTGACCTGTGCTGACATGAGACTGACATGAATATCGTGATGTAGACAATCAATGTCTAACAAACACGTCATACAATATACATAACATCATAATTTAACAAGCTTGTCCACGTTGCAGTCAGGATAATGCTTGAACTTACAGAAAATCCGCTAGCGTGCGCTTCTGCTGTTCTGGGACTACTAATTCGGGGTCTCTGGCTTGAGCTCCTATAAAAGAAATAATCACTGGTTATTTCCAATACTCATCTTATACTGGAAATATAGCCAAACATGAAATTTTTCATTTCCAGACTTTTTTTTTTTTTACTCTCTGGCTTCGAATACGCCCTCCTACACGGGCGTGTCTCTGGCCGTGTACCTCTCTGGACTTACATGCCTGGCCGTGTAATTCGTGGAACATGGCCGTGTATACTTACACGGGTGAATACACGGCCGTGTACTCCTCTGGACTCTTACACGGTTACTTACACAGCCATGTTTCTGGCCGTGTTTTCCTGCTATCTAACATGGTCTGCTATACGCCTTCCCTTGACCGTGTGCCCCTTGACCGTGTACCCCTTGACACGGCCAGATACGCGGCCGTGTTCTTGGCCGTGTACCTCTCGGGTCTGATTTTTCTTGCAACACGGTCGTGCATATGGGCATGTTCGGGGCCGTGTACTGAACACGCCCTTGTACACGCCCGTGTTCATACCAGAATCAAGATTCTAGGTCCGAACTGTTCTGCTCTGATTTTCTAAGGCTTTTATGGCCTTTGTTCTACTTCTTACACTTGAAATCAATCTCCATAAGTTCGTTTCAAAGTATCTACTACATTTCTACTATCACAAATCCATGATTTCATAAGCAAAAATTCCACATTTTGCTCATTTACAACTCTTGACTCAACTTTAGAAAAATCTGCACTTTTGTGAAGAAATTTCACTAAACTTGGTTTTCTAAACCATCAACTCATGGATTTGTGTTTGAAAACATCTAGACTCGAACCATGTTTCGATTTTAACCAAAAACCTCAACATGATTCACTCACATTCTCTTTTTTTTTTTTTCACTTAAAACCCTAGATTTTCCCCCAAGAAAAACGTGAGGAACGAGGGTTTACCTTGCTTGAATCTTGTGAGTTTCTTGCTACTGATTCGTGACCGAAACTCGATCGATCTGCTGCTTGAACTAGAAAATCCAAACTTTCCTTAGATTTCCTTTTTCTTCCCTCTCTTTCTCTCGGTTTCTCCCTTTCTCTTCCTCTTTCTCTTTCTTTCTCTTTCTCTTTTTTTTCCTTCTCGTCTGCTGCTTCTTTGCAGAATACACCAAGTGAATTAATTCACTTTGGGGAGGGGCTGTGCTCTTCCTTACGTGCCTCACTCTCTCACATTCTTTTATTATTATTATTATTTTTTTAGAAAATGTAAGGGCTTGTTTGGCTACTTCTAGCCATTGATCAATGTGACTCACTTATGTGCCATTGATCTCTTAGTATGTATTTTTCCACATACTTTTCTATTAGTTTTAAAACATCATAAATTGAATTAATGTTTAGCTTTTAAACTATATTCATTAATTCATTGTCAAATTTTGATTAAAACTCAATTAATCAAAAATTCCTCTGCTCTTTATTCTGTAACATGTCTCACTATAAATGTACATTTATTTACATATTTTGTACAAAATTTCTGAGAATGTAGATTTCTCGGTTATCACAATTTATGTCATATTTTAGATCTCCATTCTCAATGGAACATAGTTAACAGTAATTTTATACTTGACTTCATTAAAAAATGTAGAATTCGAATCGTTCCACTTACAATTAAAGAAAATCATTTTCACGTATTCATGTTGTAGAAATAACACATTTAGCAAAAGAAAAAAATTATAAATATATATATTGTAGAAAGAACATAGCCATATAAAATTAATAAAGAAAATACAAAATTACAAACAATACATCTTAATGAGGACTTCTACAGTGAGATAAGGTTTTTTATCCCTACATCTGACTCTATTAAAAGGTGTCAAGTTTAAATCGTTTTACTTTCAAATTTCAAAAAAAAAAAAAAAACTCCTTCCACGTATTTATATGCAAAAAAAAGCACATTAAGCAAAAGAAAATGTATATATATAAATATATATATATATTGCAGAAAGAACACAACCATAAAAAAATAATAAAGAGAATACAAAATCATGAACAATACATCCTAATGCGAACTTCTGTAATGGAGTAAGGTTTTATCCTCCATTGATAAAGTAATATCCAATGATCTTCATTTAATTTAAGTGGAGATTGATATATTCTCTATGCCTTCATATTTAAATATAAATAATTCAAATATTAAAATAAAAAAACTTAAGCCAAAAAATTATACATATAATTCAAATATTAAAAAATTCAAATATTGGTGGATGATCGTACAAGCATATATATATATATACACACCAGTTAAAGTGAAAATTTTATCTCATCATAAATACTTCTCTTGATTCTTCTTTTTTAAATCCGATTTCGAGACTTTGAATACATATAACAAAAGCTCAAATGAACAATCGCTCTACCATGCACATTGGCTTATAAAAGTGTTTTCGATGTCACTCAATCTAGGCCATACTTTTTAAAGAGTTACGAGACTTTTGGTAAATATATTGCATTCGTATTACATCAAACGCAATGTATTGAATGTATTTTGTATTTGGATGAAAAATATTTGAATTGTGTTTTAGAGTTGAAAAGTTGATGTGATTGGTAAAAGTAAATAGAAAAAGTGAGATGGAGAGAGAATATGATGTGAATGGGAAAAAAAAATTATTTTCAAAATATTTTAAAATAATAAATGTATTTGAGACACTGTTAAAAAATATTATATTTGAACGTAAAATTTTTGCGTTTGGATAAAAATTACATTGCATTTAAATACAATATGAATGCAAAACTGTAAACAAACGTCCCATTAATTTGGTCATAAATAAATCTTTAATATTTTATGAGTGCAGCACATTATATTAAAGGCTTGTGTAAAGAGGTTTTGGAGATATATTTTGAAGGTCAGATAAAAATGAGTTTTGAAAAATATGCTTAGGAAAAATAACTATTTAGAGTAAAAAAATATAAAATCTTAAAAATTTATTTGGAAAAAAAATCATTAATATGGATTTTATTTTATTACTTTTAAAATTCTATGTAATTTCAAGAAAAAATCTCATTTAAATTTGTATAAATAAAATTATAGATTTTTAAAATTTAAATTTAACGTATAATTTTAAATATAAATAGTAAAAAGTGATTTTATCAAGGAGAATTGATAAAAAAAAAATGATTCTGATGTGGTTAGAAATATAAAAATATATTTGAAATGTGTTTCCAAAATGCCTCAAACACCCTTTAAAACTTATTCTAACCACTCACAACCCCACAATGTTTGTGCGTGTTAGTATAGTCTAATTTATGCATGACAGATTCAAAAATTATTATTATTATTATTATTGCAGGTGAAGTGTAAATTAACCAAAAAAAGTTATAAAATTAAGCAATGTAAAACTATTTTGTCATTATTTATATATTTTTGTCATAGATTTTTTTTCTTAAATACGAATTAAAATTCATTATATTGAAATAGTAAATCAATATAATAGTATGGTTAATTTTTTTTATTTAGGATATTATGTTTGAAATATGAATACTTTTAAATCAAAAATTAATATTAAATTAAAAGTATATAAAAAAATTTATGTAAATGTTAGTTACAGATATAAATTGTAGTAATTTCATGTTGATTCCATCAAAAGTTTAGAAGTTGGAATCTTTTCACTTTATTTAAAAAAAATGTAAATGTAATAATTAAAAAAAATCAAAAGGACAAATTAAAATATTAAATTTAAAAAGATTAAAAGAAAATTTTCAAAAACTAAGGAACGCAGTCTGCATATGACCTTGAGGCCTCACCTCCCTCCGCCTTGGGGATGGTACATCATATGTTGAATGTGGTATGTGGGTGTATGGGAGCTTTTGGAAGCAACATTTTCAAAAAAAATTTTAATCTTTTTTTTTATCAATTTAAAATTACTTTAATTATTACATTTTTAAATATCTTTAGTGAACTAAACATAAATCCATAATTTTGTCATATTAAATTCAAATAAAAGAGTTTTTTTAATTATATAAAATTTTAGTATAAATAAAACAGATTTATATTAATATTTTTTTTAAAATTATTTTAAAATTTTATATTTTTTTTACTCCAAACAATTTTTTTAAATCAAATACATATTTTTAAAACTCCATCTTATCTCTAATTAAAAATATTTGTTAAAATGTACTCAATTTAAGTTGAATGTTGGTGTTTCCCTACCTTCTTTTTTGATCCTTTTAATAATACCAGTGTATTTACATTTTTTCTTTCAAGTTGTACTATATATATATTTTTTCATAAACTCTTTGTGATAACCAAGAAATTTATATTCTCGGAAAATTTTGTACAAAATATGTAAATAAATGTACATTTACAGTGAGACATGTTATAGAATATAGAGCAGATGAAAATTTTGATTAACTGAGTTTTAATCAAAATTTGACAATGAATTAATGAAAATAGTTAAAAGCTAAGCATTAATTCAAATTATGATGTTTTAAAATTAATAGAAAAGTATGTGGAAAATACATATTAAGAGATCAATGGCACACAAGTGAGCCACATTGATCAATGGCCAATATTAGCCAAACAAGCCCTTACAAAATTCTTAAAGAAAATTTAAAAGAAAATGTGAGAGGAAGAGAGACACGTGGAGGGCTTAAGTTAATTCAAGTGAATTAATTCACTTGGTTCCACGGTAAAGAGAAGCAGCGGAAAAAGAAAGAGAAAGAGAAAGAGAAAGAGAAAGAGAGAAACTGAGAAATAAAGAGAGAAGAAAGGGAAATCCAAGAAAAGTTCTGATTTTTCTCTTGTTTCAGCAGCAGATTGATCGAGTTTCGGTCAAGAATCAGCAGCAAGAAGCTCTCAAAATTCAAAGTAAGGTAAACCCTCGTTTTCTCACGTTTTTCTTGGGGGAAAATCTGGGGTTTTGAGAGGAAAAAGGGAATATGAGTAAATCGTGTTGAGATTTTCGGTTAAAATCGAAACATGGTTCAAGTCTAGATGTTTTTAAACACGAATCCATGAGTTGATGGTTTAGAAAACTAAGTTTAATGAGTTTTCGTCAAGAAAGTTCTGAGTTTTTTTAAAAGTTGAGTCAAGAGATTTTTATAAGCAAAATGTGAAATTTTGCTTATGAAACCATGGATTTGTGATAGTAGAAATGTAGTAGATACCTTGAAATGATCTTATGAAGATCGATTTCAAGTGTAAGAAGTATAATAAAAGCCATAAAAGCCTTAGAAAATTAGAGCAGAGTAGTTCGGATCCAGAATCTTGATTCTGGTATGAACACGGGCATGTACAATGGCGTGTTCAGAACACGGCCCCGAACATGCCCACATGCACGACCGTGTTGTAAGAAAATTCAGACCCGAAAGGTACACGGCCAAGAACATGGCCGTGTATTGGGCCATGTCAAGGGGTACACGATCAAGGGAAGGGCGTGTAGCAGACCATGTTAGACAGCAGGGAAACACGGCCATGTAAGTAACCGTGTAAGAGTCCAGAGGAGTACACGGCCGTGTATCCACCCGTGTAAGTATACACGGCCATGTTCCACAAAGCACGCGGCCAGGCACGTAAGTCCAGAGAGGTACACGGCTAGAGACACGGCCGTGTAGGAGGGCGTCTCCGAAGCCAAAGAGGAAAAAAAAAAAAAAAAAGAGTCTAGAAATAGAAATTTCATGTTTTGCCATGTTTCCAGTATAAGATGAATAATGGAAATAATCAGTGATTATTTCTTTTATAGGAGTCCAAGCCAGAGACCCCGATACAGCAGTCCCGGAGCAGCAGAGGCTTACGCTCGCAGATTTTCTGTAAGTTCAAGCATTGTCCTGACTGCAACATGGACAATCTTGTTATGTTTAAGATATGATGTATATTGTTTGACGTGTATGTTAGACATTAATTGTCTACATCACAATATTCATGTCAGTTTTATGTCAGTTCATGTCATGCATGTAGAATTTCATATTTCAGTACACATGTCAGACAGGTACCAAAGAACACGAAAACAGATAGGTGCACAAGGCATCCTAGTGTGTTAATATAACTCACACCCCATTAATTCATATAACAGGTTCCGACTGTAGGGGCAATCAGTATGCTACCCAGTTGGAACACCAGCAAGATGGTAATTAAACCAGTTATTGGCGTATCAGCCTCTCGATCCATGGGGAGGTTTTCATGTTTAGCTTCAGTTAAGACTGATGAGGTCAGCACTAAAGTACCGCTCCCAGTTGCGCTAACATGTTGGTACGACCAATCAGGAGCCCAAAACCAGAACTAAAATATCAGATAATGTCCTAAAACTAATCTTTCAGCTATGAGCATGTTTTACAGAGTCCAGTTTCATGCATGAGCACAGCAGTATAGCATGTCATGTTTTTATGTTTGAACTTACTAAGCCCATAGTTCATCAGTTTGTTCACATGTTGCAGGTGAGAGACCTGTTCACCAGTAGTATATGGTGGATGACGAACAGGGTAGATGCATACCAGCGACGATTGGGCGAGGGATTGTGGTCACCTTTAATCTTCCGCTGTACAGTTTTGAAATATAATTTCAAAAAGAACAAGTTTTCAAGTTAAGATTATATGATAGGGGAATCATGATTCATATGCATGTTATTTTGTTAACATGATTTCCTTATCACATTTTCGAACAGCTTATGATATTAAGAAAAAAAAATTTATTCTGCAAAATTAGAAAGCAAGTTTTCAGTTCAGCATGATTGCTGGCGATCCTAGAAGCTTGCAGACTATTGCGGTTAACTACAGAGTTGACTGTAATAGCACTGTAGGGCCTCAACAGCAGGACGGGCTGCCACACTCTTATTTTAAGTTAATTTATATATTTATAAACATATAAGAAAGGAGAATAAAACTCCTATTCACCCAATTTTTGTTCAAAATGGTCCATTTTGGATGAATTTTTTTTATTTTTTTATTTGTAGTTTTCTCTTTCTTTTCTTTCGGCCCATTTTTTATTTTTTTTTCTTTTTAGTCTTTTTAATTTTTTTTCCCTACAATTTTTTTCTTTGAGCCCAATTTTTTAATTTTTCTCATTTTAGTCCATTGATTTTTTCTTTTGTCCCATATATTTATTATTTTATTTTAGTCTTTTATGTAATAGTCCTTTTTTTGACATTTTAGTCCTTTTATCTTTTTGTTTTGTTTTTTTAATTTTCAGGTGCTTGTTAATTTTTTCTGGTGTTTTTTTGTTTTATGTATTTCGTTTACTTATTGTTTCAATTTTCTCTTATTTAGATAAACCTTTTCAAATAAATCCAACGTGTGCACACCACATGTTTTTAACTTGTACATCATAAAATGTGAATAACATAGTTGAAATTCGGCTCGCTTGGTTTGTCCCTTTTCGTCATTTCACTACAAAACATCAAACAAGTTCACCATGCTCATGTTGCGTAGCATTCCTTCATTTACTGCGATCCAAATTTTAAACTCTCTCTCGTTTTAACCGAACCCTTCCTCTTCAACTATTCATTACGAAAAATAGAAATTAGAAATACAAATACAAACAAACAAACAAAAATGCAAAAAAAAAAAAAAAAAAAAAGAAAAAAAAGAAAAAAAAGAAAAAAGGGGAATTTTCAATCCACGCACGTGCCTTGCACATGCGTTAGCTACCCAGCGCTAGGGGGGGGGAACTCTCGGCTTCATTATCCACAAATCTGATCGTTGTTTGTGATTTGATCGAACGGTCCACACCTCACAGAGAGTTTCAGAAGTAGGTAGAGGAGAGGTGTGTAGCCTCACGTACTCTCTTCGCCCTAAAAGCTGTGTGTGTGTGTCTGGTCTGTGTCTGTCTGCTGCTCCTCGTTTCTTCCTTCCAAGTTCTCCTCTTTCTCTCTCTTCTCAGATCTGTTGTTTCTCTCTCCTCTCCCATTTCTGGTAATTTCTCTCTCCTTCAACCTCAATCCCCCTCTAGATTCTCTTTCTCTCTCTACTTTTTTCACCACATCTATACACACACACACACACATATATAAACAAATTTCAGATTTTGCTGGCGGCTATTTATCAATTTTCTTTCTTAGGGTTCGGGTTCGATCCAAGCATATATTTTTTTCAAGGTATGTTCTCTATTTCCCTGTCTTCCTGATCTATCGGAAATTTCTGTAATTTAGGTCAAAGTTTTCTGTCTTGCTTTTTTTTTACCCCCCTTCATGAAATCTAGTTTTGGAGTGTTCCCAAGATCTGTCCTGTGGTGGATTTGTGCAAGTCGATGTTAATTATTTTTATTTTATTTTATTTTATTTTATTTTGTTGTTGTTCGTTTCTTTTTCAGTTTCGAGTTTTTCTTGTTTGCTCTGGAGTTTTGAGTTGGTATGTATTGTTGTTTAGAGTTTACTACCGTGTTTAACTAGGAGTGTTGCTAATTTTGTTCTTGAGAATGTGTTTGGCGGCCGCCTTTGAGGTGAGGGTAAGTTAGGTTTTTTTGGTTTTGAACTGGGAGGCACTTCTTTAAGAAAAGGGAAAAAGAAAAAATGGATTTTCTGTTGCCTGTTGGTAATTATCATATGTATGTATGGACTCAAATCTTTTAAAAGTTGAACTTTGTGTTTCAATTTTGTAAGTTCAATGTTGGGATTATTTTGGCTTTTTGTTAGTTCTGTTTAAATTGGATAGATGTTGTTTTTGTTGTTCGTATAATAGTATTTGCATTGATCATTAGTGGAATTTTTGTGTCGTTTGGTGCATCACTGATGTTGCCAATCAGTGAATTGATATGATTTTGTCGTCTACGTGGCAGCTCTTCTTTAGATTGGATTGGCGCCTCTCTTTCCTTCTCTTGAAAAATTGAAACAATCCATTGAGATTTTAGGAGAACCGCAATGGTAGCGGGTGCACAGCAACAGTCACAACCACAACAACAGCAACCGCCAATTTCTGCTGAGGAGGAGGCTTTGAAGAGAAATACTGATTGCGTTTACTTTCTTGCTTCGCCACTCACATGCAAAAAGGTATGTTGTCTTTCATAATGTAAGTTTAGCTGAAAGTACTAATTGTATAGATAGCAACATTTTAGTATTTCCATGTTGTGGATGTTGGTATTTATTTTGAAATAAAGTTTGGCCGTTTAGTCTTGTCATTGCAGAGTCCTATGTATATGCCAAATTGGTGGTGGTTAGATTACAATATTAAAAGCAGTTCCTAATTTATCCTTTATAATAGGGAAGTGAATGTGAGTATCGCCACAGCGAATATGCTCGGGTCAATCCCAGGGACTGCTGGTATTGGTTGAATGGCAATTGTTTGAATCCAAAATGTGCATTCCGACATCCGGTAAGTTTGTTCCCCTATTTTGGTTGAACATGTCTTTTTTCACATCATAATTTTGTGAGAGATTAAAAATTGACCATAGTTTTATACATGAAATATGTATATGTTGCGTGAAACTGTTTTTGACCTTTAATTTTCTTTTTACAGCCTCTTGATGGTCTGTTAGGAACCCAAGCAGCACCTGCAGTGGGATCTGCTGTGCCCTTGTCACAGGCTACGTCACAGCCTGCAGCAGCACCTGTTGCACCTGCTACTAACAACTCTAGTAAACAGGCTGTCCCCTGCATATTCTTCCAAAAAGGGTTTTGCTTAAAAGGTGATAGATGCGCCTTCTCGCATGGACCAAACCCCACGACCAGTATTAAAGTCTCGCAGGCTTCAGCAGCAACACACAGTGCCGAGCCATCAAATGTTAAGAAAGCTTTTGGCGGCCTTCAGAAGTATGCCCAAGAGCAAAAGATTCTGCAGGCAAGCATCTCAAAGGCAGTTGGAGTAGCTCCTGAAGCTAATCCTGCTCCAAAAGTTGAAACTGCTCCGCCAGGGAATGGAGTTAACATTGAGAGGAGCACACTCTCAAGCAAGTCATTTGACGATGAGGCTATCAGATCCAAGCTGGGGAGTGCTCCTGCTATAAATGGAATTCCAACTGCTAGGTTGAATCGTTTGCACCAAGTTAATGTTTCAGAAGATCTTGGCTTTCAGAATGGCAAGGATGCTGATGAGTTTCTGAGGGAGTCCTCCCCTGGCTTTGATGTTCTGGTGGATGATGAGCTCAGGGATCCTGAGTACTTTCATGGCGAAGACCAATATGGCAGAGCAAGAGGTCATGATGGAAGAAACTTGAGTTCTGCTGATGAATATGACATGGATCAGTCTGCTGGTTATGGTTCAGCAGGTGATGTTGATCGAGAACGGTTTCGCGATCCACGTGGCTATGACTCTTATGATCACTTGCAAGGGCAGTATGCGTGGGATCAGCACAGGGCTTCGTCCGAGAGAATGGTAGGTGGGCCTGCACATTTTGATGGAAGGGGATATCGTAAATCTCATAGTCCAGATAACATTAATGAGTCTGATCTAAGGCATCGGTTATCTAAGCAGAGAAGAGTAAATGGTTTGAGATCTGTAATCAGTCATGATTATGCGCATGACAATCATGTTGATGACCGAAACTACAGGGGTTCTTCTCGAAGAGATCCACACCAAAAGTCGCAACATGAGGGCTTTCTTAGTAGTCGACTCCGAGGTAGAATAAAGCTTCCAGGAGGACCTTCTGTCAATGATGGAGATTTATGTAATGACAAGGAATTTGACGGTGGGAGGAGTCGTGGCAGATTATCACCAAGCAGGCCTCAAATCTCCAGTCACCAAGGAAGGTTTCGAGACAGACTAAAAGGCAGAGCGCAGGAAGACTACAATAATGAGGGAAGAAGTTTCAGGGGTTTGCAGACAGGTAGAGAAGCTATGGATGATGAAAGTAATGATTTTGCTCGCCCAAAAAGTTTGTCTGAACTGAAAGCAGAAAATAAGGATCAATCACCCCTTGGAAAGCGGAAAAGTATGAGGACGGAGGTTTCTCAACAATCTGAAGGTGGTGGTCTTTCATTTGAAGGACCGAAGCCTCTGAGTGAGATTCTGAAGAGGAAGAGAGGAGCTGAAGCAGCCAGTTTGGGGAGTGTTAAACCTGTCGGCGAAACACAGGACAGTTCATCAGCTCTTGCCAAGGCAGAAGGAAATAACAGTGTGTTTGGCAACAAAGATGAATCCAAGTCTGTAACCACTGATTTAGTTGGGACAGAAAATGAAAAGTTAGAGGGTCCTTATGGGCTCTCTTCTCAAGCACCCGATGCCAATGATCTAGAGGTTGAAGACGGAATGATTTATGATGAAGCGGTTGATGATCAGGAGCTTGAAGCCGAAGATCAGACACATGGGGAATACGATTATGAACGAGGTGAGGAGGGAGAATATGATGGGGAGAATGTGGAGGGCGAAGAGGAATACTTGGAAGATGAAGATGGCGATGATGACTTTGCTAAGAAGATCGGTGTGGTGTTCTCATGAAGGAGGAAATAATTCCATAGAGATGACTTATTGCTAGATCCATGGTCGTTTTGTGTGGAAATTCAATTAGAACTGGCTCTTTAATCAAAAACAGCATGGTTGCCATGGATTTTCTTTTGTAGAAGTAGAGATATCAAGGTGTTTTTTTTTCAATTACCTTCCTTGTTCCTAGTAAAAACATTTTCATTGTATTTAAAGTCTTAATTGAACGGGGATTTTGATTATGGTCGAGGAATTTTGTTGTGCCCTCCTGTAAAAGTTGAATGACAAGTGCACCGTTGTAACAGTAGAAAGTCAATAAGAAGATAGTTATTTACTGTTCTGTTGTTTTCAATAGGGGTGAACAAAAAATCTGAAAACCCAAATAACCCATCCAACCCACCTAAGGAAAACCCGACAGGTTGGGTCTACGTCAGACCCAAAAAAAAGTTGGGTTGACCCACCCAACCCAATGTCAAATTGGGTTGGTTCGGGTTGGAATTCTAAAACCCGATCAAAACCCAACCCACCCAATGAATGTTTTTTTTTTTTTTTTTTATATTTAGAAAAAATATAATGATTAACTTAAGTCAATTTTGTTGATCTGACTGTCATTTCTCATTTATGCCTTCCTCTAAAGCCAAAGTTCGTGCCTTGCTCTTGCCAAACCCGATGTCCCACCAACCTCCTCCAATCATTCCTTTTTTCGACCATCGACTGTCACCCCTCGACGTATTCATTTTTGTCTCTCCAAGCCCATGTTCGTCTTGTGCTTTGCCCTTGCTCAATCCTAGCCGCCACTTGCCACTAGTCTCCCCTGATCCTCCCTTCTGTTAGGATTTAGGAACAAGATTTCAAGTTTATTTCAATTTGCCTGACTTTAGTTCTTGTTACTACACACATTGGAGTTAGAGATTATTCTTTTGAAATAGATTTGATTGTTTGTGGTTGATGTTTCTTAGTATTCATTAAAAGCATGTTTTAATTAGTTCTTATTGTCTTTATATAACTTCTTTATTTGAATATTTGAGCTTGTATTTTGATTTGTGATTAAATTTTTAAGTTATATTTTATTATTTTGTTTTTATAAATTACCGAACCCGACGAACCTGAAAAACCCGCCAAACCCACCCAAACTTTAATTGGGTGGGTCGATTTTGTATATTAGGTTAATTGGGTCGGTGAAAAAGTTTTTCAACCCACCCAATCTTCATTGGGTGGGTTGAAAAATACCAAAAATCCACCCAACCCACCCGACGAACACTCCTAGTTTTCAACTTCTCAGTCTTACTTGTTTATATTTTTTCACATCTCAATTGAAAAACGAACCATTTTTATGGTGCATGAATTATCCCGCATCATTAGCAACAACGTAGAAATATGACACAAATCATAAAAGGGGGGGAAGGAAACAACGATGGCTGACAACCAAGAAAAAAAATTGACAGAAACTCGGAAAACGACATAAAATTAAAAATACAGGTGGCGTTTGGTATTATTTTTGAAATGTTTTCTGCTTTCAAAAAAATTGAAAATGAGAATATTTTGAAAACTGTGTTAAGATCATTTCTGAAACTGTGTTTGGTTATATTTTTTGAGTGTATATTTTGAAAAATATAAAATGAAACTTTATTTGGTTATATTTTTTCAAAACTCATTTCATTTTCAAAAAACTCAAAAAACATAATATTTTTTGGAAATGAAAACAAAAAGTGAAAACAACTTTTTTTCGTTTTCAAAAAACCCAAAAAAACAACATAGTTAAAAACGGTGTTTTCGAAACGGTTTTATAAACGTTAAATAAACAAATGTTATTTTGAAACCGTTTTCATTTTCTGTGTTTTTGAAAATGAAAAATCATTCTCAAGGACAAAAACAAGCCTCCACAAAATTTGTTTCTTCAGAGTCTCCCATTATTTTCGTATGCCTTAGAAACGACAACAATTACAAAAAAAAACAAAAGGATAAGAAACGACAAGCATGGAATAAGGACATAATTAGCTAAAAGGAAAAACCTAAACGAAAAACGACATTTCAAAAAGCAAAAAACGAAAGCTACGTTAACGTTTATAATGGCATCAACCTGTAAACCAACAGATTAAAATTTAGAAGGACGACACAAACTAAAAACGACAATAAAATGGAACATCACAGAAACCTTAAAACGACTACAAACTCGAATGACATTGAAAAACAGTAATTTAAAACAGAAACAAAAACAAAAAACTGACAACCTTTAAAAGATCAAAACCACACCTGATCCCATCACCAGATTTTGAGTTCCCTCAAATTCAAAAAATAAAAAATAAAAAATAAAAAAGTGAAAACGACAGAGTTTTTTAAAACAACAAAAGATACAACCTAAAAAGCTTAACACATGGAAAACGGAAGCTACATAAAACGACAACAAATTTAATGAGAGGACCTGAAAAACGAGAAGACGAAAAAAAAACGACATCAGCCTTTAGAACGATGATGAATTTAAGACGACGAAAAGTGTTTAAGATTGCAAAGGAAACGACAATTAAATGGAAAAAAATGAACTTTTACAAACGACCAAAAAATGACTATGCAAACTAAATAATAGTTTTTTATTTTATTTTTAATAAAGACAATAAATAGTATATTGATAATTGTGTGTGCGTGTTTTTTCTTATTAAATATTTTTAGATGACATTCTATTTGTGTAAATAGTAAAAAAAAAATTTTTAAAAAATAAAGCAATCAAACAAAGAGTTTCTATCTCAACCACGTCTTGAAATGTCTAATCCCAATAATTTCTTTAGAAAAAAATCCATATATAAAAATGTTTGTTTTTCTTAAAACTGAGTAGTCTTTGTGCCCATTTTTCATAGGTACATATCATCTTAGCTCATTTTCATTTTCATTCTCAATTTTCATATTTTAATTTTAAATTATATGCAGCAACTGTTTCTTTCTTTCCTGTTTTTTTTTTTCTTTTTTAGGTATACTTCGTACTTAAAGGTTAAAAAAAAAAATGAGAGGACGTTAATGACATTGACAAAATAATTAAAAAAATATCTAAAAAAAAAAGATAAAAGCAATAAAAAAAAATTTGTGATTTAGCGATTCTAATCCCCAAGTAGATACTTTTACATTGTATTTACTAGTTAGGACCATATCACACACACAAAATAAAGAAATAAATAAATAACTTTTGTTTGATAAATAAAAAATTCCAATATACCCAAGCCTTGCTATCACCCAGTAGCTGTGCGGCACGTGTTCGCTGCTCCACGTGGAGATCCCTAACATGAAGACCTAGACTTACTACAGTAGACATCACTGTAACGTGATCAGACTCGGGGCATTCGAACATTATTATATAAACAAAGAAGAGAGGGCCATCCTGCTTTTGAATTGTCCATTTCGTGGCGACTCGGATTCCTCAGTTCGACGACGAATTCGCCGCCGGCGATTGGTGATCGCAGCTCGCTGAGACTTACAAGTACAGTAGTTTCAGTTCGTTGAATAAGATGAAGGTTTCCGTGAAGACAATCAAGGGTTCTCACTTCCAGATCGAAGTGAAACCGGACGATACGGTAAAAATATAGCTCTCTTGATTTTGTTGTTGATTTTTGAGATTTCCTGATTTTTCATGCTTATTTTGATGGTGATTTGATACGATTTGGGTGATTAGGGTTTTGGGAAACTGACCGGAGTCAATTAGGGTTTTTTTGTTCGTGTTTTGGAATGGTTTCTGGTAATTTGTTTTCCTCAATTATGTATGCGTTTGAAACGTTGTGATTTATGTTTTGGATTTCTGGAATGTGTTTATTTGAATTTTGGTTCAGTTTTAAGGGTAGTGGAATGAGTGTGTGAATTTTGCTTGGAATTTGGGTGATTTTCTGGACGTTCACTTTTGATGGAAGTTTACTCCAATGTTGGAGCTTTATTTGGCGGTTTGGCGTGGAGAAATATGATCAAATTTCCTTTTTTATGCGATTTTTTTGTTCCAATTTGCGGATAGTGTGCTTTTTGGGATGTTCTAACTTTTAGTTGAAATTGAAACCAGTGTCAAAACATTTATTTGGTGGATACGGATTGAAAAATTATTAGTTTTAATTCTATTTTTTCTTCCAATTATGTGCTTTGCTTTTCTCTTTTCATTTTCGTGGGTTTGAGCTCATTGCATCAATTTGTTCTAATAATTTGGTTTTGTGTCTTTTCTAGGTTGCGGATGTGAAGAAGAACATAGAGTTAGTTCAAGGTGCTGATGTTTACCCTGCTTCTCAGCAGATGCTTATTCATCAGGGGAAGGTTCTTAAGGATACGACAACTCTTGAAGAGAATAAAGTTGTTGAGAATAGTTTTATAGTGATCATGATGACTAAGGTGTGTGTTTTCTCTGGAGTTCGCGTTTCTTTCTAGTTTTGTATGAAAAAATGAAAAAGAAAATACAGGCCTTCTCGTTTGTTAATTTTGTTAAGATGGAGAGAAGGCCTTATCAGTACTTTTCTACTTTTTTTTTTTTTTTTAATGATTGGACAGTATATTTTTGCACATATTGAGTATTATAATTGCTCAGGGTATATTTTAACTTATGTGTATCACATAATTGTAGAATAAGGCTTCACCAAGCGGAGCCTCAACGACATCAGGCACAGCGACAAGTCAGGTAAATACAAAGTTATTTTGAAAGCTTTTCTGGTCAGTTGTTGTTGGAAGCATTGCATGTTACAGAGCCTGTTCTTGAAGTTTATGATAAGGACTGCTTTTTTGCATATAAGTTGAAAAGTCTCCCACCCTTATAAAGAAGAATTTGTAACATTTTTGTAATTGTTACCAGCTATCAAGGGAAATTTTTTTTTTTTTAAATTTGTCTATTTTTGGGCCTGTTTATTGGTGTGGAGCATCTAATATCTTATACAATTATGTTGTGATTGGAGTTGAGGAGATGGTTTCCATGGTCCGCCGAACCTTGAAACACTTATTTGCAGTGGTGGTTCACTTAACATATGCTATGTACACCTCACTGGAGACCTGTGCTGAAATATGAACGGCAAAAATTGTAATGGATTATAATTTAGATGGTTCTTTGAGATGACTAGTTGACTATATGACGCCTTGCCTTCTGAAAGACAAAGTCCATATTTATAAAGCCATTTGTTTTTGTAGGCTCAACCTGTAAGCGCTTCTCCTCCTACCTCATCAACACCATCTACAACATCTCAGACTCCCACCCCTGTGGTGGCACCGTGAGTGTTGTTCCCCTGCTTAACTTGATTCAATTTGGCTTCCTCAAATGTTAGATAACTTCCTTTTTCTTCCTGTTGTCAATTGTGCAGGCCACAGTCTGCTCCTGAACCTGCTCCTGCAGCAGCTCCTATTGCTTCGTAAGTAATTATTGTTCATATTATTGATATTATTGTTTGTTGTTCTTCTTGTTCTAATTTTCATTATTGCGATTGGGTTTTTGCAGCTCTGAATTGGATGTATATGGCCAAGCTGCATCAAATCTTGTTGCAGGAAGTAATTTGGAGGCCACTATTCAACAGATTCTTGATATGGGTGGAGGAAGCTGGGACCGGGATACTGTTGTCCGTGCTTTACGTGCTGCTTTTAACAACCCAGAAAGAGCTGTTGAATATCTCTACTCTGTAAGTGCTATTAGTATTTTTCACTCTGAGTGTTTGTTGCTGTCCACCCCATTAATTGATCTAACATGTTTTAAATCGAATGTTGATCTTTTACTTTGTGTGTGTGTGGGCATAATAATCCACATGGTCCACAATGAGCTTTTAAGAGTCAGAGATATTTTCTTGTGATATATTGTATTGTCCGGTACAATAGCAACCGTTTCTATCTGGCTTGAGTTGATTGTTTTAATCACTTTGATAACAGTTTTTAGTATTGATTGTTTGTCTCTTTGATAACCGTTTCTAAATGGAATGTTGATCATTTACCATCTAATATGCCATATTTTTTGGAGTCTTGCGTGTGAGTTCAGGCCTACATATGACTTTCTGCAATTTGCTTAATTGTATTAAGTGACGATCTTTCCGTTGAAGGTTTATCTTGCCCCAATAAGGTTTTGTTATAGGATCAATAAGTTATTTCTAATTTAAAAAAAAAAAAGGATATATGATACGATGCAATATGCCATGTGTGGTGTTCTAGTTTATATCTGCTATGTATATCTGTGCTCCAGCTTTTGCTTCTTTATTTTTTTTTTTTTTTTGTGTCTTTAAAGTATTTCAGCTTGTGTGGATATACTTAAGTGATAAGTATGTTGTTTAACTTGTCTGCAATATCATTTTCAAAAAAAAAAAAAAAAAAAGCACATAATTTAAGCATTTTGACTTAAATTTTGTGGTGAAAATATCAATTCAGTGTGTGTGTGTGTGTGTGTGTGTGTTTTTTTTATTTTTATTATTTTTGTTAACGTCGAAGCAAAAAATGTATGATAACATTGTCAAACTAACATGAATGTCATGAATCAGGGAATTCCTGAACAAGCAGAAGTTCCGCCAGTTGCCCAGGCTCCTGGTGGTGTCCAGCCAGCTAACACTTCGGCTGTCAATCCTCCAGTGCAAGCTTCACAACCAGCAGCACCCACTGGCGGTCCTAATGCAAATCCTCTGGATCTCTTCCCACAGGTAGATATTCTCTAACCTATTAACTTTGTACTTCAGTTTTTTGTGGTCAAGTAATGAAATCATATTCGTCTTGCTTGGATCAGGGCCTTCCAAGTATGGGCTCAAACGCTGGTGCTGGCAACTTGGATTTCCTCCGAAACAGTCAACAGGTATACAAAACATAATGTAATCTTATTGCTTATTTGCACAATTGAATTTTCTAAGTACGTTTAACCTCTATTACAGTTCCAAGCATTGCGGGCTATGGTGCAAGCGAACCCCCAAATTCTGCAGGTTAGCTTTCATCTTTAAGAACTAAAATAACTGCTGGTAGCTTGGTCATTATGCAACCAACAACAATTAGTACTGATGCTACTCTGATGTTATTGCAATGCAGCCCATGCTTCAAGAGCTGGGGAAGCAAAATCCACAGCTCATGCGTCTGATCCAAGAGCATCAAGCCGACTTTTTACGCCTTATAAATGAACCAGTTGAGGGAGGAGAAGGGTGAGTATGATGAATCTGCTCGATTGTTTTTCAGTAATTGTATCTACACCTGCCGACCTTTCTTTTGTTTAATGCATGATCAGGAACATACTGGGTGCTTCAGCAATGCCACAGGCTGTGACTGTTACTCCTGCGGAGCGAGAAGCCATTGGACGTGTATGTTTGTTGGTCCCATTTTGTTTTTGAGTTTTGGTCTGAGTTGAATCACTTTAACAGCACAAAATCATATAAATTCTGGTCTCGAGCTCTATCTTTATGGTTTTATTTTCTATATTCTTGTAGTTGGAAGCAATGGGATTTGATAGAGCATTAGTATTGGAAGTATACTTTGCGTGCAACAAGAATGAGGAGCTGGCTGCCAACTATCTATTGGACCACATAAACGAGTTTGATGACGATCAATAGTCGATTGTTTATATGTTTTCTGCTTCACTTCCTACCTTTTCTTCTACTACCATATTTCTATGACAGATTGATAATTGTGTTTCCTTTTATTCTTCTTTTTTAAAACCAAAGAGCGCATAAACCTTACAAACGATGGAATTTGGGGGACCGACAAAAAAAAAAAAAAAAAAAGAGTACAAACAATAAATATTAGATGGATAATTATTTTTTCTTTAGTTAAAAAACCTTGTTTAGAGTGCAATATATTTTAGAGAAGATATTGCAGAGAAGTAATTTAATTGACGCAAAAGTCTAGGTTTATTTTTTTTTTTTTGAGAAGTATAGTATATTTCTTGTGAGGTTTTAATATTTTAGTGTTATATTAAATCGTGCAGCAGCTTTTATTATTTTTATTATTATTTTGGTGAATGCAGCAGCTATTATTTATATTTTATGAAATCATGCGACTGATTTCCATGCATGGACAGAAAATTGTTTGTGTTTCGACGACTGAAAAAAATTAAAAGGAAAAGAAAAGAGAGAGAGACGTTAGGCACCATAAATAAAACAGGGATGGTAAGAAAAATCTGGCTTACATTTTAGAGTGCTAAGTAGGGTGATAAGTTGATCGTTTTGTTTTGTTTTGTTTTATTTTATTTTAGTTTAGTTTGATTTGTATTAAAGATTATGAATGTAAAGGGAATATATACAGAAAATTACGTTTAAATAAGGGTACGGATAAAAAATAATAAAATGGGTTTTATTAAGTAAAATTAAAATAAAATTAATTTGATCAATTTAATTTAATTTAAGTTAAGGTTTTAAAAATGGGCAAACCTATCCTAATTACTTAGAGCAAGCACACGTGTGAGATGAGATGACTATGTTGTGGTTGGCAACAATTTGGAGCCAGGGAAGACGAGCCGAGTAGCATTTTTTGAGAGAGTATTAGTAAATTATAATATAAGATTTTAAACATTATAATAAATAACATAACCAAATTTATAATTATACATAATATTAAAAATACTCGTCTTCTTCCCTCCCTCTTCCTCTCTCTAATGTGAAATTGTGCATCCAAATTCGTTATTAAAAATTATTATCTATTATTATTTAGTATGTTATTCTCCAGAAATTTTAAAGATTTATTAGAAAAATTTAATGATTTATTCATAAAAATATGTTCTAATTTATCATCTTTTAAAAAACTTACTATAAACTTTAAAAACACATATAAAATATGTTATATGCTACAATATCCCTCATAAGTATATGTTCCAAATTACTTCTTAAAGATTATAATTTAAATAAAAACATCAAAACATCAAAGAAGTTGTTTTTCTGGATAAATTGATAGTTTGATGGCTGCTTGTTTGTTGTTTTAAGATTTAAGAATTAAGATGAGATTAAACCTAAATTAAAAAAAATATGAAAATCATATTATTTCCTACCTCTTTGATTCTTCAAACAAAAAAAAAAAAAAAGGGAAACTGTTAAAAAAACTACCGTAATGACTAACGGAGTAATTTTCATAAAAGTCATACGGAATTTCACATGAAAAAGTCCTATGAAATATTGATGCTATTGCCCAATAAATGCTCGACACGTACAAATAAATCCTAACCTTTCCACGTGGAGATACTTATCTTGAGGTCTTTCCCTTACTAAAGTGGATGTCATTATTACAGGATCAGACCCCAGAATCTGAAATCTGGAAAAAATATATATACAACCATACAAAAACAGAGGCTCTCTCGCTTTCCGAAATTTTCCATTTTTCTTTGGCGACTCGGATTTAATCTGGTCGACGAAAAGCTTTCGCCGGCGGAAATCGGCAATCGGAGCTCGCCGGAGACTAACAAGTATAGTACTTTCTGTTCACAGAGGAAGATGAAGGTTTCTGTGAAGACACTCAAGGGTACTCACTTCCAGATCGAAGTGAAACCCGAAGATACGGTACAGTCCAATTCCATTCCTTTGATCGTTAATTGGATGAAATAGGTCGGTTTTCGTGCTTAATTTGATGGTAATTTGGTACGATTATAAGTTTTTAGGGTTTTAGGAATCGACTATTGTCGTCAATTTTGGGTTTTTCTTTTTTTTATTCTTGTTTTTAGTATTGCCTATGCGGTTGGAAGATTGTGATTTATGTTTCGATTTTCGCGAAGGTGTTTCTTGAGGTTCGGCTGAATTTTTGGTTGCATATACGTTTGTGCGTGTAAATTAGTGGAATTAATGTGTAAATTTTGTGCGGTGTTGGTGTGGTTTTCTGGAGTTTTCATTTTGATGGAAATTGAATCCAATGTTATAGCTTTATTTGGCGGTTAGGCGTGTAGAAATGATCAATTTGCAATATATATTTATATATGTATGTATATTCACTTTCGGTGGACATTGGATCTGGTGCTGAAACATTATTTGGTGGTTAGGCTGAAGAAGTTGTCGATTTACAATTGCGACGTGATTTTTTAATCCAATTGTGCACATCTCTTTTCTGCTTCCTTTGCTACTTTTTTATGCTCACTTTCATGGGTTTCAGCTTATTGCATCAATTGGTTGTAATAATTTGTTTTTATGTCTTTTCTAGGTTGCCGATGTCAAGAAGAATATCGAGGCAGTTCAGGGTGCTGATGTTTACCCTGCTTCTCAGCAGATGCTTATTCATCAGGGGAAGGTTCTTAAGGATACAACAACTCTTGAAGAAAATAAAGTTGTTGAGAATAGTTTTATAGTGGTCATGATGACTAAGGTGAGTGTTTTCTCTCATGTGGTGACAAGAAGAAGGAAAAATTATGTGGGGCATTGTTGTTCTTTTGTTAAGAGGGACAACACTAATCTGTTCTTTTTCTTTTTATAATTATTATTTTATCATTTCATGGCTGATCAATATCGTTTTGAGCATATCGAGTATGGTACTTACTCAGATTATCTTTTAACTTGTCGGTGTTTGTAATTATAGACTAAGGCTTCACCTAGTGGAGCCTCAAGTACATCAGGTGCATCCACAACTCAGGTAAGTTCAAAGTGCTCTTGAGACCTTTTCTGGTTAGTTTATGCTGTAAGCTTGGGATGAATCTGTTAGATCTTTCTCTATGGAGCATTTAGGTTTCTGTTGAAGTTACTTTTTTACGTATAAGACTATAAGTTGTCTGGATAAGACATTGTTAAATTGAAACAAAGGTGAAGATTACAGAAAAAGAAGTTGAATTTGCGCCTATTTATGAGTATTGCTCCCAAAGGGAGAGTTTAGCCCTCCGCCCCCCCACCTCCCTCCCTCTCCCCTTCCAAAAAAACACACTAATGTGTGATAGGTGTCACTAGGGACTCTTGTTGAAGAATCAATGGAGGAAAAAAAAAAAAAAAAAGCAGTGCCTTTTAGTTTATATTGCCCTTTTTGTTGGCCAGTTGACTATACAATGCCTTGCTTCTAAGAGATGAAGTTCATCTTACGAAACTACTTGTTTATGTAGGCCCAACCTGTAAGTGCTTCTCCTCCTGCCTCATCAACTCCACCCGCTACATCTCAAACTCCCTCCTTGACTGTGGCGCCGTGAGTGTGTTTTCCTGGTTAAATTGGATTCAAGGCTGCTCTTTCATTTATTAATTAAGTTTCTTTCCTTTGCTCGTTAAATTATGCAGACCGCAGTCTGTTCCTGAACCTGCTCCTGCAGCAGTTCCTACTGCAGCTCCTACTGCAGCTCCTACTGCTTCTGAGTACTTGTTATCGTATTTTATTTTTACTTTTCAATTGTTTGCTAAACGGGTACTTGTTTTAATTGTTGTCTTGCTGTTAAGCCCTTGTTTTTATTATTGTGATTGGGTTTTTGCAGCTCTGTATTGGATGTATACGGCCAAGCAGCATCTAATCTTGTTGCAGGTAGTAATTTGGAGGCTACTGTTCAACAGATTCTTGATATGGGTGGAGGAAGTTGGGACCGAGATAGAGTTGTCCGTGCTTTACGTGCTGCTTTTAACAACCCTGAACGAGCTGTTGAATATCTCTACTCTGTAAGTGCTATTAGTATGTTGACACAGAGTAACGTGAAAGTGAATTGTTAGTGTGCTGAATGAAATGGTGAGGTACCCATTCAATATGCTACATTGGACTTATGAGTTTGGACCTAAAAACAACTTTTTACGGTTGCTTAATTGTATTAAGTGGACTATTTCTGGTATAAGCTTATCCGAAAATTTATGACATGATCAATAAGTAATGCAGTGGGCCTGGCAGCGGTTGAGCTTGTATTTGCCCCATCTATCCATGCTCTAGTTCCCCACACCCCACCCCACCCCACCCACCACCCCCCACTCCTCTCCTCCCCCCTCCCCCCCCTCACAAAAAAAAAAAAAAAAACACACAACCCCCTCCAGCTTTTAAAGTATTTTGGTTTGTATGGAGTTTCTCAAATTTAGTGTGTTGTTCAACTCGTGTGCAATGTCCCTTGAAATGAAATACATATAAGATAAATATTTTACTGACATTTTGTAGTTAAATTTTCCCTTCAGATTCCATTGTGATTTTATGTTTTAACTTTTTATTTACAGAGATTGATGGATGTGGTTGCAAAATTATATTTCTTGTTTGGTAAAATTGTTAACTAACATACTATGTCATGCATCAGGGAATCCCTGAACAAGCAGATGTTCCACCAGTTGCCCCAGTTCCAGCTAGTGGCCAGGGAGCAAACTCTCCGGCGATCAATCCTCCAGTGCAAGCTCCACAACCAGCTGCACCTACTGGTGGTCCTAATGCAAATCCTCTGGATCTCTTCCCACAGGTAGATACTCTTTAACCTGTTAACTTTGGACTTTGTTTTTCATGGTCAAGTAATGAAATCATATTCATCTTGCTTGATTCAGGGCCTTCCAAGTGTGGGCTCAAACGCTGGTGCTGGCACCTTGGATTTCCTCCGGAACAGTCAACAGGTATACAAAATGTTGTTATCAAAATGCTGCCTTATTGGTATTCTAAGTATAACTTTTACTGTAGTTCCAAGCATTGCGGGCTATGGTGCAAGCAAACCCCCAAATTCTGCAGGTTAGCTTTTGTCTTTAAAACTAAAATATCTGCTGGTAGCTTGGTTATTTGTAATCGGCAACAATTGGTACTTATGCTACACCGATGTTATTGCAATGCAGCCCATGCTTCAGGAGTTAGGAAAGCAAAACCCACAGCTCATGCGTCTGATTCAGGATCATCAAGCTGACTTTTTACGCCTGATAAATGAACCCATTGAGGGAGGAGAAGGGTGAGTGTGATGCATCTGCTCGATATTTTTTTTTTTTGACAGTAATTGGATTTTTTTATTTTTTTTTATTTTTACTCTTTTTGGCTTAATGCATGATCAGGAACATACTGGGTCAGCTGGCTTCGGCAATGCCACAGGCCGTGACTGTTACCCCTGAGGAGCGAGAAGCCATTGAACGTGTATGTTTGTTAGTCCATTTCTTTTTTGAGTTTTGGCCTGTATGAATCTGTTTCCCAAGACAAAAGTAAATATTCTCTGATCTGAAGCTCAATCTTTATGGTATTCTTTTTTTTCAGCTGGAAGCAATGGGCTTTGATAGAGCCTTGGTACTGGAAGTATACTTTGCGTGCAACAAGAATGAGGAGCTGGCTGCCAACTATTTATTGGATCATATGCACGAGTTTGATGACGATCAATAGCCAGTTGTTAATATGTTTTCTGAGTCATTTGTTACCTTTTATGTGACATGTATGAAATGCTGAACAGATTATTATAGCAGTTAGGGTGTCTAATTCCTTCTTTCTTCTCTCTCCATGCGCCCAACCTCTCATCTGTTGGATATAGCGTCTTCAGAATTCTGTCTAAAATCTTGTTTTCGATTTTACATTTAATTTTTCGTTTGAATGTCAAAGTTGTGCTTCACTTTCTTTCAACTTGTTATTATTTTATTTTTCAAATCTTAATTCCACTGACAACGAATGGAAATCAAAATTTTTACAAGAGACGTGAATCGGTTTGAGATGTCGGAGAGACAAAGTTGTGCAACAGTTGTGGTATCATTGTCATGCATGCATGCATGCATGGATTAGTATTTGCAAAGAACATTGCAAACTCTTTGCAAGTTTTTACCGTACAGAAGTCAGCAGTGTCGGATATTAGCTGTCAAGGGCTGCGGAATCTGATTTAAAGCTTAAACTTTGTATAAATCATTTGTCTTTCGGTTATAACTAAATAAGCTAGTTTTGTCGTCATTTTCCCCCCCTCTTTGAACTACTAAGGAGACGATTCAGGCGTCTCACTAACCGAAAATTCGTGAATCCTTGTAATTTTGGACTTGAGGAATGCGTTAGATTCTTTTTCTCATGTGAACTCAGAACGCTCCTCTTTCCTTTATGAAAGATCTTTTTAATTATTATATTTTATTTTAAACGCGGCTGCATAACGATCTGAACTTCTTAATTGGACAAGTTGATCTGTCCTAGTGATCCTGAAAGCCTTAAATACCATGCAAATCAGCCTTTCAATTCAAGTTTCGTGTATTAGTGTTCAATGTTTCATTAATATTACGAAGACCCGAGTATATTCAATTGGAGTTTGCGACTTTTCCTTCTATGGGCACGGGAAAGCGTTGTCTATACTTTGCCAAACATGGACCAGGTGAGGGAGTAATATAAATTCCTCATTCCTCTAATTGCTTGTTAAACAAGCAAAGAATCACGGACAAATGGATTTATGAAGACCACACCACCAGTAATTAGGGTTTAAGGTGTCTTTTTAAACTAAGAGCTTGTTTTTGGTAGGACAAAGAGAGGTGAGGAGACAAGCGAAAAGATTTTGGGACTTGCAAGTGTTTTGCAAGTGTTTGGTAGGAGAGAAAAGGAGAAGTAGAGGGATTGCGTGGGAGATTTCAAATCATTAATAGAAGTCCAATTTTAATCTCTTTTAATACGGAAACATCAGAGTACGGAATTCAAATCAAACACAATAAAAAGAAAATTACTCCCTTCCCATTTACTTTCCTCACTTACGCTTTGTACCTTTGTTTCATTTCTATTTTCTCTCTCTTACTAAGACTCGTTACTATCATTGAAAAAAGATACTATATGTACATCGACATCGTTACTCGTGAAATAAAGACTGCCTGATCAAAATTACTCAATCTCTATTAGAAGAAGAAATTATTGATGATATTGGAATAAAGCTTTTTCAGACATGAATGCGCTTGAAGTGATTGTTTGCAAAAAGTGAACAAGATTTATATCGAGTTTGAAATATTGGCCAAAAAGTGTTGAATAAGTTTAATTAGAACAAATTGCAGACTTTCACCATTTTTTTTGGGTCCAAAGTCAGAAAACGCGGACTTATGCCAATATACATCAGTATTGTTTGAGGCCATTGTACATTACGTGCATCATTTGGAATAGTTTTGATTAGATAGTAAAAGGAAAGTAGACAAAGAAACTCCATAACTGGAATCTAAAATTGCTACTAAAATATTTTGCGACAAAGTCGGTGGAAAAAGAGTTTAAGGGCATTGACAACGCATAAGCTTTCATATCTAGTTAAGGAGTCGCTTTCCATGGATAAACTTTCCGTTTTAAACGAGAAAATCAGTGGCACACTTGGAAATGCACACATAATTCTGTTAAAAATTTTGATATAATTAAATATTAGCAACTCTTAACACAAGTTTATCATCCTTTGATTTTATTAGCTTGCTTTTTTGATGATATACTTAGAGAACGGGATATAATATAAAGCATTTTTCAACATTCAGAACTAGAATAACCAACGAAGATCAAGAGGGAGATGAACATGGCCAAGAAAATGGATGCCCTTCTGGGAAAAGGATTCAAAACTGACAAATTCAAAAGCTTAGTTGAGCTCGTTTCCTCGAGAATTGCTGTTCTGGAGAAGCAGCACCGTCTCCGGTGCATGCAAGCGCAGTCTGATGTCGTTGCACTCCTCAAACTTGGTCACCAAGAAAGCGCACTTCTTCGCGTAATTTCTCCAATCCATTACCATCATCACAATCAATTTTTTCTCTTCCTTTCTTTCACAAGTTGTGGGGTGTTATTATAATAATAATTATTATTATTATCTTTCAGGTTGAGCTTGTTATCACAGAACAAAACATGTTGGATGCGTATTCCATGATAGAAAACTTCTGCAATCTTCTAGAAGAAAGAGTGGTGCAAATTGAAAACAACAGGTTTTTATTGCCTTCTATTCTGAATTGGATTTCCGGAGTTTCTCAAAAACATTTTGAATTCTTGTAATGTTCACATATAATTTCCTAGAGAATGTCCCGATGAGCTAAAGGAAGCGATATCAAGCTTGATATTTGCAGCCTCCAAATGCGGAGAAATACAGGAGTTGAAAAAGATCAGCGGCATGTTTGCAAAAAGATTCGGTAAGGAGTTTGCAAATAATGCTGTTGATCTATGCAATAACTGTGGAGTTTGTCCAAAGGTAGAGCTTGTATGTTATGTTGTGGTCGCACGTCTAATTTTTCTTCTTCCTTTCCAAGCTGATTATCTATGGTTTTTTACTAGATCGTATCGAAGCTTTCGACCCACAGACCGAACAAAGAAAGGAAACTGGAAATGCTGAAGGAAATTGCTCTGGCAAATGGGATCGAGCTTCATCATGTGGGAGACCAGGATCAATCTCATACAGTTACTGAAGTAAGGAAATAATTGGAACAAAAATGCTTATTTAAATGTTTTTGACTTCTAATTTCTGACACTTAGTTATGTTTCTAGGAAATGAAACAGGACTCAAAAGAGAAGCAGCTTATTTCCCGGGAATCAACCAACAAAGATTGCCATGAACACCTCGCTGATCGTTTTTCCGTGGAGAAAAAACAAGATGTGAAGAGCCAAGAAATTGAAAGGAGGAAATATAAAAATTTTAAGGCTGCAGCTCAGGCGGCTTATAAATTGGCTGCAAATGCAGCAGTGGCCGCCAGAGCCGCTGTTGAATTTTCGCGGCCTTTGGATGGAGATCATGATCATCCAAGGAAATCCACAGACAACAAATTCTCTACTCATTTTGATGATCGGCCTTCAAAATCAGGAACTTCAATTCAAGCGGACGAGAATTTGGAGAGGGGTAAACTCCATCCTAAAGCTATTCCTAGCTCTCCAAAACAGGAAAAGACCGAAACAAATATAGGAGGCCATCAAAAGGAGGACTAAACTGAAGCAAAGCAAGAAACAAGTAGTTTCTTCTAGCATTCTGACCCCGAGAAAATTCAAAGCCAATGTTCAGCGAGATATAGTCATATAGCCGACTACCGAGGCTCTATCATGTGCATGAGAGATTTATTTATTTATTTATCTATTCTGTTTTTGCTTAGGGGGTGCTAAATAATTTTGCTACTGTATACTTTGAAAACTTCGTAAGAAAATATGGATCTTTTGAATGAAATTGCTCATTTTGAAGGTAATGATATAAAGAAGGAAAAATCTTTACATTGCCAAGACTACGTAGCATATCTTAACGTAAGGTCAAGGGTAAATGTCACAGAAACCACCCCTAATAGAGACTGACATTTACGGATACTCTTCGTATGCTTCAAGGTTACAGACACACACACACACACATATACACATATACATGCATAACATATACGCGGACATTGGAAACAAGGTGGAAACTAATGTAACTCTGACCCTTCATAGGAAAGAATAGCGGGATTAAATTCAAGCCATTAAAAACCAGAATTTATTAGCCAAACGACCTAACTACAACAAGGACAGGCAGGTGTTTTCGTGTGGGTACCATATTCATGAGCCACATTTCTACTTGCGGACCCCATTCCCTCGTCGTTTTTTGCTTACCTTTTCAACTAGGCGTTGTGCATCGCAAGACTTTTTGTGTTCATAATATTTTCTCTCTTTTTCTACAATATACAGAATATCTTTGAATTAATCTTCTTCTTAATTTGGTTTTAATTTTATTAGGTTTGTGGGGTCCCCCAGTGACCTCTTCTTGGGATGTGTGTATTTGCATTTATTATCACTTGTTTACGTATTTTTCTTGAGCATTGACCTTTTCTCCATGTTATAGTTGCTTTAATAGTTAAAAATAACGGTCTCACATGACTGCGAAAATGACCTAGTTTCTACGTAAATTCTTCCAGAAATGTTCAAGACACACACATTTACATATATGCGTGTGTGCGTGTGTGTGTGTGTATAGCAGTCACAGCCAAACACCATACAACTTTGGCCATTTCAAAACAAGAAATTTAGCTCCAAACAAGGGCCCACATTTTAGCATGTGTTGGAATGACACCCGTCTTTCCCCAAGGTGTCTGTGACAACAAAGCATCACAGACACCTAGTTTGTTGTAATCTATATAAGCAAGTCTTTTGGAGTTGTAAGTCGTAACACTGTGCTAATTCAAAGCTTGTTGTGAATACACTTTGGCAAGCCAAACATGGGTAGAAAACTGGACGCCCTTCTTGGAAGGAACTTCAAGACGTCCAAGTTCAAGAACCTTTCGAAACTCGCCGGTTCCAGGCTTGCTATCCTCTCCAACCAACACCAAATCCGCTTGTCGCAAGCTCGGTCTGATGTCAAGGAGCTCCTCCTAATCGGACAACAAGACCGTGCCATGCTTCGTGTAAATTTCGCATCCTAATCTCTCTATCTCTCTCAGTTTTGTAATGACATGCTGTTCTGATCTTTATATGGAATTCTTAAACAGGTTGAGCGTGTGATCGAGGAGCAGAACATCTTGGATGCGTTTTCCTTGATAGAATTTTTCTGCCAGCTCTTGTTGGAAAGGGTCAAGCTCATCGCGCAGAGCAAGTTAGTTTTTTATACATATCAGTTGACACATAATAACACAGCCAGTGTCGAAGAAAACTACTTCTTGTTTCTTGTTTTGACATATATATATGTATATATATGTATATGTACATGTCTATTGCTAGAGGCGAGTGTCCTGAAGAGCTCAAGGAGGCAACATCAAGCTTGATATATGCAGCCTCAAGATGTGGAGAGTTCCCGGAGCTTCAGAAGATTCGTGAAGTCTTGACTGCTAAATTTGGGAAGGATTTTGCGACTCGAGCGGTTGAATTACGAAACAATTGTGAAGTGAATCCTAAGGTAATTAATAGTTGGACGATATACGTGATAGGAATGTGAAGAATTTTCCCACCACCAATTTTTTTCTTGTCTTTTCTCCTTCTTCATTTAGCTAAATTATTTTGCGTTGCCTGCTCCAGATTGTACAGAAGTTTTCAACACGACGGCAAAGTCTTGAAAACCGATTGAAAATTTTAAAGGAAATTGCTTCTGAAGCTGGTGTAACTCTGAATCTTGACGAATCTGCTCCTGTTAACGATAAGGTAGGAAAATTTTTCTCTCACAAAAATAACTGTAACAAAAAGAATCCAATATGAGAATTCATGATAATCTATATGGTATGAAATTAGGAGCTCCCTAGTCCAAACCTTTGCAATTGGTGTTGGGAAAAAAAAAAAAAAAGAAACCCTCTGTTGTGTGTCATTAGATTTTGAAAATATCAACTTTAATGGCTGCAGGAGATACTAGAAGTGAATCAGAAGCAAGAGTATACTGAGCCTCCTAAAGCTTCGAACTCAGACAAAAAACATAACGCCACTTTTCTTGAAGACATTGAGCAGGAAGAGAAATATTCTGAACCAATGAAAGCTAGAAGGAAATACACAGACGTAGCAGACGCTGCTCAAGAGGCTTTTGAATCAGCAGCTCATGCGGCAGCTGCTGCGAGAGCTGCCTTCAAGCTCTCCATGTCAAAATCAATTAACAACAAAGATCATCGCGATTCAGATAATCAAGGAGGGACTCTATCGGATATAATGAACATTTCTTCTAAAAGAAAAGCTCTTACGATCACCAATTCTGCAGCCTCAGAGAAGATTGAGCAGTTAGTTAATAGACTTAGTTTTGATAAGATCCATCTGGTTGAAGACCAGGGGAGATCGGAATCAGAAGCTGAAGATGGGCTAGTGTATGAAAGCCTTGATGATACTCGTCCCAAAGAAGAAGCAGAGAATGAAAAGAAAGCAACAGAAAGGCAGTCATCTGCTTCAATTACGGATATTGAGGAAAAGGACAGCAAAATATGGCTAGAGAACCTTCAAGTTAATGAGAACAAGGACAAGGGATTATCTAATGCTAGTACAGATGATAAACTATCAAATAAAGGCTCTATTACTAAGCTCTCCTCTTAATAGCCATTTGGTCTACATTTAAAGGAAGAAAATAAACTCGAAATGTTTACCGGGTTAGAGTTTTGCAGGCATGGTTAAGCAAACAACATTGAAAAATCGAAGAGAAGGCTTCAGCAAGAGTATAGTTTATGTGTGTTCCAGAGCATGTCTGGCCTAAATTTTTTCGTTTCTTTGTACAAATAGCTTGCGGAGAGTGAAATTCAATACGGGGATTCATTATTTTTGTCATTGTTATTATTATTATTATTATTGTTATTATTATTATTGTTATTGTTATTTGGCGTAGTTCTCTTGTTCTTATTTCTTATGTCGTCATTACTGTTTTGATTTTGTCCTACTTATCCATTCAAGATGCCAAGTATCCAATGCCCAAAATGAAGAGTCACTTGGGTAGCCTTTCAAAATCCCGAGTAGAAGTGCAATAACCAAAAGGCTTTAGTTATGGTACATGAAAAACCTATTAAAATAAATTGGTCACCAAAACCTGAGTTTAATTGTTGCTGTCCATATCCAAATAATGCTATCGAAGTGGTAGCTTGGTCAAGATTAACCAGAAGTTAAAGAAATTAAACCATTAAGTCCGCCTAAATTGTGTGGGGGGAACATGGAATTAGTCTTTAAAGGGTGCCAACTTTGTTGCGATGTACTAAAGTCTGTTCTCGTTTTTTCCCTCTCTTTTGCTGAGCAACAGAACATGAAACCTGTCTCCAAACAGCCTAAGAATAAATGTAATGACAGAAAAGTGAATCACAGAGCAAAAGGTATTCAGAGTCATTGATATAATAGCCAAGTTAAATCCATTTATGGATACAAATTTCATCACTAAGAAAATCCTGCCAATCAATTTTCCAGGCAATTGACCTCCTGAAACAAGCTTGTTAAATCCACATCACCACATCCACATGAGTATACAGACCCAAGATTTGAACCAAATTTTAACAGAAGAAAAAACTGCTGGCAAATAAATGAAAAATTTTCCAAATTGAAAGTTAAGACAAATTGCCTCCACTCTGCTGCCACAAGTTGATGATGTCAGTAGCCTGATTGAGAAGAATGATCATCTGTTTTTGGGATATCCAAGGCTTGCTCTCTAGAAGAACCTTGAGCTCTTCCCAAGCATCTTTTCTAGGCCAAAAGTAGTAGGGACTTAGAGGGATTGTCCCATGTCCAGGTATCATTTGGTCAAGCGCAATGCCAATATTCTTCTCCATCCATATGAATTTCAATACCAGCCTTGGCTTCTCCAATGGCTTCACAACCACTCTAAGCTTCTATACCATCAAACATAAACAATTTAATAATAAAGAAAAAGTAATGCTTTTACAACAAAAAGTTTTTGCTTCTTTATCCACAGAAATATGAGACGAAACTAATGGGGCGTTTGGATCACCCATTCAATTGGAATATTTTTACTACTCCAATGCAAAATATTTATTTGGTCATTAGTGTTTTGCAGTTAAATACACAAACTTTTTGAACAAACCCAAATACAAACGCAATTTGCCATTTGAATATACACGTTTCAATACACACCTTTTTGAAACACATCTTTACTTTTACATGCATTCCAACGTATTCCAATGGTAACATCCAAGCACACATTCTATTGGAATGCATGCACTCAAATATAAAAATGTGACATCCAAACACATATTAGAATACATAAATATACCAATACAATAGGTTGGTGATCCTAACGAACCATATAGAACATTAAACATTACTAGACATCTCCTCAAGAAAGTTAAGCATGCCACTCTGAGACCCTTTTTTTTGTTTTTGTTTTTTATTTTGTTGTTGTTATTAAAACTACGAGCCCACACACACACACACACACACAAAAAGAGGCAAATTTTTTAAGTGCCCATTAGAAGAAAACTGATTATGAGCTGAACACAGTATTGTAACATATAACCCACAAAAAAAGAAGCAAATTATTTAAGTGCCCATATAGAGAAAACTGATATACACACTAACACAGTATTTAGTTAAACTTAAGCATATAAACCCAAATTTATAACTAAAATTAAAAGCAAAGAGAAGAACAGAGAAAGAGTGATAAATAACCTCTGTATCTGTATCGGTGTCTTCAACTGCGGATTCCTCGTCAACAATGGTATCTTCGGCGGCGACGGCTGAGGCAGAGAGCTCGTACCTTCTGAAAGAGTGGTGGGGGAGGGTGGGTGATTTCAGCTGGGAGAGTGAGCGAAAATTCATGTCGGAGAAGCTTCTGGTCTTGTTCGAGAAGAGCGAGGTTTGAAGGGGCTTCTTGGGATTGAGGAAGTGGGTTTTGTTTGGAATTGGAGGCCATGTCGAGGGCTTGAAAGACGCATTCCAGTTTGCTTGGAACTGAAGAGCCATCCGTCTCTTATCTTAACTCAAAGTTAAACTCGCACACAACGGAAGAAGAGAGGGAAACTAGAGAGAGAGTGTGTGTGTTGAGAAGTTCTGTGCTTTTGCTCTTTTGCTTACAGCTCGAGATAAGGAGAATCGGGTCGTCGGAGCTCCATATGGATTGAACCCAAGGTCCACTTTCTTAGCCCACCAAAAATTGGGCTCATAGCCACACAAGCCCGAGAGATGCGCCCAAAATGATAGGTCGTCTTTATGGAGATTTTTGTCTGAAAACTACTATCTACCACAATTTCCCTAATAAATTCTTCTCTTTTTTTTTTTTTTTAATTTTTGAGAAAATTGTAGAGGCAGTTGCTAAAATAGATATGTTTTTTTCCCCCCTCTTTAATGCTTACTTGGATTTTTAACCATTCACACTTATTTAATTGAAGGTCAAAAAATCTAAAAATATTATAATTAGGTAATAATCCATAGATGTATTTTAAGAGATAAGATTTATTAAAAGACATTTTTAAAAAATGGCGAGCTTACTCGGTAACATGAGATTTATCATACTTTTTGCCTGTAAGATACAAAATTTTCCAGAATAGCTATTTTTTAACCAAAAAAATCCAGCAATTTTTTTAATTCCCCAAAAAATGGACCATTTGTTAAAACCATGTTTATTTTTAGTTTTGTTTTTGTTGGCAAATATCAAAAGTAAGGATGGTAACGGGTCGTGTTCAGAATAAGGTGGTTTTTTCTTCAACCCGCCCCTTGAGAGAAAATACTTCTATCCCCGTCCTATTTACTCATTTATGTTTGCGGGATGAATCTGGTTTTCCCTGTGATGGATTCAAGGTATTTACAAACCCCCGCTAACCTGATTAAAAATACATAATAGAAAAATCAACATCATCGATCCAAAATATAATTCAATAATAAATAAATAAGACAACATAGTGTCCATAATATTAATAAAAATATTTTCATGGTCAATCCAAAATACCAAGCTAAATCATTTTTGGCATAAAGCCAAATAACAGACCAGATAACATAAAAATAACATAGAGTTTAAAAATGCATTACATAAAAAAAAAAAAAAGTTTAAAAACATATGCAAAAGATAATATGTGTATACCATATGCGTTCTTATTAAGAATATTAAGTCAAACATATATTTATTCTACAGATTTAAAAATTTTTACACATATATATGATATGGTATAATATATATATATATTATACTATCAAAAAAAAATTATTTCTTAACGGGATGGGTATTTGGGTAGTAGGATCGGGGAACCTTGAACCCATCTCCCCTCTGAACCACCCGTCACAGATATTAATATTTTTACTCATTTATAACTCCTTCCATTTAGATCAGGTCACTACAGATAAATGGATTAACAGATAAAATTATCATCCCTATTCAAAGCATAATTATTTCTGCATATTTTATCAATTAAAATAAATGAATAAATAAATAAATAGGAGCATACAAATTCTTTCCCACGTCTTTTGACCTTAATTTAATTTCTTACCGAGAGCTGAGTGAAAGTTTCAAGCAGAAAATAAAAAGTTATTGCAAATATACAAGAAATGCAAGAGCTTACTCAATGTGTTTCTTTATTCAAATGTGATGAATCATGGTTATGTAATCAAAGTAAGGCAAACATAGCTTAAGAACAAAGATATTAATCTCCTTGCCAATCCATGAGCAAAATTCTTATTAAATGAAAAAAAGGCCCTTTTTTCTCCTAAAACAAATTCAAAATAAGTGCAATACAAACATTTCTGGGACTACCAACTCTACGCCTGGCAATAGAAGCTCTATACCACCAATCTGCAACCAAAACCAACTGTAACTCAAATTTTCGTCGAACTTAAATGCAAAAATATTGTCTTGAGTACCTTAACTGCATGTGCATGGCTAAGCTTTCTTGTTTTCAAATTTGGTAATTGGCAATGACATAAATATTTCAAGCAAATGTCTAAGACCAAGCTTCTACATGGTACTTGCCAGCCCTTTCTAGTGCCCTAAGCCATCTAACAGCAGCTTCTCTTGGAAACCCACTTTCTTTGGAGATGATTTCTTCAAAGGCTGATAACACATCTGAGGGCATTTTAGTTGAAGAACCTGCAACATAGACAGCAGCCCCCTCACTCAGCAAGCTCCAGACCTGATGGCTGTGCTCACGTATCTTGTGCTGAACGTAAACCTTCTGCATCTGATCCCTTGAGAAGGCAACATAGAATCCACCTCCCTTTGTTTCAGAAAGAACCCCACCATGTTGGTTATGGGACAACCAAAAATCTCTGTATAAATAGTCATTTTCCTCGTTTCGGCAGCCGAAGAAAAATATAACCGGAGCAGTGTCATGGGTTTCACTTTGGATGGCTCTCTCCTCAACAAATCCGCGAAATGGTGCGCAACCAGTTCCAGGTCCAACGAGAATGAGAGGAAGTGATGGTAGAGGAGGAGGAAGGGAACCTTTATTGAACCAAGCCGGAATATAGATACCTGTCCGAGAAAATAAACAAATAGATTAATACCAGGTAGAAAGTAGTATGGTCACCGACCAATAATGTATTTGAAAAGTCGTGCCTCTCCATACATTGTTCAGGATCAAGCTTGCTTAGCCAGGTTGAGCAGAGACCTGAACGTTTCCTTTTAAAAGGTGAAGTCCATGATACCACATTTATGGTTAAGTGAACTTGGTTTGGGTGGGCTGCCAGGGAAGAAGATATAGAAAAAGCTCTTGTTTTCAAAGGAGGAACCAACTGCACCAGCCATTCAAATGGCATTTGAACAGAAGGGAAATCTTCTAATACCTGTTTCACAAGCAAAACAGATTATAGTCTAATGTCATAACAGTAAACAAACAACTTAACTGACGTCTAGCAAACTAGTTGATTTATTAAACCCGTGAAATGATAGATTAATATATGTCTTTAATATTTTACATCAAGGCTTTAGCATGGAAAAACGGCATGTTTTCTATGCAACATTATGCCATATTCAGAGAACAACAAGAACAATTTCCAGATAAAAATTATCACTTAATAATCTGACAAACTGACTTGAGGGGAGAAATGAACCAATTAATCAGACATCACCTCCAGAACAGTCCTCCGTTCTTTCTGATTGTATTGGTATAGGTCATCCCTTCCTTCAGGTGAAGCAAAATATTGCAGTCTTTCCTTTTCATGAGAAGCTGTAGCAAAATAACTCATGACCTGGCAAAAAATGTGTAATCATAATTTAAGACCAACAGAAAGATGCAGGCGAGCAAAAGCACGGCATAAGGAACTTCAGAGACCTGAATGCTAATGTTTGGAACATATCTATGATTTTCATTTATTAATGAAAAACAATGTGATTCATTTATGGCGAGTATGGTTTTCTTGTTTGCCACATAATTTAGCAATGACAATCAATAGCACATGGGAATACAAGATGATGAGAACAAACAAATAGGTGATATTGCATTTCACTCATATTGTGTAGCTCTCTAGATATTGCAAATAGAAAACCAAGGGGAGAAAACATACTGGATCCTTGCCTCAAAGAAATAGCGCCGGGGTGAAGCTGATACAACATCCATTGTGATGCTGACAAAAGATTTTAGTTTGATAGGCATTGCCACGGCATTTGTGGGAGCATCAAGATCATTCACCATCTCCACTGGATGAACCTGAAATTAGGATAGTGATCATGTTCGGTATAGATTATTCTTCATAGCATAAATAGCTCTGCAATATATATTAAAACTTAGGAAGTTAGGATTAATAACAATCTCCTTCACCCTGTCATTCTATCTTCTATATGGTGGTTATTCCTGATTTGTCTTGCTTTTTTTTTTTTTTTTTTAATTCTATTTGTTCATACAAATCTTCAATTGTATTGCTAATTTTATAATTGTTTTTCAAATTCCCTCTCTCTTCCTCTTTCTTAAAATTTCTCACGTAAAGTACGCATACAAGAAAGGCGATCTATCTCATGAACATCATATATGTAAGAAACGGGACATGCACGTCTGAGACCAGACAAAAAGATTTTCTTTTTTTTAAATTAATTTTTGATCAGGTCTCTACTGTCTTATGCTTTAAAGAAACTCATGCAGTAATTATTTTTCAAAGAAAAATCAGGGGCCGATAAATGTTTACTATGATTGACTACTATCATCCACTTAAGGAATGCACAAGAGAAACTACTTACAGTTATAAATGCTTCAGGATCCAAATTGCAACGTTGTATGAAAGCATCTACTAAAACAGGATCCTGACCAGGGAGAACTTCAACGTTGTCACCAACTTCATATTCAATGACCTGTTTGTAAAATTTAAAAAATAAATATAAAAGAGGTTCCTGATGACAATAGAAAAACAAGATAATTTTGCTCAACACAGCAAGTAATGAGAATGGAAATTAAGCAGCTTCTATTCAGGGAGAGTAGACAACTTACCGACGAAACAAATTTGAATTCAAAGTGGCGCACATCTCTTCCACAACCTTCTTTAGTTAGTGGTTGATTTTTTACCTATAAGAGCAAACATAGAAAAGTCACAAAATGCATAAGAGAGAGAAAGAGAGTTCATATAAAGTTCCACCAACATTATTTCTCTTTCATTTATTTTCATCAACCAAGATTCTTATTCCCGTGTTTAAGGTGCTGAGGGGTTTGGTTGATTTCTACCAGAAATTTTATCACAATGTTATAATAGACTCCACTCTATTGAGATCAACAAATGGGCCCTTTCAGCTTGTTTTGTGAACCAAGATACGATTGATTCACCACCAAAATGCTGTGTTCTTTTGTTTATATATATATATATATATATTTGTACAAGTATATGTATATGAGATCTAAATTTGATGACCCTGTAAAGTATAAATAATATTGAAATACAGCAAAACTTGGTATCTACTATGATAGAGAATACAATAATACCAATTTCAGAAAGCAGTCCGGCCTACTCCTGTCACGTGAAAATTTTGCAGGAGACATTCTCCGAGCTGTTGCAATTTGCATCTTGGTACATTTTAAATCTGAAACTAACACAGTAATTTAGTGGGACAAGATGAACCAATTCTATGCAAAAATAAACTAGTAGACCTCATATATACATTTTAAAATTTTGAATAAACTGGGTATATTGTCTTAACTAAATTAATTAGTAAAAGTAGCATAAAGGACCAGGTATCTTCCAAATAACTAAAGAGATATGGATGAAGACTGTAGCGATCATGAGCTGTTCAAAAAATTTTACACGTATTTGAAATATTATCTTGTTGTGACTACACAAAGCAGACAAACCCACAGAGATAAATTACCTGAACTAGATGAAAATTGTGAATCAATCTTGTCTATGGCATGATACATGACCTGAATTCTCGGTTGACCAATTGACTGCTTAGATGGAATAATATAATCTGGACCATTTGGGAAGAATTTTGGATTGATCTTATTCAACGTGTCCCACAAAGATGACATCCATGGATCAAGAGCAGCCTCATACCTATCAACGGAAACTCTTATATGGTAAACGCAGGTACATAGCGAAATAAAAACAATACTGGGGAATTAACACTGTTGCAAGAATTGCTTAAAAAAACAGCTTAAATATTACATTTTCATTATACTAGCATAATTACCAGAAGCAATTAAGCATGTGAAATCTAAATAAAACGAACACAGTCTATCAAAAATTAGACTCCGATGAGATACTATCTCATCTTTCTGTCTGCTTCTGCATAACTTGACAATTTACAATTTACTGAAATCATACCCTGATGGGTGCTGATCATCTCCCAAACCTCTTTCCACTATGGCCACTGCCCCAAGATCTGAAAGTCTCCTGTCAAGCTTCTTTGCAACGAACTGAAAACCATACGAATAATTTACAAGCCTTGATCTTTATCAAAGTAACAAATACCCACTTCACCACCATGTATACAAAATCAAGCAGAATTCTAGAGAGAGCAAAGAGATATAATTACATTGTATTTTTGGTAACCAGAATCACCCAAACCAAACACGGCATAGCGAACTCCTTCTAACCATTTCTGACCTAGATTTCTTTGCAGAAGGAACTTCCAAAATCCCTGCATATACATACATACATATATATATATATACACACACACACACATCTATAAAGAATAAGAGGTGGTGCTTATCAATGACAAACTGTAATCTTCATCGTTAATAGAGCTATCACAATAGATTCCAAACAAACCTTCATGGAATCGGGAGTATCTCCCTGGCCAGTCGTAGAAACAATAAAAATTACGGCACTCACATGTGGCAAGGAAACCTAAAAAAAAAAAAAAAAAAAAAAAAACAGACATCCGTTATCATTGCCTGAACGAATTGTTTTTTAGTAGTATTGAAATAATTTTCTCGGGAAACAAGCAGGACAGAGGAAGGTTCAGCGAAAAAGCCGGGCGGCCAAGGAAGTAGAAGTGAAGCATGAAATGGAAGGGGCTTACGGCGTCGAAATCATCCAAGGAAAGAAGCTTGACGGAGCAGCCTCGGCGGTCGGCTTCACGCCCCACCTGCTCAGCCGCGTCCAGAGCATTTCCGGTTTGAGTCGCGTATAGAATCAGTAGATTGGGTCTTTCTTCCATGGCCCCTGCAACCCAATAGGCAATTAGCGAAGAACCCCTAAAGCAAAGAGAGATTAGACTGCTGTCCAAGGTGTTTTGTTCATGTTACATGGGGATCCGGTGAGCTTGAGGTACCGATTGTCCTAAACTTGTAAAAATGGTGCCAAAAAGGACCAAATCCAAATAGCAGTTTAAAATCTCATTTATTTTATAAGCCTGCATATGAATTTTTAAATTTTTTTTAATTAATAAAAATTATAATCAAAATAATTAATTTAAATTTAAAATTTTCATTTTATTTTAATTTAATTTATGTATTAAATGAATATTAAAATAAAATGATTTATTCTTCCTGAGTTGCACATGCTCTCAATTAGAGGTGCGTTGGTAAAAGAATGTGAATGGATTGAAGTTTAATTGAAATATAAACGGATTTGAGGACAAAATTAAGGTTTTATTTGGGACAAAGTTTACAGTAGGATGTGATTTATATATCCTATCGGTGGGGGTAATTTAAAATCATCAGATGAGTTATTAAATGTTGAGATATTAAGAGCCTATAATAATTAAAATAAACACTAATTTATAAGATTACATAAAAAATTAAAAATAAAACTCCCATTCTTCTTCTTCGTCACCAGGGAGGGTTGTGGTGAGACGTCGAATGGGGGTGGGGGGCCTTCAATGAGGGTGGCAACCATAGAGATCCAAGGGTGGGTTGGGGGTTTTATAGGTTATCACGCTCAAAAAATGACACAATTTCTCAAATTGTGATGTTGGAGAGAGAAGGTAGGCGTGGTGGAACATCAAGTGGGAGTGAGGGGCCCTTCGATGGGGGAGTGACGACCATGGAAGATCTAGGGGGGCTGTGGTTTCCGTGACATCACAAAACCTAAACACGTAATGTGGAGGGGAGATTCGAATAAATTGAGAAAATTCCAAATCTCTAAATCTACCAATTTTACTTTTTGAAACATTTACCATCATTTTAATCATGTTTAGGCTATGCTCAAGTGATTTTAATTAAACATTATTATGGGAGGTGGAATCTAGCTCCATTAACTCGCGATAGGTCACTATGTCCCACAAATGCATACTTTCATAAAATAAAATAAGCAAATAAAGTAAAATAAAATTTATAATTACAGTCCCTGGAATGCTAAATAAATCTAAATACATACATGGTCCAAACCAAAGGGATTAAGGGTCCGTTTGGTCAATACATTGCATTACGTTTAAATGCAATGCATTAGATGTAATTTGTATTTGAAGAAAAAATATAGCATTGCATTTGAATGCAATATGTGTTTAGGGAAAAAGTATTTGAATTATATTTTAATAATCAATATGTGATGTGATGAGTACAAGTAGAGAGAGAAAGAGAATATATGATGTGAGTAATAAAAGTAATAGAAAAAGTAAAATAATGAATAGTGATTATATTGGATTTAAAATATGATGTAATTGGTATTTGAATAAAATACTTTTATATTTTAGTGAAAATTGCATTGTATTTAAATACAATGTAAATTGAATGCGTGTACCAAACGCAACATAAGAATGCCAACTTGTAGTCTTTAGTCTTCATACTACGATTCCATGATAAATATAACTTTTAATCACCTTCCACTCTTAAGGGTTACCAATTTTAAAAACATGTCCATAAGGCCTAAACTTTTTCCTTTAACAACTTGATAATAATATATCAATACAGTATAGAAATTTAAATGTGTAATTGTACCAATGCAATTTGTGTCCCTAAATATATCTACCATCGTGTATAATCCCATAAGCCTCCTTACTATGTCAAAACATGATGAGTAATCCTCAACCAAGATATGCACTATTCGCACATATGTACTGGCTCCCGGTTATAAACCTTTAAACCTTCAAATCCCTTGGAAATTACAACATAGAATAGAATATACAGTTTATTTTGTCAAATATCCATATTCAAATTATTTTTCCTTTAATTTTTAAAATCATGACACTTTCTAAAATCATGAAATTTATAAAACTTTATAAATTCATTTTCTTTAAATCAATATTTGTGGCCAAATCACAAAATACAAAATAAGCTTCAAAGAAAGGGTAAGATATCTTATCTTTTTGGCAAAATATCTACTAATAACTTCTAGTAAAAATTCCTAAACAATCCTCTTCTCGGACTACAGATCGAAGAGTAACTAAAACATAATCACAAATAATTTAATTATCTATTCAAATATTTCATAATTTCAATTATGGTAAATCTAACTTATTAGTATGCTGTTTACTTCAATTTTAAAGTGATATTTTATTTTGAAATCCATAAATTTGTATGAAAATTTCAACACGACCTAAATTAAAATATTGGCTACCCAAATTTTCAAAAGAATGTCCAAACCTGCAAAAAATATTTCCAAATCCTAGAACAATTTAAATATTATTTTTCAATCCCATGATTCAAATTTCTTTCAAAATTCTAATTTTATTTTCCTTTATATACATATTTATATTTACTATACTTTTTGCTCATGAAATTTAGATCTTATCATAAAATATCTTATGAAATTTGAGCGTTTGCAAATTTTCTCCATTAGTTAAATATTTAATAGAAAATGGTATAAGAGATGCACATGAAGATAATTTTGATGGCATTTAAGTAAAAACATCTATTTAGGTTTTAGATTTTTTTAAAGGATTTTTAGAGAAAAAGAAAAAATGGAAAAAGTGAGAGAGAGGGAGAAAAAAAGGGGCTGGTGGGGGAAGGGAGTGGGTTGCAAGAAGAGAGGCTGGGGTTTGCCGATAGGGTCAAAGGAGGGGGGCAGGGGTTTCATCATCGGGGTTGCCACTTTGGAAGGGAGAAAAGAGAGGGAGAGGGAAGAAAGGGTTGTTGTTAGGGTCTTAGGGTCAACACCAGAGTTGGGGAGGCGGGCTTGTGCTCGACGCTAGAAGGGAGGGGCTTGTTGTTGACATTTGAAGGTGGTTGGATTTTCTAAATATTTTATAAAATATATGTATGGTGAATAAGCATTGAAAACCAAAGGTAGCAAGAACTATGGCTGATGTTCACTGTTGTAGATGGCGACAGCAAACCCACCTTCGTGACGGCGATAGCGAACTCTTGCCGTATATGTAGAACTTATGCGAGGAAGATGCTAGAGACGGAGAAGACAAGTGCAGTAATTTTAGGGATGAATATGCTATTTTGATCGCATAATAATTGTATTTGATTTTGAATTTATTTTGAAAAAAATTTTTTACACGGATTTTTTTTTAAGATTTGATTTTTAAATTTTGAAATTGTATTTAATTTGAAATAATATGAGACTCTAAAAAAAAATTATATAAATACTCTTAAAAAAATTCAAGGATTTTTATTCTATTTATCTAATTTCAAGAATAATTTAGTAGTTTCACAAACAATACCTTCCATTTTTACCTTGATTGATTGCCATGTGTTATTTTAGGTTAAAAATCTAACTGAGGAGAAAAATATATAAACGGTTAAAAATTAAAGAGGAATAAGTGTTACAAATTAAAATTCGACTTACATTTTGTAATAAAGCTTAATGCTCACAAGAAAAAAAAAAGTGTAATTTATGCTTTTTTATTATATATTTTTTCTTTTAGTATTATATATATATATTTAGGCCGTAATTGGTGGCTCACTGCATGGACGGCGACAGAGAGACAGTGGTGAACTCGGAGAGGCGAAGGCTGGCTTGGCAAGACCGACGAGGGGGTGACGGCAGCTTTGCTTGCGGTACCTAAGTGGAGTTTAGCAACACGAAGGGCGCAGTGAGCTCGGGAGAGGCAGCGGCTTTTGTAGAGTTGGTGTTCGATGACGATGTCGCGGCTGGAAAGAGATAGAGACGTGGCAATGGTGGCTGCAAAAAAAAAAAAAAGGGGTGGAGGTCGAAAAAAAAAAAGGAGCAGAAAGGTGAGGGAAAGGGAGGCGGGTGGTCACTGGATTTTTGGTTGGAAGAATGGAGGAAAAAAGAAGAAGAAGAGAAAATGGAGAGGAAGCGAAAGAGAGTAGAGATAGAAGGGGGAGAGACAGAGAGAAATAGAGAGGAAGCGAGAGAGATGAAAAGAGATATGAGGACAAAGAGTAAGCAAGAGTGAGAGAGTTTGAGAGAGAATTAAGAGAGAGCTGAGGAAGACAGATCGGTGAGAGAGATGATAAGTTTGGTGCGTGGGACTACCCTGGAAGGAATATATTTGGGTTAGTTTATTATTATTTTTTATAATTATTTTATTTTTCATATTACATTGAGGGGTATTTAATAATAATATTATATTTAAATGTAATAATAATCACTATTTAATAATATTATTATATTTATATTTTATTTAAATATAATATAATTTTTATCTAAATATAAAAATATTATATTTAAATATCAATTATAACATAATTTAAATTTAATACAATTATTATTTATTATTTTATTTTTTATTATTTTTATCAATTACATCACAAATTCTCTTTTTTTTTCTTTTTATCAATCATATTATATATAATATATTTTAAATATTTTTTATCTAAATAAACATTATATTTAAATGTAATATAAATATTTTTTATCTAAATATATATTATATTTAATATACTAAATTCAAATGTAGTACATGTAATTCATTACCTAAATTATCTCATATTATATTATACTTTAAATTATATGTCTGTGGTGTATGTGTATCCTTTTTTTCTTATTTAAATTTTAATATAAAAACATAATTTTATAAAAATTAAGTGTAAAAGTTATAAAATTTTCAAAATTTATCAAATTATTAGAAATATTTTTAAATTGATATTAAGTGCATTGAAAATTTTTAATTAAACATCAAAAGTTAGAAATTAATTGACATATTAATATTCGAATGAATACATGCACCTGTGAAATTTAAACTTAATATTCGGCAAGGTGAAAATTTTACAGGTTGGGGAGTTCGAAGTCAGAGAATTAGCAAGAGGTCAGGGGGTTGTCCATGAGGGTTGCCCGGACAATTTCATTGTCAATGAATTCGAGCAGATCTGGTCGCTGGGGAGTGGTTGCTTAGGGAAGGGGAGGTGGCCAATGAATGTTGGGATGAATATTTTTTTTTTTATTTTTAAAATTTTTCAATATATTATCTCATGCGTTAATGTGTATTAATTTTCGTACACAAAAAAATTGTAGCAACTGAATTAAATTTCAATGGTTTAAAAATAGTGTGGTAGGATGTATAAATTATACCCTCGCACGAACTCTCTCTTTATTTTGATAAAAGAAAAATTAAAACTAAAATTAAAGTTTAAATATTTTGTCAAAAAAAGTTAAAATAAAAAAAAACCTTATCTTAAAAAAAGATCAAAATTTATAATTCTACGTTATATTTTACAATTTAATCGTTACATATACTTCGTTTATTATTATAATCTATCTTTTAATTTAATATTAATTATTTATTTAATTTTATAAACATACTTATTATATTCACATATCAAATTATATTTTATGAAAATTGTTATACAATTATAACCAAACGGCAAAAAAAAAAAAATTTAAAGAAACACTTAAAAATTAAATCTATCTTTTAATTTGATATTAATTATTTATTTAATTTTATAAAAATACTTATTATATTCACGTATCAAATTGTATTTTATAAAAATTGTTGTAAAATTATAACCAAACGGCAACAAAAAAGAAAAGAAAAAAAATTAAAGAAAAACTTAGGTCTCGTTTGATGAATGTATTGTATTTGTATTACGTTTAAATGCTATGCATTGAATGTAATTTGTATTTAGAGGAAAAACATTAGCATTGCATTTGAATGTAATGTGTGTTTGGGTAAAGGGTATTTGAATTATATTTTAATAATGAATATGTGATGTGATGGGTAAAAATAGAGAGAAAAAAAGGAGAGAGAGAATATATGATGTAATTAATAAAAGTAATAGAAAAAGTGAAATAATAAATAGTGATTGTGTTTAATTTAAAATGTGATGTGATTAGTATTTGAATGAAATACTTTTATAGTTGAGGAAAAATTATATTACATTTAAATGCAATACAAAAAAATGCGTTACCCAAACGCACGCTTAAAAATTAAGATGTAAAAGAAGGAGGAAGAAGAAGAAGAAACAAAGAAAAAGAACTCTCTCCGCAGGTTGTCTATATGGATGTTTGGAGAGGAAAGGTTCGGAGGGGGGTGGGGGCGCACCAGATCCCGTGCCGGTGGGTGTTCGGCGAGGTGGGTGCACGGCGGCTGGTCAGGGTGACCGGATTAGTCGAGTCTTTGCGAATTGGATTCGTCAACGGGCGACAGTGATGGCTAGCGACGTAGGGTGGCGCAACGGCGTTTCGGCTCTCACGGCGGTGCGACAGCTTTGTTGGAATTGTTTAACTATAAGTGCAAAAAAATATGCTAAAGTCCCACGTAGAGAGAAGATAAAGAGTCATAACTCTTTATAAGAGAATACCTTTCTAGTGAGCCAATGATGTGATAAGTGAAGAGACATGCCTATACAACTCGCACACGTGCGCGCGCGTGGTGTGGCCAGTGAGGCTGTAGAGGCGCACTTGGCACTTAGCACGTGAGATTAAATGCTGCAATTAATATTTATTTATTTTTATTTTTATTTTTATAAAATAAAAATAAAATAATTCAAATTTGAATTTTAAATTTTTTGAATTTCTGAAAAGATGTGACTTTTCAGAATTAGCATTCAAATTTATTTTTTCTGAAAAGATGTGACTTTTCAGATATAGCAGCAATAAAAATAAATTAAAACAACTGTTTGTATCAACAGTTGTATGTGTTAATGAATGGATGCCATTGAGTCTATATTAAGGGAAATCAGAAAACGTTTAAGGTAATTATTTTTCCTTTTGTTTTCAGTTTTCCTCTATTCTTTCTTTACCAGATACTCAACTGTGTTTTATTTTCTTTCTGTAAATTTCTAGTTTTGCTTACTAAAAATTTACGTGAAACTTGTCATATCCTGAGAGCGATTTGCTACTGAAACCCAAAAGCAATCTCTACGGAGAAGGGGTAAATAACGCTTTAAAGAAAGTTTATTTCTTTATGTGTTTCAAGTCTCCAATATTTTCTTAACAAGCTTTGCTACGGTGCGGCTCGCGGCGGTGTGGAAGATGAGGAAGCGAACTCACCCAGAGACATACTGGGATCAGTTGGACGACGAGGATTTGATAGCACATGCTCGCCATGACTTCACAAATACTTCCCGAATGGAATCAGTGGTTGTTAAACAAGTAATTTTTTGGAAAATTAATAAATAGCCCAACCATTTTTTCTTTTAGTTAAATGGCCGTTGCTATATTTCGCTCAATCAATTTCATAGTTTCAGCTTCAAGCTTGTGAGGCGTCATCAGTTCGGAAAAATTGAATGAAACAATCAAACTGAAAAACTTAATGAAACTGAAAATAAGCAACGGAGAGAAAAAAGGAGAGAAATCCTTATCGGTCGTCCGCCATTGTCGATCGATAAAGAAGCTTTGGCTCTCAGCTCTACATTGAAGCTTTGATTTTAACACGAGGACTCGGGAGAAACCGGGTTGGGCCTCAGTTTGTCACAGACCCAGATCAAACTTGTGAAAAAGGTAAAACGACATCTATCTCACGAAACTAAGACAAACGACATCAACCAAAAACAAAAAGGCAAGAAATCAGAACGATATTATCATTTGAGCAATTTTAGAGTTTTGCTATGAATGTTGCTGGGTTCAATAATATCATTGGATGTTTGTAGGAGGTTTTGAAGAAAATGGGAGAAAGGTGTTTGTTTTATATACTTTTTTTAAATGGTAAATCAATTATTTGTTGTAGGGAATTACTAATTGATTAGAAATTAATGATTTTGATTTCAGTTAATTAGTGATTGATTATAAAAATTAGCGATTTATATTATGATCTATCAATAATTGATTAAGTAAATTAATGATTATATTATAATTAATTAATAATTAATTAAGGGTCGATCATTAATTAACTATATCATATAATTAATCATTAATCGATCATTTTAAAGAAAAAAAATCTTTAAATTAATTTTTAAAAATTTAACTCTTTTAACTAATTTTTAACAACTTTAAAAATTTACTAAAAAAATTATTAAAAAAGATTATTTAACTATAAATCCCTTTTTTTTTTTTTCATTCACCAACGACACAATAAGAGGTCAGGTAACCATTTCTCTTATTATGAATACTTGTAATTGTTATTAACAGATCAAGTCCCCCACCCCATCCCTAAACTTAAAATAATAATAATATCAATAATAATAATAATTAACAGATCAAGTGGGAGTGGGATTAATCAAATAAAAGTAACGGTGATTTTCCCTTCTTTTTTTTTTTGTTGGGATGATTTTTGGGTTGAAGGATGTGAGTTTTGTACTTGTAAATTGATATGTGAACTTCAGGCTTTAGTTTAGTCAATTCACATGAAAATTACTCCTTTATGTTTAATATTTAACGACAGTTAGGGTTTGTTCCTTGTTTGTACTCTTTTTACAAGTTTGAAGACCATTAAATAAAAAAAATTTAAAATCCAATCGCTATAATCATAAAAAGTTTAGGAACTACTATAGTAATTTTCCCTATTTTAAATCAAAACAACTCTTGAAGAATTAGAAAATGGATTTTTTTTTTTTTTTTTAGGCTTTGTTTTGAACTCTATATAAGTTCTAAGTAAACTATACTTAAATCAATTGGATTTTTATCTTTTTTTTTAAGTTAATAAAAATTATAATTAATTTTTAAAAAATCAACAAATTCTTACTTGAAAATTTAACTCCAATTATTGATCCAAACATACTCTTATTTAGTTTCAAAATTTTAAAACATACAAAAGTTGTTATTGAATTCAATATTGAATTGTTATTATAGACACAATCTAACAGTAATTTTATACATATCTTTATTATACTACGAAGAGTTCTCCTTTTCCTAATTATTTATAAAAAAAAAAAAAAAGGCTTGGACTTTATTGAGCCACCAAAGCAACTAGTCCTTGAATTATGAAAATTATAAAATGTTGAAAAAAAGTAGGAAAATTAGACCATAATTAACACGTTAATTTGGAATCTAAATAGAACAAATTGTCTTATTTTGTGGATTCTCTATGCTTATGTGATTTGCGCGCGCACGCATGTTTTTTTTTTTTTTTTGGAATTTTGGTATTTTTCAGTGTGCAATGAAAAAAGGTGGTTGTAATCAGTTTTTTTTTTTTTTTAGAGTTAAGAGTGTAGAATTTAAACTTTATATTATAGATAGAATTACATATGGTATTATTATTAAGTTATATCTATAATTACAGTAATAATCAATCCAAATAAAGATTATAATAAACCAAATAAAATCTTTCTCTAATAAATTTTGTTTGCTTGGTAAAAATGTAGTTAATTTTAATACAGACTCAAATATTTTGATCATGATACGGTGTTAGAGGTAATGTAATTATATTGATAATACATTATATTATTATAATTACATGATATATCCGTCTATTAAATATTTAACAATTAGATGATTTATCACTGTCAATTTTATTCTAAATTCTTTATCACTATTCTTTCTTACTGAATTTTATTTAATTTAGACGATTTTAATAGAGGTCCTTTTCATGACAACCATAGATGCTAAGTTGTGGGAGAGGATCATCGGAGTATTACTTGAAGTAGTGGGAGGTGTGCGAAATGTCATTAGTCATCCCTAAACCCAAACGCGTTAGCCACAGAAACCTATTGAAACCACAAGTGCTGTGTCTTGGGGGTTAGCATATGTGAAGGTAATAAGGGCAGTGGTCTCTCTGTACAACTTGTTTTCATTTTGTTGGTCAGAAACTGTTGTTTGGTTAGATGCTCATTGGTGAGTAAAGCTTGCTATTGTCCATCTTTTAGTAAGAGATTTGCCCCATGTTTTGGATAGTAGGTTGTCTCAGTAGTTCTGAGTGGGTTTAATTCTTGCATGATGTCCTGTTAGCTTATTGTGGCTTGTTCGAGGCTCGTTGAGGCTTCGATGTGGACTCAAGTTCCACTGGTTCTTCTAGCCATTTGACGGTTTCCGATTGGCTTGTCCAATAGTGGCTTTCAATTTGTAGTTGGTTCGGTTATTTTTTATGGGTTTCGACTATCCTTTGCAGCTTTAACCCTTTATTAGTGTTTTATACACCTTTTTTTAAGGTGTTAGACGTCATTATATTTTAAGATGATAAAGATAATTTTTTTCATCTTTTTTTTTTCCGTATTGCTAAATCTTTTAGGGAAATTATACTATATGTGTCAATTAATTTATAATTTGAAAGTACATAGCATAATTTTAAGCTATTAAAAATTAATAGCACAATTAGATTTAGGAACATGCATAATTTACTTTTTATCCCTATTTTAGTTGATCTATCTAATTTCTTCCTTCATTTTTCTCTATTTTTCTCTCTTCTTTTTCTGATTCTCTCTCTTTACACAACCATGGGTGTGCTCTCTCTCTCTTCCCTCTCTCAGCATAACCATGGGTATGCTCTCTCTCTTTCTCACCCCCCTCCAACTTTCTTCCTCCCTCCCTCTTTTCCTGACCTTGGCCACCATCATGATGTCGTCATAATCCGGCAATCTTCCCAGCCACCAATTATATCACCAACTTCAGCTTCATGAGATCTACAATAATGGCGATGACAGCGAGCTCCGATAAATTAAATGATCGACTCTCATTTCTCTGATATGCTCTCTGGTGAGCAACATTGTCATTCGTAAGTCTTCGATCACGATTTTCATTTGAGCCTCCAGTCGTGATCTACATTTGAGTCTCCGATTGCGATTCCTCTTGCTCATCTCTCTCTTTCTCTGGGTTTGTGGTTTTTTTTTTTTTTTTTTTATGCAGGTTTCTCAGTGAAGTCACGACCTTTCCCAGCTGACTGTGATTATCTCCATTTTTTCTAGCCGATGAGCTTGTGATTTTGGCCATCGTGCCAATTCGATGATGGTGAGGGTTTGTTTGCAATAGAGATAGAGATGAGGATCGCACTATCGGATGTGTCACCATCACCAGATCGCGATCTCTTTCTTCTTTCTTCTTTCTTCTTTCTCGTCATTCCCCAACCAGCAGAGATCGCAGTGAGTCTTCCGATCACTAAACCCTGTCGCCATCACCAGATCGATAATCGCTCTCCAATCACTATTGATTTAGTCACAATGGAGATGGTGTCGGAAAAGGTGATGAGTTTGACAAATTGCATCTTTGTCGGAGAACTATTCAGGGAGGTCGCTGTTGAGTTTGAAGAGAAAGGTGGAGGAGAGAGAAAGGAAGAGAGATAGAGGAAAAAGGAAAAAGAATATTTTCAAGTTTGCAAATAGGATTGAATTTAAATTTACACTTGATTTGCTATTTCCTGTTGAACCAAAACTTTTGACTTATTTATTTTTATCTCTTTTTTATGTTTGACCTATTTTCATTATTCTCAATGTATTTTATTTTCAATCTTACTTTTATACATTTTAAAATCATTTTGAAATCTTCTCCTCAATACATTATCTCTAACATCATTTTTCTCATTTTTAAAATGCGATGAATTTCCAAACAAAATTTTGACTCTTTTTGTTATCAAGAAAGAATTTATTTATTTATTTATTATTGTTAATTCCAAGCACGAAATGGCTCTTTCATATCAAATAAGAAAAATTTTCATTTTCAAGATGAGCATGTCATCCAAATGACCCTAAAATTTTCTTAAAATCCAATACTAATTTTCTTGACTCATGCTCTTTAACACGTAGCCAAACATGAGGAGTTTCAAACCACCAAAACGGAATGCGTACCGGATTTGGAAAATATATAAATAAATAAATAATTTGGTTACGTGAGATCAACAAAACTGTACCCAAATTTTCATGGTGTATCAGAGGTCAGAATAAATGGATTTGGTGCCAAATTCTCTCATGATCACTATCAGCTTATGGTGTGGTCACTGCTCTTCAGGTGCTATTCATGTTTAACCAGTGGCTCCATTCTATGATCACTATCAGTTTCTACTAGCAGCTGGCCATCTCCTTTACCACGCGGAATAGCATCTGATGGTCCTGACTCACCTTCATTGTCTGAGTTCTCCTTTCTTAGCTCTTGATCTTTGCTTAAACGTATTTCTACCAATCTTTCGGTGTCTCCAATAGGATCAAGATCAGATGGGATTTGCTGAGCCACTTCGCTCGATCCAGCCCCTTCCTCCTCTTTATTGAGTGTCACTTCCTCCTCCCCCTGAAAATGCTGACCATCATCATAACATGCCACCTCGCCTTCGACATACTCTTGGCCTGTACCACTAGTATCTCTTGCATTATTGGGGGATTGAGAAACAGATTCTTGAAAGAAATTAACTCTAACTACTTCTGAAACCAAAGAGTTTTCTTCAACAGGGACAGGTAGTTCTGAAATGTTGTCTACTTTTGAGTTGATCCCAGCTGCATTTGCAGAGGCAGGAAAGGACTGGAAGGCATCCCAATCATCATTGTCCTCCTCATCCTTGTCATCTTCATTGTCTTCCATGCTATTATTATGGGAGTGCATTACTGTTTCCGTTGGTAAGGATAACTTCTCTCTACTTTCTCCAGAGGGCAGTGGCAAGCGTATCTCCAAGGATTGAGTTGCAGCTTTTGCCTGTATTGCACTATGATCTTGCGTAACAGAAGCACGGATGACCTCCTGATATCAATCATTTATTCAAAGGTAAGTGGAGATTCCATTAGTTAACATTAGTGAAATGGGAATCCATTACTTTGAACATTTTTGCTAAATATCCGTTACTTCTAATTTAAAAGTCATAATTGATAAATGTATCAAACTGCAATGTTTTTGTAGTCGTCAGAACACAGATCAGTTTCTTTCCAAAATAGCCTTACTGAGAAGTGAACGGAAAAAGAAGTTGAATAACCAAGTGGAAAATATTAATCACATATTAAAAAAGACAAAGTGAATTATTTTAACTTGATAGCTTAACATAGTAATTGCAAATAGGTCTAGGTGTAGTAATGAATAAAATCCCCAGAAAGCACAAGATCAAATTTCTCTGGGGATCCATACAGGAATCTGCAAGTAGAGGAAACATTCTTCCAAACAAAAGAGTCTGCAGAAGTTAGAGATTAGATCACAGTAAGAATTCTGAAGGTTCACCTTTTCAAAAGCCGGCCAATATTGTGACCCTTGGGACTATAACCTATGCGGACAATGACAGTGCTAACGAAAAAAACTTCATCTAATTATGACCACATAGAATAACTGGCACCCTCTTTTACATCCAAACCAAAATAAGACAGCCTGAAATTCATGTAATGATTTTTTTTTTTTTTTAATATGAACAAACACATCCAAATATACCTGAAGTTGCTGCCGATGTACAACAGGCATAGACAATAAGGCGTCCTTGAAATGAACAGCTGTGGAAGGAATTTGAGCAACATGCGATACGAGCCTTATAGCTGTGCTTCTTAGATCATTGAACTCCTGCCATTAATGTGCAAAAGGTGAAGAATTTAACACGAATTCAATTAGGTTATAACCTCAAATGTTCTTACTGAAGCTTTCCGTTATGTAACCTGAGAATGACCACCATCCGGCAGCATAATAATCATGACTGTGGCTTCCAAGAACAGACTCAAATAACCCCTCTGACACTCGACATCTTTTGATACTGTTTGAAGAAGCACTAAAAGCCTCAAGCACTCGATGGCTACGGCTGCTGTTTCTTTAGACATGGGTTTCTGTCATCAAAAGCAGAGTCACTTCTTTGGAATTAGAAGCAAAACACAGAGAGTTTACCAGGCTGTGGTTTTTAAAGGAAAAGGCAATGAATGGAGAGAAAACAACCTTCATCGTATTTTGGATGATCACAAAGATATCTTTAACAAGTTCCCCAGCAAAAAACATTAGAAAAGCATTGTCTTCCACATTTTTGACCCTTTGTACCATGCCTTTTAGCACCTGCAACCCAACAGCCTGAACCTGCATGGGAGAAAGTTTTAATAAAAGTTCTACACCTAGAAACATGGACTGCGATAAAATACAACAACTAGAAACATGGACTGTTATAAAATTAATGTTACCCGTATAATTGAATCGGCAAGCGTGGTCTGGAAACATTTGGTGCAATATTTGAACATGCTAAAGTACAACCGGTCATTATCAGTGTGCTCTCCAAGACATTCTATTTCATGAACTAACTTGGCAAATAATACGGTTTGTTCAAGAGAAAAGGCAAGCTTTGACTGCCATAATCTGCACAAATCAGATTTACTCTCCAGGAGATGAATTCTCTCAATGCAATCTTTTGATAAAGTAACAATTGCATCAAGACAAGTTCCTAGTATCATTCTCATATGGAGAACATCGTCATCACCAACTTTATATTTATCTGCATCGAAAAAATTTAATTAGCATCACCTGACACGGAAAGAAAAGATGACTCCATAATCAAGTAATAATTGCTAACAAAATTGAGCTAATTCTTTAGCATTTATAATGACAATTTTAGAAAGTTCTTTTGCCCATAAATTCCATTGTCTTATTATATCATAAAGGATCCTATACTCGATTTGCTCACCAACATCCGTTGACAAGACAAGCCAAATACAGCCAGAAATATACTGGTGCAAACATAAACGAGAAGGGGGGGAAATATGGATAATGAGTCATGAAAAGTGACACATGACTTAATAAAAAGGGCAATCATTCAAATTGTTGGTTTAGCAAATAAGTAAATAACTCTCAGAGACCATGTACATAGAGCATTTCAGTGATCAAAATAATTTCTATATCTGTTAGGCTAGAAAAAAATGCTACGCCAGGAAACAGAGAGAGAGAGAGAGAGAGAGAGAGAGAGAATTGGCAGTCCCAGGTCATAAAAACTCACCAAAAATTTTCTTGAATAGCAAGCTAGTACACTTGAAATAGTTATTAACTTTGGAAAAGCAAAAGTCTGTTGAAGCTTCTTTAATGCACTTGTAACCAATTGAAAGAAAAGCCAATGCTCCTGATGTCAACTGCTTCTGCAGAATGTTTGATATGAAAATAACAAGGCAGCAAAATATGTGTTAGATGCATGCTTCAGATGAATAAAATTGCAATGGAGAGAACAAAAAAAGCATTAAAAAATTTGGACCTTTGGCTCAAAATGCTTCACTAGTGTTTCTGCGATAACAAATAGAGCAGATATTGAATCTTCCCAATTTCGGTGATCCATTGATATTTCATCAGTACTATAAACAAAAACATGAAGTTGTAAGCTGACCGGCACAATTCACTTAGAGATCTTAAAGTCAAATATGCATGATGACGGTCTGTACCTCTGAAACACTTTAAAGAGATATGCGATACAAAGTTCCATGGCCAAATAAGAAAAATTCTCCAGTTCAAGGAAACTTTCAGGACAGTTCTGCACAATCTATGAAAGAAGTCAGATAAACCTAGTGTTCAGACTCAGCCATTACCACTTGATAAAACATTATAGAAGCATATTAAAATCAAAAGTACTAACACAAAATACGTGCCAAAAAATAAAAATAAAAAAGAAGGGAACTAACTTATGAAAGGAACCTAGTTACAAAGAACTCTGATTTTACCAATATTTGTAGTTTCTATGTTCACATCAAAGTTTGAATAAACAGATGCACTTAGCAAGTTAAATGGATTCCAATCACATATCACTATAATAGCATGAGAAGCACCACAGCACCAAACACCTGCAGGCTATGTTCAAATACTTACAATATCCAACAGAACTAGAGATCTCATAATGGTTACACGTCATCCAAATTAACGCTTTCCTGTCTATCTACTGCTTGTTCTTTTGGTATGTATCAAAAGACAAAAGACTGGTAGGAAAAGAAAAAACAAATATTCATAGATCTTAACAAATATGTAGGAAAGGAAGTTACAGATATTCATAGGTCTTAACATTGTATATGTCGGAGAAGACTTTGTCAAAACATACCTGTGCTAGCACAGACAGTGTTAGGCTGTCCCATGAATTATCCATGTACATGGAATATGAAAAAGCCTGCACCAATTAAACACCAGAAATTAAATAACCTATTGCAATTAGAAACTACATTCTTGCAGAATGGGTCTTAGTATGAATAACATATTAGGCAACATCTAGAAGGCATAATATATATATATATATTATTATTATTTTTAAAAATGGAAAACAGACATTTGCCAAAATCATTCTACGATTCAAAGTAAACTTTCAATGTTTAAATAGTTTTATTTATTATAAAAATGAAACGTTGAAAGAGACAAAGACGTGAAGGAAACTGCAACTTTAAGCAAAGGCCTATGATTCAGGCTGGGGAAGATCTGAACTGCAAAAGATACACTTATAGATTATATGCACTGCCTGCCCACATTTCCTATTCCCAAACCATGACAAATTTCTTCTGGACTTTAAAATAGTCCTCCTCTGCTCAATGCAGAATCATCTTATACCATAATAGCCTTTTCTCCAAAAAAAAAAAAAAAAATGGAAAAGAGATGACGAACTACCTGCAACAGTTCTTTGCATATGTCCATGGTAAGAAATCCTGCACTGGCAAATCTTTTTGTGGCAAGAAATTGGAACACTGGTAATACAATCTCATAAAGGTTTATGCCTGGAGAATTTAACTCTTCAATAGGTGACTGTCCTTCATGGATAGCTTTAGCACTAGGCAACGGAATTTTCAGCTTACTAGCAGTGGGATGCTGACCTCGAAATAGAACAAGCAAAGAAAATCCCCAAAGAAACTGATATTCTTTGGATTCCAGTTCAACCATACTATATCCAGACAGTAAGCTATTTTCTGATATGTTGTCATCGGTGCCTTTGGAATGGCTATTCCCATCAAGACCCACAGGAACTGCATCCAATACAAGTGCTTGCAAAATTACAGGCCAGGATTCTTCTAAACAATTCATAAGCTTTGACGATACTAGAGGTGATTGGATTCCACTCAGAAATGAACTCCCCTGGAAATGAATAAGTGATGGTCATAAATACAAGCTTACAACATTTTCAAATAAAAGCAAGAAGAGGGAAAACTAACTGCTTAAAATTTAGCTTACCTTTTTCTTGATATGCACATTGAGGAAGAGGTAACAGTAATCACGCAAAATCCCTATCCAGTAATTCCCTAGTATCGTTGAACTCTTTGAAAACAGCGGTAATAATGCTAGGTATTCCTCTGGAACCCCACTATGGTGCCTCCTCAAAAATGTATATGCATAACATTTCAGAGACGCATGAGCAGCTAAAAGTCTTATTTTGATCTGTTTCATCATTTAATTAAATGTAAGAGACCTCCATCTATTGAGACGTTTATTCAAGCTTCCATTTTCTCTTAATAGCAATATATATATATATATATATATATATGGAACGTAGAATAATTAGAAGAGAATGCAACTTCTCTCCTTAAGTAGGGAAATCGGTATGAAGAACATTGAAATAGAATGTACCTTGCATGAGACCCATTCGGCAAATGAGGGATAGTAAAGGTCTCTGAACTCATCCAGCGGGCGTGAAATCAGTGAAAAAATGCGTTTAACTGCAGCTTGATCACCCTTGATTATCCCATTTGTTAGTATCTGAAAATTTTAAACGTCATTTCATGCATAAGTATCATTAGCTAAGAGATAAATAAGAGCAGAAAGTTATATTTGTCTTTGAACCTTAGTTGCCAACTGCAAGCCTGCCTCCAATAAAGTAGGGCCTGAGGATGAATCTAATGCAGTTCGGACGGCAGATACTAGTTGGGCCTAAAGTTTAAATGATTTTTAGTCAATAACAAGAGATGGGTTAAATTTATACAGAAAGTAAAGGTCAATAATAAAAAGAACTGAGAGAAATACCTGATACTGTTCTAGTAAAAGGTGACCGGGAAGTTCTGGGTCTGGTGTCCTTTCAAACTGTCCTCATTTCATGATAAAGAAAATAAAATGAAAGAGGAAGTCAGAAACTTTTATGCATGAAATTCATCTATTTGATGTAAAAAAATAATAATAAAACGAAACTAAAAAGTAACTGGGAGAACAAAGTGAACATAAAACCAGCAAAATTTTCCCCATTACTGGATGGCACCAGAAATGTTTGGCATTAGAAAAATGCCAGGTTACCAGTGTCCAGTAAGTGAATTCATCCTAATATCTGTATCTGAACCTGCTGTGAGCAATCTGGAACTTCAATTTAATTCAGCAATTTGGACCATTATGCAACTCCCTTACCCTACACTGAGATTACAGTGTTTGTCTTTCTAGTGAAATTTCCCCTTTTTTTCTGGAGGTATGCATGAAACGCAGATTTACTACTATCCATCCACCCACCCCAAATAATGAAGAGAGAGAGAGAGAGAGAGAGGAAAAGAAAGAAAAATAGAATTACCTTGTCCATGATGGTACTTAGAAGTCTCACGCCAATGGGCTGCATGTTCTCAAATTGGATGGTGCTGATCTATGAACAAGTAATTTTGTGAAAAAGTATTAAATGCCGCTTAAGGCTTGCGATATATCAAAGTACAATAACACAAAGTAAGCAACTTCACATCCGGTACCTGATATGCCAGTGATATAAGTTCTTGTACATGGCAAACAAGCCAATCACCAGAGGTCCGCTCATTGGTGGGTTGTTCTCTTGCCAAGCAAAGATCAAAATGAGCCGGATTTGTTCCTACAGCTCCAGGGAGAAGACTCAGACACCTAACAGTTTGCATTTAACATAATTATTTGATAGGGAAATGTGATTTGTGGAAACCCAACAACTTGAATAACTCGTGCATGCAAGAAATTTGGATGCATAAGATTATATAAAGAGGGGAAAAACACCACATACTCGGCGGCAAATACTCTGGTCCTATATCTAAGGTGTCTATCTTTGTTGAACAGCGCATAGGAAGCTTCAGATGCGTTACCCACTGGCTTAGAGCTAGAAACCATGTTTTCATCATCATGTCCCAAATTCCCACTTGTATCACCATCTGTACCATTTGAAGGATCATTTTCTACGTCATACTTTCCTTCAACATCTCTCCTGGTGGGCGTGGCAAGAACCTGAAGAGAGTTTTGACACGCTTTCAATTAGCACTTAAAAGTCTGTAGGTTATGTACTCAGATATTCATCATACATATCCCCAAAGCTTCTCGAATCATGAACTGGATCCAATGGTTATTTGAAACAAACTTCTATTTGTTGTAAAAGACTGCACAAAAAACAGAAAAAAATGTGGAGCGAAAGGGAAAAAAGGGGCTTACCACATTACGACATATTGATATCCAATGAGAGGGACAAGAAGGGCAAGATGCATAAAGCAACTGCGTAATAGTGGCACGCACTAGATCTCCGATCCTAAAACGACAGCAGAAATTTAAACCCAAAACATGATTTAAGAGGGGAAGAACTCCGCTCTATCTATCACTTCTGTACACAAAGTCATGCCAATGCTTCAATAAATAATGCCAAGTATAACTTTCAGTTTTATTTTCAATTACTAGAGAAAAGATGATATAGTATGATAGTAGAACATATCATTGCCAATAGAAGTCCACAGTGGAGAAAACTAAACAGGATAAATGGACACTACTAATTCATAAAACATCCCAATGAAAGTCATTTCCTCCTACACATCAACGACCATTTTAAATTTAGAAGTAAAATTAAAGAACTAACAATTGATGAAACAGTTCATGGAAGTGCAAGGAAATATCACAGATTCATGACCATTTTGGATGTTGGTTACAGGACGTAAGTAATATTTTTCTTTAACATACTCAGGATCAGTCTCTTCATCCAGCATATGAAACAAGTCATCTTCTATTTGCTCATCAACAATGGATACCTGCAAATAATAGACCATGATAATAGTACCACTGCTAAAATCCACAACACTGAGATGAGTTATTGTTGGTGGAGTAGGCAAAAGCAATAGCATACCGGGTCCTTCGCAATGAGATGTCGTAAAGTGGATACAGCAAGACGCCTTAAAGTTGGCTACAAAAAGTGGGGAAAGAAGTGAAATAACAAAAGAAAAATTTATGCAATTTTTTGAACTTATCTAATGACCCTTTGAAGAAACCTGTCTTGATGCAAGAGTTGGAAGAAGAGTTTGCACATGAGAGTGAACGGATACAGCTTGTGGTGCAAAAAGAACAAGTTGTTGGGTAAAGCGAACATTCCTGCAAGCATTATAGGATAGGCTATAAATGTCCTTTAAAAAACACCAATTAAAAAGAAATATTTCTTACGAAGTCAATCTGCATCCTCACATAGCCATGAAAGTTTTAAAACAAACAATAGTGGAAGAGAATTTGTATGAGGTACGAGGAAAATCTAATTGATCAACATACTCGAGCATTGTTGCTGTTTCCTGCCCAGAGCTTATCTCCGCAACAACAGACTGGATAAAATAATTCATCAATGCATAAGCTCAATTGTATCATGTCCCAATAGAACAAAAACCAAAAAAGAACTTATAATGATTTAAATTTGATCATTGTGTCTATGGAAAGTACATTTCCAAAGATAAAACAGGTTCACAGGACCACAATTATCAGCATTCTAACAAAAGTAAGTCTAAAAAATGTTAGAAAACCATTTTTAACTACCTTACAGCGCGAAAAGAAAATACTTCCTGGGGCAAGCTCAGGACCTATAACAGCAACAACAGCATTTATTAAGCGGCCAACTCCTTGCTGAAGAATAATCCATCCGTTCTCTTCGGACAAAAGAATGTCCAAAGCAAGACCAAGTGTTGCCTGCACATAAAAAGAAACACATATGGCAATATGATAAGTCAACTAAGCAGTCCATGCAGCTGGAAACACCAATATGATGCTATATGCTCTACTCTGACAATAATACATACAAAAGAAAAAATTAATTTGTCAGCACAAGAAAAAGGAACTATAATTTTATCTCCTCACAAGTAAATTTTTCCTAACAAAAAGATTACCTGAACATGAGATACATAGGATAAACCAGCAGCTTCAACGGTTAAAAGAAGTCCATGCAAAGACCAGATCTGTAAACCAGCTATTGAACTCTTAGCTAGCAAAGAGATAGAGCTCACAGTAGCAGGCACTAAAGTTGATAATGCCATGCCTCCTGCACTGCAGGTAAAACATGCAAGAGAAAAGGTCCAAAACAGTCAACAAGTCTCCATATATAACTACAAAATTTGGTTGTTATTTTTCCTCTAGGTTTTTTCTTTTATTTCTGCTACAATAAAGTCCTTGATAAAAGAAATCAGGACAGGATGAAAACAAAATGCAACCAACTTAAAAACCATAAATCTTATACAATAGAACCCCATTAATCAAAGAACAAGGGAATCCTTTACAGGCTGTATCCCTTCTAAAAAATTGAAAAAAAAAAAAATGTTTTGAGAAAAGAAAAACAAGGAAACAGATAAGCGTCTCACCTGCGATGAATGCAACCCAAAGCAAGGGCTACCGATCCAGCATAGTTTGAATCTGTTGGCCCCGTCAAGTCACCAAGCAGCAATCTAGTCTATTTATCACCGAAATAGCAAGTAAGAGTTTGTGCTTGTGGTGCAAGTACATAAACACACTCACGCACACAGTGTGTGTGAAAACCTGTCTTATTCACATTAACTAAGTATAGCACAAAATGCAAAGAAAAAAGGATCACAGATGCAAAACTGACCATTCTTGCTGTAAAGACATCATTTCCAAGGCGAGCTAAAAGACCAAGACCTTCTGAAGAAGCTCTTCGTTGTGCAGGGCAGATGTCTCCCTCTAACAGAATGCTCTGTCAAATAAAAAGTAACGAATATGAGCAGATAGAAAAATTCCAAATCATTGAAACATTTATTACTAGGCAGATTAAAAATTTGGCACCTGAAAAATGGAATGTGCAGAGTTTAGTATGTCCTGTCCCAGTGAACGGGGATGCAGAAGAAGCAAAGCCTGAAGTGAGGATGAAACAAAGAGTTACGTCAATCATTAAATCACTATACAAGGCTGGACCCCAAGACATTTTGAGCTAGAGAATAATAAGCACCTTGAATCCAGCAAGTAGCCCAACACATATATTGGTGACACTGGCTGCATGCCATGTCTGTTTCTTTCCAGCTTTTAGACACTGCTCAATAACTCCGAGAAGTGACAGCATACCACCACTATCCTGGGAATTTTAAGTTTGTTAAGAACAAGAAACTCATAACACAGTTGCATATAGTTTGCCATGTTCCCCTACCTGAGAAGCAAACATGAGTCCGAAACATAGCAGCATCTGGTTCACCAAGGTCTTGTTGATTGGTTCAGGCTTCATTATCAAATTCAACCCTCAACTTATGAAGATAAACAAGGAGAACAAATATAAACAATAATACAAAAAAGCAACTGGTTGTTATGGTCTGGTTGATTGGTTCAGGCTTCATGGTCTCAACTTATGTAGATAAATATTGCAATCAAAAGTAAACAATAATACTAAAAATTCAAATAAGAATCAATACTGCCAGATAATGGTTCTCATGTGTCGGATCAAAGAACTATGGACAGAAGCAAAGGACCAAACTTCCATCTTAGCAATAGAAAACTAAATAAAAGATCAAGGGGTATTGCACTCTTGCATGATTAACAGGTTGGTTAATCCAATTCTCATGAGTGGGAGGAATGGAGAGAGATGCAGTTCCTTTTTAATCCAGAAGAAAGTATTGAAAGAGAAATTGAAACTCCGTTGACCTTCAGGAAACTACTACTATTCCAATAGCAGAAAACAAACTGTCAGGGATATTAAGAGCACGACAGAATTTCTTATATTGGAAAAGATTAAAAACTAATTTTATCTTGCAATAGCCTGAATAGTTGTGCTGCCTGTTTTGTGTTGGAATCCTTTGAAGCAAAGAGCAACAATGAAGACTAGGATTTTTTGAGAAAAATCATCATTTACACAAGGCAGTAAATATTTAAATTTGTAAAACATGCCACTGGAATATTGAAAAGATGCAGAATATCTGAATGGAAATCTCACCGCAATTTTATTACTAGCCACAAAAATTATATTAATATTGGATTGTGATATTAATGTAAAACCTAGTAATATCAAAGAATTGTTATTACCTGAGGAAAGCTAGAAACCTCATTTTCCCACACACAAGGCATGAGGCCATCCTTTGTCCCTTGAAAAGCACGAAGTTCATCTTCAAACCAGTCCCTAAGCAAACAAGATTAAGTAAGAAATGTCTCCGTAATTGAAATTGCAAGGACTCCATAGTCAGCTACAAAAAGACTCATGATGCTATGCCGCTAAGGTTGCAATGAGAGACATTTAGCTTAACAAACAAAAGACATTCAATTTAGATAGAACTTAAACAAGTAGACACCTTCCAGGAACCCAGGGACCCAACCACGCATCTCTTTTGTCTAACAACATCCTCAAGCATGAACTTTCTTCACACCCAGCAGCATCCCTGCTAGGTCATACCAGAAAGTTTAGGGAAAATAGCCAACCTAGTTTCACTTACGAATGATATATAAAAAGACTGGAAACTAAAATCAAATTATCGTCAAATGGAATACAAAGGCTTGTCTGAAAATTCAAACAGAGTAATGCACAGCTAAAACGTGCAAGAACATTACCTGAATGGTGTTGTGCACAATTGAATAATTTGTCGGTGGTCATTCTTATATGCCATTGGATCAGGAAGAGATTGATATGCTATTAACGTTTTGATAATAAATATGTCTATTTCAGGCTTCATATTCTTCATATCCTTGGCCGCTATAGCTGATATATAGGACAAAGCCCTGTTTTGCATCATGTAAGAAAATTTCACAATTTATTTGGGCACTAAACCAGATAAAACAACTTGTAAAGACACCGTGTGATTTGTGGCAATAAGCATACCTACTCAGATATACAAGCACTGGCTGAAGTAAAATCCCATTATCGAAAGAATTAGGAGAAACACACCACTTCAGAAATGATGTAAGAGCATCAACAGCTGCAGACCATATGCTACAGAAGATAAACAAATAAATAACAATATAATCAACTCCATTCCAAAAGTCCAGAACATAGCAAGTCTTACAAGCTTGAAATATAGAACATGGAAATACTATATACATGGACAAGAGAAAGTTTCATGTTTAGAAAAACGGAGTGCATCAGGTCATTAATAGTAAGAAAACAAAATAGAAATACTCTACACATATTTACCGAATCTTCGATGTCAAATCTCCACTTTCTTTAGATTCATGCTCTGGACTTCCACTAAAGATGTCAGCCCATAAGGAAAGAATATCAAAAACCTGGTCTTCAATCTCCTGTATGGTTCAAGTATAGTATATAGTGTTAGGCCCGGATGCCCCCTTTTTTTTTCCCCTCAGAAATGAGATGAAGCAAATTTGAATTCAGGTTTAACAGTATACCTCCTTTGGCATGGAGGCCAGAAGCGATGATAAAAGATACCAGCCAGCCTCTTGTTCAATTGCAGCAGCTACGGGGTTCCGACTAGATTCTGACAGCATTTTCTTAGAAACTTCAAGCACAGAACTGGGCAATCTAAGCACAGAAACATGAATTATTAGCATTAATAACCACCAACATGTTTGACGACAATGACTTTACATAATGACCAAAAGGAAAATGAGCGCAATGTCAAAAAAAGGCAGGTCAATATGTACAGGCGTAGAAGGCTAAGAGGCACTGGATGCAACAATAGTAAACTCTGATATCAAAAATAGAAAAGGATGTAAAGAGAAACTATAGGAACAAAGAAACTCCAAGAAATGAAAAGGCGAAGTAAAATCTGCTTTTATTTCTCAACAGTCTAAAACATATTTGCAATACGTTTAAATTAAAAAAAAAAAAAAAAAAAAAAGAGTCTGATATGACAAAATATTTTGCTGGGATAAAATGCCTATTTGATGTATCTGCTTCACTCCATTCTGGAACTAGAAATATCAGAAGTGCTTTATTTCACTTACCTAAACCGAAACAGTAATCCTTACATGTGTAATTTCTTTTCATAGGCAGTAATATCTTAGTGATATTTATTACGCTAATCCAACATAATACGTTATCTATACAAAGAATCTCTCTCCATTAGCAGGCATGAACAAATTTATTATCAGGAAGATAGCACATAATTACCGTGCTGGATAACCAAGAGGTAATTTTGGGGATATGGACACAAAAGCTGCTAATACAGTTGCTTGCCCATGCAAAGAATTCAGATCTGATTGCAAGTTGCTCCCCTATAAAAAAAAATATGGGTACCACTTAATGACAAATAAACAAAGATTGTAAGTAATCTAGACTGATTATCAGTCACCACAACTAACAAATGAATAATAAAATGAAAGCAACAAAATTAACAAACTTCACCTTTTCAAAGGGAAGATTCTCCCTTAAAGCATTTAACATGGTGATAACATACGAAACCAAACCACCAACACAGGTGGGATCAACCTCAGCCAAAGCACGCAATGTTAAAGCAGCCTCAATTCGTACCTGACCATGGTTTCCACTCAAAATTTAGCTTTGAAAGCCTACTATAAAGCCATAACTATTAATACTGTTTATTGCCAATAATGAGATATAAATTGACTCCAAGTATTATATGGTATCAAAATTAATATCGTTGAGATACCAATTTAATGAAAGCAGATATCAGACCATTTCATATTGCAATTTTCATCCAACCAAGGAAAGAATAAGACGGGGGGAAAAAAAACAGGTAAGAACTACAAACTAAGGAAGACAGTGAAGGAAAAAGAATCAAAACTAAAGAACCTCCTCTCTAATCCTTGGTTAACTTAGTTTAATCTTCCACTCAAACCTACATATACATAACTATAGACTCCAGCCAACATCCATAGATCCTTATGTGGGAAGAAATTATCCACGAAAAAGATGATGCATGAACAAAGTTTGGAGAAAGGAATCTACAATCTGACTACAATTCCAAAAGTAAAGTAAAAATCTGATCACAAGCTGACATTTTCATGATCCATGTCACATCTTTCACTGCAAGGGTAGCAGATATAAGTTCAGGATTAAGTGGGAGAAATTACATAAATATAAAAGAATCTGTAGACACAGCAAATGATGTTGAACCATCAAATGACAGAGAGAAGTCAGGAGCTTACAAGTTGTGAAGAATGAGATACTGCTGCAACAACTGAATCGTCAAGCATTTCCTTAAATTCAGATGGAACCTGCAAATGGAAAGAGTAAGCACAATAAATCATTCGCATTATAGACATAGGGATTACTAATGCAATGTGTTACCTCTCCTAGTGTTTTCAGGGTATATGACAAGGTACGTAGAGCAGCTATTTTCATGGAAGGACTAGCATCAGGTGATTGGAGCTGCAAATTTCATTGGAAAGTTGGCTTGAGAAACGTCATAGAATTTTGGGCAGCCATCAGAATATATGATGTCTGGAAAAATTAAAATACAAATTTCAAAGACTTATGCTCACCTGTTTTCCAAAAAAAACTAGAAAGTTCCTCTGTGTAGGTTCCATCATCTGATCAGTCACACCAACACGAAGTATATAGAGAACACATGCCTTCAGCAAACAACGAATAGCCAGTCAGTATCTTCAAAATAGAGATAATCACTAACAGCAACCAACAATTTCATATTATTATATCCCTCAAAAAAAAAAAAAAAGTATATAGTACTATTCATTTATAACATACACGGTAAGTTTACCATCAAAAAATCATAGGAGTTAAAAAATGAGATATTCAATCACAAGCTGTCAAAGACACACCATTATAAAACATGCAAATGCTAACTAACAGCCTCACCCTCACTCTCACTCTAAATCAACTAAAACTTTTAATAGAATGATATCATTTTTTTAATAAGATTTTAGATTGTTATTATTATCATTTTGATATTTTGTTCGCTAGAAAAAGTAGCCTACTGCATAACTGCTTAAAAAGAATTAAAAATCCACCATTATGATTACAACACAAATTTTAAGAAGCTAGTTAGCTCAGCATTTTGTTCACTTAGCCCTATTCCTATTTCACTTTCTCATCACATTAAAAAATGATGACAGCAATACTCAAAAAAAGAGTAATCTAATTGAAAATCTATGTATCAGCTCAAAAGAACACAAGTCGAGGGGAAGGGGTAAAAGTTTTTGACGTGTTGATGAGATACCAGTGCGTGAGAATCCACTGAAGCATCAGTCTGAAGTATTTCCATAACTTGCAGAGCATAGTCCTGGAGCTCACTGTCAGAATGCAGATACTTTAGACGAATGGCCTGTAACATATAATACAAAGTAAACTTGTGAATGGAAAGATATAACCATAAAAGAAGTAGAAAAAATTTCTACCTTAAAAGTAAGCATTACAATAGTAAAACGCAAATATTTCAAGCCAGCGGCAATGCATCTTTCAACAGCATAACTGCTGAAAAGAATATCTCCTTTACTTATAAGAGACACTAAAGAAAGTTTATTAAAAAGGTCAAAAAAATAAAAGTACACGAGAGGATGAGGCAACCTCAGTAATGAGGATTCCAATAATTCATCAGAAAACGTTTTAAAAACAGAGACTGTTTACTCATAGAACAACATAATTGCTTATGATATTCTGCTATTTACCCCATCTGGTGCAAACAATTGTTACCATGCCAAGAAAAAGTCGTCGGCATTTACCTGTAAAAAGAATACCCAAGACAAGGTAATGCCAACTCGCATGTCCTTTGACCGTGGGCCACTTGCTGCATAATGAACAATTTGTCAAAATAGTTAAGTACAACGAAGTGTGAATCAAAAGTAAAATAATATTGACTCATTTAGATACAGACACATTCATATTTTGCAGGCATTGTATGTCCTCAAATAGGAAAGTAAAATGCAAAGCAATTTAAGTACATATAAGTTGAAAAATTAACATGATTATTTCAACCGTAATGCCGAAATAATTTAAGTACTTCAGGCAGGATATTACCTTTTGTAAAGGGCAAAGTTAAATACTTCTGCAATCCACCTTCTATCTTTTTTGCTGGAACAGGACCTCTTCCCCTTGGTTGAACCTAGTAAAACCAAAAATCTTGAGATTGCAAGAGGATATAGTGAAATCAAAATGTTCAAATAATTGCAGCAGAACCTATCCAAATCTGACAATACAATACAGCAACATATGAATCCAATTATTTATGAAACCAACATACTTGCAAATTACTTCATATTGGCACAAAAATGAGAAATATAGTTAATTGAACCCAATTGCCGATTAATTACATCATAACGCATTTATAGATAATCATTTTATACATTAGAATACAGTATACCTTAATTTTTCAACCATATCTGAAACTTATTAGGACTGCATTACTTAACTTCCAGATTTATCCAATTATAAACACGTTACAAGAATTATAGGATACTTAGATAAATATATTGACAGCCTGCCTTGTTTTGTATTTTCAGCACATTGAACAGCTAGTTTAATTCCTTGTTGTATCTTTTTTTTTTTTCTCTCTTGTTTCTTTTGCATGTAAAATTCTAAACTGTTTGGATCAAAGTAAGCATAACAATTGGATCTTCAATTTCTAATTAAAAAAAAAAAAACCCAAGAACCTGCTTATCAGGATTCATTCCAAGAGCAAGCAAGGACCCTAATGCTTCAGCAAATGCATCCCGAACAGAAGGAACAGGATCCTCAAGAGCCTGTTGCAATCAGCAGTAGGAAGGAAAACATGAAATGCGCACATGGGAAAGACTCAGCATATTTTTAGAAATAGAATGATAGTAACCAGAACATGATAAAGAAGAAACCTGCCTTGACACAATAGGAGGCCGAATTCTCAAGCTCTCCCACTCCCAAACCTGGTCCTCCAATGATGGCAAACGCCTTTAAACATCTCGCAGCAGCTATTCTAACTACAAATGCTTTATCCCCGACAGCAAATCGCATGATAAGACGGAAGGACTCTGTATATGCTGAAGATGCAGCGGTACCAGCAGAGCCTTCAAGAGCATTCTGAAGCATGTGCAGAGCTTCTTGTCGCACAAATTCCTGAAGATGATGCATTTGGCAAGAATTATAACCAGAAAAGAAATGTGACAAGAAGGGAAGGCTAGAAGACGGCTCCTTGACTTGTTAGCATTTAGGCCAACAAGCTCTACACAAACCAAGCATTTTACCCTTAACCTACTAGACCCCCTAAAAAATAGCACCAAACTATTAGACAGTAAAAGCAGCGCGATCGGATTTCCATTCCATTGGTCTACAAGATAATTATATTTAATAAGTAGACTAATATGCCTCGAAGCATATTATCCAGCATTAAGTAAAGTGGTTCCTTCTTTTGTTATAGTTGATCAATTCATGAAAAAAAAAAGGGTTCCTTCCCTCACTTTTGTTTCCTTTCTTGAACGGATTTTTGCTCACTAAGAAGCGAATTTGCAAATTGATTGGGACTACCTCATGGAATTTAATTAGTTTCGTGGCAATATTAGTAGTTTCAAGTAAACCAGATGTAATTCTTCTCCCAAAATGTCTGTATAGTTCTCCTAAGCATTGTGCAGCGCCTGTAAAATCAATTCACAGAATTTAGAAAAATACATTTATATTGGCAGATATGCAATTTCAACAATTATAATAGTGTCAATTCAGTTCTAGTATCTTTCGACCAACCAGCGACTTTTTGAGGTTCGTTCCTCTTCCCATCGGAGAGAAATCCTTGGAGACTGCTCACTCGAGAGTATATTGAAATGCTATCTCCCTTGGATATAATCTTAGCCATTGCCACGGACGCCAAATGCCGTACCGGCCTCCGAGCGCCGAGAACAAGCAAGGAATAGAGAGCATCTTCACATTTCCTTTGCCACAACAAGATTGATTCCTGAAATTAATTTTGTCCGCAGGCGAAATTTGTCAATCACCAGGTTGCTTCCAATGCATATGTTCCAGAAACTTATGATTTTCAAACAGTAAACGCTTGTATGAATTCAAAAATCAACGATCAATCTAGAAAAGGAAAATATTAGAAAAAACGATTGAATTAAGTTGAATTGCATTAAAAACGAGTAAGGTCTATTAACAATCATATCGAATTTCACATCAACCGAATCGTCATTTCCTCGTGTACACAACAATGGAGGAATTCTACGCAACCAAAGGCAAAAACGGATCGACGCGAAGAATAATCCGAATCAAGCTGTGGTTTTCTGAGGAAGAGAGAGCAAATGAGAGATGGAGACCTTGGGCTCCTCATCAATGGCGGATATGAGGTCGGAGAGGAGATCGAAGCACAGGAGTGGCTCCGGCGACTGCTGAGCTGCGGAGGCGACAATGGACTCGAGCTGAGCCACCAACACGCCGAACCGCGAGAGAGGCACGTTCTCTCTCACGTAGTTCCTCGCCATTGGCGGTTCTTCACGGAAGAACAATCAAGAAAAATTTGAGAAGGAAAATTTTGAAGAAATCTTCAGTAAAATGGAAAATACTCCATGTTTGCAGAGAACAGGAGGCACGAAGTTGCGAACTGTTCGTCGGATTTGATCTGAAAAATTAAAGAGAAAAAGAGAAAAATAATTTAATTTAATAAGATATAAGATAAAAATTAAAGCTTGATAATCCTTCCTGGTGACTAGAAGTGAAGCGAAGTGAAACTCGGTACATTCGATGCAGTTCGTTCGGTTAGCTTGAAAAATACGCGACACGTGGATGGATGTTATTTCCGGAGTAGTCTTATAATTCCTCAACGTAAATGCATTACGTTTTAATTATGTTTGAATATAATTTATTTTTTAAGTGTTATATTTAATTAAAAAATATTTTTTTATATTTAAATAAAATATATGTTTAGATAAAAAATATTTAAATTGTATTTTAAAATTGAAAAATTGATGTGATTGGTAAAAATAGAGATAAAAAAATTAAAATTGAAAAGTTGATGTGATTATTTTAAAAAACAAAAAAATAGTAATTGTTTTTGTAGTATTATTGAAAATGATTGTATTTAAATGTAAAACTTTTACGTTTGATTAAAAATTATATTGTATTTAAACGTAATACATTTTTGTAACGGTGTCAAACGTATCATTAATTACATGAGATCTAGGCCGTCCTTTTCTACTATGTTTGGTATGATGGATAAAAATAAAAATAGAAGGGAGAAATTAAAAATTTAGGAGAAAAAAAAAAGAGAAGATTTTTTTTTAATTTTTTATATGAAGTAAAGAAAATATGATAGGTAATATAACAAGAGTTTTTAATTGATTTGATTTGATAGATACTTGGTGAAGTGGAAAAGGGTGAAATAGAAAGTTAAATAAGGAATTTTAAAAAGAAAAATGAAATCTTAAATCATCTCTTTTCTATGTTAACGGGGTGTTGAGTAAACATATTACATTCACATTGTGTTTAAATATAATATATTGAATATATTTTGTATTCAGATAATAAGTATTTACCTTGTATTTGAATACAATGTGTATTTGGAGAAAAAGTATCTGAATTATATTTTAGAGTTGAAAAATTGATGTGATTGGTAAAATTAGATAGAAAAAGTAAAATAGAGAGAAAATATGATGTAGATGGATTTTAAAAATTTATTTTTAAAATATTCTAAAATAGTAAATATATTTGAGACACTATTAAAAAAATTATATTTGAATGTAAAACTTTTATGTTTAAATGAAAATTATATTGTGTTTAAATACAATACAAATACAATATGGAAAACAAGTGTCCCATAAGATTACATTTGTCAAAAAATATATAAAAACAATATTATTTTACTTTATTTTTAATATATAATGCTTTTTAATGTAATTTTTTTATCATCATTATAATTTTTTAAACAGGTAAAAAAATGAATTTTTAATATTTAACTGATTTTAAAAAATAATAAAAATATTATAATAAATCACCAACTAATAAGAATTAAGTATTAAATTTGGCATTGATTTTATCCTTACATTATGTAGTTAATTTATAACAAATTAGTATAAAACAAATTTGGTATCAAAACACTGCATTAAAAAACATTCTTCTTATTCAAATATCAAATTTAGTATTAGTATAATAATTTAGCATTATACTGTAAATGCTTTCAAACCGTTTGATATAGCCGAAAATGAACAGGAATGAAGTTCTAAATGTATGGGTTTCACCGTATTTTTAATTATTCCAACTTTGAAAAGAAAAAATAGGGGGAAATTTTGACAAAATAAATAATTATTTTAATATTAATCCCCATCATTTTATAATTTATAGTAATATATATAATTGTAAAATGCATTAATTCAGACTTTTTTTATTTTCTTTTGTTTTTTTCCAAAAATTTATTCTTTTTTTTTTATTTTTGTTTCTCTCGTTCAGATATTCTGCTCTTCCTTTATTTTTATTTTACATCTCTCTTAGAAAAACAAAGCATCAGTGTAGCCCTCAAGTACAAACAATGAGAAAGCCCGTTTTAAATAAATAAATAAATAAATAAAAGCCTACAATTAAAGTTCTTCGATACACTTTTTGGCGGCTGCAATTCCTCACCACCTTGCAAGCTGATGGATCTCCTATTTTGGCTTGGGTTGGTCAAGTGCAAGTGCCATCCCCTTACACGCAGAACTTCTTGTTGTTTTGCAAGCTATAAACCCAGGATCCGTTAGGTGAATATATTATATTTACATTACGTTTGAATGTAATACATTAAATATAATTTGTATTTAAAAAAAAGTATTAACATTACATTTAAATGTAATGTGTATTTAGGTAAAAAATATTTAAATTATATTTTAATAATAAATATATGATATAACGGGTAAAAGTAGAGAGAAAAAAAGAAGAGAGAAAAAGAATACATGATGTGATTAATAAAAGTAAAAAAATAAAATTATGAATAGTGAGTATATTAGATTTAAAATATGATATAATTGGTATTTGAATTAAATACTTTTATATTTAGATGTAATATATCTAGAGTGGAGAGTACTTGCAGATTTTCAAATTGTTTTTGTCAAAAAATCAAAACTCTGCCTAGGTTCCAAGAAATTGTAATGTAGTAGCTAACGGTTTGTCCAAGTGGGCGATGAAGTCACGATATTGGGACTTCATCTTTCTTGGAATAGTTATCTCCGATATGATAGCATTTTTTCTTGTTGATTTGCTTTAATAAAATCCCAATTTAACCCCAAAAAAAAAAAAAAAGTTATGGGCTCATCAAACATTCAACACGACTAGATATCCAATCATGATGCTAGAAGGTTACTAGAAGTTATAAATCTCATGGTGCATTTTTTTTGCGTTTAATTTGGTTTCTCGAATCTTGTTTTCCAACAATTTGCATCAGCATCAAAATCAACATCTCTTTGCACTTGAACAAAATAAAATAAAAATAAAAAAGTGGATGATTTCTAGCCAAAAAATAATAAATAAAACAATTACTAGTGTGATCGGTGGTCCAAGAAGGCACAGACATCTTTTGTTGCCTATTCAAAAGCATACACGAAAGAAAGCAGGTCAACATCTGATCTCTACTTTTACTAATTTTTTGTGGGGTTGAAAACCAATTCTTTTATGCTATATGTTTGGCAAGAGGGAAGGAAATAAAATGGAATCGGGGAGATTTTTTTCACGTTGTTTGGCGCAAAAGAAGGGGGGTGTGGGGGTTGTGGGGGAAAGCAAATAAAGGTGGGGTGTGGGAAAGCAAACAAAGGTGCCATTTAATATCATTTTTAAAATGTTTTTGGTTTTAAAAAAGTTGAAAATAAAAATATTTTGAGAATTTTGTTAGGATTATTTTGTGAAATTGTATTTGGTATTATTTTTGATATTATTTCTAAAGGAAATAAAATGGAATTAGGGAGATTTTTTTCATGTTGTTTGGCACAAAAAGGGGAGAGAAAAAAAAGCAAATAAAGGTGGCGTTTAATATTATTTTTGAAATGTTTTTTTTTTAAGATTAAAAATAAAAATATTTTAAGAATTATATTGGGATTATTTTTAAAATTATGTTTGGTATTATTTCTAAAATTATTTCTAAAGGAAATAAAATGGAATCAGGGAGATTTTTTTCATGTTGTTTGGCACAAAAAGGGGAGAAAAAAAAAAGCAAATAAAGGTGGTGTTTAATATTATTTTTAAAATGTTTTTTGTTTTAAAACGGTTAAAAATAAAAATATTTTAAGAATTATGTTGGGATTATTTACAAAATTATGTTTGGTATTATTTCTCAAATTATTTCTAAAGAAATAAAATGGAATCAGGGAGATTTTTTTCTTGTTGTCTGGCATGGGGGGAGGGGAGCACATAAAGGTGACATTTAATAATATTTTTGAAATGTTTTTTGTTTTAAAAAAGTTAAAAATAAAAATATTTTGATATTCATGTTGAAATTATTCTGAAATTGTGTTTGGTATTAATTTTTAAGTGAATTTTAAATATAAAAAAAATGAAATCATTAACTATAATTAAAAAAATAAAAAAATAAAAAAGGTGGTGAGCTTTGCGATAGGGGTCGAGTGTGGAAGACACGTCTGAGTCTTAGGTGACAGCGGCAACAACGACTTGGAACAGAGGTCACGATGGCAACAACGGAGAAGAAGTTCCAGATATTCCTAAGTTTGAGACAAAGACAACGACAGCAAGGAAGTTGCAATCTCCAAGGAGCGGATATGTGGAAATCTGCTGAGATAAGGTGACACACGAAAAGATCCGTCGAGTCTGGTGACACAGTGAGATCTCCAATGCGTGATTTGTGAAGAGACATTGTTTTCATCATTGAAGGCTAACTCAAGGGGGCCGTCATCACAAGATTTGGCATCATCATCGTCAAAGGCTATTGTGAGTTCAAGGGAAAGCATCATCGCTGAAGACGAAGGCCATCACAATTCTAGCTAGTGGCCATCACCAAAGGTTGTCGACGGAGTCTACAAAGGCAGAGAGGGAGAGGGAGGGAGAAAATAAAAATGGAAAATGAAAACACTTTTTTTGTGTTCTCAAATAAAAAAGTATAGTTAAAAATAATATTTTTAAAATGGTTTTAAAAATATTAAATAAACAAATATTGTTTTAAAAATATTTTTGTTTTATGTGTTTTGAAAATGAAAAACCATTCAAAAAAAGTTACCAAATGACACTAAAATGTCTAATATAGTTCATAATTATATCCTTATATAAGTTAAAATTATAAGAGATTAATATGAAAACAGTTATTTTACATACTATTTTTCTTTATCAAACTTTTTCTTCTCTTTTCTTTTTAAAGTAAAAGAATTGAATTTACTATTTACTTTCTTTTCATTTTTCACTCTATTGGTCAAACTTAAGATTTCACTTTCCTGTCTAAATTCTCTCATCTAAACCAAACACAGGTTTAGTATCTAAAAAAGCCAATTCTTTTAGTAGTTGCAAGTATATATATATATATATTGGCCAATGGTGGTTTTACATATGGTTTAAAGTTCATATAGTTTAAAGTATCTTCATCCCTGAATTTCTTTTAGTGGTAGTCTGATAGTCTAACAGGGATTTTCGTACATGACTCTACTGTAAACCATACTGTTTGAATTCAAAAACGGATCATTCCATTTAAAATACAATGCTGGAACATCTATTGATTTAACAAAGTATACAACTACAAACACATATTTTCACAGCCTCTAAAGAAACAAAATATGTAATTCCAGATATATCTATCGAACGGTAATATGACTTCACTAAATATATATATATAGAATTCAAATTAAAAAAAAAAAAAAACAAGAAAACAAAATACAAAAACACACCTTGTACATCAACCAACATATATACCTCTAAACCATTATTGATCAGCTGCACACAGATGAACCCAGCTACTGGTTGATGAAACTCTTGATATGGAACATCATTTCCTGCGTCCGAGCCTGAGAGAACTGAGAGTTATGCAGAACCTGAAACGCATGACCAACGCCCCTGTATATTGTCGTTTCAACCTTCTTCCCCGTGCTGACCAAGGCGCTGCAGAACTCCAAGTTCCTGTCCCTCAATATATCCATCTCCGAAACGCACACCATCGTCCCCGGGACCCTCAGCTCCCACAGCTTGGCCGAGCCACCGCTCAGTGGATTGCACCAGGGGTGGTCCCGGCTCGAGCCCGACGGCAGCGAAAGCCGCCAGTACGTGTCCGAAGCCGACAGCGTCAGCGCCGACTTCGGCGGCTGGTTTGAGCACTTCTCCGACGCCGTCCTCGTCTCTCCTCCGAAGAAAGGCTGGATCAAAACCAGGCCTTTTACCTTCAACGGCCTTAAAGCGGCGTCGTTAGTGGCGGCCAGGCGTGTCGAGACGTGGTAGGCTATGTTGGCTCCGGCGCTGTCCCCGGCCAAGAACAAGCTAGACACGTTGCACTTGCTCAACCAGGACTTGTTCTCATTGGCGGGGTTAATAGCCTGCTGTTTGATCCACATGACGGCGTTGAAACCGTCCTCGTAGGCCGTCGGGAGGCGGTTTTCGGGGGCTAAACGGTAGTTAACTGACACGACGACGCAGGCCGCCTTGGCGGCGAGGTTGGCGAGGAAGTCGTGGTAGCAGCTCCAGGCGGCGGAGCCGACACAGAAGCCGCCACCGTGGAAGTAGACGAGCAAAGGTAGTGACTGGCTTGGACAGGAACGAGGGACGTAAATGCGTGCCCATATGTTGGTGAGTTTGTCTATGAAGACGTCTTTAGATGTCAAAACGTTTTGGTCTAGTGACCAAGTGCAGGGGACACTGGGGACGATTGCCGGCCTCTCAACGTGCCCGTCTTTCGAAACCCGAATTAGGCCATCTATCTCTTCGGCGGCGTCGTGTTGGTGGTGGTTCTTGTTGGCCACTGCAGGGAGGTGGTTGAACCTTGGATCCAGGGAGATGGCTGCCATTCTTCTAAATCTCATACAGTGTAGTTATTTCTTTCTTTATTTATTTTTATTTTTGCGGAGTGTAGAGGGAAATTGTGCTTGTATGATGGGGATGTGACTGTGTTCGGAACTTAAGAAGGTTCTTTATATAGAGAATGAAAGAAGAATATTAAACCAAATAGAAGGCCCGTTTCTAGCGTGTGGAAAGAAGGGGTTTTGCTACCTTTTGATCTTTATCTGTGTCCCAAGTGGACTATTGAACTCTCATCACTATATCGTCGTGCGTTTGGATTCCCGCTATCTGAGATCTTCAATCTGATATGTCCACATTCCAGCTCAAAACAGCATGTTTTTTGTTCCTTCTTGGTCAATGAAACAAGTTGAATTTATTATCAAAATAACAAATAATAATGCTAAATAAATATTAATAAAAATGATGTTTAACACTACATATTAATAAAGAGGCGTAGGTCTCACATATAACCCGAACATTTTTTTCAACATGACCATTGTCTATATATTGTTGATACATGTACGTGCGACCAACAGCTCAAGCAAACAAACTCACGACTTAAAAAAAATAAAAATAAACCAGCATTCGCATGATGTAAACTTTCAGAGCATGACGACAAATTAATTAGTAGAAACAATCAATTACTTCATCAAACCTTATTATAAGAAATTATAACTAATAATAAGGTTAAGCATTACAATGCATACAAGTTATACAGAACAGACAAAAGATATTAATATATCTTAATATCGGACTTCCCTAATATCAAGCAGTCACATTTACTCATTTTGAACTTTTATTGAAATTGGCATGGGATCATGATAATTTGCAACTTGAACGCCATATAGTTGTCAAATTGTGTTGACTATGCTTTTAATATGCGACTCATAACAAAAATGTCAACTTATTGACGTGTTGATCCGATTGACATGCAAAACAATATTATTCTAATATATCTATATTATGTGAAGTTGTATAATTCAGACCTACTGACGGCTTTCAGTACTAGACTACTGATTCGAGAAATGGATATCCTTTAAACTCCAAGTGCATGCAAATATAGCCATCCAACTTTATTCTCTTCAATTATCCCACTATCTTCTTATTTATCTTTTTCTTTTCTGCTCTTTTTGTGTTCAACTTATTCCATCCTCCTTGTCAATTCCGTATATATATATGTATAGTAAATCCGTGTATACTGCGTGCATCGAATATCACCTAATTGGAAGATTGAAAGAAATTTCCTCTCCAAATGTCACTCTTCCAAGAAAAAGAATTTGTTCCCAAGTACTCTCCACCATCCTCAAATTTCTTTTCATTCAAGATCTGATAGATCTTTCCCAGCTATATGTAAAACGATAGAAGGGTAAACCATATTATTGAAATAAATACTTGAGGTTGGATTTTGTTCTTTGTACTTGTCCCAGAAATAAGAATCTTTACCTTCCGTCCATCATCTTTACAGATGGCAGTATTTTTCATCCTTTGTATAGGCCAAAAATAATTATATTTGAATGTATATAATGTTATATTAAGAGATTTAAATTATCCCCTAATATTATTTTGTCGTACATTATTCAAATTTAATGAATACAATTATACACGACTAAAAAACTAAAATAAATAAATAAGCTGTGAAAATAGTATTAAGAGATAATTAATAAAGACAATAAAGTATGACCGCGGATATGACTCATTCAATTGTTGCTACTTTATTGATGCCCCAAACCGACGGTTGACTACTGAAGTTACGTTGTGCCCCTTGTGTATGCAATGATACAATAAATAGCTCCTTGTCAAAAGTTTTTTTTTTTTTTTGTTTTAATTTTAATGTAGTATACTTTGTGCTCAATTCTCCTTGTTTATAATATTATTTAATACATGGTTCAATGCAATTATACAAACTTGTTTTCAAAGGAATCTAGTGGAATATGGTTTGCAATAAAAGATCATACACATGCACATCTCCTTGACACAAGGCACTTAAAAAAAATACACACTTATGCGCATACAAATGATTCATATAGAAGGAGAACTAGAATTTTTATTTGATATTAAAGAAGATTGAAATAGAAAAAATTATTAATAAAAATTTAAAAAAAAAAGACAAAAAAAAAATCTGTTATGATAGGAATCCACTCCATACGTATCCAAAATCCTTCACACAAGTTCCTTAATTCCCTTCGCTTCTCTTGTCTAGCATAAGTCAAAAGTAGTACTACTTTTCTCTTTACCTGAAAAAGAATCAGAAATCTTCCAAAACTGGCTTTGCCAAAGTACTTCACCGCCAAACTAAACCGCAGCAGAAAAAATCTGTTGGCAATCCAATCCAACGATTTTGCCCATTATAACTCCATTTCAAATCACAATATGCTGCTTCAAATAAGCACAATACTTTCAATGTGCACAAGATAAAAATAATGCCCTTAAAAGGATGACAATATCTCTTTGGTCCCTATTCAGAAGATTTTATACCAAAAATCCAAATCTGATAGGAATTCTGAGATATTAAAAGAAAAGGATAATTTGTCTATTTAATCTCTGAATTATAAATATTTAATCATTTTGGTCCTTAAACTTTTAATTTTGATAAATTGGTATTTGGATTTTTGTTTAATTCTGACAATTTTGGTGTCTAACACTAAAACTAATGATTTATTTATGAAATTTAACAAAGATAGTCGTATCCTTATTACATAAAAAAATTTTAGAATTTTGAAAGAAATTATTATATCATGTGTTAAATATTATAGTTTTTAAGGGTTTTAACGAGAATATGGATGACATTTTTGGCACGTAGTATAATTATTTCTATAAAAATTTCATCTTATACCGAATTGATGCATAACTTTATACATTAAATTTCAAAATCTTAAATTTTAATATCAGGAATCAAAACTATCAAAAATTAAAAGTATAAGGACTAATTTATTAAAATTAAAAATTGAGAGACCAAAATGACAAGATGTAAATAATTCAGGGATTAAATGAACAAATTACTCTTAAAAAATTTTCTAATATACGGGATACAAAAATACCTCAAAGCGATTCAAGTACAAATATATCTTTTTCTTAATTCGTCACATTCACATTCTCCTTGTACGTACATGACGACCAAAAGTTGGATTCTTTTTCATCCCTCGAAACCCCACCAAGAAAAGAAGAACTACAAGCCGTTTTCAAGGGCTCCATGTATATATATGCAAAGGGGGGTTTTGCTTCTTTATTCTTTGCAAATATTCCCTTCTTTATTTGTTTCTCATCCTTTTTGATCCTATCTGCCCACCATAGCACATTGGTTCATTTTGTGGTCGAGGGTGTGCATTTTGTGGCTGAGGGGCCGGCGGAGGGTGTAAAACATTGGTTATTGATAAAAATATATATAAATTAAATTATTTATCAAAGGTGTAAATGCAGGAAGCTCAGTCTTAACTAACTTTAGAGAAAAATCAAACTAAACTAGGCCCAATCCTCTTAAATGATGGTTCGAGTTTAATCCATCTGAAATTTGAAAATATAAGTCATGCCCGACCTTAAAGCTTGGCAGGCTTAAATTCAGACCGGGTAAATAGACTTTTTTTTATTGAATAAATGTTTTGTAAAATATAAAAAAAATAAATAAGATGAAACAAGTTATTGAGGATGAAAACTTCAATCCTTACTAATGAAAAAATAAAACATTATTATTACATAATTAGATATTAAGTATATAACAATTAAAAAAAAGCCTAATTGTTACCTATGGTAGTATTATTTGTAAATGCAAGCAATAGTCAACTTTCAAGTTAATTACTATTAGTCATATTCTAGATTTTTTTTTTAAAGATTATTTTTTCTTAGAAAATTAAAAGTAACATTTTGTTTATATATGTTTTCATTACATAATACATGTATATTTAAAAATAAATTTACATTAATTATAAAAAAATAAAAAAAATATGGGTGGGCTTTGGGTGAGTCCGCCAAGTTCAAAGATAAGGTCCAGCCTGCCTTTACGTTTACACTGAGCTAGGCTCAAGCTTGATATTTTGATGAGCTAGGCCGACCTTAGGACCAAAATAGAAGGCAACAGGCTAGCCCATATTTATAACTCTAGCAATGGTCTTGTCTCATTAGATGTATCTATATATATATTAATCAATTACAACTTTATATATAAAACTTATAACTTAGTTATAAGGGGAAGTACCAAAATGCCACTTTTTGAAAATGGGTATTTAGCATTGATGCTCTCCAAACTTGTTACGCATTGGCAACTTACCCCTTAAACTATTAATTTTGGCAATTTATCCCATAAACTTGTTAATTTATTACAGTGTATCCCTTTCAGTTAATTTTATATTACATTGAACATTTGAAATTAAAAAAAAAAATTTTTACTAGAAACGGGGTTTTCTATCTTTATATAAAGCATGCATGAGTTTTTCATATTTGATTTAATGGAAAAATAATTCATAAGGGGTATATTGTAACTATTTAGCAAGTTTTGAAGTAAATTACTAAAATTAAAAATTTAGAGGTAAGTTACTAAAAGATGACAAGTTCAAGGGACATCAAAACTATATATCCTTTTGAAAACTCTTTCCCTAAAAAATTTGAAATCCATACAATATGTCACACTGTAAATTGTTCAAAAGTTAGTGGCAATAATCATGTAGGTGAAGTTTGAATTAAAAAAATAGAAAACTGATTTTTATCAATAATATTGATAGTGCTTCTAAATATATTAGTATATTTTCAAAAATTCAAGGGAGATCGATTTTAATCTTAATTATCAAGTTTAAATAAGTATGAAAAGGGTTATTATTATTTTATTGAAAAAATTATCCCATTAATAAATCATATCTACTAATTAAAAAATTACAACTCTCCATCACGTGAACCTATACTTGAAAATTAAAACAGAGTAAACACTACTCTCTTATAGTTGCTGTAAAGCTTGAGGGTGAAAAATCCAGAGATTGAAATATAATCTTTGATGGTATTTAGATTAGTTATTGCATTTCACATTATATTTAAATATGATTAAATGTATATTTAGTTGAGAAAGCATTATATTTAAATACAAGCACTTTTAAATTTTAATTTTAATATAATCACTATTTATATTCTCTTTTCTATTTACTTTTATCAATTGTATCATATAGTTTTTGTAAGATATGTTTTTTTTTTTTACATTATTTACCAAATTTAACCAATTAATCAATTATCGTAAGCAAGTAAATAAATGAGATATGTAATTTTAATAAGGTTCGGTTTTCCTAATCCTCGAAGCAACATCTAGACGCTGAACACTTCACTAACTATTAAACAATTATAAGCACTAATGGTCTTATGCACTTTAAAGGCTCCCTCTCCATTGTTGCCGCCAGTGATCTTGAATCCAATCAATGAATATGTTCACTAAGATCCCCTTATTAGTATATATTGAACTCACTTCAACTACTTTTGTCTCCTCCTGTTGACGTCAAATCTCTCTTCCGAAAGACGCAGAAAACTTTAAAATATCCAAAGTCTCAAAATTCCACATTCATAACATATGCTTTTTGCGTATAATGTAATTTGTTAAGACTAATATATATATATATATAAGTTGTACGTAACTCTAATTCCAATATCAAATCCAATCTTCAAATTCGGATTTCATTCAAATTTTGAATTTTTTACAAATAATATTACACGTATTCAGTAACAATCTCAAAATTCAAAATTTAAATAGGTTTATTTTAGAAAATAGATTTTATCAAAATTATCTAACTATTTTCTCAATTATCTCAACGTCAATCTCCAAAATCCTTTATATAATATTCTTAATTAAAATCGCAGCTATTAAATAGTAAATATTGAATTTTTGAAATCTTAATTTAAATATTAGATTTTCCTTTTTTAATTATACAACATTATTTGTTCCTTAATTATTTCTCCATATTGCATTCTAACTAGATTTGCCACATCATTCCCTATCCAAGTCAAATTCCTAAAAGTTTTCAAGTTATGATATGTTTCACACCTGTAACATAGTTGTTGCAACATTTTATAAGTTAACCGGCATTTGAATTCCTAAATAGTTTTTGATTTTTCTTAAATTATTGTAAATGTCAATATTAAAAAGCTAACACTCTCTTTGTCTCTATCCTTTTTTTTTTATCTACTTTTACGAATTATATAACATATTCTATATTTATATGCAATACAAATATAAAATATCTAGATATATATTATATTTAGATGTAATATAAATATAAAATATCTAAACACATATTTTATTCAATATATTGCACTGATGGAATGTTGTTTTCAGACGTCCCCGTGTATAAAATCTTTGCCATGGATTCGCAAGATAAGCAGCAAAAGGAGAAGTTTGCCGTTTTGCCGTAGAAGAAAAAAAAAAAAAGTGGCAAAAGATGTGCGATGCACATATTGCATGTGATTGTGCAGCTGGAAGGAAACGATGAAAGGTCCATTGACCAAGCCTAGGGATAATTAGAGTACATTTATGAGTAAAGGATTGATTTATTAAAAAGTTTTACAGAAAATATTATAAAATTATTTATATTTTGTAAATGAAAAATTTTGTGTTCTCTCTCTCACTCCTCACTATCCATTTTCTCTTTCTTTTCCCTCTTTTTCTCTTGACTGATTCCTAAATGCCGTCTGATCGTCTTCTCTAGCAACGATCCTTTGAATTTGGCAACACCATGTTTCTTCCCCGTACCGCTAAATCGAGAGTCACGATCTAGAGAGAACAACTATCTCGTAATCAGAGTTGTCCTCCTTTGCATCGCCAAGGTCGCTAAGCTATCCGTGGCCTTAATTGCTTCGATCGGGGCTGTACAAAGGAGATCTGGTGTTCTCTGCCGATGCTTTTCTATGTCTCTTTCATATTTCTCTTCTCCCCATTGTAATTTCTTCTGGAGATCTCTGTAGGTTGTTGTTGTTGGTTATTGACCCTGGGAGACTGAACTCGCAAGGTCTGTTATCATTGCTAGAGACGACGCCAGCCGATGGGTTTTGTGTTGGGATCCAACTATCGTTGATCTTGGGGAGCCGCAGGTGGTGTCAAAGTTCCTCTACGAGGAACAACCACAATTAGAGCCCAAAGAGAGAGAAAGAGGAAAAGGAGAGAGAAATGTTAAAATTAATTATGGCGAATGAATTATAAATAAATCATTTATTTAAAAAATAATAAAAAAATATTTTTTTTTGTTGATAAATGATTTATTTTTCAAAGATATTTTTTGTAAGAGGTTTTTTTCCCCCTCTGTGGTAAAAAACAATCCTAAAGCTTGTGGCATTTTTCTTAAGTTCCCCGTAAAACCATTGTCAGCCCACTGTAGTTACAGATTAGCCCAATTTTTACCGGGCTTGGGCAATGATTATCGAGGCCCATTTCTCAAACAACGCCTGAAGACCGAAACGGTGCGTTCAGTAGAAGTTCGAGTTCGACTGAACGCAAAAATGGAAGGTGAGTTTAAAACTCCAAAGGGCCGAAGCAAATAGTTCGAGAAAGACCTAAACTTGGGGGAGAGAGAGAGAGAGAGAGAGAGGGTTCACTCTGAGTCTGGAAAGTAACCAGAAGTCAGTCGTCCGAGTGTTGTTTCTGCGTCGTTTGCAGTTAGGGCAAAGGCAGAAAGATGTCGTTGCGGGTGCTGAACCCAAATGCAGAGGTTCTGAACAAATCGGCGGCTCTGCACATGAACATCAATGCCGCCAAGGGCTTACAGGACGTCCTCAAGACCAATCTCGGCCCCAAGGGCACCATCAAGATGTATACAATACTCAATCATATATATCTACATATCCATGTCTTTCTCTTTTTATTTTTCTTATTTTTTATTTTTATTTTTTCATTTTCGTCAGTTTTTTGCTTTTTTCCTCGTATCTGCATCTGATTTCGAGTCGTTTTTCGTTCCTTTTCCAGGCTTGTTGGCGGCGCCGGAGATATCAAGCTCACCAAAGACGGCAACACTCTCCTCAAAGAAATGGTAAAGTTCTTCCCATTTTTCTCTCTCTAGCCCTAGATCTTTAGTGTCTGCTCAAGTTATCCAATATAAGGCTTTGTTCCTTTAATTATGGACATGATTTTGTTTTTTATAATTTTTTGGAGAAATGTGATAGTATGGAAGCTGGAATGTGTGGATTCATCAAAATTTGGAATAAGGTTTCAGTTTGGTTTTAATTATTTTTTTGGGTTTTTCACCAAGTGAACCTTTTGATTACTTGTGTTTGTTATGCATGCTTGACTCGTGTTTCCACTTTACTTTTTTTTTTTTTGGGTTATTGTTTTGTTTAATTACATTTGTTTTGTGTGATATTGTATGAAATGGATGCAGCAAATTCAAAACCCAACAGCTATAATGATTGCGAGGACGGCTGTTGCACAGGATGATATAAGTGGAGATGGCACTACTTCTACTGTGATCTTCATTGGCGAGCTTATGAAACAGTCAGAGCGATACATCGATGAAGGTAAGCGCATAATGGATCATGTCATTTGCATTAAATAAATTAAGGACAATATGGAGTGTTGGAGCTTTGTGTTTTCCTTGTATATTAGTACGGATAAGCTTGAATGTTATCAGTGTGATGTTCTTTTTGTTGTTTACAATTCCTCGATGAATCTGGTTTTTCGAGATTTTCTCACCGACCCTTCTAACAGGGATGCATCCGCGTGTCCTGGTTGATGGTTTTGAGATTGCCAAGAGAGCAACTCTCCAATTCCTTGAGAAATTTAAGACTCCTGTAGTGATGGGTGATGACCCGGATAAAGAGATTCTGAAAATGGTGGCACGGACAACCCTAAGAACAAAGGTAGAATGATAATGTTTATATCGGCATAAGTTCAATATTCCTAGAGAAATATCATTGAATTCCCCTGCATTTAGGTAAATGCATATGTGTTCCTTCCATTTGATTTTTACGTTTTGCTCTCTTCCTACAGCTATATGAAAAATTGGCAGATCAGTTGACTGACATAGTTGTTAACGCGGTAAGTGCTTGATGACAATTTTCTTTATCTAAGATTATTTGTGATTCTAATATTTCTAGTCACTTGCCCCTTTTTTCGGTATTTTTTTTTTTTTTGAGTTGTGGTAGTCTTTTTGCAACATGAGGGGTGACAATTTGTGATTTGAAAATTGACAGCTTCTCTGCATTCGCAAGCCTGAGGAACCAATTGATTTGTTTATGGTGGAGATTATGCATATGCGCCATAAATTTGATGTTGACACACGTTTGGTATGTGAATGTTTATTTTGTTCTGTTGTTTCTTTTCCTCAAACAATGCAATAAATCTGTTTTCTTCTTCATGGCTTACTAGGACACTTTATTATTTTTTATTTTTGTGGTGAGGGGGTGTAAATTCAAGTGAATACAATTTTACGCATTGTATGGAACCTTCTTGTATTGTGAATCTTCTCAGTTCATTTGTTTTGTTTCCTAGGTTGAGGGTCTTGTCCTTGACCATGGTTCTAGGCATCCTGATATGAAGCGACGAGCTGAGAATTGTTATATCATGACGTTGAATGTATCTCTGGAGTATGAGAAGAGGTAGATATTAGATGTATGAACTATGTTTATTTGTTAGACATTGTATTCATAAATTGGTGTTATAACATGCCTTTTTGACACACGTCAATTTATATCTTTTTTACTAAACAAGAAGTGATGAGATACTCTGTTTGTGAGAGCAATATTGAACTTATTGATTTTTCCTCAGTGAAATAAATGCGGGTTTTTTCTACTCCAATGCTGAGCAGAGAGAGGCAATGGTTGCAGCTGAAAGGCGTTCTGTTGATGAAAGAGTTAAAAAAATAATTGAACTGAAAAATAAGGTAGAAATTTACTTTAGCTTATTATCCACTCTGTATGCATGATGTATATTGATTTGGCACTTACACTTATTTTATATCTTGCTTATGTTTCGTCATATTCAGGTTTGTGCTGGTAATGACAATAATTTTGTTGTCATTAATCAAAAGGGAATTGATCCCACATCATTGGACCTTCTTGCAAGGGAAGGGGTAAGTCATGGAGCTCTATCCAGTTGCTGAGAAATTATACGTTCTTTCCTTTCACTTTACATGCCAATTCACGGTCTTACTTACGGTCTGGATAGCACCTTCATAGTCTCTTAAATCCATTTTGTTATCACATTTTACTGATCAATTGGTGTGTTTAGAAGAAAATACAAAGTTCATATGATATATAAAGAATCATGTCATATATGAAAGCATCTTTTTCAGCCCTTTTTTGTAATCTTCTAATGAGGTGGATTTTTAGATAATTGGCCTCCGAAGAGCAAAGAAGAGAAATATGGAACGGCTGGTTTTGGCTTGTGGAGGAGAAGCTCTAGACTCTGTGGATGATCTTACTCCTGATTGTCTTGGTTGGGCCGGACTGGTCTATGAGCATGTCCTTGGTGAACAGAAGTATACATTCATAGAAAATGTGAAGAACCCTCATTCTTGTACAATCTTAATCAAAGGTACTGTCTTTATAGCTTCACCTTTGCAGAGTGGGCATTCTTTTTTTTTTTTTTTTTTTTTTTCATTTATTGACCAAACAATGGGTTGGTACATTTCCAATTGATGATAAAGTACTGTCAGCATGATGTGTCATTTTGTTGTCATTTGCAAGTTCCCTAGTAATATGGTCATCATTGCCAATTTGATGATGCAGGGCCAAATGACCATACAATTGCCCAAATTAAGGATGCTGTCCGTGATGGATTGAGGGCTGTTAAAAATACCATTGAAGATGAATCTGTAATCTTGGTACGAAGTCAGAAATTTCTTTAATGTGTGCAATGTTTCATATTATGAGCCTGGCTTTAAAAATACCATTTGAATTGTGCAATGTTTCATACTGCGAGCATAGATAGGACGTCTGATGGTTTATGCGTTTAGTAAAGGAATTTGTTTCAAATCCAACAATGTCTGATAAGACATCCTTTTGTGTCTCAATTACATATACAAGTATTTGAGGTATGATGTATATTTCCATTTTAATAAGACAAAAATTAAATTCATTTATGTTTCAGGGGGCTGGAGCTTTTGAAGTTGCAGCTAGACAATATTTAGTAAATGACGTGAAAAAAACTGTTCAAGGGGTAAGTAACTCAATTGCTCTTCCTTTTCCTGCTTAAAGAAACATGACTGTATCCACTTACTTACACAATTCTTGTTTTAAAACTTGGAACAGCGGGCACAAATTGGTGTCGAAGCTTTTGCCGATGCTCTCCTTGTGATACCCAAGACACTCGCCGAGAACTCCGGCCTCGATACACAAGATGTGATCATTTCTTTGACGGTGGGCGTTTGATATTTGTAACTTTTGTTATGTACTTCATTATCTTTGCCCGGGGGGGTGGGTGTAAAGATAATCACTACTGAATTTTGCAATGTCTTATGGATGTTTTTTCAGGGAGAGCTTGATAGGGGAAACATTGTGGGATTGAACCAGAACACAGGAGAACCTATTGACCCACAGATGGAGGGTATTTTTGACAACTACTCAGTGAAGCGCCAACTTATTAACTCAGGGTACATTGGAACTCGATGCTTAGACACTTATTTTTAATTTTTAATTTTTTAAATTTGCCTTCTATTGATGATTGTGGCTTTTTTCTTCAAATTTTCTTTAGTAGTTTACACCCCTACTATCTATACATTCATTATGTTAACCTAATGAATAATAGGGGCAGAAACTGGAGAATAAACAAATAAATTTAGGGGGTGATACTTAAAGAAAACAATTGAGGACAAAATCGTCAAAATGTTAATAATTAAAGAACTAACAACGTAAAAAATTATTCTTTTCATTAAAAGATGAGTTTATACCATTTGAAGCCAATTAATTGATCTAACTTTATTTGCAGGCCTGTAATTGCATCTCAATTGCTGTTGGTGGACGAAGTAATTCGCGCGGGGCATAATATGAGAAAGCCAAATTAAGCTTTGGCTCATTGGCCGCCTCGGTGGAGTTTCAAGTTTTGTTTTCTAGTGTGCTATGAATTGTCTCGAGCTACCTTGCCTACACCGAGTGTGGTGTTGAGGATTTTGTTAGAGAAATTTAGGTTTTGCATGTTTTTTGTGTTGCAAGTTTGGTACTTATAGATTTGTTGAGTTTTACATCTGTACGTGGTATCCTTAAACATGGTTTTCCCTAATCTTGTCCGCGCAGTATTCCTTTACCCTATTCAAGTGTTTTTATGTTTTATTTTAAACATTAAAAAAGGTCTTCACAACTTCCACCCGTTGGCCGTTTTTCGGCGTCAAACGATGCGGTTTCCACTTTCCATTGAGCACGCCAGAATCAATCAGTTCAAGGGCAGCAAATGCATTCCATTAAAAAATAAACAAAACAAAACAAAACAAAATTGTTATGATACAAAACAAGTGAAGGGCAAGACTGTGGTGGAATCGATTTGAGATGGCCTAACACAAATTGTGGTGAGATTTAATTTTTAATTGTTTAAATATAATTAAATAGTTGAGATTTGTATGTACATAACAGTTAGATATATTTTTTCTTATAATATATACTAATAAATTAAAAAATTGAGAAAAAAAAAGAAATTAAAAAAAAAAAACCCCATTTATTTTCTTAGCTCTGGTGATCCCTGTCTGATCATACTCCCTTAATGACCTTTCCTGGTTGTCTCTCTCGTCCGTAGACCCTTCCCTAATGCTTTGTCAATACTTATCCTCTTAATTTTCCTCTTCATCAGCTTTCTTCTCAATCATCGCTAGGGTTTCTTTTGTTTCCTTTAGGTATTTTCTTTGATTTATTTTATTGAATTTCAGTTTTTTTTCCTCTGATTTAATTAATCAATTTATGCAAATTTTAATTTTTGATTATTTGTCTGATTATTCGTAGTTCTTCTAGATTTTTCTATTTTTAAGCTGGAATTTGTATAAAAGTTTCAGGCTTTGTTTTTGGAGTATGATTTTTGTGGAGGCTTTGGGATCTTAAGGGCCTTTTGGTTGCCTGGGATTAAATTTTTTATCCTTGAGATTGTCTCATCTTGATTTTGAGATTTTCGTCTCATTTTTACGATTGCCAAATAGAGTTTTGGGTTTCCAATGCTTTTGCTTTAAGTTCTAGTGATAAACAAGTGATTGTTTGTGAATTTTATGTTTTGTTATTAAGCAGAGGTAGATTTGACTCAAGGATTGTGATAATTGTTGATTTGACTTTGTCGATTTGACTCATTATGTTGTCCACTCCTTCAAGCTTTCATTCCCATGAAGTTGTAGAGGATCTTGTGCTCCAATCTCTCGCTTGTTACTTCAGATTCAACGACATGCGGTCCCTCATCGACAAAGAAGAAAAGAAAAAAAAAAGAGGGATTGTATTTATTTATTTATTTGTTTATTTTTGCAATCCTATGGATCAATACTTATTTTAGTTATTACACATCTTCAATATTTCAACCATTGAAATTTCATCAAACGTTTTAAAAATGAAATCTATCAATAGGGCCTCTCTATTGGGTTCTACTACAACCTTGCCCGCGAAACAGATTTGTCAGAGGTCTAGGGTTTAGTTAGGATTTGAATTTTAAATGTTTTAGGTAGTCGGTAGTCGGTAGGATCTTATAAATATGAATTTTGGATTTAAAATTCAGTTATTGGTAAGGATAGATATTCTTCCTTTATATATTTGTATTTTTTGGTATCATTCAATAAGATTACAGAGAACGTATTCTGCTTTCCCACTACCTATATGGTATCAATGCTTAGGCTTTTTTTAAGAAAAACATCATGGTGAAAACTACCATGATAGGAGCAAGCAGAGACTTGGAATCTTTGGAAGCTTCATCCAAGACCTTTCAATTTGGTATAGTTGTAACAATGAATGGTCTTGGATCCCTCCTCGCTGAACTCTTCCCTTCAATTAATTGTTCATAAATTGAATGGAAAAAATTACTTAAAATTGGCTCAATCCATAAAGATTGTGATTGATGGAAAAGGAAAACTAGGCCATTTAACTAGGGAAGTCAAGAAACCAACTGCAGATGATCCAAAGCTAAAGACATGGGGATCAGAAAACTTGATGGTGATTACGTGGCTGCTCAACTTAATGGAACTATAATTGGAAAGCCTTTTTTTTTCTTGCCAACTGCTAAGGCTGTGTGGGATGCTGCTCACAACATCTATTCAATCCTTGAAAATTTAGTTTTGATTTTCGAAATGAAAACAAAGATATGGCAAGCAAAACACAGAGATCATGAGGTAAAAATGAATTTTAATGAGATGATGACCTTTCGGCAAGAATTGGATCTATGTTATGATGATGAATGGGAAAACCCTAATAATAGGGTAACATATAGGAAGAAATAGTAGATTTTTAACTAGACTTAATAAGGAATTGGATGAGGTGAGGAGTCGTATTTTGGGAAGAAGACCATTTCTTTCTATCCGAGAGGTTTTTTTAAAGTTACAAGAGAAGAAGCCCGATAGAAAGTTATAGATGATATACTCATGACTGATCTGATCTGGATAGTTCAGCCCTAGTTACGAGAGGATATGACCAAAAAGGAAATAAGAAAGAATAGCAAATGGACTAACAGACCATGGTATGATCAGTGCAAAAGGCCATGGCATACTCGAGAGACCTGTTGGAAGATACATAGAAAGCCTTAAAATTATAAAAGGAAGTAAGGAGGGGAAGGTCATGCCGACCAAGTTGGAAGCGATGAACAAGGGTAGCTAGTCTTTTCAGATAATCTTCTTTTCATAAAGGATCAAATTGCGCACCTGTGCAAACTTCTACAATTATCCCCATTTTCAGTAAATTCGGCTCCTCAATCACCATCTTGTTTTTTTATGTGACAACCGGGAAATTCAGGCAGTTCTCGGATGAAAAATGTACAATTGTATGTATATAACAATTTATACTATTTAAAGAGTGAAATAAATGTATTTATATTGTTCAGAATATATGAAAATGTTCTAACAATACTGACGAGTAAGAATTCAGTGTTGGAAAAATTCAATGAGTTGAAACGGGTGAAACGGTGCCAAAACCGGCATTGAAAACCCTAACCGAGCCAATAAAAGACGGTAAACTTCCGGTATTGATTTTGATCAAACGGAAGCAGATTAAATTGATCCGACTGCACAGGAGACCTCAGGAACACGCCGGGACGATTTCAGGAAAATTTCGGCTCGAACCGGTATCGGTCAAAAAGTAGTCGAATTAATGTGAATAGTGAAAGTCAAAGTCAACTTTCACTTTTGCATTTATGACATCATAAATCAAGATTAATAAATGAAAGAAATAAGGTGGTTGGTGGAATTAAAGGCCATGATTCATCCACTTTTTAATCTAAAGGCCAAGATTTGGCCAAAATTTACCCTTTTTAAATTTTGAAAAATGGAGAAAGAATTAGGCATGAAAGGTGTCAAAATTTCATTGGTTTAGAGCCAAATTAATTGGCTTTCTTTCATGCATAAGTCGGCAAAACTTGGGAACAAATGGCCGAAACCTTTGAAAGCCAAAAACAAAGAAAAATTTTCTAAGTTTCTTCCATGGAGTCTACGTGAGCCACCCAAGGAGAACCAAGAGATTTCTTCAAAATTTCTTCACAAAAAGTGTGTCAAAACACTCCTTGAAGACAAAGGAAGCATTAGACCAAGGTAACTTCCCTTGCACTTGATATTTTCATGGTTTTTCTTCATGAAATCCGTGGGTGAATAGTGAGAAAAAGATGGAAAAATTTTGGTTGTTTTTCATGGAAATTGATGTTGGGTTTTGTTAAGGTTGTAATAAGTAAGAAAACCATGTAAATTGTTTAAAGAAAAACCAAATTTTGGTTGGTTTTTCAAAGGAAAATCCGTGGGTTACCTTAGGTAACCAATGAGAAAAAGTTGTGGTTAAATGCTAACATGCTTTCTAAGTTAAAATTGGTGAAGAATAAAGCTTGTATGTCATGGTGAAAAGCTTAAAAAAATTCTTGGTATGAATTACATTAAATGGCCGTGGGGTTTAATAATGGTTTGGAAGAAAATTTTGCTTGATTTATGTGGTATTTGGTTGATTGGAATTATGCATTTCAATATGCAAATGATGAATTTATAATGGAAAGAATGAAACAAAATTGTTTGGCATGTTTTCATTCTTTGGCCGTGGGGTATAAGTGTGTAAAAACCCTAGGAAATTTGGTTGAAAATGCAAAGAAAATGGGCTTGAAAATGTGTTAAAAACGTGACATTTGAATGGCCTAAAGTGTGGTGAAAGTTTGACAAAATTTGGTTTGGTTTGGTTGTGAAAACCGAAACCAAATTAAGGGTAAAATTGTGAAAAAATTTTGTTATGTAGGTGATAATGTGGAATTGGAAATTTGTGGGTTTTTATGTAAAAGTTTGGAAAACTTTTACATAAAATAGGCTTGTGGTATAGTACGTGGCAGGTACATACGGTTCGAGGCGTACCTAACGCCGGAAGCCTTAAAATTACGCCGAAATGCTGCCGAAATTTCGAAAACGGCATTCGGGGTAAAATAGGAATTTAAAATAAAAGTTAGGGCCGGGACGGAAACCCGAGTCCCTAATGGAAAAAAAAAAATTGAATAAGGAAAAAAATATTTAAGGGGTGGGTCATGAATAGTAATTCGTCCCCTTGAAAATGAAAAACGTGAGTGAAATTGAAAAACCGACCCCGATGGGGGGGGCGTTTTTGGAAATGAAATAAAGGTCCGAGTCGGGAACGGAAAACCCGAGCCTCGGAGATCTAGGTCGGGAAAGTCTAGATGAACGTTTTAAATACTAGTGAAACGTCCATTTGAGACTCCGAAACGATAGAAAATCGCTAAACCGACGTAAGGGTCGGAATAGTGCTTCCCGAGGGCCGGGAAAGCAAAAAGTAGAAATAAAGTAAAAACGAACCCGGTAATGATTAGAAAAGAGTCAGAAAAGTTCCTGAGAGCCAAAAATGCAGTCTGGATCGATAAAATTCCGTCAGGGGCAAAACTGCAATTTTGCCAAAATATTGGGACAAAATCGTAATTTTGTAAAAGTTAGGGGAAAATGGTGAAAATAATAAATAAAACCTAAAAAGTTATAAATAGGTTTTATTTAAGCTTTTTGATGAAAAATAAAAGCTATAAATGGAAATGAAATTAACAGACAAAGTTTTGTCTGTAGGATCCCAAAATCGGCCTACAAGGAAGGCGATTCAAGATCCAAGAGAGAGAAAGGGAACAGTCTGATAAGGTAAGTTCAGACATTTACCTGTCTGCAACATATAGCAATATTGTGCTAACTTTAATGTACTAACTATAAGTTAGGTACACATGTGCTACGGGCACTATGATAGAATAGAGAGAGAGACGAAATGTGCTACGGGCACTATAAGAATGGGACACATGGTTAATTGTGCTTCGGGCACTAGAGCGAGGTTAATGAAACTCACTCACCTAAAATTAAAATGTGAACCATTCATAACCACGGGGCAATATGAAGTCACCGGGTTAGAATGTTAAAAAGTCGGTAATGAAACCACTTTCTGGCGTACCAGCCTTCCGTATAGGGAGGTACTTTTGCCTTCGGGGCTATGAGATAAGGCTGTGGAGGTCAGCACTGATGTACCGCTCCCAGTCATGTACAATTTTGCCTTCGGGGCTATGAGATTAAGGCTGTGGAGGTCAGCACTAATATACCGCTCCCAGTCACGCGCACTTAAATGGTACTGCCAACCTGAGTTCAAAATCAGAACGTAATCAAAGATAATGACCTAAAACTGAAACTGTGCCATAATTGAGCATAAGACAGTTAGTGAGAGCACTAACATCGCGATAGATGTACTAGTGTGATACAGTGTTGTGGTCAAAGTTACTATTCATGAATGAATAGTGGTCAACAGTACTATTCACGATGAATAGTACTATTCATAGAAATTTTATTTCTTGCATGTTTGAACTTACTGAGCCTGTAGCTCACCATTTTTGCTAATGTTGCAGGTAAGCGACCAGCTCAGTAGCTTGTTTGATTGGATGCGGACGGGATGGCGCGTGTCAAATGGGATAACTGAGCGAGAGATATGGTACTGCCAGAGTCTTCCCGCTGAGCGTTAAAGTGAAGGGAAAAAAAGGAAATAGTTTTTTTGTAATTATATATATTTTACGAAAGTACTGTAATATGTAAATTACTTTGTATTGGCCAACAAAGTAAATAATGGAAAATGTTTTACATAATGTTTAAAGAGGAAAAAAAAAATAATTTCCCCAAAAACGTCATGATTTAAAAAGAGAGAGAGATAAGCCGGCGACCCATGAGAGTACAATCTATCGCAGTTAGCAATAAAGCTCAACTGTAATAGTATTGTATGATCTCTACGATGGGCGGGCCGCCACATTTTAGCCCACAAAGGTAATCATCTTATTATAGCCCTTACTAGTGTTAGTCATAATTGCCAATGGATTATAGATACTAGTGCAATTGATTATATGATTAGATCCTCAAAATTGTTCTCTTCAATAGTCCATGTGTAGGAAACAAGAAAATTCAAATTTCAAATGAATCACTTTTAACTGTAGCTAGAAAAAGGTCAATTATTGTTTCTCCATCACTTACATTTCATAATGTGCTTTAGGTTCCAAAACTATCTTGTAATCTTCTTTCAATTAGTCAGCTTACAAATGATTTAAAGTGTTAGGCTAATTTTTTCCCGTCTTGATGTGAATTTCAGGATTTAAGCTCGGAAAGAACGATTTGTAGTGCTAAGCAAAATGAAGAACTATATTTCCTTAAAGACAGATCTGAATTGAGTATACAACCTCTAAGTACTTGTTTTGAATCTATTTTGGTAGCTAGTGAGAACGAAATAATATTATGACACTTTAGGTTAGGCCATCCCAACTTTCAGTATTTGAAGCATTTTTTTTTAAATGTATTTATCAATAAAGATCCTTTTTCATTAATGTATGAAATTTGTGAGTTAGCAAAACATCGTCATGCATCTTTTCTTATACAGCTATATAAAGCATCTAAACTATTTTTTCTGTGATTCACAACGATGTTTGGGGACCTTCTAGGATTAGCACATTCTCAAGAAATAAATGGTTTATCACATTTATAGATGATCATACAAAGATCAGTTGGTTGTATTTGCTAGAGGAAAAAACAAAGGCGGAATAAATGTTTAAAGATTTTTCAAAATGGTTCAAACATAGCTTCAAACAAAAATTCATATTTTCAGAAGTGATAATAGGAAAGAATATTTCAACACAATCTTGGGAAAATTTTTTTCTTGAAAATGACATTATGTACCAAAGTTCTTGTATTGACACACCTCAACAAAATAAGGTGACAGAAAAAAAAAAAAAAAAAAAACATCTTCTAGAAGTTGTTAGAACTCTTTTTTTAACCACAAACGTTCCTAAATACCTATGGGGGAAAGCAATCCTTACTACCACCTATCTCATTAATAGGATGCTCACTAAAATTTTAAAGTTTCAAACTCCTCTTAAATTTTGTTGAAGTCTTTTTCCTACTTCACTTGTGCTAATGGATCCCCCATTAAAAATATCTGGTTGTGTGGCTTTTGCTTATGTACACAACCATAACTATGGCAAATTGGATCCAAGAGCAAAAAGGTGTGTTCTCATTGGATACTCTCCAACACAGAAATGGTATAAATGTTTTGATCCCACTACACGAAAGCTGTTTGTTACTATGGATGTTACATTTTTTAAAACCAAATCTTTTTTTTTTTTTGGTGATAATCATCTTTAGGGGAAGAACAGGAGAGAAGATTTTGGGCTTAGTAGTCCTATATTGCGACAAGAGGAACCATTCTTACCCATTGTAAAGGAAATGACTCAAGAACAAACTGCTTTAGGAGTTGGATAGCCTGTATTAGGACTTGAATGACCTTTTTTAGCAGAATTATAGCATGTATTAGGAGAGTCTAAGTCTGAAAAACAAGCTGGTCTTAGGAGGTGATTTGGTTAACAAGCCAACTTTAGGGTCAAAACAAACTAATGAAAATACGAGAAACCGAGAAAAACAAGTCTGGAATAATCAGGAGTTCATTGTCTACACAAGGAAGGACCAACCTCAATGAAAAAAGAATTCCACTTTGCAGCAAGGCCTTGAATCCGACCCTAGCTCAGATCAAAATTCACTTAAGACAGATAAGAAATCGTCTACCTTTGGTCCATGTTCTACATTTCATCCTTCTTAATCGTCTAGTGATTTAGAAATTCCTATTGCCATATGAAAGGGTGTTAGGTATTGCACTAAACAGAGTATTTCCAAATTTGTGTCATATAAAAATCTTTCATCCTCTCTTGATGCTTTTACCACACGACTTTCTAGTGTAGAAATTCCAAAGAATGTGCAGGATGCTTTGGAGACTCCAAAATAGAAGGAAGCTATATTTGAGGAAGCGAGGTTTGCCAAAAAGGAAAAGCATCGTCGATTGCAAGTAGGTGTTTATAGTCAAGTATGATTTTGATGGCTCCTTGTAGAGATATAAAGCTCGCCTTATTGCTGGTTCACATAGACATATGGTATCAACTACTAAGAGACCTTTGCACAAGTGTGGCAAAGCTAAATATAGTTAGAGTTCTATAATCCATTGCAACAACTAGATATTAAAGATTCAACCTCTAATGTTTGTAAACTGAAGAAGTTATTATACGGGCTCAAGGAATCACCGAGAGCCTGGTTTGAGAGATTTACTCGATGTATGAAGGGACTGGGGTACCATCAGCGACAAGCTAATCATACTTTGTTTATGAAGTTCTCACCAGAAGGAAAAGCACCGTTTTAATAGTCTACGTGAATGACATTATTCTTACTGGAGATGATATAGATGAGATGTGTAGATTAAAGAAGTGTCTTGCAACAAAATTTGAATACTTGACCAAGATAGGGATTGTTGTTTCAGAGCGTAAGTATATACTTGACCTCTTGAAAGAAACAGGAATGAGTGGACGTTAACCCTTTGATACACCTATGGAACCTAATGTGAAGCTTGGTAGTGGAAAGAAGGGAGTCCAAGTGGATACTGTCAGATATTAAAAGCTAGTGGGAAAACTGATCGATCTTTCACACACCCGGCCTGATATTGTTTTTGCCATAAGTGTGGTAAGTCAATACATACATTCATCTTTCGAGGAGCATCTTCAAGCAGTGTATAAAATACTACGTTACTTGAAGAGTACAATTAGGAAAGGTTTTTTCTTCAAAAAGAATCCACAACGAGGAATTGAAGTCTACACTAATGCAGACTGGGTTGGCTTGAGTACCAATAGACAATCAACCTTAAGGTATTCCACATTTGTTTGGGGAAACCTAGTCACGTGGAAAAGCAAGAAGCAAAGTGTCGTAATTCAGAGTAGTGCAGAGGCAAAATTCAGGGCAATGGCACATAGAGTCAGTTTGGTATTGTGGCTACAACGAGTCCTACAAGAGTTGAAAAGACTAGCTAATCATCCCATGAAACTTTATTGTGATAATAAGGATATAATCAATATCGCTCACAATCATGTGCAATATGACAGGACCAAACATGTGATGATTGATCAATACTTCATAAAGGAAAAGCTAACGGCTAGAGTTATTTGCCTATTATTCATTCCCATGACACAACAAGTAGCAGATATCTTAACCAAAGGGTTCTATTGGCCTAACTTCAAACACATAATCAACAAGTTGAGCATGATTGACATTTATACATCGACTTGAAGGGGAATGTTAGGGATCTATGGTTTAGTTAGGATCAGGATTTGAATTTTCAATGTTTTAGGCAGAAGGTAGTCGGTCGGATCTAATAAATCTAAGAGGGCGTTTGGTAAATGCATTACGTTTTAATTGCGTTTGAATACAATTCTTTTTTGAGTGTTGTATTTGATTGAAAAGTATTTGTTTTGTATTTGAATAAAATGTTTGTTTGGATGAAAAGTATTTTAAAGTTGAAAAGTTGAGGTGATTAGTAAAAATAGAGATAAATAGTTAAGGTTGAAAAATTAATGTAATTGTTTTAAAAAACTTTTAAATATTAATTGTTTTCGTAACACTGTTGAAAATAATTGTATTTTAATGTTAAACTTTACGTTTGGTATAAAATTAATATTCGTAGTACTAAAAAACGTTTACCAAACGCACTCTAAATTTTGAATTGAAAATTCAAATATTGGTAGGCACAAATACTCTTTTTTTTTTATTCATATTTTTTGGTATCATTCAATAAGATTGTAGAGAACGTATTCAGCTTTCCCAAAACCTACAAAATTGTTACTCTAAAATGGTTTACTTTCATCTTTGACGCTGATGAAAACATTTTGTCAGAATAAACAGAAATAAAATCCAATATCATAAATTTGAACTGAAATATGAATGTTTACGCTTTAATTATGCACAAAGATGATTAATAAAGAAGCAACTCAAGAATCTTTTGAATATCATATCGCAAATTTGCATCTTAGATTCTCAAGGACTATCAGCGCATGCACTAAAATCAAGTTGTAAACATATGCCACTTGCATGTGGGCAAGGATTAGTCTAAAGAAAATGGGATTTATACAGAGGCTCCCTTGGCATCTTGTTGAAGCGTGTATTCTCTCTTCATTTCTTCTAAGACAGTATCATTGGTGCTACAAAAATTCAGAAAACAATTTGTCAAAAACTCCCCAAGTTAATACCAAAGAGGTTGGCTATTACGGAATATTTGCTAGTTTATTAGATTGAACTTGGCCATAATAACAGCAAAAATTATTTTCATAAATATCGCTTGAAACATAGATCTCCATTCAAGTTGGTTCCTCTTTATTCATTAGTTATTATGCCCACCAATATATAGAAAATCATTCAATATAACCCTTCTGTTAAATTAGAAACAAAATGGGTGTTAAATTAGAAACAAAATGGGTATTTTGAATGATTTTCTATTTATCAAGGGGTGTTTTGAATTATTTCGAATAAATAGTAACCAACTTGAATAAAGGTTTATAGTTCAAATGCTATTTATGAAAATAATCCATCTATTAACTTTTCATGAAATTCTAATTTCCGTTAAAATCATAAACAAATATCTACGGAAGGGGCATTTTGAATGATTTTTTATATATTAAGGACATAATGTGACCGGTTTCAAACAAATAAAAAATAACTTAAATGGAGGTCTAAAATTCAGGGGTTATTTATGAAAAAAATCTAAACAAACATCTAAAGAACTTGATCACGACTGTTACTTTTATATATTGAATTCCTCTTAGACAAGGTTAATTAGGTAATCCATAGAAGAGTAAAAAGACTTAGTCCTGTTTTCACCTCCTAAACACCAAAAGGTATACAAGATATTGCACTTCACTAAAGACCTGGTTAACTTAGGCATCATTATGGATTATCAACCAGAAACGTACAATCCCCTTGATAAAGAGTCTTCATCCACCACGACATTGGCCACAAAACTCCAACGGTATCTAATTTCCAAGTCATGAAAAACTAGAAACTAGGACCGTTTGGATCATAGATTTGGACAGTAAGTTTAAACAAAAAAATTATTTTTGGGAGAAAATATATATAAAAAAAGTTTGAATTGGAGGTTGAACCTATGATCCAAACAGGGGGCTTATCCTTTTCAAAAGCTTATAAAATCGTTTAGGATAAGCTAATAGCTGACCAACCAGCCAACCCATATAGATTACACTGTGATCTATAGGATAACTCACATATCCATCATGATATAAAGGTCAAAACAACCATAACCAATCTTAGAAACTAGTCCCAGTAACCCTTTTGTAAACTTCAACTCTAATTCCCAAACTAAAAGAAACACACCAAAATCGGGTGAACTAAATCATGCCCATTAGCAAATCCCATATGAACAACCCATAACAAGCTACCAAAAAAAAAAGAATCCCGTTTGCAATCATTTCCGCATATACCCATTTGCAAGCCTCCTAAAGCACACTCATTCCAAGCCATATAATTTTTTTTTTTGTTTTTGTTTTTTTATTTTAATTTGCATAATCTAATAGAACCCAAGTGTTGAAAACAAAGAAGCAACTACATTTCAGAAAGCAATAACCAAACAAAAACAGAAGAATTTCCGAATCGGATAATTAAGAACTTACTATTGGTGAAGGCAATTGTTCAAGTCCTTTGCCTGATGGCGACACTGCCAGACAACAGAGATGGTCTTCCCGGTGGCACATTCCGCGTACTTGGAAGCGTAATGGTTGCACTCCTTCAGTGCCTTCTGTTTCATTTTGCTCCGCAGAGCTATACGGATATCAAAGAAAATTGAGCTACAAAAATCGAATTAAAAAACAATAATAATAAAATGAGAAGAACGTCAAAGGCAAAGGATTTATGGGTTTTTGCTCTGACCTTCTTCTACTTTCTTCTTGACGTGATTCTCGCGAGCTTCCTGTACGTACCCCATTGAAGAAGCTCCCACCTGATGAAGATGAAGATGAAGATGAAGAGGAAACACGATCTTTTCTACTGCAATGTCCTTTGGAGCGACTAGCGAGAGGGTTTTTCGGAGCCTCCATTTGTGCCTGAGCTCAACGGAGAGTCGGTTTGGGCCTTTTTGGGCCTGGGCTTTTTATATGTGAACTTCTGAGGAGCATTACAGAGGAAACCGTGGGGAATATCCTCTTTATTGCATATATTTTGGATTTTTATTCTACGTAATTATTGATACAAACTTTTTTTTCATATTAATTTTTTTATTATTAATTTTTTTTTTTGACATTAAAAAGGACACCTTAAAGTCGTTATAGATAAGCATTATTCTAGATTTACGCTTTTTTAGAGCATTTGTCAAGTTTTCATTGAAAGTAGTTTTGTATTACACATACATACGCTTCTTATACGTTACTTTGGTAGAAGTAAAAAAATATATATAAATTTTAACCTTTTTTTTTTTTTACTATTACAAGCTTATTAAAGATAAAATAAAATAAAATTGATGTTAAAATAATTATTTAGCGTGTTATTTGTTTTGTCAAATATATTTTTCATCTATTTTCTATCAAAGTTTTGAAATATTAAAAATGATAAGTCTCAAAAGACTTATGAATTTTTTTTCCCTCCTCTAATCTCCTTTTTCCTCGGAATATGTGTGGAGCACACACAAGCCTTGATCTTTTCCTTATAAGATATGTCTATAATATTTGTTTTGAGCATATCCTATTGATAGTGAAAATCTGATAACTCGATTAATTCTCGTCACGTAGTATTTAAAGTCTTCTTTTCCTAGATTTGAGGTAATGAAAAGCCATAAACAGATGAACATATAGAAATTTATAGAGTTTCACTTTAATACAGACTATGTCTTCTTTGTGTTAAGTGAGATCTTTCACTATTTGGGAGAAAATAGTACAGAAATAAATTTTTAGAGGAATTGCTTCCCTGTTCTCTTATGGGATTATTTTACATTTTATATCCTCTCACCTGTGATACTTGATGGTTGTTAAAATCAATACTTAGACTAACCCACATATTTCCTTGGACTCTGCCACGACCATCTCTCAACTGTTATTTGGTGGTTATTCTCTTGCGCTTTGTAGGATAGTGGAGTAGTAGTCTTTCCCTAAAAGTTTTGTCTTCTCAAATTCAATTATTTAGACTAAGATGTAGTTTCTTCTTATAAAGGTAACCTCAATGTACGCTTATAAGAATAGTATCTCCAGCTACCAAGTAAACCTTTTTGGAGATAGACTGTATGTTGAGTAATAATTAGGGGATTGAAGTTTGCCCTTACACCTAGAGCTTGTCCTGATGCCTCTCATGATGAAGAGGATTATACACTTCTTACAGTAGAGGACATTATTCACTTCTCGTATTAGAGGATACCAAGCATTCTTGCATTTGAGGACATCAAGCATTTTTCGCAGTAGGGGATAATGAGCACTCATCGTGGTAAAAGATACCGAGCACTCCTTGCAATATAGGATACTAAGCAATCTTATCGGTAGAGGATGTTAAGCATGTCTCACGATAAAGGACATCAATCACTCTTTACGGTAGAGAGTTTCAGACACCTCACGACAGAGGATCTTGATCACTTTTCATGATAGAGGACTTCAGACACCTTACGATAAAGGATATCGAACACTCCTTAGTGTAGAGTACTTTGGACACCTCTCATAGTAGAAGACTTTTTAGCTTTGACCAGGGTGTAACATATACAAGACATGCATATCTCAAACTAAGAAATTTTCTCGAATTTCAACGACCATTCCAACTCAAAATGAAAGGGGGGCAAGTCCTTTGCCTCTTGTGATGATGCTGGTTGCTATATTTAATTAAGGTTTCAAATACCATTATATAAGTCTGTTCTCTCCGCATTATATAGGTGTTATATGAATAATAAAACAATTATTATTTGTTTGAATAGGTAATGAATTATTCAGCAATAAACAAAGGAACTAATTGATAATGTAATGAATTAATGAATTATCATAAGTAAAGACATTGTTTGCTTAACGTGAACGTAGGCTAAGTAGTTGCAATCCGTTTTGTGAAGGTGCAAATCATTTGACCTGCAAACTTTAAATGGAAGGAAGGTATTATGTATTTTTATTTATTTATTTTTTAAATAGAAGCATGTAGACTTTGTTTTACTTAGAGGAAGGTACTTATAACGCAGGTTTGATTCAACACCATCCAATTAGAGAGAAAGGGGTTGACAAATTGGGGCTCTAAGACGTGGCCTAAGCCTAAATAATTTTCAAATATTCCTTTTTTTTTTTAAATCAAATATTCCCAATTAGCTTGATTCTTTCAACTTCTCGAAAGATTTATACTTCATTTTAAAGACATATTCATTTTGTATTATATTAAAATATAATAAATGAAATATAATATGCATTTAGATGTTTCATTTATATATTGTACTTAAATGTATTATGAATTTGAATTATTTATATTTAAATAGTTATTTTAATGTGTATTGGTGTGAAAGAGCATGTGATGTAATTGGTAAAAATAAATAGAAAAAAAATAAATAGTACTTTGAGATATTTTATTGTTTAAATTTATTTGTATGACAATGAAATATATGATATACACATACATATAATATGTTGTATTAAGATATAATATAAAAAAAATACGTCTTTCAAACGCATAATTGTTTTTTTCCTTTAAAGAAAAAATTTTAGCATAATAGAATTTGAATTATTGACCTCAATTTTAATATAAATGTCGAATGAAACGGTTGCATTAGGCTTAGAACCACTCAAAATCATTGTTTCATTTAATTGGAGAAAATAAATACAATATCTCTCTCTCTCTTTTTTGAATGTGGATTGAAATATGCAATCTTCAAAGAATATGCCATCATGTAGATTGATTAACCAGCATATAGTATCTTGTGCATGCGTTGTCTCAATTTTGCCATTTGGCCATCGGAATTATGTGATTTGTACTTTGTGACAATCAACGAATTTTGCTTTTTTTGCTTAAATGAAATATAATATGTAAGTGTGTGTGTGTACAACTTCTTTTATATATATCTATTATGCTCTCGATGACCACCCCCACTCGCCTAGAATCATGTCAAATAAATGAAAAGATGTCAAATGAATGAAAAGGGAGCAATTATTATTTTTTTCCTTGCACAATTTGTAACCTTTTCCTAGTACAATTCCAGTTATCGTGGCTTTATAAAAAGTAATTTGACTAAATGCACCCATAAATAGTTCTTTGTGGTGACTAATATTGTTGCAAGGTAAGAAAGGGGGAGCGGCTAAAGATGTAACCTATTGGTCATTAGTCGTAACATGTGTAGGCATCAAACAAAAGTCAAAAAGTCATAAATTTTGTGTCTATTTTTTTGAAAAAAAGGTAATAAAATGTGTGTGTCCGTTTTTAATTTTTATTTTCTCGATATGAAGTAATATGTGTACTTTTTGTGATTAGGGTAAATTATTTTAAATCTCGTTTAATTTATTGGCTGGAACATAAAATTTTAGTTTTTATTTTATCTTTTATTAAAAAATAAATAAAAATTATAATTAAATTAATCAATTTTAATTTAAAATTTTATTACATTTTAAATTTGATATTATATTTTAGACTTGATTCCGTAAATCAGTCGGACAAAAAAAACCATTAGCGTCGCTATGAATTATTGTCTAAAATGACCATGTCCAAGGTACGCTTTGCTAAGGCCTAAGATTAATAATAATAATAATAATAATAATAATTCTCCACTGACAAAAATGAAGATAGAAGTTAGCTCCGTGGAGGCCAAGTATGAACGCATTTTGTACCCACTTCCATCAATCTACAAAATTGGGTCCCACTAATTTGTTGAGATTTTCACTAAAGGTCTGTTATTATTTAAAGAAAATAACTTTTCAGCCAAAAAAAAAACATGCAAAAATTGTATAAAAAAAAAGAGATTTAAACTTTACAACTTATTTTAAAATGGAATGTAGAATAGTTAAATTATATTTAAAATTGTAGTAAAATTGCATTTAATAAGAGATATTCGATGGATTTGGTGGATTTTTAAAAATTTTTAACCCACCTAATCAAATTTATGTGGATTGATTTTAAATTCAATCCACCCAATAAAATCAAAGTTTAAAATCAACCCACCTAATTAAAATTTAAGTAAGTTGATTGTGTTGAATATAATATATAAATAAATAAATATAACTAATTATTTAATCTAAAATAAGAAATATATAAAAAAACCTAATTTTTAATATAACATTAGTGTTATAAAACTCCAAAATTATCTCAGAAGTTATAAACCGAAATAAAAATAAAATATATATAAAACAGATTAAATTTAAAAGTTGTAAACTAATAATTAAATAATAATAAAAACTCATAAAATATAAAATATAACAGGTTTTCAAGTAATTAATGTAAAATATTAAACAAATACTATATATTATGAGATATGAAAAATGGATTGGGTGAGTTTGGGTTAAATTAGATTTAAAAAAACCCAACCCAAACCATAGTCAGGTTAGGAAGATTGGGTTGATCTCTTGGTCAGATTAGTCAAATTCAATTTATAATAGATTAGGTTGGATGGGTTTATTGGGTTTGTCAGATTATATAAAAATTAGAAGTCTTATTGACATAGGAAAATGGGAATTGTTGACCAATAAAATTCGTTTAACAAATTTCATGGTAATGGAGATATTTGAAAACTATCACGAATGTAAAATAATACAAAAATGCATCAAAAGTTAAGTTCAAAAAATATATAACACATAAATTTATAAAGACTTGTCGTGAATAAAAAGGCTATATCCTCTCTTCAGCACTTGAGATTTTAGTATATTTTTAGAATTATAAATGATATAGTCTGTTAAATTGTGAGTGGGGTTTCCAAATACCTATTCGTATATATTTATAAGTTTACAAGAGACAACTCTTTTTTAATACTTAAATACAAATATTTAATACTTGAACTTTAATATAAAGATAATATTTAAATATTATAGATTATATTATAGATATTGAATAATCTTGATTGATTATTTGAAATTTAAATATCTAAAAATCTTATTATTAGATGTTCAAACTCTAATATCTTAATTGATAAATATGATAATATTACTATAGTTGCGATCCACGAGATCTCAACCACCAATCAGTAGAACTATAGGTTTTATTATAATTGTGGAATCTAGCCTTCTATAATTTGGATTTGTCCCCAAATAGATTTGTAGTATTCTTAGCTAAAACCAAAAACCCAAAAACAGAAAAACAGGAAAAGGAAAAATAAAAAATAAAAAAGGCGAAAACCTTTGCAAATGATGGGGCGTCATGAATCATGATGGGCTGAAAGTGCAGAACAAAAGCCCATTGGGCAACAGAATAGCCTGGCCCATTGGGCGTTTGACGGTCAACGGTGGAGTGCTTGCCCCCGATATAAGTTTACGAAATAAGGTCCACGGAATCTCAGCCAACCAATACGTGTCGTGTTCCCATTGGACCTCTTCATCTGGCGCTCCCGTTCGGTGACCATTTTTAAGCACCACCATTCTCCCAACCCTTTTTCCCATTCCCATTTCTCCCATTCGCCCAGTCACGCAGACTTCGATCCATCTTCTTCTTCTTCTTCTTCTTCTTCTTCAGGTAATTACGAATCTGCTTCCCTTTCTTCTCCGATCAGTTCGTTTTCGTCTCTGGAATTAGCATTTTTGTTTCGATTTTGGATCTGTTGGATTTGATTTCAGTTTATTCGACAAAATTTTTTTTTTTTTTTATAGTTTTGTTTTTTGTTTTTGGATTTGTGTGTTTGTCGGTTTTTGTTTTTGCTTTTGTTTTTGTTTTTCCCCTAGATCTAGGGCAACGATCCGTTTGGTTTTTCTTTTCTTGGTGTTTTCTAGACGATTTCATGGCTATTTTGTGTTTCTGGTTTGATTTTCTTGGCTCTGAGCTCTCAGATATGAACCTGGGATTTCTATTAATGGATTGAGAATATATATAATTTCTTTATTTTTTATTTTTTTGAATATTTCTGTAAATATATATATGATCTGTTAGTTGTTGAGCAAAATTAATGGAAAGGAATGAGATTGGCAATGTGAATTTTTGTTCTGGTTTTTTAGGAATCTAAATCTTTTCCTAATAGAAGACAATACGCTATGCTTGGCACACAATTTAGGGACTCGGTATTGTGTTATTCAGATCTCAGCCACCAAGTGGGTGGTTAATGAACCATTTTCTTGTGGAAACTCTATGTAATTAAAGCCAAAGAGTGTTAATTTGTTACGAGGTTTGATCCAGACTTATAAGATATGTATAATGAGCATTTAATAATGGGGTTTTTTTGTACTCAATTTTTCCAGAATCGAGTAATAATTCATTAGTTTAAAGATGTCACCAACTGATTCTTCGCGCGAGGAGAATGTCTACATGGCCAAGTTGGCCGAGCAGGCTGAGCGATATGAAGAAATGGTTGAATTCATGGAGAAAGTGGCCAAGACCTGCGATGTCGAGGAGCTAACTGTTGAGGAGCGTAATTTGCTGTCTGTGGCCTACAAGAATGTGATTGGGGCTAGGAGGGCTTCGTGGAGGATCATCTCCTCTATTGAGCAGAAGGAGGAGAGTAGGGGAAATGAGGACCATGTCACCATCATAAAGGAATACAGGGGCAAGATCGAGTCCGAGCTGAGCAAGATCTGTGATGGAATCTTGAACCTTCTCGAGTCACATCTTATCCCATCGGCCTCGTCTGCTGAATCTAAGGTGTTTTATCTTAAGATGAAGGGTGACTACCATAGGTACCTGGCTGAATTTAAGACTGGTTCTGAGAGGAAGGAAGCTGCTGAGAGCACATTGTTGGCCTACAAGTCAGCTCAGGTGGGAAACTAGTAATTCGGGTTGTTGTGTTCAAATCTTCCATGTTACCTTTTTGGCTAATTTTTGACAGTCAGTGATCTGATTCTCATTATTTTTCTATCTTGCAGGACATTGCTCTGGCTGAACTGGCTCCTACCCACCCAATAAGGCTCGGACTGGCACTTAACTTCTCCGTATTTTATTACGAAATCCTCAACTCACCTGATCGTGCTTGCAATCTTGCAAAGCAGGTAATTTTGCCATATATTCCTGCATGTTTTCTGAGTCCTGGTTCGCCTTTCTGTTTCTTATTGCTAGTTTTGTTTATTTCTCCCTCCATAAAGTTGGATGAAGATCATTGATAGAGTTTGATTAGATGAAATATTTGAATAGCTTCCTTCCTGATTTGTCAACTGTAGTTCTTCGACACTCTGGGGAATGTCTGTTTGTGCCATTCTTCTTTGGCAAACTATACAGATTTATCTCGTTGAATTTGTTATCAGTTTTGATTCGTATTATCAGCTGTGTCCTTTTCTAGGATTAATCATACCAGAGTTGGCATGTATCAAATCAAGCAATAACACTTGTAACCTCATCTCTTTTTCGACAACACATTTTGTAATTACTGTTTACCCTAAATTAGTTGTCATCGTTATGTAAACCGATCATATCTTCTCTTTTGTGTCAGTAGAAGTGATACTGAGAAGATTTTGTATTACATATAAGTGTCAGTTACTATCTCCCATATCATTTTAAAACTTACTTTGATTTGCAGGCTTTTGATGAGGCTATTTCTGAGCTAGATACATTGGGCGAGGATTCCTACAAGGACAGTACATTGATTATGCAACTTCTCCGTGACAATCTGACACTCTGGACTTCCGACATCACGGTATCTCTACCCTTTCTTTCTAGAAGACAAAACCTGTCTAGTTTTATTTTTATTAGCATTCTCATCAACAATGACAGTTCCTTGGCTAATATTTGTTTACTATTCTGGAAATCAGGATGATGCTGGCGACGAGATCAAGGAAGCATCAAAACGTGAATCAGGGGAGGGGCAGTAGTGATTTTATGGATAAATAGGATTTCTATGTACTTTTTTTTTTTTTTTTCATGTGATCTTTAAATAGATGCCATGGTTGTAGTAGCACAATTTCTTAATGAACCTCTATAGTGTATAACCACTTTGGGGTTGGAATATTTCAACGTATTATAAATTTGCTGCTTTATAATTGGTGAGATGAATTTGTTTTGGTTTTCGATTATTGTGCTATGTTGATCATTTCCGTAGTTAAGGCAATTCATATATATCTCTTTTTTGGAATGAGCTCTGTGATAGTGATGCTTTGATTTGGACCTTTTGGTGTTATATATACATGTGCGTGTGATGTGTGAGTATTTTCTTAAGATATTAAGCTAGTGTTTGGGACACAAATTTTTTTAGCATTGCATTTAAATGCAATGCTATTTTCCTCTAAATACAAAAACATTTCATTCAAATACCAATCACATCACATCTTAAATCAAACACAATCACTATTTATTATTTTACTTTTTCTATTACTTTTATTAATTACATCATATATTCTCTCTCCTTCTTTTTTTTTTCTCTCTACTTTTACCTATCACATCACATATTTATTATTAAAATACAATTCAAATACTTTTCTCCCAAACACACATTGCATTCAAATGCAATGCTAATACTTTTCCTTCAAATACAAATTACATTCAATACATTGCATTCAAACGCAATGCAAATGCAATGCGTTCACCAAACGAACCCTAAGGAATTTTACTTTATTAAGTAATGCTGGCACTTACTATTGATAACTCGAATTTCTCGAGTTATGAAGTTACATTTTCATGCTTAGATAGCCCATTTTAGGAAGTTAAAATCACAAAAGTCATGGTTTTTGGCACTATAAATGAGAATTATCAATTTTTGACTTTAGTGGCCATTGATGAAAGTTCATTCTTAGCAGCACATGGGAATCGACCTTTGTTAGAGCATTTTGAAGTCTTTTAACCTGTGATATGTTTTTGGAGGTTGGTTTTTGTTTTTGGTGAATGGCAGGACTTTGCAGCGTGAAGAATGCTGAAAATTGGACGTTGCCGTAGCATTGCCACAGCAAAGCTGAAGCAGGCGTTGGCTGACGTGGTCTGCTGAATGTGCACACATTTTAATCCACGCTGGCTAAATTTGATGATGTCAATCAATCCTCCAAGTGTCAGCATCATTGCCCAGCATTACCACAATGTACACGGTCAGCCAGAGGATCATCCACATGTCACAAGTAGGGTTTAAAATGTTCCCTTTTTGTACTATAAAAGCTGAGCTGAAAGAAGAGGACAAGGGGGGATATACGGGAAAAAGATAACAGAAAAAGAAAGAGGGAGAAATAACAGAATCGGAAGAGAGAAAAACAGAGCAAAAAGGAAAATCGGAAAAGAAATATAAAGTGGAATTGAGAGCAACTTCAGCCGGATCGTGAGGAATTCAACATCTCAAGAAGGAATTCGTCTGGGTTCATTCTTCACAGATCGCTTAAGGCATTGGAGCTGTACCAGCTTGATTCGAACCTTGGAGAAGGGGAGATCATTACTGCTTAATTCTGTTTTGTATTGATTTCAGTCTTTCTTTTTGCATAACAGTATTTTGATGTTTAATCAAAGTCGTTTTGCGATTTTGGCTGAATTCATGGAAGCTTAATTTAGCTAAGTTGTGAGTCATGAGTACTTGAACAGAATTTGATATCTGTGCAGTTTTGCTTAGTATAATTCTTTTTATTGTTCAATCTGTGCTTATTCTATTTGATCTGGTATTAGATCTTGGAAGGGAATCTGATATTAGCAACTGATTCGTGAATGTTGGAAAACGTTTAATGAATTGACTGAGATTGAATAACATGTGTTTGGTTAGTTTTCAGAGTAAAAATTAATCAAATCTGTGGGTAAGTTAGGAATAGTTATCCATCACATGGTCTTTAAGGATAACGTTCTTAATTGATTGTCTCGAATCTGAATCTACATAGGAATATGCGGACTTAGAATCTGAGAGCTAAACGTAATTTTTTCTATATCCTGACTAGAAAGAATGATGCTATAGCAAAGCTGTAGCACGATTTCAGAACTGTGAAAGGAAAGTGACTTGCAACTTATTTCTCCCAATTGTTTGTGCAAATATAAATCATGAATTTTATACCTAGAAATTTCATTTTAATTCTTGTTAAATTCTGTTTGCCATTTTATTCTTTCTCCATAATTGAAATTCATTTTGTTACTTGTTTAGTTAAGTAGATTTTCTTGTAAAAACAATTACATTTGAAAACAAAAGCACTTTCCTCGTGAGTACGACACTCTTTCTCATCATATATTACTTGGATGCGATACGTATACTTGCGTTTAATTGCATATATCACAGATTTGCAAACAAGTTTTTGGCGCCGTTGCCGGGGACAGTGATTTTGTTGTTAATTTGTGATTTTCTACAAGGAATTTACTTAACAGATTTTGAATATTGTGATCACAGGTGAAAGGAACACTGGTTTATGAATAGGCGAGGAAGTGGTGAATTAGAAGCTTTTGACCCTGAAATAGAGAGAACTTTCCGTGCAAGAAGAAGGGAGCAACGTAACTTAGCTGCAGGTACTGAAATGGCTGATCAGCAAGCAAATCCAGCCGTGAACCAGGGCAACAACGCTCGAAATGCACTACTCCGAGCAGAAAACAGAGATCGAGCTATCAGAGACTATGCAGTCCCAATGTTAGAAGGGCTTAATCCTGGTATCGCACGCCCAGAAATACAGGCCCCTCACTTTGAGCTCAAACCTGTTATGTTCCAGATGCTTCAATCAGCAGGGCAGTTCGCAGGCATGCCGACAGAAGATCCACACCTACATTTGAGGCTATTCATTGAAGTCTATGATTCTTTTAAACTGCCAGGTGTAGATGATGATGCTTTGCGACTCAGGCTATTCCCATACTCATTGAGGGATCGAGCTCGAGCCTGGTTGAATGCACTGGCACCAAATTCAATCCTTACTTGGGATGATCTAGCCGAGAAGTTCTTGATGAAGTATTTCCCACCTACAAAAAGTGCGAAACTAAGAAATGATATCACTAGCTTTCAGCAGCTCTCAGGTGAATCATTATATGAAGCTTGGGAGAGGTTTAAGGAGCTTATCAGGAAATGCCCACATCATGGGATTCCTCATTGGATCCAGATGGAAACGTTTTATAATGGCTTGGATGGGCAAACTAGAACCATTGTAGATGCCTCAGCTAATGGAGCAATTCTTACCAAGTCATACAATGAAGCTTATGAAATTCTAGAGAGGATGGCGCAGAACAATTATCAATGGCCTACTGACAGAGCCAATGCCGCAAGAAGGGGAGGTGGTGTGTATGAAGTAGACTCAATTACAGCTCTTTCAGCCCAGCTGTCCACACTCACAAACATGGTGAAGTCTATGAGCACGGCACAAGGAGGAAAACCGCCACAACTGGCAGCTGTCTCATGTGTATATTGTGGAGAAGGACATGTTTTTGAACAATGCCCGTCTAACCCCGAATCAGCTTGTTTTGTTGGGAATTATCAGCGTTATAACAACTCTTATCCCAATAATTACAATCAGGGACACAAGCAGCATGCAGGCTCGACTTCAAATTATTATGGTCAAGGTGTAAGCACATCATCAGTTCCGATGCCAAACAGACCTCAATTCCCTCCTGGATTTCAGCAACCCATGAGGCAGCAAGTTCAAGAATCACCACAGACAACTCTATCAACAATTGAGAGTTTGTTGAGGGAACACATGGCGAAGACAGATACCCGTATTCAGGACCATTCAGCATTGTTGCAGAGTCACACAGCCTCATTGAGGAGCTTGGAGAATCAAATGGGACAGTTAGTAAGTGCTCTCAGCAGTAGACCACAAGGGACACTGCCAAGCGATACCGAAAACCCAAAAAGAGAAGGCAAGGAACAATGCAAAGCCATCGTTTTGAGGAGTGGAAAGAAACTGGAAAACCCAACACTGGGACAGCTAAAAAAGGGGAGCTCACTTTAATCCAAAAGGATAAGCCACAAGAAGAAGTCGCTGAAACACTCCCAACCCAGGTTCAAGCCGATCAGAACGTTGCTACAGCAATGCCACAGCAAGGAATCGGGCAGCAAGAAATGAGAAAACCGCCACCACCTTTTCCTCAACGATTCCACAAGCAACAACAGGACCAGCAATTTAAGAAGTTTCTAGATGTTTTGAAGCAACTTCACATCAACATACCACTTGTGGAAGCTCTAGAACAAATGCCCAGTTATGCAAAGTTTATGAAGGACATCTTAGCTAAGAAGAGAAGATTGGGGGAGTTTGAGACAGTGGCTCTCACTGAAGAAAGTAGTGCCTTCTTCCAGAAAAGACTGCCACCAAAGTTGAAGGATCCAGGCAGTTTCACCATTCCATGCACAATTGGCAACAACTATTTTGGCAAGGCTCTTTGCGACCTTGGAGCAAGCATTAATTTGATGCCAATGTCGGTGTTCAGAAAGTTGGGTGTGGGTAAAGCAAGGCCAACTACAGTCACCCTACAGTTAGCAGATAGATCGTTGACTCATCCTGAAGGGAAGATTGAGGATGTTCTTGTTAAAGTCGATGAATTCATCTTTCCAGCAGATTTTATCATCCTTGATTTTGAAGCAGATCGTGAGATTCCCATCATTCTTGGGCGTCCATTTTTGGCCACAGGACGAGCTCTAATAGATGTGCAAAAGGGTGAATTGACTATGAGGATGAATGATGAACAAGTCACTTTTAATGTTTTGAAGGCAATGAGGTTTCCTGAAGAATTTGAAGAATGTTCAACTATCCAGATCCTTGAGTCGGCTGTAATCGAGGAGCTAGAGAAGAACCACCTTGAGACAGATTTGGAAGATCATTTTGAGCCATCTCCAAGACAAGAAGAGTTGAATAATGTGGAAATTCAAGCAAGGAACAACGTAAGGGGAAGACAGTATGAGACGTTGGGATTAGCAGATCGAGAAACAAAGCTGCCCAAACCATCCACAGAAGAGCCGCCCACTCTAGAGTTGAAGCCTTTGCCAAATCATCTCAGATATGCATATTTGGGAGATAAAGAAACGTTACCAGTCATTGTTTCTGCTTCACTAACCGAGGAGCAAGAGGACAAACTACTTCAGGTTTTAAAAAGATTTAAGAAAGCCATTGGATGGACTATTGCCGACATCAAGGGAATCAGTCCCTCATTATGTATGCACAAAATCCTATTGGAAGACGACTACAGAGGGTCTATTGAGCAACAACGAAGACTCAATCCAATTATGAAGGAGGTGGTAAAGAAGGAAGTCATTAAGTGGTTGGATGCTGGAATCGCATATCCTATTTCAGACAGTTCATGGGTGAGTCCAGTGCAATGCGTACCAAAGAAAGGAGGAATGACGGTAGTAACCAATCAGAATGATGAATTGATTCCCACTCGGACTGTTACAGGATGGAGAGTATGTATGGACTACCGAAAGCTCAACAAAGCTACTAGGAAGGATCACTTTCCTTTGCCGTTTATCGATCAAATGTTGGACAGATTGGCAGGCAAGGAATACTATTGTTTTCTTGATGGGTATTCAGGATACAACCAGATTGCTATTGCCCCAGGGGATCAAGCTAAAACCACCTTTACCTGTCCGTATGGCACATTCGCGTTCAGGAGGATGCCCTTTGGATTATGAATGCACCAGCCACTTTCCAGCGGTGTATGATGGCCATTTTTTCTGACATGGTTGAGGACTTCCTTGAGATATTCATGGACGATTTTTCAGTCTTTGGGAATTCTTTTGATTTGTGCTTGAGCAACTTGGCCAAGGTTCTCCATAGATGTGAAGAAACTAATTTGGTGCTCAATTGGGAGAAGTGCCATTTCATGGTGAAGGAAGGAATTGTCTTAGGGCACAAAGTTTCTAAAGCTGGGATTGAAGTGGATAAAGCAAAGATTGAGGCAATAGAAAAGATGCCTCCTCCTACCACAGTTAAGGGAATCCGAAGTTTTTTGGGACATGCTGGGTTCTACAGAAGATTCATCAGAGACTTCTCAAAAATCTCCAAGCCATTATGCAGCTTACTGGAGAAAGATTCGGTGTTCATGTTCGATGAGCAGTGCCTTCATGCATTCGAAGAGTTAAAAAAGAAACTGATTTCAACGCCAATTGTAGTAGCACCCGACTGGTCATTACCTTTCGAGGTGATGTGTGATGCAAGTGATATGGCGGTAGGAGCTGTGTTGGGCCAACGCAGGAGCAAAGTGTTTCATTCCATCTACTATGCTAGCAGGACACTCACAGGAGCTCAGTTGAATTATACGGTGACTGAGAAAGAATTGTTGTCAGTTGTATATGCTTTTGAAAAATTTAGAGCTTATCTCGTGGGTGCAAAGGTAGTTGTATACACTGATCATGCAGTAATTAAATACCTCATTCAGAAGAAAGATGCAAAACCTAGGTTGATTCGGTGGGTTCTTCTACTTCAAGAATTTGATTTAGAGATCAAGGACCGAAGGGGAGCTGAAAACCAAGTAGCTGATCACCTTTCAAGACTGGACAATGGAATTGAAGGGCAAGAAAACCAGCTCATCAGAGAAACATTCCCTGACGAGCAGTTATTCACAGTTACTCAGTCGACTGTACCATGGTACGCTGATTTTGTCAATTATTTGGTAAGTGGTCTGTTACCTCCAGAATTGTCTAGGCAGCAATTGAAGAAGTTTATGCATGATGTTCGTTCTTATTTTTGGGATGAACCATATCTATTTAAGCAATGCGCTGATCAAGTGTTGAGGAGATGCATTCCTGAAGAGGAAATGGAGGATGTTCTCTATCACTGCCATTCTTCATCATATGGAGGTCATTATGGAGGCACTCGGACAGCCGCAAAAGTCCTGCAATCAGGTTTGTTCTGGCCCACATTATTCAAGGATGCCAACATTTACGCCATGAAGTGTGAGAGGTGTCAAAAGGTCGGAAACATCACAAGGAGGCATGAAATGCCCTTGAACAACATTCTTGAAGTTGAGGTTTTTGATGTTTGGGGAATTGATTTCATGGGACCGTTCGTGTCATCCTATGGGAATACATATATTCTTGTAGCAGTGGATTACGTATCCAAGTGGGTGGAGGCTGAGGCATTGCCTACTAATGACTCAAAAGCAGTGGTGAAGTTCCTCAAGAGAAACATCTTCACTAGATTCGGCACACCTCGGGCAATCATTAGCGACAATGGCACGCATTTTGTGAGTAAACAGTTCGATAGTGTGGTGATGAAATATGGAGTCAAGCACAAGGTGGCAACTACATATCATCCTCAGACAAACGGGCAGGTGGAAGTATCAAACAGAGAAATAAAAAGGATACTGGAGAAGGTGGTAGGGCCATCACGTAAGGATTGGTCACAGCGCCTAACCGATGCACTTTGGGCGCTGAGAACAGCCTACAAAACGCCCCTTGGATCCTCACCATACAGACTTGTTTTTGGCAAGGCATGCCACTTGCCAGTAGAACTTGAACACAGAGCATACTGGGCTGTTACTAAGATTAATTTGGACTTGAAGTTGGCTGGAGAAAAGAGAATGTTACAGCTGAATGAGCTTGACGAGTTCAGACTACAAGCTTATGAGAATGCCAAATTGTTTAAGGAGAAAACCAAGCGGTGGCATGATAGTAAAATCCTTCCCCGTGAGTTTGAGGAAGGGCAGCAGGTCCTCCTTTTTAACTTAAGACTCAAGCTATTTCCTGGGAAACTCAAATCACGCTGGAGTGGGCCATTCAAGGTTGTTACAGTATTTCCACATGGAGCTGTAGAAGTAAAGGAAGAAAATTCTGGAAGACAATTCACAGTGAATGGGCAGCGTCTCAAACATTATTTCGGAGGGAATGTAGACAGGGAGAAGACTTCAATCATTCTTCAAGACCCATGAGCATAAGGGATGGTCGGGCCGTCGACCGAAAAACAAGCGCTCAAGGGAGGCAACCCTAGCATTAGTCAATTTTATTTTACTTTTAGTTAGTTAGTTGTCTTGCTTTATTTAGTGCATATCTCTTTAGTTTCTTTGTTTTACTGTGATTCAGACTCTTCATAAAATGTGTTTGTTGCAGGTGATTTGAAGAACAAGTATATGGGTACTGGAGCCATTGAAGATGAAACAGAAACAGAGTGCATGTTTGGTGATTCAGAAACACTGTAATAACAATGCTATAGCAAAGCTGTGGCATTATTATTGCAGTGAAGGTGTCGTGAAACGTAAGTCTGGGTGATGATGGGAGATACAAAACGCACAGTTTCATTAAAAAAAATTTAAAAATAAAAAAATTTAAAAAAAAAAATTTTTAAAAAAAAAAAAAAAAAAAAGGGGGGGGGGGCCCTCGAAAACCCTACATAAGGGCCCCTTTATTATTTTCTTTTCTCCTTTCACTCTCCTTTATCTGCCGCCCCCACCAAAATGCCGAACACCAAAACGCCGAACACCGAACGTCGCCGAAATCTCCACCATTTTCATCCTTGCCGTCAAAGCCGAGTAAGCCACACCATTCCTCATCACATTTCAGTTTCTTTTCCATCCATTTTCGGGTAGTTTCCATGCATGCATAAAAGCCGCCGGTTCTCTCTCTAGAAATTCGCCGTTTCTCTCTAAAAATCCCACCTCCACACTCCTCATTTCTCATATTTGTAATCATTCTCACCTTCCCCATTCTCCAACATCAAAACCAACAAGTTGTGTTCACCTAACAATCAACCTTTTGGCGGCATTCTCTCCAACAAGGCCGACACAAAGAGGGGCTTCGAAGGCAACCGAGCGACTTGGAGTCATTTGCCGAAGTTCTCCCGCACAAGTTTGAGCGTGCACCGAACCTTTTCACGCCGTCGTCAGCCGCTGCAAGTTGCTCTCCACCGAACATCAATAGCGAAAGATCATCGCGTAAGAGAAGAGAACCAAATCCTTGGCCGCGGGTCATCCATTGTTATAGGTAAGGTGCTTTCTTACCTAGTCTCACGAGTCCTTTTGAAAGCATAATTTAGAAAGTTAGTGAGATTTAAGTTTGGGGGTTGAACATTGAAGTGTAACATTGGAGATTAGTGATTTGAGCATTATTGCATTATAAAAAAAAAAATGCCGGTGAAGAGTATGGCAAGAAAGGGGAAGAAAGTTGCTGAGAGAGAAAAAGAGTTTAAGAGATTCGAAAATGAGGAAATAGAGAAAAGATTTAATAAGAGCTTTGCACATAGGTCGTTATGTCTAGAAAAAGGCTTCCATTTGAAAATAGCAGAAATGCCCGAGTTTGTGAGTTCTGTGATAAAGGTCCATAAGTGGAAAGTCTTTTGTGAACATCCGAATGAGGCGATCATGCCTTTAGTGGGTGAGTTCTATGCGAGCTTGACAGGAAAATTTCAAAACATCGTCCAAGTTAGAGGGAAACCTGTGGATATTACAAGGGATGCAATAAATGGATTCTTAGGATTATCAGGATCTGGGGACGAGCATTCTGAATTTTTAGCAAATGCAGATAGAGAAGCTTTGGACACTGTGCTGGCCGACTTAACAACAATTGGAACCGAATGGACAAGGTCACCACAGGGATCTCTAACAGTTCTTCATTGCAGGTTAAATCCTAAAGTTAAGGTGTGGTATCATTTCATTAAGTTTTCCCTCAAACCAACTACCCATGGGCAAACAGTAAGTTGGGAGAGAATGGCTCTTCTACACTCAATTATAATGGGGAGAAAAATTGATGTGGGCAGTATAATTAGGGAAGAAATTTTAGCTTGCGCCCAAAGAGATAGAAGTGCATTGATTTTTCCATGTTTGATAACTCGGCTTTGTAAAAGTGCTAATGTGCAGATTCAAGAGTTTGATGACTGGATTCCTAACAAGGGGCCAATTCTCTTAAGAACAATTAACAGGCTAATGCAGGATCAAGGCAGTGAAGGAGTCGAGCAAGGGCAAGAAGAAGAAGAAGCTCCTTCATCTGAACCAAGTCCCACCGCAAGCTTTTCACTTGCCCAATTGGAATTGAGGGTAAGCCAGGTGGAATGTGTTCAATACGATATCATGGAGAACTTGCAGGAAATGAAGAGAGATCAGAAGGAGATGTGACGCTACATGCATGCAAGAGATCAAGCTTTGCAGAAAAATCTGCGCATGAACAGCAAGAAATTCTGCTCATTTCCTGCATTTCCCGAGCACCTATACCGCAGTCAAGATGAAGGACCAAGTGGAGGCAGCAACTAGGCTGGGGTTAGACCACGTCTGACCCATCAGTAAGCCCACTTTCCATTTCACCACTTTTCTTAGCTAGCAAATGTTTGTTTTGTTAATTTTTGTCTGATTTTATTTTTATTTTAATTTTTTTTATTTTATTTTTATTTTTTTATTTTTTTATTTTGTTAGTAAGTGTCCTAGTTATGATATAAAAAAAAAAAAAAAAAGAAGAAGTCGTGTGCATTAAGGCAAAAAGCAGATCAGTAGTAATTAAATGTCAATTCCAATTAAGTCCCTAGCATTGTTGAAGTATGATCTTATTATGTCATTGATTACTCTTGGAAGTTGATTCAAAAGTTTGGACACAAAGAGGGTTGTTTTGGAAGTTCTCCTAAATAACCTAAGTGGAAAAGTCTTGCTGCCAGTTTGAGGAATTTAAGGTTGATCTTGTGAATCCCTTAATAATGCTATGTTTAGAAGCCTGTAAACCCCCAGCAACAATGGTGAATTGAATTTTAGAAAAGCCCTCAAGTGAAGAAGGATACTCCACTGTTTAGACCACTTAGTAACCGGGTGTCTTCATGAGCCCCATGTTGACATTCGCGTCAAACAGTGGTCAGAACATGAGTGTCCGGTTGCAACAGCAATGCTACAGCATAGCTGTGGCATTGTTCAAAAAAAAAAAAAAAAAAAAAAAAACAAACAAACAACAAAAAAAAATAAAATAAAATAAAAAGAGAGCATTCCGCTGTTTTAAATTTGCCTAGTAACCGGATGTCTTCATGAGCCCCATGTTGACAGTCGCGTAAAACAGCAATTTAAAATATGAATGTAAAAGCCCACTTTGGTTCGTGTTTTCTATTGAGTAACCGGGTGTCTTCATGAGCCCCATATTGACATTCGCGTAAAAAAAGCAGAAAAAAGACAACTTAGTGTAAAAAAAAAAAAAAAAAAAGAATAAATAAATAAGAAAATTTCCTATTGTTACTGAGGGCAGGGCTCCTTTGTATAGAGTTATAGGAGTTCGTGGGATCAACTTGAAAAGTCCTTAAGCTGGCCAAGTTCATGACTTAAAAGCTAAGCGTACCTAAAATGAGTTCTGAACCTCCCTCCGCGTGTTTAGCAAGGAAGTGTTTTGAGAGTAATCTGTGATATGAGCAGTAATTCTTCATACAATGCTCTGGATGATCAGTGAGGATTGGATTGACATGTAATCATTGCTATCTGCTTAATAAATCGTTTTATCTTGTGTGAATTCTACCACTGCTCGAGGACGAGCAGCATTTTTAAGTTTGGGGGTGTGATAACTCGAATTTCTCGAGTTATGAAGTTACATTTTCATGCTTAGATAGCCCATTTTAGGAAGTTAAAATCACAAAAGTCATGGTTCTTGGCACTATAAATGAGAATTATCAATTTTTGACTTTAGTGGCCATTGATGAAAGTTCATTCTTAGCAGTACATGGGAATCGACCTTTGTTAGAGAATTTTGAAGTCTTTTAACCTGTGATATGTTTTTGGAGGTTGGTTTTTGTTTTTGGTGAATGGCAGGACTTTGCAGCGTGAAGAATGCTAAAAATTGGACGTTGCCGTAGCATTGCCACAGCAAAGCTGAAGCAGGCGTTGGCTGACGTGGTCTGCTGAATGTGCACACATTTTAATCCACGCTGGCTAAATTTGATGATGTCAATCAATCCTCCAAGTGTCAGCATCATTGCCCAGCATTACCACAATGTACACGGTCAGCCAGAGGATCATCCACATGTCACAAGTAGGGTTTAAAATGTTCCCTTTTTGTACTATAAAAGCTGAGCTGAAAGAAGAGGACAAGGGGGGATATACGGGAAAAAGATAACAGAAAAAGAAAGAGGGAGAAATAACAGAATCGGAAGAGAGAAAAACAGAGCAAAAAGGAAAATCGGAAAAGAAATATAAAGTGGAATTGAGAGCAACTTCAGCCGGATCGTGAGGAATTCAACATCTCAAGAAGGAATTCGTCTGGGTTCATTCTTCACAGATCGCTTAAGGCATTGGAGCTGTACCAGCTTGATTCGAACCTTGGAGAAGGGGAGATCATTACTGCTTAATTCTGTTTTGTATTGATTTCAGTCTTTCTTTTTGCATAACAGTATTTTGATGTTTAATCAAAGTCGTTTTGCGATTTTGGCTGAATTCATGGAAGCTTAATTTAGCTAAGTTGTGAGTCATGAGTACTTGAACAGAATTTGATATCTGTGCAGTTTTGCTTAGTATAATTCTTTTTATTGTTCAATCTGTGCTTATTCTATTTGATCTGGTATTAGATCTTGGAAGGGAATCTGATATTAGCAACTGATTCGTGAATGTTGGAAAACGTTTAATGAATTGACTGAGATTGAATAACATGTGTTTGGTTAGTTTTCAGAGTAAAAATTAATCAAATCTGTGGGTAAGCTAGGAATAGTTATCCATCACATGGTCTTTAAGGATAACGTTCTTAATTGATTGTCTCGAATCTGAATCTACATAGGAATATGCAGACTTAGAATCTGAGAGCTAAACGTAATTTTTTCTATATCCTGACTAGAAAGAATGATGCTATAGCAAAGCTGTAGCACGATTTCAGAACTGTGAAAGGAAAGTGACTTGCAACTTATTTCTCCCAATTGTTTGTGCAAATATAAATCCTGAATTTTATACCTGGAAATTTCATTTTAATTCTTGTTAAATTCTGTTTGCCATTTTATTCTTTCTCCATAATTGAAATTCATTTAGTTACTTGTCTAGTTAAGTAGATTTTCTTGTAAAAACAATTACATTTGAAAACAAAAGCACTTTCCTCGTGGGTACGACACTCTTTCTCATCATATATTACTTGGATGCGATACGTATACTTGCGTTTAATTGCATATATCACAGATTTGCAAACAACTATATGGATGGATTATATTTGCGCTCAAAAAGTAAGTTAAGACAAACCAAGTTTTGGTTTGCGGTGAAGTTTGCTGGAAGTATGCTATTGGCCTTGTTAATTTATGAAAGTTTGGCTTGGAATCTTACTGCGTAGGTTCCTCACTCGTTTGGTATTGATTCGCTGCATTTTGTTTTTCCCGATGAAATGGGGTAAAAAGGGCAATGCACAAAACAAGCACTTTTAACATTACATGTCATTTTGTCTTACGCGAAGACGGGCTCACCTCACATGATGCGTTTGCATTTTTTATGAACTTCTGTAAAATTAAGGAGTAAACATGTTTCATAAAATGAGGGAGAAAAATCATATATATTCATGGGATATTTCTATTAGAGATACTGAGATGGTGTTGATTTCACTGATGATCATTATCACTAGTCAATGAAAATTGAAAAATCCAAACATGCATATGGTTTTTTTTTTCTTTTTTTTTTTTTTTGAAAAATAGAGGATCATTACTAGTTGATGAAATATGGAAAATCCAATTCTCCTTTTTATGTATTCGTATTTTTTTTTAATAGAGGTTATGGGAGGATAGATTAGAATTATTAGGTAATTGGAGTCCCGATGACTTCATGTGGTATATGTTATATGTTTTCTTATTATATATCTCAATTAACGTAATGGGAGCGACTCAAACTCTGGCCGCATGTGAAGAGGATGAGCTCCTTTACGTATTTAGTTGGAAACCCGAAACTAATATATCGTTTGTTTGTTGTATTACGTTTGTATTATATTTAAATATAATATAATTTTTATCTAAATATAATAATATTATATTTAAATATCAATTATATTATATTTTAAATTCAATATAATTAATATTTATTATTTTATTTTTTCTATTATTTTTATTAATACATCACATATTTTATTTTTCTCCATGTAATTACTCATCACATCATATATTTATTATTTAAATATAATTCAAATATTTTTCTTCTAAACATACATTATATTCAAAAATAATATAAATATTTTTTATCTAAATATAATTATATTTAATACATTATATTTAAAAACAACAATACAAAAGCTAAACATCTCATGTAAGCTTAATCTGATTGTCAGTCACACTCATGAGTCACATGTGCTTGTATTCGCTATAAAACGACGTTGTTTTAGTGGGAGAAGCTGATTTCCAACGACAGTCATGCCTGATCGTGTATATTAGAAAACGACGTGGTTCTATTGGGGACAGCTTACTACCAACGCCCACTAGAGTTGGTGCCCTTGTTCCAGTAGAGCAGTGACGCATTTCCGCATCGGGTTCTCTGCTTGGCCCTCTCTTTATACCCCCCCACTTGCTGCTCCAGCTCCCACCACATATACATACATACATACATACATACACAAATATATATATATGTAATAGTGTGTGTGTGTGTGTAAAACTACATCACCTTCTCCGTTCTTGCCGTTCTCTTGTATCGTTCCACGCTTCAATGGCTTCCAACACTGCCCAGCTTATAGCCTGGTTTCTGCTCTTTTTCTCTTTCTTTTTTTTTTTTTTTGGTTTTTTCTTATGCTGTTATTTCTCCGTATAGTAGAAAGAAGAAACAAGAAGTAACGATTTTAATGGTGTGAAAAAAAAAAACAGGGGCTCAGGGGAAGACGGGCAATTGGGGCTGGGTAGCAACGAAGAGAAAGAATGGGTCTCCGTCGTCGAAGCTCTTCGCTCCAACAAACTCCGCTCTGTCGTCGCCGGTAGCAGAAATTCCCTCGCCATTTGCGATGATGGCAAGGTTTTTTCTTTTTTCTTCTTTTGATGCTTCATCGAAGTTAGCTTTTTTTTTTTTAACTTTTTTTTTTGGTTTGTGGTTTGATTTTGTATAGCTGTTTACATGGGGTTGGAATCAAAGAGGAACACTCGGGCATCCACCTGAAACCAAAACTGAGAACATCCCAAGTCAGGTCAAAGTTCTTTCCAATGTCAATATTGTCCAGGTATCCAAAACCCGATCCTTCTGCTTATTTTTGGAGCGATATTTCTCTCTCTTTTCTTCCGATTAAACTGACGGGTTGTTTGATTTTTTTAGGCGGCTATTGGTGGCTGGCATTGTTTGGCTGTTGATGATCAAGGAAGAGCTTACGCTTGGGGTACAACCTTTTTCTTTTTTCTTTTATTGTTAGAGAATCCATAATAATACGTAAAGTTTGCACACACACAGTTTTTTTATAAGGTATTTTGATAAGTTTTTTTCGTCATGTTTTATTAAATCATCTTACTAATTCTAATTGCACTTTTCTTTTCCTGATTATTTTTTTAATGTGATTTGATGGTTGAAAAGTAGTTCTATACTACTTTTTCCATATCCTGTCACAAAGTTCTTCTTCTTCTTCCTTTTTCTTTTTCTTTTTTTTATAACAACGTCAGAAATGAAAATAAAAGGTTGTTAAAGATATGGTTATCAATGTGTGTGATAAGGTTGTCTGGAAATTTAAGTCGTGATCAGTCAAAGGATAAATGAATCAGGTGGAAATGAGTATGGACAGTGTGGGGAAGAACCTGAGCGGAAGGACGACACTGGCAGGCCCTTAAGAAGGGATATTGTGATACCTCAGCGCTGTGCTCCGAAGCTTGTAGTTCGTCAGGTATTATTACTCGTACGAATGCACATATTTAGACTAATGTTACTTGTAGCATTTCTTTCTTATTGTTTCTCAATACGCACGGGAAGGAAACTTACTAGTCTTGATTATTGTTGGTGTTTATAGCTGATGCCGTAAAGGAAGATTATTTTAGCCCCATCTTTCGTACTAGTCTCTCTCCCTTTTTTAAGTTCACACATAGTACTGTGCCCGGATGTAAATTGTGTTTGGTATATTCTAATTTTCACATTACAGGTAGCTGCTGGAGGTACTCATTCTGTAGTACTTACTCGTGAAGGCCATGTATGGACATGGGGTCAACCGTGGCCTCCTGGAGACATGTGTGTCTTGAAATTCAATCTTGTAGTTGTAGATAACTCCTTTCTATGTTTATTTTTAGTTCATGTAAATTTTTTTATTTTTTTATTTTTTCTTTTTCCTTGTAAACTTTTACAGAAAACAGATTTCTGTTCCCGTGCGAGTGCAAGGTCTTGAGGCGGTCAGAGTGATTGCAGTGGGGGCTTTTCATAATTTGGCTCTCCAAGAGGATGGTACTTTATGGGCATGGGGTAACAATGAATATGGACAATTGGGGACTGGAGATACCCAACCCAGATCACAACCTATTCCGGTCCAAGGGCTCTCTGGTCTTACTTTGGTTTGTAAAATCTCGCATAAAGTATTCGTGTTGTTTCCGTCTGCTTTTCAAGTTGTCCCCTTTTCTTTTCAAGCATTGGGCTGAGAGTTGTGGCTCACTAACTTTTTGTGTATCTTGATGAAAATGAGTCTATGGTTCTTTTATATTTTTTCGTTTGATGGTCAGAGCTAGATGTTTATGGACGTTATTGGTGTGTTTAGTAGCTTGATAAGGTTCCCTCTTTTTCTGCCCAGGTTGATATAGCTGCTGGAGGATGGCATTCTACTGCACTTACAGATGAAGGAGAGGTAACCACTCTCTCTGTTCTTTCTGGTGAATATGTTCTGATTATCGCTATATTTATTCTATGTTAATACATGAAGGGCTTTCAACCTAAAGGAATAAGATATAGTCGTTTGCTTTACGGCTGTTCAGAGAATTTTGCTTTTTAGAATACCAGGCATTTAGCACTATCTCAAAATATGCATTGTTATAGTTTGGAGGGTATGAAAGCTGCAGGAGAGGCATTTTCCTGTAAATCTTCATTCTATGGCAGAAAAGAAAAAAGTACGAAGGTGTAATTTTTTAAAGTATGTTACAAATGTTTCATACGCTTAGATTATTTCTTTTAAGCAATACAATACAGGTTCATCTACATTCGTACAAGCAATACAGTACGGGTTCATCTACATTCATACTGAAGGAGAAAATGTCAGACTCTGATTTTTTGTTCTCTGTTATTAAGACGACTTATTTCTCATTCCCACTTGCACGTAAGCATGCCAAATAAACTTAAAGAGACCAGTTTTTGAATTGTAGTGGACGTCTTCTGGTATAAAAAAGCATTGTTTCTTGGATATGGTTTGACATTGTTTATTTGCATTTGTTGCACCTACACGCCAAATCTCTCTCTCTCTCCCTCTCTCTCTCTGGTAAATTTTGCAATATCTGTATTTTTGCAGCAAATAAGACAACCTGGTTTTGCTCCTGTGCCTTGTAATACCAGGTCTATGGTTGGGGACGAGGAGAACATGGGAGGCTTGGATTTGGTGATAATGACAAGAGCAGTAAAATGGTACCCCAGAGGGTTAATCTTTTAGCTGGAGAGGATATTGTTCAGGTACCCATCAGTATACTCTTTTTGTTGCCCGTAACTTGCGATGCCATAAATAAATGCTGTCACAAAACCTGGGTGATCCCACACACTGGCACGAGTTCAGGAGCCTCTTCATCAGATGCAGTACCTAACTAATGCACCGATCTCAAATCTGACATCTGATAGGAAAATTACTCTTCAATGCGGTGTTATTTTAATTCTAGGTTTAATGTATGCTGTAAAGTTTAGCACACAAGTGTCGCTTATAGCAAATTTTTTTTGGCATTTAGTTACAATGGGTGAAATGTGTCTTTTGTTTAATGTAGGCTTTAGAGTACAAAATACACATGATAACAAATATGTCATTTTCATACTCTCTATTTATTTATTTATTCAATTTTAACCTATTATCCATGCTGTGTAAGAAATAAAGATATCAGAAAGCAAGATACTACCAACTTATACATATACAAATACATATACATATATTTAATGATTTTACTTGAAGTAGAAAGCAAGAAACTTGATACAAAGTGTCTCAACTTGTTTCACACTCCAAAGATAGACCACGCCTGACTTTGTCTATAGGTATCCTGTGGAGGCACTCACTCTGTTGCATTAACCCGCGATGGTCGCATGTTTTCAGTAAGTGCTTTTGATCTCCTTACTGGCTTCTTTTGTTTAGAACATGAACATTTTATTACCTCCAACTACGAAATCATAAAAATCTCTCTCTCTCTCTCCCCACCCGCCACCAACCCACCCACCACCACCCCCCATCCCCCCCCCCCCCCGGCCCCTTTTTTGCACTAAACTGTGAATCCTTGTTTTGTCATTGGCAGTTTGGTAGAGGCGACCATGGACGTCTAGGATATGGAAGGAAGGTGACAACTGGACAACCAATGGAAGTTCCCATAATCATCCCTGCTCCTACAAACTCAAATGGAAGTTCTCCACCTGATGGACGTTGGATTGCTAAGCTTGTTGCTTGCGGAGGACGCCACACGCTGGCCATTGTGGAATGTAAAGACTGATTGAATCAAAGCCATGAAGCAAGCTTAGAAATGTGATAATTAATCAACCCTTTTTGTGAACAATTGTGGGGGTTCTATTAAACTACACTCGCAGAACTCTTCAACATCAATATAGAGAGGACAATGTAAGAAAAAAAAATATTATTGGATTTTAACTTTTAAGCGTGAAAGAGCTGGTAGTCGTACAATTCGTTGTTGATCCTCCTCTAGAAAGCAAAATGTGTGCTGAGAAATGGCAAGTTTTCTTAACAACCAGACTGATAGATATAAGTATTATATATACATACACATAAAAGGAAGTCAAACAACAGATGAAGTGCTGGTAGACTTCTGGGTTTGATGATCCATGGAACTGCCAGGGCGATGTTGATCTTGTTGTTGGTTGTTGCTGTGGTCGCGGTAACCCGGACCGTAGTTGTGGCTGTACACCCCGCCATGCAATAGCACCACATAAAGAAACTGACTCAGCAGTGAAACCACTATGAAGAATTCCAAAGTTTGCTGCCAAAATCACCATTTTAGAATCTGCTAAGAACTTTATCAAATACAAATTTCAACATATATACATTAAAACAAACAAATACAGACACGCGCGCACACACGCACACACACACTTACCAAGCGTTTCCCTCTGCGCCCCCCCAGGATGATCTCCTTGCATACAAGTCTGTTGCAAGAAAACACCAATTTGCCATTTAGTCGCGGGATTGAAAGTAGTATTTTCTATCTATGTGGCTGGATTGATAATGTGGAAATAAACAAGCCAACATACCCAAAAGCAAGAGCAGTTAAAGACCAGGAGAGGAGAGCCAAAGCAGAAGCAGAGGCCAAACTGTCACTACGCCATGCCCGCAGGTGCACCAGCCCCGGCAGCAGCGAGCAAGCACCCACCACCCCAGCTATCAGTGCAAACATCAACATAAAGCTCGTCGATGGATTTCCACCCAAATCTGTTCATATTAATTACCAAAAGTACCACACAAATTACATATACCCATTTCTATTCGCACCCAAAATATATATATATTTATATATAATCCTATATCTATCTACGTTTGAGAGAGAGAGAGAGAGGGGGGGGGGGGGGTTTGGTGGGGGGTGGAATTAAAAAAAAAAACTTACGGGGATGGTTTTGCTCTCCATTGATGTACTTGTCGAGGGACCATGCAGCCAAACCAAGCACAACCAGGGAGACAACCAAGTTGACTGCCAAAAGAGGACCCAATAAGTCTCTCACACCCCTCCCAAGCGCCATAGCCGAATCACCTCAATCACACAAGCTCGGGTTTTATATATGGGTGGTTTTTGAAGCACTTTTATTTTAAAGAAAGGAATAAAAAAAATTTGCTTTTCCTTATTGGTTACGCGGAATCTTGTTGGAAACTCAACTTAACAGTTGTGTTCAGCAGGTTATAGAAGAGTCTAGTAGTGCCTTTCGCGTGAGGAAGGTTCGGTTCCGCAACAAACACCTTCTAGTCATGTTTGATTCGCGACAAAAGCAGTCGTAAGAGAGAGAGAGAGTGCTTTTTCTGTTCTTCTTTTTGGCTTGAAAGAGGTTAACTTTATTTGAGTAAATAGACTTACCCACCGAAAATGAGCCATTTTCCTTGTGTCGGGTTTACTGTCGTTTTATAGTAATGCTGGAAACAAAGAAAGCAGGGGGGGATTGTTTTTATTTATTTATATATTTTTGTCATGAAAAATATCGGATGCTCGCTCTATTCATAATTTTTAAATATTAATTTATATAATAAATATGTTATTCTTTTTTATTAATAAAAATATTATTATAAAATATGAATGATATTAAAAATCTTATAATATGATATCTATAATTAAGGTATACTTTCTATTAATAATAATATTTAATATTAATAATATTTTTTTATTGATAAATATTTAAAATATTATCAAATTATTTAATTATATTTATTAATAAAAATATAATAAATTAATTAATATTTAAAAATTTAAAATTAATATTAATATCTCTTGAAAGTATTATTTTGTCTTCAAACCAACAATTGTTTTATGGTTTTATCCTGTTTCCACCTTGACGGTAGGTTGTAATGGATGGTCCCGTGGGAAGTGTGTTTTATTCATATATTTATTTTGTTATTATCATTATTATTATTATTATTATTGTTATTATTTTATTTATTTATTTATTTTTTTGGGTTGGGGTGGTCAGATTTGGGCGTGAAAAAGAGTTTGTTGCTTAAGTTGCACTACAGATGTTGGCTTCTATGACACGTGGAGATTACGCATGTATCCGTACAAACCATCGGCCATCCTTTCCTTAAAAGTGGCCCACCTTATAAAATTAACGACATTACTTGCTTTGACAGAGGACAACTCATAGCCTAAAAACATTTGATAATTATCATTATAAATATAATTTAATATGATAACTTTATATTTGGTTTTATTATAAGATAAGAAAAATAATACATTTGACAACTATTTAGACCCCCATTCGAAAACTTTAGCCAAAGAGCAAAAGTTGGTGTTTATAAAACCTGTTGTCATGCTCGATTAATATGAGTTCATGTCATCCTCTGTTTTATAATGGGTGGGGGAGTAATGGTTGTAGAAAATTAGTTGACGGATTGAACCCGTCTACCCATTAATTTTTTCTAATAGTTTCATGCTATTTAGTATACGTTCTTTTTTTTTTTTTACGTTAATTAGATTTTAGAGAGATTGAGATTTAACTCGTTAATATTCATAAATTATCTTATCATCCAATCAGATATGTAAATTTATGAATTATTATTGACTTTTAATGTTTATTTGATATTTGATTTTTTAAACATGTCAATTATATGATAGGGCATAATTCCATATGAACTGCAAGACTAATTAACTAGTTTGAGAATTTTTTTTAATGTTTATTTGATATTTGATTACTTAAGCATGTGAATTAGCAAAAACTTCCAAAATCCTTGTCCTTTTTTTTTCCCCCACTAAAAAAGTTGTTTGAAAAAATCTATAAAAAGGTCACAAATTAACATAAAAATTCTTACCCACCCCACCCTCCACCAACCCCTCTACACTAATTGGCAGTATTGAGTTAAGACATTGCAAATGATTTTAGGGTGATTAACAAGATTGCCCTTTAAAAAACACATTTTTAGATTATTGTTCTCATTTATAATAGTTTCAGATTTTTTTAAATCTTTAATAAGATAAGTATGAAGGGTTAAAAATCCAAACAAGTATTAAAAATTGAAAAAAAAAAATATTTAGATGTGAGGATATTTTCACATTTTTGTCATGATTTTTGTCCAACAACCCACTCATCACCTCTGGTCTACCCATGCATAATCCTACAAATTTATGTCGTTTCAAATTTTGTTGGATTTGATTTACTTTTAATAGAATTTTCTTGGTTTTTAAGTTAGATATTCAAATAAATGATTAGTCAATGATCCAAAGAAAAATATAAAAGATGAATTCTTATGATTAAAATATAAATCATAAATTATTTCATTTTCATTCTTAGTAATTGCAGGTCTATACTCTTTCGTTTCTTAAATTCATAGTTTAAACCGCATGTTAATTAGCTGTCTAAAAATGGCACAAAAAGGTTTTTAGAGGGATAAAATGATAACAAAATAAATTAAAATAAGCAATACATGAAAATTTTCTTTAGGGGGGGGGGGCGGGGGGAGGAAAAAAGGGATCTAGCATTTGCGTCGCAGTTTGATATTCTAAGGAGAAGGAGGTAAAAATTACAGAGACTAAAAGCAAAATATATATATATATATGTTTACAAAACTTTTAAAGTAAATACTAAAGAAGTAAGTAAGTTATATATTAGTACATAATATTCTTTTATATGCCTTATTAGTGCAAAATTACATAAACAATTTATTTATTAATAAATAAGATATTAATTTTAATAGTTTGATAAATATATTATTTAGGCTATTCATTAATATGGTCGGTGATTGGGTTCAAAATTAAGGTTATGGATAGGCTCAGACAAAACATATAAAAGAAAAATATTTAAAATATCAATTTTAATTTTAATTTGTAAGTGTTAATGTATATGACGTATAAATTATTATTATTTTTATTAATAAACATTTAAAATATTAATATATCAATTGATTGTATCTGGTGACACGAATCTAGGATTTCAATTTAGAGGGGGCAATTAAGGACAAATTTTATAAACTAAAATAATGGAAAATTTATGTAAAGATTCAAATATTTTTTAATAATTGATAGAATCTATGAATTTAATGTCAATAAATACAAGTATAGATGTGACATAAGGGGAGTTTTGGGGAGGAGGCTGGATATATTATTTTTTGATTGAAAAAAAGTTATTTTAAAAAATGTGTTTGGAAGAAAAAACTGTTTGAGATGAAAAAATTTAAAAATTAAAATTTTTTTTAAAAAAAATATCAATATGGATATTGTTTCGTTCCTCTCGAAATTCTATGTAATTTAAAAAAATCATCTCATTTGGACTTGTATACACAAAGTTATGAATTTTTAAAATTTAGAGTTTACTGTAGTATTTTGGAGATATAAATAGTGAAAAATGATTTTTTGGAGACTGGAGAATAGCCTCAAACATGCCCCTAATCTCCTAAAACTTAAATGAAAAGTTTATTAATATCTAAAATATTTTATTAATTACATAAATATAACCTTAAACAAAATACAAGTTTAAATATTTTAAAACGTTATTTGTTGGTTATTGAAGCTAACAAATCTTGGAAAAAATAAACTTTTGACACAAAAGTATTGAGAAAAAATGTTAGAAAAAGAAAACGATACGAAGAAGATAGGATAGAAGGAGAAAAAAATAATAATGACGACAGTGGAAACTGAAAATAGAATAAAAAGAGAGAAAATAAAAGAAAAAAATTGAGAGAAAGGAGGGAAAAGAGAAAAAGAAAGTCGAACAAAAAAATAGAAATTAGAAGAGAGAGAACTGAAGGATATAACCATTCCATCTGCAATCGTGTGAGCAAACTTCTTCTTCTTCTTCTGTTTATAAATAAATATCAAGACGCAAAACTGAAAGAGAAAGGCTTTGCTAGATGAGAGAGAGAAACCCTTTTATACAAACACATTACGAGAGTGTTTGTTTTTATTTTCGAGAATGATTTTTTATTTTTAAAAATATAAAAAATGAAAATAGTCTCAAAATAGTATTTATTTATTCAATATTTTCAAAACAATTTCGAAATCATCAGTGGCGTTTGGTATTGGTTTTGAAATATTTTCTGTTTTTAAAAAAATTAAAATGAGAATATTTTAAAAACTGTGTTGAGATCATTTCTGAAATTATGTTTGGTTATGTTTTCTAAGCGTATATTCTGAAAAACATAAAAATAAAATTTTGTTTAGTTATATATTTTGAAAACTCATTTTATAAGTGAGTATATTATAAAAACATATTTATTTTTAATTTAAAAAAATAAAAAAATTGTTAGTCATAATTAAAAAAAAAACTTTAGTGGTAGGTTTTGTAACGAGCGACAGGGGTGGAAAAGATTAGTGGTCTGGGTTCTAGGTAATGGTGATGACTAAATTTAGGTCATGAGTCAATAGTTATCGTCGCGAAGGGGCCGTCGTCATCATCACTAGCCTATGGTCATCAGCCTTTGTCAGAGATGGGTGCTATCGTTGGATATGATCATTATTGACGCTGCACAGACAGAAAGAGAAAAAGAGGAGATGGAGGGAGAAAACGAAAATAAAAAGTGAAAACAACTTTAGAGTCTTAGAACAATTATTCTGAGAGTCTTCATTCATTTTTCATCTCTTGTTTTTCTGTTTCTTCACATGGTATCAGAGCTCTAGTGTAGAAAATCCATGGCAGCGTCTCCTTGCTCTGTTTCAAGCTCAAGCTTTCAGAATCAATTCTTTGGAAATCCCTTTCCTTCGACTCTCACCATCACCTTTCCATTTCGTCTCAATTGTGAGAACTACCTTCTATGGCATTCAACAATTTTACCAGCTATTCGTGGTCATTATCTTGAGGATCTTTTGCTTAGAAATACACCTTGTCCGCAGAAATTTCTTCCTCGAGTTCACGATCTATCAGTCCTGAGTATATGCTTTGAGTTTGTGAAGATCAGCATCTTCTATGCTGGCTTTTCTCATCGATGTCTGCGATCATCATGTCTCAGGTGATTGGGTTGCGGAGCTCGCATGAAGTTGGAATGCTCTTGATGAACTGTTCGCCTCACAGCTTAGAGCACGTGTTTTGCAAATGCGGTCTCAACTTTAATCAACTCGAAAGGACTTCATCTTACAGTGGTCAATGTGACTGCTGTATCCGATCCGATCTCTCTGCAAGAGGTTCAATCGCTATTGACGAGCCATGAGAGTTGAATTGAACAGTTAAACGCAGCAACAACTCTTGATCTGAGTCATGCCTCTGCTCAGTTTGCGTCTTCGACTAGGAATCCCAGGCATATTGGAAATGCAGGCCGAGGGAATGGTCAGACACAACACAGAGGAGGTCATGAAAATCGAGGCAGAGGCCGTGGTGGTCGAAACAACAACAACATACCAATGTGCCAGACCTGTGTTAAAAATGGTCATACAGCATTAAAATGCTACTATCGTTTTGACATCTCTTATCAGGTTCAGCAGAATCCAAACCAGAACAATCAGGCCTCAACATATATTGCTACTCCAGAAACTGTTGCAGATCCTTATTGGTTTGCAGACGGTGGTGCTACGAATCATATCACTGTTGATCTTGGGGCCTTCGTGCTATCAAGTCAGACACTTTTCTATTCTTTTACAGGTCCAAAAATGCAGTCTTAATGTTGCTAGTGTATATCGATGTTATTTTGATCATTGGGAGTGACTCTACTCTCGTTAACAAGCTTGTGCAGGATCTCAATCACTCTTTTGCTCCTAAGGATCTTGGTTCACTTCATTATTTTATAGGAATAGAAGTTGATCATGATTCTTCAGGGCTGTTTCTCACACAGTCTAAGTATGTGGAATACCTTCTAAGCAAGTTTTACATGACTAATGTGAAACCAATTCCCGCTCCAATTGTTCAAGGTAAGCAGCTTTCGGTTTCATTGGGGGGGGGTGGTGTGGTGGGGTGGTGCGGGGGGCGCACGGGGGTGGGGGTCGGGGAGTCAAATTATCCTCAACTTTGCAGAAGTCTTATTAGGGCCTTGCCGTATTTGACTTTTATAAGGCCTGATATTGCATGTATTGTAAATAAACTGAGCCAGTTTATGCAGAATCTTACAATAGATCACTAGGATGCAGGGAAGAAAGTGCTCAGGTTTCTTAAAGGAAATTACGATCAGGGACTCTGTCTCAAGGCAAGTCTAGGATTAAGCATTATAGGATTTTTTGATGTAGAGTGGGCAATTTGTCCAGATGATAGAGTATCAGTCAAAGGCTACTGTGTGTTTTTGGGAAACTCACAAAGGCTACTGTGTGTTTTTGGGAAACTCACTTGTCTCTTGGTCCTCAAAGAAACAAAGTGTAGTTGCCAGATCAAGTACAAAATCGGAGTATAGAGCCTTGGCTCAAGTAACTGCAGAGATAGTCTGGTTTCAGTATCTATTAAAGAAGCTTGAAATTAGTCTGCCGAGGTGTCAGTTATTTGGTGTGATAACATGAGTGCAGGTTCTTTAGCAGCCAATCCTTTTTATCATGCTCTGACCAAATATCCGGAGATAGACCTTCATTTTGTGAGAGACAAAGTGCTACAGAAAGAACTGGATGTGAGATATGCGCCCTTGTGTGATCAAATAGCGGATGTTCTAACAAAGGCTCTAGATATACCACGTTTAAGATTCCTTAAAGACAAGCTTTGTGTTAGCAAGTCACCCTTTCCCTTGAGGGGGCGTGTGAAGGCTGCTTATGTGAGTGACCCAAGTGACACTGGCAAGGATTGCCGGTTGAGAGTCATTACCGACTCCTGAAAATACCCTAGGAGACTCTAGAGTCAATTAGAGCTCTTTGGTCTTTGCAAGTTACCGCCTACTTCTGCTGCCAACACTCTGCTTCAAGAACTTTGCTAAGTTGGCAAATATGAAAACGATAATGACGTGACAAACGACAACATTGTATTTCAATGTAGTATCTATTTCTATTACCATTTTTATTTCATGGTACGGTAGCTTACTACAGAGAGCTCCCACTCCGTTACTTTTCTAGTTTTGGTCGCTTTCTGGTACAAGTTCTTTCTGTATTTGTTGCCGTTTGTCAAGTTTTTCAAAAGTCACAGCTGGAACTGGTATTTGTTTTTTTGTCGTTTGTCCTTTTTTTTAATTGAAAACAGTTGTCGTTTGAATTCTGTCTTTGAATGGCTTTATCGTTTTTAATTCATTCTCGTGTTTAGTATTTTGTAAACCTATCAATTTTGTTGCTTTCTAATGACCTCATTGTCCCATATAAACATGAAATGTTAACAGGTCTCAGCAGTAAAGATTGTTACGTCATTTGCGGCTCTAGATCTTATATAAGTTTATCTATTTATTTATTTATTTATTTATTTTTCCCTAAAGCTAATATATTGAGCTTGGATATGGAGAACAGAAAAGAGAAATCTGCCACCGAAGAAGTGATAATTCTATTGTAATCTTAATTATGTTCAAATTACCTTACCTCCAAATTTGACCCAAAAAAAAAAAAAAGGAAAAAAAATCTGTTTGTAACATATCCCCATTACTTAAATAAAAAATGCATTAACCATCGTTATTTTTACATGTGAATCTGGGAATTTTTCAAAACGACGAGATCTTCTAGCCTGGAAGCTTAATTACTTGATCTTTTTAATATGTCAGTTAAGCATACTTACGTAAAATAATTTATTAGTTTCCCACCAGACGTACATAAAAGTTCCCTGCATTCTGATGTAGGAGTTTTTAATTTCCAACTTTTCATATGTTATAGCTAGTCAACAAAAACATATATAGATTGTGCGCATCGAGGCGTGAAACACTATTTGCATGGGAAGATTGTGTTTATCTCAGATAATATCTTTACCCTACAAAACGACATTTTTACTTTAGTTAATATTTCGAGCCCTCGAGAACGGATTTGAGGTGAAGCTCAGATTCTCATGTGCACATGAACGCCACCCTCCTTTCCCTTACCACCAAGTAAAATGCAAAGCATTATTGGATGGAAAAATACCTAGTACACCTACGGAAGTGTTTTCTGTCTATTTTACATCTGAGTCAAAATTTATATCGTTTATGGATTCGTCAACTATAGATTCACGATACTTCATTGAGAAGAACATGATCTTTATGAATACGACTATCTTAACGTTTTTGGTCGCTCATGGTTGTGATTATATTACAAAAGCCAAGGACTAGAACAACCATAAAATCCATTACTTAAAAACTTTATGAAAGTAGACTAGGAGAGAAAGGCAAGAGAAAAGGAAGCCTTTCGATGATTTCACATTACGTGACATTCAACCTTGTTTGTCTTGCCTGTCCAAATACGTAGTCACTTCTATAAAGGAGGAGGAATGTCTTTTGACAATCATATTATTTGAAAAAATTCACTCTCATTTATTCGAAGAGAGTAAACACTATGATTTACTCTGTAAGCTATGATACAGGAATATGATATTTTCCCTACTTGATTTTTTTTTATTTGTCTTTTTTTCTAATTTCACTATTTACTTTTTCGCTTTCAAAAAATTCAAATTTTAGAAGTTTATAAGTTTGTTAGTTTAAATCAAAATAAGATTTTTTTTAATAAATTACATAGAATTTCAAAAATAATAAAACAAAATTCATACTGCTATTTTTTTTTTGTTTAAACATATTTTAAGTTTTTATTTATTTTTTACTTCAAATAGTTCATTTACACCAAATACACACATTTTTAAACTCAACTCATTTTCAACTTTCAAAACTCCCTTTACACGAGCCCTCATTTTTATCCTTTTCTTCACCCGTCCACCAATAAATAACCTCTATTTTTTTTAAACAATCTTTATCTTTGCAGTGTTCTAATTTTTTTCTTCTTCTTTCTGAGAAATCCAAACCCATCTTTGTCCTTCATGAGATATCCAAATGCATGTTTGTAGAACTTTTTGACCTTGTTTTCCTTCATTAACGTATATGTGTTTGTGTATATAAATTAATGGCTGTATATACATTCTGATCATTGTTTGATTTGTTTTGAACATCCGATCGACATGCTTAGATGATCATTGTCGTCACCATTAATCAACCTGCTTTTCCTTCGGTTCCACCATTGGTGATTAAGAATTCGATCTTTAGATTTCTTTAAAAAAAAAAAGAAAGTTGAAGAAGAACAAGAACAACAATAACAACAACCAAATTGATTAAAAAATATTATTTAAAAAATGAGAATTATTTATTGATTTGTGGGTAAAAAATATTTAAAATTTAATTGGTAGGTCCTTAAAAAAAATTGATTGGCAGGTGATTTAAAAATGCAGTAGAAAAAATGGACAACGGGATGTCAATAGACATCTCGTTCAATAAAGCATAGAAGATATTTTCGTAATTATATCAATTAAGATTTTTAATCTTTATTTATCTTTTTATTAATTAATTAATTAATTTATTTATTATAATTTAAGAGTGTAAGATTTGAACTCGTGAAGTTATGTGTGAATTTCGTTAAGAACTTCGTGGAGAGAATTTATGTGTAGAATTAATACTAACTATCTAATTCAGCCATCTATGGTCACTGAACTCCCGCTCTATGTGTGAATTTCTTTCAATGGCAAGAATGACTTCGTGGTTGGCAAGACCAATTTTGGCCTTAATCATCAGAGTTTTCTATCAATTATAATGATATTATTGAAAAAGTCATATGTGTACTAAATAATTTGTATGCCTTTTTAATTTTCTGTTGTTGGAATTCTACACACATCTTACCCCCTTGTGCATTTTATTAGAATTTACTAGTATAACTAATTTATAATTTGAATTGAGTTTTCTTGTGGTATAAAGTCATTTGAGTAGGATTATTTTCTTGATTTGAAATAAATTTTTCCTTTTAAAAAAATTAGTACTAACTTTTTTCTTAAATAAAATAAGTAATAACTAGACTATGACTGTTGTTTTTTTTTTTTTTTGTCCTTTTGATTCAAATATACGTAATACCTTTTATCGATCAGAACATCTCCTAAAATTTGTAGATTTGAGAAATAGTGTAGCTAACAGTTGGTGTCTAGAATATTTTATTTTGGACCAACTAGAATACTAAAAACTTGTTTAAAAATATATAATTTATTAACTAGGCATGGCTGATATGTGAACAAAAATTCTACGAACTTTGAAATTAATAAACTGCTTACATGATCCCTACAACTTAGGGGGAGTTTGGGGGAGGTTTTGGAGATGTGGTTTTGGGGTTTGGAAAAAAGTTGGTTTTGGAGAATATGTGTGAGAGAAAAAACTGTTTGGGGTGAAAAAATTAAAAATTTTAAAAATTTTTTTAGAAAAAAAAATCAATGTGGATTGTTTTTTGTTCCTCTCGAAATTCTATGCAATTTAAAAAAAAATCATCTCATTTGGACTTGTATACACAAAGTTATGGATTTTTAAAATTTTAAATGTACTTAGCGTTTTAGATATGTGAATAGTAAAAAGTGATAAAGTTTTAGAAAAAAGGTAAAAATTTTGGTCTGGAGACCCCTGTTCCAAACGGGGCCTTAAAAAGATTGTGCAAATTTTAATCCCTAATCTTTTTTTTTTTTTTTCATAGAATGTTCCTAAACTATTAGAATATTACTATAACATATAATCCTATCAGTTAGTGATTAATTTGACTAAAAAATGATATTAACTATTGAATTCCGTGTAAACATATAGGAAAAAGATTATTGTAGTAAGGATAAGTAAAAGATGCTTTTTTTGAGGAGATTTACTTCCATTCCCTTATTTTAGTGTAAAAAAAAAAAAAGAGAAAATATTCCACGTCTTTTTAGGAGATTCACTATATTAGAATTTTTATTTTTTTGATGATATTAATGTCAAAGAATTTGATATTATATATATAATCAATCAATAATTCCACACTTATACTCTATAATAGTAAAGAGTTTAAATTCCATTGTTGTTCTCAAAAACATATATATATAAGATTTTTTTTTTAGGAATATTGTGGCATTATTATTATTTTATTTATTTACTAATTATTATTATTATTATTATTATTATAGGAGGACTAGAATTCCGAATTCCTATTTCAATCCTGATTTGGTAGGTTATATAAACACCCGTGGAGAGGCAAGCTGCTTTTGTGCCATGCATGTTTTTCGAATTTCATAAACTCGTTCTCTAAGTTTACTCAAAAGGTAATTCAAAGTCTTCGTCAAGATGTTTCTATCCAAGCCTTGCCGTGATCACGTCGATAGAACAACTAGTAGAGATTGGCATCATCATAACAAGAATCAGATTGAAACTCCTGATGACTACAGACTGAGGGCTCTAGTTCATGCATATGGAAAAGACAACAGTAACATTGTCCACAGCCCCTCTTCAATGCCATGGCTGAATACCGAAGAGGAAGAGTTCGACTGGGGGGATGACGTTGGTGCTCCTACTTCAGCCGCAGATCGCGGTAGGAGGGACGGTTACTTGCGATCGTCGAAGTCGTCCTTGAGGATCTCTAAACGTCCAAGGACTTGTTTTGTGGCGCCAAGGAGAAGGAGTACTACTCCTTTGAAGTCCGATATTCGGAACAGTTGGTCCGGTCAAGCTCACTTACCCGCCGCAGATGATTCCTCCATTGTCTCCGAAGATGCAGTTCCTTCTCATGAGGTATGTTCAAGGAAAGCTTTAACTTAGTTATGTATATCAATGATATGTAAGGAGACTTCTAGGGCCACTGTAGTCTTTAAAGACAAAGTGAACATAGCTCTCAGACTAAGAGTGAACCGCTAAAAAATTTTGTATACGTGCTTTGTTTATATATTTGTTCTTCTTCTAGTTTTTGTTAATGCTCTCAAACAACAGGAATTAGGGCTTTTAGTTCGTAATAGAATTCCTTTTTGTTTATGTATTAGGTCGAAAGATTTGTAAACTTTCCTTGTTTGTTAAGGAATTCTTTCTTTTGTTTCTTGAAACAATCTTCATGTCGGGAATTGCTTTTATTTTCTTCAGCTGATATATTACTTCAAAAATTTAGGTTTTCCAACTTTAACTGCCTGAAATTAAATACGTTTTAAGCACCTTTCCCAGCGTAAACCCACAGTTCTTTGGTGCATATGCATCAGACCCTGATCAATTATCAAAAAATATTCAAATTCTATTAACAATTTGACATGGAGAATATTCAAGGTTTAGAGACTACGTTAACAAGCCGTTTGTTTCTGCAGTTTGCTCGTGGATTGCCGGCTAACAAGAATAGTCAGAAAAATCATAATCTGCTTTCTCCACCACCCCGAGAACGTCCCTGCTACATGCCTCGCCATCTCTCTCAACCTTCGCGGTCCATTAATTCCTGCCGAAGAGGCATGAAGGGTTGTTTCAATTCAAGAATGGTTTCTTCTTACGATGCCCCTAACATTAGTGCTGACGGTCGGTCAGTTGTTGTCTCAGCATCAGTCGTGTTAAGGCCTCAGGTACACGCACAGAATTTGTACCCACAACCGAAGATTCTAACAACTCAAGGACAAATGAATTACCTTCCCTGCATTGCTGATCCTTTGCCACCTAATCCAGTGATCCCAAACAATTCTTCATTGCAAGCAATACTTCCGCCCAACAATGCCGACGCATCTGTCTCTCCCCAACAGCCCGCGAGCTCATTATCCGGTTTGCTTAATTCTCTAATGGCTCAAGGTTTAATCTCCTTGCCAAATCCCAATCCTGGGCGGGTATTTGAGCAATTTCTCCCTTTAACCAAGCAAAATTTGGCCTGTGTATAGATTCTAAACCATTTTATTTGAAATTTCAGGAATCTCTTGGACTCGAGTTCAATAAAGATCTTCTTAAGATGCGCCATGAATCTGTAATCAAGTCTCTTTATGATGATATCCCAAGACAATGCGCAACATGTGGCCAACGATTCAAGAGTCAGGAAGAGCACCGCAGTCACATGGACTGGCATGTGACTAAAAACCGTATGTCTAAGAACCAGAAGGAACAGACGCCGTCTCGTGTCTGGTTTGCAAACGCAAGTTTGTGGCTTGGTTCTGCAACTGATGCATATCACGTGTTTTTGCCCACCGAAAAAATTGAGGAAAAGAAAAGTAATGAAGAAATAGCAGCCACCGAAAAATTTGAGGAAAAGAAAAGTAATGAAGAAATAGCAGTTCCCGCTGACGAGGATAAGAAAGTATGCGCGCTGTGTGGAGATCCTTTTGAGGAGTTTTACAGTGATGAAGCAGAAGAGTGGATGTTCAAAGGCGCCGTATTTTTGAAAGCTGCAGATGAGTCAACTGCAGGCATGAATAGAACTCAATTAGGTCCTGCAGTGCATGTTAAATGCAGGTCTGGCTCTAGTATAGTTCCGTCGGAAGGTTTTGGACAAGATTAAAAGGTATTTCTTCTATGTTTATACTTTTTTGCATTCGCTTTTGTTTTTCTGGATAATTCCTACAAAGCTATAACACTTGACATGTTCACTCACTTATAATAGAATGTAATGGAAAAGGGAAAGGTTTTGAAAAGGAAGAAAATGAATAAGAAAGAATATAATCGATTCTCTTTCTAGTGTTTATTTATCTGTTAAGTAGAATCGAAAATAATCCCACTCTTTTAAGGTAATTCTAACAGATGAAGTACTAACAAATTCTTGTGCACATAATTTTTAGTCAAAAATCTAGTATTCTTGAACTGAATATATTAGGGGTAAAAGTAATTAGTCATTTCTTCTTAATATGCAGAAAATGGAATGCTCATCAATTAGTATGGTGTAGATATACCTACTCGTATTGACTTATTAGTTTTGTGATTTGCAGGGAGCTACTGAAGAGTGTAGGCAAAGAAAGTGATCCTGGATTTAACGCATTTTGGTCAATCAGTGTCTTCTGTAAGCTATGATGAGTTTCGTCCTGTTTATGCTCTGCGCTTAACCAGTTATTGACACTAGTGTTGGGAGGTGACAACAGAACCTTTGCATCTTGCCAGAATCATGTACATGTATATAAACAGAAATATACCATTCATATAAAATGCTATCAGTAATTACTGATATTATGACATTAGATTTTTGGCAAGAAATATGACCTTTGCTCCATTCCAATTAATGAATTTGTAATGCAATTCCATAGTTTACTTATATTTTGATGTTTTTCTGTTTTGTCGTTGACCTTTTAATGCATAAGCCATAACGTGTGAACTGTGAAATTTGTGTATTATGACGAATACTTTAAAAACGACAGTCCAATAACGGAACGACAATAAAATTGTCAAACGACTAAACTTTGCATATCATGATGAAATATTACAGGGACACAAAGTTAACCAGTGGAAAAAAGAGGAGTTGCATATTCATTAAAAACAGGGGGGAGATATGTAAACAGTTCTTTAGGATCACCTTATGTTTGAGACATAAAAGTGGAAACGACCAAGAAGTTGCATCCTAAAAACAACTCACTGAAACTCAAATATGTTTCGTTAGGATAAAAAAATGTGTGTTTAAAATTTTCAAATAGTAAACTAAACGCATTTTGATTCACAAAATCACAAAAACAGTGTTACTAAATGAATTTCCAAGACCCAATTTCAATAATTGATCCTCTCAATCATTCGTTCCGATATTTTCTAATGCATTAATGCTTCAAAAGGATTAACTTCCTTTTACGTGCTCGAACTATTTACTAAATCCCACTTTGATTAGCTTTTAAAACGTCAAGTAACAAATTCTCCGAAATTTTCTAATGTACTAATGCTTCAAAAGGGTTAATATCCTTATACGTGCTCGAACTATTTATTAAATCCCACTTTGATTAGTTGTTAAAACGTCATGTAACAAGTTCTCGATCTTTCAAATTATCCCAAACTAATCTATTCGTTCGTCAACTAATAAAATCTAGAGTAGAAAGACATATAAGGACCATGTTTTGTTTAGTGAGGTTTAAATTTGTAGTTGTTTACGTGACTGTTTAAAGGAATCTATGTCGTTTTTGGTCAAAATATCAACTCTCGGATGGATTAAAGGACGAACTTGAGATAATTTGATAGATTAAGGACTTGCTCTGGGACATCTTAGTAGTCATGGACCAAAATGGGATTGGCCTACCTGTAGTTCAGGGACTAATAATGAGATTAACCGTGTTCAAAAACACAACACAAAAACGAAGAAGGAATACTCACAATATGCATGGAAACAAAGTAAGAAATAAGCAAAAAAAAAAAGGACCTTATTTCTTATATGCACACACTTGTTTTTGTTCCAAAAACAGAGAACGCTCTGATTCTACATGAGCCTCCAAACTTTGAAACTTGTGCTATACTTGTTCCTACGACTGTAAAAAGCTTTCGGCCCCTAGATCGTTCGACGGAGGTTCAACAAAGAAGAACAAGGAGCTTAAAACGACAACAAAGACACCAAAAAATAACAGAGATTTACAAGGATCAGCTTGTCGTTTAATGAGCGTGATTCCTTCTTCCTGCCCAGTTCTTGAAGCTGCATCACCCAGTTGAAGTGTAGGGCATGTAAGAAAGCCGTATGCCACACCAGTAAAAGCCGATCCAAAATGTGACCTATTTAAAAACAAAATACACATGGTACTTTTATGCTCACCTCTAAATTTAAAAATTGAGTTGGTTATTCATATCTTGCTTATCCAAATAGATTTTGACTGGTGTATTGTCATATTAATCGAGTTCAAAGTCGGTGAACAAGTCTAGTATCATCAGAAGCATTCCCTTTAAGAAGTCTTTTCTTTGAATAATGCAGAACTTACCAGTCATCAATTGGACAAAAATGGCTCAATATCAAGCCAAGACCTGTAGCGACTATCGCCTTCTGGAACATACTCTCGGAAACATCCTTGTCAATTACATCTTTGTTTTGGTTTTGATAAATCAGCCAAGCTCCAATTATGGCATACACTGGTCCCTGTGAAAAGAATGGGCTTAGTTCACTATACAAAATGAAATGAGAGTAGATAAGCCAGTAAAAAACTTTAAAGAGCCTAGTAAAATGAATTATTTCTAAAAGACATAAAGAAAAATTGATTTATGTAGCTGCTTACCGTCCCACCAACGGTAGGGTCTGGTGTGTGAAGAAAGCTGATCAAGTTGCCAGAGATTCCTCCAAGAATGTAAATCAACAAAAATGTAAATGAGCCATATCCTTTGCATACTTTAGGCCCAAATGTGAGAAGTGCCCAACAACTAAGAGCAATGTGAAAAATTCCAGAGTGCTGCGTATACAAAGTAGCATGCATAAAAATTTCAAGTAAAATAGATAAATATTTACTAAGAATATGCAAAATATACAAATACATAAACACATAATTTAGTTCCCTAAAAATAAAACCATTATCTCTTTGGCATGCTTTTACAGAACAAGAAAACTTGAAACAATTTGCAATGAGAGTAATACTAGACATCTCGACTTTATCTTATATGATACATCTATCTACTAGTGGTAGCAGGTATAACCTAACAATAATTTCATGCTAAACCCCACCATAAGGCGAAGGGTTCGAATTCCCTACCCTCAACTCCCAAAAAAAAAAAAAACTGATAATTAAAAATTAAAATTAAAGTTGGTATCCTGACATTACTCTTTTATAATCAGTGATATTTGCTAGGATGACAAACAAGATAAATACCAAAATGACCACAGAACGGAAACACGAACCCAGTTGTCAATCTTGTACCAGAAACATTGGCGTCAGAAGCCTCCACCATTCTCCAACCATGATCAACTGATTGACCTTTGCTCCATATAATAATGGCAGCGTGGACAGCTCTAATTCAGAGTTCCTAACTGGACTTGCTGTTTCAAACAGAATAACTGCAATGTTTATAGAAGCCAATATACTTCTGCACCCAACATAACGGAATGAACAAACGTCAGATCAAACAATTATAATCTTCTTGCTGCTAAGTGCCCACTATGATCTGATAATGTACACCAGCAATAATAGAAGCAGTGTTTTACATTAAGTAGAGATCCGAGGTCTCGCCGTCTAACGTTTGTGAGCTCTTCAGACGACTAGGACCTTTTTTGCTACCGTGATTCATGTAACTTGTCATTTTCGCTTTGTCACTTGCGTTGGAATCTTCAATAATAAAGGATGGTTTTGAAACTGCACTGCTTTTGATCGAATTATCATCGTAAGAAGTTGATGTGGGCTCAACAAACTTCGTGCGATTAGGTTCTTCCAAGTTTGTGTCTAAATCGGACAGAGAGATTTTCAGAGAGTTTGAGAGTTATTTGCTAAATTAATCAAGTTTTGGTATTGAATTAAATAGTATTTTACCTTTGTCAAGCTTGTCAAGATATGCGTCTAGAATTTCCAACCCCTTCTTTAAACTTAATTGATTACTGCTTTGTATCTTTGTTGTGTCCTTGGAAGACTCTGAAGGGTTCAAACTTTTGTCGTCTTCGAGTTTTTCAAAATAAGAAGACAATGAACTCAGTTGCTTGTCATTGGTGCTAGAATCCGATACACACCGAACTCTGCTTGGCGAATCGATTCCCGAAAATGATCTCCGGCGGTGTTCAGAATCACCCCTACCCTGCAGAGCAGGTCCTTCGGCAATGTTCCAAAAGCTTCTCTCGCTCCTAAAGGCTTTCTCACTCTGCCTTGTAATACATTGAGCTTGTTGAGTTGGATCTCTGTAAGGCATTTTGTAACATATTGGAACAACAGACATGTTGTCCTGTAACAAGAAAAATGTAACATTTTAATAACGCTGCCCAAATCAGAATATGAACATTTATCAATTCTTAAGAAATATATATGTTTATGTATATGAATATCATTACATAATATATACCGCCTAGTGTATAAAAGTCAAGTTAGTTCACAGAATCAAAGACCAGCAAGTTGCATACGGTCTGAACAATAAACAGTTCTGAACTTGAATAGTCAGAGTGGCACGTAAACTTAGCAAGTCCAGAATCAATATGTTTATCCAGAAAAACCTCTCTGTGTGTGTGTGTAAATTGATAAACACACTTCTTCTTCATCGTTTGAAAGCCGAAGACCTAAAAGAGAACGAAGAAACCATGAAAAAACTTTCATCAAGATTCATGAAGCCTAAACCGATAGAGAAACAAAGAGACAACATATTGTTGGCTTCGACAATACGACATAAAGCTCCTTCCAGATTTGAAGCTTATAAACTCGCAGGTGCAAACCAAAAACGACAACGAATCTTTGGATAGCCTTTAATATGTCGAGAAACTCTTTAAAGAGGAGAACATACAAGAGACGCGTCAAGTTTACTCAATCAAACTGAAAGAGTACAAAGAGTACGTAGTTTTTAAGTACCTGAAACTCGCAGGTATCCCAGTCTCAAAAATGGGTTATGAGAGGTAGTTTCAGAGACCTACCGGAAGTGTCAAGAAACTCTTTTTTTTTTTTTTTTTTTTTTATAATGAAGAAAATTATAAGAGAGTTCAGAGGTTGTCGGAAAACTCTCCTGGTAATCCGTTTACTGTTGATTTGTTGGAAAAATCCCATGTGAAAACTTGAACAATAGACAGAGCACGACATGTCCACAACTCCATGAGAACGACCATTTGGAAAGAAATCCCAAACGAATCTTTGCCTTATCTATATTCGGCCATTCAAAGGTTGCCATGTCTGAGGCACAAAATCTGCAGCCTCAAATCCTAACGGTGATTTTTTTTTTTTTTTGCAAATGGGCCTCGTGTGGGCCCAAATCTTTCGTTTGTGGTTGGATTGGTCAGAGTCAAACTCTGAGGTTGATGCTGTCACACGTGGAACCAAAGACGAACGGTTGGCTTTTGGGGTTGGTTTTCTGTGGTCAACTTTTCAACAAGTTACAGCTTTTGCAATCCCGCCAAGCATGGCTTTTGTCACACGGCCAAAGTTTAGCACCAAAAAAACGATAGCCTTGTACGGCACTAAGTCACTCAAACCTAGTCAACCTACCCAAAGTGTTTAATTCCCATGATGATCCGATAAACGTAAGCACACACCAAAATACAGGAACTCGCTCCTAACCTTTTTATTAACTCGATAAAAAGGAATACAATCGGTTTGCCTCACACTTGGATCACCACAACACTTGCTACAGCTAGCGTACTCGAATACTTGCTGCTTGCCTCTCGATATGGCTTGCGAGTCGGTGTCTCAAGCTATTTATATACAACGTACAAGGGACAATCGTGGCCGACACCCCCGAGCCACTAGGGTCACTAACGAAACTATCTCGTGCGTGCTCAGCCCACTGCTCCACGTTCGCTGCACCCAACTACCGCACGTCTTGGTTAACAGCTGCTCATGCTACCACCTGGTTATCTGGACGCCGCTTATCTCGGACGTGGCCAACGTGCCCCTCAAACATGTCTTTGTGGTCGCTGATCATTGCCCACATGCTTTGCTCGCTAGAACCGCCACTACCCAACCATCCCGCGTATCTCGCGGCCACCAACCGTCTGGAATGCCCACGTTCGACTGACTAACCGTTGGTGCCTGCGCCCCACGCAGATCGTGGCTGATCTTGCTCGCGTAGACTACAAGCTAGCCACACAGCCGTTGCACATGCCCACACTTCTCGGAACCGTCTGGTTGAACTTAGCCGCCTAAGCCCGATTTTCTCGCCCCTTCTCTTAGCCACTCTGGCCGCACGTGCATGCTGGTCTCTCGCCCATGCCATGCACTACCCTGCCACTCATCAGAGGCTTGGCCATGCCCCGCCCAAGGCATGGCCTATGCGGGCCTGCACACTCACGCGCAGGCCCAGCTTAAGGTTCATCTGGTTGTAACAAACCCACCCCCGCCGGATGAAGCCGAAGTCCTCGTCGGGAAGGTCTCCAAATATGTCTTCACCTGATCCTTGAACTGCCACAAAGTTACATCTCTTTCCTATGTAGCCTCAGGGTCGTCTTCCCATTGCACCAAGTAATCGGTCCGTCGATTCTTCCTACTGGCGCCTTGGGTTCGATGGTCTAGGATTTTCACCATCTTCTTATCGAACTATGTTCTCATGACAGGAGGTGCCCTATTTCCTTGTTGCCGCGTCTCATCCTCATGATACGGCTTCAAGAAACTCATATGGAAAGTTGGATGTATGTTCATTCTCTCGGGTAGCTGCAGCCTGTACGCCACGTTACCTACACGCTGCAAAACACGAAAAGGTCCATCATAGCTCTGCACCAGGCCCTTGTGATAGCGCCGGTCAGTCACCTTCTTCTAAATCTGTGGGGTCAGTTTCAACAGTACCCTATCCCCTTTTTGGAACTCTAATGACCGCCTATGCTAATCAGCATATTTCTTCATTCGTCTCTGCACCTTTGCCAAACTATCTCGCGCCTGCTCAATCAACTCATGTTTGTCACGAGCAAAGCGATATGCTGCTGGACATTCCCCTTGAGATTTCTGCTTGGCCACCTCCAAAGGCGTCAAAGGTTGGTGCCCCAATGCTAGCTCCAAAGGGCTTAAACCTATTGCAGAAGACTTGTGAAGATTATAACAAAACTGGGCTACATCAAGTAAATCCGTCCAATTGCGCTGACTTGCTGTCACATAGTGTCGCAAGTATTCCTCCAATAGCGCATTTATCCGCTCTGTCTGACCATCAGTTTGCGGATGGTTAGCTGTAGAAAACTTTAATTCAGAACCCATTAGCTTAAACAGAATGGTCCAGAATTTACCAGTAAACCGAGCATCTCAATCGCTCACTATGTCCCTCGGGACGCCAAACACCTTCACCACATGTTTGAAGAATAGCTCGGCAGCCGTACTTGCAGAGCATGCATGAGGTGCAGTCATGAACACCGCATACTTTGAGAAGCGATCTACCACCACCATGATGGAACTCACCCCATTCACCTCCGACACTCCCCCAATGAAGTCCATGGAAACTGACACCCATGGTCTCTCCGGGATAGGTAGGGGCTGAAGAAGACCAGCTTGCTTCTTCTTCTCGGTCTTGTCCAGTTGACACACTAGACATGTGCTGACATACAGCTCAATGTCCTCCTCCATTTTTGGCCAGAAATAGTATCTCGACACCAAGGCTAGCATACGCTTCATTCCCGGATGGCCAACCCAATGTGGATCATGGGTCTCCCTCAATAAATCGCACCTGAGTCCCCCGCCCTTAGGGACAAACAGTCTACCTCCTCGAGCAAACAACAGACCATCTTCGACCCAGTATTTTCGAACTAGTCCCCTCTGAACTTGTTCCCTCAACTGACAGTAAGTGGAGTCCGCCTCCGCTGCCAGCCTGATTTTCTCAACAAAATCAGATTGTACAATTGTTAGAGAAGCCACAAAAGACAGTACCTCTTTATGACTAAGTGCGTCCGCCACTTAGTTTTCCCGACCGGGTCTATGCAGTCACGTAAAGTCAAACTCCGCGAGAAACTCTTGCCAATGGGCCTGCTTGGGTGAGAGTTTCTTCTGCGGCTTGAAGTATGTATTAGCCACATTGTCCGTTACCACGACGAACTTGGTCCCGAGCAAGTAATGCTTCCAGACCTCCAAGCAATGCACCATAGCCACCATCTCTTTCTCGTGGGCAGAATACCGCTGCTCCACATTTTTCAGTTTACGGCTCTCATAGGCGATAGGGTATCCCTCCTGGACCAGCACCCCACCAATAGCTCTGTCGGATGCATCAGTATGCACCTCGAAAGGCAATTCGAACACAGGCAGCCACAACACCGGTTCCGAGGTCACAGCAGCCTTGACTCCTTCGAACGCTTCCTGGCAGTCTACTGTCCAGACCCACGGCTTATCCTTCTTCAGCAAGTCAGTGAGAGGGCTCACTTTCTTCGAATATCCCTTGATAAACCGCCTGTAGTAGTTAGCCAATCCTAGAAACGATCGCAACTCGGTTACCTTTGACGGGGCAGGCCACTCCACGATAGCCTGAATCTTCCTCTGATCCATCTTGATCTGCCCTCTACAGATCTTGTGCCCCAGAAATAGAATTTCCTGCATACAAAATTCACATTTCTCTTTCTTGACATACAACGAGTTTTCCCTCAGCTTCGAGAACACCTGCCTCAGGTGGTCCACATGCTGCCCAAGGAACTCACTGTACACCACGATGTCGTCCAAGTATACCACCACAAAGCTATCCAGAAACTCATATAATACATCATTCATAAGGTTACGAAATGTAACAGGGGCGTTAGTAAGACCGAAAGGTATTACTAGGAATTCGAACGAACCATACCTAGTTACCATTGCCGTTTTTGCCTCATCTCCCTCGGCAATGCGGACCTGCCAATACCCCGAGCGCAAGTCAGCTTGGTGAAGTAGGTTGCCTTTGACAATCGATCAAACAGATCAGCTATATTTGGAACAGGGTATTTGTTCTTTACTGTAACCTTATTTAGTGCCCGATAGTCCACGCACATTCGAAGGGATCCGTCCTGCTTCTTCTGGAATAAAACAAGTGCACCGTACAGGGCCTTCGAGGGTTGCAAGTATCCTGCCTCAATTAGCTCATCTAGCTGCCTCCGCAGCTCCGCCAACTCCAATGGCAACATTCGATAAGGGGCTCTAGCAGGGGGTTTTACACCCGGTTCAAGATCAATCCGATGATCTATATTCCTGCGTGGAGGTAACACTTTGGGCAACTCTGGTGGCATCACGTCGCTGAACTCTTTCAGGACTGCAGCAACATCGTCAGGAACTTCAACCGCATGATCTGGCTTGATCTCGACCAAGGCAGTAAGCATGGTTGTCTCACCCCGCTTTAGACTTGACTTTAACTGGTTAGCCGACTGCAACACCGGCTTCTCTTTCGATCCACCGAATTCTGCCCTGATGAAGCACGGCTGGGCTTCATCCTGTATAAACAATCCACACAAGTGTGGCACGACTGTGGCCTTTTCTTTGACAAAAAACTCAATCCCAAGGATTAGATCGAAATCATCCAAAGGAACTGCCATGAAGCAACACTCCTGTTCCTAATTACTAATCTTTAGGGACGAAGTAGCCATACCTTGGATCGGCTGTACACCCGAGTTTACAGCCTTGATCTTACTCGAGCTCTTGGAGACGGTCAATCCAAGCTCACCCACCTTCCATTCCGAGACAAAGTTGTTGGTCGCTCCTGTGTCCAACATGGCTCACACTGTGTGTCCATTCACCAGCACGTTCAGGTACATCAGTCCTTTATACGAGCTCTGCTTGTCTCCTGTAATCGCGTTCAGCAACTGCAGTGGGTTCACCCTCGGATTTCCCCTATCCGTCTCGCTGTCAGACTTATTGCCTTGCGACTGGTCCTTAGACTTCGAGCCATCCTTCTTCTTTTGCTTGTCTTTCTTCCCTTCTTTGCCAGATTTCTTGGCCTTGCCTTCTTCCTTGGACTTTGATGAAGACGCACCGAGCTTGTAATGGATCAAACTATCCACAGCCGCGATAGCCGTAGGCAGATCCTTCACATTCTGCCGCCTCAATTCAGCCTGAGCCCAGGGCTGAAGTTCAGAGAAGAAATTAAACAGCTTATCCTCCTCGGACATGTTCTTAATGTCCAACATCAGAGAACTAAATTCTTTAACGTATTCCCTCACAGAACCCGTGTGTTTAAGCTTTTTCAAAGCTTCCCTTGCCACCCATGCCGGGTTCAATGGCAGGAATTGATCCTTCAATTCCTTCTTCAATGCGTCAAACGTCTCGATTCGGGGTCTCCTAGCACTTGCATCATCGTCTAAGCGTGTTCGCCACCACAGCTTGGCATCACCCGCGAGATACATACTGGCGATGGTTACTTGTTCATTTTCCACGACTCGTGCAGCCTTGAAATACTGCTCCATATCCCACAAGAAATTCTCTAATTCCTTCGCATTCCGATTGCCATTAAATGACTTCGGTTCGAAGACCTTGAGTTTGGATGAACTAGACCCACCATCATTGCTAGTAGAGGTGCCCGCCATAACCCTCTTAAGGAGGCTTATCTATTCCTCCAGAATCTTGGACCTTTCCTTCACCGAGTCCACCAACGTGATGAAGTCCTGCGTCATAGCCGAGAACTTTTCCTCAATGTCTCGAGCCATATCAACCCGCGCTGAACTTAGGGGGCGTTTGGTAAACGCATTGCATTTTGATTGTATTTGAATGAAATTTGTTTTTTGAATGTTGTATTTGGTTGAAAAGTATTTGTTTTGTATTTGAATGAAATGTGTGTTTGGATGAAAAGTATTTTAGAATTGAAAAGTTGATGTGATTGGTAAAAGTAGAGATAAATAGTGAAATTAAAAAGTTGATGTGATTATTTTAAAAATGTTTTAAATAGTAATTGTTTTCGTAGCACTGTTGCAAAATTTGTGTTTGGTGTAAAATTGTATTGTATTTGAATGAAGTTAAAATGCAATTCTTGTCCAAATGCCCCCTTAAGTTCTCAACTTCAGTGGCTAGCCGTTCCACCTGAACAGCAAGGGTCACCGCACCATCTGTCTGAGGAGCTCTGAGGAAATCCTCGATTCGAGTAAGCCGTTCCCGAATCTCGTTCATATCCGCAAGTTTTCACAAACCGAGGCTCGGATACCAACTGTCACACGGCCAAAGTTTAGCACCAAAAAAACGATAGCCTTGTGCGGCACTAAGTCACTCAAACCTAGTCAGCCTACCCAAAGTGTTTGATTCCCATAATGATCTGATAAACGTAAGCACACACCAAAATACAGGAACTCGCTCCTAACCTTTTTATTAACTCGATAAAAAGGAATACAATCGGTTTGTCTCACACTTGGATCACCACAACACTCACTACAGCTAGCGTACTCGAACACTTGCTGCTTGCCTCTTAATATGGCTTACGAGTCGGTGTCTCAAGCTATTTATATACAACGTACAAGGGACAATCGTGGCTGACACCCCCGAGCCACTAGGGTCACCAACAGAACTATCTCGTGCGTGCTCAGCCCACTGCTCCTACGTCCGCTGCGCCCAACTACCGCACGTCTTGGTTAACAGCTGCTCATGCTACCACTACCACCTGGTTATCTGGACGTCGCTTATCTCGGACGTGGCCGACGTGCCCCTCAAATACGTCTTCGTGGTCGCTGATCATGGCCCACGTGCTTTGCTCGCTAGAATTGCCACTACCCAACCATCCTGTGTATCTCGCGGCCACCAACCGTCTGGAACGCCCACGTTCGACTGAATAACCGTTGGTGCCTGCACCCCACGCAGATCGTGGCTGATCTTGCTCGCGTAGCCTGCCAGCTAGCCACACAGCCGTTGCACATGCCCACACTTCTCGGAACCGTCTGGTTGAACTTAGCCGCCTAAGCCCGATTTTCTCGCCCCTTGTCTTAGCCACTCTGGCCGCACGTGCATGCTGGTCTCTCGCCCATGCCATGCACTACCTCTGCCGCTCATCAGAGGCTTGGCCATGCCCTGCCCAAGGCATGGCCTATGCGGGCCTGCACACTCGCGCGCAGGCCCGGCTTAAGGATCATCTGGTTGTAACAGCTTTCGTATACATAATAATGGTACCAGGTGAACAACCAAGGGGTAAGGATTTTCTAACTTCCTAAGTCTCTTTAGGGCTTGTTTGAGGGCTGTTTGGAGACTTCAAATTTTTTTTTTTTGGGAAAAAAGTTATTTTAAAAAATAAGTTTAGGAGAAAAAATTGTTTGAAGTGAAAAAATATAAAATTTTTTAAAAAAAATTTTAGAAAAAAAATATCAATATAAATATTATTTTATTCCTCTCGAAATTCTATATAATTTTAAAAAAATCATCTCAATTGTACTTGTATTTGTAAAATTATAAACTTTTAAAATTTGTAATATATTATAGTATTTTAGAAATATAAATTATAAAAAATGATGATATGTTGAAAAAAAATGTGTTTTGATAGGCATTAGTTTTTTGCTTTTGTATAGGATTGGGTTCTCATTTGTTTTGCACACATCAACTACTCTCTCTCTCTCTCTCTTTTTTTTTTTTTTTAAGGATATTTTATAACAATGTACCATGTTTCATAATTTTGCTGTATTGTTTGGATAAACTATTATAATAACTATTATCATATTCAAATGCAATAGATATTTAGGGGGCATTTGGAGAAATATTCAATTTTAATTTTACTCAAATACAATACAATTTTACATCAAATACAAATTTTGTAACAGTGCTACGAAAACAATTACTATTCAAAACATTTTTAATACAATCACATCAACTTTTCAATTCCACTATTTATCTCTACTTTTACCAATCACATCAACTTTTCAATTCTAAAATACTTTTCATCTAAACACACATTTCATTCAAATACAAAACAAATACTTTTCAATCAAATACAACATTCAAAAAACAAATTTCATTCAAATACAATCAAAATGCAATGCGTTTACCAAATGCCTAGTTAACTATTAGAGTGAATTTTTTTGGCTGTTTAACTTTTCATAACAATCATATTTTTGGAGAATTAAATTAAAAAATAACCATATCGACACTTATAATATTCTCGATACAATTTGTATCTTCCAACCAAAAACAATCTTCCTCTAAAAGCAAAGCAAATTTAGCTGGATAGTGGACAGCCATATTACTCTCGTGAGATATATAACCACATGAGCTACCTACAAGCTCGTCTATCAGTAATCTAATATTAGATAAAACAGTCTATTAGTTTTCTGGAGATAGAGTTTTGGAAATTAAGTTGAAAAAGTATATTTGGAGGGGCTTTTAAAAATAAATTGTAATATAAAAAATAGTGTAAGATTTTAAATTTTGTTTGGAAAAAAATAAAATAGATATTATTTTATTCGTCTTATAATTCTGGGTATTTTCATATAAAATCATCTTATTTTGATTTGAAATAAGAAAATTATAGACTTTTGAAGTTATAGTTATTTGAAAATGAAAGAAAATATATATATAAGAGGTAAAATTAGGAGTTTTAAATTAGATAGTAAATCTCCGTTTGGAGAAGTTCCCCCAAATGAAGTGAAATTCAAATTTTCACTATTAAAACATCACGTTTAACAAAAACCATCTAAACACACATTTTATTTGAATATACATTTAAAATTCCATATAAGGCAAATATCCAATTCGAATAAACATTTAAATGCCATCTATAATTAAAACGGATCATGAATTAATATGCTCAATAAGAAATAAAGAAAACCTTAAAGATAAGAAAGAAAAAGAAAAACTACTAATCACACAATTTTATTTCTTATAGAGTTTAATTTTATCTCATTTAAAGAGTTATGTATCTGTTAATTATAAAAGAAAAATATACGAAACACTAATATCAATTTTTAAATAGCAATTCCATAAAAATAGGTTTTCAAAAGTTAGAATAATAATTAAAATCTAAGGATTATCCATTATAAAAATGTGAAAAATTTAAGCAGACGTTTGCCAAATAAAAAAAAGGTATTAAAATTTTGTTTTCCATCTTTACTAAAAGGAAAATCCTTTCTACATATGTTTTTTTTTTTTTTGGCTTTTTAAGGGAAAAAGAAAAAAGAAAGAAAAATATTGAGATGTACTGTCAATATTAAATATTACTAATAAAAGATAGATCTCATCATGAAATCCATTTTATATTAAATAATAGTACTTAATATCACAATTGTACCTTAACATTGCTTAAAAAAAAAGCAACTTAGAATATCTCTAATCTAACATTAAATTAATGTGTTGTTAATAAATTTTGGCATTAACATGAGAAGGATATTCTTTAATATATTGCAATCTTGTAAGTTAAATTTGATATATACTAAATTTTTTGATAAATTTATCATAAAATATAATTAATATCAAATTTTACTTTTAATTTTTATTAAATTTTATTTCATATAATTATTATAATATTTTTATTATTTATTTATTTAAATATTAAAAATTTATTTTTATAATTTTCCAATTACAATAATAATGATACAAAATAAAAACAATATTAAAAGTAACATAATATATTAAAGCATAATTTATTTTTCATATTGTATTATAATAAATATAACATTAACATACATAAATATACTAAGGAAGCGCTTGATAAATACATTACATTTTAATTGCGTTTGAATACAATTTTTTTTTTAGTATTGTATTTGATTGAAAAATATTTGTTTTGTATTTAAATAAAATGTGTATTTGGATGAAAAGTATTTTAGAGTTAAAAAGTTGATGTGATTGGTAAAAGTAGAGATAAATAGTTAAAGTTGAAAAGTTGATGTGATTGTTTTAAAAAACTTTTGAATAGTAATTATTTTCGTAATACTATTAAAAATGATTGTATTTGAATGTAAAACTTTACATTTGATGTAAAATTAGTTTTCATATTGAAAATGATTGTATTTAAATATAAAACTTTACGTTTAATGTAAAATTAGTTTTCGTAATGTCAAAATACGTCCTCCAAACGTAGTATAAAGGTTGTATAAAAAAAAAGGACATGAAATTAATAAAGGGGCATTTGGTAAACGCATTACATTTTGATTGTATTTGAATGAAATTTATTTTTTAAATGTTGTATTTGGTTGAAAAGTATTTGTTTTGTATTTGAATGAAATGTGTGTTTGGATGAAAAGTATTTTAGAATTGAAAAGTTGATGTGATTGGTAAAAGTAGAGATAAATAATAAAATTGAAAAGTTGATGTGATTGTTTTAAAAATATTTTGAATAGTAATTATTTTTGTAACACTATTGTAAAATTTATATTTGGTATAAAATTATATTATATTTAAGTAAAATTAATATTGAATATTTTTTTCAAATGCCCCTAAATTATTAATACCGCAAATTTTCACAAGTTTTGGCGGTCCCAAAATTTTCGCAATTGAGCTTATCATCAGTGTCTCCCGCCAAAACGTTGGAAGAAAAAGCCTTCAACTCCACAAGGACGTTGTTATCCCACTCATTTTAGGAATTTGCCACTGCTGAAATTCTTCCTGGTGATTTCACTTGTTCTTTGTTCAATACCATGGCAAGCCCCGCTTCTAAATACAATGTCTCCGCTAAAAGCAAGAAGAAGAAGAAGAAGAAGAAGAAGTCCGTATTTTGTCATCAGGTTTTTTTTTTTTTCTTCTCTCTTTTCTTCTTCTTTTTGTTTGCTTTCTTATGGCCAGATTAACCGCTGCAGTGCCATAAAAAGACCAAGGATTTGCTAGTTTCGTGTAAGAATGAGGACTGTGACAACCCTTGCAATCTTCAATTTTGTCGCCCATGTCTCTTGAAAAGGTTCCTAAATCTCTCTCTCTCTCGTGCAATTTCTGGTGTTTTAGAAATGCAATTAATTTTTTTTTTTTTGGGAATTATTTTGAATGTTTGAAATAGGTACGGAGAAAAAGCAGAAGAAGCGGACTTGTTGAACGACTGGACATGTCCCAGATGCCGAGGCATCTGCAATTGCTGTATTTGCAGGTAAAGTGTTTGATATGTTCTTTGCCTTCTTTAATAGCTTTTTTTTTTTTGGTGATTTTTATTAGATTTATCATACAATTATTTAATTTTCGGGGTGTACTAGGAAGAAACAAGATCGGAAACCCAATGATGTTCGAGTACACGAGGACAAGGCAACTAGGTTTAGTTCCGATTTAGAAATGTTGCAAGCGAAAGGGCCAGAAAGTGTGGGTCTTGAAATGGATTACCCAAAAAACGAAGTTGCTTCAGACAAGGTATGTTTTTGACTCTAGAATGTTTTATAGTTTTTATCTTGCTTCTTAATTTGGCTTTTGGTTGGTTGAATTTCTACAGGGAAAGGAAATTTTATTTTATGACAAGAGTGATTCAAAGTCTAACTCAAATCCCGCTAATTCGACACCAGTCTCCGATGATAAGAAATCTGAGGAAGGTTTGGAGGCATTGGGTGATGCCAAGAAACATGACAATGATGGCACTTGTTCAGGCCAGAGTAGTGCAAAGATTGATAAAGTTTCTGAGCCAGTGTGTGAAGAGAAGAAGAATCCTAAGAAAAGGGTTTCAGATATTGAGGTTTGTCTCATGGAAGACCAAGATTTTGGAGTTCTGAATGCTTCAAAAGATGGTGATGGTGGTGCTTGCCCAAGTCAGAGAGATCCTAAAAGGCCTAGAGTTTCCGAGAGAGTGCCTGTAAAAGAAATGAAAGCAGGCGAAGATTGTTTGATCAAGCCCCACGTTGAGCCGAGGCACGATGGAACCAACGACGGTTTTCTAACTTCCAACTACATAAATCCTAGGATTTTCTTGTTAGCTTTCAGTGTTGGAATATGTACTCTTGGGTTGGGGAGAATGTTAGGGTAGAGTAGAATAGAAGATGCCGCTAAAGTAAATATGTATTGACGATCAGGTTAATGACTTATGATTTGGTATGTAAAACCGTTTATTAACCTATTTGCTTAAGTTCATGATTGATTGTCGTAACTAGGATTTCTGCCATAATTTAAGATTAACTTGTGTTGTATATTGTTAGGTTGCGATTAATGTACATTATAAGCATCTAGTTGTTCGAGAGGACAACCAAGCTTGAAGGTTCAGTTGTGTCAACAATTTTTGGTTGGTGCATAGGTTTTACCATTACCAGCTTGTCAATGTAAGCAAGTAGAATCTACAACCCAGTATTTTGAACGGCATTGCTCGTTATTTTATTAAGTAACTCTGTTCCCTCTTTAGAATAGTTTGGTAGGTTAAAAAAATAAAAGCTTTTTATCATCTTGGACCCATACAACGTACGACGATAATGACTTCTCAATTGCTTTTTTTTGACACTATTCAATGCACAACAAACTGTCAACTTCCAAAATGTTCGATGGTCATCTAATGAGCAATTCGTTGAGCCATGGTTTTAAATTCTAAGCATCCATTTGCTGTTTTCTACTATGTATTCATATTATTCAATACATTTTTTATTTAAACATAAAAATATTATATTTAAATATTAATTATATTATATTTTAAATATAATATAATTATAATTTATTATTTTATTTATTCTTAATTATTTTTATTAATTACATTATATATTCTTTTTTTTCTCTTTTTATTTTTATACCTCACGTCGTATATTTATTAATCATTTCACATATTTATTATTTAAATACAATTTAAATATTTTTTATTTAAATACATATTATATTTAAATATAATACAAATATTTTTTTTTTCAAATGCAAATGTAATTCTAAAAGCCAAGTCCAGGTCTACGTCTTTTTCTTTTTTTTTTTTTTGGTCTCTGTAGGTATTTGGTACGAGAACAAGAGATACGCTATATTGGTTTAATAAAGTACAAGTAGCAACACTTTTTAAGTCCAAAGATAGCATTTTTTCAGTTGTTGGAGCTTTAAATTTGGTAGGAGCTTATTTGAATGCCAACATCAATAGAGCAAGTAGTCATTAAAAATTCACAAGAAGTCGATAAATATAATTATTCATCTAAGCTTGGTCTGATTTTGCTTTGTTCACAACTTATATGTAAAGGAGAATATGGTGTATTTTGCAGTTTAAAAACTAGAAATGACATTATACTTACTAATAATTAAAAAAAAAAAACGATTCTAACTTTATAAATATCGAGTCTAAACTAAAGTTTTCAGCTGTAGTTTTTCTTTTCAAAAAAAAAAAAAAAAAAACACATGAGATTCTGATAACATCTTAATTATATTAAAATAACTATAAATATATACACATTAACCGAGATTGATAAAACTCTGTTGGTTCGAAAATGTATAATCATATTTGAATAGAAAAATATATAATAACGTCATACCAAACCTTAAAAATCAGGTTAACGGAATATCATCATGTATTAACCAAAAGAAACTTATTTCGAGTCCTAATACACTATTTTTTTCTTTTTAAACCAATAATATTGAAATGGATATAGGTAAATTATTGTTGGGTTTGATGCCCAAAAGCATATGATGTACTGGATATTATTTATTTTTAGAATAAATAAATTTGATTTTTATTATAATTATATACATGTATTTTGAATATTTTATGAATATTATTAAACTTCCATAATTATTTATGTGATCTTAAATATTGTATATAAGTGTTATATATTAGAGGATTATATTTAAGGATGATAATTAATCAATTATTCAATTGATCAAGTAATTAAAGTATGGAATCTTTAATTGAATATCATTTGTGCATGTCATTACCATTTAGAATGGAATGATCTTATCCTAATCATTAATGTGGCGAGATATTTAACGAGTGCATTATACATAATGTGATTATGTAGGACGGGGATATAATGAGATATGAACCACTAATAATTTCCGTTAAGCATAGTGGATTCTTATCACGTCAACTGATGATCATGTATAAAATAATCTTAATCCTGAGTTATTAGCAAACCCCTATTTATGGGATCATACCTTTTGATTTACTCGGTACATATTTGAGTATCTAATCTTAATCCTTGTATTTTGGAGATATGATAAAGTAAGTAGCTGAGAATGTTAATATTACAAAATAGAATCCATTCCTTCTTATTTAAGAAGTAGATAAAAATTCACTTGTGTGTTGATTCAGGGTTTGAATGGTATAAGCACTCAATTCGTGATTAATTTCATGAATTTATCATTCATTAAAGAATCAATGGTACTTAAGGATAAATAAGTAATTAGAGAGGTTAACGGATTTTACCTAACTCTAATTATGAATTATTTATAGATTATCGATCTATATGTCATGACTATATCAAATGGGCGACTCTATTTTTTGAGTAATTTTATATCTATAATTTTAAGAGTATAATTCCAAGTTTTTAGTGGAGTAACATTAGAATTTATAAAGTTGATAAATTAATCAAAGAGTTTGATTAATTATCAAATTTATTGGAGCTTGAAATTATAGGTCCATAGTTTCCCACACCGCCTGCGTTAGCAATTGAACAAGTATATTTGAAGGATTGTATTTATGCTTACAAATTATGTGATATAAAATATAAGAGAATGTCTGCTTATATTATCACAGATAATTTTTGGTTACCTAAGTAATTAATTGAGAATTAATAGAGATTATTTAATTGAATAATATAGTGGATGGGACCCATTACATATATACATATTATAAATAGGTGTAACTCATTAGTAAGTAGAGGATTATTTTAATTTCCTCTTTTATAAAGATCATGAATATTTATATTTAAAATTAGATTTTAAATTAAATATTTATAATATATATATATATAACCGAGAAGGGAAAGAAGGAAACGTTTCCTTCTTTTTCATGATTATATATTTATATATATAAGTGATATTATATATATAATTTAATTAAAAAAAAGGGGCTCATATATATATTTGATATATATATAACACAATATATATTGTATTATATTGATAATATAATATAATTTTCAATTTTAAATCAATTTTGATATTGAATATTTAGAATATTCTAAATTCAAAATGGAATATAAGGGTAACTTACCTTACTCTATAAATAGGATTTTATATCAAGGTAGAATAAACTTTTGATTCTTGAAAAACTCTAGAGATAAATATTCTCTTTGCACTCATTGTTTTCTCATGTGTTGAGGCCAAAACAAAAACACTTAAATTGTGAGTGTGTGAATCATTTCATCGATAGAAAATGCTCACTCGTTTTGTTCAATCAAGCGACGAAGGATAAGTATAGAAGAACGTGGTATCGAATGAGAGGTGTCGTTCATGGTTTCGTGTGATTTTTCGTGAAAGTATTTTCGAAATTATCGACCTAATTGAATGACGATATAATTCTAATTTTTTTTCTTCTTATATATTAAATTAATATAGCTATAGAATAATAATGAAAATTTGTGAAATTTTTGTTATATCGATCTCCTGCTTCTGCTGAAAATTTTTTAAATATCGTTTCCAAAACCAATAATTATATGATAAAGTATATTAATAGGATACAATTTGGAGTCTAACATACAAAAAAAAAAAAACGAAAATTAAATAAAAACTTGTTAAGTTTTAAGCATTCAATGATTGTAAAAATACGTTAATGATAGTTTCATGTTAAATTCGCTATCTCTAGAAAATATATATTTTTTGAGAATTTGTGTCCCATTATCCTGTACTTGATAGAACAGAAAAAGAAAAAAAAAGTAAGGAAGTTGGATGATGTATTTCAGTGGGGAAAATAAAATTTAAGAGGGAAAATAGAATAATATTGCATTTGTTTTACATTAAAGTGCAATGCAATATAATGATATGTATTTAAATATTTTATATTTACATTACATTCAAATACAATATGTGTTTGGATTGTTGATAAGAGAAAGATACAATATATGATATGATTAATAAAAGTAGATAAAAAAAAAAAGAAAGTTAAGTATGTGATGTGATTAGTAAAAAAGAATGATAAATAATTATTTTATTGGATTTAAAATTTAAAAGCGTTTGTATTTGAATACAATGTTTTTTCAATTAAATATACATTCAATTGCATATATATGCAATACGAATGCAAGAGTTAATTCAAATGCACTAATAGGTTTTTTGGTAAAGAGGAAATTGACAAGTAATGAAGTTGTAAATTTTATAAGATCTACTATTATTTTTAATTTTTCTAACCTTAAAAAAAAGTGGATTGTAAGTATAATCTAATAATAATTCATATCTAATTTTATCATAAGATAGAAAGTTTAAATCTCTTATTCCAAAGTAAAAAACAAAAAGGTAATATATAATTTGACTACAATCGTGATTACAAATATAATTAGGTGAAAATATTATACCTTACTCCATTTGAAAAATATAGATGTTTGGTTTTGTTTTTAAAAATGATTTTAAAAACACAGAAAATGAAAACGATATCAAAATAGCATTTATTTATTCAATATTTTTAAAACCATTTTGAAAACACAATTTTCAATTATGTTATTATTTTGGGTTTTTTAAAAACCAAAAAAAATTGTTTTCACTTTTTTATTTTCATTTTCTCCTTCTTCTTCTTTTCTCTCTTTTTTTTGTCTGTGCAACGTTGGTGACAACGGCTGTCGGCCTGTCGCTGTCATATAGAGCTCAAACCATCAATGTTTTTGACTAGTACCCCTCGTTGCAAAACTCATAACCAAATGGTTTTTTTTAAATTATGATTAATAAATTATCTTTTGTTATTTTTAAAAATTAAACATAAACATATTTTCATAAAATATCTACTTATAAAATAAGTTTTCAAACATATAATTAAACAAATTTTTATTTTTATGTTTATTAGAATATATACTTAAAAAAAATACAACCAAACATAAATTTAAAAATGATCTTAATATAATTATCAAAACATTCTTATTTTTATTTATTTTTAAATAGAAAATATTTTTAAAATAATATCAAATAGCATCGTAGAGTTTGAATCTCTACCAATAAAATAAAAAAAAAAAATTTTTTTTACTACAATCACTGTAGCGTTTTATACTCCGAAATTCCGAATCAGTGATTGGCGCCCTCCGAAAATGAAAAATCCCACCAAAATTCAATGGTCTCCCGCCACACAGGAAGAGGGAAATCCAAACAAAAACTTCGAAATTCGTAAAAAGCCCCTCTAAAAAGAGAAAATCACAACAGAAGAAGCTAAACTAAATAAGTCCCATTTCTCCGATCTCTCCTCTCTCCTTTCCGATCTCCTCTTCTCCGGCGAGTCGAAGCAGCCATGGCTGCTGTTTCAAGCCCTGGCTCGAAAACGAAGGCCCTGTCTCGCAGCAAGAGCGAAACCAAACCTACCAAGAAGAGAGCTCAGGCCGACGGCGACAATTGCGGAAACCAATCTCAGCCCAAGCGCAATAAGTCCCCCGGAGTTCGCGTCGTCGGAAACCGAATTTACGATTCCGTTACCGGCAAGACTTGTCACCAGGTTTTTCCTCTTCCACTTTTCCCAATCTTATGATTTCAGATTTCGTCTTCCGTTCGAATCGGAAGCCATTTTTCTCGCCTAGGGTTCCGATTAATTTTTATTTTGATTTCCGCAGTGCCGTCAAAAAACCATAGATTTTGTGGCCTCCTGTAAGAAGTGCAGTCTTCACTTTTGTCATAGATGTCTTTTGAACAGGTTGGATTTATCAAGTATTTGGTAGTTTCCAATGCGATTTTTTTGGGATTTTTTTTACCTGATAAACATCCTCGATCTGTGTGTGCTTTTGAATTTGGAAATAGGTACGGAGAGGAAGCCAAGAAAGTGGCTTTGTTGGATGACTGGAACTGTCCCAGATGCAGAGGCATTTGCAATTGCAGTTGCTGCATGTAAGTGATTTGATTTTGGCATAGTTTTAAGCTTTGATTGGTACTTCTGGGTGATTCTGATTTAGGGTTTTTGTTGTTTTCCAGGAAGAAACGAGGTCACAAACCCACTGGTATTCTGGTTCATGCCGCCAAGGCAACTGGGTTTAGTTCTGCTTCAGAAATGATCCTAGCAAAAGGGCCTGAAAATTTGGTTAGTACAAATTGTTATTTTTTATGCATTACACACACATACATAAAAGTGCATATGTATGTGTATTTGTTAGTTATACTTTTGGTTGGAAAAATCTGTGTTCCTTGATGCTTACAAATGCATCCCCTTTTGGGAATTGACAGGGGTGTATAGTTTTGCCAAGGAAACACGGAAAGGAAAATTCTTTTGATAAAGACAAAGATGCAAACTTGAATGCTATGAATTCGAAACCAATATCTGATGATAAGAAAGATAAAAAAGGCAAGCGGGAAGGTTTAAAGGAAATAAGTAATGCCAATAAAGAAGATGGTTCTTGCTCGGACCTGAGAAGTACCAAAAAGCATAAAGCTGCGGAAAAAGAGTCTGAAAAGGAGTTGAAAAAAAATGGAGAGGACGATGGTGTCCCCATAGAGAAAAAGAAATCTAAGAAAAGGGTATCAAATGAGACTTCAATGGTTTCAGAGAAAGCATCCGAAAAGGAATTGAAAACAGATGGAAAGGATGGTTGTGTTCCTATTGAGAAAAAGAAATCTAAGAAAAGGGTTTCAGTTGGTTCGGAGAAAAATATATCTAATAAGGAAACGAGAACAGATGTTGAGAACGGTGGTGTCCCCTTAGAGAAAAAGAAGTCTAAGAAAAAGGTTTCGGATGAGACTTCAAGGGTTTCAGAGAAAGAATCTGAGAAGGAAACCAAAATAAATGGAAAGGATGGTGGTGTCCCCTTAGAGAAAAAGAAATCTAAGAATAGGATTTCAGATGAGACTTCAATGTGTACTAGCAAGCCAGATAAAAAGAGAAAGAAGAAAGGTGGGGTATACCAAGATCCAAGTGTTTTAAATGTTTTAGAAGATGATAATGTTAACACTAATATGAAGGATGGCCTGAAGTCCTATGAAATCAAGAAATGCACCATGAATCTTGAGCAGAAAGAAGTACATGCGGACCTTCCTTTGCCTGAGGGTACCATCTTAACATCTGTATGGGGGATTGACTTATCTCCTGAGGATATTGGACATGCCCTGCAATTTTTGGAATTTTGTACTGTATTTGGAAAGGTAATTTAGGGTTTTTTTCTTTTTCCTTTTTTTATGTTGCCATAAATAATTTTGCAATTAGTTGTAGCATTTACCTTTTCTGGTGTTTTTGTGGCATGTGATTGTTGCTTGCAACAGAGCATGGAGCCTATTGCTTATAATTCTTTTTATTTTTTGTTTAGGTTATTGATGTCTCAAAAAATCAAGCTTCCCTTGTACTTCGAGAATTAAAACGTGGATCTAGTGGGCGTCGAGGACAATACTCCTCAGTAGTTCACATTCACATTCAGCTCTTGTCTCTTATTCAAGAGGATATGGGAGACAAGTACAGACCTTTTACTATTTGCTTATTTTTAAGGTTTTGTTTAGTTCATGTGTCTGAACCCAAAATTTTGGGTTTAATTTTGTCTTTTCTAAAAAATTAACAAAAATTATAATTAAGTCAATCAACTTAAATCTAAAAATTTCATTTCATTCTATATTTAGTTCATGAACCAAACGACTCTTATATATCACCTTTTATGCTTTACATTGAATACAATAATCTGGTAATTTTGCATTCAATGTGGTGTGTGACAAACTTAATATCAATTTAAATTGTTGGCTGATGAATCAATTGTTTAGTTATTCCAGCTGAGTTCAATTGAATACATTTCCTACATGAAAACAATTGATCCTTTTTTTTTCTCCTTTACTTTATTTCTAGGTCCCCCTCGATTACAAAAGATTCATGGCTTCAAGCTTTGAAGAAATGCATATCTGAATCCAATTATGTACCAAAAGAAATGTCTTCAGCTTCATTTGACGAGGATGTTAAGGGATATGATGATTTAGATTTCTCAAAGAAACTTGGACTCTTAACTTTTCTTTGTGATGAGGCTCTTGGCACAATGTAAGTTAAAGACTATTGAGGCATAGATATTTCTCTGTTCCCAGTAAAGAGTATGATGGAGGTTTTTTACTTTTTCTGCCAGAAAATTGAGAAGTTGGATTGATGAGGAATATTCTAAATTTGTTGAAAGAGAGAGAGAATCTAAAGAAAAAGTTGGTGCAGCAAAGAGTAAGGTAATAGCAAAACAAGCCAAGGATCATGAAGAGCTAAATGTAACATTTTTCATGCTTAAATTTGTTTATAATTACAAGTCATTTTTATTTGGCAGGAGAAACTTCTCAAACAGAAGCTGCAGGATGAGATTGCCAAAGCTATTATTGCAAAAAATGGTGCCCCCATCTCAATTTCAGACCATGAAGCTCTTATTTCACAAATTAAAAGTGAAGTGGCTCAAGCTCATGCTGAGAAACTAAAGGCACAGGGAGGAGTCGCTAAGAGTATGTTCTGATGTTTGATATGTGCTCTTTATAAAATTGTCAGAGTACATTTGCTTCCACTGAAGAAGTTAAATAATTATCACTAGTCTAAGAAAATCAGGGTTGGGAACCATATTTCGTAATTCAATTTAAATTTGGTTGGTTATCAGTTATAAATATGCTAAATTGTTAGATTTTTTACTCTCACCAGCTATTATTGTTGTACATGCCTATAATTTTTGTATCATTTTATAGGAAGGTCAAGACCTGATGCTGTTAGAACAGATCCTTATCTTTTGGATGCTGAAGGCCGTGTTTTCTGGAACTTAAGATGCTGTGGTGGTGAAAATGATCTGTTACTTCAAGGTTAGTCTTATCCGCCAAAGATGAACTTTTCGAGGGTCCTCTGTTTGAGTATGCATTTTATCATTTTTCTACGGTACAGATATGGGGACCTGGGATGCGGATGCATTAGCTGAAAAATGGACTATCCATGAACGGAAAGGAGATATTGAGAAATACATTTCTTCAATAAGGTAAAGAAATTGGCTATGCTTGTCATATTGTTAATTCAGCAATGTAGTCATCACGTGCCTCATTGCATTCAGTGATTCGTTTTGCAGGGTAAAAAGGCTGAAGACTCAAAGTTTTGTTCACGCTTTAACTAGTGGAAGTGAAAAAAAAGACATACAATGATATCTACGGATATTCCCCCGCTTTTGGCCATTTTAATTGGGGTAACGTAACATTTCCTCAATTTGAAAGCACAAATATTGGTGTTGAAAGATAATTTTGTTTACTGAGGATTAAAGCCAAAACAATTTCAGATTAATCGTCCTTGACATTACCTATATTTGTTAAAAAATATTGATATTGCTTCTTAATCTTAGTCAAATCCCAACCATATTTCTTTGTCGTTTCTGCATAACAGGTGATAGAGGAAGTCAACAAATTTGGGGCTTACTTTCTTCAGGTGCACTATTTTTACTAGATTGATAACAAAAACGGATGATTGTAAGTAGAATCTATCTGCTAGACTATATATTTTTTTACAGCATTGCTTGATGTATCATCTATGAGGCTGGAAATGATTTGTATTTACCAGATGCCTGGATTTTAGCCATTAACAGCTTAACATGTCAGCTATACTACTTTTCTCATTTTTCTCAATTTTTATTTTTTGGGGGTTTAATGTATGTAATGCTCAATGCAGTATTGCTTTTTATCGCCAAATGGCACATGTAAGAGTGGTACAAAATTGGCACAATGATGGGATTTATGGTTGTTGCATGCGGGTGATTGTACCATTAATCGCACTTTTCCTCTGCATGCTATGCAGTTATTATGTCGTTTTTGAGAACCTCTAACGACACAAATTGAGCTCCTTTTCTTAACCGCTGATATTCTTGAAGCATGGTACTGAGGACGTGCCAGAGAAAAATGGTCTTTGCTTTTTGAAATTTTAGTTATCAAGTAATCTTTTCTAGCTGGCCTGTTACAATACAAATGGCTGGACTACATGTAATTTCGGCTTAAACGACAGCAAGTTTACTTTCTATTCAGCAAATGAATAGATAATAGAGTAACTATTGCAAATTTTGAACCACAAAGAGCACTTCGTAGTTCATCCCAACTAATACAGATAAAACGATGACTTTTCGTTCAAGAACGAAAAATATTGAGATGTGAACGGCATGCCGCTGTGAAAAGGACAGCAACTTTCATGCAGTAATCACTCGTTACATGGTAAACGACACTAGGCTTTATTATTAGGAAACGACATATCGATCTTAACGTGGTTTGTTAAAAACGACATCTCTCCTATTTTAATTTTTTGAATCGGAAAAAAATTCTTTTGTTTTTTGTTTTTTGTTTTTTTTGGCTGAACTCTTCTTCTATAACCTCCTAAAATTGGAAAAATCACTTTTATACTTATGTTTTTCCGGACAAAAAAAAAAAATCGGAAAAATCGCTTCAATACCCAGTTAAAAACAGACCTCGATAATTTAGAATGTGCCAAAGTGATTTTTTTCTCCAATTTAAGGAAGGAAAACCCTTTTCTTAGCGTTCCACAGGATGCACACTAAAACAGATATCTCATATATAAAAATGAATAAAAAAGTAAAAAATGAAAAAAAAAAAAGTCTAACTCTAATTTTTTTTTTTCTTGGTCTGGTAATGAAGTTTTTAGGTTATGTTTGGGGTAAGTTTTGAAGACATTTAAAATTTTTTTTTTTTTAAATTTCATCATTTTTACTATTTATATCTCTAAGACATCACAGTAAACTCCAAACTTTAAAAGTCTATAGTATTGTATATACAAGTCCGAATGAGATAATTTTTTTTTATTTTACATAAAATTTCGAAAGAAACAAAATAATATACATATTGATATTTTTTTTCTAAAAAAATTTTTAAAACTTTTTAAATTTTCACACCAAACATTTTTTTTTTCAAACATATTTTTTAAAATAACTTTTTTTCTGAACCAAAAATAATAACTTCAAACATCTGGCAGACTTCCTTTAGTTTTATTTATTTTAATTTGAGCTATGAAAATCAAGAAAAGGGATAACAAGGAGACACGTAATCACAAATTTTGGCGGTTGAGAAGAGCCGGTAGTTTTGGCAGTTTGCTTTTTCAATCTCTCCTCGCTTCCTCAGTAGTCACACACTATTCTTCTTCAGTTGGAGACGAAGCTCAAAATGGCAGCTCCCATGGCGAGAGGAAGCTTCGTATGCTCTCACCACAAGTTCTCGGATACACTCTCTAACTCCAACCATCTTACCTTTCTCTCTCTCCACCCGCCTCGTCCCCGCCTCCCAAACCACTCCGCTCGCTCCACCTGCACGCCCAATACCGCCCTCTTCATCCACTTCGCGCCCATTGGGCCCCTCCCCAGACCCCGCCCTCGTTTCGACCTGTCGCCTAGAGCCGCCGATTCCACTTCCTCCGTCTCCTCCGACGCCAAAACCCTTGTCCCCGACGACCAATTCTCGCTCGCCAAGGTATTTCATGCAAACAAAAAATATATATAATAAAAATTGTTCCTTTGAAGTTTTTTTTTTTTAATAAATTTGTGAGCTGAATTTATTTATTTATTTTTGGCAGGTTTCGTTCGGTGTCATTGGCCTGGGTGTCGGGATTTCGCTATTGGGGTGAGTTTTCTTTTTCTTTCCTCTAATTGTCTTGTTCTTGTTGGTTTTGGAGATTATATGTACTATATATGTACATGTATATATCTATATTTATAATTTTTTGCACTTTTTATGAGTATGTGGGATGTGTAGATATGGTTTTGGGGCGTATTTCAATGTTTTTCCGGGATCCGAATGGTCGGCTATAATGCTTACATATGGCTTTCCTCTTGCAATTATTGGTATGGCTCTTAAGGTATTTGCTTATCCTTCTGTTTTTTCTTCATTTTATTGTTCCTGGGCCCTTGACTCATGAAGGAATTGACAAGTTATCCCCTGACCTTTTAATTGTAGCAAACACTCCTGAATTTAATTAAAAATTGCAGACTGCACAAATCTTGAAATTTGGAAGGAAATGCATACTTGTTATGATGTACTCCGACTTTTGAAATTTCCCTTTAAATGATCTCACATAACATGTGCGAGAGCGTTTTTGTCCAAATTTTAACAGATGTTATCGATTATTTTAATCATATCTTGCTTTTTGCACCATTCAAGTAATAACGTGGATTTTAAAAAATTGAAATTTGTTTTATGTTCGTAATGTGACATTTGTGGAGCAAAAGTTATATCTTTTTTTGCTACGGAGACTTGTGACTTCACTCTTGTCTACTTATTGTGAAAATCCATTGTAATGACAAAGCAACTAGTTTTGGTGTATGGAACAAAATGAGTTAATTTCATTAAAGAAAAGAGAAAAGAGAAAAGAGAAAAGAGAAAAGAGAAAAGGAAAAATGAATAGAGGGATGACATGTTAGTGGGTTTGGTCTAAAATTTGCTTCGGGCTAACCCTAAAGCAATGTCTTCTGACTTGAAACTAATCACCATACGACTTATAATTTTCCTTTTTGTTGTTTTGCAGTATGCAGAGCTCAAACCAGTGCCATGCTTGACTTATTCAGATGCTCTACAGCTGAGGGAAGCATATGCCACTCCAATTCTCAAGCAGGTAATTTTCTTGAATTTCCTCGTCCCTGTGATCTATGTATAGGTTTCAGCACAATTTTTAATGGTCATAATATGCTATTTTTATTTTTGTTTGAAAATATTCAAGTTAATTAGTTGGTTTTTTTTTCTTAACAAACGTTTTCCTTGAAGTTTTCCATGTTTACTCAAAGGACTGTATTGGTACTTCCTAGCCTTTTGGTTTTCTTTGCACTTTTATTTAGAATGCTTCTATATTTTATTTCATTCCTATGATCGATAGAATATTCTCATGAATTCCCTAGGCCTGGTTTGTGACTTTCTGTTTTAGTTACCTAAGAACATGCTATAAAAAACACAAGCAAAATCATATATATAAAAAGGGTTTGTCTTTGGTTGTTTGTTCGTGAGGCAATTTCAGAGTTTTCTTCAACAATGAGAATATTAAAATAAGGAATTTGTTCTTGTAGACTGTTTGCCCCATCATTTTACTACTGTTTTCGTATCTCTCATCTTTCAAAATTTCTTGTGTTATTCATAATTTGAATTGCAAGAAAGTGTTGTCAAGTAGAACATTTAACTTTCACCCTGCTTTCTCCTACTTGAAGCATGGCATGTCTTGAGCTTTTGCTGCCATCACTGCTAGATTTTACTTTTTAAATTCTTGTTCCAAATGGAAGATGCTTCTTGTACTATGGATAGCTCTTTCCGGATGATTTCACTTAGGAATGACCTTTTTTGGTTAGGTCAGGAATGATGTTACCAGATATCGCTATGGGGACGAGCAGCATTTGGATGAGGCCTTGAGACGGATATTCCAGTATGGTCAGGTACACTTTGCAATGTTTAGACTATCAGATGTGCTTATCTGTATAATCTATTGGACTTTACTACATAATCTGCCTTGTAGCCAGTTATGTTACAAATTTTGGTGAAAGAAAACAAATAAAAAACCGTCAGTTGTACTTTACATTATCTCAATTCCTTTAAGAAATGACAATATACTTTAAATCTACATTTGGTTATTTTTTGAACTGAAAACGGGAATTGCTTGGCTCCAAGGCCACAAAACAACTTGAGAAATAGCACCACCTTAATGATAATCGTGTGCAACTTATTTTTACATATTTCACTTTTCAGGGTGGAGGAATTCCGCGGAGAAGTGCACCTATTTTGCAAATGATTCGTGAAGAAGTATGTTTCCTACCTGGTTTCAATTTCAAAACGAAAATGTTCATTCACTTGAAGCATTAAAACCTTCTATATTTGAGGGCGTGTTGGGTAGGAAGGAGAGAAAATAGGAAGGAATGGTAGATTTCTTTGGTGAGGGAAACAGTGAAGGAGGGATGGTTCTTTTCTCTTGTGATGTTGTTTGAAAGGAAGGATGGAAAACAAAAGTCATCCTTTTTGTTTGGAATGCAGATGCAACGGAAAGGAAAGAAAAGGTGTTGTATAATGACTATGTTTAATCAAGCATGTAAAACCCCTCCAATATTCTATCCAAACCTAAAAGGCATTAAAATTGGAATATTTTTAAGGATTTGAAATCCTTCACCCAATCCTTTACCTCCTCTTTTCTCTCCTACCAAATAACCATAGGTATCAAAATTTTTCTACTAATCCCTCCACCCCTCTCCATCCTTCCACTTCTCTCTCCCACCAAGCACAGCCTTAATGTCATTGACGAGAACTTCCACGCTCAACCAATGCATGGTGTATTGCAAATTGCGAATTTCTTAGGCAAATTAAAGAAACGACTTTTGCCGTCTCATCTCATGTGAGAACAGACTGGTTAATAACTATATATGATTGCATGTCAAACGTCTGTAACAGAGCGAGCCCTCTAGAATTTATCTCAAATGACAGCTTGTTGCTGGTTGTTCTCATGTGCGTACAAGGGGTCTGTACTTCATTATATAATTTGAGATGTCCTGAAAGACACCTTTCTTTATGAGTTGTCAATTATTAATCTGCTCTTCATAATTATTCCTTCAGTTTCCACTGCCTCATCTTGTTATTCGTTTCAGGTCACGGAAGATGGTAAATACTGTCTAGTACTGGTTTTTGAGGCAAAAGCCTTGCAGCTGTCAGATTTTGAACAGAGACAGGTACACCTAATTATACAAGCCTACAAAACTTGGCTTTTCTAAGTATTCGTAACCGCTTTTATTTATAATAGATTAATAATCTTAGCCGTAATGATTATGTTTGAACATTTTTTCTAGGCTTTATTGAGCTAATTAACTTCTCCAAACTTTACTACCTCTTGGCTATCAATTCCAAGAGCAGCGTGAAGAATTGACTAGTATACTGAATTTTTGAGCTCGTATACATTCCAGGCTAAATTCACTTCATTCTTTGGACCGGATATTACAGCTGAAATTGGTGAGTTTATGCTTAAAGTGCTCCGATTAGTATAAATATTCCATCTCTAGAAGAAAATCATTAAATAATACTACTACATGAGAGTCTTAGTAGGAATTTATCTGTCTAGAAAATTATTTATTTATCTATTTTTTTGAGAGTAATACTCATACATTGTTGGTTGCAGCAAAGGGAGAGAAGGATCTCTATGAAGTTCGACTTATCTCCATTGCGGACGCCAACACATCATCTTCATAATTACATGTATAATATATGTCCATGGCATGGTCCCACTGGCTAAACAAGCTTCTCTTGTAAAGTTTCTGCTGAGATTTAGTTGGGGAAAACAAAAGTTAACAGAAATTAATATATACAGATTTTGAAGAGAGAATGATATGCACAGTTGCAAAACCTTGATTTTTCTCATTACTATGTTTTCAATATTTCCTTAGTTAGAACACTGGATAACGTCATTCAAATAGCGGGATGGCTCAGCTAGGCTGTACGGCTGGGACCAATTAAAACTAGAGTTCAATCAAAGGTCATCGGCATAAATATCTTGATCAGTGAAGCTGATTTTGTTCATAGAGAGAGAGAGAGAGAGAGCCATATATGTTCTTTTAACTTAACTGGAGATTGAACTTTGTCACCGTTAAGGCTTATATGCAGTAGAGGGAGAGAAGAGAAACTAGGTTGACACATATGCCTAGTTGTTGCTGCTGTTGTGTGTGTGTGTGTGTGTGTGTGTGTGTGTGTTTTTTGTTTTCCCCTTGAATTTGAAGGTAGGGTTTTGAACTTGTCCTTATGACACATTCGGTGTAGTTTTACCGCCATTAGACTATATGCAACTATATATCATATGCTTCACTTTAAAAATCAACCTTTTAGTAAGAAATGTATTTTTACAGACACACGTAGAGAGAGCTTTTTTTTATTTTTTTATATAAATCCACAACAAATGAGAAAGTTACTGTGCTTCATTTAGTTTGAGAAATTAATGCTGTAATGCATTCAGTTTGCCAGGCTGTTCGTATGAAATTTTAATATGAGATGAAATGATGGGACCGTTTCTCTGGTACGGTCCTAAGGATAAGTTGAGATCTGGGTGAAGAACTTCATAAACAAATAGGCACCAGAAATGGGAAAAAAACATGTACTTTTCTAATAGCTTTAAAGTTATCATCTCCTCGGAAATCATTCCAGTGTCTCAGCCAGAGGCCCCTGTTCTGCGCTGTGAAAGAACCGATCCGCTGATAGAGAGCTCCTAAGATTGCGTAGTGTTTGTCTTCAGTCTTTTGTACAGGATCGATTTTACGTCATAACATGTCAAGGCTACTTATCTTTCAATTAAAAGATCGATTTGACAGTGTAACATGCAAAAATTGAGGTGTTATAAGTATGCAGAATAACATTATGAAAATGGAGAAAAAGGCACAAAAGGAAAAAATAAAAAATGAGGACCATGTGAAATTAATGGTAAGCGACCAAAAATAGGAAAGTGTGGCTAACGAATGGTGCCAAAGACTTTTATAATTCATCTGAAGTGCAGGTTCAAATTTTTTTTCTGAAAAATCAATGTAGAAAAAAGTTTGAAAATTGAATTTATAATGAGGTGCGGCCAAACGGGGGCTTACTCTTACTCTCATATTGCCTCAACATGATGCCAAAATAAATTGCAAAATTTTGGCCCCATTTTTTACCTAATGTATACAAGAATCAAATGTCCATTTTTTTTTTTTTTAAAGTAGATTGGCAGAGTTATTGGTGACTGGTGAGATAACACCAATGGTGAACCTTAAATATACCCCCCAAAAACGGGATCCCACCAATTACCAGCTAAGGTCGTGTTGTGTACAGTCTACAAAAAGCTGCTGTCACTGTTAACCATCTTTGGAATTGTTTTCATCAGTATCTATTTCCTCTCTTTAAGTTCAGCGCTAACAAAAAATTTCCAAGGTGGTTTAACGGTGGGGGAAGAGAGAGAAAGGGAGAGGATAGAGAGAGAGAGAGAGCTCTTGTACAACTAATAAAAGCATACACGTGAATTCCAAACTGTCGGCCAAATTTTCACCACAAACAAGAATAAAACATAAACATCAGTGGGCACCACCGCATCAATGTATAACCAGAAAAAACCAACAATCCCACCATACCACCCCCTCCATGATTGTTCTCCAAATATTTATATTTTCTTTTTCTTTTTCCTATCACAAAGTTCTTTCATAATTAGATAGCTAGCCCTTTAAATTCCCTTCTGAGAGGGGGAGAGAGAGAGAGGTGAATAAAATGGAAAGAGAATCTCTCTCCAAGATCTCTTTGGTTTAACACCCTTTATTTAGATTAGGAAGAAAGAAGTTCTTTCTCGGTTTGTGTATCGTTCTATGCCTTTTACTCATCCATGAAAAGCACCCACCACGCCTGCTTTGCTTTTGCTTGTAATCATCTTTTCCTTTAGTTTTTTCCTCTTCTCTTCTTGTTTCTTCTTCTTCTTCTTCTTCATCCTTTCTTGTTTCTTTCACTTGCATCTATATTTAATGCAAATCCCGCATCATAACCATATACGTGTATAAATATGTACGCATATTTGCTTATTTGTGTTTGATGTATGGATATACTGATATAATCACAGAGATTTTACTTTAATTATCTATTTTTCGAATTATGATATAAAAAGCCATGCATTATCCCTCCGATTTGATGAATCACTCTATAAACGACACCTCTACCTCAACAGAAAATTACTTCTCTCTTTTGCAATAAAACATAAAAAAATAAAACCTTCTCTCTCCAAATTCAGATTTGAGGAAACCTGAAATAAACGAAGGGAAAGTGTTGTCTAACTCTCCTATATAATAATCCGTACATGTTCAATTTCGAACCTACTAAAAAAATAGCCCTCGTGCTACACGACTATGTGAAACTCCCAAACCCCTGTCGCTTTCTCTTATATTTTAACTATCAAGTCACAACATCAAAAAATGTATATATATATATAATTTGTAGTACATAGGCATTACAACCGATGTAGCTATAGCATCAAAGGGTGCAATGTCTTGTGGCCTTTTAAGATTCTCAAAAACAAATGAAACGAAATTACGTTTGAAAAACACACAATCATTTTTCTGATCAGCCCCTAAAACACATGACCATCTTTTTCCAAAAAAGTGAAAGGCGAGAGGGCAGTGAAATGGCATTTTCATCGAGAGCCCCGAGAAGCCAAAACTGGGAAAAGAAAAGAGAAGAAAGGAAAGGGAAATTAAAAAAAAAAAAAAGAAAAGGAAAAGGAAAAATGAAACTGTTTTTACTTTTTATCACAAGAAGAATCTTAGGGGGAAACAAAAAGAAGAAGCTGGAGAGAAAAAACACATGAGAGGCAATACAGTGTACTGGAGAAATAAAAGGGTGTCTAAAGTTATGACTGGTTTTGGAATAGTGTCTGATTCTTGTTATGAGGCTTCCAAAAGAGTTTCATCCGGGTTTTTAGCCCCTGAAGAAAGAGTTTCTTTATCGGAAAAGAAAAATAATAATAATAAAAAGGTCACTTGGAAACTCAGAGAAGCAAAATTTTACGTACTATAAAATCAGCCTAGCTAGTTGGGGGAACAGAAGTAAGATGTAGGAAAGAAGGCTGAAGAGGGATGTGAGTTTGACCACCATATCCAGAGGGACCAATTAAGGAAGGGTTGGGTTTAGTTATAGGATACTAGACTTCTTTGGTTGTCTCATATCTGAAGAAAGAAGCTAGAAACTAGAAACTAGAAACTGGAAACCATTCTTTTAAAAAACAACTCCTATGGTTACTTTCCGGTTCAATTACAATGCATCTCATTCCTCATCAACTGAAGAAAAAACTGTCAGACTAAAAGTTGAAAGGGTTTCAACGGATGGGTTCGTTTCCGAGTCCTCTTCAATGGTTGAGATTCGGGCTACAATGGTCTGACCAAGTTTGTGACATAAGTTGTTCTATGTTTGGTACTTATTGCCCTTTATGTTATGTTGGGTGCATCTAGCCTAAGCACTTGGGCATGAAATTCAACAAAACAGTCCTGTAAGAGGATTGAATATAGTATTTTGACTTTAACCAAAAAAAAAAAAAAGAAAGAAAGAAAGAAAGAAAAGAGAAAAAGAAACAAATGAACAAAAAGTCAATGGTGATTTTACTTACAAACAAGTTATTACTCATCCCCAACGTACCTGTTCTTCAAATACTAGTTTGGCATTAGAATTAGGAGAATCTCCGCCGCCAATCCCACAACGATTCGACGATCTCTCTGTGATGGGCGGCGTCGAGGCGGGGCTAAGGCTGCTCGAGCTAAGCTCGGGTGGTGTGCTTTGAGTTCCCACGTCCCTAGTCATGGCTTCCATTTTCTTTTCTGCACGCACATAAACGACATATATAAAATAATAAATAAATAAATAATAAAAAAAAATTCAATCAGAACAACAACAACAAAAAAAAAAAAAAAAAAGAAGGGAAAGAAACAGAACCAAGGAAGAAAATTTAAAGCACAGACCTGGAACAGGAAAGTGATGAAGCAAGTCTTCGTGAGCAGTGTTGGAAGGCCTGGTTTGGATTGGGCGAGAGTGGGAATTAGAGTTGTAAATGAGAGGAGCGGACATTGTGATTCTGTTAGTCAAGTTGCGAAATGATCTTCCACTGAGTGTTTTAGCAGACAAACACTCCGTCGGAAACTCTCCAGACAGAGGGTTGCATATGTACTTCTCTGCCTCGTTCCACTTTGAATTCAAAGCAAACCCATCTGGCGATAAACTTTCCCAACAATTATATGCTGCTCTCGCCTGCAAAGCTGAAAAAACACACCCTTTTTACTTCACACTTTACTAATTACAAACATTTTTCTAGCTCAAATAAAGTTCTTACAGAGTTATTACCTTGGAGAGCTGTGGTGAATGAGTATGTAGATGGGTCGATCTCATCTGTTAAAAATATGGAAGAGAATTGAAGCAAATTCAACTAGCTAAACTAGGTTTTGTTTGTTGAATTGGGAAAAAAAGAAAAAGGAAAAGAAAAAAAAAGGTGAAATAGTGAAGAGTGGTAGTACCTCTTAAGGAGTAACCAGGGGAAGAAGCAGTGCTAGAGATGGTGATGTTTGATCTAAAAGACCTTGTGTCTTCTCTGAAACTTCTGATATAAGAAGCGGAGAATCTTCTTGAGTTTGTATTTTCTCGGCTAATGTTTCTAGCTTTAATACCCCATTCTCTCAAGTTGAACTCTGTCTCTTCTCGCCGCCGAGAAACATGTCCAAGTGGAGAAGAAGAATGTTCCATTTTTGAAGAAGCTCATGCAAAACCAGACATCTAAAACTTCTACTTCCTGTTCTTGTTTTTGTTCTGCACAAACACTGTGGTTCAGTTTTATGAGAGAATCTGAAATTCTGCAGTGACTTGGATGCCAAACAGGCTAACTGTGTTTGCGGTTTGTTTTATTCCTTCCCCTTCCCTTTTTTTTTCCCCCCTCGATAAATATTTGGAGTTAAAGTTGGGACGACATAATGGTGGGAAAAAAACTAAGCTTTCCTAAAGGAAGAAAAGAGAATGGAAGAGGGTTGGGTTAAATTTGTTAAGAATTTTTGCTTTACATTTTGCTAATGGTTTTATTGGAAAATTTGGAACTGTGGGTTGGTATTTTTGCGTCACTTGCATGTGGTGGTATTCGAATTTTGCAATGTTGTTTTGATCCCAAGAGGAATAAAAAAAGATATGCTCAAAAAGAGACGGCCAACAAAGAAAAGGAAAAAAAAAAAAAACATGATATATCAGATTAAAATATGATGTTGACTCTCCACCCATGCATAGAGACAGAAAAAGGGTGTCCATTATTTTAGTAGTCTTTAATAAAAAAAATTATAGCAGGCTTATTTGGATGAAAATTAGGAACTTTTTGTCTTTGCAAGAATCTTATGTGACTAAAACTAATAAATATGAAACTTACACAAAGTTTGTCAGATGATTCCAAGAGCAAGCTTTTGTCTAAATGATTAGCGCTGAAATCACTAATAATTTAAAAGTTCCTGCATTATTCGTTAATTTACATACAGCTGAGCTGAGGAAATAGCTAGTGACATAAATAACCATCTGGCTTGTGGGACACATATTTGTTGTAGCATTGCCTAGAAAAAGGCTGACACTCACTCACTATGGCACCATGAATTTTAATCGTCTGTTATACAACTGTCCAACTAACCTTGAGGATGGAATGTATGGATGCATGAATAAACTTGCTCTCTTGTGGGTTAATGTTGGTAATGAACTTGGTTGAAATTGATTGATTAATTGCTGAAAAATATCCATAAAACTTTCGCAACCACAATAGGCATATGTCTCCATTTGTGGTTCTGAGAATCATGGGATCATCGGATAACTTGGTAAGGCAATTAAAATGGTGCATGTGCTTCTCTTAATGATACCTTGTCGTTTGATGACCTTGAAATGAATAAACTCGAAAAGAAGGTGTCGATGGTTGTATACAGTGTCAAGTGAAAGAAATTTACATTAAGAAGGTCCCAAGTAATTTCCCAAGAGACTAAAAACCAAGCTTTTTAACTGACATAGTACAAAGATAGGTTCATTGGAAGATTTTGAGCAGTTGCCAGTCAGCGACAGCCGCAAGATATTAAAAAAAAAAAAAACAGTTTAAAACAAAACAAAATTACTAAAAATGATGGTTTTTGAATTTAAAAGAGCTCCAAGTAACTTTCTTTCCTCCCCACAACAACCCCCCCCCCCTCCTCTTGGACTTGTGGAGCTTGGGGCCAAACCAAAAACAAATCTGCCACATGGCAAGACCCAATGGTGATGAGCCCATATGATTTTTATCACTCTTGGTTAAAAAAGAAAATTAAAAAAAAAATGGAATATGGTTGTTAAAAACCAAGTTGATGATCCAGTAGACATCCATGTCAGGTTGTTATCAGTGTGGGTGGATGGGAGGAGAAAAAGAGTGGATAGCAAGAAACTTGGGGGTTAGGGCTGAGTGTGTGTGTGTGTGAGGTTGTGCACATGCATGTGATGTAGTTGTCGTCATCTTGCTGAAAATGAAAGGGTTGGGACTAGGGTGGAGGTGGGGGGCGGGGGGGAGGGATGGTGGGGGTCCTCTTGTTATGGGAGCAGGTGGGCTCCACAGTTCAAGCTCATCATGGCCGTCTGCTTTGTCTGATGTGTATGCAAGGTAGGTTTCATGACAGGGAGAGTTCTCTGCTCTTGTCGGTTTTGGGTCCATTTGCTTCATTTAATCCCTAAAGTTTTTCTTCATTCTTTTTTAAGAATATTTTGCATTTCAAGGAAGATCTATTTTCTCAGCTCCAAGATACACTGCTTTGTATTCATTGTTTCATATAGTGATTCTCTATTGCGCGAGTTTTAGCAGAATAAGTTGTGAAATGTTATCCCCCTCCCTGGATGAGTTATGTATACAAGTCATTATCATTTCACGATAACCCTCTCTCAAGGAAAATATGATCCAGAAAACATTTTTGGAACATGTCTTAGGAAGTAGGGTCATAAAGTAAACGTTCTAGCATTTTGCTTAAGGTAACAGACCACATTATGAGTTCAGAAAATGTTTCTTTAAACGACTATGAGAAGATGAAACTTGTGCCAATACATAATTTACATATTATAAAATGTACTGGATGTCTTGGAAATTTTGGGCATCATCAAACATAAGAACACCATCTGCACGCCTCTTATTATCGACTTAAAGCTGAATTGCGGTTTCAACTCTCCGGTGGGTAAGTTTAGAACTTCAAACATGCATATGCATCGATGGACAAAGACAGTCGAACCAACAGCCAGCAAGTAACCATATTCAAGGCATAATAGCGATGTAGTTCGTTGACTCAGATCATACAGTTGCTGAACGCATTCCTCCAAGACAAGCATTAAACAGGTCCCCAATTCTATTACTTGAAAATTAACAGGGATATATTAAATAAAGAAGATATGGGTCCTTATAAATGCTATAGGTTGAATAGGCTTTTGCTTAAATGAAGAGCGTACCTCCAAGAGCTCAGCATTCTCAACAGCCTTTTCACTATCAAATCTATGAGGAACTGTAGCTCGAGGACTCCACAACATAACAACGTAAGGACCCATAACAACCAGAGAACATGTGAAGGAAACCTGAAAATGAGGACAAAATGATTAGCGATACAAGTACAAACTAGACTGGAGGAGCGCTGCCGTGTGTTGCAAAACGTGAGGAATGATTTAAATGCTTACACTTCGAAGAGAACAGCCATAAAGGCTCTGCCAAACTGCCATAAATCATCCAGTGTGGCCTCATCTTAGAATCCTTTAAAATTATACCAAACAGAAAATTAGCCCATAGAATCAGTTGGAAAGATATATGAAAAGGGCAGAAGTATAAGAATCTTCTCACCAGAGATGAAAGCTGAACAACTTTAGGAAACCGCATATGCATATAAACTACCTGTTTAACAGGAGAAACATAAAAAGTTCCTTAAGAGGGGAAAATAAAGCATGTGGAGTTATATGATTATTTTATTTATTTATTCTTTTTTGAGATGATAAGTTATTACACCTAAGACATCAATATCAGGTGAACATGATCAAAACCATCCTAATCTCAAACCACATAAAATAGCTTGTAAACCTGAAACTCTCATTAGAACATTCCACAAAAAGATTTACTTATTTCCATTTTTTTAAGTCCTTTCTTCCTGTTAGGGGGCTGGGTGGTGTTTGTTTGTTAAATAGTAAGAAAAACTTTTAGGAACCAAATCGGATACAGAATAGCATTGGTAGAAGAAAAGCACATAATACATATATTACCTTGTCCAAGAATCAAAATAGCATTTGCAGCCCAGGGAATAACATCTTCAATCTTTTCACTAGCGAAAATTGCTTGAATAACTAGCAAAGAAGACAGAGATAAATCAGCGAAAGCAAATAGAAAGTAGTAACGAGTAAGCAGGTCTCATCTGAATAGTACTTTGAACAATAACATAAGTTAGATTTATTCAATGAATATAGCCAGTAAACTATTTAACTACGCAAACCTGAGAGCTGCATAAGCTTTTCCTCATTCTCAATCCTATCATTTTCATTGACCACAGCCTCAATGTCAGATGCCGCTATTACATGCAAAGATTGATTACCATCTGACAGCCATACAGTTTGAGTTCCTGCAAAGTGGTGGCAAATTAACCTCTATTTAAACAGTCTGAGAGCAGTGCCATAGCAGCAAGACAGCTCATGAGTAAAGTTAAGGTCAAAAGGCATGCAATTAATTATGCAGATAAGCTACCATGGCATGAGTATCACTCAGATCACTATAACTAAACAATCCTTCGCTCTGTTTCCAAGATGACCAAAGAGGCAACCACATAGAACAGACTATCCCCGCTCTGACAACTTAACTGGTTGATTACCAAGTTCAATAAAATTATACATGAAATCTTGAAAAAATATAGCTGAAGACTTCTGCCTTCAACATTTAGAAATCCAAAAATTTAAATTAAATGAAGGGATGAATCATACTAATGGGGCTATCAGCAAGAACTGCCAACTTTTGCACATTCATAACTTGAGGCAAATTTTGCATGTGAGGGGTCATGTCTGATCCAATTACAGGGTTGGACCAGTATAAGAGGTGTAGATTCCCAGCCGAGTCCAATATTAGAAACTTTTTTGGGGACAACGCTTGAATGGAAATTGCCTTCACAGACATCATCACCCTTGATTTTGATGCATCAACGTCCTTGCTACTGAACGCCACAAAAAATGCTCCTGTCTGACTTGAATCTTGCCTTACTCTTATGGCCCTCTGCTTTACTGCAAGTTCAGGTACTTAACTCAATTAGCTACACAAGCCAATCTATCGAGATTGTCTACTGAATCCCATAACTAAGAAATAATGTAAGAATGTTCTCGCAAACCATAGGGAAAGATAATTTGAACAGATAACATGTATATTATATCTTCAAATGACTACAAATATGTAGAACAGTTAGACATTAACTAAGCAACCAATTAGATATCTCCCTTTGATATAAGAAGCATAAGAGGCAGTTCCTATTTAAGACCTTTTTCCAACAATCAGTAATTTACCATCTAGAGGCATCCTTATGAAATTAACCAAAGGACAGCGCCTTGCTTAATTATGAGTAGCACCCATGTCCCGGTCAAAAGAATACCTATAAAAGAATTGTCAGAAAAAATTACAAACAAATACATAAATATGTTAAACTATCTCGGAACAGGTAGGTCTGAATACAGCAGTGACAGTCAGTTAACCATAAGAACCAAATGATGAAGCATCAAGCCATAACAGATTTAGAGCTGATTTACAAGCAAGTTATATCGGCTCACGACCATGGAGTCCAGATTCCAATTTCTCTTTTTCTTTTTTTTCATTTTTTATTTTTTTTCCCCTCCTCCTATAGCTACTTTATCAATATATTACCTCTCTTTTCTATATCAACCATCCCTAAACGCCAGACCATGATGAATTGATGCTGCACTCTCTCGTATAGTTTTATCAGATGCATAATTGCATCTGAAATGTTGGATTCGTAAGAGGTCAAAAATCCATAAACATGAACTAATCGACTGACATGGAGTTTATTTGTACTAATTTATGAACATGCAGGTATATTGGAATACACAAACACATTGAACATGAACAAGTTATCTGTATACATTTCACGTAGCAAAAAGCTAACTATTTTTAAGTAAAAAATGTCAGTATCAGTGGATAAATGATGCAAAGCAAATGGATAACAGGTCAAACCATGGTCAATTACCTATGAGTTTGAAAATTTTTCAGGATTTACGTCTGTACTACACCAACAAAAAATAAACTAAACTATGGAACAGATAGCGTGCATAAATCTTGGATTAGGACCAATTCAAACATAAGAAAGACAATCTGTTTTAATTATGTCAAGTCTAATGGTTATTGGCTGAACTGTTTTATGACACTCAAGATTTTCGTTCCCAAGCTCCTGTTATTCAACAAGGGGAGTATTTAGCTACTGGAAAATCGCCTTCAATTAATGCAGCCACTAATACCGGCAGTAGCTCTTCCTCACATGGAAAGCAGGAACTAGTTGGATGATTGATAACCAGGACTAATGCAATCCAATGAACCAAACATCAATTAATTATTTTAGTAGCAGAGACAAGCTCATGATTTTTCCTTGGAAAGAAGGTCCTCAATGCCTCTTAGTTCCAATGATCATGATGAAGACTCCTATAGCTACCCTCCGGTCACATAATCTTCTATCTTTGAGAAAGATTCAAAACCGAGGCCTTCGAACAAAGTGAACAAATGGCAGAGCTCAACTACAAAGGCACTAAATTTATTTAAAAAATTTCAATTCCACAATTGCAATTGTTTGGAATGCAAGGGGCATAAGCAATGGCCCCAAAGTCTTCGAGTGGAACGAATGAAATATCAGAAAGAAAATTATACTATACTGATTTTAAGTTTTAGAAGAAAATATAGTTACTGGAGCTTACGAAACCAGTCATCATGTATTTCTGGCCAGGTTAATTTGTAAGGTTGATTCAGTCAAATGGTTGCTGGCCAAAGTGTTTTACAACTCAAAACATTTGGAGTGCAAAATGTCAACGATAGTTAAGTTATACTATTGAGCTCTACCAATTAACTAAGAAGTAGAACAAAAACATATATATGAAATCTACAAAACGACATTCAACAGCATATGCAAAAAAAGAACTTAAATTTTAAACTGAAAGAAACCAATCAAACGTGCTGTAGTACTTACCAGAAACAACATGTCTATGGTTCTTCCCGACCAAATTACAATTGCAAGTTCTCTCCGAAGACCCTTCAATGGCCTCGCATTTGCCGCACAGATCACTCACATCGTCGCCAATAACGCCATTCGGCAAACCCGATTTCCAACCATCCGAATTCGAATTCCACTGCGAGTTCTTCGCCTTTTTAGCCTTTCCTTTAACGAGCTGCCTCAAATTGAAAATCCTAACTCCAATTTCCTCCCCAAGGATCAGGGATCCAAATGCGAGAGTAACCGAAAACACCGGCTTCGAGCACTCGATCACGGCGCACCTCATCAATTTCACCAACTCATAGCCGACCGATTTCACCGCGAAAATCCAAACCTTGGAGGCGGAGACCGAGTGCATCGCGAAGAAATTGACCGAGCCAGCGAGTTTAACCGAAACGCCATGGTTAGAATCGACCAAGACACCCGATCTCTCCACAAATTGGAGGTCTTTCTGATTGCAGACGACTCGAGCGCGAGCGAAAAGCTTCCTCTCTTGCAGGACGAAGAACCGGAGGAGGATTCGGGAGCCGCCGGCGTGGGGACCGGAGACGACGAAGAGTGGGAGGGAATCGGGGGAGTTAGGGTTTTGGAGGAGGACGAAGGCGGAGGAAGAAGACGGTGCGGGGACGGTGGTCTGAGGAGGAGGGAGGGAGGAGAGGCGGAGAGGAGAGAGAGAGGGGTAGAGAGAGAAAGAGGAGTCGGAGTGCATGAGGGCTAGAGAGAGAGAGTTTGGTTCGAAGAGGAGAGAGGTTGTGTGAGGAGAAGAGAGAGATGGGTTTGGGAGGCTGAGCTTCGCGGCTTGAACTACAACCATTAGAGAGCTGAACAACCACGACGACCGCCACCGCTGCCGCCGTCACCGCCACCGCCGCCGGCGGCTGAGATTCCGTGTGTTTGTGATGGTTTTAGCGTCGTAGACATTCATGGGTTGGGAGAGGAGGCTTGAACAACATGATCAACTTTTTTTTTTGGTTTACTTATTTATTTATTTTTAAGTTTGAACTTTGGAGATGCAAGTGGTTGATTTTTAATTCAAATTAAAAAAATAAAAAAGAAAGCTAATAATAATTTAATTTATAATTTTATATTCCACAAATTTTACAATTTAATTTATTATGTTTATTATATTTAATATTATAATTTTTCTACTAATTTAACATTAATTATTTACCTAATTTTATAAAACTCTACAAAAATTATTATAAAATTATAGTTAAATCTGTTAAAAATATTTATAAGTATTTTTTTAAAATTATATTTGTAATTAATTAAACAGCCAGTGTCTTTTTTATTTTGTTTATTTTAAAATTTATCAAGAAAATCAAGTGAAGTTTGAACGTTGTAGTGGTTTATTTATTTATTTTCTTTGAGTTGGGTCTGACATTAGTGTGTTATTCTAATCACGGATTATTAAAACCTTATGCTCATGCAAACCCACATGCTTATGTTTTGATTTCACAAAAAGAAAAAAAAAAATTTCTTTTTTTTTTTTTCTTTTTTCCATTCGTGAGTAACGGATTTTTGGGATATTTTTGAGATCAAAGTGGTGGTGACTTTGACAAAATCTCAAAAGAAGTGAGTTGAGAGATTGGATGGATTGGAGGAGTCCACTTTTACTTCCTTTCTCTTTTCTTTTTCCAATGTCTTTGTCTGGTCTTAGAAAATTTTTTTTTTTTTTCAAATTAGAAGTAGTTTTGTTAGTTTTTTTTTTTTTTTTTTTTTTGAACTTTGTTTAGTTCTTTATTTTGGGTATCAACTAAGGAATAATGTCGTTGATATCAATTGGACTAATTTTAGTATCTTATCCAAATAAAAAAAAAAGGACTAATTTTAGTAACTCTTTAACAAGACCATAACATGGTAGTCTATTGTTATATTTATTTTAAGTGCTTTGGTAGATGAAAAATCTTATGTCTTTTAAATAAGCTTTATTTTTAGATTATTTTTGAATTATACACGTCTAATGTTTTTTTTAACACAAAGTAGTGGTCAGACCTCTATGATAATTTCCCAAAATAACTACAGCTAATAAAACTATCAGATAGAGTGAGGATAAATGACTAAACCTTACGCAATTTATTATGTTCAATGTATTGCATATGCAAAGTAATTATTTTTCTTTATTCATATATGTAACATTGTATATTTTATTAGGAAAAATAATTATTTTATATAGAATTATCTTTATTTCAATTTTTTAATATTATAATTTAATTATTAATTATAATTATAGTTATAATTTAATAATGATTTTACACTTAAATTTATCAAAATTATAAAATTCAAATCTTCCACCTTAATTTCAAAAAAAAAAAGTAATTTATTGAATTTTGAGAGATTTATTTGTTAGTTTAAGTGACTTATTTGATTCTATATTTATAGTTTGTGTTTATATAGATCTCAATTAGACACATTAACGTTAAATGTGTTTATATTCTCTGTTTCTTTGTATATTCTTTTCTTCTTTAGTTTATGTATATTTAACTCATGTTTCTTACTTAACCTATCTATGGCTTGTTTGAAAGAGTCATTACATTTATATTGTATTTTAATATTTTCATCCAAATGTCAAAACATTATATTTAATTGTCAAAATATTTAAAATTTAAATTTAATATAATCACTATTTAACATTATATTATTTCTACTATTTTTATCAACTATATCACATATTCTTTTTCTCTCTTCTTTTTTTATCTATTTTTACTAATTATATCATATACTTAACATTTATATGCAAATCAACTACAAAATATCAAAAAATGCATTGTATTTAAATATAATATAAATACAAATATCTAAACACATATTCTATTTTAATGCAATACAAATAAAATGCTTAATTTTTTTTATTTATATTTAAATGGAGCCCTGTTTATACTGCTTCAAATTCTTCTCTTTTCCCGTCTGTGAATAGACATATTCATGTTAAATATCTTTATATTATATTTTTCCCATTTTTTTATTCTTTTCTTATTTTTTATTTATTGTTTGACTTATGTTTCCTAGTTAACCTTCTTTATCGGCAAAACATACCATACCCTTAATTACGTATTTATAAAAGTTAATCGTGTAAAATTTCTCAAACATAAGCGCAAATACTAAAATAGGACATCTATGTAAATCACCTAAATTGTTAACCTTTAAATTCCCATCCTTTATTCCAATATCACAAGAAATGGTGCTTCCAGTCTTACAGCATAAATAAACAAATAAAAAGAAAATGGATGCATTTGAGGATGAAATAATTAGAAACACTAAGACCCCGTTTGGGACTTAGTTTTGGAGATATCTAAAATTATTTTTTTCTAAAACTTCACCACTTTTCACTATTTATATATTTAAAACACTACAGTGAACTCTAAACTTTAAAAGTTCATAATTTTGTATATACAAGTTCAAATGAGATAATTTTTTTTAAATTATATAGAATTTCGAGAAAAATAAAACAATATCCATATTGATTTCTTTTCTAAAAAAATTTTTAAAATTTTTAATTTTTTCTCCCAAACACATTTTGTAAAACAACTTTTTTTCAACTCAAAAATAATATCTTCAAGCATCTCCCCCAAACTCCCCCTAAAATAATTTTTTTACTTCCCTTTTTACTTTTGCGTCCTCCAATTTGCCTTTTGATTAAGTTTTTCTCCGTTTGAACTGTGTCCTTAATTTGATTATGAAGTGAATGGACTAGGAACCATTTAACAGATGACTCAAACAACTGAAAATGTACCAACAACAACACTAAAAATGAATTAGTCTTGCCTTATAAAAATATGAATTATTCTAGATATCAATAATATGATAACTCTTACAATGAGGTACTATAATTCAGCATTATTATTATATACTAAATGGAAGCTGAAAAGTAGTATTTCTCCCTGTAGTGTACTTTCTATTTTACCCTTATAATGTGTTTATGTATTCTGGTTTAGGTTTTTTTTTTTTTTTTAAATTATCTTTCTCTCTTTGTTCTCTTCCTTACTTATATTACTAAAACATATTATATTTAATAAAATATACAAAATACTGAGATTAATTTAAATAATAATATAATTTTTAATTTCAACTTTAAAACAAAACTAACAGAATCATCAAGAAAACGAAAGCTAACTAAGTAAATTACTTACTTATAATTAAAAATAAATATTTCTACATTTTCAACAAAAAAATATAAATTTTTCCCAATTTAACAAAAAAAAATCCCTCTTTCGTTCTTTCAAAATTGACATATATTTGAATACATAATCCAAACAAAGTTAGCCTCTTACCTAAACACAATGACAACTTAACTTTAACAATAAGCATGTGCGATGACATATGACTTGTACAACATATAGGTTTAGTTTAATTTAATATTTTTTTAAATCAATAAAAATTATAATAACTTAAAACTTCGTTGGAAAGATTGATTTTTGAATTTAAATTTTTAATTAAAAAAATTAATAAAAATTATAATTAAATTAATCAATTTAAATATAATTTTTTTTATATTTTAAATTTAACTAATAAATCAAATAAAACTTAAATTAAACAAAATTAAACTGTGATTATAAATAATATAATATATATTTTTTGAACTAGAGGGATAATAATTCCCTACCAAACACAAATAGAAAAATGAATTCAATCCACTTGCAATATATGGTTGGTAAACGCAAAATAATTCATGGTCAATGGCTGCCAGACATCGGTACCACTTCCATAATAAAAATTAAAAAAAAAATGGAGATTTGGTATCATCAATCACCGTAATCTACCAGCCAAACCAACAAACACAAAACGACAACATATGCGGATATGCGCGTACATATACATATAAAACGACAACACTTCCCATTACCCAAACTTTAAATATATACGTAAAGATAATTCAAAAAACAAAAAGATCATAAAAAGCCATACAATAATGTAATTACAGGAAATCTCCGTTACTTATCTTCGTTATAAAACATAGGATTCGAATCTCTAATCTTAAATTAAAAAGACAACAAAATCACGACCGTTGATCTCAGTCGGTGTAATTAGCAACGGTGGCTTGGGCCTCGCAGGCCTTGGAGGAAGGAGTGGGCTCAACAGATGGGCTGGGCTCAACGGGCTTGACGAGCAGCTCCTGAGGCAAGTCCTTGATCCCCTTGAGGTAGAAGGTGTAGAAGAGCTTGAAGGGGAAGATGATCTGCTGCAGCTTGACCTGTCCGTACACCCCCTCGAAGATACCAGACCCACCAGTCACCGCGAGATACGTGTCCTCGTAGGTCAGGTACGGTCCCTGCACCGATATGTGACCGTAGTCTCCGAAGTAAAAGCTGTATATGGCTTCGTAACGGTCACCTTTCTTTTCCGGTTTGTTCTGGATCAGCACGCATATTCCCGCCGTTATCCCTATCCTTTTCTGCAGGTCTCCGGTATACACCTTCAATTATTACAAAAAGTTAGCACACGGTAGCACCAGAACGACGAGCACTTCATCAAAAGGTTGGGTTCGGTTATTGGGTCTCTAACGAAGATTTTTCTTATAATAATGTTAGAAAATTTTCGATTTTATCCTATTTTTAAGTATTAATTTACGTGATTATGAATTATTATATTTTAAAAATATTTTTAATTGGTGTGATAATAATAATAATAATAATAATAATAATAATAATAATAATAAATGATAATTCATATACACAAGGTACTTAAAACTTAAAATTGAATTAAAGTGCGAAGAATCATCTTGACAATATTAAGATATTATTGACTGAGATGGACAATATTTTCCCGAGAAAGTAAAGGCTTTAACTTTATAATAAAGTGGTCTACAAAAAGAAAAGAAAAGAAAAGAATTAGAAAGAGGGTTGATGAGAAAAATAAGAGCATTGTAGGACTCACTTTGTTACTAAAAGGGACAAGATCTCCAAGAGAATTGACTGATTTCTGGCTCAATCGGAGGTAGGCAGGGCTTCCACGATCACGCTCGTTGATCTCGTACACATACAGTTCTTGGACTTTCGCTGAAGGAAAAACCAAAAGAAGAAGATGAAGAGAGAGATGAAATTAATTGGGTAAATAAAAGTTTATTTTTTTTTTTAAAGAAAACAATAACTACTCCAAATTAACATGAAACAATGATTTACAGGCAGATCTGTCAGAGTCCGATGGAGGAGTAGAGGCCTGGCTTCTGCATGTGAAAGATCTTTGGGGTGCGATTTGAAGAGTGGGAAACGATGAGATCTTGAAATTATGATTAAGTTGGAGAGTTTTGAAGTGTGATCTTAGAGTGGTTGGGCTGTGAAGTTTTGTGGAGGAGCTGAAGGAAGTCATGGCTCGGATAGCAGAGGCCAAGGAAGCCATTGGTGGGTACTAGGTAAGAATTGTGTTAGAAGAAAATTAGTGTTTGGTGAGAGAGAAAGTTGAGGGGAAAGTAGTGGAATAGATACAAAGGAACTTTTGGGGGAAGTGGAGATGGGGGTGGAGTTTGTTTATAAAGAGGGACTGTAGCAGAAACGAAGAAGTCTAGACACAGTTTAAAATCACGCAGTGACTTTTTTATTTTTTATTTATTTTTATTGTTTAGGTGGGGATGTCGGAGGTCGGATGGACGGAGAGTCGTTTAAGGGAAATAAAAAAAAAAAACATGGGACACATGCAAAGCGTACGGTGGAAAGTACGCGGCTCTTCGTCGTCCTTTGAATTAAATGTTCGTGCAGGAAAAATTGGGAAAGTTCCAACTTGCGCTTTGGATTTTTTCGTTTAATTGCAAACGTTGGTCGGAGGTTTGGACAGTGGACGGAGATTCAAAAGTTTTTTTTTTTTTTTTTAATTCAACAATGTAAAGAGTTATTTTCATAAATATCTCTTCAACTAATCACTTGTTGATATTTTTTTTGTTCTAGACATCATTCAATTTCAAAATTTTATGTTGTTGGGTATAAGATTTTATGTTATCATGCAAAAAAACCTTAAAAAATAAATGGCAAAACATCACATAAATTTATGTTAGAACCACTTAAAAAAATCCAATACTTTAATTTTAAAATTAGGATAATAATTTTACCAATTAACATGTTTATCTTTAATAACTTGATTTAAATAAAATAAAGAAAATCCGATTTAAATAAGGTAGATTTTTAAAACCCATGATAGATTTAGAACGGAGACAGATCTGGGGTGTCCAACCCTATTATCTGTTTTATTTTGGTATAATATATTTTTTTAAATATATTTATATTTATAAATAATATATATTCTCTAAAAAAATGACATATATATATTTAAATCTATAAAAAAATTATCTATTTATATATGAAAACATACACGTATATATATATTATTTTTTATATAATTTTTTAAAAATTATTTACATGTTATGTATTTTTAAACGGGTTAATAAGGAAATTTTAAATCCACCTCAAAAAAACCCATTCCAAATCTGCTAATGTAAACGGGTATACGAGGTAAGGGACAGGGAGAATTTTTTCTCACAGGACAGGTTAGCAAGAAACTAACCTCATCTCAAATCTGTCCCATTGCCATCCCTAGTTGAAATTCTTACCTATCGACAATGGTATTTGGAGCTAGTGAAGAACCAACGAAGGGCTATGGGAAATGGGAGATTTCAAAGATGTTCTTTTTTTTTTTTAATGACTTTTAAATAAAGAACGGTGTCATATTCAATCTTATACGTAGTTCTTTCATCCATATTTTTACAAATCATTGACGCATGAACTATTTGCATAACAACATAAATGTTAGAAGCAGTACGATGTTTTAAATAAAAATTATGGGATGATATAAAATTGATTTATTTTTTAGGGATATTCAGAAAATAAACATATAATATAATTTACATTTTCAGATTTCACGAATTAAGAAATTCTTAATATATAATTCAATCAGAAACTTTTGAACCGAAAAAATCTTAATCTATTACAAATTTGAAATCTTTTCAGTTCAATTCAATTTGAAGAATTGAACCATGAACACCATTGTTATTAAGCTGTTCAAGGTTTTTTCCCCTAAAACTGTAGTGCACGTATGTTGATAAAGACAATTTTCATTTACTAGTGCATAGATTCTTGATAAATTATATATGTGGTCTGCCCCCCTTCTACCTGCGAGCGACGTGACTATCAAATGTGGAATTTGCTCACAAACATATCCAATGATCTCGGTTCGAGGAGACTCTACAAGGTTCCAAAATATCCGCCCATGTTCCTTTGAAAGCCGAGGGTGGGAGCTTTCTTTCTTATTGTGCCATGTTACCATGTTAGGTCAGCCAGAAAATGAAAGCTGGAGAGAGGAGTTTTTGTAACGAGCTTTATTTTTTTGATAATTTATATCGAATATGGGACTCGGTCTTTAAAGAGATGTATGACGTATTGGAATGGGAAAGGAAATAGACTTCATAAAAAAGTGAATAGAGAAGGAAGGGGCAATTTGGCTGACAGTGGAGATGTCAGTCGTAAAGAATATTGAATTTAGAATGGAAAGAGACTTCACGAAAGGAGAATAAACAAGGGTGGGACAGGGAAGGTAACTTTCACCTATAAATTCACGGGGACCCATCAGCGGGGAAAATCTGATTTTAGAGGATTAACGGACAAGAATAGATTTAAGGATTCCCAACTCTATTTCCCATTTAATTGTTATGTTTATTTATAATACACGATGTTTAATAACATATACAATTTTAAGTATTAAATTTTAACAATTTACAGTCTTTTTTAAAAATCTTACATATGTATCTATATGTTTTATATTAGGGAAAAACATCCATATACTCAACATGCAGTTGAAAAATAATAGGATGGCAATGTCGTGAAAGTCATTTCTTTGTCAGACATAATCGTTGGTGAAAATAATGAATTCTTTAACTAATCCTTCTAATTATGTGTTAGTTTATGAAATAAACCTTCTGCGCTATTTATTGGGCATATGCTCCATAATTTGATAGGAGAACTCTGGGAGGGTTTTTTATGTTTAAAAAAAAAAAAAACGGTGCTAAGGGAGCTGCAAAAGAAATGGAAGGTCGAGGCATAAGAACTGCTATCGTAAAAGAAGATTACATCTCTATCAGCATGTCTGGGTGTAATACAGGAATCACGATGGTCTTCTGTCCAACATACAACTTGGCAAGGGTGCACTCTCATGACGAGCTTAAGTGAACAGCAATATAGTGCAACGTTTTCTTCTTCATACAACTATGTTAGGATTTGAATTTAGAAGCTAAGACTATTTTCTTTTTTCCTAGAATTGCCAAATCTTAAAACTTAATAGATTATTTATTGGATTTTTCATAGGTTACAATCTAAATCGATATTGTTATCCGATACAACTTAAAAAACTAATAAGAAGAATATCAAAGACACTAACTTAAGTTTCAATTTTTGAGTATCAATTTATATATCATATAAATTGTTGTTCTTTTGTTAATAAATATTTAAACTATTATTATATCAATTAAAATATAATACATGATGAGTTAGTATTTAAAAAATTTAGATTAAGTTAATGCATCACTGATCAAAATAGTGAACAGTGATGATAGTCCGCAAAGAAGTTCCACCACATGGGGCAAGGCGCCCATACGGCGCACCAAGTTAAAACAAGATTTCCAGTCTCCGAGAACAGATTTGATGCTAAGCCCAAATCCTATGCCTGCATGAACACCACCCCTTCTCCCTTTTATGTTGCGGGTGCGCAGCAACGTATACCACTTTTCTGTAAATCTCTTTCCCATGCGGGAAAAGCCACTAAAGAAAAGCCCACAAAACTTTCTAGTCTATACCCAATTTTTTTTGTTTTTTGAAATTCCACTAAACATACAACATTTATTGTTGGGGTGGTACAATTTCATAGAGGAATATCATCTTCTAGTGTTTGTGCTGCAATAATAAAGTTTTAGTCCCTCCTACTGATTAAGCATAAATTACTCAAGCAATTATGTTTGAAGAGCAGAACATGAGTCGAAAGACCATAAAGAGCGGACACATTACACATCCTCGTATTCTCCAGCAACGATAGGTTTTCAGTGTCATCAGAATAAATTCTTGGCCTCTTGGGCTTAGTTGGTTGAAGCCTTGAACCTCCATGACAGGCCTTGATCACTGGGCTGGTCCCATTGGTGCCCTCCAGCTTCGAGTAAAACGTCTACAAAAGCTTGAAGTGCAACGCAAAAAAACTTGGTGCAGCTTCACCTGGCCAGGATCTTATTGAACTACTTTATGTTTTATTATGTTTATTTTAGCTTCTAAAGTTTAAAGTTTGAATCATTGAATCCAATTTACATAATCCGATGTTCACAAACTGAATTGGGACTCTCACGAATTGATAACGGATTAAAATTTTCTCAATTTGAAAGTCACGTATTCGGCTATAGATTACGTCCTCATCTGCTTAAACCAATTCGTGAACACCACTACCTAAACATTCTATAACCCTCATCTCAAAGGCTCCAGACTCACCAGTCAAAGCTTGAAATGTGTCCTCATAAACTTGCATCGACATGCGACTGATTACTCTGTCATTTGTTATCGATCACGAGCGTGCTAGCAATTTCTGTAAGTCTCCAGTGTAAATGTTCCATGCCCTGAAAGAATAATAGAACATTTTTGTTTACAACTTCGTTACACAAAATACATATTATATATATTTAAAGTGATTATTTTTTTTTGCTGGAATATATATTTATAGTGATTGAACTTGAAGAATTATTGCTGGGTCTAGATGAAGAAGCCCCTAGCCACAGTACTGAGTTTTCATTTCCTCACGTGGTTGTTGTTGACTATTTATATATAATGTATGCACACACATATATAGATATTTGCGGTTTATGGACGGTGGGTGGACTCTGCATGCAGTCAGAAATTACGCATGCTAATGAATGCTTCATCCTTGGAGATAGTCAAAGAAAGAATGTTAAGGGGAGGGGAAAAAGTAACCCAGACGAATTGCAGTCACAAGGGGAAAAAAGAAAAGAAAAAGAAAATTTTATATGTACATAAGCGAAAATTTTATTTATAAAAAAAAAAAAAAGGTGATCAAAAACTAAAAACATTAAAAACCCAAGACGAAAAGAAGGAAAAAAAAAAAATCAAAATGTCAAATGAACTCGCAATAACATGAAAAATTAAATTTCATCCCAAGTTCATAATTGTATCCAAATTTTATGAAAGAGGGAATATGCTAAAAATCTTTTAGCATACTTATTACAATTTATGACTGCATACTGCAAATTGTACATTTATATCTTATTAAATTCTTCTTATCTTTTGTCATCCTTAAAAAAGAAAAAAATGTAAATTGGTTACTGCATAAACGGTAAAGAATCTCCTGAGGCCATATGATACATATGAAAAGAGTTTTCTTTAGAAGGCCATAAGGATTTCGTCGCGGGCATGCGTGGAGAATATTTGGGCACTAGCCTCGCCCACTTTTTGGCAACACTCGCGCATTTTTGTCATGTTCTGCAGTTTGGGGACCCAAAAGCATTCACTCATTTAATTGCGCTAGTTTGTTCTGATATGTAGTTGTGCCGAACAATAAAAGAAAAAATACCCTCCATTGGTAACTTGGTGCAAAAATATGTCCAATTTGGAATTTTTTTTCCCAAATCAAGGAAAAAATTGTTCTTTTTAAAAAAAATTTCGATAGAAATCTATTCTTAAACCGTCATAATAGAAGTACCTTACAACATTTCTTAATAAATATGTACCTAAAATTCATCCATTTGCGCCAACATGTTGTTAATTTATCAAAAAGTGTGATTTTTTTAAACATATATAACTTGCAATGAATGGATTTGAACTTTTAAGCTTGACATTAGACAGACGTAGATTACCACTTTGCAAAATTTGCAACCACATCAATTATTCTTCTTATAAATTGGTTAATATTTTGGGCTGTTGGGGTGTTCTACAAGCCAGCCACAAGTCAGAGGTTTTAGTACTATTACCTTTCCTTTGAAGGTCCAGATTGATATGAAGAATTTAGAATCATCAATGCCCCTCTTCTCTCTCTCTCTCTCTCTCTCTCTCTCTCTCTCTCTCTCTTTCTTCCCATGGAAAAAACTAGCAAGACATATCAATGATATTGTACTAAAATGTGTCCCCGGATGTAAAGTTACGCATAGTATCGCCACCAGAGGTAACTTACAAATAGTAAACTACATTTTCTTTGCTCAAGTGTGCATGAGTGGGGACCCGGGGATCATATATGTATGTATGTATGTATACGTGTGTGTGTGTGTGTATATATATATATATATATGAGTACCGCAAAGGGAAATCAGACTTATAGTAGCAGAGCCATTCAATTATTGGCCAAGCCAAGCCAGCTAAGTTGGGAATTGAGTATGTGTGTTCATAAAATCAGGTTATCTTATTTTCCCAACTGTATCATTGAATGTCAATAATTCGAGTAGTCAAATCCCGAATTCAAGAAGCACACACTGATGGGGGAAAAAAACAGTAAAATCGGGAGGTGAAATTTTTCCGGTGAGAAAAAAACAACTTCCAATTATATTTCATGTATCATGTTGTTACTGTGCTCAGCTAGCAGAAAAAGGGTAAAGTAAATTCCAAATAATAAATGTGGAGCATAAAGTCTAACGATTAATTAACTAGCAAACAGAATGATTTGGTAGAATTTTCGGTGGTTTTTTTTCCCTTGAATCTTTTAACGTTTATTTAACAATATGTTTGATAAATGTATTATATTTATATTATATTTAAACGTAATGTATTGAATATATTTTATAATTAAATAAAAAAATATTTATTTTGTATTTGAATATAATATATGTTTAGATGAAAAATATTTAAATTATCTTTTAGAATTAAAAAATTAATATAATTAATAAAAATAAATAAAAAAAAATAAGATATAAATAAATTTTAAAAAATTTATTTTTAAAATATTTAAAAATAATAAATATATTTAAAATACTGTAAAAAAATATTATATTTAAATATAAAATTTTTATATTTAAATAAAAATTATATTACGTTTAAACATGATACAAACGCGATAAAAAAAATAAACTGTCCGTAGATTTCTGGTTTGAAAAAAGGCAAAAGCCTTTAAGGCTTCTTTTTCCAACACGGTCTTTTAAATATCAGCCATGCATTTTACACGTGAATAAAAGTAAAAGCCCATTTCTAAAAATAAAAAACAAAAATAAAATTAAAAACTAAAGGAGTGTTTGGAAAGAAGGCTGAAGACATTATTTTTGAGTTGAAAAAAAATTATTTTGAAAAATATGTTTGGGAAAAAAAACTATTTGGAATGAAAAAATAAAAAATTTTAAAATTTTTTTTAAAAAAAAATCAATATAGATATTGTTTCGTTCCTCTCGAAATTCTATATAATTTAAAAAAAAATATCTCATTTATACTTGTATACACAAAGTTATAAACTTTTAAAATTTGGAGTTTACTGTAGCGTTTTAGAGATATAAATAATAAAAAGTGGTGAAGTTTTGAAAAAAAATTGGTTTTGGATATCTGGAGATCACAATCCAAACACCCCCTAATGATATAGAAAAAGTTCTTCCATCGCAATTATGCAACGGTGCATTGTTTATTATTTTGGTGTAAGGCATTTTTTGATAAACATATTAAATTTGTATTACATTTGAATGTAATATATTAAATATAATTTATATTTAAAGAAAAAATATTTATATTATATTTAAATATAATATAAAGTATTTGAATTATATTTAAATAATAAATATATAATGTTATAAGAAAAAAAAAAGAGAAAAAAAAAGAGAGAAATAGAGTATGTAATGTGATTAATAAAAATATAAAATGATGAATAATAATTGTATTGAATTTAAAATGTAATGTGATTAATATTTGAATGAAAATTATATTACATTTAAATACAATACAAATGTAATACTAGAAGTAAATGATATCAAACACTTTTAGGAAATGGACCTCATACTTATACATAAAAGTTTTAAAGTTTGAATTCTCCATATTTAAATTAAGATTTAAAAAATGTATTGGTGCAAACTTGTTTTGCTGATTAATCTGCATTATACGTGAAATGAGATTACTTTGGAATTTATTATTCTTTCACATACAATGATGCGTGGTTTCAGCATTGAACACATTCATTTCCCTTCTCTTTTGTTGGTTGCTTTTCTTGGCTACGAATCATTTTCACCTTCTTCAACCGGAGAACCAACTTACTATAAAATGTGGCTGAACCAACAAGGTCCACACTCCAAACAAATTTTATTTATTTATTTTCGGTAGGGAAAAAAAAAAAGGAAGACAAATTTGGTTATAGTTTGGCCACTAAGAAAGGTAGAAATTGAAAGAAAGGGATTTTACAAGTACGAAAAGCAAGAAAGAAAGGCTCAATTCGTAAACATACCAAAGCGGCGAGGCAAGCAGAGGAGACACTGTCCCTAACGAGAAGGCCCTGTGGCATGGCTTAACCACCGAAGCTATTTGGCACGCATTACGTAGAAAAGAGGCAAATAGGGCAGGGCAGAGCTAGAGAGAGAAACGGCACCCAAAGACAAATTAGCCCCCACCAACAGATCCGAGAAATGCGTTGATGCGTCTTATATACAAAGAGCTGTCCCCATACGCCTCACCGCCCTACTTGTTACACTCCCACTCCCTAGCGCTTGCAAAACACTCTCTTTTCATAATTTCTGACTATGCACGACGTCTTGCATTGTTGTATCTCATAAAATTATCTCATAAGATTCGGCTTTATACTTTATAAATCGTCTTATTTAAATCTTATTATATCATATGATGAGGACATTTCACGTAAAATCTCTCTCTCTCTCTCTTTTTTAACACCGAAGTTTGTCAATAATTGGAAATAGTTTAAAAAAAAAAGGGAGAATAAGAATGTGGTTTCTTGATTTCATGACTAGACTAGGGCTAGAAAAAGAGGAGAGTGTAGTGTAGTAGAAATGGAAAAGGAGGAGTAAAGGCCTTAATTCCATTGTTTGTAAGTTTGTAACCTTCCAAGCGCAAAAGAAGTCCGTATATGGTTTTTCCTAATTAACATGCAGATATAGCTCTAATTTTTATACCCTATTTTGAAGGGGAAAAGGCACGTCCCACATAGGGTCATAGGCACTGTTTTTTTTTTTTTTTTTAACCCCAATACATAACACCCTCCTCAGTTTTTCACTTGGCATCTTCCCACGTCTACATGCAGTAAGTCTAATAGACTAACATAGAAAGGGTGAGAGAGAGAGAGAGAGAGAGATCTCCTCCAAGGTCCAGTCTTTTCCACCCCATTTTCTGACTAACTCTGTCACCAGCAACCCCACCACTCCATCTCTCTGATTTCTGAACTCCCCCCTCTCTCTCTCTCTCACTACTCAGTTCACACTGATATCTTCTTCCCTCTCAGCGCCTTTCTCTCTCATTTCCGAAACAAAACCCAATGATAAATCCCATCCTTAGCCAGCCCCATCATTTAATGCCTTGCTTAAAAAAAAAAAAAAAAAACCCCCCACATGTTATTCACTTCACAGTTCACCCCTATATTTCAATTCCATCCGTTTCCTTTTTTTCTCTTTCCATTCCATTTTTCATGTCCACCAAAAAGATGCGCCTGTCTCCCACGCGGCTTACGGCGCGTCGACCGTAACTCCTCCTTATAAAACATCTAAGCACACGACCAGACCATGCTTTTTCACCAAATCTCCATCCGTAGAAGCCTCTCGTCGAACACCTTCGACACGGGGAAAAAGGCAGAGGGTAGCGTTTTTTGTGAAGGGGTAAGACGAAAAATGGTGATGGTAGTGAGATGAAAGAGCGTCAGCGTTGGCAGCCCGAAGAAGACGCCCTCCTCCGAGCCTACGTGAAGCAATATGGCCCCAGGGACTGGAACCTCATCGCCCAGCGCATGGGGAAGCCCCTCCACCGGGACCCCAAATCCTGCCTCGAGCGATGGAAGAACTACCTGAAGCCGGGCCTCAAGAAGGGTTCTCTTACCCCGGAGGAGCAGTCGCTCGTCATCTCCCTCCAGGCCAAGTACGGCAACAAGTGGAAGAAGATCGCCTCCGAGGTTCCCGGCCGCACTGCCAAGCGCCTCGGCAAGTGGTGGGAGGTCTTCAAGGAGAAGCAGCTCAAGCAGCTCAACCTCCAGAACAAACCCCTCCCTCCTCCCTCCGACCGCAACATCCCCGCCTCCGTCGTCGCTGCCGCAGCAGCCGCTGGAGGAACCTCCTCCCCAGCAGAGAAGGCCGTCCAGGGTCCCTACGACCACATCCTCGAGACCTTCGCCGAGAAGTACGTCCACGCTCTCCAGCCCAACCTCAACTCCGCCGTCTTCCCCATGCCCGAGCCGGACCCGGTTCTCTCCCTCGGCTCCGTCAATTCCGCCCCGCCGCCTCCCCCCCACGTGCTTCCCCCGTGGATGAACGTAAACGTCAGCTCAACGACGTCGTCGACTCTCTCGTCCTGCACGACGTCGTCCAGCGCGACGCCGTCTCCTTCCGTGAGCCTGTCGCTGTCGCCGTCGGAGCCATCGGCGGTGGCGCCGGAGCCGGAGCTGAGCCGGGTGGTGCCGGTTCAGCAGATGGCGAGCCTGTTCCAGTACGCGAAGGAGGTGGAGGAAGGGAGGCAGAGCTGGGTGCAGCACAAGAAGGAGGCGACGTGGCGGCTGAGCCGGCTGGAGCAGCAGCTGGAGTCGGAGAAGTCGAGGAAGAGGAGGGAGAAGATGGAGGAGATAGAGGCCAAGATTCGGTGCTTGAGAGAAGAGGAAATGGCGTCCCTCAGCAGGATTGAGGGAGAATACAGAGAACAGCTCTCTGCTCTGCAAAGAGACGCCGACGCCAAGGAGGCCAGGCTCGTCGAAGCTTGGTGTGCTAATCATGCCAAGCTGGTCAGTCTCGTTCACCAGATTGGCTCCCACTCCCACCATTGTTGGGCTACTAATCCCACTATTAATGGTTTCACTACTATTAATATTGCCAATCCAAACTTGTGAATTTTTCTTTCTTTGTCAAATAGAAACCGCTAATGGGCTGATCAAGTTAGTAATTTAATGGTTTAAATCTTTGTAATGGCAAATGAAACTTTGGAGACTACTATTATTATTACTACACGATTTTTGTGCACTTTTTTTGGTTTTCTTTTTTTATTTTTATAAGAGAAGAAAAAGTATCGATGGTGTTCCGTCCCTTCTCGGTAATCATTGGATGATATTATGTTGTGGATTTCTTGTCTTTATATTACTTGCTTTTGGATTATGAGTTATATTACTTTCTTTTATATAAATTTAATTTTATACCTTAAAATTCATTTTTGAAACTCATGATCCACACATTTTGCATGTCTTTGGTTCTCTTTTATTTGGATGTAGGAATGAGAGATATGATGATTGAGTAGAGGTGTTTGTTCGGGCAAAAAGGTTTTGGTGTCGGGAAGGGGGAATTTTTAATGTGGTTTGGTTCTCTGTATTGAATCCAAAAATTTCAAGTTAATTAATAAAAATTATAATTAATTTTTTAGTTTAAAAATTTTATCTTCAAGGGTGGAATTTTCTTTTGGGGCTGGGTACGTCTAATCTGTTTCTACATTCTTGTTAGCAAAAAAAAAAGAGCAGCGTTGGATTTGGGCATATGAATGGGGGGGATTATCCTGTTATCGTCATCCTCAACTTAGCTGCATTAATTGCAGGTCTTTTTATTTATTTTTTTTAATTTTTTTAATACACCCTTTTTGATGCATGGGGCGCTCCTATACGTCATATATAAGAGAGTTTGGCTCTGATAAAACCTGCTTTTACAATTCGCTTGCACACATATACATGGCTGTTTTGATCCAACTGCGTGTTATGTTCTGAGATAGGTTTGAAAGAATCCTTTAGTTTTAGTATTCTTAAACATGTTGCCAGTGATTAGAAGCCATCTAGATACCAGTGCTTTTTTTTTTTTTTTTTCAAGCCAAAATGATACGGATAAACAGATGGATAACAGCTTTGCAATTTAAACATTTCCTTCCTTTTTTTTTTATCCAACTCATCTCCTTTCTTATTATTAGCACCCTATTATAAGGTTTTATAAAGTCGTTGGTTATAGCTTGCAATAATTATTCGTGCAACTTCATCACAAAAACATAAAATAAAGACTATACAAATAGATGATTTTGACAAGTTGCAGCGATTTTGAAAATTAATGATTCAAGTAAGGCTCCTTCCAAAACTAGAATCATTATATCAACTCTACAGACACTAATTTATGTACATCGTGCGGTTGAGATTAATAACCAGTGTAGTGATAGAATCTCATTACAACAAAAAATAAGATTAGTAGTTCTTTGCAGTCTGAGTGAGAAAATGGTGAAATTAATGATTAAGTCCAAGAGGCAAGCCAAGGTGGCCTGTAGTACATTGTCCGGTGGGAGATGGGGTGGCCCAAAAAATTAAAAAAGAAAAAAAAAAAAGGTGAGTGAAGTGGACAAATCACAAATTCACAAAAGTACTGGACCCTCTTTCTGTGTTAGGGTGTCTGAGATGCTACAGAGGCTATGCTCCTACGATAATATAAAAGCTAGTGGGTAGGCCACCTCCTACGTGACAAAGACCAGTCGGGGGATTTTCCCACTCTTGATGTTTTCTCTTTTACTGGAATTCCCACTTTGGTGTTTGCTAAAAGCTGTTGGTGTTTGTCTGTTTGAATCTCTGTTCTTAATTTGTCCAAAACACTCCTGACATACAAAAAATGGGCCTGACTGATACTAGGCGTGGGATTCAATGGCCCAAGCTTGACATGTCCGAGCCCGAACATTCGTGTTGCATGAGCCCTGTCACCATTTTTTCTAAGCTTAAATGATACATTCGCGGAAGAAGGTGGTAAATAAGTAAAAGTCAACCTTAACAAAAATAAATAGTATAAAAAGTTTAGATTAGTAGTAAATGATCTCTTTTTTAAAAAATAATGATTTATCATCATTTAAAATTTTAAAAATACTTATTATATGTAAATTTTGATAAATCTCTTTTTAATTTAGTAAATCAAATGATTTACTAATTTTTATAAATTTTGATAAGTTTATCTGATAAATCATTTTCTTACTTGATAAGTAATTTATTTATCGATTTTAATAAATCATTTACTATTTTCGATAAAAAATTTTATTAACTATATAAATATATAACTACAGATTTCATAAATCATTAATTTATTAGTATAATTAAGTAAAAATTCTTAATTTACTGATATAAATTATTAATTTCGTAAATCATTGTTTATTAATTGATTGATATATTATATAAATCATTAATTTACTGATTTTTTTACTGATTTTACAAAATAGTCCAAAAATAGCATGAATCCTAACTTTAGCCCCCCAAAATTGATCAAAACCACACCAAATCCAACAAAAAAATCCACTGCCACACCTTATCATCGTTGTCGTTCTCAGAAGCATTGTCATCACCATCCATATTCTTGAAGATCACCAGCCGCGTTAGGATTCATTTGATGAGAAGCTCCTGAGATTTGGAGTTCACTGGCTTGTCGCGACTGCAACTTGCGACTAGAGAAGATGGTTGTAACGATCGGAACTTCTAAAAAACTCTAGTGATTCATAGAATCTCAGGAGCCATCGAATCGTTAGCGCTATCTTCGTCACATCCCGGAGATATCACTTGCTCATCAGAGATCATCATGTAAGATCGTTTGCGATCTCTATAATTTGTGAATGGAATCGTAATTTGGTCGAAATCGTGGCTCTCTGCTCGGGATATCTTCCTTCCATTCACCAAAATTCGATCTAAACTCAAATTTCTTAGCTTTTCTAGGGAGATCTAATTGGATCCGTACGAATCTAGTGAAAAGTCACGGCAATCTCTTTGCCAGACTAAACCAACACCACAAGATCTGAGTTCAACTTGCAAAGCAAAAACAAAAAACAATGATTTTAGATTTTGATAATTTCGAAGTCTTTGACAATCACTAGCATGATCAAGCTCAAATCTAGCCATCGGACTCTGGATTGAGCTTAAATCTCACGAAGATCCAAATCATGATTTTGTGATTTTCCCATTAGAATGATTTACAGATTCGACCATCGTGATATTGGGATTTTATGACCACTAATTTATTTAAAATTATGATGGAGAATGAGGAAAGCAACAATCATCACTAGAGACAACGGTCAGAATGGCAAAATAAGGGGGCGAAGGGAGGAGAGAGAAGGGAAAAAGAAGGAAGAGAGATAAATAAGTGGATTTTTAGGAGGATAAAAAAAATATAGATCAAAAATATATTTTAGAGATAAAATAAAAATATTATTTGTATTAAAATTAGATTATATTATAAATTTTTAAAAATTTTAAATTATACTATTTATTTTTAAAAGCATAAAAAAAAATTGATCTATTTGCAATAATTTTCCAAAATTCATAAGCAATTTTCTCGTGTTGTAGAGTTTTAACATCATCCTCAAGTTTAAAGGCATGTTTGGTTAATGTTTTGGAGACATTCAAAACCAATTTTTTTTCAAAATTTCACCACTTTTTACTATTTACATCTTCAAAACGTTATAATAAATTTCAAATTTTAAAAGTTCATAACTTTCTATATACAAGTCCAAATGAGATAATTTTTTTTAAATTGCATAGAATTTCAAGAGGAACGAAATAATATCCATTGATATTTTTTTCTAAACAAATTTTTAAAATTTTTTATTTTTTCATCCCAAATAATTTTTTCTTTCAAATATAATTTTTAAAATAATTTTTTTCTAACTCAAAAATAATATCTCCAAACATCTCTCCTAAACACCTCCTAAGTTTTCAATTAAAAAAATGAAAAAAGAAAAAGAGGGGAGGTTATTTAAAAAATTTATGGAGATAGGTGTAGAAAGGACAGTCTAGATCCCATGTATATCAGGCCTATTTGGTCCATCACAATGCACTGTGCATGTTTGATGATTAGGCCAGCAGGGCATTGATTATAATTATACTGTTTGAGATCCTAAGCAAAATCACGTAATACCATGGGCTAGTTTGGCATATACTGCCGAAAATTTTTATTATAGATTTGTTGTGAATCTAAGGGGTAATTTGGAGAAATATTCAATTTTAATTTTATTCAATACAATATAATTTTATATCAAATATAAATTTTATAATAGTATTATGAAAATAATTACTATTTAAAATATTTTTAAAACAATCACATCAACTTTTTAATTCCACTATTTATCTCTACTTTTACCAATTACATCAACTTTTCAATTCTAAAATACTTTTCATCCAAACACACATTTCATTCAAATACAAAACAAATACTTTTCAACCAAATACAACATTCAAAAAACAAATTTCATTCAAATACAATCAAAATGTAATGCGTTTACCAAACGCCCCCTAAATTATTATATCTAAGGGGGCATTTGGAGAAGTTTTCAATTTTAATTTTACTCAAATACAATACAATTTTACACCAAACACAAATTTTGTAACAGTGCTACGAAAACAATTACTATTCAAAACATTTTTAAAACAATCACATCAACTTTTCAATTCCACTATTTATCTCTACTTTTACCAATCACATCAACTTTTCAATTCTAAAATATTTTTCATCCAAACACACATTTCATTCAAATACAAAACAAATACTTTTCAACTAAATACAATATTCAAAAAACAAATTTCATTCAAATACAATCAAAATGCAATGCGTTTACCAAACGCCCCCTAAAAATAGTTAAGTATTTGTGGAGTGTTTGGGGTACATATTTAAATTATATTATATTTAATTTTTTTTAAATATAAAAATATTTCATTTAAATATTAATCATATTATATTTTAAATTCAATACAATTAGTATTCATTATTTTACTTTTTTTATTATTTTTATTAATTACATCATATATTCTCTTTCTCTTTCTTTTTTTTCTCTCTACTTTTACCCATCACATCACATATTTATTATTAAAATACAATTCAAATACTTTTCACCCAAACACACATTGCATTCAAATACAATGCTAATATTTTTTTTCTAAATACAAATTATATTCAATGCATTACGTCGCAATGCAAATACAATACATTCACCAAACGGACCATTAGTAAATCGTTTTTAAAATTGGTATAAATACTAAAAGTATAATTTAGATATTTAATAAATTATAAATAAAATTATTATACATATATATAATAATTAAAAAAGATATATTATATTTTTCTTTAATACATAGATGTATAATGTGATATTGTAATAATAATATTTTTTATATAAATTAAGAATAATTACTATAATAATAAAATTTTCTAGAAATTATTGACTATAATCTTGCTTTTAAAAATTTACTGTCATTTTTAAGCACATATAAAATTAAAATAGTAAAAATATTATGTAAATAAAATAATAGTAGAATATGATTTTTTTTATTTGTTCTGGAGATAAATAAAGTGTGTAAACTGAAATTATTATTTTTTATTAATAATATTTTAATAAATTTGTATAATAACAGTAAAAGCTGCTGTATATAAGTAACTCTAATATGTTTATTAAATTCTGCTGTATTACGGTAGTTTTTAGAATTACCGAACAAAAACAATATTTACGAAACACTCATAACCTACTATATATTCTTTAATAATCTAAAAATAACCTTAAAAGCAATATCAAATGAAGCCCATCTATAGTAAGGGCATGCTTGTAGACTCTACAAGCCAATGTTTATTATCTATTCAAATTTTATATCTTTTGTTAAAGTCAAATATAAACTTACTAATAGATTATCCTTGTAATCACACAATATGTATCTAATGTTAGCACAAAACAATTATTTGTTTCTATATTTAATTGTTAACAATTTTTAATTTCTGTGGCATAGTTGGTAACTAATTAGACTTCTTTCTAACCAACCACCTTAGCTTTTTTATAGTTTCGTACTTTGGTGGATGGGGTCATAAAAATATTGTTCCACCATATTTGAAGAAAATTTTTTCCTTTCTTTGGCGCAGAATTTGGAGAAAATGGTTTGGGCTGTTCTAATAAAACACCCTGATACTATGCGACTTATTCCACGATTGTCTTCTGAACTTGAAAACTCAATTCGGTAATCTTCACTTCTACACGTCTGCAGGAATAATGCCTCTTACAATGCCTTCCATTCATTTATTTGTTTTGGACAAAATTGCTCTTACATTTAATAAAAACCAAAATCTAAGGGACTTTTCCAATCCTTTCACTCAATTTTCAAAGGACCAGTCTTACAGAACATATAACTTGTTGAAATTGATGTGTAACAAGCAACGTACTAAAGGTGCAACTAGTATGGGATATATAAAAGAATTTCTTTTTTCTTATCATTACACATGTTTAAAATAATTGTTCAGTTAGTAAAATGTAAATGTCATGTTATACCTCAACCTTTATATGTTACATATGAACAGTCATAGTACCTCAACTTTTATAATATGATGCACAAGGATCATGTAATTTGAAGGCCAAAACAACATCATCCATTCCAAGCATGCATCATGGTTCGCCATGGTGGATGTCTATGATTAGATAGAGAAAAAGAGAGTGAATACTTTTCTTTTTAAATTAAAAAAATCTATCTATATAATTTTGCTTTTGATTTTCATTAAGGATCGTTTGAGTTTTTCGAACGGTTCTTACTAATTAGGATACAACATATTAGATTTTTTTTCAATTTGGCATCACGACAGCAAATCTCTCAATATATATATATATATATTATAAATATTATACGCACGTAATGTGTGATAGTAGAGATATTTTGGCAGATATTTTAATGTGAAAAATTCATTTTAAAATTCGGACAGATAAATTAAATTTATACCGAATAGTTCATAAGGTATTCGCAAAGACTATCCAAAAAACAATTTTAGTTGAAAGTATGAAAAATTGGTAAATCTTTATCAACATCTAACAATTCAAAATTATAACCTAACAAAAACGTAATTTTCATACTCTACAATTTCTCTTTATAAACATCTTTCCAAAAAGAATATCTTCTTTGAATTTTGCCCATAACTATTTTAGGTTTTGGTGATCCCGGAAGTGGCTGGCGTTGCTTGCAAGAAATATTGGGCATGAAATTGGGCCCATTTAGAGTTGCACAATATGTCAGGGAGAAAGAGGAAAATAGATCAAATTGAAATTTGAATAAAAGTAAATAACATAATAGTTTATAATAGATAATAAATAGTATATTGTTAGTAAATTAACATTTACGTCATTGTAAAAAACTAAAAATACCCTTCATAGTCCATACAATCTCTTCCTCTCTCTCTTACATCTCTTCCCTCTCTTTCTTTTTCACTTTTTTACCAGAAGCCACCATTGTCGTTGGATTTCCCACGATGGTGGTCTGGTTCTAGTACTGCTTCCACCCCGCATGGAGAAGATCCACCAAGATCTGGCGTTCGATCACACACCATTAGTAATGATGGAGCATCTTAGATCTGGTTGTCCACGTGGCTAAAGTCTTGGTGGATATCGCAAGGTTCCGATAGTAGAGGATCTCCAACGAGGCTCTCTTTTCACTACCACGGTGATTGGATCTGGAAAGGATGAGGTTGACCTCAAAAATCTGTAAGTCTCTCTCTTTGCAACCTCATTTCTCCGTCTTCATCTCAGACTTACGATGGTGGTGATCGACAAAACTCTGAGTATCGATGGTGGTTTAGTTCTCGAGTGATCAGCCAAATCCACCAATCACTAATCGTGCAATTTGGCTCTTTCTTGTTCTTCGAATAGCCATGATCCTGGCGCTTCAAAAATCCTATCTCAAGGACGATGAAGCTGTGGTAGTGTGTCTTTTCTTTGACGATGGCAAAGCTGCTTGCAATGGGTCTGACTCGAGACGATAAATAGCGATGACAACAGTGACGACAGCTCACTCAAACAATGGTGACGTGAAGGTAATGGTGAGTGTAAATATAATATAAATTGAGTGTAAATTTGGTATTTTCGCTGTAAATTTTGATATTTGATTTTTGTATAGATCTTTATTGTAGAGTTAATTTAGTGTAAATTTTGCATTTGCAATATAAATTTTGATCTAGTTTTTGTATGGACTTTTATCACATATATATTGAGTGTAAATTTTACATTTACTATATGAATTTTGATCTCTGGTTTTTGTATAAAATTTTATCACATTGTAAATTAAATTTTATATTTACATTTTAAATTTTGACTAACTAAAAAAAAGATAAAAAATAAATTATACATGTTTTTAAACTAAATTATAGTATTAATTTTTAATTGTTTAAATTTATACTATTTATTTCCAAATCATAAATTAACTAGTCTATATAGCGTAATTTCTCCGGTAAGAGTGTCTCCAAGCAAGGCTGACAAGGCTAAAGAGTAAGTGGCCCAACCCTCCTTTTGCCCTAGCAAACCGCTCCACCCCGCTCAAAAAAATATAAAAATTCAAAGCTACACTCCTTTTTCACATTTAATTTTTTTTTTTCCTTTTCAGTGTGTAGAATGTCATTACATATTTGCTAGGAAGTTTTTAAGGACTATAGGAGAAAGGGTTGACCTATTTAGTAGTGGTTGGGAACGTCCACCTTATAGAGATTCTAGGCCCATCAATAAAACCTTTACCTCTCATTGTCAATAATTTCCCAAGAAAAAGTCAAGTGTTTTCCTTTGTTTTTGGTGGGTAAAAAAAGAGTGTGATCGAGCCCTCCATTCATTTTGTCTTTAGTAGAAATCCAAGAACTTACTATAGGACTTGATCTAATTATACTTAAATGATGGGTTCAATTTCATTCCCATCCCCACAAGCTGAAAGTTTAACAGTTTATTAACCGACTAGGACATTAAAATGAGACCTTGCAGTGTGAACTTTTAACCTATCTTTGGGAGCAGAAAGAAGAAACACAACTTAACCATTGTACTAATCCATTCTCGTAACTTTTTAAAGAGAGGTGAGGTTTTCATACATAGAATGTTGCCCAAAATCCTTTTTATTTACACCATCAGAAAACAAACTAATTACGAGGGACAGATCATTAAATTCTTTTGAGAACCACAATTTCTTGTGGGAATTTGGATACTGATTTTGTATATTTTATTCTTCGATTCTTATAGTACATTCAAGTACAGCTTCGCTTACTCCTAAAAACGCGCATTATGAAGGTAGATGGGGAACGATAAGGAAGAGAAAGATTAACTCACTTATGATCACTACATGCAGCGAACCGATACAAGGCACGCACGCCATCTTAAACTCTCCTTATTAATTAGTTAATTAAGACACAAGCACAAATCCTAATTGAGATTTTAGGAGTATAAAATCAACTCAGGACGCAGCTTCATACAGTGAACCGTACAACTTGAAGATATCACACGGATATACACAATCTTTGATTAATTCAAGACAAAGATATGATCATCTCATACCATCCAAGTCCTAAGCGACAAGATTCTCTTTCAATTATTTTGATCTTTTATATCGTCTATAAATAAATTTATATATATATATATATGGAGACACGCTCACAAGCACGTATGTTATATATATGTATACGTCTGTCAATGTTAAATTAAAAAAAAAAAATGGAAAAGAAAACATTTAAAGACAAGAGGCTCCCAAAACAAGAACACCATACAAAAATATTGGTTATTTGTTTAGTCTGAGAAAGGCAGCGACCATGTCTCTCACGAGGTTTTCACGCAGGCATGTCTTCTTGGAGCTGAGAAAAACTACGTCATGTCATGTGATTTATAACAAATACACTTATATATGTATCTAGATACATAGAGGAGAACCAAACTTTATTATAAAGAAAGTAAAACTGAAAGTACAAAAAATATTATCGTTTTTGAGCCTTGATAAATAACAATTTTTAATGGTTTTTCCTGTCTCCCTTTAGTCAAGCCATGGCTCTGTGGATGGGTTCTTTGGTTGTTAATTATGCTGTAACTTCTGGTCCCTACTAAAATTTTCTTTGGCTCTTTCCTTGGGTCATTATATGGAATAAAAAAGGAGTGCGAGAGGAAACCCACACCGAAAATTCGTGTCCCTGTAAGGTCGGATGGGCCAAACCCCATGATTAGAAAAGACTTGGATATTTCTAACAAGGTCTTTAACTTTTGTGTGTTATGACTCTTATTGTGTAGGAGTAGGAGTTTCCGAACTTGTGGTAGCCAAATAGTAAAAAAGACCATAAGGTTTTCGGATTAAATTCATGGATGAACAAGTTTAGGGATGACGATATAGCAAATTGTGAGTCAAGATGTGACTACTACTTGCGCTTGAAAATAGCACTAATTAATTCAATTATTTTGAATTTATTCGCAATGCAAATGGTGACCGAAGTTATGGACAAGTGAAAATTCAGGAATCATGCTGGTACGAATAAATATCGTGATTCGAGATGTTTCTACTCGCGCTTGAATATATCATGTTCGACTTTTTGAATCAATTCACTTGCGAAATGCATTACTTAAGAAAATCAAGTAGATTTCCGAGAATTTACAAGCAACATGTTTAGGTAACAAATTTCAGCAGATTTTATCCAAGGAGAGGACTTTTCAGCTCCCTTGTGATGAAATGTTAAAAATCTATTCAAGTCTTGTTGAGTTGACCTTTTTTTTTTTTTAACATGATGCTCTAATCAAGCGATTTGCGAGGAGCACGAGACAAAACATGTGGGATTATGCTTCGTCTTAGGCTAAACATTGAAGTAATTAGTTTCAAATTTTGTTGGTTTATTGAAAAAGTCATCCAGATTCTATTGCAAATTAAGCCTAGAGTTCTGAGCTTCATACATTATAGTAATGTCCCGAACAACTGTACTGTCCACTCTTGCTAGTTTGTTTATTCTACCATTTCCCATTAGGTATTTCTGAACATCCAATAAGAATGGGTCTATACACACCTCTACTCAGTTAACTATCACATTAAAAAGTGCCAAGGGCAAGGATCGACAATGTTATATTTTTTGCTTTTGTATTGCCCGTAAAGACATACAATAGTATTATCCATTTTGTGTAGTGCAAGAAAAAAGCTCAAAATCCCATATCAAGGGGTTGGCCAATCTTTTTTATTTTAACCAAAAATTGGTGTCAAGAAAAATAATCCAAAATCTCTGACGCATTCCGCGTTCAATATTTTGCCTCATTCAAATTGGCAATTTGTATTGCTTATCTTTGAATTAAACTGCAATAAATAATTACTGCATATGTACATAGATATTTAAAATTTAGATATCATCGTACAATTCCACAAATAACAGTGAAGCAGAGTTTCAGAGGCTCCAACAAGTCATCATTGGGAAAATATAGATGCATGAATGTACCTCCAAAGACATTACAATCGGGTCATGGCACATACCAATTTCCCAGTTGCCCCAAATGTGCCTGCAAAACTAGTTTTTCTATGCCTTCCCCATTCCCATTTCTTCATTAGTAATGGCCGACAATGGCCTTGGCAGTTGATGCCCAAATAAATGCTGTTGGAATTTAAAGGATGACGTAGCATATACCTAGAGAAAAATTTCAAATAAATATAAAAACAAGAAGAAGAATATTCTCATCTTCCTAATAATACCAAATGGAGTCCCTCTCTGGTGGTATAACATCGGTCTCGGTCCATAGGTCTATTTAAATTTAACAATTTTAATTCAAAATTTACAAATAAATCGTTATTAATGTATAAATTATCATTTTTTAATGCACAAGTGTATCGTAATTTACCCGACTACGACATTCTAAATACGCAAATTCTGATGTGAAATGGATAAATTATCGTCTTCCCGATACTAATGGTGGTAATTTTCTCCCGACAGCGCCAAAAAATTTCCCTCTCGGATGACAGCACTAGCTGTAGTACTTGTTAAACAAGTTGTACGTAGTATCTCAAACAAACGTAGTTTCCTTTAATTATTTGTTTGGCTAGTATAAATTATAATAATACCAACCACTAATATATACATATACATACATATATATATATGACACTAGAGTCTCTTATTCCAATAAATTAATAAACAATATTTAGGATTTGGGGGCATGGATACGTGTAACGCAGTAACGTAATCCGTGATGGGGCTGTGGGGGGGCCTAGGAATGCGTTTTTCTAAATTGGTGATATTTTGGACCACTTCCTCTCTATTTATACCAGCCCGTAACCCGCCCTTTCCACTTCACTACACGACCATCCTTTAAAACACGAAACACTTGTTCCTCTCTCCTGTTATATTTACTCACTAGCTCCACTCTCAATTTTCTTTTGTCTCCGTATATCTTTGTTCATATTCTCTCCTATATATCTAAAGTAGTGCCTCTACTGTAGTTCTGTTATAATTATATATATATATATATTAAGCAAACGAGGTGAAGACGAGCAGCGCAAAGTCAGTGATGGCGGAGGAGTCGAAAAGGAAGGCCTCATGCAGAAAGCTGGGAGGGTATCTTCGGCAACAGAAAGGAAGGCTTTACATTATCAGGAGATGCGTGGTTATGCTTCTCTGTTGGCATGACTAGAGATCATCACCAACTCCATCACCAACTCCATCACCTAGCTAGCTAAAGTAGAAGACTACGACTGCTGTAGATTTGTTATTATTCTTGTTTCTATAATTTATTGTTGCTCATTTTTATCTCTAAATTAGGGGGGGTTTTCTAGATCGAAGTGTAAATATCAACAAGAGATATTGTGAGAAATTTTTGACAATTAAATAGTCAGTCCTTTTTTGTTTGTTTTTGTTTTTTGGGGTCTAATATTCACTGCATTTGTACACTGATGGACTTCATATTTAGTTAAATAATGTTCGTTTCCAGTTCCTCTCTCCAATACTCCTTCTATCTCTCTTCATTTTTTTCCAAGTTTTAGCACTAAAAAAAAAAAAGAGAGAGAGAAAAAAACTAGCTGTACAATTGGTGCTCTTATTATATTTCTAAGTGGGAAAACACAGTGAAAGAAAGGCGCTTATAAATATATAAGTTCGGCAATAGTCATGTATATTTATATTTATATGGAAATCAAACAAAAAATCTCTAGACAATTTTGCATTGTTATTCGTTTTAATGATAATGACCAAGTAAAAGGGTTGAGGAATCTTCAATTGAATTTAGCGAGGTAAAATAATAAAGCGGCTGAAGATAAGAAGGGGAGAGAGACAGAGAGAGAGAGAGAGTGAGAGAGAGATTCCCGGAAGAAAAGTGGAGAGGGATGATGGGATGATCGTATGGGTTGCTGCATGGCTAATGATTGTCGTTTGTGTAGGGCTCTATTATCATGTTGTGGTCTTGTCAACTCAGCTACGAACTTGCAGTTTGATGAAAAAGTATTCTCGATCACATGCGAGTTGTACCCGTTGATTGGACACCTTTTTAGTTTCATATGGAAATTTTTAGGCGCCGGGCTTAGTTTGAGGGATATTCAAAATTATTTTTTTAATATTTTAATATTTTTTATTATTTATATTTTTAAAAAAATTATAGTAAATTTTAAATTTTATAATTTTATAATTTTATAATTTTGTGTATAAAAATTTAAATGAGATGATTTTTTTAAATTATATAAAATTAAAAAAAAAAACAAAATAATATCCATTTGATATTTTTAAAAAAAATTTTAATTTTTTATTTTTTCTTCTAAATACATTTTTCATAACTTTTTTTTTTCAACTCAAAAAGTAATATTTCTAAACATTTCCTTCAAACTCCTCCCTTATTTTACCTTGATCACAAAAACAAAAACAAAAACAGCAGTCCCTTCCCTGCTAGTGATGTTCCTCTAACTAATTAATTGCTTGATTATTTTGGATAAGATTACATGTGTGATTTGTGGTACTAATTCTCATATTCATGATGTAATTGCCATCTAAATTACAGGCATTTTTGGATGGGCACTTATTTTTTTGTGCTCACGTGTGTGTACATGTATGTTTTAATTATATTATATGTAGAATAGGAATCTTCTCAGGATGCTTCTTGAGGAGATCCCAAACTTCATTTCACTTTAAGTATGCTTGGAAAGTTGCTTATTACTACTTCAAAAAGAAAAAAGTGACTTATTTTTAAATTGCTGATTATTAAATATGCAAACAAATATAAATCTTATTTGGTAAGATTTTTGCTTTTTTTTTTTTTTACTATAGAAGATAAAAAAACTGTAATTTTTCAACAAGTTTTTATAATTATATTTTTTTAAAAACTCATACTGTATAGAAGATTTCAAAATTTTTTTAATATGCTGGAATGAAGAGTTTATAATAATCTTGATAAAAAATTTGATACGGGTTTTATAAATTTTTATTAATTATTATACACCCTAAAAAATTTGATACGGGTTGTTAAAGTTTAATTAATTATTATAATACATTTTAGTTCCCTAAAAAAAATAAGAATACTTTTTAGAAATAATATTTTGTGGTTTTGATTATAAGCTTTTCAGAGGAAATAATGTTCTGCTGACAGAAGCGGTTTTTAGAACAAAAAATAAAAAATAAAAAATAAAAAATAAAAAACAGCATGCTGTAAATTTGGCCATAATTAATACCCGCTAATTGATCGCTTAATTAGGAGATCCCAGCTTCCCAACCAGCAATTCGAATTTACTAAATCCAAATTTACTAATTCAGTGTCCTTTCTCTTTTGTCAATTACAAATTATCTGTATCACATAAAGTAGTTGTATTGTGTCTCTCATCGACGTCAACTTTTTGGTCTTTCCCCAATTTTAACATCTATGGTAGTGTCGGCGCTCCCCTCACGTTGTGTTGTGTGACGTGTGATTATATACGAAAAACTAATTTGCATATATGTTAGTAAAATCATTTCTCTTCATATGTTGTCTCGCACAATTGTTTTCAGCATTTTTTTTACTTTTGTAGTATATATCAGAAAGAAAAAAAAAGGTCATTTAACCTAGATACAACAAAGTTAACCCATCTCTACTTCCATCACTAACCCTTCATTTCAATCTGTTTGCATTTTGTTTTCCTTATTTTTAAGATAATTTCAGACTCGTTTTGTTAGATTCATTTTTGACTATTTACCAAATGTAATTAATTTATCAAATTAATTCATTTACTGAAAACAAATAAATAAAAAGACACATGTAACTTTTACAAGGTTCAATAATTATACTTTTTGAGATCATATTTAGACATTGAACACTTCACTAACTGTCAAAAAATTACAAACTATTAGATCTTATTGAAATTGAAGACTCGTTCTCTTTTGTTATCACTAATCATCTTAAACCTAGTGAATGAATTTCTTATGCGAGCTCCCCTTGAATTCCTTTCAACCACTAATATCTCCTTCTAAAGATGTAAAATCTTTCTCTTGAAAGATGTAAAAACACTAAGGCTGTGTTTGTTTTTGATTTCATATTGGTTTTCACAATTTGCTATAGAATCGTTTTCTAAATCAGTTTGAAATCATGTTTGATTACCACTGATTTTGAAAACAAAACTTGAAAATAGTGAATTAAATTTCAAATCTTTTTCACTTAACTGAGAAAATGATTTTCTATTGTTTTCATATTTTTTTTCCTCAAACCCCGTATTCATTGAGCCCTACTACCCGTCCCTGTGTCTCGCCGATAAGAGTCTCGACTCCACCACTCTCTCTCTCTTTCTCGTTCATCGGCGTCGACCCAAGCTCTTTCTTCCCTGATCTTGACTTTGCTCTGTCTCACCACTCGTTGTCGCCCTCGATCCGAGCTGTGTCGCCTCTCATTCAGTGGTGCTTGCAGTGTTATTCTTCCATCGTGGTCGCCAGTAATATTTTGGGTTTTGGTTGTCTTCTTCAAGCGAGGTAAGCTCATTATCTTAGTTTTGAGTGGTAATTCGATTATTGTGTTGTTTTTTGAATTGGTGATCAAAAATATTGATCTGACCTAGAATTTGGGATTTTTTTTCAATTGCCTCATGGATGAGTTAATCGGATTTCACATTAGCAATCTGTCCTCCCTTGGTCTCGACTCAGCTCTGTCTCATCACTTGTCATTACCCTTGGCCCGAGCTGTAATAAATTGCATTCAGTGGTGTTTGTAGCGTTATCAACTTTCTTCCATCGCAGTCGACAGTAATATATTTTGAGTTTTGTTCATCTTCTTCATGCGAGGTAAGCTTCTTATCTCGGTTTGGACTAGTGATTCTATTATTGTGTTGTTTTTTGGACTGGTGACCGGAAATATTGATCTGACTTAAACTTTGGGATTTTTTTCAATTGCCTCGTGGATGAGCTAATCAGATCTCACATTTAGTCGTAAATGCCTAATAATAAAATGTGAGATGAATTTGAGCTGTTTTGACATAATTTTCATCTCATATACTCTGTTGATGGGATGGTTTATGAATTTAGGAAATATCTATTGATGGCATGGTTTATGAATTTGGGAAAGTTCTGTTGATGCCGTTTTACACATGCGTTATCTATTTCTTAGTTGCAGCCCATAAATGTAGCACAGTCAACCTTTAATAATAGTGATAAAGTTGCTGGAGCAATCTGATGTAGGAGCTTAAGTGCAGCAAATTAACATTTTGGAGTGTTATTTTAATGTTGCTTAACATTTTGATAGTGACAACGTTTTTGGAGTGTTATTTTGATGTTGCTTATTCTATTTGTTGTTTCTGAATTTTAATATTATGTTTGTCGTTTGGAGTGTTTGGGCCTACAAGCCTAGTGAGTGTTGCTTAGAAATGGGTGAGTTTTGCTGTCGTAGAGAGTTGAGAATAAAAGCTCTCTAATGTATTGTTTTGAAAATTAGACTTGAATATTTTGTGAATTTGATATCTAGTATTTCTCTTTTTTTTTTTTTTTGGGTTTTCCCGTTTCTTTTCTGCCATGGATTTGGCTTGAGGTTTGCTTCATTGAAACCAATCCTTGTTCTTCTAATCCTTGTTAGAAGTCTTTTTGATGTTCTCTTGAAAGTTTGGTGCTAGTGTGGAGGCATATTCGTTAGCTATGAGGGAGCTATTAATGACGCTACCGAGTGAGATAATTTCTTGGTTCCTTATCATGTCTATAATTTGCTTTTTGTTGCTATTGGTGATATGGACTGGTTATATTAAAACATACTTAGATTATTAAGTAAAAAGCTTCACATTGTAATTAAGACTACTAATGAAAGTTCACTTGAATTTCTAAATCAAACTCAAGGGTTCTTTTAGTCCATGTCCAACCATCATTGTCAAAAGGCTATCATTATGGTCTGAGTGGGGATCTTATTGAAATCTGATACTCACAACTAGGAATGTGTGCTAGCTATTGCTAGAAGTCCTTTTGATGTTCTCTTAGGTCCTTTTGATATTTTGTGAATTCGATACTATGGTTATTAATTTTTAATTAATTTTTCAATTAAAAATCTTATTAATTTTTAATTTTTGGTATTCAAAATAATTTTTTAAAAATTAAACATAAATATGTCTTCATAAAATACTTATGAAATGACTGGTTTTTATAAATATAACTAAACACAGTTTTATTTTTTGTTTCTCAAAATATACACTCAGAAAATATAACTAAACACAGTTTTAAAAACGATCTAAGAACAGTTTTCAAATGATCTTATTTTCAGTTTTTTTAAAAACATAACAGATTTCAAAAGTAATACTAAACGCTACCTAAAGATAAATAGCCTCAAATCTGTGTGAAAATCCTTTAAGCCCGTGCTCCTTTTTTCAATATTTGATACCTTTATAAAGTAGCTCATCCCAATCTAATCACCAATCAATTTGAATTTGAATTTGAATTTCAACACATTACAAATAATGTTATAACACGGACTATGATGCATTAAAATTTAAATCTTAAATCCATTTTTGATGACAAAACAGATTATTTTGAAATTTAAGCTATTGAATAAGCACATAATCTCCAATAAATCTTCAGCTAAAATAACTCCTTGATTTATTATGTGATCTTGAAAAGATTAAAAAGAGATTTAAAATTCAAACTTAATTAAAAATAATAATATTAGTTAAATTAGAATTTTTTTCTTTTAAATAAATCTCATATTTATCTTCATAAATAACCACATATTCATCTAAGCGCTGCAGCATTGTCCAAAATTCCAAATTTTTAAATAATCTCCTTTCCAGCATTATCTTCAAATAAGTCTTCAAATAATTCTAAGATTATCTCCTTGTATAGCAAATCTTCTCAAAATTCTATTTTTAGCTTCTCCTAAATAAATTTCATAAATGACAACCCTAAAAAACCTAACACGTTTGATTCAGAAATTTGAATGGAAACGTTAATTTTTATACATTAAAACATTAAAGAAAAAAAAAACTGAATATACGAATCAAAACGGCACATGTATACAATTCTTCATCAGTAATAGCACAAAGGAAGAGTCAAGCCGTCGAGGTGGACCAGGGACCATTAAATGAGAGACTGTAGAAATTAACAGTGTGGGACAGTGGCAAACATTTTCGGCCGATCCATGCAACAAAAAAAGCCAAAAACAGTCATGGGACTAGTGATGAATATTGCTAATATTTTCTCTCTCTTAACTCTTTTGTACGTGCAAACGAGTGTGTAATCATGATAGACTTGTCCAATTCCCAACAGTTGTGATTCCTGCTGTTTGCTTCTGTGCCCTCTACTTAAAAATATATATATATGTAAAAAAAGGTTAAAAATTTGGAGGAAGAAGAAAGAGAAAGGAAGATAATTAACAAAAACACTGATCAGTGTGAAAGCTAGAAAAACAGTAGCCTCTAATCTTTGAATAACATTCCGTTGGGACCAATGAGTAGTTGCCATCTCATGACGTACAGAGGACAACGACAAAGTTGATTGGTCAAAATGGCAGCCTTATCGTGCCCACGTGCAGTTCAGAACCCCTCAACCTCAAGAACACACCAGTCCCAGATAATATGTCTCTGGTTCAGCTTCATCATCATCACCACCACCACCTCAAATTAACTCCTCTTTCTAGTTGGAAAAATTACCATATTTGAGATATAATTTTGGGACTTGATTTTATATGGAATCCACATTATTAGTGATAAATTTAAGTGAATTTGTATTCTTTTTCGTGCAAAGTAAAAAATGTATGTTTATATATACTTAAAATAATATATGAATAAATAAGAAATTAATTAACCTTCAAAATACACTAATAAATTCGAAATAAGCAAAAAGAAAAAATAAACTCTAGCTTAACATGAAAAAGAGATGAAGACTAGAAAAATCAATCCATGGAACTAACTAAAAAAAAAAAAAAGCCAAGGGACTTCACAACCAGGGACGATAGTGCCTATATATTTTTATCTAAAATTTTATGTGAGTTATAATATATTTATTATCTTTGTGCAAACAAAAGAGTCTAAAAAAATCTCGACTCTGAAAATGGGTGTTCTTAACCTAGGATTTTTCAAAAGGTCTGCAAAATTAATTTCAACACTTAAAAATTTAATTTTCTTTGAGGGACTAGTGTATGTATATATTTCTTTTCTCAATGCTATTCCATAATTGTTCCCAATTGAATCTAGAAAGTTAGTCAAATTTTATAATAATTAATAATGGACTTAGGTTTACATACATCTGCTAATTATTGGTAACTCAAGTCAATAAATCATTTTATTTTTTGTTTAGGTAGCAAGCAAACACTTTGCTTAATAGAAATTTATTTTAAAATAAACGTGAAGAGATATAAAATGGGAGGGTAGAAAAGGAATTCAATGGTGGTTGGGATTTTAAGAAAGAAAAAGAGATAAACTAACAAGAAAGTTACGCTACATGTATTAATTAAAGAAAAAAAATTAAGGGATGACGTATTTAAGAAAAAAAAATATTTGAGTTGAGAAATAAAACCACACATAAATATAAAATGCAAATTAAAATTACAATAAAATTTGAACGTGGGCACATGACCCTTCGTAGATACGCGGGTTTGTGTACAAATACATTAACGATGTAATATAAAAGACAATTGAAAATATGTATGAATAATATGATACATGTTTACTTGTCTAGAATATTACACATTAACAGCCAGTGTTGTAGATGATCCTATAGTAAGTTTAACAAATATAGCTGTTAATAATCAAATCATGTAATATTTGTATATACATAGAGAGGAGGAATTAAAGCCTCTATTAAAATTTATTAAAAAAAAAGTACTAAAGGAAAACAGAAAAAACTCAGATCCAATCATAATGAAAAAAAAAAGTTCATAAAAGACTAACGAGTCTAAATTAAATTTGAATTCAATTATACAGTTTGAAACCTCATCCTTTTAAAAATAAAGTTTATAGGTATTTTTCTTTTTTATATTAGTGGTTTCGTCACTTCATGTAATGCTTACCGTTTGTAGTTAGTGCTTTTCGGTTTTCCTTTTTAAAACTCCAATTAATGGAATATACATATGAATAAATATATATATTTATATATATATATGACTTTCTGAAAGGTCCTCATAAAAAAAATAAAAAAAAAAGTTGTCCGTAACCATGGACGCGTGAATTCTTCCTCTCCCCCATTATGGTGACAGGAAGAGACCCTTCTTTTTGGTCCTTAGTTTACTGTGTAAAAGGCTGGATGATTGCTACCTAAACGCAAGAAGAAGAAAAAGATAAGACGATTTAGTGAAAAGAAAAAAAATATGGAAAATGTGTTTAAAAAAACCAAAAAGAAAAGTCCCTATAACTAGTCCTTTAGATTTTGTGTAGTCAATTTTTTTGATAGACTTCATTTGCAACTTGCAAGTCTATAAAAATTGACCTAAATTATTGGTGTCGAAGAGTTTTTTTGATAATTACAAAAAACAAAGAAAAATCCAACAATCGGAAATAAGTTGAAGTGGCACAAGGTTTAAAGTTACAAGATTGAAAAAATCTTGGACAGATTGGATGAGGTGTTTGTTTTTAGAAAATGAAAAATTTTTAGATATGAAAAATAAAAAGTTGTTTGGAATTTTTTTTGAAAGTAAAAAGTTGTTTGGATGGGTGAAAACTTTTTGTTTTTAGAAAGTTCTTTTTTCATTTTTCAAAAATGAAAAATATTGGATGTTCAGATACGGAAATTTAGGAATGTTCATTTTTTTTGAAATGAAAAATTTTTCATTTTTCAAATTTGAACGTGTCAAACAGACGGAGGGTTAAAATATAAAAACTTTCTTGAAAGCTTTGACTAGGATGTTGATATCAATAATCGAATTATATTGCTCAAAAGAAGCACAAATTGTTGTTTTGGTTTCTTAAAAGAATTAACAGATCTATATCATATTTTAAGATTAAAGCGGATAAAAATACGATTAAGAAAAATTTATATATCCTACAAACTCGGTGCTCGTAATAATAAGGGTTTTAAAATAAAAACATCCTAATGGTTTTTTTTTTTCTAGGTTATTTTGTTTGTTTGTTTTGGGTTTATTTTTTTGTTTAATTTATTTTGCTATTTTCGTAATTTCATTTCTTTTTAATAAAATTTCACTTATATTAAAAAATATATTAAGCTTCATTTGAAAGTCGAATTATTAATATTAATAATCAGGATTTCACTAAAAAAAAAAAAAAAACCGCTGCGCTAAACCTATAATTGATTTATAATTTGTTTCAGCCGTATATGTATGTGCGTCTATATATTTCTTAATTTAATTGTGTTGTATCATCTAGCTTCTCGATAATTATTAGGCAATTTACTGAAAGCAGAAAAGATATTAAATTTGTCCTAGACGTTAAATATATGTTCACGTACATGTTTGTTACTGCAAAGAAGTCGTTGTGCTTCCATGTATATTTTCTGTAACTTGCTAAAACCTCCAATTAAAACATAAAGTAAACTCTAAATTTTATAAGAGAACAAAACACTGTAACAAAACTTTTTATATTATGCTTGAAAATAATATCAAAACGGTGATCTAAACGGACTAATATTATATGAGCTGTTGTAACAGTTCTTAAGACTTCCTTTAGTTTGCCAAGTTTGTGTGTTTGTAATGACCACCACACCTTGTACGTAGAATCTGTTTTTCTCCTTTAAAATCACCGAGTACACAAAAATATAGTGCCCAGTGCTGTTCAGAAAATTTCCTAGCGACGTATATATGAATGGTCTCATATATATCTGGTATCAGATGTGAACAGATACTATCAAGAATGTAAACTTTAGTTACAAAAAATACAGACTTATGTGGAGAGAAATATAAATATCATAATGTTAAAAAATAACTTGTGAATGTGATTACATTTCCTTATATGTAAGTTCATATTTTTGATAGCTACAATTTATATTTATGTCAGTGTACTGATTTAAATTCAATATTGGATATGAGATTTTATGTATATATATATATATATAAGAAAGCTGCAGAATCTTGTTCCGACTTTTTAGTGTTGGAAGAAAGCTAAATGCATGCAAAATGTATACTTGAAAAATCCAAACTGGCCTGTTTTAAAGGCCTCATATCTATATTGATCAATGGGCCTAGATAAGGTTGTTAGGGATTTTGGAAATTAATATAAAGTGCATTTATTGTGATCACTAACGTCGTTTTATAAGGAAACAACACAAAATTAGACGTTCACTCAGTCTGTCTCAAGATCAAATGGTTAGTTAGAGAGCAAATGTGCAAAAACACAAATATTTATGTTCCAGTTTCCCCTATGCAATCCAAACACTCACAATGAATCAGATATGCAATAGTACGTCTGACATAAGGTACATATGAACAAAAAAACCTTTGTTTTCCTTTGCTAATTACACCAGTTCAGATATATATATATATTATATATATGCACATGGATATGAGATTTCATGCATGTCTCACCTATCAGTTATTAAATATCCATATGCGAGGAGGGATCAGTACAAGTTATCAACCTTTTATCAGTGATAGATTTCCTTATTTTTTTTTAATTATTTATTTCAGGAGAATTCATCAGTCGTGGATTGATAATTAATCAAGGTACTCAAAGCTCAAATTACATAAGCAAGTGTAATATATATATATATATATTGTTTGTTGTGAGAATTTTTCATTTGCATGTCAAGAGTCAACTAGTATGCGCGTGCAATTTGGATAGACGAGATCAGAAGATCAAAACGACGTAACTGTATACATACATACATACATACATATATATGCAGCAGTTTATACTAATACTGTATATACGTGTGTGTGTGTAAGTGCTGATCCAACCAGTATAGGCCCCAACAACAGGGACTTCATGTTGATTCAATTGGAATCCTAATCGATCAAAGAAAGTACAGAATGGTAATTAACCAGATATAGTTTCACTGACTTTTCAACTGAGATATTAAACATGGAGTGGACAAAGAAATCGATTGTCTTAACCAAAACTTACTTATACACTGATGTAATGACTCACGACCCACATGCAAACATATATATTGGCTGCAGAAATCTACTGTGTGAGACTTTTATTACCTGTAGTACTTGCCTATCTCTTGGTCATCGTCACATGGACTAAGCGTTTTGCAGTTCGTGTGTAAATATGTGTGTATATATATATATATGTAGGCGAGCACACACACACATGCACGTTGTGTAGTCTATACATGTACTACAGTATCTAGTGACGTTTGACCTCAGAAACTACACGTACGTAAACACTCTGTGAGACTATAACCACAAAATTTAAACAAAACTAGCTTTAGCAAGCCCCAAAAAAAAAAAAAAAAAAAACTATAATAAGATTCCCAATTAATGAACTAGCTATTAAATAATTGTTACCGAATAATAGAAAGCTGTTGGTGTGTATGTGAACGTTGCTTGTAAGCATGCTGTAAAAAGGCTGACCAACGAACAGGCTTGGTCTGTTCGACGACAACGTCCGTCTGCAAAATTATGTGGCTTGATTTGGCTAGCGTTATCTATGGTCCATCGTCTGAAAAATTGGCCTCTCTATAATTATTTCAAATTAGCTTCTATATATTAGAGTTGTCAGCATTAGCTTACACTTTATATTGAACTTTTGAAGTGAGCTTCGGTTCAATTAAACCACATGATATTACACGTAAAGATCAGCTAATTCAGTTTGATCAATCATATATTTGATGAAGTAGTGGTTGTCGGAAGTCTTTTTAAGGCTCCTCATTCTCCCAGTTCAGGTTCGAGTGCCCATCTTATGCAGGGAAAGCGAGAGTGAACTTTGGTATATATCCAGTTTATCTTGATGGTATTATGATTTAATAGGTCACAGGTTGTAACATGTGGATTCTTTAAGTTAGACCGCACATCATTTCACGTCCAAGTTGATTTTAACACAGCACTGGACGGAGAGCGCGAGGATATATATACCAGCGATCCCTTTAATCTTCTAATAAAATACAAAAAATCAAATACTAGTTTGTTGGTCTAAAATCAATTACTAGCGATTTCAACTAAATACATATACGTACATCCATATTCTAGTTTTAAACCTACATGTATAGGTGATTATTTTTAGAAATGGTCGTGATCTTTGCTTCTCGTGAATTTCATCTTCTTCGTCAAATTTGGTGGTTTAGATGCTACTTTCGTTCATTTTGTTCATAGTACAAAGGGTTGATGTTGCTGCACCATATATTTTTCTTTGCAGGTTTTTGTCCCACCGGACTTTATCCAGTAAAGTTTTAACAAGACATCCCCAGTAGTTTTTCTGAAGTTAAGGTCCAGGCTTTTTCTGTTGGAAGACTGTATCTACTGTTTTGAGTTTACGTAGGTTAATCAGCTTTTTTTTTAATTCTCTTGTCTCCTGATGGTTTTGGTTTTCACCTTTTATTTTTAAACCCTCCATATTCTTTTTTTTTTTTTTACTATAGAAGTGCAAAAGTGAAGAGGATCAAGATAGGGGATCTGGATCGTGAGCCAACTAGCTGGTTGAGATGTTTACATTTGTTTTCTTGGTATAATTAATTGCTCTCTCTTTTGAATTACAAACAAAACAAAAAATCTAGCAACATAAGTGATAATATTTATGAATGTATGTATTTAGAAAAAAAAAAAAAAAGATTTAGTAGCTGGTGAGTAGTGACATAAGGGAGTAACAAATGATCAACTGTAGTAAAATGACACCACAGAGATTGATTAATGTACATGCAAATATATTAAAACCATGATTTATATGTATTTCCAAATTGTTAGAGTAGAGCACAGACAGCAAAAGAACATTAAAAAAAAAAAAGGAAGAAGAAGAAGAAGAAGAAGGCAAAAAACGCAATAAGTTGATTGTTTGAAGAGATAAGTTCGACCAAAGACATTTTTTATGATAAGTTTGGAGCCAGATATCACAATCTAGGAGCATCTGATCCAAAGAAATATTAAATTGTTATATGAATGACAAATATTGATATTAAATGGATATATTCTCTGATAGAGTGTTCTTATATATAAAGCTTGTTTCTTTCAATTTCAACTCGATGTATATTTTGTATTTTCTTTCATTTCTATAAGTTCATTTTGAGGGAAAAAAATAGTTCACTTTGATGAGGCCCTACTCATAAGATTCGAGTCTAGTGATCAGTACTGCGGCCATCATATACTTAGGAGCTCTATATCTTTTTGATGGCTAATTATTAGCCTCTCTTTCATTTATTAAATTAAAATAAAAGATATATAAATGTGCAATTCTCTTTTATATATTTTAACTTCAATCTCTTATATTTGTTTCTTAGGCGTTAAGTAAATCGCAAAATTGATATATATACTCCATCGTGAATTGAACTCGCTCATGTACAAAAATGTGATATTATATAAGTAGATATGTACATTGCTACTTCGCGTTTCAAACACAATAGTTTTTATTTTTTATTTTTTTTATTTTAAAGAATAGAACCTCTCTGTTTGTTTAAATGCATTGGACTATCTCTAATGGAAAAACCAATGTTAATATTAACGTATTTTAAACACCATATTAATTTTTGTCATTATTACGAAACTTTGAAATTTATAAAAAATAAAATTTTAGTTTAAGATAAATTAAAAAGTAAATATTATAATAATTAAATGAAAAAGTTTATCTATCTATCGTGATTAGATAAAAAATTTAGTATTTATTGTATTTGATGTCAAATTTGCTACTAAATTTAGTATTCACCAAATTTAACATAAAATAACATAATTTATTGAAAAGTGATTATTCTATTCAAAATCCTAAACTTCACAATAATATGTTAATTTGACAATCCACGAAAGATATGATCTAAGCAAGCACAAGTATGCATGCAACTTGTTTGAAGAAATGCGCGAACAAAAGCTTGCTGCGTCCGCCTATGTTTCCTCCTTCTTAACACCCTTGTCATATGTCTATTTTGTCGTAAGTGTGTATTTTACTTTGTGTGATTTAAAGAAAAAAAAAACTTGCATAAAGATAAAAGAAAAATTTATGAAAATAACTCTTTTAATGTATATTTTTAGTATTTTTATCTTATAATTCAAATTTTCACTTTAAAATCACTTATTTTTTTACATTATAAAAAGACAAAAAATTCTAAAATCATTATCTATGAGATCATTTTCAGGCATTTAAAAAAAAAAACTTAAGGAGTTGTTTAAACGGGAGGTTCATTTCAAAAAAAGAAAAAGTTATACCAAAAAAAAATACTTGTTTCAAGTTTTTTTTTAATCATTTTTCTTATTTTAAAAAAAGAAAAAAAAAATCTTTTTTTGTTTAAACATGTATTCTACAACATGCTTTTAGAAAGAAAAATAAATCTTTTTTCAATCTTTACACAAAATAAATTTTTTTTAAATCATTTTTTTTATTCTAAACAATCTTTTATTTTTAAAAAGAAAAATATTTTATAAATCTAAATATTGTCATATATTAAAAAATAAAAAAACTTTCCCATAGACCTTCTATCTATATAAATAGAGAGGTAAAAATATAAAAATATGTATATATATAGCCGAAGTACTTATCAGAAAACGGCCAGAGAGACTGTACTGAGAATCGCTGCTAAATTTCATCTTTCCTGGTGCATGGTGGTATTTGGGTGTGTGTGGGACTTGGGACAAGATTGAAGTAGTGGGACCTCACCTTGAGACAGGCCACGTGTGATAGCGTGAAAGGAAGAGTCTTTGAGTCACTGTCAGGATCGCTGAGATAGACTGATACACACACACACACACACACACACACAGAGCGCCATTTGCGATTAGCGAAAGGCCGTCTAGATATATAGATGTATAGATACAGATATATAGCAGCACAGTCCAAGGCTGTATAAAACTCAGTGCCATAGCCACTAATTAGGCCACGAAAGGGCTTTACCTAGCTTGGTAGGTTTTAACCCTTAAGGGAAATGATGCATCAAATTAAATCAACTTTGGCATCCTTCTTGGGGACACCATATTTGGCATCTATATGCACCACATATTGCAGAGGGAAACGAATTGTGCGGCACAAAAACATTTTATGAATTATTAATTTATAATAATTTTGTCATGTATATATTTAAACTGATAGATTATCATAAAACTTTATTATGTATAATTTTTGGATTTTGTTATTAAGGATTTGTTTGTTTTATTTACTCAAATTTAAATTTTTTATTTTAGTTTTTTTTGTTAATAAAAATTATAATTAAATCAATCAGTTTGAATTTAAAATTTTATTTTATTTTGAATTCGACTCGTATATCATTCAGATTCTAATTTTCTAATCAGTAAGGATGAAAATTCATGAAATTTCATTGAATATGAAAATTAGGTTTTATGAAATATGAAAGGTCTCCAATCCCTGGAGATTGATTTTTAATTTCAACATTCAGCATATCTAGAATTAAGATTTCAGTGTCGTTATCAGGGTCATGTCTTCTCAAGCAAAGTGTGCGCCTTTAATTGTGGACTTCTGACTTTACTCCTTATGGTTAAAAATCAATAAATACTGTGCAAGTTTGATTTAGTATTTATGAATTTGGAGATGAAATATTGGTACCCGAAAGTATATATATCTCAAATTGTCAACGTCATTATATTGGCACTCCTTTGAAAAATTGATAGAACCACTTGATGGTTCTTTTGGATGCTTTGCCATTGTTTTGAATGATGTGAATGTGGCCAAATCATCTCCCAAACAGAATTATGGTAAAAAAAAAAAAAAGTTAATGTTTTTGTGTCAATTTAGAGTATGAAACTTTGCCAATGTTTTTTCAAGCAAATAAAAAAAAAAGGAGAAGAAAAAATTTTGCATATGTTCTGTACTACTTGTAAAGCCTCTGAATGCAATTGAATTCTTAAAATCAAAGAATAATACTTTAAAACTTGATGTTGAACCCTAACCACTAATAGAAGATAGATTTCAATTTATAAATCTTACAGAAGAGATGTGTTTCATTAGTGTCGTGTTTAATATTAGTGATGCCCTCAAACATTTTTCTAATAACTATCTAGTCTCATATGAAACATATTTACTGGCCAAAAATTACTCAATCAGGCAATCCTACAACCACTCATGTATTGCTAGACAAGTCCATGATTAAATCTTTCGTTTTGCCTGGTGATTCGAATGATGGAAATTGATAATTGTGTTGATCAAAATAAGGAGATAATATTGCCAATAATGCTATATTGCTCAAAATAGTATTAAAGTTGTTATTAGAGGATGCTTCAAAGTTCCCACTTAAAGAAAGTAAGAATTATTGGCGGAAGTTTACTCTCAAGATATCGAACATGTTTCTAAAGAGAATGATGATCCTTTTGAGGAAATATATATGGGTCCAAGGGCCCATTTGGATTTGAGGTTGGAATTAAAGTTATGAGGTGATTGTTTGGAACTATGTGTTTGCTTAATATAAGAATTGTGATATTTGAAATGTGTAAAAATCTTAAATATGTTTGAAATTTAAAACATAATATAGATTTTATTGTATTTTCCTCGTCATTAAAAAGCATTTGTCAATATATATATATGTTGTTAAAAAGCATTTGTCAATTTATATATATATTATATATATTAATTTCGTTTTAACTTAAATTAAGAAAATTATGGATTTTAAAGATTGGTCATAAAAACCGGAAAATAGAGAAAAAAATTCTTTTCTTTTCTTTTTTTTTTTTTTTAATTTTTGACTTATATGATGTAAAGAGACTGAATCCATTTTTCATTAGGGCCAACTAGTTTTCTAAGTTTGTGTTATTTTATTTATTTGTAAGCGCTGTGAGGTCGTTTAAGATCTATTCGCCAATTTTCAGACTTCCCCATATTTTCTAATTTTCTTTTTTTCTATTAAATAACGTGAGTGAGGTGCTTGGTGAAAGATTCGAGCTCTAAAAGATGACCATCTTGGTTTAGATTATCTAGGCTCCATGACACTAGTTTCCCCTTTTCCAATCACCATACTATGTCTAGTCGAGATGAAAATAAATAATCAAAGGATTTCTCATGAGAAAAAAAAAAAGATTATAGATTCTTTAGTAGGAGAGTAAAGTAAAGAAAAGAAAAAAAAAAAGTGAATAGAGAAAGGACCCGCGAGTCCCATCTCACCATTTTTTAGCTTTCAAATAATAGAGAGATCTTGAAAAGAAAAACTTGTTTTACTTAACAAAATAACTAAATTATCGTTTTATCCTAGGGTTTAAATTAAATTATTAAATGATTGACAAAGATAGTAATTGAGTTTGTCGCCTATTTTCCTCCCCATCATCTCAAACAAGATGTTTTCTTTTTTATTCTTTTCTTTCTCTTTCACCAAACACGGTGTAATGCTATAATCTCATAAATAATAATAATCTGCTGCAGGAATTCAGTGTGGATGTTCTCTGCCACAAAATCATCTTTCTCTTGGTGAATTAGTCTAGCAACTATAAAGTGAAGGCTACTGTACAGCTGGTGCTGATGGAGTGCAATGCATGCTCATTCCTAGAACGGCTAGCTATATACATATATGTCTCTCCTGTATATATGTATATATATATTGATGGTTGGACTAGGAAATGAGGTGATTAGTAGCTTTAGCAGTAAACTTAATCTAGCAAAAAAAAAAAAAAAAAAAACTTTAGCTTTGAATTTAAAATTTTTTGCTTCTTTGAACATTAACCTAAACCTCTCTCTCTCCCCTTTTCTGAAGTTTTAACTCAGAAGTACTTTCTTTTAAAAGCAAAGGGAATTTGCTTTTTACATCTCCGTTTCTGTGTTCTTGCCTTCTGAAGTGTGTCAACTCGGACTTTCTATTTTGGTATTTCCACTTCAAACTTCAAAGCCTAAAGCACTCGGACTGTTCATAATGGTTTTGTAGAAATATATATATATATATTGTTATAGATATGTAGCAATAAATTAGTTAGGGTATATATGTATTTTCCTTCTGATTTAACAATTTATGCTTTAAGTATCACCGAGCATTTTCAGTACTGCAATACTTTTCTTTGTTTTTTTTTTTTTCTTGTGAATATTTGAATTTCCTTCAATATCATATTCTTCTTCTCTGTTTTTTTTTTTTTTTTTCAAGTTTTTGCTAAAGATGAATTTCATTAAAAATAGAGTCAAGCAACACAAACAACAAGGACAGAGCAAAAAACATGCTTCTTTCGATTTTAAGCTCCTAAACCCTTAAACATCATTAATGTAAAGATCTTCAAATATCCATCTTCGTCTATTAATTGATTAAGTATTTTAAAAAGGGTTTAATGAAATCACACTCTCTTGAAAAGAATACCAACGCAATTTCAGAAGGTACAATAAATAAGCCCTTGCCTGGACTTTTAAGATATATATATATATGTGGATCTGTATATAAGTACGTACAAAATGCATAAGCACGATTAGTTAGTGGGATAGAAGATAAATTTCTTAGAACCTTACCAATGAGAAAAATAAGATACAAAAACATATATATATATAGATAGATAGGCTTGCAACTATAAAATAGTAATTTCGGAATAGTCATTCAAGAAGGAAGGTAAACGACATTAATAATGTTAACCTGAATATTGCACTTGGGTGCATGATATGTGTACGCCCACTATCCAATATATATATATATATATTGCTGGAAAAAAATATTTTTATATATATATTATATATCAACCAAACACTACTTAACCAAAGATACAGAGATCTAAGGTATAGCACGTACGTACACGCAATAAATCAAGTGACCCTATATTTATACATATGTGTATATATATATATTTATATATATATAAGAATGTGAGTTTGATCCAATAAATCTCACGGTTCAAAGGTACGGAAATAAATTCATGAATAGTAGTTTTTTCGTACCTAGTTAAGGTATAGATACAACTTTCCAAAAAACTGATCTTTTTGTTAATGGCTTGAAAGGTATAAAATTTATGACTGTCATTTATTAAAAAAAAAAACATTTTAAGTTTCGAGTTTGAAAGTTCTTACTAAAACTCTTTTCTCTCATCTGATTAACTAGCTTTTACTGTTGATAAAAAAAACTGATCTTATTTATAAGTATCAGTAACTAATTTAATCTAGAAGTACAAAAAGACTAAAAAAAAAAAAAATTTACCATATACTGCTATGCGTAGAATTCTATGTACTATTGGAGTTACATAAGTAAAGTTAAGTGAATATTTAGTTCTTAATATTAATATTCTAAATCTTCACTATCACTGAACTTAAAAAAGAACTCACCACATTGAAAACAGCTGTAGAATGACTATGTACCATTTTTGGTTTAGAGTTCGAATATATTAATTTTAGACCGACATAAACTAAAAGGGGATAAAGAAGCTTACATTTTTTTGATTAGGATGTTGCTAGATCTAGAATTAAGTGGTGTCATTGATGCGGATATATATATATGTATGTAGCCAAAAGTTTTAGATATATATATATATATATTCGATATAGTTTGGATTCAATTGAAGGCGACGAGGATCATAAATGATTATGGACCCCAATTGAACCCAATACACAAACAAGCAATCAGTCACATGATAAAAACATGGCACCAAACAAAACTAAGAAAAGAAATTTTAAAGATATGACTATAAAACATCAATTTTTAAAAGCCGTACTCAAATTGTTGTGAACTTTCATGTATCCGCAAAAACACTTTAGACTATTTTTTTTCCTTTTAAAAAAATGGTAAAAAAAAATAAAAGAAAGAAAAAACATAAGAAGTCAGGATCAATCTGTCTGATGGAAATTTTGTTTACACATAAATATCCACGCATGTTGTGCAGTGACATGACATATGCATTTGTGGAAAAAATATGTGCAGCCCATGACTATAAGGCTGTGACCTAGCTAACTCCTATGTAAAAGCTTATGATACTTCGTGATAATTTTATAAAATTATTTTACCATTTTTTAATATATAAAAATTGATTTATTTTTAAAAAATTTATTTATTTTTGATTTATTTTTATTTATTTTGGTTGGCTTATTTTAATTTAGGTTTTTGTAGATTTTGGAAAATTTTTATTTAATTAAATTTAATATTATCTTATCTTTTTTTAATAATAATATATTAAATAAACCTAAAATTAAATATTAAATATTTTGTTTTTCTACTGTGTCAAATTAAAGTGAAAAATTAATATGTTAGACCAGACATCACTATTCATGTCAAAAAACTATTAACTTGACTTATATTATTTGATCTTCTCATCGAAACTGATATTAAAAAAAGAATCATTCTGATCGAAACTCGTATGAAGAAATTATGATAATTTTTAAGATTAGATCAATTAGAAAATAATGCTTCTATTACTCCAATAATAATGCAATATGTAGCAAACGCTAGAAAGAAACCAATAAAAATATTATATATGACATTCTTTTAGTTTTAACAAATTAAAATCAAGTTTATCATGCACACTATTATATTAGATCCTTCTAATCACATGCACTAATACTGTAACAAGTTTGAAAACTGTGCGTCGACTACTGTAGTAAGAGTGAAAATTTTGTATTAAGATTAGGTGGAATAATGCAAAATCATACCTATAAAAAAGGTATTTTGAGAAGGCTTGAACACACAAAACAAAAATGGAGAAGAGACAGAGATAGAGTGAGAGTTAGATTAGAAAAAATAAAGCTTTTGGTGAAGTTAAAGAAAAACCTCTTTTCTTTTGTTCAGTTTTATTTTAAAAGAAGTTTTCAGAGGTTCTATTAGCACAAAAATCAAGTATTACTCCTAAAATCATTTCTTTTATTTTAATTTTGCTATTATATTCAATTAAAATTATTATGTAATTTTATTTTTTTATGAATTAAATAAATTTTTACTAGAAATTATGATGTATCCTGATTATGGCTTCACTTTGGCTCTCTAAATTACTTATCAAATTCTCTCTGCAATCACTAAATAACCACCATTTATACATCTTAAATATTTGTTGAGGAAAAGAATTTAACACTGATGAACAAAAATAATAAGCTCAGAATCAAGCCTTACTGAAAAGCCAAACAAAAAGAAAAAGGCAAAAAATATGATAAAAAACCTTTCGGAGAAGGTTAACGAGGCCAGTCAAAAACTAATTTTAGTCATATATATATATATTTGGATCTAACTATTTCCCTATCAGATACGAAATTTATAAGTTTTTTTTTTTTCACAATTAACAATAATATGTTTCGATGAAGATTGTTGAATTCTGTTAATTTATTATCTATAAAAAGTATTATATATATAAATATATTATGGACCACTCATGAAACGAAAACTGAACCACATACACAAACAACCAATCATTCACTTAATAATGCTTCTCTTTGTTGTACCTGTGGGTAAACAGAAGTAGGCCTATACGACCAAAACAAAACAAAGGAAAGAAATGATAATTGGGGAGGACTATGTCTAGACAACCCTTTTTAAGCTTCAATATCCTGACTGTAGAGGGGGAATCATAATTATCAGAATCAGTGACCTCTTGTACCGAGCAATTGGAGTTTTTATTGAAATACCACTTCGAATTTATGGTTTCACTAGCTGGTTATAAGGACAAAATGTACCATACACTAGCTATTCAAGGTTGGTGTTTTTTTGGTGGCACGGATTAAAGCGTGTTTATTTTCCCCCCTCTTGTGCTGATTCGATAAAAAAAGAAGTTTTCGGTAATGCTGAAAAGGATTGATTATTTATTGGCAATAAAACGCCTCGACTGACATGGATGATCAGGTTTGCGTGGTATTGTCATGAAGTTCATCAATTATTGCCTATAATACTTTTTTTCCTCCTCTCCTATAGGCATTAATACGTTTTCTATAGCTGGCACATCGTCAACCTAATTTCTAGCTAGAGTGACAATGTATGTATACGTGTTATGCCTCTATTTTGATCTGCTTCTTAGTTTGGTAACTTTTCAAGGCAAAAGAAAACAAAAGGTGACTGTCATTTTTAATAATAGAAAATAGGTGACAGTCAGATATAATATTGTTAACATTGTCACCGTTTTTCATCTTACAGCTCTTCTGGGACATAAATGTTAGGAGACAGTCTTGGATAAATGTAGAAGAATAAAAGCCTTGAAATGAACAATGAAATAATGCTTAACAATCATACACTTACTCATAAATGAAAATTATAGTTTCTAGTTTTTGGAATAAATCGGTGGAATTTCACATTTTAAGAAAAAAGAATAACAACTTGATTAGAACAAGTAAAAAAAAAATGTATTGTCTCATCAATTCAAAACTCGTAAAGGAGATTTTAAAATGAGAAAATAGTCATGTTTTCTAAGTGAATTCTTTCTTTCTTTCATTTTTTATTTAAGTTTATTTGGTTATTTTCTTTTCCTTATTTTTTCCTGAATTTGCAGGTTCTTTATTTTTCCTTTTCTTTATTATTAAAAATATGTGTACTGTAAAGCACAATGTGGTGACAGATTACTTGGGTGCAAAGTTGGATACAATCACTAATCATCAAGTATACAGTCCAATATATAAGCCAATACATATCGGTAGGTCCCACAAATATAGTCCAATTAGAAAAGGTAATTAGGGAAAACTAATGTTCTTTCTAGCTACCTAGCATGGTAATGTAATGGCACATAGATATTTATAATATCTTTTTTTTTTTGGGTGAACAATAGTATTCAAATAGTAAAAGTAGGGTAGGATAACATGTGGACAGCCACTTTGATCGTGGTCTTAAATGATTCCAACCTAGTTCTTAGGAGAATATAATTATGGTATTATCATATGCATGGTTACATGAATATATACAGTGTAGACAAATAGACATACAGACACACATGCACATATGTATATAATATATGACTCGATAATTCTGCAGACAAACGCGTATGACTGTGACTGCAAAAGGCTTTACAAATTGGTCACGCAGTATGATATATGCTATACATATATATACACATCGTGGAGGAACATAATTTCATCATCACCAAATAATTTGAGTCGGGAAAACCTCAAATGATGGTATTGATTTGTGGCTTGTACGCACGCTTCAGCCCCAATCTTATTAATGGTCAATAGATATTTCAGATGCTGTCCCTGAAAACAACGTTAAAACTAACACCTAATTAATAGATTTTTTTCATATGTCACCTAGCTAGTTGTATCCATTTTTCTTTTGTTGTGTGCGTATGCGCTTAAGTGGGGGGACCTGCCGGGCCAGTATAGTAATTAAGGCACCTTTTTTTTTTTTTTTTTTTTTTATAATAACAATAATACCTTTATCATAAGATGAAAAACACACACTAGCTACCAAAAAGGGGTTGGGACTTTTCTTGTTGTGTTATTTGTGTCTTTCTTGTATTTTTGTTTGATCACACCACATACACACGAGGATCCGTGTTCTATGTCAATCGGATTATATGAAGGACGAAAAATACTTGCAACAATTCAAAACTAAGTGGGTTTCACATCCTTGATTTCTGTTCTTGAGAGAGAAAGACGGGGAAGAAATAACTATTTGGGGATCAACTTTAAGGCCCGTTTAGGGCTTAGTTTTAGAGATATTCAAAACCACTTTTTACTATTTATATCTCCAAAATAATACAGTAAACTCTAAATTTTAAAAATTCATAACTTTGTGTATACAAGTCCAAATGAAATGTTTTTTCTTTTAAATTACATAGAATTTTAAGAGAAACGAAACAATATCCATATTGATTTTTTTTTCTGAAAAAACTTTTATAATTTTTTATTTTTTCACACCAAACAGTTTTTTTCTCCCAAACACATTTTTCAAAACAACTTTTTTCAATCCAAAAATAATGTCTCCAAACATCTCTCTCAAACTCCCTCTACAGAACATAAAGGACTTGGGCTCAATCAAGTTGGAGAGGATATATTTTTTTCCCCTAAATGATCGTGAAAAGCATCAGTAAGTACTTTGATTTCTCTTAGAAAACCTGTCCAATTGTCATCTTATTAGGAGCTCACAGTAAAAAGGATTTTAAGCTAAAAAAAATTAATATTTTCTCTCGGCTTGCTTATTTATTATTATCTTTTATTTTATGTCGTATTATATTTTGCGTTAGTTTTTATTTTCTATACTTTTTATGTTATAATTTTGTAAGTTTTTTTAATTTATTTATTTTATATAAATTTTGCTTATTAAAAAAAATGAAGTTGGTATCTAATTAAAAAAAAAGATTAATGAATACTAATTTATCAGGAAGATGTGTATCTATATACAGCTCCTGTTTATTATCTTTTTTCCCCCTCTCCTACGTGTACGTCTAGAAATATATATGTATTTATATCCTTAGCCGAATTATTAATTTGGAATTAATTCCTCTATCAAATGTGTTTATTAATATAGGTGCATGTAGTACATACATGGAATTCAAAAACTTCATAAATCCGTACATGTTAGCACAACTGTACTATTTGACATGCACGTATTAGGTACGTCCTAATATAACAAAAAATTGTTGAACCGAAATGACAATGTTAGAAAGCAAGTAAACTCACCTCTTACTTTTATATTGAACGTCCAACAAGGTGCACAATGTAAAAGCAAGGTACGCTGCAGTCATTTTGTACTTCTAATTAAAGTCAGTTCCCCAATGATCTGCCAAATGAATTAATTTATATATATATAAATATATATTTTTCTTTCTACTACCATGCATGCCCTTTGTAAAATGACACATATCCTAGCTAATTTCTGCATTTTTATTTTGCTTCGATCATAGCAAATTTATTTCTTAATACCTACATTACAAAATGTTACTAAAATGTTCTCAGTTAGAGTGTGTTTGGTTAAAAAGAGAATATCAATCCATTTTCTGGTTGTAAGAATGAGAAAAAAAAAGGTGGAGTGAAGGGATGTCTACCAAATTTAATCATTCCATTAATAGAAGGATGAAAGCTCTCCACTGTTATGTTCAAATTTATAGAGACAACTTTACATTTAAAAATTACTAAATAATCTATTGAAATGGATAATATTATAATTACATGACAATTATGGTCTATCATTTTAACACTCTTTTATTCCTTCTTACCAAAACAATGTGAAAGATTACTATAATTATCTCTATCCGTCATACTCCCCATCATTTTATTTCCATAAGAAAAGTGCCAGATTAGTATTTCACTCAAACCTACTTAATTTGCATTTACAATTTAAGTGCAAAATGAGGCTAGCTCGTTTTCCACGAGAAGGAAGATAAAAATCAATACTCAAGGTTCCATTTTTGTTTAAATGGAAAAGCAAAACTTAGGTCCTTTCGGGGTGGTTTACAAACCACATCTTCAAATTTTTTTTTTTGGTCATTTTTTTAACTCAAAACTATTTTTCACTCATGATTATAAATATAATCTAACGATAATAATAATATCAACCTAACTCTATTTAGAGGCATAGATTTTGAATCTTTTCATCCTAAGTTAAAAAAAAAAATTTACTATTCACATCTCGGGGGTGTTTGGTAAATTCATTGCGTTTTAATTACATTTGAATACAATTCTTTTTTAAGTGTTATATTTGATTGAAAATTATTTGTTTTGTATTTGAATAAAATGTGTTTTTGGATGAAAAGTATTTTAGAGTTGAAAAGTTGATGTGATTGGTAAAAATAGAGATAAATAGTTAGAGTTGAAAAGTTGGTGTGATTGTTTTAAAAAACTTTTGAATAATAATTGTTTTCATAGCACTATTGAAAATGATTATATTTGAGTGTAAAACTTTACATTTGGTATAAAATTAGTTTTCGTAGTGCCAAAAAACATTTACCAAACATGCTATAAATTTTCCTTAAAAACTTAAATTTTAAAAATCCATAATTTTATTTTTTTAAGTCAAAATGAGATGATTTTTTTAAAAAATTATATAAAACTTTAAGAGAAATAAAATAAAATCCATATTAATATTTTTTTTAAACATATTTTAAGATTTTACACATTTTCACTTTAAATATGTTTTTTAAACTAAATGCATATTTTCAAAACTAATCCATCTCATCTCTAATTAAAAAATCACCAAAACTTTGTCCCTAATTATCCCCAAACAGCCCCTAAAGCTACAAAGCCAAAGTGCAAGTGACAGGAAGTTCAAGTAAAATGAACAGTACTGGCAAGTGCCACTTTATACGTTTTACTTTATATGTTATATACACACAGACTCTTGCCATTCTCAGTCCAAAGCATTCCTAGCTATTCGGCATAAACAATGCGCTTCACATTATTACCATGTACAAAAACAGAAGCTGCAGCACTAAATTTTAATGGAGAGTCAATATTTAAATACTTTCTGTTTACTTATTAAGTAGTACTATTAACACTTAATGCTTTGAAGAAGAGTAGTACCACTGAACACAACACATTGAAGTTTGTTGAAGAACAGATCTCTTCCATCAAGGAATCAATATATATGTATATAACCTTTGGTTATTAATGTATTATAAAACGCAAGCTCTTTTCTCCCCCGGATTTTGCCTTTTCTCCGCGGCAAAAGTTGCAGGACAACACAAGAAGTCATCACTGGCGATAAACGAGTTCTTTATGGTGAACGCGACATTGTATGTGCATGAGCCAGTCATAAAAGTAATTGTCTAACACATATAAAATATATAAAATATAGTGGGTTAATAACATAACCTTAAAATTTTATTTATTTTTCAATTTGTCTTTCTATTTTTAGAAAGTACAAAAAGTATCATTTGAAGTATTTTAGAAACTTGTTTTAATTTCATTGCTCTTGCACTTTGTGTACTAAAAAGTTAGAAAAGAAAAAAAAAACCTTAATTAGATCATATTTATTTTTTAAATTATTTTTTTCTTTAAAAATTTATTTAAAATATATATATGAAACATATAAATTTAGTATATTTTTCTGAAATTTTATTTTTTAGTTTAGAATTAATTTTCATGGTTTTTTAATGGATAAAATACTTTCCATATACTATTAATTATTTTCCAAGATTTTCATTCAAATAAGACCCAAATGATAAAAATAGAACAAGGTTTCCAAATATAAAAGATAATATTGTGCTAATCTTAAAACATATGAATAAACTAAGAAAGGCATAATTATGTAATTAACCTTAATTGTCCATCTTCAATGACTATTATTTAACTCCAACACAAAGTATGTTTGGTTTCCTGTGAAACGTTCAAGGTTATTTAAATGATTTTACTATTTTATAATAATATTCAATTCAAATCTAAACCTAAATTTTCGTTTTCTTGAAAGTTTATACTAAACTTATTTTTTTACATTTATACTACTTAAATATTACCTTTAATAAAATTGTTTTAATATATATACAATTTAAATACATAACTCAAATTTTACATTTTAATTGATACATTTAATTTGAATATAATATTAAAAAAAATCAGTTCAACCTTATATTTAAACAGATTCCAAGTGTTTTTATTCATTTATTTCCTTTCGGATTTGTGGAATTGGTTTTGGTTGGACAGAGTCACGTGCGCGCGGTAGACAGGGCGTAGGAGTACTGTTTGCAATCTTGCTCCAGAACCTAGCTATATGCAATATAATTATACTCTAGTCACCCACATAATACACACGGCCTTGGGCAAAACCTAAGTGCTAATTTAGCCTAGTACTAAATATATCCCCTCTAAAATGGCTAAGGCCACATTGAAGCCTAAAAGCTAGCCTCTTTCTCTCGTCATGTCTGTCAATTAAATTTTTTTTTTATAATTATTCCACATCTTTCTGTCTCTCTTTCTCTCTATACAGGGTGTGTGAGAATTAACGGGTGGTCTAAAAGTTGAAAGGATTCCCATCAGTCTCCTGAATTTGTTTTGGCCAGTCATTCAGTCCCTCATCTTGCTTACGCTGCTTCCACATTATGTTGCACAAACCTACATACCATGGATTTTGTGTACTTTATCATAATACATATATAGATATTTCCATTTTTGTACGTAGCCTTAAACCGAAGGATAACCTCAAGATACAAGGGTTACAGGGAAAAAAATAATAATAAATTAGCTAGCAAAGTAAATTGTCATATTTAATTAATTTAATTCTACCAGCTTTAAGGACCTAGCGCTAGCTAGGAGAAGAGGGGGGAAAAAGAGAAAGGAGGGGAAAGTTAAGATAAGTCAAAGAAACAACATGTAGAGAAGACGTACATACTCATGGTTTAACCAGGTAATCAAGTTCTAACTAGAAATATTAAACAATATTAAATATATTTCATTATTATTTTCCCTCTTTCTGAGGACACAAAATATCCCCGGATGTTCAAAAAATAACAATAATAAAAAACAATAATCTCTTAAATATTTCTGATCGAGTCCCCACTTTCATGAGAGAGAGAGAAAGAGATATAGAGAGAGGGAAAAGAAGGAAGTGAATCCGAGAGAAATCTCCTTTTTCTAGATAATAAAACGGGGTTAAGCTAAAGGTAGCTTTCTTTATGGGAGAGAGAAGCTGGCATTAGGGTCAACATCCAAAAGACCACAAATGTTCTCTTCCACATCCAACACTCTCATGAGTCCCTTTCCTCAATACTATTTCCCCTCATCCTCTCCTTATCACCAACCACCACCATTACCACCACCACCACCTCCTCCTCCTCCTCCTCCTCCTCCTCCTCTAATGCTTGCTAATCAAAACGACAACCTTTTCCTTCACCAAAACCACCCATACGACACCCTATTCTCCCTAGCCAATGCTCAAATCCCAGAAACGCTTGTCAATTTGGGAGTCTCCACCACCACCACCACCAACATCATGACCAGTACTAGTACTAATACCACCACCAAGCAAGACCATGTGATCATCACTAATGCAGGGCTGCACCAGGCTGCAGCAGCTGCTCCCAATTTCCTCCCCAAGAAGGCCGCCGCCAAGAAAGACCGGCACAGCAAGATTTACACCGCGCAGGGCCTGAGAGATCGGCGGGTTCGGCTCTCCATCGACATAGCCCGAGAGTTCTTCGACCTCCACGACATGCTAGGGTTTGACAAGGCGAGCAAGACCCTTGAATGGCTTCTCACCAAGTCCAAGAAAGCCATCAAAGAGCTCTCCCGCAGTAAGCTCAGGACCAACAATATTACTACTACTACTACTACTAATTTGTCTGCTTCAACTAACTCAGAGTGTGAACAAGACGTGTCTGATGTCAACGAACACACTATTTATGCAGATCGTAATGTTAATGGCATAAAACAAGGCATGTCATTAGCTCCAAAGAGCAAGGGCTTGGAAGAGAAGATCGATGTGGAGACGTTGAGCGAGTCGTCTTTGATGAGTCTCCTTGCAAAGGAGTCGCGGGCGAAGGCGAGAGCGAGGGCGAGGGCGAGGACTAAAGAGAAGAGTTATGGCTATTGCAGTACTACTAGTACTACTTATAATAATAAGAGGTCAAATAATGTGGAGAAATGCGTTTCGAGCACTCAGATCTCGAACCATTTCGGGGCAGTACCACCTACTGAGCAGCTCGACCGAACTCGAAGAATATCCCCAAACTCCGGACTTGATATTCAAGATCAAGGTGGAGAAGAGCCAGATCAGGTTTTGATGATCAAGAGGAAGTTTAGGTTTCCTAATTCGATTTCGAGTGCTGGTAATTATAATGTTGATCATCAGGGACAGTTTTGTGGGATCTCGAAAGCCGAAACTTCGAACAACGTTATCTACTCTTGTCCGAGCGTATTATTGACTCAGAATTGGGACAACAGCAACAACATTTGTACGGCCTCTCTGCAGCCCAGCTTTTGCTTGCCAACGTGAATGCTTTCTAGCGGTAAACCGGTAAACTGTCCAAAGCGCACAGTAGTCATATTTTCTCAAAACTCTCTTATTATATATATATATATGTATGTATGTATATGTGTAATTATATATTGATTTGCCGTGTCAATCATTTGCAGAAGAAGTTTAAATCTGAGGCCAGATGAGATCAGTCATTTGTGATGGTTTAAGAATATTCTTCAATGTGATGATCATCAAAACTTCAAAAGCTAGTACTAATTAAAGATGCGTAAGATCTCATCATTCCCTTGTTATGTTTCAAGCTTTATTTATTATATTATATTTTTGTATGTATGGGACAAGTAGTTGGTACTTTTGAACGCTTGGTTATATAAATATATATGCATTGGCAATTATTTAATCCTCACTGTTTTTTCCATGCTTATTCATATATATGTATATCCATTTTCTTGGTTTCTATGCCCCCGTTCTTCCTTTTTTTCTCTCTTTTTCTTTTTATTAGAGTGACTATATATATGTATGTGTATATGTATAAATATATTTGGCAAGTTGACTTGGAAGGTGAGTCTTAAAAAACAGGTTCAAGTCTGGGGCTTACGCGCTGGTTTGATTTGAAGAACTGGTTGTAGATGAAAGATTATTTCTTGCTTGAATGACCAAATGTACCAGTAATTTATCATCAGATAGCTAGGAAATACTCACTGAGAAATCAAAAGTTAAAGAGGTTAGACCATATGATCTTTTCAGATGTCAGTGTACTTTATGAAAATCATAGAAATTTGGAATTAAGTAAAGCTTTGATATAAAAACATCAATAAATTAATTTCCTTGGAAAGAGCATGCAAGTACTTACGAAGATCAAAACTATGCAAAGCCATAGAAGACTATAAAACTAGCTATGAGTCTATATTTCTTGACGTTATCAGGGAATTCAAAATGTACTAATTAAAACGAACTTTCCACAAGCTCAAACGTCGAGTGGTAATTAATTTATAGCTAAATTTGTTGTAATGTTGCCTTTTATTTTATTTTATTTTATTTTGGTAGACAAATATGAAGTATTGCTTGTTATTTGAAGTTAATTTTCTGCTAAATGTACATATATATAGTATCATCTGTGACTTGTGAGTTATGACTGTTTTTGGATCATCACTACATGTGTCTCTCGTACTAACTAGATTTTCCGTAAGCTAGCACATAATTGAGTGCCCAAGTTGAAACAAAATTGTGCTATATTTCTAGTACTACTGACATGTAGAGATTAAGAGATTGTCTTTGTAAGAAAAAGAAGAATAAAAATCGCTGCAAATCTTGCCAAGCTTCTTGCCGTCTTTCCATGACCTTAAAGAGCTGGCCGAAGTTCCTGTTGAATTTATCAACAACAAAAGAATATGATGTATACACACACACACGACGATGAATATCATGTATTTCAATGTTTGACCTGTTTAGTCATAAATATTTACACATAGATCAACCACACACACAATTTATATATGCTTTTCCAAAATAAAACCAGAAATGAACGGAATAGAATATGAACCATTATTAGTTCGTAGCGATTTATAGCTTTTGAAAGTACAGTTAACTAATTATGTAGTAATTTTTATACCACAATTTATTCTTTTAATTTGTTCAACTTTTAACTCTAATGCTAAGATATATGATAATTAATTTAACTTATAAATTAACAATGTAAATTGCATATGTGTTCAAGATGATTGAAGAACTATTTGACCATACAAATCATGATTAAAGTTTTAGCCATACGTACACACTTTACTCTTCCTTATATCCAGCGAACTTTATATACATATACACAAACACATATATATATATGTATATATCCAGATTGTCTCCTTTAAATAAGCTTAAGTTAAGAATTATTTAAAACGAAATTTGTATGGAAGATTTTAATTTAAGCATGTGTTTTTGTCTAAATTCTTTTGAACAATCAATTACAATGTTCCACTAGGTAAACAATTATAGGCCATATTAATTTCATTTTTAGTCCCCAAATTGTAGGTCAAATCTCATACTGGTCTCTAGCTTTCAAAAAGTCTTTAAACGAGTCCCTGAATTGTTAAGTTGCCCCAGATTTATCGTTTTATCCGTCTACATGTTAACACCTTGGCTAGAAAATTGCATGTTTTCCTTTCTGACAGTCATGCTTATAAAGTTATAATATTGGAAGGATGGAAGGATTAATTTAGAACAACTTGTTGCATCAAGAACTCAGTCTGAGACGTTTTAAAAGTGACAGACCAAAATATGGACTTAAATGGAGTTTAATTCATATGTATAGGAGTTCATGAATGCGAGTCGACATATATAACCTCCTTCTTTGATAGAAAAGTATGCACTCATGTATGCTTTCCTTTTGTAATGTTATTGTTAATATAATCCTTGCAGTACTGGAAATCTCAAAAGATTTGTAGAGAAAAGGTTTAAAGCTATAATAGTAAGGAGCATGTATATATATACACACACACACATGTGTGTGCGTGTACAGACAAGGTTTAAACATAACATCATGATATGAATCCTGTACACTTTGTCTTAGGAGGATAAATACTACGTATGTGATGATAGATTAGTGTACGGTGATTGGTACTTCCAATATGATATTTAGGAGAAGGAAATCAAGCGGAGGGATTGATTATAATTAAGTATCATATATTCACAGACCCATAATTGAGACGGGAAATGCTACATGCACAACAATAATGCTAGATATATATGTGTGTGTGTGTGTGTGTGTGTGTGATTGTATTTTGGCTAGCTATCCTTTCCTTGGTTAGATCATTGCTCTGCATGCAAAACCATTAAGCTGCAAATAGTATAAACCTGGATATAGAAGTATGAATCAACAATACAGTTTTTTTGCTAAGCTCATTTGTAATATAGTGAAAGAGATAGGAATAATATAAGGCAATATGTGAAAAATAATAGTAGTGAAGAGATAGGACACCTTTCCAAAAAAAAAAAGACACAAAAATGTAAGAATTTAAAAACTCATAATTCCATTTTCAAAAATTTTTTTGCCCTTGTAATAGTGTGTGTGTAACAGTATTCCCCAAAAAAGAATAACAGCAGTAGTGATGGCTTAGTATTCAATTAAATGGAGGTAAATCTAATACCATATTTGTTAAGTTGGTGATAGAATCATCGGTTGGAGAATTGGTTATCAATTTTTTAGTGGGAAAATCATAGGAGAAGGCAGTTTCTCTATATGATCATAAATTTACTAATCATCGGCTGACTTGACTTGTCTATTGAGTAGCGTGAATAATCTTTTCTCTTCATGTTCTCCCTTTGGATCTTATCTAGGTAAAGTATGTATGTCTTCACGTAGTTGATTAATTTGAGAATCCAAGGTATATCTATTTATTTTCTTAAAAGATCTGATTCCAAGTTTTAACTGAAAAAAATAAGAGAAACTGATTTTAAGTGATTTCATACCATTTTTTATGTAACGGGAATAAAAGAATTAAAGAGACACATCTCTTACATCAATTTACGTGTAGTGATCAACTTGTATTTCAAGGGAACATGTGATTGATACATAACATAGATTATGTTCTATTAGTTACGTGAGTTCCATAATGATATTCCTTGGCTAGGTTATTAGAAAAAGGGGGTTAACTTTGATGCAAATTGTTTAGTGGAAGATCAGTAGGACCTGAGAAATACATTATTGATAGAGCTATTACAAACCATTGGATCTATATCAAAAACAGCTATTTTGATATAATTTTAATCAGATTCAATAGTCAGAAATATGTATGATTGCTATGAAATTTTACCAACTCTTATTTTGTATTACGATCCTGATTTGCTGAAATTAGTTTTCTTTGATACTATAAAATATTATGCGCATGATTAATTTCAATGGCATGGCTAGCTACAAATCTAACCAGCATAAAAAACCCTCCTTTGTGAACATTAATTTAGCGAGTCTTCTTGTTTTTCTTTCACTTAATTTTATGACCTGCATCTCTTGAACCATCCATTTCTGCTGTTATCACCTATAGGTTATGCTTTATGATCTGATTAGACCTTTTGCTACTTATTGTGATGATATTGATGTCTGTCCATATAAATATCTTGTATGTACATATTCATACAAGACAAACATATCTCTTAATATATAAGACAAACATATCTCTAAAATAAATCTCAATAGTGGTGGGAACAAATTTAACAGCAACTATCAATACAATATGCGAGCCATGTCTACGTAACAGCAGCGCAGTCTCGATGTATCTAGCTAGAGCAGTAAATCCATATCAATCTATTTCCTAAATATCCTATTTGTCCAATCAATTATAGAGTCAACAAACACACATAGCTAGCTAGGCTATTCCATGCATTGAAAAAAGAGGAACCGGAAACTTGCACTAGGCCATGATCCAACTTAGTACAGGACTAATAAGCAATTCTACAGAGCCAACTTCGTAAATCTTGTATTATGGTTTGTCACATTCTTTTTTACAAGCGTATCACACTTTTGTTTCCTATGATACACCGTATTTATACACTTTTTTTGACAGTTTGCAAACTTAGGATCCATTTGGAGACGTATAGCAACAAAGTTTTGAAAATATTTTGATTGAAAATAAGATAGAGTTTTGGAGATGTGTTTGGTTTAAAAAAAATTGTTTGGAGTGAAAAAGTATAAAATCTTAAAATATTTTTGAAAAAATTACAATATAGATATTGTTTTGTTATTCTTCAAATTTTATGTAATTTATAAAAAAAATTAATTTGGACTTAAAATAACGTAATTATATATATTCAAAATTTGAGTTTACCGTAAACATGTAAATATTTAAAGATATAAATAAGGAAAAGAAGTTTTGAATCAAACAAAAAGAAAAAAAAAAGGAATAATGGCCCCTAAAGGTCCTTCATCATAATCAATTACACAATGCATTAATTTTTTTTACAAGAACTTGCACATTCCTGCATTATTCTTTTAACTAATACTTGTTTATTGTTTTTGCCGAAGAAAGACCCACTTAATTGACCAGTTCAAACTAAATTTTTTCAATTTATTTTTGTATTTTTCTCAAAAATCTATAAAAATTGTAGTTTCAATTGGTAAATTAAACATAAGCTTAGTAAAGGATTTAGTAGAACACGTTTCCTCTACTTACAAATTTTCAAATGCCAACATTTCCTGATTTTATCCTTTTTTTTTTTTTTTGCCTTTTTCCCTTTGAATGTACCTTTTCAACCAAAAAAAAAATCATAAAAATCCAGAATTAAAGAAAAAACTTGGAAAGTTCAGTTCAAAAAAAAAATGTTGGATAATATAGATGTGGGACCCACAACACAATTTATAATGAAGCCTGCAGGGTATGGTCAAGCTTTCAAATCCTACTTACCAATGGGAACGCTTCAAAACTTGTGAGTCCAGATTTCTTGTCACTTGTCTTTCGCGTCAACCTTTTCATTCCTTCCTCGGACTCTCCCTCCAACTGCATCGCCCGAGAGAGAGAGAGAGAGAGAGAGAGAGAGAGAGAGAGAGAGAAATCAGAAACACTCCTGAAACAGAACAAAAAAACATTTGAAACGGCCGTACATTAAATCAAGTTAAACCAAAGTTTAAGGAATAATAAAGACGTACTCACAAAAATAATAATAATAATAAAGACAACAACAGGAATAAAAATATACAAATGCATGGCTCATAACTAGTAACAAAATGAGGGACCAAAATTGCCATGATTTTTTTCTACGTTAACTGAAACGACAATAATGTCTCGCCTGAACAACTGTTGACCTTTGTTAATTTAATACACAAACAGGAATATACAGCTACACTGACTCTACAACGCCCGCCGGGAAAAAAAAAAAGAAAAAAGATTGTTATTATAACACCACAAAAAGCTTTCATGATGTATATACGAGGGGGAAAAAAGAAGGGAAAAGTGAGAGAAAGCTAAGGGTTACTTTGCAGATCAGGTGTTCCTCATGTGTTTTCCTCGGCATACCCTTGAACAGAGAAAGACTGCTATCACAGAGAGAAAAACAGATATATTTATATATATACATATATAGAGAGAGAGAGTTATATCACTTGCTCATTTCCGGTAGATATATATATGTATATATTTGTGCGTATATGTGTATATATTCTCGTAGTGGTAGGAGTAGGTATTTGGTTGATTCTGAGTGGGAAACGGGATGAATTAATGGCGGCTACAGTGATTAGTAAGTGAGTGTCAGTTGCAGATCAGTGAAGCTCTGCAGAATATCCAATTTAATATTCCTGCAAGTCTGAGGAGAATCTAATGTAATACCCAGTGAAAATCTTCCCAACTTTAATTACCCTGATTTGACCTACTAAATAAAAACCCCAAGTCTTTATCAAATATCTAAAACCTCCTCCTCATCATCTTCTTCTTCTTCTTCTTCTTTTTTTTTTCTTTTTTTTCTTTTTGATCAAACCTACGCTCCCACTTTATTTTTTTTTAATACAATTCTACGTAAAAAAGATTAATCTGATGTTTGTTTATAATTTTATATTTATATTGTGTTTAAATATAATTTAATTTTTATTTAAATATAAAAATTTTATATTTAAATATAATATTTTTTAATGTTGTTTTAAATATATTTACTATTTTAAAATATTTTAAAAATAATTTTTTTTCTATTTACATCATATTTTTTTTCATCTCATGTTGTCTATCTATTTTTATCAATCACATCAACTTTTTAACTCTAAAATATAATTTAAATACTTTTCATTCAAATATACATTTCATTTAAATGTAAAGTAAATACTTTTCATATAAACACAAAATGCATTCAATGTATTGTGTTTAAACACAATGCGAACATAGTACGTTTACCAAACACCCCATAAGAATTTTAAGAGTAATCTTTGACAATTATAATTTCAGGAATTGACATAATAATCATACTTTCTATTTGAATGAGATGTCTATTTTTTAAAAAGAAAAAATATCTTATTTGAAATAAGAAAATATTTTTAGTCTAAAAATAAAATGATGCTTGGATATTTTAAAAAAGTTTTATTTCTAAAAAAACGGTTATTTGGTAAAATTGAGTCCATTGAAAAAATAAAATGAGAAAAGTAAATGAAATGGAGAAATTCGTTCCAAATTTAGACCAAATTTTATACTTAAAAAAGGTTTATAAGTTGAAACGAAAGTCTTTCCAGATATAAAAAGATTTTAATGTTTAACACAAAAATAAAGAGAGGACATGCCATCCAAACAAATCAATAGTTTAAGAATCCAAATTGGCATTTAGACATTTGCTATTTGAATAGAAAAATTTTATTACTACGGGTTTAGATAATGTTAAGAACAATTATAATACATCTTACAAAATCACAATGTTCATGATAGATTTTAATGGAGTATATAAACAAGGTTTTATTTCTCCTTTTTCACTTTGAATGCATTAAAAAAATAATTATCTTAATCAATTTTAAAAATAAAAAATTATAACATTTTGAAACTTGCATAGAAGAAAGAGTGAGTTTTTTTTTTAATTATTATTATTAGATAGAGAAAAAGATAGAGACATTTTTCAAACTTCATCCAAATGATCAAATTTTTGGGGAGTCGAATTCTGAATTTCAATTAAAATGGTCATTCTAATTAACACCTCCACCGTCCAAATGGTGTGCCACTTTTTAAATTGCTAAACATCTATTTAAATGGACAGGCATTTCGTTTGTTTGATATGTTCAAAATTGAAAAATGAAAAATTTTTCATTTTTAGAAAAATCAGCTTTCTTAAATTTTCGTATCAAAACATTCAAAATTTTTTATTTTTGAAAAATGAAAAAAAAAGCTATCTAGACAAAAAAAATTTTCATTCATCCAAATAACTTTTCACTTTTAAAAAAATTCCAAAAATTTTTCTATTTTTCATATCTAAAAATTTTCTATTTTTTAAAAACAAACCTCCCATCCAAATCAAATTAAATCTCAAGCATCCATTCAAATCACGTCATATAAATGATGTAAATGTTTTTCCTAAGTGGAGCTTAGGATTCCGTTTATTTCAATTACTTTTTATATTTTAAAAGTTTCTATTTTTCTAAAATTTTAAACAAATATTTAGAAAACAACATTTTAAAATATTACAAAATATTGTGATTTATAACTTTTAGAAAAAATTCTAAAATGTTAAGTGATTAACATTTTGTTATCTTGATATTTTTCTGCAAAACTAAATATTTTCATTTAAATTTTTTTATTTAAACGTTTATACTCTAAAATGTTTATCTCCAAATATTCCAGAGGTTAAATCTTTATCTTAAATTTTTGCTGCAGATAAAAATGAATGGTATGTAATGCTATCAACAATTCGTTTCTTTCTTCAAATAACTAATAATTTTTTTAAAATTTTTTAAACCTCGGTAAAAGGAAACTTTTGTACGAATGAATAGAAGAAAATGCATGGAGAGTATCAGTTGCAAATCCGTAGATGTATTTAATAATGGCATCTCCACCACAAAATACACAGAATTTTACATCAAACACAGTAAAATTATTTCTAATTTATTACATTATTTTTAACACCAATAAAAATATTTTTCACCTATTTATTTATTTATTTTTTATATATTTCTTTGATGATTAAAAAACAAAAAAAATTAAAATTCAACACAAAAAATGGAGTTGATGAACAATAGAGTCGCAAATTTACGTGGAAAATACTGTTTATCCCCCCTGAAATGACTTCAAAAATGGTTTCAAAAATGGCATTAGGTTGGAGCCAACATTCAGCGTCGTTCCTGCGTGATGGAGTTGGCCTAATTGATGGGAAATAAATTCGACTTGAGCTCCCAATTACTACTCATTGGCTAGGTATAGGGTTAGACTACGAGTACAGTACTTGGTTACAGACAGGTCTCTACATATTGCTGTGCTACTTATGGTAAAAAATAAAGAAATATAGACAAATTGGACATCAGTGATCCAGAAAAGCTCCTTTTGGCTAAAAAACTAGAAAAGCGTATTTTGCTAGAAAAACTTGGAACATCGTTTAAACTGGCCTAAACATGATTTAAAACCCTGACCAACCTCTGCGGTGGTATAATGAGTGGAGATTACTAGCCAAGTACTACTGCAAGGCATCGTATTCCTTTGTCTTTGCTGGTTTTTGTCATTTTTTGAACTGAGCACAAATTTTTTTAGTCAGTTCCGATGGAGAGTAACTAGAATATGGGCCTGCTTTGCCATTAAAAAAAAAAAAAGGATTGTGTAATGGAGCTGGCAATGGTCGTACCCTATATATATTAGGTCTATTATTATAAAGTTTAGATGGATCAGTTAGTTTTCTGGGCGTTAAAAATAAGGACCTATAAAGTATTAAAAATTAAAAAAGCTTTTTAGACTGAAGCCAACTAAGAAATAGATCAGTCCTGACATGTACATAACTAATGGCATGCCTGGGGTTTGAACTCACATGTGTACTTCTTGACTCCATTGTCATGTTGAGTTCCAGCTCGAGAGAAAAATAGAGGAATAATTTCTTTCCCGGCAGATCAAACGAATATAGCTTTCTATTTAGGCTGTAAATATTTCACGATTTAAGAGGCGTTTGTATTTAATTGAAAAGTGTTTATTTTGTATTTAAATAAAATATATATTTGAATAAAATATATTTTAGAATTAAAAAATTGATGTGATTGATAAAAATAAAAATAAATAGTAAGAATTAAAAAGTTGACGTGATTATTTTAAAAAATTTTTAAATAATAATTGTTTTTGTAGTACTGTTGAAAATAATTATATTTGAATGTAAAACTTTAAATTGGTGTAAAATTGGTTTTTGTAACACCCAAAAACATTATCCAAAGGCATCCTTAAGTTGAGAATAAAATAAAATTTTGAATCAAAATCAATTAATTTAATTATAATTTTTGTTGATTTTTTAAAAAAAAAATTAAAATCAAAATTTTAGATCCGAGTCAATGAAACACACGTGGTCTTAAATATATACACATTATTATGGCTTGTTTTGAACTCCACTTGATTTCTAAATTAATTCTACTTTTTTAGATAGATTTTTATCATCTTTTTTTTTGGAAAATTAATTAACTTTAATTTAAAAATTTTATATGTAAATTTTATATCTAAACGGATGCTTACTAATTAATTTATATGTTAATGTGTAAAATTATATTAGTTGAAACTATTAGCGTAAATAATATGTATTAACGAAAATCATATGTATTGGAGTTGTTAGTGCAAATAATATGAATTAACGAAAGTTTACACATTAATAATCTCATCATTAAATGCTATCGACTTTATGTTACATTGTCACACCATCATGACTGTTGGACTCAAAACCTTGATGAAAAATATATATTTAAGGTTGTCATTTAAAAAAAATATATATATATATATATAGGAAAGCACATCTGAGGTTGTCGTGTTGACGAATACTAACACTTAAACTTTTGATATATATGAGCTTGCCTATAAGATCCACGTGGATCCCGCAACAATAAGTCCTTGCCATCTTACAAGTTTCTTTTCTGGCAAAAAGAAAAAAAAAAAAAAAAAAAGGGGTTGTCAAGTAGTTATTATCCCATAAGACTTGAAATAAAAACATTTTCAAAAGAACGATTCAAACTTTGGTAAAAAGAGTGTACATTAGGTGCTGGCTCAAGTATTTGCAGGATCTTTGGCAAAAAATTCTAAACGGGCCTTTTTGAAAATTTAAAATAAAAATTAAAAGTTAAAAAATTATTCAACTAATATTTTTTTGCATATAATTATTACAGAATTATTAACAAATATTCTCTAAAGAGTAAAGCATTTAGAAAGAATTTTCTTTTTTGCATATTATAATATTTTTTTGTTAAGGATAAAATATTTCAATTTGGTTCATGGTTTTTCTTTTGAAAAATTCTCTTAAACAACCCTAATTTAAGTTAAATATACCATCAATATTAAAAAATGTCTTCAAGATTCAAAATTACTTTTACATTATATTTTCATGCAATGAAAGTTATTAGAGCAGCTAATAATCACTAAAAGAAGATATTATCTAAATTAATATATGATAATACATAAAAATTAGACTATCGTTACTACAACTTTCAAGAGTCCATTAGTTCTTAAAAATTCCTATTGTTTGGTCTTTCTTTTTTCATAAAACTTTAACAACTAAACATTGATTAAAAAATAATAAAGTTATTGATATAATATATACATATAATGAAATTATAATTTTGGGTCTTGAATCAACCTGGAGCCGACACTAGTGTACATTGACTTGTCCGTTTCCAAAAAAATTTCATTAACTCTTGATAAGGGCACGGGTGAACATTATCTATACCAAACGACCAATATGACAATGATTCAAAAAGCAATATCCTAAGTAGTTGGAGGCATAATCTAATAAGCATTGAAGAAGTTAATATTTTTGTCGGAGATTAATAACTACAATAAAGTTTAAGATGCTTTCAATTCTTCAAAACATTTAAAACAGAAAGAAAAGAATCAAGGAATGCAAATATCCAGTGACGGAGATCTAAACATCAATGAGTGTCTTGGCAACGTGTTTCTCCATTTCCAACACTTAGAGAAGATAAAATAAGGAAAAAAAAAAAAAAGAGGATAGTTTTGTCTATACACATAATAACCCATAAAAAAGAGAAGCAGAAGTTTTAAAACCCATAAGGAGGGACATGATCGTGAAGCCTAATTATAACAAATAGTAGTTTTCAGAAAATAATTGAAATAAATAATATATTTTTAAAATAATTTTAATAAATAGTAAATTTATGAAGTAAATAGAAAATTTACAAAATAAAGGATATATTTACAATATGTAAATGCATAATTTATCTGATAAAGACTTAAATAAATTACTTATCCACTACATAAATACATCATTTACCTAATAAAGTTATTGTAAATAAATTATTTATTTAATAAATTTATTATTTAATATAAATATTTTAAATAAATTTTATAAATTTAAATTATTTTTCAAAAATAGAATGAAGTAAATAGCAGTTTTCATAAAATAATCAAAGTAAATAATAAATTTTTAAATATTTGTAGTAAATATCATATTCATCTTGTTAATACTTTATTCATGTTAGATTTTATTAGATAAATAATACATTCACCTGTCACTAATGATTTATTTACATCATTTTCGAATAAATGAATTATTTATTTCTCATAAATATATCATTTATCTAAATAATAAATCTAATATTTATCATAAATATAATAAAAATAATACTATTTATTTTAATAATCTCTGGTATCTACTCCGTTCTCTGGAGGGAGGGTCATATGTGAAAAGAAGCCCAAAAATTAAAAACGGGCCCTTTTAGGTTGGTGACCCACCTCTCAAAGCCCTCCATGCTGAGCCTATTAACCTCTTTCAGAAAAAATATAAAAAAATAAAAATGAAAGCAAAGAAAACGAAGCGACGACGTAGCTTGGCCTTTCCCCAATTTCTTCATCGAAAAAACCTGTAAACCTCTGCCTTGCTCACAAAGTTTTCAGAACAAAATAAATTCGGAAGCGAAGACGAAGAAGAAAAAGTAGCTGAGAAAGCGAAAAATGGAGGTGCCGAAGACCATAGCCCACGAGATCGGAGGAGTTCAGAACGACGCGCTTCGCTTCGGCCTCAACGGCGTTAAGAGCGACATCGTTGGATCTCATCCCCTCGAATCAGCTTACCAATCCGTATGCAATTCCTCTCTTTGCTTCTCTGTTTTGTTTCCGAGAAAATTTTGCGGTAAAATCCAGTAGGAGGTCGGGTTTTTAGTTTGGTTTTTTGCTGCTGGAGTTGAAAACGGAAGACTCGCCTCGGTTGCGCTGGTTTTCTTGGGTTTTCGACTGATTATGTGGTTCTGATAACGATATGGTTGTTTGATGAAAATGTTTTTCTTTCTTTAATATTTTGTATGAACTCTACTTTGTGTTGTCAGTGTTTTGAGGAGTTGTGATTTTTTTTTGTTTTTGTGGTAATAGACGAGGAGGACACACGAGGAGATGAAGAGGAAAATCCTCACAAACACATATGGAAGTGCGTTCCCGTTGAAGATGGACCTTGACAGGCAAATTCTTTCACGGTAGGCTGGTTTTCTTAACCTAGTTTAGTTTTTTGGTGTTTATGCTTATATGTTTCATGTTGTGCGAGATTATTGATTACTTTTAGTAGTTCACAATGAAAAGGAGACTGTATGCTTTTTGATGCTTAGGATTGCTTAGCGAGAGATGGTATAATGTCTTTAGTTCGGACTCACTGACTGACATCTGATGAGACGTCAGGTATTAGGTCTTAAGCAGAAATTCTGGAAAAGATTAAAGATTGATGATTTCCATTAAGGCGGTAATTAGCTAAATAGAGGAACTGAAACAATTAAAGATTGTTGCTATCACTTAGGAGTTAGGAAGCAAGTAGCAAAGTATGGGAAATGCTGAAAAGGGAAGATATAAGGAACAAGGTAAGTGTGACACATTATGCAGTTGTTTTAACTTTTAAGTGCTTGATGCGTTTGGTAAGTCTCTATGTGGGGTATCCAAGGCCTTGGTTGGAAGTCACAATTTGGAAATTAGTGGAAATGGTGGTTTTCAGATAAAATCTATGTTGTGTGGTATTTGAAGTTAAAGGTTCGCTGTTTCGGAGGTGTGTAGGCTGTAGCTATCTTTCTTTTATGGGATTTTGATTGCCGTGTAACTGGAAACTTCTCACTCAACTGTGCTTCACCTAATATAGAGGTTAGGTTCCTTATTAGATAGAAACTTAAAGACACGCTAAAGTTCTTCAAAGACTCCTCTTGCTTTGCAACAAGCTACGCTACCAACATGGTTTTATGCATTTAGCAAGCAATTTTTGAACCTGTTTTGCAATCGTTGCCTTCTGGGGTTTGTGTGCCTGATTGAGATATCTGACTGCATTCTTGTTTAAATTGCCTTCATACCTGTGAATATGCTCCTTTGATTGCAAAACGTGGAACAAATGATCATCTTCTGCCTTTTAGTGCAACCAGCTCAGATTAGTCACATACAAACGCTTTGGTTTTTCCAGATCATTCCATGTTTTATGCTTTTATTTATGCATTCAAACGCATTGCAGATTTCAGAGGCCTCCTGGAGCAATTCCTTCTTCAATGCTGGGTCTGGAGGCGCTGACTGGAACCTTGGATGACTTTGGTTTTGAGGATTATCTGAACGGTAAATAACTACTGTCCCAAACCTACATGATGATGTTATTATTGACTTCATATGTTCATCTTTGCTTGCAAACGTATTGTTGAACATTAATGTGAATAGTACTGGCCACTCCCCTTGTTATGTTTTGAAACTTTTTCTTTTTTAATTTCCGGGCAATCATTGTGTTCCCGTATTAATAAAGTTTGCTAAGAAAGCCATATGTTCTACTTGTTCAAGAGGTTCAATAGATTTCTATATTCGCTTCATGTTTTTCTCCCTTCGAATGTGAGAGTATGATTTAAACATTCCATTTGGATATTTCTGTCATTTCGCTTCACTTATAAGCTGCCTAACGAGGCATTGAGAGATCGATTAAGTAGTGAGTTAAATTTGCATTGAGATATAGATCAAGCAGTGGGTTAAATTTTGTATTTTCCTTTAGGTAGTTGAGCAAATGAGTTGTTTCCACTCTAACTACAGGCTTGTTACTATTAAGCTTACTGCATCTAATCTTCCCAACCTCGGCCATTCATGCATTTGGAAAAATACTCTTCAGTCGTGTATACCACATAGTGTTTTTCTTTTTAATGAAATGGATTGTGCCATCTTTTTAACGTCGTAATTGATGTCTTTGCAGACCCGCGTGACTCTGAAACCTTCAGGCCTCTGGACATGCATCATGGGATGGAAGTTCGCCTCGGACTTTCAAAGGGTCCAGTCTGCCCAAGTTTTATCTGATTCAAATACTTTTGGTTGACACATTAAAAAGTGTTCAATCATGTTTCGATTGTTCTCCGTGGATCTATAATTATACATTAAGCTTTTCATGTGTCCCTATCTTCTAAACATGTGTTTGCCTGGAGATCAAACAACTAGTTTCTATGTTATCTTGTTTTCATCACAACAAGCATTGCTGTCATCTAATTTCTGCTCTGACATCTTCAATGTGGATGTGTTGTGATCCCCAGAAAACTAAACCGACTGTTCATCCGCTGCTTTATTGAGTTTTTAAATGAGTATAGTCGAACTTGGTTTCTACAATTACCTTGTCTGATAATTGATCATAGGAACATGTGTGTAGATCAGTATTAACGGTGAAACATGGTACCATTAAAGCCTGTGAGTTTACAAGGGGAAAAAAAGGTCGAGAGAGTTGCAGCGAACTGTTTTTGGTTGGAAGTTTATGGGAATTGTCTACGAAAGCAATCATGAAAAAATGTATATGGGAAGAATTGAAAATCCTAAACGCATGCACAGCTCAAGAATTACAAAATAAAAAATGTCCCCGGTCACTTGTTGAGTGATAAGGATGTTCTTGTTTATTCTATTTTTCGGATGCTTTTCGTTTAATTTGTCGTGCGATTCGGTTTGTTGTGGGACTAGATATGGAAACAGGAAGGAACTAATTCCAAGAGGCTGTTTGGGTTGGTATCCGGATATTATTTTGACATCCAGGAGAGTGTTTTGGGGAGGAGACTCGAGATATTATTTTTGGATTGAAAAAAGTTGTTTTAGAAAATGTGTTTGGGAGGAAAAAAACTGTTTGGGGTGAAAAAATAAAAAATTTTAAAAATTTTTTAAGAAAAAAAATATTGTTTCTTTTTTCTTAAAATTTTATGTAATTTAAAATAAAATTATCTTATTTAGATTTGTATATATAAAGTTATGAACTTTTAAAGTTTAAAGTTTACTGTAGTATTTTAAAGATATAAATAATAAAAAGTGATGAAATTTAAAAAAAAAAATTTTAGATATATGGAGAATACAATCCAAACACTCTTGAGCTTCAAATTATATTGAGAGAAAAATCTAGTTTTTTAATAGTTTAAGTCTGCTCCGCATTGTTATTAAATAATATAGAGAATGGACAACACTAGTATAACCTTATTTTTAATTAAGCAAAAAAAGAGAGAGAGAAAAATTGTCATGTCATGATCAACGGGGAAGCTGATGATAGCAGAAAAGAAGCAACAACCGCTACCCCCATTGTTGCTTTCATCACTGGGTAGTAAGCAAGACTCACCATCATCCACGTTTCGAGATACCAAAAACTCCCACTTCACTTTCAAATTTTTAGGCATATAACTTCTTCCTTACTTTTCTTCTAGTCCATCATCCTCCATTATCTTTTCCATTTTTTCCTCAAAAAAATAAAAAAAAATCTTATCCTTTTCCTGTTCCATTTTCTTGCCTCACTGGTTCATCCCTTCTCTCTCCTAAAGCCCTCTTTTCTTTTTCTTTAATTTTAATTTTTTTTTTCTTATAACCATAAATTTACACACAACAAACACAACCCTGATAAAGTTGCCGAAATTACTTTCCTAAAAATGTTTTTTTTTTTTTTTTCTTGTGTTAAGAATTACATTTTCTTCGGCCTAATTGTTGGTTATAAATCTAATGAGACGTTTGATAAATGTATTACATTCGTATTGTATTTAAATATAGTGTATTAAATATATTTTATATTTGGATAAAAAATATTTTTTTTGTATTTATATTATATATTTAGATAAAAAGTATTTGAATTGTATTTTAGAATTAAAAAGTTGATGTGATCAGTAAAAATAGATAGAAAAAATGAGATGAAGAGAAAATATGATGTGTATGAAAAAAAAATTTATTTTCAAAATATTTTTAAAAAATAAATATATTTGAGATACTATTAAAAAATATTATATTTAAATTCAAAACTTTTATATTTAAATAAAAATTGTATTATTTTTAAATGTAACGTGAACACAAAACTATAAACGTGTTCCTTTCTTAATCGACATAATTATATACATTATCACTTTATTTCCTTTCTCAAAATTAAAAGGGTGATGTAAACTTTTAAATTTTAAAATTAAACGAAAAATTATTACTAAATTATAATTGTGATTACATCTTTCTTACCTGCGGCATGCTAAATTGCTAATGACTGTAATTAGTGTTTGCTCTTGAGGATAAAACTAATATTTAGGATTACGATTAGCCCAAACATATTACCCCTTGTTTGTTTATAGCATTAAATTTGTATTGCATTCAAATATAATATAATTTTTATTAAAATATAAAATCATTTTATTCAAATATCAATCACATTATATTTTAAATTTAATACAATCATTATTTATTATTTAATTTTTTTATTTTTTTACCAATTATATCATATTTTCTCTTTTTCTCTTTTTTCTTTCTATTTTTACCCATCACATCACATATTCATTATTAAAATACAATTAAAATACTTTTCATCTAAAAATACATTACATTCAACTACAATATAAATATTTTTTCTTTAAATATAAATTATATTTAATACATTATATTTAAATATAAAATAAATATAATGCATTTATTTATTAAATGAAGTCTTAACCTCAATAAACACTAATTTAAAAAAAATAAATTAATGATCCAAATTTGAAAAAATAAAAAAAATAAACGAAAAAGACAAAAAGCTACAGTCTTTTTGGTTCTTCCTTTTCTTTAAGCTTTTATTTCTCTGGTTTTTGTTTTTTTTTTTTTTTTAGTTGCTGCACTCCTCTCTCTCTCTCCGTCTAGTCCAAACCCACTAAAATCTTCCGAGAAAATCCGCAGAATATTTTCCTCCCAACCAATCAGTCGTCTAAGGAGCTTCGGATTCTCGAATGTTGCTTCAAACACTCCTCATTCCCACCAAACCCTAATCAGTGTCCCCTTAAACCCCCCAAATCCAATCGTTTTCCTTCCTTGTCCCCTGGCAATGGATTCTCGCCGGACTCCTCGTACGGTCATCGATCCCAAGGTTCGCCAAGTAGGGTTCTTTGCCCCACCCGACCGGACTAATTCGGGTCAGACTGACACGATTTCTCCCTCGTCGTCGCCTTCCCCTCCGGCGGCAAACATCTCCCCGTCCGGTAACTCGCTCTCACCGGTGATGATCCCTCCGCCGCGTCACTCCGGCGACAGCCGCCCGGTCCCCTTCGTTCCTCACCCCGCTTCGCCTCTCCGTCGAGAATCCATCCCCGCCGCCAGCAGCTACAACCCGTCGGATTTCTACCCTCCGGCCACGTCTCCGACGGTGGCGGCGTCGTCGTCGTCGTTCGCCGGCAGGATGCCGGTGGGAGGTTACGGCGAGTTCACCGACGACGTCGTCGTTCTGTCGCCTGGTCGAGCGTTCAGGGGCAGCTCCGTCAGGGCGTCCGCATCGTCGTCGTTTCCCGGCGGTGGATTTGATCTGACGGCCCTCAAGGCGAGTAGCGTCCCCGCGAGTGAGTTGACGACGGTCTCAGTTGTCAATTTGCCTCCTGGTATTTCTGGTACGCATAATTATTTATTTATTTTTATTTTGTATTATTGTTTGCTTGGTTCGAGTAATCAGGTTCAATGTTAAAGTTTTACTTGCTTTGAATAGTAAGTAAACTCTTTTTAATGGTTTTATGATATACGTGTGTGTGTGTGTCTTTTTAAGGGAGACTTTGTTGTAGAATTCTAGGTTGTTATCGTCTAAAGGGGAAAATTTATCAAGATGGCCTAATGTGTTAGATCTGTTCTTTTAGTCTGAATTTCATTAGATGAGAGGTTTATGGTAATTCATCGGCCTATAAGAGTCTTGATTTTTGTGAGATTTCTTTGGAAATTCACCGGTTTAAGGTCCAATAAATGTAGAAAAAGCAGGAGGAGCAGCCGTAGAAATGCAAAATGATCGGCATGTAAATTCAAAGCCAGCGAAAGAGAAAACCACAAAGGCTGAAAGGCGTGCCCTTCAAGAGGCTCAACGAGCTGCGAAAGCTGCTGCAAAAGGTGTGCTTGGCTCTTCTGCTGTTTTATCATAATCCCACAAGTGAAATAGGCTTATTGATCGGTTATGCTCATTTCATAACTGAAAAGATTCATGTGTTATTTAACTGCCTTGTATCCTCAGCTGAAGGAAGCAAGGTACCTGGTGCGGGTTCATCAGCAGTTACTTCAGTGAATGTAAAACCAGCTAAAGGCGTGAAGGGAGCTTTGCAAAAGAGTGACAGCATTTCAGTTGCAGCTTCCGAAAAGAAGGTTGGCGATCGTCTGGCAGAAAAGGATAGAAAGAAAGATGTTCCTCAACCACGCATGCAATATGATGATAAGAGCCGTGTGGAAAAGGCAAAAAGGCGTGCGGTGGTATACCAAACTGAGGCGAGGAATAGAGTTGAGTTGTTCAGGCATTTGCCTCAATACGAGCATGGGACTCAGCTTCCTGATCTTGAGTCAAAGTTTTTCCAAGTAGATCCCGTTCATCCTGCTGTTTACAAGGTATCACTTGAACTTTTCACTTTGACGTTTGAGATGCATGCTTGAAAGTTGATAGTTGGAAGTTGGTTAACATGTAAAATAACACATAGCTTCTTTTGAGTCTATCATACTTGCTAGCTAGCCTTTTCTTTTTGCCCATCATAGTATGCCTCGTGAGATCCAAAGCACGGTCAGTGGCTCCACAACATTTTGCTAGATGAATTTTTTTGAGTTTATTGTATTATCTAACTAGCATTTCTTTTTGCCCATTATAGCATTCCCCCAAGATTCAAAGCTCTGGTCCGTACCGTTCTGCTGCATGAACTTGTTGACTATTGTGTGTTTAGGTCCTTAAGATCATTCACGAGGAAGTGAAATTCGTTTTTATGCCTCTTAAAGTTTACTTTCTGCCAGGTCGGATTGCAGTATCTGTCGGGAGATATATCTGGTGGCAATGCCCGTTGCATTGCAATGCTTCGAGCATTTCAAGAGGCTGTTAAAGACTATTCAACCCCACCTGAGAAAAATCTTGGTAGAGATTTGACTACAAAAATAAGTAGTTATGTATCATTTCTAATAGAGTGCAGGCCCCTTTCTATCAGCATGGGGAATGCAATTAGGTTTCTCAAAAACCGTATTGCGAAGCTTCCTCTCACTTTGTCCGAGTCAGAAGCAAAAGCATTGCTCCAGTCAGATATCAATCGTTTCATAAGTGAGAAAATCATACTTGCGGACAAGGTGATAGTCAAACATGCTGTTACCAAGATCAGAGATGGTGATGTTCTTCTCACATATGGGTCCTCCTCTGCGGTTGAAATGGTATTGTTACGTGCTCATGAGCTTGGCAAGCAGTTTCAAGTTGTAATAGTGGACTCTCGTCCAAAACTTGAAGGCCAACTCTTACTTCGTAGATTGGTGGGGAAGGGCCTTAACTGTACTTACACTCACATAAATGCTGTATCTTATATCATGCATGAAGTTAGTCGAGTTTTTCTGGGTGCTTCATCTGTTTTGTGCAACGGAACAGTGTACTCGAGAGTTGGGACTGCATGCGTTGCAATGGTTGCGCACGCATTCCGTGTACCAGTCTTAGTGTGCTGTGAGGCATATAAGTTTCATGAAAGGGTACAGCTTGACTCAATATGCTCCAATGAGCTTGGTATGCATTTCTAGAAGCAATGCGTTTATGTTATACCCTTTGATCTGCTTGCTTTATGGCTCAGGTATCTGTTCCATTTCTTGCAGGTGATCCAGATGCCATCTCAAAGGTTCGTGGTAGAGAGGATATTACTAGTTTGAAACACTTGGCCAGCAGTGAAAAGTTTCAACTTCTAAATCTGATGTAAGTGTTGATAATTCTAGAAATTTGTCTATTATGAATTTTCGTTTTAACTTGTTGACTAAGCAGTGCTGTCAAATTTTTATTGGCAGCTATGATGCGACACCTTCGGATTACATTTCAATGATAATCACGGATTATGGCATGGTAAATAATTTTATCATTTAAAGTTCTTTCTTTCAAATTATTGGTAGAAGCACACAATGATCATCGCACTTTCAAATTTGATCCAGGGAGAAGTGGGTATAGGGTTTTATGGGATAGCAACCTTGGTTCATACTGAAGAGTGTCTTTTTTATATTAGTTGTACTTATTTGAATCTAACATTGGCGCGCATATTATATACACTGAAGTTATATTTCTCTATTTATGTTTCTTTCAGGTGCCACCAACAAGTGTGCCCGTCATTGTTCGTGAATACAGAAGAGAACACTTGTGGATATGATTTGTTCGGAAATGGACCACGGAGGCTGTTCCGAATTTTGTGTGCATGCAGTGAAATCAATCAGCTGCCTCAAACAATAAAGGCTACAGGCTAGAGGAGTTTTTGTTGCTTTCTTTCTTCTCTAGTTCTTCACCCTTTTGAATAAGAGTTACCTGCCTCATCAAGTTTTTGTTTATTTTTCACCTGACTCAGTGAAGAGTGCAAGATTTTCGCCTCTCCGGGCAGATTTAGTGATGTGTTCGTGCACTTTGCAACCGTTTTCCTTTTTTCTTCATGAAAGACAGATATTTGTAGACAAATTTTGATCCAATGGATTTTTATGCTTTAATAGAAGTACATGAATCTATCCAATTTTCATGATCCAAGTATGTCATTAACGAGCATCTTCATTTACCTTAAGCCCAATATGTGTTATTATTATTATTATTTTTTCTAATGGGAATCTCTGTTCTTTTTTTTTTCTTTTTTTTTTTTTTTTTTTTTTTGACTTACTTAATTCTTGCTTATTCCTTGTGGACAAACTAGGGATACAACAAACGCTTTTACTACCAACGCGTGAAAATGATGGGACCACCTTGTGATTGAAATCTAGCAAGTTATCATCATGGTTTATTCGAACCTATCATAAACGACAACCTTATCGTTGTCCCTTCAAATCGCCTGCACGGGCTTCGAAATAGTTTCGGGGAAGATTAAAGATCAAAGCCGCGACTTCATTAACATTAAAATAACCATGAAACTAGAGTTAAACGAAAAGAAGAAAGTGGATGAACGACAAATAGACAAACAATCCAAGCAAAAAGAGTACGATAGCAGACATAAAAAACAAGTCTCTCTTGCCTATGAATCATGGTAAGAAGATAAGAATATATAGAAAACTGGCATCATCCTCAGTCGAGCAAACATTACATGGTCAAATGGGGTAAGCTTAAACCTCACTGTAACAAAGAAATATCTTCTTGGTTTCTGCCTACTCCTCTGCTTCTCTGACATTATCAACTTTATCATTTGAAGAAGTAATAACTGCAAGGATTACAAATCCACCCAGTGCAACGACCAATACACCAAGAGAGTTCACCAACAGAGCCTCAGTTGAATAGCGTGATATTACATTGTTGGTCTGCAAAAATGTGGCTTTCTCTAGGATTCCAGTGGCCACAGTTGCAATGGCAAGGGCGTATATATAAACACCAAAGAACACATGCCATGGCAGCAAGGAAGCTCGGTTACCTGCCGAGCCACCAGGATACCAAAAGGTCACAAATCCAGCAGCCAACTGTGCCAAATCGAACGAAAAAAGTGTAAATGTAAAAATTAGCTGTTCAATGATCACTGTGTTGAAGAAATTTTAAGTCAGGGAAAAAGGATACATGGAGCTCACCTGGATGCCAAATAGAAATAGGCATGCTAGACCCAACCAAGAATGAAGGCTGTAAAAATTGTCAATTCCTTTGTCGTTGTGGAATTTCAGAGCAGCCCAAACACCGATAATGCTGAAGCAGAAGGCGAGGAATTGCAGGCTAAGATGAACCAACTTCTTAAAGCTCTTTGTTCCTGATATGGTCTTGTATGCTAGCATGGCTGCAACAGTCCATAGAGTCATTCAACAATCAGAAATTTGAACTTACCGCCACTGCAAGAAAATTGAGATGCTTCAAATGGGTTACTCATTTCCATAGACATGCCTAGCTTATGATCCAACCATTTCCCCTGTAGTTTCTCCAAGGAACCACAACATTCTATCCGAAATGCGGTTGGTTTGGTCACAAAGACATTGAACATCCTTCAAGTTACCAGTTTTGCAATTTTACAAAAGCGACGTTGGATAATGTACAAGTTTTTTAATCCGCAAAAAGAGTCTTACGGACTAAAACTTTTACAACTCCAGAGGTTATTTCATCTTGTCCAAAAAGTGTTCTTTGCTTAAAAGACTTATGCTTCAAAGAACAATTAACTCAATAGGATTGAAGAACACAACGCGAAGACGAGATATTGCAAGTTCTAACAATCATGGCAGACCAAATTTTAAAACTTCACACAAGATTAAAAGTTCTCTACGTAAATGGGAAGGAAATTTTAACAAGATTTCTGTTTATTAAGTTCAAACAAGGAATTCCTAATAATAATTGAAACCGCAAGCAGTCGAAGAAAAACAAATACCTTCTCCATTTAAAAGCACCAGACTAATCACCATTAGCACTGGATGAACCTGCAAAAAAGAAAACAACGAAATTAAAACTGAGGAGAAAAAAATATCGACACCATTTCTCCGAAAAATCAACCAAGTAACGAAGATTAGTAACAAAACACAAGAGTTCGTTCAACAAAGAAATCAAAGAAAACAAGAACAATGAAAAATATAACGAAACCCAAGATCCACAAGAAGCCGAATTGAGTAAAACCCAGAATGAAAATTTCGGTGAAGAGAAAGAGAGAAGGGTACGTTGAAGATGAGATCTTTGTTGTCGGAAATGAGAGCCAAGCCTCCGCGAAAATGGTTGGTCCAGGTGAGGAGAAGAGCGGCGACGAAGACACCCAAAACTCGGACGAAGAAGACGATCGGGAAGCGAACAATGGGAGCGGAGGCCATTCTCCTTTCTTTAGCTCTTGAGGTTCTCTGGAGAGACCCTGAGAAAGCGTCCATGGCGACCACTCAAAAACCAGAACCTCCTTCCTCTCTCCTCAAACTCATCTCTCTGTTTCTCTCTCAGTCTCTCTGATCCTTGCGTTGCCTTCCGATCTGTATACCATTACGCGGTCTTCTCTTTTGACTTTACGCCTATATTATGGATTTTTTTTTTTTACTTTTGTCGCTTCTGAAAACACGTTTCAAAACGACATGTCGTTTTTTTGGATGTCTACTATTTTGTGCTTCTTGAGTTTAATAGTTAATACATATCCCATATACCACTTGTAATGCGGCTTGTAAAATAGATACATTTATTGTAATGTGTTTTGGATGTTCCATGATGCTCCGTTCTAATACTACATTTAAAAGTTGTCAGTATCTATCAAAGCTGATTGTATTTATATCTCCAATTTCTTTAATAAGGGTTGAATTGGTAAATTTTCCATCTCATCAACAACTGATTCTGACATCTAATTTGAATTTTTATCAAATTACCGTCTAAGAAGTCAATGAAATGAGGCAGTTTGGTAGAAGTGTGAAATTGAAATTGTGGGCATGTTGCAGCTCATGGAAAGCTAATGAAATTTGTCACCTTTTTCTTTCACATATTTCTTCTTTCAAAGCTCTCTTGGCTAGGATTCTTCTCTATTTCACATATTTTATATTTAACTTGGTGGACTACAGGATTTTTGTACGGTGTCAAGCTCGTGATTATGGAATGAAACTAAAGTGACGTTTGGAAAAAAAAAAATTCATTTTAATTTTACTTAAACACAAATTTTGTGACAGTACTATGAAAATAATCACTATTTAAAATATTTTTAAAACAATCACATCAACTTTTCAACTTCACTATTTATCTCTATTTTTATCAATCATATCAACTTTTCAACTCTAAAATACTTTTCATCCAAACACACATTTCATTCAAATACAAAACAAATACTTTTCAACCAAATACAACATCCAAAAAACAAATTTCATTCAAATACAATCAAAATACAATGCGTTTATCAAACGCCCCTAAAATTTATCCTTAAGTGGAGTTGAATTAGTTTCTTTTTATGATCGATCCATTGATAGGCCGTTGGATTTATGTTACACACAACAAGAACGGGGATGGTATGACATCAATTGTCAAATTTTTTCATTAGAAAAAAAAAAAAGGAATTATAGTCTATTTTATTATTACTCATAGTAATTATAATATATATTTATGATAATTACTATTGGAGGACAAATATTTTAAGACAAACGTTATCTGCTTACAAAAACGCACAAGGAAAGTTGAAAAACTAAAAATGTTTTAAGTTAATTTTATTTTTTACCTGACTTTTTCCTTTTAACTTACGTACCTAATTATTATCTCATTGGAAGACTCTCCAAGAGAAAAAATATATATATATATATAAATATACATATATATATATACATCGTAAATGTTATCTTTTTTATCTTTTGTATGCTGCTGTTTCTTTTAAACAAAACATATATACGTTGAGAACCAGGATTCGAGTTTTATATTTTATAATAAAATTGAGTATATAATCATTGATAGATCATACATAATAATACCGTAATACCTATCTTTCTATGTATATAAAAATAGAATACCCTGTCGTGTTACACGCATTCAGTAAAAAAATAAAAAGTGAAAGTCTCCGTCCAAAACTTGGAAATGGACCAATAGATATGGATGACATTCATTTTCTTTAGCTCCAAGTTTATTAATAAATGTAAAATATATTAAAAAGCTGATGTCCTTTTTAAGGTGTGTGAGAGTTCTTATTATATGCCAATTACTAAATTAATTATGTATACAAAAAAATGCCGAAGCATAATTTTATACAGCTTTTTTTTTTATTAGATAAGTTTACTAATTACGTGAAATGATAAAAAAACCTGACCTTAGTTTTCACAATTAACTCATCTTAGATTTTAAGAATAGATAATACATAATTTTCTTTTTGTCAAAAACTAGACTCTTACATATATCACAATTCAAATATGAGACTTGATAAAAATAAAAGTTTAAAATAAGACTCTATTTAGTAAATATATTACGTTTACATTACATTTGAATGCAGTTGAATGTAATGTGTATTTAGATGAAAAGTATTTAAATTGTATTTAAATAATAAATATATAATGTGATGAGTAAAAATAAATAAAAAAAAGAGTGAGAAATATAATATATAATATAATTAATAAAAATAATAAATAAAATAAAATAATAAATAGTGATTATATTAAATTTAAAATATATTATAATTAATATTTAAATTTAATATTTTTATATTTAAATAAAAATTATATTACATTTAAATATAAGGAAAAGTAATACTGAAATCAAACAACACTTAAGGCTTTCTTGTCATCGTCCACCGCCGTCAGTGGACGAATGCAGTAGATGTTAGTCATTAGTCATGATGATGTAAAGGATTACGTTTACTCTATTGCACATTGTAAGAAAAATGTGAAGTGATACACCACTTTGTTCATTTATTTTCTTATTAAGATGTCGTTTCTTTAAAATCTAATGAATATTAAATGCTAATTCAATGAAAGTTGTTTTTAAGACATGCCTGACATATAGTTAAATCTGTGGGTTACAACAACTCACACATATATTATTGAGTAGACGCAATCACGTGCACAAAATGTGTTATAATCCTAGAAAGATTGACACATGACAATAAACTAAAACCTTGCTCAACTCTTAACGAAGATAAAGCAGCAAAAAGAAAAAATATATATTCACGAAAAGAGCTATATATATATATTTTTTTAGGAAGAAGAAGAAGAAGATAGATGATTTAACCACTAATTACGAAGAAATGTGTTGACCTATAGTCAATGTTAACATGTTTTTCACTAGAGTTTTTTAAATATTTAATTTATGTTAACTAAGAACATCAAAGTATAAATGTTTACATTGAGTGTCAATTAAGAACACAAAAATACCCCAACTATCGGAAAAAAAAGGAAAGAAATTACATATCTAAGTATTTGAGAGTATGTTTGTGTTTATTTTCACAGTCTCTATAACTTTTGTATGCCACAGGCCATGATATCTTTTTTATCTTTTTTATATTCTCTCATCTAAATCACTGTACAAAAAAGTGTTGTTATTCGGCACTACTGATTTGCGAGTGTCGGCTATAGGGCATGCTTGTTATTCGACGCCATCGATGTTGAGAAGCGAGTGCTGGTCACGGTCATACTAATGCCTCGTTTGGATAAAAATTTTACATTTTAATTATATTCAAATACAATACAATTTTACATTAAAATTTTGTATTCAAATACAATTTTTTTCAACGGTATTACGAAAATAATTATTATTTATTTGTTTTTTAAAATAATTACATCAACTTTTCAACTTTAACTTTTTATCTCTATTTTTATCAATTACATCAACTTTTTAACTCTAAAATACAATTCAAATACTTTTTATCTAAAAACACATTTTATTCAAATACAAATCAAATACTTTTCAACTAAATATAATACTTAAAAAATGAATTATGTTCAAATACAATTAAAACGCAATGCGTTTACTAAACGATCCATAAGATATATTTATATGGTCTCTTAAAAAAAAAAAAAAAGGGCATACGTTTAGAGTTCCTATTTCTTGATCAATAAATACTTTAGGCACCAAATGCATCATTATGTGTGCCGAATTCGTTAGCCTAGATGGGTTCGTGCAGGAATTGTATATTTACAATTTCAAGTGCTATAATTTTTGACATATGGGAGTTGTGTTTTCTTTATATTTCTAATGATATCAAGTTAATTTCTAATGATATCAGGTTAATGGGAGATGCAAATTGTACATAAATAAAAATCATGTATTTACGTCGCATAAGTCAGGGGATGCGAAATGAGTGTAGTCTTTATTTGCGTCGAGCCTCATATGCGACATACTAAATAACACACACATACATCTATAGAATATTTCAGTAATATATTTATAATAAACAATATTTTAAGAACATCTATTTTAATCCAAATTTTTTTACATCAATTTTGCGTTGCTGTCTTCTTGTTGACAAAGATTCACATATAAATTAATAAAAGATATTGTATTTATCAATAAAAAAATAACAACTCAAAATTAATTATAAAATAATATTATAATCGAAGTTTCTAGCACTTATAATTTGTATGATAGTTCAAATCTAGGTATTTTGCTGATTAAAAAGGGGAATTAATGCTATCCTCACTTTTCTGTCTATTGCTTGTTTAAAGATTTTGCGGAATTTTAGTGTAACAGTATTTGACATTACTTATTTTCACATCAAGCTCAGTCAAGAATTTTCCTATACATTACAAATCCATAATTTTCACAGAAAATGTCATTCTTAAAACTGTGCCTCAAATTCAAAATGAGAGTCTGATAATTCAAATCTAATTCAGATTTTGAAGAAGACTTGGAAAATACATTCACGACTACTCATGGTTTGTATCCATGTCAGGTTGTTTGCAGCATGAAAACTTTGGAGTTGTGTGGAGGGAAGGTTTATTTTCTGAAAGAGAAAAGTTATGAAAAAAAAAAAATGTTTGTTTTAAGTATTCTTTTTATCATTTTTCTTATTTTAAATAAGGAAAGATATTTATTTTTTCCAAAATGTCTTTTATAGTACATTTTTAGGGGAAAAAAAAAAGAATTTTTCTAATCATCTCACAATACACATTTTTCAATATTATTTCTTCTTATTCAAAACAAGTTTTGTTTCCAAAAAGAAATTTTTTTTATATATTTAAACACAATCTCATTTTCAAAAATAAAAAACTTTCTCATTTAAAATAAAGAAATTTTCATTTTCAAAAATCGACTTTTCATCCAAGTTAGGGTTTGTCACACTATTATAATGCAATGCAAACGTCCATGGTATTACCTATTGTAATGGCATATGAGAATTTTTTGTGATTACACATTATGATATTATTGGTAAAAAATAATTCGATTTTATATTTTTCTTAAATTTTTGGTTTGCGCTTAGAATTAAAGTTTTAAATAAAATTTTAAAATTAAAGTTGATTAATTTTTAAAAACTAATTATAATTTTTTATTAACTTAAACAAAACAAAAAAAAAAACCTGAAAATCAAATGTCGCCCTTGCAATCAAACAAAATGTTATCTAGAGGCCTCAAATCCACCCACCAATTCATTCTTAGGAAATGATTTTGTCACAATGAAATCATTGTCTAAAAGTACATTTCTCAGAAAGGACCGAGGGAGTGGTCCCTCTACAAAAACCCACGTCCACAACACAAAATTGTTGTTTTTATTTTTAATTTTTTGGCAGGAGAGGAGACTGCTTATGAAATTTATACTAAACTTTTTGCTTACAAATTTATACTTCTAAAGGAGGCGTCCCATGGATGACGGTTTTAATGCCCATGGATGGGACGCTTTTTGTTTTTAGACGGCTGTTTTTTTTTTTTTTTAAGCTAAACAAAGAGGGATTAATGGGAGTTCGGTAAATATATTAAAATTATATTATGTGTAAATGTGATGTATTAAATATATTTTATATTTAAATAAAAAATATTTATTTTATATTTAAATATAATATGTGTTTGAATAAAAAATATTTAAATTATATTTTAAAGTTAAAAATTAATGCGATTGATAAAAATAGATAGAAAAAATGAAATAAAGAGAGAATATAATATAAATAGATTTTAAATAATTTATTTTTAAAATATTATGAAATAATAAACGTATTTGAAGTATTTTAAAAAAATGTTATATTTGAACGTAGAACTTTTACGTTTCTTTAAAATATGCATCATGTTTAAACGTAATGCGAACGTAAAATGGAAAACAAATACCTTATAAGATAGCGCCATCACGTCTCTCAACTTACCACATTATAGTAGCACATATATTGTCTCTTTTTTTTTTTTTTTTGTGCTTGACTAGTGAACTTTTTTGTTTTAGAGTTTTTTTTTTCCCCCTTTTTCTTCTCCCATTCGGTATCTCTATACACACTCACGTCTTTCTTTTCGTCGTCGCACCACAAGAAGAGGAAAGAGCTTCGTGACTTCACGTCCTTGACAAAGGAGAGCCCCTTCTCCCCCTAATTGTCATGGAACCACGACACTAGTCGCAACCTTTGGGTTATGATTTTATTCCACCACCATAGAGATTTCCGTGGGTTGTGACATTTTTCTTTTGATAGTCAGTGTTGATAGTGAGTTGACTGGGGGAGTTATTTTTCTCTCAAATATTTCAATAAATTTTTCATTATTTTTTGAAGAAGAGTAATTTTTTTTAATATCATTTGATTACCTCCGACTATTTTCACACTTATACAAATTCTTGAGTCATACAACAAAAAAATACAACAATAATAATAGATATATAAGAATATTAAACCACTAAATTTAATAAGTTGACCTTATAAAATGAAGTTCAATCCCTTACAAATCCAAAATTTCTTTTCTTCTCTCTAATCTTTACATAGACCATCTATGGATATGTTAATTGTGCTTTATTGTAGAAATCTCTTTAAAAAAAAGGCTTTTTTAACATGGACACCTCGTTAATCTTTAAATTTGGTTGGTTTTATTTTTTTTCTTAATTATCAATCCTGAACTTATTTTTAGTTTTGGCTCCGCTTACATAGATTCTTTTTAAAATTTTAACCTAACTTATTTATAACTTAAATTTAAACCTAAAATTTAAAATGAATTTATATTTAAATCAAGTTAAAATAATATCATTTTGGATTGCCACGTGTAAGTCACGTGAATTAAAAAAATTGAACATAAAAAAAAAACTGTTAAAAATATATTTAGATTGTAAGAAAAAAGAACAATGTTATAATTTCATACTATCCATATTATAATTTTATTATTTTGTTTATTTTATATAATATTTTAATCTCTTTTTAAATTTAATATTAATTTTCATTTTAATTTTATAAAATAGCCTTCGCACTATTTATGAAAATTACATTTTATAAAAATGTGTATAAAATTGTTGATTTGATAAAAAAAATTAAGAATGAAATTATTAAATTTAAGTTATATATAATATTAAAAAAAAAGTTTTTGAGGAAAGTAGAAAGAGGTTGGCAGGCAGCCCACGATGACGGCGAAGATAGCCACATGGGACAAGGGAGATGTTTTCCTCTTCTTTTCTTTTTTTTGTTATTATTATTATTACTATTTATTTATAATTATTTTTTTGTTTGAGAATAACAGCTCTAAAACACCGTGGTATTCTCATACAAGGCATATTCTAATTTCTCGGAAAAACGTAGGAGAGAGAAAAGAGGGGAGAGAGAAAGCAGTGTTTCTGTTTCGAAACGTTATCGGATTTCAAATTTCCATTTCGCCGGAATTTGAGAATTCCGTTCACGTCCGGTCTAGGGTTTTTGGATAAGAGCGAGAAACGAGAGAGAGAAAGAAAACCGTTACAGAGAGACTGCTTAGTGCTTAGAGAGAGAAGAGAGTCTTTGTTTTCTTGAAGATTCAGATTCGAAAGTTCGTTTTTTTCCCGGAATTCAGTACCTAGGTTTTTGGTTTTTCCACTGTTTTGTCGATTTACTGTTCCAAATTTAGGGCTTTTCACGAGCAACGTGTTTTTTTTTTTTTGGGGATTTCTGAAAAGGGGTTTCAAATCTCCTTATTGTTGTTGCGCGTGTGCCTATGAAGTTGAATTCTCACTCTGCGATTGCTGGTTCTGCCAAGGGGTTGCTGCGGGAAGTTTCGTGATGTTTACAACACCGCAGAAGGTGTGGTCGGGTTGGTCTGTCACCCCGAAAACCGGGGTCTACAAGAGCGGAAACGGGTCGGGCGCGGACCGGAATTCCTTTGGGGATGGAGTTAAGGGGAAAGGTATTGCCTTCGGCGAAGCCGCGCCTCCGCCGCCTTCGGGTTTTAAGAATGGTGGAAATGCGGTGACGGGTTTGGGACAAACGGCCGCGGACTTGGATGGGTTGTCTCGGAGGATTTCGGAGATCGAAAATGAGGTTTGTCAATGAGATTCTGTTTCTTTTCACTTTTGGTTTTAGCAATTCTTTTGCGGTTAATGGGTGAAGGATATGTTAATTTGAGTACGCTATGTTTTCTATGTTGTTGTGGCCAGCTTTTCGAATATCAGTATAACATGGGGCTTCTCTTGATTGAGAAAAAGGAGTGGACTTTAAAGTATGAAGAAGTTAGGCAAGAATTGGAAGAAGCTAAGGATTCACTTAGAAAGGAACAAGCAGCGCATTCGATTGCGATGTCTGATGTTGAGAAGCGGGAGGAGAATTTTAGTAAGGCCTTGGGGGTTGAGAAACAATGTGTCGTTGATGTAAGCTCGGTTTTCTAATTTCTATTTGTTTTTGTATTTAGTTTTATTCTTGTAAGTTATCTTGATGTTTGTTATCTAGTATAGCGAAAAAGTTGCACTTGGTACTTGCTAATAGGTGTGGTATGCTGACTCTGCAGCTAGAAAAAGCTTTGCGGGAGATCCGTGCAGAAAATGCGGAAATTAAGTATACAGCTGATTCAAAGTTGGCCGAGGCAAATGCTTTAGTCACTAGCATAGAAGAGAAATCATTGGATGTTGAAGCAAAGTTGCGTGCTGCTGATGCCAAGCTTGCTGAGCTGAGCAGAAAGAGTTCTGAGATAGAGAGGAAATCACATGATCTGGAGGCTCGAGAAAGTGCACTTCGAAGGGATCGTTTATCCTTTGTTGAGGAGTATGATCAAAGCTTTGACTTTTGCTAATTCTCTAATATTCTCTTTTTAGTCGATGAGTATCTCTATATTATTGATTCACATGCTCATTGAATTTGCTGTTTATATTGCATCATTTGTTCCAATTAGACATGTTGCAACTATTGACTATGTGTGTCTTAATTTGACTAAGATGGTTTGATGTTTTCAGACAGAAGGCACACGAATCAAATCTTTCAAGGCAGAAGGAGGACTTACGACAATGGGAAAGAAAACTACAGGAGGGAGAGGAAAGGCTAGCCAAGGGTCAGATAATTCTCAACCAAAGAGAGGAGAGGGCAAATGAGAATGATAGGAATTCTAAGCAGAAACAGAAGGACCTTGAAGATGCACAGAAGAAGATTGATGAAAGTAATTCAGTTTTGAAAACTAAAGAAGAGGATATAAGCAGTAGATTAGCAAATCTAACCATAAAAGAGAAGGCAAGAACTTTTGTCTTTGAGCTGTTTTAAAAATCGTTTATAGTTCATTTGTCAATGATTTAAGGGATTTTTTTTTTAATGTTATTGCAGGAATATGATGCTTTAAGAACAAACCTAGAGATGAAAGAGAAAGAATTACTCCTTTTAGAGGAAAAGCTTGATGCTCGGGAAAAAGTAAGTTTTTTGCACCTCTTATTTCTAAGGGAGAGGTATAAGAGGCTTGTTAGAAATATTGCTTGTGATGTTTTCATTAGGTAGTGTATCGCATGACCAATTCATGTATAGCTGCAATCAGAACACTTATTTAGGTTTTCTGTTGTCATTTATTCATGTTCCCCTTTTGTCCTGGATTGGTTTACAGAGTATGGAATGAGTCATGATGGTAAATTAGGATCCTGCATGATGAAGAAACAGTGCTTTTCTTTTAGTGTTCAATACGCTTTGGATTTTTTTTACTTACCTTGTTTATTCCTCCTTTGTTCCAATTCTCCTTTCATTTCCTATATAGACATTATTGTTATTGTGATAAAAATTGACGTCATTTAACAATGGAAATGGAAGACTGTGCAATGGTTAGTAGCGAGGCATTCAATAGGACACCTATATTGCAGTAATTTGTTACTCAAGATGATAGCCTTATGCTTTCTTTGCATGAAATGACTACAGCTTGAAATTCAGAAGCTTACTGAGGAACATAATGCCATTTTGGAAGAAAAGAAGCGTGAGTTTGAGTTGGAAATTGATCAGAAGAGAAAGTCATTGGATGATGAATTGAAGAACAAGGTGGTTGAAGTGGAGAAGAAGGAAGCTGAAATCAAGCACATGGAGGAGAAACTTGCAAAAAGAGAGCAGGCATTGGAAAAGAAGTGGGAGAAGTTTAGGGAGAAAGAGAAAGACTATGAAACAAAATTGAAATCACAAAAGGAGAGGGAAAAATCTCTAAAATCTGAGGAGAAGAACTTAGAGAAGGAGAAGAAAGAAATGCTTGCTGATAAAGAGGAACTGCTGGAAATTAAGGCTGAAGTTGAGAAGATAAGGGCTGAAAATGAAGAACAAATACAGAATATAATAGATGAGAGGGATCGACTTCAAGTTACTGAAGAAGAGAGGTCAGAATATCGACGGTTGCAATCAGAACTAAAACAGGAAATCGACAAGTACATGCACCAGAAAGAATTTCTTCTGAAGGAAGCTGAGGATCTAAAGCAGCAAAAAGAGATTTTTGAGAGGGAATGGGAAGAACTGGATGAGAAAAGAGCTGAGATTGAGAAAGAGCTAAAGAATTTGAGGGAACAGAAGGAAGAATTTGAAAAGCTGAAACAAATTGAAGAAGAAAGGTTGAAGAACGAGAGAGCTGCAGCACATAACTACATTAAAAGGGAGCAAGAAGAACTAAAGTTGGCCAGGGAATCATTTTCTGCACACATGGAGCAGGAGAAGTCTTTATTAGCTGAGAAAGAACAGAGTGAGAGAAGCCAAATGCATCATGATTATGAGATGCGGAAAAGAGAGCTTGAAACTGAGATGCGAAATCGTTTGGAGGAGATTGAAAAGCCTTTATGTGAAAAGGAGAGATTGTTTGAAGAAGAGAGAAAGAGAGAATTAGATAATATTAATTACTTAAGAGAAGTTGCCAGAAGAGATATGGAAGAGTTAAAATTTGAGAGACTTAAAATTGAGAAAGAAAGACTTGAAGCCGATGCAAACAAGGAGCATCTTGAGAGGCATAGAGTTGAAATACGAAAAGACATTGATGAGCTTTTTGACCTGAGCAAGAAACTCAAGGACCAACGTGAACAGTTTATGAAGGAGAGAGAACGCTTCATCTCGTTTATTGAGAAGCTCAAGGGTTGCAATAACTGCAGTGAAATAATCTCTGGGTTTGTGCTTTCTGATTTACGACCTTTATCTGAAATTGAGAATGCAGAAGTGCTTCCCATGCCAAAGCTTTCTGATTATACAAAGGGAGGTGTTATCGGAGACCTGCCTGCCTCTAAGGGGCAAAGTGGTGATACATCCCCAATTGTTGATTTAAAAACTCCTGTATCTGGTGGAACTTTGTCCTGGCTTCGTAAATGCACGACCAAGATTTTGAAGCTCTCTCCAGGTAAGAAATTTGAGTCTAACTCTGTCCGAAATTTGGCTGAGGAGGAACCCTTTTCAGGAGAGCAGAATCTGGAAGAGCCATCCAAGAAAGTGCATGGCAATGAAATTGAGGCAGAACCGTCTTTTGCTGCTGCCATCGATTCTTTTGATGTTCAAGCCAGCATAAGAGAGACTGAAGCAGGCCATGATCTCTCAGCTGATGATGGGAGCAATATCAACAGTATGGGACCAGAAGCTCCGGGAGATTCTCAACCTTCTGATTTAAAGGGGGTTCCAAACAAGCATCCAAGAAGAGGACATGGTAGAGTAATCAGAACACGTTCGGTGAAGGCAGTTGTTGAAGATGCTAAAGCTATAATCGGGGAAGATTTGGAACCCAGTGATAGTGGGTATCAGAATGGGGATGCCAAGAACACTGCAAATACAAACGCTGGAAGCCATGGTGAGCCTAATGTTGCTGAGGGAAAACCAAGTAATGCGCGAAAGCGAGGTCGTCTTCAGACATCTCAAGTCACAGTCAGTGAGCATGATGGGGATGACAGTGAAGGACGTTCAGACAGTGTTGTGCCAGGCCAGCACAAGAGGAGGCGGGATAAGGCACCAGTTGAGCAAGCTCCAGCTGAGAGGCGGTATAATCTCCGCAGGCCCAAAAAGTAAGTCTTAAATTTTAGATTTTGTATGGTGACAATATAATTAACCAGTCTTATGCACAGCAAATCGCACAAATGATGCCACTCTGGTTAGCTATATTGTGGGGGTGAGGTGGGCCGCAGTAGGGCACATTGCCTTGTTTTGTTAATTGCAATTTATCTCTGACTTTGCATTTCGTTCTCAGTCAAGTTTCAGCTGCTGCAGCTAAAACTTCACGTAGCAAAGGAAAGCAGAAACAAGTTGACGGTGTAGAGGACAAAACAGGTCTCTCCTCTCAAGCTGCTCCAGCTACATCAGCAGGATTTGCCAGCGAGAATGGTGGGAGTATGAACCTAGTGCGGGTGGGTCATTCTAAGCATCTGGACTTATGTTTTGTTGTCTTAATCTGCTATTTCACTTCTCTTTTTTCTGAGAATTGGCTATGTTAGGAATTCAAGATTAGTTGCAAAATTATTTGAGGGCACATTGCATGGTTCTTTCGAGTGTTTGGCAGTGATTTTGTTTTCTTTCTTCGGAGAATTGGATGTGTTAAGAGTTAAAGATTGCCTGCAAAATTATTTGGGGGCAGATTGCATGGTTCTTTCAAGCGTTTGAAAGTTATTTTGTCTGATGTGATTTTATTTTTGTTTGTTCTATCTCATGTTGGCAGTGTACCGCTCTTGCCGAGGCTGAAGATGGTTATGTTGATGCAACAAAGAACATCGTCGAGAATACAGCTTTGAGCGAAGAGGTGAATGGAACCCCTCAAAGGGCCAATGAGTATGCTGATGGAGATGAGTACCAGAGTCAATCCCATGGGGATGATGCTAGTCACGTCGAAGACGAGGACGAGGACGAGGACGACGAAGAAGAGTCTCAGCATCCTGGTGAAGTCTCAATAGGGAAGAAGCTCTGGACCTTCTTCACCACATAATGGCCCAAATTTTTGATGCCCTATAAGCATAAGTAGCTCTGGAAGGATCTTTGACTGGTTCGACTTCTTTGAGGCGTATGCTTTTTAGGAGCCATCCTAATGTGTAGTATTGTGTATTAACAATTCAAAATTTTAGCTAGAACCTTAGAAATATTTTAGCCAGGTGGGGAATTGGGTTTTTCTTGGCCTCTCCGTGTCTTCTGTAGGAGTTGGGATTTGGGCTGTTTTTAGTTTTCTTGTTATTATTTTTTCTACAACAATCTTAGACAATTTTATGTAGCGGTAAATCGGTGCGTATTTGGCACTGGACTTGGCTTCCTCAAATGACATTGTCTGTATCAAATGCTTGTATCTCTTCTGTTCCTTAATGATTGCTTGACTTTATGTTCTCTCCTCTCTCTCTCTCTCTCTCTCTATTTTGTATTGTACTCAAATATTATATATGAAATATACTATGTGTTTAATATATGAAATATACAATATGTTTTAAATATTATATTTTAAATATTATATCCAAATTAAATGTGTGTTTGTTTACATTTGAGTTGTTTTTTTACTGTATGTTGGTGAGTGAAAAAAAACATGATGTAATTGATAAAAATAGATAGTATTAATGTATAAAATATTAAAATACATTATATTGCATTGAGAAATAATTTACAATGAAGGTGTTTTTCATATATTAGCACGCGCAGATAGTGGTAAAGCATGCATGGTTCATTGGGAGGGCAATGACACTGGGTTTCGGCCTTTTGCTCAAGACTTCAGAGGCCGTTTGAGGCTGTGTAATAGAATGTCGAACCACTTCCGAGTTAGAAGATCTTCGGGTTAACGATATATTCCCATTGTCACTTTCACTCGAATGCGCATAGAAAAATATAAAAAGAAAAGGAAAATAAAAAAAAGGAAAAATTTACAAGTAAAACTGTACTTTTATTATACAGATCGATGTTGTTGGTTGTCAGTAAATTAACTTTTTGTCGATATAATTTGAAACTGAAAGCAGGTTTTTTTTTTTTTTGGTGGTTACTATTTAAAATAATTGAAAATAGTTTATAACTGAAAGTAGTTGTATATGTTACTATTACATTATAAATGTAGACATTTATAGATTATATTATAAAAAAGTTTATTAATATTTAAAATAATATTATTTATTAAATAAAAATGTAGTTTTCATCATAAGTTTTTTTTTTTTTTTTCCCAATAACTTTTTAACAATAAGAAATGCATGGCTCGGAGAATAGATAGATGTATATTGGATTTTGGTGGTGGGGGACACACGGTATTGTTGGGGTAGGACGGTTAAGGAAAACATCTTCTTCTCCTTCTTCTTCTTTAATCTTATGATTTTTTTTTTTCATAAATAGGTCATGGATTATAGACATTTATTTAAATTAATCTTTATTTATTTAAACTTAATTATTGTGTCTTTCGATATATAAAAAATTATTTAAAATATCCCTTTTGTATATATTTGCTGATGATTTTAAGGGAAGTTTAAATTTTATAAAAAGTTAATAAAATGATTATTTTTATAAATAGCCCTTAAATTATAGACTTTCATTTTAGTTGACTCTTATTTGTTTGAAATTATTCAAAATACCCCTCGATATATAGAAAATTATTTAAAATGCTCATTCTATTTATATCCCTTCCATTTCTAATTTAATAGAAGGGTAATTTTGAATGAATTTATATATATAGAGAGATACAAAGACTGATTTCGAAAAAATAAAGGCTAACTTGAATAGAGGTCTATAATTCATAGACTATTTATGAAAATAATTTTTAATCTTATAATAACATGTTTATTTATCATGAGTCATGAATGAGAATGAGAAAGGAAGGGGTGGGTCTCACATCAATTTGAGATTGAAAAATAAGATTAACAATCACATGCCCCTCATAAATTGTGACTTCCAATTTTGATATTAACAATAAATTACTATCTTAACCTTAATGTAGTCAAAAAATATTACATTTTTAAAAAAATACAAAAATAAAAAATAAAATAACAACCTACATTCATCATTTTATTTACTTGACATTAAAAAATAATATTCCTAATTATTATTAACCTTGTTGAAATAAATAAATAATTATATTTATATTTATTAGAATAAAATAACATTCATTTATTTTTCACACCAATTTTTATTTTACTTATTCTAATTCTAGTTTTTACATTTTTTAATTTTTCAAAACAAGATTACACAATTTATATTATTACTTTATTGTACTAATATTGCAATGATTAGTTTAATTTTGATTTGACAATATGATCATAAATATATAAATTAATATTTTTTTTTACTTTGAAAACATAATTATGAATGAGTATACAAGTAAATTCACAACAATTCATTCCTTATCTGAATTTTAAAGTAAACACATAAATGACATTGGTAATGACTCTAATCCCGAATCCCGAATCCAATTAAACAACTTATTCAAACTTTAAATCTTATCCACTCCGAATCCTACTTATTCATGGCCACTCCGATTATGCTTAAGTAAAACTAGTCATGTAAAGAATAGAGGTAAAATAGTATTGTGTATCCAATATTTCAACAATTGCACCACAATGTATGACATGTGTAATTTTCGTTTTATAAAGTTATAGAATGACAGTTTTATTAACGAATCATAAACCAGGAGAATGTCATACTATAATATAAAGATCGGGGATAACAAAGTGTTATGTTAACTATAATTCATAAGGAAATTTTGTAATCTTTCTTAAAATAGAAACAAAAAAAAACTCCAAATTATACGTGTATTTAAATCCAAGATCTTGGTACTACAGAGCTGGTGTCCTTTTGCGTTTTAATTATTAATTAGCATAGTTGTCTTATTCAGCAATAAAAGGGGAAAAACACACACACACACACACACACACATACACACACATAGTTGGTCCTAAGGGACACAATCATCAGAAAGTTCGACTTCTTATTATTATTTTTACCAAGGACAAATATTTTAAGACCAACATAATCTAAAAGGGGGGGAGGAGAAAAACGCAAGGGAGTTGTTAGACCATATTTGGACATTATATTAAACCTTATTAGTTATTATATCACTCCCCACTCGGCTACCTCATAAAATAATAATAATGAAAAGTAATAACTGTTTTAGTTATTTTTATTGTTTTACCTGACTTTGACCTATTAACTTATGTATTTAATTATTGGCTCCTTGGAATACTGGATACACTCCTTAGGAGAAATTTAAAAAAAAAAATCATAGTAAATGCTATATATATATATATATTGAAAATGCTATATTTTTCAATGTTGGCTCTTTTTTTTTAATTAATTTAAGGTGAAAATATTCAACTTTTTTATTTATAAAATTACCTGTAAACTGCATTAATTATAATACTTATTATTTTTATCTGAATGTTCCTACCATATATATATATACCTATTTTTAGAACAAAACTATCTTGTTCCCACTTTTCAAAGAATTTTTAATCTTTCTAAAAGTCTCCATCGAGAACGTAGAAATGAACCAAGACATGAATGACATTTATTTTCTTTAGCACCAATTTTATTAAGTATTATATATATATAAAAAATAAAATGCTGATGACGTTTTAGGTGTGTGAGAGTTCTTTCTTGTTCCAATTGTCAAAAAACTATTAGAAAAAAAAAATCCTGAAACATGGTTCTATGTAGTTTTCTTTTTAGTATCCACGTTTAAAAAGAAATTCACCGTTAAACGTGAATATGAAATGGAAAACCACTTAAAAGAGAAGGAGTAATATACATACATATACATATATATATATATTTTGCCTATCCAAACATTTGTGGGGGCTTTTTATGTATTATTTGCTGAACACATTTAAGTTACTTTAAAAAAAAAACAAAAACAAAAACACACGCGCGCATTTATGTTTCATTGATTATGGTTCGAAAACAATAGACGTTAGTCATTAGTTTATGCGATGTAAAAGGGTAGGTGTACTTTATTGTGCATCATAGGAAAATATGAAATGACAAGCCACTTTATTCATTTAATGTCCTCCTTATAAAAGACGTCATTTGTTTACAATCTAATGAATCTTTAACGCTAATTCAGTGAAGAAGTTTTTGAGGCAGGCTTCGCAATTTTTGGGTCACGACGACACACACTATAGTCTATATCTTGTTGAGTGAATAGATTCAATCACATTCACAAACGACATTATTATCCTATAAGGCTCCACAATAATCCGACCATGGTCAACTCCTGTATAAAATCACTAGTTGGTGTCTCTTAACGAAGAGAAAGCAGACTCTTAAAAAGAAAAAGAAAAAAGAAAAAAAAAAAAGAAAGCAGAAAAAAGGAAATATAATTTAGCTACTAATTTGGAAGAATTGCATTGGCCTATTGTCAATGTTTACATGATACAGCAAATAGTGCTTTTTGATTATTTTATGTTAATTGAGAACATAAAAGATAATGTTCAATAAGAACGTAAAAATACCCGGACTGCAAAAAAATAAAATAAAATAAAATAAAAACCTATCAAAGAATGTGGGAGGTTTTATATTCTCTTTTTATTATTTGTAAACCCTTACATACTATAAATCATGATCCTTCATATTTTTTATATTTTTTGTTAGATTTTTTAATATTGACATTTATGACAATATAGGTAAAACCAGAAATATTAAAAGTATATGCAGGTTTTACAGGTGTTTATACAAGTTTTGCAAGATGTGCTACAGGATGTTACAACATCTGCACAGATGCAGTGAAGTACCAGATGTGCTACCAAATGTTACAACATGTATTGGAACATCAAGTTTTGTTGTAGAATTGTAAAATTCGGTTGGGATTGAGAAAATCAAGGCAAATCTGGATTTGAGGAGTTAGTTAAGATATGGATAAAGCTTGAAAAAGGATATACTAATTTAAATTGGATTTTCTAGTCCTATTTAAATTAGGATTTCAAAAATCCCAAGATTTACTATATATATTGCGATTTTGATTTGGGAAAATGTGCAAATATATTTTGAATAATATTTGAAGAATATCTGTGATTTAAAATTCAGAATATTTGAAACTTGAATTTTTGGAGATGTACCAACAGATGTTGCAACATTATCTGGAACATCTTCAAAATTCAAAATAAATCCGAGATTTTGAAGGAGGTCTTTAAAGTTCTATATAAGGACTCACAATACTCGTCTTTGGTACAGAGAGCAAGAGTTTTGATCGTGTGATTTTGAGTCTTTGGTGATTTAAAAGCTTTCTACATTATTTGCGTCTTTCAGGAGAGAGATTTGAAGTTTTCGGGAGGAGATAACAGCAGTTGAAGGGATTTCAACATATGCTTGCAAGGGGATCTTGCTGAACGAGTTCATTAACAGGATTCAAGACAACTGGCGGCAACAACGAAGAGGGAGTCTTTAGATTGCATAAGTCCATTAGTGCTTGTAATCTTTTAAGTGTTAGTGAAAAGTTCAACGTCTGGGCGTGGCCTCGAGGAGTAGGGAAACCGAATCTTGTTAAAATTACCTGTATTATTTATTTACTTGTTTTTGGTAATTAATTAATTGGATTAATTAATTAAATCAGGTAAATATTATAAAAACGGATCTTTCAATTGGTATCAGAGCGGGTAACTAATATTTTTTTGGTTAGATTTTGGGAATTGATCTGTTTTGCAGGCATGGACCTTCTGCGAGAAGGAGGATCTATTTCACGACCACCACTTTTGGATGGAACAAATTATCCCTACTGGAAGGCACGTATGAAGGCATTTATCAAGGCTCTTGATGAAAAAGCTTGGCATGCAGTTTTGACTGGCTAGACACACCTCACTACTAAAGATGATGAGGGCAAGATCATTCTTAAACCTGAAGAAACCTAGTTAAGTAATGAGAACAGATTGGCAAACAACAATTCAAAGGCTTTGAATGCAATCTTCAATGCCGTAGATGCCAATCAGTTCAAACTTATCTCTACATGTGAGACGGCTAAGGAGGCATGGTCAATCATTGAGGTTTCCTATGAAGGAACCACTGCCGTGAAGATGTCAAAGCTGTAAATTTTGGCTTCTTGATTTGAAAATCTCAAGATGCTTGAAAGTGAGACTATTGCCAATTTCAATGCCAAACTGTGTGATATAGCCAATGAAGCCTTTGCTCTAGGTGAAAAATATTCTGAGACAAAACTGGTGAGGAAAACTTTGAGATCTTTATCAGAGAGATTTGCTTATAAGGTCACGGCCATTGAGGAAGCTAGCAATGTGAGCACCATGAGACTTGATGAACTGATCGGGTCTTTGCAAACGTTTGAGATGAACCTAAAGCAAAACAAAAAGGATAAGAGTATTGCTCTGCAAGCTGAAGTTCAGGACTCTAGTGATGAAGATGAAACCGATACTGATGAAGCCAACATGAAGGAGTCCCTTGCCCTGCTTACAAAAAATTTCAACAAGATGTGGAAAAAGATGAGAAACCGTAACAAGGGACAAAAACCAGGGAAGTTTATTCCCAAGAAGGAGAAGACCGTGGCCAATACTTCAGACTAGAAAAACAAAAATAAGAGGATTCAATGTCGTGAATGTGAAGGTTTTGGTCATATTCAAGCAGAGTGTGTTAATACCCTTAAGAAAAAGGGAAAGTCTCTGAAAACAACTTGGAGTGATGATGAATCTGAAAGGAGTCAAGAGGAATGTGAAGATAATGTAATCAATCATGTTGCTCTCAATGTTTGCACAGAAACCAGACCTGTAGACAACTTGGCTGATGTACCAACACATATTGCAACATCTGCTGACACATCTGCTGAGACAGATGGTATGTATTATTCTGACTCTGAATGCAGCAGTGGTGATGAAGAACTTAGTGATAATGAGATCGAGAAGGCCTATGAGAAGATGTATTTCAAGTGGATTCAATTGTACAAGTTAAACAAGAAATTGGAAGATCTAGTGTCTGAGTTAGTCAAGGAGAGAGATTCCCTAAAGGAAGCCGTGGCTAATTTTGAAGTCCAAGTAACTGAGAAAGATAAAAATCTTCAAGAGGCTCCATTCAAATTGGAGGAAACTCAGAAATCCTTAAAGATGCTTAATTCTGGAACAAGCAAACTCGATCACATCCTGTCAATTGGTAAATCTTGTGGAGATTATCATGGCCTAGGTTATACAGGTGAAGCTTCTTCATCCAAAACTGTGTTTGTGAAAGAAATATTAACTTCGGCTCCTGAATCCAAACCAAGTAAGAAATCTAGACTTATGCATCCAAGGGCTAAGCCTAATAGATTTATTCCTATTTGTCATTACTGTAGCATACCTGGACATATAAGACCTAGATGGTATAAGTATTAAAATGCTTTAAAAAAAGGTATGATTATCATACCTTTGAAAGTTTCACATCCTAGAAGAACACCAAAAATTAAGATTGATTTGAAAGACAATTCCACTAGAAAGATCTGGATAAGGAAATCTAATTTAAGGTGTTATACTACTCATACTTCTCTTAAAGGAGGTACTACTAATTCTTGGTATTTTGATAGTGGATGTTCCAGACATATGACAGGTAACAAAGTAGTTTTGAAGAATTTTCAGGAATGTGCTCTCGGTCATGTCACCTATGGAGATGGAATCAAAGGCTGCATACTAGGGAAAGGAACTCTTAATGTGGAAGGACTGCCAAGACTAAAAGATGTACTATTGGTTGAAGGGCTTCAAGCAAATATGATTAGTATCAACCAACTTTGTGATCAGAACCTGTTTGTAAGTTTTACAAAAGATGAATGTCGTGTATATGACAAATCTAACAAGTGTATTTTGATAGGATCCAGATCACTAGATAATTGCTACATGTTACATCATCCTCTCACATGCTATAAAACTGTAGTAAATGACATTGATATGTGGCATCAAAAACTGGGTCATTTAAACTATAAAAATCTGTCAAAGATTGTGAGTATAGGAGTTGTTTGTGGAATTCCAAAGCTGGGAAAAAGAGAACCTGGAATTTGTGGACCTTGTCAACTTGGGAAACAAGTAAAGGTAACTCATAAAGTGTTGCAGCACATCAACACAACTCGGGTTTTGGAACTCCTTCATATGGATCTGATGGGAGCCACGCAGGTAGAAAATATAGCAGGTAAAAGGTATGTTTTTGTCTGTGTAGATGATTACTCCAGGTTCACTTTGGTAAGTTTTATTAGAGACAAATCTGATACCTTTGAAATTTTTAAAGCTCTGTGCATAAAACTAAGAACTGAAAAGGACAGTAATATTGGTAAAATAGTAAGAATTAAAAGTGATCATGGTAGAGAATTTGAGAATGCTGTTTTTGCTAATTTTTGTAATGAACAAGGAATTACACATGAATTTTCTACTCCCAAAACACCACAACAAAATGGTGTGGTTGAGAGGAAAAACAGGACACTTCAAGAGATGGCACGGGTTATGTTGAATTCTAAGAAACTGGCTTTTCGACTATAGGCAGAGGCTGTCAATACTGCTTGTTACACAATCAACCATGTGTATATAAGACCAGGTACAACCAAAACCCCCTATGAAATTTAGAAAGGTAAGAAACCGAATCTTAGCTACTTTCATGTGTTTGGTTGTGTTTGTTACGTCTTAAATGTTCGTGAACATTTAGGTAAATTTGATGCAAAGAGTGATGAAGGTATTTTTCTTGGATATTCAACCAATAGTCGTGCATACCGTATATATAACCTCAGAACACAGACTATTATGGAATCTACAAATGTTGTTTTTGATGATTTTAAAGATTTTACAGAATTTTCCAAGGAAAAAGAGATTGTCAGCCTTACTGATGAAGATGAAAATATGGTATCACAAGAGACAGGCTCCAATGCTGCTGACTTGCCACCAGAAAACTCAGTTTCAGGCGATGTTACAACATCTCCTGATACATTAACTGATGTTGCAATATCTACTGACACATCGACAAATGATGCAACGATAGAATCAGAAAGGTTCAGTCAAGGTATAATCGAACCAAACAGACCAGAGCCATCCACCAGAGTGCAGAAAAATTATCCTCTTGATGAGGTAATAGGTGGACTTTATGAAAGAAGGCGTACTAGAGAAAAACAGAGGTTGAATTACCGTGAGATGATCAGGTTTGTTTGCTATACCTCTCAAATTGAACCCAAAAATGTCAAGGAAGCTTTATTAAATGAATACTGGGTTGAAGCCATGCAAGAAGAGCTAGAGCAGTTTGTTCGGAATGATGTGTAGACCTTAGTACCTAGACCTAAAGATTCGAATGTAATAGGAACCAAGTGGATATTCAAGAATAAAATTGATGAGTTTGGGAACATCACTAGGAATAAAGCTAGACTAGTTGCTCAAGGATACACTCAAGTAGAAGGCATAGAATTTGATGAAACCTTTGCACCCATAGCTAGGCTTGAATCGATTAGGTTGCTTCTAGGTATAGCTTGCTCGCTAGGTTTCAAATTGTATCAAATGGATGTGAAGAGTGACTTTCTAAATGGAATTCTAAATGAGGAAGCATATATTGAGCAACCTAAAGACTTTGAAGATCCACATCACCCTGATTATGTCTACAAATTGAAAAAGGCTTTATATGGATTAAAACATGCTCCTAGAGTATGGTATGAGAGATTGACAAAGTTTCTTTTGGAGAAGGGATAAAAGAGAGGGGGAATTGATAAGACTTTGTTCATTAAGACTTTTAAATCTGGGATTATTATAGAACGAATCTATGTTGATGACATAGTCTTTAGATCTTCCTCTAAATCAAAAGTAGAAGAATTTGTTGATCAAATAAAGAATGAGTTTGAAATGAGTATGTTTGGTGAACTAAACTATTTCTAAGGACTACAAGTAAAGCAACTTAAAGATGGTATTTTTATCACACAAAGTAAGTATGCTAAAAACTTAGTTAAAAAATTTGGTTTAGAAAAGGCCAAGCACATGAGTACACCCATGGGATCAAATGTCAAATTGACAAAGGACGAAAAAGGTGTGTCAGTTGATCCTAGTTTATATAGGAGTATGATTGGAAGCCTTCTATATCTAACTGCAAGTAGACCATATATTTGTTTTAGTATTGGAGTTTGTGCTAGATATCAATCTAATCCTAAAAAGTCTCATTTAACGGCAGTCAAAAGAATCATCAAATATGTGAGTGGGACAACTGATTATGGTATTTGGTACACTAACGATACAAATTCAAGTCTTACAGGATACAGTGATGCTGATTGGGCAGGTAATGTTGATGATCAAAAAAGCACATCTGGAGGCTGTTTTTACTTGGGGAACAATCTTGTTTCATGGTACTCTTTATCAACTGCAGAGGCTGAATATATTACTGCAGGTAGTTGTTGTACACAATTACTTTGGATGAAGCAAATGCTTAAAGACTATGGTATTGTATATGATATTTTGGTTATTTACTGTGATAACTCTAGTACTATAAATATATCTAAAAATCCTGTTCAACACTCTAGGACTAAACATATTGACATCAAGCATCACTTCATTAGAGAATTGGTTGAAAGCAAAACGGTTGTGCTAGAACATGTTACAACATCAAAACAATTAACTGATATTTTTACAAAAGCACTTGATTCAACTCAATTTGTTACTTTAAGAAAATCCTTAGGGGTTTGCACTATGTGATTGTCTGCTTTGCATTACATTTAGGTTTGCATTTAGTTTTCCATTACATAATTCTACTGTGTTCATAATTACATTGGATAGTACTAACTATAACTCTTGAAAAATTGATAAAAGTCGTGTTATTGTGTGTGCTTGACTCTTGTGTTGGAGTAATCATATCTATCGTTCGTGTTTCTCAAGCACATAAAATTGGATCTCTTGACTCTTTGTATATATGGAGAACTTTTATGTAAACTTGGTGACTTAATAGAATTCTAGAACTTATTTTTTGTCTATCACTCAAGGTGAAATCCCAGGTTGCATAGTATTTAGGATATGATTTAGGCTATCTTTGAATCGTTTGAGCTTTTCAAGCTTACCTATATATTGTATATCCATAATTCACCCCTTTGAGCCTAACATTTATCTTTCCTTTATCACCCACATTTAACTAAGTCATACATATCTTTTCTTAACCGTGACCATCACCCATCTACATGTTTGGTCTCTCTTGGATTACAATTAGTAAAAATCTATTACGTTGAAGGTGAAAAAGTAAAAATGTGAAAAGAAATACAAGAAATACATCCCTTGACAAATTAAAAAGAAATATATATATGTCGAAAAAAAAGAGGATGAATGAAGAATGAAAAGGGGAGAATAAAAGTGATTTCAAGGATTTAAAAGAAAGTGCAGTTTGTAATAAACTAAGAGTGGTTTCAGAATATATGGGTGTCTTTAGCCATATTAATATCCTATATCCTACCTGAACCATAACGTTACATTGTACCGAAAAAGTCCTAATGATCTAAGATGCTAAGTAGTTGACATTAGTGGAGAGTGGTAGCAAAAGTAAGCTTATGGAAGTCTCATATTCACGAGTATGTATAAACTTATTCATGTGGTAATTATTTGAGAGTAACAATTTACACACACACACACACAAGGACTGAGATGTTGATTGTTTTAACAGTTGAGTTGAAATTCTACAATGACATAACGATTTGATATTTTTGAGAGTTATAGTCTATGTGATATTCTTTACATTTGTGTGTTACATGTGGTACATCATTTTGTTTTTTTTTTTTTTTTAAAATCGATGTTATAAGACATGTTGCAACATTTTCTATAACATCCGGTTTTAAGGTCATATCAATTGTTTAAAGAAGGGTGCTACATGTCGTTTTGATTTTGTTTAAATTTGGGAAAGTTATATTCGCGGTTTTCAAATCTTATTCATGATATCTTCAATTATTCTTTATACCTACAAATTCGTGAGAGTTGTGCCCCTTTCTAATCGAACCCTATTTTCAAAATTTCAGAAAATCGTTCGATTATCTGTTTTCTCTTTCTTCTCTGTGTTTGGCTTAGTTCTTCTCTGTAGATTCGACAATGGTGAGAACAAGGGGAGGTTCAACTTCGAAAAAGAGGAAGGCGTCGGTGAAAGAATCTGCTTCCTCTCGAAGAAAAGAAAAACGACAATGTACGGAGGATGAACCAAGGATAGACCTTTTACCGATTGCTGTTCTTCCACCCTTATCTGGTAGTTTGACAATCTACAAAGGAGCGTTTGAAGAAAGGTTTGATTTTTCGACTCCAAGCACAAATGTACCTGAGTAGAGAGTTGATGTTTCACCGTTAATGGACACTCTATCCATTAGCACACCATCAACATCAACATCAACATACGAATACTCTAAAGACCAAGATGACGATATTCAAGATGTTCAAGCTGGTCCATCTTCGGTCTCCAGGGACAAGAACAAAGAAAAAGTTGTGGAGGATAGTGATCCCTCGTGTCAATCACCCATAGATATTTCAAGTGAAAAGGATGAAGGCCAACCTCAACAAGGAAGTCCCAGTAAATCCGAGTCTGATGATACATAGAAGGGTCAAGGGAGTAAATCTACAACTCAATCTAATCGGTACGTTGTGTCTAGAGCATTTTCTCTTAAATTTTACACTGAGCAGAGTCAGGATATCTGGAAGTCAGTGTCATCAAGGAAGTTTTTGTGTGAGAGACTAATTGATGAAAAGAGTCATGAACAAGTAAGTGTCTCTCAGTTTTTGACAATCTTGGTCTGTTTGGTACTGTGTCTCGTGCTAAGAATTTTGCTGGTGGGTTGGTACACGAGTTTTATGCTAATTTGTCATCTGATATTAGCAACTCATCCTCAGCCAAGTTTTTGAAGATTTATGTTAGAGGCCATATTTTCAGTTTCTCTCCAGATGTCATAAGAGATTTTTATGATCTACCAGAAAGTGTTTCTGATAAGCCAAGAGAATTGGATTAAGATGTTGTTATGAATTCTGTAATGGCTGTACTACTCGGAGGGAAGAAAATCAAGTGGACAGCTCCTCAATGTTTGTCCGCTTCTGATTTGACTATGAAATTTTCGATTTTACACAAAATTGCAATTACAAATTGGTTGCCAACAAAACACACTGCTACGGTCACTAGAGACATGTGTGTTTTGCTTCATGCAATAGGGACACAGAGGGAGTTTAATATGGCAAAGCACATTTTTGAAACAATTATTACTTATGCTGACAACAAGAAGAAACATAGACAATTACCATTCCCTTCCTTAATCTATGAAGTACTGATGTCATAGAAGGATATCAAACAACCTCTGGATGCAATGCAATCTATTGCTGTACCACTGAAAGTGTCAAATAAGCTGTTGTCACATAGACATGTGATGGATATTCATGGAAAACAAGCAGAAGCATCTCGGCAGGGGCAGTAACCAGTCCCAAAAACAATCAGATGATGATTCAGCTACTGAAGGCTGAATTAAATTTTTTACAGGAACAAAAGAAGGCCATTGCTGATCGAGATAAGGAGATTGAAAGAGCTCTTCAAGCTTGTGGTGAGACTGCTCCAGACTCTGATCAAGAAGACTCTTCCAGTGATTGATTTTGTTTTTCTTTACAGGTTGTTGTTATGAAGAACTTTGGCATTTATTGATTCAAAAAAGGGGAGTAGTAGTCTGGTTTAGTTTACTAGTTTTTATTTTGGTTTTATTTTAGTTTGTTTAGGTTTATTTATTACAAATTTCTGGTTTTGATTACATTACTTTGATGTAGTTCTTTGATGTTGGAACATTGAATTTTCATAGAATTATAAATAATGTTAAGTTTTTGTTTTGAACCAAAAATGCCAAAGGGGGAGATTGTTAGGTTTTTTAATATTGGCATTTATGGCAATATAGGTAAAATCAGAAATATTAGAAGTATATACAGGTTTTGCAGGTGTTTATCCAAGTTTTGCAAGATGTGCTACAGGATGTTACAATATCTGCACAGATGCAGTGAAATACCAGATGTGCTACGAGATATTACAACATGTATGGAACATCGAGTTTTGCTGCAGAATTGTGAAATTCGATTGGGATTGAGAAAATCAAGGCAAATCTGGATTTGAGAAGTTAGTTAAGATATGGATAAAGCTTGAAAAAAGATATATTAATTTAAATTGGATTTTCTAGTCCTATTTAAATTAAGATTTCAAAAATCCCAAGATTTGTTATATATATTGCGATTGTGATTTGGGAAAACGTGCAGATATATTTTGGATAATATTTGAAAAATATCTGTGATTTAAAATTCAGAATATTTGAAACTTGAATTTTTGGAGATGTGCCAACAGATGTTGCAACATTATCTGGAACATCTTCAAAATTCAAAATAAATCCGAGATTTTGAAAGAGGTCTTTAAAGTTCTATATAAGGACTCACAATACTCGTCCTTGGTACAGAGATCAAGAGTTTTGATCATGTGATTTTGAGTCCTTGGTGATTTAGAAGTTTTCTACATTATTTTGCTCTTTTGGGAGAGAGATTTGAAGTCTTCAGGAGGAGACAACAGCAGTTGAAGGGATTTCAACATATGCTTACAAGGGGATCTTACTGAACGAGTTCATTAACAGGATTTAAGACAACCGGCGGCGACAACGAAGAAGGAGTCTTTAGATTGTATAAGTCTATTAGTACTTGTAATCTTTTGAGTGTTAGTGAAAAATTCAACGTCTAGACGTGGCCTCGAGGAGTAGGAAAACTGAACCTCGTTAAAATTACCTGTATTATTTATTTACTCACTTTTGATAATTAATTAATTTAATTAATTAATTAAATCTGATAAATATTATAAAAACGAATGTTTTATTTTTCTCATAACTTAAACTTTTACGTTAAAAGAACTTTATTATTACACATCATTGATATTACGATTGTTAACCATACGCTGTGGTCATGCTCAACACTAGCCAAAGCTTTTTAGTATCAATCAATGTTAAATTATATGTTTAGAGTTAAAAAAAAACATGCTACTCAAACATAACTCTGAAGTGGTAACTTACTCAAGATGGTCAACGTATAGTATCGTAAAAAATGATAAGCCAACTTACACACAAACTTTTGGTGTTGTACAGTTATAAACATAGCCAAGGATGAGAAACGGATTGGCGTCAATCCTAACAAAATATTACAAAATTCCAATCAGGTTGAGGAATCTTTGAAACGGCCACAGACACTTTTAAGACACCAAATGCATTGTTATGCGTTCCCAATTCGTCAGACAGCTTTCGGTTTGGATTTGATGTAATAGTTTTGAGTATTATCCTATTGTAATTGCATGTGAGAGCTATTCGTGGTTTTTTTTTTTTTTAATGGGAAAAATGGTGACATCTTTACGTCTTATCCATGTAAAAGTACTAAGAGGATGTTTGGTAAACGCATTGCATTTTAATTGTATTTGAATGAAATTTGTTTTTTGAATGTTGTATTTGATTGAAAAGTATTTGTTTTATATTTGAATGGAATGTGTGTTTGGATGAAAAGTATTTTAGAATTGAAAAGTTGATGTAATTGGTAAAAGTAGAGATAAATAGTAGAATTGAAAAGTTGATGTGATTGTTTTAAAAATGTTTTAAATAGTAATTGTTTTCGTAGCACTGTTGTAAAATTTGTATTTGATGTAAAATTGTATTGTATTTGAGTAAAATTAAAATTCAATACTTTCTCCAAATGCCCCCTAAGTATGTGTATTGTTGGATTTTTAATAAGATAGCCAAAGATCTTACCGAGGTCTTCATCAAATAATAATAATAAGTCAAAGACCTAACAAGTCTACTAATAAATACATATCAAACCTAAAAAATGCATGATATACGCTGTGAATTTTTGACATGATGAAAACAAATGTTTCAAGGGGACTTTTTCTTACACTATACTACTAATGAGAGTTTAATGTGGTCACGTATAAGGATATTATTGGCTAAAAGTAACCTCAAATTATTTATTTATTTTTCTAGAAGCCTCAAATACACTACCCAATTCATTCTTGTTTGGGGAATTGAATTGTCACACTAAAACCATTGTCTCAAAGTACATTTCTCGCAAAGGACTAAAGGAGTGGTCCCTCCACGAAAACCCATACCACAGCACACTTCTATTATTATTATTATTATTATTATTATTATTAAAAATATCAATTTTAATTTTAATTTTTTAAATATTATAATATAAATTATTATTTTTTATTAATAAAAATATAATATATAAATTAATATTAAAAAAATAAAATTAAAATTGATATCTTAATATTTTTTAATTATTATTAATAATACCATCAACATATCATTATTATTTTATTTTTGGGGTCTTGGATGACAAGAAAGAGGAGGCTGCCAATAAAAATTAGGGCGCCTTTAACGGTTAAATACACCAACTTTTGCTAACAGATTAACACTTTTGAAGAAAGTAGAGCGAGAGAGAGAGAGAGAGAGAGAGACGAGAAAGAGATGGGTTGGCTGGGAGTCCACAATGATGGCCAAAGATATACCCACATGGGACAAACGAGATGCTTATCTTCATACAAATCTATTACACTTCCTCTAAGCTCTCCCATTTCACCCTTTTTATTATTTTATTTTTCTTTTTCTTTTTATATATATTTTTTTGAATTATTTTTTAATAGCTTAACATCTCCCTCTTTTTTTTTCTTTTTCTTTTTTTTTTTAAATGATTAAATGAATAAAAAGCTTAACAGCTCTTGAAACACCGTGGCATTTGAATTCTTTAAAAAAAAGAATTTATTATAAAATTACCAAAACACCCCTGGTTTTGGAGCTAATTTACTCCACGCCCCAGAACAAACGGGCTCCGCCGGACACGGGCAATTTCGTCATAGAGTAGAAAACAAGCGAATCCACCCACGTTGTCCTCTCAAGTCCCCCAACAAATTCCCCAAAACACCGTCAACTTGGCTGGGGTGGAACTCGTAGAAGTTAAGGGCATTATTGTACTTTGGGATACGGAATTCCTGTCGGGTCCAGAACTTAAAAAAAAAAAAAAAGAAAATGAAAAAAGAAAGAACGTGAGTGACCGGCGCAGAACACTCAAAAGGTGGCTGAAAGAGGGGGGGGGGGGAGAGAGAGAGAGAGGGGGAAAAGTGTTTCTGTTTCGAGACGTTATCGGTTTTCAAATTTCCATTTCGCCGGAATTTGGGAATTCCGTTCACGTCCGGTTTAGGGTTTTGGATTAGAGGGAGTGTAGAGAGAGAGAGAGAGAGAGAGAGAGAGCTCTTACAGAGTAGTGCTTAGTAAGAGAAAGAGATTCTTTGTTTTCTCGAAGATTCGGTTTCGAAAGTTCAATTCGCCGGAATTCAGTACCAGGTTTTTTGTTTTTTTCCACTGTTGCGTTGATTGTCTGTTCAAAATTTAGAGCTTTTCACGCGGAGCGGATCGGGTTTTTTTTTTCTCTCTCTCTTTTCTGTTGGTGATTTCTGAGAAGGGGTCTCGAATCTCCTTATTGCCGTTGGGATGTGCTTATGAAGTTGAATTCTCGAATTGCGATTGCTGGTTCTGCAAAGGGGTTACTGGGGGAAGTTTCGTGATGTTTACAACGCCGCAGAAAGTGTGGTCGGGTTGGTCTCGCACCCCGAAAACTGGGGCCCTCAAGAGCGGAACCGGGTCGGGCTTGGACCGGAATTCCATGGGGGATGGAAACAAGGGCAAAGGTATTGCCTTCGGCGAAGCAGCCTCTCCGCCGCTTTCGGGTTTTGAGAATGGCGGAAATGCGCTGATGGACCGGGATGAGTTGTCTCAGAGGATTTCACAGATTGAAAATGAGGTCTGTCAATCAGATTCTGTTTCTATTCACTTTTGATTTTAGACCTTTTTTTTTTTGGGTGTAGTTAATGGGTTGGAATTTCTGTAAATTAAAATTTTTTTAATATTTTAATGCTTTGTTTTCTATATTGTTGTGGCCAGCTTTTTGATTATCAGTATAACATGGGGCTTCTCTTGGTTGAGAAGAAGGAGTGGACTTCTAAGTACGAACAACTTAGGCATGGATTGGAAGAAGTTAAGGATGCCCTTAGAAGGGAACAAGCGGCTCATTTGACTGCATTATCAGATGTTGAGAAGCGGGAGGAGAATTTAAGAAAGGCCTTGGGGGTTGAGAAACAGTGTGTGGCTGATGTAAGCCGGGTTTTTGAATTTCTCTTTCTATATGCTTGTTACACTTCCCCCTCCCCTTCCCTTCCCACCCACGGCCCCCCTCTCTTTTCTCCGTGTACTCGTGTGTATGTATTATTGTAAATTATCTATATGTTTTTCATCTAGAGAAGAAGTCGCACTCGGTACTTGCTAATAGGTGTATTATGCTGACTCTGCAGCTAGAAAAGGCTTTGCGGGAGATTCGTGCAGAAAATGCAGAAATCAAGTATACGGCTGATTCAAAGTTGGCCGAGGCAAATGCTCTAGTCACTAGCTTAGAAGAGAAATCTTTAGATATTGAAGCAAAGTTGCGTGCAGGTGATGCCAAGCTTGCTGAGGTCAGCAGAAAGAGATCGGAGATTGAGAGGAAATCACATGATCTGGAGGCTCGAGAAAGTGCGCTTCGAAGGGATCGTTTATCCTTTGTCGAGGAGTATGATCAATGCTTTGACCTTTGCTAATTTTCTCTTTTAGTCGATGAGTATCTCTATATTATTGATTCTATATGCTCATAGAATGTGCTTTTATATATTATTATTTGGACCATTCTGACATGTTGCCACTATTGAATTAGTGCTTCTTAATATGACTAAAGACGGGTTGATTACTACAGGCAAAGGGCACACGAATCAAATCTGTCAAAGCAGAAGGAGGACTTGCGAGAATGGGAAAGAAAACTACAAGAGGGAGAGGAGAGGCTAGCCAAGGGCCAGACAATTCTCAACCAAAGAGAGGAGAGGGCAAATGAGAATGATAGGATTTTTAAGCAGAAACAGAAGGACCTTGAAGATGCACAGAAGAAGATTGATGAAAGTAATACAGTTTTGAGAACTAAAGAAGATGATATAAGCAGTAGATTAGCAAATCTAACAATGAAAGAGAAGGTAAGAATTTTTGGTTTTGAGCTGTTTTTAAATCGTTTGTGGTTCACGTGTCAATAATTGAAGGGTGTTTTTTTTTTTTTTTTTAATTTTATGATTGCAGGAATATGATAATTTGAGAACAAACCTAGAGATGAAAGAGAAGGAATTACTCCTTTTAGAGGAAAAGCTTGATGCTCGGGAAAGAGTAAGTTTTTGAACCTCTTATTTTCACGTGAGAGGTATAAGAAGCTTGTTAGAATTATTATATGTGATATTGCCTTTGTGTGGTGCATCTCTTGTATGATGGATTGGTCTACGGAATTTGTCATGTTGGTAAATTAGGTTCCTGCATGGTGAAGAAGCCGTGTCTTTTTCTTAGTGTTAGTTAAGCTTTGGGGATTTTATTTTATTTTTTTTAACCTTATTTCCTCTCCTTCCTATATAAATGGAGTTCTTGCTATTATGATAAAAATTGGCATCATTTAACTACGAAGATGGAAGATTGTGTGATGCTCAGCTATGAGGCATTCAAGAGCACAACTAGATTGAACTATTTATTATTCTAGATAATAGCCTAATGCTTTCTTTGCGTGAAATGACTGCAGGTTGAAATTCAGAAGCTTACTGAGGAACATAATGCCATTTTGGAAGAAAAGAAGCGTGAATTTGAGTTGGAAATTGATCAGAAGAGAAAGTCATTGGATGATGAATTGAAGAACAAGGTGGTTGATGTGGAGAAGAAGGAAGCTGAAATCAACCACATGGATGAGAAACTTGCAAAAAGAGAGCAGGCATTGGAAAAGAAGTGGGAGAAGTTTAGGGAGAAAGAGAAAGACCATGAAACAAAATTGAAAACGCAAAAGGAAAGGGAAAAATCTCTTAAATCTGAGGAGAAGAGCTTAGAGAAGGAGAAGAAAGAAATGCTTGCTGATAAAGAGGAACTGCTGGGAATTAGGGCTGAAGTTGAGAGGATAAGGGCTGAAAACGAAGCACAACTACGGAATATAATTGATGAGAGGGATCGACTTCAAGTTACTGAAGAAGAGAGGTCAGAATATCGGCGGTTGCAATCAGAACTAAAACAGGAAATTGACAAGTACATGCACCAGAAAGAATTTCTTCTGAAGGAAGCTGAGGATCTAAAGCAGCAAAAAGAGATTTTTGAGAGGGAATGGGAAGAACTGGATGAGAAAAGAGCTGAGATTGAGAAAGAGCTGAAGAATTTGAGGGAACAGAAGGAAGAATTTGAAAAGCTGAAACAAATTGAAGAACAAAGGTTGAAAAACGAGAGAGTGGCAGCACAGGACTACATTGAAAGGGAGCAAGAAGATCTAAAGTTGGCCAGGGAATCATTTTCCGCCCACATGGAGCAGGAGAAGTCGTTATTAGCTGAGAAAGAACAGAGTAAGAGAAGCCAAATGCTCCATGATTATGAGATGCGGAAAAGAGAGCTTGAAACTGAGATGCAAAATCGTCTAGAGGAGATTGAAAAGCCCTTGCGTGAAAAGGAGAGATCGTTCGAAGAAGAGAGAAAGCAAGAATTAGATAATCTTAATTACTTAAGAGAAGTCGCCAGAAGAGATATGGAAGAGTTAAAATTTGAGAGACTTAAAATTGAGAAAGAAAGACTTGAAGCTGATACAAATAAGGAGCATCTTGAAAGGCATAGAGTTGAAATACGAAAAGACATTGATGAACTTTTTGACCTGAGCAAGAATCTCAAGGACCAACGTGAACAGTTTATGGAGGAGAGAGGACGCTTCATCTCATTTATTGAGAAGCTCAAGAGTTGCAATAACTGCAGTGAAATAATCTCTGAGTTCGTGCTTTCTGATCTACGACCTTTATCTGAAATTGAGAATGCAGAAGTGCTTCCCATGCCAAAGCTTTCTGATTATGCAAAGGGAGGTGTTATTGGAGACCTGGCTGCTTCTAAGAGGCAAAGTGGTGATACATCTCCGATTGTTGATTTAAAATCTCCAGTATCTGGTGGAACCATGTCCTGGCTTCGTAAATGCACAACCAAGATTTTTAAGCTCTCTCCAGGTAAGAAATTTGAGTCTACCTCTGTCCGAAATTTGGCTGAGGAGGAACCCTTTTTGGGAGAGCAGAATCTTGAAGAGCTATCCAAGAAAGTGCATGGCAACAAAATTGAGGCAGAACTCTCTTTTGCTGCTGCCAGTGATTCTCTTGATGTTCAACCCAGCATAAGAGAGACTGAAGCTGGTCATGATCTCTCAGTTGATGATGGGAGCAATATCAACAGTATGGGACTAGAAGCTCCAGTAGCTTCTCAACCTTCTGATTTGAAGCAAGTCAAGCATCCAAAAAGAGGACGTGGTAGAATAGTCAGAACACGCTCTGTGAAAGCTGTTGTTGAAGATGCTAAAGCTATACTCGGGGAAGATTTGGAACCAAATGATAGTGGGTATCAGAATGGGGATGCTGAGGACACTGTAAATACACGTAAGCGAGTTCGTCCGCAGACATCTCAAGTTACAGTCAGTGAGCATGATGGGGATGACTGCGAAGGACGTGCAGACAGTGTTGTGGCAGGTCGGTGCAAGAGGAGGCGGGATAAGACCCCACCAGTTGAGCAAGCTCCAGCTGAAAGGCGGTATAATCTTCGCCGACCCAAAAAGTAAGTCTCTTATATGTTAGTTCTTGATCGGGTGGCAACGTAAATATTAGCCGGTCTTATGCACTGCAAATTGCACATATGCGGCCACTCTGGTTATCTAAATTCGGTGCACATTACATTCTTTACTTTGACAATATTGGTTGATTATCACTGACAATTTACCTATGACTTCGTGTTTTGTTCTCAGTCAAGTTGCAGCCGCTGCAGCTAATGCTTCACTTGGCAAAGGAAAGCAGAAACAAGTTGACGGTGTTGAGGATGAAGCGGGTCTCTCCTCTAAAGCTGCTCCAGCTACTTCGGCCGGATTTGCTAGTGAGAACGGTGGAAGTATGCAGCTAGTGCGGGTGGGTATATGTTTTGTTCTTTTGATTTTTATCACTATCTCTTTCTTTCTGAGTAATTGAATATGCATTATGAATTCTAGTTTAAAAATGCTCGCCATGCTCTCTCACCTCATGCGTTTCTTGATGTTTGTGAACAACATGTGCATGGTTCTTCTGAGTATTGAAAGCAATATTTTTCTGATGTGATTTTATTTTGTTTGTTTACTTTATTTGGCAGTGTACCACTCTTGCTGAAGCTGAGGATGGTTATGTTGATGCAACGAAGGTTATTGTTGAGAATACAGTTTTGAGCGAAGAGGTGAATGGAACACCTGAGAAGGCCAGCAAGTATGCTGATGGAGATGAGTACGAAAGTGAATCCCATGGGGACGATGCTAGTCACGTCGAAGATGAGGATGAGGATGACGACGACCAAGAGTCTCAGCATCCTGGTGAAGTTTCAATAGGGAAGAAACTGTGGACCTTCTTCACCACATAATGGCCAAATTTTTGATGCCCTATAAGCATGAGCATGAGTAGCTCCGGAAGGATCTTTTACTGCTTCGACTTCGTTTAGGCATATGCTTTTTAGGTGTCATCCTAATGTGTAGCATTCTGTATTAACAATTTTAAACTCAGCTAGAATCATGGAAATATATTTGAGGCAGGGGGAGTTGGGTTTTTCTTTGTCCCTTCATATCTTCTTTAGGCGTTAGGAAATTGGTCTGTTTTTAGTTTTCTTTTTATTATGATTATTATTATTATTTTTTTCAGCAACAATAGACAGCTTTATATAGCAGTGAACCGGTGTATGTGACACTGGACTTGGCTTCTTACCACTAGAACATTGTTTGTATCAAATGCTTATATCTTCTATTCCAGAGTGATTGCTTGACTTCATGTTCTCCTCTCCCTCTCAATTCCACACTAATCTTAAATTTTAAATATTAATTTATAAATAATTATTGTTTTTTAATTGTAATATTATATCAATCAATTATATTTATCATCAATAAAAGTATTTATATTTGACTATGTCGTAGGGTACAGTGCTTGAATCTCTACCTCAAGTTAATATATATATATATACATATACATATCACACACTACTATAGGGAGAAAAATCAATTCCAAGGTTAAAATGAATTAAAAAAGAAAAAAGAACTTTCCCAGTAAGCCGTGATGCAATCCCTGCCACGTAGACACTAGCGTTCATGCTCACACACACGAGGGGAAAGGACAAAATGAAACGACACAAATTCGGAAGTAGGGTTTTTTTTTTTTTGATTTGCTTTGGTGTTTGCAAATAGTCTATATATAACGCATGACTTGCTAAATGTTCCAAAATTAAGCGAAACAGATAAGACCAATAAAATCAAAAGAAAAAAAATCCCTTCAATAGAAGCAAACAAAATTATATTTATATGAATTGAAACTTCTGTTATGTAAATGATTATATCTAAAACGACTCATCAGTTGGCTTCACAAGAAGTTCATTTTCATTAACTGACATCTGAAGCACTTCAAAGGTTTCCCGTTTCTAGAGCTACTATAGCACAGATTTCTTTCTCCTCATCAGAAGGCTTGCTGGATCCGAGTGAATTTCTTTGGCCAGTGGACAAATGATGTTGTTCCTTCAACAATCGGTACCCACTTTTCCGCCATTAATCTGTCTGTTGGTCATGTGAAGATGGATCTGATGAATATGACAGAATGATGAAGCAGGATTCTCAAACACCACATCTTCTAGAAATCCAGCATTTGGCACAATAATAGCCACTCCTTAACTGATTTGCTGCCAAAACGACAAATTTCAGAGCTTTACGCGCAAACCAGCTTTTTAATGCTTCAGAGCCGCTCGCTGTGGTACTCTCGACCTTGAGAACACTACATAAATTTTCTTGAACAAGCTCTCTGGGGACATTGCATTTGCCGGAACATCTTATTCCAGTGGGAGCAGGGTTTCAAGGAAATCCGACGGCCAATGTCTCACCAACTATAAAGGGAAGGTTGACCTTCGGAAAGCAGAAACTGAAACCATAAGATGGAAAACCAGTCACCATTACAGCTTCACACTAAACAGCAAACTTTAATTTCACCACAAGGATAAGAAAAAGTTCGATCATTACACCGACTGTTTCAGGAGAACAACTTTTGATTCCAATCACCACTTCTATTATAACTTGTCATTGAAAGTGAAGAAAATATAGAACAAGAGCTTGGTCATATATGAAGAATTAACAAGATATAAAGGCAAACCTGTTGGTGAAATTCATTGCCTCGGCCATCAACACCGAAAAACGCAGGAAATCCTCCCCCAACGCCATAATTATGAACTCAATTAAGAAAATTGGCAGCCCGACAGTCAGGTCAAAATGTTCCCATCCATCTCTTCTTTTGTGACTGTAGCTTTTCTTGAATCTAGCATTTCAATGTGGAAAATCTCTTCAGATCCCTAAAAAACCAACAAAGTAAAGTTCATCAGAATCTGAGTTATTGTTCATATCACATGCTATAAATCTTTTGTTTAGGATAGATACTCGAAGGAAGTATGAGTACATACTTGCAACGTGGTATTTGACAGTCTTGCTCTGTGCAGCTCTTTGCGTGCAAATCCAATGCATACCAGGCCTTCTCACATATTTTGCAGCCGCGACTAGCTCTAACCGTGCACACCTTAGCATGGCTGAACATCATTCGTATGTTGCAGCAGTGTTTGTAAGAGCAAGGATCTGCTTTGGTTGCACAGCAGTGGTTTGCATGTTTTAACAGCTGCAGCAGTTCCGTTTTCTGCACAATCACTTTCAACCATTAGAGTTCATGTAAAATTCATCCCAAAAAGGATGGGAACTTGGCCCCCAAAATCAATTAAAGTACATAGAGATTGCACTAAAGAACAGTGTGTACGTATACTATTTGTCAAGTACTTCCATTTACCCCGTCCTAGGAGTAAGCTAAACAATTGCAAAAATTGGTGACTAATATAGGACAAAAGATTACATACCATTCTTTCCTGCAGTTCAACTTTATACCTTTCCCCTTGACCAACTGCAGAAGAAACTTGAGCTGACTTCTGAATGTGACAAGAACCAGTCCCCAGAGACGGCACAACAAGGTGTCTGAGATGATAGAGAATTATCATTGAAGAATGCTTGGCCCTGCGAAGCGAATCAAATTGGTAATGATTTTCCTGAAAGAAGCCTAAGAATTTATTCCTATTATCGAACAACTCGTTGTCAAATGTAGCATCTTCGTCCTTGGTATCAAGAGTCACATCCATCAGGACCTGAAAAGGAAACTCATACAAGTAGGTAAATTTTGAATGTTATAGGTAGGACATCAGATAATGGGGAGAGAATAACATTAAAGGATTGAGTTTCACCTTAGAAAGAACATGTTTTTCCCCTTTGGCTGAAGTATGAGTCCCATTTGAATAAAGATGTTGCTCCGCATCATTGCATCTGCATAACGAATTGAAATGGTACATAGAAAATCATTAGTCCATGATCAACTTGCTGGGGTCGCTTATCATAATAGAAGAAATAGTAGGTAGAGACGTAAAAAGAAAATTACCCAAATAACCACCTTTTTCTTCATCAATTGACCACATGACACAAATTCATCCTTCTTGACCAGGAGGACACGAACTTTATTGTTATTAGTTTTTTATTTGTGTCATATTAATCTAGTGTCAAATTTTTGTGTCGTGTTGGTATAATAGTGGTATTTAAATTAGTTTCATTCAGGTTCTTTTGTATAAGAATGTTCAAATGATGGATACTCTGAGTGAAAATTACCTTTCACATAGATGAATATATTTGCACTGACTGCAAAACCATCGCATCCCAAATAATATTGATTCACCACAATGTGTGCAAACAAACTGCAAGTGGATGACCACAAAATCCTTTTTGTAAGGTAAAATGGTTTCCCCAAGCTGCAACAAACAAGAAAAAAGCAATAAGTAGATAACCCAGCAGAGCTTTCACATAGGAAGGGATTTCTTAAGACCCTACGAACACCCAAGAATAATCTTGTACAAAGGATGGTTATCAAACCTATTGACAAATTTAGCATTAAAGTTGTAGATGTGAATAAAAAGGAAAAACTAACCTTTTGCATCAGTAAAATATCTTTACTGGCAGCATCTGAAGAATTAGGGTGTCCCATGACTTTTAAGGTTGTCTTTGTCATTGGTTTCTTCATCTTGTTTTTAGGATTATCCCCGCTTTCCTTTTCAATATCCTTAACAACATCCTCAACTGCTCCGGACCAGTAGTCTCCATCAAAATAGGGCAAACGAGCGGCGGTTATCTTGCACTTAGATTCTCCGGTTGGAATAAAAAAGTGATCATAGAGATTAGTATAATTGACCACAATCTCTTCACTGGCTGCTTTTCTTAGCATTGAGTGATACCTGCACACATTCGAAAAAATGTTTAAAGAAACTCATGAAGGCGTATGTACACAAACAGCGAATGAAAGACAATGAAAGACAAACCATTTCCGTAGCTTCTCAGGCTTGGGTATTTTCTGAGTCTCTGGATGGCAATAGAAGAAGAAGTCATCTCCCCTTAATGGGGGGCAAGCCCATATATAACAGGTTGCGAAACCTCTCTTCTTGACGAAATCGAGATAACCAATCTGATGAGACAAGAAGAAAATGAAAGCAAGGTAAGTGCCAGCTTATAACAAACAATAGCCAAAGTGCAACGACAAATACCAAAGGAAGGTAAGAAATTACCAAAATTTCATGGAAAGCAAATGTGCGGAGAGCTTCTCCAGTATAAGTTCCTATACCAGGCGTAAAGTACTTGATGGAATCGAGATAAGATATATAGACACAGCGTTGATTAGGCTGACCACAGTCTGAGCCGAACTCTTGGACGTACATGCTAAAAAGGCATATATCAATTCCACCAATCTTCTGAAACAACAGAATTAACTGAAATAGGAAAAAAGAATAAGGTCAGGTTAATCTGAGGAATTCAATGAGGGAAGGCTTACAAACACAAAAACCTTGACCTAAAAATGCATTTCTCACCTTCAATGTGTATGGGAATTCAGCAGGGTAACTCTCATCCTCAAGGTTGTCCAAAAGTTGCTTCTTGACTGTTATTTTTTTCTTTGTAGAAAGCACTACCCTGACTGTACGATCCTCTGCTCCAGGAACCTAGTCGTAACAAAACGAAACAACAGGTCAAGGGTCAAGCAGCTACAAAAAAGATTCAGCTCACAATTTATGCCTTAAGATTATTTATCCTTACAGTTTTATCTCACTACCTCATCAAAACATTTTCCAGCAGCCTTTGCCCTCTCTATTCTCTCTCGTTTAAGACGCCTAAAGAGTCTCTCCTCAATGTGGTTGCTAAGTTTGGTCTGTGGAAGATCTTTTGCACTAAAAACCACACTGTTAGTCAAGGGCTTATACTCTTCATTTTCTTTTTCTTTCAGCCAGCATATGGGACATTGATACTCGGAGTCTCCTTCAGAATCACTCTTGTCATAGAAAAGTCCACACGTTTGATGTTGCCAACCCTTGCATCTATCACATTGAACCCACTGTAAATACACATCAGCTTTTAGAAGAGCGTCTTTATTGCAATAGTTAGCAAAATAAAAGAAAGAATGACTTAGCATACCGGCTCTGCCATCTCTGGTTCATTCTTCCTTTTCTGAAGTGTTTCCTTGGGAATGCTGACCCCACACATGGAAATATTCCCACACTTAGACAAATTGTAGCATTTTGTACAAAAGCAAAATTGTCGAGAATCTTCTTTCGGTGTGCTGTAATAATAGTTCACTTTGCGCTTGATGCAACTGATAGAAGCAGTACAAAGTGAGCAGTATATTGGTTCTGGCGCAAGCCAAATGTTATATAGTCTACATAGTGGGCACACATCCTGATCGTTATCCTTGTTGCCATCTAAGACATTCTGTTTCAGGAAGAGAAAAGACTATCAGTTATCATGTATTCTAAAAAATGCTTTCAGCAATTAAATAAAATCAGCAGCATTTGAAAAGTAACGCAAAATATTATATCATTTAATGACATATATAACAATTTTCTAACCTGATCAGGCCACTCGCAAAGACTTGAGATATGTTCTTTAAGCTGCTCCGTTGTGAGTACTTCTGCGACGGAAAAACTCTTAATTCTCCGACATCCTGGCTTTGCTTCTTTATCAGGATCAGCCTCTAATCTTGGCTGTGCTTGGATGGATTCAGTTCTTGTTTGTACCTCGACAGCTTCACAATCAACTCTGAGCTCATTTGGCAATTCAGGCGATCTCTTTAAAACCAAACTATCAGCAATTTCCTTCACGTCGTCTCCTGTATTGTTACTATTAGTTGGTCCTTTTTCCATTGGCGCCTGACTAAAAATGACTTCTTGATATGGGAGGTTCGCAGTCTTAGATTTCATGTTTGCAGTCTTAGGTTTCCTTCTTATAAAATCAGGTGCTTCATTGCATCTCATCTCGCTCAGTCTTGTGGAAAACTGAGAAGAAGTGTTAAAAGATTCATTGAACTGCTTCTTCATTGCTTCAGCATCTACAGCGACAAGAGATTTAGAAGAACAAGTCTGACTTTTCAGTGGAGCAACTGGACAAGAATTGTCCATCTTCTTTCGTTTTGGAGTGCGGCATAGCTCTTCAGAATTCTTGGAATCAGCCTCTGCAGAATCTTCAAACTTAGAAAACTCGGAGAAACCATTTGGAGTTATTAAATCTTGTTGTTGTTTATCCTTGCAATCTTCACCCTGACCTGCTGCCATGTAGCGTTTATGTTTGATCAGGAAAGTTTTCAACCGATCATGTAGCGTCTCCTGGTTGACATACTCCTCCTGAAAATCATATTCAAACAACAATTTCAGGAAAAGTATTGCAAATTCATAAAGCTCGTATGAGATGAAGCAAAGTTAATATGGACTCCTATGGAAGAATTCAAAGCTCCAAACTGGGGATGAAATAATCTACTACATCTTGGATGTCACATGAATCAGTAAGTAAAGTAGACAATTAAAATAAAGTACTGTAAGAATGACAAACCTCCGAAGCAGCCTCCTTAAACAGAGCTGTTTCCAAATTAGTAACAAGAATCGCCTTTTGTTTCATCCCAAAACTTGTCTTGGCTGACAAGTATTGAGCGCTGCAGCAGATCAGCAAGCAAATAGTCAAATAGTGATGAATTTTTCCTTGTATTCAAACCTATAAAGAAAATTAATCTCATATATAGCTACATTATAACATGAAAATCAAACCTCTTAGAAACTTACATTCTGCGCCTCATTAGAGCCCTGTTGCTTCTAACTTTGGGATCTTTTAGCCAACTCCTTGAACCACTTTCTGGCTGGTAAAGACTTGGAAGCTCCGTGAAGTGGAAGTTCGATATCATGCTAGAGTTTTGCTCCGGCATGTTTCTTGGCACATCCATATCTTCTTGCTCTTTGGTGCCGATTTGTTTTTAATTTACTGCTAGAGCAAACATCATGTTAAAGTGGTGTATGAAGAAGAAACGTTAAATTTCTTTTTTAATGCATGACATCTCGATTTAGTACTATATAATATTCATGTAGCATCATGCAATATTCTGATGGATGAAAATGGCAATTAGAATTTTTATTTTTATATTTTAGGAAAGACAATTAGAAATAACAAAACATCCCAATTACATTGACACCCCCAAAATATTTAACTTACAATAATCATACGATAATATCATTAATTTTAACTCATTAGCAATTGAAAATATTCCAAATTGCTCACAGAAATTTTTTGTATAAAGCTAAGTACAAACCATACTGAATTATGCATAAAGGGTAAATCGTTATTTATAAGCTTTCAAACACCAATAAGCTTTCAAACACCAATATTATTTACAACGAAAAAAAGTCAAAATTAGTCAATGAAATCATGATTAGTAACTCACGCATTTAACATATAATTGTTAGTATCATCCTCTTTAATTTCGTAAAACTTAAAAAAAAAAAAAAATCCCTTAGATTTTCCCTTGAATATAATTAAAGTTTATTTAACGGTAATTAATTAAAGATGTCAGTCAATTAGAATCCAAAAATTTCCCAACTTTCATAAACCCTAGAAAGTTTTTTTTTTTTTTTTTAAATTTTAGGATAAAACGTAATCCTAATTAAAAATTTTGTTTCATACAAATAATACTACAATACTTGATCAGATAGTTTGTTTTCAACCACAGCTTTTTTCACGACCATCGTCTGTAGTACGTACAGTCCGTACGCCGACTGTACAGTACATACGTCATCCATACAGTGCCTTCCGTACACTCACCATGTTCGTACATCCTTTCCGTACACAGCAGAAATAGTAGAAAATCTTTTGTATGTTTTTAATTGAAGAAGACGAGAATTTAAAATAAGATAAGTAGGAACTAAAGAAAAACCTTAAAACTGTAGCTTCAATAAAAATATTAAAACAAACGACAATAGCAACGATAAAAGGAAAAAAAAAAAAAAGCAATAAATAAAGACTTACAAGAGAGAGTACCAGAGTCAATATGCACTTATTTTAAAGTCTCCACAAAATTTTGATCAAATCTTATTTATATCACCTAACTTGTGTGTGAAGTTTTCGTTTTCGAGTCACAGGTCACTTTGTATTTTTCTATAAAAAAGTAATTTATGTTATGCCATGTCATTTATAGAATTTCATCACTTTCAGTCAACCCTTAATTGATAAACCGATCAATCCTATTATTGCTATGCTATGTTTCTTCTTCTTTGGGCTTCCTACCCAACTACTTTTTAAAAAACTCAGGAGATCAAATACCAACCTGAGAAAGGGAGAAATTATTTATTTATTTGTTTGTTTATTCATTTATTTTTTTAAGGAGGAAATTGTTTATGACTCTAGTCTCCTTAATATGCGCATGTTAGCATATGGGTTATTTTTATTTTTATTTTTCCTTTAGTCCAAATTATTGTTTTGACGTTACAAATGACATCATCTTTACAAAACGACAGCATTATTTGAATTCGGCAATAATTTTAAAAAACTACAGAATTTGATTAAACCATAAACTCATTCGAGAAACGATGATGCTTCATAGAACAAAAACAAACTACAGGCAACCTTTTTGTTTTGAAATAAAATGACGTCATCAGTAGCAAACGACAACTAATCAAAGCATACAGTGATTCAAAGTCTGCTAGAAACAACGATAACGATAAACGCGTCAATAGCTTATAAACGACACTATTCATGTAAACGACAATACGGCGTTAAAATAGAGTCTAAGGAGAAGTTTTAAAGGTTTTTTTTTTTTTTTTTTTTTCCTTTTTTTAATCTTTTGTTGGCATCCCCTATTTTTCATTTTCAAAAAATTCAAATTATAAAAGTTTATAACTTTCTTATTTCTAATCAAAATGATAATTCTTATATCTAATACTCACTTATAATAATAAGATAAACAAAACAATATTCATATATTTTTTTTAAACATATTTCAAGTTTTTATACTATTTAAATATAACAGTCTATTTTAAATTGAGAAAAAAAAAATAAAAAATTCCAATAAAAGCATTTAATTATTTACAATAAAAAAAACTCCAATAATGATAACAAAATTATAATTATTCTCCTATGATGAAATAACTAATTAATAGGTCCCCAACTATATTGAGGGAGAAGCAATATCTTTCTCAACTATCATTATTATTATGTTCAAATTAGTTTTTTCAACAAAAAAGAGTTTAAATCTCATAATGATAACAAAAATATAATAATAATTGTTGAGTTAAGACTAACATGCACATGTTAGGGAGAGTAGAGTCAAACACAAACAATTTCCTCCTCAATAAATAAATAAATAACAATTTCTAGTTTCTTGAGCCGACGTTTGATTTCCTGGGCTTTTCAAAAAGTAGTTGGTCGAAAGCCCAATAAAGAAACACCACAGTAGTAGGATTGACCAATTTTCCAATTCAAGATTGATTAAAAGTGATGAAATTCTATAAATGACATAACATAAATTACTTTTTTATAGAAAGATATAAAGTGATATGGAATTCAGAAACGATAACTTCACATACATAGGTGATAAAAATAAGATTTAACCAAAATTTTGTAGGGATTTTGGAACAAGTTCATATTGACTCTAGTATTCTCTCTTGCTCCAAATCTTTATTCATTACCTTTTTTTTTTTTTTTTCTTTCTATTGTAGTTGACAATTGTTATGATATTTTTAACGAAGCTACAGTTCTAAGGTTTCTTCTTTAGTTCTTAAGGGGCATTTGGAGAACAAATTCAATTTTAATTTTACTCAAATACAATACAATTTTACACCAAACACAAATTTTGCAACAGTGCTACGAAAACAATTACTATTCAAAACATTTTTAAAACAATCACATCAACTTTTCAACTCTACTATTTATCTCTACTTTTACCAATCACATCAACTTTTTAACTCTAAAATACTTTTCATCCAAACACACATTTCATTCAAATACAAAACAAATACTTTTCAACCAAATACAACATTCAAAAAACAAATTTCATTCAAATACAATCAAAACGCAATACGTTTACCAAACGCCCCCTTAGTCATTCTATTTCAAATTCTCATCTTCTTTAATTAAAAAAAATACAAAAAAGATTTTCTAAGATTGCGTGACTGATCAAGTATTGTAGTACTATTGATAATTTGCATGAAACAAAATTTTTAATTAGGGTTTAGTTCTATCCTTAAAAAAAATAATAACAATGATAAAGAACCTTTGTAGGGTTTATGAAAATTGGGAGATTTTTTAGTTTGTGATTGACTAACATCTTTAATTAATTACAGCTAAATAAACTTGAATTATGTTTAAGAGAAAATCAAAGGGTTTTTTTTTTTTTTTTTCAGTTTTACGAAATTAAAGAGTATGATATTACCAGTTATATGTTAAATGCCTGAGTTCCTAACAATGATCTTCGTTAGTTTAGATAACCTATTAGACTTGAAGAATCATACTTCACAGTAACAGATTATCTAAACTAATGAAGATCCAACTAATTCTTTGTAGAATTTCTAACTATGTTTAGAACCCAACCTATTTCTCAACTGATGTGAACTTATCTCTAATCTTTTACTCCCAAAAAATTACAGATTACAGTCAAATGACTCCACTTACCTTCTAGTAAGATGGCGATACCTGTCTTGCCTCTCCCTACTATGATACTCAAAATCGTAGTTGCTCCTGCTTTCACCAACCCAATTTCCAGATCTTAGAGAACCATAGTCTTTTGGAGAGGAATGGGATGAGTAATGTGAAGAACCATGGCCATAATCTTCATCAAGATAATGACTCCTTCTGCCTCGGTCTGATTCGAGCCTTCCAAATAACGGATTAAGTCTTGGATTGCAAGAGTAAAAAGAATCTTAACGACTGCCATATCTAGGAAGGAAAGTTGACGTGGCTGGGCTGAACCCAATGTCAACACCAGGGGGTCCATCATCTCTGAATTCTATGGACCACCTTTCCTCACAATGATGGCTTCTGCTGGTAGGTTCTGTAGAATGGTTAGATCTGCAGAGAGACCAGTTCCTTTGAATATCTGAAGACTATAGGGCAACAGTCCAAAGCCTCTCATCAGCATTTTCAGGAACTGGCCCGTTTATTCCTGGAAATTCTACAGTCTTTTTCCTCCGTGGTTTGCGATTGTCCATTTCAATAATTTCCCCATCCTCCTGCTCTGCTTTCACTTCACCATCAGCATATATTGTAATGCCTGATGGCTGATCCTCATCATCTGGATCTGAAAATGGAAATGATAGAATACATGGTTAGATAAACGAATTTGACACGAGGTGTTGAGAGAGAGAGAGAGAGAGAGAGAGAGAGAGAGGGGGGGGGTGTTGGGGGACCCACAAAAACGTGAAAAATAGGTGAGGGAAGAACTACAAATATGCAAAGAAAGGATATTAAAACTCAGAATTCATAGAAGAAAGTGAAGATATAACTAAAAATTTAAGAAAAAGATCTTCCATTACCAAGGTATTTTGGTGGATATCCAATTTCTCGCATTCTACTAAGCCAAGGAGGAGGGTCAAGCTCCTGCATAACCCATAAATGAATGATTAACAGAACAAATTTGATGACAAGTAACGGTAGATAGTGAATATGTAGATGATGAATATAAGAAACAAATAAGAATCAAGATTAAGTTCCTGAACGTAAATTTCCACCACATTTGACAAATCATAGCAACAAAGCCTAGTTATCACTTATATACAAAAGGTTTAGATCATATGGTAACGTTAACTATAAGATCAGCAGGCAATTAATATGTCTGAATTCAAAATAAGAAATGGGAGCATAATCACGTATGATTTCAATACATTCAAATAATAATTCTAATACTAATTTGCCACTTGTATTAAAGGCTAAGAAAAACTCCATCAGAGAGTCAAATTACCATACCCCTAAACCCAAAAGCTTCCATGTTTCAGCATAAAGAGCTCCAGGCCTCAGATCATCATACTTCCCAGCACGAGAATTCTTACAATATCGAGCTGGATTACGAGAAGCAGAATTCTGATTATGCTTGGATTTATGCTGTTTGCGAGCATTATTGACAGCCGCATTATCACAAGGCTTCGGGCATTCATTCAAAGAGTGATTGTAAGAACCACAATTAAAACACCGGTCAGCATTGTCTACAATCTCCAAGCCTCTAAAAAAGTTTTTAAAGAACATCAATTAGCAAGATATAAAAACCAGTAATAAGTATATAAAAACAATAAACACATATAAGTCAAAAAAATTCTTAATAGAAACATCAAAGTGGAGAAATTACACCAGTCACCAAATTAATCAAGAAAGAGAAACCAAGTACGAAAACTAAATTGTTCCTAGCGACGATAGAGACTAATGCTTGAATTTATACAAAAGCAGGTCCAAGAAAAGGCAAATCTACATATCCAGAGGCATGATCGGGACAGCCGTTAATATTCTTGAGAAAAATGCAAACTATATCAGCATAACCAAAACATAGCAGAGTGCCAGAGTTTAAGTGCCTTCAATCAGTCATCATAGATGATATTTGTTACAGTTAAAATTGTCCTAGTATCACTTTCTGCACAAGGAAATTAAAGTTTTACCTTTCCATGTAGCTGGTAGCACCCTTGGATGTCAAACCCAAAGCAAATCCGCGATCATATAGAGGCACAGAGTTACAATCCAAGGGAATGAATTCATTAGTCTGCTGTTTCCTTGTTTGCTTGTCAATCCAGAAAGACTGCACAAAAACCACAAGAAACATTGTCAGGCTGTATATAGAATCAATAAAAGCTCATGACCAAGTTAAAAGCAAAAGGTATGACTGGGTTAATGGTCGTAAGTTGAGACAAGAAGATGCCAAAGACAGAATGAATAAAGCAGTCACTGCATCCTCCCACGCATACACACAGACAAGTAGAAAAAGAGAAAAATGAAAACATTTAAAATAAATGAGCCTAATGAAGGAATAGAGGACACCCAATAAGCAAACGAACCTCTTCTTTGGGTTCTTGCCTACAACAAAATGATCCTAAGAGGAGCATTCAGTTCCAAAAGGAGACACATAAGCAACAAATAAATAGATAGCAAGTCTAAATGACAAACTTGAAGAGATTGTCCCAATAAGTGGATGAATAAATTAGCTTATTATTCCCACCAAATTATATTTCATCTTAAGCACCAAGCATACATAGTGGAAACTCACCACCGGCGTTGCTTTCTCCAAGCCTACATGTAAAGCAGGAAAGTATGTCTATTCACCAGATTCTAGCACCGGAGTAGGATCCTGAACAAACATATTTCAATAGTTCAAATGTTTAATCAGACTTCAGAAACTCAGAATTGAAAAATACAAACAGGAACTATATTGATTACATGAACAAATAATCGTTTGAACAAGTTAATAGGTCAGAACCAAGAAATCTGCTGATTAATGTCGTTAGTAAAAATAATTCTTATTGAGATGAAAGACAAAAAAGAAAACTAAAGCCTTCAATCAACAAAGGGTTCGAGGAGTTGTTCATACAAAGGGTAAATTGCCAGGTAACCAACCAAAACAAAAAATTTGATAAGAGAACACAGGGCAACACGTCCTTAGTTTAGTAAGAATAAAAGATCTGTCTTCCAACCTAAAAATTAATGCTAATCATATACTTTCAGAGACCATAATTCCATCAATTAGACCCAGGAAAAGACTTGAAAAAGCCAATCTTATTGCCCTCATAAGTATAAGCAACGCAACTCTCATTCTAAACAAGAAAACATGCTGAGAACAATGATACAATCGGTGAATGAACCTTTTACTTGGGACGACGAATTATGCTGAGCATGCCACTCTGACCACTGCTGCAAGAGCTCTTCCAGCTTATGTTTACTAGATCTGAGGAAAGCGAGAATATTCTTAGAAATCAACTAAGGAAAAAGTAACCACAGTTTTAAATGTCATTATAAATACCATTGTAAAATAAATTGTGGTATAAAAAATTCAAGGTAAACGTCTGGGGCCTTTTAATACAAAACTGCTTAATCCCACCAACCTTTTTAAGAAATTATATTTGCTGCATACCGAAGGTTGTTGTTCATCTTCCCCTCAAATATCACCCGGGCTCTCTTGACATCAGAAATTGCTGCAAATTTAAATTATGGAAACGACAAATTCACAGATCAAGGCCCAGCTAATATAATTAAAAGTAAATATGGAAACCATTAAACTGTAATGTCATGAAGGTACATACAACTCATCTGCACAAGCTTTCAAAATTTTCTACGTAGGATAAAGCGCATGATATCAAAAGAAAAATCTCAGTATAATGTACGAGAAAAAGGATACCATTTCCACCCCTCTTTTTGATCTCAACGGAACTTTCATCTTGGATAGCAAGGTGACCGATTTCACGGTCGGTTGAAGTCTTCAATACCTCAACAACTGCAACAGTTTCAGTCAAATTGACATCACCGTCAGCCAAATTCCTGTCATTACTCGTTTTATGAATTCCGTTATCATCAAATCCACAGCCAGCGGCTGTCAAAGCAGGGACTCTGCTCAAATCCTCGGTCTCCATTTCTGAGTCACCATCAATCAAACCCTTTTCAGGATTTCTTTCTTGCAGCCAGTGGCAATTTTCACCTTCATTGTCGAGTTCGTCTTTTTTATCCTTAGACCTCGTACCTTGAGAATCGACTTCAATACGCACCTTATCAGAATTATCAACACCCTGATTCTCACCGGCAGGATCATCAGAATCATGGAGGGCAATAAAATTCACAGCTTCCGTATCTAATTAAAGAAAAATCTTCAAACAGATCGACTAAACGAACCCCCCAAAATCACTCCGCACAAAGTGATCAATCATCAGCAAACCAAAAACATATCAAAATTCACCACTAAATTTACCTCTAAAACGTTTCTAGAGCAGAAAAGATTATGCTAATATTCAAGAGATTAAAACGAATAGAGCTCATTCGGCTGCAAATTATCTTTGTTATAGCATCAATCTTAGGCTAAATTGTATTTTCTTTCATCGCTACCCTTTTTCTCGCAAACAAGCAACAAATCGACGGAGAACAAGACAAGAAAGAAAACTTAGCTACCATTTCTCGTTTCCGACGTCAAGATAAAGAAAGAAACAAACCAAAACAAAAAGACAACCTAAGCTAATTGAATCAAGCAGTGAATAAGTACCACAATTTTCCAAGTTACTTCCTCTACAAGTTTAGCACCAGTGTAAACAGCAAATTTACGAAATCAACATAGCAAGAGCACTGTTTGGCTGGTGGTAAAGTGCAGGAAAACTAAAGAAAAATGCAAAAACACAACTTTTCTTGTTCCCTACCTCCTTAGAGAGAGAGAGAGAGAGGGAATCAGGGTTTTTGAAAGTGTATTAGACGTTGATTTGGGAAAGTGAGGAGAAGCTGAATCGTCGAAGCCCCTCGGATCAGATTGAAAAAGACGATAATAGATCTGTATTCCATTTTGAAGGGAGAGCAGAGGAGATGAGGACTGTGTGCGTTGCGGTGCCGGCCAACTCCCTAGGTCACCCAACTCAAGCCTGCCCATTCTCGGATCCCACGTATGACATAAAGAAAACGATGATACCTTTGCTTGACTTTCTCTTTTAATTGTGTGTCGTCTAGTTTTCAGATTTCAATCATCTTTTCTGTTTTTTCCCCGGTCAGAATTCATCTTATTTGGTTTTAGACGTACGATAAATATATTATATTTGTATTATAGTTAAATATAATATATTAAATATATTTCATGTTTATATAAAAACATGTTTATTTTATATTTAAATATAATATATGTTTAAATAAAAAATATTTAAATTATATTTTAAAATTAAAAAATTAATGTAATTGATAAAAATACACAGAAAAAATAAAAGAGAATATGATGTGAATGTAAAAAAAAAAATATTTTTAAAATATTTTAAAATAGTAAATAAATTTGAAATACTGTTAAAAAAATATTATATTTGAATATAAAATTATTGTATTTGGATGAAAATTACATTGCATTTAAATGTAATGTGAACGTAAAACTATAGACAAACGCCTTAGAAGATATGATAATTTTTCTAGCAAAACAACTTATTAGCAAAGCTAGCTTAAATGGAATGAGAAAAACTATAACTAATAATTAAGATTATGACATGATAACATAATATAAAATCTGCATGAAAATAGAGAGTTTGGATTAAAAATGATCGAATCCATCAAATATAATTAAATAAAAAGTCAAATTTTCCTATCTACAATTGACATGAAATAACCTATTTAATAAATAGATCATATATGAATTGACATAGAATATGATCTATAAATTATCTATTTATGATCACTAATATATTTATATTGTTATATATATTTAATATAGTGTTTTAGTATTTTTAATTTTGACTTTTCAAAATTCAAAATTTAAATTTAAAATATATCTTTTATTTTTTATAAATATTTTTTAAAAATTTTTAACATAAAAAATAAAACCTAGGTTTCGCTTTTGTTTATTTGGTCTTTTATTATATGTATGGTATAATTTGGATTTAAATTTATTTTCTTATTTTAATTTGATTGTGACTTATATTGTAAACTTAATTTAGTTGTAGGCTTTTATTTGATTTTGTGTTTATTTTTTTGAACTGAATTTAGGTACAGCTTGGTTATAATTTAATTAATTTGATTGTTATTTAGATATTTAATAAGTTTTTTAGTGTTAAAATTAATAACAGATTAGTTAAATGAGTTAATAACAAGTGAAATAACTATTTTATGACCCTTTTAGTAAGTTGATTTGACAAATTAACACGACGCATTTATAACCTATTAAATTAATGGGTTACACGTGTCGTATCGTGTCGTGTTAACCCTTTTATTAAAATGACATGTTTGGATTTTTGTTTTTTAATATAATTATTAAATATATTGTGTTCATATCAAGGATTATGTGTCAACAAATGAGTTAAATACAACACTTTAATATGAATTGCCATCTTTAAGAAAAGTTCAATCTAAATAGATTTATGTTGTAAACAAATAAACATCTAAAACTTGTCATAAATTACAAGATTTGAATACATTTAGTCTATATCTGATAAGATGAAAGAAAACAAGAGGGAGAAAAAATTAGAAGTGAAAGAAAATTAAAGATAGATAAAAGATTTTGTTTTTTATTTATATTATTTGATATTTTAGAGATGATAGATGCCAAAATTATATTTTTGCTATTTGGTATTATAATTGACAGTGAAGGTAAAGAAAAAAAAATATTTATGTAATTATTATTTTATACATTTTTTATCAAATTTTTATTAATATATATTGATATTTTATAAAATAAAGTTATTTTATTATTTTTTTAAGTATAAAAATTAGTTTATCTTTAAAAATTTTATTTTATTTTTATTTATTTTGACTTATTTTGTCTTGTCTATTTTAATTTAGATTTTTTATAAATTTTATGAAATTTTTATTTAATTTTGTTTTATTTGATTTTATCTTTTTTTTAGCAATAATATAGTAAATAATTTAAAATTAAATATTTCTAATGAATTTACATATAATATTTTATTTTGAAAATATATAATTTTTGCAATTTGTTTTTTGCAATGTCAAATTGTTATATAAAATTTATATGTTAGAAATGAGTCCCACCAGACATCATTAATCATATCAAGAAACTATAAACTTGACTGATCTTGTATGATGCTCTTATCAATATGAGCATTTAAAAAAAAAAGAATCACTTCAATGGAAATTCGTATGAAAAAGTTATAATAATTTCTAAAATTAGATTAATAAAGAAACGCATGGGTTCTTTGCATATTATTAAATTTTAAGGTAGGAATCTAATGTATTTAAGACCACAAGAGCTCATTATTTCAGTCCAATAATGACGTGATATATAACATGAACTAAAAAGGAAGTAATAAGAAAGTGACATGTGGTATTTTTTTTCATTTCAACATATTAAAATCAAATTTATCATGCACCCTATTACACGAAATCCTTCTCATGATCACTGTAACTATCATAGCAAAGCTTGACTTATTCGTGCACGTTGACTATTGTAGCAAGCTAACTTTTCATCGTGTTTCTATTATAGTTTACTATAGCAAAATTTGAAAACTGTGTACCGACTACTATAATAAATTTAGAAATTTTGTGTATGCATCGACTGCTATAACAAAGTTTGAAAATTTTGTATTGTGTGTGTATCGACTATTGTAGCAAATTTAAAAATTTTATGTTAAAGTTAAGTGGAATAGTGTAAAATTATGTTTATAAAAAGGTAATTTGTAAAGGCTTGAATATAACAAAAAATGAAGAAGGGCAGAGATAGATAGAGTTAGAGTTAGAATGTAAAACAAAAAAAAAAAAAAAAAGATTCCTACAAAGCTAAAAAAAATTTATTTTCTTTTATTTAGTTTTAGTTTAAAAGAAGGAGTTTGTAGATGTTTTGTCAGTACAAATATCAAGTATCTATTTTAAACTTTTTTGTTTGATTTTTGTTTTGTCATTATGTTTAATTTATTTTATTATATTATTTTATTTTTCATTATGAATTAAATAAATTTTGGTTTTGTTATGTTATTTCATTTTTCATTATAAACTAAATAAATTTTTGTTATTAATTATGATGTAGTATGTTTAAGATTATTTAATTAAATTAAGTATGTTATTATAATTGTCATATTTAATGACATATTTATTTTCAAATTTAATGCTTTTAAATATCTGGACAACTTTAGAATGATTTTAGAAACAAAATGAAATCGAAAAGAGATTTATGACATAACTTTATAATAAAAACCACAAAATCTATGATAAATAAAAGATATATCTATTTGTTTTTATGTGGTCACATTATTAACTACCACAGATTTATCAAAAAAACTTTTCATGTGAAATCATAATTTGTTGCAACTGTGTAATTGATTGTTTATTATCAATTTGTATTTATTAATTTTGGTAATTTTATTTATTTGTTTACTTATTTTTTGCTTGTATTATATTTTAATTGCTCAAATAAAATTAAAATTAACTAATTTTAATACTTAATAATATTATTTTTATTTTTTTTATCACTTTATTTTTTTGTTTGAATTGTGTACTTGTGAAAATTCATAACATATAACTTTGTACTTCTATCAGTATCACCTTTCAATCAAATTTTCTCCACTTTTCTTTCTAATTTTGGGGAGATTAAAAATTATAGGTTACACGATGTTTTTAATCCGTTCATTTTCTTTTTCCTTAAAGAATCACTCCATCAAACACCATAATTTTTTATATTCTGTCCTGAAATCCATCCACCTTCTTCCTTCCCTTCAAACACAGCATTAGGGATCCTTGATCCTAACACCCATAAAACTGTCATGATTTACCATTTCATATTTTTGACCAAATAAATTATGCATAATGTTCTATATTACAATATTTACTGTAGATGAAAAAAATTTGAAAACTAGAAATATTAAGTTTTTATCTTAACTTTTTTACAATAATTGTTTTTTGTAACATAAAAATAACTTATTAAATGGAGAACCGATAAATGCTCCAAATTTACAACAAAAAACTTATCCTAATCCTCATCAGCTTAATAAGGAGTTTGAGTAATTAACTTATTTTAAAGATCCCGTATAAAATTATAATAATTTAAAGATGCATAAAATTTTTTTTTCAAAGATACATTTAAGTGTCCATTGTATTTTTAATTTACTTTTTTTGGAAAAATGATGTTTTTTTAATTTTTTGTTTTAAAGTTGGCTTCGCATATCTTTTTCCTTTTTATGTCGTTTATCTACTTCTTTTCGTTTTCTGTTCCTATAGTTTTTTTTTTTGGTCGTATATAATTTTACTTCCTCGGTTTCTATTATTTGTCGTCGGCATATGTTTCACGCTGTTTTTAATCGGTGGCACTTGATGGTTTTGTCGTTTTACTCGTAAAGGAAAAAAAAAAAAAAAAAAACTCAATTTATCTCTGTCTTTGGCAGTGGACAAATGATGTGGTTCCTTCAACGATCGGTACCTACTTTTCTGTCGTTAATCTCAGTCTGTTGGTCATGTGAAGATGGATCTGAAGAATGACAGAATAATGAAGCCGGATTCTCAAACACCACATCTTCTAGAAATCCAGCATTTGGCACAATAATAGCCACCCTTCAACTGATTTGCAGCCAAAACGACAAATTTTCAGAGCTTTACGAGCAAACCAGCTTTTTAATGCTTCAGAGCCGCTCGCTGTGGCACTCTCGACCTTGAGAAAACAACATAAATTTTCTTGAACAAGCTCTCTGGGGACATTGCATTTGCCGGAACATCTTACTCCAGTGGGAACAGGGTTTCCAGGAAAGCTGACGGCCGATGTCTCACCAACTATATAGGGAAGGTTGACCTTCGGAAAGCGGAAACTGAAACCATAAGATGGAAAACCAGTCACCATTACAGCTTCACACTAAGCAGCAAACTTTACTTTCACCACAAGGATAAGAAAAAGTTCGATCTTTACACCGACTGTTTCAGGAGAACAACTTTTGATTCCGATCACACCACTTTTATTATAACTTGTCATTGCAAGTGAAGACAATATAGAACTAGAGCTTGGTCAAATATGAAGAATTAACAAGATATAAAGGCAAACCTGTGTGGTGAAACTTCATTGCCTCGGCCATCAACACCGAAAATCCTAGGAAATCCTCCCCCAACGCCATAACCATGGACTCAATTACGAAACTTGGCAGCCCAACAGTCAGGTCAAAACTGTTCTCATCCATCTCTGCTTTTGCGACTGCAGCTTTTTCTGAATCTAGCATTTCAATATGGAAAATCTCTTCAGATCCCTGCAAAACCAACAAAGTAAATTTCATCAGAATCTGAGTTATTGTTCATATCACAAGACATAAATCTTTTGTTTAGGATAGATACTCGAAGGAAGTATGAGCACATACTTGCAACGTGGCATTTGACAGTCTTGTTCTGTGCAGCTCTTTGCGTGCAAATTCAATGCATACCAGGCCTTCTCGCATATATTGCAGCCGCCACTAGCTCTAACCGTGCACACCTTAGCATGGCTGAACATCATTCGTATGTTGCAGCAGTGTTTGTAAGAGCAAGGATCTGCTTTGGTTGCACAGCAGTGGTTTGCATGTTTTAACAGCTGCAGCAGTTCCGTTCTCTGCACAATCAATTTAAACTATCAGAGTTCTTGTCAAATGCATCCCAAAAAGGATAGGAACTTGGCACCCAATATCAACTAAAGTACATAAAGGTTGCTCTAAAGAACAGTGTGTATGTATACTATATGTCAAGTACTTCGATTTATCACTTCCTTGGAGTTAGCTAAACAATTGCAAAAATTGGTGACAAAATCATTAAACCACAGGAAAGATTATGCTAGTAGTTGCAAATTGGTGATAATATAGGACAAAAGATTACATACCATTCTTTCCTGCAGTTTAACTTTATTCCTTTCCCCTTGACTAACTGCTGAAGAAACTTGAGTTGACTTCTGAATGTGACAAGAACCAGTCCCCAGAGACGGCACAACAAGGTGTCTGAGATGATAGAGAATTATCATTGAAGAATGCTTGGCCCGGCAAAGCGAATCAAATTGGTAATGATTTTCCTGGAAGAAGCCTAAGAATTTATTCCTATTATCGAACAACTCATTGTCAAATGTAGCATCTTCGTCCTTGGTATCAAGAGTCACATCCATCATGACCTGAAAAGTAAACTCATACAAGTGGGTAAATTTTGAATGTTGTAGGTAGGATATCAGATAACGGGGAGAGAATAACATTAAAGGATTGATTTTCACCTTAGAAAGAACATGTTTTTCCCCTTTGGCTGAAGTATGAGTCCCATTTGAATAAAGATCTTGCTCCGCATCTTGGCATCTGCATAACGAATTGAAATGGTACATAGAAAATCATTAGTCCGTAATCAAGTTGCTGGGGGCGCTTATCATAATAGAAGAAACTGTAGGTAGATACGTAAAAAGAAAGTTATCCAAATAACCACATTTATTTCATCAATTGACCACATGACACAAATTCATCCTTCTTGACCAACAGGACACAAACTTTATTGTTTTAGTTTTTAATTTGTGTCATATTAGTCTAGCGTCAATTTTTGTGTCATGTTGGTGCAATAGTAGTATTTAAATTAGTTTCATTCAGGTGCTTGTGTATAAGAACGTTCAAATAAAGGATACTCTGAGTGAAAATTACCTTTCACATAGATGAAAATTTTTGCACTGACTGCAAAACCATCGCTTCCCAAATAATATTGATTCACCACAATGTGTGCAAACAAACTGCAAGTGGATGACCATAAAATCCTTTTTGTAAGGTAAAATGGTTTGCCCCAGCTGTAAGAAACAAGAAAAAAGCAATAAGTAGATAACCCATCAGTGCTTTCACAAAGGAAACGATTTCTCAAAGGCCCTGCTAGCACCCAAGAATAATCTTGTACAAGGGATGGTTATCTAACCTATTGACAAATTTAGTATTAAAGTTGTAGATGTAAATAAAAAGGAAAAACTAACCTTTTGCATCAGTAAAATATCTTTAGTAGCGGCATTTGAAGAATTAGCATGTCCCATGACTTTTAAGGTTGTCTTTGTCATTGGTTTCTTCATCTTGTTTTTAGGATTATCCTCGCTTTCCTTTTCAATATTCTTAACAACATCCTCAACTGCTCCGGACCAGTAGTCTCCATCAAAATAGGGCAAACGAGCGGCGGTTCTCTTCCACTTAGATTCTCCAGTTGGAGTAAAAAAGTGATCATAGAGATTAGTATAATTGACAACAATCTCTTCACTGGCTGCTTTTCTTAGCATTGAGTGATACCTGCACACGTTCGAAACAAAGTGTAAAGTAAAAAGAAACTCATGAAGGCGTATGGACACAGACAGTGAATGAAAGACAAGGAGAGACAAACCATTGTCGCAGCTTCTCAGGCTTGGGTATTTTCTGGGTCTCTGGATGGCAATAGAAGAAGAAGTCATCTCCCCTTAATGGGGGGCAAGCCCATATATAACAGGTTGCGAAACCTCTCTTCTTGACGAAATCGAGATAACCAATCTGACGAGACAAGAAGAAAATGAAAGCAAGGAAAGTGGCAGCTGATATCAAACAATAGCCAAAGTGCAACGACAGACACCAAAGGAAGGTAAGAAATTACCAAAATTTCATGGAAAGCAAACGTACGAAGAGCTTCTCCATTATAAGTTCCTATACCAGGTGTAAAGTACTTGATGGAATCGAGATAAGATATGTAGACACAGCGTTGATTAGGCTGACCGCAGTCTGAGCCGAACTCTTGGACGTACATACTAAAAAGGCATATATCAACTCCACCAATCTTCTGAAACAACAGAATTAACTGAAATAGGGAAAAAGAATAAGGTCAGGTTAATCTGAGGAATTCAATGAGGGAAGACTTACAAACACAAAACCTTGACCTAAATGCATTTCTCACCTTCAATGTGTATGGGAATTCAGCAGGGTAACTCTCATCCTCAAGGGTGTCCAAAAGTTGCTTCTTGACTGTTATTTTTTTCTTCGTAGAAAGCACTACCCTGACGGTAAGATCCTCTGCTCCAGGAACCTAGTCGTAACAAAATGAAACAACAGGTCAAGGATCAAGCCGCTAAAACAAAAAATTCACATGACAATATATGCCTTAGAGATTTTTATCCTTGTAGTTTTCTCTCACTACCTCATCAAAACATTTTCCAGCAGCCTTTGCTCTCTCTATTCTCTCTTGTTTGAGACGCCTAAAGAGTCTCTCCTCAATGTGGTTGCTAAGTTTGGTCTGTGGCAGATCTTTTGCACTAAAAACCGCACTGTTAGTCGAGGGCCTATACTCTCCAATTTCTTTTTCTTTCAACCAGCATATGGGACATTTATACTCGGAGTCCCCTTCAAGATCACTCTTGTCATAGAAAAGTCCACACGTTTGATGTTGCCAACCCTTGCATATATCACATTGAACCCACTGCAAATACACATCAGCTTTTAGAAGAACATCTTTAATACAATAGTTAGCAAAATCAAAGAAAGAATGACTTAGTGTACCGGTTCTGCCATCTCTGGTTCATTCTTCCTTTTCTGAAGTGTTTCCTTGGGAATGCTGACCCCACACATGGAAATATTCCCGCTCTTAGACAAATTGTAGCATTTTGTACAAAAGCAATATTGTCGAGAATCTTCTTTCGGTGTGCTGTAATAATAATTCACTTTGCGCTTGATGCACCTGATGGAAGCAGTACAAAGCGAGCAGTACATTGGTTCTGGCGCAAGCCAAATGTTATATAGTCCACATAGTTGGCATACATCCTGATCGTTTTCCTTGATGCCATCTAAGACATTCTGTGTCAGGAAGAGAAAAGACTATCGGTTATCATGTATTCTAAAAATGCTTTCGGCAATTAAATAAAATCAGCAGCATTTGTAAAGTAACGCAAAATATTATATTATTTAATGACATATATAACAATTTTCTAACCTGATCAGGCCACTGGCAAAGACTTGAGATATGTTCTTTAAGCTGCTCCGTTGTGAGTACTTCTGCGATGGAAAAACTCTTAATTCTCCGACTTCCTGGCTTTGCTTCTTTATCAGGATCGGCCTCTAATCTTGGCTGTGTTTGGATAGAATCTGTTCTTGTTTGTACCTCGGCAGCTTCACAATCAACTCTGAGCTCTTTTGGCAATTTGGGAGATCTCTTTAAAACCAAACCATCAGAAATTTCCTTCTCGTTGTCTCCTGTAATTTTACTACTAGTTGGTCCTTTTTCCATTGGCTCCTGACTAGATATGACTTCTTGAAATGGAAGGTTCGCAGTCTTATGTTTTCTTCTGATAAAATCAGGTGCATCATTGTGTCTCATCTCGCTCAGTCTTGTGGAAAACTGAGAAGAGGTGTTGAAAGACTCATTGAACTGCTTCTTCATTGCTTCAGCATCCACAGCGAGAAGCGAATTAGAAGAACAAGTCTGATTTTTTAGTGGAGCAACTGGACAAGAATTGTCCATCTTCGTTCGTTTTGCAGTGCGGAATAGCTCTTCAGAATTCTTGGAATCAGCCTCTGCATTATCTTCAAGCTTAGAAAACTCGGAGAAACCATTTGCAGTCATCAAATCTGGTTGTTGTTTATCCTTGCAATCTTTACCCTGACCTGCTGCCATGCAGCGTTTATGTTTGATCAGGAAAGTTTTCAACCGATCATGTAGCGTCTCCGGGTTGACGTACTCCTCCTGAAAATCACATTCAAACAACAATTTCAGATAAAGTATTGCAGATTCATAAAGCTCGTATGAGATGAAGCAAAGCTAATATAGACTCCTGTGGAAGAATTCAATGCTCTCAACTGTTGATAAAATAATCTACTACATCTCTGATGCCGCATGAATCAGTAAGTAAGGTAGACAATTAAAATAAAGTACTGTAAGAATGACAAACCTCCGAAGCAGCCTCCTTAAACAGAGCTGTTTCCAAATTAGTAACAAGAATCGCCTTTTGTTTCATCCCAAAACTTATCTTGGCTGACAAGTATTGAGCACTGCAGCAGATCAGCAAGCAAAGAGTCGAATAGTAATGAATTTTTCCTTGTATTCAAACCTATAAAGAAAATTAATCTCATATATAGCTACAATGTGGCATGAAAATTAACTATGATCAAACCTCTTAGAAACTTACATTCTGCGCCTCATTAAAGCCCGGCTGCTTCTAACTTTGGGATCTTTTAGCCAATTCCTTGAGCCAGTTTCTGGCTGGTAAAGACTTGGAAACTCCTTGAAGTGGAAGTTCGATATCATGCTAGAGTTTTGCTCTGGCATGTTTCTCGGCACATCCATATCTTCTTGCTCTTTGGTGATAATTTGTTTTTAATTTACTGGTAGAGCGAACACTTTGTTAATGTGGTGTATGAACAAGAAACATTCAATTTCTTTTTTAATGCACGACATCTCGATTTAGTACTTTATAATATTCATGTAGCATCATGCAATATTCTGATGGATGAAAATGTCAACTAGAATTTTATTCTAGTTTTGTTTTTAGAAAAAATATCTCCAAAATAAAACATACGATAATATCAAAACATCCCAATTAATTGACACCTCTAAAATATTCAATTTACAATATTTATACAATAATATCGTTAATTTTAACTCATCAGCAATTGAAAATAATCCAAACCGCTTACAGAAGCCTTTTATATAACATTAAGTACAAACTAAACTGAATTATGTATAAAGGGAAAATCTTTTTATGAGCTTCAAACACCAATATCATTAACAACAAACATAACTGGTAATATCATCCTCTTTAATTTTGTATAACTAAAAAAAATCCCTTGGAGTTTCTCTTGAGCATGATTAAAGTTTATTTAACGGTAATTAATTAAAGATGTCAGTCAATTACGGTCCAAAAATTTCCCAATTTTTATAAACAATATATAGATTTTTTTTTAAGGGATAGAATGTAACCCTAATAAAAAAATTTTGTTTCCCGTAAATTGCCAATAATACTATATATAATATTTGATCAGTCATGCAATCCTAGAAAATCTTTTTGTATTATTTTAATGAAAAAGATGGAAATTTGAAATAGAGCAACTAGGAAATAAAGAAGAACGTTTGAACTTCAATAAAAATATCAAAAACAAACGGGGCTATCGATAAGCCAATTGTGTTGTAATATACTATGCCAGTTTCGAACTTCTTTTCGGCCTTTGACTTATTTAAGCACAGTTTCGGTTTTAGCCATATGGTCCGTTTATAACAGAGATGGAATTTTGTAAGTTAAATTTTAATCCTCTGAATTACAGTGTTAGGTTGCAACAATAAAAAGAAAAAAAAAATAAAAGGCAATAAATAAAGATTTAGAGAGAGAGAGAGAGTGCCAGAGTCAATATGCACTTACTCTAATGTCCCCACAAAATTTGGATTAAATCTTATTTTTATCATTCTTAAGATGTGATTAAATCTTATTAGCTTTCATGCGATTACTAATCATGTATGCTTATACTACTGAGTCTGATTATGGGAAGTTTACAATTAGTTATGTTATGAGGATACCTACCGGAAAAGGGTCCCTTTACAATCAGTAAAGCTATCACTTTTAGAGAGGATGGGAAAGAATTATCAGTCTATGCTTTGATTAATCAACTAGTCAGGCAGAAAGTCATCGTTTCTGAATTTTACATCACTTTGCGTTTTTCTACGAAAGTAATTGGGGTCATAACATGCTATTTATAGAATTTCATCGGTTTTAGTCAATGTCAAATTAGAAGACCAGTAAATCCTAATACTGCTATGTTTTTTCTTTGGGCTAAAAGCCCAATTATTATTTTAAAAAGCCCAGAAGATTAAATGTCAATCGAAAAAAAAGGAAATTGTTATTTATTTATTTTTTTTAAAGAAGAAATTGTTTTTGACTCTGGTCTCTGGTCTCCCTTACATGGGCATGGTAGTCTTAACCCAATATTTATTATTATAATTTTGTTATCATTATTAGATTTAAGCTCTTTTTTGGTGAAAAAAATGATTTGAACACAATAATAATTATAGTTGCGAAAGGTACTGCCTCTCCCTCAATATGGTAGGGGACCTATAAATTAGTTATTTCGTCAAAGGGGAATAACTATAATTTTGTCATCATTATTGGAATTTTTTTATTGTAAATAATTCAGTGCTTTAATTGGATTTTTTATAATTTTTTTAATTTAAAATGAATTTTAATATTTAAATAATATAAAAATCTAAAATTTATTTTAAAAAATAAGATGAATATTATTTTATTCATCTAATTATTAAAAATGAGTATTAAATATAAGAATTATCATTTTAATTAAAAATAAAAAAAATTATAAATTTTATAACTTGAATTTTTTGAAAATAAAAAAAAGGAAGAAAGAGATGCCAATAAAAGATTTAAAAAAAAATTTCCAAAACTTCTCGTAGACTATTTTAATGCCGTGTCGTCGCTTACATGAATAGTGTCGCATATAAGCTATAGACGTGTTTATTGTTATCATCGTTTCTAGCAGACTTTGAATCATTGTTGTTCTTTGACAAGTTGTCGTTTGCGACTGATGACGTCAATTTATTTAAAAAAAAAAATAGTTGCCCGCAGTTTGTTTTGTTCCATATTGCATCGACGTTTTTCGAATGATTTTTCGGATTAATCAAATTCTGTGGTTTTTTAAAATTATTGCCGAATTCAACGAATACTGTCGTTTGTAAAGATAATGTCGTTTGTATTACACACGTCAAAACAACAATTTGGACTACTTCGAAGGAAAAAAAAAAAAAAAAACCCCATTGCTTAGTCAACTACACCTTGATATTCAATCACAAAAAACACCTGTATCTATCAGCTACAAACGATCTATATTAGACTTGAAGAATCATACTCCACAGTAATAAATTATCTAAACTAACGGAGATTCAACTAATTCTTTGTAGAATTTCTTTACTCTGTTTAGAACCCAACCTATCTCCCAATAGATGTGAACTTTTCTCTAATCTTTTACTTCCAAAAAAATTAGTCACATGACTCCATTTACCTCCTAGTAAGATGGCGATACCTGTCTTGCCTCTCCCTACTATGATACTCAAAATCGTAGTTGCTCCTGCTTTCATCAACCCAATTTCCAGATCTTAGAGAACCATAGTCTTTTGGAGAGGAATGGGATGAGTAATGTGAAGAACCATGGCCATAATCTTCATCAAGATAACGACTCCTTCTGCCCCTGTCTGATTCAAGCCTTCCATACGACGGATTAAGTCTCGGATTGCGAGAGTAACTAGAATCGTAACTACTGCCATATCTAGGAAGGAAAGTTGACGTGGCTGGGCTGAACCCCATGTCCACACCAGGGGGTCCATCATCTCTGAATTCCGTGGACCACCTTTCCTCGCGATGATGGCTTCTGCTGGTAGGCTCTGTAGAATGGTTAGATCTGCGGAGAGACCGGTTCCTTTGAATATCTGAAGATGATGATGCAACAGTCCAAAGCCTCTCATCAGCATTTTCAGGAATTGGCCCGTTTATTCCTGGAAATTCTACAGTCTTTTTCCTCCGTGGCTCGTGATTGTCCATTTCAATAATTTCCCCATCCTCCTGCTCTGCTCTAACTTCACCATCGGTGTATATTGTAATACCTGATGGCTCATCCTCATCATCTGGATCTGAAAATGGAAAAGATAGAATACATGGTTAGATAAAAGAATTTGATATGAGGTGTTAAGAGAAGAGGGGGGGGGGGGGGGGCGGGGTGTTGGGAGGGTGTTGGTGGGTTGTGTGTGTGAAAAACCCCCAAAAAAATGTGAAAAATAGGTGATGGAAGAACTGCAAATATGCAAAAAAAGGATACAAGCATTTGTAATATTAAAACTCAGAATTCATAGTTGAAAGTGAAGATAGAACTAAAAATTTAAGAACAAGATCTTCCATTACCAAGATATCCTGGTGGATATCCAATTTCTCGCATTCTATTAAGCCAAGGGGGAGGGTCAAGCTCCTGCATAACCCATAAATGAATGATTAACGAAACAAATTTGATGACTAGTAACGGTAGATAGTGAACATGTAGATGATGAATATAAGAAACGAATAAGAATCAAGATTAAGTTCCTGAACGCAAATTTCCACCACATTTGACAAATCATAGCAACAAAGCCTAGTTATCACTTATATACAAAAGGTTTAGATCATATGGTAACATTAACTATAAGATCAGCGGGCAATTAATATGTCTGAATTCAAAATAAGAAATGGAAGCATAATCACGTATGATTTCAATTCATTCAAATAATAATTCTGATACTAATTTGCCACTTGTATAAAAGGCTAAGAAAAACTCTCTGAGAGGGTCAAATTACCATACCCCTAAACCCAAAAGCTTCCTTGTTTCAGCATCAAGAGCTCCAGGCCTCAGACCATCATACTTTCCAGCGGGAGAATTCTGATAATATCGTGCTGGATTACGAGAAGCAGAATTCTGATTTCGCTTGGATTTGTGTTGTTTGCGAGCATTATTGACAGCCGCATTATCACGAGGCTTTGGGCATTCCTTCAAAGAGTGATTGTAAGAACCACAATTAAAACACCGGGCAGCATCGTCTACAATCTCCAAGCCTCTAAAAAAATTTTAAGAACATCAATTAGCAAGATATAAAAACCAGTAATAAGTATACAACAACAAAAAACATATATAAGTCAAAAAAAATGCTTAAAAGAAACATGCAAATGGAGAAATTACACCAGTCACCAAATTAATCAAGCAAGAGAAACCAAGTACAAAAACTAAATTGCTCCTAGCGACTATAGAGACTAATGCTTGAATTTATACAAATGCAGGTCCAAGAAAAGTTGAATCTACATATCCAGAGGCATGATCAGGACAGCTGTTGATTTTCTTGAGAAAAATGCAAACTATACCAGCATAACCAAAACATAGCAGAGTGCCAGAATTTAAGTGCCTTCAATCGGTCATCATAGATGATATTTGTTACATTTAAAGTTTTCCGTGTATCACTTTCTACACTAGGAAATGAGAGTTTACCCTTCCATATTGCTGGTAGCACCCTCGGATGTCAAACCCAAAGCAAATCCGCGATCATATAGAGGCACAGAGTTACAATCCAAGGGAATGAATTCATTAGTCTGCTGTTTCCTTGTTTGCTTGTCAATCCAAAAAGACTGCACAAAAAACACAAGAAACAATATCAGGCTGTATACAGAATCAATAAAAGCTCATGACCAAGTTAAAAGCAAAAAGTATGACTGGGTAAATGGTAGTAAGTTGAGACAAGAAGATGCCAAATACGGAATGAATAAAGCAGAAGTTCCATCCTCCCACACATACACACAGACAAGTAGAAAATGCGAAAAATGAAAACATCTAAAATAAATGAACCTAATGAAGGAATAGAGGACACCCAATATGCAAACGAACCTCTTCTTTGGGTTCTAGCCTTCAAGGAAATGATCCTAAGACGAGCATTCAGCTCCAAAAGGAGAGACATAAGCAACAAATAAATAAATAGCAAGTCTAAATGACAAACTTGAAGAGATTGTCCCAATAAGTGGATGAATAAACGGTAGCCTAGCTCTTGTAAAAGATTAGCTTATTATTACCACCAAGTTATATATCATCTTAAGGACCAAGCAAACAAAGTGGAAACTCACCACTGACGTTGCTTTCTCCAAGCCTACATGTAAAGCAGGAAAGTATGTCTCTTCACCAGATTCTAGAGCCGCAGGAGGATCCTGAACAAAAATATTTCAATAGTTCAAATGTTTAATCAGAGTTCAGACACTCACAGAATAGAAAAATACAAACAGGAACTATATTGATTACATGAAAAAATAATTGTTTGATCAAGTTAATAGGTCAGAACCAAGAAATCTGCTTGTTAATGTCACCAGTAAAGATAATTCTTATTGAGATGAAAGACAAAAAATGAAAACTACAGCCTTCAATCAACAAAGGATTTGAGGAGTTGTTCATAGAAAAGGTAAATCACCAAGTAACCAACCAAAACAAAAATATTTAATAAGAGAATTCAGGGCAACATAACCTTGGTTTGGTGAGAATAAAAGATCTGTCTTTCAACCTCGAAAATACTGCTAATCATATACTTTCAGAGACTTTCAAGACCAAAACTCCCCTCATGAGTATTAATAATGCAACTCTAATTCTAAACAAGATAACACGCCAAAAACAATGATACAATCAGTGAATGAACCTTACCTGGGACGACAAATTATGTTGAGCATGCCACTCTGACCACTGCTGCAAGAGCTCTTCCAGCTTATGTTTACTAGATCTGAGGAAAGCAAGAATATTCTTAAAAATCAACTAAGGAAAAAGTGACCACAGTTTTAAATGTAATTATAAATCCCATTGTAAAATAAATTGTGATATAAAGAATTCAAGGTAAAAGTCAGGGGCCTTTAAATACAATACTGCTTAATCCCACCAACCTTGTTAAGAAATTATATTTGATGCATACTGAAGGTTGTTGTTCATCTTCCTCAAATATCATTCGGGCTCTCTTGACACCTGAAATTGCTGCAAATTTTGAATTATGGAAACGACAAATTCACAGATCAAGGCCTAGCTAACATAATTAAAAGTAAATATGGAAACCATTAAACTGTAATGTCGTGAAGGTACATACAACTCATTTGCACAAGCTTTCAAAATTTTCTATGTGGGATAAAGTGCGAGATTTCAAAAGAAAAACCTCAGTATAATGTACGAGAAAAAGGATACTATTTCCACCCCTCTTTTTGATCTCAACGGAAGTTTCATCTTGGACGGCAAGGGGACTGATTTCACGATCAGTTGAAGTCCTCGATACCTCAGCAACTGCAACAGATTCAGTTGAATTGACATTGCCGTCAGCCAAACTCTTGTCCTTACTCATTTTATGAATTCCGTTATTATCAAGTCCACAGCCAGCGGCTGTCAAAGCAGGGACTCCGCTCAAATCCTCGGTTTCCATTTCTGAGTCACCATCAATCAAATCCTTTTCACGATTTTCTTCTCCCAGCCAGTGGCAATTTTCACCTTCATTGTCGAGTTCGTCCTTTTTATCCTTGGATCTCGTACCTTGAGAATCGACTTCAACACGCACCTTATCAGAATTATCAACACCCTCATTCTCACCAGCAGTATCATCAGAATCATGGAGGGCAATAAAAGTCACAGCTTCCATGTCTAATCAAAGAAAAATCTTCAAATAGATCGACTAAACAAACTTCCCAAAATCACTCTGCACAAAGTGTCCAATCATCAGCAAACCAAAAACAAATTAAAATTCACCACTAAATTTACCTCTAAAACATTTCTAGAGCAGAATAAAGTATGTTAATATTCAAGAGGTTTAAACGAAAAGAACTCATTCGGCTGCAAATTATCTCTGTTACGGCATCAATCTTAGGCTAAATTGAACTTTCATTTATATCTACCCTTTTCCTCGCATTTTCTAGCTAACTAAACAAGCAACAAATCGACGGAGAGCAAGATAAAAAAAGTAAACTTAGCTACCATTTCTCGTTTCCGACATCAAGATAAAGAAAGAAACAAACCAAAACAAAAAGACAACCCAAGCTAATCGAATCAAGCTAGGAATAAGTACCACAATTTTCCAAGTTACTTCCTCCACAAGTTCAGCACCAGTGTAAACAGCAAATTTACGAAATCAACCTAGTAAGAGCACTGTTTGGCTGGTGGTAAAGTGCAGGAAAACTAAAGAGAAAAGCAAAGATACTAAAGAGAAAAGCAAAGATACAACTTTTCTTGTTCTCTACCTCCTTGGAGAGAGAGAGAGAGAGAGGGAATTAGGGTTTGAAAGTGTATTAGACGTTGATTTGGGGAAGAGAGGAGATGCTGACTCGCCGAAGCCACCCGGATGAGAATGAAATAGACGATAATAGATCTGTCCTCGTCTTTGCAGGGAGATCAGAAGGGATGGGAATTGAGTGCGCTGTGGCACAGGCTAATTTCCCTAGGTCACCCAGCCCAACCCAATCGATTCTCGGATACAATGGAAAGAAACGATGATTACCTTTGCTTGACTTTCTCTTTTAATTACTTATTGTCAGTTTTTAGATTTCAATCATCTTGTTTGTTTTTTCCCCCCTTAAAATTCATTTATTTGGGTTTAGAGGAAGATACGATAATTTTATCAGCAAGCCTACTTATTAACGTCGACGGAGCTGGCTTAAATGGAATGAGAAAAACTCGTTTATGTTGTAAAGGAATAAATAGCTAAAACTTGTCATTGATTACAAGATTATTATGTCATTTTAGAACATTTAATTTTGATAAATTAGCCTCTGAATTTTTTTATTTTTAGCAGTTTTGGTCTTTGATATTAAAATTGATGAAAGATTTTTCTAATTTAGTTTATATAATGATGTTTTAATTCCATGTGTAATTTGAAATTTTACACAATATTTACATTAAGTAAAAAAATTTCCTTTTTATTCTTATTAAAAATCCTTAAAATCTAATACAATTTACGCTTAATGCAACAATTTCTTTAAAACTTTTAGTTATTATGGAATAGAGATGTGATTATCTATATTAATTTTACAAATCGTCTATCAATTTTATTGTTAGGGATCAAAACTGCCAAAAAAAAAAAATTTTATGGACTAATTTATTAAAATTAAAAGTTTGGTAATCAAAATAACAGATATTTATAACTCGAGAACTAAATAAATAAATTACTGATTATGATTAGTCGGCCTCCATTCATATGTTTTTTATTTTATTTTATGTCTTTCTAATAATATAACACAATATCAATTAAAATTCTATGTTAGTTAAAAACATTTATTAAGGTAACATTATATGAAAAATGAAAAAGGAGACACGTTAGTCGAATTTTTGTCTCGTCTAAACAACTTAAAAAGAAATAAAGAAATCTTTAATTATTAAATAATTCAATAACCAAATCAACAAACTTTTTTACAATTAAAATATTAAGGATAATGTTCTATATTAAAATATTACTGTAGATGAAAAATTGAAAACTAGAAATATGAAGTTTTTATCTTAAGTTTTTTACAATTATTATTTTTTGTAACATGAAAATAACTTATTAAATGGAGCACCGATAAATGCTCCAAATTTATGACAAAAAAAACATATCCTAATCCTCATCAGCTTTATGAGAAATTTGATTAATTAACTTATTTTAAAGATATTGAATAAAATTATAATAATTTAAAGATGCATAAAAAATTATTTTAAAGATAAATTTTAGTGTCCAGTGTATTTTATTTTATTTTTTGAAAAATGATGTTTGTTTATTTTTTTTATTTTCAAGTTTGCCTTGCATATCTTTTTTCCTTTTTATGTCGTTTATCCACTACTACTCGTTTTCTGTTCCTATTGTTTTTTTTGTCGCATATAATTTTACTTCCTCGGTTTCTATTATTTGTCGTCGGCATATGTTTCACGCTGTTTTTAATCGGGGGCACTTGATGGTTTTGTCGTTTTACTCGTAAAATAAATAAAATAAAAAAACTCAATCCACTTCCGATCCAGATATTCCATTAAGAATTGCACCCGTTATCATTTTCAAAGCAACAACCACAAAGTAATTTTTTTAGAATTGCATTATGGTTTAAAAAACAACAAAAAGCAATTGTATATTGTCTAATTGAAAACAAAAACGACAACGCAATTTCGTTTATTCTTTAATCGGCTATTGATGGCAATATATGAAAAAATCAATTTTAATTGTCGTTTAAGAGTTTAGTTGTCGTTTAAGTTGGCTTCATTATATGGTTCCCTATAAGAAGAACAAGAATATAGTTTACTATAATGTGCATGATGGTATGTCTAAAATGACCTCAAAAATGCCAAACCATGTGTTGAACAGACTTGAATAACATATCTCTCCTAAGTCCCTAACTAGTTGAGGACAAGGCCTTTCTCCTTTTCAATGATAAGCTTCTACTTCCATGAACATTTTCATTCACTTCCAATGCCTTCTGAATTCCTCTTGAGCTCGATGTTGGCTCCGAAGGACTTCTCCGAATAATTGCATTTCCTAAAATCCTACCATCCTCATCACTTGAACTATCTGTTTCTACAATAGCTGCTTTCTCCTTTCCTTTTTCTGACTCCTCTTCATCCAAATCCCAGCTAGCTTCATCGTCATCAGCACCACCACCACCACCGCTATCTTCCGATGATGTATCGCTTAACGTGTGGAAGATTGTCACTCTCTCCTTCTTTGAGCCTTGGAAAGAGAAGCTTCTACTTTTCCCATCATACAATGGCAGTAGAGATCTTGATCTTGATCTTGAGCTAGTTTCGTCTCTACCCAAACTATATGTTGTCGAGAGCTTCCTCGCTATCCCTTCCCTTTCTCGCACCAAATCGTCCAACTTCTCGAGTACTTTGCTGTTCATTGCTTCTTCTCCTGATTTGCTGTGAAGTTCCGTGATAGTCCTGTCGAATGATTTCTTCTTGAGTTGGAGAGAGTGCTGAGAGCGAGAGGACACGAAAAAGGAGTAAGAGAACCCAAAAAAAAAAAAAAAAAAATTCATGACAATGTCATGGTGAATAATGGTTTGTTTGTTCAAAACAGGAGCTAATCTATGAGGCTCAAAGCTTACTCGTTTGTCAAGAAAACTACCAAGATTCTGACCCTGGAGTTTCTTCTTCCTCCAAAATATGCAACAGAACCGCACGAGTCCAGCTAGTACTATCAAGATAGTGGATTCGAATAGTAGAAACAAGAATATTGCTCTTTCACTCCCTGAATGTACAACAGGAACTGTTAAGATCAAAATCGTATGATCCACAGGTAATCTCGTTGATGTTTGTACTTGTAATGTACCTGTGTAAAGCCTTAAAAGCTTCGGTCTAGCTTGGGAGCATGTGGAGATGAGCTTCTGACCTGCATTATGTAGAGAATTATAAACAATAAATGCTATGAGAAAGCTTATTGCTCAAGCAAAAACAGGATTGAGGACTTACGTCTTGAACGGCACGGCAGTTTGTTGCCAGTTTCTAAACCAATAAGAAAATGAAATAAGTTCTGTATTCAGTTACTTAAGAGCTAGAGATATTAAAGTGGAAAAACTGTCTTTGTTTGATAATGGAATCTCACTTGAAGCGGCGAAAAACGCAAGCAGAATGCTGTCATCGAGTACGAAATGGTGCAAATCAGTGCTGGACAATGAGGATGAAAGTTCACCTAGAAAACCAACAGAAACTGCATTTAGAGTATGTAAAGCAAATGAAAAATGAATATAGCAATCTAATTATCATAATCTGGATCAGAAAACTGAAAGTTTGATTACCTGAATAGGTTTCTGACCAGTATATGGATCCAGTTGCTGGGACGAATAAGGTGAAGGTTACACTTTTGGGTTTCAATGCTGACACATAAGTGTATTCACCTATAACGTGACTAATCTTCCCTTCCATCTCTGTCTGAGAAATAAAAAGTGCATGGCCAGAGCAATCAAGGACTGGACTCACTTGGATCACAGAATCTGAGGCCCTTGCTTTTGATAATTTCTTGAGAACTCCTTCCGGCGAAAATGAATAGAGGAAGCCGTCCAATGAACCAATGGATATCCAACCTTTCCATCAGTTTGAATAGCAGAGAAGTGAGTCAGTTCAATATGATCAAGCAATATAATTCTACCAACAAATTTAAAAAAAAAAAAGAAAAAATTTAAAGCCAAACTAACAAAGACCATATTGCCTCTATTATGGATATAAGTTAAGTGACAATTCCAAATTTTACCCCCAAACTTTTTTCCCATTCACACTTTCCCTTGTAAATTTACAAGTTCCTACTTGACCCCTTGTGTTAAAATTTCTGTTCAAAAATAGACAGTAAAGACACACAAAGAGTCACTACTGGAGCATAAAAACATTATTCACGCGGTTCTTTTCTATCTATTTTTGACGGAAAATTTTAAAAGAGGAAGATTGTGGGGGTCAAAGTGAGAATGAGTGTATAAGTTCAGAGTCACACATGGGAACAACTCTTTTTAAGTTTTTAAAACAAGGAATTGAGTGTATTTAGTAAATGATGTCCATGTATATTGACTGTTGAATTATAAAGATAACGAATGTATTAGCATAAAGTAAAGTCACCATTAGAATCAATAACTGGTGAAGAATCTGCTGAACTCAAAGGCCCAATACTTCCTTGCCAGAGAACATTTCCTGTCAAAACATCAAGCGCCAACAGAAGAGCCCTGGCTGGCACAACAACATACAGTCTACCATTGTTTCCGGGACTGACAGTGAAAACCTTGTCGAATGAACTTAGGTCCTGTATCCACTTAAAGTGAGGACTGCGAATCGACAAAGAATACAATTCTCCTTCGGTATTTGAAATCTGCACCAAAATCATAATCAGCCATGGTGATGTACAAAGGAAAATAATAATAATAATAATGATGATGATGATGATGATGATGAAGAAAGAAAGAAAGTCAAGGACAAGCTAAATCCTTACATAAATAGCAGCCTCACATTGATCAATCACAGGGACTGAATTGAAATAACAATCCGTCTCGTTTTTCCTACAACCTTGGCGGTAGCCAAATTGATTAAGCACAGGTCCAGCACTCCAGAGCAGTTGTCCCCGCATTGTGTAGGCGAAAAGCCCCCGACCTCTAACGTTGACAAATATACAAGAACTCAATGTGCTAACCGAGATGCCAATAATCCCACCCCTTCCTTCTTTATCTTGTGGTTGGAAACTAAGGAGAACTTTGGAAGCCGGGTCGGAGGTTCCATTGTTTAGCAAGTTAATCTGTAGTATTTTGTTCTCTGCAGCCACATATATCTGCCAAAAGTTTGGAAGCAAATAACATTTTTAAACACAAAGAAGACCAAAAAAAGAAAAGTGTTGTAGACTAGTGTATATGACATTGAACTAAAGGCAAGAAATCAAGGAAATGGAGTACCTTTTCTCTCCCACCATAAACTGGAGCCATATCAGCATTGCATGTGTTATTCAAATGTATGGTCCAAGCAATGGAACCATTGCTTTCAAATGCAAATAAATCATTCTCCGAACAAGCATAGATCCTCCCATTATTTCCGATTAGAGGTTTCGAAAGTCTACGAGAAAATTTCCTTGATGACCCTTCAGCTGCAAAATGGATTTGTTTGAAAAGCAAAAATGCAAAAAACAGCGAAAAGAGAACGATTTCGGCATGCTTAAGGCTGAAAAATTGAATTCCGAAAATCTTTACAGCAAAATTCAAAAGGACTGTTGTATTTCGCAAAAATTTCACAACTAATTAAAGCCACCAACAAGCTCAGTGAGTGTGTTTCTTGACAAATTACACAAAAAGAGAAATGAAAGTAATTAAATCCTTGTCACACTTTTTTTTCGGCATATTGCTAGTTTTAGCCTATTAACACTTAAACGTGACACACAAAAGTATGTCACATAGAGAGAATTAAACAAGTACACAATCGTGGTTACAAACATAGCATATAATTAATCCATGCAAATTTTATCGTAAGTTACAGAATTTGAATCCCACTCCCAAATTCGAAAAAAAAAATATATATATATATACCTGAAAATAAACGAGAATCCATTGAATATTTCTGCAACTCTTTGGGCTGACGATGCGTACAAGCAAACGGAACCACAATGAAGAAGAAGAAGAAGAAAAGAACTTGGATTTTTGGCATTGCAATATAACTTAAAAAAAAAAAAAATCCAAATTGCAGATTTTGTGCCTGTCCGAGAGATGGCTTCCAAAAGAGTGCTTGTTAAATAAACTTCCAAACGGTAAAATAACCGCTCGCTGCTTACGTGGCGGGAACCCGCCCGCCACTGGCTTTTTGGGCTATGTCTTCTGGGCCAAGCCCATTTATTCAAAGTGCAATTGCACAGTACCGACAGCGCGTCGACCGGGACCATCCAAAACTGAACGCAGAAAATCGTCGCCGGTGGTTTTGACACCGTCAATCGGCGAAACCAAAACACCGTCGAACTAGTGTTGATAGCTTTCTTCTTCTTTGGCCCTCTTTCTACTTTCTCCTGCCGGCGGCGCTACAACTCTCTTTCCTCAGTAAAAGATAATAACATAAGACCACCTTACTCTAGCCGAAGCCCGACAAGACCGCAAAATTCGGGTTGTAAAACCATTTCGGTTTTGAGCTGCAGGAGTCGGTTTTAACTGAACTGAAACCGACCCCTGCACTCTTATTTTTTATTTTTTATTTTTGATTTTTTTTCACTAGCAAAACGACGTCGCTTCGCCCTCCTTCCCACGAAAAAACCCTAGCCCTCTCGCATCACTGACATTCTCTTTTCTGAGTTTTCTCTCACGCTCTCACTCTCTTTCTCGGCCAGTAAGCCACGGGCCCTTTCCCGCGACTCCGACGCTAGCAGCCGCCCTTCCTCTGCCCGTCTGCCGGGCTCGGCCGCTCACACTCACACTCTCACTCCTCCGCCAGACGGCCACCCATCCGCAGCCAGAAGCCGCCCTTCCTCTGCCCATCTGGCGTCTGTCGGGCTCGGCCGCTCCTCCTCTGCTGCTTCCTTCTCAATTCCATTTCGCAGCGAGATTTCCTGTCGCATCGTCGAATCGGTAAGTAAATTTTATGTTTTTCAATTCCATTGTTTCTTCAACAAGCGTTGATTTTAGCTACTGCATTGTTTTTTCTTTCTTTCTTTCTTTCTTTTTTTTTTTTTTTTTTCCATCTTACTTAATTCCTCGTCTCTGTTTAGTTGCCGATAAAATTTTGAGCATTAATTATAAGGGCTCCTTTTTTTTTTTTTTTGTAAGGGAAACTACTGTGATTTACTCGAAAAGTTTTGGTTTTGTTGCTGTGTTCGTCTTATAAAGACGAGTCATATTGTTGATTGTTGCTGTGTTCATTGTATTGTTGATCGTTGTTTTGAAATTTTTCCTTTTTGGAAGGCTCGGGAAAACAGCTGCGTTTGTGTTTGGATTATTTTTCAATTAACTGCATACATTTTGTTTGGGATCTCCTTCGCAATATCGGGTAAATCATTTCTCACCATCTTTTTTTGTTTTTCTGGAGATTTCTCGTTTAAAGAACGACAGTCCATGGAGGAAATTCGATTCTAAGCTTGTTCTTGATCTGACATTGACCAGCAAAGTTTTCGGTGAATTTTTAGGCAAAAGTTTGGATTTTGGTTTGTGGGTGCAATTTTAAATTTGTGCTAAATTAGTTATATATTTCTGTATCATGAAATTGTGGTATTTTTTTAGTGTTTTATTTACGGGGAAAATTATGTGGTAGCTCAGAGTTATGAACCTTTGGATTACACTAAAATCACATTAGATTCGAAAAAAAGTATGACGGTTTAATGGAACTAGATGAAAGTAGAGGGAATCCTTTATTGGTGTGTTAATTTGCTCCTACAATTCTGTGTCAAAGGGAAAAGAGAGAAATGGAAACTCAGCATAAAGGAGATGAAGATCAACAAGCCACTAGTCCCAATGATATTGGGTGGAGTGGAATGTTGGAAGAGCAATATCGGAAAATCAAAGAGAATGCGGAGACTTACCCTTATGTCTGGGCTTCCTACATTGTTGTGTATGGTGGTTTGGCTTTCTGGACTACCTATAGATGGAGGAAGCTTCGAAAGACTGAGAACAGAGTCCGAATTCTTCAGGAGAGATTGCGCAAGCTTCATCAAGCTGAAGAGTCCTCAAGCTCTGCCAAATCGGTTGAAAAGGGTCGACCACCTGCTGATAAATCTCTGGAATGATGGAAGTATATGCTGCTTCAGTTCAGTTTCTTGTTCCCCTGAAAGAATTGGGCGGGGGGTTTTGAGATATATATAGGGTCCTCATTTCATGATGTTTTGAAGGAAAGTGCTGGTAATCAGTTGTTATTTCTTCCAGAAACTTTGTATAGATTTGAGGTCTCATCATAATATGCCGAAGTTGACAACATTGGTTTTGCCCATAATTTTGTTATTAGATGAAATGGTTTTAGAAAATTGTTTGAGCATTAGGGGATGGTTGAATCAGTGACAGGTGATGTTGAGCATGTGATCAAATTGGTGAATGTTGTATAATGCAACCATGTCATCCCATTTTACAGTCTTTTGATCAAAATGTTAAAAGTCTATAAACTGCTTCTAAAACCCCGTACGATTATGGGGAAGGAGTCTTCCAACTTTCCTCTTACAAGTCTAAACCTTTCTACAAGTAAGTTGAAGAAAAGGGCTCGAAAATGAATAATAGATACAAAGGAAAAGAAAAAACATCAGCGAGTCTTGCAGAAACAACATTGACAGAATTAAGGTAGGTATAACGAACCTAACTAGGCTCAGAAAAATTCCTTCGCGTCATGCTCACTATCAGTGACTTTTGTTCTCTTGTTTTTTAGCTTTTATCTTTCAACTGAAATAGTAATCTCATTCAAGAGCACACTACAAGTATGAGTAGTTCTGAGGCCAAGAATAACAAGATGAAATTAAAAAAATAATAATAATAATAACAGAACCCGCTAGAACTGAGACAAATACCAAAAAAACTAGAAGAGTTATGCACAAAACTGCTAATTCTGTTAAAATAAACCTGATGATGCATCGATACTAATTAATATGAAAAACAGAGTTAAAAAAAAAAAAGTTTTGTTCTTTAGAGCAACGATAACTTTTTCTACAGTGTGTGAGACTGATGAGAATCGATATTTTTATTTTTTTTTATTTTTCAATCGAGCTCCTGTTAGGCAATCCATGTGAAGAAACCCTTATCTTTGCTTAAGGTATGATAATATGATGCTATGAAAGCATGCATGACCTACACAATCTTGGAGCTATCTGCCATTTCATTGCTAGCTTTACAAGCTATGAAGAAAAGTGGACTTCCTGTGTTTGTATTGATTTCTGTTCTTCGGTAAAGTAACGTTTTTTCCACCCCCACTAAGAAAAGAAAAAAGCTAGATGAAAATTGGCCTTGGCTTTCGTCATTCAGAGTCCTGATGCTTACCTCAGCATCACAATAAAGTTTGGTCAAGATTAAAAAAAGATAATCTACCTGGTATTAATCCCAGCAAAAACAGAATTCCCCGGTATGGAAAAATACTTTGCCAGTACGATGCTGTTTAGCCGTTATACATTTATCAACTTATATATGTCTTGCTTATTTTTTATTTTTATTTTTATTTTTTAATTTTAATGTGATATATAATTTCAAAATGGAAATCTTTTTGGATTGGTGTTTGAGAGAGAGAAAAAATGAATGTAGTGAAGATTTAGAAACAGTAAAAAAAAAAAAAAAAACTGTAAGCCGAATTAATCTTTTGAAAATGTTTGATTCATCATATCTACGTGCCAAACAAATCCTTAAACACTAGAGCTACCTCTTCATCATTTTATACTCAAACGTGATGACATATGGAATAAACTTTCTAGCTAAGTTACAACATATATAATTTTTTATTTTATTAGATATGTATGCGCATTACATGATTGAGCCTTTAACAATATTAAATTAATCATTTTTGTGTAGTTAACAACAGTATTAAATTGATCATTTAATAAATAATCTCACCAGCCCCCATTGTCCGTACATTATACTTGAACGGTCTATACAAATAAGAGCAATGTGGAGAATTTTTTATTACACACTAATTATTCTATGCATTCACTTCGCTTCCATTCTCTTCTTTCCCTCTTCACTTCTACCTCGAGAATTAGCTGCCGCTGTAGTTGAGGATCCCTACTTTCCAATTTGCTATTTGTAACAAAAATAATCAGTTATTATCAGACGACTTTTATGGAGGTGTGGGGTTGAATATTTTCATAGGTAAAATGACATTGTATAACAAAGGTGAAATGATGCATCTTAAAAGAGGAAGAGTGAAACGGCATCATTCAACAAAAATAAAGAATCGCTAGTAAATAAAAAAGAAGAATAAGACTAAAAAAGAATTGAAGATTTACCATGAAACCGCCGTGATAAATTAAAATAATAATCAGAAAGATACATTAAAAAGACCTAGAAACCTATAAATAGAGATAAAATCTCACAATTTAGATATCTCTTATTAATTATAGAAATTATATTCTAGATTATAGGGAGAGAAGCTCTGGGATTATTTTTAGGACCTAGTACGAGAAAGAGAATTTTGTAAAGAACTAAGAGGATATTTTATGTATTTTATTGTTAGGAGAGCTGACAATTTTTAATTTTGATTTTCATATTACACTTCTAGGGATATGCTACTCCTAGTAAATTTATCTTTACTCGGTTTTCTGAAAGCTATAAAAAAAAAAAAATAGTAGATCTTCTTAAGATACTACTGCCGTAAAATCAGAAGTGTTACAAAGTAAATCCTATCTTTCTCCAGATTGAGTTTTTTTATAACAGACTAGTTTGGTGTATTGCCGAGGAAAACTACATTAAGAAATATTTTGTTTCTGTAATTTCAGTACTCTCTAAATTTTGCGGGCACAGGGACACATAGCAGCAGGAAACCGTGATAAGCCAGTTGTGCCCTGCAACGGCAGCAAGGGTAAGGCGTATAATTGCAAGGGAAAATCAAAGCCTGCTCCATGTAACTCAAAGTACAGGCGCGATTGCTCGCCTCATTCAAGCCCATGTATTAGGGACCAACAAAATTCTGTGAATCAAGTCATGACCATGTGACTGCTATCAGCTACTATAATAGTATGTGTCTTGCTTGATTAGTAATATCTCCATGTAAACCAGTGCTTGTTAAGAATAAGGAGATTTCATCGAGCTTTGCAGTGTGTAATTCAATCTATGTTGTGTAACCTATTAAGAAATGAATAAATAGCTGACTTATGTCAGTTAGTTTGTATGTTTTTTGGCCGGGCTGTATCTCTTTTATTTACTTGAAAAGAAAAAAAAAAAAATTTTTTGTCAAAATTTTGGTGCAGAAGTTGTAAAGCCGCAAGTCCAATACACTTTTGTGCTAATAGGCAGTTCTTTCATTCAACTAAAACAACGACCAGTAAAAATACCTAGATGGATATAACAAATAACAAAATATCCATTATAATAAATAAGTAAAATACGCACATGCTGGTTTTATTCATATATGAGTGGAATAATCTCTTTTGGCGGATTAAACTATTCAAAATGGTAAAAAAAAAAAAAAAAAAGGTTCGGTCTTGGTGGATTAATCATGATTTGGGTTTTGTCACACCGTATTAATGAGATCAACCTAAGTATCTTAAATATTGCATTTTTATCTCTCAACTTTCAGAGTGTCCTACCATTAGTCCCCAATACGAAACTCCCTCAATTTTTGAAAATGCAAGCTTTGGAATAGTTTAGGACCATGAAATATAGTTAATCCTTGTAAATAAGGAATTTTCGCTAAGAAGTGAAAACATATATGTACAGATACAGATACATGACTAGCCATAAATTTAACCGAAATAAGTGTTAATCCTTTTGTCGACAATTCCGTTTTTATGTTGTATTGAATTTAGGGGTTAATGTAGTATTTAATCAACATCTTGGATTTTAATTAGTCCTCACCCTTACGTGTGGACTTCCTACATTGTTGAATACGGCGGTTTTGCCCTCTGGTCGAAGGAGAACAGAGTCCGAGCTCTTAAGGTGAGATTGCACAAGCTTCATGAAGCCGAAGAAGAGTCCTCAAGCTCCGCTGCATCGGCGAAATTTATATGCTGCTTCAGTTCAGTTTCTTGCTCCCCGGAAAGAATTGCTAAGCCAGTTTTGAGATATGTGGTCCTCGTTGTTGTCCCAAGAATAACTACCCAAGAAGGGAGGTGAATTAGTTTTTAAAACTTTTAACAATTATTAAACCTTTTATGAAAAAATATTGCAATGAGGAGTATGACAATGAGTATAAACACAAATAACCACACAAACATAAGCAAATAAATAACAATAAAAAAAGAGAGAAGGGTAAGAAAGATGCAAACGAGATTTTTATAGAAATACGGTAAAAAGTCTACTCTTCTGTCATTGAGCTATCCTAAGATTGGTTGCTTTACTATATCGATCACCTTTTCAGCACGACCACTTCAATACAAGTTGGTAAAGCTTTCTCTACCCTAGGTGCACAAAACCTTTTACAAAAACCATCAACTTTAACTTTGGATGTCGGCTATTTTCCCTTACCAAATTACAAAGTATTGGCAACCTATACAAACCAATCTAAGGGATATAAAGGATTTTTGAGAACAACTTAACTCTCAATTAAAAGAGAAAGATTACAATTTGAAACCCCATAAAAGAAATGCAAAAACTCAAGAAAATATAACTCAAGGTTAGCTTGAGAGTGAATAAGAGAAATCAAAAGAGGGTTTTTGTTGAAACGTAGCTTTTTGAGAGATTTTAACATTTTTCACAAGTTAAGAGCAATCTACAATGTTCATTAATCATGAAAAACCTCAACACTAGCTTGTATACTCAAAAATCCACTAAAAACCCTAAAAAATGTTGTTGTCCAACGGTTTGAACTAGAGCTGTTCGAATAATATTGATGGACTAACAACTCTATCCAGTTGACCAGAAAAGGAAGAGAGCATTGCTTTGTCCTAGGACCCTGTCTGGTTGACCAGAGTGACTGAGAAGGTCATTTGAATCTTCTTGTTAGGTCAACTAGATAGGGGCAGTGCCTCGTTCTTTCCTATTTTTAACATAAAAATAAATTTAAAACAGTTCCTATACAATGTTAAGGCATGTTTGATGTTAAAAAAAATCTTCATAATGCTTTAGAACAAATATACTCAAAAGATTAAATGCAATTCATAGACATGATACTTTTCCAAAGTGTATGTGTGCATAAGCCAACTTCAATTCTTAAGTTTAAAGAGTACACACAAAGCTCATTACAAGACCAAAACAAAAAACAAAACAAAAAAAAAGCTATATGAGCATGGTCTTGATAAGTCTTCTTGTCTTGAAGCTTTAATCCTTCTTCACATGGATTTGATCACATGGTTTACGTCCACTAGTTGGACCCTTCTTTGATAATTTGTTAATCCGACTTCTTGAGTTTAAAAAGCTAATCAAGCAACTTTGGTTTAAACTAAAACTCAAGAAAAACTCATTAGCAATATCAATCAAATTGTTTATTAGCATCAAACTTTAAGTTTAATAAAACCATGTTGGGCCAACACATATTTTATGATAGTGTTGGAATTTAGATGAACGTTGTATACATTTGAGGACTTTCATCATAATATGCTTAACTTGACAACATTGTTTTTGGCCATAATTTTGTTAGATTGGGTAACTTTCTATTTTGATAAAAAGTTTTTAGAAAATTGTTTTGAGACGGTTGAATTAGTAACACGTGACGTTGAACATGTAATCAAATTGGTGAATGTTATATAATGTAGTTGTTAAGAAAAGTGTATGTGTGCATTGTCCTACATGGAAAGTAGATGGAGACATATGAAATGGTTTATATGCATGAAAGAAATTAAGACCCAATAGGTTAAGCTTTTGAATCAAATTGGGTACTTGAGATGTGTTGGACCGGTTTCACATGTTTTTTTTTTTTTTTTCTAATAAATGGTATTAGAACCGATGGTTTATATTAGCTAAGCAATCACACTCGGGTGCTATTTCCATGTTGCCTCTCGTGGAGAGTTAGTGTTGCCCATATTTGGTGTCATTGCAGGTGTGGATGGTAGAGCATTTGATGAACTTGTATTATTTTGACTACTTTTCTATGCTCGAGTTGGCTTTCATTTGGAGTGCGATGCTTGATATGCCTACAATTAAAAACTTTAGTTTAAGGGAGAGCTAAGTAAACACATGCATAAAGGGGAGATTGTTGAGAAAAGTGTACATATGTATTGTCCTACATGTAAAGTGGTTGGTTTTGTGAAATGGTTTATATACGCGGAATGACTCAAGACCTAATAGGTTAACCTTTTAGATCAAGTTGAGTACCTGAAGTGTATTAGGCTAATTTCACATATGTAGATTCTCCCTAACAAAACTTGCTACAAAAATTAAGTGAGAATAGACAATAAAAAACGAAAAAATAAGAACATATAGATTCACGTAAAAAATCCTAAACAAGAAAAAACCACGAACAGAAAAGAAGAAAATCACTAATTCGAAAATTGGTACAAAATGTAAGTATAACCCTAATCTTGAAACCCTATCAGCTGGATTGCTCTACTATCACCATAGAGGAGAAGGGCCATAATTTTTTCTTAGACATTACCTTTCGGTCTGAATAGTAGAGTTCTTTTTTTTTCATTTTAAAGTACTAGTCTAAAGTATGTGCTTTGTGCATATTGGCACATGTTATATATATATTTGAAAACTTAGGGGGCGTTTGGTAAACGCATTGCATTTTGATTGTATTTGAATGAAATTTATTTTTTGAATGTTGTATTTGGTTGAAAAGTATTTGTTTTGTATTTGAATGAAATGTGTGTTTGGATGAAAAGTATTTTAGAGTTGAAAAGTTGATGTGATTGGTAAAAGTAGAGATAAATAGTGGAGTTGAAAAGTTGATGTGATTGTTTTAAAAATGTTTTGAATAGTAATTGTTTTCATAACACTGTTACAAAATTTGTGTTTGGTGTAAAATTATATTGTATTTGAGTAAAATTAAAATAAAATATTTTCTCCAAATGCTCCCTTAATCTAAATAAAGGCAAAATTAAAAAGAAACATACACAAAATTAAAAGAAAAAACCTAAAAATAAAAATAAAAGAGACATAATAAAAAGACTAAAAAGATAAAAGACTATAATGTAACAAATTGACCAATAAAAAAAAAAGGACTTAAATGAAAAAATGGGCTAAAAGAAAAAAAAGAAGAAAACTGAAGGAAAAAAAATAACAAAAAGGAGTAAAATGGAAAAAATAAAAAAAAAGTGGAAAGGAAAAAAGAAAAAAAGAAACGGCAAGACAAAAAAAAAAAAAACAAAAACAAAAGGACTATAATGAAAAAAAAATGTATAACTATGCCAAGAAAAAAAAGCGGAGGACTTAAAAATAAATTCAAAACATTTTAATCCAAAACATACGGCGTGAATAGGAAAAAGCCTTAGGGGGGGTTTGGTAAACGTATTGCATTTTAATTGTATTTGAATGAATTTTGTTTTTTGAATGTTGTATTTGGTTGAAAAATATTTGTTTTGTATTTGAATGAAATGTGTGTTTGGTTGAAAAGTATTTTAGGGGGTATTTGGAGAAAATATTTCATTTTAATTTTACACTAAATACAAATTTTGCAACAGTGCTACGAAAACAATTACTATTCAAAACATTTTTAAAACAATCACATCAACTTTTCAACTCCACTATGTTATCTCTACTTTTACCAATCACATCAACTTTTTAACTCTAAAATACTTTTCATCCAAACACACATTTCATTCAAATACAAAACAAATACTTTTCAACCAAATACAACATTCAAAAAACAAATTTCATTCAAATACAATCAAAATGCAATACATTTACCAAATGCCCCCTTAGAGTTGAAAAGTTGATGTGATTGGTAAAAGTAGAGATAAATAATGGAGTTAAAAAATTGATATAATTGTTTTAAAAATGTTTTGAATATTAATTGTTTTCGTAGCATTGTTGTAAAATTTGTATTTGGTATAAAATTGTATTGCATTTGAATAAAATGTAATTTTTTAGCCAAATGACACCTTAACTATATAATGTATAGATGAACAGCTTCCAGGCCAAGAAGGTAACAAGAAGATACATTAAAAGAAACAAAAACAAAACCAACTGTTGAGAAACTTAGAACATTATTAAAACAAACACCAAAACCTAGTGTTTTTTATTCTAATTTTTTTTCAGGGCACCAAAAAAAAAAAAAAAAGAATGAAAAACAAGAGTTCAAAATTTTTTTGGCTCTGCACTACTTTACAACAAGGATAATTTGTTTTGTATTGATTTCTTTTCTTTAGTAAAGTAATGCTTTTTTCTAACCCTGACTATAAAAAGAAAAAAAGTACTGTGAAAATTGGCCTTGGCTTTTGTCTTAATGCTTATCTCACCATAACAATAAAGTTTGGTCAAGATGGAATAAAAGATAATCTCCCTGGTATTTATCCCAGCAAAAACAGAATTCCCTGGTGTGTGTGTGTAAATTCTTATATCAGATAAGATACCGTCAAAAAAGTCACATCTTTATTTGGTTATGTTAGTTTTGCTTCTTCTTCGTCTTCTTCTTTTCTTGGTGTGAGTTTGGCCAATCACTTTAGGCTACATAGAAAGCTCCAAATGGTAAAGCTTGTTGTCGAAGACCTATAGATTGACTTGGCTAGAGGTGATGTAAATAAATATGAAATCAGATTTTTCTAGTGTAGATGGAAACTTACCCTTCAGCACTATAGCTAATATCGTTATTCTTTACATACCCAAAAGTGATGACAAATGAAATGAACTTTCCCGCTAAGTCATTAGACTCATGTTTAACATCTTTTAAATAAAACTTTTAAACATTTTTTCGATAGTGTTTTCTCTGAAATGACTTTAGATATATAATTTTTTATTTATTCCTCGACGTGTATTACATGATTGAGACTCTAATGTGTTAAATAAATGAAAATTAAATGAATAATGTCATTAGCCCTATTGTCTATATAAACAAGAGGAAGAAGGAGAAGGTAACACACACATATCAAACTTCAAAGATGAAGGCATATCTTATTCTTTGCATTCTCTTTGCTTCCCTTCTCTTCTTTCCTTCTTCACTTCTTGCTCGAGACTTAGCTGCAGCTGCAGGTGATGAGCACTGCTTTACATCTGTTGTTCTCGTACCACTTATATGGAATACATGCCGCGTGCTAAGCGAGAGAGAGTGAACAATTTCCCTATTTGATTTTGGCTTTACACTACTAGAAATATATATGCAACTCCTAATAAATTTAGCCTTACATGCACTCTTTTTTTTTTTTTTTTAAATGAAAGTAGAAAAAAAAAAATACGTAGATTTTCTCGGGATGTTACCTGAGAGTATGTCCAATTTTCTTTACGTAAAATCAAAACTTTACAAAGCAGATTCTATTTTTTCTGCTGATTGGGTTTGTTGTTTAGCACAGCTTAGAAGTTTAGTACTTTTGAAATTTTGCAGGCAAAGGGACGCCAGCAACAGGAAACCCTAATAAGCCAGCCGTGCCCTGCAAGGGCGGCAAGGGTAAGGCGTATAATTGCAAGGGAAACTCAAAGCCTGCTCCATGTGACAAGTACAGGCGCAGTTGCCCGCCCCATTCAAGCCCGTGAGTTAGGAACCAACAAAATGTTGTGAAATCAAGTCATGACCACGTGACTGCTATCAGTTACCATAATAGTATGTGTTTGCTTAAATAGTAATATCTTAATGTAAGCCAGTACTTGTTAAGAATAAGGAGATCATGTCATCCAAGGCTTTGCAGTGTGTAATTTAATCTATTTTGTGTGACCTATAAGAAATAAATAAATAGCTGATTATGTCAGTTAGCTTGTATGTCTTTTGGTCAGACTTAATCTCTATTGTTACTTTAAAATCTTTTTCAAAATTTTGGTGCAGAGGATCTAGTAAAAATACCAAGATCGACTTAATAAAATATCTATTATAACAAACATAGTGAATTAAACCATTTGTTCAATTAGACCTCATGGAGGATTCAGGTTGAATTCTGAAGAATTCCTCCTTCGGGCGGTCTATAAAAGTCAATTGAACCTTGTCTATTTCATGTTTGATCCTAGTTTGCTGTTTGTTCTCTCTCTCTCTCTCTCTAATGAAATCTCCCGTCAGTTGGCGGAAAACGTTGTTAATATTAACATAAGCCTTACTAAACCCTGTATAAATGACTCTCAAGCTCTTTATTATTTTTTTTAGGGTTTCCAGAGTACAATTAACTGAATGCATATCCCGGTTTTATCCCGAAATTAGTGAAATAATCTGTCTTTGTGGATTAAAGCCTTCAGAAAAGGGAAAAAAGAAACAAAAAATCAGTTTTGGTGGATTAATCTTCATTATACCGATTTTCATCTACTGCATAATATTCACCAATAAGATTCGGGGTATGTCACGTTGTGTTAATGGGATCAAGCTAAGTATAGAATTCGAGGACTCTCATCATAATATGCTTAAGTTGACGACATTGGTTTTAGCCATAATTTTGTCAGATTAGGTGAGTTTCTATTTTGATCAAAGTTTAATAGATAGCTGTCTTAACATAATCTTCCTTATTCAACATGGTAGAACGGGAAAAATTCCTTTGCGTTGTCTAAGATATCAGTTACTTTTGTTCCCTTTTTTTGGGTTTTATCATTCAGTCCGAATAGTCGAGTATTTCATTCAAAAGAATACTTCGAGTATAGTAAGCAGTTTCGAGACCAATGAAGTAACAAGAAGAAAAATATGCAGAAACAAAAACAGAACCTGCTGTTAGGGAAACTTACAACAATATCTGAAACAAAGGCCAAAACCAATTGTCAGTGGTAACTAACTAGACGAAGCTTACGAATTTCAGCACTCAAAATAGACGAGTTATGCACGCATTAACGGCTAATTCTATCTCCGATGACACCGTCTTATTTATTTAGAGTAGGCCTGCTCATGCACTATACTATCTAAAACGGAAAGGTTTGTGTTTCAGTGGAACAACAATATTTCCTATTGCGTGTGTACCCACTAATGAGAATCTAATCTTTTTGTTTTTTGTTTTTTGTTTTGCCACCAATCTTCTATCTCCTATTGTCTTTCCACATTTGCTTTCGGTAAAATAAAATAAATTCAGGTCCACATCTACACAATCTTGTTGTTATCTGCTAAACTTTACTAGTTGTCAATAAAATCGGGCTTCCTCTATACGTACTGATTTTTGTCACCAATTGGCTGGAAAAAAAAAAGGTTAGGTTCACAATTATAAACAGCAGATCCAAAACTTGATCTACATTCTATTATAATGGATTCTCATCCTTTCCTTTAGTAAAGTAAGGCTTTTTCTGCTAAGGGGGAAAAAAACAAAAAAGCGAGGAAGAAAATTGGTCTCCTATTGTTTTTCTCATCAAAAAGTCAATAAAGTTTTGGTCACAATGGAAGAAAAGATAGTCTCCTTTGTTTATTGTTACCTTCTTTCTTGCTACCATCGCTCTCTTTTCTAGTTCACATGAATCATACATTTTCTTCAGTTTCACATACTGTTTGGATTTTTTTTCAATAAAAAATGCTTGTTATATTATAAACCATTCAGAAGAAGGGGAAGGTAAAATATTTGAAGGAGTGAAATTAATAGGTGTTCTATAATTGGTACATGTTTATGAAAGTTAGAAATCTAGTAAAAATAACATTAAACTGAAAAAAAAAAAAAGCAAAACTGATATTAATACTTGATACAGATGTACGAGTGAAAAACATAGAGCTGGTAAGATATTCTTCCATATTGTACCTTTGTATTATCTAAATAATTACACATTAAAGTGGCAAGACCATAAATAGTAAAGTTTTTTTTTTTCCTTTTTTGTGCTTATCACTATAAATAGTAAAGTTTGTTAGAGAAGACCTATGGCTTGACTTGGCTAGACTCCAGAGGTTAAGCACTCATCCTCCGTTTGTAAATTACTAGGAAATCAGGTTTTTCTACAATTGTAAAATATTTTTCATAAATTATTTAAGGGTACTTATGTCATTTCGTCCAATTTCTTCATTCAACAAGTACGCGGATGAAATCGAAATAAGTTTTTTAGTTCAAATGGATATGTTTGTAGTTTCTAAACATACAGAGGCAAGTTGAAAAATAGTTAAAATTAAAAGGTATAATTATGTAATTAACATAAAATACATATTGTAGAACGATTCTGTCTACATAGAGATGCAGAGGAAGATGAACAAAGACACAAAGACACAAAGAATACAAATAGTCAAGTTTGTCTTGGAGAACTATATAGATTGACTTGGGGATGACTTGGGTTTATAGCTTATGCACTCATCTTATAATTGTGAGGGCATGTAAGGATTGCACACTCATTTGCATAATGAAAAATTTTCTAATTGTTTAAAATGATAAATTCATTTTATTTTGAGCATAAGAAAATATTTAGATGTGTAAAATAAAAAAATTTTCCCTCTTCAAAGCAAAAAGAGTCTAAAATTTGTTTTGAAAGTAATAAAATGAAAAGAAATAATGTTGAAAATAGTGAATTAGAAGAACTCAAAAAGGTTTCAAGAAGATTATAAAAGGATTAGGTGCTTAAAAAATATGTTTGGGAATGGCATTTTCACTTTTTTTTTTAAATAAAAAAAAGAGAAGAAAAAGTTTGAAAAAAAAAAAAAAAAACTCTTGTACTATTTTTCCACCCATTTTAAAAATGAGCTTGAGAAACAAACTGGTGGTGAGCTTCCAGGAAATCATATTTTTCCACCGTAGGCCGAAATTGGCTTTTCACTACAACTGCCCTTTTTTATCTGCCTATTATTAGAAGTGCCAAAATCTGGCAGTATTTCTGGAGCTGCGGCCAAAACGTACGTTTTGATTGAAACGTGTATTTTGGACCTCTCTCTCTTTTATTTTATTTTACTTTTTACTTTTTTCCTTTTTTTCTCTTTCTGTTTTTTTTTTGTCCACTTTTGCTTTTTTGTCCCTTCTTTTTTTAGCTATCTGCTCTTTAGACCATTCTTTATTTTTATTTGTTTTCTGTGCCCTTGACATCTTATATATTTTAAACACAATCTGTCAAATTTTTCTACTAAAATAATACTCAAATTTCTTATTCCCTAAAAATTATAAATAAATATATTCATACTTAAATATTTATCTTACAACCATTTAAAAATATGACAGTATCAGTATCAATAATCAGCTGGCTATTTTCATCTTTTACTAAAACAATTTATTTTAATCGAAACTTCCTTTTTTTATTTTTTTGTGAAGGGATTACAATAAACTCATTTTTGCTTAACATACATGCAACGCATGTGCTCAAAACTATTATACCTTAAAGTAATAACTTAAGCGTTCGTTTGGTAAATAATTCAAATCCAAAAAAACTCAATTCAATATTTTTCTTTTTCTAAAAAGTTAATTAAATTTTCAATTTATTTGTTTCAATTATAACATAAAAACTCAAAATTTAAAAGTTTATGATTTTACATATATAAGTCCAAATAAAATATTTGTTTAAATATTACATATAATTTCAAAACAGATTAATAAGATTCATATTAATATTTTTTTTTCAAAAATATTTCAAATTTGTATATTTTTTTTTAACTCCAATTAGTCAAACATATAACTCAACTCTAACTTAATTTTTAACTCAAGTCAATAACTACATGCATGCATAGAATAAACTTCGTAGTCAAGAGACATTGACTCCTCATAATTCACTCAATATGTAATTTTTAATTCTACTATAGGTATATGTGTAAATTGCATAACTTACAGGTATAGCTTGATGGTAATATCGCATTTAGTTTTACTAAGGTGTTGTTTGACAAAAAAATTATATTTTAATTTTACTCAAATACAATACAATTTTACACCAAACACAAATTTTACAACAGTACTAGGAAAATAATTACTATTTAAAATATTTTTAAAACAATCACATCAACTTTTTAATTTTACTATTTATCTCTGCTTTTACCAATTACATCAACTTTTCAACTCTAAAATACTTTTAATCCAAACACACATTTCATTCAAATACAAAACAAATACTTTTCAACCAAATACAACATCCAAAAAACAAATTTCATTCAAATACAATCAAAATACAATACGTTTACCAAATGCTCCATAAAAGTACATAATTCAAATACTCTCACCACAGGTTAAAAAAAAAAAAAGGGAATATTTAAAATTAAATGAATGATTTCACTGGCCCTGTTGTCTGTACAGTAACTTGAATGGGCTATATAAGCAAGTGCAAGTAGGTGAAGTTTTGACAACACTCAAATTAACCAAATTTCCAAATATGAAGGCATATCTTATTCTATGCATTCTTTTTGCTTCCCTTCTCTTCTTTCCCTCCTCACTTCTTGCTCGAGACTTGGCTGCAGCTGCAGGTAAGGGGTACTACTTTCCGTTTCGCTAATTTTTGTTGTTGTTCCTGACAGATGATTATGATAACGAGAAGGAACAATCTTATACGTTCTTTCTATAAAAATAAAAGTATAACAAACAAGTTCTTAATTAATCTTTCTTCTGATTTTGAGTTATCCTCTTTACCTTCGAATGTTATGTTCCCCTCCACATTTCTAAATTATCTTTGCAGGCAAAACGACAACAGTATCGGGAGGCGCAAATAAGCCATCAAAGCCATGCGGTCACACGGGCCGCGGTGAGCCATACTGCACAGGAGTTAAACCAAACCCTCAGCCATGTAGCAAGTACGAAAGGGGCGGTAATTGCCCGCCTATTTTAGGCCCTTGAATGCCTAGCCTAAAATGGGCTGTGGCATCAAGTCATGACTATATGACTAGTGTCAACTTCTATATATAAAAGAGGAAATTATGGGAATAGTGCTTTAATGAGGATGTTTAGAACTTTTGCTACCATGTATTTGCTTGTTTAATCGGTATTATCATCTTGTAAGCCGGTTCTTCTTAAGAATAAGAATAAAATATATTGTAGGATTATGGGTTAAGGTTTGTCCTCAAGGCTTCACAGTGTGTCGTAATCTATGTTTTATAGTAGAATTCCGTGTAGTAATGTATTATTCTATAGCAAATAAATAAATTCTGACTTATAATGTCAGTTGGTTAGTACATCTTTTGACAGACTACATCTCTATTTTTACTTATAAGGCATTTGATGCACGTATTGTAACACCCCAATAGTCCTTAAGAACATTATAAGTATTTAAATGTGGTTTTAGGCCAAAAAATGCTTTTAGTTAGCACATTTTCGGGTGAGGCTTAATATGCCTATAGTTTGGTTTCAAATTTTCTCAAAATATTTAAGGGCTGTTTCGAACAACCATCGGAGTTGAAATTTTCCTTTTTTTTTCTAAGTTATTTGTTTCGTAATTTCATTTCAAACTTACATTTTGTTTTCGCTCTCTTTCACTTTCTTTAAAGTCTATAACTTTCTTATTCAAGTTGAAATCAGATGATTCTCGAGTAAAAATGTTTATAATGACGAAAGAAACGAAATAAGATCCATATTTTATATTTTTGTTGTGAATAAATTTCAAATTTTTATTATACTATTCCTTATATGATGTTTTTTTTGTACTTCACATTTCAGTCAGATACCTATTTCTAAACATTAACTTATTTTCAATTAAAAGAAAACTCAAAAACTCCAGCTCAAATTGGTGTTCCAAGTAGACACTTAGATCGAAGTGAAGGCACAGACATCTTAGGTGGTAGACTGCAAGAAAGTACTGGGAGAAAATGGAAATCTTCATCCCGAAGAATTCCTTTTTCTCGTGATCTATATATACCATAAACTTCTACAAAGTTAATCGTGCTCTTTCTATATCTTGTTTTGTTTTTTTTGCTGCTTGTGACCATTTTTTTTTTTTTTTTACTTTTACTTGGTGCTTGCTTGTTTGCCTTTCCTTTAATGAAACCTTTCTTCAGCGAGCAAAAGGGTTGTTAATAAGGGCTCGATGAGATCTCATATGTGGCATGCTCATTATATTTTCATATTTGACTTTCGATTTGCGTAAATTAAAGTTAATGGAGGATTGTTTCAGCACATACAGGTGGCCGAATAAGGACACAAGTGATGTTGAGCATGTAATCAAATTGACGATTGTTGTATAATTGCTCAATCTGATTAAACTTTGTCTTAGACCTATCTTGATTTTTTTTTTCCAAGTTTTCAGCAACAGCTGTTATACTATTTGGGGAATACAAAGTCTAGCACAATAAAGATAAGCTGGAATACAAACCAATGCAAAAGACAGATTTATATTGTTCAATACTATTATTTACATCTGTTGAATGAGAATATAAGTGCGTGTTTGGTTGTGTTTCCAAAACAGATTTCACGATTCTCTAGAAAATCGATTTCAAAATCGGTGTGAAATTGTGTTTGGTTTGTATTATTTTTGAAAACAGATTTCAAAACGAATCCAAAATCTCCTTTGTTCCCAATGTAAAATTGAAAACGACTAAAAGTCGTTTTCTCTGATTTTATTTCTCTCATTTCTCTGATTTAATTATTATGATTAATTAAGATTTAATTGATATAGTAATTACTTAAATATTATAGTTATTAATTTTTAATTCATTTTTCAATTAAAAATTTTTATTAATTTTTAATTTTTGGTATTCATAATAATTTTTTTTAAATCAAACATAAATATGTCTTTATAGAATACTTATAAAATAACTGGTTTTCAAAAATATAACCAAACACAGTTTTATTTTTTTGTTTCTTAAAACATACACTCAGAAAATAAAACCAAACACAATTTCAGAAACGTTCTCAGAATTGTTTTCAAAACGATCTCAAATTCAGAGGATTTGAAAACATAACAGATTTCAAAAATAATACCAAACGCTACCTAAATTTACCAAATTCTCTCAACTTCTTTCTATCCAAAACTCTTACATCCTTTACCTTTTTCTCTCCTCACTTTTTTTTTTTAAGGCTTTTATGCATTAGTATACACTAAACTTATCATAAAGTTGTACTTTTCACCCTAAACTTTTGATTTTGACAATATGCCCTCAAAACTTATAAATGTACAGCAATTTACATCCCACTGATAACAATACTAATCTTGTGAAGGAAATTGATATTGATTTGTACATGAATTGTTAATTTATAACATAAATAATCATTTTTATTTATATTAACCCAAATTCATTGAAGTTAAAATCTTAAATTAAGTTTTATAAAAATAAATTAAATTAACTTTGTTATAAATATAAATTTAGATTAATATTAATTAAAAGGAACTTTATGCTCTTAATTAATAACCTATATGTAAGTGAAATGCCAGTTTTTATTTTGTTTACTAATGGAGTATAAATTACTACAGATTTGTAAATTTAAGGTGTAAATTATTAAAATTAAAAGTTCAAAATTTAAATTATAACTTTGCAACAATTTTATAGTGCATCGATAAAAATAACCTTTCTCAAAAGAAGGAACTCATTCCTTCTACTCTTATAAACACACATAATGCTAAAAAAAAAAAAAAAAAAAATCTAATTATAGACTCTATCATAATATTAATCACAACCCAAATTTACAAAATAACAACGTAGTCCAAAAAAAAAAATTATGAATCATTAGCAACAAAATGCTGAGAGCAATATCAAACAATCAAGGATCAAGCAAAGATTCACCCGCGTCTATGTGGACTTCCTTCATTGTTGTACATGGTGGTTAATTTTTGTCCTTTATACTTACTAGAGATCATGAACTAACTTCGAATATAGAAGAAGGACAACGTACGGTCTCGTCGGGAGAGATTGCGCAAGCTTCGTGAAGCTGAGGAATCCTCAAGCTCCTCCAATCTTCACGTTGCAAGTCTTCTTCCTTACCGTCCAAGTGAGTCAAATATCTACAAACGGTGCCAAAAAATAAAAATCGTGGGTAAATGACCTTTTTATAAGAAAGTTTTTAATTAATATATGAAGTCTTGTAAATTAGCAAAATTAATGGCTGTTTTTTTTTAATGATAAATCCTGACTTGTTGACATGGTTATTTTTCTCTAACAAAAAATTTCGGCTATTTTTTAAAATAAGGATTAAAAACTATCTTACTTAATTTTTCCAAAGAAAAATAGAAAAATAAAAATAATCAGTGTAGTGATTCAAAAAACAGAAAAAGCATCGACAAAATTAAGGTAGAATGAAAAACAGAGTTCAAAGGGGTTTGTGCTTCTTTAGTGGAACGATAATGTTTTCTATCGCATGTGTGACTGTTCTCAATCTAATTCTCTTGGTTTTTGTTTTGTTTTGCTTTTATTTTATTTTATTTTTATCATCATCTGTGCTTATGGATGGATAATTTTTGATCCTAGGGCTGGCAATTTAGGTCACGACACGATAACACGACACGAAACCCGCACGAAGTTAGAGGGTTTAGATTTTCCTCAAATGGGTTTGGGTCAAAAAGGGTCGAACCCGTTAGACACGATTAAATAAAGGGTCAAACCCGCACGAACCTGCCAACCCGCAATTGACATGAAATAACCCATTTAACAAATTAATTATATATGGATTGACATGAATATAACTCATAAATTACCTATTTATAATCTTTAATATATTTATATTATTATATATATTATAATGTTTTACTATTTTTAATTTTGAGTTTTCAAAATTCAAAATTCAGATATAATATATATCTTTTATTATATATATATTTTAAAAAAATTTTAACATAAAAAAGAAAATCTAGATTTTAGTTTCTTTTTTTTTAAGTCTTTTATTGCTTTTGTAACTTTGCTCATCCCACCCAATCGCCCTCCCTTTCTCTCGTGATAACATGACGGGTCGTCTCTGACCTTGTCATCATTATTTTATTTATATTTAATTTAAACGGGTTAATTTGGGTCAACACGATTAACACGATTAATAAATGGGTTGGGTTTGGGTTTGAGATTTTGACACGAATATTTAATAAACACGACACGAACACGACACGATAACACGAATTGCCAGCCCTATTTGATCCCCATGAAAGCATCGATGGCCTACAAAATCAGCCTTCTTTTGTATGTATAATTTTTTTTCCTGAGCAAAGTTATGCTTTTTCTAACCACCCACCAACTAAATATATATATATATATCAAGCTAGTATGAAAATTGGCCAATGCTTATCTCACCATTACAATAAAGTTGGTCAAGATGAAATAGAAAACAATCAGGAATTTTCTTGGTAATTGTCTCAGCAAAAAAATTCAGTATGTATTTAGTTCAATATTTTAGTTTAATTTAGCTTATAAATTAAGTTCAATTGATCATTTCATTTTAATTTAGTTTAACTTGACTTATATTAGAGATTGTAAAAATAGAGATAACTTTTATTAAAAATTGTATTAAAATAGTAAAAATATAATATATTAAGTTAAATTAACCAGAATCATATTGATCAATATAAATTAAATTAAGCAAGATCTTAGAACCAAATAAATCTTAAATCTCTTTGGCGCAAAAAAAAAAAAAAAAAAAAAACCTCCAGGAGACCGTTAAAAAGCCAGATCTTTGGGTCGTGTTCGTCTTGCTCGCCGTAAATTACTAGGAAATCAGATTTTTCTACTGTTGGTTGAAATTGACCCTTCACTAGAGCAAGACTTACGTCAATATATTTTAAGATGCGTATGTGCTTTAAGCCGCCAACAGTATTGAATAAATCAAAATTAAATGAATGATTTCTCCAGCCTTATGGTCTGTATTTTAACTATGTATATACCTAATCAACCCGACTAATTTAAAATTTTTGAAAAAATAATAAGCATTTAATGTATTACTATTGAACTTTAATTTTATTGTCTATTAGGATTTCGTAAATTTTGGGGGTATGAGATTAGATTTTCAATTAATTTTTGAAGGTAGGCTTTGCGTAATTTGTTGTTTATATACACATATACATTTATAGGTAAAAATAATATACATATATATGTATTTTTGGGGGGTAGGGGGTTGTGATAAATGAAAAATTGTCTTCTCATGTTACTTTTATTTTCTTCTTTAACTTTTTTATACCATCTCCAATCACACTTACCTTGTCTCTTTGAGAATAGATCCCTGCTGATGGATCTCTATAATTAACACGTAAGTTCAAAAAAGATTTGTGCTTTAGAGCAAGGACAACATTTTCCATGGCGTCTCACTTGCCAGTGAGAATATACTTTTTTTTTTTTAAAAACTTTGCGACTATATCGTAATCTCTCTTTCCGCTTTGGCTTTTGGTACAATAATAATAAACGTCCTGTCAGAAGATTAGTGGTTTTTCGCAGCAATATCGTTTTCTTTTTCCATCTTTACTTTTGGTAAAGTAAAATCCACCGTCCCGTCAAAAAATGTGTGAGGAGATCATGAACATATTTTAAATGGTGTTTGTTCGTTTGTTTGTTGTTACTGTTACTATTGTTGTTGTTGTTGCTGCTGTTATTTTAGCTAGCTTGAAGAAAATTGGCCTTCCTTAGTGTGAATTAATGTCTTTTATACCCAAAACGCAAAAAAGAAAACAAATTAAAATATTAAAAAAAAAAAGCTAGGAAGAAAATTGGCCTTCACTACTTAGGTTATCATTGTCTCCTAGTGTAATTATATCTCTTTAAACATTAAAGTTTGGACAAGATATGGGATATAAAATGTAATCCCTTATCTTCTCTTTTTCTCCGCCTTTGTATCTGCCATCGTTCCATTTTTCTAATAATGATCACGTACTCCTCAATTCCACACACATTATTGATTTTTTGTCAAAGCAAAAGCTTGTGATAATTAATATCAAGAATAATTTGCAGATTTTTTTAGATTAATTAGTACCTATTTAAATTGATTAGGTAGTCAAATAAAATGAGCAAAAAGTACCTATATTTTGTTGGCCACCTTCCCCGTAAATGGGGTTTGCTTGATCTCAATTTTCATAACCTTTACTCTTTTATTAAAACTTTGTTATCACTTCTGGGGGTACACCCCCATAACCTTTGGACGGAGAGAAACGGAAATTAATGACGGAGGAGAAGGTGGAAGGACTTTGATGTTAGTTTTTCACTCCAATAACTAGTGATATTTGACCCCGTTTGCCGTTCATTAACAATATTGACAAAATTATGGTAGTTATAACAAACATATTGGTCTTCCTTGTTCAACATATAGTAGAATGGCAAAAGTTATTGAGCGTGCATGTTTGTATTGATTACTTTTGTATTCATTTTCTTTTGTATTGGTTTTTCCTTTTTGATCTTAATAGTCGAGATATTTCATTTATTAGGGTATAAGCAATTTCAAGACCAAGAACGCAGCAAGGTGGCCCAAAAAAAAAAAAATCCCAAATTTTATTATTAAATTTTTCTTAATAGGTTTCAAAGCTTAACAATTATACAAAAAGAAATATAGCATTTAAAATATATTATCGATTAGAGCATAAAATAGAATAATATATCAAAATTGTAATTATTTTCATACTTTTTTGTGCTATATATATTGCATTGACGTTATATATATTAATTTGAATCGAGGATGATCTGACGAAGGACATTAATGCCGTGATCGGATGAAAGCATGCATGGGTCCACTTTTACATACCTAACTTCATAAGCTAGGAAAAACAAAATTGGACATCACTTTCATCATCAGACTTATTACCATATATATATATATATATACACACACATACACACACACACACGCACACACATACCTCAGTGTGTCTACCTTACCAAAAAAAATAAAGTATGGTCAAGGTCTACCTTACTTTTTCTAGGCGCTCCCACTTTCTAGCCGCCATCGCTTTTTCCTTTCTAGCTAGTTCACGTGAATCACGTATCCCTGAATTCCACGCACCTTGTGGATTTAATTTTCAGTAAAAAAATGCTTGTTATGAAGCTAAAATAGCTGAATAAGGGACACGAATAAACACTAAAGTATCAAAAACTATAGGTTATACACGGTGGTAGAATCAGTCCATTATCTTAATGGGGACGTACATTAGAGATAAAAAGTTTTAGAGGGACTTATATAGGGGATAACCAATTTTTAATTAGACACAATTATAAAAATATGTAAAGTTTTAAAAAATAAAATTGATTAAAAGAAAAATTAACCAAAGTCCCCTCTAATCATGGGTGGTTTCGTTCTTGGTTATACATGTAAAGTTTGTCGTAGATAGACCTACAGATTGACTTGGAAACGACCTGGCAATATAACTTACACACTCATCTTATAACCATAAATCACCAAGAAATAAGAATCTTCTACTGTTTGAAACTGACCGTCACTAGAGCTACCTCGACATATATGCACCAAAAAGTGATGACACATAAAATAAACTTTCTAGCTAAGAGACATTGACAATCTCATAAGGCACTAGATGGATAACATTTAATTTCATTACATATTCAGCTGAATTACGTAACTTGAGCTCTCCACTAGTAACTAAAAAAAATTAAAGTAAAAGGAAGCATTTCACGGGCCATATGGTCCGTACAGTAAACTCAAATGGGCGATATAAATAAGAGCAAGGAGGAGAAGTTATTACCACACACAAATTAACCAAATCTAAATTTCAAAGATGAAGGCGTATCTTATTCTATGCATTCTTTTTGCATCCATTCTCTTCTTTCCCTCTTCACTTCTTGCTAGAGACTTAGCTGCAGATGCAGGTGAGGAGCGCTACTTTCCATTTTGCTAATTTTTGTTGTAACGTGAGGAAGTTGTATTTTTCCTGTTCACATTTGAATATTATATCACGTTCCTTTAAGTTGGGCGTGCATAAATTTTACAGGCACAGCAACACCAGTAGCAGGAAACCCTAAAAAGCCATGCAAACGCGGTGGCCGCGGCGAGCTATATTGCCAAACAATTCCAAAGCCTCGTCGATCATGTAACAAGTACCGGCGTAATTGCCCGCCTAATTCTGGCCCTTGAATGCTAAACCAATAATGTCTCAAGTCATGATCGCATGACTATTGTCAGCTTTGTTACATAATTAATATGTGTTTACTTATTAATTAGTATCAGCATGTGTAAACAAGTCGTACTTGTTAAGAATAAGAAGATAAAAATGTGTGGGCTAAGTTTATGGGTTTGGGTTTGTCATCGAGGCTTTGCAGCGTCTTGTAATATATCAGCACTCTATAGCGAATAAATAAATAGCTAGCTGACTTTTGTCACTTTGGTTTGTACGTTTTCTGGCAAACTATTTTATTTTATTTTTTTAACTTGAAATCATTCTAGTATTCAAATCCCCCCACCATCAATTTCATGAAAAATAAAAAAAATCATTTCTAGTATTTTGACACAGATGTTGTAACTCCCTAGTCCGGTCCACCCCCAGAAATTAAAGATGCCTTAATTTAGCTAGCACTTTAGGCCTATGAGGATTAATATATACGGGCCTATTCTTGGTTTGAAATTGTCTCGAAACATTAGGATGTAGCTAAGACACTAGATCTTATGCAGTAGTGCTGCAAGAAAGTATAGTACTAAAGTTTACGTACAAACATATTAATTAAAACAATTTAGTAATTTGACAAGACGAGGCAAATTTAACTTGATTTACATCCTCCCTCATGCATAGGTTTTTGTGTAAATGGACTGGAGTTCAAACCCATCATCACTTGCAAAAATCTATATCTGATACCATGGGAACTCTAATAAACCAAATTGGAGAGCAAAAGAAAGCTAGATACTACACCTTAATGATAAAATTTATAACAAAATAGATAATAATATAATAATAATAGAAATAACTAGTCTAATTAACAACTTTTACAAAAGATATGATAGCACTCCGTCTATTTCATGTTTGATTTATTTGTTTTTATTCTGCCTCTTCCGTTTGCCTTTTCTTTAATTAAATCTCTTTTCTGTGGGCAAAAAAGGTTGTTAAGTTAGGTTTGACGAATGATGTTCTACATAAACATTGCAAAAACACGAATATGCTGGCCATTCTAAGTTTGCGGGGAACTTTATAATTAGATAGAACAATTAACCTCAACCATATTGTAGCAGTGCAGCTCATCAAAATTCCCAAGAAGAGGAATAACATGGTAAAAACAAAGGGATTTTCAACTTTAACAGAAATCTTACTGAACCCCGTATAAATGAAAGTCAAGTGCTTTTGCAGGAAAGTGTTGTTAATTACAAATTGAGGTTTCATATGCCCATAATATTTTCAGATTCGGTGACTTTCAATTTTGATCAAAAGATTTTTTTTTTGAATTTTTAAATTTGGGAGTTGGAAAATACGAATTCTACATGATTTTATATGATAGAATCCAGTGTGAGATTAAAATTAATATAGATGATTGTTTTAGTGCAAAAAGATGGTCGAGTCTGTAGTGCTAAGGTAATTTTAATATATTCAAATTGGTGAATATTGTGTATGATGCAGCCTTGACATCTCTTCTTATTTTATTTTATTTTTTAATCAAAGTTCAGCCATGGCCATTGAATTTCATTTACTCTATTTTTTTTTCAATTGAGAAAAGAAAGAAAAAGTTCTTCCTTAAAAAAAAAAAGAATAATTTAAACTGTTTCGATCTAACCCCTCTTTCTAGTATTCGACCAGGAGTCGTCCAATTTTCATGTTATTGGTCTTCTCCGTTACGACAAAGTCATGGATTATCAATTGAAATAAAAAAGAAAAAAGACAAGAGAAAAGAAAAAAAACATTAGTGAAATTGGTCCTTTGTAGAAGTGAAATCTTTTCAATTACGCGTCAATTATGTACGTGTTAGTTATATTTGTTCCCGGCCACCTTGGTTTTTTCAGATTTTATGGTCTGAATCATTTAGTGTTTAACAAAATTAAAAATAGGAATTATATATATAATTACTTAAATGTCCTTTTTATTTTTATCAACAGGTTTATATGTGAAATTACTATGAGTATACACGCAAATGTTAACATCCATTTTACAAGAATTCAAATACTAAAGGGTTCGTAAGTATTAACAATCTTGTTACACTCCAAGAGAAGCTAAATATCCTCTGCTGTATGAAGTGTTCAATATTCTCCATTGTGAGATTTTTGAAGTTCTCTATGTTGAGGAGGGCTCTATATCCTCTACCGCAAGGTGTCTGAAGTCCTCTATGTCGAGAAGTGCATAGTGTCCACTATTGTGAGGTGTTTGAAGTTCTCTACTGCATGGAGTGATCAGTATCCTCTACTGTGAGGTGTCTAACTCCTCTACATATAAGAGTGTACGGTATCTTTTATCGTGAGGTGTCTCAAATCCTTTATATCAAGGAGTGCATGACATTCTTTACTGTAAGATATTTGAAGTCCTTTGCCCTATGGAGAGATTGGTATCCTCTATCGTGAGGTGTCCAAAATCCCCTATATTGAGTAGTGCTCAATGTTCTCTCTTGTGAGGAGTGCTCAATGCTCTACTGCGAGGAGTCTTCAAATGATCTCTAGGAGTTGATATACTAGCTATGAAGAACTAATTGATTGAGGGAGAGGATATCTCATAATTTCATCAATCTATGTTGAGAGTATCAAACCTTCAAAAAAAGACCACAACCTCATTACTCTCGAGAAACACAGAGAATAACCACCAAATAGCGGTTAAGAAATGAAGAGCGTGGTAGAGTCGAATGACATGTGTCCAAATCAAATATGGGTTAGTCTAGATGTTGATTTCAGTAACCATCATGTACTATGGGAGAGGAAATATATAATATAAACAAGTTCTAAATGAGAGCAGATCCTAGTTCTCTCCAAAAAATTCTTTGTACGAATTCTTCCTAATAATGAAAACACCTAGAACACGAAGAGAATGTAGTATGTATTAAGACGAACCTCTATAAATCTTGTTTTATTTATCATTTTATTGTCTTTTTATAGCTTTGATTGACAGCAAAGACGAACTAAGTGTTACGTGATAAAAATTTGACTTGTTGATAAGTTTTGGCCATCAACAAATCTATTTTCTCATTCTTCTATATTGTGGGTTTTATTTACTAAACTCTCGTTATTATAAAACAAATACATGATTAGACGAGAAATAATATCGCTCTTCTTTTTACCTCTCTTTCGTACGCATCCCTAATTCTGTCTCAAATCACACCGATCGGCCGCCTTATGGCATCTTTACTAATTAACTCGAAAAACAGAGCTGGGAATATACTTGTGCTTTCGAAGAAAGATAACATTTTCGTTGGCTGATGCGACCAATGACATATTATGATAAATGGTCTTTCGTTTTTTAAAATTTCCACAAATAAAGTTCTGTAAAGATGGAAGAAAAGATTATCTCTCCTAGAACTTTCCTTTACCTTTTTCTCCACTTTCCCAGCTGCCACGCTCCCTCTTTTCAGGTTCACGTGTATCACGTACTCCTGAATTTCACACCTTCTGGATTTTTCATCAGTATTGCTTGTAGTTTTAATGTTCCCTCAAATATTATATTTCTTTCTTTTTTCTTTTTTTAAATAATTGAATATATTTCTTATAGTTGCATTAATAAAAAAATTCTATAAACTCCCCAAAATTCCATTCTAGGAGGTAACTCTCCGAAATAGGTAATTGCAGGTAAAATCTTGACATAATTTCATGTCTTCTTCTATCATTAAGTGTAAAATTCGAATTTTGATCACTTCTATTTAAAAAAAAAAAAAAAAAAAAAAAGGTCTAAGAAGGAAAGGTAAACGACTCATAGATGGACTTGGGAAAGACCAGTATTTTGCTTGTGGAATACGAACCTTCGCTAAAGCTACCTCATCATGTACCCAAAAGAGATAACACATAGAATAAACTTTCACAAGTCAGTAGATGTACAATTTTTTAATTTTGATAATTAGATATATGTTGAAATACACAAAATTCTTGAGCCTCCAATTTTAGTTGAAAACTAGTGGGTATTTAATAAACGTATTATATTTATATTACGTTTGAACGTAATGTATTGAATATATTTTGTATTTTAATAAAAAATATTTGTTTTACATTTAAATATAATGTGTGTTTGGATAAAAAGTATTTGAATTGTATTTTAGAGTTGAAAAGTTGATGTGATTGGTAAAAGTAAATAGAAAAGGTGAGATAGAAGGGGAATATGATGTGAATAGATTTTAAAAAATTTATTTTTAAAATATTCTAGAATAGTAAATATATTTAAAGCACTATAGAAAAATATTATATTTGAACACAAAACTTTTACGTTTAGGTGAAAATTACATTACTTCTAAACGTAATGCGAACACAATATAGAAAACAAACACCTCATAAATTGGAATAAAATGAATAATATCACCAGCCCCCACAGTCCGTACATTATACATTCTTGAATGGTCTATATAAATGAGAGAAAGGAAGAGAAGTTTTGCCGCACACAAACCAAATTTTAAAGATGAAGGCGTATTTTATTCTGTGCATTCTCTTCACTTCCATCTTCTTCTTTCCCTCTTCACTTCTAGCTCGAGAATTAGCTGATGGTGAGAAAATAATAATTACAAGTTGCAAATTGTTTATTTTAATTTGTACCATAAGTATGAAAGCTACGTATAGACCAAGATTTCATTATTGAAGACAAATCATTGATACCAAGGAAATGCTTTTTTTTTTTTTTTCTTTCTGACCGGATTAGTTGTTTAGATGATTAGTTTCGTTATTTTCTCGAGGAAAATTGTGCTTCGTTGTCTTCATCTTTTTCTATATTAGCATATATTTTGTTCCTCTCTAATTTGGGCGCTATCTAAAATTTGCAGGCACGGCGACACCACCGGCAGGAAACCCTAATAAGCCAACACTACCATGCAACCCCGGTAAGCCATATAATTGCCATGTGAAACCACCAGAGCCTTCTCCATGTAGTACGCGCGGGAAGTACCAGCGCGATTGCCCACCTGCTGGTGAGATTCCATTGATCTAATTTCATTGTAACATAACTAATTGCTCCTTAAAGAGAGAGAAGAAGAAGAAGAGTTAATTTTAATTTAATTTTTTTCCATTAAGGATCTGCACATAGCACTGCAATAGGAATATGCACTCCTAGCTAGAAAATTTAGCCTAAGCTAGTACTCGGTTATATCTCAAAGTCAAAAGAAGTACATGTAGATCATCTCATGATTATTCCTTCCATTAAAAAGGGTGCAATTAAGTACCAAGCAAGTCCTCAATATTTCTCCTGATTAGATCATTGTTTAGCTTATTGGTTTTGTACTTAGTTATCTGGATTGACTTTTTGGCATTGGCAAATATTTTGTTTCTCTAATTTTCGTACTTTGTGAATTTTGTAGGCAAAGTGTCACCACCAACAGGAAACCCAAATAAGCCAGCCCAACCAAGCAACCCCGGCGGCAAGAGTAAGCCATGTAACTGCAATGCGAAACCACCAAAGCCCGCTTCTTCATATAAATACATAGACATGACAAGCCTTGAATTTGGAAAACTTGTTTCAATTTTATTCCTTGCGTGCTTTGGGGACGAAGAAAACAAGGAGAAAAGACGAAGAATCCCTTAATTCAAGCTAAATTTATTTTCAAAAAATATTTTTTTTCTTGAGAAAAATTGAATGTCTTTAATAGTTAAAAACATAAAATTCCAGACTTTTTATTTTTAAAAATTGATGTTTTGATCTAAGGTTTAATATTTTTGAAAAAATATAAAACATTTTTCATATACTTCCTTTCGTCCAATTTTTCCATTCATAAAGTACGCGAGGGATGAAAATGAGTAAGTTTTATAAATTCAAGGCATGATTGTAGTTTCAAAAAATATAGAGACAAGTTGAAAATAATTAAGACTAGAAGGTTTAATATGTAATTAACCCAAAATACAAATTGTAGAATTATCCTATCTACATATATAGAGAGGGCGGGAAAGGAAATGTTCAAGGAGCACAAACAAAACAAGTAGAAAGAATCTAAATCGTAAAGTTTGTCCATAACAATATAGATTGAGTTGGGGATGACCTGGCTAAAGCTTGTGCACTTATCTTATAAGAAATCAGATTCTTCTACTGTAGGTTGAAACTAACCCTTCACTGTAACTACCATGTTAATGTATCCAAAAGTGATAACACAGAATAAAACTTTTTATCCAAGACCCATTGACTCTTTATAAGTCACTTGCTATATAATTTTTAATTCTATTAGGTATGGTGTCAATTGCATAACTTATAATATTATTTAAAATCAAAATAAAGATTTTACCGGCCTTATGATGGCATAGTAACTTGAATGGTTATAAAAATAAGAGCAAATAGGAGAAGTTTTTATCACACACAAATTAACCTAATTTTCAAAGATGAAAGCATATCTTGTTCTATGCTTCTCTTGACTTCCCTTCTCTTCTTTCACTCCTCACTTCTAGCTCGAGAATAAGCCGCAGATGCAGGTGAGGAGCACTACTTTCAGTTTTGGTAATTTTTGTTGCAATTCTTGTCCTACATTTATGAGTATAATAAAGTGCGCTAGAGAGAGAAGGAACAATCTTACACATTCTTTCCATGGAAATAAAAGCCTTAATTACCACAAAGCAAGTTCTCAATCTTTTTAAGATTTTGATTTTTGTTGTTTTGCAGATTAGTTTGGTGGTTTTGCGGACAAAATTATGAATTTTTATATATATTTGTCCCATTTATCAGTAGCATGTAATGTTCCTCTAATTTGAGTATCAATATTTTGCAGGAAAAGGGTTATCAGGAGGAACACCTAATAAGCCAGCAAAGCCATGCGACCACAGAAACCCGGGTGATCCATATTGCAATGGAAATCCAAAGCCTCCATGTAACAAGTACAAGCGTAATTGCCCACCTAATTCAGGCCCTTAATGCTAAACCAATAACGTAATATGACATCAAGTCATAACCATATGACTACTGTCGGCTACTATAAAACCATGTCCTTGCTCAATTAATTAGTATTATCATCGTGTAAGCCGATACTTTGTTAAGAACAAGAATAAAACATGTTGTATGATTATGGGTTAAGGTTTGATCTCAAGGCTTCAAAGTATGTTGTAATCTATATTTTGTTGTAAAAACTGTCTACATAATAAATAAATAAATTCTTACGTATAAATGTCAGTTGGCTTCTACATCTTTTGACAGAGACTATATCTCTATTTTTACTTAGAAATAATTTTTAGACAGTTGATGCTCATGTTGTAACAATCCAAGTCCTATAAATGCCCTAATTAAGCACATTATAAATACTAATATAATAAGGATCTACAAATTAAATAATAAAAAAAAAACCTTTCCCAGTCAAAATAGTCGAATGGGAAACTTCCTAAGTGTCATGAATGTAATAATTATTATTTTTCTCGTATTTTTAGATTTATCTTTTGATCCAAATGATCCAATTTATTTTATTTTTCAAGATTAAGAAAATAACCAAAAAAAAGCACATGCCAAAAACAAAAACGGAATTTGCAGTTGGGAAAGAATTTAACAGAAACAAAAGCCATAACCAAAATTTAGTAATAAGAAAGGCTACACCAAGCTTAAGAATTTCTAGATTTAAACTAGAAGATTTATGTCTGCAACTATTGTTAATTCTATGTCAAACCATACCAGTCTTATTTCTTTTTCGATTGAACTGCTGGCATATTTACTAACAAAAATTGGTTTCTAAGCGTGTGGTGCTTATTTATTCTCCTCACTTTGAGACATCATATGGGTAGACTATATAATTAAGCTTCCTGTTTTTGATAGAGAATTATTATATTGACCGTAAGTAAACGTAGCACTTATATTATAATTGAATTACTTTAAATCTAATGCGCTCTTGCTTTAATAAAGACTATATGGGAAAAGGCAGATTGAAAAGTAAAGGTTACTGCATAATATAAAGGGCCTACAATTAATTGACTTGTGCTTTATCCCAAAAAATGGACAACGACTTGGTAAATTAATGCATGGAGATTGAGGAGCCCTTATCCTTCATTGATCAATTTATGACTTTTCCTTCCTTTTTCTAAAGAATTTATGACTTGTCCTTGCTATCTCAAATTATTTATTTTAGTGACCACTATAAGTGATATTTGACTAATTCTCTTGAGATAAAATATCAAGTATAAAACCATGAAAGTTAAGAGATTTGAGCTTTATATTTTGTAGTGAAGTCATATATAAATTTATCATTATATCATGTCAATAATCATAAATCTTGGTGACAGAAGGCAAATAATTAGAATATTTTGTTATCGCAATTCAACAATATTGATCTTGTTACTTTAGATTTAACTAATTGGAGGCTAGCGGTTACATGATTAGGAAATTGGGTAATTTCTTAGAGAGCTAGCCATGCATGACTGTATATAACAGTACTATTGATCTGGGGATAATTTTAGTTATTCAATAAAAAATTTTATAATTCTAGTACGATATTATTATTTTTTATTAATTGTTGGTAAATGGACGCTCTATCTAAATCATGTAATAACAGGCCACTTTCCGGCGATCAAACCGTAATGGTGGGATTAACTAGAAAACCAAAATAAGACAGTTGATTTTTCCTCTTTTTCATATTTTATATTTTTTTCCTTTTATTTTCCCAAGTGGTGTAACTAAAAAAACTCCACATAGTAAGATAATTTTACGGAGGAATAAGATGCCTTACTCGTAATTCAAGCTTTTGATTAATGAAATTGATTGTCAAATTATTCTTTCTTTGGTCCCATTACAGTCCCTTAATTCTAGTTGATAGTGAGGTTTTTTTAAACCTGCTTAATTTGAAAAAGAATATCAACATCTATTTTAAAGGCGGTTTCTGTTCTTGTTGTGGCTTCTTTAATTTTGATTTAAGCGATTAAAAAATTACTGGTTTGCAAGTGAAACAATCTTGAAATTAAGGGAGTGTTTGATAAAAGTTTTGTATTTTAATCATATTCAAACGTAATGTAATTTTACACCAAACGTAAAGTTTTACATTCAAATATAATCATTTTCAACAGTATTACGAAAACAATTATTATTTAAAAGTTTTTTTAAAACAATCATACCAACTTTTCAACTCAACTATTTATCTTTAATTTTATTAATCACATCAACTTTTTAATTCTAAAATACTTTTCATCTAAACATATATTTTATTCAAATACAAAATAAATATTTTTTAATTAAATATAATATTTAAAAAATAAATTATATTTAAATATAATTAAAACGTAATTCGTTTAATAATCACTATGCAAGGGCTGGCTTGGAGGCATGATTCCAAACGTACAACACCGTTTATATTGAAACGGTTGTTTGTCTCTGCGTTTGGGTTTCCAAATGCAAGCTTGGAAATGCATCCCGTACTTATTTTTGTGCTGCTTTTGCTAGTAGCCCGGGGATTTAGGCACACCCACTCTCTTTCTCACCTTTATTCTTTCTTACACGATTGCTTTGTCCTCCCCAACTTTTTTTTTTTACTTTTTCAATGTTTTTCCTTTGTATCTTTATTAAATAATAGAAAATACATCCCAAAAACTTTCTATACAAGACTCAATAAAACACACTATTTTAAAAATTTATCTCAAATTCATATTTTTAAATCTTATCTCATTTTTAAAAGTTTCAGTGATAAATTACCGTCTCTAAAAGTCTCCTAAACAAGTCCTAATTATTCCTAATTAAAGGTGAAGGTAAGTTCAAGGTCAAGTTCAAGATGACTTTTTGCCATTTTATATTTTGATAATTTTAACTACTCCCTAGGGTGCATTTACCAAACCTTGAAAGAATATAATGAAAAAGGATTAGAAAGGAAAGTATAATACTATGGTTAATTAATGATTCTCTTTTTAATATTTACTCCCTTAATAGATGATTTAATGAGAAATATTCCAATTTCCATTTTAGTGTTTCCTAATTATAAAAATGTAAATTAGTTAAACACCTTTTTTATACAATCAAGACAATTATGCCTTAAAAAAAACGATCATTTACACATGAAAATTTATTAAGAGAATTGTCAATCCCTTTCCTTGCGCCCTATATATAATGTGGGATTTACTAATAAAAACATGTGATTAAATAAAAATAAAATGATTGTCCATTTGATTGTCCATTTTATAAATAAACACATAATTAAATAAAAATAAAATGATTTTTCTCGTTTCCTTTCATGCTATCTAAAATATATGTGCCACGAATGTAAAGAAAATTGGACAGAGGAAAAAAAAAATGATACTTTCCCCAATGAAATTTTGTGAAAGGCCTTAATTCTTAAGAGTACCGCAAGGCCCACTTTAGTAGCAACTTTTTGATATTAATTTATGCAAAAATAAGTAGTGATCATTGTTTTCTTAATAGATATAATCTCTTATTATATATTAAAATTAATGAGATTAAAATTAAACATATAAATTAAAAAATAACAACCCATGTGTCATCTAAGTTGAGTTTAAAATTGATATCTTAATATTATCAATTACGGTAGCTTTTGGGTCATAAAAAACTTTGATTTCCCATGATAATTTTCTTTCTGTTTCCAATTTATTTAACAATTTCAACCTTTGTATATTCTTATGTGATCCTCACATTTATTCGTTAGTGAAATTTATAACCTTCGACAGAACAAAGAGTTTGTTTATTGTAGTGTTACCAATTACCAAGGCTAATAAAAATGAAAATATATGGAGTAGAAACTACCAATAAGGATTTGCCAATATAGGGAGATTCCAAAGGATAATAGCACTAAATCTATAATTAAAGGTCAAGTCTTTCTTATTGACTTGCAGAGTAATTAAAGTACATGATATGCTGGTTTTTCACACACATACAAGCGCAGTGCAACACGCCGCGAAAGCTATATAGATATTTAGAGAAATTTTTCACTTATTCCTTAATCAACTCTTCGTTGACATGATACACATCACAAAGCAATAGGCATACAATAATATCTAACAATACTACTTAGTCAGGGAATTTTATTCATAATTGATCGCTTCACGAATGACCGCAGTTACGCTTATAAGGGTCCTTGCAGTGCTTTGGTGGGTAGCATGGTTTATGGGGGTTACTGGTACAGGATGTCGCTGACTGTTTCTGAGGCGTTTGAAAAACTTTACCTTCTGCATGATAATCATCAAATACATGATCAAGTAATCGGTTTATTATCATGAGTACAAATTAAGCATAAACTAATTATTAGCTTGGATTTTCATTTTTGAGCTGGAAAAAAAAAACGTAGATACATTTAGACGCTACAACCACTGAAGTAATAGGAAACAGGTGGAAAATCTCCATTTGTTTTGATGTATAGCTTATAGCCCAATGCTATAATAGTGAAAAGACAGCTTAGAATCCATTTATTTCATGTGCTTCAACACAAATTTTTTTTTTCTTGGGCTGCTTTTGATGCGCGGGATTGGGACTAGGATTAGAATAAACAATCCTATTCTAATGTTTGGCGAGAGTTTTTGACCGGATAGCATATCTCTTTGACTTAAAAATAGTCCCACAAACGTGGGATTACTAATCCTCTCAAAATACATGGGATTCTAGTCCTTGGACAGGATTGGAATCAACCTTCAACAAATAGTCCATGGTGCCTCGTCGCCCCCAACCACATCTGTCACGAAGCCCCTACCTCAATAACTGTAGTTTAGTCGCAGCCGCTGAGATCTGCCGTCGTTCCATTCCCGGTGAGGTAGTCGCGTTGCCCACCTCACCCTCTTTGTCGAACTCCGTAAGTCTGACTCCAAAGTCCTCCGTTTTTGTTTTTGGATTATTATGTGATTTTTAGTATTTTAATTTCTTTTAACTAATTGGTAATATTTAAATTTATTTTATATTAGTGTGATTAATTATATTTTAATTATTATACTTATTTTAATTATAATATACCATATAGTCAAGGACTTAATCCAGTATATGATCAAATACAGAAATGAATTATGATTAATTTGATCTAATTCAATCTAATATAATCTAATTTCAATCTTATAATTCTATCTAATTTGATATATCAACCAAAATCTTACAGTGTTTCAACTCATAAAAATTTGAATTTTCGTTCAAATCTATGAAATAAACTACCGACTGTGAATTTCAACATTCTAGTATTTCTCCAAATTGTACAAACTAAAGACATAAATGATTACCTAGTATTTCTAGGTAGCTATTATAATTACCTGCAGCCAATTGTCGACCTCGGATTGAAGGGGGAAAGAAGAGAATGGTGGCCAAGAGAATGCTTAGTACTAGAACTATAACCTTCTTCATCTTTTATTCAGAGATGATCAAGTGATTAGTATTGCACGTCATAAAACACTCTCGCATTCACTTATTTATAGCCGCTGCAAGTGGGAAAGGTCATTAAATCATGTTTTTTTGTAACACGTCTCTTGATTTTTAACATGACTTCATGTTATTTATTAAGAATGTATCAGAGAGGACTATACGACAAATTTAAAAAGGTTGATAACGATTGGTGCTTGCGATGGAAGGCCCAAATTTTTAAACAAATAGACAAAGACTTGTCAAACGGACAATATGTACATTTCGAAAGAATTATCATTTTTATGTTAAAATAGTCGATGATTTTCTTTTGAAAATTTCTCTTTGAACACTTCTATTTCATGTTAAATCTACAATAACACATTCTAGACATCTCTCTTTTTTTTTTTTATCTCGTCAACTTAATATATGCCAATATATATTTAATGTATATCTTAACGTTAGTTACTTTCTCTTGTTATTTTATGTTAATTACACATTTCAAGTATGTTATATGTGTATCATGAACACGTACGTCAGCTAAGTAAAGATATAACTCCGTGCATGGAAAGAAAACCTCCTTATCATCATTGCAAATGGAATAAATTATGAACCTTGGCGAATTCTTTCCACTTTTCGCGTTAACAAAACAAAATCTCAATAGTTATCCAAGTTATACACCTGAAAAACAGAGGGTACGTATGAAAAAACCAAAAGATCATGAAAAATATCTGTTAATTGACCTCGTGTATAAGCCACCTTTATTTTTTTGTTGATATATTTAGACTAACATGTGTAGAAGATATGTAAAACGGTAATCGCCTGCATAATATATCAAGCAAAACATGCATTAATTTACAGATAATTAACAGTACTTGCTAGCGCTTTGCAACTATATAAATTGTATATTATACATCATACATTGCACTAACCATTTTTTTTTTTTTTGGGCTGAGATTTTGTGGATATTTAGGGGTCGTTTGGTTCTGGTTCTCCAGACCAAAAGTTTTTGCTTTTTTTCAAAATTTTATCACTTTTTACTATTTACATCTTCAAAACGTTGCATACACTCAAAACTTTAAAAGTCCATAACTTTGTGTATATAATACCAAATGAGATGAATTTTGTTTTAAATTACATAGAATTTCGAGTGGAACAAAACAAGCTCTATATTGATTTTTTTTTTAATTTTTAAAATTTTTTATTTTTTCACCCCAAACAGTTTTTCCTCCAAACACATTCTTCAAAACTAATTTTTTTCTAAACTCTAAAACTACATCTCCAAAACTTTCCCAAACTCCCCTTTATTTTATTAATTTGCGAGGAAAAAAAAAAAAAGGCTGCTTACGTTTGAAACTTAGAGATCTAAGAGTGCTCCGAATTGATCTTCCCTTCTGCCGCTGAAATAGCCCAACTGGGTTGAAAATTAAAAGCTCACTTACAAGAATAAAAATAAAAGAAAAGAGATCTGAATTTAAAGGAAGAAAATGCCAAAAATTAATTAATTTGCTCTCGATGAGAGAAATTACACACTAACTTGAAGATAAATTGATGACCACTCAACTAGTCTGCCGCCCCTATCCGCCTATTTATTGCTCATTAAAGCCTGTGTCGCATATGCCTCTTTCTTTTCTTCTTCCTTTTTTGTTTTTTTGTTTTTTTCCTCCCTTCACCTCCACAGTGAAGGACAGAGACCGTATAATTTTAAAGTGATGAGATATAAAGAAAAAGAAAGAACCTTTGATTATTTGATCTTCATTATAATTGTGGGGGCCCGCATGTCGTAAGGAGAAAAAGAAAAGTTTGATAATTCTAACCAATTTTTGAGGATTTTTTTTTCATCCTATTAATATTTTTAAAATACAGGCACGAAGACCTCTTGCTTTCAATTAAACGTCTAGTCCACCCTGTCCCTTCAACCTAGGGACACTATGTAGCATTGCTTTCAAAGTGATCAGTAGGAGTGAAAAGAGTGATTGCAAGTCCAACTAGTCCCGTAATATTCCACGTAAATTGTACCCATATCAATTAAGTTGATGACGTAAGGATTGTTATTACTTGCCAAGCAAGCATATGATATTTTGATTGGCAGGTGTCAACTAGGTTGGATGTGTTAGTATTCTCGTTAGTTCTTCCGGTTGATCACCATTTATATCCAAAAAAAAAAAAAAAAAAAAACTCTGTTTTAGTTTATATATATAGTGGCAAGAAAAAAGAAACTTTGTTTAGGTTTATCCCCAAAAAAAAAAAAAAAAAACTCTGCCCCTGTTGAAAACCGGTCATGATCGATTTTACCTCCGCTATCTCATTTGTAGACGAATCCCACCCAGGAACGTGATATTTCATAGCTATGGTATAATTTTACATTCGGTGTAGCGTTAATTTCTTTTTTTGGTACCATTTAATTTAAGGATTTCAAATAAATTGGTTGTAAATTCTCTTTTTAGCCCCTTCAGGTTGTGGTGCGAAGAATACATAGCAATCACTAGTATTTTTGTTTCAGATTCGTTGTTCATGTTAATTAAAGAGTGACATTAATTCCTTATATTACTCACCTATACAAATTGTTGATATGACACGTAAAATTCTTAAAATATGCCAAAAGAGTATGTAGTTACATAAAAGTCTTTGTTGAGACCTGGAAATATTACAGGCTGCTAAAATCGAATTTTGGAGCTATACTAAAAGTTAGTTAGCATCTCAGATCTTGCTAGTTAATCCATGTCTAACTAATCCATCCATGCACATGTCCCGAAACCTAGGTGAAAAGTTTAAATTTGACCTCGAAATATGAATATGCACATATAAATCAGCTCCTTCAGTTGAAGAGAATAATATCAAAATATACAGGAAGGATGCGCCTTTTACAGAGTATATTATTGCAACACATGTGCACTGCCAAAAAGCCATCACCAAAGATGGAAACAGGCTTTGTCCCCCCGTTATTTTTCATGAGCAATACTAGGGATATATATATACATATTTATATATTTGGTGTCCAGATCGCACACACGAATATAAAACGTGGGTCCTACCATTTTTTTTTGGGGGCTGAGATTTTATGGGTATTCATTTTATTAATTTGAGAGGGAGAAAAAAAAAAAGGCTACTTACGTTTGAAACCTAAAGGTCTAATAGTATTCCGAATTGATCCTCCTTTCTACCGCGGAAATAGCTCAACTGGGTTGAAAATTAAAAGCTAACTTAAAAAATAAAAATAAAAGAAAAGAGATCTGAAATTAAAGGAGGAAAATGCCAAAAATTAATTAATTTGCTCTCGATGAGAGAAATTACACACTAAATGTGTCGGCCAAAAATGGATGCCAAAAATTAATTAATTTTGCTCTCGATGCCAAAAATGGATTTTCATTAATTTGCCAAAAATTAATTAACTTGAAAATAAATTGATGACCACTCAATTATTCTGCCGGCCCTATCCTCCTATTTATTGCTCATTAAAGCATGTGTCGCGTCTGTCTCTTTCTTTTCTTCTTCCCCCATTTTTTTTTTTTTCCCTTCACCTCCACAGTGAAGGACAGAGACTTGAAATGGGTGAAGGCTGCTTTGCCAATCGATGAGAGAAAGCGACGTGGCATATCCAAAAGTCCTAAGAAATTGATTTTTATTAACAACAAATAGATCTACGCCAGATAGATTCAAACAAATGGACGAAGATGTTAAACTAAACTGGATCAATGAAACGCCGGCAAATTAAGACACAATATTTTTTATTTATATCTAATTTTTATTTATGTCAAATTAAGGCACAATATTTTTCAAAGTGATCAGTAGAAGTAAAAAGAAAAATTGCAAGTCTAACTAGTCCAGTAATATTCCACGTAAATTGTACGTAAGGATCCGTTATTACTTGCCAAGCAAGCATGATATATTGACTACCAGGTGTCAACTAGATGGAATGTGTTAGTATTCTCTAACGTTAGTTGTTCCTGTTGAAAACCAATCATGATCAATTTTATCTCCACTAGATCAATTGTAGACAAATCCCACCCAAGAGCGTGATATTTCACAGCTAGACCATAATTTTACCTTCGGTGTTAGCTTTAGATTTTTTTTTTTTTGGTACCATTTAATTTAAGAATTTCAAATAAATTGGTTGTTAATTCTCTTTTTAGCCCCTTCAGGTTGTGGTGTGACGAATACACAGCAATTACTAGTACTTTTTGTTTCACATTAGTTATTTGCTTTAATCAAACAGTGAAATTAATTTCTTATATTCCTCACCTATATAAATTATTGATATGAGACATAAAATTCTTAAAATATGTCAAAAGAATCTGTAGTTACGTAAAAGTCTTTGTTAAGACTTGGAAATGTTACAGGCTGCTAAAATCGAATTTTGGAGCTACACTCAAAATTAGTTAGCATCTCATATCATGCTAATTAATCCATGTCTAATTAATCCATCCATGCACAATGTCCCGGAATCGCCAATTATTTTCTACCCCCACCCAATATGTACAATACATTCATTAATTATGAGACAAAAATGCTAATTTAAAAATAAATAAATAACTAAATGAATGTAGAGGAGAGCTATTTCACCTCACTCACTTTTATTAAAGTGATAAAAAAAATAAAAGAATAATTAAAAAAAAAAGAAGTCCAGAATCTAGATAAACCGAACAAAAAGTAAACACAATAATTAAAAAAACATCACCTTAGGCAAATGAACCCTATCAAAAAGCATTTTATCCGTCTATCCTCGCACCTTTTCTCTTTTGAGTATGAATTATTAAGCAGTTTTCATTTTAAAATCAACAACATTATCTTTTTTTACAAATTATTGAGTTTCATCGATTTATTTCAAGACCCTTTAATCACAATTTTCTTTTCTTTTTTTTTTTTTTTGCATATTTTAATAAACATGCTATATATATTATAAACTTACCATATAAGCTATATTTGGCACAGTTCAAACTCATCTAAATCAATTCAAATAATTTTTTTTTCAAAAGTTGAATCATATTCATTTTTTTTCTAAACTTGTTCAAATTTAAATTCAAGCTAAATTACAATCGTTTGAACCCACAGTTTTCACACTAGATTTGATCTCAATCATAGCTGTCATTTAGTCCTGCCATTTTCTATTTTCTCTATGTATAATCAAATTTATTTTAGCTTCGTTGTTTGGGAGGTTCACTTTTAGATTTTTTTTCATTTTGGATCAAAATGTTTTTTTTTTTTTTAAAAAAGGAGCCTTCTAATTCTTTTTGTGCATGAGCATAAAAAAAGTTTCACTTTTAACTATTAAAAAAGACTTTTCTTTAAAAAAAAAAACTTTTTTTATCCATCTAAACAACTTGTTACTTTTAGATAAAAAATTTTTCTATTCTAAAACGAGGCATCCCATCCAAACGGATGGGTAATGTCCACCATCCCCATGTATAGTGGCTTTTAAATAGTAAGAGCTTTTTGATCAAGAAAAATGGCACGGTTTTTCGTTAAAAGATAATTATTCTACGGCCTTTTCTTTTCTTCTTTTTATTATTATTATTTTTTTTTTCAAGTCTTCATGCTTCATAGACTTATATGTACAAATACCCTCTAACTTTTTAAATTTGATAATTTAGTTCTTAAAATTTTTTTCTTTGACAATTAATCTCTTACACTTGTTATAGTCTAAGGGAAACATTGTTGATCATTTTTGTTTAATTTGAATAAAAATTTCTTTTAAAGTTTAGGTTTAAATTTGAGTATAATTTAATTAAGTTAAAGATTTCAAAAGAAATTGTATTGAAAATAAGTAAAAACGATCAACAATGCTCTACTTGGACTATGATGTGTAAACTACGTGTAAAAAGTCATCTAAATTTTAACAGATTTAAGTAGACAAGACTGAATTGTTAAAAGTTATAAGTTCAGGGATTGATTACCAAAAAAAATCTTTTAGGAATTAAATTGTCAAATTTAAAAAGTTTAGAAAACTTGTGTTCAAAAAACTTTGATTCATATACCTCCTTCAACCAAAAAAAAAAAAAAAACTAATACAATTTTAAGGCCACGTAAATCAAAACCAAACTATTTTGTTGACAAGATGACATCAAATATAATCCTTTCACTTAATCAAAATAAAAAGGTTCTTGCCAAGCTTGTCATTGATTTACTCTGACTTGTTAATGAAAACGGCTAAAATCTTTTCAAAGAAGAATGCATTTTCAAATGCATATTGTATTCTTTAACCACGTAATAAAATTGAATATAATATACATACATATATATATATATATATGCATATATGCACCTATTCCATCAAAAAGCTTTATTGTTTCGCTGTTTTTTTCACTTAACTACTCTAAAATAGAATGACAATCAAATTCTTATTGCCACATCGTCACATATTTCTTGAATATTTTAAGACAAGTCTTTACTCAATTCATCAAAATACTCCTTCTAAACAAATGTATATTAATTTATCCGATGATGTCTCTATTAAGCCATACCTTTTGTATTACGAAATAAATTTAACTAATAAATTCACTTCTTCTCAAGTTAGAAAATAAAAATAAAAAAAAATCTCCTCAAAATATGATTTTTTGTTTTTCATAATTTTAAGCCTTTTCATAACAATAATACTATCTCTTTTTTTTTTTGATCTTAGAGTGAGAAATCCAAACTTTACATTTTATAATAAAGTCATGTGTGAAAATATTATTGAATTATGCCTGCAATCAAATAATATTACCGAATTCTAATTATAATTATGTCATAAAAATAAAATTACGAAGACATAAGAAAGAAAATGATAATTCATTAGCTATAGTGCTCTCGCTTGAAGACAATTCTTGACATTTGGCTTAAAGGGGGAAAGAAAATAACTGTAGCAAGAAGAATGCTTCCCTATTGGTATAAGAAAAGCCTTGACCTTAATTTCCTTAGTGAAGTGTCGTTTTCTGATTATAAAATTTCAACAACAATACCAAACCACATAGACTGAAAACCTAGAAGAATAGTTATTGCTTTGCTAGAAGGCTTGCTGATTACTAGAGAAAAACAAACACATTGACGATGACTTGGACTTGGTCAATAAAATGATATAAAGATCTAATTTCCAATTGTTCTATATTCTAAACTAAATCAAGAAATATATAAATTTTATACTGCTCAAGTAGGGGAAAACGAAAGTTTGATAATTCTAACCAAATTCATCAAGATTTTTCTCCCTACAATGACGCAACCAAGGGCTCTCGTTTCCCATCTCGTCAATTTAATGTATGAATGATATATATATATAAAACGCAGTGATTGTTTGTATGTTTAGATATATATATATATAGAAAACGCAGTGATTGTTTGTATGTGTAGATATATATCTCCTATTTAGTTATTACTTGGGCTTTTCACTGTTTTTCCAACTGGTCCATTTTTTATATCCACCTAAAAGTCGATAACATACTGGAGTGTTCTTGCTAAGTATGATATTAACTAGTCCGAAGTCTCTTCTAATATAATATAGGGGTCACCATCAACAAAAAAAAAAGACCAATTTAAATATTATATGCTGCTGCTATTAATAAAAATAAATTACGCAAGAGTTAATTATTATTTTTTAGTTTCAACTATTTATAACTTACTATTATAAATTTGTAACTCAAATTTTAAAAATTTATAATTTTACATATATTAATTCAAATAAGATGATTTTTTTAAAATTATATATAATTTTGAGATAAACAAAACAAACTCCATATATATATATATATATATTTTTTTTTCCTAACACATTTGAAGTTTTTACATATTTTATCTTTAGGCATTTAATCCCGTGTACCAAACGTATAATAATTCAACTCAAATTCAATAAAAAAAAAAAAACTCAATTCAAACCTATACAAATGCATGCTAAATTTATTTTATCAATCCCATTTCCGTCAAAGACAAAGCTAAAAAAATTTGTTTGGAGTGCTTGAGTTAATATTGAAGGTAAAAAAACTAAAAGTGTAAATGGAAACTTTTAATACATTTTGAATAAAATTTTGAAGAACAAAAATTAAGGGATGAATAAAAAATTAGTTTCGTCCTTGATCTCCGCTCCTATTTCATATATAGAACTTGACGAGAAATTTCTCGTCAAGGGTAATCTTTGTACTAGATGGTCCTTATTTTACAAGATTTTTTTACATGAAAACGCCACATATAATTTTAAAGTTATGAGATATAAAGAAAAAGGATGAACCTTTGATATTTGATCTTCATTATAATCGTGGGGGCCCGCATGTCGTCAGGAGAAAAGAAAAGTTCGATAATTCTAACCAATTTTTCAGGATTTTTTCTCTCTATTAATATTTTTAAAATGCAAGCGCAAAGACCTCTTGCTTTCAAGTATGTCTTACTTGAATTTGAATTTAGGGTTTGAGCCAAAAAAAAATAATAAATCAGATATTTATTAAACATATTATGTTTGAATATAATATATTAAATATATTTTATATTTAGATAAAAATATTTATTTCGTATTTGAATATAATATGTGTTTGGATGAAAATTATTTAAATTAATGAAAAATATTTAAATTGTATTTTAGAGTTAAAAAGTTGATGTGATTAGTGAAAATAGATAAAAAAAAGTAAGATAGAGAGAGAATATAATGTAAATGAAAAAAAATTATTTTTTAGATACTTTGGAATAATAAATATATTTGAAATCCTATAGAAAAGCATTGTATTTGAACGCAAAACTTTTATATTTGGATGAAAATTGTTTTACGTTTAAACGCAATACAAACACAATACTGAAACAAACACCCTATAAGTTTGAATTTAATCCATCAAGCTTTTTAGTTTATAATTTACATAGTATTTTAGGCTCAAAAACAATATTCAAAAATCTTTTTTTTAGTTAACTTTTATTATCTTAGTATTTTTAATTCAAGAAAAAATTCTCTAACTCAAATTTAACCATCAAACATAAAATTTATTTCATAATTTAATTTATTCTAAATTTAATCTAAATTTTTAGATTCAAAATCTTGTAACAACAAACACGTTGACGAAGACTTGGACTTGGTCAATAAAATGATATAAACTGTTAGGTTTTTTAGTATTGGTATTTATGACAATATAGGTAAAACCAGAAATATTAGAAGTATATGCAGGTTTTGTAGGTGTTTATGCAAGTTTTACAAGATGTACTACATGATGTGCTACAGGATGTTACAACATCTGTGCAGATTCAGTGAAGTACCAGATGTGCTACGAGATGTTACAATATGTGGTTTAACATCGAGTTTTGCTGTAGATTTATGAAATTCGATTGGGATTGAGAGAATCATGACAAATCTAGATTTGGGGAATTAGTTAAGATATAGATAAAGCTTGAAAAAGGATACACTAATTTAAATTGGATTTTCTAATCCTATTTAAATTAGAATTTCAAAAATCTCAGGATTTACTGTATATATTGCGATTTTTATTTGGGAAAACGTGCAGATATATTGTGGATAGTATTTGAAGAATATCTGGGATTTAAAATTCGGAATATTTGAAAATTTGAATTTTTGAGATGTTACAACAGATGTTGTAACATTATCTGTAACATCTTCAAAATTCAAAATAAATCTGAGATTTTGAAGGAGATCTTTAAAGTTCTATGTAAAGACTCACAATACTCGTCCTTGATACAGTGAGCAAGAGTTTAGATCATGTGAATTTGAGTCCTTGGTGATTTAGAAGTTTTCTACATTATTTGTGTCTTTCAGGAGAGATATTTGAAGTCTTCGGGAGGAGACAACAGCAGTTGAAGAGATTTCAACATATGCTTGCAAGGGGATCTTGCTGAACGAATTCATTAACTGGATTCAAGACGACTGACGGCAACAACGAAGAGGGAGTCTTTAGATTGTATAAGTCCATTAATGCTTGTAATCTTTTGAGTATTAGTGAAGAGTTCAATGTCTGGGCGTGGCCTCGAGGAGTAGGGAAATCGAACCTCGTTAAAATTGCCTATGTTATTTATTTACTTGCTTTTGGTAATTAATTAATTGGATTAATTAATCTAATCTGGTAAATAATATAAAAACAGATCTTACAATTGGTAACAGAGTGGGTAACTAATATCTTTTTGGTTAGATTTTGGGATTTGATCTGTTTTGCAAGCATGGATTTTCTGCGTGAAGAAGGATCGGTTTCACATCCCCCACTACTTGATATGACTAATTACCCTTATTGGAAGGCACGTATGAAGGCTTTTATTAAGGCACTTGATGAAAGAGCATGACGAGCTGTTTTAACCGGTTGGACACACCCCACTACCAAAGATGATGAGGGTAAGACTATTCTGAAACCCGAAGTAACATGGTCTAGTGATGAAGATAGATTGGCAAACAATAATTCAAAGGCTTTGAATGCAATCTTTAATGCTATGGACGCCAATCAATTCAAGCTTATTTCCATTTGTGAGACGGCCAAGGAAGCATGGACTATTTTAGAAACCGCTTATGAAGGGACTACTGCAGTGAAGATGTCAAAGCATCAAATTTTGGCTACTCGGTTTGAAAATCTCAGGATGCTTGAAAGTGAGACTATTGCCGATTTCAATGCCAAATTGTGTGATATAACTAATGAAGCCTTTGCTCTAAGTGAAAAATATTCTGAGACAAAATTGATGAGAAAGATGTTGAGATCTTTATCGGAGAGATTTGCCTATAAGGTCACAGCCATTGAGGAAGCCTGAGATGTGAGCACCATGCGATTAGATGATGGGCTCTTTATAGACCTTTGAGAGGAATTCAAAGCAAAACAAGAAGCCAAAAAGCATCGCCCTATAAGCGGAGACTCAAAATTCTATTGATGAAGAAGAAGTTGATGACAAGGTAGACTTAACTGAATCTCTTACCTTGATTTTAAGTGAAATTTTGAAAAAGATGAATGAAAAGAATAAGGCTTCAAATGCTAGAAAATCTAATAATTTTCAAAAGGAAAAAGCAACTCCAAATACTCTTGATTTCAAGAAAAAGGGTAAAGGAATCAAGTGTCGGGAATGTGAAGGCTTTGGTCATATTCAAGCGGAGTGTGCTAACACGCTTAAGAAAAAGGGCAAGTCATTAAAAACAACCTGGAGTGATGAAGAGTTTGAAGGTAGTCGGGAGGAGGATGAAGATAATACAATTAATCACGTAGCCCTTACTGATTGCACAGAAACAAGACTGACAGACTACTTGACTGCTTTGTCGACACATGTTGTAACATCTGGTGGCACATCAAGCAGTGTGCCAACATCTCCTAGCACACTGAATGAAAAATCTGCTAAAGTCGATGGTTTTTACTATTCTGACTCTGAATGTTGCAGTGATGATGAAGAACTTAGTAATAATGAAATTGAGAATGCATATGAGAAGATGTACTTCAATTGGATTAAGTTGTACAAATTGAATAAGAAATTGGAAGATCATGTGACTGAGTTAGTAAATGAAAGAGATTCTCTAAAGAAGGTAGTGGCTAACTATGAAGTTCAGGTTACTGAGAAGGATAAGAAGCTTCAAGACACCCGAATCAAATTGGAGACAACTCAGAAGTCCTTAAAAATGCTCAATTCGAGAACGGGTAAACTTGATCACATCTTGTCAATTGGTAAATCTTGTAGAGATCTTCATGGCCTGGGCTATACAGGTGAAGCCTCTTCATCCAAAACTGTGTTTGTGAAAGAAACTACACCTTCGGTTCCAGAATCTAAACCAGGTAAGAAATCTAAACTTGTGCGTCCAAGGCCTAAGCCTAAGAGATTTGTTCCTATTTATCATTATTGCCGTATACCAGGACATATTAGGCCTAGATGTTTTAAGTATTTAAATGCCTTAAAAAGAGGAATGATTGTTAATCAACCATATTTTGTCAAGTCAAGATCTGTACCTAAGTCTAAAACTGATTTGAAAAATAATTTTTCACGAAAAATTTAGATAAGAAAGTCTGATCTTAAGTATTGTGTTGATCATAACTCTTTATGTGATAACCGAGAAATTTATTGCTCTCGAAAAATTTTATACAAGATATGTAAATAAATGTATCTTTATGATGAGACATGTTACAGAATATAGAATAAATGAAAATTTTGACTAACTAAATTTTAGTCAAAATTTGATAATGAATTAATGAATATAGTGTAAAAGCTACACATTAATTCAAATTATGATGTTTCAAAATTATTAGAAAAGTATGTGGAAAATACTTGTTAAGAGATCAATGGTTCACAAGTAAGCCACATTGATCAATGGCCAAGATTAGCTAAGAAATAGCCAATTCTTTTAAAGAAATTAAAGAAAATGAGTGAAATGAGAGGGAGGTCACGTGAGGGGCCTCAAACTCAAGCAGTAAAGTGAATTAATTCACTTGTTTTGGCTGCAAATAAGCGGCCGAGAGAGAGAAAGAAAGAAAGAGAAAGAAAGAGAGAGAAAGAGCAGAAGAGGAAACCAAAAATCATCCTTTGTGTTTTCTAAGTACAGTTTCGGATTTCTCTCTTCAAGCAAGGAAATCGTTCAAGTTTTCAGTCAAGATTCCATAGCAAGACTTCCTCAAGTTTCAAGCAAGGTAAACCCTTTTCTCTCACATTTTTGGGTGAAAATCTGGGTTATTTGAGGAAGAAAAAGAGAATGTGAGTTGCATATTGAGATTTTGGTTAAATCAAAATATAGTTCAAGTCTAGTTGTTTTTAAACAGGAATTCGTGAGTTGATGGTTTAGAAAACCAACTTTCAATTGAGTTTTTTTAAGAAAGTTTTGATTTTCAAGTTTTGAGTCAAGAGATATGGTGGAAGCAAAATATGAAATTTTGCTTATGAAACCATGGATTTATGATAGTAGAAATGCAGTTTATACCTTGAAACGATCTTATAGAGATCGATTTTGAGTGCAAGAAGTAGAACAAAGGTCATGAAAGCCTTAGAAAAATAGAAGACAGGATTTTAAACTCAGAATCAGGTTTCTGGGATGAAGACGGGTGTGTACACGGCATGTATAAGGGCATGTTCAGAACACGGCCCCAAACATACCCACATGCACGACTGTGTTTCGAGAGAGTTTGAGAGCCGAGAGGTACACGGTCAAGAATACGATCGTGTATCGAGCCGTGTAGAATGGCACATGGCCATGGGAAAGGCGTGTAACAGACCATGTTAGATAGCAGGAAAACACGATCAGATACACGGTCGTGTAGCCACCTGTGTAAGCATGCATGAGTTACACGACCATGTTACATGAATTACACAGCCATGCACGTAAGTCCAGAGGAGTACACGGCCACGAACACGCCCGTGTAGGAGGACGTGTTCGAAGCTAAAAAAAAAAGAGTTTGGAAATATGAAATTTCATGTTTTGTCATGTTTCAAGTATAAGATAAGTGTTGGAAATAATCAACGATTACTTCTTTTATAGGAGTTCAAACCAGACATCCCGAGACAGCAGTCCCAGATCAGCAAAGGCTCAGATTAGCAGATTTTCTGTAAGTTCAAGTATTGTCCTGACTGCAATGTGGACAATCATGTTATGTTTTACGATGTTATGTATGTTATATGACGTGTATGTTAGACATTGATTGTCTGTATCATGATACTCAGGTCAAGTTCATGTCATGTATGTAGAAATTCATGTTTCAGCAAATATTTCAGATACACATGATAGACAATTATCAAGTACATGAAAACATGTAAGTGCACAAGGCACTTTAGTGAGATTAATAAAACTCACACCCCAAGTAAAACATGTAATAAGTTCCTACTGTGGGGCCACCAGTGTGTTACCCAGTTGGAACTTCAGAATAGACGGTAATTAAACCATTTATTAGCGTACCGGCCTCTCGACCCACGGAGGGGTTTTCATGTTCAGTTTCAGTTCAGGCTGTGGAGGTCAGCACTAAAGTACCGCTCCCAGTCATGCACGCCTTACTGTACGACCAATCAGGGGTTCAAAACTAGAACCTAATATCAGATAATGTCATAAGACTTAACGAGCAGTCATGAACATGTTTTTCAGAGTCAAGTTTCATACATGAGCACAGCATTACATGTTATGATTTCATGTTTTTATGTTTGACCTTATTAAGCCCATAGCTCACTAGTTTGTTCACATGTTGCAGGTAAGAGACTTGTTCACCAATAGTACATGATGGACGACGGGCAGGGTATGTACATGCCAGGGGGAACTGGGCGAGGAATTGTGGTCCTACCATGAGTTTTCCGCTGTACAGTTTTGAAAAATGAAAAATGTAATTTCAAGAACATGATTTTAACCCAAGATTATGTGATAGGGGAATCATGATTCATGTATATGTTATTTTGTTAACATGATTTCCTTATCACATTCTCGAACAAGTTCTTATATTAAGAAAAAAAAATTTATTCCGCAAAATTTAACAAGCAGTTTTCAAATTAAGCATGATGCCGGTGACCCTAGAGGCCTACACACTATTGTGGTTAACTACATAATTGACTGTAATAGTACTGTAGAACCTCTATAGCAAGGGCGGATCGCCACAGTTGGTATCAGAGCAGTTTTACGATGAGTCTAGTTTAGAATACCAACCATTGTCACAGTTGGTATCAGAGCCCATGTTTAAAATGGATCTAGTTTAGAGTACCAACTGTTGCCACAGTTGGTATCAAAGCATTTAGTAGACTATATCCCGCCTGACTCCGTGCATGTCCTGTTCGCCGATCCAAGTAAGTTAAGTTTATGTTAAGATCAGTAGCTAGTTATGCATAAAAGTAAAGGTCTGTAGAGTTTATAATGTTATATTTATTTAATTATTATTTATTAGAAAAATAGAGTTTGATTCTTTATTATTCATTATTAGGATTGAGTATTCTATTTGAATTAGGATTCCTAATAAGGTTAGGTTTTATTAGTCTATATATAAGGTTCTATTTTATAAATTAAGGGAAGTCTTCAAGTTTTAGTATTCAATTTAACTAAAAAAAATTTTAATTAGAGTTTTTTTCCTAAATTCTTAAGCATAATTCTCCATTGCAAAAAGTTGAATTCTTACGGTCCTAAATCCAAGTAAGTATAATTTGAAACCGCTGTTTTTGTCAATATGTTATTTCTTATTAAACCTTTGGTCAACCTTTTTTCAAATTTTTCTTTTTTTTTTAGTAGCACATTTTATTTGTCATCAAATATTGATCTTCTAATAACACCAAATTCCTTATATTTATAATCGTGTTTATGCAAGTAAAGGAATTCCATATATATATATGTATATTCATTAATAAATAACTTATTTTTAGTACTTGATCTATTTGTATTTACAATAAAGGCATTCTTGATTTTTGAGAAATTTGAGTTTTTTGTACTTGCATTATATCAACGAATTAACTAAAATTTTAATGCTTATAAATTTTAATATATTTGAGTCGTTAAATGCCCGATCATGGACAAGAGTTAAATATAGAACAATGACAAGTTATCTCAAGAATACACTAATGGGGTCGAGAACTTCATTAAAATTGCTCGTAATCACCTCGACAATAACAACAAGACTCATTGCCCTTGCATTGAATGTGTAAATCAGTACTTTCAAGATCTTGAAACAGTTCAACAACATTTATGGTTTAAGGGTTTCTCTAGATATTATATGAATTAGACGTTTCATGGAGAGGATGATGAGAATTTAAACGTTAATAATCTACAAGAGATTATTTCAGACGCAGAAAAGGATGACGAAGGTCTAGAGGACAATGGTGATATGATGCCTGCACTTGAAGATACAGTGGGAGGATCCCTTGAGAGTAATCAAGACGAGACCACTGTAGAGGAAGAATGCCATATTGGAGTCAATAAATTGAAAGAGTTGTTTAAAGAAGCAAGGAAAGAGATCTTTCTTGGTTGTCCTAAGTTTTCTTCTCTTAATATCACTGTTAAGCTTATGCATTTGAAGATGTTGAACAATTGGAGTAATAAGTCGTTTGATATGCTACTTGGAGTACTTTGCGAATTACTTCCTACTGGTCATAACCTCCCAAGTTCCTACCATAAAACTAAGCGAATGTTGTGTGGCCTTGGTTTGGGGTATGAAAAAATTTATGTGTGTATTAATGATTGTGTACTATTTTGGAAAGAAAACAAGGATGCTACACACTATCCCACTTTTGAGGCACCAAGATACAAAATGGTTGGTACTAAAATGGCAAAGATACCACAAAAAAAGATGTATTATTTCCCAATTACTCCACGTCTACAGATGCTATTAATGTCACAACACACATGTGATGACATGAGGTGGCACAAAGAAAAATGTGTCGATATTGATGGTGTGCTTAAACATCCTGCAGATGCTGAAGCTTGGAAAGAGTTTGACAAAGAATATCCTTGGTTTGCACAGGACTCGAGAAATGTTAGATTAGGGCTTACAACTGATGGTTTTAACCCATTTGGTGATCGTAGTACCAAATATAGTGTGTGGCCTTTTTTGCTAGTACCATACACTATGTCATCTTGGAGATGCATGAAAGAAATGTTTTTTATCATGGCAATATTAATTCCTGGTAATAAATCTCTAGGTAATGATATTAATGTTTATTTGCAACCTTTAATTGAAGAGTTGAGAGAATTATGTAAAAGTGGGGTGAGAACTTATGATGTATCTAAAGATGAATATTTTACAATGCATGCAACAGTGTTATGGACAATTAATGACTTTCCAGCTTATGGTACACTCTCTGGGTGGAGCATAAAAGGTTACTATGCTTGTCCTGTTTGTAACAAGGACAAATCTTCTACTGGCATCAGTAGCATGTAATGTTCGTCTAATTTGAGTTTCTATATTTTGCAGGAAAAGGGTCATCAGGAGGAACACCCAATAAGCCAGCAAAGCCATGCGATCACATAGACCTCCGTTATCCATATTACAAAGGAAATCCAAAGCCTCCATGTAACAAGTACAAGCGTAATTGGCCACCTAATTCAGGCCCTTAATGCTAAACCAATAACGTGCTATGACATCAAGTCATGACTATATGACTACTGTCGACTACTATTAAAACTATGTCTTTGCTTAATTAATTAGTATTATCATCGTGTAAACCGGTACTTTTTTAAGAATAAGAATAAAATATGTTGTACGATTATGGGTTAAGGTTTGATCCCAAGGCTTCACAGTATGTTGTAATCTATATTTTGTAGTAGAAGCTGTCTACATAGCAAATGAATAAATTCTTAGGTATAAATATCGGTTGGCTTGTACATCTTTTGACAGAGACTACATCTCTATTTTTACTTAGAAATCAGTTTTAGACAGTTGATACTCATGTTGTAACAATCCAAGCCCTATAAATGCCTTAATTAAGCACATTATAAGTATGAATATAATGAGAATCTACAAATTAAATAATAAAAAAAAACTTCCCAAGTCAAAATAATAGAATTAGAAGCTTTCTATGAGTTTTGTTCCCCTATTTTTGGGTTTATCTTTTGATCTAAATGATCCAATTTATTTTATTTTTCAAGATCAAGAAAGTAATTAGAAGAAACACATGACAGAAATGAAAACAGAACCTATGGTTGGAAAAGAACTTAACAAAAACAAAAACCAAAAACAAAATTTTGTAATAAAAAAGGCTAGACCAAGCTTAAGAATTTCTAGACTTAAACTAGAAGATTTATGTCTGTAACTATTGCTAATTCGATGTCAAACCATGCCAGTCTTATTTTTTTTAGATTGAATTGCTGGCGTATCTAGTAACAAAACTTGGTTTTTAAGCGTGTGGTGCTTACTTATTCTCCTCACATTAAGACATCATATGGATAGACCATGTAATTAAGCTTCCTCTTCATCACGATAAAGAATTGTTATATTGACCGATAGCACTTACATTAATAGTGAATTACTGTGAATCTAATGTGCTCTTGCTTTAATAAATACTATATAGGAAAAGACAGATTAAAAAGTGAAGGTTGCTGCTATAATACAAAAGACCTACAATTAATTGACTTGTGGTTCATCCCAACAAATGGACAACGACTTGATCAATTAATGCATGGAGACTGAAGAGCCCTCATCCTTCATTGCAATCCACACAAGTTCAAATTTATTTATGACTTATCCTTTTTTTTTTTTTTTGGCTAAAGAATTTATGACTTATCCTTGCTATGTCAAATTATTTAATTTAGTGAACACCACAAGGGATATTTGAATAATTCTCTTAAGCTAAAATGCCAAGTAAAATTCAAAAATTTGAACTTTATATCTTATAGTGAAGTTATATATGAAATTATTATTATGTCATGTCCATAATCACATACCTTGGCAATGGGAGGTAGGGGTGAACATTGGGTAGGTTGGGTGGGTTTTTGTGAATTTTCAACCTACCCAATGAAATATTGGGTGGGTTGACAATTTTTTTTTACCCACCTAATCAACCTAATGTAAAAAATCAACAACACATCAAATTAATATTGAATTGGGTTGGGTGGGTTGGGTGGGTTATGTATTTTATTAATAAAAATAATAAATGATACTAAACATCCAACAACAAATAAAAAATTTAATGGGAAAAAAAGAAATTAAACTCATGATATAATTTTTAAAATAAATTCTATCATAGACTTTGCACAAATAAAAAAAATTTCTAATATAATCTCATTAATAGTCAAATATAAAATAAATATAAATTATAAGAATTACCAAAAGATACAAGAATACTAAAGTAATTAGTGATATTTTTAACAAAATTACCAAAAATTACATCCATATTGAATATCAAGTAATACATTTTATATATTTAAATAATTTAAACAACACTTAGGGGTGAACATCATTTAGTAAAAAAGAAAAAATAGTAAGTGAGTGAATATTTGATGGGTTTTTAAAAACATAATGATGGGATGAACTAGAGAACTAAAATAAGACTCAGTTGATTTTTCTTCTTTTTTTTTTTTATATATTTATATTTTATATATTTTTTTCTTTTATTTTCGGAAGTGGTGCAACCTGAAAAATCTCCACAAAGTAAGATAATTTTGCGGAGTAATAGGATGCCTTACTCGTAATTCAAGCTTTTGATTAATGAAATTGATTGTCAAATTATTCTTTCTTTGGTCCCATTACAGTCCCTTAATTGTAGCTTATAATGAGGTTTTTTTAAACCTGCATAATTGAAAAAAATATATATATATCATCATCTATTTTTAAGACGGTTTCTGTGCGTATTATGGCTTCTTTAATTTTGATTTAAATGATTAAAAAATTATTGGTTTGCCAGTGAAATAATCTAGAAAATAAGGGCTGGTTTGGTGGCACAATTCCAAACGTACAACACCGTTTATATTGGAAACGGTTGATTGGCTCTGCGTTTGGGTTTCCGAATGCAAACTTAGAAATGCATCTCTAATTCAAGAAAGTGGTGAATAATATAAGAGTGGAGTTGAAAATAAAATAAAATTTTAATTTTAAATTAATTGATTTAATTATAATTTTTATTAATTTAATAAAAAATAAAATTAAAGTTAAAATTTTAAATTTGTATCTACAAACCATTTACAATCTTAATTTTTGTGTCCCTTTTGCTAGCAGCCCGGGGATTTACGCCACACCCACTCTCTTCCTCTGCTTTTTGATTGTTTTACGGTTTAAGTTTTTTTATATTTTTATTTTATTTATTCCTTCTTACACGATTGCTCTGTCCTCCCTAGATTTTCTTTCTTTTTTTTTTTTTACTTTTTCAATAGTTTTCTTTTGTTTCTTTATTAAATAATAAAAAAAATCCCAAAAACTGTTTTTTCTCTGTATTATTCTTTTCTCACACATAAAACTCAATAAAATACACTATTTTAAAAGTTTACCACAAATTCATATTTTTAAATCTCATCTCATTTTTAAAAATTCCAACAACAAATTACTAACTCCAAAAATCCCGTAAAGGAGCCCTAATTATTTTTAATTAAAGGTGAAGGTAAGTTCAAGGTTAAGAGTTCAATATGAATCTTTGCCATTTTATATTTTGATAATTTTAACAACTCCCTAGGGTGCATTTACCAAACCCTGGAAGAATATAATGAAAAAGGATAAAAAAAGAAAGTAAAATAATATGGATGATCCATGATTCTCTTTTCAATATTTACTCACTTAATAGATGATTTAATGAGAAATATTTCAATTTTCATTTTAGTGTTTCCTAATCATAAAAATGTTAATTACTTAAATACCTTTTTATACAATCAAAGCCATTATGTCTTAAAAAAAGGATCATTACACATAAAAATCTATTAAGAATATATTAAAAAATTTGACATTTATTTCCTTTTCCAAGAATCTAATGCCAAGAGATACAAGAATTGTCAATCCCTTTCCTTATTCCCTATATATCATGTGGGATTCACTAATATTTGGTTGTTCATTTTACAAATAAACACATAATTAAATTAAAATAAAATAATTTTTTCGATCCCTCTCATGCAAACTAAAACATATGTGCCACGAAAGTAAAGAAAATTTGACAGAGGAAAAAAATGATACTTTCCCTATTAAAATTTGGTGAAGGCCTTAATTCTTCATCTTAAGAGTAGCGCAAGGACATAACTTTAATAATAACTTTTTGATATCAATTTATGTAATAATAAATAGCTGTTATTGTTTTTTTAATAGATATAATCTCTTATTATATATTAAAATTAATTAGATTAAAAATAAAGATATAAATTAAAGAATGATAACTCATATTTTATCTAAGTTAAGATTAAAATTGATGTGGTAGTTTTGGGGTCATAAAAAGCTTTGATTTCTCATGATAATTAATTTTCCTGCTATTTCCAATTTATTCAACGATTTCTACCTTTCTATATTACTATGTGATTCTCACATATATTCGTTAGTGAAATTTGTAACCTTCAACAGAAGAATGAGTTCGTTTATTGTAGTGTTACCAACTGCCAAGGCTAATGGAAATGAAAATATGTGGAGTAGAAACTACTACTAAGGATTTGCCAAAACAGGGAAATTCCGAAGGATAATAGCACTTAAATCTATAATTAAGGGTCAAGCCCTTTTTATTGACTTCCAGAGTAATAAAAGTACATGGTAAGCTGGTTTTTCACACACACATACAAGCACGTTATAACACACCGTGAAAGCTGTATAAATATTCAGAGAAATTCCTCCACTTATTCCTTAATTAACTCTTCGTTGACATGATACGTATCACAAAGCAACAAGCATACAACAATATCTAACAATATTATGAAACCGGAGAATTTTATTCATAGTTGATCGATTTACGAATGACCGCAGTTACGGCTATAAGGGTCTTTGCAGTGCTTTGGTCGGTTTGGCAGGCCGGCGCATCTATAGCGACGGCCACATACCGGTTGCGATTTCAGCGTCCGAGGCGTTAGAGAATCTTTACCTCCTGCATGATAATCATCAAATACATGATCCAGTAATCGATTTATCATCGTGAGTCCAAATTAAGCAGACACTAATTGTCAGCTTGGATTTTCATTTTTGAACTGAGAAAAAAAAAAAAGATACATTTAGACGCTACAACCACTGAAGTAATTGGAAATTGGTGGAATTAATCTCTATTTGTCTTGATTAATTTATAGCTTATAGCCCAATGCCATAACAGTGAAAAGACAGCTTACAATCCATTGGTTTCATATGCTTCAACACAATTCTTTTTTTTTTTTTTTTTCTCGGGCTGCGTTTTGGTACGTGGGGTTGGGACTAGGATTAGGGTAAATAATCCTATTCGAATGTTTGGTGAGAGTTTTTGACTGGATAACATATTTGTTGACCTAAAAACAACCCCACAAACATGGGATTATTAATCCTCCTAAAATACATGCGATTTCTGGTCCCTTGAACAGGATTGGAATTAACCTCCGTTTTTGTTTTGGGATTATTACGTGATTTTCTGTATTTTAATTTATTTTAACTAATTGGTAATATTTTAATTTATTTTATGTTAGTGTGATTAATTATATTTTAATCATTATATTTATTTTAGTTACAATATACCATTTAGTCAAGTACTTCATCTGATAACTGATCAAACACATAACAGGATTATGTTTAATTCAATGTAATCTAATTTAATCCCAATCTCATAATTCTATCTAATTCAACATGCTAAACAAGAATTTACAGTGTTGTAACTTACAAAAATTTAAATTTTTATTCAAACTAATGAAACAAACGACCGGCTGTGAATTTCATCATTCTAGTATTTCTTCAAATTGTACAAACTAAAGAGAAAAATGATATTATTTTAGCTGGATTCTAGCTAGGTATTATAATTACCTGCAGCCAATTGTCGAGCTCGGATTGAAGAGGGAAAGAAGAGAATGGTGGTCAGGAGAATACTTAGTACTATAACGATAACCTTCTTCATCTTTTATTTAGAGATGATCAAGTGTTTAATATTACATGTCATAAAACTCTTCCAGATTCAACTATTTATAGCCGCTGTAAGTGGGAAAGGCAATTAAAGTATTTTTTTTTTTAACATATCTCTTAATTTTTAACATAATGTCATGTCATTTACCGAGAATACGTCAGAGAAAACCATACGAAAAAACAAATTAAAAAAAGTTGATAACAATTGGTGACTACGATAGAAGACCCCAAATTTCCAACAAATGGACAATATATATACTTCAAAAGATTCTTTTTTTTAATGCTAAAATATTTCAATTAGCCGATGGTTTTCTTTTGAAAAATTCTCTTTTAACACTTCTATTTCATGTTAAATCTACAATAACACAACCTAGACCTCTCGTTTTCGATCTCGTCAACTTGATACATATGCCAATATATATTTAATGTATATTTTTATGTTAGTTACTTTCTTTTGTTATTTTATATTAATATATATATATATGTATACACACATTTCAAGTATGTTGTATATGGATCATGAACACGTACGTCAGCTAAGTAAAGATGTAACTCCATGCATGGAAAGAAAACCTCCTTATCATCATTGCAAATGGAATAAATTATGAATCTTGGCGAATTCTTTCCATTTTTCGCGTTAACAAAACAAAAACTCAAGAGTTATCCAAGTTATACACCTGAAAAACAGAGGGTACGTATGGAAAAACCAAAAGATCGTGAAAAATATCTGTTAATTGACCTCGTGTATAAGCCACCTTTATTTTTTTGTTGATATATTTAGACTAACATGAGTAGAAGATATGTAAAACAGTAATCACCTGCATAATATATCAAGCAAAACATGCATTAATTTACAGATAATTAACAGTACTAGCTAGCGCTTTGCAACTATATAAATTGTATATTATACATCATACATTGCACTAACCTTTTTTTTTTTCGGGCTGAGATTTTGTGGATATTTATTTTATTAATTTGAGAGGAAAAAAAAAAAAAGGCTGCTTATGTTTGAAACTTAGAGATCTAAGAGTGCTCCGAATTGATCTTCCCTTCTGCCGCTGAAATAGCCCAACTGGGTTGAAAATTAAAAGCTAACTTAAAAAATAAAAATAAAAGAAAAGAGATCTGAAATTAAAGGAGGAAAATGCCAAAAATTAATTAATTTGCTCTCGATGAGAGAAATTACACACTAACTTGAAAATAAATTGATAACCACTCAATTATTCTGCCGGCCCTATCCTCCTATTTATTGCTCATTAAAGCATGTGTCGCGTATGTCTCTTTCTTTTCTTCTTCCCTTTTTTTTTTCTTTTTTTTCCCTTAACCTCCACAGTGAAGGACAGAGACTGGAAATGGGTGAAGGCTGCTTTGCCAATCGATGAGAGAAAGCGACGTGGCATATCCAAAAGTCCTAAGAAATTGATTTTTATTAACAACAAATAGATCTACGCCAGATAGATTCAAACAAATGGACGAAGAGTTGAACTGGATCAACGAAACGTCGGCAAATTAAGACACAATTTTTTTTCATTTATATCTAATTTTTATTTATGTCAAATTAAGGCACAATATTCTTCTTTTTATTATTATTATTATTATTTTTTCAAGTCTTCATGCTTCATAGACTTATATGTACAAATACCCTCCAACTTTTTAAATTTGATAATTTAGTTCTTAAAATTTTTTTCTTTGACAATTAATCTCTTACACTTGTTATAGTCTAAGGGAAACATTGTTGATCATTTTTGTTTAATTTTGTTTAATTTGAATAAAAATTTCTTTTAAAGTTTAGGTTTAAATTTAAGTATAATTTAATTAAGTTAAAGATTTCAAAAGAAATTGTATTGAAAATAAGTAAAAACGATCAACAATGCTCTACTTAGACTATGATGTGTAAACTACGTGTAAAAAGTCATCTAAATTTCAACAGATTTGAGTAGACAAGACTGAATTGTTAAAAGTTATAAGTTCAGGGATTGATTACCAAAAAAAATCTTTTAGGAATTAAATTGTCAAATTTAAAAAGTTTAGAAAACTTGTGTTCAAAAAACTTTGATTCATATACCTCCTTCAACCAAAAAAAAAAAAAACTAATACAATTTTAAGGCCACGTAAATCAAAACCAAACTATTTTGTTGACAAGATGACATCAAATATAATCCTTTCACTTAATCAAAATAAAAAGGTTCTTGCCAAGCTTGTCATTGATTTACTCTGACTTGTTAATGAAAACGGCTAAAATCTTTTCAAAGAAGAATGCATTTTCAAATGCATATTGTATTCTTTAACCACGTAATAAAATTGAATATAATATACATACATATATATATATGCATATATGCACCTATTCCATCAAAAAGCTTTATTGTTTCGCTCTTTTTTTCACTTAACTACTCTAAAATAGAATGACAATCAAATTCTTATTGCCACATCGTCACATATTTCTTGAATATTTTAAGACAAGTCTTTGCTCAATTCATCAAAATACTTCTTCTAAACAAATGTATATTAATTTATCCGATGATGTCTCTATTAAACCAATTCCATACCTTTTGTATTACGAAATAAATTTAACTGATGAATTCACTTCTTCTCAAGTTAGAAAATAAAAATAAAAAAAAATCTCCCCAAAATATGATTTTTTGTTTTTCATAATTTTAAGCCTTTTCATAACAATAACACTGTCTCCTTTTTTTTTAATCTTAGAGTGAGAAATCCAGACTCTACATTTTATAATAAAGTCATGTGTGAAAATATTATTGAATTATGCCTCCAATCAAATAATATTACCGAATTTAATTATAATTATGTCATAAAAATAAAATTACGAAGACATAAGAAAGAAAATGATAATTCATTAGCTATAGTGCTCTCGCTTGAAGACAATTCTTGACATTTGGCTTAAAGAGGGAAAGAAAATAACTGTAGTAAGAAGAATGCTTCCCTATTGGTATAAGAAAAGCCTTGACCTTAATTTCCTTAGTGAAGTGTCGTTTTCTGATTATGAAATTTCAACAACAATACCAAACCACATAGACTGAAAACCTAGAAGAATAGTTATTGCTTTGCTAGAAGGCTTGCTGATTACTAGAGAAAAACAAACACATTGACGACAACTTGGACTTGGTCAATAAAATGATATAAAGATCTAATTTCCAATTGTTCTATATTCTAAACTAAATCAAGAAATATATAAATTTTATGCTGCTCAAGTAGGGGAAAACGAAAGTTTGATAATTCTAACCAAATTCATCAAGTTTTTTCTCCCTACAATGACACAACCAAGGCCTCTCGTTTCCTATCTCGTCAATTTAATGTATGAATGATATATATATATATATAGAAAACGCAGTGATTGTTTGTATGTGTAGATATATATCTCCTATTTAGTTATTACTTGGGCTTTTCACTGTTTTTCCAACTGTTCCATTTTTTATATCCACCTAAAAGTCGACGACATATTTGACTGTTCTTGCTAAGTATGATATTAACTAGTCCGAAGTCTCTTCTAATATAATATAGGGGTCACAATCAACAAAAAAAAGATCAATTTAAATATTATATGCTGCTGCTATTAATAAAAATAAATTAGGCAAGAGTTAATTATTATTTTTTAGTTTCAACTATTTATAACTTACTATTATAAATTTGTAACTCAAATTTTAAAAATTTATAATTTTACATATATTAATTCAAATAAGATGATTTTTTTTAAAATTATATATAATTTTAAGACAAACAAAACAAGCTTCATATATATATATTTTTTCCTAACACATTTGAAGTTTTTACATATTTTATCTTTAGGCATTTAATCATAATTCAACTCAAATTCAATAAAAAAAAAAACTCAATTCAAACCTATACAAATGCATGCTAAATTTATTTTATCAATCCCATTTCCGTCAAAGACAAAGCTAAAAAAATTTGTTTGGAGTGCTTGAGTTAATATTGAAGGTAAAAAAACTAAAAGTGTAAATGGAAACTTTTAATACATTTTGAATAAAATTTTGAAGAACAAAAATTAGGGGATGAATAAAAAATTAGTTTCGTCCTTGATCTCCACTCCTATTTCATATATAGAACTTGACGAGAAATTTCTCGTCAAGGGTAACCTTTGTACTAGAGGGTCGTTATTTACAAGATTTTCTTACATGAAAACGCCACATATAATTTTAAAGTTATGAGATATAAAGAAAAAGGATGAACCTTTGATGTTTGATCTTCATTATAATTGTGGGGGCCCGCATGACGTTAGGAGAAAAGAAAAGTTCGATAATTCTAGCCAATTTTTCAGGATTTTTTCTCTCTATGAATATTTTTAAAATGCAAGCGCAAAGACCTCTTGCTTTCAAGTATGTCTTACTTGAATTTGAATTTAGGGTTCGAGCGAAAAAAAAAATCAATCAGATATTTATTAAACATATTATGTTTGAATATAACATATTAAATATATTTTATATTTAGATAAAAATATTTATTTCGTATTTGAATATAATATGTGTTTAGATGAAAAGTATTTAAATTAATGAAAAATATTTAAATTGTATTTTAGAGTTAAAAAGTTGATGTGATTAGTGAAAATAGATAAAAAAAAAAGTAAGATAGAGAGAGAATATAATGTAAATGGAAAAAAATTATTTTTTAGATACTTTGGAATAATAAATATATTTGAAATCCTATAGAAAAGCATTGTATTTGAACGCAAAACTTTTATATTTGGATAAAAATTATTTTACGTTTAAACGCAATGCAAATATAATACTGAAACAAACACCCTATAAGTTTAAATTTAATCCATCAAGCTTTTTAGTTCATAATTTACATAGTATTTTAGGCTCAAAAACAATATTCAAAAATCTTTTTTTTAGTTAACTTTTATTATCTTAGTATTTTTAATTCAAGAAAAAATTCTCTAACTCAAATTTAACTATCAAACATAAAATTTATTTCATAATTTAATTTATTCTAAATTTAATCTAAATTTTTAGATTCAAAATCTTGTAACAAAAAAACATGTTGACGAAAACTTGGACTTGGTCAATAAAATGATATAAACTGTTAGGTTTTTTAGTATTGGTATTTATGACAATATAGGTAAAACCAGAAATATTAGAAGTATATGCCGGTTTTGTAGGTGTTTATGCAAGTTTTACAAGATGTATTACATGATGTGCTACAGAATGTTACAACATCTGCGCAGATTCAGTGAAGTACCAGATGTGCTACGAGATGTTACAACATGTGGTGTAACATCGAGTTTTGCTGCAGATTTATGAAATTTGATTGGGATTGAGAGAATCACGACAAATCTGGATTTTGGGAATTAGTTAAGATATGGATAAAGCTTGAAAAAGGATACACTAATTTAAATTGGATTTTCTAATCCTATTTAAATTAGAATTTCAAAAATCCCAGGATTTGCTGTATATATTGCGATTTTTATTTGGGAAAACGTGCAGATATATTGTGGATAATATTTAAAGAATATTTGGGATTTAAAATTCAGAATATTTGAAAATTTGAATTTTTGAGATGTTACAACAGATGTTGTAACATTATCTGTAACATCTTCAAAATTCAAAATAAATCCGAGATTTTGAAGGAGATCTTTAAAATTCTATGTAAAGACTCACAATACTCGTCCTTGATACAGTGAGCAAGAGTTTAGATCATGTGAATTTGAGTCCTTGGTGATGTAGAAACTTTCTACATTATTTGTGTCTTTCAGGAGAGATATTTAAAGTCTTTGGGAGGAGACAACAGCAGTTGAAGAGATTTCAACATATGCTTGTAAGGGGATCTTGCTGAACGAATTCATTAACTGGATTCAAGACGACTGATGGCAACAACAAAGAGGGAGTCTTTAGATTGCATAAGTCCATTAGTGCTTGTAATCTTTTGAGTATTAATGAAGAGTTCAATGTCTGGGCGTGGCCTCGAGGAGTAGGGAAACCAAACCTCGTTAAAATTGCCTGTGTTATTTATTTACTTGTTTTTGGTAATTAATTAATTGGATTAATTAATCTAATCTGGTAAATAATATAAAAACAGATCTTACAATTGGTAACAGAGTGGGTAACTAATATCTTTTTGGTTAGATTTTGGGATTTGATCTGTTTTGCAAGCATGGATTTTCTGCGTGAAGAAGGATCGGTTTCACGTCCCCCACTACTTGATAAGACTAATTACCCTTATTGGAAGGCACGTATGAAGGCTTTTATTAAGGCACTTGATGAAAGAGCATGACGAGCTGTTTTAACCGGTTGGACACACCCCACTACCAAAGATGATGAGGGTAAGACTATTCTAAAATCCAAAGTAACATGGTCTAGTAATGAAGATAGATTGGCAAACAATAATTCAAAGGCTTTGAATGCAATCTTTAATGCTGTGGACGCCAATCAATTCAAGCTTATTTCCATTTGTGAGACGGTCAAGGAAGCATGGACTATTTTAGAAACCGCTTATGAAGGGACTACTGCAGTGAAGATGTCAAAGTTTCAAAATTTGGCTACTCGGTTTGAAAATCTCAGGATGCTTGAAAGTGAGACTATTGCCGATTTCAATGCCAAATTGTGTGATATAGCTAATAAAGCCTTTGCTCTAAGTGAAAAATATTCTGAGACAAAATTGATGAGAAAGACGTTGAGATCTTTATCGTAGAGATTTGCCTATAAGGTCACGGCCATTGAGGAAGCCTGAGATGTGAGCACCATGCGACTAGATGATGGGCTCTTTATAGACCTTTGAGATGAATTCAAAGCAAAACAAGAAGCCAAAAAGCATCGCCCTGTAAGCGGAGACTCAAAATTCTATTGATGAAGAAGAAGTTGATGACAAGGTAGACTTAACTGAATTTCTTACCTTTGATTTTAAGTGAAATTTTGAAAAAGATGAATGAAAAGAATAAGGCTTCAAATGCTAGAAAATCTAATAATTTTCAAAAGGAAAAAGCAACTCCAAATAGTCTTGATTTCAAGAAAAAGGGTAAAGGAATCAAGTGTCGTGAATGTGAAGGCTTTGGTCATATTCAAGCGGAGTGTGCTAACACGCTTAAGAAAAATGGCAAGTCATTAAAAACAACCTGGAGTGATGAAGAGTCTGAAGGTAGTCGGGAGGAGGATGAAGATAATGCAATTAATCACGTAGTCCTTACTGATTGCACAGAAACAAGACTGACAGACTACTTGACTGCTGTGTCGACACATGTTGCAACATCTGGTGGCACATCAAGCAGTGTGGCAACATTTCCTAGCACACTGAATGAAACATCTGCTGAAGTCGATGGTTTTTACTATTCTGACTCTGAATGTTGCAGTGATGATAAAGAACTTAGTAATAATGAAATTGAGAATGCATATGAGAAGATGTACTTCAATTGGATTAAGTTGTACAAATTGAATAAGAAATTGGAAGATCATGTGACTGAGTTAGTAAATGAAAGAGATTCTCTAAAGAAGGTAGTGGCTAACTATGAAGTTCAGGTTACTGAGAAGGATAAAAAGCTTCAAGACACACGAATCAAATTGGAGACAACTCAGAAGTCCTTAAAAATGCTCAATTCGAGAACGGGCAAACTTGATCACATCTTGTCAATTGGTAAATCTTGTAGAGATCTTCATGACCTAGGCTATACAGGTGAAGCCTCTTCATCCAAAACTGTGTTTGTGAAAGAAACTACACCTTCGATTCCAGAATCTAAATTAGGTAAGAAATCTAGACTTGTGCGTCCAAGGCTTAAGCCTAAGAGATTTGTTCCTATTTATCATTATTGCAGTATACCAGGACGTATTAGGCCTAGATGTTTTAAGTATTTAAATGCTTTAAAAAGAGGAATGATTGTTAATCAACCATATTTTGTTAAGTCAAGATCTGCACCTAAGTCTAAAACTGATTTGAAAAATAATTTTTCACGAAAAATTTAGATAAGAAAGTCTGATCTTAAGTATTGTGTTGATCATAACTCTTTATGTGATAACCGAGAAATTTATTGCTCTCGAAAAATTTTATACAAGATATGTAAATAAACGTATCTTTATGATGAGACATGTTACAGAATATAGAACAAATGAAAATTTTGACTAACTAAATTTTAGTCAAAATTTGATAATGAATTAATGAATATAGTGCAAAAGCTACACATTAATTCAAATTATGATGTTTCAAAATTATTAGAAAAGTATGTGGAAAATACTTGTTAAGAGATCAATGGCTCACAAGTAAGCCACATTGATCAATGGTCAAGATTAGCCAAGAAATAGCCAATTCTTTTAAAGAAATTAAAGCAAATGAGTGAAATGAGAGGGAGGTCACGTGAGGGGCCTCAAACTCAAGCAGCCAAGTGAATTAATTCACTTGTTTTGGCTGCAAATAAGTGGCTGAGAGAGAGAAAGAAAGAAAGAGAAAGAAAGAGAGAGTGAGAGAGAGAAAGAGCAGAAGAGGAAACCAAAAATCATCCTTTGTGTTTTCTAAGTACAGTTTCAGATTTCTCTCTTCAAGCAAGGAAATCATTCAAGTTTTCAGTCAAGATTCCACCGCAAGACTTCCTCAAGTTTCAAGCAAGGTAACCCCTTTTCTCTCACATTTTTGGGTGAAAATCTGGGTTATTTGAGGAAGAAAAAGAGAATGTGAGTTGCATATTGAGATTTTGGTTAAATCGAAATATAGTTCAAGTCTAGTTATTTTTAAACACGAATTCGTGAGTTGATGGTTTAGAAAACCAACTTTCAGTTGAGTTTTTTTAAGAAAGTTTTGATTTTCAAGTTTTGAGTCAAGAGATATGGTGGAAGTAAAATATGAAATTTTGCTTATAAAACCATGGATTTATGATAGTAGAAATGCAGTTTATACCTTGAAACGATCTTATAGAGATCGATTTTGAGTGCAAGAAGTAGAACAAAGGCCATGAAAGCCTTAGAAAAATAGAAGACAGGATTTCAAACTCAAAATCAGGTTTCTGGGATGAAGACGGGTGTGTACACGGGCATGTATAAGGGCATGTTCAGAACACGGCCCCAAATATACCCACATGCGCGACCGTGTTTCGAGAGAGTTTGAGAGCCGAGAGGTACACGGTCAAGAACACGGTCGTGTATCGAGCCGTGTAGAATGGCACATGGCCATGGGAAAGGCGTGTAACAGACCATGTTAGACAGCAGGAAAACACGGCCAGAAACACGGTCGTGTAGCCACCTGTGTAAGCATGCATGAGTTACACGACCATGTTACATGAATTACACAGCCATGCACGTAAGTCCAGAGGAGTACACGGCCACGAACACGCCCGTGTAGGAGGACGTGTTCGAAGCTAAAAAAAAAGAGTTTGGAAATATGAAATTTCATGTTTTGTCATGTTTCAAGTATAAGATAAGTGTTGGAAATAATCAACGATTACTTCTTTTATAGGAGTTCAAACCAGACACCCCGAGACAGCAGTCCCAGATCAGCAGAGGCTCACATTAGCAGATTTTCTATAAGTTTAAGTATTGTCCTGACAGCAATGTGGACAATCATGTTATGTTTTACGATGTTATGTATGTTATATGACGTGTATATTAGACATTGATTGTCTGTATTACGATACTCAGGTCAAGTTCATGTCATGCATGTGGAAATTTATGTTTCAGCAGATATTTCAGATACACATGATAGACAATTATCAAGTACATGAAAATATGTACGTGCACAAAGCACCTTAGTGAGATTAATAAAACTCACACCCCAAGTAAAACATGTAATAAGTTCCTACTGTGGGGCCACCAGTGTGCTACTCAGTTGGAACTTCAGAAAAGATGGTAATTAAATCAGTTATTGGCGTACCAGTCTCTCGACCCACGGAGGGGTTTTCATGTTCAGTTTCAGTTCAGGCTGCGGAGGTCAGCACTAAAGTACCACTCCCAGTCATGCACGCCTTACGGTACGACCAATCAGAGGTCCAAAACTAGAACCTAATATCAGATAATGTCCTAAGACTTAACGAGCAGTTATGAACATGTTTTTTAGAGTCAAGTTTCATGCATGAGCACAGCATTACATGTTATGGTTTCATGTTTTTATATTTGAACTTACTGAGCTCATAGCTCACTAGTTTGTTCACATGTTGCAGGTAAGAGACTTGTTCACCAATAGTACATGGTGGACGACGGGCAGGGTATGTACATGCCAGGGGGAACTGGGCGAGGAATTGTGGTCCTACCATAAGTTTTCCGCTGTACAGTTTTGAAAAATGAAACATGTAATTTCAAGAACATGATTTTAACCCAAGATTATGTGATAGGGGAATCATGATTCATGTATATGTTATTTTGTTAACATGATTTCCTTATCACATTCTCGAACAAGTTCTTATATTAAAAAAAAAAATTTATTCCGCAAAATTTAACAAGCAGTTTTCAAGTTAAGCATGATGCCGGTGACCCTAGAGGCCTACACACTATTGTGGTTAACTACAGAATTGACTGTAATAATACTGTAGAAGCTCTACAGTAAGGGCGGATCGCCACAGTTGGTATCAGAGCAGTTTTACGATGAGTCTAGTTTAGAATACCAACCATTGTCACAGTTGGTATCAGAGCCCATGTTTAAAATGGATCTAGTTTAGAGTACCAACTGTTGCCACAGTTGGTATCAAAGCAGTTGGTAGACCATATCCCGCCTGACTCCGTGCATGTCCTGTTCACCGATCCAAGTAAGTTAAGTTTATGTTAAGATCAGTAGCTAGTTATGCATAAAAGTAAAGGTCTATATAGTTTATAATGTTATATTTATTTAATTATTATTTATTAGAAAAATAGAGTTTGATTCTTTATTACTCATTATTAAGATTAAGTATTCTATTTGAATTAGGATTCCTAATAAGGTTAGGTTTTATTAGTCTATATATAAGGTTCTATTTTATAAATTAAGTGAAGTCTTCAAGTTTTAGTATAGAAGTTAACTAAAAAAAAATTTTAATTAGAGTTTTTTTCTAAATTCTTAAGCATAATTCTCCATTGCAAAAAGTTGAATTCTTACGGTCCTAAATCCAAGTAAGTACAATTTGAAACCGCTGTTTTTGTCAATATGTTGTTTCTTATTAAACCTTTGGTCAACCTTTTGTCAAATTTTTCTTTTTTTTTTTTAGTAGCACATTTTATTTGTCATCAAATATTGATCTTCTAATAACACCAAACTCCTTATATTTATAATCGTGTTTATGCAAGTAAAAGAATTCCATATATATATATGTATATATTCATTAATAAATAACTTATTTTTAGTACTTGATCTATTTGTATTTACAATAAAGGCATTCTTGATTTTTGAGGAAATTGAGTTTTTCGTACTTGCATTATATCAACGAATTAACTAAAATTTTAATGCTTATAAATTTTAATATATTTGAGTCGTTAAATGGCCGATCATGTACAAGAGTTAAATATGGAACAATGACAAGTTATCTCAAGAATACACTAATGGGGTCGAGAACTTCATTAAAATTGCTCGTAATCACCTCGACAATAACAACAAGACTCGTTGCCCTTGTATTGAATGTGTAAATCAGTACTTTCAAGATCTTGAAACAGTTCAACGACATTTATGGTTTAAGGGTTTCTCTAGATATTATATGAATTAGACGTTTCATGGAGAGGATGATGAGAATTTAAACGTTAATAATCTAGAAGAGATTATTTCAGACGCAGAAGAGGATGACAAAGGTCTAGAGGACAATGATGATATGATGCCTGCACTTGAAGATGCAGTGGGAGGATCCCTTGAGAGTAATCAAGACGAGACCACTGTAGAGGAAGAACACCATATTGGAGTCAATAAATTGAAATAGTTGTTTGAAGAAGCAAGGAAAAAGATCTTTCCTGGTTGTCCTAAGTTTTCTTCTCTTAATATCACTGTTAAGCTTATGCATTTGAAGATGTTGAACAATTGGAGTAACAAGTCGTTTGATATGCTACTTGGAGTACTTTGCGAATTACTTCCTACTGGTCATAACCTCCCAAGTTCCTACTATAAAACTAAGCGAATGTTGTGTGGCCTTGGTTTGGGGTATGAAAAAATTCATGTGTGTATTAATGATTGTGTACTATTTTGGAAAGAAAACAAGGATGCTACACACTATCCCACTTGTGAGGCACCAAGATACAAAATGGTTGGTACTAAAATGAAAAAGATACCACAAAAAAAGATGTATTATTTCCCAATTACTCCACGTCTACATATACTTTTAATGTCACAACACACATGTGATGACATGAGGTGGCACAAAGAAAAATGTGTTGATATTGATGGTGTGCTTAAACATCCTGCAGATGCTGAAGCTTGGAAAGAGTTTGACAAAGAATATCCTTAGTTTGCACAGGACCCGAGAAATGTTAGATTAGGGCTTGCAACTGATGGTTTTAACCCATTTGGTGATCGTAGTACCAAATATAGTGTGTGGCCTTTTTTGCTAATACCATACACTATGTCATCTTGGAGATGCATGAAAGAAATGTTTTTTATCATGGCAATATTAATTCCTGGTAATAAATCTCCAGGTAATAATATTAATGTTTATTTGCAACCTTTAATTGAAGAGTTGAGAGAATTATGTAAAAGTGGGGTGAGAACTTATGATGTATCTAAAGATGAATATTTTACGATGCATGCAACAGTGTTATGGACAATTAATGACTTTCCAGCTTATGGTACACTCTCTAGGTGGAGCATAAAAGGTTACTATGCTTGTCCTGTTTGTAACAAGGACAAATCTTCTACTGGCATCAGTAGCATGTAATGTTCGTCTAATTTGAGTTTCTATATTTTGCAGGAAAAGCGTCATCAGGAGGAACACCCAATAAGCCAGCAAAGCCATGCGATCACATAGACCTCCGTTATCCATATTACAAAGGAAATCCAAAGCCTCTATGTAACAAGTACGAGCGTAATTGCCCACCTAATTCAGGCCCTTAATGCTAAACCAATAACGTGCTATGACATCAAGTCATGACTATATGACTACTGTCGGCTACTATTAAAACTATGTCTTTGCTTGATTAATTAGTATTATCATCGTGTAAACCGGTACTTTTTTAAGAATAAGAATAAAACATGTTGCACGATTATGGGTTAAGGTTTGATCCCAAGGCTTCACAGTATGTTGTAATCTATATTTTGTAGTAGAAGCTGTCTACATAGCAAATGAATAAATTCTTAGGTATAAATATCGGTTGGCTTGTACATCTTTTGACAGAGACTACATCTCTATTTTTACTTAGAAATCAGTTTTAGACAGTTGATACTCATGTTGTAACAATCCAAGCCCTATAAATGCCTTAATTAAGCGCATTATAAGTATGAATATAATGAGGATTTGCAAATTAAATAATAAAAACAAAAAACTTCCCCAGTCAAAATAGTAGAATTGGAAGCTTCCTATGCGTTTTATTCTACTGTTTTTAGGTTTATCTTTTGGTCTAAATGATCCAATTTATTTATTTTTTAAGACCAAGAAAGTAACTAGAAGAAACACATGACAGAAATAAAAACAGAATCTATAGTTGGGAAATAACTTAACAGAAACAAAAACCAAAACCAAAATTTAGTAATAAAAGAGGCTAGACCAAGCTTAAGAATTTCTAGATTTAAACTAGAAGATTTATGTCTGCAACTATTGCTACTTCTATGTCAAACCATACCAGCCAGTCTTATTTCTTTTAGATTCAATTGCTGGCATATCTACTAACAAAACTTGGTTTTTAAGCGTGCAGTGCTTACTTGTTCTCCTCACATTAAGACATCATATGGATAGACCATGTAATTAAGCTTCCTCTTCACGATAAAGAATTGTTATATTGACCGATAGCACTTACATTAATAGTGACTTACGGTGAATCTAATGTGCTCTTGCTTTAATAAATACTACATAGGAAAAGACAGATTAAAAAGTGAAGGTTGCTGCTATAATATAAAAGGCCTACAATTAATTGACTTGTGGTTCGTTCCTCCAAACGGACAACGACTTGGTCAATTAATGCATAGAGATTGAAGAGCCCTCATCCTTCATTGCAATCCGCACAAGTGCAAATTAATTTATGACTTGTCTTTTTTTTTTTTTGGCTAAAGAATTTATGACTTATCCTTGCTATCTCAAATTATTTAATTTACTGAACACTACAAGGGATATTTGACTAATTCTCTTAAGCTAAAATGTCAAGTAAAATTCAAAAATTTTTAGCTTAATATCTTATAGTGAAGTTATGTATGAAATTATTATTATATCATGTCTATAATCACATACCTTGACAATGGGAGGGAGGGGTGAGCACTGGGTGGGTTGGGTGAGTTTTTGTGAATTTTCAACCCACCCAATCAACCGAATGTAAAAAATCAACCAACCAAATTAATATTAAATTGGGTTGGGTGGGTTATGTATTTTATTAATAAAAATAATAAATAATACTAAACATCCAACAACAAATAAAAAATTTAATGGAAAAAAAAGAAATTAAACTCATGACATAGTTTTTAAAATAAATTATATCATAGAATTTGCACAAGTTAAAAAATTTCTAATATAATCTCATTAATAGTCAAATATAAAATAAATATAAGTTATAAGAATCACCAAAAGATACAAGAATACTAAAGTAATTAGTGGTATTTTTTACAAAATTACCAAAAATTACATCCATATTGAATATTAAATAATACATTTTATATATTTAAATAATCTAAACAACACTTAAAGATGAATATCATTTAGTAAAAAAGAAAAAATAGTAAGTGAGTGAATATTGGGTGGGTTAGGCGGGTTTTTGAAATTTTTTCAACCCACCCAATGATTGGGTGGGTTGAAAATTTTTTTTACCCATCCAATCAACTAAATATAACAAATCAACCTACTCAATTAAAATCGGATTGGATAGATTGGGTGAATTTATTGGGTGATCGGGTTTTTTATTCACCCCTAACAAGGGGCAAATCATTAGAATCTTTTGTTATCGCAATTCAACAATATTGATCTTGTTACTTTAGATTCACTTAATTGGAGGCTAGTGATTACATGATAAGGGCATTGGGCAATTTATTAGAGGGCTAGCCATGCACGACTGTATATAATAGTACTATTGATATGGGGATAATTTTGTAATTTTAGTTATTCACAAAAGAAATTATATAATTTTAGTATGATATTGTTTTTTTTTTTAATTGATTAATGGTAAATGGACGCTCCATCTAAATCTTGCAATAGTAGGTCAATTTCCGGCAGTCAAACCATAATGGTGGGATGAACAAGCGAACTAAAATAAGACTCAGTTGATTTTTTTTTTATATATTTTATATATTTTTTTCTTTTATTTTCCGAAGTGGTGCAACCTGAAAAATCTCCACAAAGTAAGATAATTTTGCGGAGTAATAGGATGCCTTACTCGTAATTCAAGCTTTTGATTAATGAAATTGATTGTCAAATTATTCTTTCTTTGGTCCCATTACAGTCCCTTAATTGTAGCTTATAATGAGGTTTTTTTAAACCTGCATAATTGAAAAAAATATATATATATCATCATCTATTTTTAAGACGGTTTCTGTGCGTATTATGGCTTCTTTAATTTTGATTTAAATGATTAAAAAATTATTGGTTTGCCAGTGAAATAATCTAGAAAATAAGGGCTGGTTTGGTGGCACAATTCCAAACGTACAACACCGTTTATATTGGAAACGGTTGATTGGCTCTGCGTTTGGGTTTCCAAATGCAAACTTGGAAATGCATCACTAATTCAAGAAAGTGGTGAATTTAAGAGTGAAGTTGAAAATAAAATAAAATTTTAAATTTAAATTAATTGATTTAATTATAATTTTTATTAATTTAATAAAAAAATAAAATTAAAGTTAAAATTTTAAATTTGTATCTACAAACCATTTACAATTTTTGTGTCCCTTTTGCTAGTAGCCCGGGGATTTACGCCACACCCACTCTCTTCCTCTCCTTTTCGATTGTTTTACGGTTTAACTTTTTTTATATTTTTGTTTTATTCATTCCTTCTTACACGATTGCTCTGTCCTCCCCAGATTTTCTTTCTTTCTTTTTTTTTTTTTTTTACTTTTTCAATATTTTTCTTTTGTTTCTTTATTAAATAATAAAAAAATCCCAAAAACTTTTTTTTCTCTGTATTATTCTTTTCTCACACATAAAACTCAATAAAATACACTATTTTAAAAGTTTACCACAAATTCATATTTTTAAATCTCATCTCATTTTTAAAAATTCCAACAACAAATTACTAACTCCAAAAATCCTGTAAAGGAGCCCTAATTATTTTTAATTAAAGGTGAAGGTAAGTTCAAGGTTAAGAGTTCAATATGAATCTTTACCATTTTATATTTTGATAATTTTAACAACTCCCTAGGGTGCATTTACCAAACCCTGAAAGAATATAATGAAAAAGGATAAAAAAAGAAAGTAAAATAATATGGATGATCCATGATTCTCTTTTCAATATTTACTCACTTAATAGATGATTTAATGAGAAATATTTCAATTTTCATTTTAGTGTTTCCTAATCATAAAAATGTTAATTACTTAAATACCTTTTTATACAATCAAAACCATTATGTCTAAAAAAAAGGATCATTACACATAAAAATTTATTAAGAATATATTAAAAAATTTGACATTTATTTCCTTTTCCAAGAATCTAATGCCAAGAGATACAAGAATTGTCAATCCCTTTCCTTATTCCCTATATATCATGTGGGATTCACTAATATTTGGTTGTTCATTTTACAAATAAACACATGATTAAATTAAAATAAAATAATTTTTTCGATCCCTTTCATGCAAACTAAAACATATGTGCCACGAAAGTAAAGAAAATTTGACAGAGGAAAAAAATGATACTTTCCCTATTAAAATTTGGTGAAGGCCTTAATTCTTCATCTTAAGAGTAGCGCAAGGGCATAACTTTAATAATAACTTTTTGATATCAATTTATACAATAATAAATAGCTGTTATTGTTTTCTTAATAGATATAATCTCTTATTATATTAAAATTGATCAGATTAAAAATAAAGATATAAATTAAAGAATGATAACTCATGTTTTATCTAAGTTAAGATTAAAATTGATGTGGTAGTTTTTGGGTCATAAAAAGCTTTGATTTCTCATGATAATTAATTTTCCTGCTATTTCCAATTTATTCAGCGATTTCTACCTTTGTATATTACTATGTGATTCTCACATATATTCGTTAGTGAAATTTGTAACCTTCAACAGAAGAATGAGTTCGTTTATTGTAGTGTTACCAACTGCCAAGGCTAATGGAAATGAAAATATGTGGAGTAGAAACTACTAATAAGGATTTGCCAAAACAGGGAAATTCCAAAGAATAATAGCACTTAAATCTATAATTAAGGGTCGAGCCCTTTTTATTGACTTACAGAGTAATAAAAGTACATGGTAAGCTGGTTTTTCACACACACATACAAGCATGTTATAACACACCGTGAAAGCTGTATAAATATTCAGAGAAATTCCTCCACTTATTCCTTAATTAACACTTCGTTGACATGATACGTATCACAAAGCAACAAGCATACAACAATATCTAACAATATTACGAAACCGGAGAATTTTATTCATAGTTGATCGATTCACGAATGACCGCAGTTACGCTTATAAGGGTCCTTGCAGTGCTTTGGTGGCTTTGGCAGGCGGGGTATGCATTTATAGCGAACGCCACGGCCACGGCCACACACTGGTTGCGGTTTCAGCGTCCGATGCGTTAGGGGATCTTTACCTCCTACATGATAATCATCAAATACATGATCCAGTAATCGATTTATCATCGTTAGTCCAAATTAAGCGTACACTAATTGTTAGCTTGGATTTTCATTTTTGAACTGCAAAAAAAAAAAAAAAAAAGATACATTTAGACACTACAACCACTGAAGTAATTGGAAATTGGTGGAATTAATCTCTATTTGTTTTGATCAATTTATAGCTTACAGCCCAATGCCATAATAGTGAAAAGACAGCTTACTATCCATTGGTTTCATATGCTTCAACACAATTCTTTTTTTTTTTTTTTCTTGGGCTGCGTTTTGGTACGTGGGGTTGGGACTAGGATTAGGGTAAATAATCCTATTCCAATGTTTGGTGTGAGTTTTTGACTGGATAACATATTTGTTGACCTAAAAACAATCCCACAAACATGGGATTATTAATCCTCCTAAAATACATGCGATTTCTAGTCCCTTGAACAGGATTGGAATTAACCTCCGTTTTTGTTTTGGGATTATTACGTGATTTTCAGTATTTTAATTTATTTTAACTAATTGGTAATATTTTAATTTATTCTATGTTAGTGTGATTAATTATATTTTAATCATTATATTTATTTTAGTTACAATATACCATTTAGTCAAGTACTTCATCTGATAACTGATCAAACACATAATAGGATTATGGTTAATTCAATGTAATCTAATTTAATCCCAGTCTCATAATTCTATCTAATTCAACATGCTAAACAAGAATTTACAGTGTTGTAACTTACAAAAATTTAAATTTTTATTCAAACCAATGAAACAAACGACCAGCTGTGAATTTCATCATTCTAGTATTTCTTCAAATTGTACAAACTAAAAAGAAAAATGATATTATTTTAGCTGGATTCTAGCTAGCTATTATTATTACCTGCAGCCAATTGTCGAGCTCGGATTGAAGAGGGAAAGAAGAGAATGGTAGCCAGGAGAATGCTTAGTACTATAACTATAACCTTCTTCATCTTTTATTTAGAGATGATCAAGTGTTTAATATTGCATGTTATAAAACTCTCCCGGATTCACCTATTTATAGTCGCTGCAAGTGGGAAAGGCAATTAAATCAATTTTTTTTTAACACATCTCTTGATTTTTAGCATGATGTCATGTCATTTACCGAGAATACATCAGAGAAAACCATACGAAAAGACAAATTAAAAAAAGTTGATAACGATTGGTGATTGCCATAGAAACCCAAATTTTCCAACAAATGGACAATATATATACTTCAAAAGAATTTTTTTTTAATGCTAAAATATTTCGATCAGCCGATGGTTTTCTTTTGAAAAATTCTCTTTTAACACTTCTATTTCATGTTAAATCTACAATAACACAACCTAGACCTCTCGTTTTCGATCTCGTCAACTTAATATATATGCCAATATATATTTAATGTATATTTTTATGTTAGTTACCTTCTCTTGCTATTTTATGTTAATATATATATTAATATATATATATACACATTTCAAGTATGTTGTATATGGATCATGAACACGTACGTCAGCTAAGTAAGGATGTAACTCCATGCATGGAAAGAAAACCTCCTTATCATCATTGCAAATGGAATAAATTATGAACCTTGGCGAATTCTTTCCATTTTTTGCGTTGACAAAACAAAATCTCAATACTTACCCAAGTTATACACCTGAAAAACAGAGGATACGTATGGAAAAACTAAAAGATCATGAAAAATATCTGTTAATTGGCCTCGTGTATTAGCCACGTTTTTCTTTTGTTGATATATTTAGACTAACATGAGTAGAAGATATGTAAAACAGTACTCGCCTGCATAATATATCAAGCAAAACATGCATTAATTTGCAGATAATTAACAGTACTAGCTAGCGCTTTGCAACTATATAAATCGTATATTATATATCGTACATTGCACTAACCATTTTTTTTTTCGGGGCTGAGATTTTGTGGATATTTATTTATTTAATTTGAGAGGGAAAAAAAAAGGCTGCTTACGTTTGAAACTTAGAGATCTAAGAGTGCTCCGAATTGATCTTCCTTTCTACCGCGGAAATAGCCCAACTGGGTTGAAAATTAAAAGCTAACTTAAAAGAATAAAAATAAAAGAAAAGAGATCTGAATTTAAAGGAAGAAAATGCCAAAAATTAATTAATTTGCTCTCGATGAGAGAAATTACACACTAACTTGAAAATAAATTGATGGCCACTCAACTATTCTGCCGCCCCTATCCTCCTATTTATTGCTCATTAAAGCCTGCGTCGCATATGCCTCTTTCTTTTCTTCTTCCTTCTTTTTTTTTTTTTTTTTTTCCCTCCCTTCACCTCCACAGTGAAGGACAGAGACCAGAAATGGGTGAAGGTTGCTCCGCCAATCGATGAGAGAAAGCGACATGCCATATCCAAAAGTCCTAAGAAATTGATTTTTATTAACAACGAACAGTTCTACGCCAGATGGATTCAAACAAATGGATGAAGAGCTGAACTGGATCAATGAATATTCAATAAATAAAGACACAATATTTGTTATTTAAATCTAAATTTAAACTTATTAAATATGTGTTCATATTTGGTTGGAATTGAGTTTTTTTTTTTCTTTTTCTAGATTTAAGTTGAATTGAACGGTGAGTTTAGTAAAGTATTTGAATTATTAGAGTTAAAAAACATAAAAATTTATAATATATTAAAAAAATCAATACAAAAATTATTTTGTTCGTTTTGAAATTTCACATAATTTTAAAAAAAATATCATCTTATTTAAATTTTCATATACAAAATTGTAACTTTTAAAAGTTATAATAAAATATAATAATAATAATTATAAATAATAAAATTGAGATTGAATTAAAAAAAAAGTCTATCTCGGTTTATGCACATGTTGTGATGTGTCTTTCCAACTTTCAAATTTTTTATGTGATAACCGAGAAACTAATCACTCTCGGAAAATTTTATACAAGATATGTAAATAAATGTACATTCATGATCAGACATGTTATAGAATACAAAGCAGAAAAAAAATTTTGAATTACTGAGTTGTAATTAAAATTTACAATGAATTAATGAATATAGTGTAAAAGCTAAACATTAATTCATATTATGATGATTTAAAATTAATGGAAAAGTATCTGGAAAATACATATTAAGATATCAATGGCACACAAGTAAGCCACATTGATCAATGGCCAAGATTAACCAAACAAGCCCTTGTTATTTTCTTAAAGAAAATTAAAGAAATGAATGAAGAGAGAGGAGGGGGGGTCACGTGAGGGAGAGGCCTCACATAGCCCCAAAGTGAATTAATTCACTTATGCTGGCTGCAAAGAAGCAGCCGAGAGAGAGAGAAAGAAAGAGAAAGAAAGAGAAAGTCCGAGAAAGAGAGAGAGTAGAAAAGAGAAAACCCTCATCTGCCATTGCTCCACCAAGTTTGGATTTTCTCTTGTTTCAAGCAGCAGATCGATCGAGTTTTTCGGTCAAGAATCTACAGCAAGAAGCTCTCAAGCTTCAAGCAAGGTAAACCCTCATTTTTCTCACGATTTCTTGGGTGAAAAATCTGGGGTTTTGAGTAGAAATGTGAATTGATCATGTTGAGATTTTCGGTTAAATCGAAACATGATTCGAGTCTAGTTGTTTTAAACGCGAATCCATGAGTTGATGGTTTAGAAAACCAAGTTTAGTGAATTTTCTTCAAGAAAGTTCAGATTTTTCAAAAATGTTGAGTCAAGAGATATAAATGAAATTTTTCTTAAGAAACCATGGATTTGTGATAGTAGAAATGTATTTGATACCTTGAAACGATCTTATTAAGATCGATTTTGAGTGTAAGAAATAGAACGAAGGCTATAAAAGCCTTAGAAAATCAGAGCAGAGTATTTCGGACCCAGAATCCTGATTCTGGTATAAACACGGGCGTGTATAAAGGCGTGTTCAGAACACGGCCTTGAACATGCCCACATGCACGACCGTGTTTCAAGAAAAATTTAGACCCAAGAGGTACACGGCCAAGAACACGGTCGTGTATCGGGCCGTGTCAAGGGGAACGTGGTCATGAAAAGGGCATGTAGCAGACCATGTTCATGTGATAACCGAGAAATCTACAGTCTCAGAAAATTTTATACAAAATATATAAATAAATGTATATTTATAGTGAGACATGTTACAGAATACAGAGTAGAGGAAAATTTTGATTAATTGAGTTTTAATCAAAATTTGACAATGAATTAATGAATATAGTTTAAAAGCTAAGCATTAATTCAAATTATGATATTTTAAAATTAATAGAAAAGTATGTGGAAAATACTTATTAAGAGACCAATGGCACATAAGTGAGCCACATTGATCAATGGCCAAGATTAGCCAAACAAGCCCTAGCATTTTCTTAAAAAAAAAAATGAAAGAAAGTGAGAGAGAGAGAGTTAGGCACGTGAGGGAGAGGCCTCCACTAGCTAAAGTGAATTAATTCACTTATGGTTGCTGCAAATAAGCAGCCAAGAGAGAGAGAGAGAAAAAGAAAGAAACGGCAGAAAGAAAGAGAAAGAGAAAGAGAAAAAGGGAGAAAGTAGAAGAGTAAATCCAAGAAAGTTCAGATTTTTTTCTTGTTCCAGCAGTAGATTGTTCAAGATTCAGCCAAGAATCAGCAGCAAGAAGCTCTCAAGATTCAAGCAAGGTAAACCCTCGTTTTCTCACGTTTTTCTTGGGGGAAAATTTGGGGTTTCGAATGGAAAAAGAGAATGTGAGTGAATTATGTTGAGATTTTCAGTTAAAATCGAAACATGATTCGAGTTTAGATGTTTTCAAACACGAATTCATGAGTTGATGGTTTAGAAAACCAAGTTTAATGAGTTTCGTCAAGAAAGTTCTGAGTGTTTTTAAAAGTTGAGTCAAGAGATTTTTTATAAGCAAAATATGAAATTTTGCTTATGAAACCATGAATTTGTGATAGTAGAAATGTAGTAGATACCTTAAAACGATCTTATAGGGATCGATTTTGAGTGTAAGAAGTAGAACAAAGGCCATAAAAGCCTTAGGAAATCAAAGCAGAGCAGTTCGGTCCCAGAATCTTGATTCTGGTATGTACACGGGCGTGTACAAGGGTGTGTTCAGAACACGGGCCCGAACATGCCCATATACACGACCGTATTGCAAGAAAATTCAGATTCGAGAGGTATACGGCCAAGAACACGGCCGTGTATCGGGTCGTGTCAAGGGGCACACGGTCAAGGGAAGGGCGTGTAGCAGACCATGTTAGACAGTAGGAAAATACGGTCAGTAACACGGCCGTGTATTCACCCGTGTAAGTATACACAGTCATGTTCTACGAAGTACACGGCCAGACACGTAAGTCCAGAGGAGTACACGGCTAGAGACACGCCCGTGTAGGAAGGCGTGTCCGAAGCCAAAGAGTAAAAAAAAAAAAAAAAAGAGTTTGGAAATATAAATTTCATGTTTTGCCATGTTTTCCAGTATAAGATGAATATTGGAAATAATCAGTGATTATTTCTTTTATAGGAGTTCAAGCCAGAGACCCCGATACAGTAGTCCCCGAGCAGCAGAGGCTCACGCTAACCGATTTCCTGTAAGTTCAAGCATTGTCCTGACTGCAACGTGGACAATCTTAATGTGGACAATCTTGTTAAATTATGATATTATGTATGTTGTATGACGTGTATGTTAGACATTGATTGTCTGCATCACGATACTCAAGTCAGTTCATGTCATGCATGTAGAGTTTCATGTTTCAGTACACATGTCAGACAGGTACCAGAACACGAAAATAAGTAGATGCACAAGGCACCTTAGTGTGTTAATAAAACTCACACCCAGTAAATCATGTAACAGGTTCCTACTGTGGGGGCAATCAGTATGTTACTCAGTTGGAGCACCAGCAAGATGGTAATTAAACCAGTTATTAGTGTATCGACATCTCGACCAACGGGGAGGTTTTCATGTTTAGTTTCAGTTAAGACTGAGGAGGTCAGCACTAAAGTACCGCTCCCAATTGTGCTAATATGTCGGTACGACCAATTAGGGGCCCAAAACCAGAACTTAATAATAGATAATGTCCTAAGACTAATCTTTCAGCCACGAGCATGTTTACAGAGTCCAGTTTCATGCATGAGCACAACAGTACAACATGTCATGTTTCATGTTTTTATGTTTGAATTTACTGAGCTCATAACTCATCAGTTTGTTCACATGTTACAGGTAAAAAACCTGTTCACCAGTAGTATACGGTGGACGACGAACAGGGTAGATGCATGCTGGGGAGGATTGGGCGAGGGATTGTGGTCACATTTAATCTTCCGCTGTACAGTTTTAAAATGTAATTTCAAAAAGAACAAGTTTTCAAGTTAAGATTATGTGATAGAGGAATCATGATTCATGTGCATGTTATTTTGTTAACATGATTTCCTTATCATATTTTCGAACAGTTTATGATATTAAGAAAAAAAATTTATTCCGCAAAATTAGCAAGCAGTTTTCAAAGTTCAGCATGATTGCCGGCGACCTTCAAGGCCTGCATACTATTGCGGTTAACTACAGAGTTGACTGTAATAGCACTGTAGGGCCTCGATAGCAGGGCGGGCCGCCACAGTTCAACAGCAGGAAAACACGGCCAGAAACACGGCCGTGTAGGTGACCGTGTAAACATGCACAAATTACATGGCCATGTTTCACGAAGTACACGGCCATGCACGTAAATCTAGAGGAGTACACGGCTAGAAACACGGCCGTGTAGACACCCGTATAAGCCAGTATGAATTACACGATCATGTTATATGAAGTACACGTCCATACACGTAAAGTCCAGAGGAGTACACGACCATGAACACACTCGTGTAAGAGGGCGTGTTCGAAGTCAAAGTAAAAAAAAAAAAAAGAATCTGGAAATGTAAATTTACATATTTTGTCATGTTTTCAGTATAAGATGAATATTGGAAATAATCAGCGATTATTTCTTTTATAGGAGTTCAAGCCAGAGACCCCGATACAGCAGTCCCAGAGCAACAGAGGCTCACACTAGCAGACTTCCCGTAAGTTCAAGCATTGTCCTGACTGCAACGTGGACAATTTTGTTATGTTTATGATGTCATGTTTTATTGTATGGCGTGTATGTTAGACATTGATTGTCTGCATCACGATACTCAGGTTAGTTCATGTCATGCATGTAGAATTTCATGTTTAAAGTACACATGTCAGACAGGTAACAGGTACACGAAAACAGGTAGGTGCACAAGGCACCTTAGTGTGTTAATAAAACTCACACCCCAAGTAAATTATGTAACAGGTTTCTACTGTGGGGGTAATCAGTAGGCTACCCAGTTGGAACTCCAGATAATATGGTAATTAAACTAGTTATTGGCGTACCGGCTTCTCGACCCACGGGGAGGTTTTCATGTTTAGCTTCAGTTAAGACTGAGGAGGTCAGCACTAAAGTACCGCTCCCAGTTATGCTAACATGTCGGTACGACCAATCAGGGGCCCAAAACCAGAACTTAATATCAGATAATGTCCTAAGACTAATCTTTCAGCCAAGAGCATGTTTTACAGAGTCTAGTTTCATGCATGAGCACAGCAGTACAACATGTTATGATTCATGTTTTTATGTTTGAACTTACTAAGCGCATAGCTCATCAGTTTGTTCACATATTGCAGGTAAGAGACCTGTTCACCAATAGTATACGGTGGACGACGGATAGGGTAGATACATGCCAGGGGGATTGGGCGAGGGATTATAGTCACCATGAGTCTTCTGCTGTACAGTTTTGAAAAGTTTAACCATGTAATTTCAAGAAGCAAGATTTCAAGTTAAGATTATGTTATAGGGGAATCATGATCCATGTACATGTTATTCTGTTAACATGATTTCCTTATCACATTCTCGAACAGTTTATGATTTTAAGAAAAAAAAATTTATTCCGTAAAATTAGCAAGCAGTTTTCAAGTTAAGCATGATTGCCGGTGACTCTAGAGGCATGCATACTATTACCGTTAACTACAGAGTTGACTATAATAACTTTGTAGAGCCTCGACAGCGGGGCGGGCTATCACATTTTAATCCTCTTCTTTCAAAGGTAATAATCATCATTATTCTCGCTTAATTTTGTCAAAATTTGAAACGAAAAAAAAAAAGTTTTCTTTGTATTAGAAGGTGCTTATTTCCAAGATATTCTAACATGGATTACTCAGACTGAAAAAGCCACATATAATTTTTAATAAGTCATGGGGTATAAAGAAAAAGGAGGAGTCTTTGGTAGCGTTTAGTATTATTTTTGAAATCTGTTATGTTTTCAAATTCTCTGAATTTGATATCGTTTTGAAAACAATTCTGAGAACGTTTCTGAAATTGTGTTTGGTTTTATTTTCTGAGTGTATGTTTTAAGAAACAAAAAAGTAAAACTGTGTTTAGTTATATTTTTGAAAACCAGTTATTTTATAAGTATTCTATAAAAACATATTTATATTTGATTTAAAAAAAATTATTATGAATACCAAAAATTAAAAATTAATAAAAATTTTTAATTGAAAAATAAATTAAAAATTAATAACTATAATATTTAAGTAATTACTATATCAATTAAATCTTAATTAATCATAATAATTAAATCAGAGAAATGGGAGAAATGGGAAAAATGAAATCAGAGAAAACGACTTTTAGTCGTTTTCAATTTTACATTGGGAACAAAGGAGATTTTGGATTCGTTTTGAAATCTGTTTTCAAAAACAATACAAACCAAACACAATTTCACACCGATTTTGAAATCGATTTTCTAGGGAATCGTGAAATCTGTTTTGGAAATAAAACCAAACACGCACTTTGATATTCAATCTTCATTATAATTGTGGGGGCTCGCATGTACAGCAATGCTTTTTGAGGATTTTGAGAATTCTAACCAATTTTTGAGGATTTTTTCTCTCTATTAATATTTTTAAAATACAAGCACAAAGACCTCTTGCTTTCAATTAAACGTCCCGTCCGCCCTGTCCCTTCAAGGAACGCTATATAGCAATGCTTTCAAAGTGACCAGTAGAAGTAAAAAGAAATAATTGCAAGTCTAACTAGATATTCCACGTAAATTGTACCCAAATTAATTAAGTTGATGACATAAGGATCCGTTATTACTTGCCAAGCAAGCATGATATAATGACTACCAGGTGTCAACTAGATGGAATGTGTTAGTATTCTCCAACGTTAGTTGTTCCTGTTGATCACCGTTTATATCAAAAAAAAAAAAACACTGTTCCTGTTGAAAAGCAGCCATGATCAAATTTACCTCCACTGGATCATTTGTAGACATATCCCACCCAAGAACCTAGTATTTCACAGCTAGGGCATAATTTTATTTTCTGTGTAGCGTTAGATTTTTATTTTTATTTTGCTACCATTTAATTTAAGAATTTCAAATAAATTGGTTGTTAATTTTCTTTTTAGCCCCTTCAGGTTATTGTGCGAAGAATACACAGCAAACAATAGTACTTTTTATTTCAGATTAGTTATTCGCGTTAATCAAAGAGTGAAATTATAAATTGTTGGTACGAGAGAAAATTCTTAAAGTATGCCAAAAGAATCTGTAGTTACATAAAAGTCTTTGTTAAGACTTGGAAATATTGCAGGCTGCTAAAATCAAATTTCGGAGCTATACTAAAAATTAGTTAGCATCTCATATCATGCTAATTAATCCATGTCTAATTAATCCATCCATGCACATGTCCCGGAACCTAGTTAAATGTTTAAATTTGAAATGAACATGCACATATAAATCAGCTCCTTCATTTGAAGAGAATATCAAAATATACAGGACGGATATGCATTTTACAAAGTATATTATTGCAGCGCATGTACACTACCAAAAGGTATTCACAAAACATGGAGACGAACATTGTCCCCTCGTTATTTTTCATGAACAATACTAGGGATATATATATATATATTTGGTGTCCAGATAGCGCACATAAATATAAAACGTGGGTCCTACCTCAAGAGATTTTTGCAGATTGAAACTCACTTTCTGCTTGATGTATGACCCCGTTTGGAACCTCCAAAACATTTTTCTTGTTTCATCCCTTTATTCTTTACCAAACCCACTTTCACATGATACTTTTAACCACACACTAAAACAAGTAGTGGAGCTGATAATCCATATATACAGTAGGGGTAGTCACAGTGCTAAATTGTGTCATCTAATGGCCTTCGGGTGGGCATTTGCGCTGATATATGCCGCCACATTTAGGGCCGACGTACTTTGGTGGACGTGGAGGACGTGGTCCATGTGGCCTTCGAAAACAATATCTGCTATAGCGGTTGCAAGGTTCACCCCGGTACGGAGGCCTAATTGGAATGGTATGAACTTTCCTTTCTGCATAAAAAATTTTGCAACTGATATGATATTGGAATATTATTTATTAAACGACTACAAAAATAAAAACCATAAAAAAAACTTTGCAACTGTTAATTGATATGATATTGGAATGTTCTTAAAACACGACCACAAAAATGAAAGCCAAATGAAAAAAAAAAAAAAGCATTATATTTGATAATTAGTGGAAAAATATGGCTCTCACCTGTAGCTAATAATTCACGGGCTTGGGTTGCAAAGGGAAAGAAGAGAACAACAACCAAGAGAATGGTTAGTATAAGAAAAACTTGTTTCATCTTTATGGAAAACATGTCGGCCCGGTTTGAGCAAATGATTGGAGACAATTTTTTTTTAAGACCCGAAAAAAGTTGTTTTAGAAAATATATTTAGAAAAAAAATTGTTTGGGTGAAAAAATAAAAAAAATTTTAAATTTTAAAAAAAATATTAATATAGATATTATTTTACTTATCTTGAAATTTTATGTAATTTATAAAAAAATCATCTCATTTAGAATTATATATACAAAATTATAAATTTTAAAATTTTAAAATATATTATAATATTTTAGAGATATAAATAATAAAAAATAATGATGTATTAAAAAAAATGTGTTTCAAAGACTCAAAAAAAAAAAAGACCTAAACGAGTATTAACATTTCGTTTTGGACACGCATTGTGTTTGCGTTTCATTTGAATACAATACTTGAAATGTAATTTATGTTTGGAGGAAAAGCATTTGCATTGCATTTGAATGTAATGTGTGTTTGGATGTAAAATATGTGAGTTTTATAAAAATAATTATTTTATGATGTGATTGGTAAAAGTTATGTGGAAAAAAAAATAAGATATAATGAGTGATGTGATTGAAAAAAATGATAAAAAAATAAATATATTATATTTTGAGGTGTAATGAATAATATATAATAGATTATTATTATTATTAATTTACTATATATATGGCCAATACTTACCGAGGTGAACAAAGGCACTCCGTAGCAATTATTCGGCCTATTTTGACTACAATTCCTCGTTGACAAAGAGCAACAGTAAGCAATTGGAATTAATTTGACGCCAAATTGATAAAACCAATAAAATTGTTCGGGTGCACTATTGAACACGTAAGGCCATTTTTTCCAACTTGTAGTCTATTTATATCCACACACATATATATATTGTTGAAAGTTGATAATAACTATCATGAAATCAATTTACTAATGATGAATCTATTACATCACTAATGAGTAGTAATCTCACCTGTATCACAATATATATTGTTGTGTGTATTCACAAAAAAAATAGAACATTGTGAAAATAGAACATTATCTCTACACTTACATTGATGTGCATGCCTTCCTCTTTATTCCCCTCTTTACATTAAATGATACACAACTCTTCGTTCGAAACTTATTTATCTTTTGTTATGAAATTATAATAAAACGATAATGTCGTTTTTTGCGTTAAATATTTTCATGTCCATTCCGAATACAATAAAGCCAATGTGCACGTTTTTTTTTTTCCCAAAAAAAAAAAACCAAATTACAGCTCCAAGTAAGGTGTGTTTCGCTCTTTAATGCAAATTAGATTTATTAACTTTATTTTTATAAAGTTACATCAATAAAATTTTTAAATATTTGTTAAAACATTCAATAATTTCAAGTTAATAAACGACACCTGAATACTCAATAAGAACCTCACACCAGCACGTTTGATAAAAGTTATGAAGATATAAAAACAAAGTTTTTTACATTTTATCAAAATGTCAGTTATTTTAATAGTTGTACTACCTATACCATGGATATATCTGATACATTTGCCACATTTGATTAGTCAAGTCTTCTCTAAATTGATTCATTTGATTATGAGTATTGTTGTCATCTGATACTTCAGGACCTTCAGGCATGTCATCGTCAACATCATCTTGATTGGTGTTATGTAGTTGTGCAATTTCGTTTATTGGTACACCATCAATATCATATCGTCGAAGAAGCTTGTCCCGCTCCCTAACTATTATGATAAAATTATGCACTATTGCGCACGCCACTGGTATAAGAACCTGCTTCTGTATCGGGTAGTTATTAATTCTCTTTAATATTTGAACCTCGCTTTCCATACGCTGAATGTCCTCTCGATGCAATTTCATAACGACGAATGAGTATAGTTGAAAACTTCTTTAGGTGATCCCAAACCTTGACGCCGACGCCTATATTCAGGCAAATGATAAGTGTCACCTCTAAACGGCGTTAAGAACCAGTTATTATTAGAGTATCCGTCATCACCTAAGTAAAATTTTCCTACGTATCAAAAGTAACAACTTCTCATCAGAATATATATTTGTGGTACACGTGTATAGCATAATGACGTAAGGAAACTTAAAAGACAGCTATCAAACCTGCTGGAGGTATTGGAAAACCGTAACGGTTAATTGCAGTTTCCAGCACACGTGTGTCATGTATCGAACCCTCACACCCTGAACATATATACGTGAACTTCATATCAAATGAACATGCTGCTAATATATTTTGAGAGTACGTTCCTTTCCTATTTCTCCACGCTACAGCGTTACGCGATGGTGGAACACAAGGCACATGAGTGCCATCAATGGCACCGACACAACCCTGTAACAACAAAGCAAGAGTCATTAGTAAATTATTAACAACTGCAGATTTGCAGTGTCTTTAGTAGGAAATTATTATGAGTTACTTACATCAAACCACGGCCTATATTTGTAATAATTTTCAACAATGAATGGTTGCACTCTGTTAAAATCTGAAGGAGTTATTATTTTGTTCTTGAGGCTACATATAGCTAGTAGCACAGTGAAAAACCACCTTGATATTGTTTCTCCAGAGTGGTTCCAATGATCAGCTGATTTGGCATTAGTTGTCCCCTGACATATGATGTACAAAAATATAAACAGCTGCTCATCTACGTTTATATGACTTGTTGGTTGAAGTAGTTGTCGGCTTTCTAACAAATTTGATAAATTCTTAAACGTTCTTTTATCCATCCGAATCTTCTGCTTGATTTTGTTAGGATTTCCATTAAGAATTTCGTCTACTCTCATCAATCCTGACAACATTGAATCATGCAATGGTTGTCTATAACTGATATTCATCCTGTAAGCAGCAACAAGTAGACATGTCGCAAAGGCCAAAGTCTTCTCATCATCACTATTACTTTCACTACCACTATCCACGTTTGCATTTAAGGTTGAATTTTTAGTTGAGTGTGACATGTCATGAACCTACATTTTCATCAACATATTTATATCAACTACTGAAAAAACACAAAAGCAACTTACTTTTTGACGGAGTAGTTGTCCATCAATTGTAATAAAATCTCATAACTAGTAAATAATGGCAATGAATATGGTATGGTAATAAGTTCAAGTTTACGATACATATATAACTGAATAACATAAAGCAATCAATAAAATTGTTAAAATGCAATAGGATAATATTCTAGTTATTAGGATCTTCTGGTGGAAGGGGAGGGTAGTTGGGTTGTTGCGGAGCACTTATTCGGCCTAATGTGTCGTTTACAAATGCCAGTCTTGTTGCATCAGTACAATCCAGGAAGGTAGGTATCCAAGCACGGTTGTCGTAGAAATAACGCATCATTTTGACTACATCCCCGACATTAACTCCCAGTTGTAACATAGGTTTTTCACATGTAGCGATGGCATCTCGAGAACCTCCGTAGTCTCCCGAATCCGTTCGTGACCGTTTCGCAGTACGCTTAACTAGATGAGTGGATATCTGTTGGATTGCTTGCGCCATAATAGTATCATTTCGTAACTTTTGCTTTCAAATTGAATACCGCTCCTTATGTTTAGAAGAACCTCCTACATCTCTCTCTTCATCATGAAAAGGCTCTTCATCATTACCTGAATCATGGTCTGGTGATAACTTTGTAGCAAGGTCTACATTTGTCCCCACACCAACCATGTATTCATTAGTTGGTACGTGGTTGTCGAAGATATTGTAGTACAATTCCTCGAACTTTAGACCCTTGTAGCGCAACTCATGAGCATCTGAGCCATATTGCTGCAAAAATTTAGTACCACAAGATTACGCTTACCTAACCAATGCTTACACACCACATATTTAAAATACAAACACAATTTAGTACAGCTGTGCATCATACAACCCATATATACTTACCGCTAAAAAGCTCTGCCAAACATCGTTTGAACAGCTAATCGACTTCGTCTATGGATCATAGCCAAGTCCAATATGTGCCTTTAATGCCTTCCAACATCTATATGTCTTAGCCATTCTTTCTTTTTTGGATTTTAGCTGTTTGTATGTGCAAGGGGGAATAAATTCAGTTATCCATTCCTTTAGTGCTTTAGGTGGAGGAAATCTACCACCATGCGTGTTCTTGAACGTACTCAAACAAGAAAGTAGTAAGAACTCATTCTCTTTAGTCCATTTGTAACTGTCTTTTCGTCGTGGCATCTACGTAATTGCAGCACGTTTGTAAGTAATATGACAATAATCATAGCCACATACAGACTTAAGATATCATTCCATGAATCATCATCATGTATTTATGCAAAAAAAAGCTACTTGATTACCGTGTTTGAACCGACTGAACTCTCGGCTTCAGTACAACGAACTTGTGAGACGGCTGACAATGTGGACCGAAGAATTTTTCGTTGAGGAAAGTCTTTAATGTGATGGGAATGTCGTTTTTTCAAATTGCGAGTAGATCACCGACTCGGTTGAATACTACATGGAGGAAAGAGCTTCCAACTGTGTACCCGTGGTTACGAATTAGTTGTATAGCTGGGAAAAATTTGGGAGCTGGTTGCGAAAAAGGGCAATTCGCCGAGACCTTTGCAAGCAAAATGTGAAGATATTGGTTTAGCGGAGCAAAGAGTGCTCGAGTTCAATAATTGGTAATATGTAAAGTCCCATAAACTGGATATACAATCGGTATCGAACGTGGTTCGGCCAAAAAATGGGTTAAAAAATAAATCACACAACAGTGAATGTGCTATCCATAAATAGGGTGTGCCACATTGGTCGAATTTGTAAGTTAAGCAATTGGCTACAATGGAAATAAGGCAAATAATAACAAATCAAAACGACAACAAATAACAACATAGCATGGTTTAGAGCATACCGCTTCTATAGATAGAATTTGCAAGCTACGCCTTTCCCGTTGAAGGAGTGACAAAGGAGAATGACCTTTACACAACTTGGCTCTTGAATGCAATAAAAATTGTCAATTGCAATAAAATGACCACTTCTATCCATAAAAAAACTCTGTGTTAGTAGATGTATGAATGTTCATAATAAAAAACAAAACGTTGACAACATTGCAGTATTTAACCAATTGTTTACAACATCTCCTAATATCATCAGAAATGCACATAAACAAAGTGTAACATAACACATAATATTAGCCTTTAAACCAAACACAGTTGTAAATTAACCTGTAAAATGGCCACATTTACCTGTAAAGGTACTAACCGTTCGGCAACAGTTGCTCAGTATGTCATAAATTGTATAAATCCACACAAAGTTCAACTTCCTACTCAAATACGGCAAAAATTAGTACATTTGAAAAATTTGGACTTCCCTGCATAAACGAATTGGTTACATAAACTGCATTCCCTGTAATTGCCTGTAATTGCCACACGTAATTGCATAAAACCACAGTATGCCAAAGGCACTCCATAAACTAGTTACATAAACTGCATTCCAAGTCTAATATGCATTCTCAAGCACACACGGCACAGAATATATATTTTCAATCTTCAGCTAACATGAAAAAATCGAACAACCACATCCAATACTCAAAATCTGGGATGCTCTGTGAAGTACAGATGGTTAGGGATTCAGACACAAATGCATAATGCAAAATGCAAAATGCACAGTTAATCAACCATTATCATGTAACATCGGTCCACATAGTCTAGGCAAAAATTTTAATTTTTGCCAAATACACGACTTCAAACCCCATGAAATCCATCCAGAGACAGACATTAGACAATGAAGGCACATACCTTTTTTCGTCCGGTAGCCCTAAACGCCGACGAACACAACTTGCCTCAGACAGAAAAGGGGGCCGATAAGTGCTATGCTGGGAGGCTGAATAGATGGAGATCATTAACTTCACGCTAGTGGAATGCTTCTGCTCGCTGCGGAAATAGTCTGGATTGCTCTCTATTGCTGGTGATTTTGCAGTTTTTCATCCAGTTATTCAGAGGGTATTTGAGAGGGTAGTTGTAGGTGGGTTTGGGTGTGTAGTGAACGATTGCAGCAATGAATTGAAAAAAATGGCAGGGTAATTGCGGAAGCACTCTGCTTTGCTTGCTGTGGGAGGGTGGATGCGCTCTCTTCGTTCGTCGTTTTTGGGAGGTTGGGGGAAGGTGCAAAACAGACGTGCGGTTGCCGTATTGAACTGAAAAAAAAAAAGAAAGGCAGGATGAAAAAAAAGAAAGGCGCTATCAAAGAATATTGTTGTCGTTTTTGGGAGGTTGGGGGAAGGTGCGAAACCGACCGTGCAGTTAATGCCGTATTGAAGTGAAAAAAATTTTATTGCAGGATGTAATGTTGGCTGCAGACGCGTGAGGCAGGGAATATATTCCCTGAAGGTAAGGTCAAGTCCGTGAACAGGACCTAACATCATTTTGTATAATTTTTTTGTTTGAAAAACTTTGTACTGGTTGTTTAACTTATGAACAGTAAATATAATTGTGTTAATTGTTAAAAAGTATTGTATTCAAATGTAATTTTTTTATATTTGAAGGAAAATGATATTGCGTTTAAACGAAATGCTTTTCAAATGCGTGTCCCAAACGAAATGTAAGTGTTTCTTTCTTGTGTGTCCTGAAACTTTTCCCACGCTTCATTTATTTAAAGCTGGGCATATAACAATTGCCAAAGGCACGAAGTTTGAGGAGCTTTATTATTATTTTTCTAATTACGCATTTTTTATTTTTTTACTTTTCAACAGAACATATGTATATTCTCATCCCAGAAAAAGAATATCACTAAATGAAAAGATGTAGACATCCACAGAATCGCCGATTATTTTCTACCCCCACACAATATGTACAATACATTCATTAATTATGAGACAAAAATGCTAATTTAAAAATAAATAAATAACTAAATAAATAGAGAGGAGAGCTATTTCACCTCACTCACTTTTATTAAAGTAATAAAAAAATAAAAGGATAATAAATAAAAAAAAGAAGTTCAGAATCCAGATAAACCGAACAAAAAATAAAAACAATTATTAAAAAAAAATCACCTTAGGCAAATGAACCCTATCAAAAAGCATTTTATTCGTCTATCCTCTTACCTTTTCCCTTTTGAATATGAACTATTAAAAAGTTTTCATTTTAAAATCAACAACATTATCTTTTTTTACAAATTATTGAGTTTCATCGATTTATTTCAAGAACCTTTAATCACAATTTTCTTTTCTTTTTTTGCATATACAAATAAACATGCTATATATATATATTATAAACTTGCTATATAAAGCTATATTTGGCACAGTTCAAACTCATCTAAATCAATTCAAATTTTTTTTTTTCAAAAGTTGAATCATACTCTTTTTTTTTTTTTTTCTAAACTTGTTCAAATTTAAATTCGAGCTAAATTACAATCGTTCGAACTCACAGTTTTCACATTAGATGTGATCTCAATCATAGATGTCATTTAGTCCTGTCATTTTCTATTTTCTCTATGTATAATCAAATTTATTGTAGCTTCATTGTTTGGTAGGTTCACTTTTAGATTTTTTCACTTTTGGATAAAAATGTTTATTTTTGAAAAAAAAAAAAGCCTTCTAATTTTTCATGCGTGAGCATAAAAAAATTTTCACTTTTGACCATCAAAAAAGACTTTTCTTTTTAAAAAAAAAAACTTTTTTTTATTCATCTAAATAATTTTTTACTTTTGAATAAAAAAATTTTTATTTTAAAAATAGCTATCCGATCCAAACGGATGTATAATGTCCACCATCCCATGTATAGTGGTTTTCAAATGGTAAGAACCTTTTGATCAAGAAAAATGACACGTCTTTCTTTAAAAGATAATTATTCTACAGTTTTTCTTTTCTTCTTTTTTTTTATTATTTTTTACTTTTAAATAAAAAAATTTTTTATTTTAAAAATAGACATCCTATCCAAATGGATGCGTAATGTCTAGCATCCCCATGTATAGTGGTTTTCAAATGGTAAGAGCCTTTTGATCAAGAAAAATGACATGCACCATCTTTCTTTAAAAGATAATTATTCTACAATTTTTCTTTTCTTCTTTTTGTTATTATTTTTTTTCCTTTTCAAGTCTTCATGCTTCATAGACTTATATATACAAATGCCCTCCAACTTTTTAAATTTGATAATTTAGTTTCTAAAATTTTTTTTCCTCGGCAATCATCCCCTTACACTTATTATAGTCCAAGAGAGACATTGTTGATCATTTTTGTTTAATTTGAATAAAAATTTCTTTTAAAGTTTAGGTTTAAATTTGAGTATAATTTAATTAAGTTAAAGATTTCAAAAGAAATTGTATTGAAAATAAGTAAAAACGATCAACAATGCTCTACTTAGACTATGATGTACAAGCTACGTGTAAAGAGTCGTCTAAATTTCAACATATTTGAGTAAAAAAGACTGCATTGCTAAAAATTATAAGTTTAGGATTGATTACCAAAAAAAAATATTTTAGGGATTAAATTGTTAAATTTAAAAAGTTTAGAAAACTTGTGTACAAAAAAGTTTGATTCGTATACCACCTTCAACCAAAAAAAAAAAAACTAATACAATCTTAAGGCCACGTAAATCAAAACCAAACTATTTTGTTGACAAGATGACATCAAACAAAATCCTTCCACTTAATCAAAATAAAAAGGTCCTTGCCGAGCTTGTCATTGATTTACTCTGACTCGTGAATGAAAACGGCTAGAGTCTTTCCTTCAAAAAAGAATGCATTTTCAAATGCATATTGTATTCTTTAATTACATATAAAAATTTAGTATAATATACATATACATGTATATATGCACCTATTCCATCAAAAAGCTTTATTGTTTCGCCTTTTTTTTTTTTTTTTTCACTTAACTACTCTAAAACAGAATGATGATCAAATTCTTATTGCGACTTGGTCACATATTTCTTGAATATTTTAAGACAAGCCTTCACTTAATTTATCAAAATACTCCTTCTAAACAAATATATATTAATTTATTGGATGATATCTCTACTTAAAGCAATTCCATAACTTTTGAATTATCTAATAGATTTAACAGATAAATTGACTGCTTCTCAAGTTATAAAATAAAAATTAAAAATCCTCCTCAAAATATGACTTTTGGTTTTTCATAATTCTAAGCCTTTTCATAACAATAACACAATCTCTCTTTTTTTTTTTTCTTTGGATATTTAGAATGAGAAATCAAATTTTTATATTTTATAATAGAGTCATGTGTGAAAATATTATTGAATTATGCCTATAATCGGATAATATTAACGACTTTTAATTATAATCTAATTGTAAAAGTAAAATTACGAACATACTAACTAAAAAAGAAAATGATAATTCATTAGCTATAGTGCTCTCGCTTGAAGACGATTCTTGACATTTGGCTTGAAGAGGGAAAGAATATAACTCGATTCTTGACATTTGGCTTGACGTGGGAAATAATATAACTGTAGCAAAGAATGCTTCCTATTAGTATAAGAAAAGTCTCGATCTTAATTTCGTTAGAGAAGTATCGTTTTCTGATTATGAAATTTCAACAACAACACTAACCACACAGAGACTGCAAAACTACAAGAATATTTATTTTGCTTTTCTAGAAGGCTTGCTGATTACTAGAGAAAAACAAACAGATTGACGAAGACTTGGACTTGGTCAATAAAATGATATAAACATTTAATTTCCAATTGTTCTATATTCTAAACTAAATCAAAATATATATAAATTTTATAATGCTCACGGGGAAGAAAATGAAAGTTTGATAATTCTAACCAAATTCATCAAGATTTTTCTCCCTACGATGACACAACCAAGGCCTCTCGTTTCCTATCTCGTCAATTTAATGTATGAATGATACATATATGTAGACAACGCAGTGATTGTTTGTGTGTGTGGATATATATCTCCTATTAGTTATTACTTGGTCTTCTCACTGTTTTTCCAACTGGTCCATTTTTTATATCCACCTAAAATTAATGTCCACCATCCCTATGTATAGTGGTTTTCAAATAGTAAGACCCTTTTGATCAAGAAAAATGACAGGGTCTTTCTGTAAAAGACAATTAATCTACAACTTTTTCTTTTTATTTTTTTCCCTTCTCTGTTCTTCATGCTTTGTAGACTTATTTGTGTGAATGTCCTCTTAATTTTTTAAATTTGATAATTTAGTTCTTAAAATTTTTTTTCTTTACAATCAACCACTACATTTATAATTTTTAACAGTCAGTCATTTTTACTTAAATCAATTAAAATTAAAATAATTTTATTTTTTTGTAGAAACTTATATATTATAATTCAATAGGGACATTGTTGATCATTTTATTTATTTTGAATGAAAATTTCTTTTAAAGTTTAGATTTGAATTTAAGTATAATTTAATTAAGTTAAATATTTCAAAAAAAATTACGTTGAAAATAAGTAAAAATGATCAGAATACTATCTTTGGACTATGATGTGCATGCCACATGTAAAGAGTCATTTAAATTTTAATGAATTTGAGTAAAAAGAACCAAATTACTAAAAGTTATAATTTTAGGAGTTGATTACCAAGAAAAAAAATTAGGAACTAAATTATTAAATTTAAAAAGTTTGGGTGATATCTGTACAAATAAGTCTGCTTCCTATACCTACTTCAACCAAAAAATAAAAAAAAAAAGACTAATACATTCTTAAGGCCACGTAAATCAGAACTACAGTCTTTTGTTGACAAGATGACATCAAATATAATCCTTTCACTTAATCAAAATAAAAAGGCTCTTGCCAAGCTTGTCATTGATTTACTCTGACTTGTGAATGAAAACGGCTAAAATCTTTTCTTCAAAGAAGAATGCATTTTCAAATGCATATTGTATTCTTTAACCACGTATTAAAATTGAATATAATATACATATATATATATGCATATATGCACCTATTCCATCAAAAAGCTTTATTGTTTCGCTGTTTTTTTCACTTAACTACTCTAAAATAGAATGACAATCAAATTCTTGTTGCCACATCGTCACATATTTCTTGAATATTTTAAGACAATTCTTTGCTTAATTCATCAAAATACTCCTTCTAAACAAATGTATATTAATTTATCGGATGATGTCTCTATTAAAGCAATTCCATACCTTTTGTATTACGAAATAGATTTAATAGATAAATTCACTCTTCTCAAGTTATAAAATAAAAATAAAAAAACCTCCTCAAAATATGATTTTTTGTTTTTCATAATTTTAAACCTTTTCATAACAATAACACTGTCTCTTTTTTTTTTTTTTTTTTACGTTAGAGCGAGAAATCCAAACTTTACATTTTATAATAAAATCATGTGTGAAAATATTATTGAATTATGCCTGCAGTCAAATAATATTACCAAATTTTAATTATAATTATGTCATAAAAGTAAAATTACGAAGACATAAGAAAGAAAATGACAATTCATTAGCTATAGTGCTCTCGCTTGAGGACAATTCTTGACATTTGGCTTGAAGAGGGAAAGAATATAACTGTAGCAAGTAGAATGCTTCCCTATTGGTATAAGAAAAGCCTTGATCTTAATTTCTTTAGTGAAGTGTCCTTTTTTTATCATGAAATTTCAACAACAAATAACAAACCACAGAGACTGAAAACCTAGAAGAATAGTTATTGCTTTGCTAGAAGGCTTGCTGATTACTTGAGAAAAACAAACACATTGACGAAGACTTGGACTTGATCAATAAAAGGATATAAACATCTAATTTCCAATTGTTCTATATTCTAAACTAAATCAAGAAATATATAAATTTTATACCGCTCAAGTAGGGGAAAACGAAAGTTTGATAATTCTAACCAAATTCATCAAGATTTTTCTCCCTACAATGACACAACCAAGGCCTCTCGTTTCCTATCTCGTCAATTTAATGCATGAATGATATATATATATATAGACAACGCAGTGATTGTTTGTATGTGTAGATATATATCTCCTATTTAGTCATTACTTGGGCTTTTCACTGTTTTTCCAACTGGTTCATTTTTTATATCCACCTAAAAGTCGACAACATATTTGACTGTTCTTGCTAAGTATGATATTAACTGGTTCGAAGTCTCTTCTAATGTAATATAGGGGTCACCAGAAAGACCAATTTAAATATTATATGCTGCTGCTATTAATAAAAATAAATTAGGCAAGAGTTAATTATTATTTTTTAGTTTCAACTATTTATAACTTACTATTATAAATTTGTAACTCAAATTTTAAAAATTCATAATTTTACATATATTAGTTAAAATAAGATGATTTTTTTTAAAATTATATATAATTTTAAGGCAAATAAAACAAGTTTCATATTTTTTTTTTCCTGACACATTTGAAGTTTTTACATATTTTATCTTTAGGCATTTAAACCCATGTACCAAACGTATAATAATTTAACTCAAATTCAATTAAAAAAAAAACTCAATTCAAACCTATACAAATGCATGCTAAATTTATTTTATCAATCCCATTTCCGTCAAAGACAAAGCTAAAAAAATTTGTTTGGAGGGCTTGAGTTAATATTGAAGGTAAAAAAACTAAAAGTGTAAATGGAAACTTTTAATACATTTTGAATAAAATTTTGAAGAACAAAAATTAGGGGATGAATAAAAAATTAGTTTCGTCCTTGATCTCCGCTCCTATTTCATATATAGAACTTGACGAGAAATTTCTCGTCAAAGGTAACCTTTGTACTAGAGGGTTGTTATTTACAAGATTTTCTTACATGAAAACGCCACATATAATTTTAAAGTTATGAGATATAAAGAAAAAGGATGAACCTTTGATGTTTGATCTTCATTATAATTGTTGGGGCCCGCATGACGTTAGGAGAAAAGAAAAGTTCGATAATTCTAGCCAATTTTTCAGGATTTTTTCTCTCTATGAATATTTTTAAAATGCAAGCGCAAAGACCTCTTGCTTTCAAGTATGTCTTACTTGAATTTGAATTTAGGGTTCGAGCGAAAAAAAAAATCAATCAGATATTTATTAAATCTATTATGGTTATATTATATTTGAACATAATATATTAAATATATTTTATATTTAGATAAAAATATTTATTTTATATTTGAATATAATGTGTGTTTAGATGAAAAATATTTAAATTGTATTTTAGAGTTAAAAAGTTGATGTGATTAGTGAAAGTAGATAGAAAAAGTAAGATAAAGAGAGAATATAATGTAAATAGAAAAAAATTATTATTAAAATATTTTAGAATAATAAATATATTTGAAACCCTATAGAAAAGCATTGTATTTGAACGTAAAACTTTTATATTTGGATGAAAATTGCTTTACGTTTAAATGTAATACAAACACAGTACTGAAAACAAACACCCTATAAGTTTGAACTTAATCCATCAAGCTTTTTAGTTCATAATTTACATAGTATTTTAGGCTCAAAAATAATATTCAAAAATCTTTTTTTAGGTTAACTTTTATTATCTTAGTATTTTTAGTTCAAGAAAAAATTCTCTAACTCAAATTTAACCATCAAACATAAAATTTATTTCATAATTTAACTTATTTTAAATTTAATTTCAAAATCTTGTAACAAACAAACACATTGACGAAGACTTGGACTTGGTCAATAAAATGATATAAACATCTAATTTCCAATTGTTCTATATTCTAAACGAAATCAAGAAATATATAAATTTTATAATGCTCAAGTAGGGGAAAACGAAAGGTTGATAATTCTAACCAAATTCATCAAGATTTTTCTCCCTACGATGACACAGCCAAGGCCCCTCGTTTCCTATCTCGTCAATTTAATGTATGAATGATACATATATACAGACAACGCAGTGATTGTTTGTGTGTGTAGATATATATCTCCTATTAGTTACTACTTGGGCTTTTCACTATTTTTCCAGCTGGTCCATTTTTTATATCCACATAAAACTAATAATGTTGTTCCCGAAGTTGACAACATATTTGACTGTTCTTGCTAAGTACGATATTAAGTAGTCTGAAGTCTCTTCTAATATAATATACGGGCCACCGTCAAGAAAAAAGACCAATTTAAATATTATATGCTGCTGCTATTAATAAAAATAAATTAAGCAAGAGTTAATTATTTTTTTTAGTTTCACCTATTTATAACTCAAATTTTAAAAATTCATGATTTTATATATATTAGTTTAAATAAGATGATTTTTTAAAAATTATATATAATTTTGAGACAATCAAAATAAGTTTTTTTTTTCCTAACACATTTTAAGTTTTTTCATATTTTACCTCTAGGCATATAAACCCATGCACTAAACATATAATAATTCAATTCAAATTCGATTTAAAAAACTCAATTCAATCATGTAACAAATACATGCTAAATTTATTTTATCAATCCCATTTCCGTCAAAGACAAAGCTAAAACACTTTGTTTGGAGGGGCTTGAGTTCATATTGAAGGTAAAAAAACTAAAAGTGTAAATGGAGTAGTTGATAAGTAAATTATTGACAAATGGAATTTTAAACATAAAAAGTGAAAATATTAAACTATAGGGTCAGTTATTTAGGCTTAATTCAAAAGTCAATCTTACAATTTTTTTTTTAAATCTTCTTGCATTTTTGAAACTACCTTAAAGGTATATATCCAGTGTACTGCAAATGGTTAAAAAATATAAAAAACAGAAATAATGTATAAAAAAAAAGATCAAATCTACAATTCCACGTTCCACTAATTCCAAATTACATTTGATAATTTAACTATTATATTTATTTTATTTGGTATTATAATCTCTTTTCTAATTTAATATTAATTATCCATATAATTTTATAAAAATACCTCTCATATTCATATATGGAATTGCATTCAACAAAAATTACTGTAAAATTGTAGCCAAACCCTAAAAACAAAGGACTGTTTACGTATATGGTCAAATTAGAGTCATATTCTTAATAAATGTCTAGAATCAAATTTATTTGAAAAATTGGACATTTTATGTTGATAAAAATACACTTACATCTAATTTAAGAAGAAAATTATATTAAATTCCCTCCTAAAGAATAGGCACATTAATTTCACAAGCCCAAATTCAAAATTTGAAAATAGAAATCAAAATATTTTAATATTTCACATGTTTAAAATTTAAAAAAAAAAACCCTAAAATTATTTTCTCCATTTACTAATGCAATACTCCCTCATTTACAAAATATTTTTCCATTCCATGAAATTTTTTTGGTCAATATAATATTGACCTCGTTGTTATTTTATTTTGTAAAACAATTAATTTCAATATATTGTGTACAATTATCCATATTGTATTGACCATTTTTTTGGTTAAATATTGCCTGGTCATTATGTTGTTTGTTATTTTGTCAATATAATAATGATCTAGTCATTTTATTACTCTATAGTTTAAACAATAACTTATTGTCATCATAATTCAAACTATGATCCATGTTTATCCATGTTTTTGTTATTTTTTTATTGATTTTATGTATTCAATATTAACACCATATTAATGAAGTCAATATGTTATCAAACTATATTTGATGAATGTCTTATTTTTACTTAATGACAAGGTCAATTTGATACTAATTCAAAAAAAAATTTGTATTTATATTAATTCAGTTTATTTATTATTTTTTGTCAATTTTGTGTGAATGTATGAGTTAATTTTGTGTATATAAATGAGTTACAATAAAAAAAAAAAAGCAACAAAAAAACTATAACACTAGCTATGGGAAGTCAACCTGAAAGGGTAGAAGTGGTAGGTAATTCAAATTAATGAACTTAAAAAACTATTTAAATTTGTAAATAAAATGCAATGTGTTTATATATTAAAAGGGATGGCTTAAAATGGGTATTTCGTGCAAATATTTCAAAAAGAAATACGGCGGCCAAAATTTTAAAAGATCACAAGTGTCTTTGCTAACATGTAATCAATTAATAAATATATATATATATTTATATATGGTGTAAGCAAATGCTTTAATAGTTAACTCACGCGAGAAGACCATATATTGTGGAGGCGATTTTTAGCACGGGATTTAAAGCCGGGAGGTCGGGGCTTATTCTATATTAAAATTGTGTCTTTGTTTGGAATTACATTTTAAAAGATGTTTTCGGTTCGGTGAGTTCAAATAGTTCTTTGGATGGTTTTTTAAAAGAATTATAGTCCTCAAAAAAAGCTTCTAATTAGTGAAAGTCACAAAACATGGCTTCTCATAAAAGCTTTTGAAAAAAAAAAAAAAACGTGAAACTTCACTCTTAACATGTTTAGAGCATATTAGAAAAGCTAACTTCATTTTTTTCTCGTTAAATACTTTTAAAAAATATGGTTTAAAATTATAATTTTAATTTCTCTTCTTCAATTATCTAAATGCATAAGCAAAATAAATACCAAATAGACCAGTCTTTGACGTCTACATATTTAGTGAGAACGGATGAAAATCTATATTTTGAATAATTATGAGTGTATTCAATTTTTAGAATAAAATCTTGGTTGATTTTGTGTTTGTTATATTAAAAGCTTCTTTAATTATTTTTTAAAAACTGAATTTATAGGATGTGGTGTGTAATGAATTATATATTACAATTAAGGGCAGTTTTGATATTTTAAAAAGTTGACTAGTGGTCAAGGAATACGTTTGGATTATAAAAATACCCATTTTCGCGTTATTTTAAAAAAAAAAGATTCTCAAAATTCTCCCAAGAAAACATAGAAAAACAGAGAAATAAAAAATGGAAAATCCAATTATGAGAAACAACGCTTATTATACATCATGTCCAAGGCACGTTACTAATCTTTCGTTATATATATATATATATATTTGCAAACTATACATATAGAACAAACATAAAATTAACTTAAACTAGTACATAATACCTTCAAACTCCCATTATTTTTTCTTTGATGAAGCAGCACTCGTTTATGTAATTATTCTGTGTGCGCGCGCGCGTATAATCTATTGGGAAAATGGAAAATTTTTAGATATAAAAAATAAAAAGTTGTTTGAAATTTTTTTTAAGAGTGAAAAGTTATTTAGGTTGGTGAAAACTTTTTGTTTTTAAAGAGTTTTTTTTTCATTTTTCAAAAATGAAAAATGTTGGATGTTTAGATACGGAAATTTAGGAAAGTTCATTTTTCTTAAAATGAAAATTTTTTCATTTTTCAAATTTGAAGGTGTCAAACAGACAGAGGGGTAATAAATAACCGGAAGGTAGAAAAGAGTAAAACATAACTAACCACAAATAATAAGAAAAAGAGAACATAAACCAAAAACGATCTGGTAAAAATATTTTTTCTATAGCAAGAGAAGCAAAGCAAAAAAGAAAATGATTACCAGCACCAAAGACAACAAATGACAAAACTATGATAAAAATAACACAAGTTAAAAATGTAAGAAACGACCGATAAATGCAAGAAGCGGAAAACAAATTGGAAAACGACATAAGTTAAAAACGACACTGAAAAGAAAAGTGGGCAAAACAGAGAAACAACAAATAATAATAAAACGACAACAAGTTGGGAGTGGTAGAAACATAAAAACGACAAGTAGAATAATGAGAAAAACGAAAGAACTCTAGAACAAATCATAGCCATTAAACATTAGAAAAACGACAAATAATGAGAAAACGGCTACAGAAGTTGAAAAGATAATTAGAGGTTAACTACAGCAATATAAAACTACAAGGTACACCAAAGGATAAATTAAAAGTCGAGATCTTTTATTGATATCCGGAGTACTATTAAGAGTACATGCAGGTTTTTATTTTATACCACAACCCACCGACCACTCAAAAGCTTGCTTTCATAACAAAAACAGAAACTGCATTGATACTATCACATCCTTATTTTCATCCTTTTGCTTCGTTTACATGATATACATCAAGTAAACCGATACAATATATATGGATATATATTTATACATATGGCACCACTATTACAATTGACCATAGTCATAAATGTATAATTATTTCATTGTAGCTAAACCAGTCTCGGGATGTCTCATCCAATAGCCTCCAGATTAGCAGTTACGACTGTATACTTTACATTTTTTCTTCTTCTTTGGCGACGGACTTGGTTTGATAGGATTAATTGGTGTTCCACATGATCTTCGATAGGGGTCACAATTTTCTGGAGGTCCTCGGTTATAAGGTTCTTCTGCATCTTTCAATCATAAATATATATATATATATTTGATCCATTTGGGTTAGTTTTATATTAGAAATAATATAAATACCATGAGAGAGACACAACAAAATGACTTTTTAAAGGTTTGGAGACTATTTTTGTTGAATTTAAATGAAGGGGACTAAAACGCAAGTATTTTTGGATATTTTATATCACCAATCACATGGTTAATTCATATCAACAATGTTTACAGATACGCAGCCATCCAAAAAGAAACGGAGAAGAAGAAGAAGAAGAAGAAGAAGAAACCAACTCACAGGAGTAGCGTGTAGTATACAATCTCGGTTTTTCTTTTAATTGCAACTTCTAATATTGATGCTCTAAATAATACTCTATATATTAAATTAAAGGGAACAAAAAGGTAAATAAGCTAATGCATGCTCTCACCTCCAGCTAACTGTCGAGCTAGGATTGAAGAGGGAAAGAAGAGAATGGAGGCCAAGAGAATGCTTAGAACAAGAACTAAGACCCGCTTCATCTTTAATAGGGAGATAATTAAGTGGTTATTGCTTGTCTTCAAACGTCTCCCAGACTTCTCCTATATTTATAGTGCATACAAGTGCCAAGATTAGGCAAAGGAGCCGGGGAGAAAATTTTCATTTTGCTTTCCCTTTTTCGTCTTTTAGTAGCATTTTATTTATTTATCCGGAATAAGCATGGGAAAGACACATTGACAGATTGCAAATTATAAAATGATCACTAAATGTATTTTCCAACAAATGGACAAATACTTGATCAGCAAATCGGTGGAGATACCCACTATTCTTCATAGCAATATACACAAGTTCAAATCAAATTAGTATACTTAGGACTTAATTATTGCTTGGCTTCTTCTTCCCAATCTTGAAATCAAATTTGTATTTACTTGAGTGAAAACTACAAGTGATAAAGGCTAAATCTCTTTCGCGGAAATATCAAACCATGAAAATTCAGAGGAAAGGGTATCTGATGGGTGACATTTTTTTATAAAAATTTTACAGTCTTCGGCTACTGTCAATGCAATTGTGATTTTATATTAATACAGGTTTAACCGTATTTGACCATTTCTTAGATAGGCAACTGTGCCTAACATAGTGCGTAGTACTTTTGACACAGGGATGATTTTTGTCATTTTATAACAAAATAGTTTTATGGTGAATCTGAAACTGGTTTTTGGATGGTCAAATTTCTTGATTTTGGACGTCATATGGATCTTAAAAAGCAGAATTATGGAAATTATGCTCCCCTAGGGAAGGGTATTAAAATTAGTACCCATCTAGAAAAAATTTTTGGAGATGGAGTTTTGAAGGTTGGAAGAGAGATAAATGTGAGATAAATATCTGACGGTTTTGAAAATAGACAGCAAAATACAGTAAGGAGACGTGCTTCCAAACAAGCCCCTAGTTATGTCTTTTTTAAACAATGTTACCTTTTTTAATTTATACTTAAAATCAAAATAAAAGAGATATCCTTCTTAACCAAGCACATATTAAGAACCTTTGTACTTTTTCTTTCTTATAATTACTAAAAGAATTTTAAGAAACCATGATTAAAAGGAAGTGAGAACAACAAAATCAAAACGACAACAAATCGTAAAACGGAGATAAAAAGGAATTAGAAACGAATATTAAATGAAGCAACAAAATCAAAACGACCACAAGCAGTATTATATGCTGCTGCTATTAATGAAACAAATAAAATTTATATTATCAATCCCATTTCCGTTAGAAACGAATCTAAAAATTTCTTCGGATGGCTTGAGCTAATATTGAATGTAAAAAAAACTAAAAGTGCAAACGAAAATTTTAATATATTTTAAATAAAAATTTGGAAAACAAATATTAGGGGATGAATAAGAAATGAAACTTATTAGTTAGTTTCGTCCTTGATCTCCGCTCTTATTTCATATACACAACTTGACGAGAAATTTCACTTCAAGGGCATTCTTCGGTGACCATTTTTGTGATCTAACTAATTGAAATTTCGAGCTACCCTTGAATTTGGGTTTACAGAAAATAATGTTTTAATTAAAATTTTAGATAAATAGAACTCTAAATATATAAGCAGTTAAAATTTGTTAAACTATAGGGTCAGTTCTTTAGGCTTAATTCAAAAGTCAATCTTACATTTTTTTCAACTTATCTACAATTTTGAAACTACCTTATAAAAGTATCTAGTGTACCGCAAAAAGTTAAAAAAGGGAAAAAGAGAACAAAGTATAAAAACAAATACGTCTGCCAAAAATTTTAATTATCGTGTCTTTGCTAACATGTAGTAGTGTAAACAAACGCATTAATAGTTTAAAACTAACGTAAGAGGACCATATCGTGGAGGCAACCTTTGGCACGGAGGGCCTATTCTAGGTTGAAATCGTTAGTCCCTTGTTTGGAAATTATTTCTTAGAAGTAGCTCTTGGTTCCGTGAGTTCAAGTAGTGCTTGGATATGGTTTTAAAAGAATTCTAGTTCTTAAGAAAAGCTTTTAGTGAAAGTCACAAAATATAACTTCTCCTAAAAGCTCTTTTAAGAAGATGTGATCAAATTTGTCTTGAAGTTTTATAAGATTTTATTATCTTTGCTATAATATGTTTAGTGCTTATTAGAAAAGTTAAACTTCATTTTTTATCTCATTAAGTTCTTTTTTCTTTAATTATGATTTGAAGTTATAACTGTATCTTCTTTTCTTCTGCTATCTAAACGCATATACAAAATCATTGTCAAACAAGCCAGTCTATAATATGTTTGGTTGAAAAGTATTTGTTTTGTATTTGAATGAAATGTGTGTTTGGATGAAAAGTATTTTAGAGTTGAAAAGTTGATGTGATTGGTAAAAATAGAGATAAATGATGGAGTTGAAAAGTTGATGTGATTATTTTAAAAATGTTTTAAATAGTAATTGTTTTCGTAGTACTGTAGCAAAACTTGTGTTTGGTGTAAAATTGTATTGTATTTGAGTAAAATTAAAATGAAATTTTTTCTCCAAATGCCTTGCTTTTTTGTTTGTATATAAACTTCTTTTGTTTATTAAAAATTGGGAATTTAAAATTTACAGGATGTGGCGTATAGTGAAATATATATAAATGTAGGAGAAGTTTTGATATTTTAGAAAAGTTGACCAGTGATCATGAGGAATTTTTTTCCTCGCCTTCTTTCTGCAATAGACAAGGATTACTTTTGGATAAAATAAAACTTTTCATGTTAGTTAACAAAACAGATTCTCCTTTAGAAAAAAAAAAAAAAAACAAAGAAACACAGATTCTCAAAAATTACACATGAAAACATATGAAAAACAGATAAATACAATATGGAAAATCCAAAAGATGAGAAACATCGCTTAATATACCTCTATATAAGGCACGTTATTAATCTTTTATCAATTTTACAAACAAGATAACAACCAATATTTCAAACTCCATTATTTATTCTTAAATGAAGCAGTACTCGCTCACATTATTATTGTGTGTGTGTGTTCGTGTGTAAAACAAGCGAAACAAATTATACCTGTACGTGGTACACATACATATAAGTATCCTGGTCACAGATTAATTCCCATGATTAGTACTTAATAAAAGTACTCTGAGTAGTAATGATCTCTTGATGTCTCAATAGTCATCAATTTGGTTCACAACCTCTGCGATTATATGTGTTGCATTTCTCCTTAAGTTTGGGCTTCTCTGATTTGCATGGTTTGTGGGGGCTGGAGTTGCGGCCACAATTTAGTGTTGGTTCATTTGGGTTGAGTGCTTTTCCACTATTTGGTCCATTTCCTGCTGCTTTACATCATGAACCATCATCATGCTTTGGTTAATCACCACATAAAATTTATATATATATATATGTTGACTGTTACTCACATACACATGTAATATGTACCAATTTATTATTCTAATATTTTTATATTTTTTAAATGATATTATGCAGATCTATATATCTCATCATCACTTATTTAAAAAAAAAAATTTTGAAAAATACTCTCAAGTTTTGAATCTGAATCCTTCATTCCAACCAGGTTCTAACATTCGAATATGTACAAAGGAATTTACACTTTGTAAGTCTAAATTGATGAGTAATTAGCCATCGTGATCTCACCTGCGACCAATTCTCGAGCTTGGATTGAAGAGGGAAAGAAGGGTATTGTAGCCAGAAGAATGCTTACGAGTATAACAAATGCCTTCATCATATCTTAATTGGTTTATATGAAGTTCTTTTTTTAATGTGTTTGATCTCCTGCCTTATCCTCCTATTTATAGCTCAACAAAGTATAGGTGGAGGATCTTTCTTTTTCTTAATTCCTTTATTTTTTTTTTCTAAATTTACTTTCGTTTTATTTTTGTTCACGTACACTGTTGTTTAGAATATGTGTGAACTGAGGAGATCGATCACGAGATTACTAAAAGGTAGAGACCAGGAAAGGGTGAAGGTTGGTTTGCTAATCGACTAGAAAATTCTAATATTATTGACAAGGACTTAATACTTGGTCAATAAAACGACCGAAAGCCCAAATGCTTCCTCTTTATTGTATCCTTTAATTAAACTAATTAAATTAATAAAAAATACTTTTTTTTTTCTGAAAATTATGCACTTATTATTACGACTTGACTCTCGAATTTAGTCACTTCTAAAGTGAAATTGACAATTATGTTGGAAACTTTATTCTAGTGATTGAGTTGAGTTCTCTATTTTTTTTATTTTTTATTTTTAACCTCAACGCATTCCGAGTAGAACTAGCTAGCTTTTGGATTGAGTGGCATTTCACCGCTAACCACCACAACAAAGCTTCAATCATTTAAATATAACCTTATGGCTTATTTGGATAAAGCATTTTATTAGCATTACATTTAAAAGTAAATATAATGCTCATTTGGATGTTCAATGTTTACATTACTTTCAAATATAATATGTATTCAGGTTATTGTTTCGCGAGAGATAGAGTATATGATGTAATTGGTAAAAACAGATAGAAAAAAGAGAGAAAAAAAGTATATAATGTGACTGGTAAAATTAATAGAAAAAGCTGAATGATGAATAATGATTATATTATATTTAAAATATATTGATATTTAAATGTAATGGTTTAGCATTTAGATTAAAATTGCATTGCATTACTGTGAAATGCAATGCAAATGTAATTGTTTATCCAAACAAAACATGATTTTGTTTGGAACTTCATTTGAGTTTCAAATAAATTGTACTTTTTTTTCTGATTTTTTTTAAAAAATCAATAAAAATTATAATTAGTTTTTGAAAAGTCAATCAATTTTAATATAAAAATTTTAACTATTGACGATCCAAATAGATGCTTAGCAGACAATAAGGACAATATCCAAGAATTAGCTAGTTATAAGTTCAAGACTTAATACCCCATTGATTACTAAGCTAGGTGATTACTTTCCCGTCAAATGAAAAAGATTACCAACGTACCACGTAATGCACTTCTGGATGTCATCCATATGCTTGCCAATTTGGTGTTTTTCTTTTCTATTGTTGTGTTTTTTTTTTTTTTTTCCTCCCTTTCTTCAGTAACGAAGTCAATCTTTTATCTCAATGGTACCTTCACTATCCGACTACGAGCAACTATCATTTTGGTTATTAACGACAGTATGCGTTATGTCTTTTTGTCTTAGCCATTCTCTCATCTTTCAGGTCATGGTTTTTCCCCGATTGATATCATTTCTATGTTGCTGGTGCTTCCCAGTAATGTTGTTTCCATCGTTGTCATCGTTTTTTTTTAATATTATTTAAGATTTGTTTGGAGTTAGTTTCAATCCACACTTAAAAATTGCTGTAATTTTTTTTTATCTTTTTTTGTTTTTTTACTTTTACTCTTCCAAATAGGTTTTAATTCACTAAATAAAGGTATTAACCCTCCCATATGAGCCCTTATTGTCCTCGTCATTTTTTTCATTTTTTCTATCGTAAGGTGGTTGTCTTATTTTAATTCAGTTTTTCTATCTGTAGGTTTGCTCAGTTTGTAGTTATAGCGCTTTTCCAATATTGTCGTTTTACATTTTTAAGGTCGCATAGTCTCAAATAATGTCATTTTGAATGTAATTGTCGCTTATAATTTTAACGGCCATTTGTCGCTTCTTCAGGAATCGTCCGTCATTTTTTTCCCCCACTTCTTTTTAATGTATTCCGCTCTCTCTCCTTCAAGTAAATTTCTTGGGTCCTTTTGTAATATTTTTCTTTTTCTTCTCCTTACTATTTTTCTATTATTATTATTATTATTATTATTATTATTATTATTCTTATTATTATTATTCGCTAAAGATTTTACTGGTATTGCCCAAAACTTATGACTGTGAGGGTACACTATTTTTGGAAAAAAAAGAAAGAGATATCTGTAAATTAAAAATGCCTCGCTCATCCAGTATGGGGCCTACTTTGAGCATACAACAAACGTCATGTGAATGAACTTGAAAGGGTATATCACTGTTTATCTAAAGGAAGTTCCTCTGAAACGATCCGGAAGAAAACCTTGAAGTCAAACCAGCAGACATGTTTTCTGAATCAAAATTTATATTCTTCCGGCCAGCCACCAAATCCTTCTCGCGATCCCAAGGCTTCCACGGGTGTTGCCCCACCCACTCTTCCTTCTCTGCTTTCTGCACTGATTTTTTCTTCGAACGGCTAGCAGTTTTTTCCTCTTGGTGCTTTTGCACCAACGATTTTGATCGCCTTTCTTTGTTGTACTTATCCACCAAATCCGCATCTGAACTCCTCTTTACTTCGTTTGAAGCGAGAGCTGTAGCCTCGTTATATGCCTCTAGATAACTGCCATGGGAAACCAAATGTGTTTGCTAAGTATTTTGTGCTAGCAGGAAACAAACAACGATAGACTTAAAAGAGAAAAGCAACGTAATGTCAGTTGTTAAAAGAAACTGTACATACTTCATCTTTGCCTTTTGGGCTCTATCTGATGGGGTATCCGTCCATGCACTTGTATCGCCACGTCCTTCTTTTGTGCTTCTGCCAAAAGTCCTCGTGGAATGCATTGTCACACCAGGCTGAAAAGGCGTGTGAGGCAATAAGTTTGGCAGAGTTCGAATGGATTGCGGAGTTTCAATGATAGTTGAAAACAAAATACTTTTGCATGTTTCACTCAAGTATTTGCTCATGAAAGCTTTTAAGCAAACTCAACTCGTTCCCCAGGTGAATTTAAAAACAAACTTAGAAAGGAAAAAAATTAAAAGTCAATCAGCATCGGGAAAAAACTAACTATAATACGGATCTAAGGCTTTGGCATAAGCCATCCAATAATAAATATATTTGTAATTTGGAAGTTGTCTTGTAATTACACTCAATTCCTAGATTACAGTGGCTAGAAAACCACCGAAATCCCAATTACTTGAGTACAGGTGAAAAGGTGTGAGGTGTGGTCCTCCAGGGAGTAGTGACAAAGGCAACGATTTTAACAGCATAGAAACAGAAGACTTACTTTCCTTTCAGGAGGTAGAGTTGTCATCCACTCGTCTCTCTGCGGTGGTACTTTAGCAACAATCTCTGGCTCTGCCAGGAGCTCATCATCACCCTCCATAGATATACCTGGCAAAAATTAGGTGTCTTTAGAGTTTAATCGGTAAATAATTGCACAATTATGATATATTGACACCCATAAAAGAAAGACATAACCAGGAATTATCTATCTGACCGATCCAAAAACTCAATTTTATTTTATCCCAATGCATCCAAAGCATACTGTACTGCTGTAATTTTATTGTTAAGAGTTTGAGCTCAAGACTAAAACAGGAAAAAAAAAAAATAGACCCTCTATAACGGAAAAAATCATCGACCTTGTGACCTTCTCCATTGAGCAGCCTCCCGCATTGCTCGCAACTCAACCTGCAGCAGCAAAATAGTGTAGATAAAAAGAGGCCTTCTCAAGCAAAACCAGACCAAGTAATGGGGTCAAAATCGTACCTTAAATTTCTCTTGCTCCTCCTTGAGTTTTATTTTTTCATCCAGTGCTTTTTTCTACAAGAAAAGATACCATTACAGGAAAGGAACACCAAATCACACACTAAATTATAGGCACTAAAAGAGAGTAGCAAAGCGAAAGTTGTCTGTGAACGACAATATATTAATAAAAATTAAAACTCTGGAGCAGACAACTGTCTGAACTCACCTTCTCAGGATCTTGTAATTCTTTAAATGCTTTATTTAATTTGATAAATGCTTGGTGGGCCTGAGGATGAGAACATTTATCAGGGTGCACCAAAAGGGAGATTTTCCAATACCTACACAGTCATAGACAGTGACATTTAAGATGCAATTATAATAAGCAAAATACAAATAGAACAAACCCAATTTAGCAACCAAATTAACTACCTAAAATCCAGATAATAGATAATTATTGAGTCCGTCAGCCAATTTTGTGTCCACTCAAATGCTTGGTTTTACCAGTCATATGGTGAAATAGAGCACCATTATATTTAACATTTCAAAGTTCAGATCCACAACTCTCCAAAGCAATAGTCTATAACACAGAGGCGGATAAAATCAAAATCTTTCAAAGGGGACAAACATAAAAAGCACTAATTTTCTCATAATGATATTGATAAGTGATCCTGTAAAGTATAGAAGCTCACCTTTTCTTTATGTTCTCCGCAGATCTGTTTTGGTTTACACCTAAAATATCATATGGGCAGTCCGCCTCAATGCCCATAATTCTTGTTACCTGATAAGCACACAAGTATCTTATGAGTTACTGTATCCTATCAGGTATTACGTCCATACACAATTATTAGACCACCCGGGATACAGTCATAAATACTAATAGCAAAAGTAAGCGTAAATCTCAAGTTTAGATACATATTCAACAAATAAAGAAACACACATAATGTGACAATTCGGAAAGTAACAGTTTATATGACTTAATAAATTACCAGTAAAGGAATACAAGTGAACAAGGAAGGACCAGATTAAGAAGAGACTGGAGAATACTCTAGGTCGAGATTATAATTAAAATATATACATATATATATATATGACTTCAATGGAAAGTTTAGGCATGTGAAGCACATGGATTCATTCCATACACAACCACATAAGTAAATAACTAGCTCCAAGCATAAATGTATTGGTGGAAAGATATAAACAACAGAAGGGAAACGGACTCATTCCATATGCAACCACATAAGTAATAAATAGCTCTATGTGTAAATGTGTCAGCGGAAACACATAATTAACAGAAAACACATTAAAATGCATAAACATATACAGATAAATTGCAATGACCACATAAATTTTGATTGATATGCATATTAGCTGCGCTATTGTACCTCTTCAAATCGCTCGGCTTCATTTGCTGATGCAGCTTCAGCAACCATAGCAGGTGGTGGAGGCCCCACAAATACTTCATCATCTTCCCCCAACTCGGCTTCTCTGGATATATTTGATAGAAGATACCCAAAAAAAGGTCATCTCCCCTATTTGAAGTAAATGGAACTCGAAATTCTTGTCATAAATAAAAGAAATTAATAAACAAAAATTAAAACCCAAATTTTTGATAGAAGGAGAAATACCTGAGCTCAGCTTGTGCTTCTGTTAATTTAGCAGCAGCAGCTAGCAACTCAGCTGAGGGCATTGCAGGGCCAATCATCCTGCCAGCCCATGATTACAGGCAAGTCCAAATTATGCAACCCAAGGCAAAAGGTAAATAAGTTGCTAAGAAACGTGAAAAATGGGCAAGGATATTCACCTTCTTCTAGGACCAACAGCGTCATCTTCTAGGCATGCCACATTTTTATCGCTATCATCCATCTCTTGTCTGCACTCACCATCTGGAGCTGGATTTATGTCATCCAATGGTGCAGAGCAATCATGTTGTTCACTTTTTAGCTCAGTAGAAGTGTTCAATAGGGGTCCAACTACCTCCAAAGTGGGACGTACATTGGAAGGAAGTAAAAATACTTTGTTACCATTTTCCTTGAGGCTTAATGACAGAAACAACTTCTTTAGATGCTTAATCAAAGATCTTTCAGATATGCCCTTTATATCAACAGCTTGCCCATTATCGATCATTTGCAAAAGCTATTAAAAAAAAAGAACATAAAATTAATCAACAATCATAACCCCTACCATACGAAACACAATAACAGCAACATGAAGAGAAAAAAAGGGTTATATGTTAGATTGCTGTAATAATTGTTCAATTGGGTAGATAACTGACAGCTTGGAAATGATATATATGAAATACCACAAAGAACAAAAGTTTGAAATGGTGCAAGGCAAATTAAAACCTGTTTTAAGTCGTTTCCGACATTAGGAAATTCTTTCAACAACTCTTGCACCATGACTTGGGGCTGAACCCGCCTCTCCTCCGGCTCAGAATCACTGCCACTCAAAGACTTGGACACGGACTCGGACTCAGACTCGGACTCGTCTCTCCTCCTCAACTTCCTTTTCTTTCTCTCCGTCTCCCTTCTCTCACTACGCCTTCTCCTTTTCTCTTCCCTCTCCCTCCTCTCTTTCTCTCTCCTTGAACCACCATCGCTTCGATGGCGGTGCCGCCGCCGGCTCTTCGAGGATCGCCTTGAGTAGTCAGAGCTCTCATCAGAGAAAGACGAGCCATTATCACTTGATTCCTCGAAATGCCTACTCTTCTTCTTGCTTGAACTACCCATTTGGAGCACAACTAACTCTAGACCTAGCAGTCAGATAAAAATATTATACAATATATATATATATCAGCTGAATTTGTATTGTGTTATTTATGTGAAGCATGAATTCTAATCAACATCAATCAAAACGAAATCAAGAAGACACATTTATATATATTTATATACAACTATATAATCATATATATATAACCTAGATTTTTTTTTTTTTTCCTAATGCCCATGAATCGGCAAAATGTAACGAGCAAAGAATTAACTTAAACCACAAAAAGATTTTTTCAAAGGAAAACATTGAATCCAGAACTAAATTCAAGCCCTAATTCGACTAACAAATCAATTCAGGAGCTAAATAAAATGCAACGAAAAAGAGGAAAATTGAGCGTACTGTTGTCGCTTTGGTCTACAAAGGCAGGGTGATTTGATCGAAACGCAGAGGTTGAATTGGAAGAGTCTGCTTAAATCGTCGATGGAAATGACAAACGCGAAATCGGAATCGTTTTCCGAGTTTCTGAGACTAACGACTTCAAGTAAACTAATATAAACTAATATAAAATGTAAACTAATTTAAACTAATATAAAATGTAAACAGGAACCCAAAATGTAAACTAATATAAAATTAACTCTAATTTAACTCTAATTAGTTGCGATTGAACTCTAATTAATTCCGATTGCCCGGGGGGAATGACCGAAATGGAACAGCTGCGTTTGTTATTAGTTTTGAAATATTTTCTTATTTTTAAAAAATTAAAAATAAGAATATCTTAAAAATTGTATTAAGATTATTTTTAAAATTATATTTGATTATGTTTTTTGAGTGTATATTTTAAAAAACATAAAAATAAAATTTTGTTTGGTTGTATATTTTAAAAACTTATTTTATAAGTGAGTATCTTCTAAAAGCATATTTATTTTTAATTTTAAAAAAATAGTAAAAAATAAATTATTAGTCATAATTAGAAAAAAAAAACTTTAATGATAAGTTTTGCAATGAGCGATAAAGGTGGAAGAGATTAGTAGTCTAAGCTGTAAGTGACAATGATGGTTAGATTTAGGTCATGAGTCGATAGTCATCGTCGTGATGGAACCGTCATCATCGTCACTAGCCTATGGTTATCAGCTTTCGTCGAAAATGGATGCCATCGTTAGACATAATCATCATTGATGCTGTACAGACAGAAAGAGAAAGAGAAAGAGAGGAAATGGAGGAAGAAAACGAAAACAAAAAGTGAAAACAACGGGAGCGTTTGTTTTTGTTCTTAAGAACGATTTTCTATTTTCAAAAACACAGAAAATGAAAATGGTTTCAAAATAACATTTGTTTATTTAACGTTTTCAAAATCATTTCGAAAACACCGTTTTCAATTATGTTGTTTTTTTGAGTTTTTTGAAAACGAAAAAAAAATTGTTTTCACTTTTTGTTTTCATTTTCAAAAAATATTGTATTTTTTAGGTTTTTTAAAAAAGAAATGGGTTTTGAAAAAATATAATTAAATAAAGTTTCATTTTTATGTTTTTCAAAATATACACTCAGAAAACATAACCAAATACAGTTTTAGAAATGATTTTAACACAGTTTTCAAAACATTTTCATTTTCAATTTTTTTGAAAACAGAAAACATTTCAAAAACAATACCAAACGTCACCAGTGTTTTTTCGTTTTCAAAAAATAAAAAAAAAAACATAGTTGAAAACGATGTTTCCGAAATGATTTTGAAAATATTGAATAAACAAACACTATTTTGGGATTATTTTTATTTTCTGTATTTTTGAAAATAAAAAATCATTCTCGAAAACAAAAATAAAAACAAACGTCTCCTATATTTTTTAATTTTTTTATTGTGGGAGAGATAATTAGATTTTTCTTTTTTATTTTTATTTTTTTGTTTGTGTGTGTGTATATATACGGAAGAAGAGTAAAATATTATACCGCCACTATTCAGAATGCATCACACGCCAGCGTTATGGTTCTTTTTTTATTTTTTATCAACTGAAAAATAAAAATGCTCCAAAAAAAAAAAACTTTAAAAATTGTATATATTTGATGACAAAATGTGGGTATTAAAATTTTAAAGTGATTTGTGAAAATGGCTCCTACTAATCATTGAAAAAATGACTGTAATAAACGTGATTTCTTCGTCTTATCAAAACAATAATAGGAATTAAAAAAAAAAAGAAAAAACAAACATACATTGAGAGATCGGAGATATAAATAAAAATATGAAATGTTCTATTAATGTTTGAGTGCCACGCTAAAGAAGGTGAAAAAAAAAATGTTGAATAGTTGATTGTAATTCGTTAAACTATTGCTGGAACTATAAAAAATTTATTTTCTGTTCAAAAAGAGAACGTTATTTTTCATATTTTGTAAGCTCATTTTGTTTATTTGATATATTTATTTTTAAAAAATAAAAAATATTTCATTTTAAGAAAACGAAACGATCTTCTTAAATTTTTATATTTGAACATAAAAAAAATTTTTATTTTTAAAAAATAAAAAAATTATATTTAGAAAATAAAAATTTTTTATTTATCTAAACAAAAATCCAAAAAAAAAAAATTTATTTACAAAATTGAAAAATTTTCATATTCTAAAAGTAAGCACCGCATCTGAACAAAGTAATTTAACAAACAATTGCATATTTAACTCCACTGTAGACTCAAATGCCCAGTCCAAAGTTGTATAATCGAAAGGTGATTTCCAGATGGAGTTACAATATAACATGTTGCTAGTTACTACTTCCAAAACGATTCGCCACTTTTGAGGTTCAAAATTAGCTACCGTTTCAGAAATAAACATGCAGTTTTACCCTGTAAAGTGTGCTCTCGCATTATCCAGGACTCGTGGGGGGAAGACTAGTCTTTGTTTAAAAGATTGAAAAGATTAGAACAATAAAAATTAATAATAAAAATTAAAAAAAAAAGAATAAAAAAGTATTGTAACAACCCAAGGATTGGATTGAATCTTATCCCATATGAGCCCAATAACAACAAAATTCAAATTTTAATATTGCAGTCTTATGCGGTTTAAAAGCAAGCCCGCCCGAATCAAAACAATTAGATTTCATTTAAAGACAATCATAAACTCAATCCATTCTAAACCCACTTTTCAGTTCAGCTGGGCACTCAAAAAATGTCTAAATTTGCTTGCAAACAATACAAATCCAAGCCCGTAATAATTATGCCTACACAAAGCTCAACATGACAGAAAAATAACTACGTCTATGATTTTGGAACAAATTTTAACTCCTTTGCCTCTGAAGAAATGATGCCAGCAAAGAAGATACACGTTCTCGGACCATTTACAATAACAAGGTCCGAAACTATAAGATCTAGAAAGGGCTGACGTTGTGAGCCAACTTCAACAAAATCTCCGGAACAAGTCGCCGCCTTGGAGGTGCCATGGCATCCTTGGCAAGAGCTTCCTTATCATCAGCGTGTATCACAGAAACTATGTTTTCAAACAGCTCATCTTTACCACCCCTCAGCGGATCCTACAAATTACACCCAACTATCAAGTGGATTGGTTTACAGAAGGATTTTAGATACCGATCATAAATCAATTTTACAGTGCTCTGTCTCAAATTGATACCCAACAGGTTAAAAAGAGTTAAGGAACATTCAAAACATTGCTTACCTGAAGAAACAGATCTGTGTGACTCTTTCCTTCATATAGTATGAGCTCAGCTTTAGCTCCGATATTTTGAAGAGCATTAACGAAAGTTTTACTGCAGGGAACAAGATGTAAACATGTCGTAAATATAGCACGACAATATCTGATGCATTGTTGAACGGGTTAAGAGTTATGTGATCTTTTTTCTTTCATTCATTACATGTAAGACACAGAACTTCAGTTATAACAGAAACATAGCACAGGCAGGGCAAGGAATCATCAATGGAAGAAAACGGAGAAATAAAAATGAAAACCTAAAAATAACGCTGCCCAATCAAGCAAAAATAAAAACAAAAGAATTGCCCTATAAGCCTCAGACGTGCTGTTTTATTGAATAGCTATGTAGAATTATTATTCATCTATATACAGGAAAATGTAAGCAGATTTGAAGTTTTCCATCAAAATGTCTGAAAGCGGACCATTTTTCTATTCCCAAAATTTTTTTTTAAAATTAAAAAAAAACTGACAGTAGATAACAAAAATTTTAAGCCCATCCAACTTTACCTGGCATCTGAAGGTATGGAATAATCTGCAGTTCCATGGAAGAGATATAAAGGAGGCAAGAGTGAAAGAGCTTCTTTAATGCTTGAATCCTGTATTTTTATTTCAGGAGAATATTGTCTCAATGATATTTCACCTTCCATTATGCTACAAATATATCACAAACGAAGCTCTGTTAGAGAAGAAGAGAAACTACAATTGATAGTACAACAATTAGAGGTGACCAAAGCTCCATAATGATCATTAATTACCTCAAGAAAATCGAACGATAAAGTCCTCGATTATGGAAGTGATCAACTAAATTAAGAAGATTATATCTGTTTATAGAAATTTAAATAAAGTTATTAAAGCAATCAATTGCTGAATTGCTAGAAAAATAAACATAACTACAAAACCAGAGAAGGGTCATTCCTCAACTTCCAGAACATGGTGAAATTCATAAAGATTTGTAATCAAGCACAATTATACCTACCCTCCAGATAAACCAAAATAAGCTTTTATCTTAGCCACAACTGAAGAAGCGCTCTCTCTGTGCGCATGTTCTATCATTGCCAACTCCAAGAGAGCACAAGCAGAAATATGTGCACCAGCTGATTGACCCATTAGATAAATGCTATTCATATAAGCACCAACAAAGGGAAATAAAATCAATAAGGTCAAATGTAAGATAGGAATGGGAGTACATATAGATCAGTTTCTTACTTGTTAGGGTCACCCCCATATTCTGCTATGTGGTTAAAGACGAACAATATCCCCTGAGAAACATCTTTAACCATATCACTAATGGTACCCTGGGGAAAATTTCTGCAGCCATTATGTCAGCAGAAGAATCGTGAGGAATTGCATGAGTTTATGAGAAAACTACAACTTATATACTTTCCAATTTCAACTTAAATATCCTATTCAGACTTTAAAAGCTTGTTTGATAGGAGGGATAAGTGAAAGAAAGAAGAGGGGTGAAGGAATTTATATCAGAGACTATAAGAGAAAGGTCCTCCCATTCTTCTCTGTTTCCATCACCTAGGTTATATGCTTTTCTTTCCTTCTTACCAAACATAGCACAAGTGTCATAAGCTTGCCATTTAAGGGGGGAAACATTTTGTAAAATCATTTCCAACCAACAACACATGATGAACTCTTAGACATAAATCAGAAGGTAAAAAATAGTATAATAAATGTATCATATATCCTTATGTGATTGTGGACATGCCAACAATGGACTCCAAAGTGTTAGCTTGAACTGAAACCATTTACCTGTAATCGATGCATGCCACCATGACGTCTCTTTCTGCCAACTGCATTCCTAAAAGAGAGCCCCATGCTTTATACCTGAATCATAGCAAAACTAGTGACTCTCAATCTCAATGATAAATCCAATAACACAAGCAAACAAAGACCTTAACCAAAGTAATGGAATTGTGATAAAAGTTGTTAAACAAATTCTGACAAGTCATTTATTATGATGTAAGAAATGTGAGGAACCATATAAGCGCAACACAGGTTATGTTAAAAATATATCTGAAATTCTGTCGTGCGCTTACTCTATAACACAAACTGTTCCTAATTCAACCAGATATCAATATTGAAATACTGTCTCTGTTTGCAGCAATATATTCATAAATAAATAGAATACGTGAGGAAAATAAATAGGCAAGAAAGTAGCTAAGGAACAGAGAAGGAGATGCTTGCATTGATTTTCATTACTGACCCAATAATCCAGGCTCCACCAGTTACAAAGATCACAACTGGCTTTGCTCCCTCAGTATTTTCAGGTAAATACAGATCCAACCTGCAGAGTCACAAGTGCAAAAAAAAAAAAAAAAAATTGGCATCTAATACGCGGTAGCATAACCACTAACCTGTTTACAAAGAAGTCCCAGCTCCATTCCGCCAAAACCCCCCACCAACCCCACTCCCCACCATACACCACACAACAACACCACACCACCCCCCCCCCCCCCCCCCCCCCCCCCCCCCCCCGAAAAAAAAAACCACTCAAGGGCAAAACCACGAACGGCAACCATAAAAAATAAAATAAAATAAAATAAAGATCGAAGAAAAGCAAAATATTTGTTTTCTGGGTACGATTACCGAATCTTGTATACCTATTTCGTGGTTGATCGCCGTATACAATACTCCTCCGGATGTTCTCCGAGAAGTAGTAACAATATGCAACTGTACAAACATTAAAAAGAAAGTTATATTAATGCCAATCTTATCATAAATGGGGGAAGCCAACATAAACGCAGTTTGATGCAATAAAGAGTTATCAGGTAAATACATACATATATATGAACCAACCGTTTTTATATTCATTTGTCTCCCATTTCTACAGGTAGCTTTTACAAAGACATCTCTTTTGATATAAAAAACCCGAAACAAAACAAAACAAAGTTACACATGTACCTTGAAGAAAGCCAGGCATGAGGAATAAGGCATAACAAAAAAGAGCGAGTAGTCTTGTAATCCACCGGTAGCCTACCCTGTACAAAAACACACGATAAAATATATATATATATAGCGATGAATTTCAACAAAAACAAGAGAAATTTATAGCTAAAAGGAGTTGATCCGCGAATTTCTATTCTGTAGAAAATTGATAAATAATTCTCAAGCTTTCATCAACCTTCCTTCTCATCTGCTGCTCAAAAATTCGCAATTCATTTTCGCCATTATATATCAACAATGAATGGCACCAATTATTGATTTTGCTTCTTTTTGAACAATCCCTACGAACAAGAACCTTTTCTCTTTTTTTTTTTTTTTGTCTATCTCTCTCTCTCTCTCTCTCTCTCTCTCTCTTTCTGGAATTATCAAACATCGTACCCGAGATATCGGAGGAGAGTGAAGGCGAGACGAGTGATCAGGTAGGTCTCTTTGGCGGCGTGCTCGATGTCGCGGCTGAGCGACGGCTGTCGCCGACGCTGAGATGGTTTTCCGGCGAGGCGGCGCCGTCTCTGAGTCTGCTGGTTGAACTTCCCGACCGGAGGATTGCTGACAGCCCTCTGAAGAAAAGGCGCTACGGTTTCGGCTTCGGCTTCGGCATCAGTCACGGAGGAAGACGAGCTAGGTGGAAGACGCTCGGCCTGAGCCTCCGGCGACGGCGAGGCCATTGGTTGCCGGCGAAGAAATCTGATCGGAGCTTGGAAGGAATCTCAGGGATGGAGTTTTGGCCGTTTCCGTGGCTGGTTATGGAATTGTGTGCCGCGAATGAACGTGGCTTAAATAAACGGAATAGGAATCAATGTTTTTTTGTTTTTCTTTCTTTTTTTGAAAATATTTTTTTATTTTTACTTTTTTGCGCGCCGTTTGTAGGTGCCACTATTCGGTGTTTGTCAACTTGTGCTCCGATGGTGATGATGGCTGATGGGCGTGCGTTGGATCCTCGAACCTTTGACGACAAGACATGGAAAGGGGGAGGGCAGTCTAGAGGAGTTTTGTCCCTCCTTGAATGGGATTTTTTATTTTCTTTTTTGCTGAAATTCAAAAAGAAAAGTTTCATAACCAGTATAATTTTGCCAAGTTGCACGCATTAATTGATTTTTTTAAATGGTGAAAAAATACATATTCCCAGGAGCTTATGTGAAAAATGTTTGAGTGTCGTGACTGACGGGGACGATTAACAAAAAATTATATTTATATTATGTTTAAATATAATTTTAAAAATATATTATATATTTAAATAAAATGTATTTGATTTGTATTTAAATAAAGTATTTATTTAGATGTAAAGTATTTAAATTATATTTTAAAATTAAAAAGTTGATGTGATTGATAAAAATAGATAAAAAAATTAAAGAAAGAAATAGTATGATATGAATAAAAAAATTAAAAAATTAAAAATTAATTATTTTTTAAAAAATAAATGAATAATAATTATTTTTATAACACTGTTGAAAGGTATTGTATTTAAATATAAAACTTTTGTATTTAGATGAAAATTATATTATGTTTAAACATAATACAATACATACATGGCTGTGAAACCAAACACCCCATAAATATTACGTAATAAGCAAACATTTTAGAACTGTGTATCTTAATGCTGCTTGGTACTGTCATTTAATAATTAAGTCAACTTTTTATGGTGCACATTAAAAATTTATAACGTGTGATACCCAATATGAACTTAGTTATAATTCAAACAAGAATGATAAGTTTATTTGAGGTTTAAGCTTTTTCATTTTTCCGCCTTAAATTTATATTTTTGCTTGAATTGGTTTCATTATAATGTTAATTCGATCAATAAAACGAAAGAATAATGGTAGAGATTTTGAAGTGTTTTTCATAAAATATGTGATCGTTTAATGATCTGATTCTGTTGTTAAAAGTTGAAAATAGGCTACCAATATATGATATATATATATATAATCTCCGCAATTTCCTTTTTCCTTCTAATAAGCAGCTGGGAATATCATCAGGTATAGTTGATTTATACAACTTTACTAAAATGAAAAAAAAAAAGGAGAGAGAGAACAAAATTTGAATGTCTAAGGGTGAGTTTAGATTTTTTTTTTTAAGATTTTTTTTTTTGGTGATTGGTAAAAATTAGTTTTGAAAAATATGCTTGAGAAAAAAAAATATTTGAAGTAAAAAATATATAATTTTAAAATTTATTAAAAAAATATTAATATAAATATTATTTCGTTTTTTTAAATTTTATGAAATTAAAAAAATATATATTTTATTTGAACTTATATATATAAGTTATGAATTTTTAAAATTTAAAATTTATTATAATATTTTAAGGATATGAATAAAAAAAATTAGTAAGATGAAAAAAGATATAAAAAAAGTATTTTGAAAGATTTTTTTTTGGTGTGACAAACGGCCCCTAAAAATGTATACTGATTGCATTATTCACGTTGATGTTTTAACTTTTTTGTCACAGAAACATAAAAGAAGGTAGGCCAGGTGACTTTCACACCGACATCAATCAATAGCACGCAGTGCAACTTTTCATAATTAGGGATGATTTAAACCTATAAATAAAGGCTCGGACGATTAGCGTTCCGACGAACGTATTGTAATTATATTATATATTAAATATAATTTATATTTAAAGAAAAAGTATTAGTGTTATATTTGAATGTAATGTGTGTTTAGATGAAAAGTATTTAAATTATATTTTAATAATAAATATGTGATGTGATAGGTAAAATAGAAAGAAAAAAAAAGAGAGAGAATATATGATGTAATTAATAAAAGTAATAAAATAATAAAATAATAAATTGTAATTATATTGAATTTAAAATGTGATGTGATTGGTATTTGAATAAAATACTTTTGTATTTAAAAAAAATTACATTGTATTTAAATACAATGTAAAAAAAAAACATGTACCAAACACGTTATAAATTTTGAAATAGGTGTTTAATAAAAATGAATTATTTAAACTAAAAATATATAATATTTTAAAATATATTCAAAAAAAATATGAATTTTATTTCGTTTATTTTAAAATTCTCTATAATTTAAAAATTATTTTATTTTGATTTAAAATATAAAGTTATAGGTTTTTAAAATTTGAATTATTTGAAAATTTTTGAAAAAATGATAATAAAATTTAGGAAAAAAAAGTTAAAAAAAAAATTGAAATTGAGTGCCGGATAAGATGAAATCTTTTTATTTTTTTAAGTAAATCTATGCGCTCAACACACTCACTAACCTACAAAACACCTTGAACTTAAGAGTCTTAGACCTCAAATCCCTCCTCCCTTGCCACTGGATTAGCTTGATGATTTAGTGTATATTTGAATGGGAGGTTTATATTTGAAAAATAAAAAAATTTTAAATTTAAAAAATAAAAAATTATTTGAACTTTTTTCTTAAAGTGAAAAATTATTTGAATGGATAAAAAATTTATTTTTAAAAAAATTCTTTTTTATTTTTTAAAAATAAAAAATTTTAGATATTTAAAAACAAAAATTAAAAAAAATCAATTTTTTCAAAATAAAAAATTTTTTATTTAAAAAAAAATTAGAACCCCTAAATAAACAAAGTATCTTTTTAGATAAGACTAAATTATCATGCAACGTGTGACAGACTTCATAATTTCAATTAAGAAAGCCAAATCTAACAAATACGTACACTTGGCAGGTCAACAATCAATAATTCGGATTTGAAGGCCATACGGCTCGAATTAATGCACAACACAGCCTCTTCTCATGCCGAGTCAAGCCCCTCTCTTTTTTTAAATCCACCCCTCTTGTTTCATTGCTTACTTCCCAGCCAACAATCTCAGACCATTGGTGTTGGAGTCAGTTGATTGAACAAGCCAAGATTAGGTAAATTCTGAACTAAGAAAACTTAAGTAGGAATACACTCGCATGTAAAATACACTCACAGATTCACAAAGAATTTTCCGAAATAAAGCTTTAAACAGACATCAAGATGTGAATCTGCCAATGATACTTGTCCCCAGTCCCCCATTTTCACATGCTACTGCCCACAAGGGCAAGTGGGACAATGGGCCACGTCTGCCTCTCAAAAGTCATGTGGCCAGCAAGCTTATTCAGACAGCATGCTTTAGGCAACACACCAAGGTTTATGGAACACGTCATGAAATATAAAAAGTAATATTTTCAAGAGACTTCGATGCATGAACTGAACATATATTTCCTTTTGTCTCTAAAAGAGATTAGTGTTCACATATCCCCCTTTAATTAAGGGTTTATATATCGATTTTTTTTTTTTTTCAAAGGTTTCAAATTCTAAAACAAGCAATACTACTTGCTTAACAGTCTTAATTGAATAATCCAAATAAAAACTTTCCTCTTTTTTTCTTTTTTTATAGATTGAATTTGTTGGATACATACATACATACATACATACGACAATAGACAGGCTAAAGTTCATTGAAAATTCAGATTGTTGGGAGGATTCATGTGCGAGTGAATAAGAAACAATATCACAATATTTTTATTTGAAATAAACATGTCCGTGACATTATTATCAAACGTGAGGAAATCTCAGATATCAATTTTCACACTTCTCCAAATGCATTAGTTTGAAGCATACTAAAAACTCATCCATGTTTATCAAACACAATTCTTAAATTAAAAATAATAATAACAATACCATCAATACCATGACAAATCGCATTTTGTTATTATTAACTGTAATTCGGTGTTTGCAACTTGATCCAAATACTACTTCTGTCAACAAAAAAAAAAAAAAAAACTTCGTCCATATCGTATCAAAGTGACCATCTTGAACATAACTGATAATCAGGTTTTGTTTTATGGCAAAAGTAGTCCAAGGAAAATCTCAGAGATTAACCTCTCTGTCTCTCTCTCTCTCTCTGTCTCTCTCTCTGTCTCTCTCTACCTGAACCACCATCTCTGAGCAGCAGAAAGTGGTGAATTCAGGAATGGAGCATACCGCTGGATGAGCGGATTGACAGTCGTCCCAATCTTAGTCCAGACACTCTGGTGGTAGCTAGTAGTCACAGGGGCGCGATACATCAGCTTCAGTAGCTGCAAGAAAATGTTACAAAGGAACATATTAGGTTCCACAACAAGGCAACCAAACTGTTTGACAGGAGGGAAACAACATAGAAATGAAACAAAGTAATATTACTTGAGAAAAATGAAGAGAAAGAAGATCTTTCTCTTGTTGTTGTGTTTGGTATGATTCTTTACTCTAATTCCTTTCTGTAAAATATTCGAAATTCCACACCTAATGTATTCCCACCAATTAAACAACCTATTAATCTTAAAATCTTTCTACAAATTCTCACCCCCATCCCTTTTACCACACAAGCTCAGAGAGGAAAGAGAAATGGTCCAAGGACAGAATGAGAAAAATAGTGTTCAGTGTTCCTCGAATCCACTGAAGGCCTCAACAATTAAAGATAACATTAGTTTAAAAAAGCCCCGCTCGCAATCAAAACCACACATGGCAAGAATATCTCAGCAGAAACAGTTATTTATTTATTTAACTTTTACTCAAGAAAGAGAGACTTTTTGGATATTACAATATTGATTAGCTTTAATATTCAGTTTCTAAATAAATTACGGGTTTGTTTTTGTTGGGAGGTTAGTTTCTGTACGACCTGAAAGCCACTATTTGATTTTCATGAACTGCACAGGAATCATAAAGACTAATAAAACACTACAAGCAACTGTAGCAAGCTAACGCTCAACAAGTCAAACTCACATTAAAAAAAAAAAAAAAAAAGAGTATAGTTCCATACACAAGTAATTCGTAAAACAGTACAAAACTTATTTAATTTTTTGATTGAAGGACAAGGGGCGTGAGCCCGATAAAGTCAGCTTGCGGCATCATAACTTAAACACGATGAGACGTATCTCGGTGATGCTTAAAAGTAGCGTTCATGCCTTTATACAGTAAAATCATAATAAGAAAATATATTGCATAAAGATTATACATAATAATATGCGACATACACCAAGACATAAAATAAGTATGAATATCAGTATAACATCGTCAATTATTTTCTTAATACAAGCTTAGGAAATCTCTACCCACAATATCTCATTTGAAAGGAGTATTTGAATTTAAAAACTTTCCAGATTAAAAAAATTCCCCAAAAAGCATTTATAATAAATGTTAAATTGATGAAATCATGTAGCAACTTTCGAATCATTACATTTTCTTACTTTCTTTGTTTTATATTGGTTTAGTTTCCTATTTTATTACTTAGTTTACCTAGAAACATGATTATTTCTAATTCCTAAATCAGAAAACGATTTACAAGTACATGTTGAGATTATTGATTTTCTTTAGTTCTTATTGTCTTCCTAGAACCTGCTATCTCTTCTCTTTAGGTTATATTTCTGTTCCCAGTACTTCTATTTATTTATTTATTTTTTCTATTCTTCTTTTTGTATTCTATATCTTCTATCTTGATCCAACATCACATCATATTTGATTGGGGTCGAGCATTTAACCTGCCAGTACATGAATGTCTGTATAATGTTGCGCTGCCACCTGCATAAATAGACATTGAAGAATACCAGTGAGTGAACAAAATCGTAACAACGGAACAGTTATACATTTATGAACTTAAAAGTGGGGGAAAAAAAAGAAAAAAAAAAAAAAGGGAACTAACGAGAAAAAAGAGATGATCAGGAGGAAGCCAAGTCCTATCTCAGCCTGCGAGGAGAGTATGCTCAGAGTTGTTACATTTGACTCTACCCAGACACAAGGATCTTCCAAATACTTCCTGTTCATAAATGAAACACCATTGCAAAATAAGCTTCTTCATATATATATATTTTATTTTTCAAAGACTTGTACTTCACGTAGAAAATGATGAAATTAGGAAGTCATCAATCAAAGGTTTCATTAATCTTCCTCACACCTGTACAGGGATGATCGATTGAAGTTTCGCCTGAGGAACTTGGAAACATCTTCAAGGGTTCGACACAGGATGGGAATCAAAGCAACTGCGATGGATATCAGATCATCAAATTTTTGCAACTAGAGGACGAAGCTAAGCTAAAAACTAAGTATCAGAAAAACAACAGAAACGCAATAAAAACTAAAGATCAGTCAGTGCTCACATTTGAGGCAAAGTTGTGATGTCACAAAAGTAAGGCAGTAAATAAAATAGATAAAATCCTTGGTCGCAATGATGTGTTGGAAGTAAACTTGCAAGGCCTGCAAGTTCCAAGCCCTTGGTTTCTGAAGCAATAAAATACTAGTTAATGCTTTTAACCAATAGTCACCAGTGTAAATATAAATGATTAGAGAATTATAAAGAAGTCAAAAAGAAAATTTACCCCGTGTAATGCATACAAGGAGTACAGAGAGGAAAATGCAGTTCCCATAAATGAAAGTCGATATGCCCTATGGGAAAGGCTTTTAGGTACTAATGGGAAAATAGCCAGCACAGCCACAACAAACACCTGCAGAGTTAAGAAAAGATATCACAATCAATGTGAATAGAAAAGCGTCCCAAATTTTTAAAAGAAATCACAATCAATGTGAATAGAAAAGCATCTCAAATTTTTAAGAAAGAACAAAGATTAAAAGTTTGACGGGTCCAAAGAGAGAGGCCTTCTTTTTTTGGCCTAAAATAGCCTTTTTCACTTAAACATCCTAAAAATAAAGCAGGGGGAAGCAAATTAAAAATAAAGTTTTTCTATTGGAAAAACTAGTCGTCCCAGTAAGTAAGCAGAATGAAATAGAATATTATCATAAAAATTCTCCTTTATTTCCAAATATTCAAATCCTGGTTAGCAAGAAGTATAACTGAAAGTTTAGCAGATTCCTAAGATAAGTACCCAAGCATTGACAGAGAATTGAAGGGTTTGTCGGTCCCAGCGTAGAGAAGTTGGACCTGGACCTGCATTTGCCGATGTTCCAGAAGTTCTAGCAGTTGAATTCGAACCTACAGATATCAATTTATATACCACAATCATGAGAAATTGCAGTCTGGTAATTCAGAAGAATATAGCATCTTTCTGTGGATTCTGAATTCAAAAGGACACAAAGACAGAATTTCTACCAGTGCTACGTGAACGAGGCTGGTTGTTTGCGGGTGGCGTTTGTGTTGAGGATGATGCCGGTCTAGCAGACTGCGAAGAACTGCTGGTGGACATTGACTCTACCACAAGATCAGGATCCTGTACTTGAAATTCAAACGTAAAGACAGTTAAAATTCGGTGGAATATCAAACAAGAAAAGCAAAACTTTTGATCGTTACCGATGCTCAAAAACGATATTCCAACCAAATCTATTGCTTCTACCGATGAATTCCTAATAATGTGAACACTTTTTCATCTTTTGAAATATGTAATCAAGCTTTGGTTAATTATACCAAAGGCCGTAATCTTGACAAGAAATAGGTACTAACAAGAAGCGGAATTAGCTTTTCAAGAGTCGAAATCCCATTAAAACAGATCAACCCCGTATGTGATTTGCACACCAAAAAGAAGCCCCGAATCCCGATAAGATCCCACAATTCAAGAGGAAACTAAAGAACAATAGAACAAAACGGCAAAACAACCAAGTAAGAAACAAGACACCCAGAATTCTCAGATTCCCAAGATTACGCAAAAAACAGATAAACCCCAGATAAGATTTCATGGGCCGTAATCGAATTGAAGGAAAAAACATTGATGGGCATGAGATTTTGGAGAGAGAGAGAGAGGAGAGAGAGAGGGTACGGACGATGTAGCGCTGGTAGAACTTGCGCTTGAAGTGGTCTTGGACGTCGGGCCGAGAAGCCAAGTGGGGAGGGACGAGGACGTTGGACCAGTAATCGCTCCATCTGGGGTCGTTGTCGTAGTCGTACGCCGCCGCCGCTATTCTCTTCAGCTTTTGCGGGTCCTCTCTCTCTCTCTCTTCCCCCATTTCCTTTTCAATCTTTCCCCTCTTTTTTTTTTTTTTTTTTTTGTTTCTCCAGGCGAACAACACTCCTGCTCTGGTTTGCTTTGCTGTGCTGCGAATGACAAAACCCAAATCTCCAGTTATGACTAGAGACTACACTAGGAGCGACGTCGTTTCGCTCAGACACGCGTTTTACGGCGCAAACTCAATCCCTTCACGCCAAACGGCTTGGAGTCGAGCTCCGCTGGTGGATTCCGTTTTTCTTAGTTTGGGAGGAATGCTTGGACTAGGGGTGAACAAAAAATCCGAAAACCCAAACAACCCACCCAATTCACCCAAGAAAAACCCGACGGGTTGGGTCCACGTCAGACCTAAAAAAAGGTCGGGTTGACCCACCCAACCCGATGTCAAATTGGGTAGGTTCGGGTTGGAATTCTAAAACCCGACCAAAACTCAACCCACCCAATGAATTTTTTTTTTTATATTTAGAAAAAATATAATGACTAACCTAAGTCAATTTTGTTGAGCCGACTGTCATTTCCCATTTATGCCTCCTCCCAAGCCAAAGTTTGTGCCTTGCCCTTACCAAACTCGATGTCTCACCAGCCTCCTCCAATCGTCCCTTTCTTCGACCATCGGCCGTCACCCCTCGACGTATTCATTTTTGCCTCTCCAAGTCCGTGTTCGTCTCGTGCCTTGCCCTTACCCAGCCCTAGCCGCCACTTGTCACTAGCCTCCCTTAATCCTCCCTTTCGTTAGGATTTAGGAACAAGATTTCAAGTTTATTTCAATTTACCTGGCTTTAGTTCTTGTTACTACACACATTGGAGTTAGAGATTATTCTTGTGAAATAAGTTTGATTGTTTGTAATTGATGTTTCTTAGTATTCATTAAAAGCATGTTTTAATTAGTTCTTATTATCTTTACATGACTTCTTTATTTGAATATTTGAGTTTGTATTTTGATTTGTGATTAAATTTTTAAGTCATGCTTTATTACTTTATTTTTATAAATTGTCAAACCCGACGAACCCGAAAAACCCGCCAAACCCACCCAAACTTTAATTGGGTGGGTCGATTTTGTATATTGGGTTAATTGGGTGGGTGAAAAAATTTTTCAACCCACCCAATCTTCATTGGGTGGGTTGAAAAATGTCAAAAATCCACCCAACCCACCCAACGAACACCCCTAGCTTGGACACTTTTTTTTTTTTTTTTGATTGAAAAAAAATGTTGTTTTAAAAATACGTTTGAAGGAAAAAATTGTTAATCATAAAAAAAAAATTTTAAAATTTAAAAAAAAATCATATGGATATTATTTTATTTATTTTAAAATTCTATGTAATTTAAAAAAAATTATATCATTTGGATTTATATTTATAAACTTATGAATTTTTTAAATTTGAAATATACTATAATATTTTAAAAATATAAATAATAAAAAATAGTGAAATATTGAAAAAAAAAGTATTTTAAAAACACCAAAACACCTGTCCCAGGCCTAAAAGATGATTCCTTTATTTATCAAAAAAGAAAATGCTGACTCCTTTCTAGAAAATAATAAATAAAGTAGTTTTCTCTCTAGCAAATAAAGTAGTTTCATTTTCGTTTTGATCAAGATTAAAAAAAATTACAACTACATACTAGAGTACAGAAGAAAAATTTTTGAATTGGTATTCTCAATAAAATGTATATGTCTTAATGGTAATGGTACGCGAAATTAAAAAAAAAAAAAATTTACAGACTACATACTGGTGTATAAAAGAAAATATTTGAATTAGTATTCTCAATATAATGTGTATGTCTTATTGGAAGGATATGTGTACGTATCCTGTTTGTAAATGCAACATGTGATCGAATCAGAAAACATGTACATTCGTGGGCTTAATAAAATTTTACATCTCAAAATTATACTCTATTGATAGAGTCATTTGTGTGTATCCTAATTAGCTTGGGAATGGGGAGGTTCAATTTTGACGTCGTTTTTCTCATTTATTTTTCGTCAATCATTTTTGTTGTCGTTTTTATAGCTTCGTCATTTTCATGTTGTGATCTTTTTTTTTTTCCCCTCAATTTAACGTTGTCGTTTCTCTTTTTAAAGATTGTTATTGTTGTCTACAAATACTATTGTCATTTTTATATATCATGATTTGCTTTTAGAATTTTTATCCTTCACATAGTTTTTTTTTTATGTTGTTATCACTTGTCATTTTGCAATTTGCGGTGGAAGATATTGTCATTTAAAAATTTTTGTTGTTTCAAATTCTATGTCATTTTCAGCTTGAAATGTTATTGCCTCGCATTTTAAGGTCATTGTCGTTTTATTTGAGAATTTTATGTCTTTTCTATCTCTTCTGATTTTACGATTTTCCGTTATTTAATTAAGATGGTCATTAGAATTTGATGTCGTTTTCAGCTTAAAATTTACATAATGTTGTCATTTTTCTATTGACTTATTTGCATGACTACCCCTAAACTTTTCAAATTATGATAATTTAATCCCTAAACTATATTCCTTGATAATCAACCCCTTAAACTTATAATTTTTGACAATTAAGCCTTTATTTCTTAAATTAATAGTTTTTGATACAAAACTTACATACTATAGTCCAATAACAACATTATTAATCATTTTTGCTTAATTTAGATGTAAAATTCTTTTTAAAGTTTATGTTTAAATTTGAATATAATTTAATTAAGTTAAATATTTCAAAAGAAATTATATTGAAAATAAACAAAATGATCAACAAAGCTCTTTTTGTACTATAATATGCAAATTATGCGTAATAATTCATCTAAATTTTAACAGATTTGAGCAACAAAAACTAAATTGTCAAAAATTAAAAGTTTAGACCCCATTGCTAAGAAAAAAATTTAAAAACTAAATTTCCAAGTTAAAAAAGTTCACCAGACACCTATGCAAATATGTCTTTTCTATTTGGTGTTGTTTTTCAAATAAGAAGAATTATTTGTATATGTGCCTCATAAACTTTTCAAATTTAACAATTTAACTTCTAAACTTTTTTTTCTTGACAATCAACCCTCTAATTTATAATTTTCAACAATTGAATCCTTTTTACTTACATTAATCAACATTAGGACAATATTTAACACAAAACTTATACATTGTAATCTAAGAGAGACATTGTTAATTATTTTTACCTAATTTAAATACAAATTTCTTTTTAAAGTTTATATTTAAATTTGAGTATAACTTAATTAAATTAAAGATTACAAAGGAAATTATATTGAAAATAAGCAAAAATGATCAATAACGCTCTTTTTGGACTATAATGTACAAACTACACGTAAAAAAAAAAGCCAAATTTTAATAAATTTGAAGAAAAAAAACTAAATTGTTAAAAATTATAAATTTAAGAGATTGATTGTCAAGAAAAAAAATTTAAAGACTAAATTGTCAAATTTAAAAAATTTAAGAGACACCTATGCAAATAAGTTAAATAAGAATGGTGATACGGGAACAAAATAACGGAGAGTTGAAAATTCAAAATAAAAATAAAGGTGAGGAAAAAAGGGATACGTATTAGATGAATAAATACTAAAGGTGGGGAAGAAAAGGGATACGTATTGGATGAATTAATACAAATACAAAGAAATGCTGTATCTATGAATCAAAAATTATATAAAGAATACAAAACAGGCATTCTCGCAAAACAAAAATCTTGTTAGCAAAGAGAGAAAGTATACTGGTGGTAATTTTTCATATGATTTACAGTAAATGAGGAACTACAAAAGGTTCCAAAATCTCAATGGAAGATTTCTTACCAATTGTAATTTGTAACAAGCTGGTTTCTCTCGAGTTTGTACAGTGAGTCTTGAGCTTATCTTACTTGTTCCACATCCCAGACCTATTTACGGTTATTGTTGTACTCTGGTCACCCTGCTCTCTGCTTGCCCAGCTTCTCTGAGGTTGGACTCTGTATTCTCTACTCCCCCCAAAGCTACTCTGAGTTTGGTCCCTGTGATCTCTACTCCCCCAGCTACTGTGAGTTCGCTCGAAGAATTCAGTACTGTATTCTTGACTCCCAAACGCCATCCTCTGGAACATTCTAATTTGCGCAGATTGTTGCGACGGATCAAAAGCTTCACTTTGGCCTGGTTTCATTCCATTGGTGAGATCAGAGAGCTCATTCATGGAGTCTAGAGCTCTCACCACCTAGAACAAGGATGAGAAAAAACGAGGCATAAGAAGAACCAGAAGAAGATATTAGTTCTCCTCTCTATGTAGAGAAATGGAATGTAAGAAAAACACAGGATTCAAATCAAATCAAATCAAGCTCAAGCACCTGCCCCATTCGTGGCCTTTTTGCAGCTGAATGTCGCACACAAGCTGCAGCTGCCTCAATCATACGGAACATCTCGTTTTCCTCAAAATTTCTTCCCAGCCTCGGATCTACCAACTCCCCAAAGTCCTCAGTATCAAGTGCTTGAGAAAGTAATGGTCGAGCCTGAAGAATGAGTTACAATTAAACCGTATGGAAGTGAAAGTTTTTCAAAGATTCAATTCCATTACTTCCTCAAATAGCTTGCCCCTTTTTCCCCAACATCATTGTTTGATTAGACCACCAGAAACAGAATTAGGCAAAAATAAAATTAATAGAAAGAAGTTACGGTCAGAGGGGTCAGTGTTCAAAAAACAAAACAATTATCAATTCCATTCTTAATCGAATGCACAAGCATATTCTCAATTATGCAGCTGAAGTCTTGTCAATTTCAACCAGGAGAGAACAAACTTTGAAGCAAGATTGAAGCATGTGCTGTAAACTAGTAACCCACTATATCAATAAAAAGATATTTTAGACGTTCATGAACTTACCCATTCTACAAGGCTCTCATCACCCAAAGGCTGAGAGGCATCCACCGGTTTGCGACCAGTAATTAGCTCCAAAAGCACAACCCCAAACGAATAAACATCAGACTTTTCAGTCAACTTCCCGCTAGTCGCATACTCTGGAGCCATGTATCTAAACAAATAAAACAATTCCATTTAGGTCGATATGAAAAAAATGTGAACATGGCACATTTTAGCAGTACGTTTATTAATTTCCTTATTTTCTTAATTTGATTAGAAGATATCTGCTTAGGAAAAAACACATTTAGAAACTATAATTTGGGATTCACTGACTATTCAGAAAAGGTATGCACTTGGAACAGGAACCACTAGAACTAGAAGTCAACTGATGGGGAAGATAAGATGAATGATTTAATACAAAAAAAATAAATAATAAAATATATAAATAGTTTGGAAGTGATGATGTGTTGATGGACCACATCTGTGTTTAAGAATTTGAAAGATGAAAAAAGGATTTAGACTTATTCATGATCTAGAAATTATATAATTTTATAAGAAAAAATGGTCAGACCGAAGATGGATCCATCATGCGAGGGACACACTGTGGATGTCCATCGTTAAAGAGACATTCTGATGGAAAGAAGTCCAGAAGATGAAGAAGAAAAAAATTTTTTTTTTTGGTGTAGTAAGACTAATGATGCCTCAGGTAACTGCTTTGAAATGAAGAGGAAAATGACACCTCTGATACCTACCCAAAGGTTCCCATCACACGCGTTGTTACATGTGTATTGGAATCCAGTGCCAACTTTGCAAGCCCAAAATCTGAAACCTGTATTTGTGATAAAGTATTTCTTTAGAAACTTTAATTTCCATCAGATAAACGTTTAGCGGAGAGTAAAAGAGGAATGCAGTAGTTGCAAAGGTAATTTCATGAGAAAATAATTAGACTGCAAAAAAAGGACTCTTTAACTACCATAAAAGTAAACAAGTTTAGAGGCAAAAGCACAATGCAAGGTTGCAGAACAAGATACCCGAGCATCATAATTGTTATCCAGAAGGATGTTTGATGACTTAATATCCCTGTGGATAATGCGAGGATGGCCTGAAAAAGAAATTTAAAAGATAATACTAAAAAGAGGAATGACAAGATAAATGTTTAATATGCTCGCACACAACATTTATGAAAATATGAGCAAATATAAAACGGAATCAGTTGCTCATATGGCTGAATTTTTGCGTTAAGTACAGATCATCACGAAATAGGAGATTGTTTCTTTTGAACATGCCAATTTCAACTACATGTTTTACTTACTGCAGCCTACAGGTATCCACATGGTTGAAGGCTATGCCAATTTCAAAAAAAAAAAAAAAAGGAAGGGTGGGGGGGGAGGGGTGTGTGGTGTTGGGGGGGCGCTCCAGAGCCTTGTATGCTAAAGACAAAGACCTATATTGCACTGTAACAAAAGGACTTTGCAGGATAATCATAGCTTAGCATGTTAATATATGGGAACAATTGAGAAGAGACAGTCACGTGTTTATAAAGTGAAGATCATCAAAGAAATTCACGGTATATTTTTCAATAAATAAGGTAGAAATCTAATTCGTTAATTTTGTCACAAAAATAAGAAACTTACAGTCTTCGTGTAAGTAAGCTATTCCTCGAGCTGCACCAGCAGCAACCTTAACTCTGATTGCCCAATCCATAACAGGCCTGCCTTCACCTGCAACGTACAATTCATACGGAAAGTTAATGTACTTTACACTTAGAAACTTTTTCCACTGCCTAGATATTCTTGTATTAAAGTACGAAACAGACACAAGAAAAAACATATGAGAATATCTTTCGTTCCTAAATCCTAACTAATCTTTGCATCTCATATGCATAACAAATGGTTAATTAAAAGGATTAGGAGTAAAAAAATTCAACAATTATGAACTTCTTAAACTCAGAAATAGGCCTCACCATGAAGATGGTAATGAAGGGTATTGTTTGGAACATAGTCGTAGACTAGCAGCCTTTGATGCTCAGATATACAATAACCCACTAGGGAGACCAAATGGCGATGATGCACTCGGCTAATAATTTCAACTTCTGCTCTGAATTCACGCTCCCCCTGTCCACCACCAATCTTCAGCTGTTTCACAGCAACTTCTCTTCCATCTACAAGGAGACCTTTGTATACACAACCAAATCCACCTTCACCTAGAAGATTCTGATCCGAAAACCCATTTGTGGCCTGCACTAGATCTTCATATGTGAACCATGACTTTGAATTGCTTACCCCACCCTCGGAAGGCGCATACATGAAGTCACTACCAGAACCACTTCCCACACGAGGAGGAGGAGCTGGAGAATAGGGCCTTAGAAATACCGAATCTGGAAAGGGAATACAAGTTTCAATAAAGTCATTTCACAGGCATCTTATTCCTAATCAGCCAACAGCCTGCGAGCTCAGCAAAGTTCTCTGCCACTCGGTAAGATGAAAATAAAACAATACTTAAAACCACAGAACACTTTTACAAGGTAATACTGATTTCAAATAAACGGGAAGTTTTGTATTTGATCACCGGCACAAAATAAGGATTAAGGATTGAGATCATCAATTCCTTTTTTTTTTTTTTTTTACATTTTTCCTATGCCAACCCCACATCCAAACAGTAAAATGTTATTCCTAGCAGATCCATTCTCTATCTTCATTACGAAAAAAAAGTTCGATTTTAAATACAAACATTATTTTCCAGTTTCAAGGTCATTCGAAATTTAACATAAAAGACACTTCAAAAGGTTTCCAGGGAAAAGGGAAAAAATAAATAAATATATAAAAGAGACAGATACTTAAGAGTACCAACAAGCAAGAAGAATACAAAATAATAAAGCTGAGAATGCTTAATATGTTACCAGAATTTTGGGAAGAGGCAAATGGAGAAGGCATGCTATAGCCAACATTCAACCCGTTTCTCCTCTTCTTTTTCCGAAAAAACAACACGGCCATGACAACGAGGCTGAGCACTACAAGCCCAACTATTACGCCAATTGCAACAGCTCCTCCAGTATTCAGCCCGCCACCGGATGATCCATTGGCCGCCACTTTGCCGTCAGTGGTCGGTTTTGCGGTGGGCTTAGGTGAGGACGTTGAGGAAGCAGGAGTTTTGGAATTGCTAGGCGGTGCAGGTTGAGACGTAGGAGGAGACGCTGAAGAGGAGGAAGGCACAGGAGGAGGCGACGACGGCAATGTCGTCTCCGGCGGAGGCGAAGATCCAGAACCAGATGGCTGAGAGGGAACCGCCGGGGATGGAGGAGGAGGTTTCGGTGGATCAGCAGCCGGCGCAGGAGGAGAATTCAACGAAGGAGGTGCAGAGACAGTGGCCGGAGGCGGGGGAGAAGGTTGAACGGGTTGACTGGGAGGCGGCGAGGTCTTACCCGACGGAGGCGTCGGAGATGCTTTGGAAGGAATTGGAGGAGGAGGAGAAGAAGAAGATCCTCCGGAAGGCGGCGGCGAGGTCGCAGCCGGAGACGGCGGAGTCGCAGCCGGAGGCGGCGGAGAAGCCTTCGCCGGAGGAGATGCGGCCGGAGGCGTCGGCGGCGGTGACTCCGGAGGCGATGGCGGTGGAGCCGATGAAGCGGGAGTCGACGGCGGGCGCGAGGCCGGAGTCGAAGGCGGCGGCGAGGCGGATGTCGACGGAGGCTGCGAGGTGGATGCCGGCGGCGGGGATTGCGGCGGCGGGGGAGGAGGATCTTTCGGCGGAGGAGACTGAGGCGGCGGCGAAGAGGAGGTGTTGTTGGAAGGGGCCGGAGGCGCCGACGGATCGAAAGTCTGATGGGGCTGAGACGACGGAGGAAAAGGAGGAGAAGTCGTCGTCGAGGAGTCCGACGGCGGAATTGCAGAAGGCGAAGAGGTCGGAGACGGCGCCGTCGAAGCCATCGTTGAACTGATTACTCTTGTTCCACTACCACCACACTTCCATTGTCAAATTCGAGTCAAAACGCAATCAAATCCCCAGATTCTCTTCACTCACATCAACACACACCAATAAAAAATGGCGTTTTTTTTTTTCAAGAATCAACAATCATAGAAAAATTCAACTCTGACAACGAAAATCAAATCCTTTCACTGGAAAAATCTCGCAGATTCTGCTGAACAACAACTTTTCACCGAGAAAGCTCCAAAGTTTCCTGCAGAAATCGGATCAACCAGAGCCGAAATGTGCATCACATTTCACTTTCATAAGCTCAAAAAAACCTAGAAACCGGGAACTCAGAAAATGGAGATTTTCTTGGCAGTAAAAGCTTACAGGATGGAATCTTCAAATTTTCAGACTTTTTCTCGAGGAAAAAAAAAACCAAAAAAAAAAAGACGACTGTTCAAGTGAACATGGTCAAGATCAAGAGTTACAAACACAAAAAAAAAACCCTCAAAAAATGCAAACCAAACGTGGGGGCGACTTCAGACCTGCCTCACTCATCACATGCATAGCCACGCCAAGCAAAATGGTGATAGTTTTTTTTTTTTTTTTTTAAGCTTAAAGCGGGGTTTTTCTTTTCTGACCTGTTTTTTCCTTTCTTTTTTTTTTTTTTTTCTTATTTGTTCTATTTTCTTGTCCAAATTTCCCCTCCTTTTTAGGTGCAAAAGCCACAATTGATGGAAAAATTTGACAACAGCTTCAGAGCTGATTTATGAATTATGATCCTACATTTAATTATTCTTTCCATTAATTTAATACATTTTTTTTTTTTGGCAAACTATCAAAATACATATTCTAGCTGGCTCTCGATTGATTGTGTAAATTTAAAAAAAAAAATTCAGTCAAATGCGAAGGCCGTGTCTGAGGTTCAAAAAGTCAGCGCTCGAAATTATGATAAATCAGAATAAGAATGAATACTTTCTCGAAATATGAATATTTTATACTTCCAAAATAAAAAAAGGATATTTTATTTATGCAAATAGATCTAATTCCCGAACCGCACTGTCACAGTGTCGCTGCCATGTTGTCCGAATGTGGGCGTATTGATTGTCCTAATGCTAAAAAGGATCTTTAGGATATTTAGATTTTTTTTTTTTTGTAATTATCATACGTATAATCACGGGTGACTCGTCGTTTTAATTCTTGTCGTTTTCTTTGTAGTTGCCTTTTTGGTTGGGCTTTTTTTTTTTTTTTTTCATACAAATGAACAAACCACCGTAGCGTCTTCAATGCAAAGGCTACTAAGGTTGTTGAACAAATGATGGAGTATGGTGTGGCCCTATGGTATTCTTCTTAGTGACAAGCTAACACCAATTTCTTAATCTATGTGGGTCTATGTCTATAACTAGCTTCTCTTATCTATTTTGTTTAAAGTAACTTGACTTCCAAAATGGAAAAGGGCAACAAAAAAACAATTGAAAAAAATAGAAAGAAAGGAAAAAAAAAATGTCTGACATAATTAACATTTATTACTTTTCCATAATCCCAAAAAAACTTATGTATATAATAAAGATTTTTTTTACATTTTTTGCTATGAAGGCGTCTAAGAGTGGGGGGAAAAAAATCGTTCGTACGGATTGGTAGTTCGGTAGACATATAAAAATTAAAAAGATAATAAAGAGTGATCTACCTTCGAAAAGCGCATATCCAAATCATTGTCTCATCTATAACAACAGACTACATCAGCATTAGTTTTTTAACATTCAATTAGATGAAAAATCTAAACTAGGAGCCAAATATTAACGACGTAAACGTATTACGTTTGTATTATATTTAAATATAATATATTAAATACACTTTGTATTTGGATAAAAAGTATTTATTTTACATTTGAATGTAATGTATGTTTAGATGAAAAGTATTTGAATTATATTTTAAAGTTAAAAAGTTGATATGATTGGTAAAAGTAGATTAAAAAAGTGAGATAAAAAGAGAATATGATATGAATGGGGAAAAAAATATTTTCAAAATATTTTAAAATAATAATTGTATTTAAAGTACTATTGAAAAGAATTATATTTAAATGTAAAACTTTTACGTTTCGATAAAAATTACATTATGTTTAAATGTAATACGAATGTAAAATTATAAACAAACATCCCATGAGTGATAGGAAAAAAATATAAATATTTCTAATTAAGAGATTGTTTCTAAAATTTTATTGAGAGAAGGAGGGAAATAGGTCAAAATTAAAATTGAATAAAAAAAATAACAGAAAAGTTTTTAACCTTTAATAAATAGCATGTTTTTGGTAAATAATGATTTATTATAACTAAAATTCTAAAAATACCCCTTATGTATAAATCTTAGTAAATTTATTTGAAAATTATTTTTTACTTGGTAAATCATTTATTTACGTTTGTAAATTATTGATTTACCAATTCTGCATTCAGAATTTTCTCAAGAAACAAGCAGATAACTTTAAAATTTTACTGGTAAATCATTTATTTACGTGTATAAATCATTGATTTACCAATTCTCTGCCTAAAATTTTCTCAAGAAACAAGCAGATAATTTCTCAGAAAAACAAAAACAAGAAGTCTAGTTCCTAACAAAAGTTCGCAGAAGAAAAAGAAAGGGAAAGGGAAAGGGAAAGAAATAAAATCTAGAAAGAAACATGACTATAATTGTAAAATTACATGACTCTTAAATCAAAATTGTTATTTATTTTTTAAGTTAAGTAAATATACTATTTATTTTTATTAACTAAAACAATTGACCTATTTATTATAATTCTTCAATTTTATTCAATTAAAAAATAAAAAGACAATACGGATGGATCTGCAGACCAAAACCTAGGCCCAATCCGGGCCCAAATCATTCCACATGCTGGAAGAACTTTATGAACACTGGATCAAAGAAGTAGATCATGGACCAACTCATTTTGACGAAGTCCATATTTACGTGCGCTCATAAAATGCATAAACGCGTAACAAAGATTTAATATGCTCGTCTCACTACATGTGCACCTTAGATATAAGTTGGTGGATACAACGAGTTAGCACATTAGTGGTCAACTCATTGTTGATGTATGATTGGTTATATAAATTATTAGGGGGAGTTGGGGGGAGGGTGTTGGAGATGTTATTTTTGGGTTGAAAAAAAGTTGTTTTGAAGAATGTGTTTGGGAGAAAAAACTGTTTAAAGTGAAAAAATAAAAAATTTTAAAAATTTTTTTAGAAAAAAATATCAATATAATATTGTTTCGTTTCTCTCGAAATTCTATGTAATTTAAAAAAAAAATTATCTCATTTGGATTTGTATACAAAAAATTATGAATTTTTAAAATTTAGAGTTTAGTTTTGAAGATATAAATAGTGAAAAGTAAGAAAGTTTTGGAAAAAAGTGAAAATTTGAGGGTTGGAGACAACCCCCAAACAGGCCCTTAGTTTTTTCGCAACGTCGAGATTTCTGTCCAAGTTAAAGTTTACCAATGACGAAAATCTTAAGCAACGTGGCTTTAGTAGCTTCTGAGGAAGGAACATCTTCAAGATACAAATTTCAACAGATGGACCCACCTTTTCTCGTTGCATAAGGGTGTGCACCGTTCGATCAGGTCCCAAACCGTCAATTTGATCTTACAAACCTTCATTGGAAGAGAAAAGCGTGAGCAACATAACTGGCTCATCTTTTATTCTTTACCTTTTCAACCTGCATTCTTGTTCCTTATGTGTGTATAATTGATTCTCAAGTATCTAAGAGGATTTTGACAGTTCGAACTTTCATGGAAAGTGTTACCAAAGGATTTTGAATCCCTTTGTGTTGAGGCATCCTCATTGTTGTAAGAAAAAGTAAATTTATGCTTTGCCTTTAGAAAGGGAGAATGGTCGTGTACTGTTTCTGAGAGAACATGCAACTTTTTTTTTTTCTTTTCTCTAAAGAAAAATTCCAAATAGGAGATGACAAACGTTAGCATACTCTAAGTATGATTAAAGATACTTTAGGTATGATTAAAGACCCTAGATGTTAATAAAAATGTTCAATTCACCTACTACGAGACAATCCACTCTGGATAAGGAGCTCATCACCTTAATTCCACCAAATAATTTAGTAATAATAACACGTGAGAGTACGATCTTGAACACTTAATTAAGTACTAGATTAATAAAAAACAAGTATTTACATTTAATATATCAAAAAGAATAACCTAACACTCAAACATGTGACTACAAACCCACGATCGTGAGCCTTGATTGCTAGGCACACCACTCGTGAGCCTTGATTGCTAGGCACACCACTCGGTGGTATATTACTTGAAGACATACAGGTCTTGGATATTCTGGAATCACAAATTTTTTGCATCAGAAGAAATGCATCAACTTATCATAAATTAAAAAAAAAAAAAAAAGTTTAATGGCAGCCAAACAAAAGGTTGTAAATTCCGAAGTATTTTCTTTTCTTCGCATAATATGCTAATTTATTTTATTATTATATTTGTTTACCTTTATTCTTTATACCCAATTCATGTGATAAGAAAAAGCCAAAAACACACATTTATCCCAGGTAAAGAAAGTGTATCTTGTATTTTTGTTTTTTCCTTGCTTCGGATAATGCTATCATAGTATTTGCCACACATTTCAGACCAGCAAAAACTCAAACTGACATGATTAAATGAGAAAACACAAGGTGAAAGATAAATCCCCAACTTGTATAACAGAGAATATATTCAGGTATTTTTATGACTATCAGCTGCAAGTATTGTAGCTTGTTTCTTATTCCATTTGATCCAGATTATGGTTGCTTCTGAATTCAGTGACAGTAGTGATCAAACCAACAGTATTTCCCTTCTCCTCCACCTCCATAATCATCTTCCTTTTTGTCTCTACTGTGAATCCACCATAGAAGATTACTGAGCGAGTTTCCGTCATCGAAACCGTTCAAGGACCTAATCTTCTGCAGAGCACTCTCTTTGTCATAAATCCCTTCAAGTGCATAGACAAAGCCCTTCCATCCTTCTTCGACGCCCTCTCTTCGCAACGCCGGTAACGTCCAATTCACGAGGTCCCTGGAAAATGCAACATCCGAGAACAAGACCTCGGTGATGGGCAATATGGGGAGCATTTGAATCCCAAGCCTGCACTCTTTCCATTCTGGTGGCGCAAACCAAAGTCCACTATCCCTTTTGTTGGTCCACAGAACACCAACCACCCGATTCTCCCTTGTGAAATCTTCTTCGTAAAGTTTGTTTCCCTCCTTCACTTGCCACCACATTTGAGCAGCCTGAATCTCCAGCGCTGTCAGCATTGATCCCATGGCCACAAGATGAGTGTCTCCGTATGCCAATCCCATCAAAGCTGCCGAATAGTAAGCATTCACCGCCTCGCTCGTGCTCTCCTGATTCCTCCCATCGGCGAATTCAGTAAGCCCGCTTGCCCATGAGTGCAATTTGTAGAGGTCAAAGCATCTCAGGCGCGGATAAGTCGACTTTGCCTGCTTCCCCAAGTTCATAAAATCAGCCATCATGGAATAAGCTTGAGGCTTGTACTTTCTCCCCCATGCCGGGTCTATTTTCGCAAGCACTGCAATTGCATAAAGAAAGTACCCCAAATGGTAATGGTGATCGTTGTACACTCCAAACCCGAAATCCGCACCAGTATCAGTCGCTCCTTGCTTTGTTATAATCCCTCCCCATTTGTCATCAAACAGAAAGCCATTCCCATTGAAATTCCCATCCAACCACGGCTCAGTTGCTTCCTTCAAGAACTTCCTGATCGCCGGAATCACATCCAGAAAGCACACCTCCTCCGCAATCAACGCCAACCTCGCCGCTCTCGCGATCAACTTCCCGTAGAAATACGAGGAAGTCGTCGTGATAGCCGCCGGATCAAGCGCCGCGACATCGTTACACAACGCGGAAACAACCTCGTCATAAGACTCTTCACTCACGCCTTTGATCGAATGCCAAGTAACCGAAACGGGATCAGGCTTAAGCGCCCACGAATCGCCAACAACGCCAACAAGGTCACCATCAATGCTCCTGTACTTAAACTCCTTTAACACAGTTACATCACAACCATCAACAGACAAGAGCTTAAGATGAAGAGGGTGGGCCAACAAAAGCAAATCACCCCACCCTTTCTTCTCCCATTTGTACTCCAAACAAAACGGCTTAGTAAACGAAGCATCTCCAGAGACTGGGTAACAAGAGCTAAACCTGTCGAGAATAGCCTCAAACTCCGGACGCGACTCAGGCAAGATAGCAATCCTCAGAATCCCGGAAAACCCATCAGAATTCAACAATGAGAGGCTGTGAGAAAAGTTGATCGGAGACGAAGTGTAAATTAGCCAAGTCTGGTTGTTGTTCAGCTTGATGGTGTACTTGGTCTTCGAACTGTTCGACGAAAAGGAGAGAATGGCGTGTATGGTTGAGATCGAAACGGCGGAGTTGCCGGAGACCGAGCAGGTCAGAAAGGGGCTTCCCCGGACGAGGAAGAAGCGGAGATTGGAAGAGGGAAAGTCGAGAGTGACGCTGAGATCATTGAAGGAAGAGATCAAGTGGGTTTTCTGAGAAATTAAGGAGGTTTCTCCAGGGGCGGAGATGGTGAGATCGGCGTTGAAAATCTGGTAGATGAAAGCGGAGTTGGAGAAGCGAGATGGGTAGCAGAGGGAGAGGGAGGAGGAGGAGGATTTGACGAGGTAGGGGTGGATGTACTCGGGCTGGTCGCCATTTTTGAGGACGAAGTTTTGGAAGAAGGAATTTGTGGGAAGTGGGTTGGAGAGGAGGTTGGGGGAGAAAAAGGCTGATGGGTCGGGGAGGACCGTTGATTGGGCTTTGGGGAAGAGATATGGAGCGTTGGATCCATTTTGGATCGGCTTTGATGATGAAGGTGGTGGTGGCATGTTGTCGTTTTTGGGAGGAGGAGAAGGTGGTGGTGATGGTGATGGTGATGGTGAGGATTTTGGTGGGGAAGTGGAGGGTTTAATAATAAGAGGTTTGCGAGGTTTTCTGACGATCTTAATCACCAACGTTTTCACCCTTCTTCTAATCTTTTTCAACATTATCGAATTCGTACGACTTTTCAAAATATTAAATTCCCACTAGATGAAGATTATTTTTCAATAATTACGGATGAGATGGTCGGTGCCTAAAGAGGTGAAAATTAGGGGAGTCTTGAATTTTTAGTTTATTTTGGTTTTACCAAAATTGACCAAAAATTCAGGCACGTTGGAAGAATGGGATAGGAATGAGATAACAATGGCTCTGAGGTCTTCATCTGTTGAAGCGTTTAAAGTGTGGGTTGGATTTGAAGGAAAGTTGAAGTCCTTTCTTTTGGGGAATGAAAAGGTCCGGCAAGGTATCCATGTTTTGTCTTTTTATTTATTTATTTTAAAATTTTTTTATTTGAATCTTTCTCCAACTGATTATGTTAAGGAAAGGATTGCAAGCAACAAATAAGGAGGTGGGGTTTTTTGAGAAAATGCTTCATGTGCAAGGAAATTAAACTTTAGACGTAGGAGTAGTCATGCTAAAGCTCTTGCGCGTTTAGATTGTAGACAAATTGAACGCGGCTCTAGGCTAGATTTCATTTCTCAGCAAATAATGGATGCCTGTAGGTATTCCTTCCCAATGAAGTAGAATTTTTAAGCATATGTTTTGAGCATGACCTCAAAACGTAAAACTTGAATATTCAAAACTGAATTGGTCGAACAGGAACTATAAAGAGTGTGATAGAGGGAAAAAGAAAATGAGTATAATGTGAATTTAAAAAAAAAAAATGAGATGACAAATTCATGTTACATTTGATGTGGATTGGATTTTAAAATCCAACAAAAACTTTTGCCCCAAGCAAGCTTCAATTGTTTTTGTGTAGTAAACTATCACCAGTGGATTCGTTTTACTTGCTTTCGGCCTTAAGCAACCGGAATCCCCTGGCCCTCCGGACCAAATCCAATGCAAAAGAAGCGAGAGCACAAGTGTGTATATCATGGGGTGTTTGGGAAAGAAGTTTGGAGATATTATTTTTGAGTTGGAAAAAAGTTGTTTGGAAAAATGTGTTTGGGAGAAAAAATTATTTGGGGTGAAAAAATAAAAAATTTTAAAAATTTTTTTGAAAAAAAAAATCAATATGGATATTATTTCGTTCCTCTCAAAATTCTATGTAATTTAAAAAAAATATCTCATTTATACTTGTATACATAAAGTTATGAACTTTTAAAATTTAGAGTTTACTGTAGCGTTTTAGATATGTAAATAGTAAAAAATAGTGAAGTTTTGGAAAAAAAGTTGGTTTTGGATGTTTCCAAAACATTAACCAAATATATTTTGTTGAGTGTTTTCAAAGTAATAAAACATATAACAAAATAATCATGAGCCAATGTCCAATGCTAAATTGATATACCAATGATAAATTTGACATTTGAAAAAAAAAATGCTTTATAATGAAATGTTATTTTTTATATCAAAATTTTCATATTTTAAATTTTATGACAAATTTCCTATCAAATATAACCACTATTGAAATTTAACATTTAAATATTGATTGTTATCTTCACCTTTGCATCTAATTGTTATAATTTTCTCATTTTTAAAGTATTAAAATACTAATAGGGCATTTGTTTACAGTTTTGTATTCGTATTGTGTATAAACACAATGTAATTTTTATCTAAATATAAAAATTTTATATTTAAATATAATGATTTTCAACAGTATATCCAATATATTTAGTATTTTAAAATATTTTAAAAATAATTTTTTTTCTATTCACATCATATTCTCTCTCTATCTCACTTTCCTATCTATTTTTATCAATCACATCAACTTTTCAACTTTAAAATACAATTCAAATACTTTTCATCTAAACACATATTACATTTAAATGTAAAACAATTACTTTTCATCCAAAATATAAAAGGCATTTAATATATTACGTTCAAATGTAATGTGAATACAATACACCCTAAATTTCAGTTTTATGATTTTCAAAGCTTAACAATGATGACAAAATGCATATATAAGTCATATGACATAAAAATAGCATTACAGTGTAGATCTCAAATCAATATTTTTCACGCTCTTTCCTAACAAATATAATATTGGTATTAATAAATACATTAAAAATGGACTTAAGATGCCAAAATTATTGAATTTCATGAGAAGAAAAATTACTCCTTTGTTAGATTAGTTAGCTCCTTTAGTCTTTTATTTGTGTATGATATTCAATATTGGTGTTCTAAAGTATTTTCAGGCCTTTCACGTTTTTAATTTCATGATTTTGCTTTGTTTAAAATTAAAAGTTTTGTTACATGCGATGATTTTTCAAAATAATGATTTATATTTTTTTTGCTTTCCAATTGGTTCACTTTTACATATATATATATATATATATTTTTTTTTTTTTTCCTTTTCCTTTTGTATGAGCCAGTACTTTTCTACTAATCTGTACTCAAGATCCAACAATGAAGATGACCCATGAATCCCAATTGGGCTTCCTCATATTAGACCTCAGTTGGTAAGCCCAATCTGAAGCTAACTCCGAACCGGCTCCGATCCCTTCTCGGTTCACTTCTGAAGACTGAACTGTTTGATTGCTCTCGGACGTTGGAGAGAGAAACTAGAGAGAGAAGAGAGAGAGATGGCTGGATTACTAGCATGGGCGGCGGACGTCGTCGGCGGCGGTGGCGGCGGGCAAGGCAACGAAGATGGAGACCCCAATTCGATCCCGATCGTGTTCACTCCGGATCAGCAAAAGTACGTACGCGAATTGGATCAGAAAACATCTTCTCTGAGCCGTTCGATCCAAGATCTACGGCTGAGACTGCCTCCTCAGGACATCTCCCAACGCCTCCCTCACCTCCACGCTCACTCCCTCGCTTCCAACGCCGCCCTCGCCCTCCAATTGAACTCCCACTCCGCCACCCGCGAACAGGTTCTGCTTCTTCCGAATTCTAGGGCTTTATTCCAATCAAATCACTTTATCACGAAATCACCAATGCTGATCATTTAAAGCATCAGATTGCTAGGCTTTGTTATAATTTCACCAGTTTCCTCTCGATCTATAAAGAAATCTATGAATGTTATGACCAGGCCCAATTGAGAGAGTTGACTCTACAAGAAGAAAATTCTGCCTATGAAGTGGCTATATCAAGTTGTGAGAGTAAGATACTGGAGAAGCAACAGGAAGCAGATTTGCTTAGAAGGAAATTAGAGGTGATCACAAAAGTTCCAAAATTTATTTGTATTTTTCTTTATCACACATGCAGATCTGATATATAAATACCATTCTAGCTACAAATTTACGTGGAATTTGCTACAATGAGAACATTAGAAAGTGAAATTAGCATAATTACCGTTGCTCTTGTTACACCGAGTGCCTTGCAGTGTGAATTTAAGGCAGGCCAAAGTCATTTTGCAAAATAAAATTTTTGATGAGTCATTATGCAAATGAGATTTCTCATTAAGTCATTATGCAAAGTTGTTTTGGTTAATTGATGTTTTCAGGAAATGGAGGGAATTGAAAAGAATTTGAGAATGGAACTGGAAAATTCGCAAACTGCAGTAGAGTCTGGTCAATCCGGCAGAACAGAGGAATTGACGGTTGAATCCACATTTGAAAGTGGACAAGATACAGGAGCTGCAAATTCTGTCAAACTAGACGAGTTAGAGAACAAGAAGAAGGAATTGGTTTGCATCTCTCTTTTTCTTTTTTTTTTTTAATCTTAAAGTTCTTCTCTTTTTCCATTTCTCTATTTATGGTTGTTAACTTATTCTTGTTCCTGCATTTCCTACTATTGGAAAACTGTTTTCTTCCTCAGAGTTCAATGGAAGCCTTAGTTTATGATTTAGAAAAAAAATGGGTGCAAGTTCAAGATACTGCTCTGAAGAAGCCCTCCCCTGGTATGATATGCAATCAATATTACTTTGAAATTTTGAGTATCCTTCCACTTTTTCAGAGTTGAAAGTCTTCTAGAGTTGTGAAGAACTTTCTTTTGTGCAGCTCAAAGGGAGAAATTATTGGATAAACAGCTTCACAGCCTCATTGAGCAACTAGCTGTTAAACAAGTTAGTTTGAGGCTTTCCAACAATGTTTTCGATTTCTAGTTTGTTATCAATTTTCGATGTCATCCATTGCTAATCCAGGAGTGGTTTGCTTTTGTTATTTGCAGGCACAAGCAGAAGGCCTGGTCAATGAAATTCATATAAAAGGGATGGAATTAGAAAGATTAAATGGGTTGTGGAGGAGGCTTGAAAGCAGCAATGTAGAGTTAACTACGGCTAGAAATCGGTTTGGACGAAGCACATCCGACAGGGGATCTACTGCTTCTGACTACATTGTTGAACCTCATCAGAAGGCTCCTTATTCTATTGGTAGCCGAAACGAGAATCAGCAGAGGCTTATGTTGCTCAGATCATCTTTTGTACTTTACATATTACTTTTGCACATCTTGGTCTTCATCAAGATTTCTGTTTGAGAAGCATATTGATGATATAAGCACATACTGAAACCAACGGATACCTTGTATAACAGTCTAGATTGCATCCAAGCTAAACAGGGGGTGGTACAAAAGAGAAAGAAAAGAAAAAGCTTAAAGTTTTTGCTTGTTGCAAAATTGTTGTGTATATTACCATGACTATATATTAGTCAATACTTAAAAAGTTCATTCCAGCGGTTTGTTGAGCTTCATTCTTGGTGCTGAATTTTTACATTGGAAAACACATAACTGAGTTTTGTTTTCCTCAATCTCTTCACTTGGAGAAGTTGTAACACAAGAGTTTGGGTGATCTTTTAAACTAGCAATCTCTATCAGAAGAGGAATCTCTGTCAGAGATGAGATTCCGTGTGTTTTTTTTTTTTAACAAATAATAATAATAAGAAGGTGCTAAGAAATGATCTTTTAGATGGCAAATCCGAGAGTCTAATTTATTGCGGAGCGACTTATCTCATTTCCACTTTGATTAGAATCACTGGAATGCAGAATTTTTTATAGTGCCTGCAAAAGTTTCATCTCATCGATTTATCCAAGCAAGTCTGCCAAATAGAAGCAAATCACATTTGAGACGAGTCAGAAACGACAAGACAAAGCATCTTTGCACCAGTCCTTGTAAACTCCTTCCTACCTTGTGATCAAGAGGAGCAGGCACAAAGATGTGGCCTCTCCCTTGTCATTACATGTTATATTGAGCCTGATTGCTGCAGGCTCAAAAGGGCATACTTTGGAACAGCTTCCTTTCTTTTTAAGGTCAGAAAATGTCAGTGCTCTAAACTTGTCGTCTTCACAGATTATCACGTTGACATCGCCAGATAATGCAAGTGAAGAGAACCTCACTGGTGGACCACTGTTGTCCTTTGTCAACGGTGCTTGGCTAGATCGGAGGTTCTGTTTGAAGCCATCGTTTGAAGGGATTATCAAATTTTCTTATAGAGCTGAAATTAATAAGGTTGACTTCCTGAAGAAGGTACTACTCTCTCTTGCTACAACATCTCGCGTTTTAGCGCAGCACCCGTTAGATTTATACGAGTTTAACAATGAAGATGATTTGTAAGTTTTAAATTCGTGACTCGGTATATTCGAATTCCTGAAGGCTGATGAAGCAGTAGATGAAGTGAATTCTCGGGTTGAATAAAGCAAGTCCTTCCATCTGGATCCTTAGACAGTAAAACTCTACTTGTCCTTGCTATTTCAAATGATCATGGGATCAAAAATTCTATGCTTCAAGGACTGAACCAGGAGGCTTTCACCTTCTCAATGGGCAAACCGTTCAAGCTCAATTCATGACCAGCAAAAAAGACGAGGAACATCAGCACAAATGCTTTGATGGTTTTAAGGTGGTAAAAATCCCCTACCAAAGTGGTCAAGATTCTCGCAAAATTTTCCATGTACGTCTTCCCTCCGGACGAGAAAGATGGCCTGCTCAACCTCATCCAAATGCTTGAATTGAATCCCGACTTGTTGACTCAACAGTTTTATCTAGTACAAGACACGATCCCTGAATTTTGGATTCCGAAATTCAATTTCTCATTCTATTTTGAAGCTTCGGATGTTATGAAAGAACTGGGACTTATATTACCATTTCAGCCTGTTGATATATAACAGAAATAGTTGATTGTCACAGCAGCACCTATTACTGGACTCATAGTTCAATTAGTACCTATCTCTATGTAACAGAAATAGTTCTCAACCCATTACTGGACTCCTAGTCCAATTAGTACCTATTTATATATGTGTGGCACGTTAGAATGAATAAATATAGTGTTGTGTTGTGTTGTGTTCTTTGTACTTGGATGGCGTGCAAGACAAATATTTGAACCTGTCGTTTTCCGGTATTTCCTGTTTATAACATCTCTCTTTTTTCAAAGAAATTTGTTGTTATGGTTTGTTTGGATGAGAGGTTTATTTTTGAAAAATAGAAAATTTTTAGTTTTAAAAAATAAAAGGTTGTTTTGATTTTTTTTTTTTAAAGTGAAAAGTTGTATAGATAGATAAAATTTTCTTTGTCTAAGGAGAACTCTTTTTCTATTTCTCAAAGATAAAAAATTTTGAATGTTCAGGTATAAAAATTTAGAAAGATTCATTTTCTTGAAGTGAAAAATTTTTTATTTTTCAAAAATGGATATATCAAACAAATATACCATTAGTGGGAATGGCTTGTTGTAGAAAATTGTCGTTTCTGAATTAAAATTCGTTTTCACAAGGTTTTTCCATTAAAAAATTTCATTATTGTTTTTAAAAGATACTCACTAATTTACTTAGAGTTTCCTTGTTTATAACATGTCTCTCTTTTTTCAAAGTAATTTTTGCCTATGACTTAGTGGGAATGGCTTGTCATAGAGCTCGTTTCTGAATTAAAAATCATGGTTTAATAAGGTTTTTCCATTGAAAAATTTCATTGTAGTTTTTAAAAGATACTCATTTATCTATTTAAAGTGAACTACACTGATATCTTAAGTTTTTCCAAAATTACAAAGATATATATTTGATCAAAACTAATAACGTTAACCTTTCTTATCTTTTAAAAAATATTATAGAGACACTCCATCTGTTGATTAACCATGAGTTTGACTATTAATTATGCTCCAAATACTAGAAATACCCCTCTTTACAAAAAATAAAAAATAAAAATTTCAGCTATATATACGAAGACATATAAAAAAAATAACAATTTTACCGTTATTTAACACTAAAAACAATATTTTAATTGATTTTTAAATATTTCTAATCATAATTTATACTCCAATAAAAATATGTTTATTATTTTTAATTTTTAATTTTTTGAAAAATTTTCTTTTAATTTTGATGGATAATATGACTTATTATTAGAAAGCATGCATAACTATGACAAGCATATAAAAATAAAGTTGTTATTTAAAATAATATATTGCCATAATAAAGAACCATTAACATATTTATAATAACATATTTACAACTAATGACAAAACACTACTCATTATTTTGCACCTTATTAGTAAAAAGGAGTTTTTTTTTTTATAAATTCTTTTTTCTTTTTAACTAAGTTAAAACAAATAAATGGTTAAATTAAATAAAAATGAATGGTTATAATTTAGTTTAGTAAGATAAATGATTCAGATTTATTGAGAATATTTATCATTTTAAACTTGAATTTAACAGAGTTAAGAGCAAAGGGTTTTGGTATTACTAATTTTTATCAACTGGGTGTTCCTGGAATATTGAAAAAATAGGGAAAATTTCAATGTAATTCACTCAATTACTTATTAAGCACCATCACCGCCTCAAATCACTGAACATTTTCATTTCTGAATATTATATCGTTCTCAAAGGGAGTTTACATTAATTATGAATTCATTGTCGTTTTAATCTGAATTTGTCATTTAGCAAGCATTTGGGAATTGTATTATTGTGACTTCCCTTGTAGCCTTTTTCTATTTGGCAAAAGTCAACCTCATGCGCGTTAAAGGAAGCAGAAGACAAGTGGTTCAAAAGTCAACTCAGTTCTTGTATCTCTATATAACCAAGGGGATGTTTGCAGGTTTCAGAAACATCAATAGAAAGACCAAGTCTTTTCCTTCTAGACAGAAATGGCCTGATTAAACGCCGACCATTTTAGGACCGACTTCTGTTTGCTCTTCGCAAACCAAGTCTTGGAAGAGAATGTCGAAAAGGGTTCCAATTTTGTGGTCTCTCCTTTGTCATTACAGGTTATCTTAAGCTTGGTTGCTGCAGCCTCAAAAGGGCGTACTTTGGAACAGCTGCTGTTCTTTTTGAGATCAAAAAGTGTTGGTGATTTAAGTTCATTGATTTTACATGTAATAAGTCTGGCATTACGGCCAGATCATGAGGAAAGTAAGGATTTCAAGATAGGTGATCACCCCTTTTTGTCCTTTGTTTATGGTGCTTGGATTGATCAGAAGTTAAATTTAAAATCATCTTTTGAAGATCTTGTCAAAGGTACTTACAAAGCTGAGATCAGAAATGACATTGACTTTGAAAACATGATACATGTCTTTATTTCCTCACTCTCTCTCTCTCTCTCTCTCTCTATATATATATATATAACATTAAATAGCATATCTATGAATTTTATATTATTAGTTATACTCTCTATTTTTGTGTGGTGTTATCCGTTGATTCTGTGTGGCATTATTCTTGCATAATTCTTGAAGCAAAATGATGAGCTCATTATATCATCGACCTTTTATGAAATTATGATAATCGAGTGATTTTCTCTTTTGTTTTTGTCACCTCCCCTAATTTCAAAAAAAGTTAACCCGTACCTAAATGTTGACTGTATAAGCATCCACTTTAAGAGTTTCTTACTTGTTTTATTTAACCTAAATAAACTTAAATAATAATAATAATAGAATTTCAAAATACTTAATTTTTTTATGCTCAAATAAAATCTAACTGGTGTAATTTCATAATTATCTCACCTCAATCTATGGATTGAACACAAAACATTCTTCATGACTTATGACTTACATTTTCTTTTGACTTAAGCTTTTTACTAATTTAGTTCTTACTAATTTATTTTATGAATCTCAATAAAAGGCATTTTTTGGATGACATAAAAATCATATGCTATTGCATCTTGATGCATGATTATGTTGTGCAATTTTGATAGAGGATGAATTGTATGATCTGTTGTTATATTCAAAACAACACAATTTCTTTTTTTATTACAAGCAAAAACGTCAAGAATTTAATACTATCTTACATGTGTATGCTGGCTTCCATGAAGTCTAAAGAAGCAGTGGATAAAGTGAATTCGTGGGCAGCAAAAGCAACCAAAGGACTCATCAACAACCTCATCCCTTACGATTCCGTAGACGAGAACACTGCACTTGTTCTTGCAACTGCACTTTACTTTAAAGGATCATGGGACAAAACATTTGATGCCTCAATGACTCAAGCTGGAGAATTTCATCTTCTCAATGGCCAGATTGTTCAAGCTCCGTTCATGACCACTCACATCTTCTTTGAGCGACATCACCTGTACAAATGTTTTGATGGTTTTAAGGTTCTTCAAATTCCCTATAAAAGCGGTCAAGATACCAGGAAATTTTCCTTTTACTTTTTCCTTCCAGACGCGAAAGACGGCCTCCCTAATCTAATCCAAAAGCTTAACTCAAATCCTGATATGTTGTACCTACGATTTGAGATGACAAAAGACAAGCTCACTGAATTTTGGATTCCAAAATTTAAATTCTCGTTTGAGTTTGAAGCTTCAGACACCATGACCAAAATAGGGCTTACACGACCATTCCAGCCTTTCAGTGACGTTGCGGAAAATCTGAATGTAAATAAGAGATAAAAGCAAGAAAAATCGAACACAAGAGAATTTACGTGGTTCGACTAAAAAACGACCTACGTCCACAGACAGGAAGATAGTTTTATTATCTAAGAAAAATTCCACCACAGACCTCATGAAAAATTCCCTTTTGATTCATGCTCTCAAAATATATCGAGTTGGATCACAATTCCGATCGGGCCAATAAATAATTCAAGTCACTCAACAGGTGAGCTTACAGAAATCATTGATTGTACTAAGAGTAGCAAGAAACTCTTTGTTTCATACATATTTCACAAGGCGTGTATTGAGGTTAAGGAGGAATTACGACAGTAATGTTATGAAAAGCGAAAAAGAAAAAAGAAAAAAGAACCTTTGCTTGATTGGCAGCCTCCATCTGAGTTCTCTGTCCAAGATATGAGAAATACTCATGGCCTCTCACGTCGACGAGTTGCTTCACATTGGCGTTGTAGATTTGAAGGCCAAATTGGTTAAGCTCAATTTGCACCTTGTCGAAAACCTCAGTCTTGAACTCCTTGGTTCCCTTGAATATCTCCTCCATTGTCATGGACGCAGCGAGGACTCGAGTCTCGCCCTCGATGATGCCCTGGACAAGGTCGTTGACATGGCTCGAGTCCTTGTCGTGCGGGGACATGAGCTTGGCGTAGAGAAGGAGTGCCTCATCGTCGTTCTCCTTCCTCCCGATGGTGAAGACCGCCAGCAGTATGAAGGGCAGCTTCTCCGCCGACATCGCCTGCACTTCGAACTTGTAGTTCACCGTAGTGATGTCGAAGCGAAAGCACTTTTGCAACGGCCATATCATGGCTTTCTTCGCTAGCTTTACGTCTTTGATGCCCAAGCCTGTGATAACCAGGCATTCCGAAGGGCCTGCGGTTCAGTACATCATGCTTGCAAGTTGTCTCAAAAAGATGATGGACTAATTAAAGAAGAAGCAGAAGAAGAAGAAGAAGAGAGCTAAATTATTTGTTCAATGAGAAATGTATAAGAGAGATGCTTGTAGTGTATTTCTATGTAATTATGTGCATGCAAGGAAGAGGAAAAATTAGAGGCGCTTCTAAGTGCCTTGAATTATTTATTGGCACGATCCGAATTATAACCCGATCCGATATATTTTAAGAGCATGAATCAAAAGAGAATTTTTCATGAGATCTATGGTGGAAGCAGAGGGCTTGAACGTATTCTTTTTGTATCAGTTTTTTCATAATGTATTCTTTTTGTACCAGTTTTTTTATTAGATAATAAGAATTCTCTCTCTGCTAGTGGATGTATGTCTTTTTTTGACTGAACTATATAAATTCTCTAGTGTTCGATGTTTTTTATTTTTTTGTTTTTATTTATTTTTCGGTTTTTTCGCAGCAGGCACGTTTACCAAATCATTAAGGAATATAATAAAAAAGGTATCGAGAGATTAGAAGATAAAAGTGAACGATTATTGATTTTTTTTTTTTTTACCTGCGTATTAGATGGTGTTAAAAGGTAACAATCTTATTTTCTTTTTCTGTTCCTTATATTATGTTGGACCCATTAAAATATCATTTCTCGTTTTTGCAAATAATAAATAAAAACTCGTGAAATTGAACAATAAACGGACGATATCGTCAACGAGTAAAATATTTATTTATTTGATTTTTTCTTATTTTCCTGGCTCTTGGTTTATTCAGTATTGTCTTTCTATATATATTTTCTTGCTTTATTCTTATGATGGGAAGTCGAGATGACGGATTGAGGAGGAAGTAGAAATGTGAAAAGAGAAATCTTGAAGAGAGGTTTTTGTGTCTTTCTTTCCTTATTCTTTTTTTTTCTTCCTTGATTTATTTATTTATTGTCTTTCTTCATATATTTCGTTTAACTTATTCATGTAATAACCCATGTATATAGACAGTTACTTTAACTATTTATACTCAAAAGCTTATTTGTGAGTAATAATAATTTCTTAGACATGATCACTAAAATTTCAAAATAAATTTAAAAAAAAACAAAAGACTTCACCATGCATTAACCATCATCTGGAAAATTCACAAACATGCTTATCATACCTTTTAAAGTCTTACATATTATTAGATTCTTATATATATATATATATCTCTAAAGTACCAAAATATCATAATTATAATCAAAATAGTCTTTATCCCACACCACCTTCATTTGTTTCTCAACCTCGTCCACAATTGCCCCTATGCATTAAGCTGCAAGTTGTTTTCTTATAGTATGAATATATTTTATGAGCTTCCACTTAGCAAATATAAACATGGATCTTGCAAAATATGAAAAGATGTAAGAACTAATTATGAAAAAAAATACATGGTCAAATTATACTTAATTATAAATGTCTTATTTTCCACTATAAACTTATCTCTTTACTTATCTTAATTAGCTATGAGCCCCCATGTGTACTTACCGAGTGCATGCGATTAAAGGAAGTTAGGGTTTGCCAAAGTCCCTAACATCATCTAGATCATAACTGGAATTTATCAAAGTCATAACTTAATCCTACACTATCTAAAGGAGATTAGTACGCCACCTTATCTTATCTTAATCTTAGCCTTTACTAAATCTGAGCATATCATATACTTCTTAAGTCTTATACATAAACTAGGCTTAAGACATGAGTTTCTTAATTATGAACTCATCATTCATGATGCAATAATATGACATGGGATAAAATCATAAATCATAACATTCATGTATACTTGGTGCAGACTATGTTATGTACATAAATGTGGCATACCTGTGAAATGTGTCATACTTGTGAAATATGTCATGATCATAAAACTAAACATATCATGGCATGTGATGAAGGGTTGTTTACTCATAAATCAAGTACTTTTAAGCTTAGGTATTTATAAAAAACTCAAGTATTGTGTTGTTTTGATGATATTTTTATGTTACCTTGTAGGAATTATGAGTAAATGGGTATTTAGGTGCAAACGTGACATAAATTGGATAAGGAAAAGAACCTTAAGCCAAAGAGATGAGCACCCTATTACTCCTGCCAAAACATACTCAAGTGCCTCAACGCTCAATTAGAGTACCCCCATCGTTTTACTAGCTACTGCTTGCTCCTTTTTTCAAATAGAGTACCCCATCACTCATCAAATAGCCCTGGGTTGCTTTTAAAGACTCATTTAGAGCCACTGTTTGCACATTTTCAAGGATTATGATCAATTTTGGTTTGAGCCTTTAAAGGATCATCCTAGGGTTTATATAAGCATCATCAATCACCATTTGGAAATTTAGAGAGGCAAAGAGGCACAAAAATGCTAAAGAGTAGGAGAGCTTGGAGGCTCATGTTCTATGGGGGACTTTTTGAGGATCTTAAAGAGGTCAAGGAGAATTGAAGTTCTTGAAGTTTTCTCTTTCCAAAAATTAGTTCCTTTTTTCTCTTTTGATTTTCCTTTTTAGTTTTCTTTATTTTTCTTGGATTTATATTTATATAAATTGTCTTGAATATTTGCATTTTTGAATCCTTTTGTGTTTTTGTTCATGAATTTTACTGTGTTAAACTTAGAACTTAGAATAGTCTTGTTTGAATTATATTTTGAATATTTTGTTGATTATTAGTTTTAAATTCTAATTTCAATTTATTTATATTTCTTTATGCTTAATACTTTTAATTCATGTGGCCAATGAGTTAGATGATTTAAGGTTATAAATTCGATGTTCAGGAGAGATTAAGTTTGTAACTTGGAAGCATAGTTTAGGTTGTTATGAGACCAAGAGATGATCAACATTTGGATAATTTCATTGAGATTCTAGGATATTGTGAGATCGAGAGAAGATCAAATTTTTGATTATCAACTAGGATGTAGGTTGTTGTGAAACTGAAAAACGATTAATATCTCGAATCCATTTAAGGGTTGAACTTAATAAATGTATAAATAGATCACAAGTTAGATAAGGATATAAATTCAGATATTTATGCATATGACTTCGTTTGACGCTCGAAAGAGGTGGCGAGATTAGATTATGACCCTTAATCACTTAATAGGATAAATATATGAGTGATAAAGTGAAATTAAGTTTCTACAACAATTGGACATAGATGTTTCCATATTTTAGCTTATTTTTGATTTTATATTTGTTTTAGTTTTAGTTTAATTTCATTTAATTCAGTAACCTAAAACTAATTGCTGTGGAGATGATACTCTACTCACCATTCTACTATCAAAGCTTGACATCGTACATTTGCGGCCTCTATTAGCATGGCAATCATGTAAAAATTTCACCATATAACAAAATGGCTCCTAGTTTGATGAATCTCATGTGGTAATCATGAATAATTCCCTTTAAGAAGTTTTTAGAGAAGGCTGAAAATGTTACATTGCTTCCATATAAGATCCAATCTCCTTAGACAAAACTATATTGGATTAACTAAGAAATTCCTAAGAAAGGCTAAAGGGGTTACAAAGGTTCCACTTAAAAACCAGTCTCTTTAGATTAAACAATTTAAGGTATACATATCAGTGTAACCAAACATAAGCCCATTATAAGAGGTACCAAGCATATTATACTAAATATCTTCACATCGTAGGCAAGGTTTGTACTTACCTTCCTTCTAGTAATTTCACTTCAAACTTATGTCATAGTCTAAATTCTATTGCCCAAAAGCATATTTAATTTCGAATATTAATTCTACATACTCATTGAATAGAATTTTCTTAATTCTCTCGTATAGAAAGAGATTATGGTGTATATTTAATTCTTAATTCAAAACTTAATTCATTACATATTTATAGAATTTAAAATCATTTTCTAACTTTTGACAATATCATTATTTTGACAATTAAAAGTAAAAAGTTTATATCTTTGAAAAAATATATACTACACTTTGGAAGAAAATTTTCCAAATTTGAATTTTTTAAAAAATTCCTTTTTTCTCTTTATTTTTTTTATTTATTTATTTTTTCTTATTGGGAGCTGCAACACCTGGCCTTAAGGCCTGGTAGTGGTGCTGGGCACCCTTGGCCAACATCGCGGCATTCTAGGCCCCTAGTAAGCCCTGCCCGGGGTTGGGGTTGCAGCACCTTATAAGGTTAAGGCCTATTCTTATTTTTTTTAATTATTTTTTTTTCTTGTAAATCCACTTAGAATTTGACAAGATGTCCAATATGAAAAATGTTTATTTTCATATTATCTACATTTTTCATGTGTATGACAAGGTCCAATTTTTTTTTTTCATAAAAACCATATTTCCCAAAATTTCATTATTTATCAAATTTGAGATTTTTTATTAAATCCTGGATTTTTATTATTTGAAAATCATGATTTTATTCTTGTAAAAATCCTTAAAACATTTACACCATAACTAATATTTCATAAACCCTTTTCTAAATTTTTCATATTAGTTTCTAACTCATGAAAATCATTTTAGTTGTGAATTTATTTTTTAAAAAATAGAGTCACGATTTAAAATTGTTGATATGATTTCATTTTCTAAACTTTCTTTCAATAAAAACTTCAAACTTCTTGAAAATGGATATGATCAAAGTACAAACATATTCATAACCTCTACTTTTGTCAAATCACTAAATCTAACTCATTCTAACAATTTCAACCTCAATAATGTAAAATCTAAAGTATTACCTCAACTTGATTTTTCGAAGTTTCTTTAGCTCCAAAAGTCCCGGAAAGCTAAGAACACACACGAATAATTTCTTATTTTCTAAATCATAAAAATTACATACTAAAAGAAAACAAAAGCTTTGATTGAAAAACTATCTTAATTGTCAAAGCTTGGTTGGGACCTATTGAGAACAACTTCTAAACTTCAAGAAATTCTTGATTCCAAAAGACTAAGGAAAGTGTTTAGGAAGAGGGAAAAGGGAAGAGAAAATATGGAAAAACAAGAGAAAGTTTTTAAAAGACATTTAAGAAAACTTAGAACTAAACTAGAAAGAACTATTAAGAGAACTAGAGAGCTTTTGAAGTGGTGTGGAATATGATGGAAAAAGAGGTCCTATTTATAGACTTGAGGAGGATTAACTTTCTAATTAAACTTAATGTTGTCTGGAGCACTTAATCACATTAACCACTTTCTTAACATAACTTAAACCTAAGCTTTCTTAAGTCACATCCTATGTTTTCATGTCATCTTGTGTTGTTATTCCATACTAGAATTGATGGAAAAATCCACTAACTTTGATCATGTCCACTTGGTGTGTGGAAGAAGGTAATCCAAAATCTAGAGCTAATTTCACTCATTGATCCATGTACTTGAAAATTATTAGTTACTGGATCAAAATTTTCTATTTTTATTAAATGCTTTATTTTGATGGAAAATCTTACTAGCTCTAGTCTTGTCATTTCGTATTTGGTTAGAAGAAAATGCAAAGGTTGTAGCTAAGTCCCCAACCTATTGATCTTTGTACTTGGAAATCCCTAGCTATTAGATCAAAATTTTCCACCTGGATATTATCTCCAACGGATAAATTTTGATCTGTTGACTAGCAATAATTGTATTTTCTTTCCAACTACTACGAGCACAATTTCCATGTACTATAATGTTAACGAGTTAAGTAGTATTAATTTATGCTACATGGAAAACTTAATTTTCAAGTTTCCTTACTGAAAAGGTAATTCAGTAGAAATTTTATCTATATTTAAAACTTATCTTCCAAGTTCCTATACAGAAAAAGTAGATCAATCTAATTTCTATCTTTTAAAAGATGATAGTCTTGATTTTGATCTATCTAGATTCTATTGTCTACTTTTAATACTGTTATATATATATAGAAAAGTCCTATATATAAGAACCTTAAAACTGCTAATTCTCATACTACTAAGAGATTGATATACTGTAATGGTAATTTGACAATATATTTAACTTCATCAATTAGTCATTTTTCCTATTCAACTCTTTAAATAAGGTAATGATTTAAAAACATGTGACAAACCATTAAATTATCAAATCTTACTAAATTTCCAAGTGGTGACATACATATACTATAAAGCCATCTTATTTCATTTTTCATAAAATACTAAAACTTTATGCTATATGATACTAATGGTCACATCATAGGATTTTATTCTATATCATATCATAACACACATATCATAATATTACATCATAAAATTTTACAACCATACCTTGTGACATTAATTGTTACGTTAAGAAAATTATATCATTACTTTGGGTTAAAATCATAATTTAAACTTTAATTTTCAAAGGAAATTTTATGAATTGCATAATTAATTCATTAAAATTTCTTATAAAAAAATTTGGATATTACAATTCGTTCGTAGTAATTTTGCAAGAAAGAGTCGAGAATTTCCTACACATTTCGCCTTTTGAAACAAAAAATTAGATGGGATTAATAGTTTTAGATAAATATAGGGTAAATTTTACTAAAATGTGAAAGAATAAAAATGAATTATATCTAAATTTTCCTACATAGTTATTCTTCTTTCTTTACGTATCTTCACGTGATGTGGTGTTAAGGTTTTTTCCTTCCTGTAACCTCATAAAAAATGAAAGGAGAAAACAATTTTGGGGAATTATTGGTGGCGTTTGGTATTGTTTTTGAAATGTTTTCTGTTTTTAAAAAAATTGAAAATGAGAATGTTTTGAAAACTGTGTTAAGATCATTTCTGAAACTGTGTTTGGTTATGTTTTCTGAGTGTATATTTTGAAAAACATAAAAATAAAACTTTGTTTGGTTATATTTTTTCAAAACCCATTTCATTTTTAAAAAACCCAAAAAACACAATATTTTTTGGAAATGAAAACAAAAAGTGAAAACAACTTTTTTTCGTTTTCAAAAAACTAAAAAAAAAACAACATAATTGAAAACGGTGTTTTCGAAACGGTTTTGAAAACGTTAAATAAACAAACGTTATTTTGAAACCGTTTTCATTTTCTGTGTTTTTGAAAATGGACAAAAACAAACACACCATTATCCCTCTTTTCAACGCTGAGAAAACCAGACTTGACCCGGATAATCCGAATATTACAAGGAACAAATAATGCTATACAAGGAAACAAATAATGTCGTTTAGGGTCTAAATAATATTTGTTAAAGAGAATATTTAAATAATATAAATATAAAAAATAAATATGATACGTATTTTGAAAAAGTGAAATTTAAATTTAAATTCAAGTTAAATTATTATAAAATAACAAAATATTCAAATAATTTTACTTTAATAATTTGTGAACTAAACAGTTATTACATTAATGGAGACCAACAATATTTCGTTTATCTAAAAACGCACTAGTCATAATCGATCTGACATTAATTTGAAGCGACCTTTCGAAGATCTTGTCAACGTTGACGTTGACTTTAAAAACAAGGTAGGCCTGTATACCTCTAAAATCAGGGTGATACGAGAGGAGACTGGAGACATTATTTTTAAGTTAAAAAAAGTTATTTTGAAAAATATATGTGGAAGAAAAAATTATTTGAGGTGAAAAAATTAAAAATTTTAAATTTTTTAAAAAAAAATATCAATATAGATATTGTTTCGTTGCACTCGAAATTCTATGTAATTTAAAAAAAATTATCTTATTTAAATTTGTATACACAAAGTTATGAACTTTTAAAGTTTGGAGTTTACTGTAACGTTTTAAATATGTAAATAGTAAAAAGTGGTGAAGTTTTGAAAAAATTTTGATTTTTTAGTTATGGAGAACACCCCCTAAACGACTCCTTAGATTAGTATCTGTTAATTGCAGCTAATCAGAAATGTTTAACGAAATTTAATAAAAACTTTAGATTGTTTAGAACAGCAATGTCATATATTTCTGCTATAAAATTATCCATTTAAAATGTAAATTTTTGGATTCTATCATTAAGTATCACAGCTAATAAAAGGTATATGATGTTCAATGTTACTATACTTATATTAAATTTTTAAACAATCACATTATTTCATTAAATCATTATATAAAAATTAAAAAAAAATCAATTTAACATAAATTTTATTCTAGCATATTGAGTTCTCATCACATCACTTAAAAAGAAATAACTCAACATGATATTAGAATAAACTAATTATAATATCATTGCATTACTTATATTATTTTTTATTATCAAATTTTAACATTATTATTAGCTAAAATTTGGAGCATTACATATATTATCTAACATTTTTATATTTATGTGTGTGAAATCAAATATATATATATATAGTCTCATTATAACTGAGTATATGAACCAAAGAACAACAAGTACTGGGGCTTAGCCCAGTGGTTAGGAAAGGGGGCTTGAGGTTTAGGAGCCATAAATTTAATGTTCAATCTTTGGCCGTCATAAAAATTAGTAATAGATTGGGTTATTATATAAGGGTGCACATGGGGTGCTTGTATAAAAATAAAAATAAAAATAAAAATTTGAAAAATAGTTGTAATGGTAAATAAGGTTGTATACGTGTATTGTGTGGCTCCTTTATTACAGAGGACTCTCACATCCAATCTTTATTAGGGTTGATAACAGAACAGGTTTAGCTTCTCACCAACCCATTCCCTGAGAAGAAAAACTCTCCATTTTCATCTCGTATACCCCATTTACATTAGATTAGGGCGAGTTTGGTGTAAGTTTTTACGAGACAGACTCTGAATTTTCTCATTAACCTGTTTAGAATTATATAACATAAAAATAATCTAATATATATATAAGGTAATATATATATACGTATATGTTCTTCGTACAAAAATAGACAAAATGTTTTTATAGATTTAAATATATATATGTATATATTATTTATTATAATATATAAATAAATATATTTTAAAAAGATGTTATATCTAATGAGACTGATATTAAGGTAGGAGATCTCAAGACCCATCTCCACCTCAAGCTTATTGCGGGTTTTAAAAACTTGTTTTATTTATAATCTGTTCTATTTAAATCAAATTTTTTTTATCTTAAATAAATAAATAAATAAATGCGAGGATATAGGTTAATAGGGGAAAATTGCCGTAGTAGACAAGGGATAGGCTAGGGCCCATATATATAAAGGGCTTAGTCTACTACAAGTAAAAGTTGCCTAACTTCATGAAAGTCCATATACTTTTAGCTAATTACTCGTTTCTAACTCTAATTATAAGGACTTTATGAAAATGAAAGTCTGTTTATAATCTGTTTTATTTAAATTGGGTTTTTTTTATTTTATTTAAATAAATAGAAATGGATAAATAGGTTAATAGGGAAAAACTGCCATTCCGTGTAGTGGACAAGGGGTGGGCAGGGGCCCATGCATATAAAGGGCCTAGTCTACAACGAGTAGAAGTTGCCTAACTTAATGAAAGTCCATATAATTTTAGCTATTTACCCTTTTCTAACTCTGATTAAAAAGTTTTCTTTTTGGTATTTTCTATAGTTCGTATAACTTCTGATTTAGTTTGGAAAAAAAAAAATTTATAAAAACTTGGATATTGAAGTTCTCACAAAAATCCTTAAATATAAAAAAAGGCGATTAGTTCTCAAACATTGCAAATCATTAACGTGTTGTGATACATTAACCATGACTTGAAAAGGTTACGTTCATTTACTTCATCGTGACTCCTCAATAATAAAACTAGCATTCACCGAAATAAACATGACGTGAAAAGAGCATATGGCCTCTGCAATCTCGGTTGTTTGGGAACCCGTAACTAATTAGATATCAAATCACATTGTTTAATAAGCATAAATTCATACATTTTATGAGAGATGGTTAATTATTGCTTCTTTTTTGTAACTTAAATTGAGACTGGGCTCTGAAAAAATAATAATAAACATAAATTAATAAACAAAATTTCTCTCAATATATCCTTTAAACTCAAAATTTTATTTAGCTTCCCCAACTCTATAATTTGAAAACTTGCACAACTTGCCCGGCAAATCCTACCTGTAATTTTTGTATTTAAATGAACTGTCCACATGTGCATAACAGCCATTTTTTTCTTTATCTGAAACTGAACCTAATCACAACTGTGCATAAATTATACATGTATTCAGTTCTTACACTGTAAAGAGAAGTAAATAAATAAAATCGTATAATATATATATATATAAAATAAATGTGTATGGTCTCATCAAAACCATATTGTCTTGTCTCTATAGTTTCCGATCAAGGGGTCCCCGCCCTATCCTCAAAATGTACATCAAAATCTCATTCCAAGTGTCAATGGGGCCCGGCAAGCACCAGTGGACACAGTCAGCAACTGTCATGTTCCTGTGTGGCGAGTGTCCATAGAAGTTAGGGTGTCCATCAGGCCTCATAAACATTGCATCAGTTGTGTCCATCATCTTAAACTTAAGACCTCTCTTTTTGGCAATCTCCTCTGCTGCTCTGAACTCCTCCACTTGAGCTGAGTGCATATCCCAAATGTACTGATATTTAGCCTTCACTACTTCTCCTCTGCCAAATGGCCTAGTCCTCACACAATTCCCTCCGTCGTTCCACGCCCCGTTCTCGAAGTGCGATGGCGAAAATGTCCTCATCAATGTCACCCCCTTGTAGTTCTCTAGGCCTAAAAGTGTGCTAAACACTGTCCGGAAGGCCCTCCTGTAGACATAGTAAGGGGCGAGGAGAGTGATGTTTTCAACTTTGCAAGACGAGCAGCCGACGAGCTTGCCACCATCGTATAGCATCAGCTGCCGGAAGAACCATTGCCCTGCCGAGACAACCACGTAGTCGAATTTCTCAACCTCAGTTGACCATCCCTCGCTAGGCTCATCCAAGTAGAGGTTCATCCTGCTCAAGCCCGAATAGCCATTCGGGTCAGACTCCCTGGCCTTAACCAAAAATGGTGCCCAAAGTGCTCCTAATGTGAAATTGTAATCCGGGTAGATATAGCGCTTGAAATAGTGTGTGTTGTTGGAGAATTTATCCGAGACATCCTCTGGATAACCCACCTACACAAAGTATAACAATAGGTTACCAAAAATCATCTAGTCTTCGAAAAAGAAAATTTCAAAAAATTGGCCTTTTTTTTGGTTGTTTTTTATGCTTACTTTACCAAGAAGGCAGACCAAAGAATGCATTTGGTTCTTTCCGACGGAGTCTCCAAGGAAGGCCAATGATTTCCCTCTGACAAGCTCAAGGAACTGAACAGCATCGAACAAAGGAAGCTCGCAATCATCTGGCTTCCACCGCCATTGCAGGAACTCCCTGTCTGGTCTCCCAAACTTCAGACAGTTCTGCTGATCTATGATCCAAGGGCAAGTTTCATTTGTGTAGTAAGGCTCATCCAGATAAGGAACCCAAGTTCCATTAAACACATCACAAGTTTTGCCCCGGCGATCAGCCCCTTTCAATCTATCGATTTCGCTCTCTGGCGAAGTGTTTTTGAGACAGAATGGGAAAGAAGTGAGGAGGATGAAGACGAGGATTAGAAAAACAGCCCTTTTGTAAGAATTGGGTTGTGGGATTTTTCCTCTTGAAGGGTCTTGTATTGGGTGATACTTCATGGTGGAGATTGTGTGAGGCAGAGATAATATGAATTTGGATATTGTTTTTTTGGTATATATTTAGTTCAGTGGTGATGCCTTGTCAGAAGAATGTGGTTAGTGGCCTTTGTCCTTGGATGTGGTTTATCAGACTTAATTAGCATGCTCTGTCTAAAGCAGCTTTTCTGGCTTGACTTAACAACCAGATACATTATGATTCAACTTTATTTATTTATTTATTATTATTATTTTTTTGGTGAGACATCATTGTTCATAATTAAAATGGTAATTAATATCTAAACGAATATCTCATGCCACAATTTTAATCTTGATTAATGCCTTTTGAGCTTGCTTTTTTCATGTAATGATGGTTTATGGAATTTGGATTTATTTAATTGAAGTTGAATTTCAATTACAAAGGGGTTTTTGAGTTGAACCATGTAATTTAGATTGTTTTCTGTTTGCACGGACGTGGAAAGTTTGTTATGAGCTGAAAGGACCCCTTTTTTTTTTTTGTTTCAAGTGAATTTGAAAATTCAAGAAGAGATGCTTTTTCTATAAAGCATTTTAAATCCACCTTATTTCTACTGTTCAAAGTCACATGTAGACTAGTCTGACCAAAAAAGTCAAAATTACAAAAACACAAGGTTAATTAATTAATCCATATGTTTGCACATTTATAAAACGTCCATAGAGTTGAAATTATGCAGTCGGTGTTCTTTTTACAAACGGCTGCGTCCTGTTTTATAGTGGAAAATCCACCTCATTTCTGGTTTTAGAAATCCTTTTCTTTGTTTAAATGTTCCTTGTACAGAGAATATTTGCTGGTACTTATTTGATTCAAAGTTTCTGAGGGATTAAAATAATAACATATTGCATTATCGCCCCAACTAGGCAAGTGTAGATTCCTATTAGCTTCTTTTAGTCGCCACACATTTGGGCATATATATTCTTATGTATACTACTATGCATAAAAGAAAGCAATTATATTTCATAATTAGTTCTAAACCCAATCATCCCTCGACGAAAAGCATGCAAACTTTTATGGAGTCCACAACATTATGGCATAGAGAAGATACTAACATTGTCTTATATTAGTATTTATTACAGAATGGTTTATCACATTGATAGTAAAGTTTTTAGGTTTGTGGGGGTGTATGCATTTAAAAATTAAATAAAAATGCAAAAATAACTATGCTTTATCTTATTGATAAGTAGTATTATTTTAATTATTAGATTAATATTTTAACAATCTGATATGTAAAAATTTATAGTATGACATAGAAGATCACTTCCAGTCATAAAAAACGAAAAAATAATTTCAAAACTCAAAACACTAGTATTTATTATGATAAAATACAGTTCTTATCATATATGTTTTCGTATATTTTTTTCCTATAAAATATAGGTTGGAAGGAACATGTATGCTCAAATAATTTCATATGCCCCTCTTATTCCTCACTTTGTAGGCTTATAATTTTTGTGGCAATCATTAGGGGCATTAAGTTTGGCTAGCTTTGAGTCACTTCAAGGTTGTCCCACATAACATATAGTGGAGCCTAAAGCGGTGAGAAATGGACGATCATATATGAAGATATCGCCAAGTTTACAAACTGGCGTGGCTTAGGAGTGAAGTCGCTCATGATGATTATAATGCTTGAGTTTTCCTTTAAAAAAATAATAATAATACTCTCTCTCTCTCTCTCTCTCTCTCTCTCTCTCTCACGCAGCTTTCACATTTTGGAATTTTTCTCTTGCTTTGACGTTAGAATGGTGATATCCTTTTATCTTCTTTTTTTTTTTTGGATTTCTTGTGGGTTATAATTTATAAAATGGGACCGTTAATTAATAATAGAGAGAAACTAGGTGCCTGTAGTTTTCAATAAGTAACGTTCTTGTCGGCAATGTTCGGATGCATCCGTGAGGTGGGGCTTGGAATTTTTTCATACTTTTAAGCTAAAAAGATTATACTTTGCATTTGCCACACTGGGTTTTCTTTAATGACGCTTTTGGATTAAAAAAAATCCAGTGTGATTGAATTTTTTAATATAGTGTTCTAATTGGTCAATTATGGGTAAGCAGAAAAGGTAATGAAACACATGATCTAGCCATGCACAAGTTTCTTAATTTGGTGGATCTAAATCGCTTCCAATGCTTACCACGACAACAATTCAGTTGATTAAAATATACTTTGATACCTTTTTTCAATAAACAACTTTAAACTTTTGAGATTATAATGAAAAGAACTCCTGAATTGGATTTTTTTTTTTTTTTCTAGATTGGATCTCCAACTACTACTCCAAGTGGTGTAGATGAAAAAGTTTTCATCATCTAGCAATAATATGTGACAAATTATGCCATTGTGATTTCCCAAAGAGAAGCATCTGAACTCAATGGGAAAATGATTGTAGCTTACTTTCTTCCTTGCCAAAGTTTTCCTTCAGAAATACCACTCGTGTTTCCATTTCTAGAATCTGCAAAGTATAGAGTGTCTTTGTAAAGTAAATTTTTGAATGGGAAAAAAAAAAATCATTCTTTCTTTCTTTCTTTCTTTCCTTCCTTCCTTCCTTCCTTCCTTTTCTTTCTTTGAGCTAGCTTTCTAAGGTTGAGTTATTGTCACAGTTTCTAAGCAGTTGCTATGTTGCTATCAGAGTCTAAATAATAATATTCAGGAAAATTATGCATCACGAGAGTGTAAAATTAATGCAATAATTGAGATGAATTCTCCCTTAGTTAGTTGAATAAATATGGTTTGGCAATGCATCAACACATAACAGCGACCCTCTAACTAGGTACATTTTTCAAAGGCTTTCAAGAGGATTAAAAATGACAGCCATGGTCTTCGAATGAGATCTGCAGAAAATTGAACCGCTGTTGGCGAGTCATTGCTCATCAGGATTTGGTACATCGTACCAAACATCATTAGCATGTTATCATCACTCTTTTAAGGTTAATCTTTTCACTATTTTGTGAAAGGAAACCATGCCTACATTATGAGTAGCAGCTCGCGCCATCAATGGAATCTCGGATTCGTCGATGAAAATTGGATGACAAGTTGTAGAGCTTATCATTAGTCAAGCAAACATTTTCAGCAAGAAGGGTTGAAAAAATGGAAAAGAAAGGAAGGAAAACAAAGGGGAAAAAGTTATAACATGGAAAAAAGAGTTTGTATTTAGTAATTCATTGGGTGGAAAGTCTTCTGTAGAGTCTTGCTTTTTGGGCAGTCTCTCTTTGAAAGCGTGAGTTAGAAGCGAAAGATTTGAAAAACATGGTGATTAGCATATGAATTATTTGATGCTAAGCAGACATGAGGATACATAATCAATTTCAGTTTTCATCACAATTTGACTGCTCTTTTTTTTTTTTTTTTACTGTCAAACAGGGTACTCTGACATGTATGTGACACCACCTAAATTTGTCTTATAAAAAAATGATTTAGGTAGTCTTATACATAGATTAAAATATAAAATTAAAAGCTAGAGATCTTATTTGCCCTAAACATGTTTTTATCATTTCTTTATCAGATCAATTGTGCCATCCAAAAAAAAAAAAAAAAGAGGGGGCCAGAAAGCCATGCCTTATAGGATGACTAGTCTTACATGATTTTGTTATATAATACTCATTTACCACCAAAAAAAGAAAAAAAAAGGTAGACCTCAAACCTAATTAAACCAACCAATTTTGTGTACTCCTACCTAACCCAATAATAAATTCTCAACTAAAGAGGTATATAATGTGATTTAAAAAAAAATCCCTATGGTGGTTCTTTTATTGTTCTAATAAATAAGAAACACTTTTTTTAAATATAATAAATGACGATGAGTTATTAATTAATTTCTCTTAATATTTAATTAAGTCTACTATCACTTTCATAATTTTCTTGTGTTTTAATAGTTAAATTAAAACTGGACGTAAAGTTACGGAATTCGAAATTAGAAGGAAGAAAGAGAGTCTAGTAAAAACTCACTTATTAGACCTACCCATCTACCATTGCGGGTGTATATATATAATGTGCAATTAATAACCTGGTGGACTGGCTTTAATTTGGCAGTTTAAGCGACGGTTTGGTAAACGCATTGTATTTTGATTGTATTTGAATGAAATTTATTTTTTAAAATATTGTATTTAGTTGAAAAGCATTTATTTTGTATTTAAATGAAATGTGTGTTTGGATGAAAAGTATTTTAGAGTTGAAAGTTATGTGATTGGTAAAAGTAAAGATAAATAATAGAGTTAAAAAGTTGATATAATTGTTTTAAAAATGTTTTAAATAGTAATTATTTTCATAACACTGTTATAAAATTTGTGTTTAGTGTAAAATTAAAATGTAATTCTTTCTCTTAACGCCCCCTAAGACCATTTGGACTTTTCCTTTTCTAAAATTCTAAAGCCACAAAATGGCCTCAAACGCTGTTCCGAAGGCTCTTTTGTATCCATAAAATTAACATGATGAACCGTGTGCTCGTCGTGTAGGAAACATCGCTAGGATATTCCACCTGGTGAGCTAATAATTCAAAAATAAAAATAAAAATAACCTGCTTGAGAAGATTAAACAAACAGCATAAAACAATACATGTTTGAACATGAGCTTCAATATTTTATGAGCTAAAACAATTATCCTCAGAACAACCGTACATCGTGTGGACCACCCCATGCTCTCAGCTAAAAAGAAAAGGTGAAAATGTGGACCACCACATGCTTGGCCGCTGTTGAAAACACATATATTTATTGGCCTATATTTATTTGTTCTTTTCAAGACGGGGTTGCAATTCATATCTAGAAAAATTGCTAATTGTTTCTTTCAATGGATAATTTGCATCAATATACCCTATAAATTTTTTTTTTGTTATATACACCTTTCATATGTGTATAGTTTGAGAGAAAAACTAGAAGGACTCTTTTATTCAAATTTTGACAAATTCAATTTTTTACTTCTATGATCGCTATTAAATTTCAGCTGTTCCTATTTATAAGAATTATCATTATACCCACGTTCAACAATTTTATTTCATTGTTTTTGATGAATATAATTACGTTCAAACAATTGAAACATATAACAACATTCTTATTACTTAAGTAAAAAAAATTATCTCCAAGATTTTTTTAAATAATACTTTATTGAAAATTTTTTTAACTCCATCGTTATAATTAACAAGTGGCAAGTGAATTTTGTGTTTTAAGGGTAGCCAGATGTCAAATCTCAAATATGTTATTTTTCACATTATTTATAACAAATACAATATTGATAGGTGTATATACGTTAAAGATGATCTAAGGGGATGTTTGGGAAAAATATTTCATTTTAATTTTACTTAAATACAATACAATTTTACACTAAATACAAATCAGTGCTACAAAAATAATTACTATTCAAAATATTTTTAAAACAATCACATTAACTTTTCAACTTTACTATTTATATCTACTTTTATCAATCACATCAACTTTTCAACTCTAAAATACTTTTCATCTAAACACACGTTTCATTCAAATACAAAACAAATATTTTTTAACCAAATACAACATTCAAAAAACAAATTTCATTCAAATACAATCAAAATGCAATGCGTTTACCAAACGTCCCCTAAAAATATATATAACATATTAAAAAAATTGTTGGGTTTCACTACCTTCCATAAATTATACACATGATTGAGCATCTTCAATAGAATGCTAAATTGATGTGCTAATAATATATTTTTATATTTTGGTGAAAAATATACTTTTAAATAAATTTTTATCTTTAATGTCAAATTTTTATATATTAGACTTGTTAGTAATTTAATCCAAAAATAATAATAAAATTGATGACAAATTTCCCATCAAATATGGCCAACGTTATATTTTACATTCTATTTCTATTTATTGGTGTCTCACAAAATTTTTTTTTTTTTCATGTTAACAATAGAGTTTGGTCAATTCTAAATTAACTTTTTAGGAAGCAATTGTAAATTATATAAGAATTAAAATATTTAGTTTTGTTAATTTTAAAGTTATATTTACGATGGAGTTATATATGAAATTACCGCTTGATTATGTCTGTAACTATTAAACACAAAATCTTTAATATGGTATTTTTACATTTTTAAAATATATGTTCATTTGAAAAAAATGCTAGTGAAAATATAATTTATATATTGTTGGTTAGTGAAACTACGCCGTTTCATCTCCCTCAATCAAATCCATGACTTTCTTTGAAAACTAGTGGATGCATGTGCTTCGCACATGTGATATTATCATGTGGCAATTAATTGTATAGACTTTATAGGTCGACGATGATTATGTATAAGAAGAAATAGATGGAATACTTAAAATAAAACACATGAAACTTAATTTTTGGTTTTAGCACTATAATGTTTTTATTTAATTGTTAAATATTACATCTAAAAAGTATTGAGAAAATTTTTGCATTAGAATAGTTAATAAATGTCTTTATAATGGTCATTTTAACGAAATAATTTTTTTTAAGTGAAAAAAAAAAATTTAATAATGAGTGATTATAATAAAAAAAATTATGTAGGTACATGTTTAAAAAAAATTTTTGAAAAGAAAAAATAAAATAAAAAACTAATTCAAATACATATTTAAATATATGATCCTAAGGGAAAAAAAAGGTATGAAAATGAAAAGACAAGAAAAGGAAAAAAGTAAATAAAAAAAAAAAGAGAAAGTGAAAGGTTAAAAGTAAAAAAGAAACACAAGTTAAATAAGATTTTGAAGATTGTAGTTAAACATTTAATTAAAAGCAAATATTTAAAAATATTTACGATAGAGATAGATATCACAATAAAAAAACTTTTGAAAAATACATTTAGAAAGAGATTGGGTATCAATTTGAGGGATTTTCGCTCAGTTGGCAAATACTTTTATCTTAGGTGGCATCGACTCGACATTCGGAAAACAACAAGATGAAACGGTCTCATAAAAGCGAGATTTGTTCACAAACAGAATATATGATTTAAAAAAAAAAAAAAAAGGTAAAAATTAAAAAGTAAGAAAATATGAAGAAAAGTTAAAAAAAAAAAGAGAGAGCGGGGGAAAAAATTTTAAATATTATTTTAAGGTAATTTAAAAAAATATTATTTATTGAAAAGGGGGAATAAATTAAAAGTAAGAGCATAGGAAAAAAAAAAGGAGCAAAAAAAAAAAAAAAAGGAAAAATCAATACAAAACCATAGTGTTACTTGTGCGGTTTGAAGTTCAAACTTTGAACAACAACCCGCTCAATGGGATGAAATTTAGACACTAATGCAAGGTGTCGTTTAACCAAAAAAAATACATTTTAATTTTACTCAAATGCAATATAATTTTACATCAAACGTAAATTTTACAACAGTGTTATGAAAATAATTACTATTTAAAATATTTTTAAAACAATTACATTAATTTTTCAACTCTATTATTTATTCCAATTACATCAACTTTTCAACTCTAAAATACTTTTCATCCAAACACACATTTCATTCAAATACAAAACAAATACTTTTTAATCAAATACAATATTCAAAAAATAAATTTAATTTAAATATAATTAAAATATAATATATTTACCCAACGTCCCTTAAACCAGCAAAATAGCTTCACAAACTAGTATACAAAAATCAAAATAGAGATAGAGAAAATGCTTAAAAAACAACGGTTCAGCAACATCGTTTTGGACGACCTCCCATGAACAGTAACAGCAAACCAGCTCTTTTATAGTTTTTTTTTTGGGGGGGGTGGGTGTGGTGGGTGGAAAGAGTAAAAAGTAAAAGGTTATTTTACACTTCACACCGCCTCTCACGTGACTCTCTTCTTCAAGGCACCTTCGAGTCGCCTGAACCCTATCGCCTCCTCCGCTGGTCCCCGTCTCTCTGCCTTGGCGCCACCATCCGGCCGAGAACTGAACTCCATTTCCATTGTTGAAGCCGTGAGCTGAACGTTAACTTTTTTTTGGTTGTTCTTATTTATTTGAAAATCTGATGATGAAAGAGACATTAAAAATAGATTAGGGTATACATGTTTATGTTAGGGTGACATTTTGTGTTGTTAAAATTTTTAGTTTAAATATCCGAATAATGAGGTTTCGATTTTCTGAACTTTTGTTTTTAACCATTACCTGTTTTCTCTCTGTTATGACTCTTATGACCACTCCCTCTAGAATGAACTTAAATGAAACGGGAAGGTTTGCAAACATTAGTCTGGCTTGTTGTAAAAACTCATGAAAAATGTCTTTTGTTTCGTTCTTGATTCTTGTGTGTATATGCTGTTCGGTTGCTTTTGTCTTACAATTTTCTTACCAGTTACTGATGTGTATAGTGGAATGAAGAGTCGATTAGCGAAATGACTCAATTACTATATTTTTTTCTTTTTATTTTTAATAATCTTCTAAAATTTTTTAATAGCAACATGATTTTAGACATCTCTATCTCTATTACAAAAATCATTTTTAGGATGGATGATTTTAAACAAAAGTGGGAGCTCTGTCTAAGTAGCGTAAAGAAGACATCTCTCTTGCCTTTCTCTAATTGTCATTTTTCTTGTTTTGGATAGCCTGAGATAGACATGGATGCATATAATGTTACAAACGACATTGAAAACCAACATGATAGCCTGAGATAGACACGGATGCATATATTGCTACAAACGACATTAAAAACCAACGTACTTTCCTCGAGAACTTTGATTCGGTCAAAGCTGGAGAGTTTATCTCTGTTATCTTACAAGCGTAGTTTCTATATGCCAAGTGCGTATAACCCTAAGATAGTTTCCATTGGCCCGCTCCACAATGGAAAGGAAGACTTAAAAGCAATGGAGGCGCATAAACCGAGGATTTTGCAAGATTATCTCGAGCGCAGTCATAAAAGCGTAGAGTTCTACTTAAATATCATAAAGGAAAAATAAGTAGAAGTGCCCAATAGTATGCTGTACGCCGGTATACATATACTATTCAAGTGATGAACTCACGGAGATTATTTTAGTGGATGCGGCTTTCATAATTGAGGTGATATTGAGGTCATGTATCGGATTTGAAAGAGGGGATGACTATATCTTTTCCAAGCCATTTTTGCTGCAAAAAGTCATATCTGATTTGCAATTGTTAGAGAATCAGCTGCCGTTCTTTATCTTGGAGGATCTTTATGATCAAGAAAGCATTGCAAGTTTTTTTGGAAATGATGTGTCCTCACTTGTCAAGCTTTGCCTCGGGTTTTTCTCATTGTGTAATTCTAAAGGATCAGAAGAAAATTTGGATTGGATATGTTCTTATCAGATAGAGCCATTTTGTTGATTCGGTGAGAATGAGGTATGTTCCTTTGGAGCCGAAATTTGGGAAGCTGGAAACCTAAGCATTCTATGCATAACGAAGTTTCATCAGGCTGGAGTTTAGTTAATGGGTTCAGACATAAATTTGTTTGACATTGTCTTCACTGAAGGCACTTCAAAGATTCCAAAGTTGAACTTAGTGATGCAACCGAGGTGACATTTAAAAATATACTTGCCTTTGAGCACTGTCATTGCAAGCACAAATACTTCAATATTTATTTTGTGCTTATGTCTCGTCTTGTTAACAGTGCTAGGGATGTTGATTTGCTTGTCAAGTATGGTGTTGTTAACAACAGATTTGGAGATAGCAACAAGACCACCGTCTTTGTAAATCAGCTTGCACATGGGGCTTTTGTTCCCTTTCACGGTTTCTATTTCGCAGATGTCTGTGAAGGGCTAAATGCTCAAGCGCGTCCGAACACTTGGAGGGCAATCCTTAAGAGAGAGTATTTCAACACTCCTCGGGCAATGATTTCTGTTTGTGCAGCTATTATTCTCCTCCTCCTTACCCTTGCAAAAACCATTTCTTCAGTTATCTCTGTCAATAAAGGGAATTGAGTGATTGTACTCGTTCAATAATGTTTCCGTAGTAAAAAATTTCACGAATTATTCTAGTATCAGATCCTTCTTAACATCTATAAAATTATGCATGACCAATAGAAAGTTATTGCTGTTTTGTGACCATTGTAGTTACTGAAGTCGTGTTTTATGGTTACGGTCATGGTTTCTTGGTTCAAGTTTTTGTCTTGCCTTTAATATATTGTTGTCGTTTTTCAGATGAATCGGCAAGCTTAAAACTTGACTTTCACGGTTTGTTTGATGCTTTTCAAAGGAAATTTCCCATAGCATTCCAAAGGGGAAGTAAATATAGGAGTTATATGCATGTGTGTGTGTTACATGCATATGGCTACTAATTACAGTATTATTTAGAGTTGTCATGTCCCAAAAGAAGATGTTCTTTTCCACTTATAACAGTGTCCCCTTGGCCCACCACTATTTATATTCTGGAGGAAACTCCACCGTTCTTTCAAATTTATTTTAGGCCGTCCAGATTGACTTCAATGGTTAGGATCTTACACTTGTTAGAGCTTGGAAATCTGGCTGCTAGGCCTAGAAGCTTGCGATTAAATAGTTAAATAAAAAAACGACACTACGCATTGAAAATATACTGTTTGTGTGTGTTTTTTTTAACTTCTTTTTACTTTATGTTTTTCCCCCAAAGAGGCGTTTTGTCCTCGTCTGTATGATCATTTGATTTTTATTTTCTTTTCTGCAAAAATTCAATAAATACTTCATGAGTTTTTGCTAAATATCATGTTCATACCTATATCTTTTTACAACCCAAAAAATATCTTTACATTTCGAACCACGTTAACAATTACTATTTAAATATGATTACAGGAATAATCTAACGATAATATCATATTTGACTCTATTTAAAAATATAGAATTCGAATCATCCATCTCTAAATTTAAAAAAAAAATAATTAAAAAAAAAAGCAATTACTATTTATATATTATTTTAAGCATTTATTGTTAAAGACGGTTATAAAAAATTAATCAAAATAAATTTTTAAACTAAAAAGGTCCAAATAAAAATATAGATCTTTGCATCTCGTCAATCAACCGGACGAGTTCTTGAGTTATAATGTAATAATGTCACACCATCTTCTTGGGGGAAAAAAAAAATGTAATAATGTCACACCATCTTCTTGGAGGAAAAAAAAAAAAAGATTTAGACAGTATTATGTCTTATACAAATATTTTAAAATAAATAAATAAATAGATAAGTAAAGAATATTTTAACTACAGATTTGAAAGGTTTATAAAGAACTTGCAGTTGCACGCCCCCAAAAATTTTCTATACGAAAGCCAGGCAAGAAAAGATGTCTGTTCTTACATGATTTTGTTATATAATACTCATCCAAAAAAATAATAATAATAAAGGGTTAGACATCTCGCCTAAAACTAGCAATTATTGGCACTCTTCAGCTAAAGAGAATAAAATGTACAATTAATCAATAGGTGGGTTGGCTGTTTTAGATCCTTTGGATCTTGTCCCTTTCCCTATATCTGGATCTGAACCTTCCTGAAAAAAATTAAATTAATATTGTAGTCTGCTGATGAACCACACAACAAAAACATTTTTTGTTTTTATTTTTTTGGTGTCATCGATCTTGTTTCAACATCTGAAGCAAAAGCTCATTCCAAGTGTCAATAGGACCAGGCAAGCACCAATGAACACAATCAGCAATAGTGACATTCTCATGTGGCCAATGCCCAAAATGGTTTGGATGGCCATCAGGCCTAACAGCCATTGCCTCAGTAATATCAAGCACCCTAAACCTCACACCCCTTTTCTTCCCTTCCCTCTCCACACCTCTCAACACCTCCATCTGACTCAAATACAACTCCCTATCAGCCCAATTCAGCTTCATTTCCGACCTCGAAGCCGGCTCCGTTCTCTTGCACTCCCCGCCTGTGTTCCACTCCCCATTCTCAAAATGAGCAGGCGACAATGTCCTTAGAATCACCTCTCCCTTGAAACTTTCAAGCCTCATTAGTGCCTCAAACGCCGTTCTAAAGCCCCTTTTGTAGCCATAAAACATGGTGAGGTTTTTGGTGTCGTTTCTCATGCATAAGTGGCACCCAACGACATGTCCATTTTCGTAGTACATTTTTGGTCCAAAGAACCATCTTCCCGCGGAGATAATCACATAATCAAAGGCTTCTATTTGGGATGTCCAGTTGGTATTGGCCTCGTCTAAGTAAAGATTCGTCAGACGGGTGTTGGACTTGGTGGGATCATTCGGTTTTGTTTCGGTGGCTTTAATCAGATAAGGTGACCAAAAGGAAGCTAGTGTGAAGTTGTAAGTCGTGTAGAGCCAGCGCTTGAACCTTGCCCTTGTCGTATAAACATCTGCAGGATATTCCACCTGGTATGGTAATAGTAATAATTCAGGGGAAAGAGAGAGAGAGAGATGCATTAGAAAAGAGCGCAAAAAACAAAAAAAAAAAAAACAACACAAAAAAGTTCTGGCTTTTTCCTATTTGTACTGAACACTACATGTTTCAATAGAATATCTCTACTTGTTCTCTACACCTTTTTGCACATGAGCTTAGCTAGCTAGCCCTTGTTCATGAAGCCAGCTAGCCAGCTATGAAAGCTCAAGCAATTATCTTCAGAACATGCCGTTTGTCAAGTGGACCACTCCATGTTTGGCTGCTACTGAATACACATGTAAATATGTTGATATATATTGGCCAAAACGGGGTTTATCTGTCCACTTCAAAGTGGAGTCACAAACTTATATGCATTTGAAATAAAAATGCTAATAATTGTTTCAAATTGTAAATTGCATGATTAGACCTTGAATTTATTGTTATTTGCAAAAATACTAATGTTACTTACAGTGGAGCCCAAATTACCATGTAAAAGGCTTTAAATATTATAGCATTCAACAACGTTAACAAATATCAATAGCATTCAACACTAAAAACGGGTCCTGTATTATAGCATGGGACCACATGTTTTCAAAAATTTTATTTTACATATAAAAACTACGTGGTTCCTTATAAGTTTTGAAATGTAAGCATATGATTACTAAAGTTTAGTGGTTATGATCATCAATAGTTGTTACTTGTTTTTATCAACATAAATACTATACATAATTGAGTAATAATTTGTACTTACTGTGGCTAATAGGCACACCAATGACTGCATTTGGTTTCTGGCCACGGAGTCTCCGACAAAGGCCATAGACTTCCCTTTGACAAGCTCCAAGAACTGAAGAGCGTCGAACGGAGGCAGCTCGCATCCCGCTGGCTTCCACCTCCATTTGAAGAAATCTGAGTCTGGTCTCCCAAACTTCATACAATTCTGTTGATCAAAGATTTCAGGACAAGTGAAATTTGTGTAAGAAGGCATCCTATTCGGATGGTAAACCCATTTGCCGCAAAAGATGTCGCATTTCTTTCCGAAACTCATGCTGTTTATGTAAGACATCAGCCATGGTGATGACGATGAGTAGGAGCTCAACAATTGAAGAGAAATCACAGAGAGGAGCACCATGCTAGGCACAAGTAAGATGACCCTAATGTTTTGTGGTTGGGAATTAATAATCTTCCCAAGGTTGAGATATTTGAAGAATTGCTCCATTTTTTTGTTTTGGTACGAGGATAAGAAACTAGAAAAACTGGAGGTGAGAGGAAAAAGGGTGTTTGATGAACCACCTTTGTACAAAGCGAAGACCAATAGTGTCTGATGATCATCAGACACTCCAATTAGTCAAGTTGTTCTGATTAACAAGGATGTTTAATAAATAAACATAATGTAAATAGACTACAATCTACAATAATTAGGACGTTATGGGCAATATATTCTTGCTCTGGCTGACTCCGAACGTGGCTTTAGTGTCAAGATTCAAGATGACTTGTGTTCTCAACTTGGCCAAAGATGCTGCAAAACAAGACATGGAAACAAAGCGTGATGTTAGGTGTCTTATTTTTTATTTTTTAAAATATTTTTTTGGTGATTTAATTATGTCGGCATTAATTAAAATTAGCAATACTAAGAGGGCTTTCTTACTGCCAAAACCAGTCTTCTGAAGAGGAAAAGACAAAATAAGAAAAACCTTTCTTTTCTGAATCTTGTTGGATCATACCTCTTGGAATTTCAGAGAAAAACAGAGAATGCAGAGAATATTGAAGTTTAGTGGATTGGGGGAAAAATGAACAAAGGAAAAGGCTCTTATTATGTACCTATAGGGAGCTTAAAAGAATATAAAATGCAGTAACAATTCACGAGATGGTCGAACAATAATTCATAATTCATATAAATTTATCATCTTTTCTTTCTTGTATACCACATTTAGTCCTGTGGGATCATGCACTAAATATTGATTCCTTGGATTCATAACTTTACAATGACGAAGAAAGGTGTGTGACGAACCACTTTGATTATAAATAAACATTAAAAAAAAAAAAAGAACAAACAAAATCAACCTTAATTATTTTTGCGACCTAAGAAAATGAAGCAGACACGTATATAACAACCACCACATACTCATATCAGTCAAATTTTGCTACATAAGAAAGATATGTATGTGGAATCTTAGGATAATGTGGGCCATATATATAAGCTGTTAGGCACCAAAGGTGCCTTTATAGTACCCAAGACGCAGACGACCCTTGTGCTTCAATCATCCACTGAATGTACAACAGGAGACTAAAACATTGGATTCATCTTTTTTTATCTTTAATTTTCTATGTCTTTAATCATGGGGCGTCCTATAAAAGTTCGACACCCTGTTTTCAAACATGTGAATGCATCAAACCATGGTCATATCATATCATATATAATGTCATATCATATATATCACTAGAGGATTATATCCCAACAATATTAGTAATCCACATAAAGTTTGGATTCATTAAGTATATTTATAATTTAAAAACAAGTTGTGTTCGGTTTTGAATTGACCTGGATAACTCAGATTGGCACAAACTAATAGAAATAATAATATGTGTCACAATACAATATAATTATATTATATATAAATTATATGATTCGTTAAATAAATATGGTTTTTAAAATTCATAACTAAGTTTTACTCATTTTTCTTGAGCTAAAAAGATGCACAAACTGACATGATTACATGAATACATTGAGGATTTCCGACAAATTTAATAAATAAGTAGTCATGCTCGGTTTCCGGCTTGCCACCCCCAAATCTCACCAATTAATGGATATCCAAATACGTAACAAAAAATATAATAAAAAAAAAAACCCATTTCAATAAATACAGAAGAACATCATCATCATCATCATCATCATACTCATCAAAAACGTTATATATCTATCTAACAAGCAACTTCCTGTCCTTAGAATGAAGCCTCTCCTCAGCCGACCTGAGCTGCTCAGTCTTCAACATCTCCAACAAGAAATCATTCCAAGTATCAATCGGGCCAGGTAAGCACCAATGCACACAATCATTGTAAAGAGTCACATTCTCATGCGGCCAATGCCCGTACCGACTCGGATGGCCGTCAGGCCTCAGCAGCATGGCCTGTGTCGTGTCCAGAAGCCTAAACTTGAGCCCTCTCTTCCTCGCCTTCCTCTCGGCAGCCCTAAACTCCTCGACCTGAGTCATGTAAAACTCCATGTTCGGACCTTCAAGAACGGTCTCGTTGCTCCTAAAAGGCCTTGTTCTTACGCAGTCACCGCCTTTGTTCCAGAGACCGTTTTCGAAATGCGAGGGTGCGAAGGTTCGGAGATAGGTGATGCCCTTGTAATTTTTGAGGCTTATGATGGCTCTGAAGGCGGTTCTTAAGGCCCGTCGGTAGCCGTAGTACATGCCGAGGTCGGTGACGTTGGGGAGGAGGCAGTAGTGGCAGCCGACGAGGCGGCGGCGCTCGTAGAAAACGGCAGGGCGGTAAAACCATTGGCCGGCGGAGATGAGGATGTAGTCGAAGTCTTCGACTTGGGTGGCCCAGTTGTCGTCGAACTCGTCGAGGTAGAGGCTGAAGAGGCCGGTGCGGGTCGGACCGCCGTTGGGGTCGGAATCAAGGCCCCTTACCAGGTGGGGCGTCCAGAAGGTGGCCATGGTGAAGTTGTAGGTGGTGTACTTCCAACGCTTGAACCTTTCGTCTGGGGTGTATGAGACGTCGATGGGATATTCCACCTGAAAAATACTCCCCGACATGATTATTTTGAAAAATTAATTAACGTGATACACCATATTTTAATTCAAATATTATTTTTAATTTACGTATCATAATACTTAAAATAAACATCTGAACCTCTTGAATAGAGTATTTTAATGAATAGCAACATGAAGGCAAAATTTATAATATGAACATTTTTGCATTAGTGGTGGATATATTGTTGTTTTATTCATTATATTAACTTTTTAATTGTCTGATTTATAGTATTTATGTTAAAAAATTTATATTAATATGACATGCATAGTCCTTTTAATTATAGTTTTAATAATTACAACAATACGATTACAGACATAATTTAATGGTAATATGATTTCTAATTTCATCACAAGATGTTGGGTTTTAATTTCTCACCCTTAGTAAAAAAAAAAAAATATTTACTAATAAGATAATAATATAAAATATATTATAAATTTTTCTAGAACTAAAATAAGTGAGATCTTGAAATGGAGCCGGACAATAACATCTTAGCACAATTTTGTACCATGACCAAAAAAACAAAAATAATACTAAGAATACCATCTCTCTTCTTAACTATATAAGTACTAACTCATGTATTATATTTTTATTGATAGATGTAATTATATTTATTAATAAAAAAATAATAATTTACATGTCATATAAATTATTTTTTAAAAATTGATATTAAAATTAATATCTCTAATATTTAAAAATAATAATAATTGGACATCCATCTCCACACCCATCCCAATTCAAGTGCATTGGGTGGACCCCATCTCATGTCCAAACCCATTTATCCGACCCGGGGTAAATAACTCTGTCCTGTATGTCTAGAAATAATTTCAAGGGGAAAAAAAAAATTAATCTAGAAATTATATAAGAGGGTGAAATGCACAGAGAATTTATTCATTTTAAGTAAATTATGCTTGATTTAAAGGTCGTTTAATTGTGTGATATAGTTGACATTGAAAAGTGTAAGCAATGATTATCCTTAACTTACCGTTAACGGTACAATTAGAATAATTAACACAATGATGTGTGCGCGTGGTGGTTGCAAGGTTCAATAACCAGATATATTTAGAAGCAACATATTTTTTTATTCTACATACACAGATGATTGTTTATTACGTATTCAAAAAAAAAATTTTTTGATAAAGATAAGAAGTTCAGATATTACTATATTCTACTATAGAGCTTAATAAGTGCCTACGCAGTTTGAAGATCTTGATTGAGAATAATTAATATTGATGTACACTCGTCTTATATGCATGCTATGGTTTGGCATGTAATTTTGAAAGTTATTTTAAAAAGGTTATTATTTTATTTTTATTTTTAAAAAATAGAAAATTTTTCACCTTAAAATAATAGATTTTTTTTAAAATTTTTATATATAAACATTAAAAATTTTTTATTTTTAAAAAATTAAAAAAATTTATTTAAAAAATAAAATTTTTTTATCCATTTAAATAACTTTTCACTTTAAAAGGTTTTAAATAATTTTTTATTTTTTAAAACTAAAAATTTTTTATTTTTAAAAATAGATAACTCATTCAAACGTATAATACGCTGCTCTTGAGTGATAAAATGGGTGTGGTACAGATCTAACCAAGAGTAGTATCATTCAGGGAAAAAAATAAATGAATAAAAAATAAAACATACAGGGCATATAAACCAAACAACTTTTCTGAATCGGTTGGAATGTCAAAGGACAGTACGTGACACAAATATTCAAAAAATCAAAAAAAGGCTATCACGTACATTTATATTTCCGATTTTGATTCCTTTCCAGGTGGAAAAGAGCGTTATAGTTTTGTTTTAAGGCAGTCGTTATAAAACTGAACACGAATTATTAAAAAAATAATATTATTATTTAGATAATTTTAAATTTGCTTTGTGTCCTTTTCCCACCAAAAATAATATAAATAATAGAAAAAAAAAATTATGGAGAGAAATGCTGCCCTATATTCTTCAATAAGACATGAGACGTGCCATACTTTTTCTTTCACTTGAAAACAATATCTCATCTAACCTTGCAGAGACCGTCACACATATACATGGATGACACTAATACCATATATAAAGTCAATTAATGTCACAAAAGAAGATTATTAGCTAGGTTTCTATGTTTTAGAAAATGTCATACTTGTATGGTTGAAGATCTAATAAGCATTAAATATATACATATGGAATAAAAGGGACTATGGGGACCATACCCCATGGAAGAGAAGAGAAAAAAAAAAAAAAGGGACATCTCTAGCATAAATATCATAAAAATTTTCCTATGTATCTTTTTTGGCCAACATGGCTAATAACGAAAATTTGTACTTATAATATACGTTGCCTTTCTATATGCATACACGCACCTATTATCCTAAAGGGGGAATTAATTATAAATATGAAAAATTCACTGATAGCTACAAAAATATAAGGCTGGCATTGCCACGTGGCACTCGGTGAGTCGTACATCAAGCTTTGTGAGAAAATATACAAAGAGAAAAGGAGCTCTCACGTGTTGTCTTGGCCTAATCATGTGCAGTGCAAGACATACTCATTAGCACCCATTGGTAAAGATTCCTTTCCATATGCTATTGATCAAAATTATAAGATGTGCTTTTTTTTTTTTTTTTTTTTGGGGGCAAAAGCTACTATCTCATCTGTGCCTTTTACCTAATCCTTAATAATTCAAGGCGTAGGTCAACTAATTTTTCAACCAAACTTAAAAACATCAAAGTTAAAATTCAAAAAAAGTTTATTTTTTTTTTTTTAATTTGGTGAAGAAGTAGTTAAAATTCAAATTAGAAGAAGTAAAACATGTAGCTTAAAAGGGAAATTATTGACGTTGTTACCGAAACCACTTTTACACATATGTTTTATCATCACAAACAACTCATAAAACAAAATAACAATAAAAAGCTAATAATGGGCAATTAAGTATTTTAGCACAATAATGGCAAAGAAAAATCTAATCTTGATAAACTCTCTCCCCACCAAAGAAAATAAGGCCCTTTTTTTTTTTTTTGTGTGGAGTGAATAATACGAGTGTAGATAAATCATAAATGGATAGATGAAAGAAACAGATGGAAAAAACGAAAGCACAAAACTTTGTTATCAAGAAAACCTCAAGACAATATATATTAAAAAATAAATTAAAAAATATTAAGGAATAACAACTCTTACCCTGGAAAGAAGGCAAATGAGTGATTGCATTTGGTTTCTCCCAACGGAGTCCCCCACAAAGGCCAACGATTTGTCTCTGACCAATTCCAAGAACTGAGCCGGGTTGAAAACGGGTAACTCGCACCCGTCCGGTTTCCATTTCCATTTCATGAACTCGGTGTCGGGTCTCCCATACTTCATGCAGTTTTGGTGCTCGTGAATGGCCCAACATGTCTTGTTCGTGTAGTAAGGGGCGTCGGGGTTGGGGACCCACTCGCCGGAGAATATGTCGCACTTGTGCGTCGACGACGTCGGAATGGCGGTGCTCGCGGGGTCGAACCCCTCATCGGGGCCCGACGAGTTATGCGGTGAGGAATCAGGATCCGAGTTGAAGCTGGTGAAGATAAATGAAGAGTAGGTTAGAGAAGGGTAATAGAGAGGGACGGTTGTGAAGAGGACTAGGGACATGACCGCTATAAGGACGAGTTTTGTGGTCTTATTTTGGCCTTTGATCCCATTGGGAACCTGATCGTTAGCTTGAAACTTCATTTTTGAGAGAGAAAGAGAGAGAATAGGAAGAGATCACTAATATTGGATGAGGACCTGAAACATAAATGGATGTGGAAATTTTCAAAGCACACACAAGGGTGGTAAAACTTGGTTACGTTATATTTTATATATATATATATATGTGTGTGTGTGTGTGTGTGTGTGTGGTTATGGCTGAGCATGACGCTATAGTACTAAAACCACTTTTATAATAGCCACCTCCTTGAGTGACCACGTCTAAATGAATTTTTTTTTTTAAAAGTATATTTGTATTTGTATTTTAGTCATATCTATAATTCTAGAAAAGTATGTAACATGCAATTTCGTATTGAGAATTTCAGTGTTATTTTTATAAAATTAAATGAGACACTAATATTAAATTAGAAAAATAACCGTAACATCAAATAAAATAAATATAATCATTAAATTATGAAATATAGGTGGAATTTGTATTTTATACAAATTTTTTTATCGAGCTCTTGAGATAAAGTGTTATTGGTATTTATCTGCAAAACCCTGCTACGACTCAGCTAGTGGGGATAAAGTATACATTTTTTTGCTGGCCTTTAGTTCATGAGCTATCTTTTGCTACACACTTTCCAAAGGAATCAATAAAGAAAATAAAAGAGGGGGAAAAAAAGACAGAAGCATAAAACGGCAAATTTTTATCATCTATCAGCGATATTAAAGTAACAAGCTGCTTTTGGATTTATCATAAGCCTAGCGTCCTTACACGTGACGTGTATATTATAAGTATGTGTATAATTTTTTTAAAATCAATCTGAACCTGTAGTTCTCGAAATAAATTTCGTTTTGTCATTTTGGTATTTTGTCTTGTTGTGAATTATATCATTCTTAATTTAAAAAATATATATACGTACATAATTATAAGACTGATCAAGTCCAAGTTACTAATTGAGTAACAGTTTGGTGATCAAAGACACGAGAGTAGTATTTTACTAGTGGAAGGCTGCTAGACTAAACTTCTAATTAAGATTTTTCCTTTAAAAAGTATGTATTATATATGTACATTTTAATTAACAACTTGACTTTGAAAAAGAATCCCGAAAATACTTATTATTGCCCCAAGGGTTACATATATTCTATTATGCGATGGCATGCGGGTACATGATTCCAGTCTGTAGCATATATATATATATATGTAAATATACATATATATATATTATTGAATTAGCATGCAGGCCAAAATTAAGTTCGTCTTGATCACTATATATATGCTTTCCTGTTGGTCATCTGTTTCCATGTGCTTGTTGAATCTCAAACACATTATTTGAGCATATGATATTCTTTAAATTTTGGTTTTTGAATCAAACTATTTCATATATTAGGATATATGGAAAACAACAAAAATTGAATAGTTTGTTTTTATACAGTTTATTATATCATTGTTGTTCAAAAAAAAAAAAAATTTCCTTTTGGTCAATCAAAGACTGCAATGAAGTCAATCTATAGTTTTAAATGAAAGTGTATATTAAAAGAAAAAAAAGTTCTTATAAGGAGTTAATGCACAGATAATCAATTTTTATTGACGGTAAAAAAAGAAAATTATAAAAAAAAATTAAAGATAAAATTGTTATAATAAAAAGTTCATTAAGGACGAAATTTCTCACTAAACAATGCGTACATCACCCCCACCTACTAGTCACATTTACCCTAGAATATAGCTAAATTATTCAAGATGCTCATGATTTAAAAAATAAATAAATAAAAGGGTCTAGAAAGCTTTGTATCTCAGCTGCGACTGAGGCCGAAGTAGCGTAAGTGAGGAAATAATTTAGAAGATCAATTAGCAATTTGTATTCGATTGATCGATAGGACATGACACTTGTCACAAGCATGGGGTCACATGTCACAGTCAAAATTTGAATATTTCCACATCCTTCAACCCGTTGGTCCACAGGGCTTCTTCATCATTTATACTTTGATTAAACATTGAACATCCATTCCAATAATTATAGCTAATATTTCAGTTTAAAATAATAATAATAATTTATTCTTAGAATTTTCTTCTTTTTCACCCAATAATTTATACGGGAGTTGATCCACTGAAATAATTAGTAATTAAAGTTACACTTAAATTATCGAACTTGCATATATATATATATATGTATCATTCCACTACACGCTATTAAATATAATAAGTTTATACATGTGTTCAGAAACTGTAGTTAATTAAGGATGTCACCTGAAAATGAAATGCAAAAAAAGTACATGTCCACAATTTTCTTGCCAAGAATTGGGAAATCTTTTTTCAAGTAATTAAATGCACTACATATCTAGACATATTATGAACAATTGTGAACTTCATTTGAACAATTTAATCGGTCTCTTTACATAGCAGTTACACTCTCTAATTTATAGATATTACAGTACAATTTGGCATGATTCCAATTAATCATAATATTCTAATATTCAGTAAGGCATAGTTAGAAATTTCATTCTAATATTCTAATTGTTTATTAAACATTTTTAAAAAATCATTTCAACCCACTAAATTCTTTTACTAACTAAAAGAAGAATACAAAAAAAATTGTATCAAATGAACTTATATACCAAACTAAATTGGCTTCTCTTTAATACAAGTCGCTATTTCAGCCCATTGCCAAGGAGACTTATTTGGAAATACATCAACCACAAGGCAGAAGACGTTCAACTTCAATAATGCCAACAAAAATTAAATCACTTTTTAAAAATAATAAACAAATAATAAATAAAAGTTAAATCGCTGACTGACGGTGCCTACTGGGCACAATCTTGTGATTGCATTAAAAATTGATTAATGAGATTTAATTTATTAGCACATGAAGAAAAGACGACGTATATAAATTGTCACCTCTGCAATTAATTGCATTGTTGTATGTAGTTGGTATTACATTACTATCATGAACTTAATTTCTATCAGACTTTATTTCTATTTTCTACCTGATTTGCTTGCAAGCTGTTATATTTTGGTTATTAATATACTTGATGCTTAAGCTGAACAAATTATTGTTGGGTTAGTTGTTTCTTTATATATAATATATAATTAATCAAAGAAGTTGTTATGGTACCATAGATCTTGCCGACATTGTGTTTATGAAGTATTCCAGTTTCGTCGTGCTTTAAGAACTGTCAATTTTATGCGATAACGTTATCAACATGCATCTTGCTCGTTTGCTAAAAATCTTTTTATTTCCTTTGTTGTTGTTGTTTTTTTTTTTTTTTGGGGTCATTCTCTCCATTCCTTTCAAGATCAGTGTCATTGACGTGTTAGATGTCGTATGAGTGTTGACTGATTAATATAAACCGAACAATAGGACTTTACTTGCATATTATAATTCATTTTGATTTTTGAAATTCGAGTATTTGCTTTATAGATTAAAACAATCTATTGTATGAAGGATCATAACCTCTTCTATTGTCTAAAACATGTATATATATAATACAATGTTGAGAGTGTGAATTTTTTTTTTTAATTGTTTGTGTGAAGTTTAATTATATTATATTGATGCAAAGATAGAATAATTTATTTATTAGCGGGGAAAGATGTTTTGGGAAAGATGTATTAAGATTTTATACTTGTAATTTAAACTATCCTACCTTTCTTTATATTAAAGGGGATGCCATTCTTTAAGGTTAATTTAGAGGTTAGTGGAAACGTTGTAAGTTTGAGAGACGTAGATTTGTTTTGTTTTGTTTTTTTCAAATTGTAAGTTCTTAATCACAATGAATTACTGTAGTAATTGAAAGTAATGGAACGTTTGATATACGTATTGCATTCGCATTATGTTTGAATGCAATGTATTGAATGCATTTTATTTTTGGATTAAAAGTATTTGTTTTACATTTGAATGCAATGTGTATTTCGATAAAAAATATTTGAATTGTATTTTAGAATTGAAAAGTTGATATAATTGATAAAAGAAGACAGAAAAAGTAAGATAGAGAGAGAATATGATGTTAATAGAAAAAAAATTATTTTAAAATATTCTAAAATAATAAACGTATTTGAAATACTGTAGAAAAATATTATATTTAAACACAAAACTTTTACATTTGGATAAAAAATTATATTGTGTTTGAACACAATATAAATACAATACAGAAAAAAAAAAATCCTATAAGTGTAACAATAATATCAAGGATGAACTACTCTTGTGCATTTCTATTTATTCGTTCTTCTTTTACTATTATAGTACTGTTGTCCCTAAAAAAGGATTATAAATTGTTAAGAGTTAAGACACAATTCAGTGCACGTGTTTGGGGCTACATAAACTTGTTTATATACATGTATAAAACACAAACATAATAAACCGTGGTGGTCGCCATTTGAGACATTTTCCTTCCATTAATCCTTTTCTCTTGTATTACATTTGAATTTTCTGGATACACTCCTCGAAGGAGTAAAACATTTGAAGGTACCTTTTAATTAACAAAGATTAACTACTCCCAAATTATACGAAATACAACCTAATTTTCTTTTTCGTTTTTTCCTATGATCAAATAATAAATCCCTCAAAAAAAAAAAAAAAACCTACAAATCACGTGATATAAACTTATACATCTTCAAAAAGTAGGATTACAAGCAAAAACGAAAGCAAAACATGACTATAAATTGTTATTTATGTTATTCCTTACTTTTCAAAGGTTTTAGCTATACTGTTTCAGGTAAAATATATAACATTTTGCGAAGACCTCTTGCAATTTGCGTACTTACTGCATGTTGAATGAAAGTAACAAATATATATATATATATGCAAATATATATATATGCAAATATATATATACGCACTTTACGTTTTGATCAAAGATTTTTTTTTTTTATACAAATTGAACGCATTAAATTAGTTCTGGTTTATCACTGGAGCTATAATTCATGAAACTGCAATTGGGCTAATTTGTCCATTGGATTTTCTCATTTGTCATGGTATAGATGGACTTGCGACTGTTAAAAAATAGAATGACACCTATCACAATTCTAGCCGTAATGAAAAAGCAAAGCCCAATATGATCTAGACCTATGATGGCGTTCCACTTCCAAAGCCCCAAATTTCTACTGGGCCATTCTTCTTTGCGCAATGTTTAGCAAGCTCTAATGAAATTAAATGAGATGGAAAGTTCGAAAATAAATAAAAAATAAATTTGTTGATTTTTTTCCTAGCACTTACTAATCTATTCGTAACAAATTTGCTAAATTTAAATAAATAGAAATCTTATAAATTTAGCTATTATTTATCTTTGTGCATTACTAACTAATAATTATTGGTTTAATTAAGGTATATATATGAGTATTGTTGACAGATAATTATCAAAAGCGAGTATTGTTTACTTATAAAATTTTCAGTAATAATCTTATGAGTAAACACATAAAGATAAAAAGAAAGGAGCACTTTGCACTCCTTCCTTTCCCTTATTCTTAGTATTTCTTGTTTCTCTACCCTTTGATCAATTAGATATATAAGGGCAGTGTGGGTTTGTTTTTTCTCAAAGGCAAAATAGGTGTTTGATATCAAGAGAATGCAAATAATTGAAGCTATAAAGATTGGTCAAGCGTATGAATATATAGTCCAATAATTGGTGGATGTACCAGCTATCTGCTAGTCATAATCACTAGGTATGGAGGAAAATAAAGAGAGAGTACTAGTGATCATGATCATAAATCATTATCGGCTTTGGATTGGTTGGCTTAACGAAATAAATAACATTATGTTATAAGTCTACACATAAATGATCGATAGATTTTCTGGCAACTCTAATCTGATAGACTAACTAGTGTTTGATCTAAAAAAAAAAAATGGATTATTCTATGGAAAGTGCTGAAAAAATAACCTACTAACTTGAGGTTCTATTTTAAATCATCAAAATCTGGACAAGAAACTATCAATTTTACAATTTTTCTTTTTTGATTTTGATGTGATTGTTAAAAAATATGAAATGAAATATATTAATTGAGAGTACCTATCATGTAAAAAGACCAAAGAAAAAAAATAGCGTTTGAGAAGCATTTGATCAAGGTACTTGTTTTTTTAAATTATATATATTTCGTTGCTCTATCATATCATTATTATACATAAAAATGTGGGTATTATTATTATTTTTTAGTGGATGAAAGAAAGATATGCCATAAGAAATTTGTGGTCATTACACATTACGATGTCATTATATATAATTTAATGTTTTCATATCGACAAGTGTACTTCTATAACTTTCCACAACACGCATATATACACATAGCCGGGTAGAGATCAGATTATTGAATATTTGGAAGCTGATAGGAGTATATATAAAAGCTGGTTCAATAATTATCTTAGTTATTTAAAAATAAATAAATAAATAAATCCAATGCTTTAAAGCCATTCCTCCGGGGCATATTTGCCTAATAATATTAATTAAGTTGAAACCTTACGCTCAATAAATTGCTTGGTTGAAGTTGAAACAATGTCGTCCTTCTTTTCTTGTGTACAGAATCTTTAAAACGCTATAAAATCTTCATAAACAAGTGGCATTGGGATATATGCGTAGAGAGAATTTATGTTCTAGGCAGGAAATTGGCTGGGATATGCGGTCTATCAAAGAATTACCCCTTAAGCTCTCCTTTGATAACCCAATTCAAATTTATATATTTAAAAAAAAATTTCACACTGTTTTTTTTTTTTTTTTTACAAAAACTTAATTGAATAATAATAGTAGCAAGAACAAACCTTTTTTTTTTTAGTTGTTGGTAAAAGTATCGCAATGCAAATGTCTTGATAAATGAGTAATAATTGTAAAATGTTTATATAAAAAAAGCATGCACGATAACGTGATTCATTTAATTTACTAAATAATTTCTCTAAATTCATGATAGTAAGAGATATATAAAAGTCCAACTAATTCATTTCCATATGTTTTATCATAAGTTGTACATTCCTGAGTTTTACCTTTAGACAATTTTTGCTAGAAGGAACTAGGAAGACAAGAAAGTACGTTTTCATCTATGAATCTTATATAGGTTGATAGGAAAACCTTAAGACTTCACTTGCACGTTATATATGGTGTTTTCAAGGGAAATTTCCCGTAGCTTTCCAAAGGGGAAGTGTACACAAGCGAATATACACACACACACACACGCACGCCTCTGTTACAAGCATCTAGAATGAACTAATGATACATGAAGATTTGCATACTAAGATGAGATGACTGAATCTATATATGATGTAGGATTGTAGATAAGTTTCCATTGTTAATTATTTTATTTTAAGTTCTCTAATTTGTTTTGCTTCCAATTTCTTATTCTCTTTAATTATCAATTTACTAAATTTCCTATTTACTTTTTTTTTGGGCTGAAGAAATTACTTATTTACAAGTTACCTAATTTTTCTTATTTTCTTTTGTTGTCAATCCCTATATAAGAGGCTCAAACTCTACATTCTAATTAATTTTTCTGTCAATTAATTGATATATAAAACTCAACATTTTATCAAGTTTTCTCCTTCATTTTCTTGTTTCGTCAAGAACCTAATTCCATTAGGTCAAACTATATTTAGTTCAATGTGGACGTTTGTTTAATTCTAATCTGTTTAATTTATTTAAAGTAGTAATTAGTGTGATTTATTGAGATATGTAGGCTGTTAATCTTTTGTTGGGGTGTTTATTTGCGTGTGAATTTTTCCTCTTTTTGCTTCTCTTTTGTGCTTGTTTTTAATTTTATTTATTTATTTGTTATTTTTTAATCTCCATGGCATCATTACTTATCTTTTTTTTTTTTTTTGTGTCCATATTTATTTTTTGTGTGTTTGGTCAGGCCTGAAATAGAAATGGACATCGAAAACCAACCTACTGCTTTAGGATCTTCCATTCAATCGAAGTTAGAGAGTTTGTTTCCGTTATATATGTTATTAGTATCCATAGAGTTCATAGCCGACTAATTAAGGTGTTTATAACTAGTTCACCACCTAATTCAAAATTACTGAGAATAAATAAACAGAAGATAATATAGCAAACAAAACACATCAAGGGTTCTATGCAGGTTCATATCAATGTGATATTACGTGTTTTTTCAACTGCTACAGTAATTGACTCTAATAGTCAAGATGCTCAAAAGAAAAATTCACATATCCTCACTGCCTATGTTTTCTTCTCTAACCTCTCATAATGATAAAACTTAATTGCATTGTCTCTTTTAAAAGAAAACCTAAGAGAACCGAAATTATATGTGAAATCTCCAAAATACTCTTAAGGTCGATATACATACAGACTCTACGTAGAACATTTATTTTCAGAGTATTAATTAGACTTCACAACTTAATATAAGGCATGTTAAACCAAGTCCATCAGACCCTAAATAGTTTCCATTGGTCCGCTCCATCATGAAAAGGAAGGCTAAAAGCTATGGAGGGTCACAAACCAAGGTTGCTGAGAAATTATATGACTATCTTTTTTCTAGACCATGGCTGCTGCAAGAAGTCATTTCCGATTTACAGTTATTAGAGGGTCAATTGCCTTAATTTCTGAGGATTTCTATGACCAAGAAAGCATTGCAAGCTTTTCTGGAAATAATGAGGAGTCTTCACTTGTCAAGCTTAGCCTCAGGTTTTTCTTATTGTGTAACTCCAAAGGAACACAAAAAAATTTGGACCGAATTATGTTCTTATCAGAGAGAGCATTTTGGTTGATTTGGTGAGAATGATGTATGTTCCCTTGAAGTCGAAATTTGGAAATCTGGAACATCTAAAAATTCCATGCATAAAGAAGCTTCATCAAGCTGGAGTTCTAAGTTAATGGGTTCGAAATAAGTTTGAACCCATTAACATTTACCACAAAAAAAAAAAAAAGTAAATGGGTTCAAACATAAGTTTGTTTGACATTGTTTTCTCCGAAGGGAATTTAAAAGTTGCCAAAGTTGAAACTTTAGTTATGCGACCTAGCTGAAATTCAGAAGTTGTGTTTATGGTTACAGTTGTGGTTTATTGGTTTAAGTTTCCGTCCTGTAGTTTCTTGCCGTTTATAAGCTGGTGTCGTTTTTAGAGGGATAGGCAAGCATTATAACTTCTTGCTTGTTTGAACTTCAATATTAGTTTAGAAATCTTGAAACTAAATTGTAAAAAGTCAATAAAAATTATAATTAATTTTTAAAAAATTAACCAATTTTTTCAAATTAAACTAGACTATGATTCCAAACTAGATTCACAATTTGCATGATGCTTTTCAAGGGAAATTTCCCATAAAAATGAGCTGTGGGTCCTAAATCAGTTACAAAATTAGTATACACAAAATACCCCCCAAAAAATGGAACCCATAAGGACAAAACGGAAGGACAAAATGGCAAAACTGGAAAAACACTGCAGCTCAAAGGCAAAACTGGAAAAACACTATATAAAATGTAGTAAATCTTAACACTCCTTTAGTTATATATAAATAATGTGTGTGTACTATATTGATACTAGGCACTATAAGATGATGCTGAAATTTATGACCTGAAATCGAGTGGTCATATCCCAAAAGTAAAGGTTCCTCCCCACTCTTATCAACTCTTATCACATGGCTTGGTCCACCCCTATTTATGTATTTTTGTTGGATTAATTATACAAATTTTCTTTTAGTATATATCTTATTTTATTTTATTTTTAAAAATTATAAAACCGTGTATCTTATCTTCTTATCTATATAAAACTATTCAAAATATTTTATCTATAAATTTAATGAAATTATTGATGTGACATAAAATTCAGAAGATAAAATGAAATATGATACATATTTAGGATCATATAATTAATCCTTAATTAAATACATTTTAAAATATAAATATTTTTATTTAAAAGCATTAATAAAAAATCAAATAAAAATAGAAAAAAAAAACTCATTAGAAATCTAACAGAAATTAATTTCTTACTTGCACTGTTGTTTTCAATCTAAATAATCAAATATTTAGTTCAAATACAAAATCTATTAATAAACTTTAAAACCAAGTAATAGAATAGAAAAATAGAAAACTTTTAACCAAATATTTTGTAATCTCAACTCAAAAGGCCAAATTCTTAATCAAAAAAAGCTAAAATAACCATATTTAAGCTAAAATTTTATTTTTAAAAAAATGAAACTTTTCCTCACCAAAGTAGAAAAAAATCATAAATTTACCTAGAAACATAAAACTATACTAAAAAAATATTGAAAATCAAAACTAAAATTACATTGGAAAAAAAAAAAGAAAGAAAAATTCGAAAAAAAATGAGCGACAAAAGTTAAGATTGACATCCCCAAACAAAATGGACGTGACATGAAATTCGAACGATAAAATAAAATAAAGTACATAATTCAGAGATTATATAATTATTCCTTAATTTGATACATTTTAAAATATAAATACTTTTAATTAAAAAATTTAATAAAAAAACAAAAAAATCACATTAGAAACCTAACAGAAATTAACTTCACACTTACATTGTTGTTTTCAATCTTAATAGCCAAATATTTAGTTCAAATACAAAATCTATTAATAAACTTCAAAAATAAATAGTAGAATAGAAAAATAAAAAACTCTTAACTAAATTATTTTGTAATCTCAATTTAGAAAATCAAATTTTAACCAAATAAAGCTAAAATAACTATATTTACGCTAAGATTTCATTAAAAATTGAAACTTTTCCTCATTAGAGTAGAAAAAAAAACATAAATTTACCTAGAAACATAAAAATTGTACCCAAAAATTAATAAAAATAAAAAAAATTGAACCAAAAAAAATAAAAAAATAAACCTGATCAACAAAACCTAGGATCAACATCCCCAAACGAAATAGAATCGAATCACTAACATGATTTCTCTATATCAGCCAGAAGACAACACAAGTGCTCTGACACTTGTACACCACGCGTGTGCCTCTATGGTGCAATTCCAAGGACGGATAAGACAAAAAAGATGATGATGCGACAATTTCATTGTAGAGTTTTTTTTTAATTATTAAAAATTTGAAACTTTCTCTCACTAGAGTAGAAAAAAATAATCATAAATTTATCAAGGAACATAAAAATTGTAACCAAAAAATAAAAAAAGTTAAAAATCAAAAAACAAAATTGAACTGGAAAAAAAAAGAAGAAGAAAATTTCGAAAAAAATCTAAGCAACAAAAGCTAGGATTAACATCCCTAAATAAAATGAGATCAAATCATTAATGTGATTTCTCTGCACTGGCCCAAAGATGATACAAACCCTCTGACACTTGTACACTATGCACGTGCCTCTCTGGTGCAAACCCAAGGATGGAGAAGACGACGACACGGACAACTTCATTGCAGAGCTTTCCTTCAAAGCCCTCTTCTCCACCTTATTTTTACTCTTCTTGATAGAAATTTTTAAGTGGTTTTCCTCGATAAGTTCCACAAAAAGATAGAGGAATCTCAATTCAATAGTTTTTTTGTTTATGGTTTTATTTGATTCTTTATAAATGTATTTTAATAAAAAGTATTTATATTTTAAAATATATTTAATTAAATATATTTAAGGATTAATTATAATAATTCCTCTTAGATTATGTATCTTATTTCATTTGTCCTCTGGATTTTATGTTATGTTAACAATTTCGTTAAGTTTATAGATAGAGTTAGACAACGGAATATTTTAAATGATTTTATATAAATAAAAAAGCATGATAAATGGTATTGCAATTCTAAAAGATAAAGTGAAATAAAAGTATATAATTCTGGGAGAATTCATATAATTAATCTTTTTATTAATCTTTTTCTTTTCAATAAATAACACTATTTACGTGCCTAGTCAACAGTCAATCATACTATCCACTCCATCCTTGGAAAAGTCATGTTCTTTTCTCTAATATTCCGATTTTCAATTTGATTTGTATTCTAAATTAATATATAGCAGATTACTAACTTTACTATTAATTGGTAACCTCTTTTTTTTTTCCCTATTTGTGAATGGTTATCTATTATTTGATCTAAAAGCCAAGTTGGCTAAAAAATTTCTAGTCAAATTTTTTAAAGGTCAATTTATTAGGAATTGATTTTTTTTATTTAAAAAACTATTTTTTAAAAAAAATTTACAATATTTCTTTCTCAAAAATTTAAATTTACTATTTTTTCTTAAAAAAATATTTAAAATTAGTATTTAAGTTTACCTTTTAAACCTATAATTCAAACATACCGTAAATGATAGATCGGTAATTTTATTTTTGAGTTAGAAATCTCAATGTTGAAAATGAACGTGGACTAACAACTAAAATAAGCCTGCAAATACAACCATCAAAATGCATTAATAAATGATTGGTTGTGATCTCAAACTTTGAATCAATTCGTAAAAACTACAATTAGCCCCAATACATCAAGATTAATTAATTGTTGTTATCTATTAGATAACAATCTATTAGATAACAACAATTAATTAATCGATGCGTTAAAAAACGATTAAAGGTTCCATAGATAACAAAAAGGGCAGAGACCGTAACTGAATACAAATTGGGAAGCCTTTTGAGAAAATCATTGAAAATCTCGATATTAAAGGATTATAGTTAAATTTAGTTTTATTAAAAGAAAAGGCTATTTTATGTAGTTGGTTTAAACTTATCACATAATTGTAATTTGATCATGAACTTTTAATTTTGATAGTTTATATTTTTACTTGCATAATTGTAGCAAACCAACCTTTTATTAATATTGATCTTAATTTTTTTAACCAAAACTCACTTGATTTGCTTATGGGAATGTTCTTACTTCAAAAGAATGTACGAAGGCAAAATCTAAAAAATTATGCTAAAAAAAAAAATACAAGACAGTGTTGTTTAAAATCATTCAATAAACACAAACTGCTAAAAAAAAAAAAAGAAAGTGAAATCATATTGCAAAGAAAGAAAATTACTCTATTATTATACTTGTAAAATCTATGAATTGAACTATAATACAACCAATTTCTTGATCAAACACATTGAACAAGACTATTATGGCCTAAACAACAAAAGTTGGTAAGCAGCTTTGTTGATCTCTTCTAGCGAATAACGTCGCTGTTTGGTGTCCTTATACTTCCGTCCAATTTTTGAATCCGATCGCCATGCCGCCACTACTGAGACATCACCCTTATCATCATAGCCACCACCGATCTTGATTCCAACTTCTCGTTTGCAAATATTGCTAAACTTATACGAGAAATACAAATAACATTGTTGCTTCTTCTTCCCCAAAACCTTTTTATTATCCAAAACAACCCCATAAACAGCGGCATTGGAGAGACTAGCCTTGTTGAACTGAGCGCTCTCGAAGAGCTCAAAAATAGGAATGATAAGGGCTTCTCCGACATCTTTGTCTTGTCGAAAAAGACGCCTCTTTCGAAGCTGAATCACAAGCATCGAGCAATCATCATGAAACTTAGAAACCTCAGCATTGAACCTCATACAAGGAGAGTTTTTCCACACATGTGTCTTGTCGTCGATAGGACTCGCAAGTTTGGTTTCCTGGTTGTTGCTATCGATAATCGACGTGGGGGTCGTGACTGAAACAATAGTGTAAAATCTCGTCTTAAAGAGAGAGCTAATCAGTCTTGGTTTGGAATTATTTAGCCCTTCCAAACATGTCACGTCTACGTCCAAGAATTGGAAGCGATTCATGATATTGTTGAAAAGTTTTACCTTTTGGAAAGAGAGAGTGAAAAGTTGACACAAAAAAACTAAGTAATGAATAGAGTTTGTAAGCTAATTATGGAGAAAAAAGGAAGAGAGTTGTGTGGTTTATATAGGGAAGAAAAAAACTATTTGAGTCATACTCTAATAAGAATTTGATCGTTGATTTTTAGTAGGACTTGATATTATGTAGTGGAAGTGTATTAGAATTTGAAATTCCATTCCAACTGGGAAGCCGCGTAATAAAAAGATAATTGTGTTGTTTTGATGATAAATGTATTTCTTTTTATATTTATTGGCCAAAGGGTGTCTAATTAATCTAATTTGTTACTGTGTAGTTTAAAAAAAAAAAGACAAATAAACAAAAAAGAATCATGTGATGCACACAAAAGGTAATTTTAATTACCTAAAAAAACGGGTAATTATAATTTATACATGAGGGACTTTTTTACTATAATAAAACGAGGAATAAATTGCTGTTAAGTGAATCGGTCATACATCATTGCACGTACGTGATACACTAATTTAATAATCAATTGATATTTAAGTGATTTTTAAGTGTTAGCTCTATTCTAAATAAAGTAAAATTTATTTAGAAAAGAGAATATTAGTTTAAAATTTAGTATATAGTTGATATCATTAAATCACCTAAATTTCATTTAATAGTTAACTAAATTTAACACATGAATGCAATGACCAAACACACATTACTTTTATAGAATGAACAGCCTAAAAAAATGAAGTTTTATATGTAATAATAGCGTTCTTTTAATCTTTTAAATTATTCTTTCAAAAAAAAAACCCTTTAAAATTACGTCAGGACATGAACTAAATGGTAGGTACAATGCATATATTACAACATCCCAAAAATCTTCTGAAGCGATTATTGTCTTTGAAAAAAGAGAGAGAGAGAGAGAGAGAGAGAGAAAGAAAGCTGGGAACATTTATACGAGTTTAACCCCAAAAAACAGAAAACCATTGTGAGGGAAAAGAGAAGGTGGCGTTTCGTATTATTTTTGAAATATTTTCTGTTTTTAAAAAAATTAAAAATGAGAATATTTTAAAAATTGTGTTAAGATCATTTCTGAAACTGTGTTTGATTATGTTTTCTGAGTGTATATTTTGAAAAACATAAAAATGAAACTTTGTTTGGTTTTATTTTTTCAAAATCCATTTCATTTTTAAAAAACCCAAAAAACACAATATTTTTTGGAAATGAAAACAAAAAGTGAAAACAAATTTTTTTCGTTTTCAAAAAACTCAAAAAAACAACATAATTGAAAACAGTGGTAGCGTTTGGTATTGTTTTTGAAATCTGTTATGTTTTCAAATTCTCTGAATTTGAGATCGTTTTGAAAACAATTCTGAGAACGTTTCTGAAATTGTGTTTGGTTTTATTTTCTGAGTGTATGTTTTGATAAACAAAAAAGTGAAACTGTGTTTGGTTATATTTTTGAAAACCAGTCATTTTATAAGTATTCTATAAAAACATATTTATGTTTGATTTAAAAAAAATTTATTATGAATACCAAAAATTAAAAATTAATAAAATTTTTTAATTGAAAAATGAATTAAAAATTAATAACTATAATATTTAAGTAATTACTATATCAATTAAATCTTAATTAACCATAATAATTAAATCAGAGAAATGGGAGAAATGGGAAAAATGAAATCAGAGAAAACGACTTTTAATCGTTTTCAATTTTACATTGGGAGCAAAGGCGATTTTGGATTCGTTTTGAAATCTGATTTCAAAAAAAATACAAACCAAACACAATTTCACACCGATTTTGAAATCGATTTACTAGGGAATCGTGAAATCAGTTTTGGAAACAAAACCAAACACCCTCAGTATTTTCAAAACGATTTTGAAAACGTTAAATAAACAAACGCTATTTTGGAACCGTTTTCATTTTCTACGTTTTTGAAAATGGAAAATCATTTTCAAGAACAAAAACAAACGCCCCAAAAATTTTTCAAGGTACATTTTCAGGTCTTTTATTATTATTATTTATTTTTCATGGTCAACATGCACAGAAAGCAGAAGTGTAGATTTTCAAACATGGAATTTTCCACATTTGAATAATTTACACCAACCAAAATTAACAAAAATAATTAAAAGAAGAAAAAAAGAGGGACACAAAAAACTTTTACATGAGAAGTCAGAGGAGCTGACGCTCTTTGATTATTTGCGTGGCCTGCCTTCCAATCTCTTATTGATGTGGCTCTATTTTTGACCCTCAGCAGCTTCAAAAAACTCATTCCATATTTTCTCTATCACTTGTCCTTCTCAAACTCTCTCTCTCTCTCTCTCTCTCTCTCTCTCTCTTAAAGAAGAAAACAAATATATTTTCATAATTTTGTATGTTGTCACATTTTCCAAGCCAAGCTTTCTAAACAATATTTAACGCCCCCACATTCACACCATTCTCCTTCACACTTTCAGGATGCCTCAAGTTTTTTTCTGCCACAAACAGCAGTTCCTAGCATAGCTCTTCTCCCACAAACACTCTCTCATGTATCTTTGCAATTAAGGTTAATTTCTTCAACTTAATTATTTTCTTAGTTTCACTTAATTAATTACCTTAAATTTTTACCCTTTTTTTATCTTGATTAAATCTGTTTTGTTATATATTTTTCAGGCTATATATATAGTAGATTAAGAAAAATTTAGTTGGTGAAGAGATGGTGATGATGGGGTTGAATAGGTTAGTGGTAAGTTTGAAGTCGAAGATAAGGTCACTGAAGACGAAGAAACCGTATGACAAGATAGAAAAGAGCGAAAGCATGAGGGTGGAGATAAGAAGCAGGAAAGCCAAGAAGATCATTGAGAAAACTCTCAAGATTGCTGATTCTCCAAGAGCAACCAAAACCTATGCTTTTTGACACCCGCTTCTTCATATGTACGTAGTTTCTAGCTAGTTTCTTCTCTTTTATTTTCTTGTTTTTTCTTTACTACATGGATATACAAGATGATGATACGAGGTTATGAGGTTCTCTCTCTCTCTCTCTCTCTCTCGCCAAGTGCTGTAAGAATTAAAATCGGCCAATCAAAAAACACAAGTGGTGTGCATATTTTATCTAGATGAGGTAACTCCTAAAAACACAGAAAAAGTTATTAAGCTAGTGTTTACAGCAGTACAAATTTTTTTTTTTTTTTTTAATTTGAGAATGTTGTACGTCCAAACAGTTGAACATTTCTAATGCTAGCTCGAATTCTCGAACAAGAAGAGTTTGTGGCTTGTGGGTAATTTATGCGTGTCCTTTAATTGAGTTCAGATCTATTATTTATTTTTTCTATCTCGATAGTTATCCTTTCAACAGTTTTAATATCGTGTTAATTTATTTATGAAATTTTAATATTTAACATTTTTTTATATAACTAAATTCCTAAATTTAGATGAACATCTTTAAAGAAACAACTAATAAAACAAGAAATCTGAGATTACAGATCTTCATTCCCCCTTAATTACATACAAAACCTGACCTTATTTGAAAGGGTACAGTGACAAAAAAATAAGGTGAAAATTTGAAAATAAAATTATATTATGTTTTGATAATATAGTATTATGAAAATTGAAAACAGAGTATGTGATATGTTATATTGCACAGAACCTTTTTATCCAAATCAGTTTTGTTTTTTCATCTTCATTAACGACCCAGAGTGTTCTGGCTTTGAATATTTATCATCAAAATTGGATCATAGGCTTAAAAAAAGTAAATTTTAATAATAAATTTGAAATGTAAAAAAAAAAAAAAAAATCTTTTAGTAGGGAGTTAAAAACCAAACGACTACCAAGTCTTACAAACTGTTCGTCACTAATTTAGCATTCAAACAAAGGGAGTTAACACCCTGCATAATAATCTTTAAGTAGAGACTGAACTCAGATTCAATTATACAATTTTTTTTTTCCTGAATAATGCTACAACTTACCCGTTATACAAAACATTAATTTGTCTTCCCCACACCACCCCCCCCCCCGGGGCGCAAGCACATGTTTTATTCGACAACATATATAGACAGTCACAAACACTCAAGACACACACGTTACTCACGATCCAAACATACATAGACGTAATTCCTATGCAATGCTATTACTTATAGACTCCGTTGTTTCCCTTCTATCTCTATGGGTTTATAACCGATCTAATGTAATGATGGTCAAAGCACTCCGTCTTCTTGGCCATGTGATGAAGGATGCCAAAACAGCATTAAAAGTTCCACCAAATTTAGAGTACGTTATCCGTGCAGTTTAATAATTCAAAACAGTTACAAGTACGACGTAAAAAGTCATGTGTTGAAACTAGATCTTGACCTCTAAAGAAGGCTAAAAACTTAATTTAATTTGAATCATATAATTTAAGGCTAAATAGAGTAAGAGTGAGAAATAAGAGATAAGAAAGGCAGCTGAGGATAAAAGAAAAAAGGAAAAGTTTTAGTCGATGGTGACGTGGCAATTTGTTTGGACATGAAAAATGAAGATTTGGTAGTGGATATCACGGATTCAAATTCAAAGTTTCATATTAATTATTTCCTAAGAAAGAAACTCCACATTCTCACCCACTGCTTATCTCATCTAAGTAGGCATTTGGGACACAAATTTTTTTGGCATTGCATTTAAATGCAATGCAATTTTCTCCCAAATACAAAAACATTTCATTCAAATACCAATCACATCACATTTTAAATCTAACACAATCACTATTTATTATTTCATTTTTTCTATTACTTTTATTAATTACATCATATATTCTCTCTCCCTCTTTTTTTTCTCTCTACTTTTACCTATCACATCACATCACATATTTATTATTAAAATACAATTCAAATACTTTTCTCCCAAACACACATTGCATTCAAATACAATACTAATGCTTTTCCTCCAAATACAAATTACATTCAATATATTACATTCAAACGCAATGCAAATGTAATGCGTTCACCAAACGAACCCTAAGGCTTAAAAAAAGATTCCACGAAAGAACTGCCGCTTTTTCCTTTTTGTTTTCTTTTAATAATTAAAATCCCACTTTCGGGAGGATTCTTTTTCATACTTCGACCTAAAATCTTCTAGCCCTTCTGAGTTTTCACCCAAAAAAAAAAAAAACAAAATCGCACTTCTCTAACTAAATACTATCATCCTTATCTTGCGGCCAATTGGTTGGTTTGGAAATATGAGCACTCTTTTTCGGTCCTTGTTTTTATTCCATCTCCCCCCCTCATTCTGCCAATAACAATCCTAATCACCTCAATATTGTACCTAAAAAAAAGGCCATCCCACCCCACCCCACCCGTTAATCACATGAGCTAGCCATAAAAAAAAGGTCTATTTTTGTTCAATCAAATATCAGACAACATTATTGTTTCCTTTCTTTTTTTTTTTTTTACATGATCACTATTTTATCTAAATTTTCCAACTTTAAAATGTACCTCATAAAACTCAATCAATCAGTAAAGTTTCCATGACTAGGACAAGGAGCTTTCAACGGCTAAGAGGTAAAAGCCTCTGCAGATCTTTGCAGTCGATGCATGTCCATGGCTCAACGTAAGGGTCCAGGCAGTAGGAATGTATGCGTCGAATTTGGCACACATTACAGATGACGAGAAGCTCCGCTGGCTCCAGACCACGGCATATGCTACAAACAGTTGCTGATTCAGCCTGTTCAACCTCATTAGATTGTCAACAAAAAAGAATCAGGTACGAAAGAGAAACATCCAAATCTCAACAAGACAAAGTTCCAAGCAAGTAAGGACAAGAAGGAAACTCAAAACGGCTTTAGTATCGACGGGAAGAAGATGAACGTTGCTCATGATCAGTTACAAAGAGCATATGACTCTGCTAACGTGTCTGTTACTCGCAAACTCTACATGTGGGTCTAATACCTAGTTAAGCATGGCTTCACTCATATGCAACCGGGCTGTGGAATATTCCACGTGTTCTAAAGTAATATAACTTGAATCAACGGTGGTAGCCCTGAAATCTAGGTCAGCCTTAATGTCCAAAAAAAAAAAAAAAGACCCTGATCTACCATTTTTTTATTGAACATGTCAAGTTACAGGAGTTGGTAATTTTTAAGGAATATTATAAGCAATGTTATGCGACATCCACCCACTCCACTTCTTTGTGGTTCTATAAACCATCAGGCGATTGTACTATTCCTATCAAGTTTAAACGGCAATTAGGGTTGAGAGTAAGAAATAGCCACAAAAAAGAACGAAGAGTCACAGATCGTGATATTTCAATCTTATCCCAGCAACAGAAGTTGAAACTACCAACAACGTGATAAGAAGTTTGCTTTATGGGCATAGACATTACCCGAGCAGCAAAATTAGCCGTTTCCTGATCATGAATAATGAACATATCCATCGTTGATAAGCCACATGGAATGGTTTGTGAATATATTTTCTGATTACTTGCAGCTGTATCTTCAAACTTTATTATGCTCACAAAACTTTCCTTGCATAAAGGGCATGTAGAAATCTTTCTTTTTGAAGCCTGATGCAGCAACACCAAATTGTGAACATGTGATGTTGAAATCGGACTCAAGAACATAAAGTAGACTGTTGACAATCCTAATGCTCCACACGCTAAGACACATAAAACACACATATATACCAAAAATCCAGTTATTTAAATGATATTCTCTGTGTGAATCCTGAAAATTTTGGGTCTCAGCAGTATCTATTTGCACTTTGGCAAAGATAAACGAGAGAAGTTTATCTCTCACCTATTCAAAGGCTGCATACTTTAGATACTATGCTGAGGAATGAACAACATTGACAGCAATTAAAACCAGTTAAAATAAAGTAAGCATATGGTTAAAAGGACTAGCACTAGAAGTTTAAACAAATAGAATGTATACCATGTGATCAGCCCAACTTTCAATACATGAATAACAGAATCGATGACCACATGGCAAAACTCCTCGGGTTGAGCTGAAATCCGTCAAGCATATGACACATGATAAGTCTTTAGAAGGAGGAAAATTAGAATCATCCTTAATCTCAAGTCCTTTTGTTGTTTCATCTTCAGAGTTCTCTGCAACAGCACATCTATCTTCTGAAGTATTTTCTATGAACGTTATTGCATTCTCAGCATGTACATTTGGTCCATTTGGATCTATTGAAGCAGAAAAGCAACAGGGAACATCAGCTTCATCTGCATCCAGACCTTCATTTCTGGTTTCCTTATGAGTAAAGAATCCATAAATAGACGTTTGTCCACTTCGTGATACATTAGTACATGTTGCTCCATCTATATGATTAGATAGAACTACATCATCTTCATTGTCTTGGTTCAATTTGTCAACTTCAATTGGATAGCAATCTTGATCGGAGCCCGAGGGGAAACAGTCCAAAATATCTCTGTTTTTACTTTTTTTAACAAGCCTCCTCCTTCTATGTGAAGTTTCAGGCGTACTGCTTCTACTATTATTTAAAATCTTCCCTTTCCCTCTTACCAATTCCATTGAGGAATGAGAACTTGATCCTTCATGCTTTTCACAATAACCAAAAAATATATATATTACACCTCAAATACTTTCACATGTTTAAAAGCTGAACCATGAGTAAAATTTAAGCAAAGAAGAACTCAGAAAGCATTGCAAGGCAATTGATGACACTACACAGGCGAAAATGAGGAAAGAATAAAAAGAAAAAAAATGACAAAATACATTAAGTTAGTCTCCATAGAATAACTTATCGAAAAAGAAAAGAAAGATCCACAAGAAGATGATAAGAACAAAAGCTTATTGATCATATTTATGGAGGGATTTGTTATTGAAAAGAAGGACAAAACACAATTACAAAAATAGATTCGCAGACATTTGAGAAATATGCTAGCTCTCCCAAGGGTTTCCCCAATTTCCCGCTAATCAATCCATGCCCCTCACTCTCTACCATCCCCACTTTTATAATAAGCTGATTACTAACAAAACCCCGCTAATTGGTTATGCTACTAACAGACTAACACTTGTTCCTAATCCTATCAGAAGAAAAAATTACCAAGCACTTATTGAAAAAAATAAATAAATAGATTATTAAGTACTTGTTTTTGGGAAAGCACAATTAACTAAGTGCTTTAAATATTCACGAAAGGACATATGTTTCATTTCATTTATCTCCTCTGTTAAACTGATCGATAACCAGTAACCACTAACAAATGCAAAGAAACAGTACATCATCTACGAGTGTAAATTCACAAAGAACAAAGGAAATGCGGAATCCATTAAATCCTCTTTCAATTTAATCAATACCGAAATCCAAATAAAGCATCCAGAAGCTTAAAACGAATTACAAGCACAGCATGGAAAAGACTTCTTGCAAACAGCCAAAGGAACAATAATAAATTAAGAGGTCCACAACCAAAGAAGATGAAGGCAATGGGGGCCAACGTAATTTAAAATGAGATTCATGATTACATATTTACACTTCATCACGTCACTTAAACTTCATCTTGACTCATTAGTTACATTGTTATCGTAAAGTTAAAGAAAAAGCTAAGTCAAGTTAATTACCTGGCTTATAAGTAGTCCATATGAAGAATGATCTTGCTCTGAAGTGCTTTTAACAAGTTTTTCCTTCGATTTATGAGAAGAATTTCTGAGTTCATTAACATCTGGAAACAACTTCTATAAAGAACGTTGATTAAGAGTAGTCAGAAAATTTCAAACAGCACAGGAAAACACAATTGTATTGATACAAATAAACTCAGAAACCCAGGGCAGTGTACCTCCAAGAGCTAGCTAAAGTTGTTTTCTTAAGTATATACTTTCTGTCAAGATATACACGCTTTTACATTACACTAAGTATTTAAGAGAAGACTAAGAGTTTGGCAGCAAGACAATCACCTGATTCAACAAAGAAGAACAAGTCCAAGCAGCATCCCCAGAAGCTTCAAGCCCCATGGAGCCCGTTTTCGATGCAGAGCCATAACAAGTATTTGATTTGTCATAAAGAACTTTCTGTTTCTTTGCTAAGACACCAACTTTAGGAACTTGTGGAACCTCCAACATTAGAGGTCCCACCTCTTGCCCACTGCATCGAATTAAAACCTAAACAGCATAAAAATCCCATTTCCGCTTGGAAGCAAATTCAACAAGCAATGAAGAAAGACAGAGAACCCCAATAGCAACTTAAGCATTTGATAGTTTTCCAAGATAAAAACTGAAACTAAACATGTTAATCATACCATTTCAACGTATAAGAATCCTCCGGAACACGCTTTCCTTGCTTTATGCAATCTTCAATCCACCGATGGTTCACTACTATTGTTTCAGAATTCATAGCAATTTCGTATTTCCTTCCCTCGAATTTCCGGCACACCTAATCGCCCAATTCAAAGCACCAACATAAACAACCGTTCCAAAAGTACAACTGAAACCCTAAAACACAAATTCTCCCTAAAATTTCAAGCTTAGGGTTTTGAAAAAGCAAAACCTGACTGTTTCAAAAGCACATTAACTAAATTTGAGCCAAAAGACGCACCAAATGCGTAATGGAGCTAGACATCGAGCCGACATAACTCGCACCGGTGTGAGAGATGAGCTTAACGAGGTTGAGACGCTCGGTTCCATGGTATCCACTCACGCTTGCGATCACAGACTCCATGCCTTCGATCGGACAACCTGTCGGTTTCGCAAAGCCCGGATTTAGAGGCTCAAGAAAATGCTTGAGAAAGTAAATTTCCTCGTAGCCAAACAAAATCTTGGTAGTAAAATGCATACGAAGCTAGCGATTCAAACAAAAAAGAGGGAAAAAAGGAAACAGTAATGCCCAATAATCGGAAATCGAAACGTGAAAATTGAAGAAGATATGACCAATCAAAGTAGTTCTGCGAGGAAATGGGGAGAGAGAGAGAGATGGTCACCATGAGAGTGGATGCAGCGAAGCGACTGGTCTGGGCCTGGCTCCTCCATGGAAAAGAAATTGCGCGGGAATGAAAAGTTTTCAAATTTTTGTCTGCGAAAAAAGAAAAAATGGAAAAAAACATGGAGTCAGATTCGCGAGGCCTTTATGCAGGTGTATGGTTGAAGCGTGCGAGAGACTCCACCTTTCTATTTAGGATTAATTTCAATTCGGACCTCCAAATTATGTACTTTAACCCATTTTGGCCCCTTTCTACTAGGGCTATTTGAGGGAAGTTTTAGAGAATTTTTTTTCATTAAAAAAAAGTTTTGAAAATGTGTTTAGGACTAAAAATTGTTTAGAGTAAAAAAATATAAAATCTTAAAAATTTATTTAGAAAAAAATTATTAATATACATCTCATTTCATTCTTCTCGAAATTTTATACAATTTTAAAAAAAAAATTTATTTCGACTTATATACGTAAAGTTATAAATTTTTAAAGACACCTCATTTTATTCCTTTCAAAATTTTATACAATTTAAAAAAAAAATTTATTTGAACTTGTATACATAAAGTTATGAATTTTTAAAAATTGGAGTTTATTATAGAGTTTAAAAAATATAAATAGTAAAAAGTAACGATGAAACGACAAAAGTATCCAAAAAGTTGGTTTTAGTCTTTAAAACAAACCCCCCAAAGAGCATCTTGATATAAAAAGCATCATGCTCTATCAAACAATCTCATGTGTTGGCTCTTTTGTTGCAACATAATGACAAACTCGAACAAAAAAAATGTGGCCTTGGCATGCCTACATAAATGAAAGGTATTTGAGACCAATCATGCCTAAAAATATTTAAATTAAAAAAAAGGGAAAAAATTATGTGATTTTTATACACAAGTTCATTAGCGAACTATACATGATACATCTAACGTTTATTCTACATTGTAGTTGTGATTTTTCTTAACTAAGCATGTGAGGGTCACGTGATTAATTCTATGGAGTTTTTGGTGATTTTGTGAATGAAGGCAAAATATATCATGTTTTATTATGTTGGATGTGATTTAAAATGTTTGGAACTATGGAAGTCGAAATGAGGTAAGTGATATAGTTATCGAAATGAGGTAAGAGGAATAGTTGTCTTTGTAATAATGTTGCATTAATGTAGTCATCCAAACAAATTCAAAATCTGAAATATCCCAACTCGGATAAGTTTGAATGTATGGAATTCTCAAAAAAATATACTCTTAAAATCATGTTTTGAATCATCTTTCTTTCTCCCTTTCCTCAGACCTTATGTCTTCCTATCACCCCTACACCCGTTGTTGTTGACAGTCTTCCGCCCATGCGCTTCTTGTGTTCTTCTTTTCTATGACTTTTCTTAGCATTCAGATAAGTAAATCAGCTAATTTTCCGGATCAAAGGAGAGCACCTTTGGTATCCTTACCACTAGTCAACTATAGACTACAACTGGTAACCAAGTATGATACTATTAGGGGCATTTTTCATTCCGAAAATGTTTGTTCGACATTTTCTGTAAGCACTTTTCATATGTTAGCAATCAATTTAAGAATTCTGGTTATAGCATTTATCAAAATCCATTAGAGATATTGAGCCGCGGACTGGGTGCATATTATGGCTCAACATAGACAGCCACAGTCTACTTCGGTGGAATGTAGTAATGTATGTATATTTGTTTTTTTTTTTTTTTTACCAGGATCAATTGTTTGATAATCTTCGTATAATTCTACTTTCAATATTAATATTTCTTCTTGGAAACTACCCAAATTACAATATCTAAATTTAGCAAGATTAAGAAATTTTAAAAAATCAAATAAAAAACTTCGAATGCAAGAATAGCATAAGTAGTCAGATAGCATAAGTAGTCAGCTATGTTATCGATAGGAATCATGTGACTTAACCAAATGAGGATCTTGTTTTTAAAATATTCATGTTTTGAAATGGATGTATATTAAATGCCACCTCCAAAAAAAATATTTTTTTTATTTTCTAAGAGAGAAATTGAGTGAAAATATAAGCAAATAGCTATCAGTTTTTGCACGAACACGTGAGCCAAAATAACAATTAAAGGATAGCAAGAAGCAAGTTATTACAAAATGTGTTTCTCCTGTGAATTACTGCAAATTTACCCTTGAGGGCCTGGATCAAATCTTGTTTGCAGACCCTGCCTGTTAAGTCTCCTCAAACATATACAAAGGTAACAACGATTTCTAGGACCAGAAAAAGCCCATGGTTTTAGACTTTTAGCAATGCAGATGATTTGGAAAACCAGCGATCTAATTTTGATTTTGAAAGCATTCTAGCAATTACACAGTTTCTCAACGAAATCTCATAAAAATTAGGACAATGCCTCTTGAGCTCATCTCCGAACAGGGTTTACACCATGAGCACCCGGTTGTGGCGGTGTTGACCCATAAGGTGCATGGTCTGTGGGCGTCACATGGCCATGAGGCGCAGCAGCACCTCTGAATTGCGTGTCATAACCACCAACCCTTGATGGATCATAGCTGGGTCCTCCTCTTTGCACATCGTAACCTGGTCCTCTCTGTGGATCGTATCCAGCTCTCTGTGCATCATAATTGATCCCTCTCTGCAACTGTGAATCATAGCCAGGTCCTCTCTGTGGTTCATAACCGTGTACTCTTTGTGCATCATAAGCAGAGACACCTGCTGCGTCATAGCCAGGCCGTCTAGGTGCATCATAACCAGGTCTAGCAGAAGCGGACCCAGATTGAGTTCCAGCAGCAACAGTCGCACCAGCACTAGCACCAGCACCACTGGCAGAGACAGGGGTGCGTCCCTGTTGTACAAATGGGATGAGTAACAGTGCATCAACTTTTGTCTCATTTTCCACTAGTAAAAGTTGTTTATATTTAAAAATCAGAAAAAAAATAGATGCAAAGGAAGAATTTTTAAACGCAAATAGTCATATTCAGCCAGGTGTTAATATTATGGCCACCATTTTTTTTCTTCATTGACTCAAATTACGATGTATTATTAAGAGAACTCATGCAATCTACTTTCATCTTGAAAACAATCGAAAAGAGAATAGTAGCAACACACTTAACACATTGAACAGTTGGAAAATGACAAACCTGGAGAACAGTGTAGCCATCTTCATAAGCGTTTTGTCCTACAAGGTGACCAGAAGCATCATTCTCGTTGTTTCCAGAAGTGCCACCATACGGTGCAACTGAATTTGGTAGGGATAGCTAGTAAGGAACCATCTTCACAGAATAAAAGAACTCAAAGGGAAACAGCAAATAAAACCTAAGACAGAAAGGAAAGCATACCAGCTCTTCTGTCAGAATAAGCGGGATTCATCAACTCTCCTCGGAGCTTTTCCACTTCTCTTGCCATGGTAATGTAGTTCTTTTCCATCAGTTGGAGTGATTCGAGATGGTCATTGTATAATTTCTTTTCATAGTCATATGTAGCCCTGCATGATCAAAAGATTCAAAACCAACAGAAGATCAGGCTTCAGCAAACCTAAAAACAGCTCAGCCTTAACTAAAAGAGAATATGCATCTGAAAATTATTCCAGAAAAAGAAAGGCCTGCAATATAAGAGTCACGGACAAAGCAAGTTGAATAAATAACTTTTATAAAAAATTGATCTACCAAAAACAAATAACAATAAACACATAAATAAACGCCAGCATAGTTAGCAATGACCATTAACCAGCTATTGAAACCACAGCTAGCATAACATGAACCTGCATCGCTGATACTCTTGTCTGAGGCCATCTAGCTCCACCATCAAGACAGGAAGCTGCTGTGCCTCCGAGTGTGCCCTTTGAAGATCCTGGGACAATTGCTGAACCTTGGAAACAAGCTCCTGCCTTGCAGCAACCAAGTTCTGGGCCTCAGTTCGAGCTTTCTGCAGCTCTAATTTAACAGGCTCTGCTGCCTGTATATCGGCTTCCATCTTGGCAATCTTATCCATCATGCTCCTCATCTGTTGGTCTCTCTCAGACTTCAAACCAACTATCTGAGCTTGCAACATTTGTAACTCATGCTGCGCACCGGCCAGTTCTTGTCTCAATGTTCCATGAGTGGCGGCAAGCCTCTGATTCTCTGTTACCAGTCTCTGCATCTCAACATGTTGCGCAGCGAGCTTCTGTTCCATAACTTCAGGCGGAGGCAACATGTCGTAAGGAGAAAAGGCACCCGGTGGAGGGATGCCTGGACCAAATGGGTCAGGAGGCCCCATGCCAGGGCCTGGAAGAGGGCGCCGCAGTGGGGGAGGCGGAATTCGACCCTTGCTTCCCATTTTAAGAATCTAAAGAGTTGACCAGTGCTGAGGAAATTTGAAAAACACTATAGAATGAGTAACAATTCGGCTGAGAAAAAGAAAATAACATATTGAAAAGAAACTAACCCAAGAAGTTACGAAAAAAAAAAGAATTGAAAAGAAAAACCAAGAACAAATGAAATCTACAAAAAAAAAAAAGTGCAGATTGAGTTTTAATGAAGTGAAATACAAGATATTTTTTCAATTTTAGCATCCCCCAATTACGAAAACTCAAGTACAAAGAAAGTTCAGAGGTACAGTTACGGAGGACTTTCTCCAAATACTTGGCGTGCATTTTGCAAATTTTAAGTACCACGTACAAAGAAGAACATTCAACCAGATTGGTGATTAGAAGAAACATTATGTTTCGAAACCCCAAATTAAAATTGTAGCCAGAATTACACAGACGCAAGAAATCGAATTGAAAGTATCACAAAAAATAAATAAATAAAACAAAACAAAAGATACCGAATAAAACTACAATTTTTAGGGTTTGTGAAGAATTAACGAGGAGGCTGTTGAGAGTTTACCTGAAGGGGAGAGCTTACAAAGATGATGAGAATTTATGAAACATAAAAGCAACGACTTTTTCAGTTCAGGCAGAGAAAAAAAATAAATATATATATATATATAATTTTGAAGCCGATCAATTTTCTTCTGGCGCAGACATTTCATCATCAGCCAAAACTTTGGTGTCGTTTGCCACGAAAAACGACATATTTGCTGTGTCCGTTAATTTACCGTGACGAGATGTCGTTTTCCCTGCTGAAGTTGCTGTGTTTAGAATTGATGTTTTTGCGTCGTTTGTCAGAAAGCGTCGTGACCAAAATGCTGGCAATTTAGCTCATTATCCCTTTTACACAGGTTTGTTAACGCTTTAATAAAAGAATCAGGTTTCGGTTATGTATTCTGGTACGATTTATTAGATGAGTTGTTTTCGAGTTAAGAGTGTCAAAGTGAAAGTTTACAAACAATATGAACACCACTCATCAACATGAATTATCATCTCTATGTCATATTTTCTTGTTTTGGGATTAACAAATTATAAATTGCATAAATATTGGTAGATTATTTTGAAATTTGGAAGAAAACTTATGCATTATGTGACATGTTGAACTCTGATTATCATATGAAAGTTCAGTATCTTTTATTAAATGAAGAGCTCATATAATGTAAATAAGCTCCAAATTTTAGTAATCATTATCAATTTGGAAATAATCTCTAAACTTTGTTAATTTAAAAGATAATGTGCCAAATTAAAATTGTAATATATAAGATCCAATTGTGAAAAGAGTTGTAAACAGGAACTCAAATTATATACATGACTTGTCGTTTTACCAATTATTTTTAATACTTACCCAAAAAAAAAAAAAAAAACCCCCAGTTTTGTTCTCTGCAATTAGAAAAGAAAAGGAAAAATAATGTTTTGCACCAATTCAATAAGTAAGAAAATTACAAATTGTAGAATATAAATTAGTGCAATGGAAGAGCATAGATTGAAATAAATAAAAAATTTAGGGATAATAAATTAAAAGGCTAATAACTAGGTAAATTTGAACTTTTTAAGTAGGTTATCATTTGATTCTTAAACTTTTTTTTATATATAAAAAGATTTCTAAATTCTTAAAAAAGATCCAAGTAAATCTTTTTTAATGACAAACACTAAATTGCCTATTTGTGATGTTAAGGAGATGTTCGGCAAATGTTTTTTAGTGTTATTATATTTAAATATAATATAATTTTATACTGAATATAAAATTTTACATTCAAATACAATCTTTTTCAATAGTGTTACGAAAACAATTATTATTCAAAAGTTTTTTAAAACAATCACATTAGCTTTTTAACTTTAAGTTTTTATCTCTATTTTTACCAATCATATCAACTTTTCAATTATAAAATATTTTTCATCTAAACACACATTTCATTCAAATACAAAACAAATACTTTTCAACTAAATACAACACTCAAAAAATGAATTGTATTCAAACGTAATTAAAACGTAATACATTTACTAAACGAATCATAAATATTAATTAAATTTATTAAATTACAGTTAATAAAATTATTAAGGTGTCATTTGATACACGCTTTTTTTTGCATTATAATTAAATGCAATACAGTTTTCCCTCAAATACAAAAGTATTTTATTCAAATACCAATCACATTACATTTTAAATCTAATACAATCACTATTCATTATTTCACTTTTTCTATTACTTTTATTAATTATATCATATATTCTCTCTCTCCTTTTTTCTCTCTACTTTTACCCATCACATCACGTATTTATTATTAAAATATAATTCAAATACATTTCACCCAAACACACATTGCATTCAAATACAATGCTAATACTTTTTCTCCAAATACAAATTATATTTAATGCATTGTATTCAAACACAATACAAATGCAATGCGTTCATCAATCGGGACATAAATAAATATCAGTTGCAAAATTAAAATTAAAAAAAAAAAAACTAAATACCCTAAGCTCTCCTTTTACGAGATCACCAATGAAGCCACCACATTCCTCGATTGGGACCTCAACCACTCCCGAGGCATGAGTCGATGCTAGATTTGGGAATGGTACTCCAAATTCAAATCCATCTCCATCAAAATCCTATTCGGTCCCCTTTCCCAACCCTTTGTCGACGATTCCTGCCTTCTCCTCCTCTCCTTCTCCGTCCACAACTAAGACACCCTCCCCAACCGCATCCACAATCCCATCGAAGAAGACAATTACCAAGTCTCCGAAGCCTCCAACGATGATTTCAACCAACTGCCGCTATCGTTGTCAATCTCGAACCTCGAGCTGGCCATCGCAATGTCGATCAAAGCAGTAGGTGCCATTTCCACCTTCCTTGATAACCACACCGCTTCCCCTGAAGCTCTAGGCCCAACCTAGCAAGCACACGACCACATACCCCCTCAGCCGCCACAAGCCTCCACGAACACAAGTCAGATCTGTTACAAACCCATATGAATTTTGGCAAACCCAAAGCCACCACGAACCCAGACCGTCCATCAAACCCAACTTCATCCCACATGACTGCAAAGAGAATCCTAACAAAAAAAAAAATTGTAGAGAAAGAGAAAGAGCAATATTGCAATTTTTATTTATTTTTACTTTAATTTTGAATTTAATTATAATTTTATTAAAATATATCGTGCTCTTTTACCAAATTACCCTCTAATTCAAATTACCCTCTAATTGAAGGCATGTGCGAGTCACGTGAGGGTTAACCGTGTCTTTTTAGATAATTGTCAAGGTTTGTCTCTCGTTTGTACCTTTTATAGTAATTTAGGAGGAGTTTGGGGAAGAGGTCGAAGATATTATTTTTAGATTGAAAAAAAAAATTGTTTGGGATGAAAAAATAAAAAATTTTAAAAATTTTTTTGGAAAAAAAATATCAATATGAATATTGTTTTGTTTCTCTCGAAATTCTATACAATTTATAAAAAAAATTATCTCATTTGGACTTGTATACACAAAATTATGAATTTTTAAAATTTGAAGTTTACTGAAACGTTTTAGAAATATAAATAGTAAAAAATGGTGAAGTTTTAGAAAAAAAATTGATTTTGAATGTCTCTAAAACTGAAAACAAACGAGCCTTAGAGATCTTTTTACCTAAAAATTAAAATAAAAAAAAAGTTTAGAGACTTGCTGAGAAATTAAAATAATTCCACTTGTACATTTTTTTTTAACGACATTGCAACTCTTCTTAGGGTGGAAACTTGACAAAAAAAGGGGTAGAGAAGCTGAAGGAAAAGGCATGCAATTAAATTCCAATTTATAATTTTATATCCCTTCGAAAGAAAAATATTGTAGCAAAAGTAATTGAAGAAAAACCCAAACACAAAATAAAGACGCTACAGCCTTAAAAAATTAAAGGGTAATCCCAAGTACCCTACTCAACATATTGACTTAGGACATCAAACTTTTAACAATTAACAGCTAGTGATTAGCCAAAAAAAAAAAAAAAAAAAAACAATTAACAGCAAGTTTAGCAGTAACAACTACTTCCAACATCTCTGAAAATTGAATAGCAAGAAGTTGAGAAAGTAGATACTGACAATGAGAGGTGGTTGAACAGATTTGAAAAAAGTACATCCAATCAAAGCATTGTTCTTGTGGTTCATATTGGTGGAATAAATTTCGCAACACCAATGATTCTTCACGTCTTTGTCATTATCCGTCAAGGGGCCAGCGGGGTGGGCATATCCCTGCACTTGACCCTCAAGTCAGGCAAACACATCCTTAGGTGACAAGCTGCGGAATATTGGCCAGTGATGCTTTAATCTTCTCCTCGGAAAATGACAAGTCAACCATTTCTCCTTGCAAGTATTTCTCATAAGCTGGGAGGTCAAAATGGCCATGCCCACACATTGCTGTGAGAATGACCTTTGCTTCTCCAGTCTCTTTGCATTTAAGAGCTTCCCTAATTGTAGCAGCTATGGCGTGTGTTGGCTCCGGTGCTGGTATCAAGCCTTCGGTCCTCGCAAATTGTATGGCCCCTAATAACACAGAAAAGCCACAGGTCATAAAATTCACTCTCTCTCACATTAGTTGTATTATAATTAGTAAATTAAGAAACTCGGATCACCTTGAAAACACTCAGTCTGAGGAATTGAAATTGATTCCATTAAACCGAGTTCATAGACATGTGATATCAACGGTGCCATTCCATGGTAACGCAATCCTCCTGCAAAAATTTAGTTTAAAGAAATTTAGAACTACATAATAATAAAATGAAACAAAATAGCGATGGGGCGATAACAAATTACCGGCATGAATTGGATCAGGGATGAAATCATGGCCAAGGGTGTGCATCTTCATGAGAGGAGTCATCCCTGCAGTGTCACCAAAGTCGTATGCATACACACCTTTTGTTAAGGAAGGACAAGCTGCCGGTTCAACTGCTCTTATCACTGGGTTTATCTTCCCATTGAGCTTCTCGCGTATGAAAGGGAAACTAAGTCCTGCAAAATTGGACCCTCCACCAGTACATCCTACAATGACATCCGGTGTTTCGCCTACAGCCTCCATTTGTTGTAGACACTCCTCGCCGATGATGGTCTGGTGGAGCAAAACATGATTGAGAACACTCCCCAGGCAGTACTTGGTATCAGCATTCATGGCAGCAATCTCCACAGCTTCTGAGATAGCAATTCCTAGACTCCCGGGGCTCGATGGATCCCTCTCAAGGATCTTCTTACCAGCTTCGGTAATGCTAGATGGAGATGGATGTACTTTTGCACCCCAAGTTTGCATCATCAGTCTGCGATACGGTTTTTGATCATAGGAGGCACGAACTTGCCAAACCTAAACACGTAGGGGGAAAAAAAAAATTTATAAACCAACAGCTGGATTGGACTCTCAACATCAACACCTGAGATTGTCCTTGTTCAGCAGACCAAGTTAAAAAGAATTTTTAGGTTCTTCTTGGTTCTTACCTCACAACCGAGACCAAATAAGCTGCAAGCAAAGGCCAATGAACATCCCCATTGACCAGCACCAGTTTCTGTCACAACATTCTTGACGCCTTCCTTTGCATTATACCAGGCTTGTGGAACAGCAGAATTGGGCTTGTGAGAACCAGCCGGGCTGACACCTTCATACTTGTAGTAGATTCTGGCTGGAGTGTCCAGAAGTTTCTCCAACCTCTTGGCTCTACATTCAACTCAATGCTATAAGATGCTTTTCCTCACAGTAAAGAAGGAAAATTGCCGAAATAATGGAGAACTAGGCAGCCGGTTAGGAAATATAGTCTAAGTAAGGAACGCTTTGAAATGTTAGATTTTTACAAGATTCCACTCTTTCAATATCACATACCATTGAGGGGGTGTTTGGATGCACTTGTGGAGACATTTTTTTTAGGTTAGAAAAATATATTTTGAAAAATAAAAATTGTTTGGAGTGAAAAAATGTAAAATTTTAAAAATTAAAAATAATTAATATGGATTTTTTTTTCGAAATCCTATGTAATTTCAAAAAAAATTAATCTCATTTGCATTTATATAAACAAAATTATAAAATTTTAAAATTTTGTGTTTTTGTAGTATTTTAAAGATACAAATAATAAAAATAATATTGAGATAGAAAAAAATTGTTTTAAAAGCTTTTTTTTTTTTTTTAATTCCCTAAACACCTCCAGAGTATTTGTTGGTAGGAAAGCCAAAATATATATATATCAATAGATCACAATTTTAAATTACCAAATCACATAAGAAACATGTTGAACTATAAAAAAATATAATAATTAAAAACAGAATTTGATGAACATTCAACAGACCTATGATCTACAGATTGATAAAGTACAGTTTCATACCCTTCCACAAAATTCTCTTAATTATGATTGACAACATTTCACCATAGAAGAGCAGAATAAACCTGATGAGGGGGGTTGGCCTCCAGAGTTTATAAACATCAACAACTTCATCCGGGATATCGATGAATCTTTCGCCGGTTGTCTCCTGCTTAATCAGCTCATCAGGAAAGAGAGGCGAGAAGTCTTCCGGTTTTACCGGTTCAAGAGTCCTTGGATTCAACGGCGGTGGAGGTTTCACAGTAAGATCCGCGATTAGATTGTACCATTTCCGGGGAATCTCTATCGGTTTCGGATCAGCATTGAGAGCTGCTCTTGTTTTAATGACACTAGAAACTCTCAAATGCACCGGTCTTCTATCAACTGGAAAAGATCCAAGCCATTTCTCCTCAACTAAAAGTAGGCAAGTAGTTAAAAGATGCAACAACAAAGTAGCACCAAGACGTTGATAACTTGGATACATATAACATTTTCCACCATCTCAGAGCCTAAATATCAGCTTGTACACTCCAATTCTGTGTTTTTATTCTAAGATACAACAAAATTCCAAATTCTTAGATAATTTTTAACAACTCTCATGGCTTTAAATCTCAAGTCAACTTATGGATCTCCCGTTTGGTACCAAAAAGAAACAAATTCCAAAATAAAACAGAATAGGTAGAAGACCAAAAAAAAAAAAAAAGTTACCTTTTGTTTGAATACTTGATGAAGGTATAGTGGTTAAAAGTGAACTAGCCGAGCCAAAACAGTGGCTTGCCATGCTTCTTGAAGCTTCTTCTACCACCGAGAAAAAGGAAATGGAAAAAGAAAAATGAAGAAATATGTAGTGGAGTTTAGGAAGCGTTTGGTAAACGCATTGTATTTTGATTGTATTTGAATGAAATTTGTTTTTTGAATGTTGTATTTGATTGAAAAGTATTTATTTTGTATTTGAATGAAATGTGTGTTTGGACGAAAAGTATTTTAGAGTTGAAAAGTTGATGTGATTGATAAAAATAGAAATAAATAATGAAATTAAAAAGTTGATGTGATTGTTTTAAAAATATTTTAAATAATAATTATTTTTTCAATATTGTTATAAAATTTGTATTTGATATAAAATTATATTATATTTGAGTAAAATTAAAATTCAATACTTTTTCTCCGAATGTCCTTGGACTTTGGTTGGTGTAATTATAATATTCATGATAATGCCTTGGAACTGGAAGATGAACCCAACTCCAGTCCTGGCAATATTTACCAATAAAAAAAATTAAAACAAGGCCCCTCCGGTAATGGAAATTAATGGGGCGGCGATGAAGAATTGATTAGTCAACGATGAATGAAACTTCTGCACGTTCTACACGTTTCTTAAGTCTTAGAGGCTCTGCATTCCCGCGTACTCAGGTACACGTGGCAGTAATCTAGGCCTTTGAAATATTGCTGAAAGTTGTTGGATCCAACGGCAGCAGGTGAAGTAAGGCAATGGCATCGCAGCACTTTTTATATTTGAATGATATGAAAATACACGTAAATAAAAATATTTGAATTATATTTTATAATTAAAAAATTAATGTGATTGATAAAAATAAAAATTAAAAATTAAAATTAAAAAATAAATATGATTATTTTTAAAATAATAAAAAAATAATTATTATTTTTATAATATTATTTAAAAAAATTATATTTGAATGTAAAATTTTTATATTTAATAGAAAATTAAATTATATTTAAATGGTATCAAACGTACTATCAATCTAAAAGTTTACTACTAAAATGTTCTAGTTGACCATATCTGCGTGGTCATTTAAAAAAATTATTTATAAAAAAAAACTCTTTTTTTTGGTTAAAATCCATATACAATTCAATACTATTAGCTGTACTGTAATGGATACAGAGTTCTAACAAAAGTAGTGATTAAATAACACAGCCAACATGCAAATTTACAAACACCAAGCATAGAAGGATATACAAAGACTGTAGTACCAAATATTTAACCCTTCTACAGCAAAAACCATTAACCACAAAAAGGATATTGCATACCAAGGGAATAAAAAAGAAAAAACAAGAAACAGTCAAATTTTCATCAAATTTTATTCTATATAATACAGGACAGTTCAACATACAGTAGTTGACATAAAATTACAAGTTTGACATAAAATTTTATGATTCCCATTTGCTTTTGATCCTTTGGGTGTGTCTAAAGCAGCATTTCAACACCAAACTCCCATTAAGTCTCCTCAAAAGAAAGCTCTCCACCAACACATAACACCCAAATCTCCTCCACCCATTCTCACTCCTATTCTCCTCAACTCTCTCAACCCTCACTTCCTTGTCCCTCTCTTCCCCATCAACCCACCCTCCTTCCTCCAACACCCACCTCATGTGCTCAACTATGGCTGAACTCAAACCCACACTCATCACTCCTCTCCTCCCATTGGGATTGTACACTTTGAACCAACTAAACCCACTTCTGTCATCCCTCACTCCCTCCATTCCTCCCACCAAATACACCTCTCTTTGCACATCTTTTCTCACATTCACAACATTATTATTGTTGCTATTGTTGCTGTTGTTATTGTTGTTGTTAGTAGAACTTACAACAGGATTTTCACAGGAGAAGATCTCCTCCCAGCATTGCTCAAGTGTCATGGTGTAGAAAATGGACTTCCTCATTTGCTTCTTCACACCAGTGCCCCTCTCCCTCACAAATGGGAATGGACAGTGCCATTTTCCGACCGTGGAGGGAGGCGAGCGGACGTTGAATATGGGAAAGTTGAAGTCGGGAAGGTGTGTTCGGAGGGCCGTGTCGAGGCCTAATGCCTCGCTTAGTCGCAGGCGGTTGAGGCTGGAGCAACGGACTTTCCATCCTTTTCTCCTCAGGAACTTGGGTGGAAGGCCGTCTGGGGCTACAGCCTTGGCGTAAAAGCCGCCGCTGTAGTGGCGGTATATTTTGAATTGTTGGTATACGTCTCTGAGATTTAGAGGCTTTGGCTTTTTGTCCCCCAAGATGTCCCTGAAGCAACATGTCATCATGTCATATTCTCTGGAGCATCTGCATGCTTTCCTGCAAGATAGCCATATGAATGAGCCAGCAACATTTTTCATTTATTTGTTTATTTTTTCAAGTCTAATTAGCAACTTAGATGCCAATATTATAATATAACCCACCAATAGTGAATGTTTCAAAATTGTAGAACCTTCATATGGCCTTTTTTCCCCCACTTAAGACATTTAATATTCAAACTTCTAAGCATTAGTTATGATGAAGATTAGTTTGTTAACAATTTTTTTTTATATACAGGTTTCTTTACAGTTATGCGACCGCAATTAACACAACCTTCCAAGCTAAACTTGAACCTGAGTTTAAGCTCGCAGTACATAGAGTAGTTATAATTAAGCTCAAAACAAGACATTAAAAAACATTAAAGAAAAAGTGACATAAATTTATAGCTATCTAAGAGGTAAGAACCAAACCAAGAGGCATCATACCCTTTGTGCCTGCCTTTTGCTCTGATGACATAGTAGCGGTTAGAAGAGAGAGGCTGATTCAGAACCGGGATGAACCAAACATTGGTTGAGGTTGTATCATGGTACAGATCCGAAGTGTAAACAATGGTCAGAATCTTGTCCTGGGCAAAAGGTAGCTTCTTAACACTCTTGCGCTTGCACAAACCGCAACTTCCCCAGCAAAGCGTGTCCTGAGCGTCTGCTTCCTCGTCTGTGATCACCAGATAGCCCGAATACGGAGCATCGGGTGGCTCCATTTCAAGTGTACTCGGAGATTTCCTGTACATGGAAAGAGGCCTTGTCACGTACATGGTGGATATTCCTGATCTAATTTCTCTCTTTTCTCTCGTGTTGTTATTATCTTATAGCGTCTCTTTTTCTTTGGAATTAAGAAAGGAAAGTGGACAGTGCGTTCAAGACTCTATTAATTAATTAGATTCGCATAAATAAAGATTACAGGTAAAGAAATACAGCTTGTTTTGTTGTCCACCTTTTTTTTTAATGTACCCTGCTTTTCATCTTTGCATTTTTACTGGTTTTCTTTTTGTTTGCCGTATCGGCAAATAAAGCAAATGAGACTAAGTTATCAAAAGTAGGTTTGTTTTCTTTTGTTTTCTGCTTTATTAAAGATGAAAAGCAGTTGCATTATTGAAAGATTGATAATGGAGAGATGGTAACCCACTAAAGACCTCTAACGTACTAAACTACTCCAAATTATCTACATATTCTAAACGACCAAGAGCTCTCTACCGTTTCTAGGTTTGCCAAAGCATACGCAAATTTAGCAATGTAGGTTTCTGTTAGCAAACAAAAACTACAATAATCATGGAAAACTTGAATATTTTTATTGGAACAATGCTATAAAAAGCTCTCAAAATTTCAGTAACAGGCATCATTCCTGGGTGATATTCCAAAGTTTACACTTCAAAAACTTTATTTGAGCATAGTCTAGCTGTTATCTCTGACCGCAACTAATTTTCTGAGCTTTGTTTTTATGTATTTAGTTTAACGAATCTCTTTATAATTCCCATCATCTCACCACCAGGAAAACGCCCAAGACATCCTCTTGCAGCAGCAACTTCATTGAATTCGTAGACTGCATCTCCAGCGAAAGCTTGACTATGTTTATTTGCACCATCTTCTTCTGTCACCACATTATCTGCCAGGTCTTCTCCTGATTTTAAGTATGGAAGAGGGAATGGATCGGTTGAGATTCCCAAGATAGATTCTAATCCAACTGCATCGATGAAGTCTTTCAACCGGCATATTGCAAAGGGGACTGGCTCGAAACTATGGTCTCCATATTCAACTGGTGTGGAATGGTCTCCAGTGACACATAAGAAGTACTGGAAATTCCCAGTTAATTCAGCTTCCCACAAGAACCTGGCCAGTTGTCCTATAGCTCGATCTACAGCCTCCAGCCCCTTGACTTTGAACACGGTTGCCTTATCATGACCTGCATCATCTATTGCCTGCAATTACAAATACAAAGGAGACTTTTTTATGATTACAGAAATGGGAAGAGCTTAAAACATTAGTCTGGTATATAAATTGTAGAATTTTAACCCATATTTTCGACATTTCAGTTCTGCCACACAGATTGCCCCAAGAGGTTCTCAAAGTTGGATAATTTAGGAGCAACTACTTGAGATATTTTACTTCATTGGATCATATACCACCTCTATACTAGGTTTGTCTTCCTATCATCATGTGGCAACAAAGCATAAAGCCCGTGTTTCTGTTCAGTGATATTACGAGCGAAATACAATAAACCATCTTGCAGATTGACTTGCTCTGAAGGTTTTCAGATTAGTAGTTGAATTCAAGCTATGGTTTCTTAAATAAAATATGGAATTTGCATGTGAAAAACAAGAAGAATATGAAGGGAAACTAGAGGATTATACCTTTATGTGCAGAAACCCAAAATCATAGCCATCCAGACGGCCTGGTTTGTGCTCATCCTCCCCAGGTACAAAAACATTAGGACAAGAATTCAAAGGAGCCGATAGCGCCTTAGCTATTGCACTTGCTTTGTTAGTTAGAAGTGTTCGATAGTCTCCAGTTGTTCCAGGAGCCTCCAGGATGTCAATGCCAAGAGATAAACCCAAGCCAGCTATAATTTTGGTGGGAGCCACCATGCATGGCCACAACCCATGTTTCTTTTCAAATGGAGGAACCTGAAACATGGCATTATTAGATACTGTACGTAATGCAGATAATAGAGCAATCCACCAACTATATCATGAAAGAATATGTTGGTCAATGCCATGAAAATCATGCAAAGCCATGTCTTTGAGATGTTTCACATAAATGACAAGGCGAAGTAAGGATTGACACAACCAACCTCAATTCGAATACCACAGCCTCGTAAAAGTACAACATTAGCTACATTCTTCCTTTCTGAGGCCCGCTTTGCGTTAAGTGGATGAGCCACTAGAATTCGTGAAATCTCCTTGGATAACTCATTAACTACTTCAGCTGTATGTTTTGCTTCTTCGTTATCATCCAGAGCCTCAGCTTTCAAAAGTAAGCGGTTGTCCTTTAACGGGTCTGTTCCTGATATGTTTCCACTTAATTTTGGTCCTTTTACAACAACTCCACACCTATGTTCTGTTGCATACCTGTTAGAAATCACACTGTAAATCTTGGTATATCTGATGTTGAAAATAGAATCCTTAAGCTTCTATTGATAAAAAGAAAGGATCACTTTTACATCTGATTCATGGACCTGTAGACCAACTTATTTGAGTTTACATAGAGCAAAATGGTGGAGTGATTGAACTAAATTTGTTTAACTTTACCCAAAAACAGGAAATTCAAAATTCTTTTGCAGATTTTTTTTTTTTTTTTTTGGTTGTGGGTAGTAAGTATAATAAACTTTATAGTACAAAGACAATTTCTGTAAACAAAAGCCTGTAACATCAAATAAGAATAAACCTTAAGCATGGCATTCTTTTTTTCTGCTGAACAATATATAGATACGCTGACATTTAAAAGCAAAGTTATAAAAGTAACAAGCATTTGCACCTGACTCTTACTTCATACTCGGGAAAAGATGGCAGTTTCATTCCATCAAGTGCCGCGCAGAGTATGGGACCTTCTTCTTCAAAGTGCCTGTCAGCTCTCCTACTTATGACAATTCCGGTATTCTCATCCAAGGTTGCAAAATTAGACTACAAACCAAAAGACACCCATGAGCCCGACACTAAACATCCAAGAACAAACAGAAACAAAAAAGCTAAAACAATTGGAATAGCAAGACAAACAAAAGTGTAATCTAGAACATATTACTACCAATCTAACATTATAACGTCGATCTCTACTGGATTGGATGATGCGCTTATAATCGGATTGGATCATTTGAAATTTCTGAAAACCGACTTTTGGTTGGATCATTTATTTATAAAAATGGTTTTATTGACTGATAAACACCCACCTCTTTTTATTTATAAAAATGGTTTTATTGACTGATAAACACCCACCTCTTTTTTTTTTTTTTTTTTGGTTATGCCAAAGGGAAAATGTATCAAACCTGATAGTAAAGAGAGAACATACCAATGGCAGTCCATATTTTGCTGGTAGACTAAATGAATGAAGCATGATGGTAAAGAGAGAGAGAGAGCAAACTCAAGTAAACAAGGAAATGTCATCACTGAAAGGAGACAAAGAACACTAATAAGCCAAAAAACAAATGTTTACATATCTACCTTAAATGCAATATCACCAGGAGACATTGCCAATCCAGCACCCATAGACTCGAATGCGCCTCGACCCCGGTAATAGACTCTCGGATCATAGCCCAGAAGGGAAAGGTGAGCTGTGTCACTCCCACAACCCAACCCCACTTCCACGGGGTCCATCAAACCATTAACTCCAGCAGATGCAATAGCATCTAGATTAGGAATTTTAGCTGCTTGAAGAGGAGTCTTGAACCCAAACCTTGGTACTGACACATCTCCCAACCCATCAACTAGCACAAATGCCACTCTTTTCTTGACCTGCTCCGGCTTACCCATCAATGAATACTACAATATTGTAAATAACTATAATTTTATATGTCCAGCAACAGATTCAGCAGATCATTCAAATCCTGCAACAAAGCACAGGCTATTTATTGGAATGACAATTTGGTTGTTTTTTTTTTTTTTTTCCTTTTTTCCCCTATGCTAAGAATACATAGTTAATTATTATAAAGGAGAGAGCTTTTATTCTTTACAACCAAAAAAGCAGCCTAATTTTATTTTTAAAAAAAAAACACCTGATTTCAACAGAATATGCCGAAATTCAAAACGGGTTTTCTTAATTCAATCCAAAAAAAAAAAAAAGAAAGAAAACAACAAACTTGACCATCAAAAACGAGAGTTGGGAGGAAAAAGAACTAAAATTTACGAAGAAAATAAAATCAAGCAGACTTCTAATGTTGAATCCAAGACTCAAATGTTATCAACAAAATTTTAAAAAATATATATTAATAAACCGAGTCAGATTCATCGCATGCACATTTTTAGTTTTTATTATTTTATAATTATTATTTTTTGGAAGTGTTTCGTGCTTACCTCCAGGAAAAAAAAAAGCCTCCTCCTTCAAGCTTAGTAAGCAAAATAATTTTTTTCCCTTTACGATAATCTAAAAAAAAAATGTATAAGGAAGAGAATTATTCTGAAAGTTGCTCAACGGTTATGAATTTTTTTGGCTCAAGGAATCTGGGCAATTTTCTTCATGGCTGGTAACTTTGATCTAGCCACTTGCCGCTTTTCTCTTTTCTCTTTTCTCATGGTCCGGTGTAGGCGGGTGGGTTGGCGGGTTGCGGGTGCGGGTCGGAGTAAGGTTAAACCTCGACCCAGAACCACCCAATAGTTTCGATGGGTCTGTGAGGCGGAGTCAACGGACAGACGTAATGACTTTAACGACGCCAAAAGTCACAAAACGACACGCCGTAAAATTTTTTTTTTTAATATAATAATTTGGAACGGAGATATGAAGTCTTGGATTAAGCCGTAATATTACCACTATTTTATACGTGCAATTACCTAGTAATTTTATTAAATATCATTTTAAGGGGATTAAATGTCCTAATTTTAAGTAATTTTAAATTCCATAATTTTATTAATTAAAATAGTTCAGTGTTAATAGGTTTGATGAATTCTTTTTTTTTAATAGTCAAACATTAATAGATTTAGATAGAAAAATGTTAATTAGTGATTAATCAAGGTCAATGAATGATATATCTCATAGAATTGTTTTATTATTGTTTGCCGTCTTTCATTTGTTGTCTTTTCCTTAGGATGCCACCAATCCATTCAACTCCCTCCGAATTGGATTAGGCTGAGAAGATTTTGAATTGATGATAAATTAAGAGTTTTCTAATTCAAATATTTTGAATTGACGAGGAATTGATTAAAATTTTCCCAATTTATGTAATCCTCAAATTCAAAGAATTCGGATCAGCAAGAATTGAAACTTTACCATTTTCAGGGAAATAAAAACGAATTGAAATTATACCATTCGTGATCGATGTCTTATTACATCTACAACCAAATCACAAATTCTCTAATTTGAATCAGATTCATCCTCATTGAAAACAATGTTGTTACAGAAAAACACTACCAAAAATAACTTAACATTGAAATGAATATGTAAAGAAGGTTAGTTTAAAGAAATGAAAATTATTATTATTATTTTTTTACTTAGAATGGGGGTATTCCAACTATGCATTTATAAGAGAAATCACGTATAATATTATTATCAGATTATATTTACAACTATAATTTGAAATAATTTTTACACCAAGAAAGTTTCCAGAAACAATTCAATCAACTCCGGACTTGATAAAAATAACTCAAGTAAGCAAAATTGGATATTAACATATTCCTGCACATCGAAGGGCAATGTTTCCACAGATATGATCATAATAAAATATGAAAACAAAACTTAGCAAATCCGAATAATTTCAAAAAAAACATTCCACAAAAATTTTCCTTTTAAATTTGGAATCAGCTAGGATTTTATAATAAAATGCCAATTAAAATAACATGAATAAAATCCCAAAAAAATCATTCACCACCCACAAAATTTACCTGATTTAGTCTCATATATATATATATGTATATACATAAGAGCGAGAATGTTGTTAAAGTATTCAACTTTTTTTGATCCTTTGGTTCAAATCATTCTTTTTCATTTCATTTAAATCTAATGGCCTAATTTTACTCCACATGACTCTTTTTTTAATCTTACACATCTCACGCCTAATAACATACAGAAGAGAGAAAATAATTACAAGTTTTTAATTTCTTCAACTCACTTTTTGTCTATGGATAGTTGTATAAATCTATTCTCTAATAGAAGTGTGGATGAATTTTGTACTTCAACCTCTTCAATTCAATGGTTCCAAACTATTTCGACTCAATGATTTTTTTTAGTTCCCATAATTTCTTAATTCTCTAATACCTTACACCTTGTACATCATCTATAATATATACATAAATTTCTTCTAAATATATCATTTTATCATACATGCATATCTATTATTAATTTATATATATATTTCTTCTAAAATATCATCGTTTTTCACACAGCTCTGAATTATTATTTTATCAAATATTAACTAAATTTATATTACAAAGCATCACATGAAAATAAAATATTCTCAATTGAATCATTTTTTTTTATTAAAAAAAAATCTAATATTTAACTTTTATGGATAATAATCCAAATACAAAACTTTTTCCAGTAGCAATTAAAAACTAAAAATCCCTAAAAAAAAAACTTAAAATTAAACTAAAGTTAAAATTTTAAGTATTGGATATATAATCCAATAAAAATTATTACTGTCAATATAATAAAGCTTTCCTCATTTAAAAAATAAAAATAATAAAGCTTTCCCTGCTGTTAGTGCAAAACTCTGTTATGATTTTTAAGGGAAAAAACAAAAAGACTACATAATCTACGTGCCTTAGGCACGTGAATCAGGCTAGCATAGTTTAATGTGGTCCGATGTTAAGCACTAATCTTATCTGTCCTTGTGAACAAAGAAGACCATATTTCAAATTTCTAATTGATATATGTGCTCCAAACGCCTTGACACTGAGAACTTGGGCTGGGCAGCCGTTCTCGTCATTGAGTTAAAAGCATAATTAGGCCATATGCTATAACTAGTTAGTGTGAATTATTTTTCCCACGATTTAAAAGCTTTTGCAGAAAATACTATAAATTTAATTTAGATTTAATAAATAAATAAAAAATTATTGTACTCTCTCTCCCGCACTAGAATTTCTGCCATCGTTGCCGGCTAATCTCTTCTCCTCTTTGTTGCGATTTCCATTCAGTGATCATGTAGGTCACCGTCACGATTGAGCTTGGCTGTGACAGTGAGAACGCCATCAGTGGTGATGGATGTAGATCGGCCATGGACAACACCTCACAATCTCCATGGGCTCTATCGTAATTGAGTTGACTGCGTGATTCCCGGAACCACCATTGTGATCTCAGCCCCACAGCTCCACCCACGACCAGCCTCCACCATCTCGAATTTCCTCCATGCGGATCAATCTCTACCATCAAAGATCACGAAAGCACAAAGGCAGGCGAAATCACAAAGGTGACGATGAGGCACTGTAGTTCTGATAGTGGCAAAGGAAACGAAGATCAATGGTGTTTCACTACATACAACCAAAGTCTTGTTGGAAACGTGAAGGCTCCGATGGAGATTGAGTTAGATGGCGAAAATTGCCAGAATCAGTAAGGTGACTCTTAATTCGTTGTAGATCACTCGTGATCGATCTCCTCCTCGTCTTGCTGCCATTGCAAGATCGCGACCTTGTTGAAGATCCACCATCAGATCATGTGATTCACTAACTGACCCACCTTCATGACAAGACTCCGACCAGATTTGCGAGATCTTCCATCTTGTGACCTCTGAGCTTCGAAAAGGCTATGACACTTTCCGGCTAGGAGGTAACGACTGTAGGAGAGAGAAAAAATTTTAAAATGATAATTATAATTAAATGATAAATGAAATTTTATTATTAATAAATGAATTATTTACTTTATAAATATTTTATTTATTATTGATAAATAAACCATTTACCAACAAAATATTTTAAACATTTATCAAGAACATTTTTTTTTTGGATAAAAATCGATTTAAGGCATGGGTTTTTTTGACACATTTTAAAAGTTTGCTTAAGTTAACAACCTATCGCTTTTCATCAAAATCTGTCCAAAAGTCATCAGGGGATATGCACCCTTGGACCTTTTTGTTTTTCTGCTTATAAAAAATCCTCGGACTTGTATGCCTTTTACTCCTATAATTTTCAAAATAAACCTTTCTTTTAACCAGAAAAACACAGTAATAAAATGCACTTTTTTATTTATTAAATTTTTTGTGGCTGAAATACACCTGTTTGATTAAAATTTTGATTCCTCTCGAAATGCTGACGTGAGCAAACGGAATCTACTAATGGTAAAAGATTCCATACGTGGATCCACGTTGCAACTTTCCAAATCTGACCAGCCACAGACTTTTGGATATAACATCCTGTCTTTATCAGGCGCGCGTGACAGTCGCAGTTTCCTTCCACGAGGCATTCTCGATCGTTGAATAGTCTCCCGTGCATTCCACTCCCACTTGTGGTGCGTGGACAAAAAAGCCACAATCCCATCTGGCCTCCATTCAGCAACCTGCTTCTACCCCACCGCAACTGGGAGAAATAGCCTGCTCGAAAGTTTATTTAATTAATTTACCCACCTACCCTCCCACTTACCAAAATTACCTTATCACCCCCGCTAAATATTCCGAAATTTCCTATATAACCCCCCCTCCGCCGGAGCCTTCTCAGTCCTCATCTCACAGAAGCCAAAAAAAGAAAGAAGAAAGAAACGCCATTCACATACATAATATACATTTAACACATACGTATAGAGAGAGAGAGAGAGAGAGCGAGAGAACAGAGCGTGAAATTATATGGCAAGCCGTCTTCCCCGTGAAAGCCTCCTGAAAAGCCTCCGTTACTTTGCCAGGCCTCTCAACTCGGCCACCTCCGCCGCCACCGTTTCGCCCCTTATAGTCACCGACGCCGACGAGGCCGTTTCGGAGGGACCAAGAGCGCCAACGCCGGGGGTGCTGAAGCTCGAAGACCACGAGAAGCTTTTCGCGTCGTTGTCAACGGCGAAGCTTGTGCGGGCGACGGCGAACCTGCAGGCGGCGGCTCTGGAGCCAGTGGCGGACTTGGGGATGTGGGTGATGAGGTCGAGGCTGATGGAGACGGTGGTGGTGAGGGACCTGATACTCGGGATGATCCGGCACTCGTTTTTCGAGCATTTCTGCGCCGGCGAGGACGCCGCCGAGGCGCGACGCACTGTTTTGAGGCTCCGGGAGGCCGGGATCAGGGGCATGCTTGTCTACGCTTTGGAGTACGCCACTGAAAACGACGCTTGTGATCGTAACCTCGACGGCTTCATCCGCACCGTCCATTCCACCAAATCCCTCCCTCCTTCATCTGTAAGTAATATGTAATCATTTCATCAATCACCATTAACAGAAAATCATTATATGGTTTGATTTTTCCTATCGTCATTTTTTTTTTCTATTTCTTCGTCTACCCTTGAAAACTCCGAAAGCTAAGGATTAGGATAGATTGAAGTGTTCAAGATCATGGGTCGTTTTCGCAATTCATGTTGTACTGTGTTTCCTTAATTTTTTTTTCTTTTTTTTTTTCAAATAGTAATTTTCGGCGTTAACATGCTTGTCGTCGTCATTGCGTTTGTCACGGTAAATCATGTTTACGTCATTACAATTGTTAGATTAAAATTTGAACGACTTAAAAAAAAAATTACGACATAAAGGGCGAAATAAATAAATAATCGGGGAATGCCACGTGTGGTTTTGGGGCGATTTTTATGTCACGTGGATATATGTCGGTGTAAATACAGCCAGAACCTTGCATGTGCCTTTGCATGTATATCTCCTTTGAGATATTAAGATATATACATATACATGTGTATGTGCTAATTACAACGAAAGAATACGTGTTTCTGAGTTGGGTCTTAGTGGACGTGTTGGAATCTTAAAAGCTAAGCGACACAGGCAGATAAAAAGCTGAAAGGTTTCAATAAATACGGAAGCAAAGGGGATAATGACTTTGAAGTTTGACGTCTAGAATATATTACTTTTCTATTACTTAAAAAAAAAAAGTATCTACAAGTTGAATATGTCAAATGCATACGCATTATTACTTTCAACTTGTGTGAACTTTTGGCCTAATCATGAAAACGACACATTTCAGGCCAGCTTCATAATCGTCAAAATCACCGCAATTTGTCCCATGAGAGTGCTGGAGCGGGTCAGTGACTTGCTTAGATGGCAACACAAGGATCCTTCGTGCCACCTTCCGTGGAAGCTCAACAGCTTTCCAATCTTCTCTGACTCAAGCCCAACGTACCACACCCCCAAGAGGCCAGAGCCACTGACTCCAGAGGAAGAGCGAGATCTCCAACTAGGCCACGAGAGGCTGCTCAAACTGTGCAGGGAATGCGAGGAGGCCAACGTCCCGTTGTCCGTCGACGCCGAGCACACGGCGGTGCAGCCCGCCATCGACTACTTGACGTACGCCTCGGCGATCACGCACAACAGAGGCCACGACGTGCCGATCGTGTACGGCACAATGCAGGCTTACTTGAAGGACGCCAAGGAGAGGCTGCTGCTGGCCAGCGAGGCCGCGGACAGGATGGGGATTCCAATGGGGTTCAAAGTGGTGAGAGGTGCTTACATGTCGAGCGAGTCGAAGCTCGCCGCCTCGTTGGGCTACGAGTCGCCCATTCACAACTCCATTCAGGAGACCCACGATTGTTACAACGACTGCGCGTCGTTCATGCTCAACAGGATCGCCAGTGGGCCTGGAGGGTTGGTTCTCGCCACGCACAACGTTGACTCAGGTAAAACATCAAACACTTGGCGCGCAAAAAGGATTTGAAGTGGGATTTTGGGAAATGTTGTGTTTCTCACGTGGAAGTGTTTGGGCTCTGTGTGTGTGTGTCTGTGTGTGTGTAGGGAAAATGGCGGCGGCTAAAGCGCATGATCTGGGGATTGGGAAAGTGAACCAGAGGCTTGAGTTTGCGCAGCTGTACGGCATGTCGGAGTCGTTGTCGTTTGGGCTGAAAAACGCCGGGTTTCAAGTGAGCAAGTACATGCCCTTTGGGCCTATTGATAAGGTCATGCCTTACTTGCTCCGAAGGGCTGAAGAGAATAGGGGTCTCTTGTCAGCTTCCACAGCTGACAGACAACTCATGAGGTATTCTTTCGGTGTCCATTACGATCATAAATTGTGCGTTAAATGAAAATTTTAAATTAAAATAATTAATTTTATTTTTTTTGAAATGTATAAAAAATGAGATTGAAAAATTGGATTTGGACTCTCCTACCAATTGCATCCTAAATTTGAGTTATTGTACTCAAAATTGAATATATGAATTCAAATATATGTTTAAGAGATAAAAAAAAAAAAGAAATGATATGAATTTTTAAGTGAAAATTTAAATTTGAATTTGAGTTAAACTTTAGGTTCAAAACAGTGATCTAAAATAACTATCAGTTGCAAAAAAATATGACAAACTCTTGTGGGCAATTTTTTTTTTTTAATGAATTATGTGATTTTGTTTGGTGATTTTAATAGGAAGGAATTGGTGAGGAGACTAAAAGTAGCAATCCTGTGAGACGTGGAGCACGTTGTGTGGGTTAATGCTTATGTCATGTCATATAAATATGGTTGAGGGTCAAAGGAAAGGTTTTCTCCAAAAAAATAATAATAATAAAGAAGAAAAGGAAAAGGCTACTTCCTACTGTGTAGTCTACATATCATCACAAAATAAAATTAGAAGCTTTCTTATGTAATCAATGTTGTTATTAATTTATATACTGTATTTTATAGAATCGATTTGGACAGAATTAGATTCATATTGTTATTGTTTTTATTTTATGAAATTAAATATTGTTTTGCTGTCATAAATGGCAATATTTTAGACACTGATTAATAAAAAACATTGTTCATATATCATATAAATAAATATCAAATATTAGAATTAGATTTAATATTTCTTGACTTTGTATTTCATAATCAATTTGGTACGAGCGCCTTTATTTAGTATTTAATCACGCTAAAATGAAAACACTACTCCTAAATCATTTTTCTACTGATTAGGACATTCACTCCCCCATAAAATGCAAATCTCTATTTAATTAAAAAAAATTAAGAATAGAGACCATCACCAGTTATATGGTTATAATTTTTCTTTGGGAGCCTTCTACATAGTATACCTATATATTGGTAAATTTAGTCAAAATTATCTACCAGCAAAATTAGTCAAAATTAAATGAAAACGAGAAAGTGTACAACAAAACTAGTACGAGTATAATAGTTTAACGAACAAGGTATTATTTTTGGACCCATCAACTATAAATTTTTTTATTTAATTTTTATGAAAGAAAATAGAACCTTGAATTAAAGAAACAAAACAAGCTAATGTCTAATATAACTATACCAGGTGATGTCTAATTATCCCTTATCGTCTGTCATATTAAAGATTTGACCATGCCATGTGATACAAGGTGATAAAAAGATCCTTTATCATCTGTCATGTTAGAGATTTGACTTTCAACCTAATGAAATAAGTGATAGAGGTTTGACCATTCGTCCCAAACAGTAATTAACTTTTAATCGTCAGTGCGTGTTTCATAATACTTTCATATGTCTATTTGTGTATTTTAATGAAGAAATTTATTGCAATGTATATATATATATATATATTCCTTTATTCTTTTTCGGCTCTTTCTTGACTGGACAAGAGAGTCATGGTGACACGTATAAATTAGTGCTTTCATAGTTGGAAATATACGGTAAGGAGGAGAAATTATCCAGTAGGTTAAATATATCGTGTTATTATTTTTACATAATATATTTATATAATTAAATTTTGATATTTAGATAGTTTATTTATATTATTTTTTTTATTTTATATTTTCTCTCTCCTGTTATGTATTATATTAATTATTGAATAAAATTATTATAAATTCTTTACACCAAACTTCCTTTTTTTAATTAATTTAATTAAATATTTTTATTTCTATTTTATACGTAAAAATAGGGAAGGGAACTTCAAAACAACCTTTGTCACTTTTTTTTTTCCTTTCATCATCTTGCTTACAAAATAAAAAATAAAAATATGATTGATAATCGAACTCACTACAATTTGTAAAACAACAGTAAACTTAATTTGGCTGTAAACCAAATATATATTTTTTACAAAGTTATTGACAAAATAAAATAATAGCGTCACAGTTTTTGTTATTTTTCTTGTACAAAGTTAAAAACATTGTTGTGAAGAAAAAGAAAAAGAAAAAAGAAAAAAACCTCTTCGAAGACAAATTAATAGTTCTTATCAACAATTGGCGCTTCTATGCCCAACAGGATCTCTTGCCCTTCAACTCTTCTTTCATGAAGGGGGGAAACTTGGTCTCAAAGGGTAATTCATGAAGTTAAACATATAAAATAATTTTTAAAAGTTAAAGATGATATATTTAAAGTTAATTAATTAATATAAGAGCTATAAATAACAAATTTGATTCAAGATTTTATGCAATACACATTGAAAAAGAGAAAGCTTAAAATAATAAAATGATATCGATGAACTATTTAAATACTAAATTTTAATTAGACAGATGTATAATATAAATATAATAAGTATGATACAATATACTTACGATAACGTATTACATTCGATTTATTAAATAATTTCATAATCATGAAAAATGAGACCCAGATATAAGAATTGATAATGGAATGATGTGGATGAAAATTCTTGCCTTATTGGTTACGCAGGTGAGTCATGTATTAATCCATAGACCTTAGTACACATCCGGCACAAGCAAAACGTTGAAGAGACCAAATTTTATGATGTAAAAACGAACCTAATTTTATTTTATTAATTTGTGTATACATATTTTAATTTGATTGGATAAGAAGGCCAGAAAAATAGACGCAGTGCCAGATGATTTTACTTTTTCCAACCAAATTTTATATTACATTAAAAAAGAGTGAGGATATGGGCCAATGAGTATGCTTCGCAGGCAAGCTGCTTTGGAGTCTGGTCAATCATGTGCAATATTCTATAACAAATGAATTTTTCCATAAAAGAAGGAAAAAAAAAAAAACCGAATTTTTCATAGTGAAAATTGAGAAGCAAGAATTGAGCTCTATGTATAATTTGAGTTCGAATATGTTGCCTTTTTTTTTTCTTATTGATTATTACTCTAATTAAAATTTTGTAACCAATTTATTCACAAAATATTTTTAGTATTCAATTTTTATTTATGCAGTTTAATTTGTTAAATTTAAATTACAACAGATAACAAATAAATAGTAATGGGATGTTTATAAAACAGAAATATGGGGATAACATAATTAAGAACAAAATGTAAGAGAAGAGTAAGTGCATAAGTTTTTTATTTATAGGGAGAGTATAAAGACCATCCATGTTTTAAGATTAACTTATTATTTTTTTATAAAAAGATTTTGTATTTGATTCAGTCTTAATACGACAAACATAATTTATATGTGACTTTATTATGCAAAGAAATATAATCATAGATATATATACTTCTCTTGAAATTATCTAGATACATAAGTTCCCATATATGTTTTTTTAATTCATTACTAAAAAAAAATTGTTGAAAGTATGGAGGAAGGTGGTACATCGTTAGTATTATATATATATATGTATGTATGTATATATAAAACATCATATTATTGAAACAAAATGAGCACATGATTGGATGGCAACTTTAATGGGCCGGTGTCAAAATCATATGTTGGTGGGATAAAAGATATAGATCAAAGATTGCCGTGGCTTTTTGTCATCGTATTATATGGACCAAGACAAGAGATTCCATATCTATGGGTTGTTTTTTGTTCAATAAATTTTATCAAATTCCCACTCCAAGCAATTCTCATACGTGAAAAGTGCCAAATGCAACAAATCAATTAATGGAAAAATGAAAATGAAAAGCATTAAAAAAAAAAAAAGATGTTTTCCACGGTCAAGTTCCCACTAAAACTTGTGCTAATTAATTGATTTCAATGTCCATCGACTTGACTTGATTTCGATGCAAAAGAATAACAATAAGCATGCACAATTCGTAAGTGATTTTATAATTTAAATTTTGTAGAAGCAATGGAGAAAAGGGATTCATATCCTCTGTCTAAAATTTTTCATCAATCATATCCAATTACTTATATCATACCACTTCATAGGATAGAAAATAAATGAAAAAATAAATTTAATTTTTTTTATGAAGTGACATGATATAAATGATTGGATATGATTTTAAACGGAAAATTTTAGACAGAGAATGTAAGTTCGGAGAAAATAACAGATTATAAAATTGATATAAACTTTTTAGAAGATAAAATAGAGGATCCAAGGGGGCCGTGCAAAAGGCGATTAAAGTTTGTAAAATGTCATTGGCCTTTCACACTACTTGCATTGATGATGATAAAAAAAGAACACTAAAAACAATATCCCACTTGGAAAACGACTTTGATTAGTAAGGAACCAACTGTCTTTCTAAGCAAAAGATGTAAAAGAAGACATCACTGCTCTCAGCAAATCGTCCCCCAAGCTAAGTTATTCTGACGAATGAAATAATTGATTATGCTATCTTTGGTAGAAATGAAAAGTGGGAGAAAAGAAAAGCACGGAGAGAATTTCGAAGAGGTTATAATAATAAATTGTTTTTTGATTGGAGAGAGAGTGAAAGAGAAAAAAAAAAAAGGAAAGGGAAAAATAGATAGATAATTTGAGGAGAAAATTTGTCATCTTATTTTCAAAAATAGTAAATTATCTTCTTGTCCTCATTTTTAATCAAAAAAAATTTATTAAGAAAAAAAATTGACAAGTAGGTAGTTTTTAAATACTAACTTAAATAAAATGCTCAACTTTTTGATTTAGAAAAATGACTATTCATCAGTGATTGAATATAGTTAATCAAAATTAATAATTGACTTTTTTTGAAGGTAATAATTGACTACTAACCACAATAAATAAAAAAATAAATATTAATATTGATAATTTACTGATTAACCATATCAATCAATATAATTTATTGACCATTTAAAGAAAAGGTCCTTTTTTTTATTTCAGAAAATTGCAAGTATTTATTAGAACAATTAAAAAAAAAGACCATGTACTCAAAAATCTCTTTGATTAATCGTTTTCTCATTTACATATTTTCTTTCCCTTGTACCAATTATGGAAGAAGCAAATCAATGAATCGAAGATGAAAGAAGGAGGGCACTGACACGTTTACCACTGAAAACTGTTTTGATGAAAATCCAATATATCCTTGTGTAGTCGAACTTGACATGATTTGCATGAAACATATGTTGAGCAGCTTTTGCTATTTAGGAAACAGAAGTTTATCGAAAAAAACAATAAAAGAGAACAAGAAGTCCTCAAAATTACTAAAATTATGAGACCAATTGAAAAATGAAAAAACAACACTACATGTCATAAATTTATTTGTATATAAATTTATGTCTGTCCCGATTTATTTGTAATTTAAATTTCTATTATATTAATCAAGTCCGTTTATAGGATAAAAATCTTATACTTCAAAATATGTAAAGACGTCTAAAATGAGTATTTTGTGACGCTTACAAAAACATGTAAAAAAAAGAGGAGCTCTCTTTCTCTCTCAAAAAAGTAGCCAAAAGTGTGACGGATCACTCCTCGTTATGCAAAATTATAGGGTGTGGGTAGGGAGTGTCAACGCCTGCAACACAGAGCACAAGATTGAAGCCCGTCTGTCTATCATTTATATTTCTTCAAAAACCAAAGTTCCAATTTATGTTGTTAATTATAAGACGAAACAATCCAAACCAAACGTTTTGACTCTCTGAGCACAAGATAAATATTAAAATGTTGGAAAGGAGACAGCAAAAGGCTGATCACCGACCAAATATCATCCCAGAAATGAATTCTAGTACCCTTCCCCACCTCCCTTTTGGTTATTTTGTGATAGGATTCGATTACTTAACTTGATTTAGAGTTTGAATTTTGTGCAAAGAATCTTGAGAAAAGCAGAGTTTGTCCAAAAGTTTTTCAAAAAAAGGGAAAAAGAAAACGAAAAAGTAGGTGATAAGGTGGCAATTTCTATCTTCTTCCCGCGGAAATCTTTTACATTGGAGATTGAACGGGTAGTTCGGCACTTTAATATCACATTCCTATCTGTGGTCGGGATTTTTAGGAATGCTCTTCCTCCTACGCCTTCAATATGAATGGTTAGGACAAACTAGATTAGGAATCATCAAAGCGAAATAAACCAGAAATCACGAACAGAAGATCTGAGAAGACTCCATTTTAGTACTGACACATCCTGGCTTTATAAAATAGGCAACCTTTAAGGATTTCGGCTATCAAGTAGTAGGAACCTAGAATTTGTGCAAAATACTTTAACGTTTTCCTTCTGGGAATTTATGCACAATCATTTCCAGAAATCATATTAAATTGCGTATAATAGATGACAATAATTCGAGTGTTTCCTCATCCGAAATTGAATGAATGTTCAAGTATAAAATGCAAGATGAGTCGCAAGAAAAAAAGCTCTATCTATACGTATTTTTAGCTTAGAGTTTGATATCCTATTGGACCTTGAAACCCGTCCTCTCTCGTGTCATTCTTTCTCATCAGAGATGGCATCCATGGAAACAGTTTCCCCAGCTCCTGACCTAATGTATTAGGCCTATGCTGCTTATCATTAATACCAAACTTCGCTCTTTCAATCGCTTCCATTATATCATCTCTTGTCACCGATTCATTACCTGAAAAACCCCAATGTTAATTACCTTTTTGCATTAAGAATGGAAGTGAATGGATTCTCAACCGAAGGCACAATGTAATCAGACCTACCTCCACGAGCAGCTAGTAAAGCAGCTTCATTGACGATACTTGCAAGATCGGCACCCACAAAACCTGGGGTCAGAGAAGCAACTAGGTCACAGATAAGATTCATGTCTTCCTCCAGAGGAACATCTCTCAAATGTACAGCCAAAATTCTTCTCCTTCCTTCTTCATCTGGTTCTCCTACAAGTACTTTTCTTGAGAAGCGACCTGGCCGGCAAAGGGCTGGATCCAATGCTTCAGGTCGGTTGGTTGCTGCTATAACTACAACCTTCATGTCTGACTCAAATCCGTCCATTTCTGTCAGCAACTACAAATGGTAGAAATCAACATGTTAAGCTGGAAAACTATGACAACAAAGAGATCGCAAAGCATTTTACAGGGAAGTGAAACACAATTTGATGCTAAAAAGTTACTAAAAGTTCTTAAAGTTCCGATTTGCAATCAAACTATACAGAAGATTATGAATGAATAATTTCTTAGATGTAGTGCTACCTCCTTGAGGATTTGGCCATATGGCAAGAAATTAGGAAATCTGATTAATTCATGAAAGTAAGATTACCTGGTTTAGCGTTTGGTCACGTTCATCGTTCAAACTTCTACCACGCTTTCCTCCAACGGCGTCAAGTTCATCGATAAAAATAATAGAAGGTGCACATTTTCTTGCCACGCGAAAAAGGTCTCTAATGCGAGCTGCCCCTCTTCCGACAAACATTTCCACAAACTCGCTTGCAGAAACACTAAAAAATGGTACCCCTGCCTCTCCAGCTACTGCACGGGCCAGTAACGTTTTCCCCGTCCCTGGAGGACCCACTAGCAACACACCTCTGGGCAATTTTGCTCCTAACTTTTGATAGTTAATAGCTCCTCGCAGGCATGAAACCACCTATAACAGATAAATATGTCAATAAAGATGAACAAATCAGAGACTCTAAGAAATACTCAACAACCTTAATTTTCTGATTGTGCTTGTTGAAAATACCATCAGAGTTTTAGCTTCAGATTTTAATCTTGAGAAAATGCTTGTATATCACATATTTATGGCTTTTGACAAGAACAAAATTTTTGCATATAAGCTGAAATGTGAACGATCAAGTAACACCATTATAAATTAAATCAAAAGGCAATACTAGCGACAATAGACATTCACATGTTTTTTCATAATTTCAAGTGAAGAGAAGCTTACCTCCATTAGCTCCACCTTAGCAGCATCAACACCTTCAACATCATCGAAGCCAACATTCTCCAAATCACGTTTCCGCTTTCTTGCTGGGCTATTAGCAGCAGAAAGTTGACGATAAAGTAGCCACATTAGAGGAATCAAAGGAATCCATAGTGTTAACACAGTTATCAAAGTACTCCTCATTGACATCAGTACTGACTGCGGGGCAGAGCTATATATCGTTCCCTTCTCTCTCATCAAACTAAGAAGAAACTCTTCATCATGATCTACTTTTCTTGTGGCATACTGCCATTCTGGGGTTGAAGCTTGTTTCCTTGAAAATTTCTTCAATGCATTCACATTCACCGGCTGCCCGTTGGCCACACTTTCCTTTGGAAGACTTATGGCCGTAGACTCTCTGTTGGACACTCCAGTTTCTCCTACATTATGCGATTTTGTATTGTAGTATATACGACGAGATCCCTCTTCAAGCAGAACGTTTGTAACTGAAACGTTTTGAAGGCTCGCAATCAAGTCCGAATATGGAACCATTTTCGGAGATGGCAACGCAGTTATCCTCAGAAACAGATAGCACAACCCCAGCGCAACCGATAGTGAAGCCGAAAGCACCACCTTCCTCGTGTTCTTTCTCAAAAAAGCTCCAACATCATTCAACGCAGACGTGATTGAAGCTCTTTTCATTCTTATAGTCAACCAACGCAACCTTGGGCGTAACCTTAACGAAAACCTCCTCCTCCTCACTCTACTGTTTTCTCTTTTCCCCAAATAAGCCTGTTTATCATGTCCATTGTTCCCACTCCTCAATACCTTAATCTCATCTTCACAAGGCAACCCATTTGGAAAATTATAACAACTACATAACCCAAATGGTGAAACTCCACTACCATAACCATTATTAACCAATGAGCTAAGCTTTCCATTCCAAAGCAACCCATTTGAAGATTTGTGGAATTTATGAAAACCCGTCACAGAAGCAAAGAGAAACGAACGGTTATGATAACAAAAACGTTCACATTTCCTCAAAGACTTGGTTTTTCCTCCACAAAATCCCAATTTGTCATGGGAAAAGAAGAACCTATTACTGAAAACGAAAGAAAAACAAGCCATGTCTCTACTACAAACTTCTGCTTATGGAGAAAAAACCGCCCACTAACTGTTTTCGAGCCATTAAACCATAAAAACTCTAAGAGAGAGAGAGAGAGAGAGAGAGGAAAAAGTGAACAGCGTTGAAGACGATAAACGGATGAAATTTACCTGGTTGAATCGGCTGGTGAAGATGAAGCTGAAGCTAAGAAGTTCTGTTCTGTTCTGTTCTGTTGGGCTTCGTTTTTGGGGAAATTGAGAAGAAGTGTGAGAAAAGGATCCACAAGATAAGCCAGTTGGGTCCTTCGTGGGCGTGTTGGTCAGACTACAGACCGTCCTAAGCCAACTGACCCCCAAAACTTTGGGAAAATTATTTTTTTTTTTTAAATGGTCCAACAAAAGATAAGATTATTGGGTTCTTGCCACCAATGCCTCCCAAATTCTCATAATTTGGCACTTTAATTAATGATCTTTTCTTTTTTTTTTTTTTAATACGTCAAGCATCTCCAAGCTGAATTTATGTGTCCAAATTAAGGTTTTTTTTTTTTGGTAGAATGTCAAAATTAAGTTTTGACATGTGAAAGAAAAATCACTCCACAGTATAGAATTATTATGAACGTTAAATTTGATAATTATTAAATATCAAATTTGGAGTCCATTTTAACCAAATGCAAGGTTAGCATTTAATTACTAAGTGGATATCTTAACTTTTAAATTTTATTATTTTTAAATTATTTAAATATTGAAAGTTTATTTTTACAAATTTTAAGGCTTAACCATATGGCAAAATTTTGATATTGTATTAAGGATAACGTCTTTGTCAAGGATAACATCTTGAATGTACTATTTTGACCTTTTTAAACAATAAACAAAGTATTGACGTTGGACATTAGCATTTGCATAATAAATGGCCTTGGTGCTTAAATTTATTTAATAAAAGCAATTAACTCAAATTATAAATAAATTTTTAAAATTTATCAAGTCTCAAAATTAGTATATTATTTCATAAAATTTAAATGTTTGCTACTCTTTTAAAAGTTTAAGAACTAATTTTTTTTAAATTCAAAAAGAAATTGTTATAAAAATATAGAAATATTGCACTTAAAAAAATTTGCCTTTATTTGGTTCACCGGTTATAAATGAAATTTTAAAGCTAGAATTGAGTTTTCAAAAACTAATTATAATTTTTGTTGACTCTTAAATAAAAAAGAAAATAATTTGAGATAAAAAATTTGAGTTGGAGACTAAACACTAAACAAAACCTAGTATTCACGGGTATAATTTATGAGATAATATTATACTCAATCCCACTTAAAAATAAATGTTCAAATATTCATAAAAAAAATTAAAATTAATTTTTAACGACAAACTTGACCTGTCGTTTTAAGTTTAGAAAAAGATTTTTGCTTTAGTTTTGAGCATGGCATGTCTTATTTTGGAAGACACTTGACTTGTATTTAAGTTCGCGTTTGCACTGTGAGACGCCACGTCAATTATCATTTCTAAACGACACAGAAAATTTAAACAAAATGTGAAAAAAAAAAAAAGTATGCCGTTTCACAATGAAACGACAAGAAAAAAGCGACATGTCGTTTTCGGACTGAAAATTTTTTTTAATTCCTAATTATTTATTTATATCTTTGCCGGAAAACTTTTTATACTGAATAATAGTTTTAATTTAATTTTTCTTTTGATTTCATATTTATTTTGTATAATCCGAACGAACAAATCGTCCCATGATTTTCAATTTTTCATGAGACAGACGATCCACTTTAGCAGCAGTGGGAACTAAACACACGCGTAGTGATCTCTTTGGTTTGTACGAGAATACCAAAACTCCACCATTCGTGTAGTGATACCCTTTTGCAGTTTTTCCTCTGATTTACATTGGGAACCAAACCATTAAACAAACCACCAACCAACCATTTTCATAATTAATTCCCCAAAACAAAAAATTAATAATAATACAAGACATCATCGACGAAGAAAAGCCATCACTTCCCGACTCAGATTAGCCCGACCCAGGTTGGTCCTCTCGCCTTTTTCGATCCGTTCTATGATTCCCACGTTTTTTTTTTTAAATTTCTCTCTTGCTCTTTCGATTCTTTTACAAATTCATGTTTTTGGGACGAACCCCAGGTGATTATACGCGTAAAGATGCCTTTTTTGTCGGGTATTTTCCATTTTTTAGTATCATCACTTTGTTTATTTCATTTGGGTATATGTATAATTGTGTATACGCACGCACATTTGGGACAAAGTTCCCTGGTCCTTCTTCGAGGGATCATATTCCTCTTTTTGTCGTTTTTGCAACATTGCTTCAGCATATTCTTCAGGAATCCTGGTTTTTTTTTTTAATTTATAATTATTGAAATTTACATGTCTATTGTGCACATTTTGGGCCTTTGATATTTGGGTCATTACATTAATAGATAGCTTCTCTTTTCACGGTAATTTAAGGACTTTCAGTTTAGCATATAGATATTTGAGTTAGCATTTATAGAGCTATTAATGCAAGTAGTGTCTTTTTCTTTTCTTATCTTTTAGTCCATTTCTTTTCAGATTTGCTTGAGATGGTGAGCGGGTCAACAAGTTGAACATGACAACAAGGTTGTGTATAAGTATTAGATTGAGGTTTTGATAATAGTGAAATATGGAAAAGAAACGAATAGATGATTACGAGCCAGGTCCAGTTCCTTCACCAAGGCCACTAGACAGATTCGGGTTTGTAAAGCTGGAAGTTAATAATTCATCTGATGCTTTGACAAAAAGCAGGTCTGCAAATGAATATGAAAGGTGGGCTTTTCTTTGATCGAATCGTGTTTTTTTTTTTAATTCGGTTTGACTGAGTCCGATATGTTAATGGAAAAATATTTCGTTCTGACGTTTTGTAGGGATGAAAGGAGGGTTAGAAAATGGAGGAAGATGATTGGGGTAGGAGGTAGTGATTGGAAGCATTATGTCAGGAGGAAGCCTCATGTTGTTAAAAGGCGTATAAGGAAGGGGATTCCTGATTGTTTAAGGGGCCTTGTTTGGCAGTTGATCTCGGGAAGCCGAGACCTTTTGCTGATGAATCCAGGAGTTTATGAGGTAAGTGTCTCCACGGAGTCTTGAATTGTATCTCTTTCGAATGGACGTATTTGGTTGAAATAATTTGCCTGGATAGTTTTGCAGAGTAAAGTATCTACAGATTCAATGGGTTTGTTTTGTTAGGATCTTGTCTTTATCATTTAGTTACAACATGATCATTGTTGGCTATAATTTGTTTCTGTGCTACAGTACGTTTTATATTATGTCTTTAACTTAGTTATTTCACACACCATTGTGACTTGGTGGGGGTCGGCAATCGGCAGAAAGGTGTCACTTGCATTGATTAGGCAGTTTTATTTATCTGAAACAAATTCTTCAAAGACATTGCTGTTCATAGTGGTTGGTGCTGAAGTACTGTAATGTAGTTTAAATTTGCCAACTATTTCTGCAACAAGTAGGTCGGTCGAAAATGAATGCTAAATCTCTTACCTTTTTCTTTCATATAGATGGTAAGTCTGGTGACTCAGATCACATGAATCATCTGGTACTAGTGATGTCTGTCTGAAAAGCCAGTGTTGTCTTTTGAATGCCCTGATATACATAGTCTCATGACTAAATATACTATGGATTTGAGTCAATCTTATACGCATTGATGACTAATTGATTATAGTCTTTAACATGGTCCTGTTAAGCAGAATCATCATAATTTCAAATTGTGTTTAAGGGTACTGCACAGAGATATGCTTGGGTCTTTAGGATGCATTTTTTGATGATTCGTTGCAAATAGATGGTGGAGTTTTTATTTGCTGTCACTTCTTTTGTGAATATACATGCATAGCATGGTTCCTGAGCAAGCTGCATGTTTGTTCCAGCAATTAGTAATATACGAGACATCGGCTTCAGAACTGGATATAATTCGAGACATATCCCGCACCTTCCCTTCACATGTTTTCTTCCAGCAGAGACATGGCCCCGGCCAAAGGTCCCTCTACAATGTTCTGAAGGCATATTCTGTCTATGACAGAGATGTTGGATACGTACAGGTTGGTTCACTTTTTGTCCCGTCTCTTGTCTATTGAGTTTAAGTAAAATACCAGAAAAATTTAATTCGTTGAAAATGCAGGGAATGGGTTTTCTGGCCGGGTTATTGCTTCTTTATATGAGTGAAGAGGATGCATTTTGGTTATTGGTTGCGCTACTGAAAGGAGCCGTGCATGCTCCAATGGAAGGATTGTATCTGGTACCTTTTCTTTGGTATCTTATTGTCATTTTCTATAGGGTTAGAGTTTGTTGAACAAGGCCTTTTTTGCTGCCACATGATATATGCGCATGTATAAATTGTCACGTACAGAAGTCGGATCTGATTGGGAATTATCCCAGCTTAGCACTCCTAGATCAGTAGGAATTTTCCCATTTGAATTGTGTGGTTACATTTTACGCTTGTGTATATATAATGCTGTTTGTTGTCATTTTATTTAGTGATCTATATGAGTTTAGCTGCTTTTTCATTCCGTTACTTCAAAGCTTATCTACAGAGAACATTATATCAGTATTCTGAGGTAGAGTTTGTGCTTGTTGAGTAGGTAGGGCTACCTCTGGTGCAACAATACCTTTTTCAGTTTGATCACTTGGTGAAGGAGTATCTGCCTAAGCTAGGAGAGCATTTTACTCGAGAAATGATCAATCCGAGCATGTACGCCAGTCAATGGTTTATTACAGTTTTCTCATACTCATTCCCGTTCCATTTGGCTCTTCGAATTTGGGATGTGTTTCTTTACGAGGTTGGTTTTCTATGTTGATGAAACTCGAATCTTATTCCTTTTAAGTACTATGTTTGGTTTTGAAATTAAACATCATCCATCTTTTGAGACATTTTTGCCAGGGTGTTAAAATAGTGTTCAAAGTTGGGTTGGCCCTGTTAAAGTATTGCCATGATGACTTGGTAAGCACATTAGGAATCTTATCTGCTTCAGTGTATGATGTAACCAGTAATAGTATCTTTCCTCCTTATAGATGGATGTCTGTGTTCTTCATTGACAGGTGAAATTACCCTTCGAGAAACTCATACACGCTTTGCGCAACTTTCCCGAGGATGCAATGGATCCAGATACATTACTACCGATGGCTTACTCAATCAAGGTACACGACTATCATTAGCTTGCTCAAGCAACTCTCTTTGAAGCAAATGTTGGTCTTTACTGTGACATATAAACCATTTTTCTCAGATATGATAATTCGTTTTTCACGGCTATTTGATAGCTGCATCGAGCTTGGTCTTAGTTGGTTTCATTTGATTGTTAGGTAACCAAGCGTTTAGAGGAGTTGAAGCTAGAGTACGAAAAGAAGAATGGAAAGCTGGTTCAATCTGCCGAAGCTGGTCGGAAATAGTTGCTATGATTCTATGAAGGTTTGCATCCAAGAGGAATTAAAGCTTACTCATGTATGCACACATTAATTATTTCATTCTTTTGCCATGTAAATCAGTTTATGTACCGTCTAGAGGATCAAGTTTATGCTTATGCAGTCAATTCCATCCATTGGATTTCCAAGTTGCCTAACAAAAGTCCCCCGTCTCTGCCAAAATTGACATGTAAATTATACGACGAAGAAGTCAAACTTTTTTCTTTTGAAGAGTTTCCATGAAAATTCGTATATTTAAGATGTTGACTTTATAATTTATTCGTGTAAACACCATATGATGCAATTACTCGTCTTCTTTTATCGTCCAACTTTAAACAAACAAATATATATATACAAAATATATATATTTTAAATTTTAATCTTATGGAAGAAATATATATATATAGTTTTGTCAAAAAAAAAAAAAAAAAGTTTAGGAGTCCCATAGCCCCGTCTAAGGGAAGTGTGTGCGGCTAGCATGGAGTTCCTCTAGCCTTGTTTTGACACAATGTGGGAATTTTTACTGTATTTTAAAATCCCATTTAAATTTCGAGGTTTTCCCTTATTGTTTCTTTTATCTGACAAACTTCATTAATGATGCCATATTGGCTAAAATTACTATTACCCTTCATAAACGAAATGGTTCTCTACATAATAATTTTGATTTTTCTTTTTTAATAATTTGATTTTTGGTGAAGTCGACAAAGTGTCTATGCTTAAAATCCGACGTATTGTTCCTTCTATACAGAGAGAGAGAGAGAGAGAGAGAGAGAGAGAGAAATAAGGTTGTTCGCTCCTACAAAACTGATTAATTGTAGTGTTGATAATCTTCGCATGAAAGCTTGTTCAAGGAGAGAATTTTCCAATGTCTGCAAAATTGAATATCAAAGTTATTGCCTTTGAAATTTCTCTGTTGTAGAACCATCATTTCATTTATGACTAAATCTAACATTAGAGGTGATTAAAAGAATGAGTAAATTCGGCATGAATAGTAATTTTTCACATCTTAGTTGAACACGCATGCCACCAAAAGTTCAACAAACTGCGTAGGCTTTTCTTCCAGTGGAAAGAGAAGCCTCCGAGGGGAGGCCATAGCCCATGGAGTTATGGCTATCGGTCCAGCGATGAGGATAAGGAGAAGGGGAAAGGAAAACCGTTTCAATATCGTTGTCTTATCTTTTCATACTCTGCTCTGCTTTATAATTTTCTTTAAGTTGATAAGTTTTTGAATAAACTTCTCTACATTTCCTTTTGAACTCTCTCATTTGCCGCTTACTTATTCGCCAAGTCATCTAATGCTTTCAAGATGTGTCGGTTCTTTCCAAAACCTGATTCCATAGAGAAGTAATTGCTAATTTTAGGTCCCTAAATCGAAATCCTAAGAAGCTTGTTAATGCTGACCAACTCGTGGAGATTATAATGCTAATCTAATTCTAGTATGACATCCTTATCTTACAATATCTCTTGCTGCCTTTTTTTTTTTTTTTTTTGGGTCAACTGCCAAATCACGAGATAACTACTAAAATTAGTGTGGATTACACTCCTTGAATCCACACGTATACATGCATATGTGCATTAAATATTTTTATTAAAAAAAAAATTCCATATCGGTCCCATGTGAAGGTTGCTTATCGATTGCCTTGGTTAAATTTTAAAAATTTGAAAAACAATTGGTCCTAGACTCCTAGGAAATTGAAAAATAGATACCTTAATTGATAACACATTTATAAGTGCAGATTTGTCCCTACAATGGTAATTGTAATATTTCAATGTGGATTCCTTTTGATATTGTATGGTGGCAAAACATGATAACAGTTGAAGTGGACGTTGCTCGATCTAACAATTGAGATTTATTAGAGTCATGTCTTACATTACCAATTTTCAAACTTTAAAAAAAATGCCTTTTTTCGTAAAGAAGAAAAAAATGGGGTAATATAGTTGAATAATAAAAAAACTCAATGCTGATGGGATGATTTTCTTTACTTAAAAATTTTCCCAACAACAATCCTAGTCTAGGTCCTAAGAAATTATTTAAAGCTTCTCTCTCTAGAATAGAATTTCTATAATGAATGTTAGATATTCAAATCGTGAGACTTTATCCGTCTTTATAGGTTTTTAGGTCTCTTTACAGCTTTTCTCTAATCATCAGTTCAATTTGTCATGTTAGCTTTAAAACAGATCTTCGATTTTTTTTTAGTATGATTCTTCTTTTTAGTTTTTTTCAGTCTAACTCAGATCTTTGGTAGTTTTATATATTTGCTTATCAATGTCATTACTTTTCTTTTTTAAAGACATATCATTTTATCTCTATCATGTAATGTCGTTTTATTTCAAAAAAATAACCATTTCCATAAGTGAAATACATACTGATTAATAAGAAATGAAGAATGGTCTATTAGTATTTTCACCTATATCTACTCGGGCCGAAGGATTATTAGTGGAATTTGGAGCAGAGACGAAGACAACTTCTTGTCTATGAATCGGGGTGAGGATGGAGATCGGAAGGAACATTATCCATCCCATCCCCACTATAAAATACATACATTTTTTTAAAATACATATTTTGTTTTAACGTGCATTTTTATTTAATCATAGTCTTTATTATTGTTCTTTATATTTATATGTTGAAATTTGGTTTTTTTGTGTTTAATAATTGAATTTGTGATGAAATTCAAATTTTTTTTTATAACTTGTTAAAGTTTATGTGAATTATGAATATTATGGTTGGGTTCCATGATCCCCTCCCTGTCTCTCCACAAGTGGGGTCCCATCGTCACCTACAGTTGCTACACCTTTTTTTTTTTTTTTTCCTTCTTTTAATGGAAAGGTTATCTCTCTCTCTTTTTTTCTTTTAATAATTTTTTCATATAACTGTTAATCCAAATAACTAGCTCTTGTTCTAATAAATCAAAGCATAAGAAAAGGCTATGTAAACTTTTTATTTTTATAAATGATGGTCATAGGAAAACTAAAATCTCTCGTACTAAAATATATAACCATTAATTAAGAAAAATTTACGATAAATGCTGTATTTTTAACAAATTCTTTTAACTATCAAATCAAATTTAAACAGTAAGATTTATAAATGAATTACTTTTATATCATGTAATGCATTATTTTAACCTAAACACTTATAAAATAAATTGTTAAAAATTAATCTAATATTTATGGAAAAAAAAATCTTATTATATCGATAACATAAAAGTACAATTCCTAGCGTATATTCTTTGCTCTCCTTGGCTGTCGCAAAAAATGAGTGCTCTTGAAGTCTCGTCTTGGACTAATCAATTACTTACTGGGGTGTTTTGGGAAACATATTCAAACCACATTTCCATTTTTATTAAACCTTTTTCCTTAAATTTAATTATTCACTTTTTCAAATCTCTCTTACTTTTAAAAAACTTAGGGGGAGTTTGGGGAAGGGTGTTGGAGATGTTATTTTTGGGTTGGAAAAAAGTTGTTTTAGAGAATGTATTTAGGAGAAAAAACTGTTTGAGGTGAAAAAATAAAAAATTTTAAAAATTTTTTTAGAAAAAAAATATCAATATGGATATTGTTTCGTTCCTCTTGAAATTCTATGCAATTTAAAAAAAATTATCTCATTTGGACTTGTATACAAAAAGTTATGAATTTTTAAAATTTGGAGTTTACTGTAACGTTTTGGAGATGTAAATAGTAAAAAGTAAGAAATTTTGAAAAAAAGTGAAAATTTGGGGGCTGTCTCACCCTTAGAACCGTTTGCACCAGTTTTCCAGCTTTCAACAATCAATTTTTTTTCAAAATTTCACTATTTATATTTTCAAAATGTTACAGTAAACTTCAAATTTTAAAAATTCATAACTTTGTATATACAAGTCCAAATGAGATAATTTTTTTTAAATTGCATAGAATTTCTAGAGGAACGAAACAATATTCATATTGATATTTTTTTTCTAAAAAAATTTTTAAAATTTTTTATTTTTTCACCTAAAACAGTTTTTTCTTCTAAACACACTTTTCAAAATAACTTTTTTCTAACCAAAAAATAATATCTCCAACCTCCTCCCCTAAACTCCTCCTTAAACTTTGAGACAGAGGTCTATCTCAGTTGAAAAAAGGGATTTATCTCAAATTAAAGATCTCATGTTCGAGTCTTATAAAAATAGGACTAACACTTAGGAGACGTTTGGTAAACACATTGTATTTTGATTGTATTTGAATGAAATTTGTTTTTTGAATGTTATATTTGGTTGAAAAGTATTTGTTTTGTATTTGAATGAAATGTGTGTTTGGATGAAAAGTATTTTAGAGTTGAAAAGTTAATGTGATTAGTAAAAATAGAGATAAATAGTGGAGTTGAAAAGTTGATGTGATTGTTTTAAAAATATTTTGAATAGTAATTATTTTTGTAGCACTGTTGCAGAATTTGTGTTTGATGTAAAATTGTATTGCATTTGAGTAAAATTAAAATGTAATTTTTTTGCCAAATGACACCTTAATGAATTTAAAAGTTTATAATTTTGTTATTTTAAATCAAAATGAGATATTTTTTTAAGGTGTATAAAATTTTAAAAGAAATTAAATAAGATCCATATTACTTTTTTTTTATGAATACACTTTAAGTCTTTATACATTTTTCATTACATATAATTCATGATGAAAATTTTTAAAAGTCAACTTAATTCAGCTCCAACATCTTAATATTCTCCTCAAACGACCTATTAGATGGATCAAATGTGCTACTCTTTTTAAGTTTCCATTTGGATAAGATGTCCAGTTTTAGAAAATGAAAAATTTTTATTTTTAAAAAATAAAAATTTGTTTGAATTTTTTTTTAAAAGTGAAAATAGGGGTGAAAAAAAAACTGATTACTCAACAAACCCACCCAATTAATCTTAATTAGGTCGGTTAATTTGCTATATTTGGTTAATTGGGTGTGTAAAAAAAAATTTTCAATCCACCCAATAAATATTCACTTATTATTTTTTCTTTTTTGCTAAATGATGTTTACCCTTAAATGTTGTTTAAATAATTTGAATATATAAAATGCATTTGTTATATTCAATATGGATGTAATTTTTGGTGATTTTATAAAAAATATCACTGATTACTTTAGTATTCTTGTACTTTTTAATGATTCTTATAACTTATATTTATTTTATATTTAACTATTAATGAAATTATATTAGAAAATTTTCTTATTTGTGTAAAGTTTATGATAAAATTTATTTTAAAAACTATATCATGAGTTTAATTCTTTTTTTCCCCTTAAATATTTTATTTGTTATTAGATTTTTAATATTATTTATTATTTTTTAAATAAAATACATAACCTGCTGAACCTACCCAGTGTAACTCAATCTTAATTGGGTGGATTGATTTTTTTACATTGAGTTGATTAGGTGGATAAAAAAAATTGTCAACACATTCAATCATTATTAAATGAGTTGAAATTTATAAAAAACTATCCAATCTATCTAATGTTTATCCTTAAGTGAAAAATTGTTTAAATAAATAAATAATTTTCATTTAATAAAAAACCTCTTTTTTCATTTTTTTTAAATAAAAAATTTTTGATATTCAAAGATAAGAATTTAGGTAAATTTATTTTTTAAGAACGAAAACTTTTTTATTTTTTAAAAATAAATATGTCTGTTCGTAACGCTTTCCCAAAAAAAATAAAGAAAGAAAAGAAAAGAAAATAATTTTTTAAAAAATAATTAAAAAGCTCTGTCCAATGCGATTGGGCAGAGCCTAAACACGGATCTGGGCCTAGAGCCCAAATATAAAGAACAAAAGGACAAAATAGGGCAGCTAAGACTGTACCTGTCCTTCGTGTATCTGACACCTCTTTAGACTTAGCTCAATCTCAACCGTACGATCAAACTTATCTTCAACTTTTTCACCACAGAAAAAGATTCCATTGATCCAATATAACCGACTCAGTTCCTTTTTTTTAAAAAACCCACGCGTGGCATCATGCCATTGGCTATGGAGTCAACAATAAACAAATTTCAAACACGTGTCGAATTCTATTCCGAGTCAAACGGCGCGTGTTTGTACTTTCCGGTTTAGTCGGATCATCCGGCGCGGCGCGTGATCTCACGCTTCGCGGCCTCTAAATGTACGTATAGGTAAAAAAAAAAAAAAAAAAAAAAAACGGTGTGGTCACAGCAGAGATTTGAGTGGTCCACAGATAAGAGAGAGTCTTGGCCAGCCAGGAAAAGGGCACGCTCGTAATTTAGTTGAAAACTGCGTGGCATTTACGCAGCTTCAATCTTCCGCTACTATATAAAGCCCGCCTCCCCTACGCTCCTCCGTTCTCAACCCAGAAAAACAGCTGCTGAGTTTTGTGTTTTCTCTCTTTCGTCAAATTTTCGGTGTCCACAAATTTTCTCTCCGTGGAAAATAATTAGGGTTTCTTTCGATTCGCCTTCGTCGTAAGTCCGTAAGAGTCTCGATTGAATATATCTCTATTTTCTTATATATGTTTGTTTTTATATGTGCGATTTCTTTTCTCAGATTATTGTTCTTGAGTTCGTTCTCGTTCGGTTTTTGATTTCGGAATATCGGTGAATGTCTAGGGTTTTGATTTGAGATCCGGAAAAAGAGGGGATTTCTGGGGCCGCTTGTAGCCTTTTTCGTGATTTACTTAATTGGTAAGTATTGATTTTCTTTCTCTTTTATTGTATGATTTTTATTTGATTCCGTGGTTTGATAATAAAGATGTTTTGTTGGAGCGTTTTTTTCTTTTTAATTCTTTTCACTGAAAGGTTTTTCGATTGGATAGTTGTTTTACACACACACACATATGTATGGATATGGTGTCTGCGTATATGATTTGATGTTTGCACAGAGGATGGGTGTAGGGCTTTGCAAGATCGATTATTCTTTCTGGTGTTTCTGTTAATGCTTCCTTTATTTTCTTTTTATTTGATTTGTATATTTACCTTTGCTCATTGTGAGAAATATGACGGCTTTTAATAAAAATAAATAAACATATAAATGAATTGACTTTGTCGTGTTTTCTTTATGTGTAACCTGGTTGAGCATTCCAGATTTTGTTTGATGAAAACCCTTTCTTGTGCTCTCCCGGTGAAAGTTTTGCGGCTGTTCGTGAAATGATTGAGACTATAACCACTTATGATTTTTTTTCCTTCTTAATTTTGAAAGTTTTTGTCAATTGCTTGACAAGTGTGTGCGTTGTTGTTGTGAATCTTCTGAACAATTCTTTTGTATCATTCACGTACCTTTTAGGAGCACTTTTTTCACATGTTAGATAATTTTCGTTGGTGTTTTGAGAATTACTTTCTATGGCTTCCTAATGTTATTCGGTGGCTAACTCCATCTTTTGATCATTTTTGCAGTCAAGACTGAATGAACTAATGGAGTCTAAAGGTGGTAAGAAGAAGTCTAGTAGTAGTAGTAAATCCTTGTTCTACGAAGCTCCCCTTGGTTACAGCATTGAAGACGTTCGTCCTGCCGGTGGAATCAAGAAATTCAGATCTGCTGCCTACTCCAACGTAAGTTTTTCTTCCAATGTTACTTGGTTCTCGCAATTGCTGGGACTTTTACGGTTAGATTACTCACTAATGAATCTAATTTTCTGTTCTTTCGCAGTGCGTCCGGAAGCCATCTTGACTCCCCCAAAGCATTTACACAACCCCTTGAGATCTGTCATACTGCATTCGTACAACTATTTTTGCTTCTTTCTCACTCGCTCTCATTCTCTGCTCTCTTGCTCTATACACTCTCTCGTTTTCTGCTGTTTCTATTTGCTTTCTCCTTCCCTCGTCCTTTGCTCCTTGAAGCGTTGTTTCTTTCCTTTGATTCAAGATGGCCTTGCCAGTCTCTGCCATTGGTTTTGAAGGCTTTGAAAAAAGGCTTGAAGTTTCATTCTTTGAACCTGGAATGTTCGCTGATCCTGGGGGGATGGGCCTCCGGTCTCTGTCAAAATCTCAATTGGATGAGATCCTAAAACCAGCGGAGTGCACCATTGTTTCTTCGCTGTCCAATGACTATGTTGATTCATATGTCCTTTCAGAATCTAGCCTCTTTGTGTACCCGTATAAGATCATCATCAAAACTTGTGGGACAACAAAATTGCTTCTTTCAGTCCCTGCCATTTTGAAGTTGGCTAGCACGATTTCTCTTGCTGTGAGATCCGTTAAGTACACTCGTGGGAGCTTTATATTTCCTGGTGCCCAGTCTTTTCCGCACCGTAGCTTTGCAGAGGAGGTAGCTGTACTTGATAGCTACTTTGGAAAACTTGGTTTGGCCAGCAAAGCTTACATGATGGGCAGCACCGACAAACAACAGAAATGGCATGTATATTCTGCTGATGCAGAACTGGCAAGCTTGGTTTGGGGAGCGCGGAAGTCAGACTCAGTCTACACTCTAGAGATGTGCATGACCTGTTTGGACAGGGAAAGAGCATCCGTCTTTTACAAAACACATGAAAGTTCTGCTGCTACAATGACTGAGGATTCTGGTATCAGGAAAATCCTTCCACAATCTGAAATTTGTGACTTCGAGTTTGAGCCTTGTGGGTACTCTATGAATTCCGTCGAAAAGGATGCAATCTCCACCATCCATGTGACGCCAGAAGATGGTTTCAGTTATGCAAGTTTCGAAGCAATGGGCTATAATTTCAATGAAATTGATCTGAGCCAGCTGCTTGAGAGGGTGTTGGCTTGCTTCCAGCCGTCGGAATTCTCTGTGGCTCTGCATTCCACCGTTGTTCGTGAAGAGCTTGGATCTAAGTTCCCGCTGAGCTTGAAGGGGTACACTGTTGGAGAAAGGAACGTTGAAGTGCTTGGTATGGGTGGAACTCTCATCTACTATAGCTTCGTAAGGGCCGGAGATAGTGAATCTCCTCGGTCGACTCTCAAACGCTTTTGGAGCGAGGACGAGAAGGATGAGGAAGTTGAAGAGAAATAGCTTTAAATCGAGAGCGTGGTCTTCCTACTATTACTACCGTTTATTGAATAAAATAAGTTTGTTGGGGTTATGTTGTCCGAGTCATGATATTGTTTTATGCTTTTTTCCATTCGATTTAGACCGACTTTGAAAGAAGCTGCTTTAGGTCGTGTTTGTCAATTATTCAGTTTCAGGCGATGCTCTTCCACATTTGATGTGGAAGTGTTGGACCATTATATTGGAATAAATGAATGTTATGTTTTATTTTTCTATTTTATATGTGATACCGAATCTATATTTGTTTATCTTGTTTTGCTCTGGGATTTGATTTCTGTTCTGCTGGAAATTGCGTGAAAAGAATGTGGGGATAGTTTTATGAATGTTTTTCGTATTAAGGATTTTAGAGGTTCCTTGAAATATTTTTTATGATAGATCACAAGCACATACAGGTCCACAATGACATAGATGCGTAAGAGCCAAATGTTCGAAAAGCATGCCTTTTTTAATTTAGAAGTAAAAAGATAGCAAAAACTTCCCTTTATTCAAAAGTGAGAATCCTTTGTTTTTAAATAATCAGATTTAAAAAAACATTCAGATTCAATTACACAACTTATCATTTTGTTTTATTTCCTTGATTTTAAGGACAAATTAAAATTGACTATTTTAAACGCTGGAAAAACTAAAAATCAAACTTTAACTCTTAAGACCATTACTTGATTTATTTCTTTAATCATGTAAAGTAGTGTTTTTTTTTAAAAAAAATTAATAAAGCAAATAGTATATTTAATTATAATGTTTTAAAATAATCATAACTAATAGACCTAAATAATATAATTTAAATTAAATATATATTAAAATATTTAATTTATCTCTTATTTTTCTCTCCTCCCTCTCATCTCTACCTCCCATTTTTCTCTCTTCGCCGTCTTTTTCTCTCTCCACCTCCCTCCCTCCTTCCCTCTCTCTCGTTCTCAATGTATTGCACCGATGGACATATGACAACAGCGACAAGATCAACTCAAACGATGACAACAGTAAAGAGATTAGATCACAATGAAAATATTGAATTTTTATGAAAATATAAAAAACAACTTATATTTCCTTTCTTTCTTGTAAATTTCGTATATTTTCATTATATTTATTCACATTCCAGCATTTTCATTATAGCCAAAAAAAAAAAAAAAAACAAGAGAATAACAAATCAACCCCAAAATTTAGAAACAATCTCCAAATTAGATCTTAGATCTAAAGTTCGGATATCCATGCATCCTAACCTATTTCCCAAATAACATTGAACCACCCCTCACCGCCTACCGTCAAAGCCCTGAGGTCACCGTCACCAACGAACTGTCGAGGTTTGGACATTAAACTCAGTGTGTTGTCAACACCGGCCATTGAACTCAGACATAGAACTCATCACGCCGGCCTCACGTTCAGTGCCAAATTAGTGCTACCACTGAAGTTCCAGAACAACGAATCACAAAGTCACGAAGGAAACTTGAGCCTCGCGACAGCGATCTTGGTTTGCGTCTTTTTCGGCCATATTATGTTCGGTAGCAGACCGTGATTGTGGCTAGATTGTAAATTCACTAGAGCTTGGATCCCATTTGTTGATGTCGCATCGCCAAGATCCTCCATGGCATTCATGAAATCTACTAATGCAACAGCTATTGCTGTTGTCATTGGGTCTTGGTAGAGAGAGAGAGAGAGAGTGAATTATGTGATTGTGTAGAGAGAGAGAAAGTGAATCAAGTATATGACTAATGTATAGAAGGAGAGAGAGAGTGAGAGGAGAGATAAAGAGAGGAATATGAAGAGATAGGTAAAGCATGGTTTTTAACAACAAAAAAAATTAAAACTTATCATCATTTTAAAAATATATTATTATTTCATTAATATCTTCTAAATATGATATTTGATGTATTTTTCCTTTTTTTTTTTTACGTGCAACCACTCAAGACAAATTAGTTAAAAAAATAAAATAAGATTTAAAATCATTTGAACAGCATAACTAAAGATAGTATAAAAAAAACCCTTAAGATAATATTTTATTTAATAAAGACATGATTTAGGTGGCATAATCAACTAGTTATATAAGTCTAGGCAAACATATTTCAAATCCGGAAGAATGGACCAGAAAACTTATCAAATAGCCAAATTTGACCCTTGCAAGCTCAAGGAAATAATTCAAAGGCCCAAGCAAACATAAAATAGTACGCAAATATGAAAAGAAAACTGGAAAAGGAGGGCATCATGCTCTCCATTTTTTCCATTATTAATTTATTTTTTATGAAGAAAAACGAAAAAGAAAAAGGAAAGGCAACATTCATTGCATAGCAATTTCTTCTTACTTTTCTTTTTCAAGGTGACTACCAAAAGCTCAAATGTATAATGTTTTCCAAAGATTACAATTTGACATATGAATCAACCATGTGCACGGCATGTGACACTACTAGCAAAACTGCCACCTTGATCAAATATGTAGCATCATTTTTTTTTTGTTACTTTAGGAAATGAAATGTAGGCATCACCACTATGTCTGGTCAAAATACCTACTTGTTAATAAAGCACATATTTACATCATTAAATCGAATTAGAAAAGGCTTTCTATATTGCTTTCCTAGGAAATAGCTATATATATATAATTGATTCTGTTGTCATACCGTCTTTTAGCATTTCACACTTCTTTTTAAATATACATTTATCTTAATTATAAAGTAATTAAGTTTACTTAATACATACTTTTATATATTACAAAATTATCTATAACTATTTTCATAAAATAAATATTATTATGTTATTTTATATTTTTGGACATTCAACATATTATTTAATTATATTTACATTATTATTCTCCATCCTCTTCTTTTTCTTTTTTAATTTATTGTTGAAGCTTTTGTTGTAGAGCCACTTTTTCATATGTAAAGCAAATTGAAAATTTAAACAGATAAATATATTTACTAATTATCTTTTTAAATGGGTCTTTTTTTTTATGTGGCGATCCGCCCTACGTAGGGTTAAACAGCACTATTACAGTCGGCTACTGTTGCCAACTGCAGTAGACTGTAACCACTTGGGTCGTCGGCAACTTACTTTTAACTTGCTTTTAACTTATTCTGATACCAGCTAAATTTTTTTTTTTTTTGTACTCGACGTGGAAATTCTATCTTCGTAAAAACATTTATTATAGTAAACATTTTCTTTCTTTATCATAACTTGATATACATCATTTTAATACTCTTTTAAACAGCTCAGCAGAAGACTCATAGTAGTACCATAACCCTCACCCAGTCCTTTGGCATATGCAGATCCCATCCGTCATCCAACACTTGTCTTATCTTCGTGCAGGATGCTTACCTGCAACATAAACAAACTTATGAGCGACAGGCTCAGTAAGTTCAAACATACATTCATGACGTATAATAGTCCACACTACATAGTGTAGGATGAATCTGATACCTGCTGTAACTTCTAAACATTTCATAACGTATATCGTACATTGCTTAACACCATGAACATACTTCACATCACAATCACAAACATACTAACTGCACTTATCATGCTTAACCTCTTGAACATGCTTTCATATTTGAACCTCGTGAACTGACTGGACTCTGTAAACATGATGTACTACTGTGCTCTGGACTCTGTAAACATACTGTACTGCTGTGCTCTGGACTCTGTAAACATACTGTACTGCTGTGCTCTGGACTCTGTAAACATACTGTACTGCTGTGCTCTAGACTCTGTAAACATGTTGTACTGCTGTACTCATGCTGTACTGCTGTGCTCATGCTGACTGGACTCTGTAAACATACTGTACTGCTGTGCTCTAGACTCTGTAAACATGCTGTACTGCTGTACTGCTGGACTCTGTAAACATACTATACTGCTGTGCTCTAGATTCTGTAAACATGTTGTACTGCTGTACTCATGCTGTGCTGCTGTGCTCATACTGACTGGACTCTGTAAACATGCTGTACTGCTGTACTGCTGGACTCTGTAAACATACTGTACTACTGTGCTCTAGACTCTGTAAACATGCTGTACTGCTGTACTCATGCTGTACTACTGTGCTCATGCTGACTGGACTCTGTAAACATGCTGTACTGCTGTACTGCTGGACTCTGTAAACATACTGTACTGCTGTACTCATGCTGTACTGCTGTGCTCATGCTGACTAGACTCTGTAAACATGCTGTACTGCTGGACTCTGTAAACATACTGTACTGCTGTACTCATGCTATACTGCTGTGCTCATGCTGACTAGACTCTGTAAACATGCTATACTGACTAAAGGTTTAGTCTTTGAACATTAATCTGTTATTTTAGTTCTGGTTTTGGGCTCCTGATTGGTCGTACCGACATGTTAGCGCAACCGGGAGCGGTACTTTAGTGCTGACCTCCTCAGTCTTAACTGATGCTAAACATGATAACCTCCCCGTGGGTCGAGAGGCCGATACGCCAATAACTGGTTAATTACCATCTTGCTGGTGTTCCAACTGGGTAGCATACTGATTGCCTCCACAGTCGGAACCTGTTAGTCAAATTACTGGGGTGTGATTTAATCAACACACTAGGGTGCCTTGTGCACCTAACTGTTTTCTTGCTCTGGTACTGTCTGGTCTGTGTACTGGGACATGCAACTCTATATGCATGACATGAACTGATATGAACTGACCTGTGTTGTGACTGACATGCACTGACATAGACATCGTGATGCAGACAATCAATGTCTAGCATACACGTCATGCAACAAAACATACATCACAATCATAAACGTATCAAGTCAATTTACATTTGACTTGAACATAATACATAGTTCATAACATGGCTTTCGTGACATTCATATCATAGTGTCTTGACACTAAAACTGCACATAGAACACATAAACATAGACCTAACATGTCAGTTTATGTTGCAGACAAATAAATGCTTGAACTTACTGTTACTTTGCTAGTATCTCCTTTCTTGTTTTCTGGATCCGCAAATCGTTCCTTCGTTGCGTCTGGATCGGTTCCTATAACCGAAAGAATCATGGTTACTCTTTCCGCACTTATCTCATACATAAAACTTAATAAGACGTAAAAATTCTACGCTTCATTCCCTGATATAAACTTAGGGACCTAATATCCCATTCATAGCATTTTTGCTAAACTTTGACAAAATTACCATTTTGCCCCTAACGTGATTTTCTTTTTTTGTAACCTTACTTTTCCTTGATTCACAACTTAGTTCTGGCCCTTAGAATCTTACTTAAGTCGTTTTAAATCCATTAGGGCATTTTTCTATCGTTCCTGAAATTTTCGGTCAAAATGTCCGTTTTGCCCTTGACGGGTCTTTAGGTCGTATCATTTTTCATTTTAAATGCTTAGACTAGATTTTCTAAGCCCAACAATCATAAAATAATTTTTCTTATGCTTTACCAAACTTTTACAGCATTAATTGCTGAAATTCTCGGTTTACTTATCCTTGGAACATCTGTCGTCCTTTTCTGAGCCTAACTCATTTATTAATCCTTAAAATCGTTCGAGGGGGCTCGGGTTTCCATCCCGACCACATTTTGTCCCTCGTTTCCTAAAATACCCTTTTTGTGCCGTTTTAGAAATTTCGGCAGCATTTCCGCTTAATTTTTAGGTTCCCGGCGTTTAGGAAACGCCTCAAAACCATCTAACCTATTTCTATCTTGCCACGTACTATACCAGAGGCATATATTTTTACGTAAAGCTCAACTTTTACGTAAAAATATTCACATTTCTGCATACTTTCTTTTTCATCATTTTCATCCATTTTTCTTACAATTTCACATGCCAAATTTACATAATTAACATATATCATTCCAAAATAAAAATTAAGGAACGAAGGGACAGAAGTCACTACCGAAATCGTCCCGTCGGCGATCGAATGCACCGTTCGATCTTGCGTGCACAAACTTTGATTCGCCGTTCTTCACATTTAAATTCTATCTTGAAATTCCGACGCCACGGATGTGTTCGGAACGTCGAAAATAGGCCAACGGGCCACTCTTAAATTTTTGGGGTCCGGCTGCCGTTGACCGCCGTTGACCGACCGTTGACCGGCGGCGACGGCGGCGGCGGCGGAATGTGGGTAGTCCATCTTGAAGATTTCGACGAGAGGAATCCATTGGTGGCTTCAATTTTACCATTCGACACCTCTATCGCCGGAAATCACCCCTCGAAAGACCGGCTGCGGCGGCGGTGTTGGATCTCCGTTTTCCGGCGATCGTTGCCCAAAATTGATTTGGGGCTTTTGATCTACGTGTTGTTCTGAGCATTTTGATACCAACCTTGCAACTCAACTCCGCCGGAATCGTCGGATTCCACGGCGGCGACGGCGACGACGACGGGCGGTGTTGGGCGGCGCGATCCGGCGGCCGTTGGGCTGAAACACGACCTGGGTTTTGTTCTACTCTTCACCACGAGTCTTTTGAGACCGGAATCACCTTGATCGGAGGTCGGACGGCGGAGAAATCGGCGTTGGAAATTTTCGGCCACCGTGACCTTCGGGCGGCGCGTGCGGGCTGCTCCGGCGTCCAATCCGTCGACTTGACCCACCGTTGGACTCAGCTCGGCGAGAGCTTCCCAACGGTACCGGCGGTGTCGAAAACGGACACCGTTTCCGGCGGTTAGCTACTGTTCATTTATGCGGGTGTGTGGGGGGGGGGGGGGGGGGGGGGGAAGGAGAAGAGAAGAAAGTTTATGGGCCTTTTTTCAATTTCTGATTTCTCACCCCTTATATACTTTTTCGCCCAAAATTTCAACATAGGCTATCCTGACTAATTTGGACGTCCTGAATCCAAATATATCAGTTTTATTTTCATCTGAGGTCATTTCGACCAGTTTCTGATACTGTAAATTCTCGGTCAAAAATTACCCTTGTGCTCAATTATCAAATTTGAGCATGCTGATAGGCTATCCTGACTAATTTGGACATGCTGAATCCAAATTTATCAGTTTTAACTTCATTCAAGGTCATCTAGACCAGTTTTCTGATACTGCCTGTTTCTCGGTCAAAATTTACATTTTGTGCTCAATTGACTAAATTGAACATACTGATTCTACATATATCCGTTTTATATCAAGAAAAGACCATCTTGACCAATTTCTTGATACTGTATTACCCACACATATATAAAATCACTACAATATACATTTTAAACATGAAATACATTATGTACATTTCCTGTACTGATTTTTCGAGAATGATAAGATTCTCCGGTTATCACATTTTAATTTGTATATATGCAATATATTAATTAACTTAAAAATTTTCAATAAAAAGTGGTAATTGAAAAAGGAAAAAAAAAAGTCTGATTTAGGACTTTTTTTTAAACTTATATAAACATTTTTATTTATACATATATTTAATAATGAAAACAGCTTAAAAAGTAAGATATTAGAGGAAAAATCATATAATGTAACATATTTAAAAGATATTAATGAAAATTATAATATATTTTTAAATCGATATAAAATTATAATGCATTTAAATTTATTATATAATAAATTATCAAAATTATCCTTTTTTTTTGGTTCAAAAACCCCATAAAGCTCATTTATCTATTTTCTCTCTCTACTGTCTCCTCCTCCCTCCCCCTCTCTTCTTCCTTAAATTTGGAAAAAAAAACCCCAAACCCTAGACCCATGCTAGCCTTCTGCAGGCCCATCACCAGAGAAGAAGACAAAATCGGCAATAGGCATGACAAAATGGTCAATTGTTCCATAAGTCACAACTCTAAATAAGTTATTTCACAAACCCTCTTACGTACATAAATATTTATATAGATATATAGTGTAAAACCCTGGTAGAATTTACAAGCCTGGATTCTAACGATCAAGTAGCATATTTCAGGTTTTCAGGGCACCTTTCAAGCTAAATTAGTTAATCCTATCTCAAGAATTGCAAATGATAAATTAAATGGCACGATTCCAATTTCAGACCAGAAAAATCATCTCAAAATACATGGACAACAAGATTAGGGTAGAAATTAAATCAGAAAAAGAGAAAATTTTTACCTCGATGAAATTTATGAATCTGGGATGTCTGTTCACGACCCGGCAATCATGTTCTGTTGCCTAACAAGAAATCAATAAATTTTTTTTTTAAATAACCGTGATGTTGAAGGTTTTGTCTTGATTTATTTACGGGATCCATGCAAAGTATCCTCTCTATATGATTTAGGTAAATCATGAGGGCCTATTAACTCATGAGTATGGTTCTAATGAATTGATAGCATTTAATGATAATCAAACCTTAAACATAATGGTTTATGAGATACTAAGTCCAAGTGATTTATCACAAAACTAACTCGGCTTAATAATTCTTTTATTTAAAAGCAAAACAAGGAAATTTATGAACATAAACATAAGTAAGGTCAAACCTTGTATTCAACTTTGTGTTTCTTGGAATCTTCGAGTAAAGTAGTACTTTGTCAAATGGATCTAGCTCTGTCGATTCTGTAAGAGTATGAACCATATATGCCAGATCAAATATTCAATAGAAATCATCATAGCTCTGAAATCTAAAAGATTTTAACAAATCAAACTCTTTGGGGGAAATGCAAAAGATTGGAGTACCATTCTAAATAGTCAAGAACAAGAGTTCATTGGCAGAGGAACTTAATTTTCCTTTGAATTTACGATGAGATTTGTAGAGTTCGATATTGAAGTAGAAGCTTTTTGTTAGAGAAATACGACTATTGATTCTTGCTATGAATATGTCGGCAAATTATTATATTGTCATTTATTTCGAGAAACAACTTTCCTTTTTTTTTTTTTTAAGAATGGCGAGTTTTTACGTTAGTCTGTTTGTTGTAATGTTTTGGATCCAAACGTATTTTAGTTATTGTGTTTTTTATCACAAAATTGGGAAAAAAAAAAGTTTGAGTTTTGGGGGGTGCACCGTAATAATGATGACCACTAACCAAAAAATAATAATAATGACGGTTTAACCGACATGATTCGATAATTTCACAACTTTATGTCGTTAAAGTTATTGTCGCTTTGATTTTCGCTAATCAAGTTTTATGTCGTTCAAGACCTTTAAACGACACTTCAATGGTTGTTTAAAAGATTGTCGTGATCGTCAAGCAAGGACGACATGTGTCAAAGTTATCACTCCTTTGTTGATCTTTGGAGATTGTCTAGCTGGATATAGGACATATAATACATAGTAGGATTTGACTCCTAAATCTACTTGTTTCTATCACATTTCATATATAAGCCAAATCCATATATAGCGGGGCAGCATAGTCCCAAATCAATGTTGGTCATTATGCATGGTAAAACAATTAATCATAGCTTGACAGTTGATGACGTAAAAAAAAATAACAAAAAAAAATTATGTTTCTATATAGCTGATGTATTGTAGAAACAAATTTTAATTTTTTTTAATAAGCTTTATTTTAATTATTTGCATCATAGAAGAGCATTAGACGTGAATATCTCGGTCTTCATTAACTAAAGTTCTTATCAGCATAAATTTAGTGTTAGTATCACTCCAAATTGTAAGATGCCAAAGACATGGCTTTCTCATCAGAAATTAAACGAAGGAAGGGATACTACTAATACTTGCTTCAATGGGTTTGTTTATGATGAGGTCGACTACAAGTGAAATATCTGTTATTGTTCTAGGATTGGGCATGGGAGGGGTGAATTTGATGAAAGAAACTTTCTAGGTGATCATCTTCTAAGCTCTGATCTACGACCATCCTCACACTGCTATCAAACCGGTGGATAGATGCTAGTTTTGCTGATCCAAACTTCTTTTTTTTTTTTTTGAACCAGAACAAGACAGAATGAATCTTCAATCATTTCCCTACATCACAAACTTGATTATGCGGGTCAACAACAATTACAATCATAATAACTTTACTCCAAAAGAGAATATGAAAATAGAAGCTAGTTAGCATATCGGCTTTTTTTAGAGTAAAAAACTAAAATTCGTTTGTGTGCCATAAGCCTACAGTTATTCCTTTATTATTATTATTTTTTTGGCAGTGGATTTTAAATAAGCTCTTTAATCAAGTGTTATAAACTCTCATTCTCATTCATTTTATTCCTCATTGGCCATGAATGCCTCTTTCTCATCTATTTTCATGCAGTGAGTGCTGCCTTACAGCTCCATTGCATAAGCCTACTGGACAAGAGCTTCTTGGTTAGACTGCAGAAAATGCATTTCACTGAAATGGCACTTGGCTAGTTGGGCAGTCCTCAGGCAGTTAGCCCGGAGTGCTAGATGATGGCCGTGCAGTGAACCAATGAGTGTAGCGTTGTTTAGTTTTTTAGTCTTGAGAAATAGTTGGGCATGTTGTATAAATATATAGGCTTTGATAATGTCGAGCATCTTTTCTTGGCTATGCTATGCAAGCTTCTTTGATTCAGAGCTAGTTTCAAGCTAGAGGGTAGAGAATCTTCTTGTGCTATTGTGTTCGTAACCATCTTAACTAGTAACCAAGTTTTTGATGGAGGATTCAGCCCTCCATGAGTACCAAAGAGATTAAAAAAGGAAAAAAAAAATTGTTGGGAACGGTTCCTATGTAGTTGATATTAAACACAAATGCAAATTATACCAAATTTGTGTAAAGTTTCACTTTTTTTTTTAAAAACATATTTTTCATTAATCTTTAGCTGAGCAGATTCCATGCTAGATAACACAAACACAGTTTACCTTGGCAAAACTGTGCTTTATAAAATATTATTTACTATGTCACCTCCCAAAAAAAAAAAAAAAAAAAGGGAAAAGAGGGGGAAGAAAAGAAGCATAATCAAATCTCAAATGAGGAGTATAAATAGAAAAAAGTGAATTTAATTTTTCTTTATTTTTCTCTCTTGAATATTATCCTCCAGACAAATTATATTTAATAATTGTAAATATAATGATAAAGTATTATATTTGAATCCTCCATATTAAATTAAAAAAAAAAGGATAAAGATCACATTCATCATATAATAAAACTAAAGTTAAAGACGTTGTAAGTTTTTAATCCAAATAATAGAATCTGTCAAAAGATCTCAAAAATAGTAATTGTTACCGTTTAACATGGGATTGGTGTACAAATTTTGGAAGCCTCCCTAGTCAAATGCATCCAAATGTGCCTTTAAACAAGTCTTGTCATAACACGTATTAAGTTTCTCTCTCCATGTAGCAATACACGTGTAGGCTTAAGGTTGGTTTTAAACACTATATAAACCTTTCAACTCTAAAATGCTAATCATCCAATTATTCAGTTATCCAGATTTAGAAAAACCAACAAAACAACCAAACAAATTTGTGTGTTTTTCCAATTACCCAAGAAAGTAAGCAAAAATGGCAGACAGCTCTCAGAAGATGGGCTACCACGCTGGAGAGGCCAAGGGTCAATCTAAGGTTTGCTTTAAATGCTTTAGTTATGCAACGTTATTAAGATCCAGATAACAATTGTTATAAATATTTTTAAATTTGAAGAATAATATAGTGTTGTGAATTTGTATTATTGGGTTTTGATTCAGGAAAAGGCTAGCAATATTATGGACAACGCTGGCAACAAAGCTCAATCGGCTAAGGACTCGATGCATGAGGTTGCCAAAAGAAACCCCACTTTTTTTTTCTTTTTTCTTTTTCTTTTAAAACAACATAGAGAACAGTATTTGCAGTATTTTAATGGTAGAGCTTAAAAAAAAAAAAAAAACTGAACTGTAAAAATAAAATTGAAAAATTTTTCGAGCAGAAAGATAAATTTTATGCCATAATTTTAGAGATTGTACTTCATTAACTGTGTATTATTTGATTTGGCTTTTTTTTGTTTTTTGAATTAATTGCTTTGAAAATGTTATTGGTGAATTGGTAGGCTGGTCAGCAGATGAAGGCTAAGGCCCAGGGAGCTTCTGAAGCTGTCAAGAATGCGACTGGCATCAACAAATGAAATGCTTTTTCATCCCATTTCGCTTCTGGCCTTGCCTTACTTGTTTTGTTATTGTTGTTCTTTGTTTTTTGGTTTTTGGTTTTTTTGTTTTTCAAACAAGAAGAGAGTGCTCTTCTTTATTTGGAGTTCTCGCCTGCGTCGAGTACCATGTTGTCCACTTCTTCTGATCGTTAATTGCAAGCAATAATTATAGACCTGTTTATTTAATTGATTCGGATTCAAAATTTTAGTTTCAGTTTTGTCCTTTTCTGAAAAATCAATAAAAATTATAACTAAATCAATCAATTTTGACTCAAAATTTCATTTCATTTCAGATTCAACTCGTGAACCATTTAGACCTTATATTTTCTAGATCATTGTTAAAAAAAAAAAAAAATCCAATTCATACCCTGAAGGGAAAATGAAGAAAGGTCAAAAAAGAATTGGAGTAAATCTGTAGCTTACGTTAGATGGAATAATAAAATTTTTTTTTAACTGAATATATAGAATAAATATAATTCATTATCTACATTTACATTTGATTAGACTAGCCACATTTGTCATTTGAAATTTAAATGTCTTAGTTAATTAAGAAGTTTTAAACCTATTTTTTTCTTCATTAGTTTTTTCTTGGGGTGTACGGTAGATCTATTGGGTTCATATTACGTTTAAATGTAATGTATTGAATATATTTTATATTTAAATGAAAAATATTTATTTTGTATTTGAATACAATGCGTGTTTAGAAGAAAAATATTTGATTTATATTTTGTAATTGAAAAATTGATATGATTGATAAAAGTAGATAGAAAAAGTGAGATAGAGAGAGAATATGATGTGAATGGATTTCAAAAAATTTATTTTTAAAATATTCTGAAATAGTAAATGTATTTAAAATACTGTAAAAAAATATTGTATTTAAACATAAAACTTTTACGTTTGAATGAAAATTATATTGTGTTTAAACATAATATGAACGCAAGTTTCCTATTTTAATGGTTTTATCAAAATTCTTTTTTTGGGATTTACAAGCAGTTTTATTTTTATTTTTTCAAGTTACTCAATTTCATATTTTTGTGGATTTAGTTATTTTAAGTTTAAAAAAATTAACTATTAACTGATTCTATTTATTGAATTAACTCATATATTATTCTCATAAAATTGAAAAGAACTCATGAGGCTAACTTAAAGTAAGTGCATATTAACCATGTTATTAAGTAAAAATAAAACATATTAATTAAATATAATTTCATAAATAGTTGACATTGTCAATGCAATATTAACATCAAGTAAAATCACAGTTATTATACAAATTAAACTATATTGACCGATTCAATTTACCAAATTATTAGACTGAATTACATAAAAGTGATAAGAAATTAAGTGATCAACTTAAAATAAATGAAAAAAAAAAAGAGTCACTTCTGCATTGATCGCGTTATTAAGGGAAAAACAATTAGTGAATATGTTAAATATGTATTTTTTCCTCCCAATGACATAATCAATAGTATTGATAAAGAAAACAACATAGTTAGCATGGTCAGCAATTAAAAGAAGTAACAATGTCAACACAATGAACTGCCCCTTTTAAGAATCAATATATAAAGACATCTTTTGTGATTACCGAGAAATCTACACTCTCGGAAAAATTTTGTACAAGATATGTAAATAAATATACATTTACAGTGAGACATGTTACAGAATAAAGAGTAGAGGAAAATTTTGATTAACTGAGTTTTAATCAAAATTTGACAATGAATTAATGAAAATAGTTAAAAACTAAGCATTAATTCAAATTAAGATGTTTTAAAATTAATAAAAAAAGTATGTGGAAAATACATATTAAGATATTAATGGCACACAAGTGAGCCACATTGATCAATGGCCAAGAAATTACCAAACAAAGCCTATCTTTCTTAAAGAAAAATTGAAAGAAAATGAGAGAAGGAGAGGCACGTGAGGGAGAGGGACCTCAAACCCAAGTTAATTCAAGTGAATTAATTCACTTGGTTCCATGGTAAAGAGAAGCAGAGGAAAAAGAAAGAGAAAGAGAAAGAGAAAGAGAGAAAGAGAAAGAGAGAAATCGAGAAAGGAAGAGAGAAGAAAGGGAAATCTAAAGAAAGTTTGGATTTTCTTGTTCAAGCAGCAGATTGATCGAGTTTTCGGTCAAGAATCAACAGCAAGAAGCTCTCAAGATTCAAAGTAAGGTAAACTCTCGTTTCTCACGTTTTTCTTAGGGAAAAATCTAGGGTTTTAAGAGGAAAAAGAGAATGTGAGTGAATCATGTTGAGGTTTTCGGTTAAAATTGAAACATGGTTCGAGTCTAGATGTTTTCAAACACGAATCCATGAGTTAATGGTTTAGAAAACCAAGTTTAGTGAGTTTTCTTCACAAAAATGTAGATTTTTCAAAAGTTGAGTCAAGAGATATTCATAAGCAAAATGTGAGATTTTGCTTATGAAATCATGGATTTGTGATAGTAGAAATGTAGTAGATACCTTGAAACGATCTTATGGAGATCGATTTTGAGTGTAAGAAGTAGAACAAAGGCCATAAAAGCCTTAGAAAATCAGAGCAGAGCAGTTCGGACCCAGAATCTTGATTCTGGTATGAACACGGGCGTGTACAAGGGCGTGTTCAGTACACGGCCCCGAACATGCCCATACGCACGACCGTGTTGCAAGAAAATTCAGACCCGAGAGGTACACGGCCAAGAACACGGCCGTGTATCGGGCCGTGTCAAGGGGCACACGGTCAAGGGAAAGGCATGTAGCAGACCATGTTAGACAGCAGGAAAACACGGCCAGAAACACGGCCGTGTAAGTAACCGTGTAAGAGTCCACAGGAGTACACGGCCAGTAACACGGCCGTGTATCCACCCGTGTAAGTATACACGGTCATGTTCCACGAAGTACACGGCCACGCATGTAAGTCCAGAGAGGTACACGGCCAGAGACACGCCCGTGTAGGAGGGCGTGTCCGAAGCCAAAGAGTAAAAAAAAAAAAAAAGAGTCTGGAAATAGAAAATTCATGTTTTGCCATATTTTTAGTATAAGATGAATATTGGAAATAATCAGTGATTATTCCTTTTATAAGAGTTCGAGCCAGAGACCCCGATACAGCAGTCCCAGAATAGTAGAAGCTCACGCTAGCGGATTTTCTGTAAGTTCAAGCATTGTCGTGACTGCAACGTGGACAATCTTGTCATATTATGATGTTATGTATGTTGTATGACGTGTATGTTAGACATTGATTGTCTGCATCACGATATCTATGTCAGTTCATGTCATGCATGTAGAGTTACATGTTTCAGCACACATGTTAGACAGGTACCAGAACACGAAAACAGGTAGGTGCACAAGGCACCCTAGTGTGTTAATATAACTCACACCCTAGTAATTTATGTAACAAGTTCCGACTGTGGGGGCAATCAGTATGCTACCCAGTTGGAACTCCAGCAAGATGGTAATTAAACCAGTTATTGGCGTATCGGCCTCTCGACCCACAGGGAGGTTTTTATTTTTAGCTTCAGTTAAGACTGAGGAGGTCAGCACTAAAGTACCGCTCCCAGTTGCGCTAACATGTCGATACGACCAATCAGGGGCCTAAAAACCAGAACTAAAATAACAGATAATGTCCTAAGACTAATCGTTCAGTCACGAGCATGTTTACAGAGTCCAGTTTCATACATGAGTACAGCAGTATAGCATGTCATGTTTCATGTTTTTATGTTTGAACTTATTGAGCCCATAGCTCATCAGTTTGTTTACATGTTGTAGGTAAGAGACCTGTTCACCAGTCGTATACGGTGGATGACGGACAGGGTAGATGCATGCCAAGGAGGATTAGGCAAGGGATTTGGTCACCCTTAAGTCTTCCGCTGTACAGTTTTTGAAATTTAGACCATGTAGTTTCAAGAACAAGATTTCAAGTTAAGATTATGTGATAGGGGAATCATGATTCATGTGCATGTTATTTTGTTAACATGATTTCCTCATCACATTCTCGAACAGTTTATGAATTTAAAAAAAAAAATTTTATTCCGCAAATTAGCAAGCAAGTTTTCAGTTCAGCATGATTGCCGGCGACCCTAGAGGCCTGCAGACTATTGCGGTTAACTACAGAGTTGACTGTAATAGCACTGTAGGGTCTCGTCAGCAGGGCGGGCCGCCATAGGTGGTATCAGAGCAGTTACGATGGGTTCAGTTTAGGATACCAAACGTAGTCACATTTGGTATCAAAGTCCAAGTTTTAAAATGGGTCTAGTTTAGAATACTTACTGTAGTCACAGTTGGTATTATCAGAAAAGTTGGTTGACCGTATCCCGCCTGACTCCGTGCATGTCCTGTTCGCCGATCCAAGTATGTTCAGTTTATGTTAAGATCAATAACTAGTTATGCATGAAAGTAAAGGTCTGTAGAGACCTATACTTTATAGTAAGTATATGATGTTATGATAATGCAAGAAATGATGTGGATCCTTTTATACAGGATCTAATATAAGTTCATCGTGTGATTTTAGTATATAAAGTAGCGCGATGGAAAACCAAGGCCAAGGCCAAAGAAGGAGAAGGGGACGCCCAACTCTAACTCAAAGATTAGAAGAGATGCAAGCTCTTCTAGAAAATCAAATGAGAGAAAATGCAGAGTTGAGACAGAGACTAGAACAGTTAGAACAGAGGCAGGGATCAGTAAGGACTCCTGCACAACCAGCAGCAGAGGCAGAACAGGTAGTGCCACCAGCGGCACCAGAAGTAGTTCAGGAACCACCGGTCAGGGTGAATCCAGAGCCACTATACGAGAGATTTCGGAAGATGAAGCCTCAGGAATTTGAGGGTTCAACAAATCCTCTAGAAACAGAGGATTGGCTTTCCTCAATACAGATGATTATGGAGTTTATGAGACTCATAGATGAAGAGAAAGTCTTGTGCGCATCTTTTGTTCTAAGGAGGAACGCAAGATTTTGGTGGGACACAGTCCGCATGAGGAGGGACGTGACCACAATGTCATGGGCAGAGTTTCTGGAGGAGTTCAACCAGAAATATTATGATCCTGCATCACCCCGACCCCACCAGAAAGAATTTTCAGAGTTACAGTAGGGTGACATGTCTGTTAGTGAGGTTTGCAGGAGATTTGATCAGCTCTCCCGCTTATGTCTGTATATAGTGCCTACGGAGAGGGAGAAGATACAGAAAATGATAGGCATGTTCAGGCCTGAGATTGCTACCTTGATTGACGTTGGTCCAATCCCATCAATTTCAGTAGCCGACTGTGTTAGTCGTGCTTTGAGGGCAGAGTATCATCTAGCCCGACAGAATGAAGAGAGAGAAAAGGTCTGGGAAGCTAAGAAGAAAGAAAAGATCTTGCCTAAGGCCTCTCAACCTGGACAACACAGCAAGGGCAGTCAGAGTACAAGACCAGAGCAGTCCAGTCATCCAGGTCCTCAGTTCCAACAAAAGAGAAAGGGTAATTTTCAGGGAAACCAGGGTCAAGATAATAGAAGTCAGTCATGGAGGACTAACACTACCACGATTCCAAGTAACCCCACCTGTCCAAATTGTGGGAGGAAACATGTGGGTCAATACAGAGCTGGCACGACTGCATGTTTTCAGTGCGGAAAAGAAGGCCATTCAATCAAGAATTGCCCCATGAACCGCCAGTCAGTATCAGTATCAGGAGCAAACTCTTCACGTCCGCAGCAGTCACAAGTTCATGTACTCAGATTAAGTAATGAGAGCCCATCAGAAGTGCCTCCAGCAGTGCAGGAAAGACAAGAAAGAGCTCCACAGGTAGATGCTAGGGTGATGGTCTACACCGAGAAGAAGCAGAGGCAGGGACGTCCAACGTGGTGACAGGTCAGATTTCTGTAGCTAACCACTTGGCATCTGTTCTATTTGACTCTGGGGCCACCCATTCTTTCATATCATATGCATTTGTTGATAAGTTAGAATACCATAGAGATCACATCGGAAGAACTTTTAGAACTGCTCTCCCATCAGGAGAAATCATATTGTCAGAGTATTAGTTACCTCATGTACCAGTAATCATGGCAAATAGAGAGCTGTATGCACAGTTGATCATGAAGAAGATCGTAGACTATGATGTAATCTTGGGAATGGATTTCTTAGGAAAATATCAAGCTACGATAGATTGCAGAAACAGAAGAATAGTGTTCAAGCCAGAAGATGAAGAATGCTTTGAATATGTCGATTCTTCGAGAAGATCAAGCAAGATGATGATCAGTTCATCGAAAGCCAAGAAGCTAATAGCCGGTGGTTGTACTGGATATTTAGCTTATGTGACAGATACAGTAGAAGAAAAGAAGTTACAGCCAGAAGATGTTCCTGTTGTCAGAGAATTTCTTGAAGTCTTTCTCGAGGAACTACCAGGACTACCTCCATAACGGGAAATCTCATTTGAGATAGAGCTCCTACCTGGAACAGCACCAATCTACAAGGCGCCGTACCGCATGGTATCAGTAGAGTTAAAAGAGTTATAAGTGCAGCTGAAGGATCTGCTTGACAAGGGATTCATCAGACCGAGTTATGCCCCATGGGGTGCTCCCGTACTGTTTGTCAAGAAGAAAGACGGGACGTTCCGCATGTGCATAGATTACAGAGAATTGAACAAGGTTACAGTCAAGAATAGGTACCCATTACCTAGGATTGATGACCTGTTCGATCAACTCAAGGGTGCAGCAGTGTTCTCAAAGATTGATTTGAAATCAGGATATCATCAGCTAAGAATCAAGGAAGATGACGTTCCTAAGACAGCTTTCAGAACCCGTTATGGGCATTATGAGTTCCTAGTAATGCCGTTTGAGTTAACGAACGCGCCAGCCGCTTTCATGGACCTGATGAACAGAGTCTTCAAGGAGTATCTTGACAAGTTTGTTATTGTGTTCATCGATGACATTCTTGTATATTCAAAGACTCACGTAGAGCATGAAGCACAGTTGAGAGTTGTTTTTCAGAAGCTGAGAGAGCATCAACTCTATGCCAAATTCTCAAAATGTGAGTTTTGCCTAGACAGAGTACATTTCCTCGGTCATGTAGTATCCAAGGAGGGAATTACAGTGGATCCAATCAAAATGGATGCAATCAATAAATGGCCTGCACCTAAGAGCGTGACAGAGATACGCAGTTTCTTAGGACTAGCTGGTTATTACAGGAGATTTGTGGAAGTGTTTGCAAGATTGGCAGCACCTCTTACCACTCTCACACGCAAGGAAAAGAAGTATATATAGACAGATGAGTGTGAAAGAAGCTTCCAAGAGCTAAAGAGACGGCTGACAAGCGCGCCGATCCTCACACTCCCTACTGAAGGGGAGAAGTATGAAATCTACAGTGATGCCTCAAGAGTGGGTTTGGGAGCAGTATTGATGCAAGATGGCAAAGTAATTGCCTATGCTTCACTTCAATTGAAAGAGCACGAGAAGAATTACCCCACCCACGATCTAGAACTTGCTGCAGTAGTGTTCGCACCCAAAATTTGGCGACACTATCAGTATGGAGCACAGTGCTAGATTTACAAAGATCATCAGAGCCTAAAATACTTCTTCACACAGAAGGAGTTAAATATGAGGCAAAGAAGATGGTTGGAGTTGGTGAAAGATTATGACTGTGAGATCCTTTATCACCCAGGAAAAGCCAATCGAGTAGCAGATGCTTTGAGCAGAAAAGTGACAGTTCCACAGCAGTTGCCTATTGACAGGTTGTCAAGACCATTACAGTAAGAGATTCACTCGCTCGAGCTAGAGCTGATATCGGGAAAATTGTCAACATTGCAGCTGAAGTCATCATTGTTTGATGATATCAAGGAAGCTCAGAAGCAAGATTCAAGTCTGACAGACTCCCAGGAAGAGATGTCCACAGATGGATTAATCATGTATCAGGGGAGAATTCGTGTTCCAGCAGATGAAGAACTGCGAATGCGAATCATGTCAGAAGCTCATAAGACGCCATACTCAGTCCATCCTGGAACCACCAAGATGTACCAAGACTTGAAGTTGCAGTTTTGGTGGAAAGGGATGAAAGGAGACATTGCAAGATTTGTCAGTAAGTGCCTTACTTGTCAGAGAGTCAAGGCTGAGCATCAGCATCCTGGAGGAAAGTTAGAACCTCTAGAGATTCCAGAATGGAAATGAGAAAATGTTACCATGGATTTTGTAGTAGGATTACCCAAAACGAGAGGAGGACACGATGCCATTTGTGTAATCATGGACAGATTGACAAAGACAGTCAGATTCATACCAATAAAGATCACTTACTCATTGGAGAAGCTGGTACATCTGTATGTAGATCATGTTGTCAGGTTACATAGAGTTCCAAAGTCCATAATATCTGACAGAGATGCACGATTCACTTCAAACTTTTGGGAGTGTGTGCAAAGAGCCATGGGCACAGAACTGAGACTCAGTACAGCCTTCCATCTTCAGACAGATGGACAATCAGAACGGACTATCCAGACTTTAGAGGATATGCTCCGAGCATGTGTCATGGATTTTCCAGGAGCTTGGAATGAGAAGCTGCCACTAGTGGAATTCTCATATAACAACAGTTACCAAGCTTCCATCAAGATGGCACCTTATGAGGCTCTGTATAAAAGAAAGTGCAGATCACCCATGCACTGGTATGATCTGAAGGAAAAACAACTACATAAAACAGATTTCATGCAGGAAACTTGCGATGCAGTTGCCAAGATTCAGCAAAGGATGAAGAGTGCTCAGAGCAGACAGAAGAGCTATGCAAATAGAAGACGGAGATTCCTAGAATTCAAGGAAGGGGACTTCGTATTTCTGAAAGTGTCACCCATGAAGGGGATTATGCGATTTGGTAAGTAGGGAAAACTGAGTCCAAGATACATTGGACCCTATGAGATTATCAAACGCATTGGGAAGGTTGCCTACAAGTTGGCATTACCTCCTGAGCTGTCAGCAGTACACAACGTATTCCATGTCTCCATACTCAAAAAGTACATGTCAGATCCATCTCATGTGCTACAACATGAATCAATCCAAGTCCAAGAGGATTTGACCTATGAAGAACAGCTTGTTCAGATACTGGCTAGAGAAGAAAAGGTGCTGAGAAACAAGACCATCCCATTAGTCAAAGTATTGTGGAGAAATTACAACATTGAAGAGGCTACGCGGGAGAGAGAAGATGAGATGAGACTTTCATACCCTCACTTGTTCTAAATTTTCGAGAACGAAAATCTTATAAGGATGGGTGAATGTGATAACCGAGAAATCTACACTCTCGAAAAAATTTTGTACAAGATATGTAAATAAATGTACATTTACAGTGAGACATGTTACAGAATACAGAGCAGAGGAAAATTTTGATTAACTGAGTTTTAATCAAAATTTGACAATGAATTAATGAAAATAGTTAAAAGTTAAGCATTAATTCAAATTAAGATATTTTAAAATTAATAAAAAAATATGTGAAAAATACATATTAAGAGATCAATGGCACACAAGTGAGCCACATTGGTCAATGGCCAAGAAATTACCAAACAAAGCCTATCTTTCTTAAAGGAAAATTGAAAGAAAATGAGAGAAGGAGAGGCACGTGAGGGAGAGGGACCTCAAACCCAAGTTAATTCAAGTGAATTAATTCACTTGGTTCTACGGTAAAGTGAAGCAGCGGAAAGAGAAAGAGAAAGAGAAAGAGAGAAACCGAGAAAGGAAGAGAGAAGAAAGGGAAATCTAAAAAAAGTTCAGATTTTCTTGTTCAAGTAGCAGATTGATCGAGTTTTCGGTCAAGAATCAGCAGCAAGAAGCTCTCAAGATTCAAAGTAAGGTAAACCCTCATTTCTCACGTTTTTCTTAGGGGAAAATCTACAGTTTTAAGAGGAAAAAGGGAATGTGAGTGAATCATGTTGAGGTTTTCGGTTAAAATCGAAACATGGTTCGAGGCTAGATGTTTTCAAACACGAATCCATGAGTTGATGGTTTAGAAAACCAAGTTTAGTGAGTTTTCTTCACAAAAATGCAGATTTTTCAAAAGTTGAGTCAAGAGATATTCATAAGCAAAATGTGAGATTTTGCTTATGAAATCATGGATTTGTGATAGTAGAAATGTAGTAAATACCTTGAAACGATCTTATGGAGATCGATTTTGAGTGTAAGAAGTAGAACAAAGGCCATAAAAGCCTTAGAAAATCAGAGCAGAGCAGTTCGGACCCAGAATCTTGATTCTGGTATGAACACGGGCGTGTACAAGGGCGTGTTCAGTACACGGCCCCGAACATGCCCATACGCACGACCGTGTTGCAAGAAAATTCAGACCCGAGAGGTACATGGCCAAGAACACGGCCTTGTATCGGGCCGTGTCAAGGGGCACACGGTCAAGGGAAAGGCATGTAGCAGACCATGTTAGATAGTAGGAAAATACGGCCAGAAACACGATCGTGTAAGTAACCATGTAAGAGTCCACAGGAGTACACGGCCGTGTATCCACCCGTGTAAGTATACACGGCCATGTTCCACGAAGTACACGGCCAGGCATGTAAGTCCAGAGAGGTACACGGCCAGAGACACGCCCGTGTAGAAGGGCGTGTCCGAAGCCAAAGAGTAAAAAAAAAAAAAGGAGTCTGGAAATAGAAAATTCATGTTTTGCCATATTTCCAGTATAAGATAAATATTGGAAATAATCAGTGATTATTCCTTTTATAGGAGTTTGAGCCAGAGACCCCGATACAGCAGTCCCAGAGCAGCAGAGGCTCACGCTAGCGGATTTTCTGTAAGTTCAAGCATTGTCCTGACTGCAATGTGGACAATCTTGTCATATTATGATGTTATGTATGTTGTATGACGTGTATATTAGACATTGATTGTCTGCATCACGATATCTATATTAGTTCATGTCAGTTCATATCATGCATGTAGAGTTGCATGTTTCAGTACACATGTCAGACAGGTACCAGAACACGAAAACAGGTAGGTGCACAAGGCACCCTAATGTGTTAATATAACTCACACCCCAGTAATTCATGTAACAGGTTCCGACTGTGGGGGCAATCAGTATGCTACCTAGTTGGAAATCCAGCAAGATGGTAATTAAACCAGTTATTGGCGTATCGGCCTTTCGACCCACGATGAGGTTTTTATGTTTAGTTTCAGTTAAGACTGAGGAGGTCAGCACTAAAGTACCGCTCTCAGTTGTGCTAACATGTCGATACGACCAATCAGGGACCCAAAAACTATAACTAAAATAACAGATAATGTCCTAAGACTAATCGTTCAGCCACGAGCATGTTTACAGAGTCCAGTTTCATGCATGAGTACAGTAGTATAGCATATCATGTTTCATGTTTTTATATTTGAACTTACTGAGTCCATAGCTCATCAGTTTGTTCACATATTGCAGGTAAGAGACCTGTTCACCAGTAGTATACGGTGGACGACGGACAGGATAGATACATGCCAGGGAAGATTGGGCCAGGGATTTGGTCACCCTTAAGTCTTCCGCTGCACAGTTTTTGAAATTTAAACCATGTAGTTTCAAGAACAAGATTTCAAGTTAAGATTATGTGATAGGGGAATCATGATTCATGTGCATGTTATTTTGTTAACATGATTTCCTCATCACATTCTCGAACAGTTTATGAATTTAAAGAAAAAAAAAATTTATTCCGCAAATTACAAGCAAGTTTTTAGTTCAGCATGATTGCCGGCGACCCTAGAGGCCTGCAGACTATTGCGGTTAACTACAGAGTTGACTGTAATAGCACTGTAGGGCCTCGTCAGCAGGGCGGGCCGCCACATCTTTTAAAGAATTTTTTTTAATGTTCATAAAAGGAATATTATTGTCAACGTAAATTGATCAATTTTTCTTTTTGTTCAATTTTACAAATGAATTTGTTTTTGGATATTTTTTAATACCATGATACTAATAAGGCTATGTAAAGTAATTGTAAAAAATTACTCTAACCCCTTCTTCTATCTAGGCCCAACCTAGCCCAATTACCTGCCTTTTTGAAAATCCTAGCCTAATTTTCCCTCGTGTGTTTTTGTTAAATGGCGTTAAAAGTTAAAAGCTTTATAATCTTAAAAGTTATCATCTTTACTATAAGACCTTGATTTTAATAAAATTTATTATATGTCGAAGAATATCCTTTTTTAAAATAAAAAAATAAAAAATAAAAAAAAACTAAACCTATAAAACAATTTAAGTAAATAATAAAAAGGAACATATTTTTCTCCCTCTCCCCTCTACGTTTGAAGAGTAGGGGCGTAAAATGCAAAAAAAAAAAAAAAAGGGGGAAGGCAGCTTCTTATAATGTGGTGTTTAGGGAGCTTTTGGTAAATGTATTACATTTTGATTGTATTTGAATGAAATTTATTTTTTGAATGTTGTATTTGAATAAAAAGTATTTGTTTTGTATTTGAATGAAATATGTGTTTGGATGAAAAGTATTTTAAAGTTAAAAAGTTGATGTGATTGGTAAAAATAGAGATAAATACTAGAGTTGAAAAGTTGATGTGATTGTTTTAAAAATGTTTTGAATAATAATTATTTTTATAGTATTGTTGTAAAATTTGTGTTTGGTGTAAAATTGTATTGCATTTTAATAAAATTAAAATATATTTTTTTTGCCAAACAACACCTTAGAGAAGAAATGCTTGAGAGGTGAACGTATTTATGAGATTTTTTTAGTTTTTTTTTCATCCATTTAACAACAAAATCGGTTTGATTCAATTATTTTGTGGAGCATTTACATTCAAATCTTATCTGTTGAATCCATTATCAACTTAGTTTTTTGCTTTAAATTTTAATTATAACATAGATTATTTAAAACTTTTTCATTCTTAGTATTTTTTTTCCTCAAAGAAATAGAGCGATTCTTGTATTTTGGAGTTAAAATTTGTGATTTTCAAGCTCTAAAACGTTATTATGGCTTGAGGTTAAAGAAGACAAAGTGAACTCCATTGTTGACAATGGAAATGTTGTTTATGCAGTAGAACTACGCTATAGCAGTAGAGTTTATTATCAAAATTCAATACAGCTTGTAAAGCTCTGTTGTTATATTTGTGCTTGATTATTAGATGTAAAAAAAAAATTAAAATAACAATTAATTTAATACATTCTTCTAATGGTAGAATTATTTTAACTCTTGATAGAACTATTAATTATATGATTTTGTTCTTAGTCAAATGTTTCGATTGGACGGTGGAGATCGTTAAAGTTTTACTTGAATTTTAGAGAAAATGCAGTCTTCCTCCATTTTATGTCAAACATATCCACAAAATAAATTATGAAGACATAAATGGTGTTTAAATGTAATTTATCTTAAGAAACTATAGGAAGTTGACTGAAACATATTCGCAACACCTTAAGTGTTATTGTGTTGATGATAGATTTTACTCTGTCAACTTAACTAATTTTTGTAGATCAATAGAATACCTTAATTACAAATGTCTTTATGAAATTTTAAATTAATTTAGTTTGTTGAATAACTAAAAAATTAAAATCACACTTAATTTAGTATATTCTACTAATAGTAGAACCATTCTACCCATTTGTAACACCATTAATTAATGATTTTATCTCCGGTCAAATATCTTGATTAAACTATATAGGTCTTTCAAATTTTAATTTAATCTAAAAATGCATTTTATTTTTATGGTATTTTAAATTAATTTAGCTTGTTGTATAATAAAAAAACTTAACTCACACTTAATTTAATATACTCTATTGATAGTAGAACCAAGATCTATTAATGGTTTAATTTTGCGCTTAATTGAATGTCTCAACCAAATAATAGAAGTCCTTCAAATTTTAGTAAGATCTAAAAAAAAAATTCATTTGTCATCCATTTTAATTTTAATTGCACATATTAAAATAATTTAGTTCGTTGAACAATAAAAAAAAAATTAAAATCATACTAAATTTTTTGCATTCTATAAATGGTAAAAACATTATATCCATTGGTTGAACTATTAATTGTGTGATTTTACACTTAGTTGAATGTCTCAATGAATAATGGAGGTTGTTCAAATTTTAAGTAAAAATTTGTTCGCCACCCATTTTATTTTTAATGGCACATTTTAAATTAATTTAATTTGTTAAATAATTAAAAAAATTAAAATCATACTAAAATGGTACATTTTACAAATGGGAAAAACATTCTACCTATTGATAGAACCATCAATTGTGTGATTCTTCCCTCTTGACTGAATGGTAGAGGTTGTTCAAATTTTAATTAAATTTAAGAAAAAGTCTATCCGTCATCTATTTTATTTTTATGTTATTTTAAATTAATTTAGCTTATTGAATAATAAAAAATTAAAATCATATTAATTTGTTACATTCTACTACTAATGATAAAAATGTTTTACTTCTGGCTCTAATTAATAATTGTATGCATCTATTGCCGGTAAAATGTCTCACCGGGCGGTATAGGTCGGTAAAGCCAAACACATAACTTAACAAACAGTTTTCCTCTGCTGTTGTTGCTCCTTACTCCACTAATGTCCCGTCTTGCTCTACCATTTCGCATCCTCTTCCTTTATATTCGACATATCTTCTAAGGTTGTCTCTACCCCTTCATTATCTTCATCACTCAAATCAGAATCTGACTGAGCCTTACTCCATTCTTCTTGTTAAGCTTGCTCCTGCGCAAGTTGACTATAGTCATAAAAGAAGCTTGTTTTACATTTTTCATTGCCAGACGAAACAATACTTCATATAAAATATTCAAAAAAAAAAAAAAAAAAGGAAGAAAAAAAATGCTACAATTTAGTTGGAGGCTCAGTTGAATTATTCTAGAGCAAAGAGCTATATTATTTTCAAAGAGACATTTCTATACTCTCGTATTACAACTATAAGATTTTTATTTATTAAAATTTCATAACCAGTATTCCAGAATCATATTTCCCTCTTTTTGTTAAAGAAACCTTTTTAAATATATATATATATATATAAACACTTCATCCGTGGCATTTTCAAACGGGACAAAAATTCTAGCAAAGTCAAATACCATTACATACATAATACTCAGACCTCCTCTAAAAGGATTAGCACAATCACTCCAACCATCAAATGAATAAACTAAAAATTACTAGCCTTCTCCAAAAAAAAAAAAAAAAAATGAAGGCAAAACTAAAACAAGCACGCACTATATTTCCCAACAATACCAGCCTTCTTTGTTCTCTTAGTCTGCATAGCATCATAATTACAAATTTAAATAATAAATCAACAATAGAAGAAAAAAAAAAAAAGAATGTACAGGAACAAGGCAGAGAGCATTTCTTTCAACATATCACAAACCAAGATTTTTTTCTTTTCAATTGACTTTATAAATGATCCGGAGCTATTAACTTATTCCATCTTGTCCCGCAAGTATTAAAGCCACAATATCGTACCCCTAAAAGTTTGATACGGTTGCTAAAATCCCCCTACCAAATACTAAAACAGTATCCCAGCTACTGAAAGAGATGCTTTCACTAAATTTTTTTATTTTTTGTTTTTTCACTAGAAGAAATTAAAAATGGCTTTCAAAGATTCTATCCATTAACATAAAATTATAAATCGCAAGCAAAACTTCTAGCCAAAATTTTATAAGAAGTAAAAGCCCTCAATTTTTATTCAATGGCAAGTAAAAACTCACCACAAATTTGCTGCCACTAGCGGGTCTAGGCGATGCGAGGGATGGAGGTCTTGGGCGACGCAGCGGTGGTGACCGTAGACATGGTGTGGTGGAGCTTTTGGGTGGAATAACAAGAAAAGAGGATCTATGGAACCAGTGGAGAAGAGGCGAGGCAGAGAAAGGAGGAGAAAGCGAGACGTTAGGCTTAAGAGGGAATGAAATTTTTGGATGAATAATTTTTTTATTGAATTTTGAAATAGAGAAGGAACAAATTAAAGTCCAAAGTAAGGTGAACATTAGACAGGTAGATTGGGTGGTTTTAAGGATTTAATCAATTTAAAATTTAAAATTAATCTATTTAATCAATCTAAAGTTTAAAATCAACTTACTCAATTAAAATTAGGTTGGGTTGGGTTGGGTGAGTTGATCGAATTGAATATATAATTTAAAAAAAAACTAATAATGCAATTTAAATAAAAAATGTGTGAAAAAAATAACAATTTCGTAACATAGTTTTTATATGAAATTAACAAGATCAAATTTATTTCAATTTCTAAAAAATATGACAAATAAAATACAAATATAAAATATCAATAATATAAATAAAGAACATATGTTATAAGTTATAATAAATATTAATTAATATATAATTAAAATATATTTTAATAACATAAACAAACTTAATTAGTTAGGTTAAGTTTATATTGAGTTATTAAATTTAAACCTTAACCCACTAAATGAAAATTTGAATTAGGTGAATTGTGTTAAGTTTAGAATCTGATTAAATCAAATTGGATTAATTGAATTAAATTTGAGTGAATCTAAGTGAGTTAGTTTTTTTTTAACCTCTGATAGAAAGGGAAAGGTACTTTAGGGAAATAAATGTAATTCTAGTTACCAAATCGTAATTAAGAAAAGAAGAAAAGAAAAAAATGAATTGAAAGTAGAAGGAGGCTAGTATGTTATAGGCAATTTTTTTGAGGGTTATTTAGCTAAAAATCTCCTTTCCCTCACCCGAACTCTAGCAGCAGCCTCCCTCAAGTTCGCCGTCACCTCACCGCTCTCTCTTCCTCTCAAACTCTCGCTCCCGGCCGAGTTCCGTCTTACTCCGACAGCGATTTCCGTCACTCCGACGCCGAGTTCTTCTTTTGCTCTGCTGCGTTTGGCCGTCGTTCGCTTATTCTATTTACAAGACTCAAGGTTTGATTTCTCTAAAAGACTTCATTTTTTTAACATTAGGTTTTTGAGATAGCACTTGAATAATGAAAAGTTGGTTTATATTATAAGTTGAGAGAGACGAGGTGGGAGAAGATGTGGTTTTCAGGCTGGTGAATGATTCTCACTTACATCCAACTCCCGTGTCAGCTGTGGAGATTTGTTTTTGTTTTTAATCCATTTATTAGAAGAAAACAGAAAAAGGGGTGTCGCATATTTTTTTGCCTGTAGAATCCGGCAGTTTAACATGCTTCAAATCAAAATTATTGCAAAACATTTGTCTTTTTTTTTTTCATTTTTTAATTCCTTTTACACTTTTGAGAGCATGTGTAGTAGACGATAAAGGACGTGCTAGTTTTGTAATTTGGTTTTTCGTCCTTGTGTTGGAAGTACGTTTGAGTTTTTTCTCTGAGTAATTTGGAAACAAAAAAAGAAAAAAACACTTATTGGTTTTTTCTCTGAGTGTGATCGACTCAACTAGTCAAAGAAATTATCACACTTACTACAAAATTAATGTCTAGACAGAATTAAATCTACAAATAAACTAAAGTAATAACAATAAACAAAGAAAGTGGAAAACACGATGTCTTCCTCAATAAAATTTAAGGGGGGGTGGGGGGGGGGGGGAGGGATGGGGGGGAGTAAAAAGCAAAAAATTAAAAACACCATGCAGACCAAGCTCGAAGACATGGAAAACAACATGTACAATGGAACCCAAACCAAACTAATTTATCATTTAAGAAGAGGAAACAAGGAGAGATGAATGACTGTGAAATAACTTGAGACGAGTTGATCGTGGTTGAATCGAGACCTTAAAACGTGGAACCTCGAAATTGTGTGGGAAGAGTCGGTTCTTTAGGGAGTTTAGTACCGATTATGGTGTCGGGTTTAGGCAACTGCACATGAAAGGGAGAAAAAGAAGTTGTAGCAGAGCAAGGTGGAAGCCAAATAAGCTAGGAGTAGGACGGCTTGGCTTGATTCCTTGGTGGCTATTTCAGAAAATCAAAGGCTGTGGTGAAAGAAGAGAAAAAGAAAATAAAGAGAAGGGTATCGGTCAATTCAACCACCATCAACATTGTCTCAAGGTACATCGGTCGATACTCTTCTCTTCGTCTCAAGGACCATCTCAACAAGAAGAGAAAAAACATGGAGATTCGCATCAATACTGAAAATTCGCTCTTTGATCCTTTTTTTTTTCCTCCTTTTTTTTTCCTTTGTTTTGAAAGTGGGTTCCAACTTTTTTTGTTTGGTTGGATTAGTTTTGGCAATTCAATGGAAATCTTTTCTGGGTCTTTTGTTTTCTTGCTAGATTGCGTGAAAATGAAGAATCTTGTTTGAAAATACTGGTTAGCTACTTACTTATTAGCATAAGCAGGTTTTAAGAATGAGTTTTTAAAGTTGATACTCTGAGTTTTTGGCAAAAGATTCAGTGCAAAGAACACGTGAAGTCTTTGATAATAGAATTATGTGCAAATTTTTTGAGCAGTGTGTTAGCCCGCTAAGCCATCTTTGCATAGTTGCGGATGGGAGGATAAGTAGAACGGAGGTCAAAACTAATATGGACCAACTTATAGAGAAGAAGAGAAAAAGGAAGAAGGACCAGAATGTTGGCATTGTCCAAGGTGTTCAGATTCCTACTCAAGGTAAAAGGCGGTTATTGAGTTATGTGGTTTGCTATTTTTTTTTTTAATGGTTGAGTTGAGATGATCTTTGCTAATTTGGATCAGCTTCGTTTCTTGCTTTGGCAGAGAATGCTGTAAGAGCAGGCAAGAAGAAAAGGGAAAAGTCACTAAGGAATAAGAGAGTAAAGAATGTAGAGAATAGCAATGCTTTGGCGGGCAAGGGTAATCAAGCAGGCAACGAGGCTGATGGTGATTTCATTGAAGAAAAAGGTAAAAGAAAAAAAAAAAAAGACAATGATTGCCTGATAGGATAATGTGCTCATGAACCAAATTCTCTTTGAAATTTGGGAAGAGATTACATAATTTGATTCAATGAGTCTTTTATGATCCGAGCAAAGTGTGATGAGATAACACAATTTATACTGTTATGTTCTTAAAATCTTCTTTTCATTTGGTACTCCTTTTGTAGGTAGGTCAAAGAAAGCTCGGAAAAAGGTAAAGGAGCAAAATTCTTTGAAGGAATCTGAAAAGTTGCCGGATGACGGAGATGCTGATCAGAAAGAGGTTTTCCATGTTCCTGCTGCGCACGAGGACCATTTGAAAAGAAAGAAAGGTATGATAATGGGTCTGGTGGATTTAATTATGTTCCTGCATTCACAACCTGCACTATCTTATCTCATTTTCCAGACTTATAAACATACAAAACTTTCAACGTAGGCAAGTCAAAGGAAGTGAAGAAAAAGAAAAGGAAGGATCATGATTCAACAAAAGAGGTGAAGTCACAGGAGAAGGAAGGAGTCAATGAGGATGATGTTTATCTCATCTCTTCAGGGGATGAGGACTGCTCCAAAGGAATGAAGAGTATGAATTACTCAATTTGAAATACTCTGAACCTGGATGCCACAAAAACGTGTACTTGTGATTTTTGTGTACCATGCATTTAATTTAGAAATATGCATGTAGAATGACGTCTTTAGTAAGGAAAAGCGGTATTTGGTATGCACTTGAAGTTATTAAGCTTGTTAATGACATATGCTTCCACTTTTAGTATCAGTACAAATCTGCTGCTTGGCTGTATAGCTCATTATGCCTTCTTTATGTGGCTTTGTGGGAAACCTTCTTTTACTTAAAACTGTATCATTATTACCTCCTAGCTCTAGTTCTCTCTGATCTCTATAAACAACAATGTCACATTTCCAACAGTTCTCATGAAGTTAGAATTATTTTCTGTCTTGGGACTAATTGAACTAATTTTTGCTTTGACAAGCGGATGGAAATACTATATACTAGTTATGTTACTCTTGATAATTTCGTAAAATGCAGAATGGATTACAGAATACCATCAACGTAGACCGGGGTCGACAGTACTGCAACAAAGAATAGATGAGTTCATAACTGCTCATGAAGAAAAGTTGGAACAGGTAAACCTCCGTTACTCAAGTCTATTGAACTCTATTTTGCCTTTAACATTTGACCTCCTACCAACTTAATGAATTCTATTTGCTCAAAATTGCGTTTAGTTTACTCATAGATGTTTGAATTCCTTTATAACTATTTAGTGCAGCATGTCTGGTTTACCATTTGTATCCATGAAATCTCTCGATTTTGGCTAACAAATTTATAGCAGAAATACAAAAACAGTATGTCAATATTTTACTTGTCTAATATTACATGTGCAGGAACGAAAAGAAAGAGAAGCTCGTGCTGCTGAAGGCGGATGGACAGTTGTTACACATCATAAAGGAAGGAAAAAGACGACCGAAGCAGAAAGCGGAGTCACTGTAGGCTCTGTCGCCCAAGCTGTTGTGGAGAGCAACTTGGCGAAAAAGAAGTCCAAAGAAGTTGGTCTAAATTTTTACCGATTTCAGAGAAAAGAAGCCCAGAGGAATGGTATGATGTGCTCGATATATCATGTTTTTTTTTGTTGTTTCCACTACTTGGCTTTTCCCGTAAATTTCCACCTTTTCATTTACTGATGAGGGTAAGATTCTTATTTGTTTCAGAGATTATGATGCTCCAGAGCAAGTTTGAGCAGGACAAAAAGCGAATACAACAGCTCAGAGCCGCCAGGAAGTTCCGCCCTTACTGAATTCTGTCTTAAACTGAATCGTTCCCGTCTTGAAACTTGGCTCTTAGTGTAATATTTTCGGTCCAGAATTGCAATTTTCGTGTTGAGTCTTCTGGACCTGCCAGCGAGTATAATTGATATTCATTCCTATTTAATTTAGGGACGACTTTCATTAGCAAGACAATATTCACAATTGAATTTTGCAGTTTCAGCAAAACCACTTTTCCAATGAATTATATTTTTGTTTCTATTGTGAGAGGTTTCTGCGGTTGGGCATGAAAATTTTTTCCTTCGGGTTTGACATAATTTTTAATATGTCCAATTTTCGACAAATATCATTAATTTGCCGTACTATTCTCAGTATAATATTAATTTTAGTGATTGCTGGTTCAAAATTGGTCTTAGCGGTAGTTTTTTATTTTTTTATTTTTTTTGCACTGATTAATTTCTCCCATGTGTTGATCCCATTAAAGATGGTAATTGACATTCTTTTGATGGGGATGGTTGGTTCTTGTCAACCATGATAGTCTTCCTAATTTTGACACTAAGAACATTTTCTCTTATCCTAATGAATCCGGCTATACTATACTATTTGCTATGCTTGTATTAAGTCTATTTACATTGTTTATAGAAATTATAGGAATTTTTTTCTTCAATCAATTAAATCAAGAAGGAATGTAATTGGATATATTAACAAAGTTTTTAATGTCGTCTATAAACCATTTACATCAAAATAAAAAGATTTTGATGGCGACTTTACCCCAAATATTTAATAAGAAAATTGTTTTCTGTTTTATTATGGTTCCTTAATAATGTTGTGTAATACATGAAAGTATAAAACACTAATACTTTAATAAATTAATAGGTTATCAAAATAATATTGATATGGTTTCTTAATAGGTTATCAAGAAATTAAAAAAAAAAAAAAATCAGGCAGGCTATGTGTTGCTATTTCTTTGGAAAGCAACAAAGGAAGCCTTTTTTAATTCGATTTCACAAAGCAGATACGTGCTTTATTAACAAGTAGGTATTTTGACCGACGTATTGATGATGCCTACATTTCATTTCCCAAAAAATGAAAATAATGATGCTGCCTATTTGATTAAGGTGGCAGTTTTGCTAGGAGTGTCACATGCCGTGCACATGGTTGATTCATGTGTCAAATTGTATTTATTAGAAAACATTTTGCATTTGAGCTTTTGGTAGTCATCTTGAAAAAGAAAAGTAAGAAGAAATTGGCATCTAATTTCTATAATTAGGTGTGCTGGTATTTTTTTTTTTTTTTTCTTGATATCCACGGATAGTGATATGCAATGAACGTTGCCTTTACTTTTTCTTTTTCCATTTTTCTTCATAAAAAATAAATTAATGATGGAAGTAAAGGAGAGTAGGATGCCTTCCTTTTCTAGTTTTCTTATAAAATTTGGGTGCAATTTTATGTTCATGTAGGCCTTTGGGTTATTTCCTTGACCTTGCTTGGGTCCAATTTGGTGATTTGATTTGTTTTCTGGTCCGTCCATTTGGATTTGAAATATGTTTGTTTAGACTTATACGACTAGTCGACTATGTCACCTAAACCATGTCTTTATTTAATAAAATCCTATCTTGAGTTTGTTTGTTTGTTGTTGTTATGGGGGTTTTTATTTTTATGCTGTTCGAATGAATTTTGATTCAAGATCTTATTTTATTTTTTTAACCAATTTGTCTTGAGAGTTAAGTTTGATTTTTACTATTTCCAGCGTTTAAAATAATCAATTTTAATTTGTCTTTAAAATCAAGGAAATAAAACAAAATGATAAGTTGTGCAATTGAAAAACACAAGAATCTTATAAAAGAAAATAAAACACACACAAATACATCGGGTAATTTGATCATGTTTTTTTTTTTTTTTTAAGGAATCTGATCATGTTTTAAAACAAAGGATTCTCGCATTTGAATAAAGGGGAGTTTTTGCTATCTTCCTACTTTTAAATTAAACATAAAAAATAAAAAAGCATGCTCTTCGAACATTTGGTTCTTATGCATCCACATATCTGTGGACCTGTATGTGTTTGTGCTTGTGTTCTATCATAAAACAATATTTTAAGGAACCTAAAATCCTTAATTAAAAAACATCCATATAACTATCCCCACATTCTTTTCACCCAATTTTTCCCAAAACATAAATCAAATCCCAGAGCAAAACAAGATATAGATTCGGTGTCACATATAAATTAGAAAAACATAACATAAAACTCATTTATCCCAATAAAATGGTCCAACACTTCGACATTAAATATTAAAAGCATAGCCTGAAATTGAATAACTATGTATCACGACCAAAAGAAACCTTCTTCGAAGTCTAAACAAAATGGAAAAAAAGCATTAAACAAGAACATGACTCAGACAAGATAACCCTCCACAAACGTATTTTATTCAATAACAGTAGTTTTTTTTATTCAATTTCATATTTTTGTGGATTTAGTTATTTTAAATTTGAATTACATAAATGCTCCTATTCCTGATTTTATTATTGGTGGTATACTTCATATTTGATCAAGTCATCACAAAAAAATTTAAACCATTGACTGATTCAACTCGTATATTATTCCCACAAAATTGACACAAAAACCATAACGTCCTAATTGTACTATAATTGATTACTTTGTTTTGTCACACCTACATACCTACAAACCCTAACTAGAAAAAAAATTAAAAGCTAAGAAAGAAAACAAGAAGAGGAAGAAGGGAATGAAGTTAACCTTTATCTTTCTTGACTGCTCTTGCCTTTAAAAAAAGAAGTAGAAAAATGAAATGGGTTTTGCTCTTGTTTTCTTTGTGTTTTGGGGTTCCTTTGTGTATATTGCATTCATAATTATAAATAATAATATGGATTATCATTAAATTAATAACTAGTGACGTCATCATATTATACAAATGTCCTTGAATCGATTTGTTAATATAAAATATTATATAATGAGAAAGTAACAATTAATTTTTCAATTATTCCGTCATTTTTTAAAGTCCAAATTCAAAATTCAAAATTCAAATTTATATCGGACAACATTTCGTCACAATTAATAGAATAATAAATGACATGAATTAGTTGATACCAATTGTAATGATTGGTATTTGCGACAACATGTCATCACAAATAACCTAAATATTCCATCATTTTTTCATCTAAATTTAAATTTCAAATATACATTTGTGACTACAAGATATCGCAATTAACAGAATAATAAATGGTATCAGTTAGTTGATGCTAATTGTAACCGATTGGTATTTTCGATGACATGTCATCACAAATAACCCAAATAATCTGCTATTTTTTTGTCAAAGTTTAAATTTAAATTTTATATTTGAGACGATAAGTTGTTACAAATAATGCATTAAAAATACAATTTAATATTCAGTATTAGTTGTAATCAATCTCTATTTGCGACGATAATGTCGTTACAAATAAATAAAAATTGGCGTGAAATTTTAGTGCCATGTGTTTTTCTAGTAGTAAACTATATTTACGACAATAGGTCAACACAAATAAACGGACACATATGTGTAGTTACGAAACATGTCGTCTCAAATAACTAAGTAAATGCGATGACGTATTGTTTTAATTAATTAATATGATGACATATATGAATTTAAAAAAACGATATTTAGAATTACAAGTGACAACAATTGTCGTCACTAAAACCCATTTTTTTAGTACTGTAGTGTAAGTTAAAGAACAAAACCCATCATTTAGTTGCAAAACTGAAAACCACTAACCTTTGACTCTTAAAAACAAAACCCAAAATCAAGAAAAAAAGAAACAAATACAACAAAAAAACCTTATATTAATGATGAAGGTCAAAACCTACATGCCTAAAAACCCTAACTAGGAAAGAAATTAAAAGCTAAGAAAGAAAACAAGAAGAAGAAGAAGGGAATGAAGCTATTTTTATCTTACTTTTTTATGAGTTGCTCTTGACTTCAAAAGAAGAATTAGAAAAATGAAACTTTTTGTGTTTTGCTTTTGTTTTATTTGTGTTTGGGCATTCCTTTGTGTATATTGTATTAATAATTATAAATAATATTGTGGATTGTCATATAAATTAGTAACTAATGGCGTCATCATATTGTGTAAATGTCCTTAAATCGTTTCATTAATGTAAAATATTATATAATAAAAAATTAACAATTAATCTGCCAATTACTCTGTCATTTTTTTTTTTCAAAATTGAAATTTCAAATTTATTTCTGATAACATGTTGTCCCAGTTAATAGAATAATAAATGACATCGATTAGTTAGTGCTACCTATAACCGATTGGTATTTGCGACGACTCACATAACCCTAATGTTCCATCATTTTTTCATCCAAATTTAAATTTCAAATTTACATTTGCGATGACAAGACGTCACAATTAACAGAATAATAAATGACATTGGTTAGTTGATACTAGTTGTAACTGATTAGTATTTTGAACAACATGTCATCATAATTAACCCAAACAATCCATTATTTTTCATCAAAATTTAAATTTAAATTTTATATTTGAGATGACAAATCATCGCAAATAGGACCTTAATAAATAGCATTGAATATTCTTTACCAGTTGTAATCAATCCCTATTTGCGGCGATAATTTTGTCGCAAATAAATAAAAATTGGTGTGAATTTTTTGTGATATGTGTTTTTCTGACAATAAACTATATTAACGACAATACTTCATCTCAAATATGCGGACATATTTGCCATGCAATTGTGATAACATGTCCTATCAAATAACTAAATAAATGTGATGAAATGTCATTTTAATTAATACGACGATATATATGAATTTAAAAAACGATATTTTGTTACGATGATATATCAGCACAACTATAAGATAATTAGTGACGACAATTGTCATCACTAAAACCCATTTTTTAGTACTGTAGTGTAAGTTAAATAACAAAATCCACAAATGAGTTGCTAAACATAAAACCATTAAACCTTGACTCTTAAAAACAAAAACAAAAACAAAAACAAAGACAAAAACCTCATATTAATGATCAAGGACAAAACCTACATACCTAAAAACCCTAACTAGAAAAGAAATTAAAAGCTAAGAAAAAAAACAAAAAAAGGAAGAATGGAATGAAGTTAACCTTTATCTCAATTCTTTCTGGGTTGTTCTTGCCTTTTAAAGAAGTAGAAGAATGAAACTTTCTAGGTTTTGCTCTTGTTTTCTTTGTGTTTGGGCATCCATTTGTGTATATTGCATTTATAATTATAAATAATAATGTGGATTATCATGTTAATTAGTAGCTAGTGGCGTCATCATATAGTGCAAATGTCCTTTAATGGATTTTTTAATGTAAAATATTATATAATAAGAAAGTAATAATTAATCTGTCAATTATTCTGCCATTTTTTTGGGTCAAAATTTAAAATTTAAATTTATTTATAACGACGTGTCATCGCAATTAATAGAATAATGGATGACATCGATGATTAGTTGATGCCAACTGTAACTAATTGGTATTTACGAGTCATCATAAATAATTCAAATATTCCATCATTTTTTTATCCAAATTTAAATTTCAAATTTACATTTGCAACAACGAGATATCACATTTAATAGAAGAATAAATGGCATCAGTTAGTTGATGCTAATTGTAACCAATTAGTATTTGTGACAACATATAATTGCAAATAACCTAATAATTTGCTATTTTTTCATCAAAATTTAAATCTAAATTTTATATTTGAGAAACAAGTCATCGTAAATAACACCTTAATAAATACCATTGAATATTCAGTGCTAGCTATAATCAATCTATATTTACGACGATAATGTATGCAAATAAATAAAAATTATGCAAAATTCTTGTACGACGTTTTTTTTTTACAGTAAACTATATTTATGACAATACTTCAATGCAAATATAGGGGCACATTTGTTGTGCAATTACGATAACATGTCATCTTAAATTACTAAATAAATGTAATGACATGTCGTTTTAATTAATTAATATGACAACATGTATGAATTTAAAATACGATATTTTATTACACGACAACATGTCATCACAGCTATAGAATTACTAGCGATCAAAATTGTCGTCACTAAAACCTATTTTTTTAGTATTGTAGTGTAAGTTAAAGAACAAAACTCACAATTGAGTTGCTAGACCTAAAACCCCTAATCTTTGATTCTTAAAAACAAAAACATAAAAAAAAAAAAAAAAAACCTCATATTAATGATCAAGGACAAAACCTACATACCTAAAATTCCTCACTAGAAAAGAAAATAAAAGCTAAGAAAGAAAACAAGAAGACGAATAAGGGAATGAAGCTAACCTTTATCTGATGTTGTTATGGGTTGCCCTTGCCTTCAAAAGAAGAAGTAGAAGAATGAAACTTTCTAGGTTTTGCTCTTGTTTTCGTTGTGTTTGGGCATTCATTTGTGTATATTGCATTTATAATTATAAATAATCATATAAATTACCATATAAATTAGTAAATAGTGATGTCATCATATTGTGCAAATGTCCTCGAATCGTTTTGTTGATGTAAAATATTATATGATAAGAATGTAACAATTAATTTGCCAATTACTCTGCCATTTTTTATCAAAATTTAAATTTCAAATTTATTTCAAACGATATTTTGTCACAATTAATAGAATAAAAAATGACATCAATTAGTTGATGTCAACTGTAACCGATCGATATTTACGACGATATGTCGTCACAAATAACCCAAATGTTTTGTTATTTTTTCATCCAAATTTAAATTTCAAATTTACGTTTGGAATGATAAAACGTCACAATTAACAGAATAATAAATGAAATTGGTTGGACAGTTGTAATAAATTATTTTTTGTCAAAATTTAAATTTAAATTTTATATTTGAAATGATAAGTTGTTGCAAATAACTCCTAATAATACCATTGAATATTCAGTGTCACCATTGGTGTGAATTTTTTGTGACATTTATTTTTCTGACAGTAAACCATATTTACGACAATTAATAGAGTTTATTGAAAAAATTTGGTCACCATCGATTTCTTCCCCATTGTCGTAGATGGAGATGATGGGGAGAATGCAAAAGGTTTGGGCCACGTGTTTTTTCAAAACAAGAACGTTTTAGAATTTGATGGGTTATGATAGTACAGGAGAGTTTTGTAGATAAAGGATTTTAGGGATTATTTTAAATTTCAATTGTAAATATAAAGAACATTTTTTTTTAAGGGATTTTTTTAAATATATTTCTTAGAAGGGATATTGTTGTTAACGTAAATTGATCAATTTCTCTTTTTGTTCAATTTTACAAACGAAATTGTTTTTGGATGTTTTTTAATACCATTATGCCATGATGCTAATAAGGCCATATAATATAATTGGAAAAAAATTACCTAGTCCCTTATTCTATCTAGGCTAGCCAAACCCTATTACCTATCATTTTGAAAAGAATTATTCCTTTTAAGAAATGTCCACATATCAATTTATTTATAAATTTGAAGGAATTTTGAGTTTCAATAGCATTTAATTCCGTCAATACCCTTTCACAATCTGTATTTTTCAGATTTTTCAAAAAACAATAATTCATTGGGTTATTTTTTTTTTCTTTTTCAGGTTGGAATGAAAGGATTTGAACCTTTCACCTTATAATGAGATCAGGTGTGAAATTACCGTAAGATTATATCTATAAATATTATTTTTTTTTTGAATATGCATAATTTGTTGTTGTTTTTTTTTTTTTATATATTTTAAAAAGTAAACTTTTTACATTATTTGGTTTTGTTATTTTTTTTGGAGAGTTTGTTATTTTTAATTAGGACTTTTTTTTTTAACTTTTATGTTTTTAAAAAGGTTCATATTTTGTGATTCTATCAAATATCCAGCATGATTTGTTTTATATTCACACAAAATTGACAAAAATTCAAGAAACAAAATTTAAAATAAATGCACATGAAATTTGAATCAATATCAAATCAATTTAGTCATCAAGTAAAAAGAAAACATATTTAAAATATATTGATCTCATCAACATCCTATATAATATATGTATATATATGTTTAATGATTAGGTCATTCGCAATATGATAACAAACTAAATAGCTCTTTGTTTATTGATCCAATTGATACATACAATGACTTTGCTAATAACATACTGATTAATAGAGCAGTGGAGTCCAAGGAAAACAACGAAAAAGAAAATGGGAACATATTATGTTTTTTTTTTTTAAATTTTTGATTACAAATACACAATATGAAGGATTAGTTTTGGGTTTTCATATTTCAAAAAAGGATGACCCTATTAATAAAAAGAGAATCTAATATCTTTAGAAAAGAAAAAACTTTAAGTGATGTTTGGTAAGTACATTATGCTTAAATACAATATATTGAATATAATTTGTATTCGAATAAAAAATATTTACATTATATTTGAATGTAATATATAATTGAATAAAAAGTATTTGAATTATATTTAAATAATGACTATGTGATGTAATGGGTAAAAGTGAAAAGAAAAAAAGAAAGAGAGAATGAGAATACGTAATATGATTAGTGAAAATAATAGAAAAAATAAAATAATAAATAATAATTGTATTGAATTTAAAATGTGATATAATTAGTATTTAATACAATATTTTTGTATTTGAATAAAAATTATATTATTTTAAATATAATATAGTAAATAAATAAAGTATAAACATATAAATATTTTGATCGATACAAAATAATTAATTTTGTTTTTTATTTAATTTTGTAATAAATTTATGGTTCGTTTGATAAACACATTGTATTTTAATTGTATTTGAATATATTTTTTTTTAGTATTGTTTTTGGTTGAAAAGTATTTATTTTGTATTTAAATGAAATATATGTTTAAATAAAAAAATATTTTAAAATTAAAAAATTAATGTGATTGATAAAAATTAAAAAAAATTAAAATTAAAAGTTTAATATAATTATTTTAAAAAAATTTAAATAGTAATTATTTTTATAATACTATTAAAAAATTATATTAAAATATAAAATTTTGTATTTAATATAAAATTATATTACGTTTGAATATACCACTGGAAAAAAAAAAAAAAAACGTTTGCTGACATTTTTTAAAATCATAACCCCGTTCTGGTTACCCAATCCTTTTGAAATAACTCTCACTCACCCTAACTCTGGTAGTCGCCTCGCCACCCTCAAGTTCGCGTTACCTCACCACTCTCTCTTCCTCTCAAACTCTCGCTCCTGGCCGAGTTCTGTCTTACTCCGACGGCGATTCCCGTCACTCCGACGCCGAGTTTTTCCTTCTGCTCCTCTGCGTTTGGCCGTCGTTCGATTGTTCTCTCCACAAGACTGTAGGTTTGATTTCTCCAAAAGACTTCATTTTTTTAACATTACGTTTTTGAGATAGCATTTGAATAATGAAAATTTTGTTAATATTACAAGTTGAGGGAGGCGAGGTGGGAGAAGATGGGATTTTCAAGTTGGTGAATGATTCTCTCTTGCATCCAACTCTTATGTGATGTGAGCTGTGGAGTTTTGTTTTTGTTTTTTTGCTTTTTGTTTTAATTCATTTATTAGAAGATTATAGAAAAAGGGGTGTCGCATATTTTTTTCTTGTAGAATCCGGCAGTTTAACATGCTCCAAATCAAAAGTATTCCAAAACATTTATCTTTTTTTTTTTTAATTTTATTTTGTTAATTTCTTTTACACTTTTGAGAGCATGTGTAGTAGACAATAAGGACGTGCTAGTTTTGTAATTTGTTTTTCCGCCCTTGTGTTGTGAAGTACGTTTGAAAAAAAACGTATTGATTTTTTCTGTGAGTATGATCGACTCAACAAGTCAAAGAAATTATCACACTTACTACAGAATTAATGTCTAGACAGAACTAAATCTACAAATAAAATAAAGTAATGACAATAAACAAACAAAGTGGAAAACACGATGTCTTCCTCAATAAAATTTAAGGGAAAAAAAAATTAAAAAGCAAAAAATCAAAAACACTACTCAGATCAAGCTCGAAGACATGGAAAACAACACGTACAATGGAACCCAAACCAAACTGATTTATCAGTTAAGAAGTGGAAACAAGGAGAGATGAATAACCGTGAAATACCTTGAGACGATGTTGATCATGGTTGAATTGAGACCTTAAAACGTGGAACCTAAAAATTGTGTGGGAAGAGTCGGTTCTTTAGGGAGTTCAGTACTGATTATGGTGTTAGGTTTAGGCAGCCTGCACAAGAAAGGGAGAAAAAGAAGTTGTAGCAAAGCAAGGTAGAAGCCAAGAGAGAGAGAGAGCGAGAAATAAGCTAGGAGTAGGAGGGCTTGGCCTGATTCGTTTGTGGCTACTTCAGAAAATCAAAGGCTGTGGTGAAAGAAGAGAAAAAGAAAATAAAGAGAAGAGTATCGGCCAATTCAACCAAAATCAACATTGTCTCAAGGTACATCGGCTGATACCCTTCTCGTTGTCTCAAGGACCTTCCCAACAAGAGGAGAAAATACAAGGAACTTCACATCAATACTGAAGGTTTCCCTCTTTAATACATTTTTCTTCTTAATACCTTAAATTTCTGAGTCTTGTGGCAGAGGTTAGGGCATGTATGTTTATACGGACCATTCTTGAAAAAAAAAAAAAAAAAAAAAAAAAAAAATTTGTGTTATGAAGACTCGCTATTTATAATAGGTTAGAGACCAATTAAAACTCATTCATAACTAATGTGGGACTTTTAAAAGTTAAAACAAAACAAAATTTAGCAAATCTTTAATCTTAAAATGTTTTGTGGTTTTATGCAACTCTCTGATTTCACATACCCTAAGACAAAACAAAGCTATCTTCAATAGTGCCTTCAAATGCACCCACAAGTGCCGCACGCATGAAGGTATTCAAGTCAAATATTGTCGTTTATGCAACTTTCTGATTTCACAGATCCTCGGACAAAGCAAAGCTATCTTCAATAGTGCCTTCAAATGCACCCACAAGTGCCACACGCATGCAGGTACTCAAGTAAAATATTGTGGTTTTATGCGACTTTCTGACTTCAAATACCCTCAGACAAAGCAAAGCTATCTTCAATAATTCCTTCAAATGCACCCACAAGTGCCAAACACATGCAGGTATCCAAGTCAAATAGTGTTTGAACCTGATCACTGTAATCATTTTCATCTTTATATTTACAGGCTTTACCACTGCTACAAACTCCAGGCATGAGCATAAATTTTAAAAGCATGCTAAAGTTTGATAATCGTACGTATAGTGTAATAAGTGTAAGATAAAATTTGTTGATTTTTAATTTAGTTAAATTCACTTGGAAGTTGTCATTTCAGGGGGTGACTAACTCAACAAAATCTCTTGCTGGCTTCTCTTCCGTTTTGTCGATGATCAAAACGCAATCAATTCAGAGTGTGTGTGCCATTGTTATAAAAGGGCAATGGAGCAACCTCTTCAATCCCAAGTTTGGTGTTATTATCAGTTCAACCACCGTTCATCAAGTCCTTATGCAGCTTTCTCTCCATGGCCATGGTTTTAAACCTTCTTGGGCTTTCTTCAGATGGCTTGAATCAGTACCTAGTTCCAAATACAAGCACTCCTTGCAATCCACATGGACCATGGTTCATGTGCTTACTAAACACAGACATTTCAGAGATGCACAATACCTGCTCGAGAAAATGTCCCACAGAGATTTCCTGTCTTCACCATCGGTTTTGAATGCTTTGGTCACGACCCACAATGACCCGGATGTGAATTCACATGTTTTGAGCTGGCTTGTGATATTCTACGTGAATTCAAGGATGATCCAAGATGCAATTCAGGTTTTTGACCACATGAGGATATGTGGGCTTAAGCCGCATTTGCATGCTTGTACCGTGCTTCTCAATTCTTTGGTGAAGGATAAGTTGACTAATATGGTGTGGAAGGTGTACAAGAAGATGATTCGAGTTGGCGTTGTTCCAAATATTCATGTGTATAATGTGTTGATTCATGCTTGTTGTAACTCTGGGGACGTGGAGAAGGCGGAGAGTTTAGTGAGTGAGATGGAGTTGAAGTGTGTTTTTCCTGATCTTTTCACGTATAACACATTGATATCGTTGTATTGCAAGAGGAGTATGCACTATGAAGCTTTGTCCGTTCAACATAGAATGGAAAGGGCAGGAGTTAGTCTTGACATTGTGACTTATAATTCACTCATTTATGGATATTGTAGAGAAGGTAGAATGAGGGAAGCTGTGAGGCTTTTTAAGGAAATCAAAGGTGCTACTCCAAACCATGTAACATACACCACGTTAATAGATGGGTATTGTAGGGTGAATGACCTTGAAGAAAGTATGAGATTACTAGAGGTGATGAAGGCTAAGGGACTGTACCCTGGGGTTGTTGCATATAATACGGTTCTCCGAATGTTGTGCAGAGAAGGAAGGATAAGGGAAGGAAATAAACTTTTGATTGAGATGAATGAAAGGAAAGTTGAGCCTGACAATATAACATGTAATACATTGATTAATGCCTATTGCAAGATTGGAGATATGAAGTCTGCCCTGAAGGTGAAGGATCGGATGCTGGAGGCTGGATTAAGGCTTGATAGCTTCACATACAAGGCACTGATTCACGGATTTTGTAAAGTGCAGGACATGGATAATGCTAAGGAACTTTTGTTTTCTATGCTTGATGCTGGATTCTCTCCTAGTTATTGTACCTATTCATGGATTGTGGATGGTTTCTGCAACCAAGAGAATGAAGATGCTATTATGAGACTACCAGATGAATTTGGGAAAAGAGATCTCTGTGTTGACTTGTCTCTGTACAGAGCATTAATAAGAAGGTTGTGTAAAAGGGAAAGGCTTGATAGTGCTGAAGCATTGTTCAATTTTATGCAAGGTAAAAAATTATTAGGAGATTGCATCATATATGCCAATCTAGCTTATGCCTACATGAAAGCGGGGAAGTTGGGCGATGCTACTGCAATGTTGGATGAAATGTATAAGAGGCGGTTGATGATAACGCGGAAGGTCTATATAAGCTTCAATGATTCGTATGCTACCGATGCTGATGGCATTCGTGTCCTATGGGACCATATGGTTGAGAGACGCCTAATGTCAAGAAGTCTACTCAAGGAAATGCAGAACTTGTAGGTAAGAAATATGGGAGATATTGTAGAATCAGCGTTTTCTTCTGCCTAAGAGGCTCTCCTTGTCAAGCCTGCCTTCAAGGTTCCAAATCCTTATGGATGCAGATGCTCTAAATCATCAAGCACGTGGAAGCATCTTCACACCGATGGCAGTCATTGAGGTTTAATTGCAATATCAGAGTTCCATCTTTTCTCCATTCTGTTTCTTTGTTTTTTGTCTGATAAGTTGGAAGTGGTGGGAACCTAATCCCATCTCCACCCAGAATTCCCAAGTTAGTGCTACTTATCAGCAGACGTTTATTCCTTATTGGCCATGAATGCCTCTTTCTCAACTATTTTCCTTCAGTGAGTGCTGCTTTAAAGCTCCATTGCATAAGCCTACTGGACAAGAGTGTCTTGGTTAGACTGCAGAATACACACATGGAAAATGCATTTCACTGAAATGGAACTTGGCTTGTTGGGTAGTCCTGAGGCAATTAGCCCGGAGTGCTACGTGCGGCGAACCAATGAGTGTTGCGTTGTTTAGTTGTTTAGTCTTGAGAAATAGTTGGGCATGTTGTCTAAATATATATGCTTTGATGATGTCGAGCATCTTTTCTTGGCTATGCTATGCAAGCTTCTTTGATTCAGAGCTAGTTTCAAGCTAGAGGGTAGAGAATCTTCTTGGGCTATTGTGTTCGTACCTATTTTAACTAGTAACCAAGTTTTCGCCCTCCATGACTACCAAAGAGATTAAAAAAGCAAAAAAAAAAAAAAATGTTGGGAACCGTTCCTGTGTAGTTGATATTTAACACAAATGCAAATTATACCAAATTTGTGTAAAGTTTCGCTTTTTTTTTTTTTAACATATTTTTCATTAATTTTTAAATGAGCAGGTTCCATGCCAGATAACACAAACACAGTTTACCATGCAAAACTGTGCTTTATAAAATTTTATTTACTATGTCAGTTATTAAAATATAATACAAGGTCCTCAAAAAAGGAAAAAAAAAGGAGGGAGGGGGTGTGAAGAAAAGAAGCAAAACCAAATCTCAAATGAGGAGTATAAATAAAGAAAAGTAGATATAATTTTTCTTTATTTTTCTCTCCGGAAATATTGAAGTTAAATCTTCAACCTCAAATTTATTTAAAAAAAAAAAAAAGGAAGGATCACATTCTTCAAATAATAAAATCAAAGAGGCATTATAAGTTTTGAATTTAAGCAATAGAATTTGTCAAATGATCTCAAAAATAGCAATTGTCACCGTTAAATATGAGATTGGTGTATAAATTTTGCAAACCTCCCTGGTCAAACGCATCCAAATATACTTTTGAATAAGTCTTATCATGACACGTGTTAAGTTTTTCTCTTCATGTAGCAATATACGTGTAGGTTTAAGGTTTGTTCTAAACACTATATAAACCTTCTAATTATGAAATACTAATCATTCAAGTATTCAGTGATCCAGATTCAGATAAACCAACAAAACAATCAAACAAATTTGTGTGTTTTTCCAATTACCCAAGAAAGTAAGCAAAAATGGCAGACAGCTCTCAGAAGATGAGCTACCACGCTGGAGAGGCCAAGGGTCAATCTAAGGTTTGCTTTAAATGCTTTATTGATGCAATGCTATTAAGATCCAGAAAAAAAATTGTTTTAAATATTTTTAAATTTGAAGAATAATATAGTGTTGTGAATTTGTATTAACTAATGTTATTGGGTTTTGATTCAGGAAAAGGCTAGCAACATTATGGACAGCGCTTGCAACAAAGCTCAATCGGCTAAGGACTCAATGCATGAGGTTGCAAAAAGAAACCCCACTTTTTTTTTTCTTTTTTCTTTTTTTTAAAACAACATAGAGAACAGTATTTGCAGTATTTTAATTGGCTTTTTCTTTTAATTGCTTTGAAAATGTTTTTGGTGAATTGGTAGGCTGGTCAGCAGATGAAGGCTAAGGCCCTGGGAGCTACTGAAGCTGTCAAGAATGCAACTGGCATCAACAAATGAAATGCTTTGTTCATTCCATTTCGCTTCTGGCCTTGACTTGCTTGTTTTGTTATTGTTGTTTTTTGTTTTTTGTTGTTGTTTTTTGCCTTTTGGTTTGTTTTGTTTTTCAAGCACGAAGAGAGAGCTTTCTTTATTTGGAGTTCTCACCTGTGTCGAGTACTATGTTGTAGACTTCTTCTGATCTTTAATTGCAAACGATAATTACATTTTCTGGATCGTTGTAAAAAATAAATATAAAATAAATAAAGCACAACAATTCACACCCTGAAGGAGAAACAAAGAAAGGTCACAAAAGAATTGGAGCAAATCGGTAGCTTACTTTTAGATGGAACAATAAAAGTTTTTATGACTGAATGTATGGAATAAACAATTATGCAAAAAAACAATAAAGGACATGCCTCTCTTTGAACAGTGCTTAATCAAGTCGGTCAATTCAGGGTCGCAAAAATTAAGCATTTCATGCCATACATTCCTTTTTAACGTTTATCACATCTTGAAATTGAAAAGGACGGTTTGATCATTGATGTATGGAGTGTAAGATGTTCCTCCGTTCCAAATTTTAGCTTCTGTTTTGTTTTTAATATTACGTATATATTATATTTAAATATAATATAATTTCCATTCAAATTTCAAAGTATTATATTTAAATATTAATTACATCACATATTAAATCCAATACAATTATTATTTATAACGTATTTGGTATATATATTTTTTCATTACATTTAAATACAATGTAATTTTTTCCTAAATATAAAAGCATTTCATTCAAATAACAATCATATTATATTTTAAATCCAATATAATCACTTTTTCTATTACTTTTATTAATTACATCATATATTCTCTCTCTCTTTTTTTCTCTACTTTTATCCATCACATCACATATTTTTTATTAAAATATAATTCAAATACTTTTCACCTAAATACATATTGCATTCAATTGCAATGCTAATACTTTTCCTCCAAATACAAATTGTATTCATGCAATGCAAATGTAATGAGTTCACCAAACGGAACATTATTATTTTAACTTTTTTATTATTTTTATTAATTACATCACATACTCTTTTTCTCTTTTTTTTTTCTTTACTTTACCTATCACATCACATATATATTATTTAAATACAACTTGAATATTTTTCATTTAAATATACATTATATTCAAATATAAAATAAATATATATTTTTTAAATATAAATTATATTTAATATATTGTATTTCAATGTAATAAAAATGGAATTGGTTGATTAAAAGGAATCTTACTGCTATAGGTGTTCATAACTGGTCGTTTCTTATTCGTTTTGTTTCGTGGTTATGTCGTTTTCATGTCATTGTTGTCGTTTCGGTTGATAACATATAAATTTTGACGCCACTTTTCCGTTTGGTGTTACTAGTTCGATGTGCTCGATGTCGTGTTTTTGTCATTTTCCTCGGCTTATGTGGTTTTTTTCACTGTTGTCTTTTGTCAGTAGTTGTCGTTTTTTCCTATGATGTCGTTTTTTTGACCATTGTTGTTGTCTCATGTGAATGTCGTTATTCGAGTTATAATTTTTTTTTCACTTTTGGTGTCGTTTATGTTGTCTTTTTTCGGTCAGCCTCGTGCCATCGTTTTAATATTTTCTGGCCAGTTGTCGTTTTCTTTCCTATACGTTATCATTTGTACTATTATGGTTATATCAAATTGGTGTCGTTTTTACTATTGTCTCCGGTTGTCATTTTCAGATAAGTTATCCATCACTTAAAACTGTCGTTGCTGATAGTGTAGGTGTCAGCTTTCCCATGTAATCTTTTACACAATTGTCGTTTTATTTTCAATTCATTTTATGTTACTTTCAGATATTATTTTCCCTCAACGGCAGTTTTGTTTTTGTTATCATCATTTTCCATTTTACTGTCACTTCTTGCATTTGTCATTTTATTCTTGTCGTTTATGAGTTAATGTCGTCTTTTGTAGTTCTCAATGCTTCTCATGTTGTCGTTTTCAAAGATTTGTTTTCAATATTTTTAGCTGTTTAAATTATTGTCGTTCTTCCTTTAAAAAATAATCATTGTCGTTCTTATGGGTATTGCTTTCTGTCTTTTATCCTTTCTCATGTACTTGTGGACGTCTTCCTTTCTGATGCTGTTTTTATGCTATTATAATGTCGTTTTCTGTTTTAACTTTTATATCTTTTTTCTTGTTGCTTTTACAATTTGATGCCGTTCAATACTCTTTCTTGCATACGTTGTACTTGTCGTTCTTTTGTTGTTGTTTTGAATTGTGTATCTCCCCTCGTTGCAAATGTTTAGGGTCAAAACAATCCTAGTCACGTAACAATAATAATAATAATAATAATAATAATATCTTTATAAAAGAAAATTAGGTTATTGCATTAGTTTTTAACTTGAGAGTCTAAGAGTGTTTGGTAAACGCATTGTATTTTAATTGTTTTTGAATACAATTATTTTTTTAATTTTGTATTTGATTGAAAATTATTTGTTTTGTATTTGAATAAAATGTGTGTTTGGATGAAAAGTATTTTAGAGTTGAAAAGTTGATGTGATTAGTAAAAGTAGAGATAAATAATTAAGATTGAAAAGTTGATATGATTGTTTTAAATAACTTTTAAATAGTAATTGTTTTAGTAGCACTATTGAAAATGATTATATTTGAATATAAAACTTTACGTTTGGTATAAAATTAGCTTTCGTAACGCCAAAATACATTCTCCAAACATAACATAATTTTTTAATAGTTTTAAACTTTTTTTAATCTTTACACAATTTTAAATCCTAATAAATTCAAATGAGTTTAGTAACTTTAAAGAGAATCCCATTCGTACAGTTTTACTAAAAATAAAAAGAATTCCAAATCTCATATTATAAAAACATAATAATAATAATAATAATAATAATAATAATAAATATATAAATAAATTACATCACTTCACCTGAAATATTGATCTTTAAAATTAAACTCTCAGAGGATGTTTGGTAAATACATTATATTTTGATTGTATTTGAATGAAATTTATTTTTTGAATATTATATTTGGTTGAAAAGTATTTGTTTTGTATTTTAATAAAATGTGTATTTACATGAAAAGTATTTTAGAGTTGAAAAGTTGATGTGATTGGTAAAAATAGTGATAAATAGTAGAGTTAAAAAGTTGATGCGATTGTTTTAAAAAAATTTTAAAATAATAATTATTTTCATAATACTGTTGAAAAAAATTGTATTTGAATGTAAAACTTTATGTTTAATATAAAATTATATTACGTTTAAATATAATTAAAATGTAATTTCTGTACAAAAGCCCCCTCAAACTTTTAATATATTAATAGTTTCAAATTCCTTTTCCGATCTACACTCTTCACGGATCTCCTCTGCAACCCTCAACCTTACAATGAGACTTTCATGGTGTTTGCTTCTTCTCTGGCCTGGTGTTAGCCCCTGGGCTCATTTTTCTGTACAGCACGCCGAGTTCCAAACCTTGCCCAACCTCAACTCTCTTTGATCTCTCCAATCTCACTTCACTCCTTCACAGTCGTTCTCTTCTCGGTACACTTTCTCCTACCCAACCTATTTTCTCTTCCCGTTCATCGAATCAGATGTTACAGAGATTCTCATCTAAATGGGAACTTAAACTAAGGATTTTGATCACACAGTTGTTGTGTCCAGCATTTTTGCCAAATCGTGTGATTCTGAGGAGATTAAGAAAGGTTTGGAGTCCAACAACGATTTGATCGGCCATGATATAGTGTTAGAGGTTACGAGAAAGCTTAAATCTTTTCCTAATGTGGTTAGGAGGTTTTTTGCTTGGGTTTTGGAGAATGAAAAAATGAAATTAAGCTCAGAGTCATATAATTTGATGCTTAGAATTTTGGGTCTAAACGGGTTTGTGCAAGAGTTTTGGAACTTGGCTAAGGTTATGAAGAAAAATGAGTATGGTATATCAAAGGGCATGCACGAGAAAGTTTTGGAGAAGTTTAAGAAAGAAGGATTAGATGGTGATGTTGAAAAGTTGAGAGGGGTTTTTGATTCGGAGAAGAAAATTTCTTCGAGGGTTTGTAGGATTATCAAAAATGAGGTGTGGGGGGATGATGTGGAGAAACAATTAAGGGATTCGAATGTCTCGTTTTTTAGTGATTTGGTTAAGATAATGCTAAGAAGCCTGAATATGGATTCGACGAAGGCGCTTATATTGTTCTGGTGGCTCGAAGAGAGTAGGTTGTTCAAGCATGATCAACAGACTTATAATGCCATGGCAAGGTACTACTAACAAGGGAGGATTGTATTGGTAGATTTCTGAAAATAGTTGAAGAGATGAAGAGTTTGCAGTTTCAAATAAAGGCAGATATTTTCACTATCACTATCGTTCTATGACGGTTTTGTAAGAGAGGAATGATCAAGGAAGCTGTGAACTTGTATGAGTTTGCAATGGCTGGTCCCAATAAGCCATCGGCAAATTGTGGGACCTTTATATTAAAGAGAATAGTCATGGCCAAGAACTTGTATATGAGAGTTTTTTTTAGGGCTGTGAAGATTTTTACCAGCAATGAAAATGTGATTACAAATTCTATGCTTGTTGCGGTTATCAAGTCTTTAACAAGTGTTGGTGGAACTGGAATGTGAATTAAGGTTTTGGAAGCAACGGAGGAAAGTGGATAAATTGTTGTCGACAATATGCGGGCTAAAATTGTGTTCCTTCAGTTTAATGTCAGCAAAAAGGATGCAGTAATCAAATTTATGAATAAAATGGAAGTAAGGCTGGATTGAAAGACGTGGAAAAATCTAATTCAAGGACTTTGTTGAGTTGGTGATCTCAATGAAGCTTGCAATCATTTAAGAAAGATGGTTAAGAGCGAGGTATTGGTTCTATCGGTGCTCCTCCTTTACATTCTATAGTGGGTACATATTGCCGAAAGAACAAGGCAGTGGATGATTGCAAACTGCTTCATAATCTTGGTAGTGAAACATAGGTCAGGCCATGGTATAGGCATAACAAATGTTGATAACGAGTTTATTGACTCAAGGCGGATTTAGTGATGCTTTGAAGGTGTTAAGGCTGATGAAAGGTCATGGGGGCTCCCACCTTTCATTGATCCATACGTTGAGTATGTCTCAAAGTCTAGAACAAGAGACGATGCTATAAATTTTCTGAAAGCGAAGTCGAATTGATTGTCTTCTACCGTCATGTTTCTCCGCATGTACGAAGCTTATTTCAAGGCTGAATGTCAGAACGAGGCTCACAATTTCCTTGCTAAATGCCCCCCGATGTTTTGAATCTCTTCTTGTCCAAGAAGAAGCCAGCGAAAGATGATGCTACCACTCTACTCCTTCGGCTGGTTAGAGGCTTTCGTAGGATGCATCACTTTTTTGTACTTTTTTGAGGTTAATTAATGTAGAAACTAGCAAGCATTTACTGGAGGGAAATAGGAAAATGTCTGGCGTCAATATATTCTTTGCTCACATCAAGAGTCCTAAATATAGATCGGGATAAATAGACTGATCCGTTGTTCGTCATTTTAACCCCATGACGAGTTTGGCCTGGCCCGTCCCCAACTCGATGTAATCACAATGGTCAGGGTAGGCCTTAGTTTTGATCCCAACGGACGAACCTAGCATGCTTACCCACTTAAGAATCATTTATATGGATAATGTAAATTATTTATATACATATATATGAAAACAGAATACATATAACATTTTACTTTTATATCATTTTTTTTGTTTCGTTTTGTTGTTTTTGTTGGTAAAAGCTCGTTTACTTAGCCTGAATTTAAGCCTACTGGTTTGTTGCTATGCCCACCAGCCTAGATTTTTAGTCGGGAAATTGTAATAAATAGGTAAATTGTTTTAATCAATAAAAATAAATAGTATATTTACTTAACTTAGAAAATAAATAATAATTTTGATTTAAGAGTCATGTAATTTTACAATTATATTCATATTTCTTTCTAGATTTTATTTCTTTCTCTTTCCCTTTCTCTCTCTTTCCCTTCCCCTTTCTTTTTTTCTGCGAACTTTTGTTGGGGGCTAGACTTCTTGTTTTTGTTTTTTCTGAGGAATTATTTGCTTGTTTCTTGAGAAAATTTTGGGTGGAGAATTGGTAAATCAATGATTTACACATGTAAATAAATGATTTACATCTGTAAATAAATGATTTAGCAGTAAAATTTAAAGTTATTTGCTTATTTCCTGAGAAAATTCTAGGTGGAGAATTAGTAAATCAATGATTTACACACGTAAATAAATGATTTACTAAGTAAAAAATGATTTCCAAATAAATTTACTAAGATTTACACATAAAAGGTATTTTTGAAATTTTAGTTATGGTAAATAATTTATCAAAAATATGCTATTTATTAAAGATTCAAAACTTTTCTGCTACTTATTTTTATTCAATTTTAATTTTGGTCTATTTTCCTCCTTCTCTCTTTTTAGGCTTGCCAATTAATCCGACTTTGGAGTTGGGTCGAGCCTTTAAAGTTACAGATTTACTCACACCTAAATTTTTTTTGCTTTTGGAAAATACAAAAGGTGTTTTTTTTTTTAAATTTACTTTACTTTAGGACGAAAGATTCAAACTCTACATCTTTTATATAGTCAAATATAATATTAGTGTTTCCATTAGTTTATTTATTTTTTCCAAGAATGCTTTTTTTTTTTAAAAGTCATTTTCAATACATGATTATTTAATACTAAATTTATCACAAAAAAAAAAAAGAAAATAGTATCATATTACATTTTGGTTCAATAATGTAATGTTCTTTCTAATATCATTTATACTTTTTATTGTCTTTATTATTCTTCGGAACTTGTAAAAGTGAACTATCAGTATTTAAATAAATTAAAAATAAAAATATTATAATGATTGTATTAAAAATAAAGACGACAATCAATGTTAATTCAACGTTAAATTTGAAATTGATTATACTTTGTAGTAAATATGTCGTAAAGTTTAAGATTTGTCAAATTTGATATAAAAGATATCATTTTATTAAAGAGCATTTTTTCAATCAAAATTTGACATAAAAAATATGCCTCCGATCCGAAAAACCTAAAATAAATTGGATGAGTAGACATTTTTTTGTCACTTTTTAAAAAAGATTGAACTTCATATTCTAAGAAAAATAATTGAAGGTTGTTAAATATTGCTTGACCTTTCGGTCAACAAGTGATTAATTAGAAATTAATCATTTTTTACGTGCATTAATGCCATTAGTTATTGAATTACTATATGATTGACTATTTTGAAAAATTATTGTAATACTATATGATTGACTGTGACAAGAACAACTATTTTTTTACTTTCAAAAAATTTTGGCCATTATATTAGTCTTAAAAAAAAAAACAACTATCATTTACCTACATATCTAAATTGATTAAAATGTCAATAATATTGTCAATATTTTCACAACATTATTCATATTTTAGAATTTCAACATGTATAACAAGGGGAAATATTTTTTTTTTTTAGTATCTATCAAATGTCTATAATATTTGAAAATATCGGTAAAATCCATGAATATTTATGAAAATCCAGGATATGTTTGGACATTTTCATAAAATGTATAAAAATTCAAGGAAATTTTTTTTTTTTGCAAAAATTTTAATTTTGATGCAAATTTTATTTATTTTTTAAAAGTTGATTAAATATGACAACATTCTTCAACTCATAATCATAAAATAATCATAACAATAAAATGTAACAGGGTGAGGATAATGATGATGAGAACTATGTGAGAAAAAGATGAACAACATCAAGTTAAATACATCTAAGCCTATTCACTATAGAAGAATATTTTATTGTAGGGTAGTAGGTGAGGGCATCTGAACAATTAGGAACAATATATAAGAAGATATGACGTGACTCAAATGAATCATACTGATAAGGATTTTATTATCTTTAGTTTAGAGTCTATGAGTTTAGGAATTGAGTAAAATTCTTACGGTTAGAATTCTCTTTACAGTTTTTAAATGAATCTAGTTCAAAAGTACAAAATTCATACAGTTCTTTAACATATTGGTATATCCTTCACTATTAATTGGTGTCAAGATATCATTCTACATCTGTTTAGATTACTCGTCATCGAATAAATTAACAATATCTAATATGGATTAAGAGTTACAAAAGACCAAAAATACATACATGTGGCACATTAATAATTACCTTTAGAATTATTCAAGAGTACTATCTTAGCAAATGTATTGTTTAGAATAAGATCAGTACTGCCTAATATTTTTCAACATGATTGAAACTATTTTCTATACTTAAGAGAATCAAAACTCATATATACTTTCTTATATTCCACATTTACTTTCTATGTATTATTATATTTTATGTAATATGGTATCAAAATTACAATTAATATATAATTATTTTGATTTCCTATTAAATTAAATAAAAAAATTTGTTTTTGTAATAAAATTAATACATAGATTGTTTTTATATTTTATAAATTGCAATAAAAATTATAAAATTTTTTTGAATATCCAATTTTTTGCCGATAATGATATATTTTCCGTAAATCACAACTTCTGTGATCTTGTTGTCATTGCCATTTTCATCTTTGCATCTCCATGATAAAACGACATGTCAATCAATGTAATACTGATATTGACCCGTTATTCAGCCAAAGCCCGATGCCCCCTCCTCTAAACCCTAGCTCTCTCGCTCTCTCCTTCTCTCCGTTGCAAACGGGGCTCAACGTCCTTAATCTCCTCCGCTACCCAAAACCTTACAATGAGACTTCCATGGCGTCTGCTTCGTCTCCGAGCTCGCGTCAGCCCCTGGGCTCTTTCTTCCGTGCATCCCTCTCACTCCGAGTTCCCACCCCAGCCCAATCTCAACTCTCTCCGATCTCTCACTTCACTCCTTCACACTCGCTCTCTTTTCGGTACGCTCTCTCCTTCCCAACCCATTTTCTCTTCTCATCTCTCGAATCAGATGTTCCAGAGATTCTCATCTGAATCGGAACTTGAAAGTAAGGATTCTGATCACACAGTCGCTGTATCCGACATTTTCGCCAAATCGAGTGATTCTGAGGAGATTAAGAGAGATTTAGAGTTCAACAACGTTGTGATCTGCCATGATTTGGTGTTAGGGGTTTTGGGAAAGCTTGAATCTTCTCCTGATGTGGCCAGGAGGTTTTTCTCTTGGATTTTGGAGAATGAAGAGAGAAAATTGAGCTCGAAGTCGTATAATTTGATGCTGAGAATTTTGGGTCTGAATGGGTTTGTGGAAGAGTTCTGGGTTTTGATTGAGGCTATGAAGAAAAAAGGGTATGGTATATCAAAGGGCGTGCATGAGAAAGTTTTGGAGGAGTTTGAGAAGGAAGGATTGGATGGTGATGTTGAGAAGTTGAGAGGGGTTTTTGATTCCGGTTCGATCGATAATTCGGAGAAGAAGATTTGTTTGAGAGTTTGTAGGATTATCAGAAATGAGGTGTGGGGGGATGATGTGGAGAAACAATTAAGGGATTTGAATATCACGTTTTCTAGTGATTTGGTTAAGATGTTGCTGGGAAGTCTGAGTACGGATCCGACGAAGGCGCTTGTACTGTTCAGGTGGCTTGAAGAGAGCAAATTGTTTGAGCATGACCAGCAGACTTATAATGCCATGGCAAGGGTACTGGGAAGAGAGGATTGTATTGATAGGTTTAGGAAAATAGTTGAAGAGATGAAGAGTCTGCGGTTTGAAATTGAGGGAGATACTTTCACTATCATTCTAGGACGGTTTTGTAAGAGAAGAATGATCGAGGAAGCTGTGAACTTGTATGATTTTGCGATGGCTGGTCTCAACAAGCCTTCGGCAAGTTGTGGGACCTTTCTGTTGAAGAAAATAGTCATGGCCAAGAACTTGGATATGGGCCTGTTTTTTAGGGGTTTGAAGATTTTTACTGACGGTGGGAATGTTTTGACAGATTCTACGCTTGATGCGGTTATAAAGTCTTTAACAAGTGTTGGTAGAACTGGAAAGTGCATCAAGGTTTTGGAAGCAATGGAGGAAGTTGGATATGTTGCTAGCGATAATATGCAGAGTAAAATTGTGTTCCTGCAGTTTAATTTTGGCAAAAAGGATGCAGCAGTTAAGTTTGTAGATAACATAGAAGCATCTAAGTATAAGCTCGACTGGAAGACGTGGAAAAATCTAATTCAGGGACTTTGTAAAGTTGGTGATCTCAATGGAGCTTGCAATCATTTACGAAAGATGGTTAAGAGCGAGGGTGTTTGTTCTGCTGGGGCCCCTTTACATTCTATTGTGGCTGCATATTGCCGGAAGAACAAAGCGGTGGATGCTTGCAAACTGCTTCATAATCTTGCTAGTGAAACACAGGTCAGGCCATGGCATAGGACATACCAATTGTTGATAACTAGTTTATTGGCTCAGGCCGGATTTAGTGATGCTTTGAAGGTGTTAGGGTTGATGAAAGGTCATGGTTTCCCACCTTTTGTTGATCCATTCGTTGATTATGTCTCAAAGTCTGGAACAGGAGACGATGCTATAAACTTTCTGAAAGCAACTTCAAAGAGGTTATCTTCTCCTGTCGTGTTCCTTCGCGTGTTCGAAGCTTATTTCAAGGCCGGAAGGCATAACGAGGCTCACAATTTCCTTGCTAAGAGTCCTAGTTTCATCCGCAATCATCCCGATGTTTTGAATCTCTTCTTGTCCAAGAAGAAGCCTGCAAAAGATGCTGCTACTGCTCCCACTCCTTTGGCTGCTTAGAGGCTTTCTTAGTTTGCGTCTCTTTTTTTTATAGTTTTTTGAGGTTAATTAATGTAGCAACTAGCAAGCATTTACTGAGAAGAAATAGTCTGGCATCAATATTTTCTTTACTCACATCCAAATTTTTTGATTTTTGGAGAATAATAAACTATTTTTGTTTGATGGCAGCAAAGCAATCTCCAGGATACTCGAGTTTAAGTTCCTTATTTTTTTCTTCTACATCTTGCACGAGTCATACCAGTTTTTGGCGAATGAATAGATTGCCGATATCGGGAGTAAATTTTCTTTTTGAATTTTGTTTATCTTTGTTGATTTTGATGATGATTTCTTTGAGAAAGTCCCAATCCATACAGCGTTCTACGTTGTGCATTTGGTTTCATTAGCTCTAGAAAACACAATTTCACGTAAAGATAAATATAACTGTTTCTTTATGAGTTTTTTTTTTTTTTTTTTAAATACCCAAAATATATAATTGCATCTTTTTTTTTTTGAATAAAATATATAATTGCATCTTTTTTTTAAATAAATAAAGTATATAATTGCATCTTTGAAATAGCTAAATACTTATTCCATGGTATACGGAAAGCGAAACACCCAAATTTTAAGCACAATTATAATCAATGAACGAATTAAATCAACGAAATGCACGATAAAAAACTTCTGTTTCTCTCTATCTTTAGATGAAAGAATTAAATACATGATATGCACAATACAGCGGACTGATTTTTTTTTTTTTTTTTCCAAACTGTCGTTTGTCATTTTGATGTCGTTTTATCAGATTGATCCAGTTTTCCATGTACCATAAATTGTCATTTTCCGTCAGAAAACGCTTTTGTTTAGATGTCGTTCTATCTAGTCCTTGGTTACCATCTGATATTGTTTTACCTTTGGTGTCGCTTTTATCTAGTGTCGTTTGTAAATCAATGTCGTTTCCATTCGATGTAGCTGTCGGGTTTTTCCTCATCTCGTCCGACGGTGGAACAACCTTCTTAATTGAAAACAAAACATACAAACAAAGAAAAAACAAAAGAGTCTGAAAACATTGAAATCCAAAAAATCCGAATTGCTAAATTTCATCAAAATCCCTATAAGGTTGAAAAATACAAAGCATGGGAGTCCAGGGAAAATAGGAAATATTTCTCAAGTGTCTATTGGACTCTCCTTTGAGTCCATGACCTCTGAACGTTTCATTTGATGTCTCATTCCATGTATGAATCTAGTCTGAAATTAAATTTAAATAAAATTTTAAGTTCAAACTATTTATTTATAATTTTTATTAACTTTTTTAAAAAGTTAAAATTTAAATAAAAAATTTAAATTTGAATCAACAAAGTTGACAAATCCTTAATTTGAGACCCAAGCTAAAAAAAAAAAAAAAGTTGACTTTGGGTGATAAAGGAATATATTTGGGAAATTGTAATAAATAGGCTAATTGTTTTAGTTAATAAAAGTAAATAACATATTTACTTAACTTAGAAAATAAATAGCAATTTTGATTTAAGAGTCATGTAATTTTACAATTATATCCATATTTTTTTTCTAGATTTTATCTCTCTCTTTCCCTTTCCCTTTCTTTTTCTTCTGAGAACTTTTGTTGGGGGCTAGACTTCTCATTTTTGTTTTTTCTGAGGAATTATCTGCTTGTTTCTTGAGAAAATTTTGGGTGGAAAATTGGTAAATCAATGATTTACACACGTAAATAAATGATTTACCAGTAAAATTTTAAAGCTATTTGCTTGTTTCCTGAGAAAATTCTGGGTAGAAAATTGGTAAATCAATTATTTACACTCGTAAATAAATGATTTACCAAGTAAAAAATGATTTCCAAATAAATTTACCAAGATTTACACATAAGGGGTATTTTTAAAATTTTAATTATAATAAATCATTTTTTACCAAAAATATACTATTTATTAGAGATCCAAAATTTTTTCAGTATTTATTTTTATTCAATTTTAATTTTAGTCTATTTCCTTCCTTCTCCGAATATATTTCACTCTCATTATGAAGCGGTCACGGGCTCCTTTGACCCAACCCCATGATGGGCTAGTTCCAAATTCGTCGCAATCCAAGTCTACACATTTCTCATTTTCCCAAAAAGAAGTCCGCACATTTCTCTATTAGGTCACTTAGGCTAATCAAACGGTGACTTAACAATAAAATAGTAACTATGCTAAATAGTGTAAGTGGTGTTTATCACTGCCGATTAATAAAAAAAAAGTCTCATTATAAGATTTATAGACAGAATCAACTTTTTATTAATTGAAGTGTTTAACAAAAATATCGTTTAAAAATATTTTTTATAAATAAAATTATGTCTAAATGGCAACAAAAGTTGGCAATTGAAGACCGATCCTCCTGCAGTCGGTTGAGAATGACCCATCTCACCCCAAGTCTGCAAAACATCCAGTGAAATTGTCCAAATTCTTAAAAGGGTAATTCTATGTTGCTCTTGTTGCACTATGTGAGTTGATTAGTGAAAAGTGAGCATGCATAATCATAAAATGTTTTCCCATTTTAATATCTTTGTTGATAATGCATATTCTTAAATATAAAATATGATCTAGATCACAATAAAATAAAAATATAAAAAACATTAATTTAATATGATAATCGTACTAGCCAACTTCCACACCAAGAACTTCACACGAGAATGTATAAACCTTGATGACCCAACCCTGATGCAAGCCCAGTTAAGCTTTCAAACGGCTATGCGCGTGGCAAGGAGTGGATCCCACAGACAAACATGCCAATAAAGGACAAACGTTTATTTGGCTTATTATTATTATTTTTTGGCAGAAAGTTTATTTGGCGTTAAATCTAGAAGAAATGGATAACTTCCATTCCTTTAAAAAATAAAAAAAAAATAAAAAGCGCTGGGGGTGAAAACAGTGTGAACCCTTGCATAACGCTCAGAATCATCTGCATAACTAAATCAGGCTGACGTGATTTGACAACTTACCAAGGACTTTGGCGTCAATTTTTCCCGCCATTAGACCTCCATAAACTATTATACATATTAACATATATAAACAACACATACATACACATTTACTTCAATACATATTGATGGGAATTTCTCGTTTTGTTAATTTTCATAGACATGAACCATCTTTCAGGTGAAGACAGGCTTGCCCGTCTGGCGACTCTGTCAAATGGATTGAATGAGACTAAACGATGTGAGCAAAACGTGATGAGTGTGACACAACAAAAGACACAAACGCTACTAGGTGAGAAGTTTTTGTGTGCCATTATGAAGAGATCGAAAGTGTATTTATTTTTTTTTTTTTTTTTTGCCTTCTAGAAAGATAAGAGCCAAAAACTTTTCCCTTGGAGCTGTCTGCCTTGTGCCAGAGGAGCTTCAGCTCAACTGGTCCTTTTGAAATGCCCAAATTTCTTACAGTCGGGAGTAATATAGTCGCAAAAGAAAAATAATATAACAAGACCATACAAAATTTACAGTGGTTCACCTTTAATATTATAATTACGTCTTTTTTCAGACTTATAATATATAATTTTCTGTATCAGGGCAAGACAACGTTTATTTTGCTGAATTCTGGCAAGAAACAAACAACAAGTAACACTAGTACACTCAGCGGGACAAAATGCCATCATCTCGTGATGATTAGTAGCTATTAGTCTCCCCACAAGGCAGTCCTTTTTACCCCTCAGTAGGGGGACCATAAAACCAAAGAGCGGGAGTCATGTCTTCTTAAGTCTGACGAATCTTGACTGTCACCTTTAACATTGAACAAAATTAAGGCTATTGAGAACCACAGTTCACAAGGTTGTGTTACCAAAACTGCAAACTCATTTAATGAGCCTGGTCTTGTAAATGGTTCGTTTGAGTGGTGAGAACAGCGTAGGAATTTTGCAGGCTGAGGAGTCACTTGTCATGGTTTGTTGTGAGCCAGAAGTTGGTGAGCTTGAATAATATGCAAATACACAAGCACGTGGTGTGTCCAAATGCTGAAATCTGACAATCCAAAAGCCCATTAACTTTAAAAAACTACACACACACACGTATATATATATATATATATCATGTAGTTAAGAAGGATTATATGACGTCGTTTTTACACAATTATTGCAACAAAGATACCAAGTCACCCGTTATAAAACTCCATCTAGGACTTTGGAATCTTATTAGGAAGCACAACTTCAATCCCCATTATACATAATTTAACTTTTAAAGCCTTCGTGGAGGCAGATTTTCCCACCAAAGTAGAAAAGGAGGCCAGGTTGAGTGATAAAAGAAAGAAAGCAATCATTTATATTTTTTTTGTTTTTAATTTTTTTTTTTTTAAGGTTTTACAGAAAGTAAAAGAAGAAAGGCGCATGGGCTAAGGGACCAAATTATTGTTAGGGGATGAAGTGATTTTGGGGTCCCCTTTTGAAGATGCTAGGACATTATCCATCACCAAGTAGAAAAAAAGATGGGACGCTATGTTCCCTCAGCTCAGCTTTTTTTAACCATTTTGGTGCCATAATTGTCGTTCATCTTGTGAACATTTTATCCCTTTACTTTTCCCCTTATTGCCCAATTTCACTTTAGTGTTAGAAATACATCCCTTTTTCCTTTTCTCTTTATATTATTTCTTATTTTTTTCCTTTTTTTTTTTTTTTTGTTTTAAGGTAAAACATTAGTAAGTAGCTTGCTCTATTTTGTTATCTTATTTATGTTAGAACGTGTAAGAAGTTATGTCTTTCACTAAATTATCTTAAATAAAACTTTTATTTTTATAAAAAAAGAACGGGACCTTGATGTTTATAATTAAAATTTGAGGACAGTTAATAAAATAGAAAGGATTTAATCAAATTCTACTTAAAAAAATATTGAACATGAGCCTTAAAATAAAATTCTAGATTATTGGCTCTTGAATTACTTCGAAACTAAAAGTAATATAAATAGGATATCTATCTTAATCAAGTCAGTAGACTATCGTTAATGCACTGCCCATCCCTCTTGTCTCTGTCACCCCTTTACTTAATCCATGTGTTTTCAGAAATTACACAAAAAATAAAAAACTGGCCTTCTCTCTTCACCCATTACCAAAAAAGGTTAGAGCTTGTGATGAGTAATTCAACCATAGGTCCTTCTGGATGCAAGGGAGTAATTATAGTGCTATTTCACTTTTGTAGTGAGAAGGGCCAGAAGCTCATCAATTATGGTAACATGAAAGATTCCCATTGTTCTTAAAGACATTTTGGTAGCATTACAATATTACCTACTACCATTATGAAGAACGTATAAAGGGGCATTAAGATGTTTGGAACACTAGTCATAATTATATAGTAAGGACTTCTACCACGAACAATCTGATGATCATTTGCCCACAACAGCTACAATAACCATCAGGTTCCATTGCATTGTCACAACAAGTTTTGAACTTCTATAGCTCTAACTACTGATATAGAGCAGCCTACGCTTAAGAATCAATTAAGAAGAACCGAAAATCCACGTGAAGGCAAAAACAAAAAAAAAAACAAAAAAGAAAATTATGGTATAAAAAATGTACTTTCAATGTATTGATAGATAATATTATTTTAACTATTAAATTAATATTTTAACGTTTAGATTTATAAATGTTCTCATTAAAAATTATAATATGACATACATAATTACTTTCAATAATAAATACTCATATACTTATCATCTTTTGGACATTACAATAGGAAAACTTCTATTTAATATTATAAAATAGTAATTTATGCCTCATATTTTTCACAATCTATCCGCTAAAATTTTTATGCTTTTATAAATTTTCTTTGACTTTCAATTTTGATAACCCACTCCTTTTTTTCTTTTTCTCACCATTTTAACCAGTGTCATCAATTTTCGTCATATTGCAATGGATTGGTAAATTCAAGGGACTCTATAACTAAACTTTCAATCGAAAACTTGTCAAAACACAAAAAATTCAGTTGAATGATGCGACAAACCAAACAAAAAAAAATTGTTGAAGGGATGGAAGTGGGTACTAGTTTTGTCAAATTGTGGAGATATCAATCAAGCGTAGTATAAAAGGACATTGGGTTGTGATAAATGGGGACAAGGTGGGGTCTAATTTTTTTCAACTTAGGTTGGGTTGCTATGCAAGCAGTCCTATAATTCAATTGCATTGCCATGGTTAGGGTCATGTGGGTTTGTACTTGGTGTGCTCAGAACAAATAAAGAGCAAGCTAGTGGGAAGGCTCTCCCTTCCTTTGAAAACTTCAAACCAACTAGAAGAAGAACAATTATTTCCTTCTCATTTGGACTATCCTACTTGTTTTGAGTCTCTTAGGGTCCAACAAACGAACCCCACATGTTGCAATTTATATATATACTAGTGTAAAGCATGTGCTATGCACACAAGGGACATATTTAAAAAAATTTATCTAAATAGGAAAAAATCAAAATAATAAACAAAAAAAACCTAAAAAACATAAACATAATAATAAAGGTCCAAAAAGTTAAAAAGAGAGTTGTGAAAAAATGCAAAAACATAAAAATACTAAAATGAAAAAAAAATGATTAGTACAAAAAAAGCATAAATTGTTAAAAAAAAAGATTGGGCCAAATGCAACAAAAAAAAAAAAAAGAAGGATAAACTAGAAAATATAAAGTGGAAGTACATTGTAGTGCACTTTCACACTAGTAAAAAAAAAAGGGGGGGGGGGGGGGGGGTGGGTTGGGTGTGGGGCGCGGCGCGCCAAAAGAAAAAAAAAAAAAAAAAGGACTAAAAGGAAAAAACCCATCTCATTATGTGTGTCTGTGTACACACATACACACTCATATATTTTAACTTGCTGTACATTTCTTCGAGCCAAACTATCAAACTGGTATATTAAATCTAACTTTGAGACTACTCATATAGTGAATATAAAGACAGCATTTCAGATTATTTTTTGACCTTATTCTTATTTTTATTAGTGTTAAAATTCCTCAGCTTATATACAAGTTTTTTTTTTTTTTTGTTTAAAAACAAAATTACCATAAACCAAGCAAATTCCACATGCGAGACTTAACCAAAGTAGAATTATATTGCATATGGTGAAGTCAACATGAATTTCTTAACTATTCCCTCATCCTAATACTTGCTTTCCAAAGATAACCCTTATATAATTGCCTGCTTTTCCCCAGTTCTTCGTTATTTATTATCATTACTTAGCTGTTTATCATTGTAGTGGTGTTTAATCCATCAATATAGTCACAGAGGAAAAATATCAATATCATATTTATGTTGATTTAAATTGTTTTTTATTTTCTTAAAGTATGAGAACGAGAGCATAAGCAAGCAGACCCCAAAATTTTTGCTTAATTGCCACATGAAGACAGGTCACCAACTAATCTGATTGAGGGCTAATTTGGGGGGAATGCTTAGAGATATTTTTTTTGGATTGAAAAAAATTATTTTGAAAAATATGTTTAGAGGAAAAAAACTGTTTAGGATGAAAAAATATAAATTTAAAAAAAATTTATAAAAAAAAATATGTATATTGTTTTGTTCATCTCAAAATTCTATGCAATTTAAAAAAAAAAACATCTCATTTGGACTTATATTCGCAAAATTATGAATTTTTAAAGTTTGGAGTATACTATAGTATTTTGAAAATATAAATAGTAAAAAGTGATGATATGTTAGAAAAAATTAATTTTGAAGATACCAAAACTATTGACGCAAACGAGATTATTAAAGGAGCAAAAAGAAAAAAATTAATAAATAAAATAAACTCTTAAATAGAACCCACTATCCCCATTAACTTTTTTTTTTTTAATAAAATTTATCTGAGATAGAAATATACATAGAATAAAACTTATCTAAAAGGAAAAAAAAAAAAAAAAAAAGAAGAAGGTGCATTTCCTATTTCAGTCAGCTAGCTAAGCTTCAAAGTGGATATTATAACATTATGCCTAAGAAGTTATGTTGAGTTCCCAAGATATCATTTCCAGGATACATCGAGCAATCTTACGAATATTGATGTGATTTAACACGGCATATTAACGAAATACAAATTTCATAACATAAAAAGCATATATAAAACTCAGTTATTATTAATTATGATGTTGAACAGAAATAATATTATAAACATTTTGTTTTATATCGTCTATACAAATTCCATAGAAGATTTTTTTTTTTCACGACTATTAATTACCAAAGACCACAATACATGTATATAATGTTGGATATTTTCTTTATATTTCTCATGAATTTTTTTTCTATTTAATTAAAAGATTATTATAGTTCAATAGTTATTATACGCTAAAATCATATTCATATTAAAGAAATAAAAAAAACTTCTGAAAACAAAATGTTCTTGAGGGAGGGAGGAAATTTGATCAAAGAACTCTCTTCACTTATAAATTAACATACGATTTCCGTTAATGTGTACCTTATAAATAGGGTAAGCACAGTTTTTCTGACGAGTCGTCTTGCAGTATCTCTTCATTTCGTACTGAATCAATGTATATCTTCACTTAATCATGAAATTGTGAAAATTAGGGTTTTATTCATATAATTAAAAAAAAAAGTAACTTACACATAAATTTTGTACTTACATATATGATTAACTATATTGTAGTTTGTGCCTGTTTTTACATGTATATGTGTATATATATATATGTATTTATAGCTTCATTTTTGTCCTTGTGCAATTGCAGTTGCTGTACAAGTGCCCCAAGGGGATGAGTTCATTTCTTAAAAACGATGCACTCAAAGAGGCAGAAAAATAGAAAGACAAGTAATTGTTTTAATATGAAAAGCAGCCCAATCCCACTGTTGTGGTCCAGCTGTCAAATTTTCCTTGGCTCTCTTTTTTCTGAAACTAAACTAGTCTGGGCAGACGATCATTTTCAATGCCACTAAACACAAATGGGAGAGATTAAGGGTTTGTTTGACGAACGCATTGTATTTGCATTGTATTTGAATGCAATGCATTAAAAATAATTTGTATTTGGAGAAAAAGCATTAGCATTGCATTTGAATGCAATGTGTGTTTGGGAGAAAAATATTTGAATTGTATTTTAATAATAAATATATGATGTGATGGGTAAAAGTAAAGAGAAAAAAAAGAGGGAGAGAGAATATATGATGTAATTAATAAAAGTAATAGAAAAAGTAAAATAATAAATAGTAATTGTGTTAGATTTAAAATGTGATGTGATTGGTATTTGAATGAAATGTTTTTGTATTTGGGGGAAAATTACATTGCATTTAAATACAATACCAAAAAAATGCTTGTCCCAAACGTTGTATAAGACATGCAGTGTTGGCAAAAACGGAGTAAATTAATTTAAATATAATATAATTTTTATTTAAATATAAAAATATTATATTTAAATATTAATTATATCATATTTTAAATTTAATATAACCATTATCTATTATTTTATTATTTTATTATATCATATATTTTATTTTTCTTTTTTTTTTTTTCATATCATATCACATATTTATTATTTAAATATAATTCAAATATTTTTCATCTAAATACATATTATATCTAAATACAAATTATATTTAATACATTATATTTGAAATACGACTCATCAATATTACATTAAACTTTTTTTCCTTATAGATTATATAAAATAATAAATAAAAAAGTAATTAAAAAAAATCTTAAGGTTAGGTCCTGTTCAGGAGGAGAATCTGGTTAGTGGGCAAAGCCTTTTTTTTTTTTTTTTTTTTTCCTTTTTCTAAGATATAACCGATGTGAAGATAGGGACAATGTTTTAACTAGCAGCATTTAATCCCGGGTAGTTTTGTCATTTTCATGCAATTAAATCACTTTGTTCTTATCTTGTGTTCGGTCTATTCCAACTTTGTAACTTTGTTGTAATAGCCCCATTAGGCTCTAGAAGACCTTTTGCCTTCTCTAGACTACAATTAAAAACTGCTCTTCAGATATGCTAATTTTAGCCTTAGCCTTACCACTTTAGCAAAATTAAAAATAAAATAAAATAATAAATCACTTTAAGTGTTGGTTCAATGCATTGGCTAGAATGACTATAAAATTAGTGGGTCGATTACAAATACACCGTTATGTATGGAAATGTTTTTTTTTTTAATATATATATCTTTATTCAAAATAAAGCTTGTGTGGTGAAGGCTTTCTTGTCAAAAAAAAAAAAAAAAAAAAGAAAAAAGAAAGCAGATTCTTCCTCTCTGTATTTCGGTATTTGGAGTTTTGCAGTAGGGATGAACAAAAAATCCGAAAACCCAAATAACCCACCCAACCCACCCAAGGAAAACCTGATGGGTTGGGTCCACGTCAGACCCAAAAAAAAGTCGGGTTGACCCACCCAACCCAATGTCAAATTGGGTGGGTTCGGGTTGGAATTCTAAAACCCGATCAAAACCTAACCCACCCAATAAATGTGTTTTTTTTTTTATATTTAGAAAAAATATAATGATTAAGCTAAGCCAATTTTGTTGATCCGACTGTCATTTCTCATTTATGCTTCCCCCCAAGCCAAAGTTCGTGCCTTGCCCTTACCAAACCCAATATCCCACCAGCTTCCTCCAATCGTCCCTTTCTTTGATCATCGGCCGTCATCCCTCGACGTATTCATTTTTGTCTCCCCAAGCCCGTGTTCGTCTCGTGCCTTGCCCTTGTCCAACCCTAGCCGCCACTTGCCACTAGCCTCCCCTGATCCTCTCTTTTGTTAGGATTTAGGAACAAGATTTCAAGTTTATTTCAATTTGCCTGACTTTAGTCCTTATTACTACACACATTGGAGTTAGAGATTATTCTTGTGAAATAGATTTGATTGTTTGTGGTTGATATTTCTTAGTATTCATTAAAAGCATGTTTTAATTAGTTCTTATTGTCTTTATACGACTTCTTTATTCGAATATTTGAGTTTGTATTTTGATTTGTGATTAAATTTTTAACTCATGTTTTATTATTTTGTTTTTATAAATTGCCGAACCCGACGAACCCGAAAAACCCGCCAAACCCACCCAAACTTTAATTGGGTGGGTCGATTTTGTATATTGAGTTAATTGGGTGGGTGAAAAAAATTTTCAACCCACTCAATCTTTATTGGGTGGGTTGAAAAATGCCAAAAATCCACCCAAACCACCCGACGAACACCCCTATTTTGCAGGGCAAGAAAACATGACGTATTCTTGCCTCTGGACATGGTAATACTTGCAGAGCCAAAGCATAGACAAGACACATAAAAGTTGCGTGTATAATTTCTTTCAAAAAGAAAACATATATCATATTTCTTTTTTCTCTTGATTTATCATCGACTGTAGAATCAGGTTCAACTTCAAAGGATCACTAAATTATATCGATGTTCCCCGCAGCAACATGCGACATGTATAATGAGATTTTATTAGATTGTGAAAAATATTGCGCCATTGTATTTTACTAATACGACTTTTGATATTTACATTACTTTTAAACACAATATAATAAATGTATTTTATATCTGGATGAAAAGTATTTATTTGTATTTAAATATAATATATTTAGATAAAAATTATTTAAATTATATTTTAAAATTAAAAAATTGATATAATTGATAAAAATAGATTAAAAAAAATGAGATAAAAAGAGAATATTATGTAAATAGAAAAATAATTATTTTTAAAATATTTTGAAATAGTTAATATATTTAAGATACTGTTTAAAAATATTATATTTAAATATAAAACTTTTATATTTAGATAAAAATTACATTATGTTTAAATATAATACGAACATATAATTATAAACAAATATTGTATAAATTCCATTAATTTTCTATATCTTTTAATGTTGACATAGGCCATAGGTTAGATTTAACGTCTTAAAACACAAAATTAGCAAACCTTAAACAGCTGGAAATATGGTATTAGAGTGCTCATGATTTAGAGAGAGGGAGAGGGAGGGAGAGAGGGTGAGGTGTCATTGAGAAAAGAGCAGGTGCGGCAGCTTTTGCTTTTGAAGCTTTTTTGTTTTTGCATTAAATTTCTCTATTTTTGAACACATTTTTTTTTTGGGGGAATGACTGTCTGCTGAAGGTGGAAAGTGGAGGCATGTGTCATTGGTACTTTTTTTTTTTTTTTATGCTGGTGGTGATCTCGTGGAATCTACAGAGCATGCCCAACATTTCCAGCCAAAAGAAACCAACTTTACATTAAAAAAAGGACTACATTAACCTTACTTCAAATGTGGCTTTCTTAGGTATATTTTTTTAAACATTAAAGTATAATGAAAAGGGATTTTAACAAAGATCGTGAAGGCTAATAAGGTAGTGGGTGACCAAATCCATCGTCGATCTCGAGCCCCAATTTTGGGTCTTTTTCCCTCGAGATGCTCACATTCTCGTTTCCGTAAAACAGAAGATGGTGTTTTTGTGACTTTACTCGGATGGTCATGCCCAGGGAATGTTGGATTCCTCACAGTCCCAAGCAAGGCATTTCCCTCCTCCACGCTTACACGTTATGCACTAATCGAGAATTTTATGATAAGATGTGAAAATCTCTGTCTATCGTCAGTTACGTGTTAAATTATGACATCACGTTAAAATCGTTGAATTAAGTAAAATATAATATTTTAAGGAAATTTGATAAAAATACAAAGATTTTGAGGCAGAATTTTTTGTTTTTCTTACTTCATGAAAAATAATTAAATAAAGAGCAAACCAGTTAATCATATCTATGTGCCCATTTCTTTTTGATCATTTTAACGACCCATTGCTGACTAGCTCAAGAAAAAAAAAAAAAAAAACTTGGGTTCCAATTCCATCACATAATGAATATGTCTATTGTTGTTGGAGTTCTCCCCTTGTATAGATTTTACGACATGTTTTTTCTGTCATGGTGAACTAGCTTTTTTAATTTTTATTATGCTTTTGAAATGAATGGAGCTCTCAGAAACACCTTTTCTGGGCCGAATGCATGATAGCACCCCCATTGAATTTCCTATTATCTCCTTGTGTTTTTTTAATTTGCTCTTTTAGATTCTACCAAAGATTTGGTTTGTAGCTTATAGTTCTGTAAAAGACAGCAATATAAAAATAATATTCTTTCACAATCTCTTGGCTCCACGACTGGCATGCTGGTTTCCTTTATACTACCACCAAAAGAACCTGGCTTTTTCTTTTTCTTTTCTTTTCTTTTCTTTTTTTCTCATGGGTCTGAGTACAGGGAATTTGTGGTTAAATGTTGAATGGGAGTGTATCATGGAAAGCAAAAGGGTCCTGATTTAAAGATAAAGCTGCAAACAAATTGAAACCCACTTTTGTTTTTTGGAGTGGTCTCCTTCAACCTTCAAAGCAGGCTTGTCTGTCAGTCATCATAAACCAAAATTCATCAGCAGTTACGGCCTCTCTCTCTCTCTCTCTCTGGTGTTTTGTGAATTTGGATTCAATGGGAGGAATGAGAGGAGTGGTAGAAGCTGCTTTGTGTGTTTTAGTTTTTCTCTTGTTTTGGAGTTTTTCATATGGAATTCTCTCTCCAAAAGGTGTTAACTTTGAAGGTAACTATTCAAAAAATGAAAAAAAGGCACAGTTTTTAGTTAAACGATGAATTAAATGAGCATTTCCTCATCTGGGTAATTTGTTTTTTTTGGTTAATAATGTTAGTGCAAGCTTTGATGGGCATAAAGCGTTCTCTCGAGGATCCTCGTGGTGTGCTTGACAATTGGGATGGTGATTCTGTTGACCCATGTAGTTGGACTATGGTCACTTGCTCTCCTGAAAGCCTAGTCATTGGCCTGTAAGTTGTTCTTGTTACTCTATCTTATCATTTTAAATTCATTTTAAGGAGAGAAAATTTGAAAAGCCTTTGAAATTGTCCTTTTTTTTTCCCCTTTTTTGTAGAGGCACTCCTAGCCAGAATTTATCTGGCACTCTTTCTCCGAGCATAGGCAACTTAACAAATCTTCAGATTGTGTAAGTGACCAAACAATTTAGAAATGTCTTTTTTTTTTTTAATTTTCTTTTTCTGGTATTGATAGTCTGTGTTTTTCTTTGCAGTCTCCTCCAGAACAATAACATTAAAGGATCAGTCCCTCCAGAGCTTGGGAAGCTGCAGAATCTTCACACACTTGATCTATCCAATAACATGTTCACTGGAGAAATACCTTCTTCTCTTGGTCACCTCAGAAATCTTCAGTACTTGTAAGCATTTTTTTTAGATTTTTTTTTGGGGGAACTTTTCTTCTTATTCTAATTCTGATATGAATTTTTGCAACCGGGATTAGGAGGCTCAACAATAACAGTCTCTCGGGAACAATTCCAACGTCATTGGCTAACATGACCCAGCTTGCCTTCCTGTAAATCTCTTGGCCGTTTCTTTTGTTATATTTTATCCGACTAAGATATGATTCTCAAGTACATTCTTTTTTCTCATTCTGTCATCTCCTGGATTTCAGAGACATGTCTTACAATAATCTCACCGCCCCAGTACCTAGATTCCCAGCTAAAACATTCAAGTAACTCTCTCTCTCTCTCTCTCTCTCTACACACACACACACACACACACACACACACACACATATTTATATAAGCAGAAGAATTAAATGGCCAATTTCACCATTTTTTCTTCATGCCCGTTTCAGCATTGTTGGAAATCCTCTGATCTGTCCCACGGGATCTGAAGCAGGCTGCTATGGGATGACACTGATGCCAATGTCCATGAACTTGAATAGTACAGAATGTGAGCATATTTAACTTATTCTTAACATTTTTCTAAAACTACATGCATTTATCACTTCCAATTTTCATAATTTCAACCTTAAAAAATGTGTAGTTTTGTGCTGATTCTCACCTCAGTTTCTTTTCTTCACAAGCAGCTCTACCTTCTGGCAAGCCTAGAAGCCACAAAGTAGCCCTTGCCTTTGGTTTGAGCCTGGGATGCCTATGTCTAATCATGCTTGGATTCGGAGCGTTTTTGTGGTGGAGGCATAGGCGCAACAAGCAAAATTTCTTTGATGTTAAAGGTTTGTTAATTGCCAACATGTAAGTTGCTTATACATTACGAACAAATCGGTCAATTACTTGACTTAAAATCCCCACGTGTCATCAAATTCCAGACCGGCATCACGAAGAAATTTCGCTTGGAAACTTGAAGAGGTTCCAGTTCAGGGAACTTCAGATTGCAACAAACAACTTCAGCAGCAAGAACATTCTAGGAAAGGGTGGTTTTGGAAACGTTTACAAAGGTATTCTGCAAGATGGCACTCTTGTGGCGGTCAAGAGGCTTAAAGATGGCAGTGCACTAGGAGGAGAGATCCAATTCCAGACCGAGGTCGAGATGATCAGCTTAGCAGTTCACAGGAACCTTCTCAGACTATATGGATTTAGCATTACACCCACAGAAAGACTTCTGGTCTATCCATATATGTCCAATGGCAGTGTTGCCTCTCGTCTAAAAGGTAAAGAAAAACGAAGAAAAAAAAGTAGTTAACATGAAAGGGTGACAATTCTTAGTTTCTGGCTGTGACTTCTTAGTTGATGTTAAACAGGAAAGCCGGTATTGGATTGGGGCACTAGGAAGAGAATCGCCTTGGGAGCTGCAAGAGGGCTATTGTACCTTCATGAGCAGTGTGACCCGAAGATAATACACCGGGATGTGAAGGCTGCAAATATACTACTTGACGACTACTGTGAGGCAGTGGTGGGTGATTTTGGGCTGGCAAAGCTTTTGGATCACCAAGACTCGCACGTCACCACGGCCGTTAGAGGCACAGTTGGGCACATTGCTCCTGAGTATCTCTCCACTGGCCAGTCCTCAGAGAAAACGGATGTTTTTGGGTTCGGCATCCTCCTTCTCGAACTCATTACAGGCCAGAGGGCACTAGAATTTGGCAAGGCTGCTAATCAGAAAGGAGCCATTCTTGATTGGGTTTGTGTTATTTCACTTTTTGAAAATGTGCTCTCATGACACGAGCACCTCGTAGAACGATTATAGGTCATAAGCTTTTTAATCTTTCCGCTTCAAACATGTGACATTGGTTTGTTCTGATCACAGGTAAGGAAGATTCATCAAGAAAAGAAGCTTGAGATGCTAGTAGACAAGGATCTAAAGAGCAACTATGATAGAGTTGAGCTTGAGGAAATGGTTCAAGTGGCTCTGTTGTGCACTCAATACCTTCCAAGTAGAAGACCAAAGATGTCAGAAGTGGTCAGAATGCTTGAAGGCGACGGGCTAGTAGAACGATGGGAAGCCTCTCAAAGAGTTGAGTCAACCAAAGGCAAACCCCAGGAGTTCTCATCCTCTGACAGATACTCCGATCTCACAGACGACTCTTCACTACTAGTCCAAGCAATGGAGCTCTCTGGTCCAAGGTGATTTCTCTTCAAAAATGAAACATTTTCCTCCTCGAAAACCAAGCCAGCCAATATTTTAGGAACATATAATAGTTGAAGCTACAAGTTAAAAAATGAATATTGAGAGTTTTTTTTTTCCCTCTACTTCTTCTTTTGTTATATATCAGAGCTCCAAAGGTTTTTGATGTTTGTATTGCAATTGTACAGAATATTGTATTGCGAAACTGACATGTCTTGATTCAAGATATATTGTAATCGATTTTCCCATTTCTATTCCTCTCATTTTCTCAGCAGATAAAACGTAATCTATGGCCTAAATGACAAATGTTGAAAACCTCGATTTGAAAAGTTGTAGCAATGTTTGTAAACGTCAAACTCAAAGATAGTTTCATTTTTCTTTCACTAAGCACCGCCATTTTCCAACTTATCGTTTGCTGCCAAAACAAAAGGGAAATTTCCGCAGTCAAGTTCAAATCCAGTATCTAGAATTAAAAAAAAAAAAAACCCTAAGTTTGCTTTGTCAAGGAAACGACATCAAAACGATTCAAACTAGTTTGAGCAAATATAGACATTAGAATGACGGCAATCAGCAAAACACAGAAAGCCAATTTAAGAACCTAAAAATGTTAAAAGAGGACCGGTTGAAGGGACATCAATGTGTTGAAGAAAAGCTTAAGATCTTCACATGATCCGAAGCACGCTTGAATCGCCAGAATAGTTCCTCCGGAATCCTTTCACCTCCATAACGTGCTATGGTCATCATCTCAAGCACTGGCGAATTTGCAAGTAAAAGCTCAAACAAAAGCCAATCAAGACCCGATTCGAAGATACCTCTGGTCTTCACAACTTTAAGACTGTTGAAGTTCAAGCCCAAAGAGCATTGTGCTTTCAAGAAATCAGCAACAGGTTTTAAAACGAACGAGGATCGGTTAACCTATAAAATTGGAAGAGACAAAATGTCACCACCATCTCAAGAAACTCATATGTCATCCTCTAGACGTGAACAACCAATTTGTTGCCAAAAAAAAAACTTACCGAAATCGATAGCTCCTCTAAGTTTGGAGCACTCTTGAGCAGGCAGAGAAAAACCACCATGTGCCTCATGTTATCAACTCTTACTTCCCTTAGTTCAATAGAGGTCAGATTGTCAAGCAAAACAGGAAGCCTTAATGGGACATTGCAATTGGCCAGAAACTAGAAGCAATAAAAACAGAAAAAAAAAAAAAAAAAGGGGTCATCAATCAACACAATGCAAGAAATAAATCCGAAGAAAAACAATTAAACAGATGCGGAAATTAACCTCGAGAAACTCCGCGGACAGAACGAGTCTCTTGATACCATGCAAACAGCCAATAGTCCTGACTAAATTGCATTCCTTTTGCTCCATAAAGGGTACAGGTGGGATCCTCAAGCCAATGTCAACGGTAGCTAGTAAAGGATTATTCAGCAAACAAATATCTCTAAAGGCAGAAACTATCTTCAGATACCTAAGTTTGGTGTCCTTGATCTTCAGAAAAATCGCACTATCGATGTCGAACAAAGTCAAACTCTCGAGAACCGGGCATTTGAGAATCAAACATTCTAGTGTATCACTGTCCAGACAAACATTATTGAGCTGTAGGCTTGTAAGGCTGCTAAGCCCTTCAAAACCACTGTCCTGTGGTAGCTTAATCACGCAGCCGAAAAGCTCCAAACGACGCAGCTGCGAACAAGACACAAGATCAAAAGGAAACTTGAACCACTTCGGCGAATCAAACTCCTTGAGAACAAACTCCTTGAGGCCATTCCCAGATAAGAAAGCGATCCACTGAGCCAAAACGGAGTGGTCCGGGCGGCAATAAGCGGCAAGCTTGAACTTCTCGATCGGGCCGGAGTTGTTCCGTTGAACTTGGTGAATGATTCTGGTAATGTGATCCCACCTTTCGACTTTGTCCAACGACATTGAACTAGGGAAGATCTTCTCATCAAGAACAAACTGTGGAAGGCTAGTCCATTTGTGTCTCCACTTACTTGACAACACACTAGTCCTCACAGCTTCTTTTAATGGAAGCTGCACAAGAATGCTGCCCAGAACATCCAATGGCAGATTGCTAATCCTATCCATGTTCATAATTAATAGTCCTTTTTTTTCCCCCTTTTTTTTTTTTAATTCTATAAATTCTTCTCTAAATCTTAGCTTCAATGATCAGAAAAGAGTCTACCATAAAAAGGGCTGCAATGAAAAATGATGCGTAAACCAACGATTAGAAGAATTGTTCAAGGTAATTAGTATGAGATTTACAGAGAATTTGAAAAATTTACGAGCAGTCTCTTTCGTATAACACTAATTAGGATAATAAAATAAGCCAAAAAAAAAAAAAGTTGACATCTTTAGCATATAAATTCTCAAGTCTTTCGCTTTTCTTTTATTAATTCATTTATTTATTTTACCCCTCCACACCCAAAAAAAAAAAAAAAAACAATTTCCATTTCTGACGATTAACCTCAGGGCGCCTGAACGATAAAAATGAAAATTAAAAAATTAAAAAAAAGGAACAAAAAAAACCGAAAGAGAGAAGGCTACTGAGAAAATATCTTTTTCGATTTAGTTGTTTAACAGACTAATTGAGGAAAAAAAAAAAGTGATGAAAATCAAGAACAAAAAAACACGAGAAGAGACGCAGAAGAAGAAGATTAGATTACCGAGGCATCGGCTGAGATCATGGCGGGCGGCGAGACGGGGGTTATGGGGATTCGCAATCTTCACCTCTAAGCAAACACTCTTTTTTTTTTTTTTGAACTTTTTAAACCTCGAGATAATCACGGCATTCCCCTTTGTTGTTACGAGGGTTAAATTTTTTGGAAAATTCCCATGTATTGATAGGAAGAGGGCTTGTGAGCGCGGCCTACCCAGGAGAAACACCAAGTCTATATTGGATTGGGCTGCAAATTTGGGCCAGCACTTGTAACTCGTGTTGTAAAGAAGAACAAGACGGGCCGTATTTGAGCCTGTTTAAAAAGTGATATCGCATTATTTTGATATGCTTTTACAATAGATTTGCTTTCAATAATACATCATAACAGTTAAATACAATTTAAGACATTAGAATTAGAATTAGATAGAATATTTCAGTTCCTATTACCCAACACTTTGTCCGTGACAAGTTTTGTTTTGTTGGGATAAAGAAGAAAATCGTAGATTTTAGAAAATAATTAAATTAATAGCAAGTTTTTATGATATTCATAATAAATAACAGATTCTTCCGGTAAATAAAAAATTTATAAGTAATAACTCATATATAAGAAGTAAATTAATTATTTATCTTCGTAAATCAAATGAAAAATACATATTTATACGACACAAATTAATTATTTATCTAATAAATCTTACATAAATTAAAACATTTATATGTAAATATGTTATTTATTATAATTATTTTAAAAATCTTTTATTTACTTCACTTATTTTTTGAAATTTACTATATACTAGAATTTCCCTTGTTTTTTTTTGTTTTTTTTAGGATTGAAATTTATACTGTTCTTATAATGTTCTTATAATGGGATTAAGAATATTGTAATGGACTCCAAGAGTATGCCTCCTTATTTGTGTCATTTATTGTATCTTTTCAACAATATTGTAATATGTATTTAATTAATATGATTTTTTAAATTGATGTAGTATAATATTATAATTAATAATATATTTTTAATTTATATATTATGATATTATTCAAGAAATGTGAATGTGACCTGAATGAAATAAAACATAAGTCAAATCAAATTATAATTACTATAATGCATTTTTTTTGTTGTGTGAAATAAATAAGAAAAACATTCTTTAAAAAAATTAAAAAAAAACACTTATAGTCAATAGCTATAGAATTAAGAACGTAAATAATTGAATTTTAAAATATTTAAAGTAAATAAAATAATCAATTTACGTTTATTTATCATCGTAAATCTGTTATTAATACTATTACATACTACATATATTTTTAAAGCTTGTTATTTATTTTAATTGTTATAAACTACTATTTATTTCTTCCTCTCAAAACCAGATCGAAGTACAACAGGACATTGTACAGCAGAAATCTTTCTTTTTCTTTGTCCCTGCTTCGACAGAGCATTCGTGTGCCACTTTTCTTCCACACTGCCCTTGCATTAATTAGGACCACAGAAAAATTTGCACACGATTCTTGAAAAGCAATAAACAAAAAATTTTTACGACCAAATTATGTCAGCATCACCTTGTGACTGTGAGGGTGAACTCGCATGTGCATATCATAAGCGAGCGCTTCGTCAATCTTATCCTTTTTAATTCTAGGGTGTTTGGGGAGAGGCTGGAGGTATTATTTTTAGATTAAAAAAAAATTGTTTTAAAAAATATATTTGAGAGAAAAAATAAAAAAAATTTTTAAAAAAATTAACATAGATATTGTTTCTTTTCTCTCAAAATTCTATGTAATTTAAAAAAAAATATCTCATTTGAATTTGTATATATAAAGTTATGAATTTTTAAAATTTGAAATTTATTGTGATATTTTAAAGATATAAATATTAAAAAATAATAAAATTTTAGAAAAAATTTGAGTTGGGAGGTTTTTAAAACTGGGTACAAAAGAGCCTAATTTTACGTACAAATTGACTACAAGATGCTATTCAATAAAAAACTGACACTTAAAAAAAAAAAAAAAAGCTATAACCTCCAAAGATCGGATTACGTACTTGAAATGAACTACAAATTCTGTCCCCATTTTGCATCGACAAGAACATGAGCTAGCCTGGAAGAGATGTACTGGTCACTCATGTAATAAAAAGGTTAAAGTTTGTTTGGCACCATTTGTTCAACTGGTGAAAGTTAAGTTTAGGAATTTTGTCATGACTTTTTTTTTCCCCTTAATAAGAGGCAGTTTTTAATTATAGAACGCATTAGAATTATGTTATTTTATTAACAAAGTATATATACTACCACAAAATTAAAAGGAAATTTGACTTTTCAGAAGTATGATTGATAAGTTGTCTTACAAAAATTTATGATGACTGATTGATTTGACAATGGTCCTCATAGTTCTCTATATGAAAAAAAGAAGGAAAAAAAGAAGAAGAAAATGAAGTAAAAGGAAAATTCTCTAGTAATTAGAAAAATATCTTATCCTATAACATAATTCTTTTACCACCAAATTTTTAAATATTTTTTATTTTGTTTAATCTAAAATTGTTTTAATTAGATTTGAGAGTGAAAAACTATAGCCATATCGATAAAATATTTTTCTCATGCCGGTCATAGAATTTTCTGCAAAATAAAATTAATCGAACCTTAAAATTGCGAATGCTGACATCAAAACAAAAAAAAAGTATGTACATATAAACCTCATAAAACGTGATACCAATTATAAACAGATTGAGTTTTAGCTTTTTAGTTTTTCATTCCCTATGGTAAATTTCTCAAAAATTATCTGCTTCCACAATGTATTTACTGTTAAAACAGGATAAAGTGACAGAGACAATATAATATAAATGGACAATTTGAGTATAAAACACTAGTGGTTCGGGAGTAAAAGAGACATGGCTGCATCGTCAATTTATGTAGACCAACAAACTAACGAAAAAAAAATGACAGTTTCATTTTCCATCTGGACCCATAAACCAGAACATAAGCAAGGACGAGGGCATCAGATCAGCTCCGGGGTGTCTATCTAAACTTGTGGTTGTTCAGCAAAAAAATAAATAAATAAATAAATAAATCTTGTGGTTGAGGTCTGTTCTAATCTGCTTTCCTCTTGCGTGGCAGCATCCTATTGGCTGGATGAATTTTCCCTAGGGGGTTGTCCTAGTCAGCATCTCCAAAAATGCTTGTGGTTTTGCTTAGCTCCACGTGAGACACTTGATGCTGACTTGTGTTTTGGGACTGGCCCACCGTGACTTTATAAATTTTTATGGGCAATTCTCCCTTTCTCTAGGGGTGGAGGGGTGATGTGCCTCATTAATTTTAGATTGCGACGTGATTTTGAACGACAGACATTAAAGAAAATTGAAAAGCACACTTTCTTCCTGAAATCTCAAAATTCACTTCTCAACAAGTCTATATGAATTATGAAATATATATACCTAAAAAAAAGTTTATATAAAATACAGAATCATTACATGATATTTAAATTGAAGACTTTATCAAGATTATAATTAATTTTATCGTTCTAGTTTGAATTCATAGTTAGTGATTGAAGACATTTTTTTTGTCTCAATAAAAATTATATGAAGGATTCTCCTAGATCAAATTTCAATGCTTAATCAAAATTTTAATTCGATGGTTTTTTTCCAAGGAAAGTCTTGTTTAGGTACCAAGAATGCAACGATTTTCTTTCTCTTTTTCTTTTTTGGAACTTAAAGGTGGACTGAAGAACTTTTTGTCTTAATTATTTTATTTTATGTGTATGCGTTCCTTTTATACAAAATTAGTAAATGAGCGTGCGTCTATGTCACTTCTAAGCTCCAAGGAGACATAATATCAGAAGGTTAATTTAAGAACTTTGTATACTAAAAGATCCCTTATATATGAATTAGTACTGATTATTCTTTGAATACTGGTGTCTATATGGCTCTATTGATATTTTTATTGGACTCGTCATTAAGAGAACATGACATAAAAAAAAAGACATATTATTTTAGAATAGAAAGTAAAATTTTTTACATTTTACACACATGTTATTTTTATCTTTATTTATTTTTTATTTTACCCTCAAAGAATCAAACTTATAATACAAATTAATTTAATTTTGAGCTTTGAATTTATTTAATAATACATAAAAAATAAAATTGTAAATTTAGTTGAGACTTTATGATGAAAATATGCCTACTTTAACATCAGAATTAGGATGTCAAGTTAACATTTCATTTTATGAAAGTTACAAAAAATTTCTGAATATTAATTATCATTAAATGCTCGTTTGGAGGTGTTCTTCAGACCTCAAAAATCAATTTTTTTTTCAAAACTTCATAACTTTTCACTATTTACATCTTTAAAACATTACAGTAAATTTTAAATTTTAAAAGTTTATAACTTTGTGTATACAAGTCTAAATGAGATAATTTTTTTAAATTGTATAGAATTTTGAGAGGAATGAAATAATATCCATATTGATATTTTATTTCTAAAATTTTTTTTAAAATTTTTAATTTTTTCACATCAAACAGTTTTTTCTCTTAAACACATTTTTTAAAATAATTTTTTTCCAATCCAAAAATAATATCTCCAACCTCCTCCTCCAAATTCCTCCTAAATTGAAATTACATAAAAATATGAAGGTCTCATGTTTCATGTTTATTGTTTTAAATTCAAAATTTTGATTTTAATTTTATTTTTTAAAAAAATAATAAAAATTATAATTAAATCAATCAATTTTAATTTAAAATTTCAATTCATTCTGAAACTCAATCAAGTCTAAAATCAACAGATTAATTTAAAAAAAAAAAATAAAGATAAGTATTTACGTAATTCCGAAAATGCCATCGGAACACCTTGCACAGCGACACATGGCAAGGACCCACGAGAAGTCTCTTTTGATTGGACAGGTGTCCCGCAGCAACAGCGAGTTCTCTGTTCACTCCAAGCGGGAGGGCAGAGGGCAGAGGCCTACAAAATGATTCCCAAAAATAAAGAAAAGCAGTGGGTCCCACTCAAGGCCCCCACCCCCATCGGACCCCACACCCAAAACAAAAGCCAGCCACAAGATAACCCAACCACACACGTCAACCACTAACTCCACGCCACGTGTAATCCCTGGATTCTGCCCCCAATCCTCCGGAAGGCTAACAAAGAGGGAGAGGCCCTTCTTCCCCAAAACTAAACCAAATCGCACGACTTCAGTCCTTTAGGACCAGACATCCCAGAGAGAGAAAGTAGAGAGAAAAAATAACGAGATGATGAAGGAGGAAGCGAGCGGACGGAACTCCGGCTGCGAGAAGGCAGCGGCGACCAGCTGGGCTCGCGTGTGCGACACGTGCCGGTCGGCGGCTTGCGCGGTGTACTGCCGTGCCGACTCGGCGTACCTGTGCGCGGGGTGCGACGCTCGGGTGCACGCGGCGAACCCCGTGGCGTCTCGGCACGAGCGCGTGTGGGTCTGCGAGGCGTGCGAGCGTGCGCCGGCGGCGTTCATCTGCAAGGCCGACGCTGCGTCGCTCTGCTCCTCGTGCGACGCCGACATCCACTCCGCCAACCCCCTCGCCCGCCGACACCACCGCGTCCCCGTCACCCCCATCTCCGGCTCCCTCCCCGGCCCCCCCTCCTCCGCAGCCGCGGCTGCCAAAAACGAGGACATCTTTAACGAAAACGACAACAACGACGACGAATACGACGACGACGACGACGACAACAACGAGGACGAAACGGCGTCGTGGCTGCTGCTGAACCCGGTGAAAAACACCGGGATTAACATCAACCTGGGGAATAACAACATAAACAACACCTCCACTGGGTTCTTATTCGGTGGGGAGGTTGATGAGTATTTGGACCTTGTGGAGTACAATTCGAGTACTGGTACAGGAGATCATGAAATTAATCACTATGGAGATCAGTTCAACAGTCATCATCATCAGCAGATGGGTTATGGCGTAATTCCGCAGAAGAATTATGGAGGAGGAGACAGTGTCGTGCCGGTTCAGTGCGGGGACGGGATCAACAAAGGGCAGATGATGCAGCAGAGCCAGGGGTTTCAGCTGGGCTTGGAGTTTGACTCGCCAAAGGGTGCTTACACTTCCTCTTTCAATGGCTCCATTAGTCACAGCGTAAGTCTTGCTTATTAATCCCATTTGAAATTTTTACTTAGATCATGATTTGGGTCCTTGTGGAAAGTTAAACAAGTATATAAAATGAATGATTTTACCGTTTTCTTAATTCTAAGTTTCATATGGGGACGCAGGCATGTAAGGAGCCTCCCTTAACCTTGTTTTCCTTCTTATTTAGGAGTGTATAAATATATAAAAATTGAAAAAAAAAAAAAAAAAACCTAAAATGAAGAAAACTAATGCATATTCCTCAAAATTTATCTATGTAGTTGTTTTTTTCCCTAACAAAACTTTCTGGCTTTGTCACTGGCTTCATATATGTGATTTGGCTTCTGTTAAATATGAAGGGTATCTTCTGAGATTTTTAAAATTCTCCTGCGCTTTATTCGCCTCAAATTTTTTTTTTCTTTAGCTGTCTCTTTAAAAGGGTGGAATCAAATATAAAGTTTTTGCGTTTTTCTCTCTCTTTGGGCCCTTTGTTCCTCCTGGTCATCAATTTGGAATTTGGATCTTAGTTGAAATATTTCACTGAAAAGTTTTGGCCACGTTAGTAACATTATTAGACGAAAGTTTTTAAGGTTTGCTTCTTATTCAATTTTTGCAATACAAACGAAAGAAAAAAACTTGTTATTTGTACTGTGAAGAAATCAGTCGTTTTCCGGTGCTTTTTCTTTATTAAGAAAGTCAAAGGATTCTTCAATTAGGAGGATGCTTTTGATTTTTTTTTTTAATTTGCCATGTTACTGCCTTCCATAGTTCCACGCACATGCATGAGGCCCAGCATATAGAACCTATATATATATATATATGCTCTTCTCCCAGAAACTAAAATCAATAGAAATTATACTGAAAACCGAATTGGTAATAAATTGCCTGTTTAATAATCTAATAAAGATTAAATTAATTACTTATATTGACACGCATGGTGTTTTCTTTGATCATGGTAATCAGGTCTCCGTCTCATCAGTGGATGTCAGTGTAGTTCCAGACTCAACAATGAGCGACATCTCGATCTCACACCCGGCGCGGCCTCCTAAAGGGACGATCGATCTTTTCTCAGGGCCGCCGATTCAGATGCCGACCCAGCTTACCCCAATGGATAGGGAGGCTAGGGTTCTAAGGTACAGAGAGAAGAAGAAGACAAGGAAGTTTGAGAAGACAATCAGGTACGCCTCAAGGAAGGCTTATGCAGAGACCAGACCAAGGATCAAGGGCCGGTTCGCCAAAAGGACCGACCTAGTGGACCAGATGTTCTCCACAGCACTAATGGCGGATACTGGATATGGCATCGTTCCATCTTTCTAAAACCAGTTTCGCGTAGAGGAGAAGAAGAGAAGAGAAGAGTTTTCTACTGTTTTTTGTTTAGTAATTAATTGCTAAAGTTCCTACTAATGATTATATACTGTCTTTTGCCAATTAATTTGGCCTACATTAATATGTTATATGAATGTATTTTTGTCTATTGGCTTTTTGTTATGGCACTTCTTTTTCTGTAAATGCATATATATATATATATTTTGTATATTTGTATTTCAAGTCAATCCTAACATCTAGAGCTAGCAGAAACTATATTGACATGTACATTTTTTTTTTCTTTTTGAAGAAATAAGGTCTGCTGTTAAGTGAAGTAGTTGCCGCATTTATAGCCACAGAGGTGATCTGCACAATATGAAGAAATTAACCGGCCGTCATGTAATGTTTAGAACTTGAAATTAGATCAATGTTGATCTTTTCTTTACGAGTGTTGGCAAGCATGGAAACTAGATTGTACATAAACTAACCAATCAGCTTAACGTTAATCAATAGCCGGTTTCAAAACTTGCATTTATATGTGAAACTTATGGGAATGTTTGTTTCTTCGTTTTGGAAATGATGATTTTATATATCGGTGTAGGAAAATTGGATTTGAAAATAGGTTTTTGTTCTTCTTCTTCTTTTTTTTTTTTTTTTTTTTAAATCTTGTTTGGTTACTTTTTTTGTTTTGTTTTTTTCTTTTTTATTCGGCCAATCCCATCATTCAGCAGCTAGGGTTTTTACTTTCTTCCCTATACGTATGACTAGCAGTAGGTACATCATGTAAAAATTTTAGTGAAGATAAAATGATAAAATTGTAAAATTTTTTCATTAAAAATTTTAAAAATGAAATAAATATTCAATTGGGATAAATGCCCTACTCGATTATGGGTGGACCGCTCCTATAACTATGAAAAAAAAACAAAGTTGCAAGGTGCCATCAAGAGTATCGTCGTCTTCTTCTCCAGGATTACCACACTCCCTGAACGCCTTCATCACCAAGCGCCGCTCACTGAGTGCCTCTACGTAGGCCACGCTGCGGTCACCAAATGCCTTTCAATGCATGAGCTCAGTTGTCGACCCCACATCCTCAATTGCAAGCCCTCTCCACAAGCTTCTGCATGACCACCATCATCACACATCTCCCCTTGGAAGCCTCTGAACCAAGCCCCTCCACCGTGCATGTCAGTCACCATCCACATCGTTTACAATTGTTGCTATAGCTCTATTGAATTAAAGATCTATTTTAACGAAAGATGTGGGGAGAGTTTCCAAAATGACTTTTTCTTTTATTTCTAAATACAAAAGTTAAACAAGTATACTTTTTTTTTTCAAGAAAGAAGTAAATAGCATTTTTTAAAAAAATATATAATTAAAGTAAAAGTAGGATTTCAAAAATATTTAGAACGGATAATAAATTTACTAAGTTAATAATTTAATTATTTGCAGTGAATATATCATTAACTAGTAAATTTGTTATATGTTACATGTGGCTGCACGTGGTGGTCAGAGTAAGGGGTAATTGGTCGGATGTCGATCAAGGGATCTTTAATGCTTAAGTCAGTTTAGTAAGCCAGTAGGCTTAGAAAGAAGCAGTATGTGCATGTGTGTTGGGGAAAACACCCCTAGACCCAAAATCTAGCAAAAAAATTAGAATGCACGAAAGCAAAAAGAAGACAAAGATTTATGTAATTTGACAAAATTACTTATATTTACGAGAGAGGTAGAATAAAATTTTTATTAATAAATTAAAAATTACACACTCATCAATCTCTCTTAACTTCTCTCTACCACCCCTTACATCATTTGCCTATCTACATCCTCAATCTATCTAAAAAAGGAGGCATTTTTTCTATTTTTTTTCTAACTACACACCACTCTAGACTCAATGGACATATTTATAGGCTCTTCATGGGACATAAAATTCAAACGTTTCCAAGTTCACACTTCCCAAACTCACACATTCACAAACTCATAAATAAAAAAGTTACCCAAAACTAATTTGAGTAATATACCTAACAATCTCCACCTTGACTCACTTTTAACTCACAATCATGCTTAATAGGAGTAAACATGTATCGAGTTCACACTCTTATCAAACATGACATGAGAACCTTTCTTCTTCTTCCATGCTTTATCTTTACTAGCATAAGTCTTCATCATCTTCCCTTTATCATCTTCCCTTTATCATCTTCGGTTGTCACCATCATCTTTTTGCACTCTTTTATAGCGAATGAAGCCTTTCCTGATGTGGCTCCACCTTGATAGCTCCACTTACAATAGTCTTCTCAATCAATTTATATAGATTCTTCACTTTTTCAATCTTTATAGCTACCAAATCACCTCTTTTAATTTCCACAAAACAATTCTTAGCATAATACTTATAACCTAAATTGCCTAACATGCCTAAAGAAATTAAACTTCTTCTTAAATGAGGAACATGCCTAACATTTGTCAATGTTCTCATAACTTCATCAAACATCTCCACCTTCACAGTACCTATTCCAATGGTTTTAGCACTTAATTCGTTAGCCATCAGAAGAGTATTAGCATCATAGGGCTCGTAAGAATCAAACCAATCCTTATGTAGATACATATGAAATGAATATCTAGAATTTAAAATCCAAAAGTCAGAATCAGAAGTATCTTTATTAGCAATAATAGAATAAACATCATCTTTACTATCAAACTTGTCATTAACAATGTTTGTAGATTCTATCTCTTGAGTTTTTTGCTTCCTTTTTTCTTCAAGGCACTTTGTTAGTTCTTCATAATTTCTCTTGATATGCCCTTTCTCATGATAGTAAAAACACTCAACTTCCTTCATTGAACTTAGTTGGAAATGATCATTTTTCCTCATTATGACTCTTTCCCTTACTCGAATCTGACTTTACCATTAGAACTTGTTGAGTATAAGACAAACTATCAGGTTATTTCATGTATGCAGTCTCTAATAAAGTAGTTGACACCTCATCCATGGTTAACATGCTTTTTCTAACTACTAGTGTGGTTACAAAAGTCTTGTATGATTTGGGTACAGAGGCCAACAAAATTACCGTTTTATCTTCTTCATCAATTTTAACCTCTACACTTAACAACTGAGTTATATATCGATTAAAATTATTTATATGATTCCTAAGATTAGTTTCTTTACTTATCTTTAAACTAATACAACTACTTTTTCAGATACAGTCTATTTGTTAAAGATTTCAACATATAAATTTTTTTCTAATTTTTCCTATAATTTAGAAGGAGATTTTTCATTTATAACACTATATTTCAGTTCATGTTTGTAGTCTCTAATTAAGTAGTTAACACCTCATCCATGGTCAATGTACGTTTTCTTCCTAACAATGTAGTTATAAAAGTCTCTTATGATTTAGGTACGGAGGCTAACAAAATTACTGTTTTATCTTTCTCATTAATTTTGACCTCTACATTTAACAACTGAGTTATACATCGATTAAAATTATTTATATGATCCCTAAGATCAGTTTCTTTACTTATCTTCAAATTGATACAACTGCTTTTTTTAGATATAGTCTATTTGTTAAAGATTTCGACATATAAACTTTTTCTAATTTTTTCCATATCTTAGAAGGAGATTTTTCATTTATAACACTATGTTTCAATTCAAGAGCCAAACTTAAACAAATAATGCTTACCGCTTTAGCTTCTAATTCATCCCAATTTTCATTGTTCATCTTTTCTGACTTTTTCCCTTGTAGTGCTTTTAGAAGTCCCTATTGTATTAAAACATCTTTCACCGTAATCTGCCGTATGTTGAAATTACTTTTTTCTATTAAAACACTCAACTTGATCAAATTTTAATCCAGATATCATCTTAAATTTTTTTTCAAGACCTTTAACCTTGGCTCTAATACCATTTATTGGGGAAAACACCCCTATACTCAAAACCCAACAAGAAAATAAAATTAATGAAAGCAAATAGAAAACAAAAATTTACGTAGTTCGGTAAAACTGCCTACACCTATGGAAGAGAGAGAATAAAATTCTTCACTAACAAATTTAAAATTATATAGTCATCAATCTCCCTTAACCTTTCTCTACCCAAAACCCCTTGCATCCTTTGCTTATCTCTTTTCTCACTCTATCTAAAAAAGGAGGTACTTTTTCTATTCTATCTAATTAAACACCACTCTAAACACAAAAGATTTATTTATAGGCTCTCAATAGGATATAAAACTCTCACTTTCCCAAACTCACAAATAAAAAGTCATCTAAAACTAATTTAAGTCACATGCTTTACATATTAGTAGGTTAAAAGGTTCATACCTATGAACTTTGTATAAAGAGTGGTTGTAAGGGTAGGTGCTTGTTAGACCTTGCCTAGTAATGTTGTGCTGGCTTGAGGAAATAGTTAACATGGCAAATGGGAGATCGGTGTTGGGTCTGTCACGTGTACTAGCTATGGCGGCGGTTTGGACCATTGCGAGGAATATAGGATTCTGTTACAAGGAACACAAGCTAGGTACTATGTGTCCTATGTCCAAATTCTTCATTTCGGACCATTTGCTCGTAGACCAAGATCGTCCCAAGTTTGTTATATCAAACTTGTTAAGTCCTTTACATGTGTAAAGATGTGATGGGTCTAGTGCTTTACTATATAAGCTTCTTAGCACCCTTCTGGGTTTTTCTTGGTAAAAGGTGGTCGGCACTAAATGCTTTTGGTAAGCTGATGCGTAGCAGGTTTCGAGGCGGGACGGGTTTAAGGGTCGTAACCCTATTCCTTGTTTAGTTATATATAATTTTTATATTAAATATTTTATATATGATGTTTTATAGTATATATGATTTTTTTTATTGAACTTTAACATATTTGATATATGAAAAATTTAACATTATTATTTTGTTTTATTTTAACTTAAAGTCCTATATATATGCATTTTTATTTTTAAATTTTAAATTTATAAATTATATTTTATATGATGAAAATAAATGAATTGATAATGGGGTGCCCGAACATGTGATGGAAAAAACCCACTCGTCCCTGTCAATTTAAATGGGTTACGAGGCAGATATGAGAAGTGTTTTTTATTCACCGGTCCTATTGGCAATTCCGTCCCATTGCCATCCCTAAGCACATGTTGTAGAGAAGTGGTTTGGAGCATTTGGTGTAAATGGTCAGTTTCCTGTCGGGTAGACAGATCACCAGCCCATGGCATTTGTTATTTATTTCTATTTGCTTCAATTATTTTAAAACCATGTTATTATTTACTACATTTAATTTCATTAAAAAAATATTATTTACCACAATTTTTTTAATTTCAAAATTGTGAACCAAACAGGCCCAAAGGGCTGCGCTCTGCTGATTCAAAATTTGATAATGAAATCAACTTGTCACCAGAAGTAGAATAGGAAAGAAAATGAAATAGTTTTAGGGCTGTTTCTGGAGATGGGCCTCTATTTAGGCCTAGTTATTGTTTTCTTCTTATCTTGTTCCCAGCCCAATCACATAAATATGACCCATGTACACGGAATGCATCAGGGTGTTCTGGGCTTGTCAATCCAAATGTTTGAAAATTGCGGTTGTTTGAGAAATGCATATTTCTAATATATAATCATATCTATTGATTTTAAGATTTTTACCAACTTAAAATATCAAATAAAAAGTGATTTTAGAATCCAAATTCTTAACATATCCTTAGCATATCCTTAACATATGCACTCAAGAGACTATTTTCCCAATTACCTTTTGAAAATTTCCAAGAATGCCACAAATATTTCATGTTTTAAATTTCTTTCACGGATTTTAAAATTTAAAATTTGTGTTAGATAAATAAACTTCAGAAATCTAAACTACAAATATATATAGACATAAATTTAACAATATATAAAAATTTTGACATGTCTAATTTTTTATTTACTCCAGTCCCGAGCTTAATTATGCGTCTTCATATGTGGTCACAATCACAATAATCCAATCAACAATCAGTATACTTCAGCTTAAAAAAATAAGAGATTAGACAATCCAATCAAGAATTACAACCTCATCAGAAGATTCAGAAGCATGCTATTCAGCAAATACATCATTACTAGTTAACACCACAATTTACATTTAAAAAAAGAAAAAATTTTTCTTCAATGATTATGAATATTATTTACGCCGCTTGTTTTGACGTGCGCAGATTTTACTTTCCCAGCAGCTTCATATTATATTGCTATTGGCAGACAAAAGGATCTTTTTTTTTTTTTTTTTTTTCCCTACACAAACTATTTTTTTCCTTCTTTTCTCTTAATTCATCCTAATCTACCTAATGACCACTTTCCTCTTATTCACACACACACATACACATGTGTGTGTGTATGTCACATTAAACAATATGTCAGCCAACAAGTTTTCCATGGAAAAACTGCCCAGAATAGATTAGTCGTACCGACCTGAAAAAAAATTACCTTTTATTTTTTTTGGCTGAAATGTGACGCAGATAATAAACAACTTTTTTTTTTTTTTTTTTGTTAATCAAAGATTTCTATGAGGTAGGTCCCCAGCTGAATTGTATTCTTCATTGGAACTGTAGTTCTATATCAGGCTGCAAAATTGAAAAATGGTTAGCCAAACCAAAAACCTATCTCCATGGTAAAGCAATCTCCTACAGTCATGGGTTTTGTTCCATGTGTTGGACAGTTATGTAGAGCAAGTACTGATCATCCTATGATTTCCTGACTCAAAAGCTTAAGTTTGCAACGTGGACATAAAATAATTACTTGATTAAACACGCAAGCACATGTTTTATGTTTGTTTGAATAATGATAATGTTCAAGGAATTATAAAAATTCGAGTGCCTGGATCTCAAGTCAATAATGTTGGTTAAGAATTTTCATTTTTGATTAGGATCAATTCGTTCCCTATAATCAGTGTTTTGGCGTTCATTAATTGTGTGCCAATAATAGTACTTTCCCGATATGTATTGTAATTTTTCCTTTCCACGTTTGCTGTTGCATTCCTAAAAGCAAAAGATGAAAATGCCAATAAAAAACGACGTATGAGAAATCTCAACATGAGCTGGGACATAGCAAATGACATTTTTTTCAAAGCATACCAATCACACCTGAAGAAGGCGAGAGAGATCATTTCAAACTATATATAACATTAAATGATCAAAAGGAAGCCAACCAATTAAATATGTGCATATCTATTCTGTTACACAGTTACGGCCCATAAATTAATATTGCTGTAGTAATACTTGCCTTTATGTCTATATCTATATATATATATATTGATTGTAGTACTTTCCTTTTGCTAACACGGAAGTGCTAATCATTTAATATGGGCAAGTAAAGCAGGTAACCTTCATTTATGCCATGGATTGCTTTATATTTGTCTTTTTTTTTTGTATTTAAAAAAAAAATGTATGGCTTTGTTGGCAGCAAACCGCAAGGGCATAGGGGATCTTATGACTGATAATTACTACTTTTTCGTTGTGTCAGCAAAATGCTAAGTCCTCTTTTTTACATTCTTCAAAATTTGGGGTATTATTACTACTGGTAACAATTATTTTTTGAACTTTGTTTCAACCATTTTTAGCTAAACTCTTTGTTTTGTTTTTTTTTTCTTTTTTCTTTTTTTTTGTGGGGTGGGGTGTGGGGGAGATTGCTCAACCTTACTTTTTCTCTCAAGAAAAGGGAAGTATATCCTTGTTGGAATTATTATTTTCTAAGTTATTGATAGGATCATATATAATTGAGAAAAATTAGGGAATACTTAAGCTGCGAGGGTACGTAATTTTGTGGGGCCATATTATGTATATTTCATAATGATAGATAAGAAAAAAAAAAAAAAAAACAAAAACAAAATGGAAGGCTTTCATGGTACAGATTCACATCCGTTCTTTATTTTCCATGTTGTTGCTTCATCAAGAAAACATGAATTTCCATATTAGTGAATTTACAGAAAAGTCACCTACCACTGATCATGATCATAAATCGTTTTCTCCTTTTTCTTTCGGGTGGATGACATAATAATGATTTATTTTAATCTTCTTTAAGCTTATATTTCTAGTTTGTTTGACAAGCTTTGTGGAATTTGTTTGTTCCTCTTAACCCCTTATTTTACGATAAGTACTAAGGAATATTTAATTAGTACATAAGAGAGACTTGACCCTAGTCTACCATTTTCCATCAAGAGTCAATAGAGACCCCAGTTACTTTTGGACTTTTCGACATTTTTTCATGGACTTTAAGCTCAACCAAAAAAAAAATAATAATAATAATAAAAGAAAACAAACTAATCAAAATTGCCAGTGGTATTTAGATTGTAAAGGGTTAGTAAGAAGAAAACCACAATTACAAACAAACTAGTACAAGTAGATGTATATATCCAAGTATAACCAAAGCAGAAGCCAAGAATATTATTGATATCCCATTACCAAACCGAGGCCATACTTGTAACTTCCCACAAGCAACTCATATCCCTTCCTCTCATCCAACATATCACTGTAGTTTGGTGAGCCTTTAATTTTGTTACTATAAATTCAATCACAAACATACTGAAACCTCAAGACCAAATACACACCATTTTCTTGAAACAAAGAGAGAAAAAAAGAAAAAAAAAACACCCGATCCAATCATGAGGCCTCCAAACACCTCCTCTGCAGCTAATACTAGTACTGCCACCGTTAATGAAGGCGGATTCCGGCACTGGAATTCCCCCATTCCTTACCTATTCGGCGGTCTAGCTCTCATGCTGGGCCTCATCACGGTGGCCTTGGTGATCCTGGCGTGCTCAATCCGTAAGCCTTCTCCGGCGCCAAACTCCGACGCCGCTACCGTCGCCTCCACCGAAAAGAAACTGGCTTCGCAAGTCAATGTTGTCGTGGATTCCGACCAGCCGAAGATCGTTGTTGTCATGGCTGGAGATGATATGCCCACGTACCTGGCTAAGCCCGTCGCCTGTTCGACTCGTCATGATCAACAGTCTCTCTAAGCTCTTGTAGCTAATTGATCACCTTCTAGTTTATTTCCTAAATAGATAAAAAAAAATTTTCTGTTAGATTTGTTTTCTTTTTCTTTTGCCTTTTGTTTTAAGGTTACTCCTTTAAGTTAGATTTCATCTGAAATCGGCTTAGTTTGTCTACGTCGTGAGTTTGCGGGAATATGTAAATGAATGAGCTGGCATATCACAAAAATTTCTACGTAGTCGATCGAAAAATATGTATTTATGCATTTGTTGTTGATCATCTGTCCATTTTATTTGTATTATTTTTTACCATCTTAAAGTAACATTGAGGATTAGAGTACAATCTGTCTATCACAATTAAATAAAACTAGCCTTAGGAATATGGATGAATTAACCAAATAACAAATTTGATTATGGTATTTTAAAAATAATAATAGAATTAAAATTAATATAATTAAATAGTATATTTTAAATTAATTATTTATTAAAATATTAAATTTATCCCTTATTTTTTTTCTTTCTTTCCTCTTTTTCCTTCACCCGTCATTTTTCTTTCTCTTCTATCTCTTTTTCTCTCTACCCCTTCCTTCCTTCTTGTTTCTAATGGTATTGTGATAAAGGACATCATGATGGTGGCGGCAAGACCAGATCATGTCAACAGCAAAGAAGAGATCATATCACGATGAAAATATTAGATTTTCAAGAAAATATAAGAAAGTATCTATATTTCCTATGTTTCCATAATATTTTTTATATTTCCAGTATATTTGTTGCCTACACAAAATTTAGCTAAGCAAGTGCATGTGTTGTAATCAAGTAATAATGTGAATGAGTTGAGTATCGTCCCACAGAGAAAATTAACGATATTAGCCTTATGCAAAAGTAAATCAAGTAATTACAAAAATTGATCTAAATTCAAATGAAATTAAATTTGCTGTAATGAGATATAATAAAAAGGCATAAATCAAGTGCAATTGCAAACAAGTAGAGTAATCAACAATCAGAGATGAAATAACTGAGATTCAATTTCCCTTCCCTTACAACCTGACTATGTATGTTATAGCAATACTACAGTAATGCTCTTCAGCTAATCCAGATTTTTGAAACTACACAAGATTCTTCCGAATACTTATGTCATTACATTCATACTCCATTTTTAACATATTCCTATGCAAAAATAAAATACAAAACCAGATCACGCTCAGAATCTATAATGGTTATGTGAGGCAAGTGAACATTTCTGTTCAATCTGCAGATTTAGTTAGTTTGCATCATAAAACCAACTAAACACACATTATCCAATACCAGTCTAATCCTAGTCAGTTTTCCACTTAATCAAAATCACAGCATTATGTTCAAGATGGCCAGTTAATGAACACAAATAATCAGTAGAAATAATGTTGAATAAACTGAATAACATTGAATTAGCATGCTTAGCATACATGGTTTTAGTCACAAGTTCAGGTACTTTATCATCCCAGCCTACAAGAAATTCAGCTCATGGCTGATTGTTCAATCGGCATAAAAACAAAGCACATTTGTTCACAGATAGGCAGAGAGAGAAGAAATACAACCAAAAAATTGAAAATAGGAATAGATAAGAGAACCAAGATCCACGGTGTGTGGTGGCGGAATTCTAGCTCCTCATTCCGGAAAGAATGCTCAGATCTGCCTCCAACTGCTGAATATTCATTTTCCTTCTTAGGATCACTCTATTTCCAGTAAGGGTACTCTTCTTTTCTTTTCTGTTTCTTGCTCCTTGTTTTCTACCGTCACACTCTCTGTACTTCCTTCTCCTCAACTAAAGGCAAAATGTCCTTTTTAAATGCTAGGGTACAAGATGAATGGACAAGTGTAGCCAATCTAATGGCTGAAACCTTGCTTGGTTTCTGTAATGAAAGATAGCACGTGCTTGTCCTTTTTTGCCCAGGTCAACAACTAAATATAATGCTAGCTGTGCTTCGACTTGTCAATCTGGTTCACTGAACTCTACCCAGTTGCTCCAATAGTGCTACAGCATCATCTGAGATTGCACATCCCTACCATTTTGCTTTAATCCCGCAATTCCATTCTACCCAAAGCATGATTTTTTTCTCCAACAGTTTTTTTACATTTCCACCCTATAACACACAAAACATCAAAAACTTATATGAAAATTTAATTTCAACACACTGAAATAAAACTTTGAACCTAAAAACTAAAAATGCTTACTTAAACCAATAATACACTAAAAACTCATGGGACAAAGTATACTTTTAAATCTATAATAGCTATGATAACTCTATTATCATAGAGTTATCAATATTCATTCATAATATTTATATTATTTTCTATATTTCTATTCAAAGTCACAAGAAAACAACGAATTAAACCTAACAAATCATAAGGAAACAACAAATCCCCAAATCAGATCTGAAAAAGCTGAATCCACTCTTTTCTCTCTTCTTTTTCTCTCCTCTGCCTCGCATCTCCACTATCGGAGCACTAGCGACAATGACGATCACCATAGAGTCACAATCTAGAGATGTGGTGACAAATCATGCTGTGGAATCATGATTTAGAGGAGGTTTTCGTTGTGGATTTGAAGTTTGACTCCCTCATGCTCGCCAAAATCGCGAGGTACTATTGGACATGTTGTTGCTGTCCCTTCCCAAATCAACGCCACCAACAGAGTTCTAAAACGACAAAACTGGAAGTCATAAAGAAAACCATAGCCTTGCGATGTCTTTGACATCGCGGTGCCTCTAGGACAGAGCCAAGCAGTAACAGGAATTGTGACACCAAGCCTCGCGTGACAACTAGAATCACCTCCAAATCCTAACCTTGCTTCACGTGCACCGTTATCGCTAAGGGGAGGAAAATCAAGTGCCAGATTGTAGGGAATCTCCTCCATGCTGGCTGCATATCTTGTATATCGATGTGGAGAAGAAGTTTGCATGGAGATTGGTGGTCTAATAGTTTGATCTATGAAATTCCTAACAAATCTAGAAAATCTCATCTTCTCTGAAATCTCGATGTCCATAGCAGCACTATAACAAGAGGAGAGAGAGAGAGCTCAAAATGGCAATGGAAGAGAAAGAGAGGAGCAAAGGAGAGAGAAAGAGGTGTTTAGGGTTTTTAGGAAAAAATCCCTAATAATATTAAACGGGGGTAATTTTGATATTTTAATGTGTAATTAGTTCAAATATACTATGATTTTAGTTTAAAAATCTGATGTGATTTTTATTAGTACCTTTTAAAAATGCTATATGGTATGATTTCCTTAGTAATATCAACTTTAATTTTAATGTTTTAATACCAAATTTCTATGACATCGACTTGTAATCTTTCTAGTAATTTTTATAATACTTATCAATAATAAAATAAAAATTCATGTATTATAGAAGTTGTTATTAAAAAAATGAGATTATGTTTGAAGCCTCTATCCTTGTTAATTAAATTTAAATTTATTGGACAGACAATCATAGATAGAACTAGTAAGATAAGGAGGAGTAAGGACATCTTTTTTTAAAGTTATAATTTTATCACATAAATTTATTGAGTTTGCCAAACATGTCTTATTTGTATTATTTTTTCCTAAAATGTGACCCCTTTTAATTTTTTTTCTTAAACTTATCTCATTAATTTTTAAGTTATTTAAGTTATTTCTTACTTTATCTCCCAGCTTGTCATTATTTTTTAATAATATTAGTCATTATTTAATTTTTTTAAATCCAATTCTTTCTCTAAACTTTTATAGAAAATTTTGATTGCTTTTAGAGATTTGAATAGAAAACGTTTGTAATGATTAATATGTGAACTTTGCTTTTTTTTTTTTCTTGATAATTAATTTTAATGTTTATTTTAATGTATTTTTTATGTCCTATTACACATGTTTGAAACGTAAAATAAGTTGGGGTGTCCTAACACCCTTAGTTAACTTAGAGTGTATTAAATAGTTTTTTCAAATTTAATTTGTTAATGGCTATAAAATAGTGATGGGTGGTCGAGATCCTTAGATCTCGACCATCGTGATGTGGCCATTTTCTCTTGTTAGGATACTGGCGTATGAGAATCTAGAAACAAGGTTTTCAGATATTTAAATTTTAAATAATCAGTTAAAATTATTTGATGTCTATAATAAAAACTACAACATTGAAGATTATCTTTACATTCAAATTTAAATATTAAACAGTTGTATGTTAAATGTTCATTAGGGGTTATCATTTAGGAGCTTATAAATACATGAGAATGAACCTCAGGAAACCCAACTCACAATTTAATAGATTATACCACTTGTACTTCTGAAAAAAGAGTGAAACCCTAAGTAGTGAAAAGAGGATATAGTCTTTTTGTTCATAGTGAACCTCTATAAATCTCTGTATTTTCTATTTTCTATAATAGATTTTTATTGTGTTTTATGTTGTCTTGTATTTGTGATAGTTCTTTGGAATCTCCATCACCGTGAGATTTGTTAGGCAAGTTTTAACCATCATCAATTAGTGTTAAAACGAGGGCTTGAACCTCCGAATCGTAATTAACCAGTGGAAAAACCCCTTAAGAATGGTCCAATAACAAGATGCCAAAACCCTATTGCAAGAATACAGAGGTTCCTATAGAAACACCAACTACAGGTCGTGTGCCAGGAAGGTCGACAACTAGAACCGTAGCGCTTGAATGCCATTTAGAAAAATTGACTATGATGATCAATGAGTTACGAGAGCAAGTTGCATTATTGCTTCAAAGCTTGCAACAACAGAATAACAATGTCACGATAGGAACCATTGTCCGTCAAGACAACCTTATTGTGAACGGTTCCATCTAGCCCCTTGTGGCAATTGAGAACACCTAACAATTAGATGTGCATAATGATGTTCAGACTAAAGCAATAAGAAAGACCCATGATGGAAGAGGTAGGAATGTCACTTACCTGTAAGCAAAGACTAGTGAGCAGTAATCGATGTAGGAGGAATCGTTAGAAGAACCCTCAGTAGGAGACGAGTTAGACCACGCAATAGTAAGAGACAAGACTTGACTTACCTTCAAGGCCATCGATAACAAATCTAATTGTTGACTCAAGGATAGCCTAAAATTTGGACTAGTCCACCCCCCAAACCGGTGACCTCTGGGATCATATTAGGTCTAGACAGGCTCAAACTTAAGAAATCCCTATTATTGCATCTAAGAAAGACCCATGATGGAAGAGGTAGAAATGTCACTTACCTGCAAGCAGAGACTAGTGAGCGGTAATTGATGTAGGAGGAATCGTTAGAGGAACCCTCAGTAGGAGACGAGTTAGACCACACAATAGTGAGAGATAAGACCTGACTTACCTTCAAGGCCATTGATAACGAATTCAATTGTTGACTCAAGGGTAGCCTAAAATTTGGACTAGTCCACCCCTGAAAGCGGTGGCCTCTGGGATCATATTAGGTCTAGGCAGGCTCAAACTCAAGAAATCCCTATTATTGCATCTACCTTGGTCCCTAGATCGAAAACATCTTAGAGAGTTTGAAGTAACTGGAAACTCAAATAAATGGAAAGCTCGAAAAAAAGGAAGAAATTAGCCATCTATTCACTACTGAAGTGATAGCGGTACCCCTACTTGAGAATTTTAAAATGGCGAAGATCCCCATATATGACGACACCATGGATCCTAGTAATTACTTGATGAGGTACGATTCACACATCATCCCTTATGGTTTTCTTAGTAAAATAGCATGTAGGGCATTTGATTCAACCTTAGTAGACTTTGTAAGAGAGTGGTTTGGGAAGCTGAAGCCAAAATCAATCTCAAGTTGGTTAGAATTAAAGAAAGCATTCCGGACATAATACAATGGAGTAAAGAAGCTATCAACCTCGAATGAGCAGCTTATGTCATTGTGCCAAGGCCCGAACGATACATTGAAAGATTAGTTGACTAGATATAATAAGAAGGTAAATTGTATCTGAAATTGCTCGAAAAAGGCATGCCTATTTAAGACAATTAGCAATGAGAGTACCAACACCCCTTTTAGAGGCGACCTTGATGCAAAGCTGGCAAACACCTGAAAAGAATTCCTCTGTCGGGCAACAAAATTCATCAATATAAAAGAAGCTTAGATTCTACAAAGCTAGACACTGTGCTCAATCATTGTTGGTAATGGCAATAGCAGTGATGAATCCTTTAAAAAGAAGAAGTGGCCCACCAATGGTAGCTGTTTTTTGTCTGATAATAAAAGACATCGCACGATCAATGACCGCCACTTATAATTGTTTAACAAGTTTGAAACCTATTTTAAACTGAATTGTAGCATTGAGAATATCTTTTATAATATAAGGGACAAAGATCTATTGCAACACCCACTTCTAATGTAGAAGGATCCCCTAGTAAATGGCGACAGTAACTCTCACTGTCTTAAGGTAGCAAAATTCTTTGTCACATCCAAAAGAAATTAGTCAAAATACTACAACTTCCATAAAGAATTTAGCCACCTAACCTTGGAATTCAATGATTTGAAGAATGAAATTGAAGACCAAATCAAGTGCAATTACATTAAAGAATTTAAAGAGGATTCAAGAAAGGGTAATCAGCATGATGGTCGCAACAGAGAGGAATGCTAAACACCTTAAGTTCTCTTACCAGTAGCCTTTGCTATTAAGATATCTTTTTTCTTTATTATGATATTCTATTATCATGATTATTTTATTCTATATTCAGCACACTGTTATCATTAATAAAAGTTAAACTTATTAATTTTTTCAATTTCTTTGTTTTAGTTTCATGTCATTTTGGTAGGATTACGCTTTCAACATCTCTATAACCTATAAACTCTACTAAACATGAAGAAAGCTACAGTCAAGCTATAACAACTACTAAACCTTTAAACAATTCCCTTTTAAGGGGAAAACAAGAATGTAAGTATTAAAAGGTCACCTATATACCATGCAATAATATTATGACTACCACTAACATAACAGTCCAACTCCAAAGCCAAGGCTCAGCCCAGAACAAAGGGGCATTGTCGATAATCAAAAATCCTGTAACAATTCCTAAGGAAAAAATGAGAAGACGTTTGCCACAAAGCACCCCAACATCGAAGACATTCTAATAAAAGCTCCTCAAACAATTTCTAAGAGAAGAACAAGATGATAGGTGCCACTAAGTATGCAAACATTGAAGATGTTCTATTAATGGTTCCTCAAACAAATCTAAATGGAAGAACAAGAAGACATGTATTAAGAGTTACCTTGAAAATTCCCATCTTCGAATAATTCCCTCTTTGGAGAAGAACTAGAAAAAGGGTGTTGAAAACCATCCAATACTAAGCCTCCGAGTCATATTTATATAATCAAAAACCAATCAAAATTTGGGATTCAAAAATTTAAAACAATGTGACTGTTCAAAAATCTGAGACATGTATCTGTTGCAAGACAATCATAGCATTACCATCAAACCCAAACAATGAAATAAGCCACTAGTCTAGGTTGCCGATAGCCAAAAGCCTACAGTGCTTGAAGCACTCCGGACTAGGGGCAATTGTTGATGGGTAGCCAAGATCTAGGGATCTCGGCCATTGTGACGTGGTTATATTTGTTAGCTAAGATATCAATGTCTAACAATCTAAAATCAAGGTTTTCAGATATTTAAATTTCAAATAACTAGTCAAAATTATTTAATATCTACAATATTAAAGATTATCTTTTCATTCGAATTCAAATATTAAATATTTGTATGTTAAATGTTTATTAAGGTTTATCTCTTAAGAACTTATAAATACATGAGAATAGGCCTCCAGAAATCCAGTTCAAAATTTGACATATTATACTATTTGTAATTCTGAAAATATAGTGAAACCCAAAATAGCGAAGTGGGGATGTAGCCTTTTCATTCACGGCGAATATCTATAAATTTCTCTGTTTTCTATTTTTTCTATTTTATTTTTATTGTGTTTTGTATTGTTTTACGTTCGTAATAGTTCTTATGAATTCCTGTCACTGCAAGATTTGTTAGGTGAGTTTATGAAAAAAAAAAATTTGTTAATATTTATAGAAAAAAAAATATACTTCATCAATGTATGTGTGATGGATGAGCTTAAAGGATAGCACATTAAAAAAAAAAAAATTTATGTGGTGGCCGCCAAGGTCTCACGTATGACTGATCAAACACCAAAAGCTTATTAGGATTTGGAAATCCTGAATAAGATTTAGGATTTGAACGATTTTATATTAGGATATATTATTTAGAATTATCCTGTTTCATTTTTTTTCCCCTTAATCAAATATCTTTTCGAGTTACATTCGTTTTAAAATTAATACAACTTTAGGATGCATTACCCTACAAATAGGTTATTTAGCTCACACATATACATCTCGCCAATGCTTAAGCTAATCAACAGAGTTTGATTCTTCATCATCTTGGTTAATTTCCCACTCCACAAAAAAGAAACGTATTTCGAAACCCTAAGCCATGAACATCTTCAAAGACCCGCACAAGGTGTGGAGGATCACTACCTTGAAGAAGATAAAGCAAGAGGAGACAAAAAAAATCCTCCACAAAGTCGCCAAACTAGTCAAACCCATCATGCGCAAGCACAAATGGCCCGTGAAGCATCTCGCTGAATATCGCCCCCACAATCCCGCCATTCAAGGAGAGAACGTCGGCGAAGAAAGGCTCGAGATTAAGCTTCGGCTTTGGTGACCGAACAGCGAGATGGATTTCTTCCCCTTCGATCAATCCTAGACAACATGCTTCACCAGCTCTGCCACTAAGCACACAGCGATCACAACGACGACGTTTACGATCTTTTGGATCGCGTTCGAAAGGAATGCAACGACATGTTGTTTATGGAACAAGGAGAGAGATTTGATCTTCCCGGGAGGGTTAGTAGTTCTCGCCAGCCTGCTTTCTTTTCTTTTATACCGTCGGGACCTAAACATCTCGGCGGTAATAACACCGTCATGAAGAGCTTGTGGCCTAGAGAAGCGGCGGCAATGGCAGCAGAGAGAAGGTTAAGAGTTGATCTGTGGTGTGGTACTATGTATCCGATTCATCAGTTCAATCGGCTCCGAAGGGAAGTTTGCAGTTACTACTCGACCATTCCAAGTTAGTACTGAAAGTTTTGGCTTGGGTACTGTTTTATAAGCTGATGTGGGAATTCTACAAATACTTGTTTCGGTAAAGATGCTAATGTAATTTGGTAAGAAAGCGGTTCATATTGTTTAATTATGTAATATCTTACATCATTTAATTTCCAGTATTCAAAAAAAAAAAAAAAAAGAAAGAAAATTTTCTCCCTATTATTTTTATCCCAAAAATTTCATATTTTTTCAATTTTGCCCGCTAAAATATAAGTTTAGCTTCTTCACTGTTGATACGGAAAGATATATATAATAACAACAAAATGCAAGCATATAAAAGGAGCAAAATTCAAATCAGAACAATAGAATAATTTTTGTAACGAAAAGAAGAGAAATGTAGTTGTCATTTTATTTTTTTACTAAATTAGTCATACTAATATTTGAGAAAGTGCTGGTAGAACACCTAATTAACAAACAACGCCGTGAACAGATTATTAGCACCCACAATAATAACCAAAGAAATTCTTCCGAGTACCGGGATTGGTACTACACATGCACATGCCTCCCGAAGCGCGGTGGTTTAATTCAACACAATAATTATAGTAGTGGAAAAGAGCTTCTAATGGGAAAGATTTCAAATGAACGGAAAAGAACTTCTAATGGAAAAGATTACAAATGATTTCTTTCACAAAGTACTACTACAAATGAAATCTTTCGATAAAAAATACATATTATTCTTCAATATAGTCTTAATTGTTTTCTTTCTTTATCTTTTGATCTACTTCGGTTATTATTTAAATAGCATTATAAACAGTACATTTAATTCTAATTTACCATATTTGGAATCGAATATTCATTTTAATGGATGATTCTTTTATTTTTTGTCGTAAGAGGAATATTTTAATGGTTGACTAATTTTTAAAGGGGAAAAATGGTTGACTAATTATGTTTAAAAAAAAAAGTAGGCTAATATTAGTTACTATTTGTTATTTCGTTTTCGAATTTTGTTATTTTTTATTTTATTTGTATTGCTTTATTACTAAAATATTTAGTATTTGTTTAGAACTTGATTAATATATTTTGTGAAACTTTTGATTTTGGTCTAAAAAAATTGTGTAATTTTCAAAATGCATAGTTATAATAATGTAGAATGGAGCAAGTTTGGGAAAGACTCCCCGATGTCCTGACAGGGAGTCTGATAAAAAGCAATTTTTTTCCTCTCAAATGGCAAAATTTACTGTTGTTCCTTTAATTTAGTTCTCCATCAGAGAGCCTCAACTAACAGGATTTGATGCCTAAAATTCACGCTGAAATTACACCTTTAAAAATCATATTCTACTCCAGGATTTGATGTCTAAAAGTTAAGCTCAAATTACACCTTTAAAATCATATTCTACTCTTTGATAGTTGAGGTTTGTAATTACTTAATTAATTCCTAGTAGTTGAGGTTTTTATTTAATTTATTTTCTTCAATCTCGGAATAAAGGAATTTGCACCTTTGTCACATTCAGCTTTAAATCTGAAAAATTAAATATTTAAATATTCCTTTGTTTTCATCATTAAATTTTGGATTTAGTTGCAGCTGCATTAATTAAGAGATCAAAAAATAAAGAAAATAATTGAAGAAAATATGCAGTGTTTTTTCGAGTATGTAAAATGTCATATATAACTTCCTTGAACATTATACATTAAAGAAGCAGAATATTTGTGTCTTTGCCTTATATCTTATCGCAATTAACCTTTTCAGTCAAGCAAACTTTGAGTACTTTAAATTGAAAGGTGCTCGATCGGAGGTACCATACAACATTTTCTATAAACCGTAAGTGAACGATTTTGGATACAGTACATAAGACTTACGCAACAAAAAAAGGATTTGGTGGGGGGGTGGGGTTGGGGGGAATTAAATTTTAAAGTTTTCCCCAAACTTTTTGGCTTTATAATAAAATACAACTTGAACTTTGATTTGAAAATCCGTTCATCCTGAATTAAGAAACTCTTTCTAATCTTCCTCTGTTAATTAAATTATTAACTAATTTTGACATATGTCATGTTGTGATTCAAAGGAGTTAAATTATTTCTGTAAAATGACTAATCAACAGTGAAATATGTCTTAATAACAAAACTTGGAATTTAACTTTTCATTTTAAAATCTTAATTCCTCCCAAAAAAATGAAACTGTAACTATTAATATAACGATAAAGCTAAAAGAGAGAGAGGTAGCTGTTACTGGGAAAGGAATCTGTGGGCCTTTTTCTTTCTTTTTTTTTTTTTTTTGATTAATGACAACTTCATCAAGAAAAACCAGAAAGCATTACAGAACAAACAAAACGTAGGGCGCCGCAATAAGAAAAGCAAACGCATGGCAAAGGTTTCAGAGGATTTTCATCAGTAGTAGAAGAAGGCTAGATCAAGAAGAATATATAGTATGTTAGAAATGAAGAAGAAGAATAGTAGTAGTAAGAAGATGAAGAAGGTTATTAGATGAAGAAGAAGAATAGAAGAAGAACAAAGGTTAGATCAAGGAGAAGAATAGTAGAAGAAGAAGAAGATTAGATGAAGAAGAATAGTATCTGATGGTGTGGTACTAATGTATCAGATTCATCAGTTCAATCGGCTCCTAATGGAAGTCTGCAGTTACTACTAAACCGTTCCAAGTTAGTACTCAAAGTTTTGGTTTGGGTACTGTCATATAAGCTGATATGGGAATTCTACAAATACTTGCTTTGGTAAAGATGCTAAATTTAATTTGGTAAGACAGCGGTTCATATTTTCTATGTATAATTTGTTACTTCATATAATTGGGGCTATTTTATTTTATGGTATAGATTTAAATTAATGGTAAATTTTTTATTTAATTTGATTGCAATGCATTTGCCCATGTCATTGTTATATTTAATTATAGTAAAAAGTGTGAAAAATAACATTATTTTCAATTTTAATATGCATAATATTATTTTTACTTTTTATCATTATTAATATATTTTTTATAAGAAAGGAAAGTGATCATTAAAATTAAAATTGGATATAAACACCAATATTAAAAACAAAACAACCATATGAAACAAGAGATACAACTCTTGACAAGATTAATTCCATTAGTAAAAATTTAATGAAACTCAGTGAGGAGGACATAAGCCGAGTCCTTATAATAAGAAAATTCCATGAATACATTAGCAATCCTATAATCGAGCATATACAAAGCTCTTTTCAAAAACACATATAAAATCAATGGAATTTTAAGTTCGATTAAGAGATAATCACTCTAATACAAAGGCTGTAATAAACTCTGTATAGCCATAATACTAATAGAATTAATAGATAAATACCGTCAGAGAGCAACTCAGGCAGAATCCAAATACAAATATAAACTAGAGGTATGGAGCTGCCTCCTTTATTACGAAACTAAAACAAAACAAAACAAAACAAACAAATAAAGTATTATTAGAAAATAATATCGACCGTAAAATTCTTACCCATACAGAATAACCACTCTGTTACACAATGTAACTCATAGGACATCGATTAAGCTTGATTGAATGTAAGAGATCACTATACCAACCATTTGATCATCAATGCCTCGCTGGATCCCAAATCACCGATCATTGAATTGCCAATCATCCTCACTAACCATGGCATCATCAAACTAGGACACCAGTAACATTACACTTGTGTGCTCTAACCAAGTCCTCATCGATGGCAGTGGCTCTGTTTTAGGTTGATCTAAGCTAAGTTGTGCATTTGGATACAAATCTAGCTTGATTTTAATTTAGCATAAACTAAATTATTTTTTAAACTTCTTTCACTATTTTAATATAATTTTTGATATAAGTTATCTCTACTTTTACTATTTAGCATGATTTCTAATATACTTTCAAACTAAAATCAAACTAAACTTTCAAACTAAACTAAAATACCAAATGTCAAACTTTAGCTTAGACTTATCTTAATTCAAGCTAAACTTAAATTAAAATGAAACATCAAATGGATGCTTATTATTTAAAATAAATTAAAAAATGAAAATTTTATTATAAAATTACATAAAAAAGTCAAGGCAACAACTAATAAAAATTAAATATTGTTAAATTTGACAATGGCTATTTTTCTCTAACAAAATAACATGTTACAAAATTTAGCATATGATAAATTTAACATCAAATATAACATTTCATTAAAAATTTTTTTTTCCATTTAAATGCCAAAAGTTAAGAGGCATGTTGATTATGTAAAATACGATATAACTCCATTGAGCATTATATACATTAAAAAAGCAGAAATCATACCTTATACCTTATACCAGACAACATTATCTATAACCGTAAGTGATACATTTGGATACAATTCATAAGACTTACGCAAAAAACAAAAAATTAAAAAAAAAAAAAAAAAACAGAGAAGGAGATTTTTTTTTTCTTTTTTCTTTTTTTTTTTTGGGGTGGGGGTGGTGGGTGGGGTGTTGGGGGGGTGCGGTGATTCGCCAAACTTTTGACTTCGTAATACAAATACCCCTTAATAATTTGATTTGTAAATCCGCACCTGAATTATGAAACTCTTTTCAATTTTCTATCTATTAAATTATTAACTGATTTTGATATGTCATGTTGTGATTAGAAAAGGTTAAATTTTTTATGTAAATTGACTAATCTACCCTAAAATATGTCTTAATAACAAAACTTAGAGAATAATTTTTCATTTTAAAAACACACCTGAACTTGATTTGTAAATCCGTTCATCCCCAATTACGAAACTTTTTCCAATTTTCATCTATTAAATTATTAACAAATTTTGATACATCTTGTTGTGATTAGAAAAAGCTAAATTTTTTATGTGAATACCCTGAAATATGTCTTAATAACAATACCTAGAGATTAATTTTTCATTTTAAAATCTTAATTACTCTTAAAAAAATGATAAACTTCTACTCCTAAAACAATCAGATGGCTTTTTTTTTCTTCCCCTAAATGATAACTTCATCAAGGAAAACCACAAAGCGTAGAACAAACAAAACACAGGCGCAATAAGAAAGCAAACGCATGGCAAAGGTTTAAGGGGTTTTGCATCAATTTCAAATGTTTAGTGCATCCCAAGTGTGAGAACCGACACAATTTGAGGAGCATTTTTGAACATTAAGGAGGTTCCGAGGGGGTTCTAGGTTCGAGTCAAGAGAGAAAAAATTTTAAATTTTGATGCCTTTTATTTTAAAGAGAAAACCAGACCTGATTGGAAAACGAAACAATAGGCTTTAATCATTACAAAAAATTATAAATATAAAACTATTTTCTTAAAAGAAAGTCCCTCCCATGGACAAACTCTATGGATCTAAAATGTGATGGCATGGGAGTTGGTGTCTTGGAACGGTGACCTTGAGCATTTTTCATTTTTTAAACCAAAATACCCTTTTATTTTTGTTATGCTTATAATACAGATATTCCGTCTACATAATTAAATAAAAGGCTAAAATTAAGAGAAATTGATGTTACAAATCAAAATTCAAGGAATTTTTTTACCTGACCCAAAGTTGAAAGAAAGTTGCCAAGGGAACATGTTGGTCCATACGAGGAATAGAGACAAAGGTATGGCTTCAGCTACAGCTTGCTCAAAAGCTTTAATTTTAACAAGCTTATTGGCAATTAACAAGCTTATAAAAATAAAACGGTCGCAGATGTTTATTGTCAATTGTCGAAATTGATAAATTGTTATGCAATATTTGCTGAGAGAATTTCTAAAAACACTAGTATATAGGGCACATGATCACTTACTTTATAATTATTTACGGTAATAAATAATTTTTAATTTGTTATTTAAAATGATAAATTGTTAGATAATATTGCTTACAGTATATTGTGGTATGAGAATTAAAATTATAGTTTAATTATTACAAAGATTTGTTTGTGTTCAACAATATGATTTGATATAAATAAACGAAATAAAAATTAAAACATTTGGATTGATAATAATGACGTGAATATTTATCTATTTTTACATAAAATGAGATTATGGTATTACTAACTTTAAAGTTAATTTGACCAATTTGACAATTTTGCGTTATTATTTATTGTAACATCAAAGAATATATATTTTCTTCCATGATTGATCTTTTTTTAACACCCCTAATCGATGACGATGCACTAACAAAAATACTAAACTTTGATTGCTGATAAATAATGATATTGAGTAAATATAAAATAGACAATATAATGGACTCAAAGTATAAATTCGGACAAAATCATATTAATAATGAAGCGAAAATAAATGATTCACGTCATAGTGTTTTTTTTGTGATCTTATTTATTCATTTGTTTATTTATTTACTAATCTTAGGACTTTTATATTTGAGAAGTCCAATAAATTAGAATACTCCGGCATGAATCAATTAACAGAAACAATGACAACCAAAATAACGTTTGTGATTTTTGTCGTAATCATACTTGCACTTGCCTCCTTTGTCGCAACGTTCCAAACAAAAATTATTTATGATAATTAGGTCTTGCCTCGGAACAGTCAATTGTAGCATTTGGTTTAAAAGTCTAACAGCAATGCGGCTACCTCATGGTTGTGATCTGAAGCACAAAGAAAAACAATGCATTTTAAATCCAATATTTTATTCATTTTTAGAGGATTTATATTCCTCGTCAAACACTAAAACTAAAATAGGTTTTAAAATAGAATATGTCACTACAGCCATAAGAAATAATTTTTTTTTTAGAGTTAATTGAATAATAACAAAAAAAAAAATATAACTTGATTCAATAAAGAAATGTGCCATTGAAAAAGAGCCAAGTGGCAAGAACCACAATAATCTTTTCTCTTTTGCTTTGAAAAAAAAATGATCATCTCTCTTAAACAAAGTGAAACAAACCAAATCATTCTGTTAATAAATATATCAAGAACTTTTAAAATTGTTTAGATATAAGTAATCAGAGCATATCTGTAAGGTGTAACAATAAAGAACGCATAACAATTATCAACATTAAAAGCTATTTTTGAAGCAAAAAATAAAAAATAAAAAGAAGTTAAAAAGACAAAGAAAAGAAATAGAAACCAGGCAAACTAAATTATTTCAGCCTAAAAGTTAAAAAATTTATATACAACAGAAATAAGATATAAGGAGTTAAATTGATCAAAACTCAACCTCAATTAAAATTAATAGCAAAAAAGATTTGAACTGTTAGTAAATGATATATTTTTGATAAATCATGATTTACTACAATCCCTTATGTATAAATTTTTATAAATTTATTTAGTAAATCATTTTCAACTTGATAAATTATATATTTATTGATTTTGATAAATTTTAATAAATTTATGTAACAAATCAAATTTTTTTTATTTAGTAAACCATTTATTTATCGATTTTAATAAACAATCTATTAATAGTTGTGCTTCAAAATAATGTTTTTTTGAATATATTTGATAAATCATATATTCCAAGTAAATAAATTACTGTCGATTTTATAAATCATCAATTTACTGGTGCAAGTAAATGTAAATTCTTGATTTACCAACATAAATTCTTGATTTTGTAAATCATAATTTACTAATTGATTAATTTACTATGCAAATCTTGATTTACTGATTTTGTAAATTAAAAAAAAAAAACCCTCAAATTGAACAATCCTTAACCCTAAATCCCAAATTAACCCAAAACCTAGCACTTCACTCTAAATTTCGCATTTAATCCACTGCTACCACCAGATTGGACATTGATGGCACCATGTTGGAAAGCTTAAATTCAATCATGACTATCACAAATCTGAGAAGACGAGACCAAGTTTGCCGGCAAAAAAATCATGCGTTGCCTAGGAGATCGTCTCACAGGAGAGATAAAGAGATCGCATTGCAGGGGGATATCACAGTGGAGAGGCACGATTCTAGTGACATTGTTCTTCTCTAGTGACAAGGAATGCTTCAAACGACACCATTATTCTCCCCAGCAAGTAGAGCTTCAAGATCTCCCTAGCAGTTAGAGCTTCACGATCTCAAACCAATGCTTGCAGTTTGCATTCTCTGTCGTAATTCTGTTGCCACTGACAATTGATAACTATTGTGATCTCGTCCAGATTTGGTTGCGATCGCTCTTTCGAAGTCACCAAGAGTTGATCCCACACAAAGATTCAATCGCCATCGTTATCTCTTCGACGTGGAGATCCACAATCCTATATCAACAGGATGATCTGCTCGTGGAAAAGAAAGGTGGAGCCTTAGATCGCTCTAAGATCACAGCAACAATCGCCATTGCTGATTGTTGCCACTCAATTGGCTGGCGATGATGGCGGCTTCCAAAGAGGGAGAGAGAAAGGATTTGTAGGAGAGATAAATAAGGGAGGCGGAGGAGAGAGAAGTAAGAAGGAGTAATGAATAAGGTTTGGATGAATCTGAAAAACTAAGTAAGTTAAAAACCTATGTAAGTTAAATTAGATTATGCTATAAATTTTTAATAATTTTAAAATCTGTTATTTACTTTTAAACCACATAAGAAATAGCTTGTATACTATAATTTCCCCAAAACTAATAGTATTGTCTCAAAAAAATATTGACATATATAAACTATCACTTAATATTTCATGCATGTACGTATGCATGATGTCAAAACAAACGTGGACTAATTGGTGAATACCATGTTCGATTAAAATATAACCAAAAAAAGGGGAAGGCTAGCCAAATCTATGCAGAATATGAGAAATGCAACGAGGAAAACAGAAAAACACATTGAGTTTCGTCATTATTTAATTGACTTCAGAAATTTTTATGAATTTAGAGAATTGTTTCAAAATCTCTTTGGAAGTAGTCTTAAGCTAGGGCGCACATATTTATAGGTAAAGATGAGAGGCATGCAGTAATACCGAAATTAATTGGGTTTCCTTATTTTTGAATATTTCCTTGATTAATGTTTTCCACTAATTCCATATCATAAATTTCGTTTAATTTTTTTAGCCAAGTATAATTGGCATTGTAACATATTTTAAAGGTCAAATCCCTAGAGCTTCCCAAAATCCGAAACAAGAAATTAAGAAAATTTTTGTGTTTGGGAGGAATTTTCAAATTCTACCTTTTAAGTACCCTATATTAAGAGCTATTATAAATGGTCTTAATTGTATAGATAAACAAATTGAATATAAAATCTTTGACGTCTATTTTCCTCTCACGAATTCCATATATAAAATGGATACAATATCGCTTCTTAATTTCCTTTTTTTTTTTAAATTTAATAACATCAGTTCTGTTTCTTCTTCCGAATTTTTTTTTCTATAAATACACTTAAGCATTAATCGTTAGACAGTATAAAAACTTTCCAGGAATAGTTATAAATCGATCGGCTTGGAACCGGTATATATAGTCATGTGCAAAAGTTTTCTTGGAAAGTAAACAATATATTTGCGAGCGCAATTTCACATACTGATATTGGGAATTCAGAAGAGAGAGAGAGAGAGAGACTTTCAATATATGGACTTTTTTTTAAGGTAACTTCTAAATATATATATATTAGAAAGGAACTTCTAATGATGATTCCTTTCAGAAAGAACAATTACAAATAAAATCTTTCTATAAAACAAATACATATTATTTTTCAATATACTCTTTAATTGTATTTTTTTTCTTTAGTTTTCTTTTTTCTTTTTGTAAATCTGCTTTGATGATTATTATTTGAATGGGGTTATAAACAGTACATTAATATTTATTCACCATATTTGGAATCCAAAATTAATTTTGACTGATGTTTCTTTTTTTAAATCTTAAGAGTAATTTTTTTTTCTTTGAAAATGAATGGCTAATTATATTAATGAATTAAATCATTGATGGTTACATCCTCTAGCCAAAAACACTCAACATTGTGAGATAATGCAAAGGGAGCTAGTGTGTGGGCTGCACTATTAATATGACGTGAAATAGCATAAGAAGAACCACTAAACTCACATAGTAAGGATTGAATATCCTCAACTATAAGGTCCTCTGCCGCAAAGGCCTCCAGATTAGCAACAGTTCGTACCACTTTTAGAGCATTACAATCAGCATGCTGCACCCGAAGACCACTTTCTTTTGCGAATTGTAGCCCTTCTCTAAGCACCAAACACTTGGCTAAGAAGGATGAGACAGTACCTTAGACCGTTTTTGTCATTACTCCCATAACAAAGCCTATTCCCAGATAACAGCCCCCGAGCCAATAATCCCCAGACACAAATCAACTGAAGTGTCAGTATTGAGCTTCAAGGTGCCCCTTCCTGGAGGTATGCACTTGTTTCCGGAATCTGAAGAGGAATATTTGACTAATCGTTTTTTTTTTTTTTTAAAGAGAAAGTATCTTAGATATAAGAGATATGTTAGAAACAATTATTTTGACATTTTATGTCGCCCTTACTATAGCTTCTAACTTTTTGAAACGAACCGAAAAAATAAGGTATTTGGTTCAATTTTTATTATAGAATGCAAACCAATTAACGAAGTACGTAATTTTCTTTTCTTTTTCTCAGACCCTTTAAATGATCAAATCTCCAAATTTCAATTGATAACAATGTCAGTTCCTTTTTTTTTTTTTTTTTGAAAGTAAAGTTTCATTCAATTTTAAATTCTTATGGACAATAATAATAATAATACAGATGATCCTGTGTACACATTATAATATACTCAATAAAAACTGATTTTCTTAATAAATTCTGATAAAACACAGAGAAAACAATATAAAACGAGATCCGATACTAGAATATTTCTCAATACATCAATTTGGGCACACACAAGGCTCTTTTTAAATCCATTGCAATCGATGAAAAACTTGCGATCCATCGAGAATATATAACATGTAGCTCTACGGCTATCAACATATTTGCATAGATCCATAACTAGCAAAACTTGTAACTTATTAATACCTAAATATGACAGATCAAAAATAAACTCAAATAGTGAGGGAACTATTTTCATTATTACAAAGAAAATACTAACATTGCATGATAAAAACATCAACACCTTTAGCTTCCACTTCAAATCCCATGCCCATGTTTAAAAGTAAACTTATATTCCTTTTCTTCTTTTTTGGGTCATCTATAATCCCAGTTATATCCACTGATTTAATGAAAATTGTATTAGAAATTTGGATCACGTTTCAATATAAAAACCTTTTGGTTTCAAAGCTTGGAAAAAAAAAAAAAAAAAAAGCCATAAAAACCATGCTTAATGTGTATAAATTTTTTCTTTTTCGAATTGGATGGTGGTGGAATTGAAATCTTATTGTCAATAGCTAAGTCACACTTGATCAAGTGCGGTGGGTAGTGAATTATTTTTAAAGTTCTCTATAAAGATAACTGTTTTTTTGCTATGCCCTTGCTAAAAATTGATTACCTCTATGTAAAAGTCATAAAATCTAGGAAATTTGATTGGGTAATAGTTTGATCATATACATTGAGAAAGAAACTATAAATAGTATTACATAGAAATTTAAACTTGTAGTTCTTGAAAAACATTATCATAAAATTTTTGTAATTATTTTTATACTATTTACTCCTAAACTTAAAGAATTTCTATTCCTTAAAAAATTTAGTGCACACTCCATTGAAATAAAAGCTGACATCACACTAATTAAGTAGAATTAAATATAAAATTATTACTAGATCTCCGTAATTATAATCTGATTTAGAATCAATATAAAAAATTATATATTTTTTAAACAAGAGCATACTCTTTGAAAAAAGGATAGGATGTCTGCGAGGAAACCAATCTAGTTAAAATATTCTAGTGTAACTCTGATATTATTGTTCCCTCTCCATTTATCAGAATGTACTTAAATAATCATATGTGTGTGTATATATATATATATATATTCTTACCTCCCTAATTAATGACCCCACGAATCTGTCACAAATATTCATAGGCCGTTTTCAAACTACCGCCATCAAATAATATTTCAATAGAGAATGAAAACACACCAAAACATAGAACATTACATTGTAAAGCTTGGTTGATGACTTGGCTCCATCGCTTTATTATTTTGATCCATAGTCTTCGACGTATCACATAATATAGTCACATAAATGAACTACGGTCTTCTAAAATGTTGGGTCCTTATTAATTCACAAGTCCGACTCTAAATTTTTAGATATAAATTTGTCTTTTTTGAAAGTTAATAAAAATTATAATAAAATTAATGAACTTAAATCTAAAAATTTTCTTTTATTCTAAACTCAATCCATAAATCAAACGAACCTTTATTTTTTTGCAAGATTTTTTTTATTATTAATTTTAAATGCGAAGGACCATTTGAAGTTTACACTTTATAATAACAAATTAGAATGAAATAGAAAATTATCATTATATTATATATTTGGTCTATAGCTTTTCAAACGCTTAAGCTTTTGTTTGGTTCTCCGTCTTTAACTCAAAATTTCTATTCAGTTTTTATCTTTTCCTGAAAAGTCAACAAAAATTATAACTAGTTTTTAAAAGTCAACAAACTCCAACTTAAAAATATCATCTCCAATCGGTAAACCAAATGGAACCTTAAGGGTATTTGAGAGTCGTTTTAAAGACAGATTTTAGACACTATTTTGATATTTTTTTAATCTCATAATCATTTTTTCCTATTCATATATTTAAAACTCTACATTAAATTTAAACTTGAAATGTATATAATTTTATAAATATAAATCTAAATGTGATGTTTTTATTAAATCATATAAAATTTTAAGAAAAACGAAACAAAATTTATATTAATAATTTTATTTTAAATAAATTTTTAAGATTTTATATTTTTTTCATTTTAAATAATTTTTTCCTTCCAAACGTATTTTTCAAAAGCATACTTTTTTTCAAACCTATATAACCCTGCTTTACGGTCTCGCAAATAGACCCTAATATGTAAGCCGACTGTTCGACAGGAGAGCATTCATCGGATTAATTTATACTCAGACGTGGCGGCTCGGACAAGTATACATATTCATTCATGAGAACTGTTACCACTGTTCGGCAGAAAAAGCATTCATTGGATTAGTTTGTACTCAGACGTGGCGCCTCGTACAAGTAGACATATTCATGAGAACTGTTACAACCAGGAGCAGACATGGAAAATATTATGGCCTGGTGTGAAATGAAAAAAAAAAAAAAAACAATAATTTCTCGGCCGCATATATATATATATATTTTTATGGATGGCAAATTACTCTAAGGGCAAGTGAATTTCCACATCATTTTCTTTGGTGGGAGACAAATGAAATTATTGTTTCCCACTTAATTGCCTTTTTTTTTATTTTTTATTATGTATATGCTTTCACATCTTTCTCAAGTTTATCATTGGATCTGATGGTAGAAGTTGACTATATTGTTTTTAGATCATCGGAATTTTTGGTAGTGCCGGTCAATATATATATATATATATATAGACACACACAGAACCACATTACATGGTTTGGGGCACATGTCTCTCCCTGATAGAGTTTCTATTTCAAGTATAATATCCATATTATAAAGTGATGTCACCACAAAATTAACAGTTACAATAACTTTTGATTTTTTTTTTTCACTTTATTTTTTAATTCAATAAAAACACATGCATTTTTTTCAATTTATTTTTTAAATTCAAATAAAATAAACTAATAGCCCACGTTCTCCCACCCAATGTCCTTATTACATATTTAACTTTACGTTTTTTATTTTGATTTTTTAATTTTTGTGAGAGATTTTTTAATTTTTAATTAGTTTCAATATCTAATAAGTTTTCACACACACACCACTTGTTATTCAAACTTCACATTTAAACTCCCTTTCCTTATATATATTTATCTCCACCACTACTCTTATTTAAGCTTTCATATTTCTCTCTTACTCCATCCTCTATTCAATCTCTTCTTCTTTTATTATTATTTTTTTAAAAAACCTATATACCATTCTATTTTCTCTCTCTTTCTCTCTCTTTTTCCCCACCGGTTCCCTTCTTGCATAGCCATATACCATTCTATATCTTATTATTAGAGGTGAAAGCGGTACAGTTTAATACGGTTTGAACTATTTTTCAGTCCATTCATCATTATATGGTTTGGAAAATTTCAAACCAATTTAAACCCTTGAAACTAGACAGTTTGGTGCAGTTTGAAACCAAAATTTTTGTATAAAATTTTTAACTGTCAAAATGTTCAAATAAATGAAGAGTGACATGTTCACATAACACATTAAACCAAAGTTTTAAATAAAAAACTTTATAAGTTAAACCAAATTTTTAATTGTCAAAATGTTGATGATTAAAAATTGACAATTTCATAAAATAATATATTTAATCAATTTTTAATTTTTTTATCCAAAATTGATAATTTGTTAATATCTTCTTTTTTTAAGAAACCCTCGAACGATCATGATACACTAAAAAAAATCCTAAACCTTTATTAGTTATTACTGAAAAATAATAAATGTTGATTGAATATAAAATGACAATTAGAATAGACAAAAAATTTAAAGCCAAACAAAATCATATTAATAACAAAGAGAAGAGAAAGGATTCACGTTGTAATGATGATCTTATTTATTATTATTTTTTAACTAATCTTAAGACTTATATTTAATAAGTCCAGTAAGTTAACAAAGCCCTAAATCAATTAACAGAAACAATGACAACCAAAATAACGCTTGTGATTTTTGTCGTAATCATACTTGCACTTGCCCCCCTTATCGCAGCCTCCCAAACAAAAATTGTTGCAGCTTTCATGATAAGTAGGTCTAGCCTCAGAACAATCAATTTTAGCATTTGGTTTATAGGTCCAACAACAGTTCTGTGCAGCCACCTCATGATTGTAATCTGAATTACAAAGAAAAAAGAATGCATTTTAATTAATACTTTTATTCTCCAACTCAAGCACAAAAACTAAAACATACATAATTTGTCAATAGAATATGTTACTTCACCAACAAGAAATAATTTTTTTAGAGTTAATAGAAAATTGAAATTAAAATATAACTAATTCAATAAAGAAATGCGCCATAGAAAAAAGCCAAGAAGGAATAAACCACAATAATTTTTTCTATTTTACTAAAAAAAAAAAAAGATCTCTTATGAATGAAGTAAAACAAACCAAATTATTTTGCTAATAAAAGTATCAAGAACTTGTTTAGACATCAGTAATCGCATAATTAATCAGCTTTAAGAGAGCATGTTTCTAAGGTGTAATACTGAGGAACACATAACAATTTTCAAGAATAAAAGCAATGAAACGAAAAAATAAAAAAAAGAGCCATGCAAACTAAATTATCCAGCAGAAAAAAAAATTAATATACAACAAAAAAAAGTAGTAATATCTCGAAAATTAATATTATAATAGATAAACATATCACTTAATATTTCATGCACGTACGCATGCGTGATATCAAAACAAACATGGGTACCGATCTGTGAATAGTTTGTTAGATTTAAAAAAAAAAAAAAAGCTGGCCAAACCTATGCAGAAGACGAGATACGCAACAAGGAAAACTGAAAAAACGTTGAGCTTAGTCATTTCTTATTAAGTCGGAAAATTGTTTCAAAATCTGTTCGTGAGTGTTCTTAAGCTAGGCCATGCATATTTATAGGTAAAGATGAGAAACATGCAGTAACATCGAAATTAATGTGGTTTCCTTATTTTTGAATATTTCCTTGACTCATTACCAAAAATATTTCCTTAATTAATGTTTTCCACTAGCTCCATAGCATAAATTAGCCAAGTGTAATTGGCATTGTAGCATATTCAAAGGTCAAATTCCTAGAGCTTCCCAAAATCCGAAACAAGAAATTAAGGAGATTTTGGTGTCTAGGAGGACTTCTCAAATTATTCCTTTTAAGTACGTACCCTGTATTAATTGCTATTATAAATGGTCATAAGTGTAAAGACAAAAAAAATTAAAAATAAAATCATTAACATCCATTCTTCTCTCACGAATTCTATGTATAAAATAGATCTAATATTGCTTCTTAACTTCCCTTTTTTAAATTAACAACATTAGTATTGTTTCTCCTTTTGATTTTTTTTTTTCTATAAATACACTTAAGCATTAATCATTGGACAAAAGTATACAAACGTTCCAGGAATACTTATAAATCGATCTGCTTGGAAAGGGAGAACCTTCCAGTATATATGGTGCGCAAAAGTTTTCCTGGAAAGTCAACCATTTATTTGCCCGGCGCAATTACACACACTCATTTTGGGAATGTAAAAAAGAGAGACTTCCAATATAAGGAATTTTTTTTGTTAAAAAAAATGTAACGTCTAATGAATTATTATTATTATTATTATTATTATTTTATTTTAAGAAAGGAACTTCCAATGGAAAAGATTACAAATGATTTCTTTCAAAAAGAACAATTACAAGTGAAATCTTTCTAGAATACAAATATATATATAATTTTCCAATCTATTCTTTTCGTTAGTTTTCTTTTTTCTTTTTGTAAATCTACTTCGATGGTTATTAAATAAATGGCATTTTAAAAAGTACATTAATTCTTATTTACCATATTTGGAATCCAAAAATCATTTAATTAATGGATGTTTCTTTTTTATCTTACGAGGAATATTTTAATAGTTGATTGATCGTGTTAAAAAAGAAGAAGAGAAATTGTCTTAGATATAAGAGAAATTGCTTAGATTTTTCCTCAAAAAAAAAAAAAACCAAAAACCAAAAAACAAAAAAAAAAAAAACAAAAAGAAAAAAAGAGATGCTACAGGAACAATTATTTTGACACTTCAGTCGCCCTCATAGCCACTGGTGATTGGCTCACCGGCACAGGCGTGTACTTTTGTGCGGTGAAACGATGAAATAACGTATTTGGTTATTATTATTATTATTATTATTATTATTATTTTTTACAACAAGCAATCCAATTAGTAAATTTTCCCCCTTATCAGACCACTTTAGAAGATCATATTTCCAAATTTCAACTAATGATTTAGTCCCTTTTTATATTGGTGCACCTTAAATTTATTGTAAATTATAATTTACATTTTGAATTTTAGTTTTGATAATTTACACGTTAAAATTATAAATTTGTAGTAATTTGAACACCATTGGTAAACAATATTAATTTTTTTGAATAAAAATTAACACGTCACTTGCATATAAATTATTAATTAAGAGTATACAATTTTATTTTTAATCAATATTAATCCAATTTTATATTTAGAATAAAGTTAATTCAAACTTTTTTATTTTAATAAAACTTAATCAAAGATTTTAACTAAAATAAATTTAAATTAACATAGTCAAAAATGATTATTCATGTCATGAATTAATAATTCATATATAAATCACATGTTAATTTCTTTAAAAAAATTAAAATTATTATCAATTAAGTATAAATTACTATACATTTGTAAGTTCAGAGTATAAATTACTAAAATTAAAAGTTTAACGTGTAAATTATAATTTCGCAATAAATTTAAATTGCGATAAGTTTAGGGTGTCTCAAACATGCCACTCTTTATTTATTCGAACATGTCGATAATTAAAAATTGACAATGTCAATTTTTAAAATAACATATTTAATCAATTTTTAATCTGTTATTCGAAATTGATAAATTGTTAATATCTTCTTCTTTTTTTTAAACACTCTCGCACAATCATGATACACTAACAAAAATACTAAACCTTTATTTGTTATTACTGAAAAATAATAAATGTTGATTAAATCTAAAATGACAATTAGAATAGACTAAAAATTTAAAGCCAAACAAAACCATATTAATAACAAAGAGAAGAGAAAGGATTCACATTGTAATGATGATCTTATTTATTATTATTATTTAACTAATCTTAGGACTTATATTTAATAAGTCCAATAAGTTAACAAAACCCTAAATCAATTAACAGAAACAATGACAACCAAAATAACGCTTGTGATTTTTGTTGTAATCATACTTGCACTTGCCCCCCTTATCACAACCTCCCAAACAAAAATTGTTGCAGTTTTCATGATAATTAGGTCTAGCCTCAGAACAATCAATTGTAGCATTTGGTTTATAGGTCCAACAGCAGTTCTGTGCAGCCACCTCATGATTGTAATCTGAATCACAAAGAAAAAAGAATGCATTTTAATTAATACTTTTATTCTTCAACTCAAGCACAAAAACTAAAACATACATAATTTGTCAATAGAATATGTTACTTCACCAATAAGAAATAATTTTTTTAGAGTTAATTGAAAATTGAAATTAAAATATAACTAAATTCAATAAAGAAATGCGCCATAGAAAAAAGCTAAGAAGGAAGAAACCACAATATTTTTTTTTTCTATTTTGCTTAAAAAAAGATCACTTATAAATGAAGTAAAACAAACCAAATCATTTTGCTAATAAAAGTATCAAGAACTTGTTTTGACATTAGTAATCGCATAATTAATCAGCTTCAAGAGAGCATGTTTCTAAGGTGTAGTACTGAGGAACACATAACAATTTTCAAGAATAAAAGCAATGAAACAAAAAAATAAAAAAAAAATAAAAGGATAAATAAAAAAGAGAACCATGCAAACTAAATTATCCAGCAGTAAAAAATATTAGTATACAACAAAAAAAAAAGTAGTAATATCTCAAAAATTAATATTATAATAGATAAACATATCACTTAATATTTCATGCACGTACGCATGCGTGATATCAAAACAAACGTGGGTACGGATCTGTGAATAGTTTGTTAGATTTAAAAAAAAAAAAAAAAAGCTGGCCAAACCTATGCAGAAGATGAGAAACGCAACAATGCACTTAATAAGCGTCAAAACGCCTCCACTGCCTCATTGCCTACGCTGCATGTGCATGTTTGTGTCTGTGCGAGCCATGTCTGAACTTCCCACATCTTAAGTATTATCCCTTCCAACGGTGTGAATGCTTATAAAATGTTCAACACTTTCATTCATTTCCTATGTGGGATATTTTACACTTCGTTGTCAAACCCAAAAATGTAAAGTTTATATATGAACATAAAACTCAATACGATAAGAGAATCACCTCTGTTATTAAAAAAAAAAAACAAAACAAAACAAAAACTACAATAGAAAAACATGACAATGGTAAAAAAAAAAAAAAACTTATTTTTCTTTTCTTCTATTTTGGGTCATCTATATTCCCATCGAGACCCACTGATTTAATGTAAATTATGTTAAAAATTTGTGACGTTTCAAAATAAAAACCCTTTGGTTTCAAAGCCTAAAAAAAATGGTTGAGTACTGGGAAACGTGAATCATTTCTAAATTTTTCTATAATGAGTTTATCAAGAAAGAAACTATTGATAGTATTATGCCGAAAATTAAACTTGTATTTCTTTAAAAAACAAAATCATACATTTTTTGTAATTTTATGCTATTTGTTTCTTAAAAAACCCTTCAAAAGAATATTTATTTCTAAAAAAATTTTGTTTACACCCTACTAAACTAAAATCTGACTTCACTATTGATTAATAGAGTTAAATATAAAACTATTGTTAGATTATACCTGTAATTATAATCTAAATTAGAATCAATATGAAAAATTAAATAATATAGCCACTAAAATCAACTACAGTCTTTTAAAACATTACTTTTTTTTGCAAGATTTTTTTTCTTTTTTCTTTATTTTTAATTTGAAATATTAGAGACCATTTGAATTTTACATCTCATAATAATATTTAGAACGAGATATAAAATTATAAAAAAATTACTCAAATAGTCATCTTTTTTCATTTCTTGTTTTAACACAAACTTTAGTTTTAATAAGTGTCTCTACATCCTCTAGTGTCCACGCCGTGTGTGTGTGTGTGCGAGCCATATAGGCACTTCCCACCTCTTAATCGTTGCCCCTTCCAAAGGTGTGAATGTTCATAAAGTGCTCAATACTTTCATTCACTTCCTATGTGGTACGTTTTACACTAGGTTGTCAAACCCAAAAATATAAAGTTTATATATGAACAATTAACTTAATATTATGAGAGAACGACCTCTATTATTACCAAAAAAAAAAAAAAAAAAATACACACACGCACACAAACTGCATGACGAAAACATGACATGCCTTTAGCTTCAACTTCAAATCCATGCCCATGTTTGAAAGAAAACAATGACTTAATTTTCTTTTTTTCTATTTTGGGTCATCTATAGTCCCATCTAGACCCACTGATTTAATGTAAATTATGTTAGAAATTTGGATCACGTTTCAAAATAAAAACCTTTTGGTCTCAAAGCTTAAAAAAAATGACTGAGTACTAGGAAACGTGAATTATTTTTAAATTTCTCTATAATGATTTTATCAAGAAAAAAACTATCGATAATATTATGCAGATAATATTATGCAGAAAATTAAACTGGTAGTTCTTTAAAAACACTATCATACATTTTTTTTGTAATTTTATGCTATTTATTCCTTAAACAACCCTTCAAAAGAGTATTTGTTCCTAAAATAATTTTGTGTATACCCCACTAAACTAAAATCTGACTTCACTATTGATAAGCTAGAGTTAAATATAAAACAATTACTAGATTATACCTAAAATCATGATCTGATTTGGAATCAATATTAAAAATCAAATAATACAACCACTAAATCAACTGCAGTCTTCTAAAACGTTACTTTTCTTTCACAAGTTTTTTTTTTCTTTATTTTTCATTTGAAACATGAGAAACCATTTGAATTTTACACTTTATAATAATATTCAGAACAAGATATAAAATTATCATTAAATTATCAGAAAATTACTCAATAGTCATCTTTTTCATTTTTTGATTAACATAATACAAAAACTCCCTTCTTGACCAATCGTGACGTAAACTTTAAATTTTTTAGTATCTGATTTGTGTCATATTGGTCTATTATCCATTTCTCATGTCATGTTGGTGTAATATATAAGCCAACTAAGTTTGACAAAGGAGCATTCATTGGATTAGTTATTTAGTTTACACTGAGAGGTGGCGTCTCGGACAAGTAGACATATATTTCGTTAATGAGAACTCTTACTACTAGTGGGAGGCCTAGAAAATACTATGGTCGAACAAAAAAATAAAATACTATGGTCGAACCAAAAAAATAAAAAAGGAAAAAGCCATGACCCAACCAAAAGGTGGTATTTTATTAATTCTCGGCAGCGCGCGCGCATATATATACATCTATATATATATATGACAAATTAGTCTATGGTCAAGTGCATTTCCACGTCATTTTCTTTGGTGGGAGACAAAAGAAATTATTGTTTAATTCCATTTAATTAATTCTTTTTTTAATGTTATTTTCACATTTTTCTCCAGTTTAACATTGGATCGATCTGATGGTAAAAGTTGACCATATTGTTTTTAGATGATCGTAGGTTTTTGGGTAGCGCCGTCAATATATATCTATATAGACAAATGGGTAATGCGCCGATGTTCATAATTTTAACCATGACAATGCGTATTCAGGATGCATTTTTTTTGCCCCCTCACAAGCTGAATTCAATTCAATGTTCGATGGTTTTGAGTCTCATTTTAAGGCTCATAATTCATTTAATAAATTGTGAGACACTGAATTTATGATGGACATGTGGGTGTAAAATTGAGACTATCTTCTTTAAAAAAAAAAAATTTGAGTAAATCTTTTTTGTTATATAAAGAAGTCCTAGTTTTTTTTTTTTTTTTTGCGATGATAAAAGGGATAGATCACACAGAATGATATTATTAATTTTTTTTGTCAGTCAAAATTAAAAAAAAAAAACCCATGAACCTTAAATTTGTACTTTCTGTGATGAACTATATATTTCAATCAATTATTCATAGATTCGTACATAGATAATACTCATAATATATAAAATCAATTAGAAAGACTCAAAAAATTAAATTAACATTTAAGTAAAAAAAAATTTCGTATCAATTAATAATTTTATTGGAATATACGAAATGAAAAGTGATTGAGCTGGAATAGTGAGAAATGGAATAAAACATGAGTCTAGTTATAATGCTACTTATAAAAAATGTGTGCAAAACTTAGGAGTGTCGGTGTGGGTATGCATGGAATGAAGATGAAAGCTGGAGGATCAATTTTGGCTAATGATATTATGTTTGAATGTTTATTTGATATATGGATATAAACTGGTCTAGTCTCTCTCTGCTGAAGTAATGACGCAGTTGTGACAGTAAGAATACTGGGGCAGTTGGGCCTGAAAATTATTTAAAGGAAGACGTTTCAATTTCTCTTCTTTAGTGGGACTGGGGTACCTAATAAAGGCATGATTATCATAGAGATTTCCCAGCTAGATCCCTCTCTCTTTAGTCTTTGTGTAATTCTCAAAGACAAAGACAAAGACCATTAATCAAATTTCGATAAATATACAAAATGAAAACACTCATTAAATTTTAAATATGAGAATTTATTCATTTTGACTCGTTGAGATACTCCTGGTAGGTAATCAAATGTCAATATTTGAGACTATTTTGCTCTGCTTTTTTTGGTTTATTATTTGGTTTTGAGCTGTTTGTTACGAATTTATATTTTTGGGAGGCTTTTGATAGGAGGATGATGTTGGGATTCAAAGTCATTAATTAAAATTTTGTACCAAACATGTGGCAAAATGAATTGTCGCTGCCTTGTATATTAGTGAAATTATTTATAAGTACTGTTTTTTTTTTTTCCTTGAAATTTAACCGTGTTTTTTTATCATGTCATTAAGGTGCAATAAAACTTATTAAACATGAAATTGACTTCAGCACTTATCATGAAACATTTGATGATATGTTTCTTGATCACAATAGAATTGGATATGCATAGGCGTAAAATTAATTTTTGCAAAAGGCTAATCTCATTGTTGTTGAGCGTTGTCATCGCAACATGTCATAGCTGCACATATAATCAATTATCGTCATTATGATTTTAAACATATAGTTTAACTGTAATTGGACTTCACCATAAAGTCCAAAGAAGTTGATATAATATTCCTCCACTATCAAAGTTAAACATAAAAATGAAAAATCCCATCGTTGTAAAATTAACTTCAGCAATGATCGTGAAATAGTTTTCTGATAAGTTTCTTGATCACGAAACAGTTGAATATACATATAGTTGTTGAAAAAGTGCGCTAATTTCTGCCTAAGGCTTTCCAAATTATATGAACCTTTCATCGTCCAACGGGTACGACTTTAATTAAAAGTGCCACAGTAACCGGAAGCTTCAAAGCTTGCGTAGCATTCCTATCCAGTCTCTTTTGACTTTTAACGACAATTCACAGATATATATACATATACACATATAAATATATATTCTGCTACCAAATTCTCATACCTTTTCTTTTCCTTTGGCAATAAATTTATCTGTGTGAGAACATGGTGTATTATGAACTCCACTTTTTGACAAACACATAGACGTGGCTGCTCGGAGACGTAAGTGAGGATGTTTCAACATAATTCAAAGAAATAGAAATAGAATGATTGGTAGAAATTTGTGGAAAAAAAAATATAGATATATATATATTATGCAATGGTCTTTCATTTTTCTGCTTCTTTTTAAATAACATACGTCGGTTGACAAGAGTAAAACATGATTTTGGTACTATAATTATATCGGCTTAATGTTGCAATGTTGGGAGGGTGAAAAGCTTTGTAAACTAGATTAACTAGTAAAAGTGGAAGAGTCACTAGAACCAAAAAAGAAACAATACTTTCACTTTGTGAACAAGATTTATCTAGCACAAGTGGAAGAGTCACTAAAACCAAAAGGTAAAAATAATAATAATAACAATAAAGTTTTAAATGTGGGGAGGTTAGCCCACAAGAAGCAACGGTTCAACATCATATTTTTTTAATACTTTATTTTTTAAAATATTTTTAATATGCCAAAAAAAATTTTAATTGCAAATATAGCTTAGGTCCTTAAAAAAAAAAAAACTTTTAATCATAATTTTTTTACAACATATTTAGTTATAAGATTTTTATGTGATTAAATATCACTTTTAATTATAGGGTTGCGAGTAACATACATTTAATTATAAATTTTTGATTGTGACGAAAACTTTTAGCCACACAAGGTTTTTAGTCACCGTAAAACCTTTTTTTGTAACTAATGCAATTTTAGCCACACATAAAAGTTCCATGACTAAAAGTTTTAATTACAACAAAAATTTGTGATTAATTGTATATTAATCATAAAGTTGTGACTAAAAGTGATATTTAATCATACAAATTGTTTTGACTAAAAATCTTATAAAAAAAGTGTTGTGACTAGAAGCTCAATTTTTTTTTGTAGTGAGGACTCAGAGTAGATTCATACGTCCTAACCTCATCAAAAGTTTAAATCTTTTTACTCTTAAAAGTAAATTTTCTTTTCGTTTCTTTTTTTTTTAGGGCAAATTTATTAATAGCCAAGACTAATTTCTTCCATACGAATAACCTAATTAAAAAAGCATGAAATACATATGTGATGTGTTATTATACTTTATATTCCAATAGATGATGCTATTGTTTAAAGTTTAGGAACTCATTAGTAATTTTAATTTTTAAATAATTTGAAAATAGCAATGTTGTGATTGCTAAATTTGAAAGGTCGACTAATGATCATCAAAGTTCAAAGCTTAGCATATGCTACTCTTGATGTAAAATTAGCACAAGTTAAATTTAGTATTAATAATAAAACTGTATTGGAGAGTATTTATATATATAGTATATATACCTAAAAATTTAACGTTGACATATTAGTTAAACATTGTATAGGAAATGTATTAGGAGATATTTATATAAAATAACTTCTTCCTTATACATATATATTTTTATGGAAAGAAAAACACCTTTTCAAAGTTATTTTTTAGGAGAAAATGACTGCTTATCATTAATGCACCAAATCATTCAGTTCAAAACAAGAAATACACTCGGGGTTATTCTTCCAGTCAAAAAAGTTCTACACTGTGAGCTAAAAAGCAAATCGTATTAGCAAATTGGCTGTTGATAAATATATAAGAAGCATTCGATTACTGATATTAGGAGAGAAAGATATTAGCGTATTGTTTCAACACATAATCAAAAGAGACTATGCTAGATATTGATCAGAATATTCGTTAAAAATCTTTTTAATGAGTTCTATTTCTCGATAAGAATTACTTGATTTAGTATATAAAAGAATGTTCCATGTACACTAAATAAAATATAAATAATAAAAAAATAAACCTTCACGTATGAGATTTTTAATATCAAAATCACCACGACATGTACACACACAAACTTTAAACCACTACACTCGTGGTTTGTTTTAGTAAGACTTGCATATGATCATTCACATTTGCAAATTTTGTTAAGGAAAAAGTAGATTGATTGATATCCCTTCGTACAGTTGGGGCCTACATAACCTTAATTCGCTAGGTCCACAAAAACGAAAAAGGACATTAAACCAATCCGAATTAAATCGATACAGATCGGCAATTATTCAGATATTTCTAATATAATAAAAATGTATATACCCACGCATTTACTGGCAACAATATATATTGACAGGAACATCTATCTGTTAGTTTCATATATAATAAAGTTAAAAAAAAAAAATCAAGAAAACAACAATTTAAGGTCTGAGGCGATTCATTAAAAGAAGAAGAAGAAGAAGAAGAAGAAGAAGAAGAAACGATAAGATCAGGTTAAAGTACAGTGTGATATTTGTCAATGGGAAACATTATTAACCGCAAGAGGGCATTTGAAGGGGAAGCTTTAATTCGAATAGGACTATGTGTGTGTGTGTGTGTGTGTGTGTGTGTACATCATAGCATAAAATTGTATATGTGTGTGTGTATTTATTTGTATACGGATATATTAAAGACAGCTCTAGACTCTGACGGTAATTGTTGACGAATATAAAACATTATCGCGAGTGAGTTAAAGGGACAACAATATAGAAATGGTATATACAGGTGTTTTCTGATGTAGTATAGACGCTTAAATGCATGCCTAATATAGGGGATTAAGTGTTTCTTCTTGGAGAGTAGTTGGGAATAGTATGATTGGAATCCAGCTAATTTGGTCTTTCTAGAGACCTCTAGATAGACCAAATAGGCAAATAAAATTTATCTTAGATTAGCCTGAAAGAATTACCATTTAAATATGGGGTTTCTTCTTTTTGGAAAAATTTTTTTACGAAAGAAAATAAGTGAGAAAATTTTGGCAGTGAATAATGAACCAAGGAGATTTAGCTTACGTTTGGGAAAAGGGTTGTAATGGATTTTGAGTTTATTAATTTTTTAGAAAAGATAAAAATTCATTAAAAAACTTCAATTTCTAAAAACCGCACCTTTTTAGTGTCTACTATAAAAATCATGCATATAATTCTGTATTAATATATTAAATTTATATTAAAAGTTTTATGTTCCGTATATATTTCTATTTACGGTTTTTGTGTGATTGAATCATTAAAAAAAAAAAAAAAAAAAAAGCGTCCAATAGCAGAAGGTCCTAGCAACCAATTGGACAAAACAAAATAATTAAAAAAAAAAACAACGGTGACTTCGTGATCATCAGTGCGTACTGCTACAGAAAGAGCCACTTTTTTATAAACAATATTTCTAGCCAAAGTGACCACTTTTGACATCGGGGTTAAGTGTGGGTATTTGTGTATCCCCCAAGAGCAACAAAAAAGAATATTCCCCTTATTAAGGGCATTATCGTCATTAAAAAAAGATTATACAAATTAAAATAACAACAATAATTAAATATTTCGAATCCTTGACAATCATGGATTAATCTCCCACCCCTATAAATTCACCTCACCAAAGCCCTTGACTCTCATCCCATCAGCAAACATCACTAGAAAAATAAAAAAAATAAAAGATCATATCACAACATTCCTCCTGATCATCAAAATGAGAGAATTATTAGCAACATCCAACGCCACGCCATCATCACCAGCTTTCCACATCAACGCCAATAGCAAACATCTTTGGAATACTCCCATTCCTTACCTCTTCGGCAGCATAGCCGTGGTGCTCTTGCTCATCGTTTTCGCCTTGGTTTTGCTTCTCTGTTCCTGCCATCACCGCCCTTACGGTGGACGTGCCGACAACGGGGGTGGTGATGATGATGATCAGAAGCCTCCGAACCCCATCAGCGCCGTTGATCTTCATGCGAATGAGCCGAAGATCGTGGTCATAATGGCGGGAGACGAAAACCCCACCTACTTGGCCATGCCTGTGGAAGTGGTCATCCCCAGCTCCGCTTCTATTTCTGCAACTACTCATGATGATGATAATCATGATCATGATGGTGATGATCAAGATCAGCGAGAAGCGGTCTAATCTGCAGGTTCTTCTGCTAAAAAGGATTGTATCGGAAAAAGTTTTGTCTGCTGTTGGAAAGTGAAATGTTTATAGTAGTTAGGATTCTCTTTCTTACATTTTCTTGTCCGCTTGTTATTCATATTCTTCTCTTTTTGTCTGTGCGGGAATATTAGTGTAAATTTATGAGTAGACTTGTTCTAAGTTACTGGCTGAAAACAATCTCTCTCCCTCTCTCTCTCTCTCTCTCTCTATATATATATGTATATATATTATGCGATTATACAAAAATAGGCTATGAAAAAAAAAAAAAGAATACATTTATTTTGATATACAAAAATGGACAACCAAAACAGAAAAATAAGAACACAAATTTACGTAGAAAACCATAAACAGGAAAAAACCACGAAGAGAGTAGAAAAAATTTATTAATTCAAAAATCAGTTCAAGAGATGAAAATAACATGTACATCTGAAAAATATAAAAAACCGAAACTCTAAATTAATTTAAATATATAGTATGAAAATAAAACAGATCCATAATTCTAAAAAAAATTCATATTAAATCACGTCATAAACTCTTTAGACAGGACAAAAAAGAATTCAAATTATGTATTCTAATAATATATATCTATATTTTATATTTATATTCATTCTTGTGTATATATATATATATATCGTTCAGGTTTTGCTTCCAAGCACAATACCTACACATATGTTTACTATGTATAGATCGTTAATCTCCGTCTTATGGGTCATGCAAAAGTGATACTGAGAATTTGATCATTACGAGGAAATATATATCATTAATGATCTGCCGATATGAACCAATATTAATTACCCTATTTTTCTCTCTCTCTTGTAATTTTCATTTTTCAATATTGATTAAAAATTAAGATGGTCATTATGAAATTAATGTCGTAGCATTATAAAAATTCAACCTTAAGGTTCGTAATATAGGTTTCAACACGATAATGTGACACATTAATCCAAAATATGTTTTGGTAGGGCTAAAATTTAGTGGAAATAAGAAATTTATTTTTGGTGTTGTAATGTCATTGTCTTGATCTTTGGCTACGAAACTAAAATAATATCATTATTTATGTATGGATTATACTCTGTACATACATATATATGTATATATGTTATGTTTCTTTTTCATTTAAAGATGAAAAATCTGAACTCTATCCCCGATAATACAAATAAGATGCGTAACTATCTGTAGATTATATATATATATATATGTAATTTTATTAGATAGAAAAACGTAAGTAATGAGGTGAAATTCTATATATATCCCTGATCCACATCCCATGATATTCATTAGGCCACGTCTTTGATGGCAGTGTTACTTATATATATATACACACACACACGCACACATAAGTCATATTTGACAAATATCGTGATAACATCTGCTTGTGAATATGACAGTAATATGTTGACATACGTACGCCATATTCGGCAATATATTTGGCGTTTTGTAAAATCTTCTCAACTATACAAAGATATGAAATATATCTCATCTGATCTGTCAAAATTATACTCGAAGTACTTTTTCTATATGGGCTTAATAAACGCTTTTTTATGTTTTATTTTTTGCAAGCAAGGGTAATAACCAGTTTAAGGAAGCGAATAATAAGTATGAGGCAACATCTTATCTTACTTTATAAGCCAAAAAAAAAAAAAACTTGTAAAATAATATACAAAAATAAGCTTAAAATTATTCTTATTCGTCATAAAACTCCTAATAAACTCACCTTTCATCTCATGTTAATGTACATGGACGGCATATCGAGTAAGTTAATAAAGAATTGTAGACCATTAATCTAAACATTCTTTTAACTTTTAAATTTGAAAAATCAAACGTTAATGTCATTGGACAACTGAAGGCATCTTTGAGGACATGTGAGTACTCATTTGTTTGCCATGCTTCGACCTATACATACACACATACATACACACACTCACACGCCACTTTTTCGTGGAAATCACCAGACGGCAGCCTACCCACCAGCTGTTTCTTAGCCTTCATTCCTAAATTGAAAGCACTTACTTTTGTGCACACAAAGTGAATTTTTGTAATTGAATACACTTCATTGGCCCGGCGCGGCGGCTCGAAAATGTAAGATGGGATATAAATATGATTGTATGGTTGAATAACTTTACTTTAAAAAAAAAAAAAAAAAGCATCTCTTCAAGTTCACTGTGACTAATGGGTGCGCATTTAGGAAGGCTTATTTTAAAACACTTTTTTGTTACCAACAAAATTCTTTGAGGTGCGGATATTTTACAATATCCCAAAGGATATTCCAAAGCCTTGTGCACTGTTTGGTAGAGATGAATTAATGTTAGAGGAAAGGAAGAAGGGAAGTTATTTTGAAAGTGAAAGTACATATAGTACTAGGTTATTTGGAAGGAAAGAAAAGTATTCATAGTTGATATCATTTTTTTCTCCCTAAAAGTGGAAAAATTATCTAAGGAAAAACTTTTTTTTTTTTGGTAGCTAAGGAAAAAATTGTTATATAAACTTATATTGATAGTTAAATAAACTAAATTTATATATTTGAAATAATAGTCATTAAGTTGATCACTCATTTTACCAAACAAGATATAAAGGAAACCAATTCCTTTTTCTCATTCCAACTTCCCATTTTCTCATTCATATTTTCTCTTCCCTTTTGTCCCCCCACACTCGCCCCCCGCGGCCCCCCCGCCCTTACCATCTTACCAAACGGAGTGTTTCTTGAAGTCTAAACTCTCAAACATTGTGTGCATCATGGACAATAGCGTCAAAATCATCCATTGTGCTTGTTGTAACTTTTTTTTTTCTTTTAAATAATCCTATAGTACAAGCTTTGTATCAGATCCATCAACTTTCAAAAAGTGTCATAGCAGTAAATAAAGGATGGTCAAAAATGACCGTTAAAGATGGCCACATGGACGGATGAAAATGTTGATGTTGACGATGTTATCAAAGTTTTGATTTACAAATAATATCAACGGAAGTGTTGATATGGATGGATATTTTAGAAGAAAAATTAGTGTTTAAAGAAAAGCTTATAATTTTTTACTGAAACTTTACCAAATCTAAAAACAATCAATATTGATTGTAAATCAAAACAATTATAAAATTCACATAGTGGAAATTAAATTTGTAATTGGTACTTAACATTAATTAATTTTAAAACAACAATAACAAATTTATTTTATTAAATATAAGAGTTATATCACATAGTGTAATAGGAATTCACAAGAATTGTATGTTGATTGTAATTTTGATATGATATTACACACTTGATAGATATTACAAACAAAATACAATAATATAATTTATTATAAGAAAGTAAACATGAAACATAAGAGAGTATATACAAGTTTTAATACGAAAAAGAGTTTCTATTACATTGGAAAATATTAAGTAGGTGCTAATCTTAATTTAAACAATACATTTACTAAATATTGCTCTTGAATAGTTCTAAATTCATGAAATCTAAAATCTAGGCAATATCAATTTGACTTATATGAGATATTACGTTTTTTTATATATTGTTTTCTAATTTCCCCAGTACCTTCAATTACTGCCCTACAACCATTATTTTCATCTTATGTACAATATGTGTAAAATCTTCTTTTTCAATGAATGGACTAAAAGGTATTTGACTTCATTTATCCCATAGTTCTCATTATTATTATTATTATTATCACCCCGTTACATTTTATTGTTTCATTTTTTTTTATTGTTATAGACTGAAGAATATTATCATCTCTTATTGACATTAAAAAAAAAAAAAAGAAATGTACATCAAAATTGAAATTTTTTCAAAAAAAAAATCCTTGAGTTTTTAAACATTTTATGGAAATGTCCAAAAATATCCTGGATTTTCAAGGATTTTATGGATATTTTTAGATATTATAGACATTTGATAGATATTCTGAAAAGAAATATCTTTCTCCTGTTATCTTCGTTGAGATTTTAAAATGTAAATAATATCGTGGAAATATCAATAATGTATACGTATTTTAATCTATGATTATGTGACACAAAATTATAGTTGTTAGTTTCTATTTTAAGTGAGAAATAGCTATCAAACAATGTTCCTATTAACATATGTGCGCCTTTCTTTTCATCTTAAAGACTCAAGGATGAAAAATACTTCACCAAAAAATTATGCATTTTGGTCGTACGTACACTAATTAACTTCCGGTCTTTTCATGGTATATCACTAGGGTTCTGTCAGTTTTTTTCAGCCCCTAGATCTGTATAAATAACTGCTTATTCTGCATACTTTTTTATTTGGTATAACATATACTAGATCCAAATCAGGAACGTATACTACTGGTATGCAATCTATCATGAAATGACCTCTTTGGTCATGTTTTCGGTCATGTTTTCAATTCTCCATCTATCTTTTTAATATAATTTAAAGAAAAATAAGGACTTATGGATGAAAAAGCTTCACCAATTGGTTGGACTAATTCTTTTTTGGGTAGGTAAAACTAGATTTCCCGTGAATCAATTTGTGGCTGATAAATTTCAACAAGAAAGAAGTGCTTGGGCTTTTATCTACAAGGTTTTAACGTCCAAAAAGAAATGTCGGTAATGGCACATTAACATTTCTAGACGGTTAAAGCTCCACAGAGTGCGATTTTAGCCCATCGCCTTTTCCAGTGAGATCGATGCCTAACACCTGGCGTTGTTGACCAACTTATGTATGTCGACATCTTACACATTTGGATCTCCACACAAAGTGCTTTGAAAAAGTAGCCCATTTTTATATGACCCAGCTATATAATTACATATATAGTTTAATAATAATTTTATCAGATCTAAATTCTCATTATTTAATTCAAAAATATATATAATACATATGTGTATACGTACATATGTATAGTGGCAGAATTACTTGAAATCGAGAGAGGACCTCTCTCTGTATAAAGTTTTGTTCGTTTTGAGATTCGGTTTTCACAAGCATACTTTCGCCGAACTTTGTAACTTTTTTTTTTTTGTATTTCTATATAATAATAAAGTACAAAGCCGAGCTCACCGTAATGATGACTTCGAGAGAACTTAAGTATGGAATCCTGTTGGAAAGGCAACAAAAACAAAACAAGACCAAAAGAAGGAGAGCAAAAAGAGAGAGAAGTGTCGCACATAATGGGTATTTGTTGTTGTAGTTATTTCTTTGATTTTTTTAGTTCGTTTTAAACTCGGACATTTCAAGTTCGTGTTAGTTCCAACGCTACGTTTTGTTCAGTTTACGTATGTTGGGCTTACTTTGAATCTAGATTTATACATACAGCTTGGGTAGCATTTTGAACTTGTTTTTGGTAAGGAAAGCTTGGAAATCCCACTAGAGCGAGTCATGTTATAAATTCAGCAACTTCAATAAGAGGACAACTCCAAATTGTCTTTTGTCAAAATTGCTACTGCTAGTTGCCTACGAGTAATCTACTAGATTGACGTTGGTAATCCACCAGATTATGTGCATTTTCAGTAGAGATTACTGGTAACTTGATAGATTATTACCAGTAATCTACTATAGATCAATTCCACTTACCAAAATGCGATATTGCCAAAAAAATACACCAACTTTCAATCCAAAATTACACCAAATATCAACAAGACAATATTTTTATATCAAAATACTACCAAAAGAAAATTCACAAAAATATGGTTAGATCTTGGTGGTGAAATCCTCCTACTGTTAGATCTCAACATCCTCCTCTGTTAGGTTTTTCAATGTTAGCATTTATAAAAATCATATTTAGAAAAATCAAAAACAAAATATGTTAGTCAGAAAAATTTGTTAGACAGTTTTTCAGTTTTATATTGCATAATATGTCGTACAGTATATTACAACATGAGTCTGTTTAGACAGGTTGTATTTTGAATAAAGTTCCAGCTGGTATAGCAAGCTTTGACAAGGATTATTAAGTTGGATAAGCATAGAGGAGAAGATTTCGAAATTTGAATCAATTTTGAAGATAATATTGAAAGATTTAGTGTAAATATTGAAGAATTAATTTTGTATATTTGAAAAACGAATTTGGTGGAGTTAGTTTAATGATTTGTGGCTGGATAAGTCAAAGATAATTATGCGATTTGAATTTGAAAAGAAATCCTAACTTAAGTAAGATTTTAAGTCCTATTTAAATTAAGATTCGTTCTCCAAATTAGAAAAAATAAATTTCTGAGTATTTAAGCATATCTACTGAGGATTTGGTGAGAATATATGCATGGATTTGAAGTAACATGCATGGATTTGAAGTAACATGATTTTATCTGAAATCTGGAAGATTTGAAATTTAGATATTTCACAATGTATCACAATAGGCAGAGAAACACATTAAAATTTAAATACTCTACAAGTTTAGGATTGACTTAGATTTTTGAGAATTGCCTATTTAAGTCTCAACTTAGTGAATGGTAGAGATACAGAGTATAGATTTGCTAGAGCATATTTTATAACTATTAAAGCTGTTGAGTGTTCGTCTTTTGGGAGAGAGATTTGACGTCTTCGAGAGAAGACAAAAGCAGTTGAAGAGATTTCAACGTATGTTAGTAAGGGGATCTTACTGAACAAGTTCGTTAACTGGATTTCAAGATTACCGGCGGTTACAATAAAGAGAAAGTCTTTAAATTGTATAAGTCCATTAGAACTTGTAATGGTTTTACAGTTAGTGAAGAGTTTAATGTTTGGACATGGTCTCGAGGAGTAGAGAAATTGAACCTCATAAAAATTTGCCTATCTCTTTTATTTACTTACTTTTGATAATTAATTAATTGGATTAATTGATTAAACCTGACAAATAAACTAAAAACAGATCTTTCATCCTCCTCACAGCCCGTGATCTCGTTCTAGTTGACGCTGTGCAGATCTCTTGCCCCACCAACGAATGAAACATTTACCAGAAATAAAAAATATCACCATAGCCTCATACTCAAGCATGTCTGCAGATTAATTTCACTTTAAGATTTCTGTCAAAAGCACAAATTATCACTGTTATTTATTTATTTTTTTTAACTTACTGATTATATGATAAGTTTTTGTCTGGAGATGTTGTTATTCAACTGGTACCCTTTTTATTGCAACAATTGATTCAAAACTTATGGACAAAAATACTTGGCACAGAAAGTAAGCAAAAGAAATGCTAAAGATAAACAAAGTACATGTAGACACACTAACATAATTTAACAAAGTCAACTAACCATTCATAGTTGCTTCAAATTTTACGAAACAGTTACACATACTGCAAAATTAATGTTCACTTCACAATCATCAAAAAAAACTTTGCAAGTTTAAAAAATTGTACACTTTATAATGTATAAGTATTTCTATAAAATTTTCATTCGTTATATGATATGGACGTGATAATCTTTGTTAAATTTACCAAGTAACCAAAGTTTGGTTGGAGAACAAGATGTGCCAGTGCCATCTAATCTTGAAAGCCCTTGTACTCGATCTCTCATGAATTATTTTATATGTATTCTTTGTTTCTAGGTGTTGGTTTAATGAAATGGTAGTCACTAAGACACGTCTCGTATTATTTACGGGAATAGGGTATGCTTGTGGTATAGTGAGAGTGTCTATAAGTCTCTTTTCAGTTTTAGCAATTGCTTAGCGCCAGATAATGAGATTCACTTTCGAACCATTGGATGTTACCTCTCTAAAGACTCTAGCGGTCAATTCCTCATTGATTATGTGTGTACATTTTTTTTTTAAAATACCCCTAATAAGTGTAGGTTTATTCCACAAATCGAAGATATCAGGAAAGGTTCATCAAAATCCCTACGCCAAATTAAATCATAAGATTCATGGTTGGTTCTACTAGTAATTTAAGAGAAATACACCTTTTTCATTACCAACAAAATGCTATTTAGAGGCGAAAGCGTTCTATGTAGACTCAGTCATTATACTCACCTGAATTTATTAAGACATAAATGAAGGGGGGAAAAAGGGATTTAGATAGCCTTTTTCCAATGGATGATTTGGCTACTAAAAAAAAAAGGAAAAGAAGATAAATCATATATGCAATAAACGGAATTCATCCTGTGTTTTTTGACAAATAACTTGTAATTTTCAAACACCAAATGTCTTTTTTTTTTGTATTAACTGTGTTCTTTTTTAATTGTAAGTAGCTATAGTCTATAAAAATGAAGAAGAAAATTTTTCACTTTTCAGAATAAAGAAAATAGAATTTGGTTTGGCACGCTACATGATTAGATAAATGGACATAATCTTGATTAAAAACATTCCAAGTTCCTAACCATGAAAAGCATCAAGAGTGTTTGCCAGAATTATAATAATTATTGCAAAATCCCATTAGTAATTCCCATCCAGCTCATTTCCAGCCTAAAGAAAAAAAAAATTTTAAACAAACCACACCAATAACGTGTTAGACGTAATTTTCACACAGATCCGATTGGCATATAATATACCAAAGTCAAGATTACGTGATTTAATTAAAAAAAAAAAAAGCAAACAAAAGGTTTTGGTAGAATATTTAAGGATAATAATAGTAGTCAGATGAAATATTTGAGTGGCGAACAACTCTAATGTTGGTTTGGTGTGGGCAATTAAGGCTAATTCATTCATTTCACTTTTCTGTTTTTTGTTTTATAATAGAAAAAATGGCCACCTTAACATGGTCATAAAAAAAAGTGTCCATTCACAATGTGATCAAGAGAGTGTGTGTATATATATATATATAAACGTGTTTTTAATGATAACATCCTTTTTTTTTTTAATTATTGGTGGTTACGGTCTAAACTTTAAAGATATCTAATTAATTGTCATAAATATTTTTGATTAATTATCCAACTTATTACAACTGTTTGATTTATGCAAATAATTTTTTGGCTCAAACACAATAATAAACTAATTAGCATTGGTGCCATTGAGTTTTGCTGAAATCAGTATCTTCTATGCACGTTTTGGCCTATATTCATGTAGAACCAAGTATAAACTGAAGATATGTATGTTCAATATGTTATGTGGGAAAGGCTTTGGAGATGATGTTCACGTTGCAGTCTCTGAAATGAGCAGCATTGGAAAAAAGAAGTACGAGGAGCTTGTTTGAATGCTTTACAATATTGACTTCTTGATTTTAAAAATAATATACATATTATATATATATATATATAATCAAGTGAGAAGCAGCCTAGATTGCGCAGTGAGGTGTCGATACCTACCCACTATATTTTTTATTAAATTATCTATGGTTTTTATGCGTGATTCACAAGATTTTTACACTTTTTATCCCATTGTTCATGTACCATACACATATCAAATTTTGTTAAAAAAGTTAACGCAATTATCAAAAAGATCATTTTTTCAATAAATTTGTACATTTGATGGGTCAATTTTTAAGATTTTTAATTCAAAAACTAATTCTCGATTACGACATATTCAGGGTAATTTGTAATTGTGTTAAAAAAAAAAAAACTATAACTAATTCATAGGTTATCATAAGTTGTGACTTATGTATCCACGTTTCATCATCATAATTTTCTTCTGAAAACGGGCTGCCTGTTATCCAATGGCAATAAGCTCAAGGATTAAAGAAAGTTTCTTTCTTTTGACTTGGCTTATAGACAAAATGGTACTCTCTTTCTAGCTTGTGCCACCAACTAGAAAATGACATTGGCCAGATATTTTAAGATTTAGGCAACAGAAGAGAAAACAAAGAAAATTACATGTTATGTTCTATGCAAAAAATAAAAATAAATAAAACACACACACACACACATCTCTAAGAAAGATAACTAAGGACTGGCTTAATATGAGATACGGAGGCATATTTTAGCATATATTGGACATGGGTCGTGTATTGTTGCAGTTTCAAGGAATGGGCTGGCATGTATGCCTGTGGGCCGTGGCATGACACAGAATGATCCGGGAAGAAATATGTGGAGAGAGAGAGAGGGGCCTTCTCTGCTATATATATATATATATATGTTAAACACATATCTAAGAACATGGGGTAGTTTTAGTTTTCTCCAGTTGTACAGTACTGGGCCAATCTGTATTCAGCAAAAAAAGAGTTCCTTATTTACGTTGACAATGACAAAAGGGAAACCAACTTTTTTTATATTCTTTTAGTGGAGAGCGCAACAACCCTTTTGTTTTTTTACGCCACTTCTTCATTTTTTTTTTCTTTTCTTTAAATTGATGATCCATGCTGTTTAGCATGAGGTTTTTGAGTCCTCAAAACATCACTGTACATCTCACCATTTAAGGCACTCTCATGTCATTATGAGCTGCTCTCTCCTAAGTTGAATCATAGTTCTAATAGCCCCCACACAACACAAGAAGTTTCTCTTTCTTCATTCCATACCTTGTGCATCTCTCTCTTTTCTCTCGCTCTCTCTCTCTCTCTCTCTCTCTCTCTCAACCCTTCCTGTCAATATCTTTGTTTTCTTGCTACACACAATGAGTACAGAAGGATGTAGCAGCAGTGAATCCGGGTGGACCATGTACATTGCCTCTCCCATGCAGGAAGATGATGCTGATTGCAGCAGTGATGATGAGAACGACAAGAAGAAGCGTCTCGCGTATCACAAATACGCTGAGAAGGATAAAGATAACATTGACAGTGATGATTCAATGGCTTCTGATGCTTCATCCGGCCCTACTCATCATCACGGTGTACGTTCTCGCGGGAAAGACCGTCAAGATGCTTCTCGTCTGAAGCACGAGGAGAAGCATTCTTCTCACAATAGCACAAGCAAAAAAGAGAAAAGGAATACAGAAAAGAGTACCAGAAGAAAATGAAATGTATATGTTCATATACAAAGGGGGCAAAGTCGGAACAAAAGTGTTATGTGAGAATGGATGGATTTTCTTTCATTCACAACAGAGACATTGTTGAAGCATCATTATTCACAAGTTTCAATGTAATCCTTTTTTTTTTTTTTTTTTCTGAAGAAGTTAACTCTTCAAATAAATCTATGTCAGATGAGTGAACGAACATGTGGACGTGCCTGCAGACAAACATGCCAAGAAGCAGCAGAATTTGAATTTCTTATAATTTTGGCATATCCTTAGATCTTCTTATGATACTCTTCCCACGTTTCAGAATAAATAAAATAAACCATGTTGTGCATTAGTACATGAGCCAACAAAGCAAGCACAAGCTTAGGCCAAGAAGATTATTAAACCATAATTCTTGTGAAATAATGGTCATACACAAGGTCCATTATTTTGGTCATCTGAGGATTGTTTGGATTATAGGTTCGAATAGTAAATTCAAAATTTATGAGAGAAAATAAAATACAATAGAAAAGAATTTGAAAAGTGATTTTAAAACGAGATGCCAAATGGAAGCTTAATTTGAATATTTTAGTTCTCAAGAATTTATCCATACACCAGAAAAATGATATGTTAACTTACAAACGTGCTATAAAATACAATAGTCATAACTGAACAGATAGAGATGGAGATTAAAGTAATTCTCACAAAAAGTCCACTAGAAAATTGTGATCTTCGTTGCAAAACTTCCAAATTATAATCACAAAAGGTTAGATGTCTGTCATAAGTTAAGAACAAACATGGTTTCTGTTGTGCTGGAAAGAAGAAAGATCAACATAGAAAGACAAAATGCCAACTATTAGGAGCAAGGTAGGCATTTTGTAGAGACAGACATTAATGACTTGTATAAACTCATGATCTTCAATCAAGGTTTGGAACCTCTCACAGCGAGGCAAACACCACGTATTTGTTGTACCTCGAGTTTAAGAATCTAATAGCACATTCAAGAACAAAATCGTATGATTAAAAAGGAAAAATATTTAATTCCAAAGGAAGACACAAACAAGAGATATTAGCCTACTTTATAGAAGACAAGACAAGAGAGGAAAATCATTAAAAATGCTGACAAAGAGCTTTAGAAGTTCGTCTAGGTTAGACAACAATTTTAATAGGAAGATTCAGCTATGTTCTCTGTATCTAAGAATATACTTTAAAGTACAAAAGAATCTGCCAGACTTTAGGCGTGTCTTTAGTGTAGTACAACATGGCTTTGTTCTGTTCTGAAAAAATTCTTTAGAGATTGTTGCATTACTCACGCGTGTATGAGAACTACGGGATTTTTGGACGGCATAAAAAACAGCAATTTATTGTCAACGCTACAAGTTCAATGTAATCTTTCAAGTAAAACTTAGTTTCAGTTCTTGTTTAAAGTCAAACCAAGCTAAAAGCAGAAAAAAACATGTTAAAAATTTTTTACAAGTTGTTTAGGTTTTTTCCAATATGATCAAGAAAGTGATATTTCAACTCTAGCGAGAGTTAAAAATAGAGGACACAGAACTAGTAGTTTGTAAAAATATGCATTAAGGCAGGCGGTAACAGGTAAAAATAACACCAGATAACTTTAAATTTGGACCTCAACAATATGTAATGAGCCTAAAGGCGAATGACAAAATCAAAGAAACAAATCTGCCAAAGCACAACCAGAATTAGCAGACTTGGGATTACAAATTCCCTAATAATTGAAGAAAATTAGAATGTTTTATTTGTGATAGATTATCTGCTAAGTATCAAGTCAGCAGAAATTATTGTGAGAAATGAAGATTTCGACTCAGCAGAATGCCAACCAGAACAGGCCTTAGTTCCTCGACTGCTTAGCAATCTTGAACCATTCGGTGTGGAAAGATCCTTCGCAGTCGGTTCTTTCATATGTGTGGGCGCCAAAATAATCTCTCTGAGCTTGAACCAAGTTAGCTGGCAACCTTTCCCTTCTGTATGTATCAAAATAAGCAAGACTTGAGGACACACCCGGGGTACTAATTCCCGAGTTGATAGCAAGAGACACGACTCTTCGCCAGGCAGACTGACGTTCAACGATCTCCTTTGCGAACTCTGGGTCCACAAGAAGGTTTGCAAGGTCAGCATTCCTATCATAGGCCTTCTTAATTCTGTCGAGGAAAATGGCGCGGATGATGCAACCTCCCTTCCAAATCCTAGCCAATTCCCCAAGCTTTAAGCCCCATCCCTTTTCAATACTCTTTGCACGGATCAGATTCATCCCTTGTGCATAACTACAAATCTTGGACGCATAGAGAGCTTGCCTCACATCGTCAATCAACTTTGCCTTGTTAACTTCCTGGTCGGTCAAGATATCACCAAAACCACCAGATTTAAATACTTTGGAAGCTTCAACACGTTCCTCCTTTAGCCCACTGAGAAATCTAGTATCCAAGGAAGATGCAATTGTGGGAGCTGCAACGGATAGTTCAGCAGCTTGCTGTACTGTCCATTTACCGGTACCCTTCATGCCCGTCTTGTCCAAAACCTTGTCAACCAAATAGCCATCTCCCTTGTCGTCCTTAACACCAAATATATCTGCAGTGATCTCAATCAAGAAGCTGAGAAGCTCTCCCTTGTTCCATTCCGAGAAAACACTTTGCAACTCCTCATTCGACAGCTTTCCGACTGATTTAAGTACATCATAAGCCTCGGCTATCAGCTGCATGTCACCGTATTCAATCCCATTGTGAACCATCTTAACAAAGTTGCCAGACCCTCCTTTGCCGATGTAAGTTACACAGGGTCCACTGTCTGGAACTTGAGCTGCCACCTTAAGAAGAATGTCTTCTATGTATTTGTAAGCCTCGAAGGATCCTCCAGGCATCAAAGATGGCCCATTTCGAGCACCCTCCTCACCTCCTGAAACTCCCATTCCAAGGTAAAGAAGACCCAATTCAGCCACTTCTTTCTCCCTCCTCTCGGTGTTTTCATACCACTCGTTACCACCATCAACAATACAGTCGCCTTTCTCCATGTAAGCAGAGAGGGTCTTTATCGTCTGGTCAACGGGCACCCCGGCCTTTACAAGCATGATTATAACCCGAGGCTTTTGAATCGAGTTAACAAAAGATTCAGGGTCATGGAAGCCAAAAACAGGAAGGTTGCCTTCCTGTCTGGCTCGTTCAACAGTTTCATCGACTTTGGTAGTAGTTCTGTTATATACAGAGATAGGGAAACCTTTTTCAGCAATGTTAAGGGCCAAATTCTGTCCCATGACGGCCAAACCAGCAAGGCCTATTCTTGTCGGGTTTGAGGGAGGCGCCATGTTTTCCCTGCCCAATATTTGAAATAGCTGTTATGACTAATTCATAATTGCCACAAGAAAATAAAATTTATAAAACATAGAGAAAAGCTTACAAACATAACTTGATGATTTCAAACAAAAGCTACATTTTCATGTCCATTAAGAACATAAGTTTATTAGTAGTATCTTACAGAGTACCACAATCAATTCATCAACGAAATGACAGGTTCAACACCGATCCCATCTCGCGTTTACGCTAATATAATAAATCTAACGAACGGACATGACTCATCAGGTTAATTAGACAGCTAATTTCCTCATTTTGACGTCCAAAAATCGTACGTTTGAATAAAAGTTAAATATCAATGAAGGAAAGCCTTAAAAAACGAAACAACAAATTCAAAAGGTAAAACAAGGGAAGGAAAAGATCGTAAATTTGTCTGAATTGAAACAAATAATTGGCAAGAATAGAACAAGAAATCAATTAAACAATGAAAAATCAATCTAGCAATATCAAACTCATTTAAACAAACAAAAACAATTTAAAACTGTACGGAACAATTGAAACTAGATTCAGAGCGAATATCATGCATAAACCCATGTGAAAAGCATTAAGAACATTCAAAGACGTCTATCTATATCTCAATGAAACGTACAACAAAACAAAGCCTGATTCGAAATCCCCACCAAAAAATAAAAATACTAACTTGTTTGTCTAAAACGCATAAATGCAATAAAAATAATCGAAAAATAAAAGTTTTAAGAGAAACCAAGAAAGCAGGAGAAGGCGAACCTGAAAATCCGGTTCTTTGGGTAGACCAAAGGAACTGAAACTCAGAAAAACAGATGAGCAGAGCCAGGAATAAGAAAATCAAGGATCTGGGTTTTTAGCAGACAAGGAAAAAACGAAAAAAGAAATAGCAAATTTGTGGCAGGAAAAGGGCTGCTTGGTAATTGGAATTGTATCGAAATTGTTAGTTGTAAATGAAAAGGAGAACGGTCAAAGTTGGCACTTGGGGGCGTTTAGGTGGACAAACCGTCAACGCTGATTGGGCAGGTGAGAGATACAGAAAGATATTCCTTGTAATCCAACGTGAGGGCCGAAATTTTATGCTGTTGTAAATTTGATATATATTTATATATATATATATTTATAAAGAATCAATATTAAAGGAGAGTAAAGTATTGATAATCTCTTTTTTTTTTATTTTATTTTATTACGTGTGATCTATTAAATTTTATTTTATTTTTATGAATATAGATGATTAATTATCAAGGGGTCTAAAAGCAATTAAGAGGTTTCGGAAATTGCCTTAGAGAACATGTATGGAGGTGATCACATACCTAATATTGACATAGAACACATGGTAAGGTGTGTGTATGGGTGTGGATTATTACTTTTTTTAATTATTATTTATTAAGGGTTTCTTAATTTCTTTAGTTTCTTCTATTTAGACTCTAGGTCATGTGTTCTTTAGAGATTCTTATGATATCTACTTATACTAGTTAAAATTTTTTGAAGTGGCCAGTGGCTTCCTTTATTTTATACTTACATACTTTTAATTACTCACTTTTTTGCCTTCACTGACTTAATTGCTTCTGTTTGTAACATCTCCTCTGAGACCTCGACTCCAAGGCGATCAACTTAAAGGATTCTACTTGTAGGTAGCCTGATTGACATCTAAAGCGATTTTGATAATTTGGCAACTAAAACCAACACCATCCCATTCTGAAACTTGCAGACGACGTTGAGGCCAATATTCGGCTCATGGTAGAGGAGGAACACTTGGTGCACCATCATCATCCCTTTCTACGGCCAATCCCCGTAGAAGATCCTTCGATCATGTTGTCTAACAATGAGGACTCTTCGGATATTGGTAAAGGCAAACTTTTTTCCACCATTCTAACTTTTCTTAACATTGTTGGCACTTTTAAGTACTTATGGTTTGCAAACATAGCCAGGAACAAAAGATTGCCTACTTACATAATCCTAACCCTCGACCTTCCGACAAGCCTAAGGGTAGTAATTACTCCGGGGCCTTAGGGACCAAGCAGAAGACCTTCCCAGTTGAGGGGCTGACAATCCTGACGCCTGTTGACTTGGTGACTGGCTTTAAAGGGAAATAAGTCATGGTTGACACTAGCCACTAAGGTTCATCTTCATCTAAGCCTAAAAATGTCGAAGGCATCATCGAATCTAAGAGTAATCTCGAGCCTTAGCTTGAGTTGGTGGCGTCAATCGCCTGAATTCAGCCCTTTTTCAGCTTGGTGTTTGACGCTATCTGCCAACACGTAGACAACAAGTAATGGACAACACTTTAGAAAGCCAGGGCTATCGACCAACTTAAGATTGGCATTGAGTATTTTACACCAATATCTCATAACTCTCTCTTATTTCTTTTCTTCTAATTCTCCCATGTGTTTATTATACTAACCTTGGGATTTCTAGGGACTTATGGATACTTTATCTACCTTTGGAAATCTTTTTGACCGGGGGCATGCCATAGGCTTGTCGAGCTAAAGGGTAAGTAAGGATAGTTGGTAACTGTGCAAGACAAGCTGAAGCAAGAAAAGATCCCGGCTGCCAACTATGCAACATTGGTGGCCACTTATTTGGCTGACCGTAAGAAAGCTGTAAAAAGGTTAGAGGCCAAACATGCTCAAACAATGCAACTTCAGATGCTTTTTATTGCAGAGCAGGCAGCCACAGAGGAACACTATCGGATAGTGGTTGAAACTTACAAAAAATCTAAAGAGTTAAGTAATGTAAAGGACACATTCTTTTATACCGGCATTATGAAGGTTGAAAAGTTATGCAAGCAAGAATACCTAGAAACAGACTTTAAGTTTCAGGATGATGCCACAGCTACGACCCCATCCAAAGATGTCGGTGATGAGGAAGATTATGAAACTGCAACCACTGCCAACCATGATGTTCTGACTACCCTTGACAATGTTGCTCATGCTGCTGGTCCTTCAACCAGTCCCGTTAGTGATTATTTTTTTCTTATGCTTTATTTTTTATTTATTTTTTTATTGTTTGACTTTCCTGGCCCTACCGGGGTTGCTAAGATAATAGGCTTTACGCTTTATTCTATAAGCACCCGTTGGCCTTGCCTTAGTTCCAGCAATGGCTTTTATCTCATTCTTAACCACTTTCTTTGTCTCATGATTTTTCATGATTGTAGCTTTATGATTTTTCTTACTTGAATTTTTGCATATATCAGGGGTCTTTTCGGCACTCTCCCCTTGTTTTTCCCTTGAAACTTGGAGAATTGTTCGTGGGTATATAGTTATATTTTAGGCTCAATTAGGTATTGGCCATATTAGGCGTTGCTTTCGCAGTCCCCATGCTCTTTTTCTTCCTTCAGGAATGTTTTGAGAGTTTCTCATTGCACTACAATAGCTTCTAGGTTATTCTCTTTCTTCTTATAGGAATTTTTTGAAACCATTACGGTGCCCACTCTCTCTTTCTCCCCTTTGGAATTTTTTGAAAGTTGTATCGTAGTAGCTTCTAAATATTCTTAATCTTGTTCTTCCCTTGGGAATCGTTTGAAAAAAATTTTGTGCTTAAGATAACTAGAATAATGCCCCTCTGTCCTAGACTAAATATTATTCTAGTCAAGTATAGATCGTAGATCCGGTTGCCGCAATTATTATATGCAGAACAAAAATAACAAACAAAATTGACTGAATTAACACATTGGAATTTTATTAAAAATGGGTGGAATTCCATATATGAAACAAACTTGAGTCACTAGAAAGAACAAGCAAAAGCTGAACAATTAATGGAATAAAAGCAAATCTAGAAACCAAAAAAATTTTGTATAGACTATTAATAGTAAACTTTGAGGTGTTTGGCATTTCATAACCTTTGGATGACATGTCCCAAAATGCAACGTAACATATAGGTTCCCAGTCTTGTGACTTTATTGATTTTGTACGATCTCTCCTAATTTAGGCTTAAGGTGCCACCTTGAAATCATAGGTATTCAACATGACCTTCTTGAGAACCAAGTCACCAACCATGAATAGCCATGGGTGGACCTTCTTATTGTAGTATCATATAGCATGCTGCCAGTATGTCGCCAAGCTAAGTTATAAATCAATTCGACATTTTTCTAGGAGGTCAAGTTCATAGTTTATTAGTTGCTCATTTTCTTCTTCATAAAAGCCCATTATCCTAGAAGTTGGCATGGTCTCAACTAAAATGACCACTTCTGCCCCATAAGTAAGCGAAAAAAGGGTTTTTTTAGTAGTCAACCTTGGTGTTGTCTGATAAGCCCATAGAACATTTAGGAGTTCTTCTGCCCATTTATCCTTAAGCTTCTCAATGCAAATCTTCAAGTTATGTTTGATTATCTTGTTGACAGCTTCTATTTGACTGTTACTTTTAGGGTAATTGACTGATAAACAGTGTTTGCGAATGTCAAGATCCTCACAAAGCTTGATAGTCTTGGCATTGTCAAACTGCATCCCGTTGCACTTAATTTTCTCTCTGATAATTCCTGCGAACATCTTTTTTAAATTCTTTAAGGTAGCCCTAATAAATTAGATCATCAATCTTATTCTTCTAAGTATTGTAGTCTCCAGTAAGCTGACCTATTTCCTAGTGAAAACTATAGTACTCATTCATGTTCCTCTTGGCTGGATCTTTCTTGATAAGTAGTAGTCACTGTAAGAGATCCGTGTCCCTGACAATATAATATATATCCTCTATTCCATAAATGGTTGAAGTCAACAATCATCACTACCACAGCTTCTTTTATTATCTGAGGAGTCACGGCTATCATTGGTTGGCTATTTCTTCCTATCTGACGACTCATTATTGCTATTGCAATTACTGACAATGATCAACTACGGTTTCTGACTTTGTATGATCTATGCTTGCCTACATTGATAAACTTGGTGGCTCTATGGAAGAACTCCTTCTATGTCTTGGTCGGCTTTACATCCAGGTCACATTAAAAGGAGATATAGATGCTCATGCTGCTAATTGCCCCTAGTAAGTAGGCCTCCTTATAAAAGTTTTCGATCTGCACCACTTCTTTGTTGTAACGAGTTAGTCAATCTTTCAATGTTTTGTTAGGTCCTTGATATAAAGACATATGCCTTTCTTTCAGAGTCGATAGTTTCTTAAATCTAATATACTGTGCTCGAAATGCCTTTTTCAACTCTAATCAGCTGGAAATTGAATTCGGCTTTAGTTTTCCAAACCATGCTCTTGCGGAGTCCACTAAGATTGAGTTAAATGTCTTGCAGGCAATTTCAGCTAGGATACCATACTGATTAATATGGGAGTCATATCTTTTGATGTGGTCATTTGGATTAGTGGTTCCATCATAAATAGGAATTTGTGACATCTTAAATTTCTCCAGAAAGGTACCGCCATCACCTTAAGTGTAAAGGGGTGGCTTATTTCCTCTTATTTTTCTGATTTTCTGTTCATCTGGGTCTCTGGCTACCACAATTTCTTTAGGATGTTCTTAGTCACCTTGGAACCTAGAGCCAACGCTGAAGCTCTTGCTTGAGTTTCCAGTACCTACACTTACTAGAATCTAATTTGATTCTGTAGGTCACCACTCTAAAAAGTTTCCTGGCTTAGATTTTGGACTGTCCCATAATCAACTATGGGTTGATAGTCAGTGGCCTTAGAGGTGGTTCCTAGCCATTCACCTGAGGTTGATTTCCTTAACTTGTAGCTCTTTAAGTTTTCCTCATACATCTTCTATGACAGCTACAAACGGAATGCTCGTTTATTTTAGCTTTTAAGTTAGTCACCCATTCACCTCTAGAATTGTGAGTCTCTCCTATCACCTCAATATGTGCATCATTCCAAACATTTGGCTATTGAACATTTTCAACTGCCACAGGGGGCTGGCCGAAACTATTCGCCGTATGGATATCTGAACGGACAGTAGCTCCTGTCATAACATTGTCATTCTATTGTTACTGCAATCCTTAGAATAGTAACATGATCTGTTCTTGTAACTCGTTGACCATTATGACAACTCTCCCATACGGCTTTCAAGTGATGCCATCCTTATTGTTGGTCTTCTCGACACACGACCTGCAGTTGGTGGATCCTCTACAGAAACCTCAGCATTTTTAGTAGCAGCATTTCAGTGTCTTGCCATTAGACATTCCTCAAGGAGTTTTTCCACTACTTAATTAAGGTTCGGAGGTTTAGGCCCATTTTCTAGTGTCAATTATTGATGAGTAAAAGTTGCCTAACAAATCTCACGATGATAGGGATTCCTAAGAACTATCACAGATACAAACCAATACAAAACACAATAAAAGTAAAATGTAGTAAATAGAGAACATAGAGATTTATAAAGGTTCGTCGTGAATGGAAAGATACATCTTTTCTTCGGTGCTTAGGGCTTCACTATATTTTCTGGATTACATGATGGTCAGCTAAATTGACCATGCCATGATGATCAAAATACATGGAATATCAGCAACCTACCAACAAATACATAGTCCGTTTGGCATTCCATTATAGTTTAAGTTTAGTTTAAGCTCAGCTTAAGTTTAGATAAATCTAAATTAAAATTAGGTACATGGTAACTTAATTTAGCTTGAAAGTTTAGTTTAAAATTGTATTAGAAATTATGTTATAATAGTAAAATAAGTTTATAAAAAGTTTGATTTAAACTAAAACAAAAAAGCCCCAAATACTTATTTTAGTCCACACCAAGTTAAAATAAAACTAGAATAGGAAACCAAATATGCCCTTAGGGATTGAAAAAGAAAATTCCTCAGGGGTACAAAACAGCACATTTTGCAATACCATGGGAAAAGAGAAAGAGAGACAGAGAGAGAGAAATGAACAATAAACGACATGAAAATCAAGGGGACCAAACAACACAGGCCAAATATTAGAGAGATCAACCAGGAACCATAGAGAAATAAGATGTAACCATGAACTAGAGCTTATTCAATGGAAATAACAAAAGTAAATTAGTAGATAAGCTTACTAATGATTTGGACTCTATTGACTTGCATAGTGAAGAATGGTGACTCAGACAGACGGAGTTCGATGATCAATAAATGTTTGAAACTGATGCCGGCACTGACAAATGGATCGTGGGCTATAATAGCTATGAAAACAATGCCGTAATCAGATAGGAGGGGTGAGAGAAGGCTTGGGACTTAGGAAATATGGGGATATTCGGGTCTTAGTGAAAATGCTGATGTGGACTCTAAAGAATAGAGTAAGAGGAGATGGTTTGCAAGGAAAAAGAGAGACAATGAGAACAGTAGAAATACTACAAGAACATGACAACAATGGTAATTAACTTGGCATAGGTCAAGAGTGGATCCTAGTATAGGTATTAAATTGTTGATAGCTACGTGTTTACGGTTGTAAAAGTGTTGTTGTTTTTGAAATAGATTTTCCTCGATGCATGGAGATTTTTCTATCAGATGTTGTTCTCTAAATATTATGATTATTGGTTGATCTTTTAATTCTTTGAGAATTGGTTATTTGATCTTCATGACTCATGTTGATCACTAGGAAAAAGTGTTGGAATTTTCTCCGGTTGAAATATAGCAGCTATCTTTGAATGAAAATGGCAACTGTTTTTGAATGAAATGTAAGAGCTATTTCGAATAAAACCATAATGTGGTCTATATTCATTCCATGTGTTAGCAACCAAAACATGTTTGCTAACTGACTTGAAGACGTCAAATGAGATTCTTTAATGGGAAGAGTTTATAAATAGGGTATTGAGCCACCTGTTGGATCCTAAGACAAAAACCTATTCAGTCACAAAAACGCCATCAAGAGTGAGGTTTCTAATGCTAAGAAACACTCAAAACTAAAACTAATCCATCTCTTAACCTTGAAAGTGCGTTAAAGCATCAATGGCCAAAAGTACACTTGAATCCATTTTTTATTCTACATTTTGGTTTATACGTTGTTTGATTGTTAAAGCATGTTAGGGTCGGTTTAAATATCATTACAAAGGTACTTTTAGTCTGTGTGATATCAGTTTTTTGCCCATGTACTAGGTTTGGTAGATGTACCATTAGTAGATGTACCATTGGCAGATTAGTCTGTACCAATGGTAGATGTACCATTGGTAGATGTACCATTAGTTTGTATAATAAAACCATGTAACATATTAAAAACGAAGTGGCCAAAGGACAAAGGTATTGTGAAAATTGGGAGGGAAGCTGTCAAAGTGGTCTAAAGTAGAGCAAACCAAAGAGTATTTTGCAAATGTAAAATTGGGACGTTCTAATTAATGTAGCCAGTTATAAAGAATTTATCAGTAATCACGGTTTTTGTCAAACCTTTGTAAGTGATAGATAGAGCAGAGATACATGCATGGTGGAAGGTTCATATAATCAGAAGTGTGCAGCTACAAGAATGCTTCCCTAATTAATATCATCAACATAACGGCGTACATTAGAATCTTTATTCGAGAGGTTAGAAAAGATTGAGTTAGTTAAAATTTAAAGAATAAGACAAAACAGAATCCATTGGAATGAGCCCCTTGATACTAAGTTTTTTTAAAAGTTGGTTGGCATCTCCCCTTGGAATTGCCAATTCCTCCTTTTCGTTCTACTTAAGTGGATAAATCCAAACTTTTGACATTATGTACAGAGGGTTTTTATTACTGTGCAGACACCACAAAGGCCTCATGGGGACACCCCTCGACCCGAGAACAATCCCTCAAATACATATTATTCTACTAATTTTTTTTCCTTCTCTCTTCACTGGATTCTACCCAAGTCAAGCCAAGTTAGAGGCATTTGCAGAGTGCTATATGTGGCAGCCAATTGGGCTAGCCCTATTGATTGACTGAGTGTGTGAATTTGTGAATGTAGAATTCATAATTCAAATCTTGAAAATTTCTTTTCTTAATAGTAGTAAAAATTAATTAAAAAAAAAGTGCTATATGTGGTATAGCCGTAAGCATCATACCAAATCTTTTCATATGTATAATGCAGATTTTCAGTTGTAGAGAGAAACATATATGGCCATATCTCTTTAAAACTGCAAACTTAAAGGAAGACATGATGTGAGAATGCAGCAGGCAGGCGACCCTCAATGTGGCTCTCTTTTTTCCCTTTATTTTTTTCCTAAAATTGCTGTAGGTCACATTTGTTGCTCCAATTAATACATGAGATTGTTTTTGTAACGACCTATCTAATCCCACATTTGATGAAAAGATGTCTAAACCCAACGTCCCCCACAATTCAATTTTAAAAATACTTAATATCTTGTTTTATATCCAAAATAATTAGAAGTTTTACATTTGTAAAGTTCAATAATATAAAAGTAAGTTATCACTGCTTTTAATTATGTATTGAAAGTTAATTCGCTCCAATGTAATAGTACCCCAGCCACTTAATTCCAATCAATAAATATTGTATCAGATTTTGTATGATACACGCATTCTGATGGTAGATTATAATTATAAAAAAAGATCAGTCAAAATTTGAAAAACAATAAACCTATTAATATTGCTCGGCTACAATGAGCTCCTTAACTGGAAAAGGTTGAAGGAGTAAGAAATGAGAAAGGAATAATCAAGTAACATAAGATAAATTTCAGTCTGTGTTATAAGATCCGGTAATCTTAAAGAAAATCAACTAATTCACCATGATATATTATCCTTCCATCTCATAAAAAGAAGATTAACAAAACAAAACTTAAATGAGGGAAAAATGCTTAGAAACACAAATATTAAACATTATTATTAATAAAAAATAGGCTCTATATGTAGATCTTGTGCTACAAGTCCTACTTTCTATTAGTAGATGATATTTAGTAGCATTAGCATATGATAAAAGTGCTTTGAGTCAAGTGATGTCACACTATAGTTATTAGCAGTAATATATATAATTAGCTAGAAAAGCTTGCATTTGGTTTCAAGGTCAAAATCTAAGTGTTTATTTGGATGGGAGGTTTGTTTTTAGAAAATAGAAAATTTTTAGATATGAAAAATAAAAAGTTGTTTGGAATTTTTTTTAAAAAATAAAGAGTTGTTTAGGTAGGTGGATACTTTTTTTTTTTTTAGAAAGCTTTTTTTTTATTTTTCATAAATGAAAAATTTTGGATGTGCAGATACAGAAATATAGGAAAGTCAATTTTTCTTAGAATGAAAAATTTTTCATTTTCTAAATTTAGACATACTAAACAAACGGAGCATAAAAATTTCATTATAGTTGTTATCTTTTTTCTGAAAAATCAATAAAAATTATAATTAGTTCTTAAAAAGTTTTAACTTTAATTTAAAAATTTTTTTCTAAAAAATAAATAAAAATTATAGTTAATTCTTAAAAAGTTTTAATTTTAATTTAAAATTTTCATTCTAAACTGGTGTGACAAATGGCTTATAAGTTATTAAGACAGCTTTAAAGAGAGTAATATTTCATGCAGCCCTGTGACTTGACAACAAGCGTGTGCACGAGGAGACCAAGATGTAGGCTCGATCTAAGATGGGAAGTTGAGTTTGGGATGCTAATCCAGAGGACTTCTCTCCGCCGGAGGTCGTTTAAAACAGGTTTGAGTCGTTATTAATAAATTTCTCCAACGACATGTACCTTGCCTTGGTTATGGACTCTTTGTTGTCTTTTATTTCCTTTAAAACGCTGCGTTAGGTGTTTGGTGTTTGGAAAGTTATTGGCAGTTAGGTGTTTGGAAAGTGTTGCTGTTTTTTTGAGTAGAATTTCCATGAAATCGGCATTGGCACTTTGACATCTTTGCTTCACTGTATTCTACTCAACTTTATTTTATTTTATTTTTTGCTTAACTGGATTCCACCCAACCATTTTGGGACCCTAAAAGTCTAATCATCTTTTCCAAAGACGTACGATTCTTAGATGACTAGAGGACGCTATGCGTAGATAAGAAAATAAGGATTGCACCTTGTGGTGAAAATCCCACATGTTTGTAAGTTTTTCCGTTATAGTAACACTGACGGATCCTCCAGATTCACATGTGCTTTCCTAAAATTGACTCATTTTTTGCCCCGTCACAAATAGCCAAAAAGAAAATGATGAAATTCAGTAATAAACTCGAATGCATCCAGTTTTCCTAGTCTCAACTTACTAGTTTACCACAAATCCATGATTTAGATTTTAGAAGTTATCTTGTGGCCCTGCAAGAATCTGAACCTGTTATTGGCTACAATTAATGTGAAAGGGATTTGTGCAAAAACAAAAAGAAATTGCTCATGGCATGTTGTGGGCTAACTCTGATACAAAATTTTACAAACTGAGTAGGTAAAATTCCCACTGTGAAAACCAGTTTGGAAGCGGAAGAGAAAACGAGCTTTTAAATTCACTAACATCGTCAACTTTTTTTTATCTTGATAAACTCTCAATATCAAGACACGGCATGAATCAGGAACTGACTTAGTGACCATTTGAAGGGACAAGTAGAGACCCATTTTTGATAATATTTTGACTGAAGATGAGTTCTGAAAATATATGTTTGATTGAAAAAAACTACTTAAAGTAAAAAATATATAAAATTTTAAAATATATTAGAAAAAATAATCTTATTTCATTTTTTTAAAAATTTTATATAATTAAAAAAATTATTTAATTTTGACTTAAAATAATAAAATTATAAATTTTTAAAGTTTGAGATTTTAAAAGAGATTTAGAAAGTATTTATTAAAAAGTAGTTTTAAAATGAAAAAATGAGGTGTTTGGATAAGTCCCCCAAACACCCTTTTGCAGAGGCCATCAAATGTAACAGAAGCAAGCATTGGAAGAACAATGGAAATACATTGATTCGGTAGATTAGCCATGACAGACTGCAATATGTGAGTATCTTACAATATTGTAAATATCTGAACCAAAAATTGATTGTCACGTGTACTTTACCCAAAATCCTTGTTTACAATCCACAACTAACCTCAAACAGCTGATAAAACACTAAAAGAAAGAATCATGAGACACCATTCTCCACCAAAAACAAAGAATCACTGAGCTTCGCTCCGAGTGTTACAACTAGTAAAGTATTCAAATCACGTGAGAATAAGTAAAGCATCACGAATAATCGCTGGAAATTCGTATTTTACGTCACCTGAATATTTCAGAGCAGTAACGGTAGTTGTCTATAAGCCAAAATTGCACATCTGCACAAATTCCATATCATTGTCCACGTACTTGGTCCAAAGATTCTTATATTGGTTCATTGCAATGTCGAGCCAAGGTTTCATGTTTCCGTTGTAATGAATGACTGAAGCTCGATTGATTTCATCCATGCTAATACTAGGATTGTAACCAAGTCCAAGCACATGCCAAGATTTGTCCAGCGACTTTGTTGTCGAGTAGAAGGTGATCAAACCCGGAGGAAGAGTACCCAGCTTCCATAATGTCCTATCCTCATTCTGATCACAAATTCATAGAATCAAAAAGTTTACACATTATTCACCAAAAGAAAACAATTATAATCAAGTAGTGCTCAAGGCAACCATCCGGACACTTCTGATACTAGCAGTAGGGTAACTGTTCGGGTTAACCAACGTGTCTTTTGTTTAGCAATTTGAAAAGTCTAAAGCTTTTGCTGGTGCTAATATTTTTAAATAAACTAAACATTGTAAAATATCTAACACCTTTGAGGGGAAATATAAAAAAAGAAAAGAACAGATAGACATATATACTTACCAAATTCTGCCAGTAATGGTATTGGTCTGTGCATTTCTCCCGCCTCCAAGCATCAAGATCAAATATGTTCATCCCATAAGCCCAAGCACAAGCCTTGGGATTAAACTTCTTCTTTATCAGTGGGTGTGAGAAATTCAAATACTGGGCGTATCGATGGAAGGATCCAAAGCATCTTTCAACAGCCCCATTTACTTTCCCATCCATATCAATCTTCCACAAACCAGTCAAGTCTTTCTGAACAACAACATCATCGTCCAAAAACAAAATCTTGCGCAACTTTGGATACATCTCTGGCAAATAAAATCGAAGGTGATTCAACATTGACAAGTACTTGGGGTTCCTGAACTCCAAGCTGCTTGCATCCTTGGTCGCATTCTCCTCCTGATTCTCAAAGTAAAACTTCTGCAATTTTGCTGATCCGAGTTGCCTTAAAACTGGCACATAAGAAGAGTTCAGAAAAGTAAAATCCTCTACTGCCTTCACCTCCACATGGGCACCGCCTTCCACAGGCCGCATCTTAAACCAGACTTTCATTGCTGCAAGATTCATCCTATCTGTAACAACATGGAAAACATGTTTCCAAGGTTCATTTGCATTCTTCACCACAGATTTCACTGCCACCGATACAGCAATAACATTATCTGAGAAAATTGCATAATGATACAAACTCGGGTCCTCATATTCAGGCTTCGGACCCTCATCCCTATACTTCTCGGGGTTCGAAATCATTTCCCCCACTAGCCTCATCGCCAGACAATGCAAACTTTTTGGTACTGATTTCGCAGCAATCAAGCTCCCGAACGCACCATTCTTTCTTGCCTTCGTCAGCAACTCGTTAACTGCAAAAATAGTATCCTTCAACTTCTGAATCTTAAGCTGATTATCATAATTCTCTTTCGCCTCTGCAACCATCGCCCGGGCAGTTTTCACCTTGTCCTTCACTTCCTTCTCAAATTGCCTCAACACGTCCTCATCAACCGGACCGTCCGACTCCATCAACGACATCCGGTAACTCGGTTTCACCTGAAGATCCGTGATATCCGAAGCCAAATCATTGAACAACCTCAATTGCCTAGATATCTCAATCTTAAGCTTCCTAGCATAAGCCGCGTAAGCATTCACCAACGTCAAATGATCGTTTGCTTGCTTATATATCAAATCTAATCTGGTTTTTAGCGGGTCAGATTTCAAAGCCAGAAACGTTCGGTGCACATACGCATTTCCAGTGGTCGGCAGAGCCTGCGAACAAAATTTCAATCAATTGCCTATCGAGTTTTGCAACATTTTCCTTAAATTTCACTACAAACGCTAAAACTCCCACAGAAATCGCGATAAAGCTATCAATCTCGAATTTCCTAACCTAGGTTTCACACTTCCACTCAATTCCGAAACGCAAAAAATAAAAAATAAAAATAAAAAGAACAAAAGAAGAGAGAGAGAGGACAACTTACAGAATCATGGTGTGAAGAGTAAGAATTCGCGGAGAATATGACGGAGAGAGTGGCGATGAAGAGGAGAGAGAACATGGCGGAAACGAAGATCCGGTAGGAGAATAAGCTGCGGAGAGAGGAACCGCCGAGACCGAAACCTCCTCCGCCGCCGCGGCTTCCTCGGACGGCGACCGCCATTGGAGCGAGAAAGCGAGCGATCGCTGAAAAGCTCGAATTCCGATAGTATGAGAAAATGGAGAGGGAAAAAGTCTTCTGTGTGAAGCGGAGATTGTTGGTGTTAATTTTGTTGAACAAGTAGATTACCAGTACAAAGCACAAAGAGCAACGAGACGGGAAAGTGTGTTGTTAGGCTTTAGATCTGAGATGTCTTTGTTTAATATGTGTGAATATATTAATTAAGGGAAAATAATTTTTTCAAAAAACTATTTGTAATAAATTGTAATAATACCCGCGTCGGCGTTCCCATATTTTAATTTTTACAACAGAAAATGATATTTGATAAAAAGAATCTACAGAAGTTAGAATATTGTTTTAAACTCGTAGTAAATTCTTCTTTAATATTGTATTAGGAGTTTGTTTTATGTCCTATTAAATAATTCTATAAGAGGTTTTTTTTTTTTTTTTTTTTTTTTTTTGCAATCCTCTCCCCCACCCCCCCCCCCCCCCCCCCCCCCCCCCCCCTTCTCTCTCTCTCTCTCTCTATTAGCTCGTATAAAGCGGGGGCTTTTGTTCTATTGGAAGGACCATGTGCCGTTACATTAATGATAGTTACGGTTTGCTTTTCGAAGTACCAATTGCTTGGAGGTTTACGAAACATTGGATAGGGTCATGGGACCTGCGCTTTGGTGTTTTCAACGGCCTCTATTTTTTTTTTTTAAGGTTAAAAATAGCATTTAGCAATGAGAGAACTTTTTTGGAATATAAATAAATTTTTTAAGAGACGTCAAGATAACATGTTATATTTATACTATATTTAAATATAATACATTAAATATTATATATATTTAAATATAATATTTATTTAGATTAAAAGTATTTAAATTATATTATATATAATGTGATTGATAAAAATAAAAAGAAAAAAAAAAGAGAAAGGAGTATATGATGTGATTGGTAAAAGTGGTAAAAAAGATAAAATACTAAATAATGATTATATTAAATGGTAATTATAATATGATTAATATTTGAATATAAAATATTTGTATTTAAATAAAAATTACATTAAATTTAAATATAATATGAATATAATACTCTTATCAAATGCCTCTTTATCTTTATCTGAATAATTTTGTTTTATCAATAATTATTCCTACCATATGATTTTAATATTGTACACATTAGATTTTTTTTCATTAGTGATTATAGTTATTTCATCATAGTTTGTGTCCTTTTTGACAAGTTTATACGTGGATAATTTTTACTCAATTAAAATGCTCATTTCTAAAAAAGTAAGCCTTCTAAATTTTTATATATAAATTTCAAAAAATTTTCACATTTATATATAAAAAAGAATTTAAAAAAATAGAAATTTTTTTACCCATACAAATACCTTTACATTTTTTAACAAAAAAAATTTTTTTAATCCAAATCAATACTTTTTTTTATTTTTAAAAATAGGCACTCTGTTGAACGGAAGCATAGTTTTTATATTATAGTATTTAATATTATCATTTTTACACCTATTGTACTAGTATTGTATATTTTTAACGATCAGTTTACAATTCAAAAGTGTTCATTACTGCAAAGACAGTTTGTACCATACTAAAAAGTTTTGAGAGAAAGAGGTGAATAACTATTTTTTCCCCAAAATTTAAAGACTTAAATAACATGTTTTAATTTATTTTAAGCAAATGTATATTTACTATAAATAATTTAATCAATTTATTTTACAAGTTAGTTTTGTAAGTAAATATAAATTAATTTTGTAACAAATTATCTATAATAGATGTAATATTGAGTCCAAACATTTTAAAATATGTTATATTTCATAAATATATTTTTAAAATAACCTATATTTATAATTTATTTATTTTTTATTGATTTACATTTCTTTAATTTATTTATTTATCATTGATTTACATTTCTTTTCAAGGAATGTCTAATTGCCCATGGCGGCATATTTTGTGATAAAGAAAGTGGGTGAAAAAATGTTTTGAATGTTGAGAAGGATTGAGCATTTTTGGGCCTTGAGGCGTGGAGAATTATATCTTTAAATTTATTTGCTCCTATTATAAATAGTTTGCTAACAGATATTTTAGGTAAATTAGCTTCAAGATACAATAAATCCACCAATTTAATAAGTAACAATCTTATCAAATTCTAAAACAAAAGATGAAACTATACTAGAATTGGAGACTTAAGATTCGTTTAGATCACGAATTCAAGCTAAAAAATTTAAGTTAAATTTGGAATGAGTTGAACTGTGAAATGAACCTTGTATTTAGAACTCAAGTTTGAACTAGAGAATTTTATCTTAAACTAAAAGTGATTTGATGATAAAAGTTAAGTTTGATCTTGTATTGAAATTTGTACTTTCTTTTACTTTTTTACGTGATCAATACAATTTTTTTTGTTTTTTAAGTATAAGATAAGATTTATAAATAGTGTTTTTGAATTCAAAATGCTAAACAAGCTATGGACTAAAAAGCTTAAAATAGGCTAACAAACCAAATACATAATTGAATTCAAACTCAATTTTTTTGGACTTGAATACATCAACCAAATATAGCCTTATTTATAGTTAACTCATATATATTCAGAATATTTATTTCAAGTGAAAATATATATTTTTACTAAAAACGTTTTTGTTTTAAATAGATATAATTATTTATCGATAGACAAATAAATCTAACAGTTGGACTATTACTATTTGATCAATAATTTTGATTAAAATTGAAAATACTCAAATATGTCCTTTAGATCACGCCCGATCAGAGCTACAGTCTAGATTTAATCTAAAAAACACAACTCCTTAGCTCCTTACGATGATGCAAAGTGCAAGTACGCCTTAAGAAACACCCTAAATGCCTAATTACCCTTGCACACGTGTGATGACGTATGATAGTAACATAAGCCTATCATATTTAAATAATACTTATCTATTACCTTTTTTTAATATTATTATTTTTTATTTTCTTATTATCCAAAATACTTAGGCTTTTCTGTTACGTAAGAGATATTACAATCTCTTCAAATATTTTGGGCCATACTTGTTTTTAGAAGTATAAAAGTTTTAGCATAGCAGTATAAAAATTGGATAGGAATCTACATATATTTGACTAGGACAACTAGTAGGTCTAATAGATGACAAATAGAAACACGGTTTTCCTTGATTGACTATTGACTATTCTTTCTTTCTTTCTTTCCTTTTATTCTTCTTTTTTCTTGGCTATATCTAACTCTTAGAGTTCATTTGGATAATGAGTTTTAACTAAAATATTTGAATTAAATTTGAAATAGGTTGAATCATGTAATGAATCTTATATTTAGTTTTTCAAGTTTAAGCTAAAAAATTTCATCTTGAGCTAAAAGTGTTTAGATAATATTAGTTGGTGTGACGATCAGAGAATTTTAGCAGTGTAACTTAGTTTAATCTAGGGTTTTCTATGAGTTCTGTAAGCAAGAATGTGAAGAAACACTATGTTTGTAATTAGACAAATTATAGTGTTGATAGTAATAAATAGATGTTTTGAAGGAATTAAAATCTCCAAAAATAAGTGGAGAATAAAGTATATGAGTAAGAAAGTGATTTCAGGTCAAAACGCTAAAAAAGGAGTAGTTTTGGTATCTGAACAGTGTAAAGATAAGAATATGGCAAGTCAAAGTAAGAGCACAGTAAGAAAAGTAATTTAGGGTTTTTAAGAGTTTTAAGACAGTATTAGAATAATTTGACAGTACGGATGGCTAGACAAGTCCTCCGGTATGTCACCCCAGAAATTTTGTCATCTTCGGTAAAATGATGAAGCATTTTGGGGTCAAAGAAACCAAGAGATTACCCTATGTAAAACCTAAGGTTACTAAAGGACGAAAAATTTCGTCATTGATTTTTAGCCCAATAACAGTAGAATAAGGTAAACCGATCGCACAGGAGGAGTCAAAAACCCGCCTACGTGATTTCGGTAAAGTTTGGTTCGGTTTGACTTTTGGTCAAACTTTGACCTATGGATTAATTAGATGACATCATGGATGATGTCATAATTAGGAATAAGAAATTAAAAGAAAAAGGGTGGTAGGTAGGATGAATGGCTAAGATTAAAGGTAGGTAAGATCAAAGGCTAAGATTAAGCCAAAAATCCAAAGTTGAAATTTTTTTTAAATTTTGTGGATAAGGCTGCATAGGTCGGTTTTACAGCTGGAAAGACAGCCAAAATAATTATGTTTTGACCTCAAAAAGTTTGCAAATAAACCCTTAAAAAGTTACTAAAAAGTCCCTAAAGAAAATTGCTAAAAAGCCCTCATTTTTGGCCTCCCTTTATAAAGACGTTTTTGACTTCATAAAATCAGAATTTTTTTTCTAAAATTACAGCCCCTTTTGCTGCCCTTTGAAGCCAAGACTCTTCCCCTCCATTGAGCTTGAGTTTCTTCAAAGTTTGGTGTCAAAATCTTAAGCAAAGTTCTTCCTAAGCAAGTATTGAATAACATAGCAAGGTAAGCTTCAAATTTCAAGTTTTTCTTTGGTATTTTGAAGCAAAAATCTGTGGCTATGTTGAGTAGAAAGGAATGAGAAAAGTTTAGTTCAAATCTTATTATTTAAGGTTAATTAGTTTGCATAATAGTTAAAGAGTAATTTAGAAGCTTAAAACAAGAATTTTTCATGTTAGTTTCGTGAGGAACATATGGCTAAGTGTATGGGTTCAAAGAATTTCAAGTTTGATTTAATTAAATTGTTGTTTTAAAGTGTGTTTTGATATGTAAAACAACTGAAAAGAAAATTTGAAAGCTTAAAACCAAAGTGGGATTCGGTTTGTTTCAAGAAAACCCGTGTATGTTACTAGGGTTTGGAAAGAATTCTGAGTTGGTTTTGGTTGATTTAAACATGTGTTTTAATGTGTAAAATGTTTAGAAAGAAAAGTTAAAAAGTTTAAAACAAAATTTTGTAAAAGTTTTCTAAAAAGAAACCATGCATACCTAGTGTGAAGAACATGTAAAAATCATGTGATTTTAGTGTTGTGGTAAGTTAGAATGATATAGAATATAAGCTTGTTTAAGTGGTTGAATTGAAAACCAAAGTTAGGTTAGGATTTAGCATAAAACCCGAGGCATCCAAGTGAGATTTTAATAAGAATTTTATTTGGTTTTGGTGTTGAATATGCCTTAAAAACCAAAAATAAAAGTAAGAGAAAGAATGTTGAAAGAAAGAAAGTTTTGGTGTTGGAAACCTAAACTAAAACCGTGGTTAATGTGAGTGAAAAAAAATAAAGACCTTGTGTGTGATTTGTACATTGAGAATGTGGAAGGTTTTTACGTAAAAGTTTAGAAACTTTTACGTAAAATAGGCCTCTGGTATAGTACGTGGTAGGTTTAGATTAGAATAGATGGTTTTGAGGCGTTTCCTAAACGCCGGAAACCTAAAATTTAAGCGGAAATACTGCCGAAATTTTTAAAGCGGCATTAAGGGCATTTCAGGAAACGAGCGACAGAAATATGCTCGAAAATGAAAACCGAGATCTCTCGGTACCTTAGAGTTTGAAGTAAGAAAGCAGATCTAACAGAGTAGTAAACCGACCCCAAAAATCTAAAATGCCGAGAGGACGGAAAAAAACAATTATAATAATAACGTCAAGGGCGTTTTAGGTAACAAGAGTAAAGTTTAGGGTCGGGATAGAAAAACCCGAGCCCCTCGGAGACCTAGGTCAGGAAGAGAATAAGAAACATTTTAAAGATTAGTAAAAAGCTTGTTTGAAGCTCTGAAACGCTAGAAAAACGAGCCACGACCCCAAGGGTCGGAATAGTACCACCCAAGAGACGGGTGATAAGTAAATAATGTAATCGCAATAATTAAGTTGTAAAAAATTTACCGAGATCTAGAAAAGATTGTTTTAAGATTTAGGGACTCAGAAAATCCCATTTAAGCACCAAAATGAGAATGTTACGACCCCAAGACCCGTTAGGGGTAAAACGGTCATTTTGACCAAAAAGTCTAGAAGAGTCAGGAAAGGGGCGTTAAACCTTCCAGTTAGCTATTTTATGGTTCTTGGACTTAGGGAACCCAGTCTAAGCAGAAAAATAGAAACGTCCCCTGGCCCAGTTACTATTCACATACATGGCACTATTCACGTAAATAGTACTATTCAACCAGTTTATCAAAATTTCTGAAATTCTCGGAAATGGTTGTTAGAGCACTAGAAAAGTCGAAACAGAGTCATTAGGACTTTAAATGTCATTATAAGACTTTAATTAAGATTTTAAAAGCCAAAGTTCAGATTTCAGTATAATAAAGTCAGTTAATAAAAATGTATTAACTGATGATATTATGTCTTTAGGAAATTCAACTAGAGACGGGCAAAGGAGCTCGACGGACCACAGAAGTTTACACTAGCACAAGTGCCGTAAGTACAGACATTTAATTGTCTACTCACGAATTGACTTGCCATAGAGTTTTATTATATATATACACACATTTAAGTTATTCAGTTTGTGACATGATACTAACATGTTCACGAGAATAGTTAAGCAAGATCAGAAAAAGAAAAGGGGAATAAGATAAGTCAAATAATAAGACTTAAAAGTTAAGGTTGGCGTACCGGCCTCTCCAGTTTTGAGGTTCAAAGATAGCCTCCACCCCAGTTGTGTGGCGCTGCCTCGTTAATAATGAGGTAGTTGATGGCTTGACTTACTGCCTATAGGTAGTAGTCTAGAAATGACCTTAGGGTTGATTGGTAGGTCACTCCCCTGATCCTCTATTGGTCTGCGCGCACTAGGTACGTCCAACCACGGGCCCACAAGTGAAAGATTAAGCAAGATAAAGTAAAGCAAAAAAAAGAAAGAAATAGAATAGAAAGAATAAGTAAAGCATAGGAGTAAGAAAATAATTGGTCATAAGTTGACTAACCCTAAGTGTGGTGTATTCAGCTTATTTACTTGTATGTTTGTACTTACTGAGTTTTAGCTCATTAGTCTATTCGTGGTGTAGGTAATAAAGGTAAGCAACCAGCAATATGAAACAAGAGTAGCGGACTGGCAGGCAGATCCCAACGATGTCATGGACGGGTTATGGTTCCATTTTGCAGAGTTCTGCTGTAATTAAAGTGAAAAAGAAAGAAAGTGTAATAGTGACATATATGTATAAAGATAAGACAAGAATGTAGTATGGAAAATAGTGAAACAGCTTAAAAGTATGTTTTTATTTTTACGTACTTTAAAGTAACGAGACCGCAAAATATATTTTGGAATTATTAAGTAGTACGTATATATTTATGTATACACGATTTCAAAGAATTAATAGTTTCATTCAGCCAAGTTAAAAAAAAATAAAAAAATAAAAAAAAAATATTCCTAGTTTTTCAAGAATAAGTCTTTTAAACCCCCAAGAAGAAGAACGTTATAAAGACAAGCAAGCTAACTAAGAATAAGCAAAGAATAAAGAAAGCAAGCAAGATAAGGTGAACGACCTAAGCTAGAGGGGTCACCCACAGTTGAGTTTGAACTTGTATTGAAAATTGTACTTCCCTTTACTTTTTCATCTGGTTAGTATAATTTTTTTTTTGTATAAAAGAAGATTTAAGAATAGTATTTTTGAGTTAAAACAAATTAGCAAATCAAACACATGATTAAGTTCAAACTCAATTTTTTGATTTCAAACTCATGATCTAAACGAAAAAAATTAGTTGTAAGCATTCTATTTCATAAAGAAAAAAAAACTTAGTGGATGTTTGATTAACGCATTATGTTTGCACTGCGTTTAAATGTAATATATTAAATGTAATTTACATTTGGATGAAAAGTATTTGCATTGTATTTAAATACAATGTATGTTTAGATAAAAAATATTTGAATTGTATTTAAATAATGAACATGTGATATAATGGGTAAAAGTAAAGAAAAAAAAGGAGAGAGAAAGAGAATATGTGATCTGATTAGTAAAAATAATAGAAAAAATAAAATAATAAAGGAAAATTGTAATAAATAGACCAATTCTTTTAGTTAATAAAAGTAAATAGCATATTTATTTAATTTAAAAAATAAATCATGTAATTTTACAATTATACTCATACTTTTTTCTAGATTTTATTTCTCCCTCTTTCCCTTTCTCTCTCTATGTCATCATTCACAATCAAATATCCAAGTACAAATAGATCTCTTACAGCATCTCCTACTGCACAATAAGATTAAAAAAGTCTCAGAAATTTACTATCTAAAAAGAGAAACCAAAAAAAAAAACCTAGAAAGAGAAAACACTAAAATGGAGGAAATAGATTACAGCAGCCACGATCATGCCATGAACATCTGTTTTTACTGTTTACTGCTTTGATTTGTTTTTGACTTTTGTACTACTAATTTGTCTTTTTCTTCCACTAACTTTTGTTGGGGGCTAGACTTCTCGTTTTTATCTTTCTAAGGAATTATCTACTTATTGCCTGAGAAAATTTTGGGTGGAGAATTAGTAAATCAATGATTTGCACACGTAAATAAATGATTTACTAGTAAAATTTTAAAGAAGTTCAAAAATTTACTATCTAGAGAGAGAAACCAAAAAAACACCTAGAGAGAGAAAGCACTATAATAGAGGAAATGGATCACAGCAGCCATGATCATGTCATAAACATATGCTTTTACTGTTTATTGCTTTTATTGTTTTGATCTGTTTTTACTTTTATACTGCTAATTTGTCTTTTTCTTCCGCTAACTTTTGTTAGGGGTCAAGCTTTTCGTTTTTGTCTTTTTAAGGAATTATTTGCTTGTTTTCTAAGAAAATTTTGGGTGGAGCATTGGTAAATAAATGATTTACATACGTAAATAAATGATTTACCAAATAAATTTATCAAGATTTACACATAAGGGGTATTTTTGGAATTTTAGTTGTGGTAAAGTACGATTTACCAAAAATATGCTATTTATTAAATGTCCAAAATTTTTCTACTATTTATTTTTATTCAACTTTAATTTATTTCTCTGCTTCTCCTAATAATAAATAGTGATTACACTGGATTTAAAATATGATATGATTGACATTTGAATGCAATACTTTTGTGTTTGGATGAAATTTACATTGCATTTAAATGTAATAATAATACAATACTGAAATGAAATAAGGCATTAGGCTATGTTTGGTTAAATGGTTTAAACCCAAAAAATTGAATTTGAACTCAATCATGTATTTGGTTTGCTAGCTCGTTTAAAGCTTTTTAGTCTATAACTTACATAGTATTTTGAACTCAAAAACACTGTTCATAAAAATTTGCTCATACAAAATAAATTTGTATTAACTACATAAAAAAGTAAAAGGAAATACAATTTGTAATATAAGTTCCAACTCAACTTTTATTATCTAAACACTTTTAGCTTAAGGTAAATTTCTCTAGTTTAAATTTGAACATTAAACACAAGATTCGTTATATGGTTCTATTCATTCCAAATTAAAACTAAATTTTCTCATTTAAACACGTCGTCCAAATAAACTCTTATTTTTATATGATAGAGACATGATAGAAGAGAACGAGTAGAGACATGTTTATTACTCATTTCATGAAGAAGACCTCAAATTTTCCTTATTTATTGCTTTTTACGTCTCGTGACATTGTTTTGCTACTTTTCATCTTGTTTACTAATTTATTGTCGTTTTTCAAACTCTGCACTTTCATATTTACTGATGCATTCTTAGGCTCTGTTTATCTGGCATGTTTAAATTTAAAAAATAAAAAATTTTTCATTTTAAGAAAAATAGACTTCTTAAATTTCCGTATCTGAATATCTAAAATTTTTCATTTTTAGAAAATAGAAAAAAAAGCTCTTTAGAAAAAAAAAAAAAATTTTCCACTTACCCAAACAACTTTTTACTTTTAAAAAAAATTCCAAACAACTTCTTATTTTTCATATTTAAAAATTTTTCATTTTTCAAAAGCAAACCTCCCATCCAAACAAACACTCAATTTTTATCATTTCCTTCTTGTCAACGTTTTCTTATTAAATTGTCGTCTCTCATTTGTTGACCTTTTCCCTTGCCCTTTTTTCCTCCTTTTCCCCCTTTACTTTAGCTGTCATCTCCTCATTTTGATTCCATTTGTTGTCGTTTCCACTTGTTTGTCGCTTCTCATGATCCGCTTGTCTTCTCTCTTTTTACTGTCGTTTTCTCATATATTGTTGTGTTGTGGTCATTTTTTTTATTGCCGCTTTCTCATGTTTTTGCCGTTTGACCTTTTCTTTACGTTTTATCTATTTTCTTCGTTGTCATTTTATCCTGTTTCTTGTCTCGTCGTTTATAACTGGTTGCCATTTCCATTTTTGTGGTCATTCCTATTCGTCGTTAAATCTTATCTCTTGTTGACTTGCCGTTCTCATTTGGTTCATAACTTCATTTGTTTCCTTTATATCGTCGTTTCTTCTTTTTTTTTCTTTTGCCGTTTCATTTTTTGCTGTAGTTCTCTCTTTTTTTTCCTTTTCTTTTTTGTTGCTCTTTCCTTCTTTCCGTCGTTTCTCCTTTTTTCCCCCATCTCTTTTTCCAACGGTTTCTCATGTTCTTGTCGTTTTTTACTTTTGTTTTGTCGTTTCCTTGCTTTTTGTCGTTTCTCATGTTTGCGCTGGTGTCAATTTTTTTTTTCAAAGAATTGTTGTTTCTTATCGTTTGTTGTCGTTGCTATTTTTGCCATCGTTTTCATGTTTTTGCCTTTCCACTTATTAGTATCTTTTTTTCCTTGTTGTCGTTTCTCACAAAATATTTTTTTATTGTCGTTTTTCATTTTTTATTATCGTTTCCTTTCCATCGTCGTTTTCAGTTATTGTCGTTGTCGTCGTCATACGTGTCGTATCCTTTTGTGATCACTTCTCATGTTTCTGTTGTTTTCATTGTGTTATAGTCACGCTTTTTAACGTCGTTTTCACTTATGTTGTCGTTTTCTGCATATCCATCATCGCTTCGCTTCTTTGTGTAGTTTGTTACTTACTAGCTTGTCGCACAATATTCTGTACATCAACGTTTAGCAATCGGCGTTTGAACTTGAACGCTGGCGTTTCGACTCTCCGTCACTGACAACCACCACTCTTGGGTGGATTTGTGGTTGTCGTGGACTTTTGGACTAGGAATGGAGTAAGCTAACATCAATAATTGGAGTATATTTAACTTTAATTTCCTTCATATATCCACACATGCTCTATACCATAAAAACTTGGTTAAAAAAAAAAAAAAATGAATGACCTCGTCTAAGTTATGTAGACATAGGTGGTGTTTGGCAAAAAAATTACATTTTAATTTTATTTAAACACAATGTCAATTTACACCAAACACAAATTTTACATTCAAATACAATTCTTTTCAACACTGTTACGAAAATAATTACTATTCAAAAGTTTTTTAAAATAATCACATCAACTTTTCAACTCCACTATTTATCTCTACTTTTAACAATCATATCAACTTTTCAACTCTAAAATACTTTTCATCTAAATACACATTTCATTCAAATACAAAACAAATACTTTTCAACCAAATACAACATTCAAAAAAAAAAATTTCATTCAAATACAATCAAAATACAATGCGTTTACCAAACGCCCCCATAGTCAACTATTTATCTCTACTTTTATTATTCACATCAACTTTTCAACGCTAAAATACTTTTCATCCAAACACACATTTCATTCAAATACAAAATAAATACTTTTCAACCAAATACAATATTCAAAAACTAAATTTTATTCAAATACAATTAAAATGCAATGTGTTTATCAAACGCCCCCATAGTCAACAATGACGCTAAAAATTACCGGGCTATGAAGATTTTTTAAACGCAATCAAAATTTCCTCAAGAGATGTTTGCATCTATGGATTGTGAACTAATGTTATCTTGAATTTATTGGACTATAAAATATTACTTTAAATTTAGAACTCTGTAGCATATCTCATCTGTCCCATTCTAAAATATTTTTCAAAGTGCAGGATCATTAGGGCAGTTACGGACATTACAAATTACCTGTCAAAATCATTCCAAGGTGTTTAGAAATCAAAACGCTCCTATTAAGGCCATTAACAATATTGCAATTTGCCAGTTTCTTTATTTATTTATTTATTTGTTATTATTATTATTCACTTTCGCTTCTGTAAAGCAAATGATTTTTCTTTTTCCGTGGTGAAGTTCAATGGAACTTAAAACAAAGATTGATACATAGAACCTGATTAACAAATGAGAGTTTATGAGCAAGGGTGTTTCTAGGCATGTTCTCAAGGTGCGTGCTCAAGTGGCCACATAATGCTCAAGTGTATTTCTTGTCCTTTTTGAGATTCTCCCAGAAAGTATAGCAGTAACTTCTATGACTTTGCCTTACAAAAAATTTTTTTTCTTCCCTCAACTTGTTCAAACAACAACATATATACTATTTTCATGATTACAGACATAATCATAATTTATTAATTACTTTATTATAAGATGTAAAGTTTAATTATTTTTTAAATTTAAAAAATTACATTTATATCGTATACATACCAAAGAAGGAAAATGGTGTTGCAGCACCCATCCAAGAACGAACCTCTCACATCTCTTATATATACTAATCTTGATATATACAACAGGATTTAGATATCTTTCTGACGGATTTTGCTTGAGAAAATTTGCCTCCTCCAAATAGTATAATTAAAAAAATATATATTAATTCAGATAAAGTTTCAAAAGAAACAAAGTATAAGTGGGCTGCAACAAAACAAAAAAAGACTAGTAATAAGTCTGTCCAATTACATTCAGTCAAGGTAGCTCTCAAATACCATGAACAATAACAGTATTTTTACTTGGGATTTCAGTGGATAGCTTTCCCAAATTCTTTTATTTAAAAATTGATTTTCTTTTTATGGTATAGTTTTGGCTCAATTAGAACCATCACCCACTCACCCCACCTTTATTTCTGCGTCATGTCCAACTCTTCTCTACCCATTACCACTCATTTTCTTCTTCTTTTCTAGTACACCTGATATAATTTTGCTACTTTTAACTACTCTTGCTTAAATATATATCAATCCCTTTTTTTTTCTTTTTGTTTTTTACTTGATCAAATTATGTTCTGGTGGTTTCTCCATGATCAAGGATTTTCCTCTCAGTACGAAGTATGATACATACACATGATACACAAATATATATAATTTACTCGTGACAAAGAAAAATTATCAACCATCCGTTTGGATTGTAAATTTAAACGATAAATTCAGATTTTTTTTGACAAAATACTAAAAAAAATTGAAATATTAAAAAATAGTATGATTTAAACGGGGATTAAGACTAATAGAAACATGTTTCAATGAGATAAAGACTTGACAGATCATATTTGAGCAGAAACATTCAGACAAAAAATTGCTCACAATATGTTATTGCCAATATATATAACTTGGCATATATATTTATCTCATACAACTTGGCCTATAGGAGACCAGTCATATTACTTTGGAACTGGGAAAATAGCCAAAAAAAAAAAAAAAAAACAGGGTAAATTGCCTCTCTGAATCTTTAATTTAATTAACCAAGCAAGTCCATGGAAGTTGTGAGGGACTGGCTTGAAGACTCAGCTCGGAGATAAGCCGTGTTGCAAGGCACATCCTCCAAGTCTCTGATTAAGCCAGGAAAAGGGCTGTGGATTTGGAGTTCGGAGAGCATCTGGCGGAGCTCGGAAGCCTCCTCTTTGAGCTGAGCATTCTCCTGAACCACCTTCTCGTGGCTGTCCGAGACATGGTTCAGCTTGTCAATGAGCTGGTGGTTCTCATTGCGCAGCCACACCACCTGGGACCACAGCTCGTCGAGGTGCTTCTGCTTGCGCATGCGCGATCTCCGCGCAGATTCGCGGTTCGATATCATCCGCCTCTGTTTCCGCTCGTTGATGAGGCTCAGCTGGTGCTCGTCGGCCTCGTCCGAGGTCGAGTTGCTGCTGAAGCTCGAGGGCTGTGCGCTTGCAGGGTTCATGTCATGCTGAGGCTGACATGGGAATTGGAAGCTGTATAATGGGCTCGATAGCAGCCGGTTGCTGTTGAAGTACTGAATGTTTTGTGTGTTGTTAACGTTGTTGTTGTTGTTTTGGAGATTGTTCATGTTGTAGTACTGGTCTTGGAAATTGTTGTTGGGAGATAATATTGAGTTTGGAGGGACAAGAAAATGAAGCCCTGAAACATTATCACTAGGCTGTTGCATGGTTGATTTTGGTTTTGAAGTTTTAACAAGGCTTTCTTTCTTTCTTTCTTTCTTTTATTTTTTATTTTGGCGTATTGGTTTTGGTGTGGATTATGTTGTGGTTTTGGAACGCGAGAGAGGGTTGAGGGAAATGAGGGATTATATAGGGGGTGAGAAAAGTTTGATTTGGCCCCACTAGTAGGCAATTTTGTGCAACAGTGAGGTTTATATGTTTATTATTAAGCGCCCTGTCCTGATATCATTGGGAATATAAATATAGTGTATCAGATCATGTTTTCTGTTTTCCTATGGAATTAAAACAAATAATAATAATAATAATAATAATAATAACCACACACACACACACACACACTGAGTAGCCAAAAATACTACTTGCGCTAATTTAGCCTCCATTAGTGTTAAACGTCTAATTTTTCAGCTGAAAATTGGACAACTATGTTGTTTATTTAGCCAATTGGCTTATATTCTATAGGGAGCACCTTAATCATGCGATTTAAATCAAATAGAGCTGCTAAAGCAAGTATATACAATGGTACTGTCTCAATAAATCATCCCATAGTTTTCAATCTACATGTCACATATACTTCTTGACTTATATCGTACTGTGTTAAACAACTCCATATAATATATATATATATGTATAAGAGTAAAAGGGTTTTCTCTATATATTCATATGAAGGCTATAATGAAGACACTTTATCATAGGAGTATTTATGACAGTGTTTATAAAATAAATACAATAAAAGTCTATTATTCAATCTCATGTATAACAGGCAATGCCCAATTTATATCCCACAATTGTCACCAATTAATGACCTTGCTAGGGTACTTTATTGTACAATCTTCCATATAAACAACGCAAAGTCGACTAGTGTGTGTTTTCTTCTATTCATGGTCTGCTTGATCATGGGATGACCACATGTGAGCATGCCCGCATGCTATCATGTGCTCTAATATGCATAGAGAAGTACAAGTTGCGGTTGTGGGTGATCATATTTCAGCTCAAATTTTTTGCTTACATCACATATGGAAAGAGATATGTAGAGGGGAGAGACGTTCATATTGTGGGGAGTATTATTATTTTAATGAGGGTTGCTTTGATCAGAAAGTAAACAGCGGAAGAATATGCCCACAAGTCAATCTTAGAAATTTGGTGTGCCATTGTCAGCATACAAGTCCATACGGAAGTGGGTTTTTTCATTTTTCACAGGGTTATTTACACGGACGTTTATGTTAAATTGAAATATGCTCATTTTTTATTTATATTAATATCTGAAATAATCCTTATAATGACTATATTACTATTTAAAAAAAAAACTAAAACTTAACATATAAAGAAATAAGAAAGGAAACTCAAAAAATAGGAATAAACAAATTTATAATAAATATTGTAAAATTGGTTTGATTGTATATTTGTATTTTGGTTTTGTATAAAAGGAAATTTTTATTTTTTTGAATAAATAATGATATAATAGGTATCATATTTTATATATTAGGTAGATTTAATTTTTTTTATATGATTTATTATAAAGAAGATATGATATGATTTTATAAAAAATTAGTCTTTCTTGTAAAGATGTCATTGATTTCATTTGTAGCAACTTATATAAATACTATTATTAATTTGTAAAGAATTCTAAAAACTTTATCATGGTTATCTTTATTCCTTTTTCTTTGAGGTGTATAGATCCAATATTTTTTTGAATTTTTTAGTAGTCGACATAAATAATAAGGATTTTTCATTAAAAAATTTGTTGGTCTTCTATAAAAAGTGTTAGCTAATATTAATAGTAATTGAATTTTGTTAATGTGTGATTTTCAGTGATTGGCATAAATAATAAGTTTTTTCATAAAGAATTCATATTTTTTTATCAAAAAAAACTTGAATACTTTGTGTAATTTTTTCCCATTTTAAATTTTTTATTTATCTTATCATAAATAATTATTGTGATGTATTTATTTTTTGATCTGATGCATTATCTTTACAATAAATGTATTATATTTATCATAGTTCTATTAATGTTATTAAAATTAAAACTAAAAAGAAGATTAAAATCAAAATTGATTTTATTTTATTAAAAGTGATGATGAATTGTAAAAAAAAATCATTATAGTAAAAAAAAGAATATAAATAAAAAAAGAATAATATTAATTATAATCAATGAATAAAATAAGTAATAAAAATATTTATTTCTTTAAAAATAAAAAATTACACAACAAAATAAAAAAAAGGATATATTTTAAAATAGGATCGGAAATTAACTTTTTGTATAATTATTTCTTTTTCACTCAGATGCTCCCTAGCCAATTGAACCCTGGTGACGTAATACCCAATGGAAAGATGGAAAGAAAGAGGTCCATTCCATTTCATAAAGGCAATTCTTTTCTCCTAAATAGACCTTAATTATTTGTTTAAGGAGTTAATGACTCATCAGCCACTTCCAATTAGACCATTCATCATATAATTAATCAACAGTGCTTGACCTTCATTGTTTTGGAGTTTTTGGATTTTTACCAATACTTGGAGTCTTTCTAGGCAGCAATCACATCACACTACTTTACCACAGTATTTAGGCCTGAAATTGTAATTTGCCCTAATTAGAAAAGAAGTTTGAGTGAAATACTAGTAAAATAGCCAATCAACCATGAACCCTATCTGTTTTGGAAGTGCTAGAACGAATTTTTTATTAGCAAAATTAAAGGTGTAATTGGTGTGATTCAACAAATTAAAGGTCAATTTTGCCTAGGATGTGCAAATATTTACACCAAAGAATGATTTTAATGTATAATAAACTAGAGCTGTCACAACAAAGATGGTGGGGGAAAAAAAATTAGATGGTTGCGTATTGAGTAGAAAGAAACCCATCAAATGGAAAAAAAAAAAAAAAGAGAGAGAGAGAGAGAAGGGAAAATTACCGAAGCTTTTTGTCATTTCTTTTTGCAGAAAAACATTTTGCTTGAGTTCAATAAAAAAAACATTTATTCTTCCTATGTGTAAATTATGTGTCTCAGATACCAATTTCAACGGATATATCAACTTAAGCCAGCCTTATTTTATTCATTCTATGAACTGAATTTAGACATTAGAGAACAACATTTGCACAAAAAGTAACTAAACCCAACGCGATGCCTCTTTTGTGGTGGTCGAAACTAATTGTAGACATTAATTAGCAGCGTCGAGTAGCTTCTCTTAATTTCCACTTTGATCATTTTGAAATTTATTCTTGTTGAGCTTGAGCAAAGACAAAGGGGAAAAGAGAAATCATAATCTCAGTACCATTAGAAATATCGAAGTGCAAAGTTGGAGAACTTTCACAATATATTTAATAAATATCGCATCAATAGGTAAGTGTATAGTCTCACTATTATTATACTAATGGATCTTAATCTCACATCAATCAAGCATAATTAGGAGGTCATTGGTACTTAGAAAGGCCTAAAGAATTTTATTTTACTCTTATTAAACACCTTTTGTTTTGTTTTGTTTTGTTTTGTTTTTGTTTTTTTTTTTTTTTTTTTTTGAGTAAAGAACTACATATATGATCCACTAAAAAATTATTTTTGGGAGATGGGGCATTAATTTTGTTCACCTATATGCTCCATAGGTGTGATCCTAGACAGCACAAGGTCCAGGAACCAACACCCAAGTGGCGCAACTCAATTATTGACAATCTGAAATCAAAATATTCAATCTCTTCACTAGAAATAGGCATGGAGATGATAGCTTGTCCCTAAGAAATGGTGGTCTTCTTGAAAACCAAAATACTAAGCATAATGGTGAATTTGGGGTCAAATTTTGTCATCTCTATTACAAACATGGAGAAGATTGGAATATGGTTTCAACCACTCAATTCAGCAGGTGCTGCTCAGTGGAGAAATCTTGTTGTGTTGTGGTGTGGGAGTGCATTTCAGGGAATTTATGGATGTACTTTGAACTGCAGTCTTCTTAACTCCACTAATTATTAATTATATTTATATATGAGCTTTTGTTATGATCATTTCGACAGAGCCATACTTCAGACATAACGAAAAAAAAAATGTTTAATTTGATATTTATTTAACATAATATTATTATTGAAAGGGTAAAACCAAGATATGTATCCAAAACTATTGTTATACTCTTCTAATTTAATGTTAATGTTATACTGATAAAATTAATAATTTATTAGGTTATTGTCAAATTTTCAAGTTAATATTACGTTGAATTAATATCATGTTACAATTTTTTATTTTAATATGTTACACTAGAAGTATGGATAAGTCATACAAATATATGTATATATACACATATCTAATATATTTTGCTTCTTGGGTAATGGATAAATCAAAGCCAGAAAACTTGCTGACGAAAATGGATGCCTTCTGCAATACTTTGAGGGTTGGATCATCAGGTGGGAGTGGAATATATGTAAAAGTCAACAATGTCATTAGACAGATTTGGACCTTTATTTCTTTTCTTGTCGTATGATTGTTCTTCCTTGTTTCATTCTCTCTCTTCCTTGAATTTTCTATTATTTTGTTCATTTTTTTTTTGGTGCCAATGAGAGTATAGATGAATGAGCAATTGAGAAACGAAGATCAGTATATGTCTTTTTGTCTCACTGTACTTGTAACGTACATATCGTGTATAGGTAATTTAGCATTTTGTCTTGTCAATGTTGCTCATCTAGGAAAAACTGAAGACACTTTGATGAACAAGAGAGAAAGAAAGAGAGAGAGAGAGAGCGAAGAGCTAATTACTAAATTAAAATTGAGGATATGAAAAAATAAATTATCACGGTTCTGTTTTTCACTTTTTAAATGTACGTCAGTAATGATTTGTTTATATACTTTTTTAATTATTATTTGAAAGTTAAATCATATATCATTAATACGAAGTTTTATTGTAAAAAGACCTTAAAATTATCTCAAATAGTTTTTTTTAATTAAGTGATTATAGATATAATTTAAAATAAAATCACACTAATAATAAAGTTTGAATTATCCACCCTAAGATCTAAAAAAGAAATTGTAAGGGAATTTGCATGTGTAAAGAAATCATGATTTTCTATACTCCTATTTAAATATATTTTTAGCTAGTATATGTTGATTTTCTGGGCTAGTTAAGGTATATCAAGAGTACTTGCAAAGTTTAGATAAATAAGAATGCAAACTTCAAAATTCCACCATATGGGTTTGCTATGGAAACTAGCGTGCCATTTTTTTTCCCCTTTCTTCTTCTTCTTCTTCTTCTTTGGTGGAAGAAAATGATATCCAACGTGTTTAATCCGACCCGAGAATGGATCAAAATATCATATAGAACACCTTTTTGCTGAATATCGTGTGCAAATATACATATATATATATATATATTACACATTGACACCCTATATTTACCCCCCACTAAAACGTGGCTCCTTTGATCTTTGTCCTGCTAGTATTGCCCCAGCTTGCAAATCTCATCCATTTCTTACAAATTATTCTTCATATCTATCCATCTTTCCCAATTTACCCCATATATTTTATGCACAGTTGCTACATTACAAGACAGTAGCAAGGGTGTTTTGGGAAAAAGGTGCTTCGAGGGGGACAAGGCCCTAGAATAACGGTCAAGGGAGCGCACGGAAGGGTACTTGATTTAACTACTGCACTTTCCGTACCGACCACTTCTACGATTTTAGACCCCGAGAGAAAGGGATACAGAAAATGAAAGAAATTTTTTATAGAAAATACCCATCGATAAAGTAGTTTTTTTTTTTTTTTTTTCATTCATATTGATAAGTTATAAATGCATAATCAAGTTTTGTTAAATTATTAAATATTTTTTTGGATTTATAATTAATTAGTCTTTTCTAACAAGTTTTTTATTTAATAAATGGACTAAATTTTTAAAACTTAATTAGCTTTATTTTCTAATCTTGAAATGATCAATTAATTTTGTAAATGGTTATACAATAATTAACCATAAAAAATCATTAATTCACCACTATTAATCACTAATTTTTACAATTAATTACCTATTGATCATAATCAACATTTGTGATAACCGAGAAATCCATACTCTCGGAAAGATTTTGTACAAATTATGTAAATAAATGTACATAACAGTGATACAGATTACAGAATAAAGAGTAGAGGAAAATTTTGATTAATCAAGTTTTTAATCAAAATTTTATGATGAATTAATGAATATAGTTTAAAAGCTAAGCATTAATTCAATTATGATGTTTTAAAAATTATAGAAAAGTATGTGGAAAATACATACTAAGAGATCAATGGCACACAAGTGAGCCACATTGATCAAGGGCCAAAAGAAGCAACCAAACAAGGCCTTACCATTGCAAAAAAATAAAAGAAAGTAAGGGAGAGTGTGGGAAGCACGTGAGCAAAAGAGAGAAAGGGAATTAATTCCCTTAGCTGCTGATGCAGCCAGCGGAAAGAGAAAAGAAAGGAAGAGAAAAGAAAGAAAGAAAGAAGAAAAGAAAGAAAGGGAAAGAGAGAAAGAGGGAGCCGAGAAAGAGAGAGAGAAAAGCAAGGGAAATCCAACTCAGTTCGGATTTCTAGTCCCAGCAGTAGATCGATCGAGTTTCGATCGCTAACCAGCAGCAAGAAAAGCTCAAGTTCAAGCAAGGTAAAAAACCCCGTTTTTCTCTTGATTTTTTTCGGATGAAAATCTAGGGTTTGAGTGAGAAAAAGAGAATGTGAGTGAATCACATTTAGATTTTCGGTTAAAATCGAAAATGTGGTTCGAGTTTAGACGTTTTCAAATACGAATCCATGAACAGACGGTTTAGAAAAACCGAGTTTAGTGAAATTTCTTCACAAAAATACAAAGTTTTCAAAAATAGAGTCAAGAGAAGTTCATGAGCAAAATGTGGGATTTTTGCTTGTGAAATCATGGATTTGTGATAGTAGAAGTGTAGTAGATACCTTGAAATGATCTTATGAAGATCGATTTCAAGTGTAAGAAGCAGAACAAAGGCCATAAAAGCCTTAGAAAAGCAGAGCAGAGCAGTTCGGAACCAGAATCTTGATTCTGGTATGAACACGGGCGTGTACACGGGCGTGTACAAGGGCGTGTTCAGAACACGGCCCCGAACATGCCCATACGCACGACCGTGTTGCAAGAAAAATCAGACCCGAGAGGTACACGGTCCATAACACGGCCGTGTATCAGACCGTGTCAAGGGGCACACGGTCAAAGAGAGGCGTGTAAGAGACCGTGTAAGAAGACAGAGGAGTACACGGCCAGAGACACGGCCGTGTACCCACCCGTGTAAGCATACACGGGCATGTTCCAGAAAGTACACGGTCAGGCTTAAAATCCAGAGGGGTACACGGGCACGAACACGGCCGTGTAGGAGGGCGTGTTCGAGTCCAGAGAGTAAAAAAAAAAAAAAGTTTGGAAAGGAAAAATTTCATGTTTTGCCATATTTCCAGTATAAGCTAAATATGGTAAATAATTAGTGATTTTTCCATTTATATTAGTCCAAGCCAGAGACCCCAAATCAGCAGTCCCAGAGCAGCAGCAGCTTACGCTAGAGGACTTTCTGTAAGTTCAAGCATTGTCCTGACTGCAACGTGGACAAGCTTGCTTTATTACAGTATTATGTATGTTGTATGACGTGTTGCTAGACGTTGATTGTCTGCATCACGATGTTAAGTCAGTTTATGTCAGTCACAGCAGAGGTCAGTTCATGTCAGTGCATGTCATGCATATAGAATTGCATGTCCCAGTACACAGACCAGACAGTAACAGAACCAGAGAACAGTTAGGTGCACAAGGCACCTTAGTGTGTTGATTAAATCATACCTCATTAAATAGATTAACAGGTTCCGACTGTGGGGGCAAGCAGTATGCTACCCAGTTGGAACACCAACAAGATGGTAATTAACCAGTTATTGGCGTATCGGCCTCTCGAACCACGGGGAGGTTATCATGTTTAGCATCAGTTAAGACTGAGGAGGTCAACACTAAAGTACCGCTCCTGGTTGCGCTAACATGTCGGTACGTCCAATCAGGGGCCCAAAACCAGAACTAAAGTAAAAGATTGAAGTCCTAAGACTAAACAATCAGCCAGTACAGCATGGTTACAGAGTCCAGTCAGCATGAACACAGCAGTACAGTATAAGTACAGCAGTCAGCATGAACACAGCAGTACAGTATAAGTACAGCAGTCAGCATGAACACAGCAGTACAGTATAAGTACAGCAGTCAACATGAGTACAGCAGTACAACATGAGTACAGCAGTACAGCATTAGCACAGTAGTACAGCATGAGCACAGCAGTATAGCATGTTAGTTACATGTTTTTATGTTTGAACTTACTGAGCTCATAGCTCACCAGTTTGTTCACATGTTGCAGGTAAGAGACCTGTTCACTAGTAGTATATTGGTGGACGACGAACAGGATAGACGCATGCTGGAGAGGATCGGGCGAGGGATATGAGTCACCAGTTAAATCTTCCGCTGTACAGTTTTGAATGTAATTTTCAAAGAGACAGTTTTCAAGACAGGAGTATGTGATAGGGGAATCATGATCAGTTGTTAACGTGATTTCTTTATCACATTCTCAACAGTTTATGTATTTAAAGAAAAAGAAAAAAAAATTTATTTCCGCAAAATTAGCAGTCAGTTTACAGTCCAGCATGATTGCCGGCGACCCTAGAGGCCTGCAGACTATTGCGGTTGACTACAGAGTTGGTCGTAGTAGCACTGTAGAGCCTCTACAGTAGGGCGGGTTGCCACAACATTAATTAACCATAAATAAAATCATCAATATTCTACTAATTAATTAATAATTAACTATGATAAATTCCTAATTCCAAGTTATAAAAAAAAATTTTAAAAATCATTGTTCTTCTCCCTCACATTCTCAAATGCTCTCTTTCTCCCTTACTATCTCCGAGCTTCTTACCCCCCTTGTCGTCATGGTCCACCTTTAGTGAGCAAGATGGATGTGAGTATTGCGAAACTTGCTATTGCATCTCGTTTGTTCATCGTTGTTCAGGAGATTACTGTTGTCGCTAGTTGGATTTCATGCGGATCACACTAGATTGTGATAGTTCCACTAGCATCCTCATCATGGCTCCAATCTTGGCCTCATCACAACTAGATTTTCATCACATCATAAATCCAATCGCAGCCTTGTTGCAACTCGTTGTAGTCCTATTGAAGTTCTAGTCATGCCAACAGAGGTGGAGCAAGGCATTAGGGATCATCAGATTGCAAAACGAGAGAAAAGAGAGAATGAAGTAGGGAGAGAGGGAAAGGGATCTAGGAAAAAAAATGAAAATTAATTGACTAAAACATTGTCATTACACAATTTAAGTTTAAAAAAAAAAGTGAACATCTATTAAATTCGGTGTTCTCTCTCTTTTTTTTTAATGCATATGATTTTATTACAATATGACATAATGAAATTTGTATACCAATATGGTTACAATTTTGTTTTTGAGTACTACCAATATAGTTGTTCGACAACTTATCACATAATTCTCTAAATAATACTAGAAGTTCTTAAATGCTAAAACACTTTCATGGTAAGACAAGGATGATATTATAGGATATTAGAATAAATAATATATAATTTCATGAATCTTAATTTCTTTTTATAGATAATTTTAACCCTTACTGTTTGTAATCCCTTTTTTTTATTTCCATCTATTTGGTTTCTTTGTTACCAAAGTGGGGAAGAGATCAAGATTTCCCTCTCTAGTAGGATTTCTTTGCAATTTATCTATCTTTTTTAAGTTAGACTTTTTTATGGTGGTACACCTTAAATTTATCACAAAGTTAGGGGCGTTGAGATTTCAAAAAAAAAAAAGTCTCCAAAACAATTTTTTTCACTATTCACATCTTTAAAATATTATAATAAATTTTTAATTTTAATAGTCCATAATTTTGCATATACAAGTCTAAATGAGATGTTTTTTTTAATTGCATAAAATTTCGAGAAGAACGAAATAATATCCATATTAATTTCTTTTTTTTAATTTTTTTTTAATTTTACATTTTTTCACTTCAAATAATTTTTACCCTAAACATATTTTCCAATAAAAAAAAAATCTCTAAAAGGGCATCCAAATAGGCTCTTATAATTTATACCTTAATTTTTCAATTTTGACAATTTACACCCTGAACTTGTAAATGTATAGCAATTTGTATTATATTGATAATATTATTAATCTTTTGAAAGAAATCAACATGTAACTTGTACTTTAGTTGTTAATTCATAATATGAATAATCATTTTTATTTATGTCAATTCAAATTTATTGAGGTTAAGATTTTTAATTAAGTTTTTTCAAAATAGAAAAGTTTTAATTAACTTTGTTATAAATATAAATTTGGATCAATATTGAGTAAAAAAAAAAGTTTATATTCTTAATTAACAATTTATGTGCAAGTAAAGTGTTGACTTTCATTAAAAAATTAACATTGTTTACCAATATAGTGTAAATTATTACAGATTTATAAGTTTAAAATACAAATTGTTAAAATTATAAGTTTAAGGCATAAATTATAATTTTACAATAAATTTAGGATGCATCAATACATATAAAAAAAAATCCTTTTTAGGTTTTATGGTAGATGCCTGCCTAATTGTAGATATGTGTACATATATAGAACATGTAGTTTTATGATTTTTCCGAAAGGACCACCCCTTTTGATATAACATAAAAATATATATAAATTTTAACTTGAGAAATTAACATGTAACAACATAATAAGTATAAACACTAAGAAATTAATTGTAGTACACTGTTACATTAGCAGTGATATGTTGAGTTGTTATCATGTTGTGACTATCATTTATATTTTATATTTTACATTATAAGCATAACAAAAGCATTTATATAGATATATATATGTATTAGAAAAAAAAAAGTCTAGATTTTTTTACATTTAGTTTTCTCTATGCATCTCTAAATTTGTGGTGGTTTTATCTGGTCTATACTATTTTTTGTGTGCCTTGATTTCGTTTTTTCTTATATTTAAGTTTTTTAAAGCACAATTTTAGGGGTAAGACTGTGATAAGTATTTTAAAATAATAACTATGGTAAGGCTAAAATCTAAAGGCCAATAATAAAAGTGTGATGAAGTGGATGACTATGAAATAAGGCGTACCAGATCTTAGCATATGTTTGAGTACATACAATTTCTTTTTTCAAATTTGCACTTGTTTCCAAAAAAAAAAAAAAAATTGAATTTTAGGATTCTAGAGAAGACGAAGTAGAGTCAGAGACAAAGAAGACAGAGGCTGCAGCGTCCTAACCCAATTTCCTCCTCCTTGCCTTTTCCCCTCCCCTTCTCTCTTTTTTTTCATGAGAATTCGATCAGTCAGAGATCTTCCATAAAGTTCATAATGGTGGAGGACTTCGACACCTTAACAATGACAAAAGCCAAGGACTTGGTATGGTGCCGAGCTCTGCTTGGAGGTAGAGAGACTAGGTCTCAATGCCATCATCATGGGAAGCTGAGGGTTTGGGGCTTCTAAGCAAACGACTTGTCCATTGATGACTTCGCCCTTACCACTGGCACACACCCCCCGACCTTCCACTGGCGACATTGGCCCCTCCTAATGACCTTCCATCGGCGGAATCACGGTCTCCCATGTTAGATTTACCAAATGTGAAGAACCCAATGGTTTCCTCGCCAATGAGCTTTTCCCCATGTTAGATCTCTACAGAGATTTGCTCGTGACAAAACCCTAAGCCCAAATTTGCACAAAATTCCAACAAAGAAAAAGAAGGAGAAGGAGAAGAAGGAAAAAGAATCTGGGTAGGGCTTTACCGAATCGAATTGCAAAGGGGTAGGAAAATCAGGTAACTAATGTAGTGGAATTTTAAAAATTTTTTAAAAGATCATACTAACTTGTGTTACCTTATACAAAAAATTATTAAAAAACCTACATACCTTAGAGAAGATATCAAGAATGCTGGACCAATCAATCTTCTTTACTATTATCTAATTCTTGAACGATAAAGTATATGGACACTCGGTATCTCAATTGGTATTCTTACACAGCTTTTTCTTTCTAACCACCCACAACTATTGCAGTTTATTATTACTATAATGGAAGAATAATAATAAACTCATTCACTTTAGAGTATGTGGTATAAATAAATAGAGCTTGTAGGGTCCTATTTATAGTGAATTTCAAATTCAAATAAGACACTTGAAAAATATTTTTCTCTCTCCTTTATCCATAATGGGCTATTTTTCTTAGCGTGGGGAGACAAAAAATTCGCCTACCTATAGGTCTAGGAGATATAAAATTTGATTCAATTTTATATTTCCATTTATCTTATGATTTTATCTCCATAGATAATATTCGATAAATTCAATTTAAATTCAAAATAAAAGCATAACAACTTTATTTAAATTATATAATTATGTACTAATTATCCAAATAAAATCAATTAGGAGAAAATATTTTTCCTTATCTTATCCTTAAAAAATAGGCCTACCATAACTAGATAAGGACAAGATTTTACTTCAATTTAAATTCAAATAAGATAATTCTCATATTTAACATAAATATTTATTTAAATAAGATTATCTAGATATTTAATTTATTTGGATAATTAATTATTTAATTAAATAAGATTATCTAGATAATTATCTTATCTAGGTAATTAATTATCTAGATAAGATAATTCCCATAAATTAATTATTTGGATAATTAATTTATCTATATCTACTAATTTAAATTAATCTCATATTTTTCTCAAAAGATAAATACAATTAATTCAAATTATAAATCTTAACTTTTAAATAAATATTTATTCTAAATAAATATTATCAAATTAATTAAATGAAACAAAAATTCCCATTCTACGTTCAGTGAGAAAAATGCCTACACTTATGGGAAGGTAATTTAGATTTTTCTTTTTATTAAGTCCAAGAATTAAAGCCACAATGAATACCTTAATCGATTACTATCTGTTAAAGAATTATATTAAACTACTAAAAGGATCGATTGGATATATTTAATATAGACTCTAATAATTTATGTAATTAATTATTTTATATCAAATAAATTAATTACACAATTATTAGTTTCAGAATTACACCAATATAAAGCTGAAATTGCATTCTCAATTATATATCGTATTACATAAATTAGTGTATAGCCACAATCTAATGACCTTATCATATGTGCAACATCCTCATATAATATCCATGATCAACTTAATATCAAAGTCCATTCAACCTTTTGATCTACTATCTTAAAGATCCATTATATATCCAGTTAAAAAATGATTATTCATTACATATGAATAATAAATCGTTTGCCAAGCAAATGACCTAAACCCTTGTCCATTTTCTCATCCTGTATAATCCCGTTAAAAGGATAACCCTTTACTCCTTATTAGAGTTATAATTTCATATGTATAAGCAAATTGTTTATCGAATAGAAGTCATATACCTAACGAACTAATCTAATAACTTACTACTTCAAGATGCCTTAGACTTTAGAATATCAAAGTACACAAGTTACACACATGAAGTCATTTACTTACTCAGGATTTAGGTTATTAAATAATGAATGTTTGAAGTGAATTAATCTATTCAAACGGGCTACATAGGTTAATTACACTTTGGTCTAAGTCTAGTATGTCACCACCACTAGGCAACATATTTAAGTCTTTATTTAGAAGTTGGCTCGCTTTAGATAGTCAAGACAAACCATCTCTCTAATTGACTTTAAATAATATAATAGTATTAATATGAATTAGGTGCTCGCTCTAACTTCATAGACTATAGATTACCGATTTAGACTACTTACTTTAAAATATTGTCTTCTTATATACAAAAGACCATTGCATGCAATATTTGAATAGTTTAACATTAAGTAATTAATGAGTCATATTTACTTATATTTACTTTAATATGTAAATAAGACGAGGACATATAATAATGATATAATAAATAACCTTTAATATGTTATTAATCAATTTAAAACAAATAAAATACATCCTAAATGTCTTTCTTTTTTAGAGCATTCCTAACAGGGGGGCTTCACCTCTTGAACATGTGGGGATCTTGTTCGTAGTTTAAAGAGGGGGGCTTTGCGAGTAGTTGAGATCTAGGTGGGGCTTTGCCATTTAAAGAGGTGTATGTGTGAAGGGAAGGGGGGTCTTGTCGGTGGTTGAAAGAAGTCAAGAAATTTTTTGGATTTTTTATTTAATTTTTCAAATTTTTTGAATTTCATATTCTATAATACTATATATTAATGTATATCTAAACTATTTTAGATAAATAAATCTCAATTGTTTAATTATCTCCGAATAGCTTACAAATAAATATCTATTATAAGTATTATTTTTGAGTTTCTACTAGAGATTTTTTTCAAATTTTGAGTAGAACTTTATAAAAGAGCTAAATATAGTAAAGGTTGGCTGAAAAGGTGTTTTCGCATTGCTTTATTTCAAGTCACTTATTCAACTCTGCATAGATTAGTCGTTCCTAGAATAGTCACTCCTAATTTTAGTAGAATGGAGTCAAATAGTTCGCTAAGATATTAACAAAATTTCTGAATAATAATCTGATGAAACATTTGAGAACAATCTTTTCTATTTTTAAAAGTGTTAATAACACTTATACAGTATATTCGTCTACAACACTCATTACGTGATTTCTTTTTCTTTTTTTTAATTATTTTATTTATCTATTTCATGAATATGGAGCGCATAACCTCCAATTAATATTTTAAAAAAGAAAACAAAGACGAATTGATGATGTATGTAGCCTCCGAAAATAGTTATAGGAAGATACGAAATATATGGAATGTAAGAGGTGGTCAGACGAGAAAAATGCGGGCGCATGATAGATGTCATCTGTGGGGTCCTTGCTAACAAGCGCGCGTGGATGTCTAGTGCACCTTCGCTTTTCCCTATTGCTTAGCATGTCAACTCACCCAAACACACACACAAACTCTCTCTCTCTCTCTCTCTCTCTCTCTCTCTCTCTAGACTCCAGGATTTCAATGTCTAGGGTTCTCTTATTTTTTAAGACTTTTTCCAGGTTCTCCACCCGTCATGGGGTCATTTGATGCCCGTATGTGCAGCCCACTGAGGCAACCCATGTAATACATATTTTCTCATTTTTCCATGCTCAAAATGATACGATTTCGAACATGGGGCATGAAAATTCTGTCCTATTGACCAATTTATGACATAGGTGAGTATAAAATCGAAATTTCTTAAAAATAAAAAAGCGAATATGAATGTGACTCCTCAAGAGAGAAAAATCCAAAAAGAATTAGTTTCGAATGCTTATTTTCTTATACATGCCTTCATGAGCGCTCTTTCTCATGCGCTCATACAAATACGTTTTGCTATTCAATCATACTAAAAACGTCCTAGTTGTCTACTCTATCAGATTAATATGAAGTTATACATAATATTTAACATAATGTAAGTCCCTCTTATAAATGTTACAATTGTAAAGTGCATAATCAAGTTAAATCTGTAAGTCAGAATCAACATTAAGTAGTTGTTATAACTTGATTAATGTATGAGATTTACACTCAACTTAATATTCTACACTAGGCAAAGAAAATAAGATGGAAAGAAAGACATACAACATAAGAGTGAAAAATAGTAAAAAAACTTGACATTTCTCATATTGTGATCGTTAATCCCCATAACCATTTGATTAAATGTTCTTACCTTAACATAAATCTCATCATTTCACATTATTGTTATTTAGGTCTCGTTTGAGAGATTTTTGGAAACAGAGTTTTATCATCAGGATTTTTAGAATTTAGATGAATTTTGAAAATGCGTTTACGGTAAAAGCTTTTAGAAAAGAAAAAAAGTTGTTTTAAAATATTGTGTTTAGTAGAAGAATAATTGGAAAAATAGATGTTTTAAGATGTGTGTTTTGTTAATTTTTATGTAAAAAAATTGTGAAATAGTAAATTTTTTAAAAAGATTTTTGGATATCCAGAAGCCCCTCCAAACACTCATTTGCAAACCAGATTGTGTTTCACTCTCTGGAAATTGAAAGCGCCCCCACATGTATTATGTAAACAGATTATACTTGATTTTTTTTTTTAATTTTTTTCGAAGGACTTGAAATCTTTACAACAATCAATTCTCTTATCTCTTTTTCCCTATCAAACAAGTATATGTCACGAAATCCTTTCACCAATCCCTCAATCCTTTCTCTTCTTTCACTTTTCCGATCCCTCGCCTCATTTATTAGAAAATAAAATAGTAATATTGTAACAAAATCAAATCTTTGATTATTTGTGTATTATTTGGCAAATACTGAGACCAAAAGCATGAATATTCTGTGCCTCTTCTCCCCACTCTTCCACAAATTCGCCTTTTTTTGTTTTTGTTTCCTGCTACTTTTCACTAATGAGGTCATGGGATCGAAAGAGATTGGTTAATAGCGGATAAGTCCGTATCATTAGCAAAAGGTACTCCTCTTCACTATATTCGTCCTCTTTAATCCACTTTTGATTAAGTAATTACTTAATTATGTATAACATATATTTTACATCATTTAATAAAGTGTGTCATCTTTGGTGCAATGCATAAATATATATAATATTGTTGGCTGGTGCATTTTGAGTAAGACTGACACCCACACACACACACACACACACACATATATATAGCTGCATTTGCTTACGTACTTGATATAATAAGGTTTTAATTTGGTCCACTAGCTATATAATGTGGATAACAAAGGTGTAGATTTTTAAGAAAACGTCATTAAATTTTCTCTAATCAGTTTTTATTTGAGGGCTATTAACATACTTTACCCTTGTCATCAACATTGTCGTCATGCTGTTACTGCTAACTGTTGCTGATCCATCGTCTTAGGTTATCCCAAAAGCTGTTAACCTATTTGTACACAGTATACCTGTTATATATATATGTATATATATTATATTCACCATAATTAATCCGGTTTTGTTTGTTCTTGGAGAAAATTATCAAAGAACCATTGGTGTCTACCAAGAATATTCATCTCTAGCTATATATGACCTGCATATGTATAAAGGGACAAAAATGGATTTGACATCTCAATGATTTAAATGGATTTCTTTGCCTGAAAAGCTTGCATTTACAGACAAAAAAATTCATTCAATACGGAGCGGAGTAATTGAAGGTCTCTAATAGTTTATTAGCTACCTATTAATTAGGCTGATTAGATTATATATATTGTGATAAAGATATATATATATATATATAGAGGGTAAAGGATGGTCGGTAAAATATAAAAAGTATAACATGATGCGTATTTAACATAATATTGCTGTTGAAGAGGTGTATTCAAAATACATTTATCTCATAACATAGTTGCATCTCTTATTTTAAAATTTTTTTAGAGTTAAAAATTATATGCAAATCCTATATAAATAAACATATTAGAGACTGAAATATATACTAATTATGGGACGAGAGAAAGTAAAGTTAACGAATCTATATGCTTTGTATTATAGTTCTAATCAGCATAATACTGGACAAAAGTCCTAAATCTATTATGATGCAATATATGTTTCGATATGTACCCTTTTGCATAGACAATATTTCTCTACTTGTTGCTTGTCTTCTTTTCTTCTTCTTTTTTTTTTTTTTTTCACCGTCCCAATTTTGCTGCAATTTTTTTTTCTGGATTTGTATTTTTCCTTTAGCACACACGCCAAATACGACTTCTCTTCCATCAATATCTTGCCAAGTTGTTGCTATCATATATCAAATACCCGATTGACCAGAATTTCTCGTCAAGTAAAAAACATAATCTTCCTCGGTACAATAGAATGTCGGAAGAATCTAGGAGAAAACAAATTGGGATGGCACTGATTTCGTTAATTTCCGAGAAAAGCCAAAAGCTCTTGCCATGCTTTTTTTTAATGGTAAAAGCTTGGATTGCCCCAGTGGGTATATTGGAGTCTTTTACACTTCCTTTTTTTGGGCCATAAATTCCTATGAATCTTTTACATTTTTACCTCTAGTGGCGGCAAAAAAAAAAAAGTTCTACTTTTTTTCTTTTTTCTTTTTTTGGCTGGAAAACTTTGATCTTTCTACTTGAAAATCACGAAAGGAGATTCAAGAATTGGCCGGGGGACAACAAAAAGTTGAGCACTATAACTTGCTTATGGTTAAGAATTAAGATGAGAGAACAAAGTGGGCAAGCTTTGAAAAAACAAATGGTTTTTATTCTCTATAAAATAAAAAAATAAAAAATAAAAAAATGAATGAATGAATTTTTCAAGCATTATCCATAAAAACACAAACTAAGAAGGGGCAACACTGCAATATATCCTCAAAATATAACATCATTTTCAAACTCAAAATGATTGAAGTAATAATTCAAAGTCCCCACTTTCTTTAAAAATATCCTCTCATGAAATAATCAGCAAGGGGGTATTTGCAAAAAAGATAAAAAATAAAAATGCTGAACCAAGGCCACTGCCAGTACTCCCAAAGGCCACACGCATCCATAATAAAGTTTCTAGAGGACCTAAGTGCTTTTCTTCATTGCCTTGCCTCTGTGGACACCAGGACAGCCATAGAGTTAGCTTCACCCCATTATTGAAAATGAAAATTCTCTTTTCGTTTTGTGTTTCTTTTTCCAATATCATAGTTTAATATTTAAACTGACTGTTAACTAATAAGTAAAACAATTTGATTTGGAGAATACTATTTTTGTTGAAAGTTGAATCTGTCTCTTATCGTTAAATTATTAATCGGTTGTCATAGTTTATATACGAATTGAACATTTTGTTTTCTTAAACTAACTTTTTGGGATATGAGTTATAATTAAACCCATTTACATGTAGTAGGGCAGACTTTCATAAACTAATAGAAGTTTTTTTTCTTCTTCTCAAAGTTGAGGCATATATGCTAATCAAGTGCGAGCGTCAGCCTAATTAAATATATATAGTGTGGAGTTCTAAAAACGACAGCCATTAGTCTGTTATATAATTTTTGTTAATTATAGTTGATCATATTATAATGCTGCAAACTATGTGTCACATGAGATTCAGATCTTTTAAATATTGTTAGGTTTTGGGCGCAGATAGGGAATACAAAATTCAAGCTCTTTCTAAAAATAATGATCACTAATAGCCCCCACTTTGTCTGTTAAATCTTGCAGAAAATCTTAATTGACATGGTGAGGAAGATTATTATTTACAAAGTACAACTTATGGTTGCTAGTGTCATCATCACGAGGTTGTATGTATTTGATCAACCTGGTTATCTATCATCTTTCCAAAAGAATAGTATTTTCTCGCAATATATAAAAGCGTATAAAGCAACATTAATGTTAGAAAGGTATTACAGTAAACTGAGTCAAATGATCTCTAAATTTCTCATTAACTATTGAAGTAATAATTATAATATAATAAATATTATGTAATTAGTCTTACTCTATATCTCGTCCCAAAAAAACGACCCTTTCGAAAGCATATAACATGTTGTACTATCAAAACCAGACTGTAACTATAACACGTTTCTCACAAATTTTTTTTTTCTCGTTTTGGTTATTACCTTTTCTTTATGCAATTATTAAATCTGAATACAGTCGCATACACACACACACATATATATGTGTGTGTGTGTGTGTGATCAAGATTGTGGTCCCTTAATTACATCAAACTGCTTAAACGGAATAAAAGTTAATTTGATGGTTAAAAGAGGATGAGGGCGGGACAAGGTAAAACAATCTAGATTTTGTTTGTTGTTTATTAGTTATTACCTCCTTCTTTTTATTATATAACGTTAATAAATAAAGTTCTGGATCCCACAAATTTAACAATTCTGTAGGAATAACAAAAACCACAAATTTAGCATATTAATCTTAATTAGTTCCTTTAAACAGCTGGTAATTGTAACTGGTTTTTCTTGTACTTGTACATTTCTTTTTTCAACATGGACTGTACGCCACTTGTTGCATTTACTTGAGAGATCAGTCGTCACTAAATTTGACATATACAGCCAAGTCCTATATAGATATATATATATATTTACTTGTGTCTGTGTATGTATATATATTTATATATAATTACCCACATGTTCTGTCCAATAATTTGTTGCCATCATGTAAGACATGTTAATTTTTCTGTTGACTCACTTTGCTAAGAAATTATGCTGCCTCTTGCCTCTAGCATTTTTGGTCACCTGAAGGAGTAATATTGTGGTCAGATCATTCGAAAAGTTACCCAAAATCAAACAAAATGTGTAGCTTTTTTCTTCTACCAAACTTTATTTTCTGTCCATTTAAAAAAAAAATAGACTTGCTAATTGCGTAGGTGGTGAAGTAAATAAGGTTTATTTATATAGTTTTCCAAATTGAAGGTTTTGAATTAAAATATATTCATTTTTTATTCTATTTATATTAATGTCTAAAATAATATTTATATAACGACATTATTCTTAATGAAGAATTGAGAATTAATATATAAAAAATTAGAGAAAAGTAAACTCAAAAAAAGGAATAAAACCGTTATAATAAATATTGTAAAAGTGGCTTAATTGTATTGATATTTTGGATTTGTATAAAAGAAAATTTTTACATTTTTGAATACATAATGATATAATAAATATGTATCATATATATTTTTTTTATAAAAAGTAAATTTGATTTTATTTATTTGGTTTATTATAAAAAAATACGACATGGTTTCATAAAAAATTAAGCTTTCTCGTAGAGATGTAATTGATTTCATTTGTAGTAATTTATATAAATAATATGATTTATTTTTGTAAAGAATTCAAAAAAATTTATTATAGGAATTTTTATTTTTATTTTTCTTTGATGCGTATAGATCCAATATTTTTTTTTTTGATTTTTTAGTAGTCGACATATATAATAAGGTTTTTCCATTAAAAATTCATTGGTTTTCTATAAAAAAAGAAAAATGTAAGTTGATATTAATAGTAACTAAATTTTATTGATATGTAATTTTTAGTAATTGGTATAAATAATAAGTTTTTTTTCATAAAGAATTCATATTTTTTTTAATCAAAAAAGCATGAATAATTTGTGTTAATGTAATTTTTTCCATTTTAATTTTTTATTTATCTTAATCATAAATAATTATTGTGATGCGTTTATTTTCTAGTCAGAGGCATCATTTTTACGATAGATATATTAAATAAATTATAATTCTATTGATGTTATTAAAATTAAAACCGTAAAAGTTTTTAAGTTTCATGTTTATGTTTAAGATTAAAATAAAAAAGGATTTGATTTTATTAAAAGTAATGATGAGTTGTCAAAAAATTATAGTAAAAAAAAAAAGAAAGAAAAAAAAAAGAATCTAAATAAAAGAGAAATAATGTCGATTATGATAAAAAAGTAAAATAGATATTATAAATTTTTATTTTTTAAAAAATAGGTATTTACGCAACAATATGAAAAAACAAACATATTTCAAAATGAATCTTCAAAATGAAATTTTTGTATAATTATTTATCTAAATAATGCATATAATGCAAGATAGAAGTCTAGGGTCAAACGAGAAAAAATAAAAGAAAATTATATGAGAGTATGATGGAGAACAATTCATAACAATTATGAACCCTAAGAAATAGAGAATTTATTAACGACTTTTTTCTGAAACTCTACTTAAAAAAAAAAAAAAAATCTGACTTCGTAAGAGTAGATGCTCTCTGCTTTCATCAATAATGATGTATAATCTATTACCCTATTATAAATTAGAGTTTCTTTTGTTTCTGTTTAAAATTTTGGTTAATCTATTTTTAACTTTTTGTGCTTTTATTCTTTTTTCCCCTCTTCTTGATTCTTTTAACTATTTTACTCAGCTTGTTTTTCTATTACTTTCACGCTCATTTACTTTCTTCTTTCTTTATGTATTTACCATGCTCCATTTTTTAATTAGGAAAAAAAAAAACCTTATTTCTTTTGGCATGACAACATTGCTTTTTTCTTCTTCTTTTTATCTCTACATTTATTCTCTATAGTTTTTATTAAGGGGCTTTGCATGCTTTTAATAGATTTATGTACTTGAATAGTTAACAATTAATCATTTTTGCATATATAAATTTTCTTATTGGTATTTAATTTTCCTTTTTATATTTTATTTTTTTCAATTGTTTACGTGGTTTTACTAAATTTAAAAAAAAAAAAAACTAAATCCCTTCATAATTTAACATCATCTATCGAAAAAATTAAAGAAACTAAATACAAATAGTGCAAGAAACAAGAAGTTTTCTGGTCAATCGGCAGGAAAAAAACAAGCAAACAAAAAATTATTCTGGTCTCTCATGGAGCTTCAGCCTGGTTATCTCATCTATGACTCTGGTGTTTTTTTCCCCCCTCCCCTTTTAAAAAAAAATATGTATCAAAAAGATAAACAATTTTTTTTTATCTTAGACAGTGACAATAATATTAATTTCTTAAGATGGGGATGTGCTTTATGATTTTTCGTACCTAATTTTTGTGTGGACAAAATTGGAGAACGGTTTTGGGTCTTTTCAAGCCTTTAAAAAAAAAAAAAAAGGGAAAAAGAGAGAAAAAGATGTATTGGGTCTATTGGTGTATCACATCCACTTCCATTATAGAATTGAAGATTATTGTATTTGGGTTTGAGAAAATATTTCCCCAACCAAATCCCATGACTTACGCAACTTTTCTTCCTCCCAAACCAAACCAAAGACTTCCCTACAACTGAAGTGCTGGTGTTTTGCTATTCGTGTTTAAAGAAGTCAATACTTTAAAGACAAAAAAAAAAAAAAGGTTGTAACATACATTTTCCATCAATTGAACGAAATGTCGTGCTCTAGAGGCTTGAAAAAGACGCCATTGCTTGAGTCTTATAGTTTGGCGTTTTCATGTTTTCGCTTAAATTTCCTCACTTCAAACTTTTTTTTTTTTTTAATATAAGCATCACATCTTATTTCTTCCAATATACGACCTGTACATACTAATGCTATAATGCTAGATTTATTATAAAATAGTGTGACAAATTATATTATATTATCTTACTTTATACTTTAATAAATTATGCCATTTCTAATGCTATGTTTACTTTTTATTATCATTATTGTATTTTAAAAGTTATAAAAGTGAAATTTTAGTATTTAAATAAATGAAGAATAAAATTATTATAATAATTATATAAAATAACAGCTAATAAAAATTAAAAGTGAAATTTTGGCATTATCTATATCTTATCATAAAATTTAGTATATGATAAATTTAGTGTAAAAGATAATATTACATTGAAAAGCACTTTTTTTTATCCAAATACCAAAATTACCAAAATTAATCATTGACACACGAATTTTGCATTGGAGATGCTCTAACTAACCTGCTACTAATTTTTTACACCGGCCAAAGATTGATCCTAGGACTCACGGCTCTTAAACCCACCAATCTGAGCTTGCCCCGGTGGCTTCACTTCAAAATTGTTCCCTTGCATATCTGATTTTATCATCCTTTTCTTTGCACGCCCAAATAAGACTCATAACTAGATTCCTTGACATTTCTTGTGTGCAAGCGTGCGTGGTTTATTACGTACATTCGTGCGTGCTCCGTGTGTACTTTCGTACGTACATCCATGCGTGTCCGTCTGTGCCCGCGTGCGTGTGTAGGGGAGGGAGAGCGAGCTTGCACTATATCCCTGAAAGTGTCTAATTCTGCAATGTTGATGTAATAATAAAAAGAGGGGAATTAGACAAGGAGAAAATGTAAGAAGATGAACAGAACTATAGCCACCAGGCACAAATTTACCAGATCTCATGGTATTACATTCAAACATTTGCGTGTTTACCGAAGAACTATTTAATGAACTTCAGTAGTAGGTGTTAAAAGGGATTTTAATATGTCTTTCATGATATAAGATTAAAAGATACATCAAAAATTATGAAAATATATATTTTCAGTGTGTTTTTCATCAGCATGTAGCGCTGTTGCGCTTGAAATTGACCTTGGCGTTGCGGCGCCCAAAAGCTGACGCCCATTCGAGTCCAAAAGTTAGCACTGCAACGCCCGCTTGTGCTGATATGATATTTAAGATATGTTTTTTGAGTTGTTTCAAACCAGTATATCTATTAAACGTATATTTTCATACAAAACTAAATACTTATCAATAACTAAATATCAGTTGTGATAGATACGTTGAAACGTAAAAAGATGTTTTTGCAATGAAAAGGCATCTCTTGAGAGAGGTTAAATTATTTGATATGATTACATCAGTTCATGAAAATAACACCTTTGTCCCTAAAAAATCTCTAGAAATTTACAAATTTCATATCATTGTTTTGGAATACAATATGTTTTGCTATATATTGTGTCTAAGGGCTTGTTATATCTTGGGGGTAATTTGTCATTAAACTCTTTAACAAACTAGTGGTGAGGACAAATAAAACCTTAGAGGAAGTATCCTTATTATGCCTCAAACCTATCCTTTTAATGTTTTCTTTGCCTCCATTTCTTGTTTTACTCTATTCTACACAAACAGTAGGGCTGTCATCGTCTCCAAAGCTCTTCTTTTTTAAAAAGAAAAGCAAACAAACCAATGTCTTTGACTCTGCAATGAACACTAAGAGCAAGCTAAAGGAAGAATAAGGAGAGAGTTCTTATTCTTATTAATCATTAAGTAGTTCATGGAGTATACCATCTCGTATAAGCCCTTCACTTGAAGTGCTTTAAGGACGGTCAGGAACTTTAGCACTGGATACTGCCCTGGTAGTATGGCTATCAGACGCCTAGAAGACATGGTACATGAAAACAGACACATTCGACATTGGGCATGTACTGATACCAACATCCATACACCCCAATTCATGAAACTAGAACACTTGCTACTAAATCATGCAAGAATCCAATAAAGAAGATGGCAAGGAGTCGTACGGACTCCAGGAGGAGTCACAACTAGGATTCACTAAACAAAATCACCATTGATCTTTAAGAAGAGTCAGCAAAATTCTACATAAAATTCACGCACATGCACACACACACACATGCACGCACGCATGCACTCACACGCTGAAACGGGTTTTCTAGGGTTCTTCAATAGAGTCACCTGCCATTTCAATCGAGCATGAACCTAAATCAAACACTATCTACAGCCTAGCATATGATCATCTACAGGGATTCAAGCTTAAAATTTCTGCTCAAGAGATTAACTACACATTTAGCAGATTCTTTGGTAAAATAGTAAGACATATAATTTATGCATATATGACCGTAGAATCAAGATCCCCATCGTAAATTTGATTTTCTCTGCAGCTTTTTTAATGCATATCTAATTCCAACAGTAGTTCATTAGAAAAGGCTAATCACAAAGCAATTGGTTTGGTCGTTACATAAATTTACAAAGCATCTTAACGTCTCTACAACAGTGCAATTCTGTAAAAGAGTTATAATCAATTCAAGTAATGATTTTACGATTATTGGAATAACAAAGTAACCATTAACCAATCACTCACCACAGAATTGGCACAAGGACTAGCGGAAGATTTTGGCATTGCCGTAAATGAAGGCAAGGATGCATTTCTTCAACATAGTGACAACCACCATTAACACAGTTTCATATCAAAAGCAATTTATTCAGCATGAAAATTTGTAGTAGAGTCGATATTAAAGCCTATAGTACATTCCAAATCCATTAAATAGTTCATTCTTATCATTCTTATCACCAGAAAGAAATGATACTTTGTCCAAAAAAGCTATATACATGGAGCAAGTATATACACATTGACATGATTCAGGCTTATAACTCGAAATTAAACACAACCTCTGAATCCCTCGACGGACCACGGCGAGTTCTTTGGCTCTTCCTCTGCTCATAGTCCGGATCATCCGTCGGCAACTCGTACCTACAAACTGGGCAGGTGTTACGAATTCCCAACCATGGCACAATGCAGTCCACGTGGTAATAGTGACAACAAGGCAACCTCTTCACCTTCTCCCCCACCAAAATCTTATCTTTGCAAACGGCACAAACCACGTCCTCCCTCCGCAATTCCTCCACAGTCAACTCAACAAAGGGAAGGCTCTCCACGACACTCTTTGCGGCCGGAGGGCTGCCCTTCAGCGCGCTCTCACTCTCGATGAATTGCTCGAAAAGGGTATCGTATTCGACACCGATGGCGTAAAAGTAATCACTGTAATCATCCTGAATGGCGAGATAGGGATCGACACTGGCATCATCCGTGTTACCACGTTCTAAACTCGCATTCGCCGCTAGACTATTGATCGCCAAGAGAATTTCCCACTCGAGGTTTCGCAAGGCTTCGACCGGCGTCTCTTCGTCTTCGACCTCCACGACGAATTCAGACGCCGGCGGCGGAACCTCCTCAACCTCCTCGTCGATCACAATGCTCAGATTATCCCTCTCATTGGCCCTTTCCTCAACTTCTTCCCAATCGAATTCTTCGTATACAGACCTCTGGTCCTCCAAACAAACGCCATTTACGCCATCGTTCCCGCTATCACTATCGTTCAAAGAATCAAAATCCAAAACCCTATCAACGCCATCTTCTTCGCAATCCGATTCGGAGTCGAATTCAACAACCCTAAGCCCATCGACATTAGAATCAACCGAAAGCTCACCTGATTCAGGCTCAACCTCGAAACCCCCAATACCAGATCCCGAACCCCGATCGAATTCGCCGCTGTCGCGTCGGTGCTCGAAGAGGTCGGTGACGAAGCAGCTGATGTCGCGGTCGGAGTCGGAGTCGGGCTCGGAGAACCAGTCGGAGCCTCTGCCACCGCCGCGGCCGCCGGAGCCAACGGATTCGGGTAAGGTTGAGGCGGAAGCGAAGGGGTTGCAATTGTGGTCGTCATCGTCGGCGGCATAGCTAATGGAGGCGCACCACTGGTCGAGGGGATCCAGGGTTTGGGGGTCTGAATTTTCATGATTGTTGGGCTCTTCTGGTTCGGTTTCTGGTTCTAGTTCTTCGAGAGAAATGACGACGGGAATCGTGTCGGAAGTGTCGGCCATTGTCGGAGCTTGAAATGAAGGAAATGGGGAACTTTGGATTGGGTTAGCCAGTTTGGGAATGATTGGATTCTGGGTCGGTCAGGGATTTCGGACTTGGACTTGGATTTGGATTTGGATTTGGATTGGGATTGAATTTTGTCCGAAGTTTCGTTGAAGTTTCTACATCAGAGCTTGGGAAATATCCCCGGTTGACTAGATTCTTTCGATTCCATCTGCTTTTTTTCTTTTTCTTTTTCTTTTTCCATTTTTTTTTCTCGGAAAAAAACTTTGTGCCCTTTGGTTGGGAATATAAGAGAAAAGGGGATTTGGTTGGCCATAGAAAATGAAAAAAAATAAAATAAGGTAAAATGAAAAAATTAGTTGTCGTTTGACAATATTAACGACAGAAAACTTAGTGTTAACAAAAACGACATGCACTTTACGGTTTTCTGAAAAGACATGCTAGTTAAAAGTTTGAAATCGAACGCCATGATTTTGTTTTTTTTCAGTGATTGAACATCATAATTCTAAAATAAAAAAGACTCTCATGTGAAAAACGACATATACTTTTCTAATTGAGAAACAGTATGTATCTTCTTGTTTCAATGGCGTTGATCATTTAGATTGTTGTCGTTCTGTTCTAATAAACGACATATATATTCATAAAATTTATAAATATGTGATTTTGTAAATAAGTTTGTCCTCATTTAGATTTTCATTAAGCTTCCTTAAGTTTATATTCGATTTTTTAAAATGTGATTTAAAATTCAATTTTTTTGTGTATTTAAAAATAAGAAATTAAATTTTTTATTTTATTTTATTACAGACTTAAAATATAAAATTACAATGAGACTATACGTCATCACAAACTTTTATACTCTGATATAGAATTGAAGAATTCTATAAAACTCCCCAAAAGTAGTAAATATATTCAAGAAATTATGAACCATAATTTATACTCTGATATAGAAGTCTCTATGCTCTAGTATAAAATTCCCCAAAAGGAGTAAATATATTCAAAAGGTTATGAACCATAATTTATAAGTAATACTTTTAAAAATAAAAAAGAAAGAAAAAAAGCTACAACAAAATGAAAAAAAAAAATCGCATATCCTTTGAAAACGACAAAATCACAGACACGGAAAAAAATCACAAACGACAATATGGTATTCATGGAGCGCGAAAGCAGACTGATAAACTCGGTAAATAAACGAGTACAAATATGTAACGGTCGAAAATCCCGCCAAAGAATGAGTACCAAAGTTGATGGGTCATCGTCAATTCACTCACCGTCCTTTACCAAGGTTTCTACTTTCTTCCTCCTCAAGGCTCTTCTCAACTCTGACACCAGACCAAGCAAAACCCACCACCAGTTTCAAAACCTTTTCTCGGATTTTCCAACAATGCTCCAATGGAAGAGCTCTCAATCCGGCCAAACAAGCCCATTGTCGGATGATCGTATCCGGGTTCGATTCCACGGTGTTTGTTACGAATTGTTTGATTCAGATGTATGTGAAGTGCTGTAATTTGGAGTATGCAGGTAAGGTGTTTGACGAAATGAAGGAAAGAGACTCAGTTTCGTGGAACACGATGATTTCGGGGTATTCTGGGCGTGGCAAGATGGAAATCGCGCAGTCGATTTTCGATGAAATGTCAAAGAGGGATGTGGTTTCTTGGAACTCTTTGGTTTCAGGGTATTTGCAGAATGGTGATTATCAGAATTCTATAGTTGTGTGTTTGCAGATGAGGAGTTCTGGTGTGGCGTTTGACCCTACTTCATTAGCTCTCATTTTAAAAGCGTGTTCGGTGATGGAATTTTTGGATTTGGGCCTTCAGATTCATGGTGTTGCGTTCAAAATGGGTTATGATGTTGATGTTGTGACAGGAAGCGCTTTGTTGGGTATGTATGCAAAGTGTAAGAAAGTTGAGTTTTCTTTTCAGGTTTTCAATGAATTACCTGAAAAGAATTGGGTAACTTGGAGCGCTATTATTGCAGGTTGTGTTCAGAATGACCAATTTGTTAAGGGTTTAGAGATGTTTAAGAAGATGCAGAGGGAAGGAATTGGAGTGAGCCAGTCCACCTATGCAAGTGTTTTCAGGTCCTGTGCTGGATTGTCTGCCTATAAGTTGGGGACTCAGTTGCATGGACATGCCATTAAGGCACATTTTGATCTTGATGTCTTAGTAGGAACCGCTACTTTGGACATGTATGCAAAATGTGGCAGCATGTCTGATGCTAGGAAACTGTTCAACTCAATGCCAAACCATAATTTGCAATCTTACAATGCCATAATTGTTGGCTATGCCCGCAGTCAGCGGGGCACTGAAGCTTTGTGCTTGTTTCTGCTGTTGAGGAAGTCTGGCCTTCGATTTGATGAAATATCGTTATCCAGTGCACTTGGTGCGTCTGCAGTGATCAAAGCATATCTTGAAGGACTTCAACTACATTGCTTAGCAGTTAAAAGTCGTTTGACGTCCAATATATGCGTTGCAAATGCCATTTTGGACATGTACGGAAAATGTGGTTATCTATTCGAAGCTTCTTGTGTGTTTGATGAGATGATAAGCAGAGATGCAGTATCTTGGAATGCAATTATTGCAGCCAACGAACAGAATGAAAATGGAGAGGAAACGCTTCAGATTTTTGTTTCCATGCTCCGTTCAAGGATGGAACCAGATCAGTTCACCTACGGCAGTGTTTTAAAAGCTTGCGCAGCTCAGCAAGCTCTAAATCATGGGATGGAGATCCACAGTAGAATTATAAAATCTGGAATGGGCTTGGACTTGTTTGTTGGCGGAGCGCTTGTTGACATGTATTGTAAGTGTGCAATGATCAAAGAGGCGGAAAAGATCCATGTTAGAACTAATGAGCAAACGATGGTTTCATGGAATGCTATCATCTCGGGATTCTCACAGCAAAAACAAAATGAGGATGCACAAAGATTTTTCTCTCAGATGTTGGAAATGGGTGTCAAGCCTGATAGCTTCACTTATGCAGCAGTTCTTGATACTTGCGCTAATTTGGCCACTGTTGGACTTGGGATGCAAATCCACGCACAAATTATCAAGCAAGAATTGCTGTCAGATGTGTATATATCCAGCACGCTCGTGGACATGTACTCAAAGTGTGGAAACATGCAGGATTCTCGACTAATGTTTGAGAAAGCACGTAAGCGGGATCCTGTGACATGGAATGCCATGATTTGTGGCTACGCCCACCATGGCTTGGGAGAAGACGCCATCAAAGTTTTCGAGGCTATGCAACTTGAGAAGGTGAAACCAAACCATGCAACTTTTGTTTCAGTCCTCCGTGCTTGTGCACATATTGGGAATGCTGAAAAGGGGTTGCATTACTTCCGCTCGATGCAATGTGACTATAACTTAGATCCTAAGTTAGAGCACTACTCGTGCATGGTGGATGTCGTAGGGAGGTCGGGACAAATTAATGAGGCCTTGAGGCTTATTCAGGAGATGCCCTTTGAAGCTGATGCTGTCATATGGAGAACCATGCTTAGCATTTGTAAGCTACATGGAGATGTGGAAGTTGCCGAAAAGGTGTCCAGAAATCTTTTGCAATTGGAACCTCAAGACTCTGCTGCTTATGTTCTTTTATCAAATATATATGCCGATTCGGGAATGTGGGATGAGATGTCAAGCATGAGAAGAGCAATGAAGTCTCACAGATTGAAGAAGGAACCGGGTTGTAGCTGGATTGAGGTTAAAGATGAGGTACATGCATTTCTTGTCGGGGACAAAGCTCATCCAAGGTGCAATGAGATATATGAGAAACTCCATTTGCTAGTTGGTGAAATGAAGTGGGCTGGGTATTTGCCATATGTTTATTTTGACGAGGAAGTAGAAGTGGTAGAGGTGGAAGAAGAGTTCAAATCTTACTTGTACAATTCTTAGTTTTGCAGCCATTTTTATGGATATGTCATTTTACAAAAATATTGAAAGAGTATGTTGTCTTGGTGGGTGGGGGCGGCGTGTGGTGTGGTGTGGTGGAATGCATTCCCTAAACGCAGCAAATTAATTTTTTATTTTGCAAACAAATAGCTTGTTGCACTGTCACGTTGTACTGGAATTTGTTGTTGACAGTGAAGATTTCAATAAACATGGAGATTATATGTCGTCTCAATTTTTTTTTTTTTTTTGTTTTACCTCCCCTTAGTTTTCACTCCGATGCACTTGGATACATGTCCCCAATCTCTATAGGGATCTTCTAAATTTTATTGAGAAGGAAATATCTGAGTTCAGATAATATACACTACCATAAGACTCAGTGCAGTTGGCAAAATCCTATGCTTTCACCATCATTGTCAGAGATGAAAAACTTAAACCGAGCTTCATAATGCTAAATTTGTTCTTGCTTTGCGTAAGAAAACTAGTTCTTGCTTCAAATGTAAGGTGAGTCACCATCATATGAATTTAGCAAACACCCATTACTTTTGGAAATTAAAAAAAAAAAAAAGTAACAAGAGACATTCATCTTCAAAGTCATTCCAAAAAAAAAACTTGTACAAGGATACAAAAAGCAACAAAGTAAACAACTTTGATCAGCAGAATTGCGGACAAAACTTCAAATAACCCAACTCCATTAAGTCTACATTACTTCAAAGTCCAAGCTAGCTACCATGGAGGAAACACGATAGCAAAAACATTTTTCCAATGCAAGAAACCGCAAAAATCTATTGGTAAGAAACAGTCAATTTCATCATCTTCCGAGATTCTGATAGGCCTCTGGCGAATCTCCCGAACATTCACGGCTGTTTTCTGTATTTGTTTTCCATTTTCAATCCAAAATCTTATCAATTCTTTTCCTTTCTAGCCAAACACCCTGTCTACTCTTATCAGATTCTAAGCCTTGCAGCCAGATTAGGACTTTTTACACTGTATAAGATCTTTGGCAGAGCAAGTACTCCCAATGATTTCTTTTCATCCTCAAAACCAACGTCTTTGCTGGGAGGTTTACGACAGTGGACGTGTAAGAAAAGAACATCATTGGTCTAAATGCATCGCTTATGACTTCCCTGTAATCAGGCTAATGTAGAACTTTGGCAGCTTGATCAAAATGGGCAGCTTTGTAGTTGAAAGGAATAATAAGCTGCAACTGAGATCAGCAGAATGAGCATTGCCAAGAAAACTTGCCTACAGTTCAAGATTCCAGCATCTCTTCTCCTCACAGTCTCCGGTCCTGCTGTAGGTCCGACTTCATTCTCACCGAAAGATACATTATCTTGAGTCCTATCCAGCTGATAAGGTACACATAAGGAGGCAACATTAAGAAAATTATTTAATTCAAAAATATTTAAGTTTTAACAGCCCGACCAAAAGGAAGGGAAAAAAAGAAAGAAAGAAAGACTTCTTCAGAATTACACATCCAAGGACTTTGATTAAAACAATTAATGGCATTACTTCAAAGGATTTTTCAAGTTAATTCCACATGAGTTCAAGGTTAAAAATGCTTTTGTCAAATAGAAACCGGGAGACATTAAGCCTTTACCTTAGAACTGATAGAAGACATTTCTGTAACTTCTTCCTTGCTGTCTTTTGAGTATGTAGCAGCAGCCAAATCATGCTTTGGTGGCATGGATTCTTTACCATCGCTTCCATTATCCACAAACCGATCTTTGTTGCTTCCTTGTAACTGCAGCAGTAGAATTTTATTCTCCTTTGCTAATGAAGAAATCTACATATAAGACATCAAAATTGTTATAGTCCGAGGAAAGCTCATAGCCACTAAGGCAAAAAATCGAAAATATCACATGCGTTTTTAGTTGATACCTGCTCATGAAGACGATCTCGTTCCAAAGCCAATTGCAAAACCAAATTTGCAATTACTTTGGTATGGAGACCAACGCCCTTTGCAGAGGCCAACTTTGTCTCATTAGCTTGTTGCAAAGATGCTTCCAAGGACTCCAGTCTCCCCCTCAGAAAGTTCACTTCCTCGTTTAGCTCCACATGAGATTCAGATAATACGATACACCTCTCCTCGGCACTATCAGCCCGACTCTCATATTTTGAAACCTTCCGCTTAAGTTCCTCAATCAAATTGTCCATGTCACCTATCGTAGAATACAATAAGTTTTGCTTCTCCTGACTAGCTTCGGCAGATGCAACTGCACGCTGTAACTGGATATCAGACTCTCTTAACTGTCCCTCAAGGGATTCAACCTTGTCAGACTGCTTCTCAAGCAAACTGACCTTTTCACGCAAAGTAAAAGTCTCTGAATTGGCAAGAATTAATTTATCTTCAGCCTCCCTCAAGCTTGCTTTTAAATTGTTGGTCTGTGCAACAAGGAAGTCGCTAACTTCTGCACTGCTACCTGCAAGCGTATTCAAAGACTGTTCTTTGGCTTTCAGCTCTTCTATGGAATCTTCAAGTTTTAATCGTAGCTGAGTTTCTCGTTGAACCGAACTGTTTAAATTGAACTGGAGTATCTGGAGCTGACCCAACAGTTCTTTTGAAATTCCCATCAGTACTGCAGATGTATTATCTGCCTCAAACCATCTTCCCCAGGCATCCGTTGTTTCATCCTCCATGCAATATACTTCTTGTTCCAACGAAAGCAGCTGTTGTTTTAGCTCTTCTTCAACGTGTCTAAATTCAGCTAACTTCTTTTCAAGATCTATCTCTCTTGCCAAAGATTTCTCCAGCATCCTCAGAATGTGTCTTTGCTGTTCAGCAGTTTGCATTTTTATCTTTGCATTCATACTAAAACTTTGATCCTCGTCTACTCTTTTGTCGTTAATCCCTGCCAACACATCCATAAGAAAGTGAGATGCTAGAAAAATGAAAATTGAAAAATCAACAGTTTTACTTGTCTACTAATGGAAAACTCGAAGTCTCTATCAAATAGGGGAAAAAATATAAAGGAAAAAGAATGGTAACAGCAGATACTACACTGCCACCATATTAAATAAAGTCGGTCAAGACTAGATTTTGAATGATAGTAACGATAAGAATAAGTAAACTTGAAAAGGCATGTGTAGCTTACAATCTTCTTCTTGACCTAAATGTGACAATGTCCTCTGCAGCTTCTGTGACTGTGTCCTAATTTCAGAAATCTGATCTTGTGACTGCTTAAAAGATTGTTCAGAATCACGCAACTTTTCTTCCATTTCTCTGAGAGTTTCTCCTTCATATGAGCATGAAGATACCAGCTCACGGGCATTGACAAACTCTGACTGAAGTAAAGCCATGAATCCATCCAATTCTCTCTCCTCCGAATCCAAAACACTAGATAAGAAATCAAATTCCAAAGCCTTCTCCAAAGATTCATCTGATGCCCGCTCTTTGTCCAAGGCAAATGCTTCAAACTCGCTTTCCCTCGTTGCCACATGCATCATTAGAACATTCAAGTTAACCACCTTCTCAGAAGCACATGCTAAATCAAGCTCAAGCCGAGTTAGGATCTCACCAGAATTCCCCAACTCCACTATCACCTCTCCGTTGGATAAAATCCTGTCAGCAAAGCCAGCTTTCCCAGAATCTTCCCCTTGTTCATGATTAGTGACATGTTCAGCATATACACTATCCTCCTCAACAGCATCAGAATCCATTCCGTTGATTCACTTGTTCGAACCTTGAAACCCGGATTTCAAAAACTAACAATAGCACCAAAACAAAATTAATGCCGTCTTCACCATAATTACAATAGTAGGAGCTTTCTATACTAGAGATGCCTATTGATAGTGCACGTCTCTAAATGTTATATCTAATTAGAATACATTTTATATATGGACAAAGCCTGATAGAGATTTGACGGTACAAAATATATTGCCCTACAGAGAAAATTTCTCAAAGCATGTTTGCTTGTAGGTAAGCTTAAAACTTTCTAGTTCTATGGTAACACAAGGGGATTGGGCAATGGAAGAAGTTGATAATCTAGAAGCCCAAACAAACATTACAAGTCAAGATTTTTTGAAGAAACAAGCGTGGTACTATTTCCATGTTGTGTTTTCTATTTTCTATTTTACAAAAGTGAGAAGAATTATTCAGATTCTTCTCTTGAACAACATGTTCACATTATTTCTATCATGCGTTGTACTTTCAATATTAAAATTATATATATATATATATATGTCTCCACTTCTGTAACAGCCATTGAAGATAACACATACATTTTGAACTACACCCATAGAAAAAATATATGTATGAAAAATCTATGGTAAAGCACTTTGAGCTAAATATTAATCTAAAAGATCTCAAAATATTGAAATTAATCAAATTAATTAGGTTTTAAAAAAATCGTATTAACCCCGCCGCAGTTTGAGTTTTCAGAGCTAACGACAAAATCATCAAGGAAAAAACTCAATAGGCCAATTTCTAAGAAAATGAGAATTTGGGGATTTTAGGGGTTTTTTTTTTTTTTTTTTTGTGATTTAAGAGATATCATCACAGAATTGAAATCTAAGATGGAAACACCAAATCAATAGGGAAATTTCAGATTAAGGGCATTCAAGAGAGAAAACCCTTACCTCAAAATTTCGCCTTTTGCTCCTAAAAAGCAGAAATTGGCCTTATACTCGGTGGAACGCTCATTGGTGGAGCCAAGGACAGAAATGAAAGCAGCAAAAAAAAAATATATGAGAAAAGAATGAAAAATAAGAATAAAAATAAAGCGTGATTAAGGTGAGATTAGTTTAATTACAGCACCATAATCACGTATTAGAGTGCCTTCAGTTAACGTTTTCGCCGCTGTTCATGACACGTTTTACCGCTGATCTTTGCAACTTTGCGTCGGTCGAACATTCGTTTGGGCTTTTGATGTAGATTTCTTGCTCAATTTGTCTCACAACTGCTGTTAGGCCCAAACCAATTCAAAAGGGCATACCCAAAGTTAATTGGGTTGTAAAACAGGTATTTTTTTTAATTATAATAAATAACATGTTATATAAAATAATTAAAGTAAATAATATGTTTTTAAATTATTTATAATAAATAATAAATTTATAAGTTAAATATAAATTTCACTATATATAATATATTTAGAAGATATAAATAAATCACTTATTTTGATAAATACGTTAATAAATTATTTACTTGATATGAAAATACATATTTTACTTGATAAATCTTACATAAATAAATTTTTTATATGATAAATTTATCATTTATCACTAATATTTTAAAAACATATTATTTATTTTAATTATTTTCTAAAATTTACTATTTATTTCATTCTTTTTTTTTTTTTTTGCATCCCTCAAAAAACTTTAGACTGCATTTAAGGAGCTATCTCGATTAAGACATTTATATGAAAACATTTAGATAAAAACATTTAGGATGACAAAATTTGAACAGGCTTTTAGATATTAATATTTAGATGGAAACCTTTGGATTTATATTTGGAAAGTTGGTGTGACGTTTGAATTGTTGTAATTAAAAAGTGTAAAAATCTGAAATGTATTCAAAAATATATATATATAAATATGGAGTTTATTTTGTTCATCTAGAAATTTTATGCAATTTAAAAAATATATATCCCATTTGAACTTGTATATACAAGATTGTATACTTTTAAAGCTTACTAAAATGTAATAGTAATTATAAATAATGAAATAGAGGTTGAATTTTCGGAAAAGGACAAAAAAAAATTTAATTAGGCCATTTAAATAGAGTGTTAAGAATTAGAAAGAAAAAAAAAAGAAGAAATTATGAGAATAGTCCCCTTAATACACATGTGTTTGGATTTATTGCCCTGAAATCATTTTATTTCATATTACAAGAGGAAAAAAAAATCCTGAAGTCTTGATAATATTCCAAATATATGCTTTTTTTTTTTTTAGGCATTCTTCAAAAAAAAACCAAAAAATAAATAAATAAATGCACATCTCATAAGACCATGTAGATGCAATATTGATAGAATGGTTCAAACAAATGCAATGTCAAAAATTGTATTACGGGAAATATACTTTTTTTTTTTTTGGACATTCCCTAAAAAAACTCCCTTCGAATTTTTTTTTTTTTTTTTTTTTTGGGGAAACCTGGCTCTGTTTGAAAGAATCATTCAGATGGAATCATTTAGGAATGAAACATTTTGGATGAAAACAATTTCGATGTAAAAGTTTGGTATTGAAAAAAAAATCCAAACCGCACGATAATTAAAATTTTGCTTAAAAGTTTTAAATAACAACATTTGGTATCAATTTAAATGTAATGAAAAAATTGAAATATTAAGAAATGGATGAAACAAATGAACTTGTAAGATTGTCCCTTAAAAAGTATATCTCTAAATTATTATTTAAGTTTTTTTATGTTTTATTAGTTAAAAAATATAGGATTAGAAATTCAAATAAGTATTAAGAAAAGATGAAAAAAACATAACTTTACCAATTTCTAAACCCACGTGATTTGATATCATTCCGCATTTTTTTAGTGATAAAAAACTTTCAACATTGAACGTGAATGCAAAGTTTACCTACAATTATTACACTAAGAAACATCTTGTTTAATCTAGCAGTATAGTCAGATTCAATCCAAAGGAAAAAAAAATGTAAACCACCAAAACACTCTTTATATCTCCCTATGAACAAATAAAGGAAATTTACCGTAAAATCTCCTACTTTATATTGTATTTATAATTTATTATTTTAATCTGTCAATCAATTTTTGTACTATCTGAACTACTATTAGAAGCAATTGTATATTTAATGCAAACATTCATGCATCAACCTGTTAAAATTTAAATTCAAAAGTAGTTTTTACCAATAATAGACAAAAAGGAGGTCAAATGCCAACGAATACATTCAATTTCGGTTATTTCCAGAGAAAACTATAAAAACAACCATTTGAATAGATATGTTTGCATTTTTTTTTTTTTTTGTCATCTCTTAATTTTCATTAAGATTTTTTATCATTCATAATTACTTAATTTGTATCAACAATGTGAAACTATTATAATTATCATAATAATTCAGAGGACATGCTACAAAATCACCCTTGAATATTCTAAAGGCTTTTTGGGAAATACCTCAAAAATAGTACTTTTTTAATATCACCCTATTTATATTGATTAGAAATTTTATCCCTCATAATGTAAAATAAAAAGTGAATTCAGGATAAAAATTTAAATCATAAAATAAAAATTCTTAACATGTAAACTAAAATGACTATTTTCATAATTTCTTCAATGTTCTATGCATAACCTAAGGGCAAAGTCCAATCTCCTCGTCCCACACCACCACCATGCATTCATTGGTCATCTAATTTTTTGTGCATATAGTCCTATCCACCAACCAGTAGACCATCTTCAATGCATCTATACATGCCAATGTTATATTTATTATAACATAACGTGAAAAATAACATTATCTTATTTTATATTTTAATGTATTATGTTATTTTTAATGCTATTTTTACACTTTGTTATCGTTATTATATTTTGAAAGTTGTAAAAATGAACTTTTAATATTTAAACAAATGAAATATAAAATTATTGTAATAATTACATGAGGTAATAACTAATAAGGGGGTGTTTGAATGATGCATAACCTCGCATAGTACTTAAATACAATGCACTGAATGCAATATGTATTTAGATGAAAAATATTTGAATTGTATTGCATGTGATGTGATTAATAAAAGTAGAGAGAAAAAAGGGATAGAGAAAGAGAGTATATGATGTGATTAATAAAAGTAGTAGAAAAATTAAATTAGTGAATTATAATTATGGTAGATTTAAATTGTGATGTGATTGGTATTTAAATACAATATTTTTATATTTGGATGAAAATTATAACAAATTTGACATTGTCATTATCAAACGTATCTTAAAAATTAAAAGTGAAATTTGAAATTATCTATACCTTATTACAAATTTGTCACAGAGTTTATTATACAGTAAATTTAAAATAAAAAATAATACTATATTAAAAAATACTTTTCATTTAAATATTAAAATTTATTATTAATGTATTGATTTATCATTACATTAAATGTACTCTTATAAGATTCTTTTTTAGGATTGTCAACTAGAAAGAACTTTCTTTAAATTATTACCCTAACTATAATATTATAAGACTCCAATTAAATGAATGATAAACAATTTAAATAAAATTGATAAAAAAAATATATAAACATGATTATTTGAAAGACTTTTTCACAATTTTGCCGATGGAAACTTACAAATTCACCACCTCATAATGCCAATTTCATAGGCCCAACAAAACATGTGGTGTAGATTCTTCTCTGATGCCAATCTTTATTTGTCAGCTTGTTTCTGTTTCCGACAATATAAAATTCTTAATCATTCTGTTTAATAGTGCATGTACAAACCTTTAGATTGGCTGATGAATACAAACCACGATTGGGAATTAAACTAATCTAAGAACCGACAAGTTACCTGCGTAGACTCCTTGTACTCTAGATCTTCGTTAGCATTTGACAGCTGGCACATTCTCAGCCTCGTGTTTATTATTACTATTATAAAAAACAAAATATCATACTAACGTCAAAAGGATTTAATATTTTTTACCTGTTAATAAAATAATATCTAATAATTCATATTTAATCTAAAGCTAATTCATTATAAATTTTATTACATTCAATTATAATTGAGCTCAAAATAAATAAATAAAACCCAAATTCTAATGATCTCTTCCATCGGCAGCAGCACCCAACACCCCTATTGAGAGCACACTCCTAAACTTGCAAGATCCCAACCACCCTACCACTTCCCAACCACCCCGTTGGTGGCATTTGCTAACTACCAACCTGTAAGATCTAAGCATGAGTTTTATAGATCTGTGCGAACCCCTTCCACAAGCAACTATGGAGGTTCCTCAACGAGGGCTTGTGACCTCATCTCCTTTGCTATCTTTTCTAGCGCATTCATGGTCATGTAGTCCACTCGCAGTGGAAGAAGAAAGTTGTGGAGGCCACTCCCACAATGATTGGAGATGAGGAAGAAAACTCGTGAGTGGTGGGAGATCGCCTACCCATAATAGAGGGTCAGATGATGTAGAGACTGTCCAGATCACAAAGAGTCTAGCATGACAATGTTAGGAAATGCCTTAAGTATTAGAGACATTTTGATGTATTTATTTTGAACTGGATAATAAAATTATAATATAGAGGTTATTCATTACATTACTATTTGTCTTTATTCTATTTACATGTTAAAGTAAATGTAAGCAAATATGGCTCACTATCTATTTGTATTAAAACTGTTAGAATGTTGCATGCAATGGATTTTTGTATGCGAGAAGACAATGTTCTAAAGTAAACGGTCTAAACTAAGGTCTGTAGTCTATGAGATTAGACCGAACATCTAACTCATGTTAAGACTATTATATTGTCTAAAGCCATATAGGGGACTGTTTGTCTTGATTGTCCGGAGCATAGATTCCCAAGTAGAGACATAGATATGTTATTTGGTGGTGACATATTACACCGGGACTAAAGCATGATTGATCTACGTAGTTCGTTATGAGTGGATCAATCTGCTTTTGATGTTCATTATGCAACCTTAATGTTGAGTAAATGAACTACTTCATATATATTGTTTGTGTACTTTGATATTCCAATGGCTAAAGCGTCTCAGAGATAATAAGCTTATAGACCAGTTCGTTGGGGCATGACTTGTATACGATGAAGGGTTTGTTTGCAGATATTGAAATCATAGCTTTAAAGAGTTAAAGGTATCTTCTTAAAGGTATTATACTAGATGTGAAAATGGATAAGGTCTTGGGTCGTCTGCTAGGCGGATGACTTCTTATTCACATATGGTGAATAATCATTTTCTTATTCGGTAGTATAATGGAACTTTAAGATAGCCTGATCAGTAGGATTGAACGGACTTTGATCTAAGGCTGATCATGGATATCATATGAGGGTTTTGCGTATATGACAAGGTCATTAGACATTAGCTTGTCACAGGCTAATGTAATACGGTATATAATTAGAAGTTCAATTTCAGGTTTATAGTGGTGTGACTCTAAAATTAGTGATCATATGATTGAGTTGTTCAGTAAAGAATGATGATCATATGGATTTGCGAGAGCCCGATTATATATGTCCAATCAGTCCCTCTACTAGCTCCACATAATTCCTTAACGTTTGGCAAATTGATTTGTGTATGCTCTTGACTAGTTTATTATGCATGGATGGTGTTGACATAGGATTAGGATGGTAGACAAGATTCTCTCCGGTTGGATTCAGATTTTGTTTTGGATAATAGAGTATACAATTATTCGAACTTCAAATAAAATTGCCATGATTTTATTTAAGATTGAATTGGAGTTGTAGAAAATTATCCATGAGGACAAAATTTGAAATACAACTTTTTGTGGATTTTGAAATTTGAATTTTGAAATTTGAAATTTAAATTTTAAATTTTAAATTTGAAATTTGAATTTGCAATTTAAATTTGAAATTTGAATTTAAAATTTGAACTTTGAAATTTGAAATTTGAAATTCAAATTTTGAATCACAGTCCAAGTGGAATTCAAATTCTTTGTGGATAATTCCATAGGGTTAGAATTCGAATTTGAGTTGGATTATAGAAAGGAAAATCTTGTTTGAATCCTACTTGAATTTTGAATCCCAAATCCATCAAGGAAAAACCAAAATTAGTTGAGGAATATTCTCTTAGAATTTTTGAATTTTTTGGATAAGGATGCGGGGAAAAATTCAAGTTTCAATTCCAGTTGAATTTGGATTCTCTCTTCCCTAAATTGGCTGAAAATTTTGAGGATAAATCAAAGGGGATTTTTCAGTTTTTAATGAATAAGGATGAGATAAAATTCAAACTAGAAAATCTATTTGAATTTTGATTCTCCTTACACTAAAGTGGCCGAATCTGGACAGGTTTATGGCCTTAGGAAAATTCAGTTTTATTGGATAAATGAGGAGATAAAATTCAAGTAAAAATCCTGTTTGAATTTTGAAAACAAAAACCCAAAAGTGGCCGAATTTTTTAGTTGGATAAGGCCTAGAAAATTCAGATTTTTTGTTGTGGACAAGGGAGAAAATCTTCTCTTAATCCAATTCGAATTCAAATGATCACCTCATGCAAGTCTATAAATAGAGGTCTTGCCATTCTAGTTCTTTTAAATCACAGACTCTCAAGTGAGTAGACTTATTGTTGTACAACTCACCGTGACAACAAGTTTTTTAGAGATCTGGGTGGTCGGAAGAAGACTAGCAGTGATAGCATACCGATCGAAGTTCAGAGTGCCCACACACTCAGCCATTCGGGAATTGGAGAATAGTAGAGAAGGCTAGTTGGTTGAAGCTCTCCGATCATTCTCCTCCTGCAGATTGGCGTCCTCTGAGATATGAGTTTAAATTATTGTTAATTTATTGTAAATTTCATCATGAGATATTTAACGATCTAAAAATTTTTTATTGTTTCGCTGCGCCGCTCTAATGTGTTTTTACCGATTTATTTCCTACAGACAATGTGGGTTAGGTGGCCAAAAATCTAGCCATTAGCTCGAAAGTGTAGGAAAGTTTCCCTTTCTCCAGTAATCTACTCTGCCTTCATCATTTGGATAATTGGAAAATGATTGAAATAAGCTCCCACTTAGGTTTTTTTTTTTTTGTTCTCAAATGTTTTATAATAATTTTATGTAGTTGGATGCTCAATAAGTTTTGTGTGCACAAAATGTCTAAGCAGTTTAAGTTAAATCTAAAGGTAAAAAACTTTTACCCTGTTAATAGGATAAAAAAGGGGTTTTATTATAGAATTGCCCTATTTGTAATTCTGTTGTTAATAGTAATTCATCATTTTTTAATCTCATGATTAAAGATGGTATAGCGACTAAATGAAATTATCAATTTCATTCGCAAGCTAGTTGATCTGAGGATTGTTTTCATGTTTGAAGACGGATGATTTTCTGAAAAGTGCTCATGTTTAAAAAAAAAAAAAAAAGGCATTCAACTTAACAAATTTTACTTTTTTAAGACAAATTCTACATTTTTAACTTGCAAAAACTTGCAAATGTACTATAATTTATGCTAATACTTCAATTTTTTTTAACTAATCCATGTCAATTTTAGATCATGCACTAATTAATTACAGCATGTTCCACATAGTTTTATATGTTAAACTTTTCAACTGATTAAAAAATCAATGATGATAATAATATTAGTGATAATATGCTTTTTTTTTGTTTAGTATAATCATGTGAAAATCACATCTTAATAAATTTTGGAAGTGAATATATACCTAAATGACATATGTGATGTTCGTTTATTGATTAATTTATTTATTTTGGGAAATCTTAAAATAGTAAGAGATTCTTATAAAGAACCAAAACCTTAAAGAATATGCATATTACTCATACTTCATTCCATGCTCTTTTCCCCCCTCTATTTGGTGCTCTAATTTAATTCTATTTTAGCTGGAATCAATCTAAGTTGGGCATTTGTCTTTATTTTAGCTTAATTTAAATTTAGATTAAACCAATGGGACATTTGGAAGTTATATTACATTTAAATGCAATGTAATTTTCATTCAAATGTAAAAATATTACATTCAAATACTAATCATATCACTATTTAAATCTAATATAATCATTATTTACAATTCTACTTTTTATACTTCTTTTACCGATCACATTACATATTCTCTTTCTTTCTTCGTTTTTTTCTCTACTTTTATCAATCATATCACCTTCTCAATATTTAAATACATATCAAATATTTTTCATCCAAACAAACATTACATTTGAATTTTGAATGCAATGTAAATAATCTGAATCCAAATGTATATTACATTAAATGCATTGCATTTAAATATAATATAAACATAATGCATCATCTAAATCCCCAAGTTATTTTTTAAACTTTTTTCATTATTTTATCTCAATTTCTAATACAAGTTTAAGCTTCTTTCAAAATTTCAACACAAGTTCCAATACAGGTTTATACTATTTTTACTGATCACATTATATACTCTCTTTCTCTCTCCATTTTTTTTCTCTATTTTTACCAATCATATTACCTATTCAATATTTAAATACATATCAAATATTTTTTCTCAAAACAAACATTACATTTGAATTTTGAATGCAATGTAAATAATTTTGATCTAAACATATATTGCATTGAATGTATTGCATTTAAATATAATATAAACGTAATACATTATCTAAATCCCCAAGTTATTTTTTAAACTTCATTCAAAATTTTAACACAAGTTTCAATACAAGTTTAAAACTAAAATAAGGATTTATTTTGATAAAACTTTGCATTGACATTATATTTGAATACAATATATGTTTGGATGAAAAATATTTAAATTACAGTTTGTGATTGAGTATGTGATGTAACTAGTAAAAGTAGATTAAAAAAATGGAAAAAGAAATAGAGTATGTGATGTGATTAGTAAAAATAATCGAAAAAATAAAATAATTAATAGTGATTGTATTGGATTTAAATTACGATGTGATTGGTATTTAAATATAATGTTTTTGCGTTTAAATGTAATTAGTATTTGAATATAATATAAATATAATATTACAAACAAATGCACTATAAAGCTACATTGGCTCACCAAACAAAAAACATAGTTTAACTCATATATCTTTGATCTTTTTTTTTTTTTTTTTTTGTCTTGTTTTTGTTTTGACTCAGTGCCCTAAACATTGATAGGCAGCTCCTTGGATTATGTTAGGAGAGATTGTCGAGGATGTTGCACATGCTGAACTAAAAGCTCACAGGAGAATTAGAATTTTTATTTGAAAATTGAATATAATTGAAATAGTAAAAAATGAGGATAAAAATTAGGAAAAAAGACATAAAAAATTATAGCAATCCATGAGAATAGATTTGAACCATCCCATTTAAGCTTTAATTAAACAGGCTATTGAGATTCAGCCTACTTGCATCGGATATGTCAAACAAGCACCTATAAATTCTCCAAAATGATAAATAAACTAAAACAACATAACATAACATTAAAACAAAATTGAAGTTCTAATGATAAGATTTTATATTTTACACTAAGAATAAGAATTATTGTTTTAATCATTAAATTAATTTTTAACAATTTTGATTTATAATCGAACAGTTTAATGTCACTCATTTTTAATATGCAGAATCATGATCATATTATTAAAAAAATTAATTCAATAATTAAAAACAATTTTTAGTAATAATATAAAAAGGGGATGTCCCATCTTAAAAGTTGACAAAAAAAATAAATGATGTAAGAAGACGTGAATCATGCAGGTTTTTAAAATTTTTTTTTTGTGGGGTCCTTGAAAGCTTCAAAAGGAAAATAATTCATTTACCAAAAAAATAGGGAAAATAATTCATTGAGCGGGGATGTTCCACATGGTGGTCCATTTCGTGTTACAAATATGATAACAAAAGTCAAATCTTCTCACTGGCTCCTCAATCTAATCATCTTTTTGTATCTGCACAACAACAATCCCTGTCGTCGTCTGTTTGGCATTCAACTTGTTTTTTTTTTTTCTTCTTTTATTTTTTAATAAAAAATGTAAATGCAAATGACTGTTATAAAATTTGAGTTAAAAAATGGAAAACATACTAATAAATGGAACTTTTTAGGTTGGGAAAATAAAATATTGTTTAATTTTTTTTAAAGTAAAAAATTGTTTAAATAGGTAAAAAAAATTTTTTATTTAAAGATAATTTTTTTTATTTTTAAAAATGAAAAATTTTAAATATTTAAATACGAAAATTTAGAATGGTTCTTTTTTTAAAATAAAAAATTTTCTATTTTAAAAAAATGAAACTCTCAAACAAACATAAGATTACGGGCTCATTTGTTTCTAGTTTTGAAGACATCCAAAACCATATTTATATCTCCAAAATGCTACAGTAAATTCCAAATTTTAAAAGTTCATAACTTTGTGTATACAAATCTAAATACGATAAATTTTTTTTAAATTGCATAGAATTTCGAGAAGAACGAAAGAATATCCAAATTGATATTTTTTTCTAAAAAAATTTTTAAAATTTTTTATTTTTTCATCCCAAACAGTTTTTTTCTCTCAAACACATTTTCCAAAACAACTTTTTTCCAATCTAAAAATAATGTCTCCAGCCTCCTCCCCTAAACACCTCCTAATTGACCTAAATGTCAACTTAATTAACGTTGATAAGTTTGCAAAACCAAATAATACTTTTATTTGTTGGATTTTTTTTTTTTAAGAATAATTTGGTTGTATTGTTTTTAGATGTAGTCGCCATGTATATAGTGTTATCACGAGAGCCGACTTGCTTGAAAGTTTGCTGGTTTCCTGAATGGAAGAAGTCCGGTGAGGCTTTCCAATCTTTTTTTTTTATTTAATTTGGAAAATTTTCCAAACTCAAACAAAATTTGGATAAGATACAGCCGTACAGCATAGAAACAAAGTTTCTTTTTTTTTTTTCCCCTACGATTTTTTTTTTTTTGGATTTTTTAGGACCAATTGCATACCGCGTACCCAACTTATTATAATATTCTTATTTATTTACATATAATATTAATTTATTTTGCTGAAGTTTTTTATTGGGATTATTGGCCTTCGTTTTCTTTTTCTTTTTCTTTTTCACATGCTGAGAGGGCTGTTGTTGTTTTCTTTTTTCTTTTTAAATAATTTTGACATCGAAAAAAAAAAAGAATAAATTTAAAATAAAAAAGGGAAAAAAAAAATCTACCCTATTATTTCCTAACAAGAAAATCTTCACACCTGACACACTTGGGAGATTTTTTTTTTCCCTTGCAATAATTTTCCCTTGAAAAAAAAAATGGGAAAAGTCTTTTAAAGTGAAAATTTTTACCATTTACGATGAAAAAAAAAACCATATTATTTCATTATCCTGAAAAATGGTACCTAGTTTTCTTTTTTTACCATTTTAAAGGATAACAACAAAATAAAACCTACAAAATTCAAAATCTCTTAGAAGATTTATTTTGAATCTCTCAATATGTCAAAATCTCTCATTTGATTCGTTTCAGTTCGTAGTAACTTTCACCGGTTCTTAAGATTTTATTTTTACTCTAATTTTTTTAGGGTTTTAATTGCCGAACAGCGACAAAGATCTTTTTTTTGACAAAGACATCAATGGACGCCTCTCTACTGTTCATTCACCGCTGGTAATTATACACAATATATAAATACAATATATATATGTGTGTGTGTATCTATACATGTATTTTGTTGAAGTCCGGTCCTTGTCTAGACCATCAGATGATAATTCGCAAAAAGAAACAACAGCCTTTTATTGCGTGTCTGTTGTTCTTTCTTTGATATTTTCCTTCTATAAATCAAAGCTCGACCTTAGGAATTAATTGCAGCCCGGTTCCTTTTCTTTCCTTTCCTATCATTGAAGCCTCTCTGAAACCTTCAATTTCAAGCTTTGATTTTTTCTGTTACTCTAATATTCTCATAAGGTATTGTTTCACGTGGGTCGTGCTCCGACTCTCTCTCAGGCGGATTGGCTGGTTTTTTTGAAAGGCTAATTTTGAGGTTTTTCTTTTCTTCATTCCCTGATTCAATCCACAGGTAATTTTCATACCCTTTTCAATTTTAGAACGATTTATTTGCTTTTCTGCTAGAATTTCTATCTGGGTTGCTCAAACTTTTGGTTTTGAAGGTTAATTTAGGAAAATGTTTTGTGGGTTTTGATCAATAGAAAAGAATGGTCCACAATTTTTATCCACAATGTTTATCTTACCTTTTCTTCTTTTCTCTGCAAAGTTTTCTCCTTTACATTGGATAGGGACTTTAATGTTTACAAATCATTACAAGTCTATATCTAATCTGAATCCTGTTCGGTGGTTACTGCTCAAGCAAATTTTGGGTTTCGGAGGATAATTTGGGAAAATATTTTGTGGGTTTTTATCAATAAAAGAAAAGCCCACAAATTTAAATTTACCGATGTGTTTTTTGTTTGTTGTTGTTTTTTTTTTTTTCTCCTTTTCCTGTGAAAAGTTTTTTCTATTTCCTTGGCTAGGGACTTCAATATTTACAAATCATTAGAAGTCTCTAATCTCATCTGAATTCTGTGCAGGGGTTACCACTCAAGCAAATCCCAGGTGTTTTGACCTTTTGAGTTGCTTTATAGATTCAGAAAAGTTCAAAATAAAACCTTTTTTGTTGGGGGAATTCTGATAAAAAGATGACGATTGAAAACGTTGCACCAAAGAAGGAGAGGAGGTCTCGGAAGAGCAAAGCAGTGATTGATGAGAAAGCCCCCTTGTTGCCCAAAAGGAAAGATGAAAATGAGGGGTTTGATGAGTTCAATGGAGCTTCCTTTTCCGGGGCAGTCTTCAACTTGTCCACCACAATTGTTGGGGCAGGAATCATGGCTTTACCTGCCACCATGAAGGTGTTGGGCCTTATCCTTGGGGTTGCTCTTATCATCTTCATGGCCTTTTTAACCGAGGCTTCCATAGAATTGTTGCTTCGGTTCAGCCGGGCAGGGAAGACGGTTTCCTATGGCGGTCTTATGGGAGATGCCTTTGGGAAGTATGGCAAAATTCTGTTGCAAGTATGTGTTTTGATCAACAACATAGGAGTGCTTGTTGTGTATATGATTATTATAGGTAAGGAAGGAAAATTCAAAATTGGTTCTTTGTTACATGTTTGTTTTGGGTTGATGGTTTTAAGTGGAAATCTCATATGTTGTTTCTGACCATGTTCTATTGTTTTTAGGTGATGTGCTTTCTGGGACTTCTTCTAGTGGAGTTCACCACTTTGGTATTCTTGAAGGCTGGTTTGGAGAGCACTGGTGGAATGGCCGCTTTTTTGTGCTTCTTCTCACAACACTTCTTGTATTTGCTCCGTTGGCGTGCTTTAAGAGAATTGGTTAGTCTTGTCTCCTTGATTGGAAATAGTTTGTTTGATCATATTAAGTGTATAAACAGCCATTTTACTCGGTTTTCATTCCGAGTATCAAACATTATACTTTGTGCAACTTCATTGTAGAATGTAAGTACTACATTTGGGCCTTTTTCTTATTCGTAATTATTTATATCATATTCTTAATTAACTTTTTTTTAATATGAGCATGGAGTGCCTTAATGTGTGCCATCTAGGATCTTTTCTTTCTAATTATCTTGCTTTCCCTTACAAACCACATCCCCACCCCCACTTCCACAACACACCACCCCGACCGCATCCCCTCCCCCACCCCACCCCACCCCCCACCCCCCACCCCCCCCCCCCCCCCCCCCACACAACAACAAAACCCAAAAACACACACACACACAAAAAACAATGTGCAGACCTATCAATCATGATCTCGTTCGACCTTCTTTAATTGTGATTAAGTTGTCAGTAACTTTGTAATAGATGTAATCTTCTATCCTCGCCATGCTTGAACAAATAGTATTCCTTTTTAAGTAATCAATGTTTGGTTTTCTCGGTCAGTTCTTAGAGCATTTCTAATTTGTTCTTTGAATTCTTAATTCTTATTGCATCTGAGCTTGTAATGTGGATAATCTTTTTTCGTTCAGAATAATTTGAAGATTTTAGCTGCTATTTTTTGGCTGCAGATTCTTTGAGGTTCACGTCCGCTTTATCAGTTGCTTTGGCAGTTGTATTTCTTGTTATTACTATTGGAATTTCAATTGTAAAGTTGATTAAAGGCGGAGTTATGATGCCGCGATTGCTACCCGCCGTTACTGATTTTTCATCATTTATCAAGCTTTTCACAGTGGTCCCTATTCTGGTCACTGCATACATCTGCCACTACAATGGTATGCAAGCTTTTACTTTTTGCTAATTACGTATAACCTTTCCTTTTCCACTTTAGGTTGATTAATTAAGTATAGAAAGTAAGCTAAGCACTTCATACTTTTATAAGAGTAAAATAAAGATCAAAGTAAACCTACTTGGAAATGGCCCTTAACACCTTTCTTTTCAAGTGAATTTTGGGCTAAAAACGATTCGAGTTTGTTTCGTTCAGCTCAAATTTTATGCTGCTGGATCCTATCATGACCAACATGCTTAAAATTGATATTTTATAATGTTGTTTGGACCTTTTTAATATGGTGAAGTAATAAGCACTAATCTTCCCAAGTGTTTCATTTGCAGTTCACAGCATTGACAATGAACTTGAAAATTCTACACAGATAAAATCAGTTGTCCGGACAGCGCTTGCGTTGTGCTCTACTGTTTACATAATGACAAGCATTTTTGGGTTCCTTTTATTTGGCAATGGAACTCTCGATGATGTGCTGGCCAACTTCGACACCGATCTAGGAATTCCTTATGGTGCCATTCTCAATGATGCTGTTCGCGTTAGCTATGCCGCCCACCTCATGCTCGTATTTCCAATTGTCTTTTACCCACTGCGGCTCAACTTGGATGGCCTCCTCTTTCCCTCGTCAAGGCCCTTGGTTCTTTCCAATACTAGATTTGCATTTGTCACTGTTGGGCTCATTTCTATTATCTTCTTGGGTGCAAACTTCATTCCCAGTATTTGGGATGCTTTCCAATTCACTGGAGCAACCGCTGCGGTCTGCCTCGGCTTCATCTTTCCAGCTGCGATTACTCTCAGGCAAGTCTTCTGATTTCTAGTTCCTTTCATTCTAAATTTTCTCTAGACTTGAGCAAACCTGCCCTTTTCGTCACAACACATTGAAGAATATTACGTCTTAGTACTTTTCTTGATAATGAAATGTTAGGGACATTGTTCTTTTGTCTCTGCGGTTTCGTTTAAAGTTTTTCTCCCTTCTCTTCGTGATTCAGGGATAGGCACAACATAGCAACAAAGAAGGACAAGGTGTTGTGTGTGTTCATGATCGTCCTTGCTGTGTTCTCGAACCTGGTGGCTATTTACAGTGATGCCTATGCGTTGTTCAAGAAAAATGCTGCACCGCGTGCTGCGTGAATGATGATCTAAATGCTTCACCGCATGCTGCGTGAATGATGATCTCGTGTCTTTAAGAGTCACTGCCTTCTACGGAAACCTTGCTGGTTGTTCTGGTCGACTTCTCAATGAAGGAATTTGTTGGCCGAGTCCTGTGGATTTTTATTAGAAAATCTAAAGTTTTCCAAGAAGGTTCAATGAGTTCAATAAGAGATATTTTTTGTTCAATGTAAAAAAGTTTTCTTTATGTAAGTGTTAGAAAGTGTGCCATGCAGTCGGAATTTAATTATCTTCATTTCATATATATATATATATATATATGTGTTGCCTGTACTTGAAACATTGTATCTTGTTGTATGGAATGACCTGTCAATTGTCAGGTGAAATACAAATATGTAATTTACATTTGTTGAACACTCTCTTGGTTATGCTTCCATATATTAGTATTCGCAATTCAGTTTGAATTACTATTATATCTTTTTTTTTTTTTTTTTTTTTGAAGATCGAATTTCGTAGTCTAGTGTTTCGGCTTTCAGTTATAAGCTAATGTAACTAGATTAAACAATCCTCAAAAGATACTTGAGAATAAATGAAAAATGGTGATCTACAGTACTAACAGCTTCAGTTTTTTTTTTTTTTTTTTAACTCTCCAGCTATATAAATGTGGGAGGTAAAAAATCCACAGTTATATATATACATACAAGGCATACATTTCACGTCTGCAGAACTGACGTGGGATTCACCGTGGAAAAGCTAATTTATTGTAAAACAAAAAGGTAAGTAACATGATACGGACTCATCACAAGGACCCCCTAAATGCTGCAACTATACAATAAATTACTCAATTCACTACACAAACAAAAAACTAAATATACGTACAAATTCACCCTCAAAATTTTCCCCCCTGTTTTAACCAATGAAGTACAGTAATTCGCCACCAACTAGGCATTACGGAGGTTTATGGGTTACCAATATTGATCACAAAAGGCACCAACCTTCTGTATTCCCTTCTTTTACCTAGCGCACAGCTATCAAGCACACGCCCAAGGGTGAGCCGAGTGTTCTGCAGAGCCACTTCTCTGGGCGGCAATCCTGAGTCATTTGATCCTGCTTGTGCAGGTGTGGAACTCGTCCCAAATGCCGGTCCCATATTGTACTGTAGAGGCCCACTGCGAGCCTTGAATGAGGTCTGAGGAGCAAGGATCTTCTCATCGCTGCTGGCAATCCCGTTCTCAAACGGTACGGGTTCATGAGGGTGAGAGCCAGTCAATGAGCTGCAGCTCTGTAGAAGGGCTTCCAACACGCTCAGCGCCTCCCAACATAAAGTGCTCTCCACCAACTGAGACACTATTGCATACATGTGTGGACTTTGAGCAGCATCCATTGGAGTGTGTTGAAGCAATGCCTTGAGCATGAGCAGAATAACACGCTGATACTCGACTGGTCCCTTCTCTAGTAGCCGTAGCAAGTGTCCAAAAGCCAGTGCCGAGTGCTTTGGGAACCACTCGTTGCATAGCAGAGGTGAAACACAAGAGAGGAGGTTATCAATGCTTTTGATCTCACCTCGAGAGTAAGCCAAAAACACGATGGCTAATTCGTCCAATGATTTTGCTCGACACCAGACCGATATGTTGGCTGCAACAGAACAAGCTTTTTGGTACTGCTGCTGAAGTGGTGAAGCAGGCCCCATAACTGGGTCCTTGCTAAGCTGTAGACACAACCAGGGAAGCAAGCCTGTAATGTGCATCAAGAGTCTGGTCTCAGCATCTCCAAAGATGGAGTCACATGAGTGCACGGTGATTCGAGATAGGACCTCAATAGAAACACCATGACTGACTGTGGACATGAGCCCTTTAAGCACAAGAGGCTGTACTCCTTCAAATGTTGGCAAATGACCCCCAGATGGTGGCAGCTCATAGCCAGTCCTAGATTCTGTCCGCCGAAAGTTCCCAATTTCACCACTGGTATCAAACTCATCTCTTGGCATGCTTGAGAGGAGCACATTTTCTGTTGTTCTATCCCGGAACGACAGACGATCAATCACACGTGAGAAGAGCTCAAGAACCTGGCAATAGACATGAACGAAATCTGTGTGCATTAAGCCCACACATCCCCAAAAGAGCTGGGGATAGAGTATCACCTTCTCAGGTTCCATATTCTCCACCATCACTTGCAATGTCATCAAGATTTCCATAATGAATCCCAACACTGGAGGTACTGGGTTTCCCAGGCATCTGTGCAGGCACCGGAGAAGTGATACACATGTGTCACTGGTGACACTAGGTCGCAGTGCACGGTAGATCTGATGTGAGCGACAAGCAAGGTGTCTTGATGTGCATTCCATGGCCCACTTTAGAGCCTCAGCTCCCCAAGTCTCACGGAGATCTCCTTGGAAGAATATAGCATCCACCATGCTCTGAACTAGAGCGGATAAAAGTGCTGCACTTGGAAGCTCGGTTCTGACAACTGTGGGATCCTCATTCTCCCACATCATACTTCCTCGCTTTGATTGCACATACTTGATCAGGCTTACAACCTGCTGCTTGTTCTCTCCATCACTGTTTTCCACCTCATACAGCTCCAAATGTCGCCCTGCAAGGGAGTATAGTAGATTGACAAGCAAATGCTGACAATGCTCTAGCACAATATCCTCTGAACTATCCATTGAAACAAACGTAACATGGAAAAGGAGAGGCAAGTGCTCTCGAAAATCTTCATCATTCTCATATGCAATTTCTGCTAGTAGAATCAATGCTATATCTGCATGAGTCAATGAGTGTTGCTGATGACCCTGCAATGCTGACTGAAGTTCTTTAGCATTAACTCCATGCAAGGCAGGACCAGAATGTAGCCCATCTTCACCAGAATTAGGAGTGTCAATAAGGTAGTCTCCACTGTCCCTGGAAACATGGCGACTCCGCAAACTTCCTGTTGAACTTCTTACACCCATTAACGGCCCTGACATGTTTACCAATGCTGGCAGTAACTGACCTGACCGTGCTGTATTTACAGGAACAATGTTCAACTCATGAGGCATTGGACTTAATGGACCTGACACACTTCGGCCGGTTACACCTGCTGTTCGCCAGCTGAGGCTCCCACTGGCATTCCTTAGTGGACCATCAAGGGAACCCCGAACAAGTAATGGGGACATGTGTGGCTGACTGTCCACAACGGAAGCAATTTGAGCTACCGGAGGCCCCTGAGAGAATTCCAAGACAAAGTTCCCACTGGAATCACCCTTATTTGCTGTTGGCAGAACTGGATCCACGCTATCCTCTAGCATCCGCTGAGCCAATTGATAAACTAGGTGATCTATGGTACGCTGAGGACATATTCGTGCTAAATATAAGCTTACCCTTTTTGCAACTGAAAAATATGTAGCAAAAGCACCACTTATTTCAGCAGATGCATTTGAATCACAATCTTCAATACCTTTGGTGATCAGGAAATCTAGAACGGGACTAATATTTCTGGGTTTGCTAGCAATTGTGCTCCACAGTTTCTCAATTTCATCAGGGAACTGGTCTCCATGCCGCCATGTTACATAGTAAAGGGATTTTAATAATCTTTCACTCCAACCCGAATCCTTAAGTTTCCAGAAACTCAGGTTCTCAATCCATGGAGCCATGCATGTTAAGACCTGATGTTGGGCAATTATATCAACTGCATCAAGTTGTCTCTGCATAATCTCTTCACATAGAAGCTGGCTTAACTCAGGGTGATCTTTTGCAAGTTTGCATGATAGCTTATACTGGAATTGCTGATAGGAATCAGGAAGGTTGCCAACAACAGCAGCCCGATAGCTTCCTGAGCCCTCAATGCCATCCTCGGCCCATTCACGAACAGAGAGTGTCTCCAGCATCTGGAGGGCATCATCACGTATTTGTCTTGATGGATCAACCACCTTGTAGAGGATTAGACTTAAGAGTCTCTGGATTTCGCATTTGGGTATCTCTTGGCGCATGTACACCTCCGCCAGCACACTGAAATAACCATCCGCTATAGCAGCATCGGAGTAGTAGCACTAATTAAAAGAAGAAATTAGTTAGTCCCAATAACAGCCATGATTAAGAAATCAAAAGTTTCCCAAAATGAAGAAAGTGGTGTACCAACTTAACTAGCTAAGATGAAGCAAAGGGATTAGCAAAGGCCAGAAATTAAGTCTCAACAGAACGTAAACACTAGTACAGACTCAGAGTTAGAGACCATAAACTTTAAATTACACCCTCTGACTCGAAGCCATCATACAACACGTGCAATGTGCACAAATTATATCTGTGGCAATTAAAGCTGACAACAGAATTGACAAATTATTACCTGATCAATACAAGCAGGAAAGAGGTCCAAATTTGTAAGTATAAGATTCTTTAAAGCCAGTTTTGCTAAAGAAACACGATGATGTCCAGCTCTATGCCTATCACGACCAGCAGCTCCTCGACCACCTTCTCCAGTGTACTTGGAATAAGATGGAGTTCTTGGATCAGGTGAGAAACCATATGGAGCCCTTGGTGCAGGCTCAATGAACAAATTGTTAATCCATGATATAACACGGCCACTCATTTTCCTTGCATTGTCATCAAAGCAAGGCCCATATAAGAGTGAAGCCATGGCATTCATGGAAGCCCACTGGATTGCCTCAACTTGTTCACTTAATTCTTTATCAAATGATAATTTGTCTACAGAATCTTTTGACCGGGCATGTTGAGAAGACTTGTAACGATCCACTTCTCGCCGGTAATCACTAACACCATCCCCACCCCACGCACTGCCCGAATCATCAGACCAGGAGAGGAGAAGATCAAACAGTTTCTTTCTAGTTTTAACATCAAATTTCTCTGTTTTTGCTTCAACAAATTCAGGGGCTAGTGATCTTAGAACATATGCAAGTGCATAGCGAAGAGGCTGCATTTCTTGGAAGCTCTCAGCAGATGCTATTAAAATCTGTCTAGTTGTCTCGTCAATGAACTTCAGATAATGCAGACGGAAAACTGGCTTACGGGCCAGCATGCCAGGCCAGATATTCTCAGCAACAGTTCGATATATATTTGCAATATGAATCCGGAGCTCCTCGCGCCGTCCCCTTTGACTCTGCAACCACAAGTGCAAGATGCATTTCAAGTCACATTAGCTAATACCCACACAAAAGGAAATGAAAGGGGTAATTAAATTGCTGACAAACCGAGAAAAGAGTGTTCTAATGGTTAGTAAATCCATTCCAAAGAACCATGACGATGTAAGCTTAAATCAAGGAAAGTACAATATAATAAATTAAGAATACACAGTAAATAGCATATTTACCAAAGCTATAAGCAAAGCATATTTAACTGTTGCAGTTTTGCAGATATGCTATTTATTTTGTTTAGCTTCCATAATTATGCTATTTACCACTTTCTCCCTAATAGATGTTGAATAGAAATCAAGGACTGCCAATGAGATATGTGGATATACAAGAGAGTCGGATATGACCAATCAAAAGAACGTTAAAGTTACTTTTAAGGAGCATCCAGATGCATGCAAACAAACTCCCACACCTGATTCTTAAATGGTTGCAAGCTGGGCAATTGCTTGGCTTCATTACGTGTCATTTATGTTTAATATCTACTGCATTCTGTGGACTTGCTTTTCGTTCAAGTTCATCAACAATTGTCAAGACATGCAAATTCTTTCACAATCCAGAAAGGTAAAAGAAATAACATTTATCTCCTCTTCTCAATTTAGGAATTGAAACTTTGGAAGAAGGTTCTGAGCTTCTTACTCCAAAATACTGAATAAAAAACTCCAGCATATGATAATTGATATCCTTCAGAATATCCAATGTTTAAATTTTTCATTTTAGGTTAAATCAATACTCTTAATTCTGCAAAAAAATTTCATAGCTCACCAAATGAAATTGAGAAAATCACTACCACTATAATATGCCATTTTAGGCATTTGGCAATAAACTGTACCTTCCACTTCGGCTTACCCTCTGTCTCCAAGGAAACCTCATCAATAAAAGAAGCAAGCTCACTGAACATGATTTCACATGCTTCCAGATGCGAGTGGCCAAGAGCCATAGTTGCTGCATGCTAAAATTAAAATGGAACTTACAGTTGATCAAGCAGGTTCAAACCAAGAGAGGAAAAAAGAAAAGAAACTAAAAGAAATGAAACAAATAATGACTATTTTTCTAGATGAGAAAATCCATGCGGAAAGAAAAAGAAAATAAACCACACCAATATAACCTTGAGATCAAAGTTAAACTGAATCTAACAACACAGCTTTCAGTTACACTGCTTTTGTAACTGACAGCCATGTGGCCTTGACACAAAAGTGACAACAGTAAAATCATTTTTTCACACTTCCCCTTTCTCCGGTTCCAGTTCAGTCAACATCTACACTGAGCCATATGAGCATTCTGTGCATACAATTCACCCATCCCGTGCTCCCAGTGAGAAATGGGGAAATGAAAAGGTAAAATCAAATTTGGCAGCAAATTCAAAGATAGGGGAAAAAAGAATTCATAATTACTCAATAAATGCATACTATCACAGTTCATAACCAGCTAACCACAGGACAGTTTCTAAGGAATCCTACTTTGAAAGTCATCCACCAGAAAACATATCCAGTCAATTGTCTGCACTGAATATAAAAAATTCCTTAATAATTACTTACTACGTGTGCTTCAGATCCTGATTTTAGGGACGGAAAAACAAGATTGTAAAGATCTTTGGTTGCGGCTGAGCTACCAGCTTCTTTGCCAACTGGAGGACATGAACATACGAACATGGCATACATAAGCCACTGGTCCAGCTTATTGTCTGAATCTTGAGACTGATGGGCTTTCCCACCCAATTCAACAGGCGTGATATGAGCAAGACGTTGTATAACCTCTATCCTACAATTAAATTTTTTTTATTTAGTAAATGATTGGTTCAAAATGATTTATATCATGCAAAGGAAGGAAACAAGTCAAATGAGGATGTTCTAGCTGTGATAAGAGATCTTGTTTATGGCATATAAGATTAGTTATAACCAGCCATTTCTTAAATGCTTCTCATCATCATCATCATTATTTAAATGTTCAGTTGCCAAGTACACCCAATAATTTAATTCTGCTGTCTGGCTCTGAACCAACTCAAAAACTTTGAACCAAGGATGGTATTAACAACCAGGCATAGTACTATGTTTTATTAATCATCTCCAAAGCTTAAAACGTTGGGGATAGGCAATCAGGTAGGCAAGAGAAAAATATATAAGTAATAGAAACCCAACAAGACTCTTTGGTGTGTATTATGTAATTTAATTCTGCTGTCTGGCTCTGAACCAACTCAAAAACTTTGAACCAAGGATGGTATTAACAACCAGGCATAGTACTATGTTTTATTAATCATCTCCAAAGCTTAAAACGTTGGGGATAGGCAATCAGGTAGGCAAGAGAAAAATATATAAGTAATAGAAACCCAACAAGACTCTTTGGTGTGTATTATGTATTAAGCATGTATGCGTGTGGACACACTTACTTTGCCTCTTGAACAGAGCTCGGGCAAAGCTCAGCGGCATATTTGACAAGCTCACTAAGACACCGCGCCCACCTGTTCTTATCAGGGCTCTCAAATATTATAGATTGAAGTGTCACATCTGGAGGGATTGCATCGGATTCTCGTCTCAAATCAAATGGACGCCCAGAATCCCAGTAGCAGCTCTGAACAATATCATCCTGAAAATTCAAGGTTCAAGTTAATGCTTGCACCACCATTGCACCTCAGATTGTCCTAAGAAATAAAGAAATAAATAAATAAAAGAAAACGGGCTAAAATGAAAAAGAGAAAGAAATAAGACACAGATAAGATGGAAAATGTCCCACCCCATGCTCCTCCAGGACATCAATAATGAATATTGGTTCTGCGTCGTATTTCAAACTATAATCTGATTGCTCACGTGATGAAAGTTCTCTTATATCATTTCTCAAGGCACGAACACAGCGCAGTAGCTCCAGTGCGGTATGTCTAATTTGGCTATCCACAGAACTAAGGAATATGAGACCAACAGCATCAATTTCTGAAGCACGAAATTCGATCGGTTCTCCAAATCGATGAAACGAAGATTTTTTTAATCCCTCATTTCCTTGTCCCACATGCTTTGCATCTTGAGCATCATATTCCAACCTGTCATCAATAAGACAAGCTCTCCAAAAACGCATGAGTTCCAACAAGCGACCCAATGATGTTTGAATTAAAAGAGGGAATTCATCAGGAAGACGTAGGATGAAGTTGGCCATCCCTTTCATTACTGCAAATCGACGGTGGGGAAGATATCTTACAATCCGGTTAAGTACCAGCACTGCTTCCTCACGAACTCCAGGATCAATGCTTATGCCATGTTGAGGTATTATTTCTGTAATTTTATCACTTCTGCCAGCCTCTTCAATAAGATATGGTATGCACTTGAGCACAGATCGGAAAAGATATCCTTGAGATTTTTCTTTTGTCACAGCATCTGGAAAAGTATTCATTTGATCAGTATCTCCTGATATGCCTTCTCAAAACAGCGTAAAGGGAAAAAAAATATAGGAAAAAATTAATCATCAATGGATCAAAATAGCTTGTGAAGTGTATAAACAGGGCAGAAAAAAACATAAAAATCTTATATTTGATACAAACTTGGGTCTACATATTGCTTAGCCTCTCACCTTCCACCAAAAAAAAAAGGGGGGGGGGGGGGGGGGGGGGGGGAAGGTGTGGTGGGGGGTGGGTGTGGTGTGTGTGGGTGGGGTAAGGAAAATGTATTCTACCATTTTAATATCCTTAGTAGCATGGCGAATTACCTATAGTTGTCCTTGAAGATGTTAGAAGTGCCTGACTATAGGCTTTATGGCAAGTTCTCAAAATTGACTCAATTGCAGCCTTCACTTTGGGAATGTAGTGACCGATATCATGACCTGGCAAAACAATGGCATTGGATGAAAATTGCTAAAAAAGTTCACTTCAATGCCATTTCTTGTTCAATGTTGAGGACCAACGACAGAATGTTCATTTACCTTTAAAAATTTCCAATCCCACATACTGGCTAGAAGGTGACATGACTATAGCAAGCAAAGCACGAAGACCGATAACTTTCACTTCACTAAGACTATCTTGCTTAAGCAGTTCTAAAATCATATGATTCATAGCAAAATCAAGATTGTGTTCTGCTATAGTCACACAGAACTCCACAAGTTTATCATGTTGGACATCTTGTGAAAGCATCCCTTTCCTCAAAACTGTTAACAGTTGTGCGGTTACACTGTCCAGATAGTCCCATATTCGATTCGGAGCTTGGTTTGCAGCATGGACACTCAAGTAAAACCTCAAAACTCGATGAAGACAGTCCAAGGCCATAAAACGATGAGTCTTGTCCTGAATGATTAAACCACATCATGTCATACAACTTAACACCTGAAATGGAAAAACATAAGGGTATGGCGCCCATCGTACACCTCAATAGGCTAGCATAATAAAACTGTATTATCATACCAGAAAAAGAGAACAACCAACCACTGAATTTCTTCACATCCTTAATGAAATTTGATAATTGAACGTACCCTAAGAAGCTTGTATAGTTGCTCCCTGTGAGAGCTTAAGTTGTTGTGGAATATTTGAGGATCGCCAAGACAGAGAAGAAGAGTCACCAAGGGATAACCGACCTAATGCACAGAATTACCAATATAAGCACAGAAGAAACAACATAACACGCAGGGGTAGAGTGTGGAGAGTCGAAGAAACATAGTTATTTGATAATTATTTGATGCAAAGATTGATTAAAAAGCTAAGCAAGTAACAAAAATAGAAACAATACCAGCTGCTCAGAAATTTAAGGAGAGCGACACTTTTTTTTAATATATATATATATAAATTGAAAACCATCAAAGAACCCCCAAATGCATCACATCTAATCACCGCATTACATCTTTCTGATTCAAGATAATCAAAGAAAATGGAAACTCTCTTTAAAGGCTTTATCGATGTAGGCCCTCAAGGAAGCTAACATATAGCTTTTTCAAAAAGATCGTTGATTCCATCTCTTTCTCTCAACAAATCCTGCTACTCCTCTCCAAAGTAAAACAACATAAAATAGCAATAAAACTCTCTGTAGGAGAGCAGTTGAATACCAAAATTGAAAGAAACATGAACATCCATTGAAAAGGAATATTATCCTATGGGAACGATTTGGTTATAATGTTAGTCAAGCTAAGCATCCGCAGCCAACTTATAACATTCTTCTCTGTTCAAAAGGGATACAACGAAGTAAAAAATTTAATAAGTACCCCAAATTAATAAATTCATGTTGAGGCAAACCATATCCTCCAAAGAGTCAAACTTGTTAGCAATATTTCATAAAGCAGTCATTTTTTCAAGAAGCAGTCATTTTTTTTTTTACAAATATCGAAGGCCAAAAACTGTAACAAATTTAAGATCTCTACTTCAGCTTTGGACTTTCATTGGAAACGAAGAAGAGTATTTGGATTTCTCTATACGAAAGGAAGGTAGATGATCAAGGACCAACTTACAGCAATATGCTTGCTCTGTTTATCCATCCAATGTATGAGTTGTACTCGTATTCTTCCGACAGCTTCATACCAGAAAGTAAGTGCGGGCTCTACACCCGAAGGTGGCCACTGGCTTTTCCCCCCATCTGCCAAAGGTGCTAAGATGTTTGAAAGCATATTGCAAAGTGCATGGTAAAGCTCAGTTTTTCGTTTAGGTGGAGGACGGTTAAGAGGGTTTGCTTTCGCCACAAAGGAGGCAGATGCATTCAATCCACCCTCAGTTTTAACCTGAAAGATAACTATCACTATAAGACAGGTTGATGGCTTTTTTTTTCTCCAGAAGGATATATTTAAACATACCCCTAACTTCAAGTAACGCATTCCATTTATGATACTAAGTGTTTCGCTTCGAGCAGGACTAGCATCTGCCCGGCGTGCATTGAGTTCCATGAAAAAACGCTCTGTTACAGAACTAAACCTGTGAATGGAAGAGGCCAATTGCCAGATTTAAATTTCAAATATGAAAGGAAGAACGAGGCATGTCCAACTCTATTTAGTCTAAAAAACAACAAAAGGATAGTTCTATTAATCAATTGAATGTGAATTAGTTTAAAGAAAGAGAAACTTGAACTCAAAGTAGATTTTAGAACATATTATTTAAATCCTCAATTAGACAGCTACCAAATAGCTCTAAATTGAAAGAGTAACTTATACTCAAAGTAAATTTGAGAGCATATTATTTCAAACCTCAATTAGATAATTGCCAAATAGCTTTAAATGAAATCATAGTGCTTTTTATTTTTTTTTTCCTTTTTCTTTTGCTGCGATATTATAATCACTACCAGTTTGATGCATGGTTTAGAACCTGATGCGAGATAAGGCACCTAAGAGTTGAGCAACCAAATCCAAAAGAAGCCCTCGCAAATCAACCAACGATGGGTATTCAACCTGGCTAACAAGCCTGCAAACAGAGCAAGTTGAATGCATTTGTAAAAAAAAAAAACTCACCACTGAAGTAATAATTAACACGCTGACCTTACCTATCAGCATTGATTAACCAGTCGAAGACAAAATTTTCAAGTCCAGACCAAAGCTTCTCTGCAAAGAAGACAAATCTGATTCTTATACTGGAAAAAGAAAATTATTACGGAAAACTAATATGACAATGCAATGGCCTACCAGTAAGTCCCTCCTGTGGACAACACTCCACAAACCGAATGCACGCTGAGCAAAAAATGCACTCAACTGCAAGCTGAGGTTAATGCAAACATCTCAAGCAAAAGTATAAACTACCTAATCTAGGTGTAGAACAAATTAAGTCAAGGAATGTTTTAGGCATACTGTATTGTGAGAAACCGTGTAATTAGGGCAGGCTGTAAATTAACCATAGAATCCTTGTGTAATCAGTCTATTTTAGGCTCATTCTATTTTTGTTATGGGAGATTGTATTGATTGTATAGTTGATCCTAGGGTATTAATTGTATAGTTGACCCTAGGCTATACTCGGCTATTTAAAGCTATGATGATAGATCATTTGTACATTGAAAAAAATTATTTAATTTCAGAAACAGTTTTTCTTTCATATTTCTTGGCAGTGTTTAGGATTACTTTTCTTTCTATTATCTTTTATGGTATCAGAGAGAAAGAAGATAATAGAAATTTGAGAAGTTAACCATGTCTGGAGCAAGTCGTGAATGCAACTCGACCCCACCTTCCTTGGTGTCTGAGTTGATTCCCAAAATTTCTCCCACTGCCATGTTTGATAATACACCTCCTACTCTTCAAATCACCCCTGTTAAACTTAATGGCCGAAATTTTCTTCAGTGGTCTCATTGTGCTACCATTGCAATTCGGGGAAAAGGGAAAATCAGTTTTCTTGATGGATCTTCTCCACGTTTGCCGCCTGATGACCCCAAGTACGTCTCTTGGGATGCAAACAACTCCTTGGTGATGGCCTGGCTCCTCCACTCCATGGAAGACAATATTGGTGAGACCTTCCTTTTTTATTCTTCGGCTAAAGAAATTTGGGATGCTGTTCAATTAGCTTATTCGGATTTGAACAACTCCTCACAATTGTTTGAATTATGAAATAAGGCAAAGGAACTTCGCCAAGGGGAACTCGATGTAACCCAATATTTTACCACTCTTCGGAAATTGTGGCAGGAGGTGGATATGTTTTCCACTGTACAATGGCACCATCCTAATGATGCTACCCTTTATCGACAAATTGTAGAGAAAGACCGTATTTATGATTTCTTGGCAGGTCTTAACAAAGACCTTGATGAGGTCCGTGGCAGAATTATTGGTCTTTGGCATCTTCCCTCCATTGATGAAGTTTTTTCAGAAGTGCGAAGGGAGGAACATCGGCATCGGGTTATGCTTGGCAGCCCCTTATCCCTTGCTGCTAATGTCTCAGCCTTAGCCGTGCACAAATCTGGTGTCTCACAACCTGCACAACCTTCCCGGCCTGTACCTAAATGTAACCACTGCCACAAGTCCTGGCACAAGCGTGATAAATGCTGTGAATTGCATGGAAAACCTGCAAACTTTGTCTCCGCCAAGCAACGAAAGGCTGCTGCCACAGCTGCGGCGGCTGAATCCTCTCCAAAGAATGCAACTGGTGAAATAAAACTTACTCAAGCCCAAGTTAATCACCTTTGTCAACTTCTGGGTGTTTCTACCAAGCCGAGCACCTCTCTTATGGCTCAACAAGGTATCTCAGGTGCTCCTATACCTGACATGACTGAGAAAGGTGAGTGGTAGATTGTGGATTCAGGTGCTAGTGATCACATGACTGGCTGTGCAACTTCGTTTCAGACTTATACTCCTAGTTTTGGACAAAAAAAGGTTCAAGTGGCTGATGGCTCTTTTTCACCTGTTGCGAGCATACGCACAATCCAAATAAGCCCCTCTCTGTGTCTAAAAAATGTTTTAAATGTTCCATAGCTTTCCTATAACCTTATCTCTGTGTGTAAATTGACAGCAGAAAACCTATGCCGTGTTAACTTCACTTCTACTTCTTGTGTTTTTCAGGATGCGACAACGGAGAGGACGATCAGCAGTGCTAGAGTCTTCAACGGCCTCTATTTCTTATTTCCTGAGAATAATTCATGTGCTCTTTCTGTCTCTTTAAATAATCAAATAATGTTATTACATTATCGTCTAGGCCATCCTAGTTTTACCTACATGAAATATGTATTTCCTTCTCTTTTCCGAAATAAAAATATTCCTTTGCAATGTGAAGTCTGTCAAATGGCTAAGCATACACGTCAATTTCTTCCTCCACAACCATATCGCCCATCTAAATCATTTACTTTGATTCAAAGTGACATTTGGGGGCCTTCCCGTGTTTCAACACTTAAATGTCAAAAATGGTTTATTACCTTCATCGATGATCATACACATGTTAATTGGGTGTATATTCTTAAAGATAAATCTGATACCGCTGCAGTTTTTAAAAATTTTTACCAAATGATCCATACTCAGTTTGACGCACAAATAAAATTACTCCGTATTGATAATGGTACTGAGTACTTCAATTCCATTCTTGGGGAATTTTTTCAAACTAAAGGGATTCTATACCAAAGTTCATGCATTGATACCCCAAAACAAAATGAGGTGACGGAGCGCAAAAATAGACATATTCTGGAGGTGGCATGTTCCTTTTTGTTTGCAGCACATGTTCCTAAGTTTTTTTGGGGGGATGCTATCCTTACTGCTTGCTACCTCATTAATCGCATGCCATCCAAAGCACTCCAATTCAAAACACCCTTAGACACACTCACATCTTCCTACCCTACCTATAGATTATTCTCAACCTTTGAATCCCGTGTCTTCGGTTGTGTGGCCTTTGTCCATAACCCTTCTCAGGGTCGATCTAAGCTTGATCCTCGCTCTCACAAATGTATCTTCCTTGGATATTCCTCGTCACAGAAGGCTTACATATGCTATTCTCCAGACCAGCGAAAATACTTCACGTCCATTGATGTCACCTTCTTTGAAAACCTTCCATACTATAAACGTCATTTGCCTCAGGGGGAGAATGCAAACGAGCCAAATTCTGATTCCATGATGCTAGGTAGTGAAGGATTCGATTTCCTGACTCTCTTGTCCAAAAATCATTTCCCAGATAAACAACCAATTCCAAAATAAGAACTCCCGACTTATTCTTGAAGGAAACAAAAAAGGGATGTCGAAAATCTTGAGCACTCTCAGTTGCCTGTCTTGGAGTCGTATCTGGAAATATATGAGGATCCTATTGCTCTCAGGAAAGCTTCTCGAGCCTGCACAAGATACCCCATTTCAAATTCCATAAAATACGGGCATCTTTCAGAATGGTTGACGACATTTGTTGCCAATCTGTCTAATAAGAATATCCCAGCAAACGCAGAAGAAGCCATGAAAAGTCCTGAGTGGAAGGCTACCCTACTTGAAGAGGTACACGCTCTTGAGAAAAATGGGACTTGGGAAGTTGTTGAAAAACCACGAGATAAAAGAATAGTTGGCTATAAGTGGGTCTTCACAGTGACATGTAACGCGGATGGTACAGTTTAAAGATACAAAACTAGGTTAGTAGCTAAAGGTTTTACTCAAACGTATGGTATCGATTACGAAGAAACGTTTGCTCCTGTTGCCAAGATCAACACTATACGAGTTCTCTTATCTTTAGCTGCAAATCTAGATTGGCCATTAGAGCAACTTGATGTTAAAAATACTTTCCTGAATGGGGAACTAGAAGAAGAAGTGTTTATGGATCCTCCCCCTAGTTTTAACTATGATGAGAATAAAGTGTGCAGGTTACGCAAGGCTCTATATGGCTTAAAACAGTCACCTCAGGCTTGGTTTGATAATTTCTCGAAAGCTGTAAAAAGACAAGGATATGTGCAGGCTCAAGTTGACCATACTCTCTTCTACAAACACCGAGAGAGTAAGGTATCCATCCTTATAGTATATGTTGATGATATTATCCTTACAGGAGATGACTTAGAAGAGATGTCGCGTGTCAAGAAGGGTCTCTCATCCGAATTTGAAATGAAAGACTTAGGGAAGTTTCGATATTTCTTAGGAATGGAAGTCGCCAGGAGTAAAGCAGGAATTTCTATCTCACAAAGGAAGTATATCCTTAATTTACTTCAAGAAACAGGTATGTTGGGATGCAAGCCAATGGATACTCCCATGGATCCCAATCACAAGTTCAATGATCAGGGGTCAAACAACCCAGTGGATAGGGGGAGATACCAACGATTACTTGGTAAATTGATATACCTAGCCCATACAAGACCTAATATTGGCTGTGCTGTGAACCATGTTAGCCAGTTTATGCATGATCCTAAGGAAGAACACTGGGGGGCTATTAATCGGATACTTAGATATTTAAAGGGAACTCCGAGGCGAGGTCTTCTGTTCGAGAAAACCACAAAAAAGAATATTGAAACCTTTACTGATGCAGACTGGGCAGGATCGATTATTGACAGACGGTCGACATCTGGTTACTGTTCATATGTATGGGGCAACCTGGTTACATGGAGAAGTAAGAAGCAGACAGTAGTAGTCAGAAGTAGCGCTGAGGCTGAACTAAGATATTTGCCTCATGGTCTTTGTGAAGCTTTGTGGCTAAAGAATCTACTGACTGAATTGCGCCTAGAAGCACAGGAGTCCATAAAGGTGTTTTGTGACAACAAGGCAGCCATCAACATTTGTCATAATCCGGTTTACCATGACAGAACAAAGCATATGGGAGTAGCTAGACACTTCATTAAGGAAAAGATGGAGGATGGAACAATCTGCATTATATATATCCCAACAACCGAGCAGACAGCAGATATTTTAACAAAGAGTCTGTGGAAGCTGGATTTTGAGCGGTTAATTAGCAAGCTCAATCTTTTCAATGTGTACAGTTGAGCTTGAGGGGGAGTGTGAGAAACCGTGTAATTAAGGCAGGCTGTAAAGTAGCCATAGAATCCTTGGGTAATCAATCTATTTTAGGCTCATTCTATTTTTGGTATGGAAGATTGTATTAATTGTATAGTTGACCCTAGGGTATTAATTGTATAGTTGACCCTAGGCTATACTCGGTTATTTAAAACTATGGTAATAGATCATTTGTACACTGAAAAAAATTATTCAATTTCAGAAACAGTTTTTCTTTCATATTTCTTGGCAGTATTTAGGATTACTTTTCTTTCTATTATCTTTTACGTACAAAATCTTAAAACACAAATTGATGAAAAAGATATAAGTTAATCTTACAAACAAATCATAAAGCCAGTTTGACATTGTTGTACTGTTGAAAAATGTTTGTTTTAGCTGTGTTTTTAGGCCTACAGTACAAATATTAAACACAAATTGATGATAAAGCTTTAAATTAAAACAAATCATAAGGCCAACTTGATAGCGGTTGAAAATATTTGTTTTAACTGTGTTATTAGTCAAAAGTTATTGGGACTAGAAGTGGGTAAGTGTCTGGTAATTTTATTTCAAAGTTGTTGTGAATACCAAAAGTAGAATGTTAAGTTTTTGCCAGATTATGGATAAAATTGCTTTTACGATGTACTAAAATAGATAAACTTTATTTTCATTTGATAAAATATTTCAACACAAAAATTTATAGTATTAGATTTTATTTCTCAACACTAATAATTTTTACACCAAAATCCAAAAAAAAAAAAAAAAGTTTTTTTTTGGGTCAAAAAAATTAATAACTTTTATTCAAAGGGATAAATTTATACATATATATAAAACCAAATAACAAAAAAGAATGAAAGCAAATTTTTAATATAACACCTCTAAAACTTACAACAAACTTATCTTTACAACTATCCATTTCTTAAAATATATATTTCTTATTTATTATTTGTCAAAGAGATTAATAAACTAGGCAAATTGAGAATTATATTTTATTCTTTAAGGCTTTTTATTAAATTTGAATAATGACATCAAAAGCAACTATGGAATAACAACTTCTAATCTGCTTCTCAAATTTTGCTGTCTAGTAGTAGTTTTTAGAATATATTGGAAAAGGAACAGTTTACCAAACACTCTATCTTATTATAGATTCTCTAACAATCTAAAAGCAGTCTCCAAAAGCAATGTCAAATGGCTGTAAATTTTGTAACTTTTTACTAAGGGTGCAGATCAAGGGTATGAACTTAGATGTTATGGATCAGTGGTTTGTGAAATGCATTACATGGAATAGAAAAAGCGCCTCTGATATGCGGAAAAAAGTTTTCTACAAAAGCAACAAAACCATTTATCTAAATTTTTTAAAGGGAAAAAAGAAAAAAGAAACAAGAAACTTAACACGAACCTTTCTTTGAAATGTAGATGCATCATTTGCACCTTTTGGTGATTCGCTGCAACAAAAACAAATTTGTACATTGAAAAAGCAAACAAAATGACTCATCTTAAGACATTTTGATACTATTAGCAACGGCATTGTTGTCCATGCTTAGGAAGCGGAAGGCATCAAACAAAAGTGATAGGTTACTGAGCTGAATGCTTCAAAATAGAAGAAATAAGGTGAGGGTCAAATTTTTAGCATTTCTCTATGATGAAATATATGTACTTAGTCAATTCTTACTGTTGCATTCTTACCTTGGTTCTAGCAAACATAAGCACGCACAAGTGCACGCGCAGAGATAGACAATGAATATTATTTAGCACATGCAGAAGAATTTCTTGTCACTAGCTTATGTTTGGTAGGAGGGAAAGAAAGTTATATAAACTAAAAGCGGAAATTGGCAGGGAAAAGGGAGGACTTTTCTCTTCTTGTATTTGGTAACGATTCCCTCCTCTAATCCAATATGGAGGAAGAAATGGATTCTTTGAAGGATTTCAAATCACTCAACTAATCCATGATTCCATTCCCTCGTTTTTTCTCTCCTTCAAAACAACCATAGGTCCCAAAATCATTCAACTAAACCCCTCACCCCTCTCCCTCCTCCCATTTTCCCCTTTTCCCAAACAAGCTCTTAAGTGAATTCAGTTGCTAATCTATTTCAAATGAACAACCGACGTTCACTGATAATCATGCTAGCCTATCTTTTTGCACTAGACTTCACATTATCGCAAATCTGAGAAGCAAAAAAACTATAGAATGGCTGAAATAAGAACCGCATATTCAAATGAAACAGAACCGAGAACAACCCACCTTTCTCTCCATCTTAGAAGAGCTTCTAAAAGCGGCACCGGGGTATGTCGAGCAACCATAGCTAGGGAATCCAGTACTTGCTCGTAAGCAGGATCTGACGGTCGAAGATATTGCCCATCCTATACAATTGCCAAATGTAACAACAAGGAAGGATTTAGACCCAAATTAGGAAAACAAACACTAACATACCAATTATACATGAAAGACTAGGTACCCACTTGTTCAGCATGTTCATTTCATTTCAGTTTATTATCATTCCGAAAACAATGCTTGGCTGCACAATTTTTTGAACCCATTCTTCTTTCGTTCCCGGTTTGGGAATGAAAATTTGGCCCATTTCTAAAGTAAAACCTCCCCCTCCCTCATTTCACACTTTTTTAGGACCAATTTTGGATTAAAACAATGCCGTTCTGAAAACAAACCACTTAACAAAAGAAACACTTGAAATTCCAGAAACCAAAGGGCTAATCTTTACAATTTTAGACTTATTTCATTCATCAACGCCCCAGAAACGCCGTAGAAACGAGAAATCAGAGGTGAAGCTAGAGATTTGAGACCTGTGCTTGGGCGGTCTCGATACGACGGCGCGCGAGGGGAAGAAAGCGCTGCAGAAGAGCGTCGACGATCAGCTTGGCGGCACTTCCAGCCTTCATCTTCTTCCTTTAGGTATCTAGCTCTCTGCGATTCCCTTGGCTCGTCGCATTCGCTCGGCGACAAGATCCCGAAACCCTAGAAACGAGCGGAAGAAGACGAATCACGAACCAGAGGTGAGAGGAGGAGACAGGAAGCTGAGAATTGCAGAGGTTGGAGAAGTGACCCCCGGGCTTGGGAGAGCCGAAAATGGTGAAAACCTCTCTGCTTTTCGCATCGCAGGAATGAGATTCACGTACGTACAAAACTAGACCCAACTTGTGGGAATGGTAAAACGTCGGGGATTCAATTTGTGGAATGGGCAAATTTTTGGGGAGGAAATTAAAAAGAATGGTTTCAATAAAAAATAAAAACGAAAATAAAAATAAAAAGAAGAGAAAATTGATCAATTGATCCCGAATTTTTTACTTCCTATTGACCTTGGTTCGGCGACGTTCGGTAAAAATTTTATATTTTAATTATATTTAAATATAATATAATTTTATATTAAATATAAAATTTTACATTTAAATATAATTTTTTTAACAGTATTATAAAAATAATTATTATTTAAAAGTTTTTTAAAATAATTACATCAACTTTTTTACTCTATTATTTATCTATATTTTTATCAATCACATCAACTTTTCAACTTTAAAATACTTTTCATCCAAATACACATTTCATTCAAATACAAAACAAATATTTTTTAACCAAATACAAAATTTAAAAAACAAATTATATTCAAACGTAATTAATAATAAATAGGAAATGAGATAGCTATTGAAAAAACTCCCAACATAAAATCTTTGTCTCTGGCTCTATTTTAGGTTGGTATGGGGACATGGATAAAGATGGTTTTGACGGATGGAGACCAGGACAAGAAAGCATTCCCTAGCTCTGTCATATTCCATTCCATTGTCATTCCTATTTTTTACTAATAAAGGATAAAAATCAAATGGAATAGATTATATTTATGATACATGCAAGTTGAATTATGTAAATTATTTCTTAACAATAATATATGATTAATGTAGCCTATTCTATTAAATTTTTAATCTTATTAGTAGTAAATTACCAAATTATATCTTTATAAAGAGTTAAGAAAATTTTAATCACAAAAATAAGCTGATGATTAAATTATAATTTTAAAAAATTTAAAGACTAAATGAGTAATTCATCCTAAAAAAAATATGAGGTGAAAAAAGCATGTAATCATTTTTAAGGGTGTTTTAAAACTATTTAGTTCGCTGGTTCCAACTAAGCATGTGTTTAATACGTTGATTGCATTTAAATGCCTTTTTTTTTTTTCAATTCACTTTTTTCTTGAACATTTTTTCACTATTCACAATTACTCTCGTTATTTTGTAATTCACATTTTAAAAATACAGAATTTTGTATAAATAAATCTAAATAAGATTTCTTTTAATCGCATGGGATTTCAAAACAAACGAAACGAGCATCAAATTGATTTTTTTTTAACATAATTTAAGTTTTTACACATTTTTATTTTAAAAATTTAAACACCTTATCAAATACATATTCAGGCACCAAATGCAAACTAAAACCCTAGAAAAAAAAAAGGTTGATGATTAAATTTTAATTTAAAAAAAGAATATGAGGTGAAGAAAGCATGTAATCTTTTTTAAGGGTGTTTTTGAAAAATGATCAAAATTTATGTCTCATTTGGCTCATTAGTTCAAGCTTATTTCAATTTATTTTTTTGTCTTTTTTTTTTAATTCAATGTAAATTTTAATAAGCTTTTTTAAAAGTCAAACAACTCTAACTTATGAGGTGTTTGGTAAATGCATTGTATTTTAATTGTATTTGAATGAAATTTGTTTTTTAAATGTTGTATTTGATTGAAAAGTATTTGTTTTGTATTTGAATGAAATATGTGTTTGGATGAAAAGTATTTTAGAGTTGAAAAGTTGATGTGATTGGTAAAAATAGAGATAAATAGTGGAGTTGAAAAGTTGATGTGATTGTTTTAAAAAACTTTTAAATAGTAATTGTTTTTATAGCACTATTGAAAAATTTGTGTTTAGTGTAAAATTGTATTGCATTTGAATAAAATTAAAATGTAATTTTTTTTTACCAAACGGCACCTTAGTAAATTCAACTTTAACTAATGCACCAAATGCATGGTTAAAATTATGGGTTTTAGGTGGAATGATTTAAAAATTGACGAAAATGTGCTGTAAAATGTAAATTAACAAGTAGTCAGGTTTTTTTTTATTATTTATTTATTTTTTTGCTGTTTAATTTGTTGTTGAATTTTTTTTTATTTTAACGTTTCATTTCGAGTGATGCAAAATACTAGAAATACAACACTTTAGGAACAAACAGTCAGTAAGCTTTGCGAGTTAAAACGACATACCAGCTAATTTCCCATTTAAAAAAAATAACGCAAGCTTTTTATTCATTGAACGACGGTTTGAGTTTTCATACGACGGAATGCAGCATCGCAACTACAATGCTGACATTTCATTCTCGTTTATTCTTGAAGAACGACATGTCGTCTTTTAGCATAACAGATGCCGTTTCTCAAACCACTTGTACCACTCCTTTCCTTCCAAAAAAAACATCAAATTCCCAATCTTCGCACTGTTCCTCGAGCAAAATGGCCGAGAACAAGGATCAGCAACCGAATCACAATGAGCTCGCCGAGTAAATCGACGATCTCTTCACTAACGTCTTCGCCATTGTCAAATCCGAGCTCCAGGTTTTTCCTCTTTCCATTAATTTTCCCGGGATTTTCAAATTTTCTGAAGAACCAAACAAAAATTGTGCTCATGCGACAAACAATTGGTCCGAATCTTATTATGGCACAAACAACCAGCTGGAGCTACCAGAGAAGACGAATCTGCAAGTGGCGGAGTAATACAAAAGCTATGGAGACTTGGCATCGGGGCTGAGAGTGTTCGTTGAGCAATTGAAATCCAAAAGCGGAAGCTTTGACGAATACGTGCAGAAGATAGAGATGATTGATCGGCAAGTCACTGAATTTTAGAAGTTCAATCCGTTTGTCATAATGCATTTCCTTCCTAACTTATCTCTCAGCGTTATTTTATTTTATTTTATTTTTAGCGATCCTGAGAAAAAAGTGATGTTATCCACATGGTTGAACAGAGATTGAACAAAATTTTCTTTTGCTTGACAACTTTTTTTCACCAGTTTCTCAATTTATGTAAGAGAAAAGTAAAATATTTGGCTGCTTGACATTTGCATTACCATCTTCAATATATTTATTTATATCATTTTATTTCTAATATTATGTTGTTTTTTATCATTATTATTATATACTAAAATTTATAAAAGTAAAATTTAAGTATTTTATGAATTAAAATAAGAATAGTGTAATAATTTTGTAAAAAGTCAAAATATAATAAATAAAAATCAAATATAAAATTTGATATTAGCTATATTAACAGATAATAATTTAATATCAAATATACTATTCACATAACAATTTTTGTTATACATAATAGTAGAGATGTTTTAACCAATAAATTCTACCACATGTGCTAAATGTTTCTAATGTATTTGATCATTTTCAAATCGAAAATTATTGTGAATGTGTGAATCACTCAATAATATATTCCATTTATATACCTAAAAACTCTTCACAATACTATGATCAAAGATTCTCGTACAAAATTTGTTAGGCTATTATACAATAGATGATATGTACACAAAACATGATTTTCTAGGTAAGGGGTGAGTGAATTCCCTTTATCCCATTGTGAGGGTTCTTCATTTGCTAAAGTTAGTTGCAGTGACACAAAAGATAATCTGGTTCTTTTCTTGCGTCGAGAAGGCAGTCTATGGTTGTGTTTAACGGAATCTTTTCTCAAGTTTAGAAGCATCAAAGCCCTTGTTTTCCCATCTAGATAGAGACTGCAGTTGTGCATTTACGTGTGAAGCTTCCTTGTTGAATCAATCTTGCCTCTTAAGCACATTCCCTGAATACCAGCATTGTAGAGAGGCGCATCTGGTGCAAGCCGCCGCAAAAATCAAATCTTTATCCATTAAGAGCCGAAAATAAAGCTTAACATCCACAAAGTTGATATTTGTAATTAAAAAGTGTTGAATTTGGTATTGAGAGAGAAAAAAACCTACATTGAGAATTTCCTCCAATCATTCCAAAGAGAGCCCGATATGCAAACTTTTATAAGCAAGAGATGCCTGAATGTGTCCATGATGCACTTTTACTGAACCTGTGCTCATACACTTGCACTGCAACGTCTGGCTTCCTTGGTGTTTTACAAGCACTGACAACCAGATTATATGATGCAGTAGAAATTGGCATTCCATTAGCTTCTATTTGCCAAAGAAGCTACATAGCTCTCTCCAATAACCCAAGCTTTGAGAAAGAGATTAGAGCCTTATTATAAAAGTGTGAATTCAACTGAGAATCCTGATCTTGTTTGATGCTTTCAAAGAGCCGAAGAGCATCATCGTGTCGACTTGCCCAGTAAAGGGCACCAAGAAACACATTCCGTGTGTATGTATCTGGTAAACGACTAGATTTCTTGGTATCAAATACCCTGAATGCTAGTTTAGTCTCTCCAGCTTTTCCACACGTATATTCTTCATCTTCATAAATTCAAGCACTCTAAGACCATCGTCATGCAGCTCGTCCCGTAAGAGACAAGATAAAAAGCGAATTGCAGGCTTGTAAGTTAGGATGCAGACCTGATAACTCCATGGAACCAAGTTATTCCAATGCACTTCTGAGTTCTAACCTTGTTGTTTAATCAATGTTAACTCAAATTTGTGTTCAAAACGAAATTAATTCAAATTTTCTATTTTGATACAAATTTTAACCACAACAATTTGGATTGAAATAATAAAAAAATGGCTATTTGGTACAAATCATGGGTTTTTTTTTTCAAAAAAATTAATGTTGTTATTAAGGAAATTAATAAATATGGGATATCTACGTCGATCAATATAATTTAAAAAAAAAAAGATATGAAATAGACTAGACCGTCTAAATAAAAAAACAAAACCGAGTGAGACCAATCTTAATTAATGAAATGGTGACCCGACCTAACATCCAACATCCAACCTTGTAGTCTATTGGTCTATGAATTGGGTTGGACTAACCCATAAATTTATGGAAAATTTAATATTTTATATGTAAAATTTTTAAAAATACTAAAATTGGTCATATATGATGCAAACCCATTCACGCACCTAAAAGCTTGGCCCTAGTTGGACCAATATAATCTAAGTATTTATGCTGTCAAATCGACCTGTTTGACCTGACCTATATTTCTAGTTCTAAATGAAGTAAATTACTAATATATTTATAAATTTATCTATTGTTACTCATTTATCCACTCTCCTTATATATTTATTAAAACCACCCTTCAATTATATACAAATATTAGATTATTACTTTTTACAGCACTTTATTATTTAAAAAATATCCTTACAACTAAATTGTATTTTCCCATACTTTTTTCACCCACCAACTGAAAACATTAATTTTTTTTAATAATTTAACAAGCATATCTTTTTCATAACGCAAAACAAAAACCGTATCTTTTTCTTTTTTCTTTTTTTTTCCCTTTCCATATTTCTATAATCAGAAGTAAATAAATCTGCATGTATGTATGTAATGTATATTTTTTTTTTTTTAATTTAGTTAATAGAGTAAGTCATATTTTATCAAGTTTTCAAAATATTTATATATTAAAATTTTGTTTAGAATAACAACATAAACAAAATTTTAAAACTAAATTTAACAGGAATTTAATACTTAATTCAACCTTAAAATGTGGAGTTTGAATCCCCATCTCAAATTTCATAAAAAAAAAAAAAAACCTCATTATTGTATAATTGCTTTGTTTTCTCTCCCTCCCTCTTTTTTAAATAGTTTTTTTACTCATATTCAATTACATGTTTTTTTACGGGATGTTGTACTTTTCATTTTAAAAACTTTTAGTGATTTATTGTGTGTCTAATATTTTATTATTATATATAATTGTTTTCTTTTGAACTCATTTCTTTTTTTAATCTTGTTAAAAGACTTATTCAATTTTCAACCAAAAATAAAAAAAGATTCAATTTATTCAACAAACATATTTTGAAAGTGATCTTAAGTTCACCATTATTTAATTAGGTTGTTTGTTAAATATTGTATTTGTATTTAAAATATAATTTTTTTTTTTTTGTTTTTAGAGTGAGGCGTGTGTGAAGGGTATTTCTTAGGCTCGGTTTGGTAAACACATTACGTTTGAATGTAATGTATTTAATGTAATTTACATTTAAATGAAAAGTATTTGCATTGCATTTAAATACATTGTGTGTTTAGATAAAAAGTATTTGAATTATATTTAAATAATAATTATGTGATGTCATGGGTAAATGTAAAAAGAAAAAAAGAATAGAGAAAGAGAATATGTGATGCGATTAATAAAAGTAATAAAATAAGTAAAATAATAAATAGTGATTATATTAAATTTAAAATGTGATGTGATTGGTATTTGAATGCAATACTTTTGCGTTTTGATGAAAATTACATTACATTTAAATATGATACAAATGCAATACTGAAAACAAACAGCACCTTAATGATATTATTATCCTTAAAAGTAACTTTATTAATGAGTAATTTATTAACAACAACATTAATTAAAGTTGTGAGAAAAGCAGACCGAGGTGTTATTAATAGACTCCCGAAATGAAATTTGCAAAATTTATGTGTAATATCTGTAATTATCATGGGATATAATTACTCTGTAACACGTGTTTATGAATACCATGTGATTATCAATTTTGATGGATTAAACAAAATAAAGAAACGTTTAATTTCCATCAAATACAATGAAAGGGATAAACGAGATGAATTTAATTCACCATATTTACTCTTGAGTAAGATATATATGTATATATTGAGAAATATATGATTATATGTATGTGCGTGTATGTGTGTGTCATACACAGTATCAAAAAATTGGTTAAAATGACCGACTCTTGATATAAAATGGATATATTTAGAATTAGTATGCTCAAATTAGCCAATTGAGCAAAAAAAATAACTTTTGATTAGAAAACACGCAGTGTCAATAAATTAGTCAACATGACTTTTTCTTGACATGAAACTAATATATTTAGAGTTAGTATGCTCAAATTAGTCAATTGAGCACAAAAAGTAACTTTTGACCAAGAAACATGCAGTGTCAAGAAATTGATCAAGATGACCTTCTCTTGACATAAAATTGATATATTTAGAATCAGTATACTTAAATTAGTTAATTAAGCACAAAAAGTAACTTTTGATCAGGAAATACATCATATCAAAAAAACTAGTCGAGACGACCTCGAATGAATGTAAAACTATTATATTTGGATTCAACACGTCCAAATTAGCCATTATAACACATGTCAAAATTTTCGCATAGAATAAGTATATTATTCATGTACGGTATTAACACAATATATATATAACACATGTTAAAATTTTGATCAGGAAATACGTCATATCAAAAAAACTAGTCGAGACGATCTCGAATGCATGTAAAACTATTATATTTGGATTCAACACGTCCAAATTAGCCATTATAACACATGTCAAAATTTTCGCATAGAATAAGTATATTATTCATGTACGGTATTAACACAATATATTGACACAATCACAGAACCAGAAAAAGGAAATAGATAGATATAAATGGGGCCCATTTAGATAAAAAATGGAGCCTATAACTATTTTGAATACAATTAGAATATTTTACACCGTAGTTGTAATACACAGATTCTATTAAAAAAAACAAGATAATATGACCAATTTCAAGTGGTCAGCCGTGAGTGGTTTGTGACCACTCTCTCTTTCAATACTTTCTCAACATTCTCTCTCACTCTTTCTCTTTTTCTTTCTCACACAACCATGCATTTCATAGTTTCTGACAACCAAAATGATGTCCGTTTTCGATACCTCCCAACTCATTGGAAAGCTCTCGACAAGCTGAGTCCAACGGTGTGCCAAGTTAACGTTAACACCGCTGGAGGAAGCCGCACACACCGAAGGAAGTCGTCAAAATACTCATTTTTTTTTTACGTCATAACTTTGCAGTCTGACCCCCGATTGAGGTGATTCCAATTCCTATAGCTTTGTGGTGATCAGGAGAATAAAACTCATACCTCGTTTTACCTCAACAGCTACTGGATCGGGCCTTTTAAGGCCGCCATGTCGCCACCATGCCCCCACCTTGAAAATCACTATTTTCGATGAAGGTAAGCAACACCACCTAACTCAATAGACTCTAATCGCCACGGACAACAAAAGCCCTAAGCCAATTTCACGAAACAACTGCGAAAGAGCGGAGATTGGACCTTGCCACGACCGTCCACCGTTAGAAGGTCGATTTTCGATGATTGGAGCTCCGATTTGGTAAATTGACATCAGATATGGGTTCCTTTCATCGAGATCTACAAAATGGTGTCCATCTTTACCCACGCTGCCCGGTTAATGCCAGTCAACGTCTGTCAAAGTTTGACCCGACCACCAAATTTTGAAGAATGACCCTCTGGCCTATTTTCGACGTTTTAGATGCGCTCGCGACATCAGATTTGCAAGACAGAATTTCAAATGTCAAGAATTTTGATTTAAAGTTTTTGCGCTCGAGATCGAACGACTTTTTTGATCGCCGATTGGAGTCAACCTACCCATTGGACATCGTTAAATGATTTTGGTAATGATCTCAACTACTTTTATTCCTTAATTTGTTTATCAGAATGATTATATGTTATTTATGATTTATTGGCATATTGATACTTTAATCGTATTTGATATTCGATTAGATAAAATAATGTTAGATTAAATGAAGGAAAATATATATGGATATATATATGTTATGATTGATTATCAATACTTAAAAGTTTTACAGTATTTGATATTCAATTTGACAAGTAAAGTTAGATTTAAATAAAATATGCTTATTGCTTTAATATGATAAAATTATTCTAAGTGGCACGTCTTGCAGTTATGGCATACCGAAATCTTTCATGAATTGTGTTCTTTTGGGTAATTTTGAGCAATTTTAGACTGTGAGGAAACGTGGAAAAATAGGGAAAACTCTGTCCCCCTTTTTTTTTACAGCTCAAAACACGAGTTTACAGGAGAAACTCTACCTATTTTTCTGCAGCTCAAAACATGGATTTTAAGCAGTTTTAAATTATAGGAATCGGATAAAAATGGAGAAGACTCTGTCTGATTTCCTATAAAAGTACGATTTAAAACTTTTTAAAGAAACAAAAATCTAATTAAGTAATAAAACAAACATTAAGAAATATAAGCCATTATGCTATCAGTTTTTTTTTATAAAATCTAAACATAATCGGCGATTAATTTAAAAGTAGATTTATGAACCAAATGGGTTTCTGAACAAAACATAGAAGTTTTAAATCTTTTAAAACAAACATTTTACGTTGAGAAAATTTCGTCAAATTCTTAATAGATTTTAAGTTATAGTTTTAAATAAAGATTTAATCATTTATGTCAACGACCAAAATGGTTTTAATGGCTTCAAAAGTTTTAAGAAAATTAGGGATCTAATATCCCAATGTTCAAAAGAAACTTTCAAAAGCTATTTTTCAACTTGACGTGGGTTGGTATGAAAAAGTGTATTACGAAGGTAATCAAGAGAGAATTTATTAACAGACATTAATTAAATTTTCTATTAAGACCTTATGATAGGATGTTTAAGTAATAGCTAAACTAATAAGTTGAGCTTAGAAATTTTGTTATGAAATATGAATAAGGTTTTATATTAATGGAGTATTAAGTTAATGCTCATTTGAAATATGTTTCACGTAATAAAAATTGGAGCATATATTAGCTTAGTAAGTGGAAATGTTAAACGCGGAATCCAGGTAAGTACAAACCCCACCTATATTATGAACACTATGGTTTTCAAAATAATGATTCTATATAACCAATGATATCTTAAGATAGAGTATTACAGGCAAGTTTTCTTATGAACAAGTTTAATTACATGATTTTACAATATCACGCTATGATATATGATTTATGACTTACGTTTAAGTATCACATATTGCATACTCACTTAAGTAACATGATCAAGATGTGATAAGTTAAAAAGGTGTTGTACCAACCTCCTGACCCAAAAGAAGGATTCATGTATAAGCTCCAAGTCAAGAAAGATTGATCTCGGCAATATTGGGACCTTGCAAACTCTAATTTCCTGATGATGGCGCACACGTGGTATATACATTAAGGGCCTACATGTTAAGTAGATTAATAAAATGATAAATAAAGCATAAATAGATCATGCATATATTATTGAACATGTTTGAAAATGTTTTTTACAGGATTTTATGCTCGTATTTACTGAGCTTTAACTCACTTATATTTGTTTATACTGTAAGTATGAGCCCAATGGACTTTCTTGATGGACTGTGCAAGCGAAAGGGTTTATCTGAAGGAAAGAGAATGGGTACTGCCATGAAGTTTATTTCCATATGTTGCCATGGGTACTTATATTCAAAATTGGTATATATATATGTATGTTTTTAAGCTTTTGTTGAAATTTCAAATATGGTTTAAGTTATTTTTCAAATTATTGATAAGTATATAAAAATATATATGTGTGTGTTCACAAGTTTTATGACATTTTAAGTAAGAGTTAAGAGATAACCACATAAAGAGGGTTATTATATTATGAAAAATATATTTATCAATGATTTTATGTATACGAATAGTTCTAATAATTTTCCAAGTTATGCTTTCTATGATTGTTTTACAAGTATTACAAGTTTTAATAAATTCTATATAAGTTATGAATTTGGAGTAAGTTTAATATGTATCCAGATTTTTAAGTATATTTCAAGTAAAAATAATTTTTTTTTAATTTTGAAATATAGTTCCAGATGAAAACAAGTAATTATGTTCAAGCAAGTAGGTTAACGGTCGCATTCAGGTCTAACCGTTACATTATGAGTTGTTTGTTTGCAGTTTTACATTTATATTACGTTTAAATATAATATAATTTTAATTCAAATGCAAAAGTTTTGTTTTCAAATACAATACTTTTTAACAGTATCTTAAATATATTTACTATTCCAAAAAATTTTGAAAATAATTTGTTTTTCCATTCATATCATATTTTCTCTCTATCTTGCTTTTTCTATCTACTTTTCATCCAAATATAAAATGTATTCAATGCATTGCAATATAATACAAACGTAATATATTTACCAAACGTCTCGTAAAATTTAATATGTAAATTACAATTATATAATAAGTTTAAAATATATCAATGAAAAAAGAAAACCTTATTTTTATCATCCTTATTTTTTCAAGTCAATTTACGAAATGACTTGATTACTTTCTTTTTTTAATCAGGTAATTTTTCAAAAACTTTTATTAGTAAAATAACTTTGGAATGATAAAAAACGATCGAAAACGATTAATTTTTAATTGGTAAAAAAATGAAGAGAAAAGATTATTTTATCAATTTTAAGTTTTAAGGATGTCATTTTGATAAGTTTTTTTTTGAAATGTTTGAAAAGTATATACTTAAAATATTATCCCATATATTAAAATTTTATCCTTTTTATTACACTTAATAAAAACTGATTTTTATTTTTGAACAGAGATAAGTAATTCAAACCTTCCACTCACAGTACAAACTTGAAGCATTAAAGTGACTCTTTTGGGACAAATGTGGCTGATTTTTCTTAGATTTTGGGCTTCTGTGTGGGTGCAGTTTGTTAAGCCCGGCCCACTAGACTCGCCGCCCCCACCCTCGTCCATCGACGGCTGAGCCTGATCGGATCTGTTTAGCATAATAGCTCTGGTGGAGCTTTCTGCCTCTCTCTCTCTCTCTCTCTCTTACTGCACTTCTGGTGCTTTCACGATGACAACCGCCATGGCTCCTCCTCCGACGAGAACCTCCAACACTACCACAACCCTCGACGAAACCTCAATTTCTTCTTCTTCTTCTTCTTCGTCAGTTGCTTCGGAGACAACCATGGAGGAGACTCCCATGAGACCTCCTCCTACTCCTCCTCCGAAGAAACCAGACCCACCAAACGACGCTCCCAACGAGCAACCCCAATCCAATTCCGCCCAAGACGACGCCGCAGAGCCAAAGCTGACCTCTCACCACTTCCAGAGAATGGCGGTTCCCTACACGATTCCTCCTTGGAGTGGAGCCCCGTGCCACCAGTTCTTCTTCGAGGTTCTTAAGGAAGGTTCCATTATCGATCAATTCCATGTGTAAGTTCGGTGTTTTTTTTTTGGTTGAGGAATTTTTATTGTTTTCGATGTTGACTTTGCTGTGATTGAATTACTGTTTTTCGTGTCCCGTCTTGGTTTCTGTGCAGACACGAGAAAGGGGCTTACATGTTTGGGCGTGTCGACCTCTGTGACTTTGTGCTCGATCACCCCACCATTTCTCGCTTTCATGCTGGTATTTATTTATTTACATACTTTTTTCTCTTTTTCATAAGCAAAATCCAAGCAAAGTGGAATCAATTTGTGCATTTTTGGAAGTTAATATTGAGATCAAGTTCTCAACTTTATAAGGCATTTCATATGTTGAAATTTGAACAAATGCGTGCTGCTGTGACTGAAACCTGTCTGAGTTTGCGAATTGTGAGCATTGCTTGATACATATTGTATAAAGTTCGTGACATTGTCTATCATTACTTCGTTGATATGTGATCGCTTTTTTGCTTAGTTGTTGGTGCCCATTTTGTGTATGCCAATCATGTAAATTGGTTTCAGCAAAAAATCGTGTAAATTGGTTCTCACATTATGTTGCGTTGTCCATTTCCTAATTTTTGTAGAAAATTCCTACGTTATAGCAGGCAAAGGTGTTTTACTCTATATTTCCACATATCTATAATGTTTTGATTTTGATACTTTCTCTCTCTTACTTAATTTTTTTGTTACCTCATCAATGGTGTTATCTTGTTTTTTATATGCCAGTTCTCCAGTTCAAACAAAGTGGAGAGGCCTATGTTTATGATCTTGGTAGCACTCATGGTACTTTCATAAACAAGAATCAGGTATGCTGTGTGATAATTTAGCTTGTATCATACTTTATTTAGTTACTCCTTAATTCTTTCATAAAATCATTGAGACACAACTTAGTTCTTTTATAAAAATCATTGGATATGCATTATGAGTTTAAACTTCAAAGTTATTTGGTGATGGATTGAAGCTTCGAGAAAGGAAGATAAGAAAATTATGAACAAGCAGGAACTACGACTTTTTAGGTCTTGGTTCTTTGAGCATATGTGCGATCATGTACATGTTAATAAGAGTTATTAATTGAGCTATAGTGCATACAGAATAAGATTCAAATATAGTCTAACAGTTTTCTCCAATTTAACTGTTTCTGCTATATAACCTGGTGGATATATGATATCTTGTTTCTGACCAACTTTTACTTACTTGTAATCAGGTTATGAAAAAGTGCTATGTGGATTTACATGTTGGTGATGTCATTCGGTTTGGGCAGTATGTATCTCGATTTTCAACTTATTTCTTTCCCTATTCTTCTTTTAACTTTAGTTGGGCAACTTCTTAAGTTTTCTGATGATCTCAAACTTAAGATATTTACATTTTTTGATTATCAGATTAGATGTTTTTATTATTTGCTGTTTCCAATATGTGTATACGACGCTCGTTGTTTTGTGTGTGTTTAAATAGAGAAAAGAAAGTTTTGAGAGTCTAGGCTAAAGTTTATGCCTGGGCTGTAGTTTTGTTCTGATGGTTATTGAGCCGTGGTACTGTGAAATGTATGTAATTATCTTTATGACGTGTAGAATGGACAACAATTGAAATTTCACGCTTGTGGCAGTTATAGATATGTCAGGAATCTCATCCCCTGTTGCTGGGCTTGAGACATTTCTGATTAATCTCTCTGTTTGTGCATGGGCAGGTCATCACGTTTATATATTTTCCAAGGACCACCAGACTTGATGCCACCGGTAAGAAATTTCACTTTTAACGTGTTTTTTTGATCAGAAACATGCAAACTTTTTATTGGCACATTAAACGGAAGGTGGAACAGATCATATACGGCAATTTTGCTTAATTTAATCTACCAAGTTTCTGCATTAAGTAGGCAGTTTCTCCACCAACCTGGGAGGTAGTTGCATAATTTGTTTTTCTCTTACAGTGATAATGTGGACTTCTGTAGGAAACTGACTTAACGAGAATAAGAGATGCTAAGATACGAGAAGAACTGCTTGATCGAGAAGCTTCACTTCGACGAGCAAGACACGAAGCATCTCTTTCTGAAGGTATCTCATGGGGCATGGGAGAGGATGCTATTGAAGAAGCTGAGGTTCGTGCCACTTTTACATAAACTGTATATATACGTTTGTGTACACACATGCACACACATCAGTTTGATAGCATTTAGATGACCATACTGATTCCTAAATTTTTTGACATTAGGATGATGTGGATGAGGTAACTTGGCAAACTTACAAAGGACAACTAACAGAGAAGCAAGAAAAAACCCGCGAAAAAGTAATTAAAAGAATGGAAAAGGTTAGTGGTTTCTTTCTCCATAGTTCATTTTTGCTTTCTGTCATGAAATGTTTAATAACATAGCAATACAAGCTCATATATGCATACATATGTTCTCACATTTATATACCTGTGTTGTGTACTTCGGCATTGCAAATCTGACTTGGAATGCGTATTTAATTTCTGTTATTATTTTGTGGGAATAGAAGTGTCAAGTTGTCTTCTTTTGAATATTGGCATTGCTTTTTGAGCATTTAGTCTTAAATTTGATTTTTGCTAGTAAAGCAACATATTTTATGTGTTAGCTTATATTATATCTGTCTATTTTTAAAACTTAAACTTATGTGATAATTTGATGGTTTGTGGTTATCATACATGTTTTTTAGCTTCTGACAAATTTAATGGATACTGATAGATCCACATTTCTGTGTAGATTTCTCACATGAAGAAAGAAATAGATGCTATTCGGGCTAAAGATATATCTCAAGGTGGTTTGACACAAGGGCAACAGACTCAGATTGCTCGAAATGAACAAAGAATATCACAGGTAAAATGTGATACTATTTTGTCAATGCCCGGTCCTTTGGTTTTTCCCTGACCACATAGTTATTGAACAGTGGAAGAACAAGCTTTGAACTTTTTTGTAACTGCTGTTTCTAAACTTTTTCTTCTTTCTATTACTAGATTGTGGAGGAACTTGAAAATTTGGAAGAGACGCTAAATGAGAGTATCAGAGAAAGTCTTGGTGCACGCACTGGGACGGTAGGTCGTGGCAAGAAGAAAGGAGCAGCAGAACAAGAAGATGAATTTTTAAGGTACCTTGTGGATAATAAATACTTGTAGAAGCAGTTTCAAGTAGGTTTTGCAAGTCCTAATAAAAAAGTTTGGGATGACTATGGTTTTCATCGAGTCGCAGATTCTTTTGTGGTCTTGTTCTGAAATGATAATAAGTGATTAATAATGTCTTATTATTTTCTAGTGATGATGATGAATTCTATGATCGAACAAAGAAGAAGCCATCCAGTAAAAAGCCTGCTGAAAACCAATCTGTTGAAACTTCTGATACCCTACTTGACAAGAGAGATTCCATCAAAAAGGAAATTGAAGACAAGAAAGAATTGCTTATGTTTGAGAAGAGCAAAATGGCTTCTGAGAAAATGGAGGAGACAGAAACTGGAGATGCACTTGATGCTTTCATGTCAGGGATCTCATCTCAGCTAGGTGAGGAATGCTGTAACAAGATTAAGTACCTAAATATGTTTTATGCTTTGATCATTTAAAGGTGCTTTTTAATTTTTCTTATTGCCATATCTCACATATGAAATTCTGTCAACTTTTTTTGGCAACTTGCTTATTTTGTTGTCAGTGGTCGATAAAACTATACAAATCCAGGAGGAACTCTCAGATCTCCAAACTGAATTGGATAGGGTATTATACCTTCTGAAGATTGCAGACCCAACAGGTGAAGCTGCTAAGAAAAGGGTTTTGAAGGTGCAAGAGTCAGAGACTAAAAAATTGGCTACTTCTTCTGCTGTGACCAAGAAGCAATCTATAAAGGAAGGCAAGGAAAGGAGCGAGCCAGAAAAACCAGCAAATGGCTGCATGAAGAAAGACAAAACCATTGATGCGACGGTGAAATTGGACAAGAAGCCCGAAACTGATGAGATTGTGCCCAAGGCGACTGAGGGCAAAACTGCTGTATATGTTGAGGTCAAGCCCCAGTGGCTTGGAGCTGTAGAGAACAGAGAAACAGAGGAAAACCAACAACCAGTGCCTTTAAACATGCAGGACTCTGATGATTTTGTTGACTATAAAGACAGGAACAAGGTGTTGGTTAATGTTGACGACTCACAGATTAAAGTGATAAGTGGTCTTGAAAAAGCTGCCCCAGGGTTGATCATCAGGAAGCGGAAGCAAGTTCATGAAGTTGAAAGTAACAAAAATGATACTCCAGAGCAGACAACATCTTCCACAGCCTCAGCTGAACTTACTGCAATGGATGCTGTGGCATTACTGTTGAAACATCAAAGGGGATCTTATGCGTCGGATGAAGACAATCATATAGTGAGCCAAGAAACTTCAAAACAGAATCAACAATCCGAGGATAAAAAACCTAGACGAGTGTTGGGTCCTGAGAAACCTTCATTTCTTGATGGTACTTCAGATTCTGAAACGTGGGTTCCGCCAGAAGGTCAGCCATTTAATTCTATGAACTGAATATTATTTTGTTTACTATCATTCCTTTTATTAATGAACTCATTGTCTTCATTTTCTTATTTTTTTATGCAGGGCAATCTGGTGATGGACGAACATCCCTGAATGATCGATATGGCTACTAACACAGACGCAAGGAGTGATCACAGTTTTTTGTTTGGATTGTTCTCTACAAAAGAACTATGGTGGCTTGGCCTCTAACATCGTCAATCAAATCGGAAATGGGAAACATGGCTCAAAACCTGTTTGGTGGGCGCCATAATGAAGAAAAGCCATTGATAGCCTTCAAAAGTTGAAGTCGGAGGAAGCGGATAGCTTCTTTAAGTCAAAAAATGAGGAAGCATATGGTTATATTCTACTAAATGGTGCTTCCGTGTTTCGTGAATTCATATCAAGACTAGGAAAAAAAGAGAGAAAAGGAGAAAGTGGAATGTTGGATAGAAATATATTATAAATAGTATTTTTTGTTGTAAGAACATATGAAAAAAAGTAAGAAAGAAAGAAAGAAAGAAAGAACTTGTCGTTTTTTTCTAGGGCAGTGGGGCGGGGATGGAGCATTCTTTTACCTTCCCAGCCCCTCCTCTCCTTGGGCGCATTCTTCCCATATCGTGCCTCATGCAAGTATATGCATATGGGAAGTCTAACAACTTACAACTTTAGTAGTGAACTTCATCCTAAAAATTAAAGTCCAAAATCAAAGGTGAGACCATATCATGCCTCATACAAGTATGCATATGGGAAGTCTAACAACTTACAACTTTAGTAGTGAAGTTCATCCTAAAAATTAAGTCCAAAATCAAAGGTGAGACCAAACAAATTAAATTTCGATCCGCTAGTCAAATCTTAGTAACAGTAGAATTGAGCAACGGGTATCGTCTGCGTCCGCTGGTCGTGTATTGGCTGTGTTACCAGAGGCTTCCTTGCATTCCGCACTTGGCTATGTATGCCATTAAAAAACCACCAGTTTATGTAAATGTACCATTTACATCATCTTTGGTGTTTCTTTTTTGCTTGGAACATCATCTTTGATTTGTTTCGTCACTAATCAAATAAAGTGGAGATTTTGTTAAAGTTGAAAGTTATAAGACGAGTAGTTAGTACAATAGAATATTGGAGTTAAAATTAAAGAAATTAAAACCATCTGCTTCCAAAGCCATGGTGCGGTTTCATGGCTGTAGACGCATCATTTAGAAGTACGCACTTTTGTTATTAAGGTGGCGTTTGGGGGTTGTTTTTTAGTCTTTAAAATTTTATTTTTTTTCAAAATTTCTTTACTTTTTATTATTTACATCTTCAAAATGTTACAGTAAACTTCAAATTTAAAAAATTTATAACTTTGTGTATACAAGTTCAAATGAGATAATTTTTTATAAATTGCATAGAATTTCGAGAAGGTCGAAATAATATCTATATTGATTTTTTTTTTAAATTTTTTTAAATTTTTTATTTTTTCACCTTAAACAGTTTTTTCTCCCAAACACATTCTTCAAAACAACTTTTTTCTAATCTAAAAATAACATTTGCAGCCTCCTCCTCCAAACTCCCCCTAAAATGGCACGTAGTTTATCGACTCGGACTGAAAAATCCGCTTGTAACCTCAAATCCCCTTTCAATTTGACGATTTGAACCCTTACTAAAAACGTTAGTTTTTTTTTTAAACCAAAAAAAAAAAGAAAAAAGCTTGCAAATTTGTTTTCGTCAAAGCCATAGTACAGCGTTTCTTTATGCAAAGAGAATTTCTTTTCTTTTTTTATGATAACCAAAAAAAAAAAAAAAAAGTTTGAGCAACTTTCTTTACGTCAAAAATTTATTTTTAAGATACCATATTAAAATATATTTATTTTTTAATATTATCATGTAAATGTTTATTTTTAAAAAATATATTGTATGTTGTACTTATTTTACCATTTTACTATAATTGATATGATTTCTTTTTTATTTATATTCTTTTATGTTTTTTCTAACAAAATGATATTTTTTTGGCTAATAAATGTGAATCACTTTTAATAAAACCCAAACACATTTTAATCATAATTTATATTTTTTTTATTTAATTATCATAAATAATATGAAATTACTATAATAAATCAGAATATTTCAAAATAAATTTAATTATCAAAATATTATATTCAATATAATCATAAAAAACACAAAATTATCATAAAAAACTACAAAGATCGCAGCATTATAATAAAAGTATTCCATCATTCATAATGAAATAAAAATTATAATAATATAGACATAAAATTTTTTTTATTATAAAAGTTAAATTTTCCTTTTATATAAAATATAATTACCAATATCATGGAATAAATCTTCCTTTCATATAATTTCTTTATATTAGTTTTCAAATATTTATAAAAGATAATATTGTCTTTAAAAATGCTATTTTAAATATTCATACAAATAAAAGAAAAAAATGGACATTTTTCAATTCAACGTCTTCAAATTGAACATCAAATGTAAATAACCCTTGAATCATTCTTGTTTCTAGATAGACAGTCCATTTAAAAAAAACTAAAAACAGAAAAGGAAAGAGAGAGAGAGAGAGAGAGAGAGAGAATCGATAAATGTATCTGGCCCATAGAACTTTTCCACTCCATCCATCTTTACAGAATCTATTGTTCTAACGCTAGTCCACGCTTCACAGCTATAAGGGGGTTAAGAGGCTATAGATTATAATACTTCCTCCAAAAAACAGAAAATCTTTCTTGCACAGTTGAACTCTCAAATGTATAGCTGCATATTTACACTGCCATACATGAATACAATTTATGGAATGCTACGTAACTTGTGCTGTAACCTAACCCTTGGAAGTAACTTAGATGGCTTTATTTGCTGAATTCATCATTCCCCGTAAAAATCCACGGAATGAATCACCAACAAACTATATTTAAATACTAAGAATCGTATCTCTCGACTTGCACTCACAAGGAAGCTTGATCTATCATTTTCTAACGGGTTCCTTTCCCCCACTTGGTAGACGCGCATTCATAAACTATTTTATGCGCATCTTGGCAGGACAGGGGTGCGTCTACGTCTGAGTTCAAGGCGTTAATAAGTGAGCAAGACCCCGTACCTCAGGCTCAGGTCAACTTTCTTACAGCTTCCAAGGCATCTTTTAGGTGGTACAACGTGTTTGTTTGAGGCTCTGTTTGTCCTCTATCTTCCTTTACTTGCATGTACACGGAAGGAGACCGGATTGCCAGCGATTGCATGTCAATAGATGCATGCGGAGGATGAAAGGAGGACAACTCATGTCTGGATCAGTTAAAGAAATAAGGTGACTCTAACACTTCCTTTAGATCAAAGTTTCCACGTTTAGGCAAGGGCGGGAAATCTAAGTCAGGGAAAGACTTTTCAAAGCTCTGCAATAACTGCAACACAAAACAAGGATGATAAGATCTTTTGGTCGAAAAGTGATCATGTTTTCAACTAGCAGAATGTAGATTTGATTCCACGACTAGGGTTATAAAATCAGTTTGACAAAAAATTGATGTGGAAACTCAAGACGAGAAAGTACTGTACATTCTCCAGTACTGGAGTCTCGTATAGTTCCACAAACTTCTCTCGCAGAATCCTGTTCATTACATCCACATCACAAGCATGTGTCCAGTAGGAATCATGAACTCCTGCATGGAATGGCATTAAATGGTAATTAAAGTAAAACCAGAAAAAAAAAAAAAAAAAGGGCAGTAAACAAGATAGAAGCCAAGAAAAACTAACCTGCAAATGCTATGCCTGCTTTTCTGCAGGCAACTGCAGTCATCATCATGTGAGAACTATCAAGGGAGTGAACAAAATTTGGTGGGAATGCTGTTTTGTGCATACGGGCCGCAACCTATCAAATGATACAAATCACGTTTAAGATTTTAGCTTCAACAGCTTCAGCAGTTTTAATTGTCCATGTTATTTACCTCCATCTAGTAATAACTATTTTGACAATTAAACACTAAAACATGAAACCACTGGGCAAGTCAAAGGTCCCAAAAAAAAAAAAAGAATGAGTCAACCCAAATATAACAGTGGCCTTTCTTCTGTTGCTATCTGTTTGTTGATTACTAAAGAAGAATTATTCTGTTGTTATCTTTTTGTTGATTACTACTGGCCTACGCTTACATCCATGATTTCAATAAAAATATGCATGCAAATTTCTATCCACGTTTTGTTCTCAAATCATTTCAACGGGCTCCAAGCTTTGCTCTTCCATATTCATATATGAGAAAGTAATTCCCTGATAAACCTCAATTAAATTCAAAACTCGGATCATAACTTGTAGCTAGGCAGCATATCACTGGATTTATAATCGAATTTATTGGAGAAAGGAACATAAAATGAGATATGAAAAGGTGAAGAATACACAGTAATCACGACTATTGGCTAGAGGTAATTGTAGGTAGTAACAGAATTGAAGAACAGAATGGTAGAATTATGTAAAAAAGAAGTACAGTACCTTTTCTGTTTCTCGCCTCAGTGTCAAAGTCTGAAGGGAAGTTTTGATCTGCAAAAAGTTGAAAAAAAAAAATATATATATATTTTTAAAAAAGTGCTACGACGTGGAATGACTGGTAAATCTTTGATGATATAGTTAGCCAAGAAAAAAAGGAACTTTAAATTGAAAATTTTCTAATACTCACAGAATGATCTCCTACTTTTCGGTAAGGCTGCACAACAGTAAGTCCTACAGGAGATGTCCACCGCACTGGCTCATTTTGAGATGCAATAACCTGCTTGTATTCGAGCTTTATAGTTAGATATTCATAAAATACATAGAAAGAAAACAAACTCAAAAAGAGAGAGAGAGAGAGAGAGAGAGAGAGATTGTTGCTATATGAAAAATTAGGAACAACTTTTGCACAATTGCCGAGCCAGTTCATGATACCGCGTGCAGCTTCAAACATCTCCCCTAAAGAAGTTAAGGTAACCTGTCCATAAAAGTGAAGTTGTAAGCAAAGATGAATCCCCAAGCACAAACATGCAAACGCACCTATTTACATGAAATTCACAAGTTAAAACTAGAGGTGTGAAGCAATTACGGTGTGAATTATCTCTCTGTTACCTTTGCAGCATAACAAGAACAACGGAAGAGCTCATTGTCATCTACAATGGCACCTCGTTCCTTCAACCTCTTACTAATTTGATTCCTAGCACCAATGTAAGTGACGCCATACACTGACGTCATCACTGTCTGCTTCACCAACTTCCTGTTCACCTGGACAGTACACAACACGTGTCAACAATCAGTTACAAGATTTTTGGCAAGCCAGTAGATGATTACGGGCCTGAATGGTGCATGAATCGAGTCCGGAATAGAATAAAATTTTGAGTCCAAACTGATTGACTTAATTATAATTTTTGTTGACTTTTCAGAAAAAGACAAAACTAAACTCAAAATTTAGGTTCGAGTCAATGAACCATTCACCCCCAACATTTTCTGAAATACTCATGCCATGAAGATTTTTTTTTTCCCCTCACTCTAGGACCCTAAGCTAAAAATAGATCATAAAACAAAATTACAAACTGATATGGAAATAATTTTTAAGTAAATAAAGTCCTAATATTATCCAATTTTCTTTTTGCCATTTGCATCATAAAATGATAAAAATGCATTGAGCTTTTCTGGCAACCTGATTAATTAATGTTTTTGCACACAATGCAGCCGGAAACTCTGCAGGATCCTTCTGTGCATCGCGATGCATTATTTCTACTACCCTGAAGTCAAAGTCAATTTTTTGGGAATTAAATTATATCGTCGGATACGGCCTACCAAAATAAGATGGAAATTGCACAATAAGAAATTCTAATGTTCAGTAAAGTGGATTGTCGTCACTTAATGGCAATTTTTTCCTTTTCATAATCAGCTTACCTCTCAGCTATTCCTGTGTAAACATCTGCAGGTATGTCTCCTGCAACCAGATTCACGGCAACTGCACCCAACTGAATGAATATACTTCGATAAGAAAAAGTACAAATCTGAAACAGAAGCTTAAAATTTTCTGCTATGAAAAATTTCACTAGAAAGAGGAAGTAAGAGAGAAGTAGCTTCTCACAAAATATAGCAAGTCCATATCAATGTCCACAAATATTTGGATCAATACATTGCTAAATAGACCTACGTGTTCCAACTTCCAATAGAAAATCAAAGAAGTTCGTCTATCGATTCCCTGACCTGCTTCCTAAATGGATGAAAATTAAAATTCAAGTTTCCGTAAAATGCAATTAATCTCATCTTTATATCTTGCATCCACCCAGGTTTCTATGAAAAATTGTATATTGTACTACTACCCTCTCAGAGAATGTCCTTTAACCAATGATCTATAAACAAAGATGGAGGGGGAGAGAAAGGGAGGTTGTAAAACCATAAAAATTTCCCAAAAATGTGGTGGCCTATAAAAATTCTATTGCATCTAAATTCTGTGTTTTACTATTAGAACATAGTATAAGGTCAAGTGCAGCCTTAATGGTTACACGTCACGTGCAACAGAATATTCACTAGAAAAAAGAATATTACCTTGTCTCTTCCAAGGGCAGCATAGTGTTGTAAACCATTGCAAGAGCCATCCTAGATGACATCAGAAAGATGGAAAATAAGTTAAACAATATAGAATTTAGTATTTTACACTATATTGAGCGACAGAGTGAAAGGGAACCAAAAAACACAAATCCCATGGGTTCAGGGATAAAAATTCCAGCAGAAAACTAAGAAACTGGAGCATCATTATAAATAGGCGTATGCATAAAACACAAACTAACTTTTTGCCAAATCTCGTCTAGCTTGGTTGGCGTGAGTCTGAACCTCTTACACAAGTGTAGTACATCTTAGTAATCCTTGTAGACTTAATTTCCTTTTCCGTAAAGTAGCAAGACAGAAATTCACAAAATATACATAGACAGTAAGGGTAAAATTGATCAATGTTACTTTCAGAGGATTTACAAGATCAAATAGACTAATTACGTAATTAATGTTCTAACTAGTGCTAGATAAGAACTCTATTTACACTAAATAACTAACAACTAACTGTATTTATTAAAGCCAACTAATAACTCTACAATGTACACAGTTTGGAAGAGCAAGACCTATTCAATTGCTATAGAGAAATACCTGATGTACATGAGCATGTGAAATAAATGCTTCAGGAAAGGTGCTTCTTAAAGCACCAGTGAGTTCAATGCACACAGCCAAGAACTGAAATGGATCTTCTGCATTCAACCACCAACGCTTTCCTTCTAGAGGTCTGTCTGCAGAATCAAATATCTCATCCAAATGATTCTCAGTAAATGCTATTCGACCCTCATGAGATAGCTTGTCCACACCCCCAGTAGCATATAAATTAGCCAAGTGTATTTTCAGCCAATGCAAGCCTGACTTTCCTAGGGGACGCCCCTCTGCGAACTCCAAAATACCCCGACACATATCTGAACCAAGATGATTTAAGTACGGGTGCATAGGGTAAGCACGACCGCGAAAGTCAAGATTGTGTGGATAGTAGAAGCCTTCTTCATCCTTCATTTTACGTGCTACCTGCTCCACATAGAAGGATTTGCCACAAATGTTTGAATTCTGAGCATATTGCAGTTCCACTCTACAGGATGAAGAATAACACTTACCTCAAGTTTAATTTCTGCCTCACACCGCAGTGCGTATCTCTCCGCATTCTCTTTTTTGGCAGACCTTACTTCCCATCTCCATCGCCGTAGTAGAGTTTCATCTTCAGTATCCGGTTTATCCGGTAAAGGAACCTGCAATGCAGAAACGTAAACAAGGATACTTCCAAAACAGTCTCAAACAATTAGCTTCCCTGTTAAAGGAAAAATTCAAAACAAGTAACATAAATTTGTCGGAATACACTTAAATCTAACTAAAGTATTCTAACTATAACAAGAAGTAGAAGAAAGGGAGAGAGATGAAATATACTCACATCATTGCGGTCCACCAAATCAGCAATGCATTCTCCACTAATCCATACTCTCTCTACAACATTAAGAATCCTTTTATTAATCCTCCATTTGGTATTCCCAAGAGTATCCAGGGCCTAGTAAAATAAAAAATTTAAACTTAAAAGAACTTAGCAAAAGTCGGGATGATTCATTAGTTTCAATTCTCAGAAGAAAGGCATGCAACACTTGGATTTACAAACCTCAAAAACTGGCTTCATTTGCTTCCCTGGGGCCCTTTGTACAGCTTCACGCTGTTCTCTTGCTCCGTGAGTACGCATGATATAGGATGGTAGGAAAAAGTGTGCTCCTTTGTTATAGCTGGGGAATAAGCATTAGGACGGCACATGAGAAAATGAAAAGAAAAGAAAAGAAAAGAAAAGAAAGGAAAAGAAGCAAGGTTGCCAAATCAAAAGAAGGAAGAAAATATGAAATTCAGTTTGCAAAAGTATTTTAACAGAAGTTGAATCCTGGAAAAACCATCTTAATTTTCCTGCTAATTGGCCCACAAATCACATATATAATTGAATAGTTGATACAATTTTAGCAAGTGAATGTCTCATTAAATTGAGATTAGGAGTGCAACTCCATTTTCGTTTGGTGAACGCATTGCATTTGCATTGCGTTTGAATGCAATGTATTGAATGCAATTTGTATTTGGAGGAAAAGCATTAGCATTGCATTTGAATGCAATGTGTGTTTGGGGGAAAAGTATTTGAATTGTATTTTAATAATAAATATGTGATGTGATGGGTAAAAGTAGAGAGAAAAAAAAGAGGAAGAGAGAATATATGATGTAATTAATAAAAGTAATAGAAAAAGTGAAATAATAAATAGTGATTGTGTTTGATTTAAAATGTGATGTGATTGGTATTTGAATGAAATGTTTTTGTATTTGGGGGAAAATTGCATTGCATTTAAATGCAATGCTAAAAAAATTTGTGTCCCAAACGCTGCATAAATATATAAGACATAAGGGTAGTTAAGTAGATCAAGCTATCCCATCCCATGAGTTACTTTTCTTAAAGTCTCAAAATTCACGATTTGTAAATCTTAGACCACACATTGGAAAGGACTGAAACTACCTCCTACTTCAATACTATTTCAAAGATGTTGCATATTTACATCTTCAAACCCAAGATTTGAAAATACTTCATATTTACTTTGCTATCAACTACAAATTGGTTTACGGCTTTATTCAACAATAAATGTGAAAATACTTAATATTACATTTTATCATTCCTTGATCAAATAAAAAATAAATTAATAAATCAATGCAATAGCATAAACACAAGACTGAAATGCCCATACCCTGTCCAGTTGACTGGGGATACCAACATAGGCATATAAGGAATCGCCATGTGCTTTACCTGTTTAAATACAAAACACTAGTAAGTTCAGCTGAGTGAGAAATAACTTGTTTAACCATCGTCCAGAAGAACAGAAGTGAGAGCAGATTTATAATCAAAAGACAATGGAGAATAAAAGATAGAATGACTTGCTGCTACCATGTTGCAATTTCCATTGTTTAGTGAGTACGGGAAAGGAAAAAATGGGGATTTACTTACAGTTTTCTCAATGCCTTTGAGCACAAGAGGATCACACTGAATGATACCACACAATTTTCCAGCTTCACTGTCAAAAGAAAATTTGAGAACCACTATTCAAGGGGATGGAAAAACATAAATATATCAATAAGCTAGATGAGTAATCTTACTTTACACCTAATCTCTTAAGCGTGTGTACAAATGCTGGTCGTAGATCAGGTGGATCACCCACCTGTTGGGCAGCAGGTTGTATATAAGCTGTTTGAAGCAACAATTCAATCAGACGTATTCCGACCTGAAAAAGTACAAGGAAGAGAAAGACTATTTATAAGGAATATTCAGTAACTATTTACGTTTAACCATAAATCACAAAGAGAATATTCAGTAACTATTTACGTTTAACCATAAATCACAAAGAGCATACAAACCCTAGCCTTGATGTTGTGACCCCAGGATTCTTTGTCCTGTCTGTTCACTATCTGTCTCATTTTCCGCAGATTGTTTTCTTTCATCAACTTGTTGATTTTTATGTTCAACTCATTCTCTTCCTTAGCGTCCTTCTCCCCTTCAATTTCCTCAAATCTATACAACTTTTTCCTTTTAGTTTTTCGCAGCAGTCTGTGTAATTTAACCTAACTCATTCAACAAAAAAGCAAAACATCAGCACTCATCTAGGAGATAAAGCAAGGCGGAGCGGTGCAACTTAAACCTTGTACTGCCTAGAGGGAAAAAACCACGCCCAAGGATCTACTCAAGAAATAATCATAATGAACAAAGTTATCAGGCATTAGTAGTGCTCGACACCACAATTCACATGGTGTATGTCCTACATGGTTGCGGTGACTGATGCCCTTTAGCGTTTCTCAATCATAAAATAATGAAGATAATTCCCAATGTTAAAAAGGACAGACAAAGATTTAAAAATAACATGCATGTCCTCAAGTCTAAATCCAAGCCAAACTTAGACAATCTCTAAAGAAAAGGCAAAAAACACCGCTTGAGTAAATAAAATCACAATCATATTTTCATGCCAAACAAAAGCAACCGAAACAAGAACATATAAACAACAATGTCGGTTCACTACAATGAAGAAACATGTTAATAATCCCTTTAATCAAGTAATAATACCAAAAAAGAGACCGAGACATGAAGATACAAAAGAAAACTAGTCAAGTCTCGAACCTCCTGCTCGATGGCCTCGCCAATGGCGATAGAAGCATGAACAACCCTGGTAAATCCTTGTCCTTCTTTTGTCATCAACAACCCCATCAATTTATGCATCGTAATTACTGCCATCATTTCCGCTGGCAACTGAACGAAGTACGGCCCGTACAAGTTCCTGCACTTCCCCTCTAAGCATAGCTTTTGCTCCTCCCTTATGGCATCTCTCATCGGCTCGAACCAACCGAGGAACAACGACTTCATGTATGGCAAATTCGGCGTCAGCTTCTGCCTGCACATCTCGTCCACCATCTGCTTGTACTCTCTCGACGCCTTCTCCCAAACCTCCGTCTCGAGCTTCACTTGCCTCCTTTTCAGAGCTTCGTAAGCCCTAACCATTGGCCTTTTCACGACCTCCTCTTCGATCGGCTCCCGCGGCAGCGATTCTCGAAACTCCTCGTCGGCCGATACCTCGTCCGAAGAAGAAGAAGAGGAAACCGCCTGGGCCGCATTGGCGTAAGGCCTAATCGGAGTTCTTCTCAACCATCCAATACCGTAATTGCCCTTGGAATCGCAAATCGACCCGGTTATCGTATCGAAAGGCCAATACTTGACCTCGTTCGCGAAATTGGAAGCCTGTGATTTTCCCAGAAAGCTACGGGAAGAGGATTGAGGAATGAGGAGGAGGCGGCGACTAGTGAGGATTCTCCAAAAGGCTTGCTGGACATAGTTTCTCCACATTTACGGCCGATGCCGGAGGCTTTTGCGCCGAAGATTGAAGCTTTTCAAGTGATCGTAAATGGCCGATTCCGGTGATGGTATTTGCAGATAATTTCTCGTGGTGAACATCAAATCAAATCAAGCTCAGATTTCGAGGGAAACTGATAAGAAAAAGAAGAAGAAGAAAGGGAGGGGAAAGGAGAAAGGGAGAAATAGAAATGGTATGATGAAGAAGAAGGAGACGCCGCCTTTAAACCCTTCTTAAACCTCTGCTCTACTTCTTTAGACCTTCTGCTCCGTTAATCTTGTGCTGTTGATTGTTATTTGTTAAGATTTTGGGGGTATTTCTATAATTTTGAAACTTTTTGGTGCTTAAATGTGATTATTGACCAAGTAAACCACTGTTCATGGGCGAGATTTTTCATTTTCAGGAGAAAAAATTTAAATGAGAAGATCATATAACAAATTTTTTTTTTTAACTTGAAGTGATAATTTAAACTTTATATTTATAAAATTATGTATAAAACTACTGTTAATATATATTTATAATCACGATCATATTATACTTTTTGTAGTAAAAAAATATACATATATAACAGGGTTTATATATGCTGATTTAAAAAAAATAAAATACAACTTTTTTTTCAGTGACTTGTAGTCATTAAAATAAGGATTAATTATAAAATCAAAATCCAAAAACAAGTTGTTACACTAATAAAAATTCAAGAAATATTTGCAAATTTTTTTTTAATTTATGGATACATCAATGGGTGAGATGTTAAAAAATTGATGATTTTAATGCTATGAAAAAAATTTACAATTTAGACCTCAAGGTGTATTGATTTTATTGTTGGTTATTTAATCACAAATTCAATCTCATTTTGATCCCATAATTTTGAACTACCAATTTTGTCCTTTAAGTATCTTTCCCTCGGAAAAATAGTTAAAACCTATATGCTAATTTTCAGATAAAAATCGTATGTCTCGTACTTTAATTCTAAACACTGTAAGTTCTCAAAACAATTGTATTGTAACATTAAAATGATAAAGTTAATCCTAATTAAAATAAATGTGATCTTCATATGTCAACAGATATCCATTTTGACTAGTATTTTGTACAAGACAGGTATTATGATACAAATTAAATAGTTTAAAAACTGATTATGACACGTTTTTTTTTTTAAGTTCATAGATTAAAATGATAATGTATTTGCTCATTTAATTAGAAACCAAAAGTTAAATAAATACCCTATTTTTTGTTTAAAAAATGTTTTTCTTTTTCTTTTTCCCCGCAAAATCCATGACATATTTTTTTGGATAAATTACTCATGCAATCCCTAATCTTTTACAAAATTATTATTTGATCTTTAACTTGTTTATAGTTAAAAGTCACTAAACTTTTTGAAATAATGCAAAATGGTTTATTTTGTTAGAAAACATTAAAAATTTAACATAAATTGTTACATTAATGAAAAATGATTTTAATTTTAAAAAAGGATGATTTTATGCTTAAAGGTAATTAAAATTTTCATTTTTACATTATTTAACATTCGTTAAAAAGATGATTGTATGTAATGTAATCTATTTTATCAAATTTTTAACATTCGTTATATTAATAAAAAATAAACAAATTACACTTTATTTTTCTTTTTAATAAGAGTTCTGAGACCATTTAATTAAAAACAATTTTTTTGGACCAAATTTTACTTCTTGACTTCTTAATAACGGACCATGCAATTTACATTTTTTTTTTTTCAAAAGAAGTGCTTGCCATTTTCGCCCCGTCGCGAGCTCCGCAACCGCCGAACCCACGTCGCTTGGTGAGCCCAGCAGCCACCGTCCAAGGTCGCCGTCTCGGAGCCTAGCAGGTATTGACTACGATCTGAACGGATTATTATCCTAATCTTTGAAAAATCCCTAATTAATATTTTTGTGAAATGATTTTGTCCAAAGGAGAAAAGAAAATCCTAAAGATGGCCAACAAGGCGAGCTCAAAGTTAAACATCGCAGTTATTCATCCCGATCTTGGTATTGGTAAGTTGTTATCCTCATCTTTATTGTTTTTGTTTTCCGTAATTTTCCAATTTTTTTTTTCTTAATAAATATGAAAACTAAGAAGAAAAGTTTGGATCTTTGGATTTACTTGGCTGTTTTAATTTCTCAACAGTATGAATTGTGTTCAAATTTGGGTGTTAATGGTTATCCTCTGTTTGATTGCCTAGAAAGATTTAGAAACCATTTGAATTTCTGTTGAAAATCTCAGAAGATAAACAAATTTTGATTTTTTTTTTTTTTGGTATGGTGGGTTAAGGTTATCATTTCGTTTGCGATTATGCTCTTCAAATGATGGAGTAATAGGTTGAAATGTATTGGGATTCCATTAACTGGCTTGTAGTTAATGCGTCCGAGTATGAATTTGGTTTGGCCAAAACATATTTTCTTTGTTATTTTATGAATTACTCCTAGTTGACTTTGTTTTGATCTTCTTAGGTGGAGCTGAGAGGTTGATTGTCGATGCAGCTGTTGAACTGGCATCGCATGGGCATAAAGTCCATGTCTTTACTTCACACCACGACAAAAACCGATGTTTTGAAGAAACTGTTTCTGGTATGTTTTCTTTTCTGTTTTTGATCTTAACTACTAGTTGCTTCATTGTGGTAGTGTACATGATGCATTTCCATTTGAGTAATTAGTTCTATGTGCACAAGTATGACAATGGTTGATTGCAATAAGCAACCTAAACAAAAAAACCTTTTAAAAGGGTACGTTAAAGGAGCATGCTTGTTTAAATGCGCGATGATCTAAGGAAAAATAAGTTTGAAACCCAACATGGTTCAACATAATGCGAAAATTTGGTAAAGGGAAACAAGGCAACATGCAGTAGTCTGAAGGGAGGCAATTGTTGGAGATGTTGTCTAGATCAATTGAGTAGAAAAAACTTATGCAGCCAATTTTCTTCTTATTCTTTTTTGTTATAGAATTTTTGTAGCTGGAAATAAAACTTATTACTTAATTTTAACAAAAGTAATCTCAAGGTTTTTTTTTTTTTTTTTTGGTACACTCTATTGCAAAGTTTTGTGTATCTGACTCCTTTGTCTTATGAATAATATTGTAAAGCATTCTTAAATGTCTGTTAATTAATTTTACAGGTACCTTTCCAGTTACAGTATATGGTGCTTTTCTACCTCGGCATATATTTTACCGTTTTCATGCTTTGTGTGCTTATCTGCGATGCCTTTTCGTTGCACTCTGTGTTTTGGTCATGTGGCCATCATTCGACGTAATTCTAGTAGATCAGGTTTCTGTTGTCATCCCTCTACTGAAACTCAAAAAATCAAGCAAGGTATGCTTGCCTAGTTTATATGATTTTTTTTTATCTTGGTCTTTGGCATTATTGTTGTTGTTTTATGAGTTAGTTTTTATTTCCAGGTTGTCTTCTATTGTCATTTTCCAGACTTGTTACTGGCTCAGCACACAACTCTTCTAAGGAGGATTTACAGGAAACCCATTGACTTTGTAGAAGAAATGACAACTGGTCTGATTTAATATTCTTTAATTGTCTGATCCATGCCAACCTGCTTTAACTATCTTCTTTTTTGCTATTTATATCCTCCGTATCTTATCCTTTTGGTTTTTAGGAGTGTAGGAATGGCAGATTTGATTCTTGTTAACAGCAAATTCACGGCCTCAACTTTTGCAAATACATTCAAGCATCTTGAAGCACGAGGAATTCGACCTGCTGTCCTCTATCCTGCAGTGAACGTGGATCAGTTTAAAGAACCTAAATCCTCCAAGTAACGTACATGTTTGTAAATCATTTTATGTCTTAATTCTAGAGATAATTTAAATCCCAGAAGTGTTCGTTTAAATGTTCTTTTTAAAGTAACAAGTGTTTCACTAACCTCTTCCTTTTTCTTCTTCAGGCTGAATTTATTGTCCATCAACCGCTTTGAAAGAAAAAAGAATATAGACTTGGCAATTTCAGCTTTTTCTTTGCTACGCAAGGGTGAACATGATGTTTCTGAACGTCTTCTTAATCTGGATCAAGTATCGCTGAGCATTGTAGGTAAGTTCCTAACTATTATCTTCCTAGGATACCCAATTATAGTTGCTTTTTGTGAATCATTATAGGCACGTAAGGATGCTAGTTTCTGTTCGTCACCCATGCATCGCGTAGAATAATAGTGGCATATTTACATACAATTGAGTTTTTACATCTTAGTTCTATAGGTTATTAAACTAGTTCATGCATAGGAAGAACATTCTTTTGCATCAGATACCGCTCTAAATTCCAGAACGGTTGCACATATCTAAACCGTTGGTGGTTGTCGTTTACAGTCTGCACGCTGAACAGAATTTCTTAGTGTGTGGATTTTGGGTACAGGGGCTAGATTTGTTTTGTCAACACTTGAAAATGTAATTCTTGTTAGTACACTATTCCAATACTTGTACAAGATCTAGAGTTGTCACCTAGGAGTCCGGATGCCCTCTTACATCTTCATGTTATTTTGATTATTGAAGTGAACTTAGATGGTTATTTCAGTGCCTTAATGATTATTACTCGACCTTTTTTTTTTCGGAATTATAACTCGATCTTTTGTTTGAAAAACTGTACTTTTTTCTTCTTTTTTTTTTTTTTTGTCCACAACACATCAGTGGAATAAATTTTCATTTAACGGTTCAACATTACATTTTTAGTGGTATAGGTTTAAGGTTCCACGTATCCACAAGCACGAAACTCATGCATAGCAATTGTTGCAGGTGGTTTTGATAAACGGCTTCGGGAAAATGTTGAATATTTGGAGGAGCTCAAAACATTAGCAGAGAGGGAAGGAGTATCTAGACAAGTTAATTTCATCACGTCATGCTCAACATCTGAGAGAAATGAACTTCTCTCCCAATGTTTATGTGTCCTTTATACTCCAAAGGTTGGGATATTATGACCTGCTCCAGTTTTATTGGGTGTACGGAAGGAAAAAATAACTCATCGCATTCAATTGATGCAGGATGAACACTTCGGCATTGTTCCTCTGGAGGCAATGGCAGCACAGAAACCTGTTATTGCATGCAATAGTGGAGGCCCCGTAGAGACCGTTAAAAATGGCGCTACGGGATATCTTTGTGATCCTACTCCACAAGATTTTTCTCTGGCAATGGCTAAACTCATTCAAGACCCACAACTGGCAGAGAGAATGGGGATAGAAGCCCGGCAGCATGTCACTGAGTCGTTCTCTACAAAGATATTTGGTCAGCGTTTGAATCGATATGTCATCAATGTTGCTCGGAACAAGAAAGACTGATCTGTGGAATGTTTAAATTTAAAACTGCACGTTCAATTATGCCTAATGCTTGATATTTGTGGAACCACAGATGATAGCAAACTCTCGTTTTCCTAACTGATTAAAAGCCATTGTACACCACAGATAGATTAAGAGTACAAGCTGTGTTGACTTTGATTGCATTCCTTCTCCGTTCCTAGCCTTATTGCATTGCCTTCGCTGTGCCGACCTCCGTTGCGTTTCTGATCATCTTTATCTACTTGGTATCCCACTGGGATGTTCTGATCTGTTTCTAAGTTGTTTATTTACTTGGTTTAAAAAAAAAAAACAAAAACAAAAATAAAAGTTCCGTACTCACGAGTTTAGCCTAAAGGTATACTCCACCTCGTGCATCATTGTTTGTCTAATGGGCCCTGGTGTCCTCTTTTTTTTTTTTTTTTAAATGAAGTTGGGTTTATATTTTGACGGTAAAATTAACCAACAACTACACTCTTGACAGGCCATTTAAGCTATTCACAATCGTTCCCAGAAAACTGGCATAAAAGATCCAAAAATATAACATACAGCTGAAGCTTTTAAAGAGGAATTTCAAAACAAAACACGAGTTCGTTTCTGAGTCCTGACTTGGTAATACACATTTGAGAGGGAGAGAGAGAGAGAGAGAGCAGAGAACGGAGAAATTTATTAAGTTGGAATAAGCAAATACGTTATTTGCTCTCTGGTGATGAACTTTCCTGTTTCAATGTACAGCGAGCATGAATTTCCCCACACTATAATTAAATACCCCAGCCAATTAAAAAAAATGAAACCACTCCGAAACTCGGGGAATTAGTCACTTGTCCTCTTCCGACAGCAGGGTACCGGTCTTAAAACAACCCCACTAAATCTCGCCGTGTCACTACAGCTAACAGCAAAATTGAAATTCCACACTCCGCGAAAACTAGATTATCACATGAAATACAATGCCCCATTGGCAAAGATTGTAGTTAACAAGAGAAAAGCATAAAAGAATATCAAATTTACCGCTAATCGGTCAAAGCTTTGCCTGTTCTTTGCGTTCTTTTGCTAGTCGAGGATTGGTCTACAATCAGTCTTGATCTTTCTCTCATTTCAGCACTGGCTCCTGACTTAGTCGGCATTTTTCTCTAGTCAATACTTTTAGACTCAGTCTCCCCAATCAGTTGATCTAGATTTTTCCACAAAATTTGCATTATTTCATGGAATTTCTGGTTATTCTATAACACTTGATCCATTTCTCAGATGTGGGGATTTCTAAATGGCTGATATGAACTTCTTGAGATGCTTGATCTACTGTGAGTAAAGCTGCTTTCACAATGACTGCCTGCTTTAAACCCCTGAATATCATATTTCCCATAAAAATGTTCCCAAAGTTACTTGACAATGGGACCACTAATCAGCAGCTACCTACCAACAGCCAAACACACAGGAAAAGGCTTGACAGACAAGTATATTTCTTCAGAGTCGGCCAAAAGTTTTCATCTCCTCGATATTTCTGCACCCCATCAAGGTAATGAAGAAACAGATTTGAGCTGGCACCAAACTCCATTCAAGTACTATGAATTCTCTGTTTCCCAACTTGTAGTTAGAAGCTTGATCTATCTTTCTCGGATGAGTTCTTTCTCCACATGGTAGACATTTTAGAAGCTTTTGATGTTCATCTTGGTGGTCCAATTGTGTGTGTCTACTCCTGAGTTCAAAGCTGTAATAAGCGAATAGACATCATACCTCAGGTCAACTTTCTTACAGCCTTCAAGATACCACTGATGTGATATATACGTATCTGGGCGCGTCTTCTTTGCCCTCTACTTTTACATGCTTGTTCCATGGAAGTAGCCTGGGTTACCAGAGAAGGAACGTCGGCAGATGCATGTAGTGTCTGAAACAAGGATAATTCCTGTCTTGATCAGTTAAAGAAATAAGGGGACTCCAACACGCTCTTTAGATCAAAGTCACCCCGTTCAGGCAAAGGGGGGAAATCCAATCCAGGGAAAGATTCTTCGAAGCTCTCCAATAACTGAATATAAAACAACTGATTAGATTGATTACCGAAGATGACAAATACAAATGTTTTCATCGGGCAGCATGCAGATTGATTCTTTGTGAAAGTTTAAAAATATAACTTTTTGACATTAATTTTTCATGAAACTCAAGAAGGAAAGATACAGTACATTCTCCAGAATTGGAGTCTCGTATAGTTCGACAAACTTCTCTCGCAGTATCCTGCTCGTTTCATCCACATCACATGCATGTGTCCAGTATGAATCATGAACTCCTGAATGGAATACGAGTAAATAGTAATTTGAGGTGAAACTGGAGAAGAGGGCAGCAAACAAGACAGAAGCCAGCAAGAACGAACCGGCAAATGTTATGCCTGCCTTTCTGCAAGCTACTGCAGTCATCATCATATGAGAACCATCGAGGGAGTGGACAAAATTTGGTGGGAAAGCCATTCTCTGCCTCTTGACCATGACCTATCGCATGAACAAAATCATAATTTGTACCAAGAACGCTTATTAGAACACGATAACCAGATAGTTTGGAGAATCTTCTGAAAATTAGAAAGCAAATGGTAAGAAGGTTGGCTCAGTTAATATTGACATAAACAATCGCAACTGTTTACTGGCAAGTGAGACCAGATAATCATAGAATGAAAGAATGGACTTCGGCCAAAAGGTACACCTTCTCTGTCTCTCGATGTACCGTTAAAACCTGAAGGGAAGTTTTGATCTGCATAAAATTCAGAAGGAAAAGAGACTTCAGTGATTAGTTGATTCCCAGGATGTGATAAATTATCCACAAATTTTCTTGGCAAAAAAAATTTTCAGCACTCACCAAACACCTCCCCAGTTTACGGTAAGGTTGAACAACAGGAAGTCCAAGTGGAGTTGTCCACTTCACCGGCTCATTCTGAGACGCAATAATCTGTTCATATTCAATCAATATTACATATTCATGAAATGAAGAAAGAAAGTAAATGAGACTAATAAAAAAGAAACGGCAAGAAATTGATTACGAACTTTTGCACAATCCCCAAGCCAGGTCATTATACTGCGTGCAGCTTCAAACATCTCCCCTAAAGCAGTTAAGGTGATCTGCCCGTGACACAAATCTTGTAAGCACAGATAAAATCTACAAGCACAGATACTAACCAGACCTCTATCTGACATTCTCAATTTGCAACGAGAAAAAATGACGCAATATGGATATGGATTACTGTTCTCTTACCCTCGCAGCATAACAAGCACAGCCAAAGAGATCCTTATCATCCATAATTGTACCTCGCTCCTTCAACCTTCGCATGATTTGATCCCTAGCTCCAATATAAGTGACGCCATATACTGATGTCATCACTGTCTGCTTCACCAACTTCCTATCCACCTAGATGGTATCGACCATACAGGTCAACAATCAGTTACAAGAAATCTAGCTAGCCACCAAACAGTTGCCTTTCAAGAATTATTGATACCACAAAGTTCTCTTTTAGGACTGCAATCTAGACGTGGATCTTCTTGTAATAGAAATCCAAACAAAATTAACTCCGATTGGTATCCAATATCTTTTAGACAATTGCATCATTAGAGTGCATTTAAGCCATCAAAATCAACTAACCTGATTAATAATTGCTTTTGCATACAATGCATCTGGAAAAACTTCAGGATCCCTCTCTGCATCTTTATGCATTATTTCCAGCACCCTGCACTCCAAGCGTGACACTTAATTATTTACTCGGAAACATCCTCTATGAATGAGATGGGTAAACCACAATTAGAAATGCTAATGCAAAATAAAGAGGTTTGTCCTTAATGGCTTCTTTATATACATAAACACCTTACCTTGCAGCTATGCCTGAGTAAACATCTGCAGGTTTGTCTCCTGCAACCAGATTAACAGAAGCTGCCCCCAACTGAATGAAGACAATTGAATGAGTAAAACTTCAGAAATCTGATATAGAAGCTTGTGAGTTTCTGCTAAGAAAATTATATGAGAAATTGATAGGGAGCTATGCAGCTCCCCATAAAGTATGGGAAAATTAATTTAATGCCAACAAAAATTTCAATCAAAATATTATTGAACAAAATTGTATGAATTCAATTGAAAAAGAAAGAAGTAATCAGTTGTTAATTTAATCATTTGCTTCTTAAGTTTGTGAAAATAAAGATTCAAGTTCCCAAAACAAACAACTTGTTTCATCTTTTTCTATCCAGCACCGTTAAGATTTAAAAAATCAAAACAGACAAACCACAGGAAAGCACACAGGTAGATAGATAGACTGGAACACTCTTTAAACCCCACCCAATAGTTATTACTTAAAGGCTTACAACATCCATTGTATCTGAAGCAGTAGGAGGACCACAACAAAGTGAACATTTTAATAGATAACTGCTGAAAAACTCCTTTTTTTCCCCTTAAAAAAGCACGTTACCTTGTCTCTTCCAAGGGCAGCGTAGTGCTGTAAACCATTGCAAGAGCCATCCTAGATGTGTCAGAAAAATGAAACGAGAAATAAGCAAAAATACCACTGAATGTTACCTGTTATCTCTAAAGGAAAACCATAAGACACAACTCCCATGAGAGTTCGGGCTTACAAAGTTCAATAAAAATAAAGAAACTGGATCATATACATAAAAACTGTTGTTCAACTCGAGCAAGATGACTCCATCCTTCTCAAGGACCTAGCCGATTCTTATAAATAAAATCCCTTATCCTTGAAGTATCAAGATAGAAATCTCAGATAATACATAAAGAATTCTGAAGATAGAGACCTATCCAATTGCTGCAGGGAAATACCTGATGTACATGGACGTGAGAAATAAATGTCTCAGGAGAAGAACTTCTCAAAGCATCAGTAAGGTTAATGCACACAGCCAAGCACTGAAATGGATCTTCTGCATTCAACCACCAACGCTTCCCTTCTATTGGCCTTTCTGCAGAATCAAATATTTCATCCAAATGATTCTCAGTAAATGCTATTCGACCCTCATGAGATAACTTGTCCACACCACCAGTAGCATATAAATTAGCTAAGTGTATTTTCAGCCAACGCAAGCCTGATTTTCCCAAGGGACGTCCCTCTTCAAACTCCAAAATACCCCGGCACAGGTCTGAACCAAGATGATTTAAGTGTGGATGCATAGGGTATGCACGGCCTCTAAAGTCAACATTGTGTGGATAGTAGAAACCTTCTTCATCCTTCATCTTCCTTGCAACCTGCTCCATATAAAAAGGGTTGCCATCAGTTCTAGTAAGCATATTGCAGTTAAATTCTCTACAGGAAGGAAATAGCTCTTACTGAAAGTTTTAGTTCTGTGTCACACCGCTGAGAATGTCTCTCTCTATTCTCCTTCCTCACAGACCTAACCTTCCATTTCCATCTCTTCAATAGTGCTTCATCTTCAGTATCAGGCTTCTCCGGTAAAGGAAGCTGCAATGCGGAAAGTCAAAAAAGGAAATTTCAAAATTAATAGTTCCCAAGTAACAATGATGTATTGGGATGCACAATAATTTCTAGAAGTACTATAAAACTAGAATAACAGATGAAGAGTGGTAACAAAGAGAAGCTCACATCATTACGATCAACTAAATCAGCAAGACAGCCTCCGCCAGCCCATATTCTCTCTACAACACTAAGAACCCTCTTATTAATCCTCCATTTGGTATTCCCAAGAGTGTCCAGAGCCTAACAAGTAAGAATACAAAATGAACTTATGAGAATCTAGCGCAAGTCTTCAATAATTGTTGACCAACAGTCTTATAGGGGTTTGCAGAAGACGAAAAAAGTCCTGCAACACTTGGATCCACGTACCTCAAAAACCGGTTCAAGTTGCTTTCTCGGTACCCTTTTGACAGCTTCACGCTGCTGTCTTACTCCGTGAGTACGCATGACATAAGATGGTAGGAAAAAGTGCCCTCCTTTGTCATAGCTGGGAAAAGGAAAATAAACATCAAGCCACAGAAGGTAGAAAAAGGTTTGAGGAATCAAACAGAAGGAAGAATATATGAAGCTACGTTTATACAAATATATAAGTAGAAGTTTTGAAAAGCCATTTTCCCCATCTTTTCTGCTGATAGGCCCAAAATATCACACATGGAACCGAGTAGTTTACCCTCACTCTTCAAATGAGAATGTTCCATTGACTGGCAACTAGGATTGCAACTCAAATAACACCGATATATATCTTAGACAGAATATTAGAAAGTACTGAAAAGGCCTCCTAGTCCATTTTTAATTCACTAGGTTTACCATTTTCACGTCTTTATACCCAAGGTCTGATAGCTTAAAATTTTACTTCTTGACAAGCATTTGGTGAGAAAATTTCAATGCATCACTTAGGTATAATGTGAAAAATGGTGAACGTTATTGAAATTGAAATTGGTGAGAAAATTTCAAGATTTCAATTTCAATAATGTTCACCATTTTCACACCTTCATAACCAAGTGATCTCTTGAAATTTTCTCACCAAATGCTCATCAAGAAGTAACCTAATCTCACTTTACTGTCATTATCAAAATTTTCATTTTGAAGTAAACGTGAAACAAACCCCATTCTATCAAATTGCAAGCGTTGTCTGAATGCATAATCTGTATCCTGATTAAATAAAAGAAAACAAACAAATAGATATATGCAACAGCAGTAGCACAAAACTGAAATGACCATACCCTGTCCAGTTGACTGGAGGTACCAACATAGGCATGTAAGGAATAACCATGTGGTTTGCCTGTTAAAATAAAAGCCACTGATTAAAATTCAAGCCACAAGCCAGAGAAAGAGCACTTATTAAACCATCATACAGAAAAGAATAAAAGAACAAGAAGGAAACCAAAAGAATACTAATAAAACAAGCGTTAATGGGATAACTATATGAATAAAAGAACAAAACGCATTCCTTTTCCAAAAGGAACGAGAAATGTTCTAGAAGAGAAGTTTAACAAGAACTCAAAAACCAAGACTGCAACAGGAAAAACATAAACAAGAATGTTAACAGACTGGTAGTTCTCAATCAATTCCAGGCCAATTATGTTATTGTCCAAACCTCCAAACCTTGAAGAGCTCAAAGAATGAAATAAGTAGCAGTTGTCAGCATGCAACTTTTAATTTTCTCACATTTAACGGAAAAGAAAATAATGGGGATTCACTTACAGATTTCTCAAGGCCTTTGACAACTAGAGGGTCACACTGTATGAAACCAAATTTTCTCCCAGTTTTTCTGTCAAAGGAAAATTTCAGAAGCACTGTTCAAGGTGATGCCAAGAAAGCGTCAAACTATCACCAATCCAGACAAATAATCTTACTTTCCATCTTTCGTCAAGACTTTAAGTGTGTGTACAAAAGCAGGTCGTATTTCAGGTGGATCATCAGAAAACTGATCAGCGGGAGGTTGTATATAAGCTGTTTGAATCAACAATTCAATCAGACGACTTCCAACCTGAAAAATATAAATGATAGAATTCTCAGAAAGCACGTAAACCAGTAATTATTAACCTTTCACCAAAAACCACAAAGACAATACAAACCTTTGCCTTGATGCTTTGGCCCCAAGGCTTCAAACCATCCTGTATATTCACCACCTGTCTTAATGCCCGCAGTTTTTGTTGTTTCATCAACATGGTAACTTTTTTCTTCATCTTCTCCTCTATCTTGGTGCCAGGCTCTTCTTTTTGCTCATCTTTACCAACTTTTTTCTTTTTGGACTTTTCCAAGAATCTTTGTATCTTAACCTGCCCATTCAAGCAGTAGCGATAAGTCTTGGAAGACAGGGGAGGGAAGAGTGGTGAAATCACAACTAAGGATTTACTCAATCTAGCGTTGTGAATAACTATAAAGTAAAGCACTTCCAATCTAGAAAGAGGAAGTAACCTCACATGCCCTTAATTCCACATCCAAACCAAACTAATCAAGCTCTGAAGTAAAAGCAAAGAACATAACACATGCATATAATTATGCCCAACAAAGCAACTAAGTGTGATAATATTCATTGTATTGGCACTACCATGAGATAAATAATATTTCAAAATAAAAAACAAATGTGAATGAAAGCATAATAATGTTATCATTTGGAGGGCCAAAGCTCCTATGAAAAACTATCCAAGCACTCCCATATGCAGTGTTTGGACTCAGAAGCCAAAAGCAACTATTAAGAAGAGATACCAAACAGGCCCGTTATAAATTGCAACAAAACTTGTTATTCATTTCCAAAAATAGTGAAATGACCATGAAGAAAATTCAAACCTCCTGTTCAATGGCATCCCCAACGGCGAGAGAAGCTTTAACAACCCTGGCAATTCCATAATCATCCTTTGCCATTACCAACCCCATCAACTTATGCATCGTGATGACTGCCATCATCTCCGCCGGCAGCTGAACAAAGTACCGGGCAAAAATTGTCCTCAACGTCCCGTCTTGGCACATCTCCTGTTCCTTCTCTATGGCGTCCCTCAACGGCTCAAACCAGCCGAGGAACATGGACTTCATGTAGGGCAAATTCGGCGCCAGCCTCTTGGAGCACATGTCCGTCAAAAGTTCCTTGTACTCCGCCGCCGCCCTCTCCCACTCCTCCGTCTCGATCTTCACCTGCCTCTTCTTCAGAAACTCGTACTTACTCTGCCCCATTCCTCTCGCAATGTCCAGCCTCCTCTGCCGCCAATGCCGGGCCCGCCTTTTCTCCTGTTTGTCCATGTCCTGCATCAGCCCCTGAAACTCCTCGTCCACCAAGACATCGTCCTCGATATCAGTCGGAGACGACACCGCCTCTGCCACACTCGAAAACACCCTGGGGCAAGACGCGATAAACCTAATCGAATTCCTCAAATTCCCATAATCCGAACTCTTTGCAGAGACTTCTTCTCGAGGCAAGTGAGTCGAGCTGAAAGTGAGCTCGAAAGGCCGGGATTTGAGCTCGTTAGAGCAATTAGAATCCTGGGGTTTCCCGAGAAAGTGACGAAAAGCGCGAGACGAAGACTGGGAACCGAGGCGACAGCCTTGGTTTCTCCAAAAGGCTTGCTTCGCGCAGTTCCTCCACATTGGCGATGGTTCCACGGGGAAGATTATGGTTTTCCTCTCGGATGAGCGGAAATGGCAGATTTCTGGGCTGAAATTTGCGGAGATTGGAGAGAGTTTGCTGATGGACATCAAATTGAGCTCAAAACTTGGAGAATTTCAATGGCGGAATCGAAGACTGTGCGATAAGAATCAAAGAGACTGGGACGAAGAAGACGATGACACATGAGAGAGAGAGAGAGAGAGAGAGAGAGGAGGTGAAAGGAATAGGCTGTGTGAAGTCGCCGCCTTAAAACCCTCCTTAAACCTTATTACAGCTTTCCTCAGACTTGAGGGGCCTTTGCTGTGTTTGGGATTTTTTCCGCAAGTCGAAATGGGGTGTATCTGCAATTTTGTGTTCAAACGGGTGAGTTAAGAAATTTTGGAATCTTTTGGGGCCTCAACGTAATTTAAGATAAGCACGTGAACGCTCAGCGGCTTTTTCACAGTAGATAAACTTTGCAGAATTACATAAGAAATTAATACCTGTATTTTTTTTTTTAAATGTATACATATTCTTTTATTTTTTTCTATTACATATTTTCTCATTATAGTTAGAAATTGTGATAAATCTCATGAAATTTAAAATTCACCAGCAAATTTTATAAATTGTGAAAATTGTCATCAGATGTAAACCTAGATCTTTTTTCTTAAACTTGTAATAGAAAGATTTATACTCTAAATATTATAATAAAATTAGGTATGAAATTAGTAATAAATTAAAACAAAAATAGCAAAAACTTCACTTGAAATTCTTTCCCTTAATTGCCATATGGGGTAAAACAACAAACTTAAAATCCATGTATTTTCACTATGATATAATTATTTCTTTAGTGAAAGTTTATAATAGTCTTTATTTGATTTTTAGTGCATAAACCTAACTTCTATTTTTGAAAATCCATATATTTTCATGTTAATATTATTGTTTGTTTGCATAAAAACAAAAGACTAAAAAAAAATAGCTGCAATATAATGGAATCAAAAGGAAAAGAACGAGCAACAAAAACACATAAGAAGAATACTACTACACCAACAAGATTAAAAGTAAAGAAAAGATCATCGAGCAAATCAGCAACAAAAAAACACCAAATTTATGCATGCAAACAAGTAAAACATAAAAAAAATTTAGACAATAAATTAATTTACTTGTAAAAATACAACAAAGTTTATAAACAAATATTTCTTTACTATAAAATGCAGGAATTGAAATTTAAAAAACTAAGGACAGAATGGGATCCCTCTAGAAAGATTGTGAATAACTGCATATTAAAAATAATAGGAGATATTAAAAAGAGATTATCTCCAACACAATTATAACTTTTCAAACAAAGATCGTTTGAGAAGTTCCTACAATTGAAATTCAGTGACAAATTTCCCACCAAATTTGCCTTACAACTTATTTACAGGCAAATAAAATATGACAATACATCAAAACTTACATTCAAGTTTGGGACAAAGAAAATGGTGATGGACATGCAGGACTTTGCCCTAATAACAAGGTTTCATTGTGAACCAATGCCTTATGCAATACTACAAAATAGGCCAAAGGTCACATTCTTGGAAAAATATTTTGAGAAGCAGCTTGTCACATGTGGGGACCTTACATACATTTTTTAAGAAAGGGAGGAAATATTAGCGCAAGGATCTGACGATGAAGTCATAAAAATAGCAAATTTATGTTGTATTGAGAAATTGATTGTTTCTGAACAAAATAAACAGAAAGTCAGTGAAAAATATTTAAAACTAGTCCACAATAACGAGACATTCAAGAAATATCCATAGAAGACCGCATCATACGAGAATACACTATATGGCTTCAAGCAAGGGGTTAGCAGCACATCAACGAAAGGGTTTAGACTCCACAGATTTCCATATACAATTTTGATTTTGGTGTTTGAAATACTACCATTCATGGTAGAAAAAGATATTACAACCCTTCGTAGTGAAAATGCTACACAAAAAATGTTGAAGTGGGAGTTAGCATCTCAATTAAAATGAAATGAGCTCAAAAAGTTTTTTGATATTAAGAAGGTAAAATCATAGTAACTATTTATATTATCTAAATATTTTTGAGTTAGACATAGTTATTTCCTTAGAAAAAACATCTTTAACTTATTTTCTAATAACTCTAGTTATGAAAATCAATATATTTTCATAATAATATTGTTATTTTCTTGAAAAAATAGTATTTTACTTAATTTCAAATAATAACTAATGCTGCTTTTATTATCTCATAAAAGTTAGGTTGATGTAACTCCCATACGACTACTGGAGAAAGAAAAACAAAAAAGTTACATGAAATATTTTATGGAAGAAGATCAAACAAAAAAAGAAGGGCAAGATAGTCAAAAGAAACAAGCTGAAAGCATACAAATTGAGGATTCAGATGACGATTTTGAGAACCCTCCCCCATGTTCAAGATCAGTTATCAAATTTTTAAAAATAAAAATACAAAAGCTAGAAAAAGCTCAAGAAAATATAAGAAATAAGCCGAAAGTATATCACACAATAATGAATGACATATTACAATACGTCAAAGAGATACACAACAGATTGCAGTCACAAAAAGAAATGCATACTGAAGATTTATCCAAGGAAGATGAAAGAAGAACAAACAAAGACAGTGATAGCCAGCGACAAAATAATTTAGTGATGCAACGGATATGGAGCATAACAATTGGGAAAATGTAGAGCACATGAACACGGAGGACGAATGGGAGAATGAAGAAGACATGAATTTAGCGGTTGATCTTGATAAGATTGTCTGTGATGCAATAATGGAATAGGTAAATATATGTTTATCCATTTATCAAGAAAACCTAACAACAAAAGTAAAAACCATAACTTAATATTTTGATTTTCTTGTTATAATAGACAAAAAACGTAGCAATGAGTGAAGGCACTACAGCGAAAAAACAAAATACTTGCGAGCAAAGAAATGAAACAGAAAAAGAATACAATAAAAACGAAGAGACAGCAAAACCAATAAAAAAAAAAGGTCTGGGAAAGAAAGCAATGGCAAAGAAGTCATCGACAACAAAGAATGAAGAAAATGCTAGTAAACGAAGAAATAAGGTAAAAAAAGAATGTGATAAAATAGAAGACACACAGGTAACTTTTTTTTTTTTTTAAACAGAACACAATTCACAAATAAAAAAATCAAGTACAATATAGTTATTTACAATAAAAAAACATGTTGGAACCTAAAGTAATTAGAGATAGTCCAAGAAAGAAGACATTAACAAAATTAAAAAGAAAGAAAAAAATTGAAATTATTGAACCAATTGACGTTGAGCTAAGAAAGAGAGTATCAAAATAAAGACTACAACTTAGAAGCCCATTCACGGGAAATTTTGGCTCAGCAGAAGATCAAAGTCCAAGAAAAAAAAAAAGCAAAATATTGAAAAAAGATGACAGCATGCTAAGCTTCAAGCTCAATCTGAACTTCGATTCACTAGAAAAAACAACACCTATCTCAGAGTCACTCAATATTGATTACCAGAATGTGATAAAAAACTATCTATTTTTTGATTTGTAATAATTTTGATTTAGACAACTTTTTTAACAATGAGAATGATACGATATATTTACAAGTAGTTGGCCAACTATATAAATATTGAAATGTTGGCTTATAGCATGAAATTTTTGAATATGCACTAACATATTGTGAACAGGTGCTTAAAAAAATTACTTTTTATTTTGGTAATTGTTTCTGTAAATAGCTAATTAAGAAAAAATACCTTGCATTTTACTATTACTGTTCAAGACATGTATAGTAAATACACATATTATCAAGTAAATATATATATTGTCCATGTAAGTATTATTGTGTAGGTTCTTTTATAAACTTTCGTATGTTGGAAGACATGAATATGTTGGGTTTCCAACATATTTTCTTGCAACTAGTAAACAATAAATCCACATATTTGTGATTTTTTTTATTTGTAATTACCTTGATTTTCTCTGTTTGTAGTTATCGAGATTTTCTCTATTTAGATCATATTAGATTTTAACTGTTTGTGGTTACTAAGTTTAATAAAAGTTTAAATAAAAAAAATTTTGTGACGTAATAATTTGTAAACAAATATGGTCAAAACATGCATTTCACAAAAAAAGATTCATACATAATAAAAGAAAACACAAAGTATATACAAAAGAAAAACATGTATTTTTACAAACTAGAATATTTAACAAAACTCAATATATCACAAACTCCATACCCAAAAAATCCAAAAAATCTTTGTAGAATAAACAAATCTAAATAATCAAATGTATATTCCAAATAAAAAATATATAAGTATTTTCTAAACCACAAATACCAATCAAAATGTATATTCCAAAAAAAAAAGTATTTCCTAAGAAATCCATATATTTCCTAAACAAAAAAATAAAAAAAGAAAAAAGAAAAAAATTACAATATAAAGTCTAAAAATCTTCAACTATAGATCTAGTTTGGATTATATCAATAAGATTTCATCTTCTTATAAGATGATTCACCAATAGCACTACAAAACTCAATTACAAGTATGCTTATTGTGACTAAAATTTTTACATCTGGAATATCTTAACCAAGAATGTTCTTCACCAGTAGAAGTTATCTTATGCATCTTGGGCCTACCTGCAGAACGTCTATTAGCTGGTGCAGACACGTCAATGCTCAACACATCTTCAGAAATATTCCAACTAGATTTTTGCCTAACAGATACACTACAACATTGTAAGTCTCTATAAAAACACTATTTTTGAAATAAATAGCAACGAAATCAGTTGGATCCAACTTCCGTTTCCAAATAGCCACAACCGCATGAGAACATGGAAATTCATCGCTTTGCCACACAAGACAAGTGCATGTCCTGTTAATCAAATCTACATTATTGTTTAACTTGCCTTCAACAACCTGATACTGATTAACATGCATAGGTAAATTTGACAAGAAGGATTAAAAACAAATATTTACTAGAAGATCTAATTACTCAAAGTTTGGAAATAAATTATTATCTAGGAAATCCATGTATATACAAAAGAAAAAGATAAATAAAGCTTACATTCTTAGAACGCTATTGTCTCTGCATCTCGCAATCGAAAATCAATTCTCACAATAAGAAGTGTAGTGGTATTATCAGCAAGATTTCTATGCTCGTAAAACCACTTCTGTAATAAACTACGAAATGACTCAACCAACGAAAAAACTAGATATTCTCTTGTCTCTAGTAACATAGCATTCATAGATTTAGATATGTTGGTTGTTATGACATCATATCTCCTCCGTTTCAAAAAAGCACAAGCCTACTTCTCATACCCAACATCATAAAGGTATTGTCGAATCTCCGGTCTAACAGCTTCTATTCGCCGCATGAAATATTCAAAATCTTAAACTAGATATGCCTTTGCACATTAATAAAACAAACAATCCACCTTTAAATCCTAAAATCTTGCATTCATATTTCTCAAAAGATGTTGAATGCATATTTCATGCTCAGCTGTTGGATAAATTGTCTCCACAGCTTTGGGGATGCAAAATTCTGATTAGAAATAATAACCAACCCCTCACGATCACCAATGGCCTGCCTTAAGTTCATAAAAAACCATTCTCAAGAGTTCTCATTCTCAGAGTCAACAATAGCAAAAACTAAAAGAAAAATATGATTATTATCATCTAGTACAATAGCTATAAGCATAGTACCACCAAATTCAGACTTCAAAAATGACCCATAAAACAGAAATAACGGGTCTATAGTGATGCCACCTACCTATTGAAACTCCTAAGCACATGAAAAAATACAAAAACCTGTTAATGGAATCTAGCTCATACAAACAAAAAGACCCTGACAATAAAAGGAAATATATATATTCAAATAAAATATATGTATTTGTGTGAGTAAAATAAAATAGTTATCTGGATTTTTTTCTTTCAAAACAGTACACAAGGTAGGAATATGAGAATAAGATCACTTAGCAGTATCTCTAATAGTACTTAAAGCAAAAGATCGAGCTTTCCGAGCTACATAATAGCTAATTTCAACCGCATGTTTGCCACGCATTAAAGCCATCACATCTCTCGCACGAGCTCTATCATATATACTCCTACTAAAATCCCCTTTCAATAGTTCAGTCACAAATTGACTACTGGCTTGACAAAGTTCGTTGCTAACAATATCGCAATGACAAGTATGTTGAGAACAGTATTTTTGAATATCCCAAATATCCCTCCCAGAAATTCTTGATGCACACATCATCCAATTACACCCATCAACAATATAACTTAAAATATAAAAATCTGCATTAGACCTAACAACCTTAAACTCAAAATTTCCTCTAACAGTAATCAAATGCAAAAACTTCTTCAACACAAATTTACATTGAAAATGATTTTCTTCCTTAATATCAAAAAACAATGGAAGCTTCCCAACATCACAATCTTCAACCAAAAACCAATCTGTAGAAGCATTAACGTCAACATCACAAGACTAAGAGGGACATCTAACATCCACACAAGCCTCTTGTCACCCTTTTAAAACATTGCTCGAAATGATCAAACAACTTGTCAACACCATCAAAAAAATCAACAACTAAATGAAAGGTTTATACTCCCTTATCAAATCTAACAAATTCAAAAAACCATTTCAATTACTTTTCTGTAATCACATCCACAAGCCTACTAATTATTTTTTCAAAGTCAGAGCCCACAACTAATGTTAAAAAATGAACATTATTCACAAAACCAACAAACTCTAAATGCAATTCTCGTACTAAAAACTCTTCAAAAGACTTAAAATCAACACTATTATCAACTTTAACTGCTTTAAAAACAAAGTTGAAAAACAAATTATTACAATCCCATTTCCTCTATAGATAGCAACAAAAGAAATCTGCGACATCCCTGTAAATACAGATATTTTTAGTACAATATATTGATTAACATTAAAAAAAAAACAACAAAATCTATATAAAACTTTAAAAAAGTGGAGAGAGAAGGGGGGGGGGGGGGGTGGTAGCAACCCTCACTCCTAAAAACATAACTAAAAATAATAAAATAACACAAGCTCAAAAATTATCATTACCAAACAAATAAAGATTAATAAACACAATATAACCACCAACAAAAGAGAAAACTACCATATAAACTTTGTAAAAAAAAATGCAGTACAATATGGAGGTACATAAAGTTAGATTTAGTGATCTTAAAACTTTTAAATTGTTTTTTCAATGTCATACTAGTTATTTGACATGGTTATTATTGTTTGGTAGCATCGAAAAAAGCTAGCAGTAAGAGGGGCCTAATACTTACTCATAAAAACATAACTAAAAATAATAAAATCACATAAGCTCAAAAATTACCATTACCAAACAAAGAAATATTAATAAACATAATGTAACCACCAACAAAAGAGAAAACTACATTATAAACTCTGTGAAAAAAAATGCAGTACAATGTGGAGGTACATAAAGTTAGATTTAGTGATCTTAAAACTTTTAATTTGTTTTTTCAATACCATACTAGTTATTTGACATTGTTACTATTGTTTGATAGCATCAAAAAAAGCTAACAATAGACAATAAAACTAACAATAAAAAATATTCAAATAAAAAGGAGAACGAAAGACAATGTAGGTATTATAAAAAAAAACTTGAGGAAAGAATACAAAAAAAAAAAAAAAGAAAGAGAGAAAAAAGCACAATAAAATGGAAAGAATCCACAAATATTGTAATCGAATAATCCACAAATCTTGTAAAAGTCTTGCAAATAATGCAAACGACAATCAACCTCAAATATTAGCACAACCTAAATACCCAAAAAACTCTTAAACCCAGACCTCACGATTCCTTAAACCAAGTGTTAATAATGCAACTCAAAAGAGAGGGAAACAGATGATTGAGAAGGAAAAAAAATTAAAAAGGAAAAAAGATCGAAAAACATAAAATCAGACATTACAATTCTTTAATAGAGCGTCAACAATGGAGAAACAACAATCGGAGAAAGAGTAAACAGATCTTGTAATTCAATAATGGAGCGTCAACAATGGAGCAGCAACAATCGGAGAAAGAGTCGACTGATGAGAAAAACAAATACAAAGAGAAAATGAGTACAAAAACAAAACAAAAAATTTGTTAAAATAGGAAAGGGTAAAAAAGGAGTTTAATATAATCAAAATTTAGAAATATACTATAATTTAATAATATTATTAATATATGCTATATATAATTAACGAAGATATTAGAAAAATGTCGGATATGATTTTCCAAAAATACGTGATTTCTCATATATTTGTTATGTTTGTCACGCGTTTTCATTTATAATTGTTGTTACCCACTTGCCACCGTGTGTTCCGATATACTATCCTTGTGAAATGGTTGTCGTTCCTGTTTGTTGCTGTTTTCTTTCTTCTTGTCGTATTTTTTTCTTTCTGTCGTTTCATCCATTTGTCGACGTTTAGGACGCTTGTTGTCGCTTTTCTTTTGTTGTCAATTCCTTTTTTTTTTTTTCCCCTCAGGATTGTGGTCGTTTCCATTTACTTTTCTTTCTATCGTCGTTTTGTAATTTTTTTGTTCCCATTTGTCACCGTTTTCTTTCATCTTGTCGTATTTTTTTATTTATGTCGTTTCGTCCATTTGTAAACGTTTAAGACGCTTGTTGTTGTTTTATTTTTTTGGCTCAAGATTATTGTCGTTTCGATTTAGTTTCCTCTTTGTCGTCGTTTTTTGACTTTCGTGTCGTTTATTTCCTTTCATATCTTTCTTCGTCAGTTATTAACAGGGTCCTCTTTTATTTATTTTTTTTTCTAATAATTTTTTTAAAGAGGGGTTATGAGAAATAAACGAACTCACATTTTTCCCTACAACCCCAGGGTATAAAACCTGTATCTATTTTTACTTATATATTTCTATTTTAAATGAAATGTCAAGATAGAAAATAGTTATAAATTCTTATAGGTGCTAACTAAGAAGAACAATGAATCCATGTCTGGAGCAAACGTCATGCAAAGAAAATATTCAAAATATAATCTTCGGACATCTCAACAATCCATAAATATTGTCGAATTTTTCATCGTTTATATTTATCATGGATAACTCTTCTTTTATTTGCTATTATTTTGATGTTTACCTAATAAATTTGTTTCTGAGCTATTATTCTTCTGATTAGCTCTCAAATCCAAAATTCAATAATCTTAGATTGTGTTAAACGAAAGGTACTAAATAATTAAACCTCAATAGTAACGGAAAATATAGAAGACCCTTATTAAGCTTCATGTAATTCCAAACGTCAACATTAGTTTTCTGAAGAATGTATTTGGGTTTATATCGTTTGATGTCCAAAAAATTTAAAGAAAAGTACTCGCTTGACAACTACAGAAAAACAATCACAGAAGCAAACGACAGGAAAGTGAAAACAAAACAGAGTTCTACAATTAAACTTGGGGTATGCACATTTGAGAAGAGAGCAGAGCTGGGTTAGACTTGTTAGGTTGGAAGGCCAAATTTTGATACACAATTTTGCTCTGATAATTAAATCTCTTTTCTTCCGTTTTCCCCCCTATAGAAAACATGGCATTTTCCCATCACCCCAATAACCAATTCCCTAACCAATCATATAAATTAACGTAAAATCGTGATACAAACTCGGTTCACAAACTGCGGTCTCTTGTCTTTTCTTTAAACAGCAGTTGCCGTTGGCTTGAAGCAGTCTATATTGCATAAACTAACTGATCTCACCATGTCACCAAACCTGCCAGCAGAAACGAACACTCAACAGCTGGGAAAACCAGATTTTGTTTCCATTTAACATATAAATGGACAAAAAAAAAAATACTATTCAATTTACGTTATTGCTAACCGGTCAATGCTGTTCCTCGCTCTCTCCGGCAGATCTGAGTTGTTATTTGCTTTCTCGGGTCGGTCCACACTCTTTCCTGATCTCTCCCTCTTATCAGTGCTGGGTCTAGACTTCTCTCTGCGGTCCATGCTTATTCTCGGCCTTTCTTTTTGTTCAATACTTGGTCTAGACTTGTCTCTCAGATCCGTGCTAGATCTAGATTTCTCTCTACCATCTGTGCTGTTGCGGGGGAGTTCTGATTGTTCCGTAATTTTCACAAATCCATTTCTCAAATGCAGAGATTTCTCAATGGCTGATATGAACTTCTTAAGATGCTTTATGTATTGTGGATAGAGTTCCAAGTCGCAGTGATTCCCTCCTTTAACCCATAGTGGTTCATACTTCTCCTTACAGAGCTCCCAGAGTTGTTTGCCATGGGACCAATCAACCACGTCATCAGCAGTTCCCTGCCAACAGCCAAAACACAGAGCAAAGCTGGACATGTGAATATACTTCTGAAAAAGTTAGTTTATATCCCATTCAGTTTATGAAGTAACACATTTAACCAATTAAGTTGTTGGCTGGCACGTGGCAGCTGTATTACCGGTATTGGCATATATATTACAAGCATCCTGTTAAGAAGTTACCTTAAATGCAAATAAAAAAAGCAAAAATTTTCAAGCACTTTGTTCTTTAACACCCACTTCAAGTTATGCTGCCTAGGTTTATTCTCAACACCAATTCTGTGCAGTTGGTTCAAACTCCAAAAGGCCGTCCATCAACTTAACATTTTAAGGCCAAAGTATCACCTAAGAATCTTCTGCCACTTGGAGCCGTCGACATTAATAAAACATCCACCCAAATGTCAAATTTTGGATGAATTAAATGATTTTTCCAAATGGGGCACGCACCAATTAAAAAGTGATTAACATGATTAACAGCTTCATGCACTTAAGAAACATAAAAATATTTGAATCCTAAATGATGCACTTTCAGTGTAAAGAGATAAAATTTTTGTGCTTTTTGAAGGAAATTAAGTATCCTAAAAAAAAGAAGAAGAAGAAGAAGAGGCAGAGGAAATTAACCATGTAACGTTCTGCAAAGACTACGCTTCGAGTGAGAGCATAGAAAAGAGTTAAGTGTAACTCAGAATACATCCTAAGATGAGAACACCATTCTTCGTATTAAAGCAAAAGAAAACAAAGACAATGCAAGTGTCAACATAAGCAAAAATTGGAAAAACGAAAGTAAGAGCTGTCCTTTCAATATCAAACTATGCAAACTAGTTCAATGAATAGGGTACTCACATGAATCACCAGAACGGGACGATTAACAAACGGTATTTTGTCAATGTTCTGCACCAAATACAGAAAAACAATCATCAATACGCAGCTTCTCCAACTATTCTGCACAATAGAAGATCAGAAATTTGCAATCTAGCAATTGAAGAGCACAACCTTATAAATATCAAACCAATACGACCGTTTCACGGGATACATGACTCGGAGGCCAGACAAGATGGGACTGTGGAGAACCACAGCCCTCAATCTTGGCAATCTAGTGGCCAAATCTAAAGTGGGTCCACTACCAACCGATTGCCCATATAAGATAACATCCTCCTCCTTCGCCCCATACCTCTCCACAAGGCATCTATACACGGCTTCAATATCGGCGTAAGTGTTCTGTTCACTAGGCTGCCCCAAAAAGGAAACATGTTAGCTCTCTTCAACAATCTCAGATCACTTTGAGTAGCCTAGTCCTCACAAGGATCACAAATTTCTTTTAATTAACTCGACCGAACCCATAAGTTTTGAATCTCACTGTTTATGATTCTTTGATGTTCCTTGGAAGGAAAAAACAAATAATTAAAAAATTCAAAGTCCAATAAGTACTCTTTTTTTCAGAATTAATGAACATAATAAAAGCCAAAATTGACCAAAAAAAAAAACTCCGTTTTAAGCCATCCAAATCGAGATCACGTACCTTCCCAGAAGACATTCCATATCCTGAATAATCATAACTACAGAAGACACAAAAACGACACCAAATTTCAGTACTTTTCACATACAAACTAACAAACAGAACAAGATGCAAATCAAACATATGAAGAATGTGAAAAGCGTGAAAATTATTATAAAAAAAAAGGGGCTAACCCCAACAAGTTGACTCGGAGATGAAGACTCAGCTCACTAAACAACTCGTACATCTGACCCAGATCAGCCGCGTTCCCGTGGGAGTAGAGCAAGGTGAGCGACGCCGACGGGTTCCTAATATACACCGCGACAACGTCGTTCCCTCGCTTGGTCGCGAGCTTCAAAACGTCAACGTTTTCCTTCGTCGTAACCCCGGTCATCCTCAGCTTCCCCGTCTCCTCCTCCGCCTCCAACCCGTACGACGGCGGACTCGGCGGAAAAAACGCAAACTTCGCCGCCATTGATGACGTCACCGCCCCCATTTTTCCGACCCAAAAATTCAAAAATATAAATAAGAATAATTTCCCCTTCCTTAAATCTCGAAAAGTGAATCAATCAATATCAATCTGCTCATCCGAAACAAACGATTTCTTTTTTTTTTTTTTTCCTTGACAAGACAAGAAAAGCTTGAATCTCTCTATGTCTGTCTAGGGTTTGGATTTTGGTTCTCAGGAACCGAATAATATTACAAGCAAGTACCGTAGCTTTTTCTGGCAACGGGGTTTTCTGAGTTTTTAGAGAGAGAAGGAAAGGGAGGAGGGACAGGGAGAGGGAGAGGTTTTTCCGGCGTGGAAACGGAAAGAGCACGTGTGAAATAATTAAAGTAGGAAATGGAGGAGGCTAAAGGAGGGTATAGGATTTAGCTGAAGAGGATGTATGATAGGACATTAAGTAAGATCCTGCGGTAGGCCGCCACGTGTCCTCGTAGGGCAATTGCTTGTTTTTATGATGATGATAATGATGATGATGATGATGTTCATGTAATATGTAACATGGTCGCTTGTTTGCGTTTCCTCACTGTGCTGGAGCATATTACACTCTCTCTCTCTCCTCTTTTAATCACTGTTGATTTGACGGTTGATTTGTGAATCACGATTTGCGAGAAATATAAAATCAGAATCCGAATTAATCAATGGAAAAAGATTTTTTTGCTCGTTTTTTTCTGGTCGACGGTCGGGATGATTACCAGTATCTTTTTAGTATTTTTATCGCCAACGCAAGCTGCATTTTGTCCTTACTCTCACTTTTACGCTTATTTTCTTTCTTTTTCTAGTTTTAAATTGGGTGACCTTTAAAAGATTTCGGATGTAATTTAATATAATTTAAAAATTAAATTAAAGATATGTTTAATAATATATTATGTTTGGGTTATATATTAAATATAATATATTAGATATAATTTATATTTATATAAAAGGATATTTAAATTATTTTTAAATATAATATATATTTAAATGAAAAATATTTGAATTGTATTTAAATAATAAATATGTGATGTGATGGATAAAATAAAAAAAGAAGAGAAAAAATGTATTTATTGTGATTAATAAAAAAAGTGAAATAATGAATAGTAATTGTATTAGATTTAAAATATAATGTAATTGATATTTGAATATAATATTTTTGTGTTTAGATGAAAATTACATTATATTTAAACGCAACGCAAATGTAAAGTTATAAATAAACAGGACATAAATCAAATATTTTGTAATTTAATTTAATTTATCAGTCATTTTATGATTTAATTTAACTTATAATTTATGTTAGATTATCTATTTATTATATATTTTAGCTTAAATTTTTTTTAACTTTATCTTGAAAGTATACTTGACTAGAAAAATGAAAAATTTTAACAAATAAGTAAATTGAATTTCAACTTACTTAATTTTTGTAATATAAGTTAAAAATAATAATTAACATCATGACTCATCTTTTTTACTTCCATCTAGCAATTTGTCAGAAAAATAAATAAATAATCATCAATGTTATTATTGTCGTGGTTATTGAATGCTAATATGAGAGATCATGGAAAGGTGAGACAAGTTTTATTTTTCTCTCTTTAACTAATATGTTGGATTTAGCAATACATCAAACAAACAAAAAAATCTCATCTTTACTTATCTCACCCTTATTCCCTAAATTTGAATATGTATTAAAAAAAACAAAAAAAAAATTTTAAGCTATGAGTTACTGTGTAACTTTAAAAAAATGTTTGTTTTAAGTTATGAGGTACTATAACTTTTTAAAAAAAGGTTGGTTCTAAATTAGACTAAGTTAAATTAGATTATCTCAAAATGATCAAAGTAATGTAATTTTTCCCTAAATATGAATATGTATTAGAAAAAAAAAAGCAAAAAAAAGTTTATTTAAGTTATGAGTTATTGTGTAATTTTAAAAAAAATGTCTATTTTAAATTACGAGGTACTATAACTTTAAAAAAAAATGTTTGTTTTAAATTATGCTAAATTAAGTTAGATTATTTCAAAATAATCAATGTAATGTAATTTAAAAATTAGATTAAGTTAGATTTGCTTGTTAAACATATGCCTATATTAAAATACTCTAAAATAGATAAAATAGACTTATTTTATTTTTTTAAATATATTTTAAATTTTTTTCTAGTTTTTATATCATATAATTTTTTTAAAAGCCCATTATTTAAACACTCATTTTCAATACAATTTCTAAATTTTTTTTTTTAAATGTCTCCACAAACGACCTTAAATTATATCAAAAGAAAATATTTACATATTTCACAAAAATATAATTATAATAAATATAGTTTAATAATAATTTTATATGTCATCAACGACCGTGTATCATGAGTAATTTTGTTCCAATCAATGAACAAATTAAGTTTATTATGAATAAAAAGAATATGCTATTTTTACTATTTTAAATAAATTATTTTTGGTCAAAATTATCATTTTATTAATAAGTTTTTTTTAAAAAGCTCGAAATATTATAAAATCAAGAACATAACCATTTTTAAAAACGATCAATTAATTAATCATTGATTAACCACTCTGTATGATCTTGATTAATCAATGATTAATTAATATTAATATGTATTTTTTATTTATTCACTTTGTTAATCACTTATTAATTATGATCTATAGTTACTAAAGTAAAGAAAAAAAAATTTGGCCATTAATTTAAGTAATTGTCTGAAAAGTGTAGCTTTTCCTTTTATTGACTTCACTCCTACCTCATTTTTCCAATGTCATATGTATTTACTTAAAAATTAAATATATATATACACAGTATCAATTTTGATACAAGACTAAATTTCTTAAATATTTTCCTTCTGATAAATTTCTCACGAATTAAATGTTTTTGTTTATTGATTTTTCTTTAATAATATTTTTTCACGTTAAGATTGATTTTTTTTTTAGGTTGAGATTGAACATGTTTAATAATATTCGAAATAAAGCTTTTTGTTTAAAATAAATATTTTTATCTATTCTCCCGGAACATATTTAATAACAATTTTTATGTTAAGATTGGACATGTCCTCCAAGTTATCAATGATCTTTCTAGTAACTTGATAAATCTCATACTGCTTTTGAAAAGCACTCATCATGCTAACTAAGATATAGTATTGAGCAATCTCATTAGATTATCTCAAATGAGTATATGCAGTGAGATCTCTTCAAGTGGCATATTAAGATAGGGCCCTGATGTACATGATTCGTCCAATACGAATTTGTGTTTCTCGTAACTGAAGAATATTAACAGGTTTCTTTTTCATTATTTATAATTGTCTCTGTTCAGTTTGTTTTTAGTAAGTATTGTGATTAAAAACATTGGTGACATTTTGAACTGATAATAAAACAAAAAGAATATCATTACAAATCCCAAGCAAATATAAAGTATATTTAACAAATAAAACATACAAATAAGTCCTTATATGAAAAACTTAATAAAAACATATAGTATTGCAATGGTAATTTGCAACACCTATCACTCTATGCCACCTCGGGGTATACATGAAATGAATAGCGAAAACATGGACTCCGTCCAATTAATATATATTACCTTAAATCCTCCAAGGTTAAGATATATATTAATAATCGTTTATTTCGGCTACCAATTTGACTGACAGAGCTCCTCGGGGAGATTAATAGCCAAACTAGTTTTGAGTGTGTAAATATTATTTACAACGTCTGATCTATGCTCTATTCAAGCCATATTAGGATGGTCTCAAATAGAACATACCCAAATATATTTTTAGAAAATAATTTTTCTTTAATAATATTTTTTCACGTTAAGATTGAATTTTTTTAAATTGTTTTTATTTGATTGTTGTGAAAATGGTAAAAAGGCTAGAAATGTGTGTGGACAGATCCACTGCAAACAAACAGACATGTTTTGTAATTTTGTGAGAGGTTTTTTATTTGTTGACAGAATTTCGCCTAATAAAGTAACTTTACATAATTAGAGATTACGATCCAAATCAAATCATGTTGGATCTTATTTAGAGTGGATCGTGAAAATTGATCATTCAAATTGTTGTTTATTTGCATAAATGGATATTCAAATTTCTTGCATAGGATTTTTAACTTCCAGGTGTTTTGAATTGGTTCTCTTTTCATGTAGATTTTGGGCCAACCTAGAGAAAATTTTTTTTTTTTGTTAGAAAAAAAATTGTTTTGGAAAATATGTTTGAAGTGGAAAAAAAAAAAATTTTAAAATTTTTTTTTAGAAAAAATATCAATATAGATACTGTTTTGTTCATCTCGAAATTCTATGTAATTTAAAAAAAAGTCATCCCATTTGGACTTGTATACACATAGTTATGGACTTTTAAAATTTGGAGTTTACTATAACGTTTTGAAGAAATAAATAGTGAAAAGTAATGATGTGTTAGAAAAAAAATGTTTTGGAGAAAACAAAACATTTGCCCTAAATAGGGCTTGGAGTTTCTTTCCAATTTCCAATTTCGATTTTTTTAATTTTGTTTTTCCATTTTTGTATGTTCAGTGATTTTAGGATTTTCAATTTTTTAGTCAACTTATGTTAACATCAACATGTACTAAAAAATATATTTAAATGATGGATTGAACAGAAGGATAGGGTTTTTTTTTTCATTTTTTGAAATGGAAATAAAATTATATATTCCAACCGTGAAGCAATTTATGTGTATATTAATTTTTTTCTTCTTTTGAATTGATATTAATTTTTTCAGACAATGTGTATATTTATTTTAAACTGATAGTCTAATATATCAATGTCAAATTCCCTAAATAAATAAATTAAATTAAATTAAAAAACAATGTTACTAGAATAACAAAGAGACAAATTGACAGCCACTATATCATGTTGTTAAGTTATGATCAAAAACTATAAACTGGAGTGTGTGGATTAACTTTTCGAAAATTAATTAAAATTTTTGTTAATTTTTTTAAAAAGACAAAAACAAAAATAGAAATTTTGAATTTGAGATGAAAAACCAAACAAAAGCTTAATAGTATATGCGTATGAAAAAATTAAAAAAGAAAAACTATAACAATATATATTTACCTTTTCTTGTCCCTCTTGTAGTAATCGGTCTGTAAGAAATGCCAAAATCTTATTCAACAATATGGGGCAGCCTCTCCATAGGTATATTCAAAGTTGGACGTTGAGTCATGTGGCAACAATTAATATATACATGTTATTTAATTAATTTATTTGCAAGTGGAACATGGATTAATCTAATTTAATCTTAGGATTAAAAAAAAAACTTACTCTATTGATAGAACAAAATAACGTATCACTTATAGTTGTATTTATAAAAAAAAAAAAATCATGTTCAATAAATTGGAGTTGTGTCAACGTTTGTGTTAATCATTCGTATACTCCTAAATAGAATAATTGCGTAACATACTTGTCCAGACAAAAAAAAAAAAAAAAAGGAGTTAAGAAGTATATAATGTTTGAATTCAAAAATTAGGAAAGAGGAGCATCTAAATCAAATGATTGTCTTGATTGACAATTAGTACGATGTCAACTAATTTGAGTGGTAGTAAGAACTTTTTTAAATTAAAAGTCCAAGACACTTGCTGTGGTATAATTTGGTCATTATTCTGTCCCATGTCAAAACACAGGCATTGAATTTTGGACAATTTGGAAGGCTTTTGGAGTCATAATGGAGGGCAAATTGGGTACACTTCACTTGTGACTTATCTCCATGTACAATTCAAATTGGTCGGCTAAAATATTTTGACGTTTAGTTAGAGTTTTTAAAGATTTTCTTTTGAAGAGAGAGGGGAAAAAAAAAAAAAAAAAAGGCTCCACCATTGACATTAACAATGCCGCCACCAGCACACATCATGAGAGTGATGGTAATCTATCTTTCATGTATGTACCTAACATATTCTCCATTTTTCTTTTGGGTTGGCGAGCTTCTAATCACTCATGGGACAAAAGGGAGAAAAAGAAAATCACAAAGTAAAAAAAGAGGAGGAAAGATGGTTTTGTCTTGACATTCACAAATATCCCTTTTGAGACGAAGAAGGGCATCACTTTGATGGGTGAACACCTGAAATTAGGACTTTTGTTTTAAAAATTCTTGTTACGAGCTTGTAATATTACTCTTCTTATAACTATTGACCCTTGTTTGTGCTTTTTATAATAAGAGGTGTTCATTGAATCAATTAAAACCAAATAACCAATCTAAATCAAACAAAATCATAAAAGTTGAGAGTTACACAAAAAACTGCTATATCATCTTAATCATACAAGTTATGGCATGTCATCCATTTAACAAAATTTGAGTGCCATCGTTTGAAATTACAAGTTACAACGGATGATCTTAGTTTAGGTAAATCTTTTATTTATTATTTTCGTAAGTAAATTATTCACCATAAAATATATTATTTACTTAAAATTTCTTAATATATGCTATTTACTTCTTTAGGTTTCGGGGGAAAATGCTAATTAGTTACTCCACCCATTACTTAAAAGAAAATTATAACAAATTGCAGTTTTCAAAAAATAATTAACGTAAATCGTATATTTTTAAAATATTTATAGTAAATAGCTGATTTAATAGGTAAATGAAAATTTACTCGATAAATGACATTTTTATAATATATAAATTAATAATTTATTTGATAAATATGATATAAATGTAATATTTGCTCGATGAATATGCTATTTACTATAAATATTTTAAAAATATATTATTTATTTTGCTTATTTTTGAAAATTGTCATTTAACTTCTTGGGAAATTATAGTAGTATTCAGAAAATAATTGAAATAAATAGTTAGTTTTAAAATATTTATAATAAGTAACATATGTATAATATAAATATAAATTTTATCAAGTAAATGTTATATTTACAATAAGTAAATATATTTATTTGATAAATATGTAAATATATTATTTATTTAATAAATATAACATAAATAAATTATTTATATAATAAATCTTTTATTTATTATAAATATTTTTAAAAATTATTATATTTTTTTTAACTGACATTTACTTCATTCTCCCTAACTTTTTTCTTCTCTTTCTTTTTAATTAGAGCTGAAAATATAGAAAAGGTTAGATGGTTCATTCCGTAGCCTGACTCTTTTAACTCGCAGGCCAACCCGACTTGACCCTACCATCCGGACCTATTAGATTGAGGTTTTAGGCCCATGGACGCGCATGCATATAAACTTTTTAAGTTTTTAAAAAAATTTTACATATAAAAATATTTAAAAAAATCCATTAATGTTCGGGTGGATGCTGCACAAGCTGTTGTCTAGGGTCGAGTTAGGCCACTCTCTATTTCAATGGGACTGGCCCGATCTGGTCCATATTTTCCCTTTAGCCGCATGGGTTAAGCCAATTGGCCCATATTCACAGCACTACTTTAACTTAAAGAGCAGGCTGACCTAGGTTTACAGTGAACGGCCCAGCCCATTTGATACTTCTACAAAGCCCAAACTGCCATTTGGTTTATTATTGCTTTTTTTTTGTCAATCACTGCCTTTCGATTTTTTTTTTTTCTTGGGGGATAAAAGGGTGCTTTTTGTATTTTAATTTCTTGATATATTTAAATTATGTGGTAGACATCTAAGCAACCTATTATGGATCAAGACATACGTGACATAAAAAAATGCAGATATATAAATGACAATTGCACCACAAAATGTCAAAATCCTTCAAAAAAGAAAATAATAAAAAAATCCAAATAATCCCGAGCTTTTTGATAATATACAGAAACCTCTTCCAGTAAATAAAGTACTAGGGAAAAAAAAAAGGGTAAAACACCCATGACTTCTGATCACATCTTAAAGGGTTTCCTCCTTCAAATATTATTTTATTAGGTACCCACACGGATTTCTATATAAACTCAAGGTCCCCACTACTTTGTAGTTTGAAATTTGAATAAAAATCACTATGTAGATTCTCAATTTTAAATCTCAACAACCACCCAAATCATTCATGGACCCAATTACAAAAGTGCCAGCAATTTAGTGGAGCCCTGTTATGGCAAAAAAAAAGTTTTATTTATTTAAAAAGAGTGATGTTAGGAATGTTAATTATAATCCTAATTTTTATATATCAATTTTATAAAATGATAAATTGTTATATATTCATCCGATCATGGTCCAAACCCTAGTTTGCTCCTGGGCAAACCTGATGGACAATTTGATAGAAGGTTGGTGTCCGACTTTAATCCCGTTTACCGCTATTGACAAACCATCTAGAGGTAGTTGATTAACGATCGCCCTCCACCTCCCTCCCTATGGATATAATCTTTTAAATTTGAACTTATTGATAAAAAAAAAAAAAAAGACAGCGTATACCTTATATAAATTGATATTTTAAAAGTCAATAATATCACAATTGTATCTTTAGAATTATCTATTAAAAAAAATAATGCAAATAGTTTTATAATTTAAAATAAAAATATCGTATATAATGCATCATTCTTTCTTGCACAATGTTACATTTATCGGTTATCATCCATCTTTACAGTCCAATACTCCAAATAAGTTTGATCAAATGACTAATCATTCCTCACTTTTTTTTTTTTGGTGACGTGCGAGTTTAGGAAATTAAATATTACATTTTATAATAAAATTTAATATAATTTGCATATTTTTTAATTAAAATATAATTTTTTCGTTAGACTATACGTATAATCACCCATTTCAACTATTAATTACACTGCAAAAATAAAACTCAAGTACATATTTGATTACATTAAACCTAATACCTTGTTTAAAATAAAGAAAAATACATTAGATCCCACATTTGTAATGTCTGTTTAGGGAATCTGATTATCAATAGCGGAAAGGTCCATTATTCAATTAAGGACCACATTAGCCAGACAAACTTTACCAGAAAAGGTCTTGTCAAAAAACTTAAAAGGAGCACATTATTAGCCGTTAATAAGTAAATAATCTACCATTAACAAGAAAAATCTTTGTTTGGTGACGTGGCTCATTTTAATTGGTCGTATATCAGGCTCATGCCCCTTGCTTTGCAGCAGAGTAATGCTACAATATATTTATCTGATTTTTATTTTTTAGTTTTTAGTTTTTTTTAATTTTTCTTTGTCTATTATGTCGAATAATGACAAAATAAATCAAACGCAACTACAAGGGAGAGAAAGAAGTAGAGACTTTGAAGTTAGGTTTTCTCTCCCTCATTTCTATGTCAGAAAATTTTTTTTTATTTTTTATTTTTTAATTCTCAGAAACTCTGACAAGTTCTCTTCTTCACAAAGCGAATTTCAAATAGTTCTTCGATTCGTAAACCCAACTATCTCAATCGATTTGAGCTTCAGGTTCGTAACGTCTCACTGAATTTTGATTCCGGAAACGAAAAATCGTTCCTTTACTATGTTCTGATGTAATTTTCAAGGTTGTTGGACTCGGATCTGAGAAAGATCTTAGGGTTCATGATTCGAACTGGATTTTGACTCTGGTAGAATTTGTGTTTCTGGAAATTTCTTTTCTTGATAGTGCAAATCGTTGTTCGGGCCAGAAAGTTTTGATCTTTGGGCTGGGATCGGGTCTTAGTTAAAAGATGGCAATTGGGTTGTTAGGGTTTTAGGAAATTGAATGCTATGGGCGATTTAGGAGGATCATCAGAATCTGGTTCTGGAATGTCCAGTCCAAATTCAGAGAGAAGCGGTTTTTGTCGCGAAGACGAGAGATGTCCGAAACAAGTTTCCCCTGTTAGAGGTGGGGGTTCGAGGAATACAAGTCCGTTAGGCCGTGTCGGATCGAGAAACACGAGCCCGTCGAGGCAGAAGGTGGTTAAGACGAAGCCACGAGGATTAGACGAGGAAACGGTTGCCACATTCGGTAAAGCTGTTCATCCAGACGTTCAAATGGAAGATAATATCTGGGCAATGCTGCCTGAGGACTTGTTGAACGAGATCCTAGTGAGGGTTCCTCCGTTTATGATATTCCGCCTTCGTTGCGTATGTAAACGGTGGAATTCGATCCTTCAAGATAATAGTTTCCTTAAGTTCCATTCGCAAGTGCCATCTCACGGACCTTGTCTTCTCACGTTTTGGAAGAATTCGCAGACTCCACAATGCTCGGTGTTCAGCTTGCCGTTGAAGACGTGGTATAGGATTCCGTTCACGTTTCTGCCTCAATGGGCTTTTTGGTTGGTCGGTTCTTCTGGTGGGCTAGTTTGCTTTTCCGGACTCGATGGTCTAACGTTCAAAACGTTAGTTTGTAACCCGCTCACACAAACTTGGAGGATGCTGCCAAATATGCATTATAATCAGCAGAGGCAGCTGCTCATGGTTGTTGATCGGAAGGAGCGGTCTTTTAAAGTTATAGCCACTAGTGATATATATGGCGACAAGTCATTGCCCACCGAGGTCTATGATTCAAAGCTGAATAGTTGGTCTCTTCATCAGATAATGCCAGCGGTTAATCTGTGCTCCTCAAAGATGGCATATTGTGACTCCAGATTGTATCTAGAAACCCTTTCACCCCTTGGGTTGATGATGTATCGGCTGGACACAGGGTACTGGGAGCATATACCGGCTAAATTTCCACGCTCTCTATTGGATGGGTATTTGGTTGCTGGCACGCAGAAGCGTCTATATCTAGTTGGAAGAATTGGCCTTTACAGTACTCTTCAGAGTATGAGAATTTGGGAGCTGGATCATGCAAAAATTATGTGGGTGGAGATTAGTAGGATGCCACCAAAGTATTTTCGTGCATTGCTAAGATTATCAGCCGAGAGGTTTGAGTGCTTTGGACAGGATAACTTGATCTGCTTTACTTCTTGGAACCAAGGGAAGGGGTTACTATATGATGTGGATAAAAAGGTCTGGTCCTGGATTGCTGGCTGTGCTCTTCAGTCATACAATAGCCAGGTTTGTTTTTATGAGCCAAGATTTGATGCTTCCATCTTTTGAATAGGAAATTTTGTTTTTGCGGCTTCAACTTCTATTTATTAGCCAGAGAACTATGAGGGGATCCATAAAGAAAAAGGGAGAAGATATCATTTTCACCCGGGATCTTCTTTTCCTCAATCCTCCCTGCCCACTTCTACATATTGACATCTAAACTTATTTCATACTGGATTTGTTTGTTTAACAATTCAAATTCATTTTCGTTGTGAATCTGCTATATGGCTGCAACCAGGAGACATTTTTGTAAGCGGCGTTTTGTACATTTGGAATTGCTGTATCAACTCTTAACAGAGCATTTTTGTGGAAAAAGATTGGTTGAGTTTGTAGCTTGAGGGATGGGCTTGTTTGAAAACGTAGGTGGGCAGGGGACAACTCTAAGGAACTGAAAGAAAGCTCTTTTTTTGTTTTTGTCGTCTATTGTACATTATCTAAAAACATTTGCACATGAATTTGTAAATCATAGAGTTTTGTTATTCGATTGCCCGGTAAATTACCATAATGTTTTTTTTTTTTGGGTTATGCCGTATTAATTATACTTCATGTACTTCAATTGGGCTACTTAGTTGAATGGTTATTGGATTTTTCTGTCGCGTTTCTATTCACTCTTGCAAGATGAGAACCCTAATGAACCAGTGAAAAGGTTTTATTCATCCATTGTTGCTACAATCAGTAAATAGCTGTGATCTTTGTGGTCGTTTTGTTTTTAGCTCCAACAAAATATATGTTTTTATGCACTTCTGCAGATGGGAAGCGCCATTCTTAGGGACATTTTTTTTTCCTCTTTTCTTTCAATTGAACAGAACAGTTGTGCTTGATCCAACAATGTTTTACACGATCTGCAAGAGAGACACACGGGGTATAAGCTCAATTCTCAGTCTGGTCAGTGTAGTTGCATTCTCTCATGCATCTGTCTAACTATTGTTCCTCAAATTTCTGCTTGCATACACCTGATACGTGTGTGCGCGCGTGCATGTGTGGAATTTAGGTTCTACATGCAGACAGTAATAGCTTAAGAGATGAATATACCTTTATTACATAGCTGCAAACTTTTCTTCTCCGATCTCTACCAGGTTGGCAGTCATTGCCTAATATTAGGCAATGACCATGATTCAACTCTGAAATGTTTCCATTTTCGTGGTTTAACTTGCTATGGTTAAATGCTGAGCAAAGTTTCTTTTCATGTAGGACTGTGTCCGGTTGTTTTTCGTTGCTAACGACCTGTTGTAACGCCTAAGCGATCAAATTTGAGCTAGCGCCATTTTTGCTTGCCCTATTTCCTATTTGTGCTTTCTGTGTAAGTAAAGAGACAATCTCATTATGAGGCAGCTTACACGATACGTGTGAGCAAGCCACTAAGTTCTACCGGCATTCACTCTCTAGCTCTCTAATAACCTTTGGTTCAGATGGGGGAAGAGAAGGAAGATGAAATTTGGGTAAAAATGAGCTTTCTACGACAAAAAATTCCTACCGATAGCGTTTGATCTAACTAAAATATATTCATATGAAAAAAATATGCAAAATGACATTGGCCGAGAGATCTTATAGTTTAGTATTTTCTTTTATATCCAACGGAAGAATAGATTCTTATAAGAAGAATGAGAGGGGTCATTTGGTAGGGTGAAAAATTGGACAAAATTTGAGGTATAAGCCTGCTAGAATGAGTGATTGATAGGATTTTTTTTGTAAATACAATTGCAAAATTTTAGCGTCTCTATACGTAGAAATGTCTGGAGTCTGCTCGCCGCATGCGTCCGATAATCAGTTTTGGCCATACGATGGCAGATGGACGGTCGCAATCAAATAGCTAGAGTCAAAGTTGTAAATTGGAAATATTTGACATATGTAAGCAGTAGGTTCATGGGTAGCTGAGGGGAAAGGCATTTCAAAATAAAAATGAAAGACAAAGCTTGTAGGACCCATGGATGAAAATTTTGCACCTCTTTTCTCTCTCCGTTCCGGTATTTGTTTCCCCTATCAACTCCATCTCTCTTTTCTCTCTTCTGCAATTTTCATTTCAAAATCAATGGCTGAGAAGAGGGCAGGATAGCGGACCAAAAAATTTTTTCCTACCTATTAAAAACTAAAGTTAGAAAGGTTTTCACCACTAGGATTGAGTTTAGAACTGAGAGGTAGGTTTGCATGATCTGTGATGGCTATAGAGGCCAAAAAAAAAAGTCGAAAATAAATTGGTATTCGAAAAAGTAAAAAGAGAGAAACTGAGAAAGCGAGAACTGTTGGGGGAAAGGTTGATATATATTTTTTTGAGTTATCTTCTTCATTGGAATTGTAAAGATCACTCCTTTGTCATTCTAAAAAAATAGAAAAAAAAAAAATCTCACAAAAAAGAAATAGAATTTTAAGAAATCCCTCATTTTTTTGTTTACTTCAAGAATTTCTCTAAATCAATTACTCCGAACCCCGTTCCTTCGATGACAGAGGCTAGCTTCTGCAAATTGAACTTCACCATTATGTCGGTGAAGAGGCGTGTGTCTTCCTCCGCATTCTCCACTGGCGCAAAAGACCAACAACAGTCCATATCGGATTCGTAACTTGAAATTGGAATCAGAAGGAATAGACGGGGTGTCTGTCGAAGCTGCATGGAAGAAGAGTTCCGAAGAGCCGGCGTAGAAGTGCGAGATCAGAAAAGAGAAGAAAAATTATTTAATGGGTCCTATTGCCCCATCGTCTAGCCAAGTGGCAAACTTTTAATCTTCTAGGCATGAATTTCTCATGCACACAATTTCTACAGCTTCTGACATTCCTATTAGTCACATTGTATCAAGCGGTGTACAACAGCCTACTTCTATATAAATATATATTTATATATATTATATATATATCTTATGTATATAAAGCCTTAAATTTGAAACCATTTCATATGCGATACCTATGTGACAAGTTTTATGGGACCAAACAATGACTCTTGTTGATTGATGGGTGGAAGTCAGATTGATAGGATTTGAATGGATCAGAAATGCTTACAGGGTGTTTAGGGAATGTTAGGAGACAAAATTTTTAAGTTGGAAAAAGTTATTTTATAAAATGTGTTTAGAGAAAAAAATTATTTAGAATGAAAAAATATAAAATTTAAAAAAAAAAATATGGATATTGTTTTATTTCTTTCGAAATTTTATGAAATTTAAAAAAAAAATCATCTTATTTGGAATGGTATACAAAAATTATGAACTTTTAAAGTTTTGAATATAGTGTAACGTTTTGAAAATATAAATAGTGAAAAGTAATGAAATATTAAAAAAAAGTTGGTTTTGGTTTATAAGCCCAAACGGGGCCTTAATCTATTTTATTTAAAGGAATAATAGAATTGTAAACCAATATAATAGATGTGAGATGAAAAAATTATATTTTAATATAATATAGGTGTATCAGGTCAGAAAAAGAGTGTAAAACAGGATAATGTATTTTTGTAAGTGTAATTACGTAAGAATTAAATAAATGAAATATAAAATAGCACGTAATTAATGTGAAATGGTAACAGAGACGTCAGGAAAAGAGTGTAAAACAAGGTAATGTGTATTTAACAAAGCATGACCATTGTCACATTGGGGGGTGCCTCCCCTAGATTGAGCTCTCCAGAAATCAAAGAGAGTCTCGCCCATTTGACAAAACATCGGTTGGGCTATTCATACTTCTGGGAATCAAAACAAAATCAACGCTAACAATCCCAGAGCTACTCTCCAAGATCTCAGAGTAAATCGAGTTAAGCATCCAATGTGGGGATCCTGCTCGAATCCTCAAGGCCTTGATCGAAATAAGAGATTTGCTGCAAATTTGAACCTGTCCCCAGCTCTGGCGAAGATGGCTGCGCTAAGAATTGCTCTGAACTTAGCTTCCAAAGTCGATGACACTTCTATCACCATGGTCTTGATGGCTTCCACTTCACCAGAAAAGTTCCTAGCAAAGATGCCAATTCCAGCTTCCCCCTTCATATTGAGAATTTGGAGATGTAATTTAATAAGAAAATGAACGTAAATCAGAAAAAAAAAAAAAAAGCATTCACAAAAGAAAAAATTGGAAAAAAAAAAAAAGCATTATGTGTTAAGATTGAGGATGGAATAAGAGACAAGAGTTGATATTATACAATAAAGAGTGTAATATTTGTACTGTCAAAGCTCAATGAATTGCGAAAGAGAGGGAGACCCAGAAACACAAACACAATCCCTTATTTGATAAACACATTGTGTTTACATTAGATTTAAATGTAATGCATTAAATGTAATTTATATCTGAAGGAAAATCATTTTGCATTATATTTGAATATAATGTGTGTTTAGATGAAAAATATTAAAATTGTATTTTAATAATGAATATGTGATATGATGATTAAAATTAAAGAGAAAAAAGAGACAGGGAAAGAGAATATGTGATGTGATTAATAAAAATAATAGGAAAAATAAAATAATAAATAGTGATTGTATTGGATTTAAAATATGATGTAATTGATATTTAAATGTAATATTTTTGTATTTAGATGATCCGTTTGATAAACGTATTACGTTTGAATATAATACATTAAATGCAATTTACATTTGGAAAAAAAGTATTTACATTGCATTTGAATGTAATGTGTGTTTAGATGAAAAATATTTGAATTGTAGTTTAATAATGAATATGTGATGTGATGGGTAAAAATAGAGAGAAAAAATGGGAGAGAGAAAGAGAATATGTGAAGTGATTAGTAAAAGTAATAGAAAAAGTAAAATAATGAATAGTAATTATATTGGATTTAAAATGTGATATAATTGATATTTGAATAGAATATTTTTGTATTTGAATGAAAATTATATTGCATTTAAATGTAATATAAATACAATGTTATTACTAAACTAAGAGAAAAATTACATTATATTTTAATGTAATACAAATATAATACCCTAAAAACTAAGGCTTTTTTTTTTTTTTTTTTCCGTAGAAAGAAAGAGAGAACCACAAACACAAACAGAGAGAGAGAGAGTGAGAGACCCACAAACACAAACATAAAACTCCTACTCACATTTTTATTTTCTTATTTTTTGAGACAGAGAACCAACAGACACTAACACAAAACTCATGCTCAGATTTTTTTTTTTTCTGTCTCTTTTATTATGCATAATGGCAAAAAGTGTTTTACGCTACTGAGGTGTTGTAAAGCAGCTATGCTTCCATTTAGAACACCAAAGAGATAGAACCCTAATAACACTAACACAAAACCCACGCCTCTTTCATCATGCCAAATAATATTTCCGGGTAAAAAACCTTTTTTTTTTTTTTTTTGAGAAGAAGGGTAAAAAAACGTTTTGCACACAAGGAATCATACGGCCCACCTAAAAGATTTGCTCCAAGAAAAAAAAAAAGTCTCTGATGTGAGGGCTTGAACAGCAACAATCTCTTTTGTTGCTCGGTTTTTTTTTTTTCTCCCCTTTTTGGGTTCTTGCTTTGTTACTAATAAGGGGTTTGATAAACGTATTGCGTTCGCATTACGTTTAAACGTAATACATTGAATACATTTTGTAATTAGATAAAAAGTATTTAAATTATATTTTAAGGGATGTTTGGTAGACGCGTTGTGTTTTAATTACGTTTTAATACAATTTTTTAAGTGTTATATTTGATTGAAAAATATTTGTTTTGTATTTGAATAAAATATGTGTTTGAATGAAAAATATTTTAGAGTTGAAAAGTTGATGTGATTAGTAAAAATATAGATAAATAATTAGGGTTGAAAAGTTGATGTGATTGTTTTAAAAAAATTTTGAATAGTTATTGTTTTTATAACACTGTTAAAAATGATTGTATTTGGATATAAAACTTTGTGTTGGGTATAAAATTGGTTTTCGTAGACTAAAAAATGTTTACCAAACGTTACCTTAGAGTTAAAAAATTGATGCGATTAGTAAAAGTAGATATAAAAAATGAGATAGAGAGAGAATATAATGTGAATGGATTTTAAAAAATTTATTTTTAAAATATTTTAAAATAATAAATGTATTTTAAGTACTGTAAAAAAGTATTGTATTTAAACATAAAATTTTTTTATTTGAATGAAAATTATATTGTATTTAAACGTAATATAAACGTAATAAGAAAGACAAAAGCCTCGTAAGATTTGCTTCCTTCCATCTCCGTTGCTTTTTTTCCGCTTTCCTAGGTGTTTTCTCAAGTGGGTTTTGCTGGTTTTTCCCAACAATTTGATTGAGATTTTGAGCTCCACATTAAAAAAAAAAATTTATAAAAAAAACTGATATATTGGTGTTGGTTTCTAGTTTGGTTGTTGTTGGAGATTCAAATTTGTACTTAATCACCAGTGGATGAGGCTGAAATCAATTACTTCAAAGTATGACTTTTTTTAATTGTTTTTAACTGCAGCCCAGCCTTAAAGATGTTAGTATCTCTCTCGTAGGCTACCCTCCATTGCCTTCATTAAACCTAACCATTCAAATCTCATCCAACGGTCATCATCAACCTGCCGGACTTGAATGGTACCGGAAATAAGACACTCTCTCTCTCTCTATATATATATATGTATGTATCTGTAAACTCGTTTGCAAACGCTCCCTCTCTCTCTCTCTCTATATAAATATATATGTACATGTGTATGTATGTGTGTATCTGTAAACCAGTGTTAAATTAATATTCGTTTGCATTATCATTTTCAAAATCAAAGTTTAGGATTCGACGATGGATGGAGCCTGGTGGTTGGTGATCTCTTACATCATCAACCTTTGGATAAAGATTCAGTTGACTAGATCGGGCCTGCTTGCTGGTTCGTTGTTGTTGGTGTCAAAGCTTCTACTTCTTGTCTAGCTGTGGTTTCTCGTCTTTGAGTTTAATTTAAATCTGTTGTACTTATTATTTAATCTCCTTAGCTATCCTTCATTTCTTTATTTGACATGTTATTTTAATTTAATAATCTAATAAAATAAATAAGAGTTGAATATTAAAAATACTTAAACGACTCATTTAAATGTTAAAATTTAATTGGAAAATACAATCATCGGATAAAAAGATGAGACAATAAATTTGAACTCCTCGTGTCTATCAGCACAAGCCGCCAATAAATTACTTTGGCAAGTCTACTGGTCAAGAGGAATACCCTCGAGTATGGCAATACAGAGGCAGTTTGATGGTTTCAAAACGAGGGGGTGTGGATTCAAAAAAGGATGTTTTGAGACAAATTAACTCACAGTGCCATGGGATGGGGTGGCCTACGGGCGGCTTGGCTGTTTGGGCTACTCAGGCCTTGTTAAAAAGAAAAAAGAAAAAAAAAATCTAAAAATAAGGGAGAAAAAAAATAAATAACAGATTTCAGAAAAGAATCAAAATAAATAACAGATTTTAAAAATATTTATTGTAAATATCATATTTACATAAAACTAATTGAAGAGCCTAACGCCAATAAACTATGGATTAATTAAGATAAAGAAAAAAATGACTATTATAGTCACTAATTAACAACTTATATTTAAATCAAAGTCAATTTTCAATAAAAAGTTTTTTTTTTGACACTATTATCAAATCCACACACTTTTAAATTCAAGGTGCAAAGTGCAATAGTCAAAAAGTTCTGGGACATTGCATTATGTGAAAAAATAAATACATAAATTCCCCTAAGTTTTTGCTATTTTCTAAAAACGCCTGTGAAAAAAGGCCATATGCCATTATGACTCCTTCACCCTCTCTTTTATTTGCTAGGAGGAACAAATTCAAGAATTTAAGGATGGGGAAGGGCAAAATTTCTAGCCGGAAAGAAAGTTAAGGGAAAAATTAAAGAAAAAAACAAAGTTTAAAGCATTAGAATGATTAACGAGCCAAAAGGAAAAGGGAAAGAAATTGAAAGCTTATATTTATTATGAACTTTTACGAGGGGATGTAAATTCATGAACTGAGAAATAGAGATATGGTAAATATATGTTTAACATACGTAATAGATGAGTATTATTCATGGCTCATTTGGGAGATAACTTGGAATCTATGTAATACAGATTAGAAGGAATTGAAATAGTAAAAATTGAGGAAAAAAAAAAGACAAAAAACGCTATAATAACCCATAGGAAATAGATTGGAACCATCTCCCAACGAGCTTTTAGAAGATTTACCAAGAGAATATGAAGAGGGACGGAACCATCCAAAATCAAGTGGAGGCTTCTATCCTTAGTGAACTTTAATTTTTGTTCAGTTTTATTTTTAGAAATTTTATGTTTTTCTTATTTTTTTTTCCCTCATTAAAAGTTAGTTATCTCTGTATAAGCCCTTAAAAAGCTTTAACTTTTAACGTTAGGCTATCATTGAAACATTAAATTAGCTTCAACGCCAGATATTAGTATATTTAAGGCAAGAAGTTATGTTTCATTTTTGGCAGATTTCATGGGATATCTAAGCTATTGGAGTTTTGCCACAATACACGTAGATGCGTTTTTTTTTTTTTTTTTTTTGAGGGAAACTAAATAAGTAGATGTTTTTTCACGCGTAGGGGTTGATACTTGATGGACATAAATAAGGGGAATCTCTTTTTTGGATTCTCAAACTAGCTCTGTTGGTAACATCAGATATTCTGAACTAAGCATGCTTCTAGTCACATTCCTTTGACAATATAATTATACATATATTTATATATATTTAGATATATTGTTGGTATTACACAAAAGCATGTGACTATGTCCTTAAAAGCCAAACAGATTTTCAGTTCCAACTACCACAGGAAGGCCGCCTTCAGTAAGGTTACACAAATACGAATACTCCTTTCTAAACCTGAAATGGCTCTCTCCATTTTCCGTACATGGGGTCCAATAATTTTACATTATTTATGCATATATATATATGCATGTATGTATGTATGTTTATAGGAGTATATATACTGTATATTGCTCGTCCAATGTGTATATATATTTATATATAGATGCTTTATGATGATGATCATATCGAAGTGGTCGGTACACAAGTACGTAAGTTAAAAAAAATTTCCTTTTGGTTTAGTTAATGTAAACCTTACGAACATCAGAAAAGCTTCCGATATACTTATAAATTATATATCTGCTAGTTGGTGAGAACCGAGTTAATTTGGATAATCATGAAGATCTAACTAAAGAATTAATCAAAGACAAGACAATATTGGTACTAAGAGCCGACTATCGATCACCACAGCCATTAATTATTGTTATTGTCCCTTCCGTGTGGTGATATTTCATGCCTGCTTGCAGTGGAGAGAGATACAGAAACCTGATTAGATATCGAAATTTTATACATATATTTATACATTTAGCTGTAAGGGTAACTTTTTTTTTTTCTCTTTTTTTCTCTTTTGGTAAGCATATGCAGCTGTAACTTTATTGATGGAAAAAAAGGAGAGTTTTTTTTTTCTTTCTTATTTACTTATTTAATAATAATAATAATAATAACTTATTTTGGGTGAGGAAGGGAAGACTAGCTGATTCTTAATTTCTTGAGTAATGAAATTAAAAGATATTGTAAATCACAATGGTGCTATTACATCAGTTCTACATACATCTTGTTTCATTTCTATGGAATATGAAAATTTGTCTTATAGTTTCACTTTCATTGCAAATCAATTGGTCAGCCGGTGACAAATTGTTATCCGATAACTTCAAAATTGTCAACAGCAACTAGATAAGTAATCAGAGACGTTCTTTTATAGGGACATTAATCCTATGAATCACTCTTGAAACTATTGGTGTTTACAAACCAACACAGGGTTTCTCTTGCAATGTTGTGTTAAAACTTATGCAACATTTTTTTTTTAGTAGGCCTTCTGGGGAACCGAAAACACTCAACTTAGAAGGTGTTTGTTTTTGGTTTGAAAACCGTTTTCACGATTTCCAAAAAAATTATTTTCGAAATCTGTCTGAAAACACGTTTGGTAGTAACCGATCTTGAAAACAAAACTTGAAACCAACAAATTATTTTCACTTAACTTAGAAAACGACTTCGAATCGTTTTCATTCTTTTCTCTGCCTTTTTTCGTCGACCCCGTGTGTGCACAGCGCCGAAGCCCCCGACCCCTGCCTCGCCTCCACGATCTCGAGTCCACCCCTCTCTCCCTTTCTTTTTCATCGCCGTCGGCTGGAGTTGTCTCTCCTCCCCTGGGCTCGACTCTGCCTCCTGTCTCTCCTCCCCTGGCCTCATTCATCGGCGTCACCGAGCTCCGTGGATCCTCAATCGGTTGTAGCTGTGGCATTTTCGTTCTCCCCCATCGCGGTCGCCATCACAGGAACAGCTCTCCAGTTTCGGTCGTCTGCTTCACGAGAGGTAAGCTCCTCATCTCGATTTGGATTGGCTCTCTCTTTTATGTTGTTTTTTGGATTGGTGTCTGATAAATTCGTGCCCTAGAATTTGGGAATTTTTCAACCGGTGACTCAATGATAAATCAGACTTGCTATTGTGTGGCTAATTTGTTGTAATGCTGCTCTTGTTTTCATCTCATGTATTATGTTTGACATTTGTTTGTGAATCTCTGTTTTTGCCCTTTTGAATGTTGCCGATTGCAATTTGGAAACTTTGTTGTTTTTCTGCCTTCTGCAAACGAGTGTATGATGGTTCAGATTGCAACTAACGACAGCATTCTACCGTGTAGTAAATCTGATTATGTTGTTAATATTTTGATCTTAAGAACCGAATGTTTTGGCTGGACAAAGACAAAAAAAAGTCGTCTGAATGTTTCACAAATGTCAACTGTCATTTCCTCTTTTCAATCCTTTCTTTTCTTACATTTTCTGATTGTTTCCCGAGACTTTCTTAAAAATCAAGCCTTTTTTCTTGTGTATGGTGGAGACATGAATCAGGGTTATGCTTGTTTTGTCTTTACATGTTGGCAGAGAACTCTGCTCATAATGTTGGCAGGGTTATGTGTTCATTAAATTATAGCTAGTTTTTTCCCCTCATTTACTGCTCATAATGCTTTCCTCATGTCAATTCCATTAAAAATAAAAAAGGAATGACAGATTTATGAACATGAAAAAATACTGATGCAATGTATTTTGAAGTTTAAAGGCTCAGTTGTCAAGATTTTAAGTTCATGAATTGAATTGTCAATCACGAAGAATTAAGAGGGTAATGGTAAAAAAAGCCTAAGCCTAAGCCCAACTGAGCGTTCAACTGTGCATTTACACCTGAAACTTGATCATCATACCATAACCAAATGTCAAAGCTTGATATTCAAGCATTCATTTTTTGTTTGTTTGTCTGTTTGTTTTTTTTCTAACCAAATGTCAAAGCTTGATATTGTCTTGAATTTTTATTTCCTTTATTTGTTTGTTTGTTTGTTTATTTATATGATAAGTACCTTAGGGTTGCCTCTGTTCAGTCACTGCTTAACTGAGAGCTGCCTTTAGCTCTACTTCTTGAATCTTCTGTTTTAGAATTTCATTTATTTTCGCTCCTTATATAGCCACTACATGATTGACTGTTCCTGTGTTTCTGCATCTTGCATCTTCTCTATTGGCTTCTCTGTTTTTCTCTTTTCATGAAAAAAATGATTCAAGGCCGGTAACTAAACAAAATATATATTTTGCTTTAATAAAATCAGTAAATATTTACTTTGCCTATGTATCATATATCAAGTTCACAGTTTGACCATACTTCATTCAATATTTTTTGATAATTTTTTCCTCTTTTTTCTTACTCTAAACATATGACTTGGAGTATTTGGTTGAAGAACTTGATGTATGGTGATGAATAAATGATAGAAGCACTGAGCCAAATTTTTCGCCAACCTTTGTTTTTTCCTTTATCAATTTTTTTTGCCTTCTTGCTCTAGACATTGGATTTATAATACTTGGTTGAAGAGCTTAATATAGAACGATGAACACATAACATAAGCATTAAGCTAAGTTTTCATTCCGTCTTTTTCTTTTCCAACTCACCAGATATAGCATTAGTAAATAAACAAAAATTTTGATTTGTAATGATAGATTTTTCTTCTTATTTTTCATAAATTAAAAAAAAAACTGATTTGATACTTTATAAACTTAATTAGTCCAAATTCTTTTCAGTGTGACTCGAATTAGTCTAACTAGCTAGGTAGTCCGTGACCATAAACCATTCAAAAAATCCAAATACCACTTTACCATTATCCAAAAACAAAAAACACCAAATACCACTCTATATCCTTTTTTCAACCATAGTTTTCTTTTCCTTTTTGCATAGAGACAAAGCCTTTTATTATGATTAGTTGATGGGTTTTGACTCTGACTAGCGAAAATTATTTTTCTTCCCCTTTAGAATCAATAGTCTTTATTATGTGGTTGAATTCTTAAATTTTAATAAGTTGTTCAAATATTTGACTGATACTCAATGAAATAAGATATTCTCATATGTTACAATTAATATTCTCATATGTTGCAGTTATACACATAACATGTTTTAATGAACCTAGCTACCTATTGGCATTGTATAATCCGACAACACATCTTCAACAATCAAATATGTTTAATTTGCTTGTCGTTTACATCTCTATGATCACTTATGTTGATAACTCTTATTATTTGATTGATATGTAATACAACAACAGTAATATTAACATAATGGATGTGAATGACGATACTACTACTGAGGATCATGTTACATGGGGAGAAAATTTGGAATCTTTTTTTATCGAGTCGCTATATGAGGAGGCAAAAAAAGGACTTCAAACCTCTACTTTAGACAAAAAAACGTGGATGAAAATTTCTAATGACATACATAGTAAGTTTAATAAGCGACTTACAGTGACAAAACTTAAAACTAAGTGGAATAGGCTTAGACGTAGCACAAGAGAGTTCGAAAGCTTGATTGAAACTACTGGATTTGGATGGGATCGTGATGCAAACACAGTCACAGTCTCAGATGAAGTTTGGGATTCCTATTTACAAGTAATGTACCTTTTTCTAAATGGAATTCAGAATTTTTTTGCATTAGTTAGTTCATTGGCTTATCTAAATATTTGTTCATTTTGCAGCAAAATCCAAAGGCTAAAAAGTATCAGAAGAAGGGTCTACTACACTTTTCCCTTCTAAAGGAGATTTTTGCTGGGACTATTGCAACAGGCCGTAATGCCATAGGTCCGCAAACAGCAGCTAATGTGCCATGTGCAGCACCAGCACCTTCAGTGAATGTTGAAGCTCTACACGAAGGTACGGATGAGTCGCACGAAGTCCAGAGAGACAACAACCATTTGGGAAATGTTGAGGGGAGCAGTAGCCGTTCCAGGAACAAGAAAAAAACTGCACTGGAGTCAGCAGTGGAGCTGTTGGCAAAGTCTGTGAGTTTGCGAAGTGAGGCGTCAGTGCAACGCACTAATGACTTGCAGCAATATCTAGCTGCAAAGCGAGCACGTCTTGAGGACACAAATCCAGCTGAGACCTCGACTGAAGATCCCCATAGTATTGACATTTGTATTCAGTTGTTGGATGAAATAGAAGACTTGGATGACATAACATATGGGACGGCAATTAAGACGTTGGCAAAGGACAAGGACTTCAGGGAGACATTTGTGAAGCTTAAATACGAGCGTCGTCGTGGTTTCATCCTCAGCTTAGCGAAGTAGTTATTTGTTCATGATTGGTTTTAGCTTATTAGACTCATTCCAGTTTGTCAAACTCTTTCAGTTTGTTGAACTATTATTTAGTAACTGATTTATTAAGTTAGATTTTTTTATATGTTGTTCACTTTCGGGATTTTAGTATGTTGAACTTTTATGTAGTGCCTAGTTGGTTGAGTTATATTTATTATAAGAGATTTATTCTATTATGTTATTATTATTGGTGGCAAATAGGTATAAATTGAGTTGATTTTCTTGTGTAGGTTATTATGGGATCAAGTGGTTCGGATACTGATGAGGAGTTGGTTTTTTTCGACTCACTTGAGTCATCTGACGACGAGGACGAGATCTTACAATTATTACTAGATCTTGTACCAACTATTACTAGGCAACCTCGGCATAATAATGAACTAACAGGACGACAATATGTTTTAAATATGCTGGAAGGCCATGCTGGAGTATTCTATGAATTGTTTCGTATGTATAAAGAACCTTTTTTGGCATTAGTTCGGGTACTTGAAGAACGTCAATTATTACCTAGAAGTCGACTATCAGTGGAAGAACGGTTGATGATGTTCTTGAAGATCATTGGTCATTCTGACCGTAACAGAGTCATACAAGACAGATTTTGTCATTCTGGAGAAACAGTTAGTCGACATTTTGATAATGTTCTTAGAGCAATTTGTGCATTGGCCCCAGATTTTATCCGCCAACCAAACCCAAACACTGTGTCTTTGGAGATTCAAAATAGCAATAAGTATTGGCCGTGGTTTAAGGTAAATTTTGTATTATTTTTTAAGTTTGAAATAGGTGGTTTGTACTTTTATAATATGGTTTAAAATTTTTTGTGGTTTATTACTTGTGTTAGGACTGTATCGGAGCTATTGACGGCACACATGTGATGGCTATTGTCCGTGCGACCGCACAGAGAGTTTATCGAGGAAGACGACACACTTGTACTCAGAATATAATGGTAGCATGCAGTTTTGATATGATAATTACATATGTTTATAGTGGATGGGAAGGTTCAGCTGCAGACTCTAGAGTATTACTGCATGCATTACAAGATCCAGCTAACCAATTTATTAGGCCACCATGGCCTAAATATTATGTTGTTGATTCTGGATACAGCAACATGCTGGGATTTCTTGCACCGTACCGGGGTGAAAGGTACCATTTATCTGAATTTAGAAACAATGGACAACCAACTGGACCAATTGAACTATTTAATTACAGGCATTCGTCATTACGCAATTGCATCGAGAGGTGTTTTGGTGTTCTCAAAGCACGATTTGGTATTTTGAAGAATATGTCCAATTTTTCTTTACATAAGCAAGCCCAGATAGTAATTGCATATTGCGTTATTCATAATTGTATTAAGATGTATGATGCAAATGATAATTTATTTAGAGACTATAGCGTTGACGAGCCTATAGAAGATATTGAGAGACGAAGAGGAAATCGACAACGTACAAATAACAGTGAATCTGCACCGTCTTCTGATGTTGGTTCCACTAACAGAGACCGAGAACGTATGAGCCAATTCAGAGATCAAATAGCACAAGTAATGTGGGAACAATATGTATCATAATTGTTATGGTATATAGAATTGGTGATTTTTTAGATAAATGTTACTTCTACAGTTAAAAATTAATTTGTAATATACTTGTAACTAAATATAATGATTAATTATGTTTTAATTGATATTATGAATTGTTTAATATTATTGATATTAATTTTTAATTAAAAATTTTTATTAATTTTTAATTTTTTGTATTTATAATAATTTTTTTAAATTAAATATAAATATATTTTCATTGACTTACTATGCAATGACTGGTTTTTAAAAATATAACCAAGCACAGTTTCAGAATTGTTTTTTAAAAACATACACTCAAAAAATATAACCAAACACAGTTTCAGAAACGATCTCAGATCAGTTTTCAAAACGATCTCAAATTCACCATTTTTGAAATCTCAACAGATTTCAAAAATAATACCAAACGCTACCTTAGTTTTTGTCAAACTCAACTTGTTTCACATTTTATTAGTTTTAACTTCTAATTATAACTTCAAAACTCAAAATTTTTAAACTATACATATACAAATTCAAAAGAGATATTTTTCTATTTTACAATTGCATAAAATTTCAAAATAAACAAAATAACATTCATATTTATCTTTTTTTTGGAATAAATTTCAAGATTTTAGATTTTTTTAACTTCAACATACCAAATACCTAACTTAATTCTAAATTAACTCAAATTAAATTTTTTTCAACTCCAATTATTTCTTGAAACACATGCTTATGAAAAAAAAAAAAAAAAGAAAGAAAGAGCTTCCAATAAATAGTAGTTACGTAGAAGTTTATAGACTGGTGTCGGTTAATATTTTAGGGAAAAAATTATTACTAGCATGCGTTGGCGAATGTTGAACCGACTAATCGGTAAACAGAAGACACTCTTCTCAAAGCGAAGCCCACTAGCACAAAGTTGGAGGCCACGCCCACGCCCTCGTGTTCTGAAAAATCTCTAAACTAGTAGTCCTAATTTTGTTAATTAAGGCAATGTTTTTGTATTAAAAGGAGAAATTTGTTGAGAAATTCCAGGCCTCAACACTTGTCAATGTTTCTGCAGAGAGGCTCTTAATTTTATGCAGCCTTGGAGCTCATGCTTCACCTTTGGGAACTATGCTGCTAGCTAATCACCACTAGCTACTTTCTTTGCCTAACTATATACATTATAAAAATGTCAATATCATAATATTTGGATTTTGATATTTTAGTGCTTACAACATGGTTTTCCTTTAGTTTTCACGCATAAAGCTCTCTCTTTTTTATCCTGAAGGGAAATAACTAATTTGTCATATTTATGTTTTTGTATTTTATTTATACCATCACATGAAATACTCTAATTCGTATTAATTGAAAAAAAAAAGGAAAATATTATCAGATTTATAATTTGAAAATTTTTACTTAAAATTTTCTATTCCCGCTGCTTAGCTAGTCTTGACATGATACAATAGCTATAATATTAGAAATTATATGTTTTTACTTGGAGAAAAATTATAGGATTCAACTGCCATGTAAAACAAAGAAGTTAATGTTACTTAAACTCTATCTAGAAGGTATCCAATGGAAGGCAATTAAAGCTTTGTTCTATTTGTTATATTTTTGAATATTTTACCCGTCTAGGCTAGTTGAAATTATATACACACACACACACACATATACACACACTTATATATATATATATATTGAAGCTGTTCAGGACCGAATCTCTGACTCAGACCGTTGTTAGGATTGACTCTAGCTAGCCACCATATTTACGAAGCTGTAATTTATATTTGATATATTGATAATCAAATAATTACCAGCCAATATATTTGACTATATATTTAACATGGTCAAGCTCAAAAAGCAAGATTTCCATGAATAATATCAGACACTAATACTCATCGTATCTGCTAAATTGCAAAACGCCAATGAAGAATTATTTGTTTACACTAATACTTAAATGTGTCTTCGAAAAAAAAATAAATAAATTAAGGTTCTCTTAGAAAACGGCACGCCTCCATATAGGCTATAGCTAAGGTCTAGCCTACTATCCTGGACAAATAATTTATAAATAATTTATTAGACTTGGGAAATATGTTACATTAATTTAGAATTGTGAATAAAAAAAAAGCTGCTAGTACTACAGTTTGTAGAAGCTGGCCGATTTGTGGTCCAACTGGTTTTGTTTTTTTTCTTAACTTAGAAAAATATCAGTGAAGAAGACCTAGAGAGTTCACCGAATCCATAATACAGTGATGAGTGATTATAAAAAGTTAAAAACCCTATATTTAATTCACCTCGTTGCATGCATGGCAGCAGACATTTAGCAAAACGAGCTTTTTTTTTAATTAATCTAATTTAATGTGCATTATACTTATAACCTTAATTTCCGTACAGATGAAAATAAGCAGCAACGTATAATCAAGAAAAAGAAAGAGAATTCCAATTAGTTTCCTATGTTCTACCAAACTCATCTCTCTAATTTATAAAATATCAAATAAAAGAAATACAAGTCATGAAGAAGAAGAAAAATACAACCTCGAAAGGCTATTTCTACCCCAATGCAGGCCAAATCGATTGAACCTACCGCTACATAGGTGTTTAGAGCAACAATTCTAACACTATAAAACTTAACTCATTTTTTATTTTTTTTAAATCAATAAAAAATTTTAAGTATTTTTTGAAAAATTAAATAACTCCAATCCAAAAAACTCAATTCCAATCTATATGTTGTTATATATTGTTAGCTAAGCCTAGCCAAACTCTACATATACATTTAAACATTTCAAAATGAAGAACTAGTACAGTACACAGTTTTTTTTTTAAAGCTTGTAGTTTTGTTCTTTTCTCTTTTTATTGATATAATTTACTGATAATTTAATTTTTGAGTTCTCCTAAGCACTGTCTCAGCAGGAAAATAATATAATTTTATAAGGTGTGTCCCTTAACCCTAGGTTTGACTTGGGTTTGAAAACACTCTATAAAACCCCACATTATGCTCTCCATGATCTCCCCTCTTTTGTTGTTGAACAGCTAGAATACCCTACTTTTAAAGATATTCAAGCTAAGACACAAAAATTTCACAACTATGGTCCGCGAAAGGTTCACAAAGATCAGCTTCTTTTTAGGGCTTCTCTTTGTCATGCATGGCCTAATGGGCTCCTCTGCACTACATGGCCTTGCTCCTCAAGGTAATTAAATACATTCTAGCTTTATAATTTCTTCCTCATTTACATGAACATAAGGTTACTGATATATGAACAAACACACACACACTCTTTTGCAGATAAGGATGGGCTTGCAACAGTGGTGAGTGGAGGAAGGAAACTTATGGTGGCATTGAAAGAGATTGTGAGAGAATTAGGGCCAGACAATGTTATTAATGGCGAGATCTCGAAGATTTCAGGTGCAACTCCTTCTGATGATGATCACAAATTTGAAGGAGAGAGGGATTTAAATGGAAAATGTAAACTTGGAGATCATAAAAGTAGTGATAGTAGTATTACTGCTGCTAAGAAAATGAGCGGTTTTGTAGCTTTTAGTGCTGATTATCATGGGCCAAGGCGCCACCCACCCAAACATAATTGAGTGCGAAAGGGAAAAAAAATGAAAAGAAGAAGAGTATTTGAAAGTTTTCAATATTTTAGAAATCTTTCTTGTGCCTTTTTGTGTATTTTATGTATAGGGGGTGCTCTAGTTGATCAATTACATATATGTACAAACATATCTACATAATGGTTTGTATGTATGCAAAATTTTGATATTTTGAAATCGAAATACCGTTTGTTTTGATGCATATCATGATTATGGAATGCTCATGAGTATTCTGTATCCTGGGAATAATTATTCTATCGTTGTTCCAAGAAAAGTTAAATATTGTTCATTTTTTCCGATCATATTTGTCATCTGATTGCAGGTGTGGATATGAAAGCTTCCAATTCGCCAGGAAGATCTCAACAAAATTCTAACTCTAAGGTCTCTCTCTCTCTCTCTCCCTTATGTATATATATGTGTGTGTGTTTATATTAGTATTTACATTCATATATGTAACTATATGTCTTTCTAGTATTAGTCCATACATATAATCACATGAATACCTATACTAGGCAACAAAAAAAAGCATGCTTGCCCACTGGTAAGAACTCTCAGGTCAAAACTTGAAATGTTTCTATTTTTCTATAATAAGTAGGAGCCGTAAGTTGCATAACGTTATTTATGAAAAAAAAAAAAAAAAGGGACATATATATGTGATTATTAGTACTAGCTAACGATAGTCATTCTTTGTCATATTTGGAAGGAATTTACAATTTATCCTATAAGTACTCCTTTGCTTTCTCGGTATGATATATATATATATATATATAACGTCGGTTTTACACAGGCCGAACCAACCATTGAAGAAACTGAGCATCAGCATCATGATGAAACTTCTGATAATCAGCAGCACAGCAGTAATCATGTTAATGATGAAAAAAGAAGGCTTCTAGAAGCAGCGAAAGAGATAGTGAGTCTGATGCATAAAGACTACGGGGGAATGGGCCGTCGCAAGCCACCCATTAACAATCACGAGCCCTCTCATTGAGTAGTTCAAATCTTAAACCCGCCCTAGCTACGGGTTGGTTTAGATCAGTTACTCACAGTTTTGCCAACCAATATATATAGGCCAAAGGAAAATAATAAAAGTCCCTAACCGGCCTATGCATATATAGGATATATATATATATATTTATCATATAACGGGATTAATTTGTTCTTTTGACTTTTTTTTTTTTTTTTGGGTTAGTTTGATCAAACATAGGAACTAAGAGTAGTCGTACTGCTTGTTTGTTTGTTTGTTTGTAATATCTTCAACGTGACACTTAGGCAGAAGTAAAACATATGTATAAGGTCTGTATATTAAGTCTGCGTTCCTTAGCCTTTGCTTGTATTATTATATGAAGTTTTAGTCTTTTCTTTCAATAACATATGGTACCAGCAGACAACTACTTATTTCAAATCTAATGTTTGATTATGACACATATTGTATATCCAAAGAATATCTTGCTATGCTATATATATATATATGTGTGTGTGTGTGTGTAATTTATGTAAATAAAGCTTCACAGTTGTACAAGTTGCTTAATGAAAGGAGAGCACACTGAGGAGTCATTGAAACATCGACTTGCTATAACAGAACAGATAGACTCGGTAAGATGAAAAGCGTCCCAAAAGAAGTGATTATTAGCACCATCGCATGGAGTTAACAGTGGGATACACCCTGAAGTCCCATTTGCCCAGGTGGTGCAACATGGATTTACTGCATCCTTTAAACCTATATTATATAATCATAGACAAAAAAACACAAGTAAGTAGTACTTAAAATGTTACTAATTACTGTTTTTGAAAGGAATATATATACTTTAAACATAACATATTAAAGTAAGAAATGTAACATATATGATATTTGTTTAATGTGATATTATTGTTGAAAGGGTGTGACACCATAACATTTAGTTATTTTAAACTATTTTTAGAATTTTAACTCGGTATTGACATTGAAAAGGTGTAATATTGATAAATTTAATTATTCCTATTATATACTGTCAGTGTTAATATTACATTAAACAAATAACGTCATCGCTTTCATATGTTTTGTTGAAATTATAAGGATTATGAATATGTCCATCTACATATATATTATTATAAGAAATAATTATATATCTCTACGATAAAGTTAATTAGATTTACCATATTTGGAAGGATTTTGTATTGCATCATATCCGAGCCAATTTGCCTGACCAAGGACAAAGTTTGAGCCGTGGAGAGTAGAAGTTAGATTGTTGAGCATTGGACGAAGTCTTTCATTGAAACGTGAGGCTAACTGATTTACTTCTTCCACACATTGGCTTGCACTATGATTTCGTGTCCTTGTAATTGATGGGAGGCACCCAAGGGGACCTATTTCAAACATGATTACCTTCCTCGCCCCTAATTTGTACAATCTCTAAAAAAATAGAAAAAGCAATATATATTTAAAGAATTGGATAGAAATTCGGAATTAAAAAAAAAGGGTAGAAAAACTTATATTCTGATCATATTACTGCAGAGTAGTATCTAAGATTACGTTATCGTTTTTATTTTTACTTTTACATCAGTCTTAACTTTCGATTGAGTTTCATAGGAGAGTAGACCGGTTCTTAATATTATTACACATTCTACTAGATTCCTAAATGGACTGTTAACTGAGGACGTGAGGATACCCTAAAAAAAAAAAATTTAATTTATTAGAGAAAGAAGATATCTATTTTATAGACAATAGCTTCCTATGTGTCGTTTAACTCCAATAATATGCATATAGGTGCTTAAGAATATTAATGTGAAGTATAGAAGCTACCTCAAAATGCTGAGCCAGTGCATCCACCAGAAGCTGCGCAAAAGATTGAGGAGAGTAGTTTCTCCGTTTGGAATATGATCTTTCCAGGTAATTATTCAAGTAATCATTGTTGCCAATAGAAAATATAAATATAGATTTTGACAGGTACTGGGAGAAATCATTGGCACTTCTAAAGTACCTTCTCAACTCTGACGTCTTATGAGCTGTGATTTCAAATAAATCAATCTGATCTTTTATATTCAAGCATTTGCCCTGTTAACATTGATATACGTATTATTATTTTGGTGATCAGTCATGTGTAAAGAATTTTTTGCATGATAAAAATATATATATGTGTGAGTGTACATATATGTTGAAATTATAACATGATTACTCTACTTGGTCCTACTACTATATATATGTTACAATCATATATAAGATGAATAATTGATTTGGTCGACCCACGACTATTTAACATAAGGATTAAGAAAAAAAAAACTAATTTATTTCCAGCTGATTATTAAATTAATATTATCTCCAAGTTTTTCAAGAAATGATTATCAAACAGACAATATATCCACATCAATTTTTTAAAAAATAAATAATGGTGATAAAAATACATCAAGATATTCTGAATAAATTGGGGGTTCATATCAATATATAATATGTCAGCCGACAATATTTTTCAAACTCAACTTATACGTGCAGGTATATCCTGAATATTATAAATTATTAAAAAAAAAAAAAACACCTACATGGGTTTTTTATAGAGAACTGGCAACAGTATGCTTGTGCATATGGGGAGATATATAAAATGCATGCTGATCCATTCTTATGCACCATCCATTTCAAGACATTAATTCGGATAATTATGTAAAAAAAACTGGCAATTTTTTTAGTAAATTCCATTCATATGCAAAAGATTAAAAAAAAAAGAAGTCTAAACTCTTAAATAAAAAGGGCGCTATATATGCATATAAGAAATCAAGACGGAAAAGGAATTAACAAGAGAGATGTAAATATATACACTCTAAATGTACTAATTATACGTACATTATATATATATATATTATATAGATCTTACATAATGGCTGCCAGTCTCAGGAAGAATCCCACAAGATCCAGATGCATAATTCAATCCAGTGGTGGCCGCAGATCCTCTTATACTCAGGTAAGGAGGAGGATATGGTAACCCAAGATATTCAGCTTTTTCCATGCAAACATATTCACAAATTTTTAAAAAAAAAAAACAACATGAAGTCAGATCAAACGATCAACAAATTTATTATAACACATATTTATATATATGTATATCATATAATACGTACTACTATATATGTTCTGGTTAATATTTATGTACCTATGAAGTCGGCGACAGTTTTTCCATTGGTGAATCTTCCGGTGACCCCTTGGTCAAAATTCACACCATAAGGCAAATAATCTGCCTTGGCAATAGTTGGCAAGATATTGTTGTTCCCACTATCAAACAAAGAGTCGCCAAAGACGTACAACGCCGGCGCGAGAGGCGAACACCGGATCGTCGAGAGGAAGCTTAGGAATATTGTCAAGAACAAGAAAATTCTAATCAGCCGTGGAAATGTCATTGTGATCCTCATTGTTCTCATCTCTGAGAATAATGTGTTTGTGCGTGTGAGTGCAGTGAAAGAAGGGAAACTAGACAAGTGTGGAAAGAGCAACGCTATAATGACTTATTTATAGCGGATACGTTTTTAAATGTTGTGCATATTTTCTAGCCCAAAAAGTGGGATAAGAGAGACAAAATTTGAAAAACAAAAATGTTGTGTAAAGTTTGTTGGAGGAATCTGTGTGTGAAAACAATGGTTAAATGTTGGTGAATGCACGTCGTGGAAGCTCATAATTTAATATAAAAAGTCTTTCAATTCAATTATGTGGACCGGAATCCTGGAAAACTCATGTGGTGGGGATTTCGGTTGTACATAGTGACATATGGACAATAGGGGAAGTTAGTTAGATGTCCTTTAAAAAAAAAAAAAAAAAAAGTGGTCCTCCTGCTTTGATTAGTAAGTTTTTTTTTTTTTCATGCACTATTAATAAGAATATTATTAATCATTAGAATAATTAATCATTAGAATAATTTTCGAACAAGTTATTTTTGATTATCTATATTAAAAATTTACAATATAAATTCTAATCATATGGATCAGACTATTAAAAAATCAATCACAAAATTAAAATAATAATACTTGTCGATATCATAAAACTACAAAGATCTCTCATAAAAATTAAATTGTTAAATTAGATTGGCTTTATAATTATTGTTGTTGTTATTTATTTTATTATTTATCTTTATTTTAAGAATAATCTTTCATTTGTTTGTTTGCTATATATTTTAATAAGAAAATCTTAGCGTTTTTTTTTTTTTTTTGCTCTCCAATTTGGTTATTAGTATTCACACTTTTGGCCGTGGTTTCCAAAATAACGTCTTATTTTCTCCCAAAACCAAGCTAACATAGCATATTAGTCAGTATATATATCTGTTCATATATTGTAATGTGTTTTGAAGTTGACTTGCTAATTTACAATTGGTTACGGACTTGATTAAGTTTTGGTACTTGAATGGCCGTGCAGGGTGGTGCTATTTGCATTTTTAAGTATCTTATTAATTCTCATCTACTTCCATGACGCAATGTTTAATCTTGTTGGTTGAAGACAATATCAGGTTCATTAAAGTGGTTAATCTTTTTGTTGATCACTTACATTTGTCTCTTCTTTAATTTAGCACTTATAAACCGCAACAACTATTTTCCTATTTAGTTTGAATGCATGGTTTCTTCACACAATATTATACTAATAAATGTGGTTGCATGAATAATATAACAAGTTTTACACATGACTCCAACTAAAAAATATATATAGAAATCAAGTCCTTATCCCTCAATTTCAGTATATATTGTACTATAATAAACTAATATATATAGTAGTATTTTCAAAAACGAAATAAACTAGTAGTAGTGCATTCACATAACCCTTTAGATCATTTTTTTTTTCCCCTAATCAATAAAGGATACAATGGTCTAATATGTAATAGTGGTCAAATAACGCTTGGCGAGGAAAGTGCCAGTTCGCGTATTGCTTGGAGCAGAGGCTGGAGATTGACCGTCTTTATGTTGTGAACGCATACTTAGGACTGGTACGGAAGGGTAAATTAAAATTTATATTTAATGGATTGAAAAATATGAAAATAATGAAAATTGAGAGTAAAAATTAAAGAAAAAGATAAAAAAAATTGTAATAACTCATATTTGGTAGGTTTTTTAATTAAAATTTATCACTAAACAAACTCTTAAAAATTCAAAGTCGTTTTCCTCAAAAAAGAGAATAAAATTAAAAAAAAAAAAATCAAAGTCCTCGGTCTATTTCGTAATGGTTGGGTTAATACTTTTTGGATATTATTGATACAACGAAAAGACTCTCTCTAGATGAATTTTTTGTTACGGTTTTAGATCCCTCGATTTTTGTTGGACTTATGATCCTAGTTTAATAGCCAATTAGATCTTTTTTTTTCATTCTATAGGATTCATAAGATATAAACTTAATTTTTATTTCAATTTTCCTTGTACAGTTTTTTTTTTTTTTGGGTAAGAACATCAATATAAAGGAAAAAAAAAAAAGGAAATTTGAGGACTCAAGAAATTACACATTTTGATAGTTTTGTTTTTGGTACTTTATAAATGCATCTCTCTTTCAATTTTTAGCACCTTTTATTTGGTCCAGTCTTCCTTTCATATTTACTTTGATGGTTTTCCTTTTCATTTTTAATTAATTCTCTTCCTTTGAGAGGTATTCATATAAAAATAATAATAACGAACAAAAATAAAGCTGTACAATCTGATTCTGCTAATATCATTGGAAGATCTATACTGTTCATATAAATAGCTATAAATTAATGGTGCGTTTGGCACCATTATGAAAACGTATTGCATTTAAATATAATGTAATTTTCATTAAAATGCAAAAGTTTTACGTTCAAATACAATTCTTTTCAACAGTATTGCAAAAACAATTACTATTTCTTTGTTTTTTAAAACAATAACATCAACTTTTCAACTTTAACTTTTTTATCTTTACTTTTACCAATCACATCAACTTTTCAACTCTAAAATATAATTCAAATACTTTTTATCAAATCATCCATTTCATTCAAATATAAAATAAATACTTATCAACCAAATACAATACTTAACAAATAAATTACATTTAAATATAATTAAAATGTAATATGTTAACTAAACGAACTGATTATGATTTGTATGAAAAGGACAAAAAAACCTTATACCCGTTATATTGTTACGAGTATACAAACTAATCCCGGTGGGAGAGGTTTAAAAGCAACGGAGACTTCCGTGGAGTGTGTGTATGTAGATATACAGCTTTATAACCTCTGGATCGGAAAATTGTTCCAGCACAATTAATATATATTTTTTAATTTATGTCACATATTTATTAGTGGTTTAAACTTATGCAATTTTTTACCGTCTCTATTTGAGTTAGGGATAAACAATAGGTGAGTTGGTAGGTTTTTAAGAATTTTTAACTCATCTAATCAAGTTTAATTGGGTTAATCATTTTAAATTCAACTTACTTAACAAGCCAAAGTTGCCCAATTAAAATTTGAGTTGGTTGGGTGGATTGATCAGATTGAATATGATAAAAAAATAAAAAATAAATATAAATATAACTAATCATTCAATCTAAAATAAGAAATATATGAAAAAAAAACTAACTTTTATCATAATATTAGTATTACAAAACTCTAAAATTATCTCATAAATTATAAACCGATATAAAAGATAAAATATATGCAAAATATATTCAAATTTAAAAGTTCAAAATCAATAAATAAATAATAATAAAAACTCATACAAAATAAAACATAATATATTGTCAAATAATTAATGTAAAATATAAGACAAGTGTTACATATTATGAGGTATAAAAATATTTATTTATGTATGTAAATAAATTGGGTTTAAAAACTTAACCCAAACTCACCTAATTAATAATCAAATTGGATGGGTTGAATTGATCTTTTGATATGATTGATGAGATTCAGGTTATTATAAGTTAGGTTGGATGGATTTATTGGATTCATCAATTTGTCGGGTTTTTCGTTCAACCCTAACTTAAGCAATGAAAAGTTTCAAAATCTGTAGTAAATTATAAAGTTTTTTTTTTTTTTTTTTGGTAATGTGTTTGAAAATTTCTTTAATAATAGGCTGCTTTAAAAAAAAAAATGAAAGTAAACAGAAGGTTTTAAAATATTTAATGTAACTAATATATATATATATATACCGGAACTAATATTTATTGAGAATAAATAAATTATGTATTAGTAGTTAATTATCTAGTAAATAACATATTTATTAGGAGTTAGTTAGCGAATAAATTAAGTTTTTAAAAAATTTCTATTTAGGGTTTTTTTTTCTGTATAAATTAATAATAGGCTACTTACTTATTCCTTTAGGAAAAAAAAAAAAAAAAACTTTGCTTATTTAATTTTTCAAAAAATTGTTATTTAGGGTTTGTCTGGATCATGGATTCGAATCTAAAAAATTGAATTTGAACTCAATCTTATGTTTAATTTGTTAATTCATTTCAAGCTTTTAATTCATAATTTACATAGTATTTCAAACTTAAAAATACAATCCATAAATCTTATCTCATACAAAAAAAATAAAAAAATTTACTCATCATATAAAAAGTAAAGGAAAGCACAATTTTCAATACAAGTTCAAATCCAACTTTTACCATTTAAACACTTTTAGGTTAATATAAAATTTTCTAGCTTAAACTTAAGTACCAAATATAAGGTTTATTTTATGATTTAATTTATTTTAAACTTAATCTAAATTTTTTAGTTCAAATTCTTGATCCAAACAAACCCTTAGACATTTTGATGGCGATTGGTATTATTTTTGAAATGTTTTTATTTTCAAAAAAACTAAAAATGAAAATGTTTTGAAAATTGTATCGAGACCATTTCTGAAACTGTGTTTAGTTATTTTTTTGAGTATATATTCTGATAAACATAAAAATAAAATTTTGTTTGGTTATATTTGTTGAAAACCCATTTCATAAGTAAGTATTTTATGAAAACATATTTATTTTTAATTAAAAAATAACAAAAAATAAATTATTAGTCATAATTAAAAAAAAAAAAAAAACCTTTTGGTGGTAGGTTTTGCAATGAAGGACAGGAGTAGAAAATATTGATGGTCTGAACCCTAGATGGCGACAATAGTGAGATTTAGGTCACAAGTCGATGGTTGTTGTCATGAGTCAATGGTCGTTGTCGTCAAGGGGCCGCCATTGTCATCGCTAGTCTGTGATTGTCGCCTTTCACCATAGATAAAGGCTGTCGTAGGATATAGTTGTCATCACCGACGCTGCCTAAGTAAAGAGAAAGAGAGAGAGAGGGAGAGGGAGAAAATAAAAAAAATGAAAATAACTTTTTTTTTGTTTTAAAAAAACCCAAAAAAACAATATAGTTAAAAACAGTGTTTTCAAAATAATTTTGAAAATATTAAATAAATAAACGTTATTTTGAAACCATTTTCCTTTTTTATATTTTTAAAAATAAAAGATCATTTTTAAAAACAAAACCAAACACCCCTTTTCTCTATTGGTAAATGACATTACACGAATGTTCTTGTTTACATGTACAAACAACAAATTCGTCAACTTATTTGACTTTCATAGATGTCGTCAAGTTAAAGAATGTGTCATATTTATTTATTTATTTTTGTTAAGAAACGACAAGAGAACAGAAACCCATCCTACATAAGAAAATAAACGACATGTATTATGTACTTTACAGTTCGAGCTATGTGAAAGGAAAGCGAAAATTTTTATTTTTTCCTTCCAAGAAAATCACGTGCCATTCTTAGGGCTTGTATGGGTGGATGAATCCGTCCCTAAACATTGTAATATTTTTTTTATTTTTTTCTTAACTTTTACTATTATCTTTTATTATTTCAATCATTTTTAATCTCTCAAGGTTTTAGTCTTTCCCTAATATGAACTTTTAAAACTCTCGTTTGTGGTTTTTATTTTTGAATAAATTAAAATGATACTCGGATTAGTTGTTTTACTTTAAACGACATTACCTTCCGAGGAAAAACGGTATCATTATGTCTTTTTTGTTAGGAAGGGAGACCATTATGCCGATTTCAGTCACACCCACGACATTTTGTTGTCTTCCAAGTTTAAAGTATTAAGCCCAACATGTATGTAAAATGACATGTCGTTTTCCAATGGTAGACGACTTGTAGACGACATGTATGTATTTGTTTTCCCGAAAACTCTATGTCGTTTCAAAAATATATGGATGATATTTTCTTTATAAGAGCAGTATGTAGTTTAATTAAGCAACACTTTGTTAATGGTTTGAGGTTAAACGACGAGTTGATTAGGCTATAAGGAAAAATGGCTGTTGTAGATTTTTGTAAGCGTAAAAATCAAAAAAGTAATAAAATAATAAAAAAAAATATCATTTTCACGAAAATATAATTATTCAGTATCAAAATTAATTGATTTCAATTTTATTTAAGTAACAAAAAAAATATTATAAGTGGAAAAATTAAATAAAATTATGAACATATTTGAGTATAAATTAATGACAAACAATCAAGTATATTGTTATGATTTTTGTGCTCACATTTATTGATTGTCAATTACCTTTTTTACTTAATGTATTCTTTCTCAAGTTATACATAAATTATACATTTTTATAATTAAATTTACAGAGAGGATTAGTAAATTAAAATTTACGATTAATAGTACCATACATATGAACAACAAATTATGGATTTGAATTTAATTATAACAAGTATTCATTTAGAGATCTATGGTAATTAATAATATGACTATACAAAAATAGATAAACATATTCTATTCTATCACTGATTTTATGGTATTTATTATAAAACTATGTCACAAAAATCACCTCTCGGTCTCATTTTATTTCTTAATTATTTTAAAATTGGCTAGAAATTTGAAAACATTAAATTTGAAAATATATACACCAATGAATATGATAATGATAACAACATGCTTAATTTAATTAAATCATCATAATCAGGCTACGTCATAATTCCTAGTACAAATTTATTTAATTCATAAAAATAAATAAAATAACACAATATGGCAAATTAAATATAATAACAAAATAAAAAAAGAGTTCAGGATAGTTACTGATATTTATACTGACAGAATATTTAGCAACTCCTACTTTTATTGATACTAAAATAAAACCAAACTAAATAAATAATATATATATATTTTAGGTGCCTTGTAGCATATGCTCCGGTTGGAATTACTACTCCTCTCTCCATCGTTCCCTTCCCCTTCCCATGCTTATTTATAGGTTTATTCCAATGTAAGTTGGTGAACTCTTTCTCCATTTTCAACATTCAGTGTTGATATTTATCAACTATCAGTGCTGATTTACAGCTGGAAGAGAAAAAGTCTTGCAGAAGCTATAGCTGGCTTATGGTGCAAATGCAGGAAGATAAACAAAGGAAGAAAAGAAAGAAAACAAAAACAAAACAAAAAATATAAATATTCATAGGTCCTAATTGCCTCATTATTGATTTAAAATTAGAATCTGTCATAATTTTTTCATATAAACTCTGATTTAAGGGATTCTTTTTCTAAAATACTGATATTGATAAGAGGATTAAAACAAGACCAGTAAATAAGATGGACTGCTGATATGAATAGTGATATTTGATAAGATCCACTTGCAACACATAAATTTTTTTATCACTATATGACACTGTAGATAAACAAATTGTTAAAATTAGATATTTTTAAAATGAAATGCTTTAAGTAAACTTGTTGAAAATATTTAATTTTAAGCTTATTTAATATACTATTATTAAAATAAAGCAAATTAAATGAAAATCTTACAAAATTTATATAAAATCTAAATTAAAGTAAATAAAACAAAAATAAATTAAAAACAAATAAAACTCTGAAGGATAAGTTAATTTTTATGTATAAAAAAATGGTAAAATAACTCTATTTATAGAGTTATCAATGATAATCTTATACTTTATCATTAGAAAGTACATCATATTTAGGGGTGTTCAGAAATCGGATTATACGAATTAGGTCTTGTTTCTTTATGCAATCTATGACATTTGAATTGAAAAAATCTTGATCTATTACCAGTTCATAAGACTCCCAGTTCAATTCAATCTGTAAACATTTGATTACAAAATAAATTCATGGATTTAATCTGACTCTAGAAATTACTATAAAATTCTTAAATATAAAATAGTTCAATAAAATTACACAATAACTAACTCCAAGCCTTCGATGATAAATTAAATTATAGCATCTCAATATATTATAACGAACAAACTTTGATTAAACTCAAACAAACATCATAAACTAATTTGGGTACATATTAAATATCATACTTCAACATATATGTACATACTTATTATAATTTTTAAAGGAAAAAAAAAACTATACATATTTATATATATATAAGGTGTTTGATTAATGGATTGCATGGATTAGAAAATCCTTGCTCTATAATCCAATATGTATATGTTTATAATAAATTAGACTAAATAGAGTAGATTGAGTATATTAACAGATTCTATAAATACTCTTGTTACTAATTTATGTTTGCTTAACGAATATCGTGTTGGTTTCAATTAAAGATGCATGTTTTCTATTATGTATAATTAAATGTCAGTCGCTTTGGAATTTGGTATGTCGTTTTGTACTTAAATGACATGATTTTTTTTTTTATAAATAACTTACATCGTGTTTGATAAATAAATTTTGATGTTACGAATATCAATTTTATATCAAATGTAAAATTTTACATTCAAATGTAATCATTTTCAACAGTGCTATGAAAGCAATTACTATTTAAAAGTTTTTTAAAACAATCACATCAACTTTTTAACCCTAACTATTTATCTCTACTTTTATCAATCACATCAACTTTTCAACTCTAAAATACTTTTCATCCAAACACACATTTTATTCAAATACAAAACAAATACTTTTCAATCAAATACAATACTGAAAAAAGAATTATATTAAAATACAATACATTTACCAAACACCCCCTTAATCATTTACTTGTAATAGAGGACGTTAATCGTCTGTTTTATCTTATAGTCATACATGTGACATTTTCTTTTTCTTTTTCTTTGTTTCTTGTTTTGTTTTTTTTTGTTTTTTGCCCCTTTTTTTGCATTTATGTTTTCTAATCTTATTTACGTGAATAAACTGGGGTGATTGTCTTTGAAGGATCAAACAATTCGTATTTCCACGAATGGCTACGTACTTTTCACTCTTGAGTTTCTCATTGAGAAATGAGGTCGTTTTCTTTTGTTCTCACAGGCTATTAATTTAGGGGTGGCAATTTATATTAAAGGGTCCTATTTGTGTCAAATTTGACACGTTTATTGATATGATAACCTTTGATATGAATATAACCCACTTACTAATCAAGTCAAAAAATAAAATCCAAACACAACTCTTTAATAAAAGAGTTAACATAATACGACATGTGTAACCTGTTTATGTTTATCAAGTAGGTCATAAATGTGTCGTCTCAACCTACTAAACCCACTTACTAAAGGATCATAAGAGAGTCATTCAATCTATTGTTGACCTATTTAACTAACCTATTATCGATTTTAATACTAAAAAAACTCATTAAATACATAAATAACAACCAAGTTATAACAACTACAAATTAACTCAATTACAACTAAGTTACACATAAATTCAATTCTTAAAAGATAAATACAAAACCAAATAAAGTTTATAACCAAATTAAGTTCACAACATAAGTCACAACCAAGTTAAAACAACTATAAAAGTCTAATTTAGGCCATACCATACATATTATTAAAAGATTAAAGAAACAAAAGCAAAACCTAAGTTTTATTTTCTATGTTAAAATATTTTCAAATATATGTGTAAAAAATATAAGATATATATTTTATATTTAAATTTTGAAATTTGAAAACTCAAAATTAAAAATAGTAAAATAATATATAATATATATAACAATATAAAAATATTAAAGATTATAAATGAGTAATTAATGGGTTGTATTCGTGTCAATCCATACGTAACTGATAACTCGAATTTCTCGAGTTATGAAGTTACATTTTCATGCTTAGATAGCCCATTTTAGGAAGTTAAAATCACAAAAGTCATGGTTCTTGGCACTATAAATGAGAATTATCAATTTTTGACTTTAGTGGCCATTGATAAAAGTTCACTCTTAGCAGCACATGGGAATCGATTATTGTTAGAACATTTTGAAGTCTTTTAACATGTGATATGTTTTTGGAGGTTGGTTTTTGTTTTTGGTGAATGGCAGGACTTTGCAGCGTGAAGAATGCTGAAAATTGGACGTTGCCGTAGCATTGCCACAGCAAAGCTGCAGCAGGCGTTGGCTGACGTGGTCTGCTGAATGTGCACACATTTTAATCCACGCTGGCTAAATTTGATGATGTCAATCAATCTTCCAAGTGTCAACATCATTGCCCAGCACTACCACAATGCACACGGTCAGCCAGAGGATCATCCGCATGTCACAAGTAGGGTTTAAAATGTTCGCTTTTTGTACTATAAAAGCTGAGTTGAAAGGAAGAGGACAAGGGGGAGATACGGGAAAAAGATAACAAAAAAAGAAAGGAGAAAAATAACAGAATCGGAAGAGAGAAAAAACAGAGCAAAAAAAGGAAAATCGGAAAAGAAATATAAAGCGGAATTGAGAGCAACTTCGGCCGGATCGTGAGGAATTCAACATCTCAAGAAGGAATTCGTCTGGGTTCATTCTTCACAGATCGCATAAGGCATTGGAGCTGTACCAGCTTGATTCGAACCTTGGAAAAGGGGAGATCATTACTGCTTAATTCTGTTTTGTATTGATTTCAGTCTTTCTTTTTGCATAACAGTATTTTGATGTTAAATCAAAGTCGTTTTATGATTTTTGCTAAACTCATGGAAGCTTAATTTAGCTAAGTTGTGAGTCATGAGTACTTGAACAGAATTTGAGATCTGTACAGTTTTGCTTAGTATAATTCTTTTTATTGTTCAATCTGTGCTTATTCTATTTGATTTGGTATTAGATCTTGGAAGGGAATCTGATATTAGCAACTGATTCGTGAATGTTGGAAAACGTTTAATGAATTGACTGAGATTGAATAACATGTGTTTGGTTAGTTTTCAGAGTAAAAATTAATCAAATCTGTGGGTAAGCTAGGAATAGTCATCCAGCACATGGTCTTTAAGGATAATGTTCTTAATCGATTTTCTCAAATCTGAATCTACATAGGAATATACAGACTTAGAATTTGAGAACTAAACGAATATTTAAACATCCTGACTAGAAAGAATGTTGCTATAGCAAAGCTGTAGCACGATTTCAGAACTGTGAAAGGAAAGTGACTTGTAACTTATTTTTTTTCCAATTGTTTGTGCAGATATAAACCCCGAATTTTATACCTGGAAATTTCATTTTAATTCTTGTTAAATTCTGTTTACCATTTTATTCTTTCTCCATAATTGAAATTCATTTAGTTACTTGTCTAGTTAAGTAGATTTTCTTGTAAAAACAATTACATTTGAATACAAAAGCACTTTCCTCGTGGGTACGACACTCTTTCTCATCATATATTACTTGGATGCGATACGTATACTTGCGTTTAATTGCATATATCACAGATTTGCAAACAAGTTTTTGGCGCCGTTGCCGGGGAAAGTGATTTTGTTGTTAATTTGTGATTTTCTGCAAGGAATTTACTTAACAGATTTTGAATACTGTGATCGCAGGTGAAGGGAACACTGGTTTATGAATAGGCGAGGAAGTGGTGAATTAGAAGCTTTTGACCCTGAAATAGAGAAAACCTTCCGTGCAAGAAGAAGGGAGCAACGTAACTTAGCTGCAGGTACTGAAATGGCCGATCAGCAAGCAAATCCAACCGTGAACCAGGGCAACAATGCTCGAAATGCACTACTCCGAGCAGAAAACAGAGATCGAGCTATCAGAGACTATGCGGTCCCAATGTTAGAAGGGCTTAACCCTGGTATCGCACGCCCAGAAATACAGGCCCCTCACTTTGAGCTCAAACCTGTTATGTTCCAGATGCTTCAATCAGCAGGGCAGTTCGCGGGCATGCCGACAGAAGATCCACACCTGCATTTGAGGCTATTCATTGAAGTCTGTGATTCTTTTAAACTGCCAGGTGTAGATGATGATGCTTTGAGACTTAGGCTATTCCCATACTCATTGAGGGATCGAGCTCGAGCCTGGTTGAATGCACTGGCACCAAATTCAATCCTTACTTGGGATGATCTAGCCGAGAAGTTCTTGATGAAGTATTTCCCACCTACAAAAAGTGCGAAACTAAGAAATGATATCACTAGCTTTCAGCAGCTCTCAGGTGAATCATTATATGAAGCTTGGGAGAGGTTTAAGGAGCTTATCAGGAAATGCCCACATCATGGGATTCCTCATTGGATCTAGATGGAAACGTTTTATAATGGCTTGGATGGGCAAACTAGAACCATTGTAGATACCTCAGCTAATGGAGCAATTCTTACCAAGTCATACAATGAAGCTTATGACATTCTAGAGAGGATGGCGCAGAACAATTACCAATGGCCTACTGACAGAGCCAATACCGCAAGAAGGGGAGGTGGTGTATATGAAGTAGACTCGATTACAGCTCTTTCAGCCCAACTGTCCACACTCACAAACATGGTGAAGTCTATGAGCACGGCACAAGGAGGAAAACCGCTACAACTGGCAGCTGTCTCATGTGTATATTGTGGAGAAGGACATGTTTTTGAACAATGCCCGTCTAACCCCGAATCAGCTTGTTTTGTTGGGAATTATCAGCGTTATAACAACTCTTATCCCAATAATTACAATCAGGGACACAAGCAGCATGCAGGCTCGACTTCAAATTATTATGGTCAAGGTGTAAGCACATCATCAGTTCCGATGCCAAACAGACCTCAATTCCCTCCTGGATTTCAGCAACCCATGAGGCAGCAAGTTCAAGAACCACCACAGACAACTCTATCAACAATTGAGAGTTTGTTGAGGGAACACATGGCGAAGACAGATACCCGTATTCAGGACCATTCAGCATTGTTGCAGAGTCACACAGCCTCATTGAGGAGCTTGAAGAATCAAATGGGACAGTTAGCAAGTGCTCTTAGCAGTAGACCACAAGGGACACTGCCAAGCGATACCGAAAACCCAAAAAGAGAAGGCAAGGAACAATGCAAAGCCATCGTTTTGAGGAGTGGAAAGAAACTGGAAGAACCCAACACTGGGAGAGCTAAAAAAGGGGAGCTCACTTTAATCCAAAAGGATAAGCCACAAGAAGAAGTCGTTGAAACACTCCTAACCCAGGTTCAGGCCGATCAGAACGTTGCTACAGCAATGCCACAGCAAAGAATCGTGCAGCAAGAAATGAGAAAACCGCCACCACCTTTTCCTCAACGATTCCACAAGCAACAGCAGGATCAGCAATTTAAGAAGTTTATAGATGTTTTGAAGCAACTTCACATCAACATATCATTTGTGGAAGCTCTAGAACAAATGCCTAGTTATGCAAAGTTTATGAAGGACATCTTATCTAAGAAGAGAAGATTGGGGGAGTTTGAGACAGTTGCTCTCACTGAAGAAAGTAGCGCCTTCTTCCAGAAAAGACTGCCACCAAAGTTAAAGGATCCAGGCAGTTTCACAATTCCATGCACAATTGGCAACAATTATTTTGGCAAGGCTCTTTGCGACCTTGGAGCAAGCATTAATTTGATGCCAATGTCGGTGTTCAGAAAGTTGGGTGTGGGTAAAGCAAGGCCAACTACAGTCACCCTACAGTTAGCAGATAGATCGTTGACTCATCCTGAAGGGAAGATTGAGGATGTTCTTGTTAAAGTCGATAAATTCATCTTTCCAGCAGATTTTATCATCCTTGATTTTGAAGCAGATCGTGAGATTCCCATCATTCTTGGGCGTCCATTTTTGGCCATAGGACGAGCTCTAATAGATGTGCAAAAGGGTGAATTGACTATGAGGATGAATGATGAACAAGTCACTTTTAATGTTTTGAAGGCAATGAGGTTTCCTGAAGAATTTGAAGAATGTTCAACTATCCAGGTCCTTGAGTCGGCTGTAATCGAGGAGCTAGAGAAGAACCACCTTGAGACAGATTTGGAAAATCATCTTGAGCCATTTCCAAGACAAGAAGAGTTGAATAATGTGGAAATTCAAGCAAGGAACAATGTAAGGGGAAGACAGTATGAGACGCTGGGATTAGCAGATCGAGAAACAAAGCTGCCCAAACCATCCACTGAAGAGCCGCCCACTCTAGAGTTGAAGCCTTTGCCAAATCATCTCAGATATGCATATTTGGGAGATAAAAAAACGTTACCAGTCATCGTTTCTGCTTCATTAACTGAGGAGCAAAAGGACCAACTGCTTCAGGTTTTAAAAAGATTTAAGAAAGCCATTGGATGGACCATTGCTGACATCAAGGGAATCAGTCCCTCATTATGTATGCACAAAATCCTGTTGGAAGACGACTACAGAGGGTCCATTGAGCAGCAACGAAGACTCAATCCAATTATGAAGGAGGTGGTAAAGAAGGAAGTCATTAAGTGGTTGGATGCTGGGATCGTATATCCTATTTCAGACAGTTCATGAGTGAGTCCAGTGCAATGCGTACCAAAGAAAGGAGGAATGACGGTAGTAACCAATCAGAATGATGAATTGATTCCCACTCGAACTGTTACAGGATGGAGAGTATGTATGGACTACCGAAAGCTCAACAAAGCTACTAGGAAGGATCACTTTCCTTTGCCATTTATCGATCAAATGTTAGACAGATTGGCAGGCAAGGAATACTATTGCTTTCTTGATGGGTATTCAGGATACAATCAGATTGCCATTGCTCCAGGGGATCAAGCTAAAACCACCTTTACCTGTCCGTATGGCACATTCGCGTTCAGGAGGATGCCCTTCGGATTATGCAATGCACCAGCCACTTTCCAGCGGTGTATGATGGCCATTTTTTCTGACATGGTTGAGGACTTCCTTGAGATATTCATGGACGATTTTTCAGTCTTTGGGAATTCTTTTGATTTGTGCTTGAGCAACTTGGCCAAGGTTCTCCATAGATGTGAAGAAACTAATTTGGTGCTCAATTGGGAGAAGTGTCATTTCATGGTGAAGGAAGGAATTGTCTTAGGGCACAAGGTTTCTAAAGCTGGGATTGAAGTGGATAAAGCAAAGATTGAGGCAATAGAAAAGATGCATCCTCCTACCACAGTTAAGGGAATCCGAAGTTTTTTGGGGCATGCTGGGTTCTACAGAAGATTCATCAGAGACTTCTCAAAAATCTCCAAGCCATTATGCAGCTTACTGGAGAAAGATTCGGTGTTCATGTTCGATGAGCAGTGCCTTCATGCATTCGAAGAGTTAAAAAAGAAACTGATTTCAGCACCAATTGTAGTAGCACCTGACTGGTCATTACCCTTTGAGGTGATGTGTGATGCAAGTGATATGGCGGTAGGAGCTGTGTTGGGCCAACGCAGGAGCAAAGTGTTTCATTCAATCTACTATGCGAGCAGGACACTCACAGGAGCTCAGTTGAATTATACGGTGACTGAGAAAGAATTGTTGTCAGTTGTATATGCTTTTGAAAAATTTAGAGCTTATCTCGTGGGTGCAAAGGTAGTTGTATACACTGATCATGCAGCAATTAAATACCTCATTCAGAAGAAAGATGCAAAACCTAGGTTGATTCGGTGGGTTCTTCTACTTCAAAAATTTGATTTAGAGATCAAGGATAGAAGGGGAGCTGAAAACCAGGTAGCTGACCACCTTTCAAGGTTGGACAATGGATGTGAAGGGCAAGAAAACCAGCTCATTAGAGAAACATTCCCTGACGAGCAGTTATTCACAGTTACTCAGTCGACTGTACCATGGTACGCTGATTTTGTCAATTATTTGGTAAGTGGTCTGTTACCTCCAGATTTATCTAGACAGCAATTGAAGAAGTTTATGCATGATGTTCGATCTTATTTTTGGGATGAATCATATCTATTTAAGCAATGTGCTGATCAAGTGTTGAGGAGATGCATTCCTGAAGAGGAAATGGAGGATGTTCTCTATCACTGCCATTCTTCATCATATGGAGGTCATTATGGAGGCACTCGGACAGCCGCAAAAGTCCTGCAATCAGGTTTGTTCTGGCCCACATTAGTAACCCCTTTATTAAATGAGCTAATTTATGTCAATTGTGGGTTGAAAGATTTATGCAAGTTCGACCTTCTATTTAATCGTGTATAACGGGTTTAACTCTTTTAGATCTAAACACATTTAATGAAAACTTAAACCTTCTAATTTCGTATGAGTTTCATGTCGTGACCTAAATTGTCAATTCTAGCTATTATTAGCAGTACCAATATAAATGACATGACTTTAAAAACTACATGTTTTGTTAAGTTTGTGTACTCTGTTCCTTCTCGGTCATAATTTTTTACATTTAACCAATACATATATACAAGAATGAATATGTGAATCCTTAAGCTCATAATTAATAAAAATACTTGTTCAAAGGAGATTTATTTATTTATTTTTTACTTAGGATAAGAAGAATCATCAGACCATATATTTTTTAATTAAAATTAGATGTAATATGTTTTGTCCATTTTGACTTTTATCGATAAGAATTTTGAGAAATCCAAATCACTAAATGGCAAAAATGCGAAAAAAGTAATTACTTCTACACTTTTTGCCCATAATTTATGTCCACATACGAAGAGGTATTATTCGAACCCACATTTTGTGTTTAAAATTTTTCATCTCAAACCATGTTCAACCACTTATATCATATCATCTTATAGGATAGAAAATAGATGAAAAAATAAATACAGTTTTTTTATGATGTGACATGATTTAAGTAATTGAACATGATTTAAAAAGGAAATTTTAGACATAAAATATTAGTTTGTATTATTCTGAACCCAATGAAAAACAAGTCTTACCTTTTGCACGAAGACCCTCCGTTTGGAGGGAGGTTTGTTTTTAGAAAATGAAAAATTTTTAAATATGAAAAATAAAAAGTTATTTGGAATTTTTTTTTAAAATGGAAAGTTATTTTGATGAGCGAAAACTTTTTTTGTCTAAAGAGTTTTTTTTTTTTTTCATTTTTCAAAAATGAAAAATTTTAGATATTCTGATACAGAAATTTGAAAAGGTTGTTTTTTCTTAAAATGAAAAATTTTTCATTTTTCAACTTTGTACGTGTAAAACAAACGAAGCTAACAAATATCCTACACAATTAAGATTGTAACATGTTAATATCATAAGCAATGTCTTTAAATTGATCAATTTTTTAAAATTGTGGTCCCAACATTCGTGAATGGATATATAGCTGGGGACCACATTGCCATTGTTGTCTAATAATTTTTTAAAACGTCATTTAAAAAAAAAAACGATTGGTTTGTGTCATCATCCATTGACACCTGCTCAATTTAATTCTTTACAAATAATTAATTAGCAAAATTAATACATACACACACACACAATGTAATGCATTATGAATAATTGAGAGAGTCCATTTTGCAATTTCAAATTAATGGTTGCGACTGATCCCATTCTAAAAATGTGTGAAACAAAACCCAATGAAAATAAAATACATTATTAGGTACTTTATTTGATTATTTTAGGTTTTTTTTTTTTTTTTTGGAATCAATTTCTTTTATGCTAATTTCATGTTCTAATGACCTTCAAAAAAATTTCACGTTATAACGAGAAAAGATTTAAAAACACAAAAACATCTGCGCAAAGAAAAGAAAGAGAGAGACAAGCAAATCGGAATGTTGATTACCATGATATGCAAAATACCGAACTTTGGTGGTTTTTATGCATTTTTCAAATTTAAATGGTGGAACTTAGCTTTTGGTTGGCTCTTCATTTTCAATTTAAAATTTTCATTTCAATTTTTTTCTTTTTTTAAAAAATTAACAAAAATTATAACTAGTTTTTAATAATCACCCAATTATAAAATAAAAAATTTCATCTCCAATCGATAAACTAAGCAAATCATCAATATCTTATGATTCAATCAGATATAAAATAACTATTTACAATCACTAATAGTTATGTGAATATATATTTTTTTGAAGTTACGACGAAAGATTCACAATAAAATTAGTTGAAGTTACCGTCAGATTATCAATAAATACACAGGATGGTGTGCATTTTACACGATTAATAATTTGTCAACTGTCTTAATTAAAAGTATTTTGAGGAGCAGAAATTCCAATGATATGATAAAGTCAGACAAACTTGGACCATTTCAACTTTCAAGCCACCCGCACCCACCAGGATAGAATGGGCCACAATTCGTGAATGTTTGGTCGAGGGTTAAAATCAATTTTAAAATTAGGCCGCTGTCCCAACCAATCCATATTCTTCCAGCAAATACAATAATAACAACAACAACAATGACACATTATTCTTGTGTGCGTGAAGGGCCATTCACTAGTTCGTCGCATTTCAGCGGTACATCGTCTGTCCTTCCATGTTTATTTACTTTTTCTTAATTTAAAGAATTAAGAAATTTGAAATCTTCGAGGGAGTTTGGTTTTGTTTCCAAAACTGATTTCACGATTTTCTAGGAAATCGATTTCAAAATCAGTGTGAAATTGTGTTTGGTTTGTATTGTTTTTGAAAACAGATTTCAAAACGAATCCAAAATCGCCTTTGCTCCCAATGTAAAATTGAAAACGATTAAAAGTCGTTTTCTCTGATTTCATTTTTCCCATTTCTCTGATTTAATTATTATGATTAATTAAGATTTAATTGATATAGTAATTACTTAAATATTATGGTTATTAATTTTTAATTATTTTTCAATTAAAAAATTTTATTAATTTTTAATTTTTGGTATTCATAATAAATTTTTTTTAAATCAAACATAAATATGTTTTTATATAATACTTATAAAATGACTGGTTTTCAAAAATATAACCAAACACAGTTTCATTTTTTTGTTTCTCAAAACATACACTCAGAAAATAAAACCAAACACAATTTCAGAAACGTTCTCAGAATTGTTTTCAAAACGATCTCAAATTCAGAGAATTTGAAAACATAACAGATTTCAAAAATAATACCAAACGCTACCTTCATTTTTCTGCTGTGAAATTATTACAAATTAGTTTCCTAAAACGAATATATAGGCATGAGCGCGCACACACATATATATATGTGTATATACATATATATATATATATATGATTTGAGCTACTCCACAGCAATAACAAGTTGACATTAACTTAATCCAACAACCAACTCATTTATCCGAATCACTAAAACCCCAACAATCAAATTTATGTAAAGCTACTACCATGTTCAAATCGTATTAGTTTTTATTTATTTATTTTTTTCACTCTAAATAGTATTGAATACATCTTCATACGTAATTAAAAAAAAATACTTGATGAAAATTTGAATTCTGTGTATTTTAATAAAGTCAAATATAATGTTAAAATTAGATTATTGTCTTCAATCATTTGTAACTTTGGGATTTCATAATGCAACAAAGCGTGACAATATTATTATTATTTATTCATTTATTTTTGAAACGGAGCTTTCCAATTTTTAATCACCCCTGTGTACGGGTAAGAAGACTATAATTGATCTTGACTCCTTAGCCCATTTAATTAATTATCCCAAAAAAGCAAAATAAGAAAAGTACATGTTACATTTTTTTTGAAAAGATATAATTTTTTTTTTTTGTGGAATATGAGAAATATGTCATATTTTTTTGTCCAACTCAAACTTTTAAATTCTAATTTTTTTAGTCCTCAATTCTTTTAAAAACTTTAGCGGTCCATGTAATATAAGACAAATTACAACCGTACTTCTATTCAATAATATTCATTTTTACCGTTGTGTCCTCAATTTTACAAAATACATATATATAGTTATTCTGTTATTCAATTATTGAAAATATAATGCGTCTATTTACAAAATACTATCTCTAATTATTTTACAGTGTCTTAAAAAATTCTTGGCTTCGTCACTAATCAATGTTGAAGTAGCAATTTTTTATCCAGTTCCACAAAAATATCATATTAAATCTTAATTTGAAATACTTCAATTTTAGCCCCACTTAAAAAAATTTGTTAGATGGTAATGACTAATGACATTTGAGAATCTTAATGCATTTGATACATCGGTTTGAAATTAAATTTTTAAGTTAGAATTAATTAATTTTTAAAAAAATAGCTAAAGTTTTTATTGAATATTTAAAAAAAAGATAAAAAATTGAGTTAGAAATTTTAGGTCAAATCTTGAAGACCAAATGCATGTGTAAGGGTAAGACCTCGTATATATAGTACAAATGAATTTGAGGTGAAACTTTAAATTATTTACCTTTTAGTGGAGTAGAGCGTAAAATTATCATTATTTTATATCTATAATAATGGATCTTATTTTTTTATCATTAATAAATTATTGTTTTAGTCATCAAATTAATTTTTCAATAATCTAATTTATGATTTAAAACAGATATAAAAGCTAAAATTGATTTTAAAATATTAATATAAACTAATTTTATTATATTAAAATTCTATATAATTAAAAAAATATTTCATTTAAACTTTTATATATATATAAATTTATAAACTTTTAAAATTTACATTGAATTATTATAATAATAAATTATAAAAGTTATAAATTAAAAAAACAATAAATGTACTGTGAAACCAAAAGTGTGCTTGCAATTAAAAACAAATAAAATGAAAATTAAGAACAAGAAGAGTCATCTGGCCAATAGCAAATCGCGAACACTTCAAAGTTCAATCTTTAACCAATCCCACGTCGGTTTTGCTTGTTCTTTATTTCATTCCATTCCCCTCCAAAAAGCTTCCAGATAGGACAACGCCTTTTCCTCCATTTGGAAGGTATTTTGCTTCTCTCTCTCTCTCTCTCTACGGTTTGGGTTTGCGCCTCTGTCCTGCTCTTTTGAGATTGTGGTTCGTCAACCTTGACTCCTGAGAGACACGACGACGCCCACCCAAAGTCGCCGAGACCGATCGTCGTCTCATCGAGTTGGGTTTTCAGTTTTTCCCTTCTGATCATGTACTGAGATTTTGCTCTTCAAGATTCATGGGTTCTTTTTCGGTTTTGAGTTTTTTCAACTTAATTGCGTCCTTTTGGTCTCGTACACTACTGGGATTATGGCGTTTCGCTTCTTTTTTGTAGTTTGTGGGTGTTTCATATTTGTCTACATTCATTGGTGTCATTATTTTCTAAATTAAAAAAAAAAAAAAAGAACAATAACCCCATTTGAGTTAACTTTATTGTGATCATCACTTTATTTATTTATTTATTTATCATTTTGTATGTGAATATATATTTGTTCGATTTTATCACGAACTAAGGTGTGGATGGATTTATGCATAAAATGAGGTTTTGGCAAGATTAGAGAGTGCCTATATCCTTATGAATAGACAAACGATATTGCTATCATCTGTCTTCTGAATCCTATAATTGAAATTGAAAAAAATATATCATTATTTGTATTGGATTAGCTGGAAACGTGCTTAAGTTTGATTTTTTTGAACTTGTTGTGAGATTTCTTTACTTAGTTCCTTTAGTTATTACCAATTTGTTTATAAAGAAAGAAAAATGCTTTTTATCTATGAGCCTAATGGTAAAGTCTTTTGCGAAGGGCCGGTCCTATACATGACATGTAGGAGTAGAGTGTAATATTTCATGTATTATGTGTAATAATAACTTTTTAAAGAATAATAAAAAAGAAATTATCTGTCGTAAACCAATGTTACACTTTTGAAGTCATTGTTATCATGCTATACTCCTTTAATTCTACACGTTATAGTGTAAGATCGGTCTTTGTGAAGGACCAAAGACATACTCTACAATCTGACTGATGTATGTGTTTATTAATGACAGAGAACCTGTGGCAATTTGCCTTGCAAGATGTTTTCATTGCCTGGACTTCCAAAGAGACCAAAGAATGGCTAATAAAGCTAATCTAGTTATCATTGGCATCTCTGTTGGGTTGGCTCTTGGTATTTTGATAGCTTTACTTATATTTTGTGCCATAAGGTGGTACAAGAAGCGTGCTCATCTTCGACATTGTGCAAATGAGCGTAGCATAACGACTCTTCCTATCCGAACAAATGGTTTAGGCACGAGTACTGACTTTAGTGCATCTCTCTCGAATTCCATAGCCGTTAAAGAGCCAGAAAACGCCCAAAAAAATTCTCAGATCTTTCGGAGGAATAACCAAAAGAAGGATCGAATTGCTTCTGTTTCAGGCATACCTAAATACTCATACAAGTATGTAAATCTTGCACTTCCGAATGAACTTGATTGCGCTATATCAATATATTTCACAATGTACAACTACTATTACTACTTTTTTTGCATTTAGAGTCGTTGTGGGAAGTATGACTTAGCAAATGAACTTATGGGCTTTGCTTGGATACCATACTACATAGATCTCCTAGAATCTAATATCAAGATCTTGTGTTCATTGAGCTATCTGACGGACATCATGTTTTCCAGGGAAATACAGAAAGCTACACAAAACTTTACGACTGTTTTAGGACAAGGGTCATTTGGTCCTGTGTACAAAGCAACAATGGCTACTGGAGAAGTAGTAGCTGTGAAGGTTCTTGCCTCCGATTCCAAACAGGGGGAGAGAGAGTTCCAAACGGAGGTACGGATATTCCGACAACCATGTGTGTGCTGACACTCTAGGAAGAGTAAATTTTCAGAATGAGATGCATGTTAACGTTTATTTGCTGTACTGTCACTCTTCGAAAATGAACTAGACTGAGCTTTTCCTAATCTTGTGTGGTCTTGTGGCAGGTATCTCTGCTAGGGAGACTGCATCACCGAAATCTAGTAAATCTAGTGGGATATTGTGTAGATAAAGGTGAACACATGTTAGTTTACGAGTACATGAGTAATGGAAGCTTGGCAAACCTTCTATATGGTAAGCTCAAAGGGAATACCATCCGAACCAATTTTTCCCCACGAAGCCTATATGTAGGCGATATCAAATAGAAAAGAAAATTAAAATTTCAAATACATTTTCACTGTATATTAAAAAGTATATTAGTTCTTATCTAGATGAATTTACCACCATAACATGTTTGTTTCAGTGATCTCTTCATCATGGTTTGAGCTGGATTTGTGATTTTTCTTTTTATTCTATTAGTTTACTACTAGCTAACAGCTTTGGAGTGTTTTTCGTTGGTAGGATTTGAGTTGTCCTTAATTAAGAACCATCCTACTTTATGTACACCTAGGTGAAGGACATCGAGTTTTGACCTGGGATGAGAGACTTCAAATTGCTCTTGATATATCTCATGGAATTGAGTATCTACATGAAGGGGTGTTTATCTAGCAGATTTATGCAATTGTATTTTGTTTCTTTCTTCGGTTAACTATTTTTTTGTTTAATTACTTACTCATGAATTTCTTTGAACAGGCTGTCCCACCCGTCATACATCGTGATTTGAAGTCTGCTAATATTTTGTTGGACGGATCAATGAGAGCTAAGGTAAGATGGCGCACTAAAAACTCCCCATGGGTTGATATTCCTTGTGAATGGTTGTGATATCATGTCTCTTTAAGCATTTTCTTCATGTGCAGGTTGCTGATTTCGGATTATCGAAGGAAGAAGTATATGATGGCAGGAATTCTGGCCTTAAAGGTACATATGGCTACATAGACCCAATGTACATATCCACAAACACTTTCACCATGAAGAGTGACATCTATAGCTTCGGCGTCATAATATTCGAACTCATCACAGCTATCCATCCACAACAAAACCTAATGGAGTACATTAACTTGGTGAGTTTTTCCTCCCTTGGGTAGTCCCTTGTTTTGATTCCTTGCACTGGGAAAACTCTGACCAAACAAATCTACATTCCCTTTTTTAGGCGTCCATGAGTCCAGATGGCATTGATGAGATACTGGATAATAATCTAGCTGGAGAGTGCAATATCGAAGAAGTGAGAAGCATAGCCAGCATCGGCCACAAATGCCTGCAAAAGTTGCCAAGAAAGCGACCTTCGATAGGAGAAGTTTCGCAGGCTGTTATGAAGATGAAACAAAGACGTCTCGCTAAAGAAGATACCATGTCTTTTGCCAGCAAAGATCTTTTGCGGGCAGTGAGCAGAATAGAGGATCAGCAGGTGGAATTGAGTAGGATGGCCTCCATTAAGGATAGATCGAGCGCATGAAAAATAGTTATTTTTTCCCCTTCTTTTTAGTTTTACACTTCTTATGTGTTCCTTTCTTGCTTATACTACCTATTCCCTCCTGAGATATTCTGAACGGATGTTGTTGATAGAGTACATACATACAAGAGGTTTAGAACTGTAGGCCAATGAGTCAATGAGCTTTTGTGGTGAGGAAGACATTTCAACGATTAGGTGGGTTATGAAGTTCATTACTCTTTTGTAACGCGTTGAAGCAAATCAATAGAAAGAAAACAAAAAGGAAAAAAAAAAAAAAGGTAAAAAATTGAAGTGAATGTTTATGTTAACTATGTTCTCCTTCTACGGGATATATAGTAAGTGATATTTACGGAAGTTAAAATAAATAAATAACATGTTTAGGAACTGCTAAAGTTAAAAATATATTTACAAGTTAAATAAATAATTTTTGTATTTGTAAATATGTTATTTACTTTAATGGTATTTATTTACATACTTGTAAATATATTTCTTTTAGTTTTCATAAATATATTATTATTTATTTCTCTATTTTTTTTTTAATTTGTGGATAAGAGAATTTAAATTCTGCACTTTAATTGAAGTCTAATATAGTATTATTGCAAAACTATGTTTACAATCACATTTCGCCATTCTTTTAATTAGTCTCCTTCCGGCAATTGAGAAAGTGTAGATCAATCATCAAAAACCGGTCTTTTGCTACCTTGTCCTCTTGCTTCTCAAAAAAAAAAAAAAAAAAAAAAAAACCGTATCTAACATGACTACAATAATCTTTTATGAATATCTTTCAAGATTCAATTTACCACATCAATACCTTCAACCCAAAAAAAAAAAAAAATTTTTTTTACTACATCAATATTACAACATCGTACCGTACGTCATATGTGTGTACACAAATATTTTGGAATAGATACAACATTAGTGCCCTACCTCATATTTTCTTGTACTATTGTTTGGTTTCACTTTCCAAAATGTGGTGCCACATGCCACTAGTTTTCTGTTATGAAATTTCTTACAAGTCGGTATTGCCCCGTCTTTTCTTTCTTTTTCTTTGGTGGGGAAAACCTTGGTTCCATACTATAATGTCCTTTTCTTCTTTTTTAGGTTTTTGTTTTTCTGACGAAACAACAAAACACGTTCAAGGCAGGTAAAAGATGGTACTCACACAAGCCGTAGAAACCCATCGCCCTGATTTTCCTGCTCATGGGCGGCTACAAACTTGTCCGATCCCTAATAATGTTTTTTTTTTTTGATCCATCCCTCTTATTAGAATAGCTTCCTTGTTTTGGTCAATTTTTTCGTTTCTTTGAACATGTGTAGGTCCCGATGTTTTGTGCCATAATCAGAATTGGCCAAAAGATGACTGCCCCACCAATTCTCAGTGACTCATAATATTGACATTGTTCAATTAATATCATCTTTCCTTTGCATTCTTCTTTCAACTGTCATTTTTCCTAATGGAGATTACTTTTCTTTATAATCAACAATAATATTTAAGGGGAAAAAAAAAACAACAAAACAGTAATAGCTCCACTTCCCAACACATTTCAACCGGCAGAGCCATTGCTTTGACACTCCTGCGCATTGTCGAGAGAACAATAATGCAAGCTAACAGCTGTAAAAAGCATTGGGAAGTAATCTAGAGAAAGGATATGTCAGAACGCGACTATGTCAGCATTTTATGATATGCTACCCTATTAAACAGTACATATATTTGAATTTAGAATTGGATCAAAATCATATCAAAGTAAAAAAAAAAAAAGTAAAATGAGTTAATAGTTCGAACCAATGGTCATGAATTATAACCTGAAATCGTGAGTGATAACAAGTTTAAAAGCCAGAATCTAATATGAAACTACATGATCTCAGTGTCACCAAGAGCATAAACATATCAAGAGCGAACTAGATAACGAAATCGGTCATATCTGAACTTTGCATCCAGCGATGTTGAAAATATATAGCGTGAAGTCAAAGGATATGGCAGAAGCTAAAGATTGCACTGTTAACACTCAGAAAAGCTCATATATAGCATCTACACCATTGCAATACCATATCTACATGAGCTTTATTGAAACATTGTCCAACTACTGCTTAAAACTCCAAAAGGGAAAAAAAAAAAAGGTTGGAAAATAACAACGCAGTTTTCATCCCGTTGGGCCACAGGCCAAGGGGCAAGGACAATGACCTTTGCCTTAACTATAGTATGCTAATATACTCCCAAGACACACTACCAAGTCCCAACTCCTAACGTTGTCTTCCACGAGGCTAGCGGGGAAACCTTGTATACATGGGTAACAACTACAGACCTGTGACTACGAAAACTTACAAGTCTTGTGACTCCTTGATCCTTCATACTTTACCTGATACGACCGCCTCAAAACTGGCATGATGTACCAAGTCTTTGTCTCTGCCTCTGATTGAAACTCACAGCTTTGCGATTAGCAAAGGCGGGGTAGAGCAGTCCCCGAAAGTTGTCAAGAAATTGGGTCCAATCCTCTTCATTCATGCCTGCCAGCTTCACGAAACTACTACTTGCAGGGAGCTGCTCGTTCACACTCCTGTTTCCAGATGATGTTGCGGTCAGATAGCCATTCTTTTGCATTGCACCCTCGTGTTGCCAGCTTTTTTCACCAACGTTAGTTTTTTTAGTGGACTTCGACAGTTTTGAAACATCTGAAGTGTGAGAGTTCATAAGGTCAGCAACTTTGTCACACCTTGGAGGTACTTTATCCTCCTCGCTCCTTTCATCGTGATCCTCCACACTCTCTTGTAGTTTGTAAAGTAAATTTCTTCCATTGAACCCTCTTGATCCTGAATGAAAAGTTGTTTTGATTGCCGGAGATTCTTCCATATTTGAAGTCATAGTCAAGTCATGTTCTTCACTGTCCATGTCAAATTGAAAGTCCTCCTTGCCATTACTTTTCATGTCAAAATAGCATATTTTCTCCTCCTCTATCAGCTTCCTTGCTTCTATGCATATCAGCTCGACTTCGCTTGGCTCCTCTTCATGACCCCGAAACTCCCTACTCATCATTTCACCAATCTCAGCAAGACAAAGACCAAAAGCTGCTGCTTCCTTGAGGAAAATTGTGCAGAGAACTAAAACCCGAAGACATGCCTCTCTAATCATGGGCAGCTCCATTCTAAGCATTTCAGAGTCCTGCAAAGGATCAAGATGATTTATATACTCGAGCTCTTCTTCGGTGAAAGGGATTGATGCTTGTGGCCAGTGGATCCACTCGAAGTACGGGTCCTCCAAGCTTTCAGGAAGACAAAAACCATGGTCAATTGGAACAAGCTTCACTTGACCAAAATTCTCAACCCCATCAAGCTTCCTGACTAGAAGGTTACCTGCATGCCTGTCTGTGTTCAGGATTCGGATATCCAGAATCCCTATTCTATGCACAGCAGCAACCGGGAAGCTAGAAGTCCCGTGATCACTTGCATCAAAATCATGTGGAATGAATTGCTGCAATGATGCAATCTTGCTTACCTGCTTCCGGTTTTGACGCACATTGCCCTTCACCCCATCATTCACATTAAATACTGAATGTGTGACCTTAACAAGGGCCGTGCAGGGAACATTAGCGAAATGATTGTAATCAAGAAGGTAAGCAGCTACTTCTCGGAAACCTGTCTCCCCAACCCTCACTGAGCGTTTGAGGCCAGGTTGACCAAGAGCTTTCCCTACAAAACCTTTAGGGTTGTTTGGGGCATAGGGCTCTTCATCGGTTGGTTTCACAATAGCAATGTTTTCACCATGGAAATTTCTGAAATAATATGCACCTCCAAGACCGCTATGAACAGGGACTGGATCAACGCCATTATTTATTGCCTCAACAATCTCCAAAACCAGTTGTTTTGTTCTTGCATGTTGATTTGAGCAACCCAAAATCTCAATTGGTCCACTTTGATCCCCCTGTTGAATATCCTTCCCATTTTGTGAGAAACACGGGGTAGACGAACTTCTGTGCAGAAAGTTCCTAGTGAGAAGAAGAGGAGAATCATGTCTAACAAGGCTAAGATCGTTCTTGAACACCATATCACCATATGTCAACGAGCTCTCCTCAGTAGGAACATTAAGGGCAATGCTCAACTTCCTCTTCACGGTGTGGGCATTGTCGCTCCTGTCTAGCTCTATACCCAATACGCAGCCAGTTTCAGTCTGCACGAATACACGCCTCCTTCCAGAAGGTTTTCTCTCCAGCTTCTTGTTGCTGCAATACTCAACATTAAGAGGTGCTTTAGAGGTTGCAAGCGCCATCTGGATATTCTGCTCAGATTTGTCCACATCAGGAGACATGAAAACAAGCAACGAATTACTATGCCAGCAGCGGCGGTAGCAGCAGCAGGAAGCCTTTTTCCTCTCGAGCTGATGACGCCGAACTCAAAAGCTGGCACAAATTCAAAGACAGAAACGATTGTGCTGTACAAAAACATAATCGAACAGGCAGAACCCACAAATGCTGTGACCCTCACATCAACTCAGCTTTGGCTAGCGGCTACCAATTACAGCTCTTAGCAAACCCGCTACATCGGAGAAGTCATCTGACAACAAGAGTGCTACATCGGATAAGCCACCTGATAATGCAGGCTTATTCAGAAAGGATGAACATAAAACTAATAGAAATGTGTAGTTGTTAACATTCACTGTTCACCATGGAAGAGCACTTGAAACTAAAGTCTTCTTTATAGCATTTTTCAAAGAAACAGGATATATTCTTTGAATGAATAAAATTGACTTAACCAGAAAATGCCCTGAACGAAGCTTCATGATAATATATTAGCTAAGAATTAGGAGCTAAAAAATTGGAAAAAGGTCTTTATAATGTTGAACAAACTTCTTTCCACCGTCAAACTAATAAAATATTCAAAATTTAAGCAAAAGGATTTGCTCTTTTTCCCCCCTATTTTCCTTTTCAAATCTCAAAACATTTACGAAAGTTAAAGCATTATTATCCAAAATACAGTTAGAGTCCCTTATAAAAAAAAAATTGCGAGTAAGATATATATATATATATTTGCAATAACAACAAAAAATGTATATAATATATTACAGCTACAAAAATCAGAAACGTAACTATCTCAGACTCCAAATTCCCAATCCTAATAAACACAAATTTGTGTTACAAAAGATTCAGTCCTTCAGTTCAAATTTGAGAAAATCACCAAATGTGCCGAACAGAAATCGGAAACAAATATAAAATCAATCAGTGATTCACTTCTCAATTAAACAAAAACAGACCGTGTCCGGCGATAATTCAATAGCAAACAAATGAATTCAAGTGCAAATCAAAACTTCAGCTAAATTCTCGTCAGAAACAGAGAGAAAAAGACACGAAATTTTCCGGCTTCAATGATTGTCCAACCGACGGAGTCATACTCACCGGAGATCGGGAATCGGACGCCCGAGGTTTCCGGAGAGCATCCACCGCCGTCTAGATGAGAGGGAATTCGATACGGACGGCGGAGATTGGATACGAAGAGTGATCAACGGTCAGGATCGATTTATCAGATTAGATCGTTACCTGGGTCAGTTAGTTAACAGCACAACAGTTATGTCCCGCTTTCTCGTAACACCCTTTCGTACGAAGCGGAGGGATTAAATTAAATTAGTTTAAATTATTTATTTAAATAATTTAATTTAATATAATCTGCAGCGCTTATGCCGCCACGTGGAAAAACGGCTAATGAAACGGTGTCCTGGTTTGTTGATTTGTGTTAATTGCGTGGGTGGGCCTTTCAGTTGCTGTCTGTGTCCCCTTGGGTCGTTTTAACTGGGCCAAAAGTCAAATGTTAGTTTGATTAGTAGGGGTATTTTGGTCTTTGTAGCGCGAGAATAATGATCCGGATGAGTCTATTTCAGCCGGGGGGGTGGGGGTGGTGGGGTGTGGAAAAAAACAGAGATTCGGATTCGGACTATACCATGAAATGTCGTGTAGATGCATTATTGTTCCGTTAATGCTTTTCTTTTTCTTTTTTTTTTTTTGTTCTTTTTCCCTCACTTTTTTTCCCCTTGTAAATGTATATATTTTTCCTCTTTATCGATAAGCAGCCCCAAGAGGTGTCAAATAATAGGGTGATGTCCCCTCAAAAAAAAAAAAAAAAAAAAGAGGGAAGGGTCATGTCACTTTTGTCCCAATCTTTTTGTAGAAGGCTAGGCTTGAATTTTCAAATTAAAAAAAAAAAACCTATTATTTTCTATTCAATAAATCGTAAACGAGATAAGATGTTTAAATGATTAGATAATTAGTCATTCATTAGACGTGTTTAATAAAACTTATCTTTTTTAATTTAATAAAATTTTAGACAATTATCCAAAAAAACACTTTGAAAGATCGTTTATTCACATATTCCTTTATTACTTACTTGTGTTGTAATTATTATAAGATTATGATGTTAAATTTATATGTTAAAGTTAAAATTTTGGCATTTGGATGCACAAAATGCTATTTTTTTAGAATATATAAATTGATATTATAATAAAAAAAAGTCTTATACAATAATAATTTTTGTAAATGAAGTGAATCCAATCAAATAAGCTTATTATTTTATTAAGAGCATAAATATTAAAGAATGGATAGCTCTAACAGTTTCTAAGACACATGATATAACTTAACTCTTTATAAATAGATAAAACTTTAAACTTATTATAAAAAGAAGAACAAACTTTAAAGTTTGAACTATTATCAATATATCAAACTCCAAAAATTGAAAATTTAACTAAGATCTCTTGTTTGTTATTTGAAATATTCTTTTAAGTCATTAATCTACAACGTTAATATGTGAAGGATTTGTAAATTTTAAATTATTAATAAAAATAAAATATAGATAATATTAAAATTAGATTTCTTCCTTTATCTTAAAATATTCGAATAGGTTCTTTAAAATACACTATTGTTGCTTTAGTGAGAAAAAAAAATAGACTTTTAAAACTCTTGTAAAAAGAGATTTTTGAAACTTTCATTAAGAGAGATTTATGCTCCGTTTAGTGAATGTATTGTATTTGCATTACATTTCAATGCAATGCATTTGAATGTAATTTGTATTTAGAGGAAAAGTATTAACATTGTATTTGAATGCAATGTATGTTTAGGTAAAAAGTATTTGAATTATATTTTAATAATAAATATGTGATGTGATGGGTAAAAGTAGAGAGAGAAAATATATGATGTAATTAATAAATGTAACAGAAAAAGTGAAATAATGAATAGTGATTGTATTGGATTTAAAATATGATATAATTAATATTTGAATGAAATACTTTTATATTTGAAAAAAAATTACATTATATTTAAATACAATGAAAAAAAAAAAACGTGTTCCATTAAAAGTAATTTTGAAACACCTTTGAGTCCTATTTATGAAAAAACTCAATCTGGTAACCGCTTTTCAGTCGTTTTTAAGAGACCATTAAACCGTGGTACCCGCCAGGGCAGCCATTCCAATCTACCACATCTTCTTTGAATTATTAAGTATAGCCATGTATAGCCAATACCCAGGAATAAAGTACTACGAGGAAAAATCTCTACTTCATAGAAACAAACATTTACGTCTATGTATTATGTATAGAATCTGAAAACTATTTGATTAAGAAAAAGATTTACAGTCTTACGTATAAAACTGTACGTAAACAAACATATAAGGAAAGAACAAGCAAGAAGAGAATAGAGGACTATACTTTTGTATATATGAACATGAAAGGTGAGACTTGTATATAAAACAAGAGAAGGAAAATTTATATATATATATATAATTAAAGACAAGTAAATGAGAGAGTTGAAGTCTGAAATGTACTGGTTTGGATTCGAATTAGGAAAAAATAGATGATGAAGATATCCTAGGATCCGTCTTGAAGGTCCAGTTGGTGGAGTTTGTGCTAAATTGTTTGCTCCCCGTTGGGTAAAAAAGTCCTCTCCGCAGAAACGAAATCAAATTTAACCAGAATTGTTCTTACACTCAACGCCACGCGCGAACAATGCTACTTTGTTTCACTATCCATTGTGAATCATTTTCTTTACAATCAAATTCTTCTTTCGATGAACAAGAATCCCTTCTCCTTAAAACATCATCTCTCTCGGCTAGAGAAAGAAAGAGAACTGAACGTATCTCAAAGATGACGTCTTTTTAATATCTTTTAGAGTTATCATCTTTTTATTAGAACATTCTTTAACGAATATTATGTAGTTTGGTATTTATAAAAAGCCAATCAAACAAATGGAAAAACACCTATAAAATTATGAAGTTTGAAACCTTTTGGTGGCATTTGGTATTATTTTTAAAATGTTTTCTGTTTTCAAAAAAATTGAAAACGAGAAGTTTTGAAAATTATGTTAAGATCATTTCTGAAACTGTGTTTGGTTATGTTTTCTAAGTGTATATTTTAAAAAACATAAAAATAAAACTTTATTTGGTTATATTTTTTCAAAACCCATTTCATTTTCAAAAAACCTAAAAAACAAAATATTTTTTAGAAATGAAAACAAAAAGTGAAAACAACTTTTTTTTTATTTTTAAAAAACTGAAAAAAAACAACATAATTGAAAACGGTATTTTCGAAATGGTTTTGAAAACGTTAAATAAATAAACGTTATTTTGAAATCGTTTTCATTTTCTGTGTTTTGAAAATGAAAAATCATTTTCAAGAACAAAAACAAACGCACCCTTTGGTAGCGTTTGGTATTGTTTTTGAAATCTGTTATGTTTTCAAATTCTCTGAATTTGAGATCGTTTTGAAAACAATTCTGTGAACGTTTCTGAAATTGTGTTTGGTTTTATTTTCTGAGTGTATGTTTTGAGAAACAAAAAAGTGAAACTGTGTTTGGTTATATTTTTAAAAACCAGTCATTTTATAAGTATTCTATAAAAACATATTTATGTTTGATTTAAAAAAAATTTATTATGAATACCAAAAATTAAAAATTAATAAAATTTTTTAATTGAAAAATAAATTAAAAATTAATAACCATAATATTTAAGTAATTATTATATCAATTAAATCTTAATTAACTATAATAATTAAATCAGAGAAATGGGAGAAATGGGAAAAATGAAATCAGAGAAAACGACTTTTAATCGTTTTCAATTTTACATTGGGAGCAAAGGCGATTTTGGATTCGTTTTGAAATCTGTTTTCAAAAACAATACAAACCAAACACAATTTCATACTGATTTTGAAATCGATTTCCTAGGGAATCGTGAAATCAGTTTTGAAAACAAAACCAAACACCCTCTTTGTTTCTATATTTCTCAACAACCAAACAAATCAATCTGAAACAAAAACGGTGAAACCCAAATTCAACAAATACTAATTCGGCATACCATAATCAGAGTGAGAGCACTTGACAATGACGGGAGATCCATAGAATTTTTGTGATGAGGGGTGGGTGGATGAGCACAAGCGATTTCAAGGAGGACTGTCGTAAGGGGGCTCGTGCGACGGGGGTGGGACTCGCGATGTGATCTAACGAAGAGGGGCTACAGTTGTGACCAACCAACAAGGACTGGGCCCTTGATGGGTGTGTGACGGGTTTGCGACTTTTGGGCTCACGGGATCTCCGGCATCCTCACCATCGCTCGGGCTCACGGGTTCGTGATGCTGCGTAATCCACCTTCTCTACTACAAATAGGAAAACGCTATTCGGTACAATGCTGTTTCCAACATTCAAATTAATAATGGCTATTATGAAAAATTTACCAATAAATATAACAGACTGCCACTTATTGATGTTATGGCTTTTCATTTTCTCATTTCTTTAATTAACCGTGACAATATTATTATTTTCAAACCTTATTTAATACTTAAAATTTTATTTTATGAGTTTCAAATTTTAATAACGATAAAAAAATAGATATAACACTAGAAACAATATCATGTATAGAAGAAGAAGATAATCACACATTAAATATATTATTTTTCTCATTTTGTGATAAATATATTATTGATATCTTAACCTTTTTCATTTAGGCATTGTAATATTGTCATAATTGAATTTTATTTATATACTAAAATTCATTTTTTGCAGTCTCAAATCTTCCTAAGGAAATGTGACATTATGCATTTGTAGAATCGCAAAGTAGTAACACATTAATATACTATTTTTGTATTTTTATATAAAAAAAAATTGATATTGAGGGTTTGTACAGGGAGGATTGGAATTTTATTTAAGATGTTAGAAAAGATTGAAACAGTAAAAATTAGTAGTAAAAAAAAAAAAGATAAAATAATACTGTTAAAATTTATGGATGGGTTACAAGCATTAATTTTATAGTATTTATGAAAGGCCGTTTGAGTGGCTGGATGCGTGAAACCGGAATTTACACAACAAAAGTCCAAACAATGTGTCTTGTCTTTCTCCTTCAAATACAAATTCAAGCAATAAATCTGCGTGTGACCTAATTGCATTTACTTTCTCTTTTCCCGGGAAAAACATGCACTCACTCACTCACTCACTCACTCTCTTTGTGTTCAAGTCTGGCCCACCCAAAACCAACGGACAATATTAACATCCTTTTTACTCTTTTAGGTTTTAATCCCCACAGGTTGTTGGACCTCTATTTTCCTATCTTCATAAAAATAAAAATAAAAATAAAAATAATAATAATAAGAAGGTTCCCTTCAATGTCAAACGAAAAGTTTATTCTTTTTTGCTTAAAAAACGAAAAGTCATTTCTTTCTTTATTTCCTTCCTTTTTCTTTTCTTTTCCTTTTCTTTTTTCCCCCAAATGAGATCCCTCGACTTCTCCTTGTCAAAATTGCCTACATAAATAATTAAATATCTCCGGTGGATTCTCTTTTTGTCCCTCTTTTTTTTTTATTGGACCATAAATTCTCTTTTCTAAAATATTATTAGGTTGGATCTGAATCATAAAAAAAAATAAATAAAAAATAAATTAGAAAATTTTTAATAATTAAAAATCGTCTGTCTTATGATGATAATAATAATACAAATAGAAAAATATTAAAGATATTAATTCTAATATTAATTTTTTAATATTAATTTATATGGTATGTGAATTATTATTATTTTTATTCTTAAACATTTAAAGTATTATCATATTAATTAATTACATCTCTTAATGAAAATATGATACATTAGTTGATACTCAAAAAATTAAGATCAAAATTAGTGTCTATAGCACTACTCATACAAATATGATAAAAATTGTCTTTTTTTATTTTTGTATGACAATTGTTAATGCATATATGATGATAGTAAAACTCTACCAATAATTGATACTTTTTTTAGGTCTCACCATAAAAAAAATTTTAGGTCTGTTTGAAACATTGATTAGAATTAGAGTTTTGCAAGTTTGAGTTAAAACATTTATTTAATTGAAGAATGAATAAAGAAACAAACTGTGATGTAAAAAATATAAATATTTAAAATTTGTTTAGAAAAAATATATAGTATAAATTTTATTTTATTTCTCTTATTATTTTATATGATTTTTAAAAAATCTCATTTTTATTATAAAAAAATTATAAATTTTTAAAATAAAGAGACTATTTAGGGGCTGTTTTGGAGACTAAAACCAATTTTTTTGGAATTTTTTCTTTTACTGTTACTTTATAATATTTATATCTCTAAAACTTTATAATAAATTTTAAAATTTAAAAGTTTATAACTTACGTCTATAAGTTTAAATGAAAATATATTTTTTTAAATTATATAAAATCTCGAGAGGAATTGATAATTTTTTTCTAATAAATTTTTAAAATATTATTATTTTCACTATAAATATTTTTTTTTTCAAATATAATTTTCAAAACTTATTTTTTTCTAAAAAAAAATATATTTCTCAAACTTTCCTAAACGGTCCTAAAGTTTTTTAAAAATTGAATAGAGAAAAAAAAGAAATATCGATATAGAAATTTTGTAGAAGTTGCAAACGGCCGTATACTTGCCATTGGACAGAAAACACTACAAAATACAGACTTCGAAAGCTTTGCGCTCACGTGTTAAAAGTACAGCGTCACGTGATCACCATTTTTCCTGTTACCGCCAATCAATCACGAAACAAGGAAAAATGACAGCTTGTAATCCACTTTCAGGCGATGTTACTGGGCGGTGTTCAACACGCACTAATGGGAAAGTCGGTCAATCCGTATAGACTTCGGGGATGATAGGGGATGTCTGAAGACAAAAAAATTTAGATTTAAATAAATTGTTTTAAAAAATATGTTTTATAGTAAAAATTATTTAAAATGTAAAAATATAAAATTTTTAAAATTTTTTTTAGAAAAAAAATATCAATAATAATATTATTTTATTTTTTTAAAAATTTTAAGTAATTTATAAAAAATTATCTTATTTAAAATTTGTATATATAAAATTATGAATTTTTAAAATTTTAAATATATTATAATATTTTAAAGGTATAAAAAATAAAAAATAATAAAAAATTAAAAAAATTGATTTTAAAATGTCAAAACCAAGCTTGAACGGGGCCTTTGTCGATCAAATACATGTACAGAGAGAGAGAGAGAGACATACCATAAGCCCAACATTTCTGATCAAAATCCGTCTTTAGACTCTTCTCTACACCACTATTTCATCGTGCAAAACAGGTCTTCGCACATGCCTCTCTCTCTTCTTTCTCTCTCTACATGTTGTTGTTGTTTCTCTTTTTCCTTTGAAAAATCTCCCCTACAACAATACATTTACGCCCTCTACACTCCCCTGTTCTGTTCCCCCCCTGCTTCTTCTATTCACACTTATTGGAGAGAGGGAGAGAGAGAGTTGTTCATACAGAGACATATAATATATCAAACACACACTCATATATATATATATATTGAAAAGTCTTGATGAAAGGAGAAGGGAAGATGGTGTTCAAGTCCAAAATGAAATGGGTTGGTTTAGTTGGGCTGTTTCTCTCAGCCATTTCCCTCTTCGTTCACTTCTTGCTCGCTAGATTTACGTTTGGGGGTGTTTCTGAGTACCAGTCCACAATCACAATCTTCTCTAGACGACCCTCCATTGGCCAAGACTTCTCTACAACTGTAAGTCCAAGGCTTTTCCCATAAAGATCTCTCTCCTTTTTTTTTTCTTCTTCTTCAAATTTGTTATCTTTCCGACGTTTCTTGTGCCAACTAAAAAAAAAAAAAAAAAGCTCGCTTTGATCACTTCCATGGTGTTTTTGCTTCAGCAATGGAGAAATTTGTCCTTTTAGCCAGCTGGGTTTCGGCTAAAGATTGATATTTTTTTGTTCTTATTTATTTATTTGTGTGATGTTAATTGAAACTGATATTCGAAGCTTTCTTAATAAGGGGAACAAATTAAGTGGATCAAATTGTTTCGCCGTTGAATTTATGGTCTCTGTGTCGTTTTTGCTGTCTCGTTATCTTTTTGTTTTGCCTTACATGTGACGCAGAGTCGATTGTACAAAAGGCTTTGGGGACCAGTAAGGCGGCTTGAATCGGTTCACCCCGACGCAAATCCGAGAAAATTTTATGCTGGTTAGATTTTATATGTGTTTTTAAGTTAATTTTGTGGTGGCAGTTCAATGATTTGCAAGCCTTTTTTATGGAATTATTGGTCATGAAACAAAATTATGCTGCCAGAAAGTTGATTTTAACAGCTTACACTAACTTTTTGCACATGGATGTCCTTATCTTTTATGTTATTTGGGATATTTTGACCTTTCTAATGGAGGGTATGTGTTTCTTAACAACGTATACTGTATGAACTACTTTGTTAAATTTAAGAGGATGATGTTACGGATTAAAGCACACACGAGATTTGTAGTGGTTTACTCTTGATTGAAAATATGTCCATTTTTAGCTGTTACAGAAGATTACAAGATAATCACACGCCTCATGCCTCTCTCACTCTCTGTGTTATTGTATCCGCATGCTGATGTCAGGATAATAATTAGGCTCCACATGCTCAATAGACGAAATCTCAAAGCTTCACTTTGTGGGAACTTAGAAGTCTAAATAACTTGTTGAGTTCTTTATGATTGGATCAATTATCAGACATGCATCAGCTGTTGGCATTCATATTCAGTAATTGTTAATGTTTGTAGTGTATATATTTCACTCTTTAGATGTCTTCCTAAACGAAATTTTGTGTTGTGTCCGTCTAGCAGATCCAACTTCACATACAAATGGATTTATATTTGTCAGGATACAAGGAGGTTTCCATGAGATCCGAAATTCGGTGAGGCCATCATACGCCAGTTGCTAATGATTGTTATGTTCTTATTTTTCCTGTACATATTGCTATATCTTTTTTCATTTTACAGATATCTGATGTGGTATGTGTTGCTCGGTTTCTAAATGCTACCCTTGTAATTCCTGAGATTCTATCCACAACAAGTAGCAAAGGAATCAGGTTGCTTTTCTTTTGTCTATAAATACAAATTTAACTTATTGTTTGCAGTGTTGTTCCTTTGTCAATTTATTATGTCCCATGTTTTATGAAGTTCTCAGTTCAAGAGTTTTGCTTACCTCTACGACGAGGACCAATTCATGGCCACCTTAGCAAAAGATGTTATAGTTGTGAAGACCCTCCCTAAACATCTCAAAGGGGAGAGGAGAAAAAAGAACATCCCGGTTTTCAAAGTGCCCTTTGCTGCTTCACCATCGTATTATCAGCGCCATGTTCTCCCAATCCTAAAGAGGCACCTAGTGGTTGAACTAGTAGTATCTGAGGGTGGATGCTTGCAGGTAATTACAAGTCTTCGGCTTTTCTTCAACGGGCATTTTTACGTTTATTAACCTCATATATTCAACTGTCTTCATCGTTCTCCATTGATGCTTTTATGTTTTGATGTTTTAAATTGATTTTTGAGCTACAACATGAGCTGATAGAAAGCTTTGTTTTTAAATCACTGGAGATGAGGCTTTGATCAAATTGAGTTGTTTAAAAACTCAAACCTTTTTAATTTTACCTTTTGCCTTCCGATGATTGAAAGTGAATTGTCTGGACAACTACCGAGGCTTCCACATAGAGGACTTAGCCTTACTGTTGCACTGCTCTTCCACTGACTCTTTTGATTCCACATCACACTAAGAACGAAACATTGTGAATTTGTGCTCTCAAAGAAAAAAGTGAAAAAAAAAAAAAAATGCTAGTATTCTTCCTAAAAATCTCTTTCTGTATCTGTTGTAGGCTATCCTCCCACCTGATCTTGAAGAGTATCAGAGGCTCAGATGCCGGGTGGCCTTTCACGCCCTTCAGTTCCGGCGGGAGGTCCAGGAACTTGCGAACAAAATTTTACACAGGTTATTTGGTTTGACTACTCATGGCTAGCTCTTGTTTGTTGTTGTATTTTTTTTTTTTTTAACTTACTTTTGATTATTATTATTATTATTTTTAGGATACGGGATCCTGGACTGCCATTTATTGCATTTGATCCTGGAATGACTAGAGAAGCTTTAGCATATTACGGATGTGCTGAACTCTTCCAGGTATCTGCTTTAGATCCAGAATTCAAGTTTTATCAGAGAGCTTTGAAACTTCTCTCTCTTGCCTACTTAATTTTCATCTTAATTCCTTGAAACGCTTTCACAGGATGTACACACTGAACTCATTCAGCACAAAAGAGCTTGGATGATAAAACGTGGGATTGTTAAAGGGAAGCTTTCGGTGAATTCAGTTAACAAACGTCTTAATGGTTCTTGCCCACTAATGCCAGAAGAGGTAAACGCATTTGGATATCACAATTTTAGTGCTTGACAAACTTGTGAATCTGAGCTCCAAATTAGACTTGTAATGCTATTTTGAAAAAATTAAAATTAAAATCAAAATTAAAAAGGTGATATTTATAGTCATTTATTCCATGCTTTTCAGGTTGGTATTCTTCTTCGAGCATACGGATACTCGTGGGACACTATCATATATGTTTCTGGGGGAGAAATCTTTGGCGGCCAAAGGACCTTGATTCCTCTTCGAGGAATATTCGAGAATGTTGTTGATAGGACCGCTCTCAGCACCCCTTGGGAGATCACTAGGCTTTATGGCCGTGAGGCCAACCTTGAGGACAGTTATCACCGGAATCCGCCTTCAGGAGAGGAAGAGATGAAGGTTGATGCGTGGAAAACTGCAGGCCCACGTCCTCGCCCACTTCCACCACCTCCAGCCCGACCAAAGTTCTATAACATCGAAGGTTGGTGGGGCTGGGTGGCTGAGAGCGACAACGAGCCTGAGAGTACAGTTATGGAGCTAAGAACTAATGCACATAAGTTACTATGGGAAGCCATTGACTATGTAATATGTGTTGAAGCCGATGTGTTCATCCCGGGATTCGATCGTGATGGTAAGGGACACCCAAATTTTGCAAGCTTGGTGATGGGTCATCGGCTTTATCAATCGGCTGCATCAAAAACATACCGGCCGGATAGGTAATCTTATATAAAGCAATAAGTTTTTCAATAGATGGATTTCTTGTATTAGTCCTTTTCTTTTTTAAACTCACTTCATTGGTTTTTTTACTTTGTCTAAAAAACAGAAAAGAAGTTGTTAAGCTTTTGGAAGACATCCGCGAGCATTTGTATCATGCAAACCACACATGGCTTACATCAGTTCGCAAGCATTTAACAAAGACACTGGTTGATGGATTGCTCGAGGCATCCAGAAAATCAAAACCAAAATCCTTCATCTCTCATCCAGTCCCAGAATGTTCGTGCTTGAAGCATGATTCTTCCGAGACAACAACCCGATCTTCAAGCCCTATGACCTCACAAGTCCTGTCTGCGCTTGGTGTTGTTCATCGTTGCCCTGGCTGGATGGGCAGCGACTTGATGCTGCGTTCCAAAGACAAGGAAAACGAGGAAGATTTCGATGAGGATGACTCCACATTGCCTGGAGGATTGTTTTTCATGCAGGACGGCAGAAATCATGAAGGTGGTGGAGCTGGAGAGATGAACAACAAAGAAGAAGCTCAGTTGGAGGATCAAGATGAACTCGAGGGCGGAGATAGATGACACTATGCTAAATGAGTTCCACAATCGCTCTTCCTCCTCCCGAGTTTCCACAAGGCATTGCCCTTGTCGACTCGATTTCAGCTCAAACATGATTATCTAATCTGACTAGCTAGGCCAAGAAAAAACTAATGAGTGGGATTATACTCTTGCCTTCGGTTTCTACAAGAGAAGATATTTTTCACAAATGTGTTTTCAGGAACACAGTGAGGCTAGAAACGGTTACTCTAGATTATGGACTGAAATTTCCAGTCCTTGTGTAAGTAAAACAATTTTATTAACTCCCTCCAACAGATTTGATGTAATTAAGTCATGTTTTTATTTTTATTTTCTGGGAAAACTTGGGCTCAGATTTATGTAACATTGTTAAGGAAGAACGGCATTAATGTTCTTGCTTGACCCCATAATTTATCAATAAAAAACCTTTTTCATTTTAAGAGGGTGTTTAGAGTATAAAAACATCCTCAAAACACTTTTTTTTTAATATTTCGTCACTTTTCACTATTTATATATCTAAAATATTAGAGTCATCTTCAAATTTTAAAAGTTCATAATTTATATAAGTTTAAATGAGATAAATTTTTTTGAATTACATAAAATTTCACAAAAAATAAAATAATATCCACATTTATATTTTTTTTAAAATTTTTAAATTTTTAAATTTTTTTCTTTCCGAATAATTTTTTTCTTCCAAATATGTTTTTTAAAAACAATCTCTTTCCAACCTAAAATAAAAAAAAAAATCTTTAAAACCTCCCTTAAAACTTCATTATCAGAAAGCATTATTTTTGTCAGTTTTTGTTTTGGTGAACTTGTCAGTGGCTTTCAGAAACAGTTGAGGGTTTGCAATTTGCACTTGCTTTTGGAAAGGCAATTCCAAGTAATTACGACGTAGGAACAGCCGAGCAAGCCTGCGGTGGGACTACTCCCCTTCATATTTTTCGTTCCACCCAAAAAAAAAAAAAGATTTCATCATTATTTTGTTAGAAAGCATATGTTTATATTTTGTCACCAACTCAACCAGCTAGACTAGAAATCTAACAGTTTCTGGGGTAAAAGAAAAAAGAGAGGCCAGACTACGGTCTCCTATTTACATAGAATGTTAGCAAAATCTTAATTTAATAAAATCATGACATAATATAAACTAATGTCTCTTTTGATAAATATATTATATTTATATTATATTTAAATATAATGTAATTTTTATTCAAACATAAAAATATTACATTTAAATAACATTTATATTATAATTTAAATCCAATACAATCACTATTTATCGTTCTATTTTATTTATTATTTTTATCAATCATGTCACATATTCTCTTTCTCTCTCCTTTTTTTTTCTTTCTATTTTTATCAATCACATCACGTTTTCCCTTTCTCTCTCCTTTTTTTTTCTCTCCTCTTTTTTTCTCTACTTTTATCAATCACATCACATATAATATAATTCAAATACTTTTCATTCAAACAAATATTATATTTGAATGCAATGTAAATACTTTTCATCCAAATACATATTATATTCAAATGTAATTCAAATGCAATGTATTATCCAAATATCCTTTTTTTCTCTCTATTTTTATCAATCACCTCCTTTTTTTCTTTCTACTTTTATCAATCACATCACATATAATATAATTCAAATACTTTTCATTCAAACAAATATTGCATTTAAATGCAATGTAAATACTTTTCATCCAAATACATATTATATTCAGTGTATTATATTCAAATGTAATGTGTTATCCAAATATCCCATAAGGGAATGAATAGAGAAAGTAAAACCTTTTGGGTGATTTGGGAAAATAGTTGAAACAATAACCAAGTTCTTTGTTATAATTAAGCATAAATAAATGAATTATTATAAGGACTCTCCAATTCGTCTATATTTATCACAAAAAATAAAAATAAAAGAAAAAATGAAAAGAATCCATGACTTGGAAGAAAAGATAGAAGAAACAAACGGGGGAACAAATAACTTTGCCCATGCACTCTTTATCCAGATGCTCGGTGTAAAACTTAAAAATAAAAAAAAGACTATTATGTTAATTTCATTTTTAAAAGTTTTCATTCTAGAAAATTCTTTCTAAAATATATTATTTTTAAGAAAATTGATCATTTACCCTGATAAGAAAAGAAAAAGAGTACCGATAGTGTAAAAATCACTACCATGTTACCTTAAAATATATATATATAGGGCTATCCATGAATTTATTATAACTTTTCAGTTTTTTTTTTTTTCCTAAATATAAGGTTGCAGTTTGTATCACAGTTTGATACGGAATTTTGAAGTTCAGGAGGCGTTTGGTAAACGCATTGTATTTTGATTGTATTTGAATGAAATTTATTTTTTGAATGTTGTATTTGGTTGAAAAGTATTTGTTTTGTATTTGAATGAAATGTGTGTTTAGATGAAAAGTATTTTAAAATTGAAAAGTTGATGTGATTGGTAAAAGTAGAGATAAATAGTGGAATTGAAAAGTTGATGTGATTGTTTTAAAAATATTTTGAATAGTAATTGTTTTCGTAACACTATTGTAAAATTTGTATTTGGTGTAAAATTGTATTGTATTTGAGTAAAATTAAAATTGAATACTTTCTCCAAATGCCCCCTCAATATGACTGACTTTTTAAAAATTAATTAAAGTTTTAATTGATTTTTTGAAAAAGAAGTAAAAAATGAGATGGAAAAAATCCGCTTTAACCAGTGCGCGAAAATGAACCTTTAAACGGCCCGGCTTTATCAACCAGTGGGTATCATCTTACTGAAGCCCAAAGGACCCAAGCCCAAGATCTGAAAAAGTCCCAAACAGTGCTGTGACCACTTCGCAGGCCACAATACGTCACGTGACAATAAAACAAGAACCGAGGGTGCGCAGGATAGTAGAATTGGCTGTAGGTGTGCACGGTAGCATCCACCGCTTCGGAAATAATATTGAAAATTTTTCCCTAATTAATAAAAAAAAATAAAGGTTGTGTTTTTTTTTTTTTTTTCCCCCCCAATCAATTACAATAATCCCAAATAAAAAAAAGAGAGAGAAAAAAAGCAAGCGGTGCCAGAAACCTGTTCTGGGAAGAATAGACTGCATAAAGAGTAACTCGCCATCTAGGGCTCTATCGCTGTCCAACTGTACTACAAATAAGCATTTAAATCTTAAATTACTAAAATTATTAAATAAAAAAAAAAACCTTTCTCTCTCCTTTCTTTCTCTGTGTCTCTCTCTAGCATTTTCAACCCCCGTCGGGGCTATACGGACCTCTCTCGTCGGAGCTCCGGCATTATCGTCACCGGCGCTACTCTTGCTTCTCCAAGTACTCTCTCTCTCTCTCTCTCTGTAGCTCAGTTTATTTTGTTGAATTTTGGTCCTTTTGGCTGAATTTACTCTCTCTCTCTCTCTCTCTCTCTCTCTCTTTTTGTTTTTATTTGATTAGATTTTGAGAGTGCGTTTTGGAGATGGTGGAGTCTTCGAAGGGACACCACGAAGAATTCGACGACGATGAAGAAGTTGTCACCCACAGAGGTCTTTCTTTCTCTTCTCTCTGTTTGTCATGTATATATATATGTATGTATGTATATATGTGTATATATTATATTTAAATATGAGAATTTTGCAGGAAAGGGAGAGGGGAAGGGCAGGGAAAAGAACAGGTCCAAGCATTCTGAAACCGAGCAGCGTAGAAGGAGCAAGATTAACGAGAGGCATGCTTAAAAATTTGACACAGCTTTTTTCTTTCTTTCCTTTTTATTTTTCTGTGTGTCAAAAAGAAATGATTAGCTAAATTTCATCATGATTTAAAGTTTGAATGCATAAAAAAGCTTCGGACTTTGGGTTTTTTTAATTTTTTTGTCAACCACTCTGTCAAAATGATTCAGTTGAAGAATATGCAGAAGTTTTGATTTTGTTAATTGTTAAGTAGGTTTGAGGTTTTCTTTGATCACTTTGTCAAAAGTTGTGTCAAATGATGAGCTAAATTTTAGCATGATTCCAGTTTGAATTCATTAAAAATTTTCAAATTTTGGGTTTTATTTTATTTTATTTTTTTGACCACTTCGTTAAATGATTCAGTTGAAGAATATGCAAAAGTTTTGATTTTTTTGCAGGTTTCAGATACTGAGGGATCTCATACCTCAAAATGATCAGAAAAGAGACAAGGCTTCATTTTTGTTGGAGGTTGAAGTTCATCAACCGTCTTTTCAATACTAATGGTTTAATCTGAAGAATTTTTTATTTTTATGTTCATGATTAATGTTTTAATGTGCAGGTTATAGAGTACATTCAGTTCTTACGGGAGAAGTTAAATGTGTACGAGGGGCCATACCAAGGTTGGAGTTCAGAGCCAAGAAAATTGACTCCATGGGTAAGAATAACTGATCCGATTGATAAAATTATAGTGCTTGACTTATCTATAAGAACAGTAATTCGCATGTTATCTTCCTGGTGTTATCGAATCTTTTGGCATTGCTTTGATGTTTTCCTGTTTTTTGATCCTTTTTTTTCGTTTTTCATTTGGTGCTGCATGTTACTTAGACACTATATAACATGTAGAAAGACTTTTTCTGCCCTGTTATCTTTGTTGGTAAGGAATCTTTACAGTTATTTGGTCCGTGATTCAACTGATACAGTGCCATTGACTTTGTTGCCTTTTTGTCAAGTTTTACTTTTAATCTTTAATATTGATCTTGTCTTGATTTAAATTCATTTAATAAGAAATAATGCAGCTTTTTTCTCTTTTGAGGAGGCAATGGGGTTAATCTATCTTTTTCTTCATAGTAGATGGGTGTGGTTGGTATTATTATGGATATCAATCAAGGTTCAAGTAAGGAGTTGGTTTGGAATTCGATTTTAGCTACTAATTGCTTGCATCGTGATGCTTGCTTTTTTGGCAGCTATGGAACACATTCATATTTGTTTTGCTATGGATAGTCATGAATTACGAAGTTGCTAATGCTTTCAGATCTGTTTCCTACAGAAAAACGAACATGTTCCAACAGAAGTTTTTTCAGATCCAAGTCATGTTTTAAAGAATGGTGCTGATCATCAGAATAATGTTGTTGTCTCCCCTTCAATGCTACCCAATTCACAGAACGCACTGGAATCTGATATTGGCTCTGCCATGGTTTACAAAACAATTGATCACCTTCCTGGATCAGCTACCGAAGCAGCTCTTAACGTGCAACAAACAAGTGTATTTGATCCTACTGGGAGGCATGGTTTGCCTTCGCAATCTTTGCAGGAATCTGTTTCTGATGTTGTGACTGTAGATCCCCTACCACAATCTACATTATGGCAGCAGGGTGGACATTCTGTGTTGAATACTACATCTGCTATTCAAGAAGAAAAACGTGGATCAGCTAGTATCTCAAATTCCTACTCTCAAGGGTGAGCATCCACTTAGAGTTTCTTAAAATTGTTCCATGAGTTAAAAGTGTTGCAATTTGCATGATTTATATTTAGCCTACCTGCCTCGGGCACTATACTTTTCATCCTGGAAGAAATTATTTGCATTTTTTTCAAAATTCTTGCAACAAAAAATATCGTTGAAATTTGTTGTTTTCAATGTGAGTTATTGTTGTTTGCTACTCTCTCTCTCTCTCTCTCTCTATATATATATATATATCCATATATTAGGTGTGGCAAGTGTGATTTTAACATCGATGGTTTTGTTGGTGTCATCATGGGAAACTGGGTTTGAAATTTGAACTAAGAACTTGTCAAATTTCTAAAAAATCTTGAAAAAATGTTCTATATCCACTGTTATATGTCATTTGATTACCTGTTATTTCTAATTAAATTGGGAGTGGAAAAAATAGAGAAGCAAAGGCATTTGAGGAATGCTTTATTGTATTTGACCGGATGATTTCAATAATTTTCTTTGGGAAGGATATTGTATGTGTTGTTAGTTGTTACTGAGGTGCCGTTTTGTATTAGCAGGGTACTAGATACTCTGAAACAAGCTCTGCAATCTTCAGGCGTGGATTTGTCAAAGACCAATATCTCAGTGCAAATCGATGTTGCAAATCGAACAGATAGTGGACTGGCATCTATGCCATCCAGTTCAAAGGTATCTCCAACAGCTCTCAACTGTGTCGTAATAATCAGTACCACTGCTATCACACACATTTCATCTTATAGGGCCATCTACTGTACAAAATTATGCTCAAGAGACCTTTGAATTCTTGTTGGTTCGTATTAACACACGTAATTCTTTGTTTAGGATCATGTGAACCGGTCATTGAACGATCAAGTGACAGCAAATTCTCAAGCGATCAGTGTGAACGACACATTTGAACAAGCTCATAAGAGGCTCAGAGTAGAACAAAAGTAATTTATTTTTGTGCTCCGAATTTTCATTTTTAAATTTTGTTTCCTTTGGTTATTTCGGTGGGGTGGCTTGAGGTGAGGGGGATCAGATGGATCATTTTTTAAGATCAATTGTACATGTGTATGCTCCTTAATGCTAGCTCCTTTGTGCATGGATAGCCTTGGAAGAAAGTTTCAGTTGTTCATTTGTTTGTACTTCCTACTTCAGTAGACGATCCGCTGCACATAGTGAAGCAACTCTCACATTTGTAATGATTTATTTGTGGTGATTTCCTGCCTTCTTTTCTTCGTCGTCTTGGTTTGCTTAGTACCTTTTCTACCAGTTGCTCGGGAGCCAGAACTCGTACTGAATCTGAAGGACCGTGTCTAGTGTTTTGACTCGGATTTATTTTTAGTTTTATTGTTGTATTAGGAGTGATGATTACAGAGCTTGGTCTACTCTATTCATGTACATGACAGATCTTTCATGTTAATGGTAGTTGTTAGCAGTAGCATTAGTGGGGAATAATTTTCTCATTTTCGTTTTGAATCATTAAAAACAAAAAATGAATTCTGTATGACAAGGAATATTACCTTAGTTAAAAATGCTGAAAAAAAAAAACTAAAAAAAATTTGTGTTGGGGGAAATGGAATATAACTTGAGTTGAAACTTGCAGCAAGCATTGGAAGAGAAAGTTGGCATTTCCAGGGTGAATCCATGGTTCCTGATTTTTCCTTTGTCCTCTTTTTAAGTTTGGGAATATATAATAACCCCATGTGAAAGCAGGAGAATTCTGCAGAAGGGAAAGCATAAAATGCTTTACCGGTTTTGAACTGTCAATTTGTATAAACTGTGATTTTGATTAGATCTAATATCAGAAACGTCATTACTGGTGAGGTATCGTAGAAAGCTTTCTCAAAGTCAAAGAAACTAGAAATTAGGAAATCTGCTGAGCTAATCTTGTCTGGATAATGATCATTAAAACTTGAACTACAATTGCGCTAGGGGGTTTAATCCAAGACTTGAAAATGTTAAATTTGACCCCAAAGAAAATAAGGTGGGCGGGGAATATTTGAATGCTATTTTCACCAACTTTCCACTGTTTTGGGTTGAAATTCACTCCGGCATTGGAAATTTCAACCATTCCCCACTTTTCTTTTTATCGGTTGTGTGCTTTGAAAGCTACGTTTAAAGTCCCAATTAGCCGCCTTTGAGTGGAAATGGAACATACCATGAGTGGTCATGGATGTTATGACCAAAATCTAGTTTCTTGATGGATTTGTGGAGTGCCTTCTTGGATCACCCACCAAATTATCTACTCTTTCCTGGATCGGTGCCAAAACTTTCTTGGACATTTCATTGCCGTTTTGTACCTATCCAATTAATGCTATTACTTCTTGGTCATTTTCCTCCCTCTCTCTTGGTTGGGATTTTCAATTAATGACGAATAGAAAACAAAGATTTTGTTGTTAAGTAGTACCAAGTGTCAATCTTTCTGGGACTCCATCATTGTGAATTGTTTATTATTTCCTCACATTGGGGAAAAAAAAAAAAAGAACTCCTTCCATTTTATGTGAATATAATTTTTTTTTTCCATGTATTGACAAATATTAAAAAAAATAAAAATGACAGAGATCAAAGTGTTTTGCTTCTAACTACTCAAGAGATGACTTGGAATTATTTTCTAGAACCCCACCACGAAAGGGGGGTTTTGGAATCATCAAGAGTGATGTTTTACGGTGTTATTCATCCACCCAAGTTCAAATCCATAGAACTCCTGTAGGCCCCCATTCCATATTGATTCTTGATGTATTGAGTTTGTGATATTCTGAATAGGGTCTGAGTTGATGACTATAAGATTAGAGACTCATATCTTATTATCATATTTAAAAAAATAAATCCCGTCTGTTGAAACTGAAAATTATGATGATAATGGGATTATTAACAGAGCTTTTTGTTCAATAAAAAAAAATATGCTGTCATAAAAAAAATATATATATTATATCTTCACATCTGACATCTTTATAAAATGATACTCAATTTTTTTTTTATGTACACTCTTATAATAACAAGTTGATTTAGAAGCAAAAATTTTTATCGATTCTTGTCTTTTATATTAGTAGTTTTAAATAATATCAAATTACAATATTTTAAATAAAATATTGTAATTGCCGAATTTATCCAATGAACGGACTTAAGATATTTTTATAAATATATCTTTATATTAATATGAATATATGTGTGTGATTATGTATACGTGTATGTATATTATATTAATAAACAGCTGGGTTATCTTCCTTTGCATCTAATCATAATTGTCTTGTCTCCTAGAGAATATAATTGTTTCCTCAGCATGCCTGAAACGTGTTAATGAAGTCTGATTCTTCACTGATACTTAGAGATCATGATACCGAATGATAATCAGGTTGTTTGACTCAACAACCACACATATCCTTTAGAGCTGGCACAGAATGAACAGTTTTTTAATTCACGCCTATATTTAATTTTTTTTTATCTGATAAAATTACTTTACATTCAATTGATGGAAACGTAAGTACAGCAAGGGAAAGTTTGGAGAGAAAATCCAAAGAACTCCATAACAGTAACTGCTCTTGAAATAACCTTGTAATGCAGGTTTACTTTCAGAGTGTTTTTATTCAAAACCATGAAAAAAAAAAAAAAAAAAAAGAAAAAGAAAAAGAAAAAATTATTGACATTGGAATATGCTTGTTTCGGGCTCATGGTTCTCTCCAAAAAATGCGAGACATTTACAGAGTATGATCCTCATGCTGTACTTGAGTTTCTGTATGGAGATAAATAAGTTCACCGTGAGAGAGGTCATGGGTAGAGTTGATCATGTGTACGGAGATGAATAAGATCATGTGCTGTTGGTTAATGGTCAATCATCTATCAATTGTAGACACTCTTGCGGATTGGAGTAGAAGTAATCTTCTTCCTTTGGTCTATCGGGAATCACCACTCGTTTGATCGGATTCCCCACTCGATCGGCGTGAGATTTCTTTACGATGAAGGAAAAGTCATCCCAGCTTAATGAGCCGTTGTTGTATTGATCTATTAAGCCAATCACAAGCCTTCTGTCCAATAGAATAGTCCTTTTGAACCCCAAGAATCTGAAGTGGTGAAAAAAATTACTTTAGATAAAATTTAGATGGTATCTGGGGGGGGGGGAGGGGGGGGGGGGGGGGAAGGCAGATTAGATAATACAATGATGTAACAGTGATAACTCGGAGAAAATTTTTAACCTTCTATGGCCTTCGACGACTTTGGCCATGTTTCCATCGTAAGTAGGAACAAATATGTCGCTTTCTAATGAGACCAGATAATCCAGTGCTGCCATTTGGGAAGAATGGTTCTGGAAAAACCTCAAATCCGAGGGCTCCAAGAGAGTCTCTTTTCTCACCTGTTTCATGAATAAAAACAAGCAAAAAATAGTTACGGCAATGTCAATACTATCTCTAAATCTGTGAAAGGTTTCTTCTGCTTTTTAGTACAAACCAGGTTAGGAAAATCAGCCACCAAACTTTCCATCCTTCTTTTTCCACCATAAATTTCTCCGGCGGCAATATAAATCTGGAAATTTCGATCGATGCCCAATGCTTTCAGTACTAATGCAGTTTCCTCGGGAGTCAAGGGGCACAAACCTTCTTTCCTCTTCCATTCTGAGTTTATAGCCTTTTCCTTCCACAGGGGGTTATCGTATCTGGAAAACCGTCAATATTTTTAATATGAGGTTGATAAATAATGTTAATGGTTACATGAAAAAAGATGGCAAGTAACAAAAATTACCTCATTCTTGTGAGCTCTTCCACTTCCTCAGGGAGGCAACCGCGAGTGCAGCCGGAGAAAGACAACATGTCCATTTCATACCGGAGATGGAGGACTAGAAAGGGACCCTTTTCCCTCAAAATCCTCACAACCCTTCTGCCCAAATCCTCTATCTGCCTAGTGAACCGCAACGCATTGTAATTCACTCGGCAACGCAGCTTCTGAAGTTCTGCAGGCAAGCCATTGTTGGCAAGCCGAGCATCTGTTTTGTTTAGATGCACAACTTTGTACTTCTGCACAAGAGGAAGAATCTGCCACCACATATATCGGAAGCCAGGTAGCGGAAATTAATGAACTTGGAAAACAAAAAAAGGCTCAAACTTTTTTTTTTTTCTAACTTTTTAATGAAACCAACCTGATGAAGGTAGTAAGAAATGTTGGACCAGCTAATTGGTGGCAAAGAATAGAACATTCCCAATTCGACTCTCTTCTTCACCCTTGGAGGCAACTCTTTTAGTATCCTCACCTCATCTCTCAATGATGTAATGAAATGGTCAACGTCAAAAATGTCTTGAAACTCACTGCCACGCACACCAAAGGAAAAATAAGCAATGCCCAGAATGGTTTTGATAACACAATAACTGAAAAGACTCAAAATGTTTTCCCCACCTTGGGTCAGCCCAAAAGGAGTTTTTATCCAGCTCTGGGACAATTAGAGTGATGTTCATGTATCTGGCAATAGCAACCATATCACAAATCTGCAGTTAAAAAAAAAAAAAAAAAGCCCAGGTGAGACAAATACCAACGTGGATACAAACAAAGAGAACATAATTGTATAATCAATAATTGTATGCTCACAGCAGCTCTCATTTGGTTGAGACCTCCATTACAAGACACCACGAGATATCCATTGTTCTTGTAAACCCCTGGAAAAAAAAATGAGAGCCCGTGAATTCAGACATGATTAAAAAAAAAAAAAACCAAAATCAACGACAAATGTTGAAAGAAGTTTATCAATATAGACTCACTCTTTGGTGGGGAAACAACTTTTGGTGGAATAGAAGACAAGTAATCAGTTAAGGGCACATCCTGGTGACTAAAACAAGAAGGCCAGTCCTTCAATAACTTTGGCCCCCAAACCTCACTGAACACCAGCAAGTGAACAACACAAGCCCATAAAAACACAGTGGTAAATGCCCTGATCATCCACAACTTCATCCTTGTCTTTGACCCCATCAAAATCCTCGATTTTTCAAGCCTCAGCAGAATTTTCAGCCCCATCTTCTTCTCCTTGTACCCACACTCCTCATCTGAATTCCCTCCTCTGCTACACATTTTCTCTCCCTCTCTCTCTCTCGCTCTCTCTTTTTTCGCCACTTACCCACCAACCACCACAAACTGAAGAGTGAAAATCAACAAACTTTAAGGCAGAAAAATTCTGTTCCAAGACATTTGAAGTAAACCCATTTGCTTATTATTCCAAAAGACACAGTGAGATAGAGATGATATGATCAAAAATGTGACCAATGACCAATGTTATCTCAGCACAAGACAAGCTGATGATGCTTGTTACGTATCCGAAGCAATTATCTCCTAGAAAGTACAAATTAAAAAACCAACCAAGAAATAAAAAATAAAAAATAACCCTTTTCTTGATTTCATAAACAAAAACGAGTTTAATAATCAACCCAACCCTAAGATTCTCATACAACTTAATCCTCAAAGCACTTCAAGTCAGAAACTTGGGAGATATGCCACTTTTGCCTTAAGCATTACCAACCCAAGAACAGTTTTTGCGTGGAGTTTCTATTTCCGCCGAAATTTTTGGCCCAGATCCGGCGTGAGTCACCGGAGTAATGGCCTTAGGAGAGAGAGAGAGAGAGAGAGAGAGCAATGGAGTTTAATGACAGTCGTTTGTACGGTTTATACAGCAGAGCTGAGAGTGGAAAGCCTGTGATTAAGGCGTGAGTGAAGCGTTTTAATAGGCAAGGAGTGGGAGACTTGAATGTGTATTTATGTAAAACTTTTAGTAAAAAATAAAACACGTTTTGTATTTTTTTTATTTTTACTTCCCTTTGTTTAATTTTTCTGAAAAGAACTATTGACAATTTGTTTTGACCCTTTTCTTTTTAAGGGAGCTATTGTTGTTTTAATGCATTTTAAATATGTTGAAATGAACCCATTCTATTTTTTTAGTTGGATGATGAAAAAAAAAAAAAAAGAGAGAGAGAGCTGAAAAATTCAACCAATAAAATCATTTTCAAAAAGACTGAAGATTTAAATTGCACGTTCACGCTAAGAAAGCGAAATAAGTTGTTACTTTGCTCGCAATTTTTCCTTTTTCTCCCTGTACATGCTTCTTTACACCTTTTCTCAAACAAAGGAAAAAATGTTTATTTTCCTTTTTTTCTCTCATTAAAAAAAAATGAAAGAAAGAGATAATGTTGTTCAGTTTCCTTATTATAATGTGCATATTTCTTGAATTAGTCAAGTTGTCCGAGGAGGCTCTCCACTTCTCCGTAAATTAGTTGTGAGGACCCGGCCAAATCTTAACGACAATCTTTGTGCATGTCAAATGACTCTGGCTGTTTTATTACATGATATTGCAAAACTGGAAAATAACAAATTTTAATCAGCCATGTGGTATAATGAATCCAACCATGTAGGGCGAAAATTAAAATAAAAAAAATGCGCTAATTAACTATTTTTTCCCATTAAGCATGCATTTGACTTACCGATTTAGTTTGAAAGTTAAATTAGATTAGACATTTCATTTCAGTTTAGTTTAATTTGACTTATATTAGAGAATGTAAAAGTAAAAATAACTTATATTGGAAATTGTGATGAAATTGTGGAAGTAAAGATAAAAAATAATAAAAGTAGATTCTATCAAATTAACTAAGTTAAAATCAATTTAGACAATTTAATTTAATTTAAATTAGACCGATGAATCACATTCACGATGTCTTATCGTGCTCCTAATCTCAAACTGGATCATATTACAGTCACAAATCATAGAGACAAAATCAGTACACGTGCTTTAACAAGAGCATTAAAATCACTAATGACCAACCAATGAAGATTCTAAATATCAAATATTCGATGTCGCTCTTAGAGACTCCGCTGAGCATGAGTGTGAATACTTGAATAAACAAAGTCATTCTATTAACAATAGAACCATTATAAAACTCCAAAAATATTTCCTTGTCAGAATTAAAAACAATTACAGGATGCATGATTCTATTAGAGGATAAAATTCAAATCTTAGAAACACCATCTGGAGAGATATAAACTAAAAGAGAAGTATTAACAGCACTTTAGAAAATGCAATGGAAAAGAGGAAGTGTCCGTCGTAGATTCAACCATGCAAATGATATCTGGAGACACCTGACAATAGAAGTCCAGTAAGAAAAATTGCGATCACCGTCTTCAAGCCAGAGGGACTTTTAATTTATTGGTTTTTTTTTTTTTTTCCTTCTTGATAAAAGTTTTATCAATTGTTTTATAAAAATTCAAACTACATTTTTTTCTTACTAAATGAAGACCCTAACCGACGTGATAGTTTTTAATTGCATAAAATAATCTATAATATTATGGTTATATGTATAATTTAACAATGATATTGTTATATTTAATTTTATTATAAAGTATTGAGTTTGAATTCTCACACTTCAAAAAATCTGTATTATTATTAGTTTACTAGTCGACAATGGTAGAGCTGTACTTAAACGGAGGCAAGCGGCCCCATTCATATTTTCAAAAACTGATTTTTAACCTAAAAATTTTCTACGATATCCTTATTTTATAAGAAAAAATACAATTGTGTCGCACTCAAATTTTGAAATTTTAATTTTTTTTTACTTCTAAAACTTATGTAGAATTTAGTTATGCATCCATTTTGAAAACTTGTGTAGAATTCAATTATGTTCTCTTTTTAGGAAAAAAATCTCTACTTTTAATATATTGCCTCTACTAAAACCATTTTCTATCTCCACTCATGTCAGTTGATATAATTATGTTATTTTTTTACGGAAAAAAGATCTCTACTTTTATTATATCGCGTCTACTAAAATCATTTTCTATCTCTACTCCTGGCAATCAGTATAAAAAAAAAAAAAAAAAACTTATAAAAAACAAAAGTAATGTTAGACCTTAATTACTTATTTAACAAAAGTAAAAAATAAAAAATTATTTTCAAGATGAACTTCATTCTTTTGAAGCTATGAAATACACATAATTGTCACATTATAAATTGTCACTGTTTTCATATTACTTGTAATAATTTAAAAAATGCCATAGTTATACAAAATTAGGCGGGAAGCGTTTTGGTTTTATTTTTGAGAACAATATTCCATTTTTAAAAACATAGAAAATGAAAACGGTTCTAAAATAACATTTGTTTATTCAATATTTTTAAAACCATTTCGAAAACACTGTTTTCAACTATGTTGTTTTTTTTTTAGTTTTTTTAAAAAGGATAAAAGTTGTTTTTACTTTTTTATTTTCATTTTCTCCCTCTTTCTCTTTCTGCCTGTACAGCATCAGCAACGATGACCATATTCAACGATGGCCTTCATTTATAGCAAAAGGGCAATGACTACGGACTAGCGACAACCCCTTTACAACGATGACCACCGACTCACAATCTAATTCTCGCCGTCGCTATTACTTAGAACTTAGACCATCAATATTTTCCATCCCTACCCTTTTTTGTAAAACCCATTACTAAAAGGTTTTTTTATAATTATTATGATTAATAATTTATTATTTTTTATTTTTTAAAATTAAACATAAATATGTTTTTATAAAATACTTATTTATGAAATGGGTTTTAAAAAATATAACTAAGCAAAATTTTATTTTTATGTTTCTCAGAATATATACTTAGCAGATATAATCAAATACTATTTAAAAAATTATACCAACACAGTTTTCAAAACATTCTCATTTTTTTTTTTTGAAAACAGAAAACATAACAAAAACAAAACTAAACGCGACCGTAAGTTATCAAATAAATAGGAAGGTAACACCTAGTACAATTCAGTCTAATGATACTTAAGGGTTTGGATGGAGTGGGAATTTGTAAGAGATTGTGATCTAATCCTAACTTGTTTATTAAGTTTTCATTTAGATAGGGTGCCTATTTTTTAAAAATAAAAAATTTTCATTTTAAAAAATAAAAAGTTGTTTGGATTTTTTTTCAAAAATAAAAAATTATTTTGATGAGTAAAAAAATTTTTATTTCTAAAATAAAACTCTTTTTTTATTTTTTAAAAATAAAAAGTTTTTAATATTTAGATACAAAAATTTAAAAGGGTTCATTTTCGAAAAATAGAAGGTTTTTTATTTTTTAAAAATAGATATATAAAACAAACAAAGTGTAAAAAAAGAAAACAGGTTACCTTACTTAATATTATTTGGTTTAGTAACTTATTACTCATTTCCTTTTGACAAAGAAGAAATAATGCAAATTCTCATTAAGAAAATGCCAAGGAAGATTTATGTCGAGAGGTATCATAAGGATTAGACTATAACTAGTGCAAAAATTGAAAGCTCTGGCCTCCTAATTCATTTAATTAGGGCGGTTAATGGTGGAGTTCGACAGTGATAGAATAAGAATGATTCCAAATTAATTAACATTAAAACAGACTTCGCAATAGACACACTCATTCAAAGAATGAAATTGCAAATCATCTTTATTGTAATTAATTTGTAAGGTTCTTCAAACCCAAATAAACAGGCGAAAATAAATAAATAAATATATATATGTATAAGAAAAGAAATAGATAGCGTGCATATGTGTGTGGTACAAATTAACTAGATTATTCCTTGTTGACCATGTAATTATCGTGATAATGATTCTATATACGTATAATATATCATCTTAAAATTTTTAAAATTATAATATAATTTAGTTGTCCTCCTTTTGAAAAATGAAAATTTTTTATTTTTAGAAAATAAAAAAATATTTGGATTTTTTTTTTCTAAAAAAGAAAAATTGTTTGAATGTAAATTTTTTTTTATTTTCAAAAGAGAAATTCCTTTTTTATTTTTTTAAAAAGAAGAGGTTTTTAATATTTATATATAAAAATTTAAGAAAATTCATAATAAAAAATTTTTATTTTTAAAAATATACGTCAAATAAACAAAATATTAGTTTTGAAAAGAGTGAATATGAAATATTTATATATATAGTTATATATATATATTTCCTTAATCATCCCCAAGTCATGTCCTGTCATTAAATGTAGATATTATACATATAAGCATATTCTGAATTAATCCATTGGAAAAAGCAGATTTGTGACATGTTAAAGATGAATAATACGATGCATAAAGACATACTATTGTAGTCACTCCAAAATCTCAAGAAAAGCACCTTTTTTTCTCTCTCTCTCTTTTAGCCATGTTTTGTTGCATTCAAGGGCATCCCAAAGCCAAGTTAAACCAATACCCTTTTTTTTTTTTTCTTTTTTTTTTTTTCAATTCATTATACATGAAGCTTTACAGAGAAATGTGGTTTTGGAATTTACCAACATGACAAATATCCGTGAACTGGCAGAGCAGTTTATGTTAACGTATAGAAAAATGGCATGTGATACCATTTCATAAGCCAATGAATCATCTTTCTATGAATATATATGCGTGCGCGCGCTTGAAAATAGAAGAGAAGTAGCATTATATATCATATTTTATATATATATTCATAAAATATGTAGTAAATTTTTAAAAATTGATCAAATAATGGAATATTCTATTTATTTTTTAAATAATTTATTTATTTTTAAATTTCTCTCTATATCTTCCTCTTCACTCTCTCTCTCTCTCTCTCTCCCCCTTTTGTCTCTCTCTCACGTGCTCACTTGCTAAAGAAGATGAAGAGCTCGGGACACTCACTTTGGAGATCCCTTGCTGATGGCAATGAGGATGGACAGCCGCAATCTCTGACAATCTGAGTATTTTTGTGTTGAGTTTCTCTACTGATTTTTTGTCACAATTCTACAGAGGTTGGAGGTGCAATCTCCCCGGTGACTAGAGTGTCGCGATCTCCCTTGGATCTCTGTGCGATTGGATGATGATACTATATCTAAGCCATTGCATTCTTTGGCACCGAGCTCTAGTGATTTTTAGATCACAAAGGTCAATCACGTTCACGTTCTCTATTGTGTTTGCATTCTTCATTCACATTCTCAGATTATGATGGCTAGTTGTAACAATGTTGAGCCATCCTACTCCATGGATCCGCCGAGGCAAGTTGTGATTTTCACAACGATGAGGTAGAAATAAGGTGAGTTATGCAATTTTGTTGTGGTTGGTGAGGATTCGAACAAGATCAAGACAAATTTGAACAAATCAAGGTGGATTCCGATGAGATCTGATGTGGTTGTTAGTATTTGTGGTTATTTGTTTGGGATTTGTTAGTATTGTTTGTTGTTCTTTTGTGTTATTTTTTTTTTACTGTAAATGAAAATATGAAAAATACTGAAAATATTATAAATGAATATATTAAAAATATAAGAAATATACTGAAAATATAGAAAATATAAGTAATTTTTTATATTTTTATGGAAATCCAATGTTTCCATTACAATCTGATTTTTTCATTGCTCGTCACTATTGCTGTCACTGACGCGATCTAATCTCGCCGTCCCTGTCATGATATCATATGGCACTATACCATTGGGAATGAAAGGGAGGGAGGTAGGGAGAGGGAGAGAGAGAGAGAGAGAGGAAAGAGATAAATATGAGGTAGAGAAGAGAGTGGGAAGCAAGAAAAAAAATGATAAATTTAATATTTTTAATATGTAATTAATTTAAAATATATTATTTAGGTATATTAATTTGAATGTTGTTATTATTTTAAAATATTATAATTAAATATACTGTTTGATAAATTACAGGAGTATATCTATATATATTATATATTATGAGCTTGAAAATAAGAATCAAATTATCAATCAGTTGTCCTCCATTAGCGTCAGCAATTAAGGGCAAAGTATTTTGGTACCCAAAAAGTCTGTTTCTATAGTTGGTTTGGTTTTGTTCATTCACTTTTGAAGCAAGTGTGAGTCAAACGGATGAGTTGCCAATTTTTGTTGTTGTTGTTTCCTTATTTTTTTTCTTTATTTTTTTAAGGATGCATATTCTTGTTATTATCTTCCAGAAACAAATGCATTTAACTCAACCAGAATTTTGTGGTTGAGTAAAGTGAGATCCCAAAGGATTTTTCTTATGAAATCTATGCTTTTCTGGCAAAAAGAAAAAGTGAGCGGTGGACCTCATTTGAATCTTGGGCAACTAATTTATTTCTGAATTATTATTTAAAATAAAGACTAAAGAGGCTCCTTTTCACATGATTTTGTTGCTGACGTGATAAAATATGGTATTGATGTTGAAGCCTTTGGCAACTCTCGTATGGCCAAATACTCTAAGTGTGCAAAATTCATCGAATTATGCCAAAAGATACCTTTTTTTAAAAATTAATTAACTTAAGTTACAATTTTGCAAAAAAAAAAAAAAAAAAACAAAAACAAAAACAAAAACAAAAACAAATGTTGCAAATTGGTAATAACCATATATTTTAAGAATATTAGTGGATTTATTCGTAGCTTTAAACTCCTTAAAGAAAATTTGAACCAAAAAAAAAAAAAAAAGGACATGTGAAAATTAATTTCCACAAAGTAGATAGTTATTAAAGATGATAAAAATTTAACAGGATTTGCTCAATCAAAGACAATTCAATTCAATCTTATCGATCTAAGGTTTGCCGTCTCTCTCTATTTCATTTCAGTTCATGCATTAATAGTTTTAAATTCAATAAAGAAAAGTTGAACCAAAAAAAAAAAAAAAGACACATGTGAAAATCAATTTCCACGAGGTAATAATTGTTAAATTTTCTCATGAAAGAACTCATGCGTTGAAAAGGGTTACTTTTTTAGATAAGGAAGCTATAAGCAGCTTAGCATATTTGATAAAAATATCTTACTCTAAAGTCTGTCAAAGTGTTTTTATTATGCACAAATTCAAAAAAAAAAAAAAAATGGTAGGGATAAATGGCATTGGATCTGGTAGTAGACTTAAGAGCCTCATAACTCTCGTCACATGGGCATTTTACATTCTCCCTAGCTTTTGTGGTAATGAGGCTATGTTCATCATACTCACAGCTGTCACGTCTGCATTTGGAGGGGTCATATTTTCATGTACCATAAATTTGTGGGAGCTATGGTCAGCTGCAATTTAACATGATAATTTTTTTTTTTATGTGAATGGTTCTAAAAACGTGATTTTAATAGTTACTTGAATATTTATCTATCAATAAATATTATTATTTTAGTTGGGTGATATGAATTAGACTACCATAACCAATTAGGAATTTGCCAATTATATTTATAACAACTAATAAAATATGTATTTATATCTATAACTTAAACCGTGGTTAAAAAAATATAACCACTGAAAACATGTTAATATGTACTCATTTATGTATATTTGACTCCCACAAAAAAAATTTATTTTCTTGTATCTTGTTATGATCATAATGAACATACAAAATGTTGCTTGATTAGAATGATTTTTAGAAGGAGAGAAAAAAAAATCGTAAATAATGACTCTTGTAAAATCAATAGTTTTTAATCTTACCCAAATAAGACAAAGAACAAATTCGAAATTATACTTGTACATTGATTAAATCCCTGTAAAGCAAAGGAAAAAAATATATATATGGATAGAAAAATAAATCCATCATTAATAAAGCTTTTCTCTCTCTCTATTAATGCAAAACATAAAATATATATTTATAAGGGTGCAATTATCACTCTAATATTTATCAATCTATGATTACTGTTTTTTAAAACATGTGATATAAATTTAACGATAGTAATGAATTAGCTAGTTGACTAAAATAATTTATAACAATTAATGAGTATCAAAGTTAGAAAGCTCATTAAATATAATTTTGAATAGACAACTTGCTCTTAACTTGCTGATATGATCTTTTTAAATATTTTTTATTTAAATAAAATCTAAATAAAAATTTATTCTCTGATTTTTTTAATCTTATTCCTGATTTTCATTTAGAAATTTTTTTCTTTTTTTTTCAATTTATTATTTAAAAATGTTTTTTTTCCTAATTTGTACTCTTTTTATTTTATAATTTTGTCCATATTCATAAATAATTACAAAAATAAAGTAACCATTGAAAACTCTTTCATATTTATAATTCCACCTTCCTCCCTTGTAACCAGACACAACAAGATGTTAGAAAACATAAGATGTTTGGTAAAAATATTGCGTTCGTATTACGTTTGAATGCAATTTATTAAATATATTTTATATTTAGATAAAAAGTATTTGTAATGTGTGTTTGAATGAAAAGTATTTGAATTGTATTTTAGAGTTGAAAAGTTAATGTGATTAGCAAAAGCAGATAAAACAATGACACAAAGAGAGAATATGATGTGAATGCAAAAAAAATTATTTTTAAAATATTCTGAAATAGTAAATGTATTTGAGATACTATAAAAAATGTATTGTATTTGCATATAAAACTTTTACGTTTAAATGAAAATTTTATTACATTTAAATCTAATACAAACATAATATGAAAAAACAAACGTCCCATCTCCAAACCTAAAGAAATAAATAATAGATTTTAAAATTTCTTTTGCAAATAGTGTGGGAAATAATTATAATAATTACATTATAAAAATTTCATAAATATATTACATATTATAATATAAAATTCACCTCAAATATTTTAAAATACACTATTTACCTTATATATATATTTAAAAATTAGTCTATATGTTACCATTTCTTGAAAAATAATATCTTTTCTCACTCGTATATATTTTTTTTCTCCCCTCTTAATGCGAGAAAATGTCGGTGCGCAAATATCGCATGTCCCATTATCGGAAGTGTAAAGCCCATTAGTGGCCCAATAAATTTGGGCCAATTCTGGGGCTCCATCAATCTGATTCCCCTTTCGGAACCCATTCTAGGGTTTTAGTGCCTTCCCAAATTTCTTAATTTCTAGGGTTTTTCTTCAAGCTCTGTACTTTCACTCGCTGCATTTTCCCCCAAACATCGGCCATGAGGAAGCTCAAATTTCAAGAGAAGAAGCTGTTGAAGAAAGTAAACTTCTTGGAATGGAAGAGAGAAGGAGGCCACAGAGAATCCCAGGTTATGCGGCGATACCATGTCACTGGTCGTGACGATTACAAGAAGTAATTTTTCTTTTTCCCTTTGAAAAATTATTCGGTTGAGTAATTATTTTTATTGTTGCATTATATTATTTTTGATTAACTATTTGTTTCTGGGATAATTTCGTTTTCATGTTTCAAAAAAAAAAAATGGAAACAGATATTCGAGTTTATGTCGAATGGTGCATAAGCTGGTGAACATTTTGATGAAGATGGACGGAAAGGACCCTTTTCGTATTGAGATGACTGACATGATTTTGGAAAAACTGTGAGTACACACACACACACACACACACACACACACACACACACACACACACACACACACAAACACACACATTCAATACAAGACACGTATCTTTGATGATATCGGATATAGACCCTGAACTTTTGATTTTAATGAATGGGACCCTAAATTCAGAACTTCGTTGTAATTGTAGTTCAATAGCTAACAGACGAACATCAGTATGGATGGCTTGCCCGATGATTTTTGCACAAAATGCATCCGAAACTTTTTGTTGGTTTGCAAATTGAAAAATAAACTTTCATATTTTGGCATTTGCAACCTTAGTTGCCGTAGATTATTCGATGTCCCTTATAGAAAGGGTTGCAGTGCCGACGATTGTCAAATTTAAAGTCTTGTCAAGTAGAAAGTTTGTAAGTCTAATGTGAAAATGGCAAGAGGTTCAGAGGGTATTGGTGCCCTAATATTTTTAGAGCTTCATTTCGTGGTGGAAAAGGAATTACTTGATAACTTTTTAGGAAAGTCTTGAGTTTATTTATTTATTATTTATTTTGGGGGGTTGGTGTTATGGTCTTACTTGATTAGTGTGAGGTAAGATGGTTACATGAGTATAACGAAGCATTTTATGAATTCAGAAAATACTAGGGAACTTTGGCCATTTGAATTATGTTGATGAAAAAAGCTCCTAGTTGGAGTTTTGAGTTTATCTGGTCTGGAGTGGTGAAAAGGTTATAGCATGTTATGTCTTTGCGTACTTCTTGTAAATCTTGGACACTTCTGTGATCTAAGCATTTAGAATGTCTATAAATCTGTCTGAATTTCTTGTCATTGTAGTTGTTGATGATTAAATGGTTTATGTTCTTAACAGGTACAGTATTGGTGTGATACCGTCTAGGCAAAGCTTGGCTTTGTGTGAGCGATTAACAGTCTCTGCTTTCTGCAGGTAACCATTCTGTAAAATAATGCCTTCAAGAAAAGTTTTCAGTAAGTGTCAATTACTTGCTACAAAAATCGCTAGTTACCAAGAGATTTTTTTTTTTTTTTTTCCGACAGCTTGTTTGTTGAGTTTCATATTGGCTTTATGTTGTTCATTAACCTGAATTCTTTTCTCTTCCATTTTTTGGTTTATCTGCAGACGTAGGCTTTCAACTGTTCTGGTGCGGTTGAAGTTTGCTGAGCACTTGAAAGAGGCGGTCACATACATTGAGCAGGGACACATACGAGTTGGTCCAGACACAGTTACTGACCCGGCGTTCCTTGTGACGAGGAATATGGAAGACTTTGTTACATGGGTAGATTCCTCAAAAATAAAGAGAAAGGTGCTTGAATACAATGACAAGTTGGATGATTACGATGCAATGAACTGAGAGAGACTCTTGATGGCTGATAACATTCAATATTTACTCTCATTCATATCATCAAGGTGGATAGAGCGAGATAAGGCCTCATTGAAATGCTTTTTGCTCGACTAGGGAAAGAAGCTAGAAGAAGCCCAAAAACTGATTCATTAAGAAATGTTTATCACATCGATGTTCACCTTAGTTATCTTTCTTCTAGAAATCGTCTTAGTAGACTTATAACTCAGGAGAATGCCATTGGAGTTCTTTTGGTTTATATTTTTCGTTTTGCATGTAAGTTGTCTAGAATCGGACACTGCTGATGGTGAAATCTCACCTGTCTGTGATCATGATAATTATTTTTTTGTCCTCTCAGAGTTGGGATTTAAAGGGAAAAGAAAGTTTGATTTTCAATTGTTGACCACTTAGTTCAAAATCATCAGGATAAAAACCTGTTAGTTCAAATTAATCATGGTGGCTTTTTCTCCAAAGAGTTTGATTTCAGGTAAGGTTGAGTTAGAACTCAGTGGGGATGCATACAAGAACTGCAAAAGCTAGAAAGAAAAAAAAAATTTTTTGATGCAGTTACGAACACTTGGAAAACTCACATACACTTATTTGGTGTCAGTTCGTCAAGCAGTTCTTGAAGACTCATCCCTGACCATGGTTTAAAAAAAAAAAAAACCGGTTTTCTCAGAAAAGCTGAACAACATCCGTAGGAGAACTTGACTTGGTATTTTTCAAATAATGTGACTAGATTAGGAATTGTCAAATAATGTGGTTAGTGTTTTGTAAACATGAAAAGTTAATTTTTTAGGTAGATCATCTAAGTTTGTTACTATTTAATTAGGGGTTGGTTTTTTTTTTTTTTTTTTTTTTTTTTTTTTTTTTTTTTTTTGGTATAAGAGGCTAACCTATGTATTGTTTGAAATAGGAGAAAAGAGTTTGTTCTTCAATTTGCTCTCATGGAATCATTTACAACCTTTGATTACTGGAAAAAAATGGTGAAAACTGCTACGACAGGTTCCTCTAGCAATGATGAAAATCCAAAGGAGATGGAGTTGGCAAAATTGGCTAATCGTTGAAGTCGCTCGATAAATGGAGGCGATCACTCTCTATAGTTGATCATCACACACAAACTGAACGGAGAGAATTTTTTGCAGTGATCACAATTTGTCAAACTCTATATTCGGGGGCATGGAAAATTTAGCTACTTAATTGGATCAATCCAGAGACCAAGAGGAGTAGCCTAGATAGAGACATGGGAGTCCAAGAATGCCATGATTATGTCATGGCTAATCAATTCCATAGAACCGGAAATTAGCAGGATGTACCTGTTTGTGCCCACCGCCAACGAGATTTGAAAGGCTGTGAATGAGACTTTTTCGAGCTTAAATAACTTTACCCAGGTCTATGAGATCACCACAAAAATCAAGAATACAAAACATGGTTATATAAGTGTTAATTCAACATTATAAAACTCTTAAAACCTTGTGACAAGACATGATTTGTTCCATGATTTCGAGTGGCATAGTTCTACTGATGGTGCACTTTTTAAAAAAATAGTGGAGAAGGAAAACGTCTTCACGTTCTTGGTCGGATTAATAAAATTTATTTTTTATTATTAAAAATAAATAAAATAATATTAATAATATTATATTAATATTATTAATAATTATTAAAATTAATAATATTATTATTTAATTAATAATTATAAGAAAATAATATGTCAAACTTAGTGATTTTTGGGATAGAATCCTTGGGTGAGAAATCTTGCCTTCCACGAGAGTAGCTTTCTCCGAAGTTCAGAGAGATGAGTTGTCGCAATGTGATGATTGACAAAGAGATCCAGTCAGTAATAAATCCTGCAGGTGTAGAGAATTTTGAACTCAAAACAGCAATGGTTTCCAAGGGAAACCAGCCTTATAGCATAACGAGATATCAGAGACAAAAGAAGAATGACAAGCTGTGGTGCGATTATTACAGTAAGCTGAGGCATACCCTTGAAAGCTGCTAGAAACTATATGGAAAACCAACAAAAAGTGGTAAACCTGAGAAATCTCATTCCTTTCTTGTTATTGTTGAAGATCAAAACAATAATGCTATATCTTTAAGTAAGAAACAATTAGAGAACTTGTTTCAACTCCTATATTCATCCGATTCCTCCTCATCTATACCTACAGTTTCCTTGGCACAAAATGGCAATTTTTTTCCTCCTCTTTTAATGTGATTTCCAACAAAAATGGACCTTGGGTAATTGACTTGGGGGCCACGGATTACATAACGGGCTGTTCTTCAATTTTTTCAACCTATACACCATGTTTCGGCAACTTTAAAGTCAAAATTACTGATGGTAGCATGGTTACCATGGCTGGTAAAGGAACAATTTTTCTGTCTAAAAATTTGACCCTTAGATCAGTCTTACATGTTCCCAACCTTGCTTTCAATCTTCTTTCCATTAGCAAATTAACTTGTAACCAAAATTGTGCTGTTAAATTTGATTCTTCTATGTGTCATTTTCAGGAACCAACCTCAAGGAGGATGATTAACAATGCTAAAAAGTGTGAGAGGCTCTTTTATTTGGAGGAAAACGATGCTAAGGATGGTCTAATTTCTAATTTTTGCAAATCTTTTTCTATTTCATTGCCATTAGACAACGATACTATATTGTGACATTATAGGTTACGTCATCCAAGCTTCGCCTATTTAAAACATTTGTTTCCTATATTTTTTAAGAATAAAAATCCATCCAGCTTTCAATGTGAGATTTGTTAATGTGCCAAGCATCGTCGTGTTTCTTTTCCTACAATTAAAAAATCAAAACCCTTTTCCATAATTCATGATGACATATGGAGACCTTCTCATACACTAAATGTTATAGGCACTAGATGGTTTAGCACGTTTATTGATGATCACACAAGATTATGTTGGGTATATCTCTTAAAAAATAAGTTTGATGCGGAGCATACTTTCAAAAATTTTTCCTCCATGGTTAAACTCAATTTAATACTAAGAAAGAGTATTTTAAGACTATTCTTGGAAAATTTCTAGATTCCAAAGGGATTATTCACTAAAGTTCTTATGTTGAAACACCACAACAAAACGGGATTGCAGAGAGAAAAAACAAACACTTACCAGAGGTAGCTAGAGCCCTTATGTATTCTTTGAATGTTCCCAAGTATCTTTGGGGTGATGCCATTCTTACAACATCATATGTCATTAATAGGATGCCAATGAGGGTTTCTAGGGTACAAAACACCATTTTGAGTGTTCAATGATCTTTTTCCAAGCAACTGCCTAACAAGTGATCTTCCGATACGTGTCTTTAGATGTTTTTCCTTTGTTCATGTCCACAACCAAGACAAAAAAATATTTGATCTAAGAGCCATTAAGTATGTTACTTTGAAATATTCTCCTACAAAAAGGGGGTACAAATATTTTGATCCTAAAACTAGGAAAGTGTTTGTCATTATGGATGTCAGCATCTTTAAAGCCAAGTCATACTTCCAACAAAACTTACTTAAAGGGAAGAATACTAAAGTGGAAGAAATTTTTTGGGAAACATTAGAAGTACCTGAGTCTCCATCACTCAAATTTGAGCTTTCACTTTCTCAAAATAGCCAACCTTCAAAAAATATCCCCATTCCTATGTCAATAAATAAAAACCTGCCCATTTCTCACCAGGTTGAATCGAGTTTGCCACAAGATAGTTATTTAGATAAGTCCTTGAAAACAAAGGAAGATATGCATAAAAAAATATAGGAAGTCATGTATCTAACAGTCTTTTCGAGGTGTCCATCACAAAAAAATAATAAAGAACCTCATATTCAGTAGCAAAATTCAGAATTGGAGCCGAGGGAGGTTCATGAAAATAGCCCACCATAAGAGTCAGAAACTATTCCTCAAATTCAAAATATGGATTTAGATATTCCTATTGCCATTAGAAAAGGAAAACGTTCTTGTGCCAAATATCCTATTATTAATTATGCATCTTGCGATAAACTCTTTCGTTCATATTATACCTTTATCACTAATTTCTCTAGTGTAGATTATACCAAGTCAATTTAAGAGGCTCTAAATGTTCCTATTTGGAAAGCAACGGTGTTGGAAGATATCAAGGCACTTGAGAAGAATGGTACATGGGATTTTGTCGAGTTGCCAAAGGGGAAGAAAACAGTCAGCTGCAAGTAGGTGTTTACAGTGAAATATAAGACAGATGGATCCATTAACATTCACAAGACAAGACTGGTTGCAAAATAATTTACTCAATGATATGGGATCACCTATCAAGAAACTTTTACCCCAGTTGCTAAGCTCAATACTATACATGTATTACTTGCTTTAGCATCAAACTTGGATTAGCAACTTTGCCAATTAGATGTAAAGAATGCATTTCTATATAGTGACCTTGAGGAAGAAGTGTACATGGACATTCCACTAGGTTTTGAGCAAGTCTTTGAGATGGCAAAGGTCTGCAAGTTGAAGAAGTCACTCTATGGATTAAAGCAATCTCCACGAGCTTGGTTTAACAGGTTTTCTAAAGTGATAAAGAGACAAGGCTACCTCCAATCTCAAGCAAATCGTACTCTATTCCACAAGAGATCATCTTATGGTAAACTCTTAGTCCTGATTGTCTATGTTGATGACATCTTAATTACAGGAGATGACATAGTAGAAGCTAGAAGAATGAAGAGTTTCTTGGCCAAAGAGTTTGAGATTAAGGATATTGGTCCAATGAAATACTTCTTGGGAATAAAGATTGCAAGATAGAAGACAAGCATAACAGTATCTCAATGGAATTATACTCTAGATCTACTTAAAAAAATAGGTTTTCTTGGTAGCGAACTAGCTGAGCCTTGATTAAAGCTAGTCAAAAAATCGGAAGTGCTAAGGATGGAGCTCAAATAGAGAAAGGAAGGTACTAGAGGTTAGTTGGACGCCTTATTTATTTTTCTCACACTAGACCCGACATTGCCTATGTAGTAAGTATTGTAAGCCAATTCATGCACGATTCTTATGAGGAACACCTAGAGGCTATTTATCGCATCCTTAGATACCTCAAATAAACTTTTGGGAAATGCTTGTTTTTTTAGAATAAACAATACCAGAAAAATTGAAGCTTTCACATATACTGACTGGGCAGGATCAGTGTAATATCTGTAATGATCATGAGACATAATTATTTTGTAATAAGTAATTAAGCCCATGAATACCATGTAATTACCAATTTGGATGGATTGAATTAAATAAACAAACGTTTAATTTTCATTAAGGGACAAACGGGATGAATTTAATTCATTATGTTTACTCTTAAGCAAAATAGACATATATATATTGAATAATATATGATTATATGTGTATACGTGTATGTGTCACACACAGTATTAAGAAATTGATTAAGATGATCTTCTTTTAATATAAAACTGATATATTTAAAATTGGTATGTTCAAATTAGTCAGGATCACAAAAAGTTAATTTTAAATAGAAAACATACAGTATCAAGAAATTGGTCAAAATGACCTCTTCTTAATATAAAACTGATATATTTAGAATCAGTATGCTTAAATTAGTCAATTGAGCACAAAAAGTGAATTTTAAACAAAAAAAACGCAATATCAAGAAACTGGTCGAGACGACTTCAAATGAACAAAAAATAGTTATAGTTGAAATCATCACATCCATATTAGACAATATAGCATGTCATATATTTCGCACAAAATAAGAATAATATTCATGTGCAGTGTTAACACAGTATATGGGTACTAACTAGGCAAATACGGATAAAGTTCATTTAGGCAATGAATGACACCTACAACCATTTCAAATACAACTAAAATAAGAATCAGATTAAGAGATATCTGTTTTGGAGAGGTTAGGACACAATTGGATATTTACTGAACTACGTTATGAGGATTAGATTATTAAATAAGCTTTTATAGATAAAATTTACATTGCAGAAGTGAGTTTAGGTGAACAAAAGACATGAAGTGATTGGATATCCTTGATATAAGGAGGGTTAGTTTAGGTTTTGTTAAAAAAAAAAAAAGGTTTTAGAGATAAACTCTACTAGTCATTAAGGTATACATTAAATGCAAAATTGTTGACCATTCCCATGATCTTACCATTGAATTTGCCTAGGGATAAGAAGGCTAGCATGTTGTCCCATCCAAGCTTGGTTAATCAAGCTTAATAATGCTATTAAGTTGGTCTATAAATTGGCCAACAAGTCATTTGGCTTCATTTTTTTTTTCCTTTCACCACCAAAGACACTAAAAGCTTTCAAACACACTCTCTTTCTCATCACTTTGACCGAAACTTTCTCTTACCCAAAATACACAAAATTTAGCCACACACTTGCTTGGTTAGAGCTCATCTTTCGGAGTCATTTTAAGGTAATACATTAAACCTTCCTTTATGATATTTCCTTTAGTTAAGTTTTTGATCTCAAGAGATTAATAATGTATTTATGTTTAAGGGTTGTAATAAGTTTTATTTTGAGCCTTAGATGCCTTATTATGTTGATCATGTTGTTAGGAAATGCCCTAAACATAAAAGATATTTGATGTCTTTCATTTATTTTTGAACTGGATAATAAAATTATATATAGAGGTTATTCATTACATTAATATTTGTCCTTATTCTATTTACATGTTAAAGTAAATGTAAGCAAATATGGCTCACTAACTGCTTATGTTAAAACTGTTAGAACGTTGCATGCAATGGACTTTTGTATGCAAGAAGACAATATTTTAAAGTAAGCAGTCTAAATTAAGGTCCGTAGTCTATAGGGTTAGACCGAGAATCTAACTTATGTTAAGATTATTATGTTGTCTAAAGCCATGGTGGGGACAGTTTGTCTTGACTGTCCGGAGTATAGACTCTGGAGTAGAGATATAGATATGTTATTTGGTGGTAACATATTGGACCAGGACTAAAGCGTGATTGATCTACGTAGTCCGCTATGAGTGGATCAATCTGCTTTTAACGTTCATTTTGCAATAACTTTAATCCTGAGTAAATGAACTGCTTCATGTATATGACTTGTGTACTTTGATGTTCCAATGGCTAAAGCGTTTAAGAGGTAGTAAGCTTATAGACCTTGGGTGCATGATTTGTATACGATGGAGGGTTTGTTTGCAGATATTGAATCATAACTCTAATAAGGAGTTAATGGTATCTTCTTAAAGGCATTATACTGGATGTGAAAATGGACAAGGCCTTGGGTCGTTTGTTGGGCGGATGACTTCTTATTCATATATAGTGAACAATCATTTTCTTATTCGGTAGTATAATGGAACTTTAAGATAGATTGATCAGTAGGATTGAACGAACTTTGACCTAAGGCTGATCATGGATATCATATGAGGGTTTTGCATATATGACAAGGTCATTAGACAATAACTTGTCATAGGCTTACGTAATACGGTATATAATTGGGAGTTCAGTTTCAGGTTTATAGTGGTGTGACTCTGAAATTAGTGAACGTATGATTGAGTTGTTCGGTATAGAATGATGATCATATGGATTCACGGGAGTCCAATTATATATGTCCAATCGGTCCTCTACTAGCTCCACATAATTCCTTAACGAATGGCAAATTGATCAGGGTATTTTTATTGATTAGTTGACTATGCATGGATGATGATCATATGGCTTACGTAATACGGTATATAATTGGGAGTTCAGTTTTAGGTTTATAGTGGTGTGACTCTGAAATTAGTGAACGTATGATTGAGTTATTTGGTATAGAATGATGATCATATGGATTCACGGGAGCCCAATTATATATGTCCAATTGGTCCTCTACTAGCTCCACATAATTTCTTAACGAATGGCAAATTGATCAGGGTATGCTTATTGGCTAGTTGACTATGCATGGATGGTATATACATAAGATAAGGATGGAAGACAAGATTCTCTCCAGTTGAATTCAGATTTTGTTTTGGATAATAGAGTACATAATTATTCGAATTCCAATAAAGTTGCCATGATTTTATTTGAGTTTGAATTGGAGTTGTAGAAAATTATCCATAAGGACAAAATTTGAAATACAACTTTTTGTGAAGTTTAAAATTTGAAATTTGAAATTTGAAATTTAAATTTTGAATTTGAAATTTAAATTGAAAATTCGAATTTGACATTTGAATTTGAAGTTTAATTTTTGAAATTTGAATTTGAATTTGAAGTTTGAATTTTGAAATTTAAACTTTGAAATTTAAATTCAAATTTTGAATCACAATCCAAGTGAAATTTGAATTTTTTGTGGATAATTCCACATGATAAGAATCGGTTTTGATATAGATAACGAAGAGGAAAATCTTGTTTAAATCCTACTTGAATTTTGAATCCTAAATCTACCTAAAGGTAACCGAATTTGTTGAAGGGATTTATCCCTAGGAGAACTCGGATTTTTTAGTGGATAAGGATGAAGGAAAATTCAAGTTTCAATCCTATTTGAATTTTGATTCTCTCCCGTACAAAAGTGACCGAAAATTCTATGGATAAACTTAAGGGAAATTTCAGATTTTTTGGATAGGGTGAAATAAAATTCAAGCTAGAAAATCTTATTTGAATTTTGATTCTCCTCACACTTGGATGGTCGAATATAGCCTTGTTCTTGGGCTAAAGGAAAATTTGGTTATAGTGGATAATGATGAGATAAAATTCATGTTAAAATCCTGTTTGAATTTGGAATACAAAATCCCCTAGGGTGGCCAAATCTTCCCTTGATTATGGCCTATAGGGAATTCGGATTTTGTGAGGAATGGAAGGAAGAAACTCTTCTCCTAGTCCAATTCGAATTCAAGGGATCACCTCATGCCAGTCTATAAATAGGGGTCCTACCACTTCAGTTCTCTCATACTGCAGACTCTCAGGTGAGCAGGCTTATTGTTACACAACTTACCGTGATAATAAGTTCTTTAGAGATCTGGGTGGTTGGTAGAAAACTAGCAGTGTTAGCACACCGATCGAGGATCCAAGTGTTCACACACTCTGCCATCCAGGAATTGGAGAATAGTAGAGAAGGCTAATTGGTTGAAGCCCTCTGATAATTCTCTTCCTGCAATTTGGTATCCTCTGAAGGTATGAGTTTATATTGTTATTAGTTTATTGTATATGGCATCATGAGATAATTAATGATCTTGAAAAATTTTTGTAACTTCGCCGCACCACTCTGGTGCATTTTTATCAAATTTTTCCTTTACATATGGTTATGATGTTGTATTTATGCTTGTATAGCTTGTGATCGTGTATGAATCATTAGGGTTTAAACAAAAATAAAGCTGCCCACTTTTTATAGCCACGCTTTTTAGTGTTTTTGAACATGATAATGATAAAATCTGAAAAAGTGTAAAACATGAAAGTTTTAGAAAATTTCATTTTTGACATTTTTGTTTCAAATGGTTCTCGACTAAAAACAAAGTTAATATAGGAGAACGGGCTATTTTTTTGGTAAAGGTCAAAACTAGAGCTTAAAACCTGAAAACAGAGGCAGTTTTTGGTTTTCGTAAAAATGAGCCCCCTTAGATTCGAATTTGGTTTTGGACTCAACATGAAAAATGTAAAAGACATCGAAAACTTTAAAAATGGGTCGCATGAAAATAAAAAATTCTGCCGTTTGAGAATCAAAATAGAACATATTTGTTTAGACTTAAAAATTGGAAAATTTTCTAAAGAGGCCAAGACTAATCACGGGTTCTTAATAATTAGGATATGTTAGAGTTCAAACCGAGTTCTGAACTGAACATGAAAGTTGTCTATATCATCGAGATCTTAAGTTTCGTGTTCACAGTTTTATAAATTATGTTTCTACAAGCAAGTGGCAAACAAAATTTCAAAAGAGGTTTAAGACCATGTTTTCGACTTAATATCAAGAAATTGTCTTTTAATATGGGATGACCATATAACCTATGTTCCAATAAAGTGTAAAAGGGATTTAAATAATGAGGAAACATATTTCTCTCAAATACAAATTTTTCATTTGAACTATTTTTAAGATTGACAAGGTTTTAAAATAGATAAGTTGATTAACTAATTAGCCAATTAGTTAACTTTACCGAAAGAAAGACGCAATTAATTTATCCTTAATAAATTAATTAACTATAATTAAAAGGTAATTAATCGAACTCTTAAAAGGAGAGTTATCTAATACCGAAAATAATCTGTAATAAACTACAACCATCGTTTTAATTACTAACAATATTAGTAACTTAAGAACAAGTATTAACAAGATACATGATGATTACAGGTCGCCACCTGTATCACAACAAAGGCACAGTATAAAATCTATACATAAGACAGGTAAATACAACTCCGCCAATAGCATGAATTTGTTTACATACAATTATATTATGATAAGTATGATTCATCTTCTTTAATCATGTAATCATGTATGATTAACAGATAACATGATAGAGATTATGATTGGACGTAATTGATTTCTGTTCACCATAATAAAAATAATTATAAACAAATTAAGATATGTTAGGTGTGTCGTACCAACTTCCCAACCTAAGGGGAGGATTTATGTTCATGTTTTAAGTCAAGAAAGATTTGATCTTGGCAACATTGAGGCCTTGCAAACCCCAACTTTTCGATGATCGTATGCATCTGTTACAGACACATGGGCCTATAGACAAATTATGACCAATGATTATAAATAAGAGTAATGTATTGGAGTCATAATGAAGCATAATCAATATAAGCGTGACTTATGATATTCTTATGTGTACGATTTTGTAGGTTAGCGTTGTACTTACTAAGTGTAAAGTTCATTACGTGTGTTCATGTTGTAGGTAAGAATCCTATGGGCCAAATCCAAATAGACGATGAAAGCGACAGGATGAATGTAAAGGATGGGTTCATGGATACCATCACAAGTTTAACTTCCTTTTTTTTTAGCAATATCATGTTTAAGTATTTTATGAAATGCATATTAATGTTTTGTTTAAGTATTTTATGAAAACTAGTTTTATATATGTTTATGAACTTTACTAAAATATGACAAGCTATGTCTGTACTTTGAAATTGTAATATAAAGCAAGTAAAGCATTGTTGAAAAAAGAAATTAATATTTATGCTTAAGTATGGTTAAGTAACAATTACGTCATGACACGTCGTCTCAATCAGTTAGTGATAAGAGGCCTGCTTTAGGATACTGCACTTTTTTATGGGTGAATTTGGTGACTTGGAGGAGTAAAAAGCAATCGGTTGTTATAAAAAATAGTATTGAAGTTGAATTTAGATTAGTACAAGGAATATGCAAGTTTATTTGGTTGAAGAGACTAGTGGATGAACTCACACTACCAAGTGAGAATCCTATGCGACTTTACAGTGATAACAAGTTTACCATTAATATTGCTCACAATCCAGTTCATCATGATCGAACGAACTATATTAAGGTAGATTGACACTTCATCAAAGACAACTAGTGGACTTCCTTACGAAAGGACTTCCTCGGGCTATGTTTGAAGAGTTAATTACCAAGTTAGGCATGATCGACATCCATGCACCCACTTTAAGGGGAGTATTAAAGAATTTAACTTTGTATTTGTTAAATAATGTGACTAGATTAAGAATTATCTAATAATGTGATTAATGTTTTGTAAACACGAAAAGTTAACTTTTTTAGATAAATCACATAAATTTGTTAGGCTACCTAATTATTTGCGGTGCCTAATTATTTTTTTTCTTTTTTTTTTTAATTTTTTTATTTGTTAGGCTACCTAATTATTTGCGGTGCCTAATTATTTTTTTTCTTTTTTTTTTTTAATTTTTTTTGTATAAACAGACTAACCTATGTTTCATTTAGAGACGGGAGAAAAGGATCTGTTCTTCAATTTGCATCAACATCTAATCAGGAAAAGCTGATTTTTCTCATGCCTATAAATGTGTTATTGAATACTTACTCATACTCGAACTCAATCTCATCTTCGAAAATTATGGTAAACAAGGCATGGTTGGCACAAAACACATTATGGGAAACCATATTTCATTACCAAGGAGCCGCATGTGTTCAATGGAGACTCAAAGTTGGATAAAACATGTAGTTTGTAACCCCGTTTCTCGTTTGGGATCAAACACATGAGAAAATTCATGTTTCTTTACGACGGCAAGCCGCACAAACAAATTAATAATACATGTAGACACATACAACATTTTCTAATTAAGTCTAAAAGCTTAGGCTTTCCCTGTGTTGATTGCAGCATGCACAAAATCCTCGCACTGGGTAGAGCCACCACCTAATACATCGGCTAGCATGCCGATGATGTCAAAAGCCTCCTGCAAATCGGTAGCGGAATTCATCTCATCAAGCCATGACAAGACCTCCTTGGAGAACCCAACCATCTCCCTAACATTCAGCAGTCGCTCTTTCATCACTAATTCCCAAGGTTCCAAACTTCCACTGTCATCATCCCCTTCTGGTACTGCAGAAGTCCCTTCTGTTCTAGCTGACGGCACGTTAGGTGACTTTTTGACCTTGAAGAAATGTTGCAGCTGCTCAATTAGGCCAGTGTAGACAAGCATAGGTCGGACGATAGGTAAAAGATCATCAGCATTCCCGGTTTCTGAAGTAGGGCTTCTGCTGGTACTCCCTGATTCTATTTTGATAATGGACGATGATGCGCGTGCAGATGACCGACCATGAGTGTGTTGCATATATGCATGATATATTCCACGCTGCAAGAAGGCACGACGATGTTGCAACCATGATTCATAGGACTCTGAGAGGAGTGAATTTACCATCATAAATTGAACAGTTTCTTCTGTGCCTTGAGAAGGCTGCGCTCCAGGAGTGGATGGTCTGGATTCTATTGTAGATGTCAAATATGTAGATACAGCTTTGGCCATAGTACGGCGCTGAGAAGGGCTTCCTTGGTCAAGAAGGTGATGGGCCATTTGAATCATGAAAGGGAGAAATCTAGAGTTGCTTTCCCTTCCACCACCTCTGCTTTCTACACTGAATGATGCACCTGTAGCAAAACGAGCTAGCATCTGCAAGACAACAAGAAATGTAAGCGCATAAACAAAATAGGCAACAGTGAAATATCATCACCATCTAATAGATCCAGGGTAGTAAGGCAAATATGAACACCTAAAACTGTAAAACTACAGAGAAATAAGAGTCCTACTGTAAATTACAGACAAATGTATTTTATACCAGAACAATGTCATAAGTTAACAGCCGAAGTCGGCTCCCATCAGCACGTCCAAGAGCATTGAGGTTGTCCCAGTATTGGTCAACATAGCGAACATACTGTGCTAGTGGAACCGATGGACCTCTCACAGGGAAGAGAGAATTGCAAAGAGATCCGTTGTTCCTTAGAGTAGCTCCTTCCCACTCTTTCTTTGGATTCTTGAGTGCGGCATCTGCTCGTTTAGCCTCCTGATGGCACTGGAAATGAATAATGTTGAAATAACTGACTGTTGTGTAAACACGATCCCCACGAGCACTACCAGAAGGCCCAGCACCTAGATTCACCCATTTGCTGTAAGAGTAAACACCCAACAAGTCGGTTGGCCTCAAACTATAACCCTCGCGGCACACCATGCATGCCAACCCATCCTCTTCCTCTTCCACGCCTTCAAAACCTTCAAGAAGTGGACAAGAAACAACAATACGCTCACCGCCATCTGAAGCTAGCTCCTGACGCATTCCAAGTCCCTGGACCAGACAAACGTTGCCACAAGCAAATTAGTTTCTTCATGATAAAAATTAACCACCCTAGTTTCATCAATATTGGTGCTATTTGCAAACTAGTATACCGTATATAATCTCCTCCCAGAAAATGCCTGTGAATCACTGACAGTGAAAAGCAATAAAGATGTCTAGACATAGTTATATGTACTTTATTGTACTTGGAAGAACTCAACTAAATGCAGAATGAGTCAATGGTAAGTACCTGGAGCAATTGTTCTCTTCTCCTCAAAGCTAGGCGCCTCATTTCATCCCTAGTGGCATGCCTCAACCTCCTCACCTTCTCCTCCAAGAAACCATCTCCCTTTCCCTCCTTATTAGAGAGAGTGTCGAGCAAGTTTTCGGCCCTAGCTCCAATCTCATTTTCCCCAGTGACACCTTCAAGAGCATGAAGCAATGGCAAAATCCCCCCTTCATCGATGCACCTCTGAGTAGCCAAATGCCCCATAGACAAACCCCTCAGCATAGACAATATCAAAGGTACAGATGGCAATTTTAAGCCCAACGTCCATTCTGCACTAGATCTAAAGCCAGCTTGCCTGGCAACCGCAAAACTGTCCCTCAGGTGCCCAACTGCAATACCTGTGATTCCCCTCTCAAGAATAATGTCTTTCAGTCTCTCCCCACAGGAGCTTGTTTTAAGAGACTCTGAAACTCTAACAAAATTTTCCAATGTGAACCTCTGCTTAGCGGCTTGTTGGGCAATGCTCTTGTCTTTTGGGTTGTCTTCATGCTGTTTCTGCAAGCTGTCAAATTTGCTCCAGTCCTGCAAGTAAGGGCTAAAATGCTGGATAAGTGCTTCCATTGCTGCAGGCTCACCATATGTCAAGTAGGGTAGGATTCTTGCAACCATTTCAGTGTTCCTTTGCTGTTTGTTTGATTTCTTAAGGCCCAAAGGATGAGACAATCTCTCTAGGAACATAATAACAATTTTCTTGGCCTGTTCACCTGTTTCTTCACTACTAACAGTAAGAGCACTCTGTGTGATGCTAATATTGTCACTTTCATTTGCTTCCAGTGTTAGGCTCTCCACAATCAAAAGAATGCCTTCAGCTGGCTCCATAGCATCTACAGAGAAAGCATGCCTAGCAGTTTCAAGTAGCAGACCTAAACCCCCTAACCTCAACAATGCCCGTCTGTTCTCTCTTATTTTACAGCAATGCATTAGAAGATTAAGGACTGCCACCAACTGTTCTTGGTTGGACTTAAAATCATCTCTCAAACGCTGTACAAGGATAAAAAAAGAAATGACTCATTTTTGTAGAGCATAACTTGAACTTCGCGTTTCAAAATTTCGTTAGAGCCAGGACTAGAAGCACAATGCGAAAACAAATAAATGGAGAAATAATGGGAAAACACCTGTTTTGTGATAAAGACTAGTTCAAAACTGCTTGTCTCATAACATGACTTTCTCATTAATGTTAAGCAATTAAGCATCTCTTTTGGTTCCACATATACAGCAATTAAAAAAAAAAAAAAAAATCCAAGTACAACAAACCAAATTAGCAATTGCCAAATATCAATGGAAAGTTATTCGTCCACTTACAGTATACACTTTTTCTAAAGGTCTGTTTGGATGAGAGATCTGTTTTTTAAAAATGAAAAATTTTTAGATATGAAAAATAAAAAGTTATTTGGAATTTTTTTTAAAAGTGAAAAGTTGTTTGGGTGGGTGAAAACTTTTTGTTTATAGAGAATTCTTTTTTCATTTTTCAAAAATGAAAAATCTTAGATGTTCAGATACGGAAATTTAGGAAGGTTCATTTTTCTTGAAATGAAAAATTTTTTATTTTCTAAATTTGGAGGTGTCAAACAGATGTAGGGTAAGTGTTTTAGTGCTGAAAACTACCTTCCACCACAGTTTTTTTTTTTTTTTTTAAATTAAGTTTTCACAGTGAAACTGACAAAGATAAAAGTTAAACCTATAGGTTTCAAGTCACCTCTATACACTTCCAAGGAAAAAGAAAGAAAGAAAATTTAAGAGTCACCCCAATAGACAGTACTCCGTAGCATAACAAATTCATATACCTGAATCATTCCCAATATAATTTCTAGCCCACCACACTCTCGAACGGCACCGGCAATTGCAAACTCAACCTCTGGATCCTGTGACTCTTCTCTATCTTCTTCTAACTCTTTAATCATTGGCTCAGTTGCCTCACCATCTAAGCCCTGCCAACAGGCCAAAAATTTGGAATCATCTCCCGTTAAAATGAAAATAGATATGGCTCCTACTAAATGCCTATAAATGCACTGAATAAAAGAGGTAAAAACAAGACAAGAAAAATGTCAGCACTTCACTGACCATATACAAACATCTTGCGCAAATTTAGCACAAGATATTGACCTTGATTAGGAGTATTCACAGTTTGGATTAGTGTAGATGGCTTATAGGCTGAAATACAAACCATGCTAGCATTCGACTTTTACATTTGAATATACCATCAGTTTCAAAATATATCAATCAAACAAAACCAAAACGCATTGGTTTGATTTGGCTTATATGCCTTGGGCTGCTTCTATGATTTGGCTTAAAGTTCAAAGTAGCTTTACAAACCTGAAGCCGATAAGTCACAGTCATAGGTGGACAATCTCTTCCGGATGAAACAACGTTAGAAGATAACAAGGTTGTACTAGACAGCGCATTGGATGATTGACTTGATTTCTTCCAGACTTGCTCATAGACTTGTGCTATGCTTAAATCAAGAGAGATGATATTCCCAGCAACTAGCAACTCCATGCCATAGTCATCCTCAAGAAGACCTAACAAATCCAACTGATGGCAAATTTTATTCTTCACATCTCGCATCAATGGACCAATCTCAGCACTAGAATAAGGATTCTTCGTCATTGACCCTCTGATAAACTCTTCTTGAGTATGTGCCTTGTTTAGAACTAATAGATATACGGGCTCTGGATTCGATGGGCAAATCAGATTGCAGAGCTGCTCGAAGATAAACTGTAGAAAATATAGGAAACAAGAAAAAATTAACACCAGAAGAAAAAACAGAATTTCACAAAGCATAATTTGTACACATATTAAAAAGTTCAATATGAAGTGGCAGCTACAGAAGCAAGACAATGCAATCAACAAATACAATGTCTAGTACATCATCCATACCAGGCAAGTTCTTCCTTTACTCTCCTCTCCATGAATTTGCAATCCACATATACAAGCTCGGATGAACTGCCGTTTATTCTCACTGTTTTCAAGAAGAAGACTATCTAACAGATCTTTCAAAAGCCGATTGCAATCACTAATTAATTTTGTCTTCTGCACTATCAGGCCACGGATGACAATAAGAGCCTCCAGAATTTCAGAGAGCAAATTGTCTTGCATGAACCTGGCATAAATATTAAAGGGTATATAAGATGTGAAGAAAGAGTTAAAAGGAATTTAGAAGGAAAAAAAAAATGAAGAAAGAAATCTGGTAAGAAAACAAGAATACCTGGACCTAATATTGGGAACCTCCAAAAATTTACCAAGAAGCTCTATAAGTTTATGAAGGATAAATCCCTGTGAAATATCTATACGCAAGCTCCTTTCCAAAGATTCAACATTTCCCACCTCTTGTGTAATTAGTTTACAAATGGTACGTAGACATCCTCGAACAGTTAAGAAAAGACGAGAATCTTCTGACTCTATCATTTTGAAGAGCAATTCAAAATACTCGGCAGCACTTTCTCCAGCAGAAAGGGTTGCTGGTAACAAAGACACAAGCAAGTTCAACAACCGAAATCGCCTTGATGAACTTTGGGCACAGAGCAAACTTATCAACATGCACATTTCCGACCTTATAGATTGAGAACAAGCACTCAAAACAAGTTCTGTAACCCATGAACCCAGCTCGAACACTGATAAATCACTTCTAGTATTCTTACTAGCACGCCGCTTCCACCTAAGAGCATATTTGAGAGCCAGGAAATCTTGTCTTTGGGGCCGAGACCTCTGGACACCACCTTTGACTGCCTGGGACACTTTGTATTGCCTTCTAACAAAATCAAGATAAGATGCTCCCTTCTCCCACTCTGAATAGCTCAGTAACTGAATTTCCTGGTTTTTCTGAGACGTGTCCCAATTTTTCTCTGATTCTGGAATAGACTTGCTTCCACTGACGAGTCCAGCCAAAGATCCCGAAATATTTAAGTTGTTTTCCTCCTTAACTTGTGAAACAGAACTAGATTTACCTACACTAGATTCCTTGTCTGCTCCGTCAGGTTTTGGAGGAGTACATGCCTGGGATATAATCCTCAAGCTAGGGAGAATAATATGCTCAGATATTGCAGGATGTTTGGCACCCAATTTTATTGAAGAAAACAACAGCTGAAAAACAACACGCAACCTTGATTCCCAGAACTCATCAGTAAGAGAACATACTTCTGAAAGCAAAGACAATTCTTCACGTGTGGCCAGGGCAATGTCCATAGAGCGATGATGTTCAAGGCAATACATGACCTTCTTCTGTATTAAACTGTTCAATTCATTTACTGCATTTATGTCACCCTCTGAGAATGCACAAAGAACTGCCCTAGCATGGATGCGAGCTGCTTTAGGACCTTGGTGAATATTATTTTCAAACAACTCCGATAAGATGCCAGCTGCTACAAGCTGTTTCTTAGAATTCGAATGCTTTGACAAAACCTGCAAAATCTCGAGACATTGAGTCACAAACGTACTAGCACAGCCATAACAATTATTTGGAGACCTTGAAACCACAAATCTCGATGAAGCTACTCCACTATCAGAGTTCTTCAGGTGCAAATAATTCATCAAAACCCGACGTAGCCCTTGCAATGTCTGTACACTTTTGCTTACTGAATCAAAAGCTGCTTTGCACTTCTCACCATATAGGACACCAAGAAGAGCAATTTTACGGTTTATCTTACACGAAGGACCAGGCAATGAGACCATCATTTGCTGCACAGAGTCCTTCTGTTGCGAGTCCATTTCATTCTCGCCAATGCTTGATACAATCTTAAGAAGGGGCTTCTTGAATCCCAAAAGTTGCTGATATCTTCTGTGTGCATTCTCTGATTCTGATTCAATTGCAGCCAATCCTTTCTTCATATCTTCGTCATTCTCCATATTATCAAAGCTAAAACTTGGCTTTGCCATGAAATTGAACTCAAACCTACCATACTTACTGTATCCACATTCATTACACAAGAAAGAGTCCAAATTTTCATAGTTAATGTTGCGGCATTGCCTGCATTGATATGCATTCTCATGGCAATTGCTACAGATACCATGCTTATCTGTAACCGGTCGACTGCAACGAGGGCACTGCAATGGTTCAAGAGATAGAGCCTGAAGATTCTCATAAAAGGAGTCCAACTCAATCATGAAGTTACAAGCTGTTATTGGAATAGGGAATTCTACTTTCAGTTCAGTTTGGTTGAAAGCAAGATGACAACTCTTAGCACGCTTCCACAAGGTCCAATTGTTTTTCAGCTCTGATAAGTCAGCCACAGGTCGATTGTTGTAATACAAATTCAAAACTTTTACGGATTTAGACTTCCTGGCATCATGAACATTCATGGTCACTGTCTGGATGGTGTAACTACCGGTGCATTTCACTATGATACGGTTGTCAGTAAATTTTGTTTCAGATTTCAGACTTTCTAGCTTCATCCTGCTGTAGGGTACTTCAGGTGAGCTACAAGCAACACAAGGCTCACTCTCAAGATAGTAACCATCAAATTCAACTAGTCCACTTAAAGTGTTGTATATCCGGGAATTTGGATGATTAGCTAAAAGCTCATTCTGGGAATGAAGTGTCTCAAAGATGGAGCTAATTACATCAGAGGTCAAACATCGGTCAACAAGTTCAGCAATTTGTTGCTTGAAGCTGGTATCAGGAACTTTTCCCAACAACAACGTGACAAGTTCGGTATACTCAACAATGTTCTGACCATACATTGGAAGACACTTTACTTTCTGCAAGAGGGCCACCAACATGGTTTCCCGGAATGGCTGCTTTGCGTGATGCCATACACCATAAAGAACAGACTTGGCCTCTGCACGGACAGAGCTTGAATTCCACTCCAGTAGAAAGTATTCAATGAATTGAGTCAAGATTTCTCCATCCTTGTCAGTGAAGATCTCAACGACAGACTCCATATCCAAACAGGACTTCTCTGAACCAGTTTCCATACCATCTTCACCTTTCTTCTTCTTTTGTTCCATAGATTGTGCACCTGTCTTGTTTGAACTAATTCCTGAATCTGCAGCTTCGCTTTTCCGTGAAGAGTTGCTCACATCTTTTCCTGTATAGAAGGCCAAATTTAAGAGCTTCAGAGTCTGGACAACAGACTCTTCTCCAAGATAAAATACTCCGTTCATCAAGAAAGGTAACATATCTCCATGCCTCAAACAGTACTTCTGCCAGTTTCGAGGTCGTGCCGCTGCTACTTCTGCTATAGTGGACAAGGACTTCACTATCTTAACACTTCTCTCATATGTTACAGGATTATGAAAACCACCAGATTTGTTTACATGTTTGAAAAGTCTCTTCATCTCACTTGAAAACTGCCAAGAGTCTCTGACACTGTAGTAGTGAGTTTTGCTTCCACAGAGATGCAGGAAAAGCCTCCTGGCATATCTTCTCACGAAATTTGTGTTGGTATTGTTAATGTAACTACAGAGAACATCCTGATATCCTTCTAGTTTCAACTCCTTGCCAGGAGAAATCTTGAAAACCTTCTCTTTCTCCCCAGTCTTATCTTGCTTTTCTGGTCGAACCAGGGTGTACACCAGCCGAAAAGTATTCTCCAACAGTAGTCTGTGATAGTCCACAAAAATATCTGTGCGATGAGCTTTGGCATACGAGTCCGAAAAAAAGGGAGAGAAGTTACCTGCTGGTAAATCCCTTCGGACTGTTAATAGAGCTCCACAACCAGAGCCAGGATTCCCACTTTCATGACTAACAGCAGGGGACTTGAAAACATACACCAATTGCTGTAGGATGTCCATTAAATAGTTGACAAAAGGTTGTTGCCTAAGTGAAATGCAAGCACGAAGCAACTGGGATGCAAAGTCATTCTTGACTTGATCATCAGGGGAAGAAGATACTGCAGTAGAGGGTGCAACATGGCTAACACTTTTATCATGTGTATCTGAAGTAGGTTTTGAAGTGGAGCCATCACTACCAGGTTGATGCCAGTTTCGAAGCATCAAGGTGAAGAACATGAATACTAGAATTGCAACTTCACCAAAAGGAGAGCGGGCCTTGACATTAAAAGGTTGGTTGAGATTTATTTCAACCAAAAACCATTTAATTAATTTCTCTAAATCCAAGCTTTCAGGCTTCGAGACATCAATGAAAGGTCCACCAGCAGCTGATGATAATCTATAGAAAAGCTGCATAATAGGGATTGCCCGAACACCAGAAGTTGACCGCATCCATCCCTTTAACTGTTCAAGAAGCTCAGACAGAATCAAGGAATTCAGAGCACGTTTAGAAGCAGAAATTGAAACTGTGTCATTCATAGGGGCAGAAAACTCTCCAGATTCATTGGGTTCTAGGACATGAATTGATGGAGCAGAATTCTGAACCCTGGAATCTGCCGGACCTGGCAACATACTTGGATCACTAGTGTCATCAGGGGTGAAGTGAAATTCATTCCCATCTCCCCCCAGTGATTCCACTTCAATTGGAATTGCTGTCATAGGATGATCTCTAGAATGTGGTGGAGGAAGCCTGTCGGCATCTAGCACTTCATAGCATGCTTCACATAGATCAAAATCAGGACAAATGGTACAATGCCATCGCCTTCTAAGTATAGGAACAGTGGAGCAACCATCACAACAGTATTGTACCGATGAGTTGATAGAATCTTCCTCGTTCATCACTTGCACATTTCCAGCAGTCGCTTCGGCAGGCATACTTGCAGATACTGCATTTTCTGTAGCATCATCCGTCGCCAACATAGTTTGCTTTGGAAATGGAACTTGAAGCAATCTTGAAGATATAGCCAAGCTGAAAAGGAAATGTAAATTTAAGTTAAGAACTAGCAGCAGAACTCAAAAATCATAAATCTGCAATATAAATGAAAAGGTTTTAACTACCTGCTTGAAGTCTGAACAGCTTCATTAGGGGAACACATAAGCTTCTTAAACAAGACAACAGCAGGAGACACTGAGTGAGCTCCTGAGTCCTTTCCATGTAACGCAAGACACTCCGCATAACAATAAATGAGTTCAACAGAAGACACAACAATATTATTCATTGTTTGTGTGTCAGGCTGCTCAAAATCTAGAAATCCCCAAAGAACTTGCATTAGGCCATCTACCACTTCAGAACCTATGTTAGAAGAGAACCACAGTTAGTTACACAATAGATGAATATCCCCTCCAAACTAGTTGCGCAATGTCCATGATAAGAAACAGATAAGAAGCTAATGAGCATATAAACAAGATGGCAGTATTCAGAAACATATGTACCATTTGTTTCAAGAAACATAGCCAAGTTAGAACGACGGTTCATTGCAATCTTAGAGACCGCATGCATCTGGGCTGTGAACTCTTCAATTAGACAAGCTCCAGCAATACCACCGGCTCCAAGCCTTGAAGAGAGTACGGAGGTTGATTTCACCACTCCAAGAAGCCGCATGCTATCCTTTACCTGTTCAGGAGATCTTATTAGTGATTGAATAATGCCAAACTTCATACAAAAATGTGCAAACAAATACAATGCAAGACTTAGAGTTACATAAAACAATGGCCGTTGGAATTTACATGATAATATATTTCTTTTTTTGGAAACGCAGCCTGCAACACACGGCAAGCAGCTGCCTGCAACAAGGGTTCTCTATCACTTTCAAATATCTTTTCTAGTAACTGCTTGCACTTGAGTTTACTTAGTTCTGAATGTACTTCCTCAACCTTTGAGCATCCTTGTGACCTACACAATGAATACAGTTTGGACAGAAGTTTAAGCCCATCTGCAATGACCTGCTCCTGAACAGGAGCAGACTGCATAGACCGGCGTTTTCTACCAGATCCAGAAAGCAAAGAATTACAACCAAGCACACGAGCTTCCATGTCCAGTACAGCATCCATTTTCTCTTTCCAACCAAATTCATCTTTGGCCCTACCATATACTTCAAGAGAGTCGATTCTAGGCAGTGCAGATCCATTAAAGGATGGCCCAACAGAGATTGTAAACTCTTCATCAGAAAGAAGTGATTCGGCAACAGTAAATGGTACATCATACCAAGACCGCATGCCCTCATCTAATTTGATAACCCTCTGGAAAATAGTAATTTCGGAAGGAATATGATTTGGAGATGTATTACCCACATGCAAACGAAAACCAACCATGACTACGTCGGGGTTTGAATTAAAGACAGATATCTGCAAAAGAAAATAGGAAAATTACATAACCAAATAGACAAAGTAACTAAACAATGTATATATGGTGATATAATAAAGGATAGAAGCCATATCACATACTTATATGCTAGTTACGCGTGAGACTTTTCAGAGGAATTGAATAGTATTTTACATCTTTCCATTTAATTTAAGTTTTAATTTAGAATTTAATTTTAAATATTATGGTTTATTTAAAGATGATGTCGAAATAATTTACAAGTTAGGAAAAAAATTCAAAGAACATTTAAAGTAAAATAAAATGAAAAAACAAAATCAAAGGACTCCACTTACATTTTTGGATAGTTCAGTATTGACACAATAATGTTAATAAACAATAATAAGTTAAGGAAAAGTTACATGAAATCTTAATATATCGAAAATTACTAAAGAAGGAATGTTATGGCAAAGTGGAGATTACCTATTATATTGAGAAGAAACGAAAATAGTAAGAGGAAAAAAAGAAGAAATAAAAAGGAAAATTAAACAAAATAAAAGTCTGCAAGGCAACACGATTAGAAAAAATGAAGAAATTTGTAAGGCTTTTGCCTAAAATATTCGTTGTTCAACTGAGAAGCTGTTTTAAAGAAGAAATAAATAATAAAAATTATTTAAAATAAAAAATCTTTCTCGAGGATTTACAAATTCACAAAACCATTGCAAAGAAGCAAATGATGACTTTTTAAAGATCTATAAAACCAATAATGTCCTTGAAAAGACAAAGCAAAAAATTGGTTAATGCTCTGGTGCAAAAAATGCTGCTAAAAATGCTTAGAAAACTGTTTTTAACAGGGAAAAAGAAACGGACAAAACGTTTCAAAAACACTTACAAAAACTTATTCTCTCTTTTATTTGTGTAATAGATATGCTAAAAATACAATGAATTTCTGTAAAATTCTCACATAACAGAAATCATGGAGCAAATAGATTAAAAAAATAATAAATGAAACAAAAATGGCTGACAGAGCCACAAATTAAGCATGGAAAGTAAACAAATGAAGCCCATGTAGAGATGATATAAAAAATACAGCTAGATCCAAAAGAATTCCAAACAAGCTAACAGAGACTATGCAACAATACCTTAAATCCTGCTGGGCTGGGGCTTTCCAAAAAGCCATCTTCAGATGCTAAGCTCTGTTTCACTCCTTCAGAATCCCCATTTCTGATGGCATCACCACCCAGTTTAACATCTGAGGTTATGCACACAGTCTTCTCAAAGAAATCCAATGGGAATTCCGGGCTCACACCAGCATAAGCCTTATTGCTGAGAATACCAGAACCCAATTTTTTAACCTTCTCTGCTGTTAAATTGGTAGCAGCATCAACTCCTACAGGAACATGTGAGTATATCTGAAGGCTACCATCATCATGCAAGACAAGACAGTGAATCTTATCTTTAGATAGAGGCTTGTAAGCAGTTACACCCACTAGAGATGAGGTTGAACCCACCGCATGCCGCATGTTCTGAGCAAATAACTCATTAGATCCCATGGATACAGCAAGAACCGAATTTGATTTTACACTTGAGAAGCAAACAAATAACCCAGTACCAGCCAGCAACTCCTTCCAACGGTGCAGGCCTGCTGGTCGCAACTTACCATCTTGTTCTTCCTCAAATACAGCAGATGTCTCACTTAAAGATGTGGCGTTAGGGCTAAGCCTACCTACCAAAGTAGTGCCATCCTGATATGACACAAACAGTAACTTATAAGTTGACGAGAAGTACAAAGATGAGCCCTTTGCATGTACATCTCTGCCCTGTATTTGAACTATTTCTGTCAATGGTGTAGCCCCAACACTGCCTTCAACTGACAACTCTAGTTTGTATAAACTTCCCTGTTCTGAAAGAACAATGAGGAACACCGTCCTCTGAGCCACAAAAAGTGCCGCATCAACGATCATGTCATCTGGCAGGGTGAAGTAGTGGACAGGACTTATGTTATCCTGGGATAGATCATATAGTTTGACAAACTTATTAGTAACCACCATCAACTGAACTTGAGAACCCGGAACCCAGTCAACCCGTCTGATATATGCACCTTGTAGAGCAAGTTCAATAGCAAGACGATCGATCACCTCGCCACGAGGATTCAATGTGAGCACCTGGCAGTCTTCGTAGCCCGCTACAGCAAGGTAATTCTCTATCACTGAATTAAAAGTAAGATGCACAATTTCAAAGCGAACAACATTCTTAGACAGAGGCTTCACATTGGTCTTGTCTGCTGTCACAGGTGCAATGGTGGCTTGCCCAATTAAATGACCAACATCAAATATCGCAACTTTGTCTCCTTCTCCAACAGCTAGTCGCCCTCGAGTACTGACGCTAAGCAAAGATTTCACAAGAGATCCACTAGCTAAATGTGCTTTAAGTTCCTTGGCATTCGAATAATCAGCCTTTATCTTCAAGTCCAAGGACCCACTTTTATATGCCTTCTTCAGTTGCAAGAGATCAACACCAAATGAAAGGACCTTGTCTTTACCAATGCTGACTTTATTATCCTTTGACAGATTAGAGTCCCGTTTGCTTGTTATAGAAGGCAACAACGAAGAGCAAAGCTCAAGCATCCGAGCTTCAAAATCAAGTTCTTCAAGCAGTAAAGGGATCCCATCTTGAAGCTCTCTTGGAATGTACAACCTCGTTGTATTATCCACATCTGTATTAGTATCCTCACCAAGATCTGAATCACTTTCTGGCAGCTGGTCCCCATCCTCTGGGAATGGTAAAAATGACTGAAAGTTACTGACATTACGAGCTGGTGCACTGCTGCTTCCAGTGAATTTCCGGGGCTTTAAGCATTGGCAATTGCTGCCTCTGACCCCCCCAGCACCACAATCACAGAAGAAACGGCTCGAACGAGAATAAACAACACGATGACCACGATGACAAACTTTTGCACACACAGAGCAACAGCCCTTTGAGACAGTCAGATCACATGTGTAACAAAAGTACCAGTGTTGCTCCATGAAATTGCTACCACTGGACGTAAATGTGCAAACTCTAGAAGCAAGGGCCTTTTCACTGTTACTATCCTCTTCCTCTTCCTTATCTAAGCTGGCCACCTCACCATCAGAAGTTCCATCATCTTCATCCTCATCCTCATCTATAGAAGTTCCATCACATTCAAGAGCCGCGGATCCCCCATCTTGATTAGCAGAAAGAACCAATGTTTCAGAGTTCTTCCTTGAGCCTACAGGCCTTGAGGTGACAGGTCCAACACCAAGAGTATTGCTGGACAAAGAATTGCTGGAAGACCTTTCTGGAATGTTCTTCGCCGAGCCAGAGTCGCTTAAAACAGTTCCAAGAAATCCAAAAAGGAACTTTAATCCAGGCAGTAAACGTTCATCACCAGCCAGCTTCTCCATCAGCATCACGGTCCTCTCTAATAGCAATTTCATTAAATTTTCACCGTTTGATAATTGGATGGTAAAATGGAAATAAGACTTGGCTGTGTGAATATCAAATAGCATAAATGCAAGATCAAGTAATCCCAGAACAGCTTCAAAAATGTGGGACTGTAGCTCTCTTGATTGCAATTCAGAAGGTGAGGATACGAGACATAAGATAAAACTCATTGTTGATTCTCTGAGAGGAATAGAACATCCTTTTCCACTTCCGACTCCACCGGAAGCTTCCATAATGGAACCTAAAAGTCTTTTTTCCAACCACTTTGACAGGCAACCCAAATCCATTCCAAGGAATTTATTTTGTACCTTCTCTTTGAGATCAGGACACAACTCTCCAGTTAACAGGTCAAGAAAGAAGTTAAGAACCTTCACATTGACTGATTCTGAGTAACAATTGTCCAGAGAATTGATTAAAACCATCAAATCACCACGTTGGAGCTCAAAGAGTTCCTTCAGCTTCTCTGAAACATCTTCCACACCAAGATAAAATTTGAAAATACCAAACTTTGAAGGATCTTTCCTGAGGCTATCCATGGTATCAATAGCCTTGGTAATTATGCACTCGTGGAAACTGCTGTCACTTGCTCCCTTCACAGTGATGTCCCTCAAAAGTCTCTCCAAGTGAGCCAGTAAAAATAAATTGGAAAAATCTAATCCACCTAACCCCGCAACCAAGGTATTATAAATAGCATCACACTTCTCATGAATGCTTCCAAAGATCCTGTCAAACTTGACAGTCATTACGGTATCAAGGTTTTGACGAAGTACCTCCATCCCAAAGCCAACATTTGCTCTCACACCTTCTATTTTGAGAAGTCCATCAAAAACAGTGATCATCCCTCTTATACTAAGAAGACAAGAAAGAAGGATTCCACTAGAAACATGAAGATTAAAAGGAAAGCCATGCAATATAAATTCCCAAGAAAAACCAGAAACTCCCAGAGCTCTTTTGTCAAGAATGGGATCCAACTTTGGTAAGAGGTCAAAAACAGACTCCAGCTGTGCAGAACTAGTTCGAATCTTCCCAAACTCATCCAGAAGGCCTTTTTCAAATTCAGAATGCTTTAGAAGAAGCAAATGACTATCAGCACCCTTCTCACTGCTATCAAATGTAGTTAGAAATGATTTCCGATGAAGATACAAATACCTATTCAGCAAAGATGACAACAGCTTTACCAGCTCAGCATGCTGGTCAGCCTCCATCACAGATGAAATCAGACCGTCAGAGACAACATTGTCCCTAGAGACTGTATTCTTCATTCCATGTATCCCAATGCCAACCTTAAGTAAGGATAGTACCAAAGATAGCCACATTCCGTCTCTCAAGAAATCCCAGCCTAGTTCTTCCACGTCCTTGGGTATATGTTTAGCATTCAAGTGCCGAAGCAACCCAAGTACCACTTGAGCCAAGTTAGGAAACTTAGCAAGGCCATCATAATGACCTAAAACTGAGCGGCTAAAGAAAAAGAAATGTTCCATGTCAGAACTGTCAGGAATCTGTGGGTCACTCCACGAAGAAAGCTCTTGATCAGATGTAGCCACAGTAGAAAAATCCCAAGAAAGCAGAAAAATGTATCTTTCAACAATAAGGTCTTCCACCCCAGTAGCTCGGTTACCTTTCCAGAAACCCAGAATCCATGAAATGGTTGAATTAATGACATTCCAACTCAACCCCAAGCAGCCAATGCCCAGATTGCTTTCAGAAACTGAAGTGTTACTGTCTGAAAAATCAATCAGTTGATTAATTAAGCTACTGATGATAGACTCTTCCTCAAAACATGCACCCATCATGCTCTTTACTGCCATTGAAGCCCAAGATGATAAATGATCATTGACAGAAGTAGCCAGACGCAAACATGAGTGTGGGGATTCCCTCAATTTAGAACGGAGTTGTACAAGCAACAATGACGGACAGCTATGCGGATAGAATATCATATGACGAAGCACCAAAATCAACCTTGAAACCAGTAAAGCCCAGCATGACAACTGTGTGCTGTCAAAACCTGATGGAGGAGAATCGATTGCTTTGAGGGAGGAAAATATTAAGTTTGCAAGTCTTGCCTTTTCTGCCTCAGATGATAAGTGAAATGCCATAAGAAGAATCTTAATATGAAACAGAGACGGAAGGGTACGAAGAAGGTCCTTCAGGCTTGGACATTTTAAACAAACAGCTTTTACCTTCTCAGTGATAAAACCAACATATCCCCCATAGATTTGAGCTCTCAATGTGCTACCAGCTGTACCCACTCTACAGAAAAGAGTGTGCGCAAGCAAGGTTAGGGTTTGATCGTTGTAAACAAACATATCATTTTCAATGCTCAGAATTTTCTCAACAAGATACTCTTCAAGTGAATCAGACAAAGAATGGCGTGTTATAAGATCCTGCAATAGTTCAAAGCAAATCTCATGGACACAACCAAGCTTTTTCTCTTCATGCATAAGGTAACAGCTATCGGAAGTCCTATCATCAGAACAATATCCCTGACAGAGAAGGACGAAGAGCAATATATCAATTTGATCTCTGTTAAGCTTTGCATAGCCATCTTCACAAAGAGAAGAATGCCATTCAGGAGAAAATACGCACACTTTGAGAAAGCTTAACAGTTCAGCAGCAGCTTCAATGGGCATATTACAGTGGCTGGAACTGGAATTAACAGCAACAGGTGGCTGATCATTACCATCCACAGATCCTACGGAGCGACCACTTTCAGAGAAGAGATCTCCAAAAAGTGCTTCATCTTCATGGCAAACTGCATTTTCTAGTTCAGAATTGAAACTAGTTTTTGCACCACTAGAGTATGATCTCTCCACTTTTGGCTTCAATTTTACACCTTCAGAATGAAGGAAGAAGATAGCATGCATCAGGTTGTCCAGCCACTGATGTGAGGAAGGGAATATTATCTCCAAAAGTTGTTCAAATGAGTATCGCTTAAGCAAAGGAACTTTCTCATTGTGAACATGGCAAGAAGGGAAATCAGTCTCCAGACCAACACCACCACCGATAACCTCTGTGCCCAACCCCTTCCAACTAAGAGCTCGATTAGTTTGCCTTTTGAGATCATGAATGAGTTTCAAAACGTAAATAACAATTCTTGGAAAGTAAACAAGGGGAGGCTTCAGGTTGGCAGCAGACTTATTATATCTCCAAACAGAAGAATCCAGATTGTCCAGTATAGAAGCTACTGTGCAAGCCTGAATATTCAGAAAAACATTGCCGTTGCAGAAAATAACCCGAGCAAGTTCAAGAAATTCTTCCAATACTGACTGAATAAGACTTTCAATACAACCATCAACAACAGCATTACTACTACCAAATTCAAATCCAAGTCTAAATAAGGATGGCAGCATATCAGCATAAGAGGCAACTGCTTGAAACAACGAGGCATCATATTCAATATATGGAATGTCCTTTGTAATACTTCCAAGGAGCTTTAAAATCCTCAGGCTGAACCCTAGTCTCTTGCGTAAGTTTGCACCAGTGATCTTCTCATCAAACGTGTCTGGAAGTACAATAAGTTCTCTGCAGACCAAAATCAACCGTTGAATAAATCTTATATGAGTAACAGCCCAATGCTGTGATAAAAAGACCAATTTCTTTAAGTCTTGTGGGAAAACAGGTTCACTCGATCCAGTAGTTGGTCTATCAACTTGCATGCACTCGGAAGCCAATGACATAAAAAGGCGATCAACCACTTTCTCCTCCCTTAAGCAACAAGCTCCTTCTAAGGGAAACATATAAAAGGCATATTGTTAGTATAAAACAAAAATGTTAACAAATTACCCATTCCTCATATAATCCCATCAACAACAAAGGAGGGTGGTGAAGAAAAAATATATACCTTGAAGACAGCACTTAACGCAATTATCAAACTCAATACCACCAGAATCATCCGCAAGCACTGGCAACATGTCTAACAGACTATTTACAGACGAAGGTTGCACTGCCTCAGGAACCTTATTAGTTCCATCAATCAAAGCTGTTTCTAAAAGCTGTACCATATTATTCTGAAACATTGAACAAGGATTAGAATACCAATAATTGTGAAGGGAAATTTGCATACAGACGGGTATGCAAATTGAGGAATTATGATCTCATAATCTAAAATTTATTATTATTAACAAAAACAACAACAAAAATAAATCATTTATGTAAGTGCGAAAACAGCAGGCAGTCACACAAATAAAACATCCAAACTAGCTCCATGACCAAAGTGCAAAGCTCTGTAACTAAGCGTTATTTGGTCACAAAAGTCCTATGATCATATTGCATAAAAAACCCCCATGATTAAGACTTTGGCCACAAAAGACACCTTTTTTTTTTTTTTTCCCTGGACAAGGAGTACATTTTCCAGCCGCACAAAATTCTGTCAAAAAAATTGTAGACATAAAGAACGTGGGGACTAAAACTTAGGTAATGAATTGTTATCGGTTGATATGTTGAGTACCTCCTCTTTTTTTTTTTTTTTTTTGGGGTCTTGCTGACTATAAAGTTTTTACCAAATGTCTGCTTTTCCGTTGCGACCTACCATTAAGAACCATCTATTTTTAGATTAAAGACCCAAATTGACCTTATTATCATATATACCATTCCATATTGACATTTTTATATCCTCTGAATGCATAATCAAGTATTTTCTATCATTAAAATACTTAGTCTAGTACTTTTACATGGGAAAGAGACTTAAATTTTTAAATAAAGGAGATGTACAAAATAACGTACCAAACTATTAAACTGGTTAAATTTAAACCATAATTTCATGGAAAAATTAAATAAGATTTGAGACGACAACAAGCAAACAATTTAGCTTAAAAGCATTGGACGTGAGTATTGCTAAACGTCTGCAGGGTTTTTAATTTTAAAAAATCTATTAGTTCATTCTAACATTTTTGTTGCACAATAAAAATTTAATACTAAATTTTTTTCCTGCTTTTTAGAAAATTCAACTCTTATCTTTTATTTTCCCTTCCCTTAAGCTCTTTACAATATGTATAGATATAAGCCATAACTTGTATTTCTATCCTTCCACACCGACTGAAAGCACAACCAAACAGATAATGGTTTCCGTTAGAAGAGCTTTTGTGAGAAAACAGGGAAGTTATTTAGAAGTTCTAATAACACTATTCACTTTTCATTTCTAGTGTAAAAACACTAGTAATAGTTACCCACCAAACACATTGCACACATAGCCTGACGAAATAACTCAAATCACCACAAGCCAAGTCAATTACTAATATAACTCAATCACTTTATTTTATTCATTAAACAATCTTCTAAAAATTTTTATTAGCAAAATGACTTCAGGACGATCGAGAACACCCAACTTTTTAGCCGGTCATTCTAATATTAAAATGAAAGAAGGTCATTTACTAATTTTAATTTTAAAGATCGTCAGTTTGGCAAATTCCTCCCCGAGCCTGACAATAAATCCACATCTGACTCCACCCTAGATCATATTCCCAACCCAAGTTCCACAAAAAAAAAAAGAAAAGAAAAGAAAAGTTTTATCCACCAAAAAACCCCTAATATAGCGAGCATAAGTTGCTAAAGAAGCCACAAACCTGAACACTTAAATCATCACCGCTGAACTCTGATGCCTCCAAGTAACACACAGCTAATTCCACCGACTTCTGCACAACCGCAAGAACAACCGCCTCCACTTGCTCAACTATTCACAGAACAACATCAAAATAAAAAAGTAAGAACACTGATTCCAGCAACGTCCAGCAATGATTCGGTAATCGAAATCAGTTCGATGTAAAAATAAGTTCAAAAACCAATCAAGAAATTCCAAATTGGAAGCTGACACTGATTCTTTACCATCCGAGACGTACTTTACCAAGCTCCAAAATCATAAACAGTATTAAACTCGATACGAAAACAAAGAATCAGAATCCATTTCCAAACCAAAATCAGCTATTGAGAAAGAAAAACGAAGTACCGGAGAGAGATCGAGAAGCGGAAGCGATCGCGGACGCTAGCAAGCAAACGGCTTGAATCTGAGAGTCGTTCCACGATTGAAGCCCTAGCTGGCCGACTCCGCATTTGAGGATCAGATAGAGCTGCTCGAGGCCCGGTCTGATCGAGTCGTCGGAGAGAAGGTTCTGGACGAAATCGATGGAGGACATGGACTTGCCATCGTTTCTCTCGCCCAAAAGAACGCTGGCGAGTCTGGTCATGGTCTCCGCCATGGCAACGGAGTAGAGAGAATTTTCGATGTCTATTGCATGAACAGAGAGAGAGAGAGAGAGAGAGAGAAGGAGAGAGAGTGGTGCGAGTGTGAGATGGAAAGGCGAGAGTGAAGCTGATTAATGTAAGAGCAAGAAAGTATTGCTCAGGCGGTGGAACAGTAATACTGATAATACCATTTACATTAAGCATTATCAGACAATTTAGTTTGCATTTAATTTAATGGTCAAATTTAATCTTGTTTAAAAATCAATCGTTTGGAATCTAAAAAAATGCCCTTAAACTAAATTTTTTTATACTTTTTTATCTTATTATTAATTTTTATTATTTATATTTTTAAGACGTTATAGTACATTTCAAATTTTAAAAATTTATAACATTAGATATACAAATTTAAATAAAATAATTTTTTTAAATTATATAAAATTTTAAGAGAAATGAAATAATATTTCTATTGATAATTTTTTTAAAATGTTTATAATTTTTTTACTCTAAACATTTTTTTTCTTAAATATATTTTCTAAAACAACTTTTTTCTAACCAAAATAAACTCTTAAACGATATCCAAACGGGCCTTTATTACTCATTTAATTTCAAATTAGTTTAATTTGATTTATATTAAAGATTATAAAAATAGATATAATTTATATTAAAATTATACTAAAATAATAAAAATAAAATAATAAATAATAAAAATAAATTCTATCAAACTAAATTAAATTAGAATCAGTTTAACCAACTTAACTTAACTTACAAATTACATTCAGTTAAATTTTGAAATCAAAGGAACCATATTTTAATTAAGGTAAATACTTTAAAAATTATACTATTTTAAAAATTATCTTACTTTTTTTTTTTCCTAAATGAAAAACAATCTCCTACTACTACTAAACACAATTATAAATTAACATAACTTTGTCAAATTTTAATTAAATTGTTATTTTTATTTTCTTAATATGGTTAACTATGTCTTTAATATTAACTCTTCTTTCCTTAAAACAAGTCTTCATTCTAATCCCAAACATAACTTAATAATAATTTAATATATAATTTTATTAAAATATAGAAATTTATTTGGTATATAGCCTTAAAAATGAATTTTTCATTTTAAAATGAAAATTATAAAATAAATAGGTGTTGGAGGGAGAAAAATTATTACGATGCACATGTATATAGAACAGAATTTGGCTTGAAATTAGGTGAATTTTTTAGATTTAAAATGTATGTCAAATACATCATAAATTCTCCAAATTCATACAATGTTTTAAGAATCCAAAAAGTAGAAAAGTGCGCCGCTTTGTAAATTTCGTGGAAAGAGAGGAAAAGAGAAACGAATTGAAAAAGTTCCTTGCTTAATTTGCAAGTGATTGCTGAGTATTTCATAATTTGAGTCATAACAACATGAAATTCACATAAAATTAAAATATTTTAGTTTTTCTTAGATGAATTTGAGTCTCGTCATATATAATTAAATAAAAGGTTAAACCAACCCATCACCTTATAATTGACATAAAATAATATTTTTAATAAATAGATTATATGTAGATTAATAAAAAACAACTTATAAATTATTTATTTATAATTTTTAGTATATTTATATTATTATATATATTATATAATGTTTTTTCATTTTTTATTTTGAGTTTTCAAAACTTAAAATTCAAATATAAAATATATCTTTTATTTTTTATATATATTTTTGAAAATATTTTAACATAAAAAATAAAATTTAGGTTTTACTTTTGTTTTTTTAGTCTTTTAATTATATGCATGGTATAACTTAAATTTAGACTTATTTGATTGTTTAGCTTGGTTATGAATTGTGTTGTGAACTTAATTTGGTTATAAATTTTAATTTGGTTTTGTGTTTACCTTTTATGAATTGAGTTTAGGTATAATTTAATTATAATTGAGTTAATTTGGTTATTATAACTTAGTTATTGTTTAGATATTTAATGAGTTTATTTAGTGTTAAAATTAATAACAAGTTAATTAAATGTGTCAATAACAATTTAGTTAAATAGGTTAATAATAGATTAAATGACCTTTTTATCACCCTTTTAATAAGTGGATTTAAAAAGTTGACATGATATATTTATGACCCGTTTATTTGATAAACGGGTCATAAACGTATCGTATAAACGGATCATAATCGTATTGTGTCATGTTAACTTTTTTTTTAACGAATCGTGTTTGGGTTTTTTTTTTTTATACAATTATTAAATGAGTCGTATTCGTATCAAGAGTTATCGTGCCAACAAATGGGTCAAATACGACACGAACATGACCCTCCAACACATATTACCACCCCTATTTATCAGCCTTCATATAAAATGTGACGGCCCGCCCTTGCTGTAAAAGTTCTACAATGCTATTACAGTCAACTCTGTAACTAACCGCAATAGTATATAGGCCTCTAGGGTCACCGGCATCATGTTTACCTTGAAAACTACTTATAAATTTTGCGGAATAAATTTTTTTTTCTTTTTCTTAACATAACAACTTGAAAACATACAAATGTCTTGTTTGAGAATCTTATAAGGAAATCATGTTAACAAAATAACATATACATAGATCATGATTCCCCTATCACATAGTCTTTACTTAAAACCATGTTCTTGTAAATTTTCAAAACTGTACAGCGGAAAACTCATGGTAGGACCATCATCCCTCGCCTAGTCCCCCTGGCATGTACATACCATGTCCGTCGTCCACTGTGTACTACTGGTGAACAGGTCTCTAACCTGCAACATGTGAACAAACTTGTGAGCTATGAGCTCAGTAAGTTCAAATATAAAAACATGATATCATAACATGTAATGCTGTGCTCATGAATGAAACTTGACTCTGAAATAAACATGCTCATGGCTGTATGTTAAGTCTTAGGATATTATCTGAAATTAGGTTCTGGTTTTGAATCCATGATTAATCGTACGGTAAGGCGTGCATGACTGAGAGCGATACTTTAGTGCTGACCTTCGTAGCCTGAACTGAAACTGAACATGAAAACCTCCCCGTGAGTCGAGAGGCCGGTACGCCAATAACTGGTTTAATTACCATCTTTCTGAAGTTCCAACTGGGTAGCAAACTAATTGCCCCACAGCAGGAACTTTTTACATACTTCACTTGGGGTGTGAGTTTTATTAACCTCACTATAGTGCCTTGTACACCTACATGTTTTCGTGTGATTGATACTTGTCTATCATGTGTACATGAATCATCTACTTGAAACATGAATTCTACATGCATAACATGAAACTGACATGTGTATCGTGATGCAGACGGTCAACGTCTGACATACAAGTCAAACAACATACATAACATCATAAAACATAACATGATTGTCCATGTTGCAGTCAAGACAATGCTTGAACTTACAGGAAATTTGCTAATGTGAGCCTCTACTGATCTGGGACTGCTGTCTCAGGGTCTCTGGCTTGAACTCCTATAAAAGAAATAATCGTTGATTATTTCCAACATTTATCTTATACTTGAAGCATAGCAAAATATGAAAAATCATATTTTCAGACTCTTTTTTTTTTTTAGCTTCGAACACGTCCTCCTACACAGGCGTATTCGTGGCCGTATAACTCATGCATGCTTACACGGGTGACTACATGGTCGTGTTTCTAGCCGTGTTTTCCTGCTGTCGAACATGGTCTGTTACACGCCTTTCCCATGGCTGTGTACCATTCTACACGGCTCGATACACGGCCGTGTTCTTGGCCGTAGACCTCTCGGGTCTCAAACTCTCTCGAAACACGGTCGTGTATGTGGGCATGTTCAGGGCCGTGTTCTGAATACGTCCTTGTACACGCCCGTATATACTCCCGTGTTCATCTCAGAATTCTGATTTTGAGTCTGAAATTCTTATCTTTGTTTTTCTAAGGCTTTCATAGCCTTTCTTCTACTTCTTGCACTCAAAATCGGTCTCTATAATACCGTTTCAAGGCATAAACTGCATTACTATCATAAATCCATGGTTTCATAAATAAAATTTCATATTTTTCTTTTTTTCACTAAAATCTTAACTCAACATTTTTAAAAGTCAAAACTTTCTTGAAGAAACTCAACTGAAACTTGGTTTTCTAAACTATCAACTCATGAATTCATGTTTAAAAATAACTAGACTTGAACCATGTTTCGATTTAACCGAAAATCTCAACATGCAAAACTCATCTTTTCTTTTTCTTCTAAATAACCCAAATTTTTCACCAAAAAACGTGAGAGAAAAAGGGGTTACCTTACTTGAAACTTAAGGACGTCTTGCTATGAAATCTTGACTGAAAACTTGAACGATTTTCTTGCTTAAAGAGAGAATCCGAATTGGTGGAAAAGATTTTCCTCTTCGGCTCTCTCTTTTTTTCTCTTTCTTTCTTTCTCTTTCTCTGCACGTCCACTCCTTGCAATTGATAAGAAGTGAATTAATTCACTTGGGTTATTAATGAAACCCCTTCTCACATGCTCTTTCCTCTCTCATCTCTTTTCTTTTATTTCCTTTAAAGAAAATTACAATTTCTCGGCTAATCTTGGCCATTGATCAAGGTAGCTTACATGTAAGCCCTTGATCTCTTAATATGTATTTTTCACATACTTTTCTAATCATTTAAAGTATCATGATTTGAATTAATGTTTAGCTTTTACACTATGTTCACTAATTCATTGTCAAATTTTGACTAAAATCCATCTAATCAAAATTTTCATCTACTCTATATTCTGTAACATGTCTCATCATGAATGTATATTTATTTACATATCTTGTATAAAATTTTCCGAAAACGATAAATTTCTCGGTTATCACATAAAAAGTCTATTAACCGTTATAAACTTTCATAAAAAAAAAAAAGTTACAATCCAAAAATGTGTTGATTCATTATTTAGTTTTATCCTAATCCATATTATATTTTACCATTGCTGGTGATGGCATGATGACAAAAAAGACTTATTTAAAACTTTTGCTTTTATAAAAGACCATATGTTATTTACTCTTAAAATCTAAGGTTTTTTAGTTGTGAAGATTTAAGATCAAATTTCTTATTATCTCATCAGTAAAATTAATAGGCTCACTGTTAGGAAATACCCTAAGCATTAGAGACATTTTGATGTATTTATTTTGAACTGGATAATAAAATTATATATAGAGATTATTCATTACATTGCTATCTGTCCTCAATTTATTTACATGTTAAAGTAAATGTAAGCAAATATGGCTCCCTGACTGCTTGTGTTAAACTGTTAGAACGTTGCATGCAATAGACTTTTGTATACAAGAAGACAATATTCTAAAGTTAGCGGTCTAAACTATAGTTCGTAGTCTACGGGGTTAGACCGAGCATCTAACTTATGTTAAGACTATTATGTTATCTAAAGCCTTGGAGGGGACGGTTTGTCTTGACTGTCTGGAGCTGGACTCCCAAGTAGAGACATAGATATGTTGCTTGGTGGTGACATATTAGCCCGGGACTAAAGCGTGATTGATCTATGAAGTCCGCTTTGAGTGGATCGACCTACTTTTGATGTTCATTGTGCAGTAACCTTAATCCTGAGTAAAAGGACAGCTTCATGTATATGACTTGTGTACTTTGATGTTCCAATGGCTAAAGCGTCTCAGAGATAGTAAGCTTATATACCGGTTCGTTGGGTGCATGACTTGTATATGATGAATGGTTCGTTTACAGATATCGGAATCATAGTTCTAATGAGGAGTTAAGGGTATCCTCTTAAAGGCATTATACTGAATGTGAAAATGGACAAAGCCTTGGGTCGTCTGCTGAGCGGATGACTTCTTATTCATATATGGTGAATAATCATTTTCTTTATTCAGTAGTATAATGGAACTTTAAAATAGCCTGATCAGTAGGATTAAACGGACTTTGGCCTAAGGCTGATCATGGATATCATATGAGGGTTCTGCATACATGACAAGGTCATTGAACGATAGCTTGTCACAGGCTTACGTAATACGGTATATAATTGAGAGTTCAGTTTCAGGTTTATAGTGGTGTGACTCTAAAATTAGTGATCATATGATTGAGTTGTTCGGTAAAAGAATGATGATCATATGGATTTGCGAGAGCCCGATTATATATATCCAATCAGTCCCTCTATTAGCTCCACATAATTCCTTAAAGTTTGGCAAATTGATTTGTGTATGCTCTTGGCTAGTTTATTATGCATAGATGGTGATGACATAGGATTAGGATGGTAGACAAGATTCTCTTCGGTTGAATTCAGATTTTGTTTTGGATAATAGAGTACATAATTATTCGAACTCCAAATAAATTTACCATGATTTTATTTGAGATTGGATTGGAGTTGTAGAAAATTATCCATGAGAACAAGAATTTGAAACACAACTGTTTTGTGGATTTTGAAATTTGAATTTTGAATTTTGAAATTTGAATTTGAAATTTGAATTTGAAATTCAAATTTGAAATTTAAAATTTAAAATTCAAATTTGAAATTTGAAATTCAAATTTTGAATCACAGTCCAAGTTGGATTCGAATTTGTTGTGGTAAATCCACAAGATTTGAAATTCGAATTTGAGTTAGATATGGAGAGGAATCTTGTTAGAATCCTACTTGAATTTTGAATCCAAATCCTAACTAATAATGGACGAAATTTTGAGGATTATCCTCAATGGATTTTCGGTTTTTGTGGATAAGGTTCAAGAAAAAAATTCAAGTTTCAATCGTAGTTGAATTTGGATTCTCTCCTCCCAGAAAAGTGGCCGAAATTTGGAGTATATCTCCTTAGGAAAATTCGGTTATTTTGGATAAGGATGAGATAAGATTCAAGCTTGAAAATCCTAGTGGAATTTTGATTCTCCCTTATCCTAAAAGTGGCCGAAATTTTAAGGAGATTTTCTCCTTGGAATTTTTAGATTTTTTGGTTGAAAAAGGGAGATAAAATTCTAGTTAAAATCTTATTTAGATTTGGATTGGATTTATCCCATAATGGTCGAAATTTGTTGGGATTTTCCCTTGGATAATTTCGGATTTTATGGTTGTGGATAAAGGAGAATATCTTCTCCTAATCCAATTCGAATTCAGAGAATCACCTCATGCAGGTCTATAAATAGAGGTCCTATTACTCCAGTTCTCTAAAATCACAGACTCTCAGGTGAGCAGGCTTATTGTTGCACAGCCCACCGTGACAATAAGTTCTTTAGAGATCTGGGTGGTCGGAAGAAGACTAGCAGTGCTAGCATACCGATCGAGGTTCAGAATGCCCACACACTCAGCCATTCAGGAATTGGAGAATAGTAGAGAAGGCTAGTTGGTTGAAGCCCTCCAGTCATTCTCCTCCTGCAGATTGGCGTACTTAAGGTATGAGTTTTAATTGTTGTTGGTTTATTGTATATGGTATCACGAGATATTTAACGATCTAAAAATTTTTATTGTTCTGCTGCGCCACTCTGATACGTTTTTACCGATTTATTTTCCTACACTCACGCAATTACTATTGGGATGGATGGAAACGTGAGAATACCACTAACACTATTTTTTCTTATAACAAAACATATGTATTTATTTTAAGAAATATTAAGGTGTAACTTATTGAGTTTTGCTGTGTTTACATGTTGAGTTTTGATGACATTAGTTATAAATTGAAAAGAACAAATTTTAATATCAATTTAATATTTATCTTGAAGTCTTTTTTTTTTTTTTTTTTACATTAAGGGATTGAAAAGTATGAATTTTTTATTTTTTTGATAAAGTTAGATGTAAAATTATCAATGAATTATATCGATAACCACCTTAAAAAAAGAGTTAAAGTAAAAAAAATAATCACTTTCTTTTTGTAAGAATAATGCAAAATAAAATTACTTAAAAAATACAAAAGAATACAACCTCGCTTACAACCCATTTAGGAAGAGTTTTTGAGATTTTTTTTTTATTGGAAAAAACTAGTTTAGGAAGATGCGTTTGGGGAAAAAAATATTTGGAAAAAATATATAAAATCTTAAAAACTTATTTAGACAACAAATTATTAATATAAATATTATTTCATTCATTTCGAAATTTTATAAATTAAAATAAATTATCTCATTTAAATTTATATATTTTAAGTTATGGACTTTTAGAATTTATAGTTTATTATATTATTTTAAAAATATAAATAATAAAAAATGATGATAAGGTGAAAAAATACCAAAAAAATTGTTTTGGAGATAAAAAATTGGTCTCCCAAACAAGCTCTATTACAAACAATAATATTATTAATAGCAAAAAATAAATAAATAATATATTATTAAAATTAGAAAAGAAAATTAAGATTGAAAAAGTACTTTGAAAAAATAAATAACAAAAAAAAAACGTTTTCTTTTCATTAGAAGGTAAATTATGATATATAAAAATCAATTCCAATTCAAAGTGTGTGAAAGATCAATTCAAATCAATTTTTGTTGCTATTTAAAGGTAAAATCATCATTTTATAATTATATATAGCTAAAAGTGTAAAAAAAAAAAAAGAGAGGATATTTTTGATATTTTAAGAATATTTAATGATTAAAGTGTGTCTTTATAACTTTTTTTTAAATAAGGGGGTTTTGATGTCATTAGTTTATGTTAACAAGGTGTTTTTAAATTAAAAAAAAATAAGGAAGGTTAATGTAATTCACTTCTTTAGTAGAAAAAGAAAAAAGAAAAAAAAAAACAACTAGTTTCTGGGTTCAATTTTTGCAAATAAGCCCCTCTAGTTTGGTGTGTCTAGATTTTGGTTCAATTATTTTTGTTTTTGCTGTATGAACCTCGTCTACACATTCCTTTTGCAAAATCATTCCCGTGTAGTTTTTTTTTTTTTTTCTTTCTATTTCTTAACTTGGCAACAAAAAAAAATTTAAAATTTTGGAATAATTTCTATGTTTATATGTCTTAATTTTCACATTTTTTCCTAATCACAAATATTTCTAGATTTCATATAAAACTCATTCAGAACTTATATTATTTAAATGTTATGTAATAAAAATTAGATTGTTACGAGTGCTCATGACAGTTAAAAGCATGACTTTAGAAATGAATTCAACAATCAATGCTCAAATTCTGTAACATGGCTGAATAATTCTATACATAATAAACGTTTCATACATGTGATTATGATAACGAACCAAAATAAAAACAATTATCATTAATTGTAAAGAAGGAAGATAAGGATCAAGAAAAATGTTTGAAGCCGTCAACGGTGTTGAGCACTATGGCTTAGAGAGAATGAGCCCTATTTGTTGGTTTTATGGTATAGAAATAGATCCCATTTTTGTTATTGTTTAGTGATAGACACCACTAGTGATTTATAATATTGTTCAAAAATGAATTAACAAGGTAATTTATCAAAGACATATAATTAGATTGAAGATACAATCATAATCTATTAAAAGTGTATAAAAATATGATAATTCATGACTATGTTCTACAACAATGGCATTTTTAAGTGGAGTCTTGGTAATACTACTAAAACAATTAGCTGGAAAAGAAACCTAAGAATTGAGTGCTAGACATAGTATAATTGATGAAAAGTAACTAATAATTAAAATAAGCAGATTTTGAAAATCTATTCTCATTTATTATTATTATTATTATTATTATTATTATTTTATATTAGATTTAACTGGCACTCTATACTTTTACACATTTTATAATAATTCCTCCCAATACAAATTAATTTGTCACCTTGTTCGGGCCAAATGATATAATAACCAATATGAAGATGACACATGGCAGCTGGCATGCCATTGCCATGAGTTTTTTTTTTTTTAATATTAATTGTTAAAAAAATTTATAGCATTCGTTTAAAATTTTCTTTAAACTTTTTAACTTCACAGATGACATGCCATTGCCATGTTTTTTTTAAAATATTAAATGTTAAAAAAAAAAACAAATTTTATAGCATTCTTTTCAAATTTTCTTTAAACTAACTTTCTTTTGTTTCTTTGGATGGTTTGTATAAGAATATTACTTGATCAAGTATCACACAGTGCACAATGCGGGCATACGCAATACATGCATATATATTTATATATATATATATAACTCTATGTTTAAATGGAGTGTTTATTTTTTAAAATGAAAAATACTCTATTTAAGATCAAAAAGTCATTTTAATCAAAATAAATAAATAAAATAAAATGGTGTTTCAATAAATAAAAAAATTTTATTTCTAAAATGGAAAAAGTGTTTAATAAAATTGGACTCATTCAAAAAAGGAGATGACTAAAGTGAATGTAAAAAAAAAAAATTTATTCTGATTTTAAATCAAAGCCTATTTAAAATGAGAAAAAATTTTCTTTAAATATGATACGTTTACAAAGATTAACACAAAAACAAAAAGGATTAAATTTTAGTTAAATGACCTTTTGATAATTTTTCTAATTATATATAAATTTAAACATACCATCTAAACAAAACATAAAGCTCAGTTTCCTTTTCCTTTTCCTTTTTCTTTCTTTCTTTTTTTTTTTTTTTTTAAGCATTCAAAGCTTTGGGGGAGTTTGGAGAAGATGCTTGGAGCTTTTTTTTTTGTTGGAAAAAGGTTATTTTAGAAAATATGTTTGGGAGAAAAAATATAAAATTTTAAAATTTTTTTTTAAAAAATATCAATATAGATATTGTTTTATTCATCTAGAAATTCAATGTAATTTAAAAAAAAATCATCTCATTTGGACTTATATACACAAAATTATGGACTTTTAAAATTTGAAATTTAGTGTAATATTTAAGATATATAAATAGTGAAAAGTGATAAAATATTAAAAAAAATTTAATTTTGAAGAAGGTCAAACTTGCCTCCAAACTAACCCTGTCTTTCTATTTTGTTCCTTTGTAGGCTTTTTTTTTTCTGTTTTTTTTTTTTAATGAAATTGTTTGATACATTACTCTTTTTACCATTATTATTTACTGCTATTCTTTCACTTTCGACTGAAAAGCTTTTATTTGTTTTATTTTTATTTTCACCTTTTTTTTAACATCTTTCGTTCTTAACTTTTATTTTTCAAGGTGTCCCCATCAAAATAGTTTTGATTTACTCCTTCCTCTAAAAATCAGAGAATATTTGATAAGAGTATTACATTTATAATATATTTAAATATAACATAATTTTTATCTAAATATAAAAATATTATATTTAAATATTAATCATATCATAATTTAAATCTAAAATAATCACAATTTACTATTTTATTTTTCTATTATTTTTACTAATCACATCACATATTCTCTCTCTCTTTCCCTTTTTACATTTTACTTTTATTAATCATATCACATTTAATGCAATTTAAATAATTTTCATTCAAACAAAAATTGTATTTAAATACAATACAAATACTTTATATCTAAATATATATTAGATTCAATGTATTGGATTTAAATATAATGTATTATCCAAATGGTCTTAATATCTATATTATTTTTAAATAAAAACTTAAAAATTAACATATATATACATTAAAAATTTAATCTATGCATGCGCAGCACAAGTGTTTACAACTAATATATATATATATATATATAAAACAAGAATCACTACTCGATAATACACGTAAAAAAGTTTTATAGATATAATTTTCACCCAGCTGGTGACTGAATATGAACATACAAAACCACATCTTTATTCCCAGTTTCCAACACATAGAGTAGCACCAAAAGCATGCACTAATTTACCTCAAAGAATAACTTGTGCAATACAATATATACGTGTGTGCGTGTACACATATATTATATACGTATCGGATATGGACAGAAATATGCGAATATGATATTATTATTTTTGCAAAATAATTAATTACAAGATGCCAAGTTAAACACTCTTGCACTAGGTGTCAAAAAGTGAACGAGCGCATGGGAATTTGGGATCGTGTAATCAAAATTGTCTTTGAATAGGGGATTCTCAAAGCACACCTTTACAAGGATCTTAATTGAATTTCGGATTGTGGTCTTAATTTTGCATCCCAATATTGGCACTCCCTTTTCCCCCTATTTATACCAATTTTTACCCCCACACTTCACAAAGGATCTATCGAGAGGAATTGTGATATTATGGGTGGCACTACTTCCAGTTCACCAAGCTCACTTGAGCTTAGCTTGGGTTTGAAGCCCTCTTATGTCCCCAGAAGCATAGCCAACCTTCTTAGTGATTTGACAAAGGTTGATGATGTCCAAAAGAAGCTGTCTGTCTTGGATGATTACTTGAAGAAGTACGAGGAGGAGCTCGCTAGTATCGAGCCCTTCCGATGCGAGCTTCCTCAGTGCATGCTGCTTCTGATGGACGGTAATGATCTCTTCTCTCTCTTTTTTTATTTTTTTAATTTTTTTTAGAATTAAAGTCACAAATTCCCGAACAATACTTTTTTTTAATTATTTTTTGTATTCTAACTAGAGTATTCTCCCTTCAATCTTTATTATTATTATTATTTTTACCCTCTATGTATTTTTTAGTGTGATCTTGAACTAAGGTGTATGTGTGTGTAAATATATATATATATATTTGAGACGTGATGATATTATTTTACAGCCATTGAGATAATGAAGGGTGAAATTGCAAAGTTGATGAAGAATTATGGTGAAGAAGGATCTGAGTTTGATGATCAGACTAGGCGTGTTGATGAGTTTCTGAAATGCAAAAGAAATGTTTATGACTGTGAGAACATGAATATTTCTCCACGTTGGTGTTCTAATCAGGTTTTCGAAACGCCCAAAACAAATATCCTTATTTCCTTTAACTTATTTCCTTTTCACTTTATATTTGTATTCATCAAAATTATACAGTGAATATTGTTAATCTAAGGCAACACGTTGAGGAATATCCTCATTTCCTCTAACTTATTTCCTTTTCACTTTATATTTGTATTTATCAAAATTATATAATGAATATTGTTAATCTTAGGCAACACGTTGAGGAGATGTCCTCTTTTCAATTTACCCTTCGTTTGGATGGGAGGTTTGTTTTTGAAAAATAGAAAATTTTTAGATATGAAAAATAAAAAGTTATTTGAAATTTTTTTTAAAAGTGAAAAGTTGTTTGGATGAGTGAAAATTTTTTTTGTCCAAAGAGCTCTTTTTTTATTTTTAAAAAATGAAAAATTTTGGATGTTTTAATACGAATATTTAGGAATATTGTTTTTTCTTATAATGAAAATTTTTTTAGTTTCCAACTTTGGACATGTCAAACAAATAGAACCAAGTTTTTTTTAAATTTAAAAAAAAGTTAAGAAAAAGCATAAATATTAGCCAAAAAAGACCCGTTGAGATCTCACAAAATCTACGCTTTATTATTATTATTATTATTATTTTTTGGTTCGATTTGCCCCTTTTAGCTTATATTATTTAAATTACTAAACACCGACGCCACTCTCGAAAGGAAAACGGAATCAAGATTCACAAAGAGATGGTGATTTTGTCACCAGAATATCAGAAGATTCTGATGATTAACTCGGATAGGTTTGATACGAGTTTAAAGGCAAATCAAGCACCAGACATGTATCAACAAGAACAGTTTTCAGATCCCACTTGGAAGACTAGAGCTAGGAGACGTTGGACACACGAGCTTCATGCAAGGTTCCAGTGGGCTTTGGGTGTCCTTGGAGGTCCCGAAGGTAATAAAATTAAACTCACCAATTTACTACACTTCTATCAAGTAGTAAAAAACAAATCTTTAAACGTACATGTTAATAAATTTTACCATCTCATTTGGATTTTTGACCTTTTAATATTTATTTGATTTGATGTCAAAAAAAAAAAACAATTAAAGATTAACTAAAATAATAGCCCATAGGCATCATTTTTAGGAACAGTCCTACAAATCACCTACATGTGCATATGTACACAAAATTTTCTACGTGTATACATTTGGCAATTATATGCAATTTAATAATCAGGGCATGTGGTTTTTTTAACATTTGGGAAAGACATGCACTTTTTTCCACATTTTTATTTTTCTCTCTCTTTATCATATATAGAAAGACGTTTGTTTGTCAACGTTACGTTTCCAATATTATCATTTGACTTACCACACCCCCCCTTTATACATGCGTATGTTAATTAAATTTCATTTTTTTTATTATTATCTTTTTAACTTAAAATAATGATTTAAACTCTAATTTTTATCATATAATCAAATATAAAATATCACTAGGTTATAGTTATAACTTACAACCACTGCATATGTTCAATTTGGCGTATTTTTAAGTTTTCAATTTTTGAATAAGATAGTAATCTATGAAACTGTTTGACCAATCTTATTAGAATAGCCGTGTTTTGGCGTGGATTTATCATATTTATTTATTTAATATTTTTTACTCTCTTTTTTATTTGGTTTTGCTGTTTAATTGTTTTTTATTCTTAAAAAATTTATCTCATTTTGGAGGAAAAAATAAAAAAAATTTATCGCCTATTCTATGGCAGCGGCTACTCCGAAGCAGATTAAAGAGGTGATGCATGTTGGGGGACTCACCAACGATCAAATTAAAAGCCATCTCCAGGTATAATTGATTTTGAATTATTATTATTGGCAAGCAAATATTTTTCTACGTGAATTGTTCGTAATTCTTAAACAGATTCATTAATGTCCATTAATTGAATTGTTTTTCAACGTTGATATACAGGGAACAAAGAGTACTATTGGCAGTAGTATTGTACCTTTTAAAAAGAATGATTTTATTGTTAGTTGATGAGTTATAGTTCTGATCTTATTTTGTTTTAATAATGTCTTGGATTAAGGGAAAAAAAACATTAATCTTGTAATTTTTTTTTGAAATTAACGATAGAAGATTTTAATTCTATACCTTATAATAAAAATTAGAAATAAAATATCGGTAGACTATGCATATAACTGCTATAAATTTTTTTTTTTCTAAAATATGCATATCACGATGCTGCATATCGATTTGTTGCTGCGATGCGTCATATGCAACATCTTCACTTTGATTTCAAAATTCTGAGTTTACGTAAAACTTTGGCAAATCTCACTTTTGTTCTCAACAAAAAGGAAAAAACTATACTATATCCTGACTTAATAATACAATTTGTACATATGTTACTCTACAATCTAACACAATTCGCTATTCTTAAAATTAACTGTGAATTTGCTGCAGTGTACTATTTTAAGAGAAACGTATATTAAAAAAATAAAATTTTTGACAGGATAATTCAATTTTTGGTTGAGACAAACTAAAGAAAAATGTAAAGATCATTAAATTATAAAAAAAATAAAAATAAAAATTTCACCCAATCATTTTGATCAATAACTAATTCCGGCTCCCCACACCGAATATAAATATCAACATCTAATATCGTCATTTTGATCATCAGAAATACAGGCTGCAGATGAGGGCAATTGGGCGCAGTAAGAATCAGGTCAACGGTGATGATCACGATCCGGTTGATCGAGATCCATACGATAAAAGCTCCAACCACACACTAATTTCCGTTCCCAGGGCCCAAGTACCGCCTCTACATGGTCCCAAACCGGCCCAAACATCCAAAGAAACTATTGCTCGACAAAACGACGTCGTCACCACCAACGACGACGATTCTGCTGATAGCAATGTCGCTGGCTTGGTCAATCCTTTTGGCTTCTCGGGCCCTCAATTTTGATGCATTAAACAAGAATAATATTATGTTACTTTTCATACATAATAACTTCAGCAGTAATTTATGATTATGAAATTGAATTATAATTAGTTTATTTTGGGTAAGCCTTTTGTTGTCGTTTTTGTTGTGTGCACGACAATACTGCTTTACGGGCTGCTACTTTTTGGAGCTATTCGCTTTTATCGTACCCATTTTCTCGTCTATTTTGGCTAGCTATTTTTTTTTTCTTTTTCTTTTTCTGTTTTTTAAGTCTTCCTATAAACTAACTAGTTAAGGATCTTTATGGTTTTGAAGCGACAGTACTAGAAAATAATGATAAGGATAATGTTGTGCGGGCAATTCCAAGTTAGTAATAATCTAAGGTTTCTGTTTACTAGAAATTAGTTTTTTTAATCAAAATTTTATTTTAACTTCCGAAAAGATGAAATAAGTTATTCTTTTTCTCTACGGGAACTATAAGTAAGTTTTTGAAAGGATAGTCGTGCATCAATCACAAATCCCAAGTTCAAAAAAGAAAAGTCTATATTGGGTAGAATTTAGACGCGAATTTAATTTGATTGTAGTTTTTTTTTTTTTTTAATGATTGTTGATTTTTCAGTGAGGAGGCTTTCTTTGAGTAAAATTATTTCCAAATAATATTGTAGAATATTTTTATTTTACATTTGACCATTTAAAATTTTGTCTCAATGAGTCAACCCTATCCCCATTTAATTAAAGTCATGCTTCACTAATTTATAATAAATATCAATACTCAAATTTAGTAAATTCTCTATGTATTTAGTACATATGAGATTTACTCATTATGTTTAATCAGTAAAAAATTTTGGGATTTACCTAGTCAGTAAATATGAAACTTAACAAAAATGACCTTTTCTCTCAAACCCAAAAAACTTTGTGCTTTTTTTTTTTAATTCCCTTAAAAGTTGGTCATATTCCCAAATAATCCTAAAAACTTACTTGAAATATAGAGCCCAATTTGCAGCCTATAAATGAAAAGTGCAGGTAACATGTTACATAACAAATGAAATCACAGAGTACGTTTCTCCTCATAACAAATGAAAAGTGCATGTAACATGTTACACAACAAATGAAATCACATAGCACATTTCTCCTCATATATAAAAGATACAACACACAAATGAGTAATGCAGATAATTTAATCATAGAAAATCAATAATGATAAAAGCAGTTTGATATTTATTCATAGTATGGATATAATAATCAAAGTTATAAGTACATCACTATCACATGAAAAGATTGGCACCTAGATTTATTCCAAGTCCAATAATTTTTTTCTGTTGCCCACCATGTGTAAGACACAAACTTTCTTCCAAACTCTATCATTGTTCTTGCAACTACACACAAGCCAGACTAAAATTTACATTAAGAAAAGGAAAGGAAAAACATTATTACGTGGAAATCAAGCATATTGATTTACATATGTTCATGTTCAATCAAGAAGGTGGTGGACCGGGGCTGCGCGGCGGAGGGAATGGGAATGGAGGGAGAGGGAATGGGAAAATTGGTGGTGGAGGTGGTGGTGGTGAGGGTGGTGTCAAGCCTGGGAATGGAAAAGGTGGTAAAGGAGGAAATAATGGAGCGGGGGGCGCCGGTGGCGGCTGAAACGGGTTGGGAAAGAGTGGTGGCGCTGGTGGCGGCTGAAAAGGATTGGGAAATAGTGGTGGCGCCGGTGGCGGCTGAAAAGGATTGGGAAAGAGTGGTGGTGGGGACGGCTGAAAAGGGTTGGGAATCAATGGAGGTGGCTGAAAAGGGTTGGGGATAAGTGGAGGCGGTTGGAATGGATTTGGAGGGAAAAAGAAATCTTCTCTACTCACTTCCTGATTGGTTTTTTTATCAGTTCGTTGGTCATGAGATGTTAGTGTAAGTTTTGTTTTTGCTATTTTTTGGTCACCTGAAATTGGAGGAGGGAGAAATCCTGGGGGGGTGGGGAGAGGAGGGAGTTTTGGCAGAGGTGGGAGAGGAGGGAGATTTGGCAATGGCGGTAGATTAGGGAGGGCGGGAAGGGGAGGGAGATCGCCGGGGGTTTTCGGGTCTTCAAGTGGTGGTGGAAAGGCCAAATCAGGATCATTTGAGTGTAGAGAGGCTTTGCTATTATGAGTTTGTAACTCCTCGGAGTGTTGAATGCTTGGCTTTTGATTGCAGAGGGTTGGTTGCTTTAGTGGCTTGAAGTTGAAAAACCCGGCCGAGAAAATGTGTGTCCCTTGCTTTCTTGACTTGAGCTGCAGCGCGGATGAAGTGGCTGTTGATGCCACAGCACAGTATGGCTCACTGCTGCTTATCAGCTTCACAGAACACTCTTCAATCTCCTTGACATGTTTGCTCACTGCGAAAGGCAAATGGACTTTGAACTCTCCACGCCTGTCGGTTTTCGCCTCTTCCCTGAAGACCGGCTTTGAGCTCGTGCCATATTTGCATTCCACTGCCACAGTTGCTCCTGCATATACACAAACCACACATTATTATTATTATTTTTTCAAGTAACTTGAATCCGAAGCAAACATTTGAAATCTTTGTGAAAAACTTGAGAAATGAACCTGAAATGAAGTGGCTGGTTCTGTGAAACTCCTCTTGGAAGCATGTATCGCAGTAGACTGTGCCTACGACAACTGCCGATGGAAGCTTCTTCGCGTGTTTAGCCTTGGAAAGATGACTGATTGTGAAAATGGCAAAGAGTATTGTTAGAAACCAACTCATATCGAGCCTCTAATGTCTTTCCAAGCTCTGAGAAACTTTTTGCACTTTGAGCAAGAAAAGAAAAGGAGGGCCAAGGCTTTTTATATTGGTTCTGAAGGTTTGCATTAACTGTTCTAATTCTCTATTGAATCACACACTCTTGTTTTTAAGTACCAACTTAACTAGAAGTTAAAAATTAAAAAAAAAAAAAATTCATTTCAATAGTCTGATAAAATCCCACCAAGCTTCTTTATTTGATTCATGCAGAAACTAGTCAACCGCAAACTAAAAGCACTGAATGTAAAGTTCATTTACTAATAAACAATTTCAGAGGATATCACAAAAGAAAAATAAAAATAAAAAAGTAAAAAAGGAAGCTACTAATTTGGTTTTTCTACTTCTGTCATTACTTTCATTTATTGAGCTTGTTCCTTTGTTGGCATGGGAATGAAAATGAGTGTGAAGTTGGATCCTTCCCTGTAGGTTCACGAGACTAGAAGAGTGGCCACAGAATTTTTTAACACACTAGGCTGTGACTAATAAACCGATTGAAGAGGACATTTATTTTTGTTGGTATGTATGTGTTGTTCACACTTGAAAAGCATACAAAAAAAAAAAAAACCGCGTTGCCTTTTCGAAGAACTTTACCGTAGGGTATAAAAAAAAAGGGACTACCTATAAATTAAAACTTTAAATATCAAATTTTCATTAAGTTCCGTTAAATTATCCTAATTTCACTAATTTGTAACCATAAAAAATTATCCTACTAATGGAGTATTGTTTTAATACTCGGATAACTTTATGGTAGGGTATAGAAGAAAAACGAAAAGAAGAAAACTACCGAGTGGATAAAAAAATGAAGCATCAAATATTCGTCAAATTCCGTTAAATAATCTTATTTTTCTTAACCTTTTAAAAACAGTTCTACTGATGGGTAGTATTGTGGTTATTTAACTTTTATCTAGTTATAATTTCCGAGAATAAAATAAGGTTGTAGTTACCTGCTGACACACACATATATGGGAAAGATAGAAGTTAAAACCCATCCACGCAAAACACAACTTTGTGTGCAGAAAAAAAGGATAACAAACTCATGATCAGATGCGCGGCACACATGATGCTGTCATGAGTGAAGCGTTACATGTTAAAATTGTAACGAAATGATGAGAAACAGACTAAGTGGCTTTTATTAGAGTCCGTTTGGACGAGAGGTTCGTTTTTTAAAAATGAAAAATTTTTAGATATGAAAAATAAAAAATTGTTTGGAATTTTCTTTAAAAGTGAAAAGTTGTTTGGGTGGGTGAAAACTTTTTGTTTCTAGATAATTCTTTTTCTATTTTTCAAAAATGAAAAATTTTGGATGTTCAGATACGAAAATTTAGGAAAGTTTATTTTTCTTGAAATGAAAAATTTTTCATTTTTCAAATTTGAAGGTGTCAAACAAATGGAGAGTAACAATATTTTTTGAGTTTCATCTCTCACATAGAGGTCTTCTTCAGCTTATAACCACTTTTCTAGTCAAATAAAAATAGATCTCCTATTTACAAATATATTATATATGTAAATAGTTATATGCATGTATATATATGACTTTACCATCATCATCGATCACGCACCATTGAAGCCAAAATTATAAAAATATTTTAAGTGTTGGTCCATGACGAAGGAATCATTATTATATGCTTCCAAAAGCACCAAAATAAATGCAGACAGTTCTAAAGTTTTGCCACAGCCCCATGTGTCGATGCAAGGACTTTGATGCTTTCAGATATGTATAATTATTTATTCACAGATTCACTCATCGAAACGGAGAAGGGGACAAACGGATGTGAAAAAAAATATTTTAACTGATTGTAACTTGTTTTTGTTCTCTCTCTAGCTCTTGTTTTGGACCCTTACCCAACAAGTGCCTACGTTTTTTTTTTTTTTTTTTTTTTAACAAAGAAAGTGGTTGGTTGGCATAAGACATGTGATTGTCATGGGAACTGGCACATCTTTCTCCTTAACCCAACTCTTGAGTTTTACTAAAACAAAATGGAAATATCTCCAAGTTTAGTAGTTGTAACATTTAATTTAGGAATCCTAAAAAGAACATTTCATTTAGAAATTTATAATTACTATTTGATTTATATTTTATTTTTATTTAGAATATTCAGAATTTATAGTTGTAATATGTTATTCAAGAATCCTAAAACAAAAAAAAAAAGAACATTTCATTTGAAAATTATAACTTTATATCTAATTTTCTATTTAGAATTTTGTAATATAATACTGTTTAGAAGTTTAGTACAAAATGACAAGTATCACAATAAAAAATGTTATATTAGAATCAAGAAGTACTATAATAATGTAAAAAAAATTATAAATATTATTTTATAATAGGTAACAGATATGAGAATATGTATGTGTATACATTAACATATATATATGCTCCAAATATGTTTGCATATGTTTGATTATATGTGTATAAACAAATGCACTGCAACGTCTGACAATCAAAACTATGTACATATCTTTGATGGTTTTATGTTGAATCTTCTGAGGGTACAAGTTTATCATAACGCAGGACACATCTATCTTCAGAGAAAACAGTAAATTCTTTTACATGTGATCAGGAGATTAAAGAAGGAAATTCAAGTAATGGGGTCGTCCAAATTCCAAAGGAAAATTACTCCTGGATTCACGGGTTCTCTAGAAGACTCTTCTTGTCCAGTGACGCTCACCTTTCTTCACGGGCTAGTAGTGTGAGGGCTTTTGTTACGATGTGTCAACTTTTGAATGTCCCGTGGATGTCACGTATTAGAATGAAAACAAATGACTAGTTCTGACTTTGGACAGCCACAAAGTGCGACCTTTTTTTTTTTTTTTTTTTTAAATGGGAGCCACCAAATGTTTTGAACCACCAGCACGTGTTTACCTCTATTATGTGTTTTTTCCAGAATAAAAAAAATTCTATTGTTTCGACACGTCTTAAAGCAGGGTCACTATAGAAATAGGAATCTATTTGTATTACGGATATAATCAAAGGAAATGATTTAAGTTTTCTTATTAATATCTACAGAGTTCAAAATCCAGGATTGTGCAAAAGAATCTTGATACCCTACCACTATCAGTGGTTATCTAACTAATCAAGCATTGAGTTAGCTTATAAACCAACCTAAATATGCAAGGGAAAAAATTGCAAAGGCTTATTTGCATGGATGTTTCGTAAACTTTTTGAATTTAACAATTTAATTTTTAAACTTGTTTTCTTGATAATCAATTGTTTGAATTTATAATTTTTAATAAATCAATCTTTTTTATTTAAATCAATTAAAATTAAAATAGTTTTAACACAAAATATATATATTATAAACTAAGAAAGACATTATTAATCATTTTTACTTAATTTGAATATAATTTTTTTTAAATTTATATTTAAATTTGAATATAATTTAATTAATTTAAAGATTTCAAAGCAAAATTGTATTGAAAATAAATAAAAGTGATTAACAACACTTTTTTTTGGACTATAATATATAAATGACGTATAAGATATCAAATTTTGATACATTTGAATAAAAAAGACTAAAGTGTCAAAAATTATAAATTTAGTTGGTTAATTACCAAGAAAAAAAAAGTTTGGGGAAAAATAAGAGAGTTTCGTACAAACGAGCCAAATGGGAAAGAAACTGTTAATCAACTAATTTAGAATGAAAACAGTAGTAAGACGTACAGAGTATTGTTGATTCTGACAATCAACAATCCACTTTCTACTCAATCAGCCAATATCACACATTCAAACGACAAATGCAAAGGCTAGAGTTTTGCCATATTGCTCTTTGACGGCATTAACCAAGCCTCGGGAGAGAGATCATTTAAAACCAAGAGCAAGAAATCGACTATTATGCAAAACATCAATCAACAAATTTCTATACATAACGCAAATGGGAAACGGTGGAAACTGGTGTGGCTGTCATGAATAATAGAATCAAAATCGCCTTTTTATATCTCCGACCATTGTGAGGAGGCTATATTTCTTGTGCATAGATGTTTCCTCTTTCATTCCTGGATGCGACCCGCGTGCATGCCGCCTCTGAAAGAGCTGCGTTTTTCGTGGCTATCTAGTATCACCGTGAAAGTGGCAAAGCAATACGGGAAAACAAGGTCAATATCCCAACATATCTTTTTGTTTCGAATGCTGGAGGGACATTCACGTGTCACAAGAGCTCCTTGTCATAAAATGCAAGGAGCTGCTTCACATGATTATGCCAAGCAGCAACGTTTAATCCATCAACAGTGACCCAATCGACAACAGTTGATGCCGGTTGCTCCCACCACTCGTCAAGCTGTAAAGACATGCTGTAGTTAAAAGAAACTGAAAATTTAAAAAAGAAAAGGAACTTTCTAGAATTCACGGAACAAAGATGATGGTTCTAGCGTAAACAAATTAACAAAACCAAAGTTTCAGGAGAATGAAAGTTGTGTATGCATGGCTGCAATTTGTGACCACTGCACGTCAATAATGATTGCTATCTCTAGTACACAGAACTCTTAGTAAGTCTATGCAAAACACATTCATGGTTTGTAGGCAAAATAAACAACGGATAATATAGCTGTCAGTGGTCACTCACCAATCCCCGAACATATTTGCAGTCTTCTAAGCACTTTTGTGCACTCAAAACTGCAGACTTTAGTTCAGGCAACCATTTCTCCAAGACAGTTTTCTCCTGCTCAGCAGCTAAATTTAAACAGTAACTTGTAGTCCTGCAACATGTTGTCCGTGCTTAGATTAGCTAATCATGAAGCTGACAAAATTAACCATAAAAAATGTAGGTATATTCTCAAACTAGAAAACAAAAGAAAATATCAGCTTCATAATCTCTGGCAGTGGTGAATGGACAAAATGGATCAAATCATGCAAAACCACCCTATAAAATAACACGTATGAAAATACTAGCACAATATAAAAAGTAAATTATTCTAAGTTGCAAGAGGTTTGTGATATCCAGTGCATGAAGGCCAAATTTAACAAGAGCGTAATATATGCCACTCCTAGAATAGACGGGGAAGCTTGAATGCTTTTTGGCCGCTAGAAGTTTACAAGTTAGTTTTCTCAGAGGGAAGGAGAGAGAGAGCTTCAACAATGTTACAAGAAAAATTTCATCTGAAATACAAGAAATATTTGCAGGGTTGCATTATTGCTATCCTACCTTTCATAATCTTGTTGAGCTCGATAGGCATGGTTCAACAGTGCATGGCCACTTTCAACAAGATCCTGCCGTATGTGTACCAAGTTGATTGCCTTAGCCAAGTCCTCCAACACGCTAGCCTCAGAGCCACGAAGTTTCAAACAGAATTCTAGAGATTCTAAAACCGATGCTAGACCAGCATCTGAACCCTCCAAACCTGTAAATTCAGTGAAATTTATTAACAAGCAAGATAAACAAACAAATGAATAAACATGCATTCAGAGGCTACATGGGGTTGCCAAATTAATCAAAAAAGTGAACAAAATGAGGTGAATAAACTCTACCATACCACTTTTCAAGATATCAATAACCCCAATGTTATTATTAAAAAATTTCGCAGGCCAGAGAAGTTAACAGCACCACTAAATATAACATAGCAATAACTCATTAATTATTTAGTGCAAGTAAAACTTGCTCAAGGAATAATCCTTGTGGCACAGAGGTGGTGGCAGCTTCCCAAATCAAATCTCATCTTCAAAGACGATGGAAAACTATCCACGGCAAACAGGCATTGAACCTCAGGCATATTTCCAAAATTCTATTATAACTCACCAGCGGGATATTGAAGAGCAGCAGAAACACGACATATTGATGGTATTGCTGACGGATCTCTTGCACCTGCTTTTGCAGTCAATATGGCAGCATTTTTTTCTGCTGTAGCAACAGCTTCAGGTCCCGTAGATCCATTTGCACCCATGGCCTCCAAGAGTGCCTGATACAAGTTCAATAAACGATAAATGGAATAGTTACACAGATACGTCCAAAGCCAATAAGGGTACCTAAATATATGATATAGAAACTATTTCTTCATTAACATAAGCCAAAAAAAAAAAAAAAAGGCAATCAACTATTGTATTTTCGACCAGGTAAAAAACCCACCAAAATGAAGGTAAGCATAGAGAGAGAGAGAGAGAGAGAGTGTAACCCTCAGTAATTACTTTTTAATTACACAAACCTGTGGGGTTGCTGGAAGCATGTAGAGACTGTTATCAGGACTTCGGTAAAAAGCAGAAACTTCTTTCTCAATAAAATCTTTTGCACCATTAGAAATATCAACGACCACTGTGCAGGCTGGGATTATAGTGCTCGATGCATACTCTCTTGCAGCTAATGGCTGCTGATTCCAAAACGCGGCAGCATCCTGAAAGACGAATGAAAAACTTAAGATATTTTACAGAAAGAAAATAAAAAATAAAAAGAAGAAACGACAGTACATGTTGTAGCCGCAATCACCATAAAAACCCATTCTCACAAAGCATAGTAAAATAATGATTAATGGCTAGCACAATTTAATTAAAACAAAATTTAAAATAGCTTCAAATTGATATCATAAATGCTTTATAAATTGTAGTGCTTGTAATAATAGAAACCAAGCTGGCCAACAAATGCGTCTAGACATAATGATTTCAGTTCAGTAGGAACTAACAAAATTTGAGACACCTTACCGAGTTAACTTTTAGAAGAGCACAGTATATGATTTCCAGTTCAGATCTGCGAGAATCAAATTCTTCAATTTTCTTCCACTTCTTTCTTAAAGAATCTTCAGCTTCTTTCCTCTCTGCACACAGTTTATTCAAGCGTTGTATTTCTGACATCAATGTATTCAAGCTTGCCCTCAAACCAGCAACCTCTCTTTCCTTGGCCCAAACCTCCAACTGCAAGAGAAAGCGGATTATGTAATAAGTGGCAAACCAAAATTATATTTCTGAAAATCAAAAAACAAAAGTCCTCCACACATAAAGATCTCTTCCCAATGCTATTTAGAAGATTCAAGTTATGCTGGCACGGGAAGTACTGAAAGAAATTGAAAATACACATATTTTGCATATTCAGTAGGTAATAATGGCTGGAAGTGGGAACACTGTTTTGGCATATCTAGAATGTGTTTGAAAGCAAGATCCAAAAAAATTCATCAAGACATGACCTAATAAATGAGGTTAGTGCAATTCGTGGATAGCAGTCTCAACCTTCGGTCCTCCAACACTACATGTTAAATTCTTCTTGACACTACAAACACGCACACCACTTGTACCAGCACCAACCAAAAACAGAAAATTAAAAAATGTAACAATAAGTCTGACAGAATAGAGAATACGGTTAAGATCTATGTAAAAAAGATCAAAAAATATCATCTTGGTTATAATTAGACATGAACTTTGAGACTAAATAATAAACTAAGAAAACGTCTGACCCCCTGCATTATGCTTACAAGTCATTGGTAAATGTCAGAAGATAACTAGTAAGATCTCCCAAGAATTTACCTCAAATTGCCTTAGACTGCCTACGTTTTGCGATGTGCCACTGGCACCAAGTGACGGTGAAGAAACTGTATCACCACTGCCATGCAAACGTTTTATAAGTTTTTGAGATAGGTTCCTTGCTTCTGCAGCCTTATTTAAAGCATCTTCAGTAGCCAAAAATTGCTGAACATGGGCTTTCTGCAGACATCATAAACCAAATAGGCACATATCTCAATTAAATGAATCATATGAGTATATCGTCCAGTAACAGATGAAGAAATAAAGAAGATAAAGTAGGGCCATCAAAGCATAATCCATCACTAGCTGGCGATAAATTCCTGAAACAGTATATCAAAATCATAAACACTTTATACAATATTAAACATGATAACTTAAGAAACTCTCCACCATCTAAAAGTTAAAGATTACCTGTCTTTCAAGAAGTTGGTTTTGACTTCCTTTAGAAGGAACATCAACTCCCATCTTTCCATTGCCATAAAGTTGATAGTGCAATGGTGAGCTCACATCAGGAGAAGAAACATCAATAACTTGGTTATTCTCATACTTGTACCTAATAGCATAGAAAATAGTTTGCACAAGGGATTTTCACAAATATCAACAATCTGTAAATCTAACCGAAATATAGCAAGATAAAGGGAAGCATATAAAATGAAAGTTTAGTCTCTAAAAGTAAAGAAACTCTCATTACTAGTGCAAAATGAAACAGAAGCTAATTAATCCAACATCAACTCATAAGGAAGACGTGCGTAAAAAATATGACAAACCAAAATGGAAGAGTAAAGGCCTTCTACAATTTTCAAAGTTGCCATGGTCCACCACCCCTCCCAACACACATAATGGAGTAGGGGGGAAGGGAAAGAAAATCAATTAATGGAGTAGATGGAAAATCTATAGAGAAATGTGAAGTGTAGGAAGACGTAATAAATTAAATGACCCAAATTCATCAACAAAAAAAAAAAAAAAGGATTCAGAAGCCCAATTAAAGTTTATCAGCACAAACATCAACGAAGAAGAAGTTTACAGTTGTATAGATTCTGTACAAACAACTTAAAGAGAAGCTAGGAAGAGGCAAAGTCTTTAACCAATTAAGAAAGTATTTACCTTAAGGTTTCTGCATCAGCCCTGACATCAATTTTCTCTATTTCTCTGGCGATTAGAGACTTCAACCTTGATGTATGTGCAGTTATTGCCAGAAGCAATTGAGGAGGACACTTCAGGCAATTTAAAATTACAGTTCTAACTTCATCGGGCAATTCCCCGTCAAAATCAAATCCCAATTTGGCAACTTCTAATTGAGGGTTTGAATGAATACCGCTTCCTTCATAAGCTGGGAAGGAACTTCGAATTTTTTCAATCATATGCTCAGCCAGAGACTCACATGCCTTCCTTATATTTCTTTCCCGCGTGGTTTCAATAAGGATAACTTCATCCACAGATTTATTTCCCTTCACAGTCGAATAAACAGCTTCCTTTTCACTACTTCCACTGAAGCTAGTAACAACTTCAGCAGAAGACTCAACACTTGTCCTTTGAGCATCCCTTGCTTGGTTAACATAGAGGCGAAGTCGCTTATGATACTCTGCGAATATTTTTGCTGCTTCGTTGCACTGCTGATCATAAGCCTCCAGCATCACCTGCTTGTGCCTGCACTTGGATTGTGCATCCATTATTCCGATGAATGCTGGTGAATCATATAAAGCAAACAAACAAAACTAAAACGTCCATAGCTTAACCGGCAAGCTTAACTAAGTTTTTATGATCATCCCATAAAACTATTCAAAGTATGAACAGAAAATGAGTTGTAATACAAAAGCATTCACCCCTGGAACTAGAAACCTTTTGCATGCACTCTATTATGACCACACGATATACAGAAAACAGTACAGACTCCGACTATAGATCACAGTTTCGGTATCAGGACAAGGTTTAGTTGTTTCCAAAGACAAATGAAAGTAAATGAACCATATTGAGATGAAAACTCAAATCAAGTGGTAGGCTGATTCATGTGCATTGTGATTAAATTTGTTGAACATCTAGGGAACGAGCTACGAAAATTTAAATCGATCTTTTATCGAACTACGTACCTGTAATTTGCACGCTCGTCGAGCATCCTCTTCCGCTCGGCCTCCTCTCTCGAAACCTCCAACATCCTCGCCTTCAAATCCTTCCATTGCCTCTTCAAAATATTCCTCAACCTCTCCACCTCCTTCGCCGCCACCTCCCTCTCCTGCAACGCCGCCTCCCTCGTCTCCGCCGCACTCGAACCTTCCCCAGACGTCTTCTCCTTCCTCCTACCTCCTCTACTCCTTCCTCCCTCCTCTTTTCCAGAACCTCCACCGCCATCACCCGCGCCGCTGCCGCCGTGTACAGTTATATTCCTCCGGATATTCTCCACCGTTTTCTCCGACTTCACGCGCGTGATCAGGAAATTCCAAATCGGTATCATGTTCCCACGGCAAACCTTGCGAAGCGCGTCGATTGACGGAACCGCGGATTTGCTAGAGGCGGCGGTGTACGGACCCAACGGTCTGTACCCCATTTCCTTCTGAAGCCACTCGAATATGGCCTCCGGCTGAGCCGCCGAGCTCGACGAGCTCTGCATTGTTGGAAAAAACCTAGTTTTTTTTCCTCAATCAAAAACCACAAATTCAGGAAGCTAAATTCTCATCTGCCAAACACTGAGCAAAAAAAAAAACCCTAAATTCTTCTAAACGAGCTTGAAATTGGTAGATAGCATGAAGATTTTAAGGCTCCAAACTGGTAATTTATGAAAAAATTACAGAAATTGAGGAGTAAACCACTTGGAAGCTCGGAAAATTCTCTGCATTGCGCAAAATTAGCGATTCAAGGAAATGAGGAATCTTCAGAACCGGCCATCTTCGAACTGTAGTTGAAAGAAGTGATCGGAGAAAATCTTAGGACATGAGAATGCAGGACAGGGCAGAAGATATTGGGGTATTAAAACCCTAGAGAGAGAAAGAGAGGGTGAATGAGGAAGGAGTAGATCTGAGAGAATGAAGAGAGAGAGAGAGTGCCGGAGGAGGAAGGAGAGAGGGAAAAAAAAAAATGGAGGTTGCGTTACGGCGGAGATACTCTTTCTCCAAACTGTCAAACAATCCAATCCAAATGGGACAACGTTTGAACCGACGAACCGTATCAAGTCGTTTTCTTTTTTGTTGTTTTACTTTTATTTTTCCCTCTCTTCTCTTTTGTTTTTGCTTTGTTATTTTTCATCACCCCCTGTCGGGTGATGAAAAATATATATATGTATATATATATACGGTGTGTATCATGTCGTCTAATTTCAAACCGGAGGTCCCGCTCGTTCTTTTTTTTTTTTTTTTTTAATTGAAAACCCAATTTCATTAGTTCTTATATTAAAAAAATAATAATTAGAAAGCTCAAAAAAATAATTAGATTGGTTGAAAAAAAAAATATTTTGACTTCACCGAGGTTATAAAAACGTTTGAATAACGTATTATATTTTTATTATATATAAATATCATACATTAAATATAAGATGTGTTTTGATGAAAGGTAGTTATATTATATTTAAATGTAATATTTGTTTAGATGAATAATATTTAAATTGTATTATATGTGATATGATTGATAAAAATAGAAATAAAAAATGGAATAGAGAAATAAAACATATGATGTGATTAGTAAAAATAGTGAAATGATGAGCAGTGATTGTATTAAATTTAAAATATAATATAATTAATATTTGAATACAATAGTTTTACGTTTGAATGAAAATAGTTTTGTGTTTAAACACAATACAAATGCATTGCGATAAACAAATAAGGCATAAATGTCATATTGCAAAATTTTGAGTTTAAAAAATTTGAATGTGAGTGTAAAAAATTTAATTATTAGTGTGTTAATTAATTTTTACTTTGAGAGTTTAATTTAAAATTTTTGGTATATAAATGGGGTGTTTGGTAAACGCATTGCGTTTTAATGTAATTCGTTTTTTAAGTATTATATTTGGTTAAAAAGTATTTATTTTGTATTTGAATGAAATATGTGTTTAGATGAAAAGTATTTTAGAGTTAAAAAGTTGATGTGATTGGTAAAAGTAAAGATAAATAATGAAATTAAAAAGTTGATGTGATTGTTTTAAAAATTTTTTGAATGGTAATTATTTTCATAGCACTGTTAAAAAAATTATATTTGAATACAAAACTTTACATTTAATATAAAATTACATTACATTTGAATATAATTAAAATACAAAACTTTTACTAAAGGTCCCTGAATATTTCTTTTAACTAATTTTATAATTTTATAACAATAATAATAATAATAATTAATAAAAAAAATCTGCCCAACACTTACGGATCGTTTAGGGGCCGGTCAAAATTTCACTTTTTTTCCAAAATTTTCTTACTTTTTACTATTTATATCTCCAAAACGTTACAGTAAACTCCAAACTTTAAAAATTCATAACTTTATGTATACAAGTCCAAATGAGATTATTTTTTTTATATTACATAAAATTTCGAGAGGAACGAAACAATATCCATATTGATATTTTTTTCTAAAAAAATTTTTAAAATTTTTTATTTTTTCACCTCAAACAAATTTTTTTTTCCAAACACATTCTCCAAAACAACTTTTTTCCAATCCAAAAATAACATCTCCAACACCCTCTCCAAACTCTCCCTTAATTACTCCGACATTATCATCTAACGGCTCTTCTGTCATCATTCTCCCACCTTATCTCCAACACTCTTCACCTTCTCTTCAATCACTCACCTGCTCCCTAATTATTTTGTCTCTCTACATTATCTTCACAACTCACCCTCAATATTTCTCATCCTGTCTTTGAATTTCGTTTCTTCAAAAAATTTTAAATTCTCAGCTTCAATTTCTAAAGTGGCGTTTGGTATTGTTTTTGAAATGTTTTCTGTTTTCAAAAAAATTGAAAATGAAAATGTTTTGAAAACTGTGTTAAGATCATTTCTGAAACTATGTTTGGTTATGTTTTCTAAGTGTATATTTTGAAAAACATAAAAATGAAAATTTGTTTGGTTATATTTTTTCAAAACCCATTTCATTTTCAAAAAATCCAAAAAACACAATATTTTTTGGAAATGAAAACAAAAGGTGAAAACAACTTTTTTTCGTTTTCAAAAAACTCAAAAAAACAACGGAGGCGTTTGTTTTTTTTTTTTTTAAATGATTTTTCATTTTCAAAAATACAGAAAATGAAAACGGTTTCAAAATAGCGTTTGTTTATTTAATGTTTTTAAAACCATTTCGAAAACACCGTTTTCAACTATGTTGTTTTTTTAAGTTTTTTGAAAACGAAAAAAAGTTGTTTTCACTTTTTGTTTTCATTTCTAAAAAATATTGTGTTTTTTGGGTTTTTTTAAAAATGAAATAAGTTTTGAAAAAAATATAACCAAACAAAATTTTATTTTTATGTTTTTCAAAATATACACTCAGAAAACATAACCAAACACAGTTTCAGAAATAATCTTAATACAGTTTTCAAAACATTCTCATTTTCAACTTTTTTAAAAACAGAAAACATTTCAAAAATAATACCAAACGCCACCAACATAGTTAAAAACGGTGTTTTCGAAACGGTTTTGAAAACGTTAAATAAACGAACACTATTTTGAAACCGTTTTCATTTTCTGTGTTTTTAAAAATGAAAAATCATTTTCAAAAACAAAAACAAACGCCCCTTAAATCTCTCCGTCTAACTCTCTCTCTCTCTTCTCTTCAACAATTCTTTACTTTCTTTTTCTTCCAATCACAACCAGTTTCCCCTCTCAAATTTTTGCAAAATTTTTCAAATATTTCCAAGCTCTATCTCTCTACGTTTCTTTTCTCTCTCTTCTTTCTTCTTCTTCTGTCTCTTTCCCACCATTTGTCTTTCTTCTTCTTCTTTCTTCCTTTCGGCCTAAACCCCAACCGAGGAGCCTCCACCAAACCACGCCAGCCAGCCCCCACTGCCAAGCCTCCGTCGTTCGCCCTCCCGAGTTCCACGGACAGTAGCTGTCGACCAGCCCCAAGCACCAACCTACGAACCAGCCGCCTTCTCCGTCGTTTTTGCTGGCCGAAGCCACCTCAATCGCACCTCCCCAAGCAAGCCGCGCCCAAGCCGAGATCGGGCCACCCTCGATAGCCCGCGTCAGCCAGCCACCACTGGTAACCAACCAGTCGCCAGCCCGTGACCCAGCTCCTCGTACCGTCCTCCCTTCGCCCGAGCTCACGACCGTCTGCCAAACCAGCTCATGCCACAGCCCTTCTCGGCCTAAACCGCATTCAACGCTGAGCCTTCACCAGCCACCGTCTCGCACCCAGCCAAGCCCGAGCCCTTGCGACCCCAAGTTGCCCAACCACCTCGCGAGCCCACGTCTCCTTGCATGCCCAGCCACCACGCTGCCGGTCTACTGCCGTCAAGATCCTTTTCCCAAGCCTAGCTAAAGAACCCAGCCGCGCCCAAGCCAGCACTCCACCGTGGCTAAACCGCTAATGCCAAGCTCCACCATGCCCGTCGCCTCGCTGAGACTCCGTGCAACCGAGCCACCTAAGCTCGCGACCAAGCCTCGCCAAATGACCCAAGCCAACTGCTGTCGCCAACCCGAGCCACAGCCGCATTGCCGTCCCCGACTGGCTGATTTCCCCCTCCCGAATGAATATCTGCATATATGTGTGTGGATATATATGTATATATGTGTATTAATAAAACAAATAACAATAACTGTCTTTTTGAAACTGATCTAGATTTGAAGTTTGAATTATATTTGAAATTGTTTTGAGAATTATAAGCTTTTAGAATTTTTAAACGGTCAATATTTTAATGCAGGTTATGTCGAAATTTAAAACAAATATATGTAGGATTAAAATCGATAAAAATGCATCAAAATGGTATAGCGGAATAATAAAAATTTTTTAAGATCGTTAAATATCTTATGATGTCATATACAACAAACTAACAACAATTTAAATTTATACCTCAGAGGACGTCAATCTGCAGGAGGAGAGTTATCGAAGGGTTTCAACCAACTAGCCTTCTCTACTATTCTTCAATTCCCGAATGGCTAAGTGTGTGGGTACTCTGAACCTTGATCGGTATGCTAGTACTGCTAGTCTTCTTCCGACTACCAAGATCTCTAAAGAACTTATTATCACGGTAAGTTGTGCAACAATAAACCTGCTCACTTGAAAGTCTATGGTATGAGAGAACTGGAGTAAGAGGAACCCTATTTATAGACTTGTATGAGGTAATCCTTTGAATTTGAATTGGATTAGGAAAAAATTTTCTCCCTTATCCATTATGCAAAATCCGAAATTCCCTAGGCCACAAACAAGGGTAGATTCGGCCAACATTAGGAGATTTTACAATCCAAATTCAAATAGGATTTTAACTAAAATTTTATCTCATCGTTATCTACTAATAACTGAATTTCCCTAGGCCATAAACAAGGCTAGATTTGGCCATTAAAGTGTGAGAAGAATCAAAATTCAAATAGTATTTCTTAGTTTGAATTTTATTTCACCCTTATCTATTAAAATTCGAAAATCCCCTTTGGAATTATCCATAAATTTTTAGCCATTAAATGAGGGAGAGAATCAAAATTCAACTAGGATTGAAACTTGAATTTTCCTTAAACCTTATCCACAAAAACCGATTCCTCACAAGGTGAGATTCCCTTAATAAATTCGGTTTTTATTTGATAGATTTAGGATTCAAAATTCAAGTAGGATTCAAACAAGATTTTTCTCTCCATTATCCATATCAAATTCGAATTCTAACCATGTGGATTTATCCACAAAAAATTCGAATTTCAATTGGACTGTGATTCAAAATTTGAATTCAAAATTCAAAGTTTAAATTTCAAAATTCAAACTTCAAATTCAAATTTCAAATTCAAATTTCAAATTTAAATTTCGAATTTAAATTTCAAAATTCAAATTTCAAACTCCACAAAAAGTTGTATTTCAAATTTTGTTCTCATGGAAAATTCTCCACAACTTCAATTCGATCTCAAATAAAATCATGACAACTTTATTTGGAGTTCGAATAATTGTGTACTCTATTATCTAAAACAAAATCTGAATTCAACCGGAGAGAATCTTATTTATCATTCTTATCCTATGTTAACACCATCCATGCAAAAAATAACTAGCCAATAAGCATACACAAATTAATTTGCCATTCGTTAAGGATTTATGTGGAGCTAGTAGAAGGACCAATTGGACATATATAATCGGGCTCCTGTGATTCCATATGATCATCATTCTGTACTGAACAACTCAATCATATGATCACTAATTTCAGAGTCACACCACTATAAACCTGAAACTAAACTCCCAATTATATACCGTATTACGAAAGCCTGTGACATGTTATTGTCCAATGACCTTGTTATATATGCACAACCCTCATATGATATCCATGATCTGCCTTAGGTTAAAGTCCATTCAATCCTACTGATCGGGCTATCTTAAAGTTCTATTATACTACTAAATAAGAAAATGATTATTCACCACATGTGAATAAGAAGTCATCTGCCCAGCAGACGACCCAAGACCTTGTCCATTTTCACATCCAGTATAATGTCTTTAAGAGGATACTCTTAACTCCTTAGAGCTATAGTTCCGATATCTGTAAACAAACCCTCTATCGTATACAAGTCCTCTGCCTAGCAGACGACTCAAGACCTTGTCTATTTTCACATCTAGTATAATGCCTTTAAGAGGATACCCTTAACTCCTTAGAGCTATGACTTCGATATCTGTAAACAAACCCTCTATCGTATACAAGTCATGTACCCAACGAACCGGTTTATAAGCTTACTACCTCTGAGACGCTTTAGCCATTAGAACATCAAAGTACATAAGTCATATATATGAAGCAGTTCATTTATTCAGGATTAAGGTTGTTGCATAATGAACGTCAAAAGCAGATTGATCAACTCATAGCGGACTATATAGATCAGTCATGCTTTAGTTCTGGTCTAATATGTCACCGCCAAGCAACATATCTATGTCTTTACTTGTGAGTCTATGTTAGGAAATGCCCTAAGTATTAAAGACATTTTAATGTATTTATTTTGAACTGGATAATAAAATTATATATAGAGGTTATTTATTACATTGCTATTTGTCCTCGTTTTATTTATATGTTAAAGTAAATGTAAGTAAATATGGCTCTCTGACTGCTTGTGTTAAAACTGTTAGAACGTTGCATGCAATGGACTTTTGTATGTGAAAAGACAATGTTCTAAAACAAGTAGTCTAAACTAAGGTCTGTAGTGTATGGGGTTAGACTGAGCATCTAACTCATGTTAAGACTATTATGTTGTTTAAAGTCATGGTAGAGACGATTTGTCTTGACTGTCTGGAGCATAGACTCTCAAGTATAGACATAAATATATTGCTTGGTGGTGACATATTAGACTAGGACTAAAGCGTGATTGATTTACGTAGTTTGCTATGAGTGGATCAATCTGCTTTTAACGTTCATTGTGCAGTAACCTTAATCCTGAGTAAATGAACTGCTTCATGTATATGACTTGTATACTTTGATGTTCTAATGGCTAAAGCGTCTCAGAGGTAGTAAGCTTATAGACCGGTTCGTTGGGTGCATGACTTATATACGATGAAGGGTTCGTTTAAAGATATCGGAATCATAACTCTAATAAGGAGTTAAGGGTATCCTCTTAAAGGCATTATACTAGATGTGAAAATGGATAAGGCCCTGGATCGTCTACTGGGCGGATGACTTCTTATTCACATATGGTGAATAATTATTTTCTTATTCGGTAGTATAATGAAACTTTAAGATAGCCTGATCAGTAGGATTAAACGGACTTTGACCTAAGGCTGATCATGGATATTATATGAAGGTTCTGCATACATGACAAGGTCATTGGATGATAGCTTGTCACAGGATTACGTAATACAGTATATAATTGGGAGTTCAGTTTCAGGTTTATAGTGGTATGATTCTGAAATTAGTGATCATATAATTGAGTTATTCGGTACAGAATGATGATCATATGGAATCACGGAAGCCTGATTATATATGTCCAATTGGTCTCTCTACTAGCTCCACATAATTCCTTAACGTTTGGCAAATTGATTTGTGTATGCTATTGGCTAGTTGATTATGAATGGATGGTGTTGACATAGGATTAGGATGGTGGACAAGATTCTCTCCAGTTGAATTCAAATTTTGTTTTGGATAATAGAGTACACAATTATTCGAACTCCAAATAAAGTTGCCATGATTTTATTTGAGATTGGATTGGAGTTGTAGAAAATTATCCATGAGAACAAGAATTTGAAATACAACTGTTTTGTGGATTTTGAAATTTGAAATTTGAAATTCGAATTTGAAATTTGAAATTCAAATTTTAAATCACAGTCCAAGTAGGATTCGAATTTTTTATGGTAAATCCACAAGGATGAAATTCGAATTTGAGTTGGATATAGAAAGGAAAATCTTGTTTGAATCCTACTTGAATTTTGAATCTAAATCCTAACTAACTTGGTTGAATTTTGTTGAGAAAAATCCTCCAAGATTTTTCAGTTTTTTGTAGATAAGATTTAGGAAAAAATTCAAGTTTCAATCCCAGTTGAATTTGGATTCTCTCCTCCCTATTTGTGGCCGAAAATTATTGAGTAAATCTTAAAGGGATTTTTGGTTTTTAATTGGATAAGGATGAAATAAAATTCAAATTAGAAAATCCTATTTAGATTTTGATTCTCCTCACACTTTAATGACCGAATCTAGTCATGTTTTTGGCACAAAGGGGAATTGGTTTTTTGTGGGGAATGAGGAGATAAAATTTAAGTTAAAATCATGTTTGAATTTTAAATGGTAAAATCCTAAAGTGGCCGAAATATTTAGTTGGGATTTGGCCTTGATAATTTCGAATTTTGTGAGTGGATAAGGGAAAAAATCTTTTCCTAATCCAATTCGAATTCAGAAGATCACCTCATGCAAGTCTATAAATAGAGGTCATGCCACTCCAATTCTCTTAAATCACAGACTCTCAGATGAGCAGGCTTATTGTTGCACAACTCACCGTGACAATAAGTTATTTAGAGATTTGGGTGGCCGGAAGAAGACTAGCAGTGCTAGCATACCGATCGAGGTTCAGAGTACCCACACACTCAGCCATTCGGGAATTGGAGAATAGTAAAGAAGGCTAGTTAGTTAAAACCCTCCGGTCATTCTGCTCCTGCAAGATTGGCGTCCTTGAGGTATGCGTTTAAATTATTGTTGGTTTATTGTATATGACATCATGAGATATTTAACGATCTTAAAAAAATTTTATTATTCCGCTGCGCCATTCTGATACGTTTTTACCAATTTATTTCCTACAGTCTATGCTCCAGACAGTCAAGACAAATCGTCCCCACCATGACTTTAGACAACATAATAGTCTTAACATGAGTTAGATGCTTGATCTAATCCCATAGACTACAGACCTTAGTTTAGACCGCTTACTTTAGAACATTGTCTTCTCGCATACAAAAGTCCATTATATGCAACGTTCTAATAGTTTTAACACAAGCAGTCAGTGAGCTATATTTGCTTACATTTACTTTAACATGTAAATAGAATAAGGACAAACAGCAATGTAATGAATAACCTTTATATTATAATTTTATTATCCAGTTCAAAATAAATACATCAAAATGTCTTTAATACTTAGGGCATTTCCTAACAATATATATGAGTATTATAAATAAAAAGTCGTTTTAAAATCACGAGTGTTAAAATAAAATGTTGTTTTAAAATTTAAAATCAATGGCACACTAGTTAATGGAATTTACTGTAATTATGATTACAGGATTTTTGGACAAATAATTAAATTATTTGTATTTCTGTTTGAGGTACTCGTTGATCAAAATTGGAGAAGAGGACAATCTTAGACTTCCTGCGAGAAGTTATCAGTATAATTAATTTACCAAAGAGATAGGATATCTTATCCTCTCCTTGTATCCAATTTTGTTTTTAATTAATTTGGCCAAATTGATTGATTTAAAGAAAATCAGTTTATAAAGTTTTATAAATTTTGTGATTTTAGAAAATATAAGATTTCAGAAATTAAAGTAAAAATATCAAGTCACGGATGTTTTAGAAAATAATATACCATATTTTATTATGTGAACCTTATTTTCAAAATAAATTTAGAAAATTTAAATTTGGTGTTAAAGTATACTGGTAGCCAGCACGTATGTGTGAAGAGTACACATATCGATGACAACCCATTATGGAATATTGTGGTGTGGGGCTCGAACGGACCGTACAAAAACTAGATGTATTTAAAGACATAATTTGCATATTTATAATTCCACGTTTAAGATTATGTACTGCATTGATATAATATTATTATTCTAGTTCAAAATAAAATATTTGAAAAATGATTTAAAAATATCTTACTGGACCTTTCGCTCATTGTTTAAACTGATAAAACCCCAGGAAAGGAAGCTGATTAATAGATACAAGTTGGGTGAATTCAGGACTTAAAGGCGAAAGACGATAAGTTTATTTATTTTATATTTATAATCATGCACATAAATTTGAATATTCCAGGACTGTAAAATTTAAGTTTTATTTTATTGTTTGTAATTATTTTATTTTATCAAAATATGCATCTGTGGGATATGGGGAACCTGCTGTAATATTTTAATAATAATATTAGTTAATTCTCTTGAGCATAATCAGATAAAATTAAAAGAAGCAATAAATAGTTTTAAGATAAAATCGGTAGACATAGGAAATCAAGATTTCTCTTCCTTTCCCTGATTAGTCATTTATTCATCTTTAAAACGTCACTTCTCGGTTTTAGGACGTGACAATAAATGTCACTATTAGGCAAGTATCATTTATGAGTTTTCTTATCTCATGATATCTATATTTTATTAATGAGTATTTTTCACACTACTAAAGGGCGTTTGGTTAACACATTGTGTTTATATTGTATTTGAATGTAATACATTAAATGTAATATATATTTGGATGAAAAGTATTTACATTCCATTCAAATACAATATTTTTTTTTAGATATAAAATATTCAAATTATATTGTATGTGATGTAATTGATAAAAATAGAGAGGAAAAAAAAATAGGAAAGAGGAGGAGAGTATGTGATATGATTGGTAAAAATAGTAAAAAAAGTGAAATGATAAATAATAATTATATTAAATTTAAATTATAATATGATTAGTATTTGAATACAATAGTTTTGCATTTGAATGAAAATTACATTATATTCAAATACAATACAAGTGCCAAACACATGTTGATGCTCTTAACATTATGCGTGGATCAACATATTATTAGGCCTTGCACCACTGTCATTGCCATCATCACCTTGGTGAGCCACCTCCACTCTAGGTATGACCTACCTCGTTCCTATGCCACTAGGTCTTAAGCCACCTTTGTTCTCCTTGCAGGCAACCTTCGAGCCCTTCATGCCACTTACTGTTGAGAGTCTCATCTTGCCCCCAAGGCCCAACACTACCTAGAGATGTCTATTTTAAGACTCACCCTTGGCTGCTTTTCCATCCCAATTTCATTGCAAACCAATACTCTTAATGCTGCCCTATCCCTAACCCCTTTCCTCCAGCAAGACCCAATTCCCTTGCCTCACCTTAAGGCCCAAAAGCCACAGAAAACACCCACCCCCCTCTTTAAGGCCTGCGAGCCATATAATCTCCTATTTATTTGAGATACTCACACCCCCTCCCTTTTTAGGGGCTTCTTAAAGTTATTGAATTTGACGTCAAGTTACCCAGGGTAATTTAAAATAATTTTACATACAATGATGTATGTGGATCACGATCCATTTGCATGACGTGTTAAGCGTAAGGGAGAGTATAAACTTACATCGTTAAATTATTGATTGCTATAGTGTTTATAAGTAAATTAAATACCATCTCTCCTTTAACTAGTTCTTGTAAATGAGTTTTGTTTAGAACTTAGGGGGCGTTTGGTAAACACATTGCGTTTTAATTACGTTTGAATATAATTCTTTTTTAAGTGTTATATTTAGTTGAAAAGTATTTGTTTTGTATTTGAATAAAATGTGTATTTGGATAAAAAGTATTTTAGAGTTAAAAAGTTGATGTGATTAGTAAAAGTAGAGATAAATAGTTAGGGTTGAAAAGTTGATGTGATTGTTTTAAAAAAACTTTTAAATAGTAATTATTTTCGCAGCACTGTTGAAAATGATTGTATTTGAATGTAAAACTTTACGTTTGATATAATATTGATTTTCGTAGTACTAAAATTTGTTTACCAAACGTAGCATTATTTAACAATAATTGGGTCTTTTTCTTGAAGGGAAAAAAACAATAGTTAGATCACATGAGTTTGCACATGACCGTTCCATTTAATTCCGTTTGAAATTTAATGGAATTTAATGATTTTAACTTTTAGTTCTTGCAAATTCATGGGAACTTCATGCTTAAAATTGGAATGACGATGCAAAATATCACATGTTTAATAATTCGGGGACCTACCATGCCATTAACTTTAACAAAACTAACATTGCAGTAATACAATCCTTGCAATTCCTCTTGAAATTTCTTGAAAATCTCAATGCTATAAGAATCTTGAAATTGTTTCTCAATCACAAAATTCATTATCATTGGAAGTATTGAATTGAATGAAGCAAAAGTTGCTAAATTTTCCTTCTCAACTTTACTTCTCAAAGCATTATCATATTGCTCTACAAACTGTTTTAAAGTAGTTTTTGAGTTGACATATCCATCAAACAAATAAGTTCATACTTTCACTACGTTGTGGGGCAGACATTCTCACCCAAAACATGCCTTTCACAAAAGTTAGAATCCAAAGACAACAATCCGCATACAAATTGTTCTACCACTCATTGTTCTGGAGTTTGTAATCCTCAATCATTTTACCCCATCTTTCTTCAAAATTTGATCATGTTGTAAAATTTTATACAATTTCCCCTATAACATTACTGATGTCTTCGTAATCTGTGAATCTACCTAATTTCTCAATAATCCTTTTCATGATATACAACAAACAGAGTCGATGGTGAGCGTTGGGAAACGCCTCTTTAACAACTCCTTTAATAGCCTTGCATTGGTCAGTAATAATTGCAATTGGAGAAAGACCTTTCATACAATCTAACCATGTCTCAAATAACCAAACATAAGTTTTATCCTCATTGGATAACAACCCACAACCAAGCGATATAGATTGTCCATGATGATTTACTCCAACAAATGGAGCAAAATGCACATCATATTTGTTCGTGAGATATGTTAGTATCAAATGAGATGTCATCTTCCAATGTATAATAAGCTGCCCTTGACCTAGCATTTGCCTGAAACACATTGTTTAGGCAATTAACATCACCAAACTTCGTTTTGAAAAAAAAAAAAGTTTGAATTCTTATTTTTCAGCCGAACAAAATAACTGTGAATAGCTTCAGCATCTCCAATTCCAAGTCTTGATTTCCTTGCCTTTGCAATATAATTCCTACACTCCTTCTCACCAAATGTCAAATTCTCACAACTCCCTGCCGCAACAACAAACGAATTAAATGTTTTAATTATTGAAACACCAGCATGATCATTCAATTCAAGTATATCTTTTTTGCACGTAAACCCGACTCTTTATTACACCTTAAAAAGCGTGCTTTTGAAAGGCTTAATACATGATTGTGCTCAAGATTGACACTCTTTATAGCGTAGCTACCATCAATGCCACAACTAAGCTGATCTTCGCATTGCAGTTCGTCTTAATTGATGATCTGGGTCTTGTAACAGAAACATATTTCATTGTTCCAGCTTTAGTATATGAAAATGTCACATACTTTAATTTTTTATTTTCATCAAACTTTCTACTTTTTTTTTTAATGATACTAAAGCCCTTCTATTTTCCATATTTCTTGTAATAATTGAAAGCTTCATAATTGAAATTAAAAGTCATACTGATTTTAAAGTTTTCTGTTTCTTTATTATCGTGTAATGTGACTTTCAAATCTTACATACCCACTTCGTCATTAGCATCTTCTCCATCCAAAGTTATATTATTAGGGTCTTCTGCTCTTATATTTGTTTCCATACCATAATCTAAAAATTATTATAAATGCTTCTAAATTAGTGGAAGTAAATACATTTTTTTTTTCAAGCAAAGTTGAAAGAAACAGAAATAATATTTAAAACAAAATAAAAAAATTTTTGAACATAAAAATAGAATAAAAAGAATTAATTACCTAAAAAATCTGAAGCTAATTTGCCAATTAACCATGGACAAGAGTTTTTAAAAAGAAAGATGACTTGGAGCATAGGAAAGAAAAGTGCCGAGGAATAAGAGAGAAAGACGCAAAGGGCAAGAAAGTAGAAAGCAAATAAATGAGAGGGAAGAGAAAATGAATTGGGGAAAAGTACACCGTAGGGCCTCTTTTTGTTTATAGTACGTTCGTAAATCTATGGCGGCGATTGAGGATAAAAAAAACAAATCACTAATATATCAAAACTATTACAATAAATCCTAAATTTTAAAAATTTATAATTTTATTTATATAAATATATGAGATGATTTTTTTTAAATTATATAAAATAAAAAAAAAACGCAATAACATTAATATTTTTTTTAAATTTTAAATTTTTTCATTTTAAATAGTTTTTTTTAAATATATTTACCAAAACAATTTTTTTTCAACAAAAAAAATTCTCAAAAAAAGACATTCAAACGGGACAAAAAATTTGTGAAGCTAATCATTTTATAATATAAATAAACTAAAACACATAAATTTCTAATTGAAAAAAATTGCAAAGTATGTAGCATCTTCTCCTCCTATTTTATTTTGGTGTGTTAAATTAATTCTTGACATGCCATCTCCAAAAAAATGAAAAATAGAAAATCCCGACCTGCCAAACACTTTTTTTTTTCTTTTATTTATATACATTGGATTTTCTTGGACATTTTATTTTCTAATTAATAGCACATTCCTTCGTAATCCACCGTAACGTTATTTAATTAAAGTTACTGTCTAATTTTTTTTTAGAGAGTAAAGTTTCTTATAATTTTTTCTAGAAAGCAAGAATGCGTTAATGCAACATAAAAGCCACCAAATTTGCAGAATTGGTCAATCTAATAAAAACAAAACAAAAAACAAAAGGCAGAAGAAGAAAAAAAAGTGCCATACAGCTGACTTCAACGTCCAATAACCATTTATCGTGGCGAATCTTTTTATTATTTCTTAGTTTTCTTTGGAGGGGATTTTTATTGGTCCAAATTTTCAAGCTTCTAAGAAATGCAGTCATTGTTGACGTAATTTCTTTTGTATAATTTTTATTTAGCCAAGCAACTCCAATATAATATAAGCTAAAACAAAAGGCTTTTGTTTTGTTTTGCACTATTGCCCTTTGGAAAATCTCTTACTATTTTCAAACAGGACTCGTCTTTATCTAACTTATTTTCATAAAAAAAATACTTAAAAATATTATTAATATTAAATATTATTATGAATAAAAAAATAAATATGATTTATAAATTTCATATTAAGAGATTTATTTTTTTATTAATAAATAATAAATAATATTATTGATATTTTATAACAATGTTTTTAATGAATAATTTTCATATTTTCATAACTTATATGATAATGATATAGATCTTGCAAATGGACTTTTTAGTCAATACAAATAATTCAAAATGATAATTTTTTTTAATTTATGACTTTTAAAATTCAGATATAAAAAATTTTACGCATATAAAATTAGATTCGACTATAATTTTGTTTTGGAGATATTGAATTCACATAAAATACTTACAATGTACAATTCAAAAGGGAAAAAGGGAGGAGGATGGTGCTTTTGAAAGAGTCAAGAAATTAAAAAAGAAAAAAACAATTACGAGCTCGATTTTATCTTCTTTATGCGCACATCAATAATAGCAAGTATATAAATAAATTCTTCGTATTCTTTATCTTTAAAGCAATCAATGGTTTAAATTTTTAGTTTATTTATAATTGAGGGTTTATTTTAATTTTTTTGGTATTTCTGTCATATATGTAGTTGCAATATCTGTTTTAGTTAAATGAAGATAACTTCTCTAAAAAAATGTAGATGAATGCATCAAATGTTTTTATTTTAATTTTCAATTAGCTAGTGAATCTAGAAGGTGGTATATAACCTTTTTTTTTTTTTTTACATAGAATTTCATAAATTAACCATTGAACAATGATAATTTTTTGTAAGGAATTTTTCAATAAACCAAATATAGTAGCATACGATTCAGGAAAAAAAAAAACTCGAACATTGTAAAATCTTTTTTTTTCTCAAAATTTTTATAATAATGGAGTATACATTGTAATATATTAAAAAAAAAAAGATTTTGTCTTGCAAAGAAGAGAAAACTTATGATAAGAAATATACTTTTATCATATTAATAGATAGTGCTATTTTTAATTTTTAGATTAATTTTTTGGTGGTCTAGTTTGAAAACATCCACATTAAAATTTTATAATGTAAAAGTTAATGTAATGACCAAAATACACTCTATTTAGGATTTTATAAAACATAATTTTACTAAAGTAGTATTAGGGATGTTAAGTTTTATTCTAATTTTTTTGGATATTGATTTATATATTATATAAATTAATACTTAAAAATTAATACTAAAATTAATATTTTTAACAATTTTTTCTTTTGTCTAGATTTTTTCCAGTGAAGAAATTCCAAAGCCAACACCATTAAAAATGTAACTCAACCCCTAAAAAAATAAAGGGAAATTCTAAAAATCAATCTTAAAAAAATAAAATGGAAAACTTATATTTAAAAGTAAATTATAAGAAAGTAGGATAGGCTCTTCCACCCACCGGCAGAGAGAGAAAGACAGGGAAGGTGGGCTTTTTACATTATTTAAATACAAATATATATATATGTACATAAGCATTTGTGGAATTAATCGCCGAAAAATCCAAAGCACACGGGTTCATCCAGCTTGCAGGGTTACCCAAATTTTAGAATTACGAATTTCGAAGCCTCCTGTAATAATTCTTAAAATTCCCCAAAATCCAATTTTACCCAATCCCAATCCCCTCCTGTTTTTTCCACTTCTTGGTTCTTCTTGTCTTTTCTCTACCTCCACCCGTATCATCTCTCTCTCTCTCTCTCTCTCTCTCTCTCTGCTGCTCAGCTTCATCAAAGGTACTTTTTTCTTTCCTAAAACAAAATTATCCTTGATCATATTTATTTTTTCGGATTATAATATCCTTTGATTGAGCCAAAAGCATGGTATTTGCAACTGAATTTTGCAAAAATATTTTATTTTATTTTCCTGATAGTTTTTTTTTCGCCCTTTATTGATCATCTGTTTAACCTGTTCTCTACTTTTTTTTTAAGTTGGAATTTTTTTTAAATGTAGGGATTAACATGATATTTTGCCTGCGTTATAATTCCAGAAAGAAATCTCTTGTCTAAGGATTTCTTCTGGGGTGATTATTCTTTTTTTTTTCCCCCTTACCACTAAAGGAAAGAATTTTCCTGATTTTGTTGGAAGCCCATGTGAAGAAATTTGATCATTTTCTTTTTGAATGACAAATGAGGAAAAATTTTGAAAAGAGACAACAAAGAAAAGAAGAAGAATCTCCCTTTCTGTGAAATATCTGTGTCAAATGTGAGATCACTTTCTCCGATTTCTCAAATTTGATCAGCTTCCACACCACCCCCCAACCCAAACAAACCCCCCCCCACCCCCCCCCCCCCCCCCCCAACAAAAACCAACAAAAAAAAAGGTGGATTTGCACAGATATATTTGTAGTAATTTTAGTATGTGAAGTGTTTAAATACTAATTTCAGCTCATCCAATTAGCTTTTGTGTGGTTGAATTCCTTTTAGTTAAATTCAGTTCATAAGTTCGTATAAACAACTAATATGGTGTTTGTTCTTTGTGAATGTCAGTCCTTAACATGATTCTGTTCTGTTTATAGGTGAAAAAAATAAGTTGATTCTTTCACTCGATCAAAAAGACATAAAGGGTAGTCGGCATTTGTAGAGAGAAGAGGGAGGGTACTGGTTCGCGGAGGCTGTGATCCTTCTGCGAGCTTCGACTCCTCTCTCCTTCTTGGGGGAAAAAAGGTTATTAGTTTGCAGAAAGAAGCTTTTATGGCTTGGTTTGGCTTCTGTAAATGAGATTGGAGAATTGTTTTGGTGAGTTCCGAGTGAAAGGTTTGAAGCTGGCATAATGGGTGCCGTTTGCTGTTGTTTGAGTGTGGAGGATTTTGAAGACTATGTGAATCCAAACAGTTCTGTTTATAGGAACTGCCTCTGCCTTAGTTGTTTTCTTCAGAACTTCATTAATGTGGTATGTCTCTTTGCCTTTACTTTCTGTATGTATAAACATTTTTCTAATTTTTAACCTTTAGGCTTGCATAACATGGTTCGCTTGTTTTCGGCGTGTTTGCTCTTTTGAGATGTCATCTGAGTAGATTCTCCATGTCCACAAGGATGGTCTTAATAAAGCCTCACATTGCTGAGAAAATTTTTAATACGCATTGTTAGGTCCGAGGGCCGTGAGAGCCGTAATTAAGTTTTAGAAGTGACACATGACTTCTGATTGTTATGTCAGCAATAAGTTTCTGTAGGCAACCCGTTGCTAAATTCTACCAAGAAAGGAAAATGCCTTTTAAAATGTTGTAGATTGCCTTTGGCTTTGACTTAAAGGTATTTGGTTCAAACCTGATTTAAAAAGCCACTGTATGTGTTGTTTCCTCAGCATTTAGGTGCTAGTAACTTTTATGTATTGAGGTTTGTTTTACAAAAAATTTTATGTCTAACTTTATTGTAAGATGGAAGCATAATTTTTTTTTAATATGGTTGCAGTATACATCACTATTCCGAAGAGGCGAAGTGCATTCGCTCCCTTCATCTATTCAGGGTGCTGCATCTTTGACTTCCACTTCATCACTTGACAACTCTCTAGCTGACATGTATCGTTCTCCTCCAAGGCCTTTGCCATACGATGCTGACCCAAGATACTACCGCTTGCAGCGGGATGGACTGGTATCAAGGCGTGAGAAAGGCACAAGTCATTCACATGAAGAGTCAGAACCTCTCAGAAGTGATACTGATGCCGATTCGGAAAGTTTGAGTACAGCTGACAAATGGAATGAATCTGCCTGTCAAGATGGATCAAAAGAACACCGCTCAAAGTCCTCACTAAAGCTCTCGGTGACTAAAACTACACCTGGAGTTGGTAACATTTATACATCATCAGAGGATGAGGATGTCTGCCCTACATGTCTTGAAGGTATTTTGTCACTAACTTTATATGAATTTTTTTATTGTCTTATCTTGTTAATTCATATTTTAATGGTATTGCTGCCTGTCGATTGATAATATAATGATTTTTTATTTTGTCGAGGGTTTATTTGTTGTGATATCTAGTCATACTGCTTTTTTATTCAATACATTAGGTGATATTATTTACCAAATAAACCTTTCATCTATTCTTTTGTCCAAGTACTTGAAAGTTTCATTATTCTTCTTTTGTATAGAATATCTGCATCTTAGCTTGATTCTTCAAACATGTCAGTGCTTGTTGTTCTTCGTGTATGAGGAACAAAAAGTGCTCGACTGGCTCTCCTTGGGACATTTTTGAGAGAGGAATATCAGCTACTTATGTGGGAGGGGGGAAAAAACCTAAAAGAGAGAGAAAGAAAGTGACCATCCTGGCGGTGAAAGTGAAAAGGCAAACCATTATTTTTTCAAAAGATGGAAACGAAGGAAATGAACCAAAGATCAAGCTTTTCACGTTAGCATGATTTTTCTTTACATCTCTGTTAAATAAATCAGTTTAGTGTTCTGGCTTAGTTTATTTGGAGGACTTTAATGCAATTATTAGTTAAAAACACCATTTTGTGACTGATCATGCTTATTGCATTTTATTGGTTTATTGTCCATGAAGATTTACTTTATTATGGACCATGTAACCTAGAGAGATATTAGACTATGAATTTATGTTTATTTTTGCCATGCAGAATATACTCCGGAAAACCCCAAAATATTAACAAAATGCTTTCATCATTTTCACCTTGGTTGTATCTATGAGTGGATGGAGAGAAGTGACAGCTGTCCTGTTTGCGGCAAGGTATTTTTTCCCCACCAAGCCTTACGTTTTACATGGGCACATCATCGTTTCATCACTTAAAAACTTGCATTTTATATTTTTATCTGCCGACCAAACATTTCCGGGACTAGTTCTGTTTTGTTAGTTTCTACGGTTTGTACACCTCAAATGATAGATTTCCTAGTGGTTTTAAGGTTCAAAATGATTCGAATTCCAGTCATACGCCTCTATGAGGTTATTTATGTTCAAACTACGAAGTTGTCTCCATGGCTTGTTGTTTTACGGAAATAAACCCTGTTACATAGTTTCCTTGTAGTGCACAATCATTGAATAGAAGAGGCTCAAAATGCATGCTTTGCCACATTTAAATATCACTTGGAAAAGAGAAAAGGCAACATTTGTGGCCATTTTTAAGTCTGTATCCGGGGAGCGATTCCGAAATTGCTGAAGCTTGTTCCGTCCTTTAATGAAACTACCTTTGACAGAGATGTGTGTTACATTATATAGTTTCTGTCTATACTGATTTTTTTGTTCTGTCTTGGCTTTTTTATAGGTGATGGAATTCGATGAAACGACTTAATCTTTGACAGAGAAGTTTGCGTCGTGGATGAGCCTTGCATCAAAGAGTGGAGACAGAAACACTGAAATATAGTCTTGTTACTGTGAATATCAGTTGTTAAAAATGTGTGATGTTTTGGTACATATAAACTATTGTTCACATAACGATTGTTGCATTGCAAGTAACATTGGTTTTCACGTCTTCCTCGTTCCTGGTGTCTTTTGACTTTTGCGCTTTTTATCTTCCAACTTGGCGACAGTTTCGCTGGCCAGTGGAAATTGCACATGGAAAGAAAGAGAGCATTGTGAACGTACCTTTTTACAACTGGAAAAAATGAATCCCCGACCCTTTATAGCATCATTACCATGTGCTTAGACCATTGGTGTGTGATATCATAACTCACATACTAATGGGACTACTAGTGCATGAGATCATGGCTCCCGTGTAAATGGACGTGATTTGAAACTCACGAGGCATGGACTGAATTCGATCCGACCTTTTATTAGTTGTCGACCTTCTATTAATTAGGACCTGACTTGAGTGAAGATGGAAACTACCCGTGTTCCATTACCCCAAAGTTTGGTGGGTTTAACCGTTCAATTACTTTCAACAACTGCTGTTTAGTTTAAAGTATCAGAACTATTGGGACATTTTATTCTTACCACAGTAAATGACAACGACAAGTCACCGAATTTCTTTGTGTGGGTTCGTTGGTCAATGTTCTCGGTGTGATGAGATATTGTGGTCTCAAAATGATCACAATTCCCTGATAATGGCATTTTAATTTAAAAAATTGCTATCACAAACTTAATAAAAAGATGTTTTAAAAGATTCATTTTTGCTCATGTCCATTTTTCTTTTTGTCTCTTTCCTCTATAAAACTTTCAAAAATGTAATTTATCAAAAGAAAGAACCAAATTAGAAGATTTTTACATAGTTTATATTTAGAAAAATGTTAACAATGTGAATTCTAATTTTAACTTTTGAATATCAATCTATGTGATATGTAAATTGTCGATATTTTATTAATAAGTATTAGAAATATTATTACATTAATTGATTGTATCTACCAATAAAAATATGATACATAAGTTAGTATTTAAAAAACTAGGATTACAGTTGATGTTCTTAATATTATTTTTATATCTAACCCGAATATCATTAGCAAACATTTTCATTTACTAATTTTTTTATCGAAGAGCTTATGGATTGTTATACGTTAGATTTGCATTTTCACATCGTCTAACTTATGTTGCTTGCAAACTCAATTCTTACCAAGAATGCATTACTTGTCTAAAATGTTTTAAAAAGCCCTTGAGGCGCAAATGGGGCGTATGCTGAAGGCGAAATGCACTGATTCATGGTTCAACTATTGGGTCTTTCCATTTGAAGTAAGACAAAAAGAAGTAATAAGTTTATCAATTACATCACTTTAGAAAAATGATTTATTTACGTCTTATAAATATTATTTATTTAATAAATTTTTTATTTACATAATAAATTTACAATTTTTCTCAAATATTTTAAAATTTTATTATTTATTTTAATTATTTTTGTAAAAATTAATTATAATTTCCCTTTAAGAGTAATTTTTGGGCCCTTTCTAGATTGGATATGGGAAAAATGAAGTATATAACAAATTTTCAGAAAATATTTCAATTAAATATTAGGTGTTTAAAATACTTATAATAAAAAATAGAGTTATCATGTAAATAATTTATTTATATCAAATTTATCAAATAAGCGATGCATTTACGTATTAAATAAATGATATATTTATATATTTATCAAATAAATAATTTATTTACATTTTGTAAATATATCATCTACTTAGTAAAATTTATATTTATCTGATAAATTTGTTATTTATTATAAATAACTTAAAAACATGTTATTTCCTTTAATTATTTTGAAAATTGCTATTTATTATAATTTCTCTTAAATACCGGATACAAGTTAGAATAGAAGGCAAATAAAAGAGAAAATTATGGGAATAACTTTTTTAGTATACATGTTTTAGGATTTTTATCAAATAATTTGGATTTTTATTTTATTTAACATTGTAAAAGGATAAAAATCCTAAAGTCATTAAGATGAAAAAATGGCCTTGTTTGGCATTACTATTGGAAGCTACTTTTATATTATTAAAGAAGTTATAGTGGGTTAAAAGTGTGTTTGATAAATCTTATTTTTATCTAGTAGATTTTAAAAACTACTGTAATGTAACAAAATTTGACAAACAGGTAAGGAGTTATTTCTACACAATAGCTTCTATTGTCATTATACAAATTTACTAAAATATCTTTAATAATAAAAATAATTTCATTCTACACATTTTATTTATATCCATAACAAATAATAATTATTATATAAAATTTATAAATTATATTCCTCTTAAAAATAATTTTAGATCGTAAATTATAATCTTATGATTTGTTTTATTTTATTTTATGTAAAGAAAACTTTTCTTATTGTAATTTTATATATGTTTGAAGATATAGTAAATATTTAAAAAAGATTACAGTAAATGATTTTTTAAAATATTATTATTATAGTAATTATTTTTATTTTATATATGAAAATATTATTATCTAAATATGTTATTCATACATTTAGGTATTAGATAAAAATGTAATACATCATTTTTTTGTCATTCTATGTTGCATAATAATTTTATTCATAACTTATCAAATATCTAAATTTTGTTTCTGATATATGTCACAACTTAAAAAAAAATTTATTAAGCACCTATCTACTTGTAGAGAAGTAATTTTGAACTCAAAACATAGTTATATCAACAATTTTATGTAGCGCAATAATATCAAACTAAGGGGGCGTTTGATAAACGCATTGCATTTTGATTGTATTTGAATGAAATTTGTTTTTTGAATGTTGTATTTGGTTGAAAAGTATTTGTTTTGTATTTGAATGAAATGTGTGTTTGGATAAAAAGTATTTTAGAATTGAAAAGTTGATGTGATTGGTACAAGTAGAGATAAATAGTAGAATTGAAAAGTTGATGTGATTGTTTTAAAAATGTTTTGAATAGTAATTGTTTTCGTAGCACTGTTGTAAAATTTGTGTTTGGTGTAAAATTGTATTGTATTTGAGTAAAATTAAAATTGAATACTTTCTCCATATGTCCCCTAAATCAATATTCTAGAGAGACGTTATTTTTATGGGTATTCCTGAAGAAAGAAAAAAAAAATCAAAGATAAAATTAGTTTTAAAAAAGGGGGGCAACACAACAATAGTGACCGGTGGCGGCAACACCATCTTCTGCTCCGGTGACCGGGCAGTGCCTGGTACTCCTCCTCTCATTCATTCTCAATAGTTTAAAATTTTAACAATGAAGTTATTTTATTTATTATTTGTTTTTCAAGATTAATCATGTAATTTTCTTTAATTATATATCTTAATTCTTCTTATTTTCTGCAATCATTAAATCACTCATCATATTTCTTATTATATAAGAGGGTGTCCGAGAAAGATGTGGCGACATTATTTTTGAATTAGAAAAAAATTGTTTTAGAAAATGTGTTTGAGAGAAAAAACTGTTTGGGGTGAAAAAATAAAAAATTTTAAAAATTTTTTTAGAAAAAAAATATCAATATGAATATTGTTTCGTTCTTCTCGAAATTTTATGCAATTTAAAAAAAAATAGCTCATTTAAACTTGTATACACAAAATTATAAACTTTTTAATATTTTAGAGATGTAAATAATAAAAAGTGGTTAAGTTTTGAAAAAAAAAAAAAAGATTTTGAATGTTTCCTAAAACTATTTAAAATGTATTTTTAATCGAGTTTTATTTATATTTACGTGATAAATTATTAAAAATTAAAAATAATTTAAATAAAATTTTAAATATAAATTATAGTTTAAAAAATAATTACTAATTGTTTTTTTTCTCTCTCCTCTCTTTCCGGCCGCTCTCTTCTCTCCCTCTCTCTCTCTCTCTTCCCTCCTTCGCTGGCCGGCGTCTCTCTCTCCTCCTTCACCGGCCGTCCCTATCTCTTCTTCTTCCACTCCCTTTCGGGCCGTTGCGATGTCGAAGCTTGAAGAGAGTGAAGCGTCGCCAGATCTCAATGGATCTCCACGGATCCGGTCTTGGATCCCGTCGCTGCTTTCGCCGTTTCGCGATCTCCGTCGCTGCGACGTTGGAGCTTGAGGAGCGTCGCGCGTCATCGGATGGCCAAACCGCTGGATTGTTAGAACATCTGGATACGTGATAGAAAATCCAAATCTAAACACTGAAATTGCATATTCACCAGAAGGAAAAATGACCAGTTCATAAACCATATATTTTGGGAAAGCAATCCAAGGAACAAAATTAAATTAAAGTTGTAGAATATTCAGATCTATGAAGAAAAAACTAATAGCATCTAAACTTTAACCATTTGCGTACCTGGCATAATTTCTACCTATATGATAGTGATGAGTATAAGATAGTAAGCAAATGAACAGTTCATCAACCACAACAGCCACCTTCCAGTGCTTCTTAATTCCTTGCAGGTGCCCCTTTCCAACAACAGCAACTACTGAGTTATGGAAAAGAGAGTGGGTGTAGAGAGAGAAATAGCGGAGAGGGAAAAAAAAAAAAACAATTATTTTTTATTTTATTTTTGATTAAAAATAAATATTTTTTGAATTAAGATTTATATTTGAAAATATTTTTTTTAATCTTCAATAATTTATCATATCATTAAATTTGTTAGATTCATGAGCCGCTTTAAATAGTTTTATGCACATTAAAGGGGACATAATAATTAATTCTTTTTTTTTTTTTTTCGCTGAGGATGAACTATACAGACTTGTTTGCTGCTCAATGCAATATTGCTATTTGGATGGAACCATTGGTTCTTGGCATATTTTCGTTTTTTAGTGGAGATGTGGTGTTTTTAAAGATCTTGTCATATACTACTACAATTCTCTAATTTTTTATTAATCTTTTTTTTTTTTTTTTTGGTGTGGTCGGTTAATTATAATGGCTGGTGGCAAGAGAAAGGATCCGGCTTGGAAAATTGGTACTCAAGTTGAAGTGTCCGGAGAGGATGTTAAAAAAGAGCTATGTTTCTTTAAAATGTAATTTTTGTGATAAAAGAATAACCGGAGGTGTTAAAAGATTAAAGGATCATTTAGGAGGCACGCACCGGAATGTTGGAACTTGTGAAAAGGTGTCGGATGATGTTAAAAAGGAATGCCTTGATTATATGAACTGCTACTCTAGCGGAAGACAGGCAGCTCGAAGGATCATGGAAGAAATGATGGAGAGTAGTTCATCTTTTGGTGCTCAAGAGGAGGCAGGCTCTTGTGCCGACGGCGGTGGTTGTGGTGGTATTTCTTCCTTTAGCGGAACTCGGGGACCAACGAACCTGTTTGTTTCAGATGTGGATGAAGATGAGGATACAAATCCTCAATCGAGACCTGTGGCTTCTACAGATGACCGTCGGAATGCAGTGTGCTTGGACATTGGAAGATTCTTTTATGAAAATGGAATTCCATTCTGTTTAGCGAGGAGTCCGTCGCTCTGCAATATGATTCGCTCTATTGGAAATTACGGTGGAGAAGTGGAATCTCCTAGCGTGCATGAGCTTCAAACGTGGTTGTTAAACGATGAATTGAAGGCTGCAAAAACTATGGTTGATGAAGTGAAGAAGACATTGGCTAAAACAGAGGTGACAATAATGATAGATGGTTGGTCTGACATGAGACACAGGAGCTTGATTAGATTCGTTTGTTAACAATCCTCACGGGACCGTGTTTTTGAATTATGTTGATGCTTCTGCATTTATAAACGATGCAGCTTCGTTGTTCAAAATGCATATAAGACTGCAGGGAGGATGTTAATGGAGAAAAGAAAACATCTTTATTGGACTCCGTGTGCGGCTCGTTGTATTGATTTGATGCTCGAGAAGCTTGGACAGTTGACACAACCCGAGAATGTTTTGCTGAAAGCAAAAAGAGTGAGCAGGTTTATCCACAACCATTCATCGGTGCTGAATTTGATGAAGAAGTTCACACAAAAAGATATTGTTCGGCCGGCCGTCACAAGAACCGTCACTGCCCTTTTGACTTTACAAAGGATCAAAGATTTGATACAAGCTGTGGAGGCCACGTGTGCATCTCAAGAATGGAATAAATGTTTGTGGGCAAAAATACCTGAAGGGAGACAAACGAAGAAGATTATTTCCGAAGATGATTCTTTTAGCCTGGTGTTGACCCTGCTCTTAAGACCACAGGTCCTCACCTAAAGGTATTGAGATTGATTTATGGTGAAAAGGCTCCATCAATGGGGTTTATCTATGAAGCTATGGATTAGGCAAAGGAAGAAATAGCAAGGGAATTTGGGGGAGAAGAAGCGGTTTATAAGGAGATTTGGGATAGTATTATTGAGAAATGGGATCGGTGTATCATGATTTGCACGTTGTTGCATATTACCTGAACCCTCAACATCATTACGAGAAGGGCTTCCAATCAAATAAGAAAATTAAGACCGGTTTACATAGGCGTATGAATAAGCTCCTTCCTAATGAGAATTTTATGAAGGTTGATTCTCAGTTTGAAGTTCTTAACTTAAAGCAAGGGTTGTTTGGTGTCCAAGCAGCCCAATTATCCAGCAAAACACGTTCTCCTAGTAAATATGAATGCATTCATAGTTAAATTGTTCCTTTAAAGCTTACTGAATTTGTGTATATTAACTAATTGTCTTTTTTTATTAAAAATACTAATAAAAATAGTAGAGTGTTGGTGGTCGCAATTTGGAGATTATGCATCAGATCGAAAGCCTTTGCTGTCAAAATTCTAAGTCTTACTTATTCAACATCTTCATGTCCGTGACACCGTAGTACAGCCAATCAAATGCTTAGAGGAGGACTAGATTGGCTACAAGCAGGATGAACAAGCTGGTGTATGTTATCAACAACATGAAGTTACAAGAAAGACGCATCATGTTACAGTTACAAAGTGGTGGTGATGATTTTGATCCTTTGCATGATGGGGACACATCGTCGGCTGATGTATGGTCAGCTGAAAACGAAGGAATTTCCCTGAGCAATGACGACAGTAAAGATATCACTGCTAGTACTGATAAAGCCTTTGAAGTAGGTGAGAGTTCATGACCATCCGAGAAAAAACAAATGTAAACAAAGTTGAGCGCCAAAGATAAACTTCACGAGGTATGGCAGACTAAAAGCCAGAACACAGGACACAACACAAGGCACATGTAGTAGTATATTCTACAGGTAAACTTCATAGAAATAGAAGTTTTGCAATTACGTTTTCTTATCAGTTTGAGGCTACTTCGAAAGCTTTCAAGAATATTTCAGGAGGTTGGGCGCCTCTCAGTTTCTGCTTCCCGTTATTTATCTGCCAAAGTATCAAATATTACTTGTAGATTTCTATCTGTTAATTATACTTGAGTACAAATCATACTAAATTTTGAATTAAATATAATTTACGATTTGTTACCAGGTAAAATGGGACTCCTCCAAGATTTGCTGAGTACTTCTCAAGCTCTTCTTTAACCTTCAGTGGATCATATAGAAGCAAATTCAGTTTTAGAGAATTTAAATATGTAAGAGAAATAACAAGATTAAAAACTCGAGATCAAATAAAGACAACTGTTATTAATTGCCAATCAGATGAGGGGAACAAAAATGAAATGTTTAGATTGAAACAGCCATCTCAGTGCTTCAAACTTGATTGATTATATATGTATATATGTACGTATATGATATACATATATTTTCTCATTCATCTTGGCATTATAGTAGAAGTATAAATTAATCAGACAAGAAAATGACCTCCTCGACCCCATTATTGGGGTCTAGAAGAAACTCTGCTGCACCTTCTACACCAGCTTTAGTAGCACATTCCAGAAGAAATTCCCTGCAGCCAAGTTGAAAATTATTTTGAATTGCTTGTTTTGAAGAAAAATGGCTAAAAAAAGAGAGAGAGAGAGAGAAAATAATAATCCTCAAGAGCAAAACTACAATACAGCTCCAATTATGGCATGCTTCCCAGTCACCAAACATATTGGATTGGACAAGTACAATCCATTGGGAACATATATACATATATATATATATATATCTAGAAAATGGCATGCTTACCAGTCACCAATATATTTTGCCTGTGTGAAGTATCCAATGCACAATTCCTCCACAACATTGTGTTGCTTATCAGGACCATGTTGCCCAGCAAAATATATAAGCCTGTGGCTGTCTAGAGTATTTCCCCTGTGCAAGTCGAAGACAATGTTAATAGATTTTCTTAAAAAAAAAAAAAAAAGTGAAAAAAAAAATCCCTTCAATTATTTTTTCCTCTTCCACACGTTCTGTAAAAGCACCTAAACCAAAGTTTCATTGATCAAGCAGTGGGGAAAAGGAAAGAGAAAGATAACCATTGTCCGCAACTTACGTCAGTCCAGAGAGGTTATATTCCAGCCCAAGCTTCTTGAAAACCTGTAATTATATATATATATATAATATTAAACTATAATGCGATCGAGAACTAAATAAACATATTTGAAGCCGATTCAAGAATGACAACAGAACCTCTGACATCTGAGCTTCCATTCGCATAAATTGAGGCCCGAACTTTTCATGGTAGTATTCTCTCTTAACAACACCTTCTTTGGGGGAATTCGGATCAAGCTGATATGGATGCCATCTTATCTGCAGATTTATACTCAAAAGTGATTAGGCATAGACAAGAAGATGATGTAAAGTAACAAAAAATGGTATGTGGGAAGGGAAAACCTCAAAGTCATATTGATCCTTGGAAGCAGCTATAGCTTTGTCAAGGTTTTTCTTGCCCACAAAACACCATGGGCATACAGTGTCCGAACTGATATCGATTTGAATAAGCTTTTTTCCGGCATCGGTGCTAACTGATTCGGCCATTATCGCTTTGTACACGCGGTTCTTCTGCAATGTGCTTATCGAATCAGATCAAGGTTTTGAATGAAGCGGATAACAATCAGTCTTTTTTCTCTAACTATAACTTGAAGAAAAACACATTCTAGTACAAAACTAACACATCAATTTAACAATTATTTCCTCTTCGTTGGTGTCCCTAAATTTTTTTTTTTTTTGGCATTGAATTCAAAGTCTAAACAATACAGCCCGACTCTATCCGCTTGAAGTCAGCTTTAACCTGTCCAATTAGCAAAAGCAAGAGCATAATTTTTGTTAAATTATAGTTGGAAGTCTTCAGTGGTCAAAACTAATTGAAAGAAGTAAAATTTTCTCAATATGATTTGGAAATCATGATTTCTCTATTGTTAAAAATCTAAATCAAGAGCAGAAAAACTGGTCTACTTTGTTGTAATTATCAGAATAATAACCTTCAAACAAGAAACGAGATGATTATCAAACTACCCAACATCAAGCAGCGTTTTTTACAGTACACAAACTAAAACGAAAGCGAAAAGCTGACAACTTTACCAATTGAAGAATCACGTGGAAAAAACATAATAAGCAAACTAAACAAGAGAAGAATTCTGTGAAATTGTGATCTGGGTTTGGTTTGTTTGGCAAGATAGAAAAGAAAACTCACCGGGAAAGGAAACCGCAGAGAACGTGCAACTGGAGGAAATGAAGCAAATAGGAGTGGGAGACGTTGGCCCCAAAACCGACGAGTTAGGTGACGTTTGTTTTCAGAATTATATTAGTATTTTTAAATATAATATAATTTTTATTTAAATATAAAAATTATTATATTTAAATATTAATTATATTATATTTTAAATTTAATATAATTATTATTTATTATTTTAATTATTTTTATTAATTATACCATATTTTTATTATTTAAATATAATTTAAATATTTTTTATTTAAATATATATTATATTTAAATATAATGTAAATATAATATATTTACTAAATAATTATGAAGGTGACATGCTTATTTTATGTCTTTTTTGTCTTCCATAACTCCATTACCTAACTCTTTCGGAATTTTTTTCCAACAACTTTGGACCTCAAATAATCAAAATTAAAAATAGTAAAAAATTGACTTTGTAGGCCTGGGTAAAAAAAACATGAAGACTTTGTTAGTTGCATTGTTGAAGCGTATGCGGTGTCAAATTAACGTGCACAAAAAATTTTAGCATTTGAGCATAAAAATTATTCAACATTATGTTTTCAAGTATTTGGTAAAAACATTATATTTTGATTATATATAAATAAAATTTATTTTTTAAATATTGTATTTGATTGAAAAGTATTTGTTTTATATTTGAATAAAATGTATGTTTAGATGAAAAGTATTTTAGAGTTGAAAAGTTGATGTGATTATAGAAGTAGAGATAAATAGTGGAGTTAAAAAATTGATGTGATTGTTTTAAAAAATTTTTAAATAATAATTGTTTTCGTAGTACTATTAAAAAGAATTATATTTGAATGTAACACTTGTGATTGGTGTAAAATTACATTACGTTTAAATAAAATTAAAATATAAATTTTTTTCAAACACCACCTAATTAAACATGTTAAAATTGTTTTGTTGATTTTTAATAATTGATTACAAAATCAGCATTTTTACATATATATATATTTACAAAATCAGTATCGATGAAAGTGGCATTTATTGTTCAATGCAATAAAGATATATTAAAATGTAAGAAAAATACGATATTTGAAATATATTTGGAAATCGTGTTAATCATTTTTACAAAGGATAGTATCTATATAATATTAGAATTTTTGTTAATCATTATTGCCTCATTTATTTATCATATTATATTTGTATTATATTTAAATAAAATATAATTTTCATTCAAATACAAAATATTATATTTAAATACTAATTATATCACATTTTGAATCTAATATAATTACTATTTGTTATTTTAAATTTTCTATTACTTTTACTACTTACATTATATACTCTTTTTATCTTTCTACTTTTATCCATCACATCACATATTCATTATTTAAATATAATTCAAATCTTTGTATTTAAACACGCATTATATTCAAATACAATACAAATATTTTTCATATAAATGTAAATCGTATTCAATGCATTATATTCAAATGCAATGCGCTTATCAAACGTGTCCTAAATCACTCATCCACTTTAAAAAATAAAATCAGATTAGGTGGTTTATTTTGATCATTCAATCAATAAATAGCCAAACTTTTTTTATTTAGTAAAATAACTGTTTGTCATTTTTTGATTAATCAATTATTGATGATTAATCAATTATTAATTAAAAAAATTTATAATTTATATTATGATCAATTAATAATTGACTATAATATGATCAATCAATAATTGATCAATTAAGAAAATTGATTAATTATTTTAAGAAAAACAACATTTAACTAATTTTTAAAAATTTAGATCATTTTTAAAAAAAATTTTAAAAAAAGGTTATTTAACTATTTAAAAATGTATGTGTATATAAATCACCCCTTTACTTTCTTCTACCCCACGTCGTCATTCTAGCCATCTTAATTAGAAGATTAGGGCTCATTTCGATCACGGATTTGAACTTAAAAAATTAAGTTTAAATTTAATTCTGTATTTAGTTTACTAATCCGTTTTAAGCTTTTAGTTCATAACTTATACAGTATTTTAGATTTAAAAAACCTATTTACAAATATTCTCTTATACTAAAAAAATTATACTAACCATATGAAAAAGTAAAAGAAAGTATAATTTTTAATGCAAGTTCAAATCTAATTTTTATTATCCGCACTTTTAATTTAAGATGAAATTCTTTAACTTAAAAGTGAGCACTAAATACAAGATTTATTTTATAGTTTAACTCATTCTAAGTTTAATCCAAATTTTCTAGTTCAACCTTATAATCGAAACAAACTCTTAGATTTTGATTTAGAAGATGCTAATTTAGCTAATAAATTAATTATCTTGATAGTGGCCAGTTGACCTCTCTCTCTTTGTAATTTTTTTTATTAGCAGTTCCTTCTCTTTGTAATTTAATAATATACAATATATCATATTTGAATAGATTATAGCACAATTTTATTATTTAAATAAAACACATTTTTTTTATTTCTAATTTTACCCTATTTCTCTCCCTCTTTCCTTCTATCTTTTTCTTTACCCTCCCTTTCTTTCGTTATTCTCACCAAATAGGCGCTCATCAACGAATAATGATAGTGACAACAGAGAACGGTGACGAAAGATCACGATGGCTATGCCGGTAAGGTGGTGATTATTGCTGTCTCAAGGTCTTGGTTCTTGCATTCGCGAGATCGCGATTCTCTTCATCATAGGAGTCATCATAAAAAAAGATGATGATTTCAACCAGGATCTCGTACTGTTGCCGATGAGATCTAGCAATAATGGATCTGAGTCGTGATTTTGAGATCACGGTAATTTGTAATCTAGTCTTTAGGTTGATGGTGAACATTGTTTCTATGATGAGAGGCCGACATCATAGGCGAAGGCAACAGCAATAGCAATGGCAACGACAAGATGACAACGATGGTGTCTTTACAACTACTATGTGGATGAAGGTATTTAGGGAAATTATGGTAACGTTTGGTATTGTTTTTGAAATCTGTTATGTTTTCAAATTCTTTGAATTTGAGATTGTTTTGAAAACAATTCTGAGAACATTTCTGAAATTGTGTTTGGTTTTATTTTCTGAGTGTATGTTTTGAGAAGCAATAAAGTGAAACTGTATTTGGTTATATTTTTTAAAACCAGTCATTTTATAAGTATTCTATAAAAATATATTTATGTTTGATTTAAAAAAAAATTTATTATGAATACAAAAAATTAAAAATTAATAAAATTTTTTAATTGAAAAATGAATTAAAAATTAATAACCATAATATTTAAGTAATTACTGTATCAATTAAATCTTAATTAATCATAATAATTAAATCAGATAAATGGGAGAAATGGGAAAAATGAAATCAGAGAAAACGACTAAAAGTCATTTTCAATTTTACGTTGGGAACAAAGGAGATTTTAGATTCGTTTTGAAATCTGTTTTTAAAAACAATACAAACCAAACACAATTTCACACCGATTTTGAAATCGATTTCCTAGGGAATCGTAAAATCTGTTTTGGAAACAAAACCAAACACGCACTATAAAATTGAATCTCAAATAAGCTATATTTATCACTCCGTAAAAAATTATGTTATTATTTCAAACACCCAATTCAATTATGCTATTCTCCTCCTTTCACCCTTTATTCCAATAGGATAAATTACTTTTATGATCTCTAATAATTTTATAAAATTACAATATAATTTTAACTTTTTTTTTTTCCTTTAAAAGTTTATGAACTCTTTAAAGAAGGTGTATAATAATTTTTTTTTTGTTAATTGACATTAAAAATTTGAAAGCAATATCACTAAATTATGTATGATTTATTATTTAAGAATAATTATAAAAAATTAAAATAATTGAACATGCATATGTTGTATTTTATATAATTTTAAATCTGTAAAAGTAAATGTTGAGTGGGTTCGATGGATTTTTAAGAATTTTCAACTCACCTAATCAAGTTTGGTATAGGTTGATTTTAAATTTAATCCATCTAATTAATCTAAAATTTAAAATCAACCTACTTAATTAAAATTTTAATAGGTTTGGTGGGTTAATTAGATTAAACATAATAAAAAATAAAAAATAAAAAATATAGCTAATCATTTAATCTAAAATAAGAAATATATGAAAAAAAGTTAATTTTAACGTAATATTAGTATTATAAAACTCTAAAATTATTTTAAAATTTATACACTAATATAAAAATAAAATATATGCAAAAAATGTTTAAATATAAAAATTATAAACTAATAAACAAATAATAATAAAAACTCATATAATATGAAATATAACAGATTTTTAAATAATTAATGTAAACTATAAGATAAATATTATATATTATGAGATATGAAAAATATTTATTTTTATCTATAAATAGATTAAGTGGATTCTGATTAAATTGAATTTTGAAAAACTCAATCTAAACCCATTTAATTAATAATTGGATTGATCTTTTGATCAGACTAATTAATGATATGTTTACATGAGAGGTTTATTTTTGAAAAATGAAAAATTTTTAGATTTGGAGAATAAAAAGTTGTTTGGATTTTTTTTCAAAGTGAAAAGTTGTTTGGATGGGTTAAAACTTTTCTTTTTTTAGAGATTTTTTTTTCGTTTTTCAAAAATAAAAAATGTTAGATGTTCAAGTACAGAAATTTAAAAAGATATATTTTTTTAAAATGAAAAATTTTTTGTTTTTAAAAAATAAAACTCCTAAACAGATATAGCATAAATTCAGGGAGAGTTTGGGGAGGAGGCTGGAGACATTATTTTTGAGTTGGAAAAAAATTGTTTTGAAAAATATGTTTGGGAGAAAAAACCGTTTGAGGTAAAAAAAATAAAAAATTTTAAAAATTTTTTTAGAAAAAAAATATCAATATGGATATTATTTCGTTTCTTTTGAAATTCTATGCAATTTAAAAAAAAATTATCGCATTTGTACTTGTATATATAAAGTTATGAATTTTTAAAATTTGAAATTTATTATAATATTTTAGAGATATAAATAATAAAAAATGATGGAAGTTTAGAAAAAAATTGTTTTTTAAAAATCGAAAAACAGCGAAACGGCCCTTAAATTATAGTAGATTAACGTAAATGGTTTTATTGGGTTTGTGGTGCTCTTATTTGCCGGTGAAAAGAATAATTTTGTATAAATAATTTAATATTCGGATCAGATTTTAATAGGCTTCACAGATTTGCACCGACTTGAACCCGAAACAGTTCCCACATTCGAGGACACCAAGTAAGGACAATACCGTAACTTTCCTCTTTCTGTCGCTCTCTTTTGTTTCCCTCCCGTTCGTACATTTTCTCTCTCCTTCTCGCAGTCAAATTCCTAAGCAAATTTTCCGCGGCAAAAGTCACTAGTAGATTGATTTCTTACCCATTTCTCTGATTCTGAGGTACGTTTTTCTTGATTGAAACTCAGTTTCTACTTTTTCTCTACTCTGAAAATTTTCCCTTTTTGGGGGATTTTCTTTCGTACTTTCTTTGTTTGGTTGCTGAGAATCGGGATTTTCTTGGCCGGTCTGTCCTGAATCCTTCCGCCTTCGGTTTCGCTTTTAGACTTATTTTTTTTCAATTAAAAAATTTTTTTTTTCTAAATTTCTCCGAAGTCGTAACTTGAAATTTGGTCATGAGTCTAGTTTCACCTCGTTTTCTCATTCTTCCCTGCAATCAAATTTGGGAATATTTGATTGTAAATTTTGATTTTTGAACTTTGACACCTTCACGACAAAATGCCGAATTTCGTCGGAAAAGTTGTTTGTAATCCAATCAATTTCTGTATTTGCAATATCTAGTTCAATGTGGATCGTTAATTGATCTGATTGATTGATTTTTGATTGTTCTTGGCCTTGTATATGGTGCTTAGGGTTACCAATGGATGTATATGAAATTTTTGGCATAACCCGACCTACGAGCCTTACAACGAAGAGTGCAATTTACGTGTGGGGTTACAACCATTCGGGACAGACGGGTAGGCAGGGAAAAGAAGGCCAATTAAGGATACCAAAACAACTTCCACCCGATCTTTTTGGATGCCCTGCTGGGGCTAACTCACGATGGTCTGATATCGCTTGTGGCCGTGAGCATACAGCGGCTGTGGCCTCAGATGGGTCTCTTTTTACCTGGGGTACAGCTCAATTTCACAATCACAACTCCTTTCTAGGAGCAATTGTTCTTTCGTAAAGTTTATGGTATCGTGGTTAAAATGTTTGGATAACTAAATTCTTTGTTTCATGTTGTGAATAACCAAAGGATGTGATGTGTAGTTGTTGATCGTTAATTGCCATTTACTGCATGTTCGTGATCATCATTTATATTTCTACTTCAATCTGTGTTTTTGCTAACTGGAAAAAGTAAATTCAACATGTTGTTGCTTGTTACGTGTACCCATAAGCAATTAAAGTATTGGTATTGACGTTTCTTTAGGGGCTAATGACTTTGGTCAATTGGGAGATGGAACTGAAGAGGGTAGGAAGTATCCGAATAAAGTTAAGCAATTGCAAACAGAGTTTGTGAAATCTGTATCTTGTGGCGCACATTGTACTGCGGCTATTGCAGAGCCTTGTGAGAATGATGGAACCATTTCAACAAGCAGGCTTTGGATTTGGGGTAAAAATCAGGTGGTACTTTATGCCTTTTAGAATAAACATTTATATTGTTAGTTTTTTGTATATAATAACTGATAACCTTTTTCCCTACTTTGTTTGTAGGGTTCTGATTTTCCACGTTTATTTTGGGGAGCATTTACTCCAAATACGGTACGTTATAGGTGTTTTTGTGGGTTATTTTTCCTCAGGGATTAGAAATTCGTAGCAATGTTAATGAATCAATTTATTTGAAGAAATTGTTTAGGCTCAGAGAGCAAAATCCTTATATATGCTAGGTTAGCTGTTTGAAGTAATTGTAGTTTTAGGCATGTAGTGGATGGAAATTTTCTTTAGAAAGTCATATAATTACATTTTAGTCAAGGCCCTATTGATTTTTTTTAATTTTAATTTTCTTGTTAGTTATTCACACAAAACTTTTGTAAGATCCGTTTTTAGGTTATTTACCTAGTTTAATTAATTAAGTTAATTAATTAGTTACCGAAAGCAAGTAAATAGAGGGAAACAATTTTAATGAGATTCGGTTTACCTACTCCTTGAGGCCATACCCAGATGGTAAACACTTCACTAACCGATAAATGATTACAAGCATTAATGATCTCATTCAATTGGAAGACTCCTTCTTTGTTATTGTCGTCGGATGTCTTGAATCTAGTTAATGAACATGCTCTGCAAGATCCCTTTGTGAGCTTCGTTGAATTCCCTTTAATAGCTTTCGTCTCTTATCGAATTTTTCAAATCTTTCTCCCAAAAAGCGTAAAAAAGCAATAGTTTGACTAAAGATCTTTGAGTAGACTTGTATATCTTTTAGCTCGTTTCTGAGACTTCATATAATCTACAGTCGAAAATTCAAGCAAATCTTGAATTTAATTTAATTCAAATTTTAAACTATCTCACGATCTGTTGCAACACCTTTTGAGACATTTTAAAATTCAAATCTTTTAGATATCCGAAACTGGTTGTGATTTTTTCACAATAAATGGTGGATATCATTTGCATATATTCCTACAAATATCGCTAGCAAATTAAAGCTTTCCTTGTATAAATCCGTGTGATCTCTTATGGGATTTATAAACTGAAATTCCTAAGCTCTGTGCACACTTCATTATAGTATTTACAGTATTTGATTTACATTTTTCAAACTTTGCTATAGTAACTACATTAGCTACAGTCGGTGCATGTAATTAGGAAGGATCTAGTGTGGTAGGGTAGATGATAGGCTTGGTTTTCATAGTTTTTTACATTAATAGTGATGCCCGATAGGACTCACTTCCTTAATTTGACACTACAAAAAAACAAAGTGTTAAAATTAGATATTTCCAAAATGAAATGTTATAGGTAAACTCATTGGAAATATTTAATTTTAAACTTATTTAAAATACTATTAGAAAAAGATAAGATAGAATAAAGCAAAATTAAATAAAAACTTCACAAAATTTATAAAAAATTTAAATTAAAGTACACAAAAAAATAAAATAAAATAATAAAAAATGACTAAAACTCTCAAGGATAAATTAATTTTTGTGCATAAAAAAGTGATAAAATAATCTATTTTATAGAGTTATTAAAATTCCTAAGGATTTTTTTAAAGACACAAACCATGTTGAATTAAGAGCCTTAGTAAAAATAGCTGCAAGTTGTTTTTTTGTTGCAATATGTTTTAAAACAACGATTTTGTGTTCGACCAATTCTTTAATGAAGTTTACCTAAGTAAACTTGGAAAAATCATCCACATGCACAAAAAACATGTTTTTTTTTCCAACAATACTTTTTACTTGCATTGCATCTATAAGATCCATGTGGAGTAGCTTAAGAACTTGTATTGCAGTGATGTGTTGCAACTCCTTGTGAGACACCTTCACCTGTTTGCCGATTTGACAAGGCCCACAATTTTTGGGCCGCCTTTTTTTGAGTTTAGGGACTCCACGAATAGCATTTGTACTCACAATCTTTGTCAGATTTTTATAGTTTAAATATCCTAACTTTTTGGTGTCAAAAATCAATGTCATTAACAATGGTTTTATAACAAGTAAGTGGGTGGTGTAACATGTAACAATTGTTTGATGATTTCGAACCTGCTAGGGGTGGCAATTTGTGTTGGAGGGTCGTGTTTGACCCCTCTGTTAATACTACAACTTTTGACATGAACACGACTCATTTAATAATCGTGTTAAAAAAAAAAAATCCAGACACAACCTTTTACTAAAATGGAAAACACGACATGACTCATAAGGGTTTAATGTGTTGTGTCAACTTATCAAACCTACTTATTAAAAGGGTCATTCAAGCTATTATTGACCAATTTAATTAACCTGTTATCAATTTTAGCACTAAAAAGACTTATTGAACACCTAAACAATAATCAAGTTACAACAATCAAATTAACTCGATTGTAACCAGTCTACACCTAAACTCAGTTTACAAAAGATAAAAACAAAATCAAATTAAAGTCTATGTAGAATTATTCAATCCTTATTCGTAGGAATCTTGTGAGAGTAATTTGTATATTTTAGGAATAATCAGAGATGTAGAATTAATTTCTATTATCTCTGTTTATGGTAGTTTCTTATTTTTCTTAATTTCCTTATTTGGAGGAGTATGAGTTTGAATACTATAAATGTGTTTGGTGCATTCCAAGGTAGCAGAAATAAAAATTTTTTATCTGAAAAACTTCATGGGATCAGAGCCGCCTCTAATCTCTCATTCAAAACCCTAAAACCCATCCAAAACCATCTTTCTCTCTCTGGCTTGCTTTCTTCTCAAAATCTTGAGGTCCACTCAAGATGACAAAATACGACATGACTAGTCAACAAAGTGCCACATCTGATGTCACATCCGATGGATCGTCCATAGCCAATACTGGGAACTCTGAAGGTCATCTTCTCTCCATCATTGGACACAAACTCAATGGCCAGAACTATCTTCAATGGTCACAGTCTGTGATGACGTTTATATGCGGCAAAGGAAAGGATGACTACATCACAGGGATTTTGGCCCTTCCAGTATTCAATGATCCAAAGTACTGAGTGTGGAAGACTGAAAACAATATGATTCTGTCATGGCTCATCAACTCCACGACCAATGAAATTGGAGAGAATTTCTCTTGTACGGGACTGCAAAAGAAATCTAGGATGCAGTCAAGGAAACTTATTCCAAGTTTGACAATTCATTTGAGCTTTTTACTGTAGAAAGTATTCTTCATGATTTACGCTAAGGAGACCACACCGTGACTTAATATTTCACCATATTGACAAGAAATTGTTAGCAATTAGACATGTTCGAGGAGCACAATTGGAAGTGTCCTGAAGGTGCCCTGAGATGCAAGCAGATCATTAAGAAGAAAAGACTTTATAAATTTTTGTTGGGCTTTAACAAAGAACTCGATGAATTCAGAGGAAGAATAATGGGATTGAAGCCTCTACCTAATTTTCGGGAAGCTTTTTCTTAAGTTCATATGGAGGAAAGTCAGAAAAAGGTGATGCTTGGGTCATCTACTGCCACACACAGCCCTAAAGTCTCTGTTCTTGTTGTTCAAGGTAGCCAGTCTTACATAGGGGATAACAGACTGAAGAAAGGAAGGCCTTGGTGTGACCATTGTTGCAAACTAGGGCACACCAAGGAGAATTGCTGGAAAATTCATGGGAAACCAGCGGATTGGAAACCTTCTTGGTTTTCTCACTCCAAGGAGGGATGTGGAAATCTGGTTGCCAAAGATGAACCTGCACAACCACTTGAAAGCAATCTGTTTAGTAAAGAATAAATTGAATTCTTGAAGAATTTGATTAATCCTCAACCACTAAATACCTCTACAATTGGAACTGGATCCCTAGCTCACAAAGGTAACTCTCAGAAAGCTTACTTGTCCTCTAGAAGAGTACATATTGCTTGGATTATTGACTTAGGAGCTTCAGATCACATGACTGGAGACTCAAGGGTATTTGAAACATATAACCCATGTTAGGATGATATTTCTGTTAGAATTGCAGATGACTCACTTTCTCGTGTGGTGGGGAGAGGCTCGGTTTGCTTGTATAAGGGCCTTATTCTAAACTGCGTTGTTCATGTTCCTACTGTCTGTCAGTAAAATCACTCAGGAACTTAATTGTGTTACTAAATTTCATTCAAACTTGGTTGAATTTCAGGAATTGAGTTCGGAAAGGACGATTGGCAATATTAGGATGTGCTCGGGACTCTATATTCTTAAAGGTGAAGGTTTCCTGAACAACAATCTCCTATGGTAGATTTGGTCAAACAACAGCCCACAAAAAATTCATTTTCCGTTTCTTCTTTAAATAATGAAAGTGCAATTATGTTATGGTTTTATAGATTAGGACATCCCAATTTCAGTTACCTCCAAAGACTTGTACCTTCTTTGTTCAATAATAAAAGTCCAAAAGTCTTTCAGTGTGGAATATGTCAACTTGCTAAACATTCTCGTAATTCTTATTCAACTCTACCTTACAAAGAATCAAGACCATTCTCTATGATTCATAGTGATGTTTGGGGGAAATCTTGAGTTAAAAATATTACGGGAAACCAATGGTTTCTTTTGTTTGTGGATGATCATACTAGAATGACCTGAGTATACCTTATGAGAGAAAAATCATGGGTTGGGAAAATTTTTTAAAAATTCAACACAATGATCCAAAACCAATACCAAACTAAAATCTAAGTATTTCAGATAGACAATGCTAGGGAATATTACAAACATTTCCTAGGGGAATACTTATATAGTTAGGGGATCATACATCAAAGCTCATGTGTAGATACTCCTCAAAAAAATGGAGAAACAGAGAGGAAAAACAGACATATCCTTGAGGTTACTATGTCCCTAATGTTTTCTGCAAATATACGTAAACGCTTCTGGGGGGAAGTTGTTCTCACAGCCACTTACCTCATAAACAGGATGCCATCCCGTACCCTAAATTTCCAAATCCCGATACAAAAGCTTCTCTTGACCTATCCTCACAACCGAACGATCTCAATCATACCTCTCAAAATTTTTGGGTGTACTGTATTTGTCCACATCCACAAACAAAACCGTGGCAAGCTTGATCTAAGAGCGCTGAAATGTATCTTCTTAGGTTATAGTTCAAATCAAAAGAGGTATAAATGCTACTCACCTATCACAAAACGATTCTATACCTCGATGGACGTTACCTTCTTCGAGAATGAACCATTTGATCCCAAAACTAGCATTCAGGGGGAGAGTGAACAAGAATACCAGCCTTGGGATCAAATTTTAGATGTCAATAGTATCACAAGTCCTCAACATGCCATATCTAGCCCTAGTACCAGTCATATAAATAATGGGAACCTTGTCCATGTCCAAACATAGAAGAAACCTTACCAGAGTTGGAGTCACCCGCTCATGAACCTGTTCTCACACATGAACTTGCTCCCGAGTCAAATCCACGTGTTCTTACCCCTATCCAACAGCCGAGACTTGCCAATAATGGTGACTTCATTGTATATTCAAGGAAGAAAAAAACTCAAGAGGATATAGAGCATCGAACATCATCAGAGTAAAACCAAGAGTCCAATCCGAATGAGATTTCTCATAACTCACCAGGTAATACAAGTTCGGAGAAAACTATTAGTGAGCCTGTGGTTGATGAACTTCCTATTGCCCTAAGGAAAGGAGTCAAATTTTATCTCAAACAAGAAACTATCTCCAAGTTACTAAGCATTTGTTGCAAACTTGGATAGCACTCAGATTCCTAATACAATTCATGAAGTCATGAAAATTTCCAAATGGAAGACTGTAGTGTTAGAAGAGATGTATGCATTGAAGAAGAATGGCACTTGGGAATTGTTAGAGCTTCCAGAAGGGAAACAATCAGTGGAATTTAAGTGGATCTTTACTGTCAAGTATAAAGTAGATGGTAGCGTGGACAGGTTTAAGGCTAGATTGGTGGCTAAGGGCTTCGCTCAGTCTTATGGTATCAACTACCAAGAGACATTTGCATCAGTTGCAAAACTAAACACTATCCGTGTTTTACTGTCTTTAGCTGTAAATCTCAAGTGGCCCCTATATCAGTTTGATGTCAAAAATGCTTTCTTAAATGGAGAACTAGTTAAAGAAGTCTACATGGATATTTCCCTAGGTTTTGTGATCTCAGCCAATATGAACAAGATATGTAAACTTCGAAAATTCTTTTTGGCTTAAAACAATCTCTAAGGGTATGGTTTGATAGGTTCAACAAAACTGTGCAAAAGTATGGTTATTCTCAGTGCTAAACAGATCTTACACTCTTTGTCAAGCACTCCTCGAATGGAAAATTGGCTATTCTAATTGTTTATGTAGACAACATAATACTGACAAGTTATCATGAAGATGAGCTGATCAAACTCAAGTATGTACTTGCAAAGAAATTTGAAACTAAAGACCTGGGAAACCTGAAATACTTTTTAGGAATGAAAGTAACTCGATCAAGGAGGGGAATCACAGTATCTTAGAGAAAATATATACTGGATCTTCTCAAAGAAATTAGAATGCTTGGTTGCAAGCTAGTTGATACTCTTATGGATTCTAGTACTAAACTTGGAGCAGTAAAAGAAAGTATACTACTAGATAAGGGGCAATACCAGAGACTTATGGGGAAGCTTATTTATCCCACACACACGTCTGGATATAGGGTTTGTTGTAAGTGTTGCAAGTCAGTTCATGAGTGAACCTACAGAGGAACATCTCAGGGCAGAATTTTGAGGTATTTAAAGATGATTCTTGGAAAAGGCCTATTTTTCGGGAAAACTACACAGAAGGATATTGAAGTATTCATTGATGTAGAACTGGGCAGGCTCAGTTACTGATCGAAGATCTACATCTGGGTATTGCACATACCTGTGGGGGAATCTTGTTACCTGGTGAAGCAAAAAAACAACCAATGGTATCAAGAAGTAGCGCTGAAGCAGAGTTGAGGGCTATGACACTAGGTATTTGTGAAGAAATGTGGTCGGACCGTCTTTTGAATGAATTGAAGATTGGGAATCCAAGTCCTATAAAGGTGCATTGTGATAATCAAATTGCCATCAGCATTGCAAAGAGCCCTGTACGCCATGATCAAACGAAGCACGTGGAGATAGATCGACACTTGATCAAAGAAAAGATAGAGACCGAAGTCATCAATGTGGTACACGCCAAACAGCCAACAGACTGCAGACATTCTCACCAAGGCATTACCAAGGAGGACCTTTGACGAGTTGAGTTCTAAGCTTGGCATGATTAACATCTATGCCTAGCTTGAGGGGGAATGTAAAATTATTCAATCCTTATTTGTAGGAATCCTGTGGGAGTAATTTGTATATTTTAGGAATAATAAGAGATATAAAATTAATTTCTATTATCTCTGTTTATGATAGTTTCCTATTTTTAGTTTCTTTAATTGGAAGAGTAGGAGTTTGAATACTATAAATGTAAAGTGTATGATGCATTCCAAGGTAGCAGAAATAAAAATTTTTTCTCTAAAAAACTTTAGTCCACAATTGAATTAAGTTCACATCACAAATTACAATCAAGTTAAAATAAGCAAATAAGTTTAAATCTAGGTCAAATTATTCATATAATCAAAATACAAAAACCAAAAAATAAACATAGACTTTAGTTATCTTCATATTTGAAGGTCTATTTTTAGTGGTTGTAGCAGGGGCAAATGATCTAGCTTCATTAGCTACATTAGAGCTGATTCCAAAGATTACTTATTGCATTCTAAAGAATACAATCCTATAAAACAAGGAAAATTAACTCTTATCTGGTATATACTGCAATGCTTTCAATGTCACACATTATACACTATAGTATATACATACAACAATGGAGCACAATATATTCTACAATGCTTTCAATTTCTCAAGTAGTAAAATACAAATATCATCTGAAATAGTATTCAGAGCTTTTATTATAACATTAATTCTTCATAGGCAAAAACTCCAAAAGAAAATATATATATATGTGTGCGTGCTTCCACCAATAATTATAAAAAATAAGTAAAGCAAAATCTCTAACTCATGAAAAAGCTAGATAAAATCAATGCCAAAGTAAAAAATAAAAAACAAATTTATTAATTAATAAACAAAATGCAATAATGATTCATATATCTAATTGAAATCCAAAGTTCTGAGATTCATCAATCCAAAGTTCAAATAGCTGCTCAGATTGCTATTCCTTTCTAGCAATCTACTTGACTTGACCTTCATCGTCATGTTCAAAGTCTTCCACCTCACCTGCCTTTTCCCAAACCTCTAATCGCACCTTGGCAACTAGCGTCATTGTTTCATTGCTTGCTGTCACCATTGTCGGAGAAAAAGCTATCAAAGATCGTTGTTATTCTCCATTGCGGTAGATAGCATCGTGTTAGCCCTCATGATTCTCCAACGACGTTGCGATTTGGAAAGCGAAATCCAAAAGGCCACTACGCGAGCCGAGAACAAAGGTCAGAGCTACAATGTGGCAAAGATTAGATCTGTTGTTGGTTCTTGCGATCGGACTCAGCCATCAAGCTCCAATCTTTGGTGCGATCCTGGTTTCTTTGTGTATATAGCGGGATCTTGCTGAAATTTGCCGGCGGCAGGGATGATTGACGGTGTTTATTGGAGCACAGTGGTGGAGTTCAAGTTTCAGAATTGTCATAATCATGAACTCTGGCTCTGGTGTCGATAGTGGAGCTCAAGGTGATCATCCTTGCATGAGGGGAGGGTGGTGAGAAAGAAGGAGAGGGGAAGGCAACGACGACGAGAGAAGGAGAACGGAGAGATGGAAGGAAAATTAGAAATGAGAAAGAGAGAGGCGGTAAGGAGGTAGGGAAAAGAAAGATCAAAAGGAAACCTAGTTTTTTTTTTTTTTTTTTACTCTTTAGAGTTTAGTCTTTTAAAAAATTAACAAAAAATAGAAAAGAAATAATATTTTTTATTTTTGAATTTTGAAAACTCAAAACTAAAAACAATCAAAGTAAAACACTATATAATATATATATAACAATATAAATATATTAAGGGTTGTAAATGGGTAATTCATGGATCGTATATATGCCAATCCATATATTACTTATTTATTAAGCGGTTATTTCGTATTAATTGTGAATTGGTGGGTTCGACTTTTTATTTAATTATATTTCACGAATTTGACCTTTTTTGACCCAAACCTATTTAAAGAAAACACAAACCCTTAACTTTTGTATGGGTTTTATGCTCTATTATCGTGTCACGACTCAAATTGCTAGCTCTAAAACCTGCCAAAACACAATTGTTAGACTTGCCAAAAACATGATATTCATCCTTTGAAAAATTCACGAATAAATCTTGACTACATAGTTGACTTATGCTAATCAAATTTGGCTTAAGTCCTTTCATATGCAAAACATTCTTGAGTCTAGGTAGACTTTCTACATCAAGCGTTCCTTTGCTAAGAATATAACCTCTAATTCCATCACTGCATGTAACATGGTTGAGAGCACATTCTTAATAGTCCTTCAGATATGCCTTGTTACCTGTCATATACTTGGAACAACCATTATCAAAATACTAAGAGGTAGTAGTACTTGCTTTCAAAGAAGTATATGTAATATAACACCTAAAATCAGATTTTCTTATCTAAATCTTTCTAGTAGAATTATTTTTCTAATTAATCTTAAGCTTAGGTGTTCTTTTAGGATTTGCAAAATATGGCGTGTTAATTATCATACCTCTTTTTAAAGTATTTTGATATTTGCAACGTCTAAGTCTCATAGGTCCACGAAAACTACAATAATGACAGATCGGGACAAACTTCGTTGATTTGCGCCTAGGATATATATGTTTAGATATCTTACCTAGATAGGAGCTTAGATTTGGAAGAGATGATTCTTTCACAAACACGGTTTTGGATGAGAAGGCTTCACTTGTGTAGCCTAATCAATGATAATCACCACATGATTATCCAATAGACAGAATGTGATTTAGTTTGGCCGATCCAGAATTAAGCATTTTTAATGACATGTGTTTCCTCCAATTGAGTACGGGTCTCCTGAAGCTTCTTTTCCTTTTTCATAGCTTGAAATTTATAGCTGATTACGGCTTTCTTTAGAGTAACCCTTTTTTTAACTAATTTAGCCACACAGTCCTCCAATTTTTACTTAATTTACACAATTGGATCCAATTGGTGTACATCCTCTTATAGGCCTTTTGTATATCCTTATCATTAGGTTTATCATTATCACTGCTGCAATTAGATCTGGAATTATCAAATTCAATAATTACAGTTGGTATTCTAGGGGGTGTTGCAACAGTGCCCGATGCCATAGAAGATGTTGCAAATTGTAACAATGATGGAAAAATCCATTATAGTGTCACGATCTGTCAAGATGTTGAAAGCAACATTATTGCTCACTTGCTTTTCATTATATTCTTGGCTACCTTTAAATTCCTCTTCACTCTTAGTGGTAATTGCTTGAGATTTCTTCTTAAGAGTGTTAGCGTATTCAGCTTGCACATGTCCATATCCTTCACATTCCTTGCGTTGGATTCTTTTACCTTTTAGGAAATTGCTAGATTTTATGAAATTTGAAGCCTTTATAAACGTCTTCATGCGATCTTATTAGTAAGTATAATTTGTTCCAACTAGAAGTGGTGGGTGTGAAACCAAGCCTCCTTCGTGTAATTGTTCCATACCTGTAAAACGAATTAGCTCTCAAAAATCTCACTAAGAAAAAAGTTAATGACCCTCTCTGATCAATGGTAAGATCCGTTTTTAGGTTATTTACCTAGTTTAAATTAAGTTAATCAATTAATTATAAAAAACAAGTAAATAAAGGAGAAAAACAATTTTAACGAGGTTTGGTTTTCTTACTCCGCGAGACCATGCCCAGACAATGAATACTTTACTAATTGATAAATGATTACAAACATTAATGGTCTTATGCAATCTGAAGACTCTTTATCTGTTGTTGTTGCCAGTTGTCTTGAATCCAGTTAATGAATACGTTTTACAAGATCTCCTTGCGAGTTTCATTGAACTCTCTTTAACAGCTTTTGTCTCTTCCTGAATACTTCAAATCTTTCTCTCGAAAGACATAGAAAAGCAATAGTTCGAGTAAAAGTTTCTGAGTAGACTTGTATATTTTTTAGTTTGTGATTTTCCAAAGATGTTTTTGAGACTTCATATAATTTGCAATCGAAAATCTAAGCAAATCTCTAATTTAATTTAATTCAAATTTCAAATAGTCTTAGGATCTATTGCAACACTTCTTGAGATATTTTGAAATTCAAATCTTTTAGATATTTTTCTAAACCTCGAAATTGATTATGATTTTTTCAGAATAAATGTTGGGTATTATCAGCATATATTCCTCCAAAAATCACTAGCAAATTAAAGCTTTTCTTATATAAATCCATGTTATCTGTTATGGGATTTATAATTTGAAATTCTAACAAAACTAGGATAAGAATCCTTCCTAAATTAGAATTTCCCTTTTTAATTTCAAATCCCACAAACCACTACAAATTCATGTGATTATCTTTTTATAGCTCCACCGAATCCTTCTTTTAAATTTCAATCTGAATCTTCACATGATCTTTAAGAAACCACGTTGTCAATCCAAGAACTCCAAGAATCCAATTAGCCGTTAGATTCCATGTAGACAATCGTTTTTCTTCAACGTCGTTGCAACACATAATGCAACGTATACATGAAAATACGTAAGATCTAACCAATAATCAGTTTTTGGTTTTTTTTTTTTTTTTTCGAGTAATGTTGCCATAAATGCCAATTAACAAAATCCTAACAACTTCTTTCTATGAAACATATCAACTGAAAGTTTTGTTTCTTTTTGGCATCCCCGTTAGACTTGGATTTTGAGTAGTTGCTAACATGGTTAAAAACTTTTTCTTATTTGGATAAAAGGGGAGGAAGTTGAATTCTTATAGACAAAATGCTTTTATTAAAGCAATGTTACCTGAATGATTGCTTTTAGTAGGCTAGAACTAAATAAATTTTGGTGTACTTATCACAACTGTTATTGATAAGGATAATTACCGCTCTTTTTTTTGTACAGATTGTCCGTCAAGTTTCTTGCGGGGCAGCTCACGTGGTGGCTCTATCAGAGGATGGCTTGTTGCAAGCTTGGGGTGTTAATCTTGATTCATAAGTTGTCTTTATTTTTAGATCTCCAAATGTCTTTATTTTTAGATCTCCATATGGAATTACATATTTTAAATTTGGTGGAAGTAGTGAGTTGGCGTATTCACTTGTGCTCGTGCAATTTTGTGGTAGATAAATGATAGATCATACTAATTTCGTAAAGATAAGCCTTTATCATTGTTTCCTGCAGTAATAATTGGTATTTAATTACTGTTCTGGATAAAGCAGGCTACAATGAATATGGTCAGCTTGGCAGAGGAGTTACATGTGAAGGTTTACAGGGGGCACGCGTAATAAATGCTTATGCAAAGTTCCTCGATGAAGCCCCTGAGCTAGTGAAGATTACCCGAGTGTCATGCGGGGAGTACCACACGGCAGCTATATCTGAAAATGGCGAGGTGTAAGTGTCATGAAGGACTTCTTAAATGCAGACTAGGTTCTACATTTAAGCATGAGAATGTGGTTATCCGCATGGCACATGTTACTTGGAAGATTTAGAACGATCTTTAATGGGAATCTCACATCCGAATGAAAGAGAGGATATCGTGGAAATTGGGTGCATTTCATTATGCAAGTCCCTCTTACCTGCTGTGCTATTCCTGCTAGCAAAATATATAAGAACTTATTTTTTCGGTGTTACTCTTTTATAAGATTATCCTGAGTGAACTATGATGTGACTCCATGTTGACTGCTGGATAATAACATGAAAATTTATTAAGAATTGTTCTAGAGTGTTGGTGATTTCTCTAGTATAAAAATAACCGATTATGAATAGCAATGCTAATTATAAAAGCTAGTTCTTGACCTAATAACATTTCCTATTCATGAATTATCACAATCGTTTGCTTTAAACCTCGTAGGTATACTTGGGGTTTGGGAAACATGGGTCAACTTGGGCATTGTTCTCTTCAGACTGGGGATAAAGAGTTAATACCAAGGAGAGTGGTTGCGCTTGATGGGATATTCATAAAGGATGTTGCATGTGGGGGAGTACATTCATGTGCTCTGACTGAAAAGGGAGCTCTTTATGCCTGGGGTGGTGGTCAAGTGGGGCAATTAGGCCTTGGACCCCATTCTGGATTCTTTTCATGCATTCTTAGTGAGTCACAGTCATTTGTGCGAAACATTCCCGCTTTGGTAGTTCCGACCGGTGTGCAGCTTGTTGCATGTGGACACTCACACACGCTAATCTCCACCAGAGATGGAAGGATTCATGGATGGGGTTACAATAACTACGGTCAGGCTGCTAATGAGAAATCTACCTATGCTTGGTATCCGTCACCAATTGACTGGTATGGTGAAACTAAATCTCTCAGCAGCTTTTCTTAGTTATCTGACTTTCTGTACTAAAGGAGGTCCCTCGTTGCAGGTGTGTCGGGGAAGTGCGAAAACTGGCAGCTGGTGGGGGCCATTCTGCTGTTTTAACCGATGCATGTTCTTTGAAGGAGTTGTGTGAATTTAGGCTGGCAGATACTGTGACCCTAAGAAATGCTTATGAGATTGAGGACGTTGCATCCAGAACTGGATCAGATGCTCTAGCACGCCTTTGTGAAAGATTGAGGTATGCCTTTCCATAACGCTTGCATATGCCGTTCACTTTCATATCTGGGTTTGCGTTTTATTTTTTTTGTACCATTTCTTCTTTGTTTGTATAAAGTTGGGCACACATAACTATGCAGTAAATGCCACAAAGTGAATTTACTCGTATCATATTAATTTGACATAAGTTACCTGAAATGGGAGAACCCAATTGTAACGCCTCCTAAGTTAGTAGGTTAATTGCAAAATAATTCATTCATCTAGTTTAAAAGGCACTATTTCTTATAAACATGACAAATTGTAAATATATATATACTCTCGTTGAAAATATTTACAATCAATGGAAATAATTATTTAAAATATAATATCTGTGACATGCAAATTCAAAGATTAACAGAATAAGAAACTAGCCATGGGATTTCGGACTTACTTTTTAACTTAGATTGACTATTTGCCTACATTACAAGAACTATAATAAGTCAGAACTCAATAAGTGAAAACATTCAAGCTGAAAATATATCAATACATCTCAAAAAGTTACTTGAATGGCTATTTTACCCTTCTTTTTACTAAAAGCTTCAATTTGGGCTCCTTAATATGATATTGGTCTCGCAATATTAATAAACCATTCTTTACTTTACTCATGAGTCTTGCCCTTTCTTTGAACCTCTCATTCTCAGAGGATTCACTTAATTTTCATTTGTCCACTAAAACCATAAGACCAAGCATCATATCTTTATAAAATCTCTATTTGGTACAATGTTATTACTTTCTTCAAAACTCATGAAAACATGCTACGAGCTTCAATATAAAATGCATTGTATAATAAATTCATAATATCAATAAGCACACCAAAGATGATATTGTTTCTGTGAACAGTTGAGAGTTTTTTTTTAATATATATAGATATAGATTCACATAGAATAGTTATTATTATTATAATAATATATTCTAACTTAAATAAAGATATTCAATTTAATAAAATTTAAAATTTAAAATACTGAACAACTCATTCTAACTTAAACACAAAAATTAAACTCATGATTCAAATACTTATAAACAAAGTTAGAAGCTCAAAAATCAGGTGTTACACCAATTTTCTCATGTTGTACTCTGTTCCTGATATTTATAAGTTTTGAATGGATGGATCAAATGCATTTAGATTTTAGATTTAGTTTTGGTCGTTAATTTCGTCTCCTCCTCAAAGGAATCAAGTGTTTTGATGAGGATTTTTTTTTTTTTTTTTAATTTCTTCGTGTAATGAATATGATCTCAGTCTGAGCTTCTTGTTGCATTTCCTTCTTGGTGTTCAATTTTTTTTTTGTACTCTATTCTTAACTATAAGGCCATGTTAAATCTTTTGGTACAGGGAGCATATGCTCAGTGGTGGTGACTATGAATTCGAAGATGACGGGAAAAGTTGATCTTGTAGAATTCAGACTTTTATTTCCTCTATTCATAATTAATATTACCATTGGTTAAGCATTCAAAATGAAAATTGAAGATTGTAAGTCACATTATGAAGGCTCTTTGTACTTGTTATGGCACTGCTACTTGATACTTACCGTCTGGAGAACTACATGCTCTTTGTTTGCCGCGTCTCGCACCTGTTTGGACTTCGGCCTAAATCCTCTAATACTAAAAACACACTGAATAGTGTAATTGAGATGTTGGCCTTGTATTTTATGAATGCCAATCCGACTTGAATAAATTCTATTTGTTAGTGAACTCAAACGAATGCATATATGTATATGTGTATATAAATAATATATATATAGGTTTTATTGAAGAGAAAAACAATATTTTATTTTAAAAAAAAATTGTTTTACAAAGATGAGTTGAGAATGAGAAAGAATCTTACTTAATCTAAAACATGAATTTAAAACTTAAAATTTAAAAATAAAATCTCTTAATATCTAAATTATTTAAAATTTAGATTTTATTTAAAACCTGTATAATTATGTCTAAATAAAAAAAATACCCTAATTCTTTGACACTTCCCATTAAGTTGGTGTATAAATATTAATCATGTCTAACTTGTTGATTAGATTCTTGTAATTAGGTCCTGGAAGTCAGTTGGTCAATATGTTTGCAATCTGTAAAGTTGTCAATATAAAAAGCAAGCAAATTATCCAAGTTTTAAGCATCTCTTTTATAAAGTAATAATCAATCTCTATCTGTTTAGTTTTATCATGCTAAACTGGATTATGTGTAATACTTATTGTTAACTTGCTATCACAGTATAGCTTCTTGGGACGTTCCACCATCCTCTTCAATTCTTCTAAAACTCAATTTAGCCATTGGATCTCATATATCCCTTGTGCCATTACTTTAAATTCAACATTTGTGCTACTTCTAGCAACAATGTTTTGTTTTTTACTCATCTAGGTTACTAGATTACTCTAAACAAAGGTACAATATCTTGAGGTGGGCCTCTTATTCGTGACAGAACCAGCCTAATTTGCGTCTGTGAACCCCTCAATACTCTTTTAATAATTTTTCTTTAAAAAATAAACCTTTCTCAGGAGTAGCCTTTAAATACCTTGGAATCTGGTACATCACTTCAAGGTGTTCCTTATATGAAACATGTATAAACTGACTTACTATACTAACTGAAAAAGCAATATCTGGCTAAGTGTGAGGTAAGTAGATCAGCTTACCTACTGACTTTTGATATCTTCTAGTATCTATCAGGACTCTTTCTTCTTTTTCCCAAAGCTTCACATTAGGATCCATAGGAGTCTTTGCAGGTATACAACTATTCATTTTAGTTTCTTTTAAAAGATTTAATATGTATTTAATCTGAGATACAACAATTACACTCTTTGAATGTACAACCTCTATTCCAATAAAGTATCTCAAAGATCCCAAGTCCTTAATCTCAAACTCCAAGGCCAAACTTTTCTTTAATTTATCCATCTTCGCTACGTCACCACCTGTAAGAATGATGTCAGCAATATAGACAATCAAAACTGCAACTTTGCCACCAAAAGAGAATTTCATGAATAATGTATGGTTAGTTTGTCCTTAAGTGTATCCTTGCTTCTTTATTGAACACGTGAGCTTCTCAAATCACACTCTAGAGGATTGCTTGAGACCTTATAAGGACTTCTTTAATCTACATATCTCAGAGCTAAATTTCTCTTCGAAGCTAAGAGGAACATTCACATACACCTCTTCTTCTAAATCACCATTAAAAAAAGCATTATTCACGTCAAGCTGCTGAAGAGACCAATCCAAATTAGCTGTAATCAACAAAAGCACCCTTACAGTATTTAACTTGGCAATCGATGTCAAGGTCTCTGAGTAGTCAATGCCATAGTTTTGAGTAAACTCTTTTGCCACCAATGTAGCTTTATATTTTTCCACAGAGCCATATAAATTGTATTTTACTATGAAAACCCACTTACAGTCAACAGTAGTCTTCCTCTCTGGAAAGGTCACCACGTTCCAGGTGTTGTTCTTTTTAAGAGTTCTTATCTTTTCAAGCACTGCTTTTTTCCACTTTGTAATTTCTAGAGCCTCTTGTACATTCTTAGGAATTTCTATATCGAATAATTGAGAAGTAAAGGCAACAAGAGACGAAAACATATGATCATAAGAAACAAACCTAAACATGGGATGCTTAGTACAAGACCTGACACCATTTCAACATGTAATTGGGAGATCATCATTTGAAGACCTGGATTGAACATTTGGATGAGAGGATAAGTTACCTGACACAAGCTTTGATTGTTGACTTGATCCCAGTTCAAAATCATGGACATGTTGTAGAGCTAAAACTTCTTCTCCTCAAGTCTAGTTCTTTCTTGAGAAGACAATCCTTTTCCAAATTTTGCCATCTTCCGTATTTTTATTATCCATTTCTTTATGACTTTGATCAGGTAGTGACATTATAAGTGGTTGTTTTGTGTTTTTTATGTTTGAATTATTATTCCCCAATGTAGGCCTAGTGCCTTCAGGAATATCAACCATTAGTATGTGTGACAAAAAAAGGTTTTGAGGGTTTATATGGCTGTATAGAAGAGAAAGAAGGATGATGTTTCACTAGTTCACACACTTCACATTGAAATAAAGGTGGGTTTTTATTGTTAAACAACTTTAGAAACAAATATTTCAAATACCTAAAAATCGGATGACCTAACCTAAAATTCCATAACATAACATCATTATCACTAGAAATGGTAATGGATTCAAAACAAGTATGCTGTGGTTGGGACTGTTGTCCCAAGTCTGATTCATCTTCAAAGAAATAAAATCCTCCACTCTGTCTAGCACTGCCAATAATTTGAGGTCAAATCTTGAAACTCACAGTGGGATGAAAAGAAATTAGCTTGACAATTTAGGTCTTATGTTAACTTACTAATTGACAAAAATTACATGACAAGTTTGGGACATGAAGAACATTATAAAGAGTAAGTAATGATGAGACAACAATAGGCCCTTTTCCTACGATGGTCGAAGGAGAGCCCTTCTTAATTTTTTGATTTTCTGCATAAGGACTATAGGAAGAAAGCTTTGACAAACTATTCATATGATCAGTTGCTCTTGAATTAATGATCCATGTGCAATTAGAGTTAACACTGACAAGGGCTTTATTAAGAGAATTATCTTTTTGGTCTAAAGAACATGCAGGATACGATTGAGAAGACTCAAGGAGTTTACACAATTGGTCTATTTGCTCCTTTGTGAAAGGAAAAGCACTTAAAGAAGATAGCTACTCTTGACTAAAACCTTCAGCTTGACAAACGTGACCTTTACCCCTTGACTTCTCCTTTCAGTTATGCGGTTTACCATGGATTTTCTAGCAAGTTTCATGTGTGTGCCATGGGCGTTGCAGTAGTCACACTATAGCCTGTCAGATTACTTGCTGTTCTTTTTTCCTTTTTCAATGTACCCTTTTGTGATTAGGGTAGTAGTCTCCGGCTCAAAGGCATCATTCAGTGAAAAGCCATCAAGCATGATTTGCAGTCACCTTTCTTCTCTCCGAACTTCTGAGAAAACCTCACATATTGAAGGCAGTGGTTTTGTCCCAAGTATACAACCTCTCACCTCATTTAACTCCTTGTTGAGTTCAGCCAAGAATACAAACAATTTATCATTATCTTCCTTCTTCAAAAGTCACACACTATCATTAGGGCAATCCCATACATCATCATAACAAACATTTAATTCTTGCCACCAAGTCATCATCTCATTATAACATGCAGTGACATCATAGTCTCTTTGCCTAGCTTGCCACAACTTGGATTTCAGTCCAAATATTTAAGAAAAATTTTCAAGATTCAGATATGTATCACAGACTACCTCCCATATATCTTTAGCCGTTAGTAAATACGTAAATAGTTTACTGATCGTAGGTTCCATTGAATTAATCAACCATGCGATTATCAAGGAGTTTTTGGATTTCCAAGTTTTCACATTTGGGTTATCGGTTTTTGGCTGCTATATTTCTCCTATCAAGTAGTTAAGTCTTTCTTTGCCATCCATTATCAATTTCACTGACTAGGACCACTCCGTATAATTTTTTCAGTTTAATTTGTGAATGGTTAAATGAAGAAAATTTGATCCTTAAGAATTGTTAAAGGATACAATAGGGTATAAGTTGGTACCTACCAAAACCTCCCATAGTGTTGAATCATCATATCTTGCACCTGTCATGGCTGTCTTTGCCATGATTAATCTAGATTAAGAAACCTGCAGTGTATAGATAAGTATATGGACGGGGTTCATAGACGAGGGTGTATGGACGACTGTGAAAAAAACTATAGCTGAAAATAAATATTTTTTAACAAGATCAAAAATTCATAAGTTAGTGGCTCTGATATTATGTAGGTTTTATTAGGGAGAAAAACAATACTCTACTTAAAAAAAAAAAAGTTTTACAAGGGTATAAATAGGGTTAAGAATCAGAAAAAATCCCACCCAATATTTAACTTTAAATTTAAAAATACCCTAACTACTTAATTACGTGTAAATATAAAAAATATCGTAACTCTTTAACCATATATATATTTATATATTTAGTATGGCTCAATAGGCTTCTAATGTATTTAAGTTTTCAATGATGAAGGCATCATGTTGTGTCGTTTTTGTTGTTCTAAATTGGGACATTGAAGAGTAAACTATCCCATGATAGAAATAACGAAATACTTAAAAATTAGAGATATGTTGATGGACAAATAAAAATAATAGAGAAAATTTAAAAAGAAAAATTATTCTTAATTAATGGTCCTTAGAAAGTATGTTGGTGTAATGATTTTGTCAAATTAGGGACATATATATTGGAGATTAGAAAGTATGTTGGTGTAATGATTTTGTCAAATTAGGGACATATATATTGGAGATGATCCTTGGGAGAGTGTTTGTGGGGACATTTGGTTATGGGTTGATTTTTTTAATAGCACTGAAAAAGTGTTTTATTTGTGATATTAGTTTTGATTCTTTTGTTTTGTCAATAATTCTTAGTATATATTACAAGCAATTGTTATCACTATCACAAGTAATATTAGAAGTTATGTTTGTTAGAAATTTATTATAATTTCTTTTTGGAAATGACATAAATAGTGCATGAAATACTTTATTTTATTAAACCAGTGTTCATGAGATAATGCTATGTAAAATCTTGTTGAAGGCTCATAGGTTTTATAGAACATAGAAAAGGTGGGTTGCTCATGAAAAGCACTTAGGACTTTCGAGGCCATATTCAATTGCAATATTGACAGCCCATTTTCTGCTTTTTTTTATTTTTTATTGCAAAATCAATGAACTAATTAACAACACATTACAGAAGTAGTCACTAAACTGCACTTTCAAGACCAACGAACTTTATCTCAAAGTTGCCGTGAGACATCGAAATTTACAAGATATTCATTCTTGGTTTTATGTAGTCACGGCAAGAATGGGGATTCATAGTATAGTTTTATTAAAACCACAGTGACGTGATCTTCCACTTATCTGACTTCATTAGCCGGAAAATAGGTGGAAAAAAAATCCCGAGTCATTTCCTATGGTTGCCGGTTCGGATGGCTAAGCATCCAGGGCGGTATGCAAGTGCTGGTGGTAGCAGGCCGAGTTTGAGTTCCGCTACCTTCTTCTTCGACGATTCCTCTTGCTAGAAAAGGCCCTGCACTACTGCACCATTCAGACGCATAATTAGTTGACTAAATTAGCTCAATTCTTTGGAACATGCATGCAACTTTTTGAGGTTTCTCTTGTTAATAAATCGATGGTTCACTCTTAATGTAAGAAATATTTCTAATTGTTGCTATAGAATATCACTAAAACCAAAAAAGTATAACTGCCCTTAAAAGTTTCTAATATATTTCAGAGGCTTATTAAGACATCTCGGCAGCCCATGCCTAACGGTTCTTGGATAAATTGTTAATGTGAGAACTATTTTCAATTATCGCTATAGAATATCACTGTAACCAAAAAAGTATAACTGCCCATAAAAGTTTTTAATTTATTGCAGAGGCTAGTTAAGACATTTCGGCAGCCTATGCCTAAAAGTTCTTGGATAAATTGTTATGATAAAACAATGGGGCATTTTGTTGGAGGGACTTCTACAACACCATTCCCTGAATTTCAATGCAACATATAGCCAAATATATATATGTATATAAATATGTTATATAACATATGAGAGTGATACATACTGAGAAAGAAGTGGTGGCCCTGGAGGTGGTGCCATGAGCAAGAAATTAGTGGTTGGGCTTGGACCAATATTGGCTTGCTCCTCCAAGTTTGTATGTTCAACTAAATTGCTTTCACACTCCTTCAGCTGTTTCACAGTGCAAAATTTATATAAGCTGACACAACTTTGGTTATAGGACACAAATACACACTCCTACACACATGTATATACACATGAAGAGCTGTACAAGTTTGAAACCCTGTTGGAAAATATAACAAACAAACGATACCTTTTTCGAAATCAAGTTGTTTTGGTCCTGCAATGCTTTTGCCTGTCATAAGCTAACAATGTGAGTTGACATACTTAAGAACCTCCATATACCATAACTATTATCTATTGCAAACGGTTTTTTTTTTTTTAAGAAAAATAAGACACAAAAAAGTAAATGTCAGCCACAAGGGCAAAGTACAGCAAAAAAATATGAAACAAATCCTAAGAGAAAAGACAAACTGCTGCTCAAAATAGAGCTAGAGGGACTGCACACTAAATCAAGCCAGAGCTATCCTTATGCCTCGTTAAAACCTCTCAAATCAAACCCGCAGGGAAAAACAAAAGGAGAAAAAGAGTACTTGAAAAGAGCTTGTTTATCATGGTGACTGAATCAGCCAAGTTTTCATTTTTTTTTTTCCTTTTTAGAAAAAGCTCTGAAAATGATAAATAGACTTTGTCCCTCTTATGAGAAATATACAGTAATTAAAATAGCTAGGCTCCTCATATGACAAAGGTAGTTGAAGAAATTACCATTATATTATACAATTCTAGTAAGCAAGAAACGTCAATGAAACATTATATAGCAGACTTAAGTAGTTGACAAGTTAATCCTATTCTACTTGCAAAAAAGCAGCAATAAGCTAGCTGGCCAGCCGAACTTGATCGAAATACGATAACAAAAAATCAACATTTACACGCCTACCTTCTTCTGCATTTCTGAAATGGCTTCGTGCATCATCTGATTCTGTGAAAACCACAAGCAAGTTGTGAGAGTCCCAAAGTGAAGGATCAAGCAAATTTCATGAACTAACATGAAAATATAATGCTAATTATACCTTACATGGTCACTTTCTCAATTAATTACCTTTCTTGTTCGTATCCGCTTAAGACCTATGTCAAGCTGTTGCTCTAGATTTTGAAGTTCTTTCAAGCTTAAGGGGTCTAGATCCTCCCCCAAAGAATTCCTACATTAAAATTCAATTATAACGTTATCACGCTTTGATTAATTTTTGTTAATTAGCATATTTTCAACCTCATTCAACAGCCATGCATGAGAGATGATACATTTAGTTAATTGAAGCCAAAACACCAAATATTAAGAAGCAACCGCATTTGATATCTCGAGTACCATGATATTTCTATACGTGAAACATATACATGGACGAGATAATCACTTTTAATCATAAATTTTGGGATCATAGAAAGAAAATACCATCTTTAACTTGCACTGAGTGTCCTTTTTGCAAAATGTGGATAACTCTTACCCAATTATTTTAATTTTAGTATCGTTCCTTTTTTATCCTCCTAAAATTTAAAAACCTCTCAATTTACTCTTTGAATTTTGAATATAATCTTACTTAAACTCCTTTGTTAAATTTTTAATTAAAAACAGAAAAAAGAAAAAGGAGGTTAAGTGTAATCATGTGGTCTTTTAACATTTATTTTTACCAAAATCCCAATATAAGACGTTAAAATTCCAAAATTCAACCTAAATTTTATGTAATATAAGAACTTAATTGATAGTTACTCAAAATTCATGTCGCAAAGAGGGAGTTTTTAAAGTTTAAGAGACAAAATGAAAATGATCTTAAATTTCAGAGGCATAAAAATATTGGTGAATGCCATAACTAAATTGGAATATATATATATATTTATATCAAGTCATTGTCAAGTCAAATTACCTTAGGTTCCTTTGTAAGACTTCCAATCTATTTGTGAGCTTTGGGAGTTGATCGTTAAACCAGCTGCTGCTTTCCTACATTGCAGCAATATTCAAGAGAGAGGCTTTTAAAATGTCCATAATTAACTTCATTAATCTCTCATATATCAGATGTGTTACTTCAGAAATAAACATATTCCACATGATCAATACACTCCGAATACCTATATAGCGGCATATTTCAACTGTCGATGGTACTATATAGGACATGTTTGCCAAAACATAGAGGAATGCAATAACCGGAATAGGAAAGACTTGAAAAGGAAGGAAAAGAGCGTGCTTGCTAAAAAAATGCAGGCTAGAATAAGTCCATAACCAAATGCAAGCGTAAAGAAAATAAATTCCAAACATGGTTACTTATGAACTTCTTTCTTCAAGAATAATATAAGAAGCTTAATTTGCGTTACAAAGATTGAGAAATACGATTCATCTATAATATGGTGCAATATTGAAAAGCAGTTAGGTGTACAATGTCAAACACCTGCGGTTCAGAACCAGTGGGATATATAAACTGCCTTTCTGCTTTTGAGTGTCTCTCATACCGTTCCAAGACTGTCTCCATGCTACAAGAAGAAGAAATGCATAAACATTTTTAAAAAATGGTATGTTATGGGAATACAGAGATATATAAAAATGGTTGAGAAACTCTAACTCCTACACGTTAGAGAAAAAAATAGAGAGAAAGAGAGAGACATTCCACAAGTAAAAGATAATAATAAACTTTATTAAAAAATTTGTGATTATTAAGTGAAAAGGTTAACATGTTATTAAATATGCAACCAAATGTAAAAATTTCTGTACTAAATTTGACACTAAACATGACATTTGCTAAATTCGACAAGTTAAAAGAATAAGATAATATTAGAGAATGATTTTATGGCCATATGCGAAATTTTGACATTGAAATAGTATGTGATTGTTACTTAAATACATAAGAATTCCCCATCATGCTTTAACAATTCTTCTCATCAACTTAAGAAAGTGTGTATATAATCGGTTTGAAAATTGAAATGTACATGACTGGTTCTATAGTCCGAACAATTGAATCATGCTAATTGATTTTACAAATCCATAGTATACATAACCAATAAAAATAAATTAGTTTTCCATATAAGGGAGCTATTGCCTATTGGTGCAACTTAACTTAATTTGGATGTACTTAAACAATCACCATTCACAAAATAGTAATATAGGATATGCTAGGAAGTGAAAATATATATGCCATTTATAAGCCAAAATCGTAGTGAAATTCATTATTTAGGAGAACCATTAGACATAATAATATATATTTGAACCTAGCTATAAATATTAAAACCAGAAGTTTCTGAAATTCGAACTGTTAGCGAGGAAGTTTTAAATTGGCAATATCTCACTATAGCTAGATCTAATAATGAAAAATTAAATGCTAGGATCACTTAAAGGACTGCTGTTTCAATTGATTTTATATATGAAACTTCAAAATCATTTCCTTATAGACTGGCTATAACATATAACATCTCTCCTCTCTTCTCCTCTCCTCTCCTCTCCTCTCTCTCTCTCTCTCCATACATATATATATAGTAATTTCTCTTTCTATTTGAAAATATACTTTTTGAAGTTATTCTAGCACCATTTTAAAGATTTAAAATGTACAAACATATGACTAGCTTGTTTATAATACGAGCAAATTAATGCTTCCGTGTGAAATTTATTAAAATCTAACAACTAATAAAAAAAAAATATGAGTACTGGTGAGATAAGTGATTGTTTGCTGTTCACGACCTCTTAAAACAATCCATGAATTGTAGCATTCCTTTTTACCGTACTAGCTAATTGCTCCAAATCTGAGTCAGTCAGTTATAGCAAGATAATAATGAAGGATAGAGAAAACCATGCAAACGCACACACACATTCTTTATTCTATATATGGATATGCTATCTTAAGGATATATTATTTTGAGCAACCATTATGTTTGCTATATGTTTGTTCCTTATCTATAATATTGAAATTAAGTCTAATTATTATTGCAACATACTATAAATATACATCTAACTCCATCATAAGGTATGTTATTCAAATCTTCTATCCTTAGATTTAAATAGTGGTAAGCTTGTTTCACTAACCATGTATAGTGTTATTACTGTGTTTATACATAATTTTTGATTACACACTATGTCTTGTAAACAGTTTGACACACTAAATTTACATGATCAAAAGCAATAAAATCGTAAAATATAAATAAATAAAAACACAAGATTTATATAATTATTTATCTTCATTGCGACATGTCTACTCACAGCCGTTGCAATTATTTATTATAATGAGCAATTAGCTTACAAGAAGAAATGATTCTTTTTTTCCCTCTAACATCTCTAGCTCTATAGGACAACATGCATATGAAAATTTGGAATACCTCCTATGCTTAAAACGACAAAGGTGAAGGCAACTTTTAGCCTAGTAACTCATCTACACTCACTTTTTTTTTTTTTTCCTTGTTTGAACTGTATCTACATCACTTTTACTATTGAAGTTTTGGGGGTCCTCAAATATATCCCTATTGCTTTAAGATTGAAAAAAGACAAAAGAAACCGTCTCATGCAATTATAATTATAGATAAATTCTCTTAATCTCAAGCAACTTAATTGCTTCAATTCTTATATACATACATATCCATATAATATAGGATATCAAAAGCTTACTTTATCTTGAATAAACAATATTGTCCCCTAGATATAAGTGGAAGATCTTTGTGGAAGTCTTAAACAACTAACTTACATATGACAACACCACTATATATAAGCTTCTCTCATCAACTTTTCTAATTTCGACGACTAATTATTATAACATTGAGGATCGGATTTCCTAATAATTATTCCAACTAACATTAAAATACACAAAATACTAGGTTTCAAAATCAAAACGCCACGCCTCATGACACGTGGCTCGAGGACCCCCTCACCTCCTAAAAACCCGACACTTAGAAGTTTACATGTAAAGTAGAATTCCCACTAATTAATCATATTAGCCCAAAAAAAAAAAAAACAAAAATAAAAGAAATTATGTGCTGTTTTTTTTTTTTTTATGATTTTTATTAATTTTTGGTAATTGGGAGAAGTATTTGAACTTCACTAGTATTGCATGATAGTCCGTTAACATTTTTCAAAATGTACAGAAGATGTTCCCTTTTGATTTGACCAATAACTGAAATGTCATGTCTGTGAAACATGCTTGGACGAACAACCAAAGAGAGAAAAAAATAAAATAAAAGAAAAGAAAAGAAAAATTTCGAGGCATTTTTATTAATCGATTTCTTATTTAATTTATTTTACAACGTACATAAACAAATATACTTAACCATTTTGATTGGTGATTGTTTATATACTTAACCATTTTGATTGGTGATTTATGGTTGGAAAAACAGTACTGAATTAATTGGAAAAGGGAACAAAATATATAGTAATGTACTTGATATTAAGAATATAACTGCTGTAATATTTGCACACAATTGTACACATATACACATGATTTTTTAAAAAGAACTGATATATACATATACATATCATTAGATATATGTATATGTGTGTTTATATATATATATATATAAAGAGACAAATGGAGAATATAACTGCTGTAATATTTGCACACAATTGTATACACATATACACATGATTTTTTAAAAAGAACTGATATATACATATACATATCATTAGATATATGTATATGTGTGTTTATATATATATATATATAAAGAGACAAATGGAGGACTAATTTCCGTAAAGATTGAATAATTTTTGGAGTTGTAAGGCAGTACTGAAGTAACTGTTCAAATATAAATATAGCATCACTGCTGTTGTAAGTAATGGAGATAAACAAAAATATGTACAGCAAGACATATGCAAAACTTCATACCCAGATGAGGGAAAAAAAGAAAACTAAAAAGTACTGAAATATACATATACATACCATTTGATATATGTAATGTGTGTTTATATATATATATATATATAAAGAGACAAATGGAGGACTAATTTCCGTAAAGACTGAATAATTTTTGGAGTTGTAAGAGCAGTAGTGAAGTAACTGTTCAAATATACGTATAGTATCACTACCGTTGTAAGTAATGGAGATAAACAAAAATATGTACACAAGACACGGTCAAAACTTCATACCCAGATGGGGCAAAAAATGGCTAAAAATGGAAACCCCTTTTCTTTTGTTTTTGTTTTTTTCTTGGAATTACTGAAAGTCTGAAAGGAAAAGATGAAATTAATTATAAATAAATAATAGAGGAAAAATCAAGATTCCAAAAAAAAAAAAAAAATGGAAGAAAGGAATAGGAGATTAATATATATATATAAATAGATAAAATTACCTGGATTCAGAAGAGAACTGAAAGAGCTTGCCTTTGGTGGAGAAGATAATCAAACCAACATGGGCATCGCAAAGCACAGAGATCTCCTGAGCTTTCTTGAGCAATCCCGACCGTCGCTTTGAGAATGTCACCTGCCTACTTATCTTGTTCTCTATTTTCTTCAGCTGAACCCTACCTCTTCCCATTCTCTCTCTCTCTCTCTCTCTCTTATTTATTTATTTATTTATTTTTTCTGTGAAATGAATTTCTTGGTAGAGGGGGGGTGGGGAGGAATTGGCAGAAGGAAAAAAAAAATCCCAAGAGGAAATATTTATAAAAATAAGAGGGAAAAAAAAGAGCGAAAAAGAAAGAGAGATCAAGGTTGAGAAAATATGAACCCTAGCTAGCTAAGTAATTGGAGGTTCACTTTGGAATAGAAGTTAAGCAGTGGAAAGTTGCTATATAAGCATGAATAAAGAAGAAGAGTTGGTTTGGTTTTTTGTTTGTCAGTTTGTCAGGGGTGGTGTCTAATCAATCTAATGAGGAAGGGCTAGTAGACCAGTTTTAATTAGGCTATATTTATGGAAGATTAAAATCTTCCTGAAACTGAGATGAGTCCAGAAAAAGGGCTCATAATGGGAGAAGACCATAAAAGTCAAGACCAACAAGTATAAATGTGAGCCACAGATTTAAGGAGATGGGGCCGTACAAGAAGGCTCTTGTCATGCGGGAACAGAACGGCGTTAACCTCTTCTTCCTTCCTCTTATACCCTTTTCTTTTCTTTTCTTAATTTGGTCTTTGCCTTCTACTAATCGGTTTTTCCCCTTTTTTTTTTTTTAATTTGTCAACTCAAAAGCCTTCAGCTAGTAGTTATTCTTTACTTGGAAACGCGTTTTTTCCTTTAAAATCTTTTTGGTTCAAACTTTACATTTTAAAAGATTTTGGTGTACCGTTCGATTTTGATCGTCATGTCATTCTTTTGTTATTAGTTTGGCGTCATAAGAGCAAGTGTTTTAAAACTCTATATAAATGGTAGTACTTGATCGTAGGTATGTATTTATGTTGTTAGTTAAGGATTATATCACTCAATTTTTGTAGAAATAGACACTGCACTTTAATAATGCTATTTATTTTTTACAATATGTTCTCTAACCTAAGTCAAGACACATTATTTTTGATATGGGTGAAATGTATTTCTTTCCACAAAGGATCCAGACAAAGTTGTTCATCAAGATATATAGTCAAATCCACGATTCCACATATTTTACATTATTTTTCGTGATTTAACCATTATATCTATTTTATTTAATATTATAATATCTTTTTTAATTTAATATTAATTATCCATCAAATATCCCTCATATTCACATGTAGAACTGCATTCCAAAAAAAAAAATGTTGTGGAATTATAGCCAAACCCAAAATATAGATACACCACCCCTTTAAAAAAATGTATATGTACCTTTTTTACAAAAGTGGCTAATAGTCACTAAAATGATTAATGTGTTGGTCAATTAGATCTTCTCACTGTATAATCGGATTGCCATGATCCATCCTTCCTCATCAGGTATCTCTCCCTTCCCCCTCGGTGGTGCCAAGCCTTTCTTTATGTTAGATGCTGCATAGGCACGATCTTCATGCGTTGGGGCTAGTGGTGTCAAGACTGCGATTTGTAGGGGTGGAGCTGCTAGATCATGTGGTGGGGGGCTTAGCAGTTGGATCTTGTCATGCCAAAGGGGGACGTCGACACTGCATTGGTGAGGAGGTGCCTTTACCAAACGATGGCAACAACATGTTGAGCAAAATCCCATGATTAGATTATGACGACTTGGTGAGGAGGGCGGTGGCTGGGGATAAAATCAGGTAAAAACCTTAGATAAACCTATCTTTTATTCTATTGAATTTTCTTTTTTTAAAAAATTTTTACAATGGTTTATAACTAATTGACATTTATGGTTGATCGATAAATTATTAATTGACAATAATTTGTCACTCATTCATAATGATCTACCATTTATCAATAATGATTTATTAATTTATATAATAGTTTTTTATTTAATTACTAATTGATCATGAAGTAGTCAACTGATTAACTAATTTTTAAGACACAGTCATTTTGTTTAATTTTCAAAAAGTTGAGACATTTGTTAAAACAAAATTTAAAAAAAAAATGCATTTTATGATCTTATACTAATCAAATTAAACTTGAGAGCACCCCATGCTACATAAATGGAGAAGGAATGACACCTTCTCCGTTTATAAGTATTTACTCGTATTTTTTATGCACTCCTCAAAATAGTATCGATATGTACGCACAACCACTTGTCTTCGTTCCCGGTTTACAGATATAAAGCCTATCAAGGTTCAACTACTTTTTTCCATTCTCGTTTAGTTAACGGTATAAATGCACGTGCTAAGAAACGTGTTCACTATGTACTATTCTTTTCTTAAAAGCTGTAATAAATATGGCTAACAATTCACAGTTTTATTACTTTTGGAGCAAGAAAATATTTAATGTAATGCAGAATTTACAATATAGTTTCGATTAGCTATGTTAAATGCATGTCCTTATTCTCTTTAATTCAACCTAATTTTGATGTACCACGAGAAGTTTAGCTTTCTTGGTTGTAAACTTCAGCAAACAAGTTGAAAAATTATTTGAGTGTAGCAATTATAGAAAAAAAAAAAATCAAAATATAAGATTAAAAAAAAAAAAAAAGAAAGCAAGTAAGGTAGTAAATTAACATGTGTTGAACCACCGAACGTTGAAGTAAAAGAGGTACTAGATTTTGGTCGAAACACTTAAAATACTAAATTACATTTTAATTTTACTCAAATACAATACAATTTTACACCAAATACAAATTTTGTAACAGTGCTATGAAAATAATTACAATTCGAAACATTTTTAAAACAATCACATCAACTTTTCAACTCTACTATTTATCTCTACTTTTACCAATCATATCAACTTTTCAACTCTAAAATACTTTTCATCCAAACACACATTTCATTCAAATACAAAACAAATACTTTTCAACCAAATACAACATTCAAAAAACAAATTTCATTCAAATACAATCAAAATATAATGCGTTTACCAAACGCCCCTAAATATAAGATCTAAAAGAAAAACTTTAGATATATTTGAGAAAAATTATTTCAGAGAGACAATTGGTTAAAAAAGTATTTATTTGGATCATATTTGTAAAAGCAATAATTTAACTGAGTATATAAAAATGTTTACGGATAAATTTGGAAATAGTGTTTAAAAGGCAAGTTAGAGAAAATAAATAATTAAATTTTCAAAATAAAAATAAAAATAAAAAGGAACAAGCGAGCAAGTAGGTGGAGAAAACATGTTGGTTGTAACTTGGAAAAAAAAAAAAAGCGGAAAAGGCCATTCGCACTTCTAAAAATTAAAAAAAGAATTTGGACATATTTGAGAAAATATTATTGGAGAAGGGCAATTTAAAAAAAAAAGTATTTACATAAAGTTCGTGCTTTTGTATAATCTACCTATCGATATAAATATAGATACGATATTCTTGCAATATGCTACCCCCCGAAAAATAAATTAGTAAAGATGCCCATATAACACTAAGCATTTTTTAGCCGAGATAATTTCAATGCAATTTAATATTTGCTTGATAATAGTATGTATAGTATTTTCAGAATATCTTGTAACTTTGGAAACCATCTGGCAAGTCCATGTTTGTATGTGTATGGATATTTATATACATTCATATTTATATCCATGTACGGTTAGGCTTATTTTTGCAGCATCTAGTAGTTTGAAGAATATTGGATCTTTGGCAAAGGTTTTCTCTTTTCAATTATTGCCTTATTATATCCAAGTCTGCTGATTCTCAACCTTGCTAATTGCCCAACTCAAATAAACTAAAATATATGGAAAATTCTCATTCCACACATTCTTTAACATTGTCAATTGTACAATTATATGAATATTTACCCGGAAAATCCTGTCACATATCTCGATTTAGTTCTAATAAGATCAGTGCTTTGTGATGAAGAAATCACTTGGCATCAGTAATATACTTAATGGAAATTGACACAATTGTTAATTTAGAGCAAATTGAGAATCCCAAGTAAAAGGCATTATTAAAAAAATAATAATAATAAACCCAAAGAATCAAATCCGATGCTTTTTACTATTTTCAACTAAGATCGCATGTATTAATAGATATACATAGAGAGGTCCAAATGCTATATCTAATAACAAACAAGAGCTTATGTTTAGCTGATTTTAGGAAAGAAAAGTAAGAGCAGAAAAAGGTGGTTTTGTAGGTCTGAAAAAAGGGTATCTAGTTCCCACACATATATAGACACACACATATATATATATATATTTATGTATATAGGTTTAGAAATTGATTATATACAATGTAGAATTGCTCATGAAAACATGATAAAATGTGGTCCATATGTATTCTTTTGAATGTTGGACAGAAGTATGTAATTAAAAATCTTAACGTTGCCAAGTGGGGTTATTAATATAATATTATTTCAGGTACGGAACCTGGAAATTCTGATATAAAAAGTGATCCCATCAAAACTAGCAACAACTACTTAACACATTTCCCTTTATGTGTGGAAATTCTCTCAAGCTTTAAATCCTCAAAACTAAGATGATGGGGACCATAATATACAACAAGCCCCAATGGGACTCATCATTAAATTATCTCTTTAAAATTGCATCTATATATCCTTTTGTTTTTCTTGTATTAACTTATTGTCTGCACAAGACCACGGGAACCATATTGTAAACACAAACGCCAAACGTATAAAAAAACAACTAACGTGAACAAAGAAAAAAGGAAAATAAAAAAAAAATGTTGATTCAAGCGCGCAGATTAGAGCGATAAACGAGAAATTAAAGTCCCTAATATTTTTTTCTCGGTTGCTGTGCATGTATAGGGTAGGGCGGTACCATTTTCTCCAGAAATATGGACATGCTTCTTGAATCGCAATGCCTTTGCCGCTGAAATTGTGGGACTTTTCTGCCATTGTTTCCTACATAAGACCAAGCAAGAGCCAATAAGTTGACACCCTCATTTCAGAGTCATAAAAAATAAAATAAAAAGAGCTAAACGCTAAACCCTCATTGTTTAGTGGAGAAAAATATGGTAAAAGTAATTCATATCCAACTATATACACATATTTAATACATAGATACGTATGTACGTATGTATGTTTGGTGGGGAAAAATATGGCAAAAGTATGCGCCTGTCTTAAACCGTACATGCGATAAGGGAAACTTATTTAGAAAAAGTGCTTCAAAAATTGGAAACTTTGACCAACATTATATAAGTTGATTTCATGACAAACTTCTCATTTATAGATGATTAAGACGTGACAGTACCATATACATGCATACATGCATATATGCATATATATATACATACAGTGCTGTCACTAGCAAAAGCCATTTTTCAAATGGAACTTAAATCAGCCTTTCACCAATTGAACTAAAGCTTGCTGTTGAAGTTCATGGTGCCCTGCTTATGTTACAAGCAAAATAATTGAAGAAAATCTCATAATAAAATATAGTGGAAAAAGTACATATTGTTCCTTTCCCTCTTTCTAAGTGACGCGCCAAATCAGGAATGAAGTGAAGATTAGGAGAACTGTCTTATCGTGGTAGCCATTTGTCTACATGAAAAATACAACGAAGCATTTCTGTTTTCTAATAAATAGAAATGAGTTCTGTCCACAAAACTCATACCGTGGGATTCATTTTCTATTGCGTGGTGTTGTGGTGTTCTTTAACATTGTTGATATGTGAATGTTTTGTATACCGGAATTTCAGTTAACAAGACAATTTAATCCAAAAAATAAACAATTTAATTCAGTGGCACTAACCTTATGTTTATGTATAAACGTATTAATATTTCGAGTAGGTGAAGTGTAGATATTATGATAACTTTTATTTGAGGAAAACGTGGTTGAAGTAATTAAATATTTCGAGTAAGAATTCTTAGCTCACCTTTCGCTTGGTAGGTGTCATTTTTCTGGCAAGTAGTTCCGACATCAAATTCAAAACTGAAGGAGGAACAGAGCTTGACTATGTTTTCAAGTTCCTACTCATAATTTCCCAACTTTTAAAGCACCGTGAAATATAGAGTTGAATTTGTAAGGCCGATCATCACTTGCCAAAAAAAAAAAAAAAAAGGCCTGACAAACATAGCAACACTCGAATCCTCATGTCGACAAGAGAAAAATAAAAGAACAAGAACTCTCTGGAGAGTTAGAGAAATGTCCAGTACTGGGATATAAAGATTTATGTCCTCACTTAAAGAGTCTTACATTATATTTACTAGGAGAGAAAAGTAAAAAAAAAAAAAAAGTAGCTGGCTGGAATGATTAGTAGAAAGATTTTAATATTCTTGGTTTTTTAGTGGAGAAAAAGGAGGAAGGAAAGCAAGGAGGAATTCTAAATCCTTTAAAATATCGTAATTTTGATATCTCCTAAATTGGAGAGATTATTAGAAGGATTTCATGCTAAACATGAAAGAAAGGACAACTCCCTCCTTCCTCATTACCTACATCTAGGTGACATACCACTAATTCATTCATATTTTCTCTCCTTTCCCCCAGATATGCGAGAAAAAATAAGGAGTAGCATATCACCTAGGTAAGTGAAATAAGAAAGTGGGAAATGATCGTTTCTATTATGAGTATTATGATGTTTGGGATGCAACCCCTTCAACAATCTCACTAATTTATGAGAGATTATAGTTAAGAGTATCTCCAATGTAATGCTAAATCATTGTGTCAATAAGAAATTTTGGAATTTGGATGATACAAGTGTCCTCTAATATAATGCTATTTTTTATACTAAATGTATCACATGTTAAACTTTGTGACAAATTTGCCACAAGTTATAATCAATGCGAAATTTAACTTTAAATTCTTATTAGTTGTTGCCTCACGTAACTATTACAATATTTATATTTTATATATTTTTTTAAAGTACTAAATGTTCACTTTTATAACTTTCAAAGCACAATAATCATGACAAAAAGTAAAAATATCATTAGAAATAACATAATGCTTGAGTATAGAGTAAGATAATACTATTTTTCAGACTATTGTGTAGCAAATATAATATTGGTATATACAAATGCATTAGGGACATTCTTAGGATGTTTTGAGGGATTTGGAATTCCTTAATTTTTACCCTAATACCAAATAACTATGAACATCAAAATCATTTCACTAATTGCTCCACCCCTTTCCTTCTTTTTATTTTTATCTCCTACCAAACATACTCTTACCATCCATTTTTCTTTTAAATTCAAATCAAAGAAGGCATAATTTTAATAGATAAAATGAGAGGGATTAAAATTAAGGAGGGAGATTAGAGGGGGTATTAGGTATATTTCCTAAATTACTTTCAACACCAACTCTGTCATAAGTATGATATCCAAGTAACCATGGATGGCGCAAGAAACTTATTGGCATCCACTAATGAGTCCACTAAGATTACTTCTCCAAAAGGTGCTTATGGTCAATTTCCCTCGTGAGATTATGTATGTTCTTGCTTGTGTGAAAAAAAAAAAAAAAAAAGAATACAAAAAAGAAAAAAGAATGTTCTTAAAGGTTTCAAATAGACTATAAGTGTTCTTGTGTTTGAACTTCACATTTTAATTTGTTTCATTTGCATGAGGATGTAACATAAATATCATAAGGAAAAGCTCGAAATTAATAAGAGGGTAGAGAATGAAGAGAAAATGAAGGGGGAGAAGAAGAAAGAAAACTAGTCACAAGCTAGGAGAAGAAATGAGGACAATGGTAGAAGGGGGTCCACAAGAATCTCACTCTGCATAGACCGCACATAATATAAGATTCTGTGGTTCAAACGTAGGGACACATATATAGCTTCACCATAGTTCTCGATTCACTTCAACCATTGCCTTTTTTTCCCCCCTTATGCTAGTGTTTAGGGGCAAACTGCTTAGGAAGATGTAGTTAATAATTAAATGGAAAATATTTGATGATGGACTGGAGCGTATTTAATAAAATCTAATTTGGTGAGAGAAGGCGCGACTCAAAAGGTGCTAGGCAAAGTACAAAAAGGGAAAGAAAATTATTAAACTGAGTTATTAGAAAATTACTATGTAGAAACTGTAAAGGTAAAAACATAACAAAAAAATATTTAATTTAATAGTAACGGAATGTAAATCTCTAAACATTAAAACAGAAAAAACAAAACAAAACAAAACAAAAAATAAATAACACAACAGTAGAAAGATTTATAGAAATCGTGAACAACCAGGACCCGTGTTTTACACAGTTTCTTAAAACATATTCGTCCCTCACAGACGGTGCACAAGAATCAAACAAACGTCTGTCTTCAAGAATACAATGACAGACAAATAGCTGGCATGCACGAAGTGAAGCTAGTCCAACGAATTGCAGAAATGTCTAAACACTATCACATTGAACACCTAGGATATAGAGAGTTTCAAAGAGAAACACGAATTTCTAGTGTGTGTTCTAATTAGTGGGGAAGCCCATGTATAGAAATCAGAGGTGTGAATGGTACCAGGTTTGAAGATTAATCAATACCAAAGATTAGCAAATCTTAAATTATGAAACTTGGTACATGTTACCAGGTTGTGTACTAGATTTTTTTGAGAGGATGTCTAATTCACATAAAAATGCACCACAACAACCTAATCACTCAAAAATTTGAGACAAATTTGCTCTATTACTTTTTCACGCCTAGCGTGTCATATAAATGGGTCAGGGTTCAAACCTTCCGTCATCTACAAAATTTGACTTTGATACTACGTCAAATGGGTCTTTGGTAGAACTCATCTACAAAAAGTAACTCAAGGAGAGAGAGAGAGTCCATGCATATATAAACAATACAATAACACAATAACGCAGACAAATTCATTCTAACGGATATACCAACTCACCTCAAAAATGGTTTCTGCTCAAAGCCAAATTAGCCAGTGAAAGGAATTTGTTTCGGCATTCATGTACGTGCATGCAAAACAAAAGTGAACATGGGACTAATTACCCCACATCGTCGTTTGGGTCAGTTTGAGCCTGACATTCCATCTTTGTGGGACGGGCTCTTAAAGGAAATGTCTAATCATAATTCACAAGGTTTGACAGTAGTAGTACTAGACGCTGTACGGACGTATTCCAAACATGTTAACCTCAAAACCACAAAAAAAAATACGATCAGTCTAACCCAATCCAAACACAAGAATATTAATTTTTTCCGTTTATATGGTTTCGAATTGTGGTTTGGACCTCTACTATATGAGTTCCTTAAAGACTTTTTATTTTTTGGTACTAAATCACATAATAGAACAATATACTTATTACTTGTAAGGAACTTAATAAAATAAAACATGCATGTCGTAATAAAAGTTGTAAAATTCTTTGACAAACACAGAAGCTGAATGGATGGTGATTCTGTGAGATTGAATGGGCAAGAGATATTTGAAGTTGAATGACAGCTGGTGGAGGTCGGGCTGAGTTCGCTAGAGTGAGAGACTAGGGGTTTCTCGATGTATAAAGCTATAAAATAGTCTTATACGGTAATATCAAAAGCAAACAATAGTAGAGTAGCTAATAAATGTTCTTTTTTTTTTATTTTTAAATAAGAAAGAGATTAAAAGCTCAAAGGGATGAGATATCTGACAAATTACATGACAAGTCATCAGGAAGGGAGACATAAAAATAATAAATGTAAAAAGAAACTACAAGATTAAAAAAATGGACTATTTACGAAATATGTGTAGAAATACAAACCATTAAATCAAATTCCAAACTCGTGTTAAACTAAAAGTGTGATTTCTTATGGAACTAGTGCAAATGAAGGATTATGCTGAGGTATTGTGGGGTCATACGAAAAAAGGCCATGACTCGTTACAATTGGTATCAGAGTCTATATCCAACCAGAAATGTGGACAACACGAATGTTGGGCCTCAAAAGAAAGGATGATTGCGAGAATCATCTGCCCTAGCTAGCAACATAGTAAGCTGTGTACTTTCACATCGCTTGGAAATAAATGAATGTAATGGTTTATAAGTAAGGAGATTACCTCTTAATGATATGAGGCCTTTTGGGATTAGGCCAAAGAGCAAAACTATGCAAACCAAAGCCCAAAATGGACAGTAACATACTAAAGGAAACCGTGGATCGTTATATAAACCCGCGGGGATTGGTCTGAACCCCGGAAAGTGACAAGGGGTGGAGGATTTTCAAGTCTACCTATTCTAGCCAATCACGATAAGAACCCCTTGGCTAATACAGCAAGCGATAGGGAAAGGATTTGAGCATGAGCTCTTAGATTCAAAGAGTGTTTTCATTTCTCTTAATAAATATAGTCATAAGTAAAAACGAAAAAAAAAAAAAAAAAGGAGAGTGTGAGAGGAATCAATCAAATATACTAGCTAGTAGGGTATAAATTTATCAAGTTGGTATAGTTGATAAAGACTATTTGAGGGTGTATGTATGTACACTTCCAGTGTATCTTTGGTTAAAATTGATAACTGCAGTTGTCGTTTTTGTTGAACATTTTCTGTAATAATATTTGTTAAGTACCGTATACGGTATGCCATATAACAGAAAAGATGCTATACATGGATAAACTTATGGCTACAAGGATAAACACACATATATAGACAAGAGAATAACATGGCAAAAACTAAGATGTCACAATTTATTTTAAAGAGTTGGAATTTGCTTCACTTACAAGTTTAGCCAAATCAGCCAGCTCTCTATCCGCAAATGATAATCATTCCATTAGACCTTTCCCTGTTGTTGTCAAACTGAAAGATAAAGAACATAAATCTAGAGAGAAGAGCATCAACGTGGTCGATTAACTTCACAGATTATCAAGGAAACATTTCATTATAAGTTTCTTATAATACAAAAGATTCAGTTATATTGGATAACTTGGTTTAAATATAAGGTTAAAAGTCATGAAACGTCTGCGGACTTTATTGATGGAGGACCGGACATAAGAGAAAAAGAGATATAAGAATAGAAGCAAGAGAGAGAAGAATAAGTAGTAGAGAGAGAAATAGAACCAAGTAGAGAGACGACAAGAATAAAAATCAAAAAAAAGAAATCAGGAAGAATTAATCTAAAATTAAAATACAAAAATAAATATATCTTAATAGTTAATTATTATACAAATTTGAATTCAGAATATTAAAATAAACTAAATCCTAGTCATTTCTCTTCGTAAAATACTTAAACTAAATAGACATACTAAATTCAGTCATTTTGTTATATAAATGGATGGAAACCGTTAAATATGGGATCTTTAAGTGGTAACATTGTCATTGAATTTTCTTCTCTTTCTAGAAAAGGTCCAATATCTATGAATTGAAAGTTATATCAAATCTAATCCATGTGTTCTTTACTACTTAAATATGTTCATTACTACTTGATTAGAAAACTACTTGAACATGTTCATTTCTGCTTGATTAGAAAACTAAGTATTGAAAAAACTGAAATTAGGCTATACATACAGTTCATCAACAGCATTATATGATCGAAACAGTATATACAGCTTCGAAATTGGACATCAAAAATTTTTGTCCTTTCAATCAAAAGGAAGAAATTGCCTACTTTTGTGATGCATGCAAGACACAACCACAAGATGCTGCAAATTAAGGATGTTTTATCTTTTTGGATGTATATCGCTATATCTGATGGTGGACAGGTGGGTGTTGTCTTTTCATATGCTTTAATTTGGTACGATATTTTGAAGGTGATATGAACAGGTCGTTATTTTGTTGCTGTCATTTTTTTTTTTTCCAGAAACTGTTAATAGAACTAGGAATTTCGATTTTTTTTTTTTTTTGGATTCATGATGATACATTTGTATGTTTTTTTAGATTCAGTGCTCCTTCTGAACATTTATTAGAGAAAAATTTTCACTTTTCACCAAAATATGACACCAATTGGATTCAAGGACTATATTAGCTCTTAAATTAATACAAATGCTCAAACTTAAGTTTTTTCATCCATTTATTAAACAGCAAAATTGATTTTGGCATATTTATTTAGTTTAAGGACTAAATTTCGTACAACTTTTAAAACAAGAATCATTTCTAAAGAGAGAAGAAAGATGAGGACATTTAATGATTTCAATCCTGAAATAAATTGTCCACTTTGCATAAATGCTAAACAACTTTACTTTTTTAACCAAATGCAGGCTAAATTTATCAAACGAAATTCATACTTGTGCTTACTTCACTTTCAATATGTATACTTTCCTTGGATAAAATAACAATTTAAGAAGAAAAGAAAGAAAAAATTGGAACTAGCTTCTAAATAGAACATGTTTGTGTTTTTTGTCTCTTTACTAGAATTTTTAACCCTCTATACTTCTCTAATTGTCAGTTGTTATATTCAAAATAACAGTGTGTTTATTGATTTCACATCTGATTCCATATAATATGTAAAGTCTGAATACCGCACTCCAAAAAAATAAATAATAGTGTGTATTGACATATATACCACATAACAATATTTCTCTTGATTTATCATGCTTTCTTATTATACATAGATATTACATACAGGAGATATAAAGGACAATTATAAGCTGTTAGAGAACGAATAGAACTCAGACCGGTGTTGAATTGTAGATTGACCAGATTTTCATATTTCTTTTTTTAATTGAATGACAAGGTTTTCAATTTGCAGCAACAATTGAATAAGGAACAAAATGGCCAATACCGCGGTTATTAAAGGGACTAATTGTTTACTGATATAATCTCCCAGTTTAGATCTGAGTGTTGGTGTGGGGGGTAATTAATGCCAAAATAGATTGAAAAGCACAAACATATTCCCTGTTTATTCTTAATTTACTCTACAGCACAAAATTTATAAAACTTAATAACAACCTTAAAAGAGTTTAAAATGCTCGTATTTAACTAGGTTTTATCTATTCTTTTTATCATAAACAAAAGTTATACAAATAGAAAATGACAATACAAAGATAACATTGGGGAGATAAAAAAGAATTCATCACGAAATGGATTACTATATAATATTAACTAAGACAAGACTAACTTGAACCCAAAATCTTATAAAAAAAAAAAAAAGAATAATCTTATTACCTACTGATTGATTACTTGGTGGTGAAAAGCTTGTGCTCAATCAGTGGCGAAAGTTGGAAAAGTACTCAACTCAGTGTTTGCTATTTACTTAGTTTTACACTTTGTAATTTTTAGCAGTGGTGCGTGTGACATGGATAACATAATTGTTTGTCGACCAGGTATATGGTTTCCTACTGTGAAGCATAAAAGGATTTCGAAATTAGAAGTCAATACAAAATGAAGACATATAATATATTGCCGGCAAGTTTTAACTTGCCTAATAGTTTTGTTGGTTTTAGTGAGGACATAGTTGGTCTAAATTGAAGGGTGAGATATTAGTGCATTTAGCTGTTTCCTCAACAGAAATCATTAACGAGGGATTTCTCCTTGGTTATCAACAACCTCGGATTATGCAAAAAGACAAATACTAGGTTGCAAAATCAAGTAGAATGCTATGCATGCCAACTGACACGTAGCTCTAGTGCATTAAAAGAATATCCACTAGTATATACATACATACATACATACATACATACATACATATATATATATCCCCTTCCTCAACAAAATGCCTGTATTGATAGAAGTCTTGCGCTAGTGATTGACTTAAAAAAAAAAAAAAATCCCCATATAAATTTTTCCAATATAGTTGTGGGAAGCTCACGCCATCTCAAAGGAGGACATTAAACTAGCAATTTTGACACTCGTGGACCCTTTGACATTGCCCGAGTTTTACCAGTGGATGACAAGAATTGTTAGTGTTGGCACCATTTTGACATAACAAAATTGCTTCAAATAAATATAGAGGTTGTGTGCGTTTTATATTGAAAAATTCTATGATGAAACATGTTGTTTTATTCTAATGGAGGAACATAATTTGTTAATTATTGTATGAAATTTGAACGGATTTATATATGTAAGCTTGCGTTAAAAATGATATACTACTCGGTATAAAATTGTTCTGCTCTTATAATAAACCATTACATTTAATCTGATAGTTTAAAAAAAAAAAAAAACTTGTTCTATCGATAATTTAAAAATAAATAAATAAATAAACAAACAAACAGAAGTCACATTATCCCGAGATAATCATGGTACTTTTTGACTATCTAATCTATAATTTGCTTTTCAACAACAATGTTAAATAATATGCTTAGTACCACTTTAACTATAAGTGAAATTGCTATTTATTCTTTCTGGTTGCAAACACGGTATGAAATAAATTTTTTATTTTATTTATTTATTTTTATTTTTATTTTTTATTTTATTATTATTATTTATTTTTTTTTTTGCAAATATCCAGCCTACAAAAAAGAAAATTTAAGCATTTAATAATTAGTCCAGATTATCCAAAGAGACGGGGAAAAAACCACACACACACAGGGACAGGAGATAAAATGAAAGAGAAAGTAGAAAATAGCAGGGCAAATTTGTAGATATATAATAAGGAGTAAACAGAATCAGGAATGTTCAAGGAAATTTAAAAAAAAAAAATCAGGGTCGTTAAAAAAAAAAAAAAAGAATGAGGATTAGGATCAGGATCTGGATCAGGATCAGAAGCAAGTAATCGCTTGGGCCCAATCGCTGGCAACGAATATCAAATGATTAAAAGATCTAATCCCCATTTGAAAAAACCTAAATCCACAAATGTTATCAACAGAACCCCAACAAAAACATATATATATATTAAAAAAAACATAAATATAAGAAAAAAAAAAAAAGCTGGAATATACATACTGAATACGTAGAGCCCAGCTTTCCGCAAGAGTAAGAAGACGATCCATTGAATCCACCATTAAGCAATTTTCCCTCATGTTCTTCTCCATCTTCATCTCCTCTTTTTTCTTTTTCACTGCTTTCTTTATATATATACATACTACAACATATGCATATATAGTATATACCCACAGAAAGAAAAATAGAGAGAGAGAGAGAGAGGAGTTTGATTTTTAGATGTTTGTGATGGATCGGCGGCGTGATGTATTATTCATTGTCCGGCGTCAGAGTTTCGTATAGCGAAACAGTGAAGATGATGATTGTAAATAACAAATAATTACAGGGAAATATATATATATACATATATACATACATTTTTTTTTTAAGTGAGTGAGAAACGGTCGGCTGCACTGTAAATTTAGAGAAGTGGGTAACGTCTCGAGCTACGATTCAAGCTTCGGACTGACACTACACAGACGCAGACATCCGTGTTGTGGGAGCTTTAGAGGGTTAGGCTGCTACTTTTTTTTTTTTTTCATTTAATTTTTTCATTTTCTCTCTTTTTTTTTTCCAGTTTTATTTTTGTGAATTCAACCATAGGTTATGAAACATGTGATTGTTGTACCTGCGTCAGATTTATTAAGTAGCGTCTGGCGCACAAATTTTTTTTGGCATTACATTTAAATACAATGTAATTTTTCCTTAAATATAAAAACATTTCATTCAAATATCAATCACATCACATTTTAAATCTAACACAATCACTATTTATTATTTCACTTTTTCTATTACTTTTATTAATTACATCATATATTCTCTCTCCCTCTTTTTTTCTCTCTACTTTTACCCATCACATCACATATTTATTATTAAAATACAATTCAAATATTTTTCCCCCAAACACACATTGCATTCAAATGCAATGCTAATGCTTTCCTCTAAATACAAATTGTATTCAATACATTGCATTCAAACGCAATACAAATACAATGCGTTCACCAAACGAACCCTAAATCTATTTTCAAGGGAGACTTATACAGTAGAAAGTATTATATTTTGTTTTTCATTTTGATTTTAATTTGTTCCTTTTTTTTTTTTTGGTAAAATATGTTCCCTAAAAATTTTGAGGCATTGAGCAATTATCCCATGAAAATCAAACTTTTAATTACTTTTTAAAGTACTTAACGGATATTTGATAAATGTATTATGTTTGTATTAAATTTAAATATAATGTATTGAATATATTTTGTAATTAGATAAAAAGTATTTGTTTTGCATTTGAATATAATGTATGTTTAGATAAAAAGTATTTGAATTGTATTTTATAGTTGAAAAGCTGATGTGATCGATAAAAGTGATTTAGAGAGAATATGATACGAATGAATTGTAAAAAGTTTATTTTTAAAATATTCTGAAATAGTAAATATTTTTGAAGTACTGTAAAAAAGTATTGTATTTAAATGTAAACTTTTACATTTGGATGAAAATTACATTGCGTTTAAACGCAATGTAACCGTAATATGTAAAACAAACGCATCATAAATATAATTAATGATCCGTTTAGTGAACGCATTGTATTTGCATTGTGTTTGAATACAATGTATTAAATGCAATTTATATTTTGAAAGAAAAGTATTAGCATTGCATTTGAATGCAATGTGTGTTTAAGTAAAAAATATTTGAATTGTATTTTAATAATAAATATATAATGTGATGAGTAAAAGTAGAGGAAAAAAAAGAAAGAAAAAGAATATATGTTGTAATTAATAAAAATAATAGAAAAAGTAAAATCATGAATAATAATTGTATAAAATTTAAAATATGATGTGATTGATATTTAAATAAAATATTTTTATATTTAAAAAAATTATATTATATTTAAATATAATACAATTTAAATACAAATTTACTGTATAAAAATAAGTGTTGCCTGTAGATTTGTCCCTCTTAACTGACAACCAAAAAGTGCTAATTAATACTAATCAAAGTCAACCAATAAAACCGTTGTGAGTGGTCACCGACGCTATTGATCGATGAAATCGAGCCGTATAATGTGTGAAAAATCGATGGATGGTTTAGATAGTCTGGAATCAATCTTTAACTGAAACCGATCAAAAATCTTTTTCTTCTTTCTTGCCCTTCTTCATTTTTTATGAATTCGATCCGTCCTTCCTGTACATCTGCAACCCGCTATCATCATCTTCTTCCCCTTGTTACAAATACAACTGAATTAGAATACTGGTTTTAAAAATTGTCCAAATATCAATTTATTTACAAAATTGAACAAAAATAACAACTAATCCTACTATGTCGACAAAATTACTCATTTATCAAATTTGTAGAAGAAAACAAAATCAGACTACGTTCCAAAAAATAGGCACCTTTTTTTCCACAAAATCAAACATTAAAAAATCCCTATATTAACGCAATTTTTATACCAAAAACAGAACACCATCTTCTCCAATTCTCCACTTGCACAATCTTCCTCCTCTTCTACATCTACCGCAATTTTCACCGTCTCTTCTCCTCTCCAACATAACTGCAATTATAGTTCGTCAATCCACAATCCACGTCTCTGCCACTAATACTAATATTCCACAACATGTACGTAATTGACTCAGTCTATATCATAGTGATTGTGTTTTTGTCTTTCGTCCCAAAATTTTTGTTGCCTGATCTTGTGAGGGTCATTATCGAATTAATTATGGTTATTTGGGTGATGGGTTTACTGAATCATTTTTTTAAGTATATTTATTAAGTTATTATTATGTATAGAATGTGGTATTTATTTGGTCATTGTTGCATTTACTTGGTTCATACAATTGGTGGTTTTAAATTTTTGAAATTTATGATAAGGATGTGGTCATTTTGTACTAGTCATTGTTTTAGAGGTTGTGTCATTATGGGTTGTACTGATCTTTGAAAAAAGTTCAATTTTGGTATTTATGTGGATATTTTCATCTGCTTTAGTTAATTATCATCATCAAAATGATCACTGTCATTGTCTTCCGATAATTGTTTTTGAAATGTTTTAATGAAGATTAATTTCTACTTAATAAAGATGCAAGTAGTTGAAAACATTAATAAAAGATTCTCACTAGGATGGAGTTGGGTCATCACCATAAAGAGTACAACAACATATTAAGTAAATTCCTATGTAATATTGCATGATCATTACTATAAATACTATATCTGTATCACACATAAACTTTATAATATATATAATCGATAGAATTTGAATGCACCAAAAAAAAAAGTGAGGACTGCAAAATAAGCAAATGCTACAATAACTACCTTTAAATATAGGATCAATTTTTTAATATAAAAATAAATATGAATTCACAAGTAAATATGGCCGAAAAAGTGTATATGTATATAACCACCTCAAATCCTAAAATACAGGAATACTTTTTTTTCTAAAAAATAAAATACAGTAAAAAATGAATAAGAGTAAAAAAAAAAAAAAAAAGGTCCAACAATAATAAGATTATATATACAATCATGTCTAATCTCACACAAGGGAGGCAGACAGTGAGGGGAAAAAAAAAAACTGATTAAGGAAAGAAAATAAAATAAACATGCGTTTGGAAACTTAACATGATTAAAAACGAAAAAGTCATCCTAAAATAAGCAAAAAAATTGAGGGGATAGTAATATATTTCAAATTTCAAATTTAAAGAGTAATTGCATGAAGTAAGGAGTTTCCATTAAAAAAAAAACATTAGGAAAAAAAATTTAGCAAAATATGAAAATAAGGAGATTTCAAAAATATTATTTTCCACAGGTAAACGTGAAACAAGAAAGGGTAAACATAGAAGAAAAAAGTAATGAATTTAAGACTCTGTTTGATAAATACATTACGTTTGCATTACGTTTGAATACAATGTAGTAAATGTAGTTTATATTTAGAGGAAACATATTTGAGACTCTGTTTGATAAATATATTACGTTTACATTACATTTGAATACAATGTAGTAAATATAATTTACATTTAGAGGAAACATATTTGCATTGTATTTAAATACAATCCATGTTTGGATGAAAAGTATTTAAATTGTATTTAAATAATAAATTTGTGACGTGATGGGTAAAAGTAAAGAGAAAAAAAAGAAAGAATAAAAGAATATGTTATGTGATTAATAAAAATAATAGAAAAAATAAAATAATAAATAGTGATTATATTGTATTTAAAATGTAATGTTATTGGTATTTGAATGTAATATTTTTATATTTAAATAAAAATTATGTTATAACTAAATGCAGTACAAATGTAATATTAAAAATAAACAGAGGCTAAAATTTCATTTAAATTTATAAATGAATTAAAAAATGTTAGTTTTTAAAAGTGATCTTTTAAATTGGCTATTTTATGTAAAACTTTTAAACATTAAAGCCCAAGCCCAAAGATACATGAAACCTTAAGTCCAAAGCAATCATTTCCCTCTTTATTTTATTTTATTTTATTTTATTTTATTTTTGGTGAAAAGAGAAAAATAGTTAAAAAAAATAAAAGACAATAAAAATTTAGGTTAAAAGTTTTAATTTGATAATAAATAACAGATTTAAGTGTAAATTCAAATTTATATTTATTTAAAATTTTAAAAATACTATTTAATAATTTATATTGTAAATACTTTATTTACAATTAATTTACATAAAATTTACACTATAATTGCAAATATTTACACTTAATTTATATTTAATTTAGTCCAACAAAACCCTGATTCCTAAAATACTTAACAATCACTCCTTGCCGCTAATAGTAATCGGCCATTAGAGAGGCCACTGTCGTGAGGAGAGGTGCAGTCTGATGGTCGTTGTCCATCAAAGAAGTCACAATCACTAGGAATTGCGATTGGCATTGCTGGGGAATTGCTATTGCAACATCACTAGAGAATCGCAGTCATGTAGATTTGATAAGGGTGACACGATCTTCCCCATCACCGTTAGATTGTAGATCAAACACCACCATCATTGTTGAGCTCCCGTTCAACATTGAGATCACAATAAAAAAAAAGTTGTCCTCGAGCATCGAGATAGTAAACCACCTCGAGTTGATCCTGTCACAACCTTAACAGTGAGATATAGTGAGCTTTGACCAAAAAAAAAATGGCAATAGAACTTGTAAAAAAAAAAAAAAAACCAACAAACTCAAAAGAAAAGACAAATGCACTCTCTTTGGCTTCTTCCAGTGAGGATCACAATTAGATCGGTGCTGGTCAGTTCATCGGAGAGAGATGGAGAGATAAAGAGAAAGAGGGAGGCAGATGAGAGAGATAGAAGAGAAAAAATGGTTTTGAGAAATCTAAAAAAAAAAAAAGAACATAAAAACTTATATTGAGGGTAAAATGTAAATATATTTATATTAAAATTAGATTATACTATTAATTTTTATGATTTTAAAATTATGCTATTTACCACACATCAAACATAAAAAATGGCCTATAATGTACAATTTTCCTTATTTTTTTTAAATTAATAATACTAGTGGAACGGTGCCGTTTGACTGTGTACATGCTAGTGAAATGGTGTTGTTCCACACTCTGAAAAAAAAAAAAAAAAAAATCAATAACAACAAAGAGACTTGTTTGCATCTCCTCCTTCTTCGTTTCTTCTTCTGCTTCTTCTTCACCTTCGTCACCGGTGTTTTGAAAGCTTCGACATGCCTGTGAAGCTTATTGCCATGTCATTCTGCTTGTCGTGAAACCGAGTGTACTAATCGACAAAATACCGAATGTTTTAGCTGGGTTTTGGTCGATGAAAACATCGCCTTCAATTGGCGGCGGTTTTACATTTTCGGATAACCGATGATGTCGGACTGATCAAAAAATCGACTATTTTTGTTGATGACCGATCGAAGTTCAGGCGTAGTTGACCAATGCACTAAATTAATTGAAACTTTTAAATTTGGATGGCAATTTCTGGTTGAATATAAGATAAATAAACAAGTCGACATGCATGCTTTATTATTATTATTTAAATTCCAATCTTTTCAAATGATCTAGATGATATTACGAGGATGTTTCCGCTCAAAGTTCAAATAGTAATATATCGATCTCCAACTATATTTGAAAGAAGAGTATGGTTTTTATTTACACTCTCATAATTCACTGTATTCAAATTTATGGTTAAATTTTGATTTTGATGAAAGTTTTTTCTAAGTGTTATTATATATTATTATAAGGTGACGTTTGGGAACAAAATTTCATTTTAATTTTATTCAAATATAATATAATTTTATACTAAATATAAATTTTGTAACAGTACTACGAGAATAATTACTATTTAAAACATTTTTAAAATAATCACATCAACTTTTTAACTCTATTATTTATCTCTACTTTTATCAATCACATCAACTTTTTAACTCTAAAATACTTTTCATCCAAACACACATTTTATTCAAATACAAAACAAATACTTTTCAACCAAATACAACATTCAAAAAATAAATTTCATTCAAATATAATTAAAATGTAATGCGTTTATTAAACGTTCCGTAAAAAAAATATATCCCAAAATAATTTATTTTATAACAAAGCCATAAAAGTAAAAAAAAAAAAAAAAAAAAAATCTCACGACGTTAAACAAGTAGTGAATTACCTTTTTCACCTGTTGCAGCAATAATTATCGGCGGCACACATATAGATAATGCACTATTTAATAAAACCTCGTAGTCCAAATACTCACACCATTGAGAGAGAATTTTAGCGTTTGAAATGAGAAAATAAATTTGAAAATGAAATAGTTTATTTTTTTTTAAATAAGAAGAATGATAAAAAAAATTAAAAATACTTCGTTGTTTTTTTTTTTTCCCTTTTAAAAATAGATAGTTGCACTTTTTTTTTTTTTTACTTCAAACTAATGTAAGAAAAAACTATAACGGGGACTATTTTATATACTCTGTTAATATGACTCATTTTTGAAATATCTAAATATACTTGAAAGTTTAAGATGTTAGTTATATATAATAATTAAAGTATTTCTTAATTCTTACTATTAAGAATCTAAAAAAAAAAAAGCAAAAAATAAATAAATAAATTTAATAAAAACCCAACCTTCTTCCACTTCCACAAGCAGCCACCCCACCAGCGAATCTCTCACCAATGACGCCCACGGTGCTCTTCCACTTTTTAAAGTTTTTTATTTAAAAATAAAAGAACCTTTGACGTATGTCTTCTGTCACTGTAGTTGTGAGACCACCGTCACCGTCGCTCAGAATTTGCAGTCGTCGCAAGACAATCCCTCAACGGAGGAAGCAATCAGAATGCTTGCAACAAATGGACACAACGGAGAAATAGATTGCTACATAACAGAAAAATCGATGGCTACGTGACTGAGAAAACGCGTGAAAGAGACAGAGAGAAATCCAGGGAGGGGGGCGCTCTTCATCGTCGGGGGAGGGTGGGTAGCTGGGGTTGGAGTTGGAGGGTTGTTTGTTTTTATTTCTTTTTTTTTTTTTCTTGAATTTATTTTTAACTTCTTAATATTACAAGCTAAGATGGATTATAATTATTATACATAAATAAATTTTAATCATTTACAAAAATAATTCCTATTACAAACTGTAATAGGGTCTATAAAAAGTCTTCACCGCAGCCTCTCCCATTAGAATGCATTCAAATTTATAACTTTCTAATATGCAATTTCATGTATAAATCTTGTAAGTTTATACCTACATAGTACATAAATTCTCCATTTGTATGTACATATTGAGATGTTCTAGGTATAGAATTGTATTAGACATTAGGTGGACGTCCGTGGACTGGGATGGCCGACGTATTCAAATTTTTTTAGGGAGAAGTTGGGGAAATATTCCCAGAGAGCCTATTAGAGTAATGAGCTTTATCTTCGAAAGCCATTATTCTCAGAAAGTTGTGTAGGGCCCAATCAAAATCCTTGAGAACACGATATGGGCTCACGAAGGGAGGATGAATAAAGCAACTAAGAATTTCCAACCAAAAAAAAAAAAGGGACCCACGAGTTTTAGAGATTGCAAGAGTACTGCTTGACTATTCTACTTCAACCAAAAAAAACAAATGACTGACAAAGAAATACGAATGAGAAGTAACTGAGACATTTCTTATTGTGCTAACTGAAAGAGAAAGTAGTGTTCAAATCAAAGATATCGAATATCTTTCATGGTTAACAATTGAGACCAAAAAAAAAAAAAAAAGTCCCAAAGGAGTTTAATAAAGTGCCTCAAAGCAATTGCATGTCCTTGCATGGTCATCTGAAACTCAGTCATTGCTGATCTTATGTCAACATACGTAAGTCACATATTGTTCATGAAAACCACACACACACACACACACACACACACACACACATAGTTATAAAGAGCCAACACACAAAAAGCATATATACTACTTGGTTATATAAATATATCTATGCCCGATGGTTGGTTAGGCATCTGAGAATATATATATATATATATAACTCAAAGCATCCACCCAGGAATGAAGCCATTGACTTGTTGGGCATGGCTTGTGCTGGTAATCTGCTCAGTTACCGCAGCATTATACCTGTTTTTTGATTAAACAAAGGAAAAAAAACAAAAAAGTCATTGAATTTTGAACTAGTGTTTCTCTAGGATTAAATTATCAGGAGAAGAGTTAGAGGTGTGTCTTCAGATCTTCACAAAACTGGTTTTACACTTTAACATAGAGAAATAAAGGGTGTACGTGTCATATATTTTATACATCCTATTCAAAGATGTAACCATATATTTTATACATCCCATTCAAAGATGTAATACTAATAAGCGATGAGGAAATTAATTTTTATTGATATCTTCTAAAGTCATTGTTATATAGAAAAAAAGGACACGCAATACACTTTTTTTTTTATTATATATATATATATATGTTACATGTATGACCGGCTATTTGTGAAGAACCGAAGCGTAAGCGGAGAATGAATAGTTGTTTACCCTATTTGCAAAGTGGGATTGCAGTCCAGCGGCTGGAAGATCAGCCCCTGAGAATTAGCATGTTGAGGACCGAACGGCATGGTTTGCTGATGATCCGGATCGCCAACTTCCCACGATTCTGATTGGAAGTTATTACTTGCGCTGATCTCATCGAGCTGCCAAATAGAATCATAAGATATATGATCTATGCTTCAACGATTAAAAGTAGCAAAAGCACACACTTGCGTATATTATGAGATCTAGCATATAATTACACTCTCTAGTACTGTTAACTCAGTAAATATTGTTATACGTACCTTTAATGTCAAAGCCCTGTTTGCTTCTATTAACATGTGTTCCTGATCAATTTTGAGGACAATGGTGAGTGAGTATCAAAGCAGAAATTAAAAAATATATATATATATTTTCAGGTACGAGCTATGTACGTGTGTGTGTGTGTGTGTGTGTGTGACATATATATTTGTGTATATCTGTAGTAGCACACATACCTTGTTTTGTAGATCAGTAAGCTGGTCAAGCATATATTGGGTCTGCAAAGAAAGTAAAAGGAGGGGGAAAAAATATCATAGCTCAAATTTACAGTAAAACACTTAATTTTATTGCTTTTTCAAAATTCTGATGTTAGTTTTAATTAGTCGTTTCCAAGAGTACTACTATAACAAGAAAAGTAGGATATCTTTCCTTTTATTTATTCCTTCTCGTCTTTTTTTTTTTCTTATATTATTGTTTCAATTTTTATTAGTGATTAAGAACACTTACAAGAAACATCTTTTTTGGAGTGTTCCATGCAATTAAGTCAATATTAATCATAAGCAAATTTACTACATGTATATGCATACATATGTACGTATATAAATATGGAATTTATACATATCATGTATAGTTTATAGAAAATAAATGCAAATCTGGTTATATACCTTAGTTGACCTCACTTGCTTGAGAGACGACTCAAGTTGACGCTCAATCTGTTCAAGCTCCTTTGTAGTTAGAGGACCCAAGTCTTCCCCCAGAAGGTTTCTAACGAGAAACAAAAGATGCGTTGTTTAACCACAGAGAGAGAGAGAGAGAGAGAGAGAGAAGACAGCCTATTATTATGGTAAATTCCTTGTCCCTGCTTCTGAGTTTTTTTTTTTTTTTTATACGTATAAAATAATAGAATATTGATGAAGATGAAGGAGTACCTCTGAGTTCGTTGTAAGGATTCAAATCTGCCTTTCAGTTTCAGGTACTCCCTGTAGCTGCTCTGCTATACAGTACAAATGAATATCAAACACCGATAACATCAAGTCATGAACTAGTTACTTTTTTTCGATTTTTGAAAAAGATGAGCACACTCGAGGAGGAGTATACATAGATATTATGGTAGCCACCTTACCAGTTAAGCTTAAATTAAAACAGTATTTGTCAGTTGATAACAAAATTTTATTTACCTCAAGTTCTTTGCTTGGTTTGCTGACCTCCATCGCTCCATAGCTGCATTTTTGGTATCTTTCAAGAGTCTTGGCCATGCTAATATAAGTAGTCAAAGAAATCACAAAAATTAACGTCATTTAGACAGTGGAAGGTGAACAAAATCTTGTTATTATATACGGAAATCTGATTGCAACCAGTGATAATCCTGCGTCGTATATAATTAATTACATATGTATATATTATATCTAGCATTGATTTTAAATTTACTAGTATTAGAATACCATATATTACCAAGGTCTCTTTTGATTGTAAGGTCCGAATTCAAATTTTTATTTTAATTTTATTTTTAACTAAATGGTCAATAAAATTTATAACTAAGGTAATCAATTAAAATTTAAAATTTTATTTTATTTCAAATTTAACTCATGTATCAAATGAGCTCTAATAACATGACTATTTAAACAATACTATGTACAAATGTGCCTTTTTTCCTCCCCTGGAAAAGCTCACATTGAAGTAAGCAGTATAAAACAACTTCATTATCTAAAATTTCATTTCATCGAGTGGCACTGGGGATTTGGATGAGATAGGACTATGCGAGAGGTTGCGAGTTTGATCCTGTACGTCTTGTACAAAAACAACATGAAAATGAAATTGATAAAAAAAAAAAAAAAAAGCTACCAACGATGAGATAATTGTTAGCCATAGTCTCATCAACATTTGAATCTGCAGCCACTAACTTAGCAATTATTTATTCTAATTTGTTGATAAGATGATAATTCAATTTCTCATATCAACAAATTAGAAGATGATAAGAATATTAGCAAGAATCTGACCAAAATAAACTATATTAATTAAATCATTTACTGATGGGTCTCTGACTGAATGCGATCACCCAGGCACACAGAACAAGACCATATGTTTTCATTTCTGTTGTCTATTATCAATCAATATATAACAAAAAAACACTTTTATTTTGTTTGATTAATTTGCTAAAAACATGCTTTTACAATTTCTTGATTCTTAACGCTTTGCCCTTCAACCCAACTTATCCAACTATAATTACATGTGTATATTTATATATATAAAAATCAGCCGAAAAATGGATTCCCCTAATATATAACTTAATTACCAGTAGCTGTACTTAAAACAAACTTATATTAGATGTATTCATACATATATATATGTATATGTTTGTAAATATGCTCGTACTTTTGGAAAATGTCATGCAACTTGGGAAGTCCAAAATTTAACAGGAGAACTGAATGTGTGTAAACAAACACAGCGATAATATATATATATATATATTTACATTCAGACATTTACATATATATATAAATCATGAAATGATGCGTTATCACCAAAAATAAAAAATCATGACATGATGCAATGGGTTGCCATATTTATTAACTGAGAGACTTGGATATCCGAGAGGCCTAATTTCTCTGTCGTTGTAAAATAACATTTTGGATATCAAATTTTATTTACAAACGCAAATTAAATTATCGTGAAGCGATCCAGCTAGGCTTCTAATTAAAGAAAGATTCTTTGAAGGTTTATTTTTCCAAAAAAGAAATAATAAAGTTTCTAACACATCTAGATATACGCGGGTTGTTTTTGTTTGATCTGCCCTCCAGTTAAAGAGAATATTAAGAAGTCCGCGGATCCAATTAATTGATCTTATTTGTATATATTCATATATACTTAAAAAAAAGGATCTTAAATTGTGTTTTTTAAACTTGAAATATGGAGTACTGAGGAACTCATGAATAAATCACACATATACACAAAATCAAGGACGAGAACCTTTCAATAAAGAGAAAAAAGTTCCAAAATTATATTAAGCACCAAACAGCTACGAAAATACATATATAAATATATTTAAATAAAATACAACCATTTTTCTTTAGATCTCATAAGAAAACTTTAGGAGTACCAAGATTACCTGAAAAAAAAAGATAAAAAAAAGGGAAAAGGAACTATTTGTGTATAAGATCCACATATTAAAAACAAATTCTCTTTGTTCAAACAAATTAATAAAAAACCCTTTTTGTTCAAACAAATTAATAAAAAAAATCCAGTGAAACTTGTAATTAACGAGTATGGACCTAAAAAATTAATTAATTTCACAACACACAGAAGAAGAAGAAGAAAGATCAGCCTACATTTTCCAAATAAGATACACGATATTTTGAAACTCCATAGAAAACACACACAAACACACACACACGCACACAACTATATTTATATACCAATAAATCAACAAGACCCTATTTTAGCAAAAAAAAATTAACGAGAACATATTGCGTTGTGAACACTACAGATCCGAAAGATCTTAAGGGGAAAGAAATGATTTATGGGATAATAAATAAATTAGTTGTTACCTAGGGCTGCTACAGAACTCATAGAGCTTGCCACGGTTGGAGAAGATGATAAGAGCAACCTCCGCATCGCAGAGAACCGAAAGCTCATACGCCTTCTTCAGAAGCCCGTTTCTCCTCTTCGCAAACGTTACCTGCCTGTTTATCTTGTTCTCTATCCTCTTCAGCTCCACTCTTCCTCTCCCCATCTCAATTTTTCTTTCCTTTTTTTAACTTTTCTTCTTATAAATATATATATCTAAAAATAATTACCTCCCTCTTTTAACCTCAAATGATAATGATTTTTTTTTTTTTTTGTTTCTTCTTCTTTTTCCTCTTCTGATCTTCCTTTTTGCTGGGTCAGTACCAAACTGCAACCAAATCCATGAAACGCAACACAAAGTTGGATCCTGATCCTTTATAACTCACTGAGATCGAAAACCCTAGCAAGAGTGAGAGAGAGAGAGAGAGAGGGAGATGGTGATGATGATGAAGAAGTTTAAATGGTTTCTTTGGATTCTCTATTGGTTTTTAACCTTAGGTTTTGCAAACTCTGAACCTTTAGAAATATGGAGAAAAAATTTCTTTTTTTTTTTTTTGAGAACCTTTTTTTCTTTTTTAGGGTTTGGTGTTCTTCCCAGTTACGTGAAATAACTTCTTTTAAAATTGTAAGTCTCCTGTCGTTCCTTCTTTGTTAAAGAATCACCATCATCACGCGCATGCGGGAGCGTGTTTTATAGAAAATGGGATCTTTCCAGTGTTAGCCGTTGATATATGGTTTTCGGCTTCACGTGGAATCCACGGCCCACGGACAGTGCTTGAGAGATTTGAGCTATGTGCTTGTTTGGTTTAATAAGCATCACCAACCTTAAAACGGATTTCCACGTGTCATTAATATAATGAATTAAGAAAATTTTCTTAATAATTTATGTTCATAAATCTTACTTAGTTCTTTTTAAGAAATATTTTTGTGTGCTAAACCCTAACGAAGGTTATTTACTATAATCTGCAAAATGTTGGCATGAAATTTGTGTTTAATTTCACTTACCTAATCAACAACGGGTACTTGGTAGTTGATCCAAATAATTTATGAATTTGGAAGGTGGGAAAAAGAGTAATAAATTAAGGCTTAGTTTCATAAGTAATAAATCACAAAGATCTGAGCCACAATGAGCGAAATTCACGCAAGTGCATGGCCTAAATTAAGAAATTTTTTTATTAAGTTATCATAATTTTTATCGACTCAAAAAGAAAAATGATATATTAAATAAAAACAATGACATATATATATATGTATTTTGAAACTAAGAAAATGATGTGATATTAATTTTAAAAAAATACACACGGCATTATTTGACAAGTTATGAACTTAAACATTACAATCCATTGTTTTCAATGAAATTGGGAGTTGAATTGACTCCCAATGTGAAAATTTATAAATTGTCAAACTCAAAGACTTAAAATTAACCATTTTCTTTCTTTTTTTTTTTTTTTAGCATTTTCCCGTTCGATGAAAGAGTTGAATATTTACTATTTTACATTTAACGCATTCATGTAGAAGAGTGCTGTTTGTTGAGCACTGTGCTTTTACTACGTAAAATATATCATGCATGAGCTATTCACTTTCTGAAACGTCCCTGCATGTATCCACGTATACATCATGACCATACACATGTATGTATGAATGTATGACCATACGTATATATATGTATAGATGTGCGTATGTATATATTTATATAAGTGAAAGGAAGGCCAAAGGAGAAAAAATACTTTTCACTAGTGTATATATGGACCTTTATCTCTTATTCGTATGTATAGGAAATGGCCTTTCCCTATTAATGTATAGACCATAATATATATCTGATAATTTCAAAGGTGACATCCAAGGGCAATTGTCAAACATAAATTAAGGTATCTTAGTAAATGGTAAGTAAAGTATACTAGTTCCACAAATATCCTGGTTGATTTTGCTATTCTTTTTCTTTTTCCATCTGCTTAAAAAAAAAAAAAAGCGTTTTGTTGTTCTTGATTAATCAACAGTCCCAATGCTGCAACGAAGAGATCAAATCATGATGGAAATATTGGATTTCCATAGAAATATGAGAAAATACTTATATTTCTTATATTTCTAATATATTTTCTATATTTTCAGTATATTTATTTGTTAGATATGCCTTAAATGGGAAAGACATTTTAATATATTTTATTTGTTTTTTGAACTAATTAATAAAATATTTTAGAAGTTATTCATTACATTACTATAAGTCCTCAACGTATTTACATATTAAAGTAAATGTAAGTAAATATGACTCATTGACTACTTGTGTTAAACAGCTAAAATGTTGTATATAATGATCTTTTGTATGCGAAAAGACAACGTTTTAGAGTAAGTGGTCTAAATCTATGATCCGTAGTCTATGGGGTTAGAGTGAGCATCTAACTTATATTAAGATTATTATGTTATCTAAAACCAATTGGAGGGGCAGTTTGTCTTGATTGTCTGAAGTCTTGTTTCCCGAGTAGAAACATAGATATATTACTTGATAGTGACATATTGGACCGGGACTAAAGCGAGATTGATCTGCGTAGTCTACTATGAGTAGATCGATCTATTTTTTACATTCATTATGCAATAACCTTAATCATGAGTAAGTGAATAGCTTTGTGTATGTGATTAGTGTGTTTTGATGTTTCAAAGGCCAAAGCATATCAAATGTAGTAATCTAATGGACTAGTTCGTTAGGTACACAGTACATATATGATGGAGGAATTACTTACAGATAAGGAATCATAGCTCTTATGTAAAGTTAAGGTTATCCTCTTAAAGGCATTATGTTAGATTGGTGAGAATGGATAGGGTCTTGGGTCATTTGTTTTGCAGACGACTTATGCAGACGACTTATTATTCACATATGGTGGATAAGCATTCTCTTATCAGGTGTATAATGGATCTTTAAGATAGCGTGATTAAAAAGTTGAATAGACTTTGACCTAGTTTAATCATGGATATCATATGATGGTTTTGCATTAATAACAAAATCATTAAATGATGTCTTTTCTAAGGTTTGCATAGTTTGCAATATGATAAGGAGTTCAGTTTCTAGTCTATAATGGAATGATCCTGAAATTAGTGATCATGTGATTGAGTTGTTTAGTATAAACAATGATTACATGAATTCATGAGAGCCCGATTATATATGTCCAATTAGTCCCTCTACTAGCTCTTATAATTCCTTAAAAATGGCAATTGATCAGGGTATTCTTATGTGGCTTGATTGTTTTGCATTTAGTAATGAGCCGGATTACCCTTCACAAGGGTATAAGTGTTTTTTCTCTGTGTGCTAGAGGGGTAAAATTATAATTTTATATTATTCAATAAATGGGATAAATATTTAATTAATATTTATTTTTAGAAAATAAGATTTAAAATTAAAATTAATTGTATTTGAATTAGAAATTCAAATATGAGATTAATTTGAATTCAGAAAATCTTATCCTAAAATAAATATTTGAAATTTAAAAGATTATCTTATTTGAATTTGAATTGAACAAAATCTTATCCTTACACAATTAAAGGTGATGTGCACTTTGGATTAGGGTGGAAGACAATATTTTTTTCTAGTTTAATTTGAATTTTGTTTTAAATAAGAGATTACTTAATTATTTGAATTTCAAATTAAGTTACCATGATTTTATGTGAATTTAAATTAGAGTTTTGGAAAATTATTTATGTAGATAAAATTCAAAGATTCGTAGAGTTTGAAATTTGAATCACAAATCCTAGGGAGGCCGAAATTTGTTATGGATAAATCCACATGAGGAATTTGGTTTTTCTTATGGATAAAGGAGAAGAAAAATCTTATTTGAATCCTATTTGAATCTTGAATCTCCTAACACAATCATAGCTGAATTTTTGTGGGGTATTCTCCCAAGGTAGAATAAATTTTTGTGTGGATAAAGGAAAGAAAAAATCTTATTTTGAATTCTATTTAAATTTTGAATCCTCCTCTCCCTAAGGTGACCGAATTTTTCTAAGCCCTTGGCCTAAAGGAGAATTGGTTTTGATGTTTAATGGACAGAGAAAAATCTTTTCTTAGTCCAATTTAAAATTCAAAAAATCACCTCATGCAATATTATAAATAGGGTTTATTCTACTCCTGTTTTCTTTATACCACATACTCTCAGGTGAGCAGACTTATTATTATACAAATCACATGATAATAAGTTCTTAGAGATCTGGGTGGTAGAAAAGAGACAAGCTGTACTGAGTACCGATCGAAAAAACGAGTGTCCACATACTCAACCTTCTTAAAATTGGAGAATAATAGAGAAGACTAGTTGGTTGAAGTCCTTCCTGATGTTGTCCTCCCATGTTTCTGACATTAACTTTGGCAATCAAGGCATTTTCTTTGAAAGATATATTTGATTATTGATAATTTATTGTATATGGCAACATGAGTTCTAACAATTTTTGAAAAATTTTTAAAATTTCGCTGTACATATTTTTCATTTTTTCCAACATCATTTGCAGTATTTTCAATATTTATAATATTTCTTATATTTTCATTCATAGTGAAAAAAAAAAATAGAATGAACAACATAAAATACCTATAAATACCTACAAATACCAAACAAATATCAACAAATAACCATAAATATCAACAACCAAGTTGAATTTCATTGGAATTCGCCTTGATTCATTCAAATCCTCCACCTCGTCAGAACTAAAAATACCTTGACTCTCTTTCTCTATCCTCTCTCCTATATTCTCTCTCTCCCTCATCTGTTTGTGCCTCTTTCCTATGGGTCAGAGATCACAACATCATTGGTGATGGCAGCTCCGCTGTGAACTCACAAAATCCTTCAAAGACAAGATTCTAGAACTTTATTGTTTGTCATCGTTGTCTTCGTCAGTGGCTTAGATTCTATAGTTCGAGGTGAAGGCTTCATCTCCGATGACAATGATGGACCTCATGATGGCGAGAATCGTGACAACCTCATCACCATCAACATAGATCTGGGCCCATTGTGTGAGGGCTTTCTTTGACCGCAAATCCACCAGAGCTCAGTGGCTGAAGCTTGATTGTGAACGTGGATCCTATCCATAGTCGTCGTATCGTTGAGATCCTCCACTGTTGTTGCAAAATTCACCGGCACAATTACTATTACCATCGTCATTGGGTTTGGTTAGAGAGAGAGAGTCGGATGATTATGTGTAGAGGGAGAAAGTGGGAGAGGGATAACAAGAATGAGGAGGGTTGAAATTGTAAATAAATATTTTTTATTTTTAAAAGAAATAAAAATATGTTATAATTTATCATGTTTTAAGAATATATGCTATAATTTTTAACAGTATTTATAAGATATGCTATATGGTATGATTACTTAAAAAAAAAAAAAAAGCCTTTATTTTACAATGTAGACCCCGGTAATTTTCTTGGTTTTTTAAGCAAATGAAAACTGCTGTATGTTATCCCAGTGGAGTAAACAACATACAAATTTAGAAAGGTCACCAAAAAAATATCTGCTCGTAGTATTGAATCAGTGATCCTAACCATTGAAAATAATGAACAAACTTGCCAATGAAAAAATAAAAGAAAACAACTGTACATTGAAATAGGTAATTGGTCAATAAACATCATGTCAAATACAAATACCAAATGAGGGAAGTCTAAACGGAGAAGCATCCTATTCCAAAAGGAGAAAAGATAGGTGGTTTTCTTTTCAAGTTTCAAGCATTGTACATCAACCATTACATCGCCGTATGGGAAACGCAAGGCATATTTCGGTGGCCACAAAGTGATGTGTGTGTGTGTGTGTTTTAGAAGAAGCCATAAAGTGAAAGTAACAAGGAACAATGTGATTTCTAGAAAGAAAGAAGAAATAGAAAAAGAAAGGAGCAATGTATATACACTTAGAGGGCGTTTGATAAACGTATTGCATTTTAATTATGTTTAAATATAATCCTTTTTTGAGTTTTGTATTTGGCTAAAAAGTATTTATTTTGTATTTGAATAAATATGTGTTCGGATGAAAAGTATTTTAGAATTGAAAAGTTAATGTGATTGGTAAAAATAGAGATAAATAGCTAGGATTGAAAAGTTGATGTGATTGTTTTAAAAAACTTTTGAATAGTAATTGTTTTCGTAGCACTGTTAAAAATGATTATATTTGAATGTAAAACTTTACGTTTGGTGTAAAACTTTGAATGTAAAACTTTACGTTTGGTGTAAAATTGGTATTCGTAACACTAAAAAACGTTTACCAAATACGCTATTAGACACATTTTTACATTTTTTAAAAACATTCTCGATAGGCAAGATAAAAAAAAATGCTTTAGCGATGAAATTATGTTCTAAACTGTTAATTTTGTAATCTATATTTATATATTTATTTATTATAATGCTTCATTTGATGAACACATTGCATTTACATTGCATTTGAATGTAATGCATTGAACACAATTTGTATTTGGAGAAAAAATATTAGCATTACATTTAAATGTAATGTGTGTTTGGGTGAAAAATATTTGAATTATATTTGAATAATATATATGTGATGTGATAGGTAAAAGTAGAGATAAAACATTCAAAGTTTTACACCAAACGTAAAGTTTTACATTCAAATATAAAACGTTTGGTGTAAAATTGGTATTCGTAACACTAAAAAACGTTTACCAAATACGCTATTAGACACATTTTTACATTTTTTAAAAACATTCTCGATAGGCAAGATAAAAAAAAATGCTTTAGCGATGAAATTATGTTCTAAACTGTTAATTTTGTAATCTATATTTATATATTTATTTATTATAATGCTTCATTTGATGAACACATTGCATTTACATTGCATTTGAATGTAATGCATTGAACACAATTTGTATTTGGAGAAAAAATATTAGCATTACATTTAAATGTAATGTGTGTTTGGGTGAAAAATATTTGAATTATATTTGAATAATATATATGTGATGTGATAGGTAAAAGTAGAGAGAAAAAAAAAGAGAGAGAGAATATATTATGTAATTAATAAAAGTAATAGAAAAAGTGAAATAATAAATAGTGATTGCATTGGATTTAAAATGTGACGTGATTAGTATTTGAATGAAATGCTTTTATTTTTGAAGAAAAATTATATTACATTTAAATGTAACGAAAAAAACATGTACCATTAATGCTATAAAAATCAGTTTAAAATATTTTATATTTTTTAATAACATGACGTGATGTGATTTGATTAAACAGGTTAATGGATAGAAATTTTGAATCCTGAAATCTTTTTAAAGTTTATACGAACATTGATTTGGATCACATTTAACTTTAAAAACAAGTACTATTTGAAGGGGTTTAATTCTTAAAATTTTTGTATTGCAAATAATGTCTTACCCAGTCATTTAATGAACTCAAATACTTTGAAGGTCGGCGTATTTTGATTGATTATACATTATATATTTGAAGCATCCAAAATTAAATAAGATAATTTACGGAAAGGAAGTTATATGAAACTCAAATAAGCTAATAATTTATAATTTTTTAACCCGTATTAAATTTGTGTTTGATTCACCAATTGGAATTTAATTTTTTAAATTAGAGGTGTTTGATATATTAGACATTAATTAAAATTTTTGTTGAGTTTATATAAAAAGATAAAAATAAATTGGAAAAGTTTAATTTAAAATGATAGTAAATGACACTTTTACAGTTCCTTCATCTATACTTATTAAACCATCACATGATACTTCTAGTGCTCAATTTATGGGTTTTTTTTTTTGTCTCCAATTAGTCATTGATAAATAGAGTAGTTGCTTGGGCACTCCCTTGTGCACTCTTTCTATTAGAAATGTCCCATTTCATACTTTTTTTTTAATAAGAAGAAATGTCCCATTTTATACCTGTTTTTTGTTAGTATAAAGTCTCTCATCTGCGCCTTGTTTTAAAAAATACGGATCTTTCTTTGATGTTCTTAAAAAATAAGTTGATAGAAAAAAGTCTAATTTTATTCTTCCTTTTCATCCTTTTTTTCAATGGGCTTTCCCTCTTCATATGTTATTTTTAGGGTTAATTTGGGGGAGGTTTTGGAGATATATTTTTTTATTAGAAAAATTTTTTTTTGAAAAATATGTTTAGAAGAAAAAATTATCTGGGATGAAAAAATAAAAAAAATTAAAATAAAAAAAAACAATATAGATATTATTTCATCTCTTACGAAATTTTATGTAATTTTAAAAAAATCATTTCATTTCGATTTATATACACAAAATTATGAATTTTTAAAATTTAAAATTTACTGTAATATTTTGAAAAAATAATGAGGGGGTGAAGTGTGGAAAAAAAAAAAGATTTTAGAGTTTCTTTTTTATACCCCAAATGCGCACTACCCCATTTAATTTTATCTTTTTAAAGTTTAAATTCGAAATTTTTTTCTTTTAGAAATTCGTTTTTTTTTTAATAAGAAGAAATTCCGTTCCCAAATATAATTGTTGATTGTGCGGTCTGTGCTTTGAAATCTGTATCATTTTTCTCGTCTTTATGGACAATCCATAATTTGTCGAAATTTAAATTGTACAAACACGTTCTCCACAAAAAAAAAAAAAAAAAAAAAGATTTTTTGAGCGATTTTATCATATTGATGAAGATATCGTTGGCATAGAAGACCTGAGCGTTTAAGGAATGTACAAGTCTGTATTCTGAAATTTTCAGAACTTGAAATCCGTTTAAAAAAAAATATTTCCTCCCAATATTTGACATTTTCGGGAAAATCTAACATTAAAAAGTCGACAGAATATCCTAAAACTTTATAATTAAATCTAACATTAAAAATCTAACATTAAAAAGTTGCCGAAACAAATAGAAAGCTTTTTATTCATTAAAAAAAAAAAGAAAGAAAACTTTATAATTTTTAACTCAAAAATAATTTCAAATGAAAGAACGGAGAATGAAATAAATAACCGATTTTAAAAAATAATTAAAAAATGACAAATTTTTAAAATATTTGTAAATAATTTATTTATATTCTAGAAACTATTATTTATTATAATAAGACGGGTGATGGGCCATTGTTCAGCGTTTAGCTACAGTGGCATTGCTGTAATAAACACGTGTTTGGAAGAGAGAGTGGCCACGAGGTTTTTGCACGAAGTCGCGACAACAACCCGATATACAAACACGTGCATTAATGGGAACTCCGTCTTACGTTAGTCTCTTTTTTCACAGCTTCCAAAGTCACTGTCGCAGTCACTGCTGGACTCACTTTCTAGGTTACTACCTGTCGGCTCCTTATTGGGCCTTGATTTACAACGCTCAGGTTATTATGAAACCTTGGTCAGCCGAAACGTACACTCGAGCTGTGGCAGTTTCGGAACTGAACAGTGATTGGTGTGAGCAAAACACGTGTCGCGACGTGACAGCGGAAGCGTAGACCCCACCGGATGGTTGCGGTCTCTTTGGGACTCTGTCGGACGCGTGCCGAATTAGAAGCGACGTCTCTGTGCCCTCTCTATCTTTCTATTCTCCACAATAATGGCGCAGGCAAGTTTTGTGCTTTTACCACTCTGCCCTTTTCATTTATTCTTTTTTGGTTCGTTGATACAGAAAAAGTCGATCATATGAAAAATGTACTTGATCTTCTTCTTTCCTTTGGATTATTAGCCTTCCACCGGAAGTTTCATATTTAATATTGATATTTTAGTAATAAGTCTAATAATTCCAAGCGTAATACTTGGCTTATTATTATTATTATTATTTTTAAAAAGAGAATGTGTGCGAGTTGTTTATTTCGATATCGTGGTCATTTATTTTTGGTTTATCGATCAATAAAATTTTTATAATTAAGATCTCGATAATTGATTAGTTAGTTGCGTTGATTTAATTAGTCCTTTCTATTGAAAATGAGCTAGCTGGATGTGCGAATCACCATTTTTTTTAACTTTTACTGGACGACATGACATTCTCTTTTAAATTTAGGTTTTAAGATTTAAGATTGATATTTTAGTAATAAATCTAATAATTCTAAGTGTAATACTTGGCGTATTATTATTACTAGTTTTTTGGAAAGAGAATGTGTACGAGTTATTTATTTCAAGATCGTGGTCATCCATTTCTAGTTTGTCTACCAATAAGATCTCTATAATTGATTACCTAGTTGCATTGATTTGGCTATTCCTTTCTACTGAAAAGGAGTTAGCTGGATGTGCGAATCACCCTCTTTTAGCTTTTGCTAGATGACATGACATACTCTGTTAAATTTAGGATGGTTGTACTTGTGATGGTTCCCAATGATCCAATATGACTACTTAGGTCTACACTGTCTAAATAAGTTAGTATGTAAAAACTTAAATAGTGTGTAAAAAAAAAAAAAACAATATGAAATTTTGTTTCTTTCCTTTCATCATTTTACATAATTTTAAAAAAACTTCTCATTTCAGCTTACATAAGAAAATTGTAAATTTTTAAAATTTAAGTGTGTAAATGGTTCATTAACTCAAATCTAAAATTTTGGTATCAGTTTTACCCTTTTCTAGAAAAGTTAATAAAAATTATAACTAAGTCAATTAATTTGAACTCAAAATTTCATTTTATTCTGAACTCGACTTATGGATCATTTAGCCTCTGAGTTTTTTTAAATGAAAATGAGAGATTTGGGAATTTAAATATTGAAATTTGGTTTGCTTTTTAAAGAAAAAGACAAAATTATTTGGAAAACTCCAATTTGTTTAGGACCCGGATGAACGTTGGATAGATCCGTTCAACAGTCTTAAAATTAAGACTCGTGACAATGAACAACTTGTTTAACCCGACTCATTTTTACAACTTTAATAATGTTGTTCTTTTTTCACTGTCGCTACCTAGATGCACATTGTCGAAATACGTTTTGTGCTCTCATTTTTCCATTCCTTTAATTTTATTTTTGATAGCTTATTAAAGCAATTACATCAATTCGCATCCTTAGTTACTTAAAATATGTCTTCAAAGGATCGTTCTAATAGAAACTGAAATTATAAAGTTCCTATTTGTTATTTTCCAGTGCCAGGACTCTTTCTTGCTATAAAAACAAAAACAATTTCTTTGTAATTTTTTATCGTGTAAGACAATATATATATATACACACACACACACACACATATACACGCACACACATGTATTGCCATTTAAGAAGAGGAAACGAAACTGCTTCTTCAAGTCTTCCTCAATGGCAAATACACATAAAGTGAAAATTTCATCTATTTTGATCACCCATATTTTCTAAAAACGAAGAATCAAATCCCCACGGAATAAGTATTCTAACTATATTGGAAACAAATTAGAGCAAATTTTTTTTTCCACTCAAATATTAAAATTTGACATATGCTATTTTTTTTCCCTTAAGTTTGACATTGGTGTTGACATTTACACATTATTCTAACTATCTTGGAAACTAATTTATTTATTTTGAGTAATTTTTTTTTCAGTTAATACCAAAATTTAATATTGACACATCGGTTCCTCATAGATATGCTCTTAGACGTCAATGTGAACACGGCAAAGTCTTGAAAAAAAAAAAAAAAAAAAAAAAAAAGCTATGTCCTACGTACCAATAAAGTTGTGATTCCATAAACACGCACCCCAAATACTAAGTCGACGTCAAAGCAAAGTGTTCCCTTCCCATTCTAACCACAAACATTGCTATCGTTTTGGCCAGTGACTTTAATTTAGTCAAGAAGTGCGAGTCAGTCTGCCTTGTCGCCTCTCAACGTCTCTACGTCAAAAATAATATTTATAGGAACGTCTTCGCAGGAAAATTCATCTTGTCCCCACCACTCACATGACAGATTTCAGCTTCAATGGTGAGTCTCATCATCAACTCAAATGCGTTGCTGCAAAACTCTTGCTTTTAACCATCTCAAGGTTTTTCAAAGACCCAATTCAGAATCATCTTCATCGTTTCCAAATTTTTTGCCGGTAGTTATTATTACTCTCTTTTAAAAAATACTATTCATCACCATCAAGGGATTATATGGTGACAAAAGCACGAGTTTAGGATACCAATACTATTCAAATGTAATTTTTTTTAATTCATTTTTGTGTTGTTCTAAAACATTAATTTCAATTTACTACTACAATTTTATAAACCAAACTTTAAAAATTTATAATTTTTATTTATAAATATAAATGGGATATTTTTTTAAATTATATAAAATTTTGAAACGGTTTAAACAAACGTTATATTAATATTTTTTTTAAACACATTCTAAGTTTTTATATTTTTTAATTCTAATAATTCAAACACCTTATTAAATGTATATTTAATTTAATTTAATTTAAATTTAAAAAATTCAATTCAAATAGGCGTACAAACTGGTGCTTAAATTTGTCACGTAATATATGAGAATCCGATTCTTCTACTTTTTACCGTCTACACGTTTTCTTTTACCAGTACTCTTGTCTTTTCTTTTCTGTCGAAACCATATTCACCTTTTGTTTTGTCCTCCCACTTTGCTATGCAAACTTTGTGCGCAGTTCCGGTGTTCCACTAAGTATGGATGAAAGGCATATTGCTAGCCTGGACTCCATTCAAAGACGAAGCTACTTCCAAGTGAAGATAATAGTAGTAATAATAATAATAATTCGAGGATACACTATCAACTTTTGAGCTGTTATTGCCAAATTTGGGAAAAAAGAAAAAAGGAAAAAAAGTGAAGGCATATCATAAGGACCACCTATTGAACATAAATCAGCCTCTTTCAACTCCCAATTCTTTTAGTAATTTTGCGTGTGTGTGTGTGTGAGCATGAGAAAAAGAAGCATATCTTGGAAGTTGGATTAGAACAGTTGGACCATATGCAATAATTACATGTAAAATTAATTATACAAGCGTTACCATGGAGTTATTTAACTACTTGGAGAAGATTATACCATAAAAGTGGACACAGAATAAGCACCTGAGATCCTTTGGCAGGGTATTAGTAATAAGCAGTTCTGTTATGATCATGGTGAGCCTAGCATCAGATCTATAGTTTAAAACTCTAGACATAAGTATTCTAGCCAGTGCATCCATTATAATGGCAAGATATAAATCAGATCATCGGAGTGAACATAATAATAACCGAGACCGAGAAGCACTGTATTTTTAGATCTTTGGTAGCTTAGCAGTCTCTGAAATTCTTTGTCCTATACAAGTGGTTCAAACTGGACATTTTCCTGCTAAAAGCTAGACGAAGTAACATCACAACCGCAGAACAAATAATAGGTAAAGAAAACTGATTTTACATGATCCGAGGAGCATCAAACTGATGATTTTGAGCACTCAGGGCAGGAAAAATGACCTCTGCCTTGACAGTTTGTGCATGAAGAAGTTCGTAGCTTCGAGTCATCCAGTAGAGACAAACCAAATGGGAAGCCTTCTCTGATTAATCCAGCTCCTTTACATTTTGTGCATGCTATCATCCTCAGATTTCCACATCTCTTGCACATGCCAAGAGAACTGAAAAAAGGTTCATAAGTTCATAAGACAGAACTCGTGAATTACTATATTTACATAGATATCTGAAGCCGTGTATGTAGATTTAGGTTCGAGGGAAATAAGTTGTTTATGCTTCCTGAAATGATTAACAAATTTCTGCTAGGAAATTTAAATTCACAGATTCATGTGTTTTTATTAAGAATACACAATTACCATCGTAGATGAAATACAACGAGCAATTGGTCGCACATGTTATCATTAGAATCCGAACAAGACATGGAATTAACATATGCCTACCCCTATAATCATATTTTATCAGCGGAAGTATCATAGGAACAGAGACAAGAATGTAAAGCGAACTTACCAAACTTTCAATCCGCAGGAAAAAAGAAATAAAAATCAAGCAAGTCAAAGAGGCCAATGACCGAAGAAACTGTTACTAGATAAAGATTGTCATTGCATTTGACAATTAGTTGAGAGAGATGATTTCATATACGACATTTCAATATGCATCTTCAACATACCTTATCAGTAACGTCATTCTCGTTTGTTGTTCAGACTGCAATGTCATTCAAGAAGGCGTTTATGATATGGCACGAATTGATGACATAGCAGATACGAGGACTTAGTTATATTAGATGTTAGTCATTAGACTAGCTATGGTTGATTGTTATAACAAACCGTGTAGAGGAAGTTGCTTAGGATTCTATTTTGGTGACTTTTTATTGTAATTGAATTAGAGGCTGTTATTAAGTTTGTTATGATGAAATTATTAGTCTGGCCTAGTATGTATATCAGATTCCAATTAATGAAGATTAGTTGAGCCCATTAACCAAATTTCTCTCTCTCTAAGCTTCCCTTTCTCTTTCTAGAATACTCCTTGACTTGGTATCAAAGCCAAACAGAGCTTGAAGAATTTTCTCGCCCTTTCTTGGTGATTTTCTTGGCACTTTCTTGCTACTTCTTCCTCTTTCCTCTTTCACTTCCTTCTCCGTCTCATCTTTCTCAATCGTTCATGGCGTCATCTTCACAGATCTCCAGTTTTGCAAACAGCCAAGGTTCTTCTTTATCGGTGTTTCGTTTTGGAGCAAATCTCAATCCATTGTCGTTGCGTCTAGATCGGAGCAACTATAATTTCTGGAAAGCTTAGGCGTTGCCTTCAGTTCGAGCGCACAATTTGGAAGGGTTTATGTTTTGAACAGCTCGTCCACCAGCTCAATTCATCGACATTCCAGATCCACAAGGAGGTCAATGCTCAATTCGTACACTGAATCCTGATTTTGTCATCTGGAATCGTCAAGATTAGTTCCTAGTTAGTTGGCTCCTGTCTTCGATGCCAGAGTCAATGTTAGGACATGTGACTCGCTGTGTAAGAGCATTTGAGATTTGGTACACATTGGAGCACTTGAACTCCATGCGGTCAAGTGCTCGAGTTCTCCAACTTAGATCCATGATGCGGACCATGAAGAAAGGAGCTATGTCAATTGAGGAGTATTTTGTCAAGATGAAAAATATTGCTAATTTGATTAATGTTTCTGGTGGACTCGTCATGTCTGATGATGAATTGCTGTTATACATTCTTGGCAGTCTTGGCAATGAGTATGATTCAGTAGTTGTTCATCTCACTAGTCGACAGGGGAGGATCTCATTGAAAGAAGCTTAGTTTATGTTGCAGACTCAAGAAATGGGGATCAAGCACCAAATTGCTCAAACTACTACTGAAGTACAGGGAATTCCCTCTGCTAACTATGCAAATTTCAGAAGGCATGGAGGCTCTCAATCAGGACAAGGAAATGGACGATGAGGACAAAATTTCAGAAGTCAAAACAGTGGAGGACGAGGAAGAGGTGATCATGGCTTTGGAAAAAGAGGAAACAAACCTATTTGTCAGATCTGTGGATGTGCTGGTCATGTGGCGATGAAATGTTATCATCGATTCAACATTAGTTTTCATGGAAATGAGCAAGCTAGTAGCTCTAATGGATCGGGCTCAATTCATAATACTCAGCAACACCTTAGTCGGGCTTTTGTTACTTCAACTTCTGGCACTGCCAATGATGATCAGAATTCGCATGTGGATAGTGGCGTTACCAATCATGTCACGGTTGATTTTTAGAATCTCAACATTTGGAGTGACTACAAAGGGAAAGGCAAGCCAACTGTTGGTAATGGTTCTTAACTCAAAATCTCACATATTGGTGACATTTTTTTATCTCCTTCTACCAGTAAAAACCCCCTAATCTTACATAACACCCTTCATGTTCCACAAATCACAAAAGATCTTATTAGTATATCGCAGTTTACAAAGGATAATGATATAGTAATTGAGTTCTTTTTTAAATTTGTCTCCGAAAGGACAAGGTCACGAGGACAATTCTATTAGAGGGAGCTCTTAAACGTAGGTTATATCAGCTTGATTTGTCCAAAGTATGCTTTAAGTCTTCCAAGGCAAAGTCTTTATTTTCATATTTTGCTCAATTATGTAGTCCCATAAAAAGTGTCTCTGATAGTAATATTCCTTTAACCTGTAATATAGTCTCATGTACTGGTTAGGCAAATAAAACTACCACTTTTTCATGTTCTTCTGCCAATGAATTGTGGCATAGGAGGTTAGGCCATCTATCTGTTAAAGTACTTAGACAAGTACTTCCTCTTGTAAATGTGTATTCCAAATCAATAAAAGACCTTTCCTTTTGTTCAGCGTGCAAGTATGGTAAGATGCATCAAGATAACTTTCCTAGTTCTCAAAACAAACCAACAAAACCATTTGAGTTGTTTCACTCAATTGTATGTGGTCCAGCTTCTTGTCAATCCATTGATGGCTATAGGTATTATATACACTTCAAAGATGATTTCACGCGATTTACCTAGCTATTTCCTTTGAAAGTCAAATCTGATTGTCTAAAAGTCTTCACTTAATGCAATGGGTTTGTAGAAAGATAGTTTGGAACAAAGATAAAATGTCTCCAAACTGACTAGGGGGGCGAGCACAAACCTTCTTTTACCCTTTCTTGTTGATTTAGGAGTCAAGTTTAAACATCCATGTCCTTATGTACATCAACAAAATAGAAAGGCTGAGCAGAAACACCAACACATAGTTGAGTTAGGTTTAATCTTGTTGGCTCAAGCAAAATTACCTTTTAAATTCTAGTAGGAAGCCTATGTGTCTGGTGTTTTTCTCATAAATAGACTGCCATCACCAATTCTTTCACACAAGTCACCCTATGAATATCTGTTCATAAAAATCCAGATTACTTATTTCTTAAAGTCTTTGGTTGTTCATGCTATCCCTATCTTAGGCCTTACAATCAACATAAACTTCAATTTAGAATTTCCAAATGTATGTTTCTTGGTTATAACCCTTCTGACAAAGGCTACAGACGTTTACATCCCTTAGACAGAACTTACATAGCCAAAACAATGCATTTTGATGAATCTGAATTTCCTTATGATTCTCTGTTTTGTGTCTCAAAGTCTAATACATGTTCTTCTAATCAAAGTTTGTATGTACCTGTCATTGTTGATAATAATTTTCTCGAAAGTCAACCGTCTAGTCTAAGTCAACAAGTCTCTGAATAGAACACTTTACCAAATAATACTACTGAATCCTTTAATTCTATCTCATCTACACCTAAATTTGACATTAGTCCATCACCTTCTCAAACTTCCTCAAATTCATTCACAACCAATGGCAATGATTTTTCTTCCAGCCCTCGACTGCAATAACTTTCCTCCCCCCCGCAGCCTCCTCCAATGGTTACTTCCCATCATCCTATGACGACCCGTTCCAAAAATGGAATTTTTAAACCAAAACAATTTCCAAATATGTCACTTATGTGTGAGGAATCTGTTGAACCTAACGCTGCACAAGAAGCTTTGTCTAATATAGCGTGGAAGAAGGCTATGGATATTGAATTTCAAGCATTGATGAAGAATGAGACATGGGAGTTGGTTCCCTATGGGGATGATATGAATGTAGTTAATAACAGGTGGGTGTTTAGAGTGAAATATAAACTTGATGGAACTATTGAGAGGTTCAAAGCTCAATTAGTGGCTAAGGGCTTTCAACAAACAGCAAGATTGGACTTCTTTGAAACGTTTAGTCCTGTTGTTAAATCATCTACTATTCGAGTTGTTATTTCTTTGGTAGTGACATACGGCTGGGACATTCAGCAAGTTGATGTGAACAATGTTTTCCTTAATGGCACGCTACAAGAAACGGCTTTTATGTCTCAACCAAAAGGTTTTGAAAACAAGCACAAACCAAACCATGTCTGCAGACTCAAGAAAGCTCTATATGGCTTAAAGAAAACGAGCTTGTTTTGACACGCTTAAAGAAGCTCTAGTTGCTTGGGGATTTACAGATGCTAGATTTGACAATTTCTTGTTCTTTTGTAGAGTCAATAACAAGCTCCTGTTGGAATTGGTTTATGTGGATGATATTCTTTTGACAGGTGAAGATTCATCTTTGATCTCTAAACTTATTGCAGACTTAGATTCTCAATTTCCTTTAAAATCATTAGGCTTACTGAGCTACTTAATAGGCTTAGAAGCTTACAGAGATTGCAATGGTCTAGTTCTTACTCAGAGAAAGTACTTAAATGATCTCTTAGTCAAGACTAACATGATTGGAGCAAAATGCTGTCCCACACCAACGTGTCAGAACAAAAAGCTTCACTTGCAGGAGCTAAACATCAAACTAGAACATATTCCAGTTGTTTGGTGTGATAACAAAGGGTCAAACTTGCTAGCTTTCGATCCTGTTTTTCATGCTCGCACCAAGCACATTGTAATAGATGTGCACTTTTTGAGAGAAAAGGTCTTGTCTAAGGAGATTGATGTTCGATTTGTACCATCTGAAGATCAAGTTGCATGCATCCTTACAAAAGCTCTTAGTATTCCTAGGTTTGAGTATCTTAAGAACAAGCTTGTCTCAGATAAATCTAAGTCAAGCTTGAGAAGGGATGTTGAGGAAGTTGGTTAGGATTCTGTTTTGGCGACTTTCTGTTGTAATTGAATTAGAGGTTGTTATTAAGTTTGTTATGATGTAATTATTAGTCTGGCCTTGTGTATATACCAGATTCCAATTAACGAAGATTAGTTGAGCCCATTTACCAAACTTCTTTCTCTCTCTAAGCTCCCCTTTTTCTCTCTAGAATACTCCTTGACGAACTGTTTTCTAGAACACCTATTTAAAGGGAGGTTAGCGGAATTGAACTTAATTTTTGCGTTCTTGTATCTATTGGAGAGAACTTAATTGAGAAGAGTTTTAGTGAGAAAATGTGTGGCCATTCTTTTTGTCTTGGAGGAACCATCAGGGGAGCTGCTACCAAACGGGAACGTAAGTCAATCTTAAGCGATTTCAGTAAAATATTGAGAGTGCTTCTTCTTCTTCTTCTTCTTCTTCTTCTTCTTCCTTCCCCTCCCTTCACAAACCTGTCCTTTGAGTTTTGATAATTAACATTTGCAAATCGGTTTAGTTGATTATCTAGAGGGTAAGCTTCTGGCTTTGTGGGTTAATTCTACCAAATGACTCTAAAAAGCAGCCAACATTGATCAAATTCAGTACAATTTCACATATTAATACAAACATGAACCATGGGAAATCTCATTGTGGAACACTGAATCCCAAAACTATATAAGCATGATTGTTAAAACCCCTTTTCAAGAACACTAAAGAATAAATGATCCAAAAAAAAAAATATAAATAAGGAAATTGCTTCTACTTTTAAAAGCCTCCGAAACTTGAATATTATCTATTATTGTCCTTCTCCAACCAGCAATTTAAAGAACTTAACTAGTACAGTTTTTTCAACATATTGTGCACTCAAATTCAACAACAGTAAGTAGTCATACCCAATTGAGCTTTGTTCAAGTCTTCTGAAAGTGCGTACAAAATCCATCTAAAAGTATAATAAATACCAGCACACTAACAAAATGAAAATAAAAAGAAAAACGAAAAAAGAAAGGCACCTGCGCTGAGAGGCAGAGATGAAAGCATCGACCCTAGGGGCGGCAATGGTGGCGCAGAGGAGAAGAGTGCCCACTCCGAAACCAGCCAGCTCGCTTGCCGTTATGTTCTCCATTTTTCTCCCCCCCATGCTCTGCCTCTGCTCAACACTCACAAACCCCGCTCGAAACGCGTCACGTCAGTTTTCATCGTTTTATCTGTATTTCTAACACTTATTAAAATAAGTAAATATCTTATTTGTGTTCTTGGCTCTCAACTTGGCCTATTAGCTCAGTTGGTTAGAGCGTCGTGCTAATAACGCGAAGGTCGCAGGTTCGAGACCTGCATGGGCCATTCACCTGTTTCTTCATTTTGTCGTTCTCATCATTTCATTACCAAGTATTTTGTCGTTTTCAATTTTGCCTTCTTATTTTCTGGTCGCCTTGCTACATTTAAACAAAAAAAATAAAAAATAAAAAAGAAATTGTCGTACCCGTTCTGTGTTGCCTCTCGTTTTGATTCTCTTATGCTCGTATGGGAGGTTGAAGAAAAATAATAAAAATTGAAAGTAAAAATTTTATCCAAAGTATTATTTTCCTTTTATAGTTTTATTTTTACTACTATTTACATTATCGTTTAATATCACTATTCAAGATTGCAGCATATTATATATCGTGTATAATAATTAAGATTAGGGATGGATTCAGTATTCTTATAGTATAGTGCCGTATTCAATTTATCCCTTGGTTAGGCTTGGGATGAGGGTGTTTTTGGCCTTCTTAGCGCCGTTGGGCTACTTTGCCATTGAGCTGCAGCCACCTCTGCTTGTTGTTGCCTGTAGCGGACGAACTAGAAAATTATTTTTAGGGGAACGTGAATTATTTTCCCTTTATAGTTTTACTTTTACTACTATTTACGTTATCGTTTAATATTTGTATTTAAGATTGCAGCCAATTTATCGACCACTTTTATTGTCCTCTCCAAAAATGTGAGAAACATAGTAAGTCCACATATATAAGTTTTAAAAAATTCAAAGCGAGCAACCACTAGGTTTAGGCTTCCAATGCAGCTTCCAATTGTACACATCATAAAAATATAAATGCATAGTAGATATACAAGAATATTGAGTTATTTTATTTAAATGAGGTTGACCAGATAAAAGGAAAATCACTTCAAAATTTTGAATTAATTAACCATAATAACTTAAGTTGTTAGGAGGATTGGTAAAGTTAAAGCTACGCATAACAACGTGATAATCAATCAATATAAAATTCGTATCTGCTAGTGCTACCCATAATTTTGCTACACTGCTTAATTTCAATTTTATCTTCACCAATTTAGAACTATTACTTAATCTATATGTTATATAAATGCCTAAAGCAAGTATTAGATATATATCCATTATGTATTAAGCACTGTAAACATAAGCTAAAATTGTTAAATGAACTTATCTAGAACTCATTCCAATAGCTAGCTTAAGGGGAAAGGGTGTCCAATTTACATATTAATTAACCCTGTAACAATTAATAGTCTAGTAACTTAGTAACTTAGGGTATGTTTAGTAAGAAAAAGAGAAAATAGGAAGAAGGGAATAATATATTGTCGAGCGAAGGAAATGAGAAAGGAAGGGGAGTTCTTTTCTTTTATGATATTTGATATGCAATCCTTCCAACAATTTTTCCAATTTGTGAGAGATCAAATTTAGGTTAGTTTGAAGGATTTGAGTCCCTTTCATTTTCCACTTCTTCCTCTTTTCTTTTTTATTAAACAACAATGAAAGTCAAAATCCTTTCATTATTTCCTCCAATCTCTCCTTCCTTCTACTTTTCTCTTCTACCAAACGCACTCTTAGTAATGTGGGATAAATTTTACTTATAATACTCTCTTTTACGCTTAACATGTCATGTAAAGGAGTCGGGGTCCAAACCTAAAATCGTGTGTAAAGACTGGCTCTAATATACCTTGTTAAATGTGTTTAGATAGAAGTCATCTCAAAAGTTAGCTCAAGAAAAAATAGTGTCCTGATAAGGCACATTTGTCATATATTTCTTATTGATAATTTGTTAGTTTTTCCGAGTTTATGTTTGGTATTTTGGTGTGTTTTGTTCACAATTGAATAAGTAGGTGATTCAATTATTTGGGAGTGTTTCAAAAGCTAAAAGATCAAGTTATGACGAATTTCGTTTTGGCTGTAGAGAGAAAAGCACCCGAGGAGTGGTTTATGTGGAACCAAACTCGCCGCAGCGAGAATTGTTGGGGCTGCAGCGAGTTTCACGTAAAACGTTGACGAATTTTAAAGCTCGAAACTCGCCGCAGCGAGATCCTTTTCCACCGCGGTGAGTTGCGATTTTTATGCCAAGCGTTTTAAGACGTTTTAGGTCGGTGCTTCTCATATAAATAGCCAAGTTTCGACCTAAGAAGGGACTTTTGGCAGAGGGATGAACCCTAGAGAGCTTGGAGGCCATTCTAGCCTAGAGGAGGTGGATTTGGAGATTGAAGATGGCATTCTCAAGAGTTTTCATCTCTTATTCCTTTCTTTCTCTTTATTGTTGATATGATGAACACCATGTTTGTTTCTATATTGAACATGCTTGGCTAAATTGTTAGTTAGGGATTTGATGTAGTCTAACCAGATACTATGTTTTGAATGCCAATTTCATTTATTTAATTTTTTCATTCAGTTTATTTATTCTATTCCGTTCTTAATGCTTCTGAATTTTTGATCAACTTTTAGATGATTTTGAATTTGATGTTTAGCGTCCGGGAGGGGAAATATTGAATTGGAATATGGATAGAACAACCTAGGCTAATTAATTGGTTGGGAAACAATTAATTGCCTTGGAAACCATTCAAGAGAATCAAGTTCTTAAGGAATTTCTATTTCTTAACTTTGGCGCAGGAATGTGGAAATTGAGAATTAGGAATACATTTGATTTAGCGCTTGGAAGAGGGAATTAAATACATTAGGATTCTTGGTTTATAAACTAGGAAAATAAATTGGTGTTTGGCATGAAAAACATAGTTGAAGGTTAGGTGAAATCAAATTTCTAGTGTTTAATCATATTAGTCTTGCTAATTGTCATTTGTTATTTTAGCTCATTGATTGTTTCTTTTTATTTGTTTATTTAACTTTGCAATTCCATTTAATCAATTTCTAAATAAAGTTGATATCTCTCATATTACAGTAATTAATAGGATCTAAATATTTTTCCCTGTAGATTCGACAACCCTTCTCACCATTATACTATTAAAACTTGACACTGTACACTTATGGTTTTGCATAAAAAAAAAATATCGGAACATGTCCAATCCACACATGAACCCCTTAACAGTACAATAACTTATACAAATTCAGCTTTTAACAAAGAAAACGTTTATTAATATATGACTGATCCACTTAATTTTCAAAGTCCACGTACGTTTATATATGGCTGGCCTTTAGTGTTTGGGCTAGGCATAAGTTAGTGTATGAATTGAGCAAAGCTTCATAGATGTTCGATAAGGAACTAGCCAGCTAAAATGAAAAGCACACAGTCTTTTTTTTTTTTTTTTGATAATTATCAATCAACACAGTCACACATTTATTTTGACTAAAAAGAGCAAAAGTTTTATTGCATTAATATAGATATATATGCTCATCAAATTACAAAACATATCCTTGCTTAGGAATCATGGCCAGCTAGGTCATAACTAGGCCATAGCTACATATATATTATACACTCATAACTCCATCATTATATCCATAAACAATCAATTAATCATCTAGCTAGCCTAGCTTATATAGCTATAATAGCTCTCTATAAAATGTAGCTACTGCCTCCGCAAGAAGTGAAAGCTCTAGCTTGGTTTTGAATGGGGATGATATTATTATACTTGTTTGAACAATAGTTATCCCCTTCTGATCCATGATAATTCATATGACCCGTAACTTGGTTATTATTATCGTTATTATTCTGGGACGTGGCCACTTTGCTCATGTACTACTCGTTCGTACTGTAGGTACGTCCTGCAAATGAATCATCAAGATTCCATAGGCCACCCCATAACACAAACTCCTGATCTGATGTGGCGTCAGCCCACGAGTAGGAAACTAGGTCTTGATGCATCATAGGCAAGCAATACTGTTGAGGATGATGATCAGGACCGTTAACGGTCTTGTGATCCGAAGTGAGGTCCGAGAAAACCGTATAATGTGCCTTTGTGATTTCTTGTGATTGATGATCCTCATTGATCAATAGTTTTTCTTCTCTGGTTTCCACTGCGGCTGCTGTAGTTTTGGCAGCAGTGTTGGTGTTTTCTTGCTGTGCTTGAATAAGCTGGTCCTTTTGGAGCTTGTCTTTCAGAATTTGAGAGCTTCTCTTTTGTTGCTTGAGAGAGGACTTCTCTTTCTTCTTGAAGTTGGTTCTCCAGAAGTTCTTTATCTCGTTATCGGTTCTCCCCGGCAAGTATCTAGCAATGGTCGACCATCTGTAATTATAATCATGGCGCGTGAGTATATTTTTAGGATGACATTTAAAGTTCTTCTTAAAAAAATAAAAATAAAAATCATGACATGAGTATATATTATTAGTAATAAGAGAGTTAATGAAATTGCATTATTACTTGTTACCCCACAAAGCATGCAGTTCAATGATGATGCCTTCCTCTTGTGGTGTGATTTGGCTTCTTTTAAGACCAGGCCTAAGATAATTCACCCACCTTAATCTGCAGCTTTTACCACTCCTATTCAATCCTAACAAAACCAAATAAACAAAATGTTCAGAGAGTGAATTCACAATGACAAAACGTGTTATGTAGCCCTACGCAGGGGTCATGCTAATCTTCTCAAATTCGAATAAAAATATATATTTGTTATATATACCTTACGTTACTACTAAATTAGCAGCTTTAATTATCTTCACTAATATATTACTACTTAATTAAACACATTAATTACCTGCACATCTAGCCACAGAACTCCATCTTCCTTCACCATGCAAGTTGACATATTCACTTAGAAGCTTATCTTCTTCAGGAGTCCAAGGGCCTTTCCTCCAACCTTGCTCTTGAACATTCAACCCCCAATACCCCATATTGTTCATGGCTACCATAATTTTCACTCGTAGTACTAATTGCAGTTCTCAACTTCGCTTGTATATTTATATGTGTATATGTTTGTCTCCGAGTTGTATGACACAACTGATTGCACCTACTTAGGCTATATATATTCTTGTACATGGTCGGTCACTTTCAATATTTTAATCCAATATGTGTATATACAACTTGATGATCTCACAATCACGCTAGTTAAGATCTTTGGAAGGGTTTTCAGTCGAAATTGATTACCCTGACGCTTTTCCTTTTGATGGCCGCACGCATCTTTTGTTGTGTTTCAGCCACGTGTTGGAACATGGTGCAGCCCACCAGCTCAATTAATATTCTATTCACCCAATTAGAGCTCACCAAGTGGAGCTTCTAAACACTGGGTTCCGTACTAGCTACACACACACACACATATATATATGTATATATAACATGATGAATTCAACGACCATAATATTCAAAACCCACGATTCCAAAACATAATACAAACCACATTTTGTATATTCTATGAGATATATATAATACATATTTGATTAATAATTGATCAAGACAAAAACATTCTTGATTTTCATGAGCTGAGGAAAGCAAAGGAGCTGGATAGTGGGTTGTTGGTGTCTCCTCGAAAACGGCTTCCAAGCCAATGAGAGGGCACCAAGTGTTGATATACTCAATCTTAAAATGAATTACTTTTTGCATTGTTTAGTGGTAATGACCTACTTTTTTAAGCACAGAGAAGCTTCTAGGATGCCATTTAGGGTAATGGGGTATTAAAATTATACGAAAGCACAAGTGGCTTTGGTGAGTCACCTATCCTACATGTGGCCCTTTGGACTGTGTGTAAATAACATATTGGGAAAGTAGGACATTGCTTAATTGGTTTAGTTCATTTTATTTACTCGTAGCATGCCTATATATAGGTACTGATGTCGACCAAAACCATTAAACAATCTAGGTTAGATAAAGCTTGGAAAGATTCTCCAGACAGTTTAAGATTTATAATCAGAAATGTTTCATTTAGCTTTATTATCTAATTAGACCTCTCTTTTCAGTATATATTTAATTTTATGAGACCACCTCCGGTTGATTCTCCTATTCAAGTAACAAATAATAATAATAATAATAACAATCAAGAAGACCAATTCATTCGATCCCTTGCATTATAGGGGACATTTTAGATGTGCACCAGCATGTTCCTAATTGCTGCCGCCCGTCCAATTGGACTAATCCGTTGAGTGACAATATTACTCAATCAACTGCTACGAAGACTAACTAAATTTATTCTTGATAAATTAGAACCAAAGATCATGAACATGAATATCTTCTTGGAAAACAACTATTGAATTAACCTCATCCATTAATATATATATATATATTTGTTTTCCTATCTCTACACATATATAGAGAAGATTTTGTGCTGTTTTAGATATTATACGGGTTCTAGAAGGGTCTGATTACGACCTCATGGATATCCTATGTATGATTCAAACAATTAATGTTTTGTTATATATAACTTAATAAATGTTATTAAATTAAAAAAAAAAAAACAGTTTTTGAAAATGTTCGATCAATGATTGATAATTTAATTGTCAACAAGAGATTGACAATCCAATATCAGTGTTTAATCAATATTAGTCAATGATTTATCAATCAATTCAATTAATTCTGATTCACCAATACACCAATTTTTTAATGACTACCAATCATTTTTCTAGTTAAAAAAAAAAAATTCAGTCATTTTTTTAAAAGAGGTGACCGACCACCTTACTATCTCTCATAATTAACTTGCATTTGGGAAACTCTAGAATTTTTTTAAACAGTGGTTTGATATTCATAAGATTGGTAATTATATCGTCATTAATAGATCAAGAATTATATTAATGTAAATAAATATAATTTCACGAGATAAAACGAATGAACAATTGTATGAGAAAAGGTATTACAAGTTGCGCATGTAGTTTTGCATGAAAATCCTTTTTGCCCCAAACCGTTGCAAAGATTTTTAGGTTTTCAGTAGAACCATCCAATGACTCCCAAGGGGTCAAGAGCCATGCTCAACATCTACCTCCTCAACCATGGTCCTTTGCTCAAAGCCATCATGCGCCATGTCACCTTAAGCCACGGCCATGTGATCGTGCGCTAAGGCACCGTGATCCTCGTGCTGCCAACATAACTTGTTGATAAGAACTCTAGAAAAGATCTTATTACTGATTTGAAATCAAATTAGCTAAACCGATTATGAAAATTACGATATATACTGAAGATTTATTTCTTTACATAAATGGTTATTGAATCTCACTTGGGAACTGATAGGTATTGATATAAAGATCACGAGACACCAAGTACACTGGACCCTAACAAATTGCAATCCTTATAAGAAGAAATCAACAGATACTCAATCGTGGACCATAATGCAAATTAATTGGTCATCTGGTGACAAATTGTTACTGAATTTCTTCAGATCAATGTGACCAACCAACGAAAGAAAAAGTTTAATTTTTGCCGAAGAAACAAGGAGCACAAGAATATATATATATTTATGGACCAAAAGATATTTTAGATGCCTCGCATATGATCAAATAAAGGATATTATAGGACATGATCATGAATTTGACTGTGTTGCTAATGTCATTACCGTTTTGAAAAATTACAAAGATCTTATAACTAAGATGAGGGTCGCAGATGCAAGGAAAAAAATATAAATGACCAAACCATTGTCAATTTTGCGGTAAGTGATCTTATCGATACTTCCAATATGATAACTTTATTTTTTAGATGAAAATGAGAGATTGTGCCTCGAGTTCTTGACTAAATTGGTAGAAATTGAAAACTTAATGCAATAGCATCAATAAAAATTCTGGAAAAAAAAAAAAAAAGATTCATATAAACTAAGGGGCTTGAAGTATGAAGAGATTTGAATAACAGAAACAATCATGTTTTCTATGAACAAATGTTGTTTTTTGGTCCTTTTTTTTATTAAGTTTTTTTGCTAGCTTTGCAACTTTGTTTTTCTCTTTTTTGGTCTTTGATCCGGGGGAATTTACCCTAGTTTTTTTAATTGAACTTCATTTCATATTTTTAACCCTTAGTATATTTTTTTAGCTTACTAAAAAAAGTTATAATCGTTTAGCTCGTCACCATTAACTAGAAGTCCTTTCTAATTAACTAATTTCATCCTTTCCAAATTCTTTAGTTAGAATTCACTGTTCCCACAGATTTCATTGAAGAAGTGTCAAACAAGGTAAGAAATAATGGTTCCGTTAAAGACGGCAATATTTTTTTTAAGAACTTCTCTATTGAATTAATGCTGCATAGTTTACTAAGTTTCAAACTCATAATCAAGATAGATCTAAATATACGTGTACACACACATACACACACAGAGCTCTAATTTTAGTTTTTACATAAAGACGCAAATAAAGATTTACTTTTTTTTTTCTCTTATATCATTGAGCATTTAGCAACATAATGCAAAATATTTAAGAAACTGATCACTCACTAAATATTGATGATCATATTCTTTTTCTCTCTTATATATGCGTGCGTGTGCTAATCCATCTCTATTTGATGGACTTGATATGGTCCCCTAGCTCTTTCACTATAAACAAACTCAAGAAAGATTAAAAGTACTTCAAGTACTCCACTACACTGTCAAACTCAATAATGCTAATTTTTAATCTTGGCCGTCCTTTTCTAATATTTTCCCTTTTCCAAACGTGGATTTCTTTCAGGAATTCTTTTTCCCCCATAAACTTTCTCTTGAGGATTCTGGTTCTTTCATTTAAAAGTAAATAGTACAAGAAGCATATAAAAACTTAATTGATTTTGCTTTCTTTCTTTATTATATGTGACCTTCTTTTTGTTCAATAATTTCTTATTTAAAGAATGTCGGGACACGCATTATATGAATTTGTTTCTCTACCAACCAGAAGATCACATACTAGTTCTAATGAACATATGGAAATTAAAATAATCTCGAGTCTCTGTCGAACGTTCAATATTTTTTAATTAACCACGGCCATATGTACTCATTTTTTTCCCCTTGTTATTGGACTTTATGGGAATCCAGTTTATTAGCTTTAAAAAAAAAAAACATTTTAGATGACTTTTGAGACCTAAAATCTTGAACCCCTCTATGCATTGAGAGAGCCTCTGCGAGTGTCTATATAAAATCTTCCACAAGTCGGCATGTTAATTTCTGAGACTAGTTTTTGAAGAATATAGAGTAGGCTTGTCAACACAACCTTTTGACATTCACTTTGATTTTGAAAATCGAAATTTTATTTGTGTTCTTCCAACAAGTTTAATTTCGAGCAAAATGAAATATGTATTATTAAATATGTATCGTTTGAGTTTCAGCTTTGTAAAAGCCATCATGAATTATTTCATACTGACGAATGCTTAATAGATCTTTCGGTCAAAATTTTTTGTTTTCATATTGTTTGGTTTCCTAGAAGGCATGAAAGGAATACCAAACATAGCAAAAATTAAGTTATACCTGTAACCACGGTTTTTTTCTTTTATTCTTATATTTTGAGCTTTTTGTGTTATTGTTTCTGAACTTTAAGTGAATTGACAATTTGCACTTAAAATTTTGGTATTGAAAAATTAAGTCTGAATCAATTAAATGTAATTGTTGCATGACATTAAATTTGATTCAAAATAACCTCACATGTATGTGACATTATATGTTCTTTCATCATTTAAAATTGCAGTCCCTTTCTTCATATTAGCTGATATGACATGTACAATATTGACTTATAAAAACTGTATAGATTTGAAGAGGAGTACTTTGCAAAAATCAAAAACTTAGAGGACAACTTGCCAAATTTTGAAAAGCTCAAGTGGTAAAAGTAATAAATCCTCTTTTTTTTTTTTCCTTTCAAATTAAAAGTGCCCCTTTTCTTATAGATACAAATAGAGAGAGAGAGAGAGAGAGAGAGAGAGAGAATAAGAGGGAATTTCTACAGCTGAGTCTGTGCTTTAGCGTAAGCCAACGACACCGCATTAATTTTCGTTTACTTTTTTTAATAAGAAACATGCAAATCACTTTTTTTTTGGCTTCTATGAACAAATATATTTGCATACCCATAAATAAATGGCTGACTGGAATATTACAAGATCTAGTACGTTCTTTATCAATCCAAAATTAAATATCAAGATCTTATTTCATGGTGGATCAATATTGAAGAAGATCTAAAAAACATGTTTCTAATAAAAAGATAATAAGGCTGAATTTCCTCGAACTAAAGATACTCCCACACACGCACACCTATACATATACATGTATAGTCCTGCTTCCGATTTTTGGTTAATGAATCAACAACTACATTCTCATATATGGCTCCTCCATTTTTTTTTTTTTTAAATATTGCCCGAACATGAGTACATGACTTTTTGCAGGTTTCTTTCCAGGGCAATCTTCGTCCGGGTTGCTTGCAAAGGGACAATAAGGATATTTTCTGGGGTACGTAGGTGGAATCTGTATCTACTTCACCTTGACCTACCTAATTAGTATTAATATCGTCCTTTGTTGAACTTGTATAACTTTTCATTCTTAATCCAATAAACGTTGGAAGGCCAAGGTCTAGAACTTAGCATTTTTAAAGAGTATAAATAATTATGTACTATGAGAAAAGCGGGGGAAGATAGAGAAAAAGAAATGAAAGGAAAATATATATATAAAAAAAAAAAAACTTTCAATGCAAATGACATATATATACATACATACGTGTTCCAAGAAAATATATGTATACATATACACAGGAGCTCTCTTGTATGGCATTTTTATAAACTGTATTTGTAATTTTTTATATACTATTTCAATAATTAGTTGATTCTAATGTAAAATATTTTTTTTATAATACTTGTCATCTATATTAATAATTTAAATAACTCAGGTTACAAGATTTAAAATAAAAAAATTACATGTAAATTGACTGTTAATTTTAAAATGTAAAATCAGTAAGAGAGCTTTTTTATATATAGTTATCACGTTTTCCTATTATATAGATTTTTTTTTTCTTGTAGTGTATTTTACTTTAGCTATATATGCCTATTGTAGGACCAAGTCAAGGTTAATTCTTTATATTCATTGATCTTAAGAGATGCTCATAAATAGTTTCGTTTGTTCTGTACCTGAAAAAAATTATAGTAAAGGTAGTAAGCAAAAAGGTTTTGTTGTTTTTATTTTTTAAGAAGGTCAGCTAACAATAAATAATATCTTATAATTATTCCAAAGTTCTAGCAAGCACAATCTTGTACTCTTTATCTAGTGCTCTCACACACTTCGAAGAGCTTAAACACCCATTGCTCTCCTCCAAAAGAGGATTGCCCTTATTTTACAAACTCAAATGTCATAATTTCCTCACAACTTTCTCTAACATTTTAGTCCCTCCCTCTTCTAGCTATCTCCATATGAGTTCATCATGGGCTTTGTCAAAGACGTCAGACGTGGGTCGTTTTACCTTACCTTATCATCACCAAAATCATCTCCAATTAGTGTCGCTTAGCTCCAAAATGCGTCGATCAAGCCTGAAGAAAGAGGCATCTTTCTCATTCAGCACCTCTTCAACTACGCCGAGCATGCCGATTCATTCGTCATCCAAATCTCCCAACTCGCCTCCATGGACGGCGACTCCTTGCAACGTCTTGTGGCACGGTTCGCCTCGGTCGTAGCGGTCCAGCTCGTCAAGTGCTGGCTGGACCTTTACAAGGCCATAAATCGAGTTCTCACCGTCAACAAAACTAAATGGCCCGAACTAGAAATAGATCGAGCCTTCACCATCTTCCTTTGCCTAAGGTTTGCCTATGCCATTATCACCCAAACCTCGGTTCACACCATGACGTATGATGGCTTAGTCCACATAGTTGACTAGGGTTCCAGATTGTGGGTCCCGCTTATTAGGAGCTTCGTCGTAAAGCCACGTGGAGAGAGGTCCAATCCGCATTTTAGCTTCAGTACTTTCGTTATTACAATTCAATTTTAGATAAATTGGACCAAAGGCTTGTGAAGGAGGTAGAAGCCTGAAGCCTTCGAGATGGGCTTTCAATACCACCCTATAAAGTTAGGTCGAGAGAGTTTACCAAAGAATTGCTTAGAGTAAAACCAGAGCAGCATTGACCTTGGTTTCAATTCTACTTCTGTATTTAGTGACAGCATTGTATTCATATTGTATTTAAATGTAACATAATTTTAATTCAAATACAAAATCATTCTATTTAAATATTAATTACATCACATTTTAAATACGAGATAATTTTTATTTATTATTTTACTTTTTATATTACTTTTACTAATCACATCACATATTTTCTTTCTCTCTCCCTTTTTTCTCTCTATTTTTACCCATCACATCACATATTTAGTATTAAAATATAATTCAGATATAATTCAGATACTTTTACTAATCACATCACATATTTTCTTTCTCTCTCCCTTTTTTCTCTCTATTTTTACCCATCACATCACATATTTAGTATTAAAATATAATTCAGATATAATTCAGATACTTTTACTAATCACATCACATATTTTCTTTCTCTCTCCCTTTTTTCTCTCTATTTTTACCCATCACATCACATATTTAGTATTAAAATATAATTCAGATATTTTTCACCTAAACACACATTGTATTCAAATATAATATAAATATTTTTCCTCCAAATACAAATTATATTCAATACATTACATTTAAACGCAATGTAAACATAATGTGTTTATCAAACAGAACTTAAGTCTTTTCATGTGTTATTGGCTGAATGTGATACAGTAGATGCACATTATGGGGCCTAAAAAGAAAAGGGCATATAAGATTGTAAGCAAATGGCCAATTTGCCTGCAATGGTAAGGTCAATGTCACCAAAAGTGGTACAATTAGTATAACAAGAAGCCAACTATAAACTAAACCGTTAGGTGGATCGTTTCCTTGGGAGCTTGGATGCACTGTGGCGTGTGATGGACTGAAAAAGGTGGAGAGGTATTAGAGATTTGAAAAGTAAATGGCTCGGTTCGATCGAGCCGGGTTCGGGCCGGTCCAAGTGTGTTTCGGGGCATTTGAGGAGGATGCTAAAAAGATGGTAGAGGCGTTTGGAGGACTATAAAACTGTAGAAAATAATTCAAATTTGGATTGTATTGGCATGAAACGGCCTTTTTATACAATCTCTGCCTCGACTTCCTAGCGTTTTTTTTCAAAATTATTCCTATGCGAGTTGTTAAAAAAAGTGAAGTAATCATTCTATGTTTAGCTTTTATGAACTTGAATCATTATTTTTGTACTAAGCATCCTCAAATTCATTGAAAAGGCACCTGAAAAGAAAAAGAGAAAAAGAAATAAGAACTCGAGTAGAAAATAATAGTGACATGAACCGCCATGTTGAATTTTTCAGAATCATATGATAATTATTCTAATGGGGAATAATATTCAATATATTTGACTTCAACTTTTAGGTTATGTGAAATCATTTCATTTCATTTCTTTTTTTTTGTGTAAATTTCAAAAGAAAATTCTAATAGAAGAGGTTAAATAAGACTATTCCATAATTTAATAGATAAAGTAGTCTCAAAAGTTTATTAAATAGCAAAAAAAAAAAATTTAGGAATAAAGTAGGAAAGATATTAGAAAAAAAAAAGAGAGGGAAGAATGAGCTTAAAATTAGGAACTTAGGGGGCGTTTGGTAAACGCATTGCATTTTGATTGTATTTGAATGAAATTTGTTTTTTAAATGTTGTATTTGGTTGAAAAGTATTTGTTTTGTATTTGAATGAAATGTGTGTTTGGATGAAAAGTATTTTAGAGTTGAAAAGTTAATGTGATTGGTAAAAGTAGAGATAAATAGTAAAGTTGAAAAGTTGATGTGATTGTTTTAAAAATGTTTTGAATAGTAATTGTTTTCGTAGCACTGTTATAAAATTTGTGTTTGGTGTAAAATTGTATTGTATTTGAGTAAAGTTAAAATGAAATATTTTGCCAAATGTGCCCTTAAATAAAATAGATATAGTTGCCAATTCCTTTCTCCTACAATGGCTTAAGCAAGGTCTCTTAATTTTTTTCTTTTAGGTACAAAGGTCTTTCCATTTATTTTTCATTTTAGCATGCCTATAGTATACGGGTTTGAATTGAATTATTTGGGTTGGATTTGAATTGAATTATTTACGTTTGGTTCACAGATTTAAATGTTAGAGTTAAAAAATATAAAAACATAAAATGTATTAAAAAATATGAGTATTATTTCATTCTCAAATTTTATATAATTTAAAAAATATATTTCATTTGAATTTATATATACAAAATTATAAATCATAAAAATTTGAGTTGTAAAATTGTAATTGAGACTATAAATAGTGAATAAATTAGAAAAAAAATTGCATTTGAGTTGAACCATCTCACGCCTACTTAGTCATTTTTTTATTATTTCCTAATTTTCGTTATCCAAGACTAAACAAATCTATTTAATGAGGCAATAAAAATCACATGAAATTATGTTGATAACTTTCTCTCCTGTCACTTATTTAAATTAAAAAAAAAAAATCTCTTGCCTGAATCTAATTTGGACACTCCATTCTATATATCCGCCTGACCCGTGACCCACCCACCTTAATGCCCGCCAGCGCATTTTAGCAATGAGATGCTAACAAAAGTCTAACATGCACAGACTCAGGAATTAGGGTTTAAGGAAGAGAGACCCCAAAAATCAAAATAAAAAATAAAAAATAAAAAATAATTACAATAATTCGCCGTAAAAAAGAAAAATTGGGAAAATTCTAAAGAGTGGTACTAGCGCTGGATAGGGTTACCATGTCACAAGAACAAGAACAATACATATATGAAGTTACGAACTCGAACTAGCCTAACAAGCTTAAACTAGAAAGAGGAAGAAGAAGAAGAAGAAAAAGAAATCCAAACCCTTTGTGTTGTTGGCTCGCTTCCCAACACGACACAAAAACGACAAGAAAGGGGGGTCGTAGGACGAGAGGAGAGGCGGCGGGTTTTATTTTGCAGGAGAGTGTCTGAAAGATGTCGACGGATCTTGGTGATTATACCATCATCAAAGAAGGAGAGGCTGAGATTTTGATGCACGCCAAGAATGAAGTCTTTTACAACAAAACCCAGGTGCCGAAATCTCCTCCTTTTAATGTTTTCGTATTGTACTGATTGCTTTAATGGAGTTTCCGAATTGGAGTTTTTGTGGGGTGGGTTTTTTTTTTTTTTTTTTTTTGGACCTGGTTCTGAATTTGGTTGCTGGTAAAATAGTTTAGAAACGAAAAAGATTAAATTATTAATTGCAACTCTTTATGTCTTAATTGTTGGTAAGAAGAATCTCTCTCTTTTTCGGGAGAGTTTTGGTTTTTGGGACAGCTGATTTCTGTGAGTTACCGTAGATTGTGATTTATAAGATCTCTCTCTCTCTCTCACACACACACACACACACACACACACACGTACGTACGTATATTTGTGTGTACTTTTACCTGGAACCTGATGGAACAAATTTTATCAGTAGAATAAATGCTAGTTAAACTTAGTATTAGCTTGGACAGGCAGAAAAAGCTTCTAGAATGTAAAGAACTTGTTTTTAGTGTCAACAAAGAAGGGAACGTGCAGATCTATTGGATTGGTAATCCTTTCAACATGTCTTAAGGAATAAGGAATAATGCAATTTCTTGCTTTGCATTTGCAAACAATTTTTCGTTATCTACCCCTTTGTTGCATATGGTATAGGTCCGTATTCTAAATTTGTAGTTGTCATGGCTTAAGCGATTTGTTTAGTTTCGACTGAAATGGGATTGAGAATTCAAACGGTAATATTTAAAGGCTAAAGATGTTACCTTGGCAGTTATCTTCTCCATCGGATGCACCTTTTTTTTTTTTTTTTTTTTTTTTTTTTAATGCTTTCTTCATTTAGCATCAACTGATTTACTACAGTTAAAGCCCATATAGCTTTTCTTCTCTTGGAATATTCAGTATGCGTTAGACATGTAGACTTACCCTGACATCGGAAGCAATTTTTTTTTAGGAGTTGCTTTCTTGCTCTGTACTAGCTAACTTAGCAGCTTTCCTGCATTTTAAGGGTTGTGATTGTTTCATCTTTTAATGATCAGGTTAATAATAGGGATATATCCATCGCTGTCCTAAGGACTTTTGTAGCCAAACGAAAAGAAGAACATGAAACAAGATTATCAAAAAGAACGAAAACAGCAACAAAAGTATCTGTAAAGGATGCTTCAGAACATGTTTCAGAAGAAACACCTAATGGATCTTCTGTAAATGGTGAGATATCTAAAGGAGATTGTGAAGAAGAAAAGGAATCTCAGGATGAACCTTGTGGTGTTCCAAAAGAACATGTCAAGACAACAGAGGGAAAAGGACCTGCACAATTGAAGCCCCCAAGAGTTCTTGAGGTTCTCAAAATTGTGTTATTCTTTTTTTTTTTTTCTCCTTTTTATTTAACTATTTTCCTTTTTTTCTTCTCTTTTACCCCATATTTGGTGACAATTATCAATCAACAGCTTTCCAAATGTCTTCTGATTATTTTACTCCTTTCTATGTGCATTCACAGGCTCTATCAGCTTCTGGTCTAAGAGCTCTAAGATATGCTCGTGAAGTAGAAGGAATTGGTCAAGTTGTGGCTCTTGACAACGATAAAGGTTATTGTCAAACTTTTTAAAGTATGATGGAAATATATATTTGCATTATGATGCTCGAGTTCTAAAAGGGCTTCTATTGCTCCTTATTTATTAAAACAGTAAATAATTTGAAAAAAATAAAAACTTTGCATAGACTGTGTCGGTGGTTCTCATCTGTCTCCTATCTAAGCTCTGAATTATAGAAATGACTGATTAATATTTACTGCACTTCCACAGTGTCAGTTGAAGCTTGTAGGAGAAACATCAAGTTTAATGGTTCAGTGGCATGTTCAAAGGTCGAATCCCATCTTGCTGATGCTCGTGTGTACATGCTCACCCACCCAAAAGAATTTGATATGGTATGTATAGACCCTTTTGTGTGTATATATCAATTTTGCAGATTTTTGCATTCAGAGATTCTGTTAGATACTAAATGTCCCACATAGAAAGATTATAAGATAAATAGTGGGTTTATAAGCCCTTGGGTTCCCTCCCCTTGCAAGCCGGTTTTGTATGGGTGAATTCTACCTAATAGGTTTTTAACAATTGGTATCAGAGCCAGTCCACTACGTTGCGGGCCCAAGTCCAAGTGATTGCATTGTAGGCTGGATTAAGACACATTGGTGGGGTCGTCAAAGCGTCGAATATTGATAGCTGAGTGAAGCCACTGAAGAGAGGAAGGGACTACCATTCGGTCAGTGTCGATAGAGTGGGCCATCGACTTGAGTCCAAACGTGGTGGATAGTTACAATCCACCGTGTCAAGTATGGGATTAGACATAGTATAAACTACTATTATGGATGGGGTGACCTAGGGAGGTCTTCTACCCAGTAGAAGGTAGGATCTGTGAAGTCACCTAACAGGGAAGATGGGCGCCGTGGATGGCGGTTGTGGAGCATGGTGGAATGTTAGATACCAATTGGCCCACATGGAGAGATTAAAAGATAAATAGTAGGTTTATAAGCCCTTGGGTTCCCTCCCCTTGCATGCGGGTTCTGTAAGGGTGAGTTCTACCTAATGGGTTCCTGACAGATTCTTGCTAGAACTTATGTACAAACCTTTTGATTTCAATCACAATTCATTTTCTTTATTTGTGTTTGAGTTGCAGGTTGATTTGGATCCTTATGGTTCGCCTTCAGTATTCTTAGACTCCGCAGTTCAGTCAGTTGTTGATGGAGGCATGCTGATGTGTACAGCAACAGATATGGCAGTGCTTTGTGGGGGAAATGGGGAGGTTTGCTATTCAAAGTAGGGTTTTTATTTTTCTATTAAAGTCTTGATTGAGCAATGATTTTTTTTTTTTTGGGACTTAATTTTGAATAACTATTTATTGTACTAGATATGGTTCCTATCCATTGAGAGGAAAGTATTGCCATGAAATGGCTTTGAGGATCCTCTTAGCTTGCATCGAGGTATATTACCACATCCCTTGTGGTGTCTATCTCTTTTAAATTTGAACATGTTAATTTTTTTATTGCTTGTTTATATTAGAGAATGGTAATGATATTGGGAGTGTTACATGCTAGAATTTAAAATCTGATATTCGAGTCAAATTGTGCTACGTTCATTCTTTGTTTCTAAACCCACTGCAAAGCTGTCTCTGTCTGTCAAGTTATTACAATCTGTTGCTTGATCTTTCACATTCCTCCAATACTTATAAAATGTACATTCACATGTATGGATACAGAGTTTTGCTTCTCTCCACATCTCTGTCTATTTTCTTTCCAAATTTTCTTTTTGTAAACTACAATATATGACATTTTGATCTGTACTGATCTTGTATTTTACTTTTGCTGCAGAGTCATGCCAATCGTTATAAGCGGTATATCGTTCCCGTGCTATCAGTTCAGATCGACTTCTATGTTCGAGTTTTCGTCCGTATCTACTCGTAGGTGGCCAAGTTATTCTGAATTATGCTCAAAATTTGCAGTGAGTTTGTTTTATGTGTCCTGTTGGTTGCTGAAAGCCCCACGAAAATTGGTTGCAGATCTGCAAGTGCAATGAAGAACACACCCCTCAAGCTTTCCTATGTGTATCAATGCACCAGCTGTGATTCGTTCCATCTACAGCCCATTGGAAGGACAATCGCCAAGGTGAGCCACAAGTATTTGAGTGGACGTCCAACATTCAGCTAATTAGTGGTTTAGATGAGTAAATTACAAGGCCATGTTATGTTCTCTCTATCCTTAATCCTTTCTCATACCCAAAGGAGTCCCAAGTTGCAATGCCAAAAAGTTGTTATCTTTGTTTATTTTGATTTGAAGGCTGTGACAATGTATTCTTTTGATGCTCACAGAACAATAGTGTTAGATATCTACCTGGTTTCGGTCCTGTTGTTCCTCAAGAGTGCACGGACTGTGGGAAAAAATTCAACATGGGTGGCCCTATCTGGTCTGCTCCTATCCACGATCAAGAATGGGTTTCTTCCATACTAGCAGATGTGAAATCTATGAAGGAAAGATATCCTGCTTATGATCGCATCTCTGCTTTACTAACAACCATCTCCGAGGTGTGCACCTTTTAAGAATTTAGTGCGCATTTTAGTTTAAACTAAAAAGTTGATTTATGTCTGATTTCAGGTTTGTAATTGTCACGTCCAATTTGACTTTTCGTATATCTCTCTTGCATTTGTTAAAAGTTATGAAGTATGTTTATACGGCATTACAAAGAATTTAAATGCCTGCAGCTCATAAACTATTTTTCTGCGGATGTTTCTGTTCTTCAAATGTTGCAGGAATTGCCCGACGTTCCCTTGTTCTTGAGTCTGCACAGCCTCTGTGCCACTCTAAAGTGCACTTCTCCGTCCGCGGTGATTTTCCGATCTGCTGTGATCAATGCTGGATATCGTATCTCGGGAACTCATGTAAACCCATTGGGATTGAAATCAGATGCTCCCATGGGTGTCATTTGGGACATCATGCGCTGTTGGGTAAGAGACCCTTTTCACTTGACGCTTGTAAAAAGGAGTAGCAACTGATATATTATTTGAGTGATGATAATTAACTGATTATTGCTTTAAATGTTTGAAGGTCAAAAACCACCCCGTCAAAGCTCAACCTCCGGATCAACCCGGAAGCGTGATACTCGCAAAAGAACCTGTACTTCAAGTATGTCACCGATTCATTGCCCTTGTTGACCCTATTTTCTGAGTGTTCCAATCAAAAGTTTTATTTGCTGATATATGTCTTTTTACGTTCTTCTTTTGACAGGCCAATTTCGCAAGAGCCGTAGCATCTCTCAGCAAAGCACAAGCCAAGAAGGTTGCCCGGTTCCTTCCCAATCCCGAGAGGCATTGGGGCCCAAAGCTCAGGGCGGGTCGTCAAATCACCACAAAACACATCTCTCTGCTAGGTGCAGAGGTTGTTAATGGCATTCTGAACCAGGAAGATGGTGAAGAACCTGAAGCCAAGCGTCAAAAGACGGAGGAGCCGGACTTGGCTTCGTGAAACGAAATCCTTGTTTCAGGTCTGTTGGTGTAACGAAGCTGGCCTGAAGGCCCCGTAAGTAAGTTTTACAGATAGATGGGAGATGTCTCGTATCATCAGGAAACTGCACTAAAATGGTTCGATTCCTGAGCAAAAATTGCCATGGATTTGTGGAAGAGAATTTTACGAAAATTTTGGTAAATGAAAGTGTAGCGTTACATATTTACTTTGTCAAAATTGTTATAGTTGTTATCATTTATTTAATTATTTTTCTGAATAATCGTTGATTTTATTAAATTTGGTCGACTTGCTACATATGGCGTGCACCGTGAAAATGCCAACATTTTTTTTTTAAGAATAAACTTTTTTTTTTTTTTGCTTTTGTCTAAATTGTTTCCCTTTTTTTTCTTTTTTCTTTTTCTTTTTTGGTCCGCAAATCTTCTCCTCGTATCCCAATTTAGTATGTTTAAAAGAAATCACTCGACTTTGGTAAATAGTTATTTTTTTTTATGTATATTTGCTAATTTAGTACTTAATTTAGTGAAGAACCTTGGTCTTTTTTTTTTTCTTTTTTCTTTTTGGTTTTTTGAACTGTGTTTAGGTATTTCATATTTAGGGGTGTTTAGATAGAGTTTTGAAGTCGTTGGTTTTAAAAATCGGATATGATTTTGAAAATTGTATTTAGGGTAAATGTTTTGAAAATCAGATATGAACTGTGCTTTAGGTGTTTCATATTTAGGGGGTGTTTGGATAGAGTTTTGAAGATGTTGGTTTTGAAAATCAGATATGATTTTAGAGATTGTGTTTAAGATAAATATTTTAGAAAAAAATTGTCATAAAAATAAGAGAATTTGAATTTTATAATATATGATAAAAAATTAATGTCTGGGAATACGTATAAATATTATTAGAGTTTGGAGAAATATTGAAAGTAAATAAATTTTGACTTTGGAGACACGAAAATCATGTCTCAGACACCCTCCTAGTTTTTAGCGTCTGTTTTTTAGCACTTCATCGTGCCAAAAATCTGCAAAGGGGTTGTAGTTTTTTTAGCGTGGATGATATCATGATCAAACTTTTAGTAAAAGAACTATTGTCGTTTTAATGAAATTAACGTATCCTTTTCCTGTAAAAATATAAAAGCGTAATTTCGTTTTGTCCAAAACAACATTTCCTCAATTTTTGACTTGATAACACTGATAAAATTCTAGTAGTAGGACAAATTAGATTTCGGATTCAAAAAATGTTTTAAAAAATTATTTGTAAATTTGAGGGTATCAATTTATTATTTTTACGACTTACGAGGAGTTTGGTATTTTAAATAAAATTCGAGAAATTTTTTGCAAATTTTGCCAGAAAATAAAGTAGTTTACCACAAAAATATTATATAAAAGTAACAACGACATGTTGTTTCTAAGTTCTACACGGAAACGACACTAAATTTACAATTGCAAGGGGAACAAATATGACGTCAAAGAAAATGAACACTGCTTGACCTTTTATTATTGTTATCATAATTTATTAAAAGAAGAAAACAAGTGGTTTCCAATTAAAATACCTTTTTCATAAACGACACTTATTTTTCGTTTCGTGAACGCATTGTATTTGAATATAATGTATTGAATGTAATTTGTATTTGGAGGAAAAATATTAATATTGCATTTGAATATAATATGTGTTTGAGTAAAATGTATTTGAATTATATTTAAATAATAAATATGTGATGTGATAGGTAAAAATAAAAAGAAAAAAAGGAGAGAGAGAATATATGATGTAATTAAGAAAAATAATAAAAAAAGTGAAATAATGAATAATGATTGTATTAGATTTAAAATGTGATGTGATTGATATTTGAATGAAATATCTTTGTATTTGAGGGAAAATTACATTGCATGCAATGTAAAAAAAAACTTATACCAAACACGTTATTAAAATGAATCACACGTCATTTTTAGAATCCTACATACGATACTTCAGTTTTTGATAAATTGAAGAAGACAGCAATCGCTATGTCAAGTGCATAAATACGACTACAGATAGCACAGTTGAACCTCAGACTTTAAATCATTTCAAGTTGCTCTTCTCTCTCTTTTAAATAGCTAAAATACTAGACCTTACAGCAAAGAATTTCTGGTGAAAGAGTAAACAAAGATCAAATAATTAATTAGAGATTCCACTAGCGCCAAAGTCGTTGTAGTATAGTGGTAAGTATTCCCGCCTGTCACGCGGGTGACCCGGGTTCGATCCCCGGCAACGGCGTTCCTTTTATTAAAAATCTTTTTTCCTTTGCTCGTTCGTTCCATGTGGACTTGTGGTGTTGTTGCTCTGACTTTTTCTATGTTTTATTTATTTTTTCAACATGTCCTTTGGATGAACTCCTGAATCAGATTTAGATCTATGGGAAATTTCAACTTCACCTTTCATTCCAAAGTTCAGACACACCATATATATAAAGGTTAAAAAAGGTGTACTGATCATGATTATTACAAAACAAATTAGAAAACAAAAGGCCAGCTCCGCAAAGCCAAAGACATTTTTTGCTTTATCAATTATAATGTGGACTGCTTTTGTCACGCCTTTATCTCCATCCAATAAAGGAATAAATTATATTTATCATCATCATGATTCAGAAAAAACATTAAGATCAAGCGTGTTTTATTGCTGCTAGCTCGTAAGATGAGGCTAATAGTTAATAAAAATATTACATCCCCACCAAAATGCAAATCCAGGGAGCTGACCACCACATGGGGTCTCAGAGATACGACAGATTTTTTTAAAAAACAAAGAGAGATTGACAATAACAACTAATTATAATCATTCAAAGTAAACTAATTTAATGTGAAAATCAAGCGGGAATTGCGGGTTCATGAAACAAAATCATTGAATTAGGCACTGCCATTGGCCTGTTTAGCCGATCCAGCAGCCGGGTTAAGCTCATCCCAAGCCTCAATCCATGTGACCATGGCATCCGCCAGCTTGACGAAGTAAGGATCCACTTTGCCCAGCTTGTCCTTGACCTGCTTAGACAGTTCAATGTAGCACTTTTGCACAGTGGTGCATTCTTTCGGGAGAGAAGCCGATTGGAAGAACGGAATGATCTCTTCCTGCCAGAATATGCCCTTGTACTCCTTCTTCAGGTTCACAAACGGATTACTTGCTTTGCTGTGCCAGATGTATGGCAGGCCTGTCTTCACTCCCAATCCCAAATGGTCACATATTACCTGAATAACACTTGTTCATTAACAACCTTTTTCTTCTCTATGTTTAAATAAAACCGTCGTATTTTTATCAAATTCCGTTTGGATTCGAGAATTGTTTAAAACCAATCAGAGATAGAAAAAAAAAAAAAAAAATCAAACCTTGACACACCAACCGGCCCACATGTCGTCGTAGCGTCCGATTGGCTGACCATCCCCCATGAGTCCAAAGTACATTGCTGGGCCAATAAGGTCACGGTCAAATGCCAAGTTCATACCGCACATGGGGAACAAAGTGCCCTTTGGAATGGTCAGAACCGCATCCACATACCTAACAAAAACCAAAAAGGGTGTATTAGAATTGAGCACATTGATGCTGGTGGATCATCATGAAAGGTTTATATAGATATATAGAAGAACCTGGTGTTCCTCTCTCTGGGCTTGACAAGTTGAGTAGGTGCATCGTAATCAGGGATGTTGAGCCAGAGGCCGTGAGAGACAGCAGTTGGGACACCCTCGCGGAGGCTGAAAGGGTATCCACGCACAAAATCCGCGCCTTCTCTGTAAGGATCGTAGAGGGTGTTGAAGAAAAGCGGGGTTGATGGAGACAGAAGGTTCTTGATGTGCTGCTCAAGAGCATTGATATCATCCCCAGATGGATTTTTGGCAACCTACGAACAAGCATAAAATTATTATTTTTGTTTCAGATGTGCCAAAAAGGATATAAACGGAAATATACGTACGAAGCAGTCGTCGTCGATGGTGAAGATGTACTTCTTGTTGGAGACCATGTAGCCGAAGCAGCGACAAGCGGAGTCCTTGAAGGAAATGCAGGAGGACCTGGGGCCGAGGATGCGGTTGATGTCGTTGCGGTTGTAGAGCTCGTAGTCGAAGCCGTCGGGGACTTTGATGGTCTTGGAAGGGTCGCCGTCTTGGACGATGATGAGGTGGTACGGCTGGAAGAACGGCCTCCACATCTCGAGGAAGTCGAGGTTTCTGATTGTCGGGATCACGATGTCCAGCTCATCTTTCAGAAGGGGTGTCGTCGCAGCCATTGCGGAAACCAGGGACAGAAACAAAGAGAGAGAGAGAGAGAGGGAGAAATTTGCTGATTGTGTGTGTTAAATTGTTGGTGTTTGGACAATGAAGGAAAATGAGAGGAGAAAAGAAATATATACGGAGAGGGGGATACGTGGTGGCAAACGAGAGAGCAGCGAGAGCCGCAACAGTTGGGGCTCGAAAGTGGGATAACGTGTCTGAGATTTGAAGGTAATCTGGACCTTTTCAAAATAAAGCCGGTATTAATGTTGTAGGAAAGTCTCTTTATTTATTTTTCTTTTCTTTTCTTTTCTTTTCCTCTCCTTTCTCTGTATATATTTACATATATATGTTACTATATTTTCTTTGTTCAGATTTCAGAATGTAGTGCAATGCTGTTCCCATTGGATTAGTCTCATATTTTCTCTTATTTCTGTTCACTATTATGTTAGTCAATAATATCATTTTAAATGTGATACTTTAACAGATGTTAAATGATATTTTTAATTGATTTGATATCTTAATATTGACTCTGATATGATATTAATGAGTGAATAAAAGAAAGATGATAAGTAAAAAAATATGGGAGTTCCTTACCCTTACCCACGATCTGTCATATGTTTTGGTGGTCGGCTTTTTCTTATAACCGTTGACTAACTACTTTGCACCATTTTTTTTTTTTTTTAGTGATCAATCACTTTTATGGACTATTTAATATTTAATTCTCCTATCACGTTAATCATCTCAGAATAAAATATGCCTGAATTAAATGTTTCCAAATTATTCGTTATGACTATGAATAAAGTTTTTTCTTTAATACGCAAGCATTAATATCTCTTAGTACCAAAAGAAAAAAATTAATGCCTCTGACTTCTAATTGATTATATTGTCATCTGAAATGGTAATCAAAAGGGTAAAGGTGATGCGTATTCTATTTAATATGGTCAACCAAATTTTAGTTGCATCACTGCATCCTTTTCTAGTATTTGGGGGAATGTTAGATTGGATCCCATTTCATTAGTTGAGCATCTTTCATTTCCTGTCTCCATATGTGGTAAAGCAAACAAGTTATGATTTAAAGTCTTAAAAAAGCAATTCTTGGTGGTAAAAAAATGCTTAAAGAAGTTACTACATAGAGGTCCATAATAAATATAAATCCTAGATTTTTATGATCTTTATGTGCTAATGTAGCAAACTGATAAATAATAACGCTTTCTCACATGCTTTCCTCAAAAACAAGTTCAATTGAATCAATATTAATATAGTGAATTCTTGTTTCGCATACTGATAATCTAATGAAGTATAAAATTTTAACAAACGAAAAAGCAAAGTAAAAAAACTTCACGAGACTCTAATGGTTTTCTCTTTTGAGTTTGTTTGATAAACATTGAATATGTTAATATTAAAAAATTGAATTAAAATATGTAGAAACATCCTGTTTTATATGGGTTAAATTATGAGTTTATTTAGTCTAATCTTTTAAAATTTCTCGCTAACTAAAAAATTAAAATTCAATTCCATCCTATCCTTTCTTAATCTTATATACCAAATACGTCCTTTGAAATATAAGTTTTTGGGTGGAAGAAAAAAAGGAAAAAAAAAAAAAAAAAAAGGCAATCAAGGTTTGCATGGAGTACTAGTCATCATAGCCAAGTTTTGAATCTTTTGATGCGGAGGGAAACTCGGTTGAGAGAGAGAGAGAAAAAAAGAATGAGTGGGGAATCAGAAAGTCACACGTGTCCAAGAGAGTAGAGCCTTGGCGTTTAATTAGCGACTACACGTTGAGGTTTCTTTTTGACCAAACATGATTGTCGGAATGTTCGGAATTAACTACCTTAATTCTCGCAAGGTATCTTGGGGACAACACATGGACCTATTAACTCTACTTGGACCAAATTGTTGCACTCTAAACCAAACCCGTTTCTTTGCTTTGCTGGGCCTCGGAAGCAAGTCCAACTTAGTTGACCTACTTCCATCACATGGAAAGGGTTATTTAGATATGTGTCCAAATTGAAATATGTTTATTTTTTCATTTAATTGATGTCTAAAATAATACTTATAATGATGATATTACACTTTTTAAAAAAATTAAGAATTAACATATAAATAAATTATAAAAAGGAAACTTAAAAAATAGAAATAAAAAACATTAGAATAAATATTATAAAACTGGTTTGATTGTATCCGTGTTTTGGTTTTGTATAAAAAGAAATTTTTACTTTTTTAAATAAATAATGATATAATAAATAGGTATCATATTTTACATAAAAGGCAAATTTAATTTTATTTATTTGGTTTTTTATTAAAAAAAAAAAGATATGATATGGTTTTATAAAGAATGAGTATTTCCTGTAAAGATGTTATCGATTTCATTTATAGCAATTTGTATAAACAATATGATTTTTTTTGGTAAAGAACTCAAAAGGTTTTGTTATGGTAGTCTTTATTTGTTTCTCTTTGAGGTGTGTAGATCCTTTTTTTTTTTTTAGTGGTTGACATTAATAATAAGGTTTTTTCATAAAGAATTCATTGGTTTTCTATAAAAAGTGCGAGTCGATATTAATAGTAACTAATTTTATTGATGCGTGATTTTAAGTGATCGATATAAATAATAAGTTTTTTTTATCATAAAGTATTCATATTTTTTATCAAGAAACTTGAATACTTTGTGTCAGTGTAATTTTTTCTCATTTTATTTTTTTATCTTTATGACAAATAATTATTGTGATGTAATTTTTTTTTGTCTGAGGCATAAAGAGGTAAATATATTAAATTGATCATAATTCTATTGATGTTTTTAAAATTAAAACCAAAAAAGCCTTTGAGTTCATGTTTTCGTTTAAGATTAAAATCAAAATTGATTTGATTTTATTAAAAGTATTGGTGGGTAATGGAAAACAAATATCATTATAATATAAAAATGAAAAAAGAATTTAAATAAAAGAGAAATAATGTCAATTATAATAAAAACATAAAATAGATACTATAGATATTTATTTATTTAAAAATAGATATTTATATAATAATATTAAAAAATAAATATATTTTAAAACGAGATTTTAAAAATAGATTTTTTTGTATAATTATTTCGACAAGCAATGAAAGATAAAACATTGCTTCCGAGGGAAAAAAAAAGGATGAAACATTTCTCCACGCTAGTTACATTTTTTAAGTACTCTTTGTCAGTTTGACTTTGAATAAATGCTATTAAATTGCTGTGTTTATTCGTGAAGATCAAGACGTGCATTTACATGCGTGCTCTGGTCGATAAATAGCTGAGATTCTTATTTTTGGCATTACATTTTTTAAGACAAAAAAATGTAATAGTAGAGTTGACATTTGTAAAATTCCGACGACAACAGTCGGAATTAGTGGATGACATTAGCAGTCTATAATCTGACCGTTACTGCCGTTGGTTTTGGTCACAATACTCGTTCGGATATGTATATATATTATATACACACACCATATATATATACATATGTACACGTACGTACATAAACATTTACACATGTATTATGCATAGGAGGATTTTACAATTGGCGTCGTTATCGTCAACAGCAGTGTATGTTTGGAGGAGTCCTAAAAACACGTCAAAATAAATGGCTGTATCTGGTACAAAAGTGTGATTACTAAACCACTTAGTGAGATTGCAGAGTAAGCATTAATCATTTTGGGTCCAGGCAAGTTAACCAAAACTGTTCAAGAAGAAATGGTCGATTCTGCCATGGCATGGCCAGGGAAAAGAAAAATAATATACATAATTGTCAGTCCTATTTCCTTCAATGATGGACAGCAAACTCAGCCGACAAAATGAGAACGCTCAAATCTCATTTCATTTTTCTAACTTGGTTAGGACTTACTGTGCATCAACCTTCATTTGGTGCTATACTTCTCTCTCTCTCTCTGTACATAAATAAGGTTGGTTAGTAAGATGAAACCCTAATATGTAGCCCATTTGGTGCTTCTACTCTCGGAAACTTCATTAGTTTATCACCCCCAACTTCTTCCCACCTGAAATCAGAGACAGAAAATTATGTTAAGAAACAAAAGAAATGCTAATTTTCTTATCCTTTTCTTTTCATTCAATAATGGTTTTTTTTGGTCGTGTGCGGAATTTTTAGTCACCTGTATCTTGTTACAAAGTAGTGTAGAAAAGTGGAGATTTCGGCTATTCCAAGTTCCTTTCCAGGACATTGTCTAGTACCTCCTCCGAATATAAAGAAGTAATTTTGCGACTCCAATCTTTTGTCCTGTATTTATAAGTCAAAAGATATTTAGTTAATTACCGTTTTAAACAGTTATATCGTTATAAAATTCACATCTGTATAAAATTTTTTTATTTTGATGCGATTTGATCAAATATTTAGCGTTGAGAGATTGACACTGCTGCCAAGGATGCGAAGAAAGAAATGTCGTGCACCTGTAGCCATCTCCATGGATCGAATGTTAAAGGGTCGGGGTACAAAAACTGGTCATAGTTGATCTCCCTAGTATAAACATAAATTCTCCATCCTTTTGGAATCAGAAATCCTGAAAAAAAAAAATAAAAAATAAAAAAGCTGAAATTTAGTACACCGCCTTTGTGTCGTTTTGTTTTTGGAGGAAGTTAGTAAGAGAGGATATATATATATAAATATATATATTTTTTTTTGTGATGTGAATAAAGAACACGAAAGGACATATGTTCGGCTATTGTTATGTTTTTTTTAATACGAGTATGGCCCACACAAATCATATCAAAGTTTTCAGTGAATCTGAACCGTTGAAAAACTCATGACAATTGAATAATACAGGAAAATTGAATAATACAGGAATCTTGAAACCAGACTAGTCTTTCTCCTCGTGTTAAGAAAAAGCAAAGACATTCCCTTTTGTCAAAAATAATTCTTTAACCGAATGGTCTAGCTAGATCATTGGATAATCCCGCGTAGATCATTATAGGTCTCGTGTCTACGAAACTGCTTCGATAATTATTAAGCCGAAAAAGTGACAAAAGTAAATGCACATCTGCACCAACAGTTTCTTGAGCCCACAAAAACATGGCAGAAGCTAGAAGCTGTGAGTAAATATATTTTATACATCAAATTTATTTAAATATCAACCGAGTCAAGCTTTTACAAGCTTATTATAAAGATAATTAATTTGCACTGAATACAAAATTACAAATATATAAAATTTTTAAAAATAAATTCAAAAAATTTACTGAAACAGAAGACATATTCGATCAGGAGTCACTCCGTCAATTTATAGTATACACACACAAAGATATATGCCAGGAAAATAGGTGTGAAGTTTTCACAACTCACCGTTTAGTTCCATGTCTTGAGTGGTTTTCCTCAGAACCCCATTAACAATAGTGGCTAGCCTCGAGGTCTCAAAGATCACCTGAAAGGAAAGAAAGGGAATAAACTTTTTAACTGAAATTCTTTATCATTAACAAACAAGACAGTACGTCAAAAAAAAAAAAAGGCAGAAGAATCTCTTTACCGCACGAGTAAACCCCATGGACTTGAGGTCATTTAGGTCAATGGGATCCTCTGGCCTTTTCCTCTGTCTTAAAGCCAAATGCTCTTTCTGAAAATTTTTAAAACACTGCTTAGGGCCTTGAGAAAACCAAAAAATTAAAAATAAATAAAATAAAATACTTGTCAACTTTTTAAGAAAGGTAAAGATCTTTTCAAACTTACCCTGAGTTCTTGAAGAACTTTGGGATGATCATGAAGATATTTGACAGCCATCATGGAGGTAGTGGAAACAGTCTCGTATCCCGAGTACAAAATCGTAATTATTTGATCAATGATTTCTTCATCACTCAGTTTGTATTTGTTGTCATGTCTTCTCATTAGACAGGCAAGCATGTCTTCATGAGTTTCTTTGGAAGCCCTTCTCTCCTCTATCAGCTGCTTCAACATTCTAACAATGTTCTTTCTTGCCTATACATAAAATATATACACACACATCAGTAAAATATTTTTACCAAAACTTTTCTGATGCAAAATTTTTTTTTTTTGGGTAAAACTAACCTGTAATCCACGTCTATAGTTAGTGCCAGGAAGATCAATGGGCAATGACAACGTGCCCAAAACGAGCTTAAAGAACTCAGGCTTGAATTCTTGATACATTGATCCGTATTCGATGCCAGCAATCTGCTTGAGCGAGGAGAGAAGTGCCATCTGCATGAAAGAGTCCAAAAACCAAAAATGTCAAAACTAAAGTTTCAAGATACAGAGACAGAAAATTTTCAAACTGGAGAATCGGAAAACGAACCTCTTTGGTCTTTTCTTGGATGTTAACGACTTTGTCGTTCCAATCAGTGAGATGGGTTCGCATTAAGTGGTCGATCTTCGGCAGGAGGTGGTGTCTGATCATGGTGGCAGAAATGAGGGCGAGCAGAGCCCCTCTCATGTACTTGTGAGTGGAGCCATGAACGGCAGCGATGTTGCATTTGCCCAAAATGTCGAGCATGGACTGAGGATAGCCAGGAACAAGGCCTTTCGACTCGTTCATGAGGATGTATCTGTTCAGCTCTGGATCCATGGAAACTATGGTAGGACACCCAAGTATGTGGGATTTGAAAACACTGCCGTACCTGTTTCGTTTGTTTGATTTTTACATGTACAAAGCAAAAGAAGAGAGAGAGAGAGAGAGAGAGAGAGATAAAGTGATTCAGATGAGAAAGCCAACTGATGCAACATAATCATCTATTTTGGGGTGTTATCACGGGGTAACCCCTTTCTTTCATCACACCCAAAAAGAAAAAAAAAAGACTTAAAAAAATAAATAGGAAAACCCAAATGAAGACTTCTGTTTGATTGAGAATGGATTCATTTGGGCACTATATGGGATTTGCAGGTCTAGTTATACACAGTTTAAGCCATAAACACCAGTGATTTTCTTGGGGAAAACAGGAAAAACAGAGAGAAAACAGAGCAATAGAACAAGAGCAATTTATTTTTAATGAAAAAAAAAAAAACTGAAGAGCTAAATCACCTTGCTCTCTGGTTTTTCATGAAGTTGGGGCCTTGTTTAAGAAACTCAGTGGTCTCTCCAAAGACTGGCCAACCCATTGTGCCTGGAGGGAGGCGCTTCTTCCTGTATCTGACCTCATTCCACTTCAACAAAGCAGAGCAAAAACAGAGCACAAAGAGCACAGCTCCAACAATCATCAACACAGCCATTTATTCTCTCTCTTTCTCCCTCACTAGAAGAAGAAGAAGAAGAAGAAGAAGAAGAAAAAGGAAACGAAAAAAACACCTCACACTTGTCCAGAGAGAGCAGTAAATGGTATGGATATGTAGGCGCATGCCCCGGCTTTAACTCAGCCAAGGTTGTGCATATACATATATATATATAGAGGCCTCTGAACCACCATATGGCTTAGAGAGAGAGAGAGAGAGAGAGAGGGCACACAGACCAAACCATGCACCCTACAAAAGGAGGGACCCCATTAAACCCTTCAATAGTAAATGCAAACCCCACAAAAAAATAACAATAATATTTACTTTTTGAATCTTTTTTTTTTTTTACTTGAAAAAAAAAAAGTCTTTTTTTAACCTGTTACCAAACAAGCCGCCTCTTGACTAGACAAAGATTTGAACTTCTCAAAACCCTCCAATTAACACAAACTGGTTAAAGGTAAAAAAATAGTTTTAATACATGGAACTCTTTCAAGGTTTTAACCAAACCAAACGTGTTGTTGGAGAGAGAAAGTGAGAAAGAGAGAGAGAGAGAGAGAGAGAGAGAGAGAGAGAGAGAGAGAGAGAGGGTTAGTTGGAAGGACGTTGATAATTGGATAGTTACATGGGAATGGGTGATACACACTATTTACTGCTCGAAATGATTTTTCTTTTTTCTTTTTTTTTTTTTTTGGGCATGTGTGATTTTGGCTGAAATGATTAAGGTATTATTGTTATGGATGGAACTGAACGAGGCTTCCTAAAAGGTTTTTTTTATTTTTTTGAGAAATTCCTAAAAGGTCTTTTCTATAAAATTTTAATTTCAAATTAAAAAAACAAAAAGAGGACGCACTCCCACATGCTCACCACCACATTGAACCTAGTAGAATAGTGACTCCAAAACAGTCTTTCACATGTCCATCAACAAGATCTGCTAATAAAATTAAAAAAAAAAATCACAAGACACTCTTTTCTCTTGATAAACCATGTGAGTAACAGAAGAGAGAGAGAAAGAGAGAGGGTTTTTTCCTATTTGGTTCAATTCTAACTGCAAGTTTGAAACTTGGATTGTCCCTTGGAGGGCAGTTTAAACTTTGGACAGTAATTCCCAGAAGACCATCTTAAAAACACTGTGGTCTTGACTTTTTGGACTGTTTACTATAATATGTTAGGGACAATAAAAAAAAAACTAAAAAGAAAAAATAGAGAGAAAGGAAAAAAAAAAAAAAAAAGGAGTTCAGAAACAGCCCACGTATGTCAATCACCAATATGTCCCAAAAATAGGAATTTTTTGGAGCCATATGTGAGAATGAGATAAACCCTATTGACTCTTCAAATAATTGATCACCTTCAGTCGACCTTAATATTTGTAATTAATTATTCGAGTAAGAGAATGCTCCGTTTTTTTTTTTTTTTTCATTGCAGGAGAATGAGATGAATATTACAACTTAGCTTTCGGCTTATCACATCAATGGACTCAAAATCATTGGAGATTTCTTTTGGAGTTTTTCTTTGGTGTAATAGAAGTTTGAGTGGCAAAAAAAAAAAGCTAATTCCCTCGACATATTGAAAATAATATTGACCTTTTTGCTTCAATGATTGGAAGTTTTTTTCTTTTTTTGCCATAAAAACATTTACATGCCACCAACGGTTACCAGCAATTTAGCTTTATTATGTCCCGAAATTAGTGGGCAATCTTCTTGATTAATACCAATTAGTTATAACTTTGTATTTTTTTTATATATATAAATACTACACATTTTGTACTTGCATGTGGAATATGGATTGTGTTATTAATATATAAATTATGAGTATTGCTCTTGGAAGTTGAAGGCTTTTTTATCAACAGTAATTTACTCTTGCATAAAATTCTTTTTGAAGTCGTATGATAAATGTGAAACGAAATTCCTTGTAATATGCAGGAGGAATTCCCATTTGCATGCTCATAAACAAAAGTCATAAGCGCTGTTAAAATGATTTTTTTTTTTTTACCAGTCATTAGGATCGAATTAAAGAGTTGTGCATTGATTTGTGTGCGTAGATTGTCTTTTTCCATTTAAAGAGAGGGTTATAACGATAAAGTAGGGAAGCACATATCTTCTGCAGGCTGTTCCTAAATGTAAGGTCCAGTGCGTGGTCCGTGAATGAGTAACATATCATCTGCGATCTCTTGACTCTTTGACTCGAGTCACAGGTAGATCTCAGGGAACGAGGTAGCTTACGAGATGTTGGGTAAATATATAACATTTATATTATATTTGAAGATAATATATTAAATGTATTTTGTATTTAGATGAAAAGTATTTATTTTGTATTTGAATGTAACGTGTGTTTAGATAAAAAGTATTTAAATTGTATTTTAAAGTTAAAAAATTGATGTGATTGGTAAAAGTAAGTAAGAAAAGTAAGATAAAAAGAAAATATGATGTGAATGAAAAAAAAAATATTTTCAAAATATTTTGAAATAATAAATATATTTGAGGTACTATTAAAAAATATTGTATTTGAACGTAAAATTTTTACGTTTGGATGAAAATTACATTGCATTTAAACATAATGCGAATGTAAAATTATGAACAAATGCATCATTAGAGTGAAAAATTGAAAGGGGACACAGATATAAACCTAAATTTGCCATGGTTATTTTAATTTTACCATGAAAAGTACTTTAATCTGGCCCCATTTTAACATGGTAAACAAATATTGACAACAAAAGATCACCCTGCAAAACAAATTCCTTGTGTGACCGCACCAAAATTGATCTTTATAGTAGCAATTAAAGAGAAAGACAGAATTCTTAATGCTTCAGTCTCAGCGTGAAAACTAGGTCCATTTTTATGGTTTGTTTCACTATAGAAGAATATATTATACAAAGAAATTGTTGCACAAATAGCAATTAGGGTTTTCGAGTAAGAACTATTCTTCTTGTAATATTCGTTTAACTAATTATAAGTAACGAATCTAGAGTTTTATCTCTTGATCAGCTTTTCTCGAAGGCAATTCTAATCTTCAATTTGGATTTGAATGAATGAATGAATGAATTTTCTAGTGATTGTAGGGATTTAATTCTTATATTACAATTAGCCTAACTTTCTAAACTCAGCTCGACCGCCGACTACGTTAAGCTCAATACAGTTGAGAAGAAATGTGGAAGAGGCCAGGTCGACACTGACTTGACCAAACTTGACCATTGTTCAAAAAATAACCTTTCACTCCAAAAGCATCCGTGCCAATAGTTAAAAGTACTTGCAGTGTCAATATATTTTCCTTTTTTGGTGGAATATTATTTAGTATATTCTCATCTACGCTGAAAAAATAAAATTACAATAAAATCAAGATTAAAAGGGTAACAAACAATATTGTGAGTGAACAATATTGCTGATTCTTTCTTTTTTGTGTTGTGCCCCACAAAGTATACGTATGAGAGGAATGACAAAAGAGGCAACAATCAAAGCGTAAGAATGGCAACATTAGAGTTTATGGTAATGGCGTAGACCACACATTCATGTGTTGGGGGGCGGCTCCGTACAGTATGCGTGTGTGCATGATGATCATGATCATGATCATGATCATGGGTCTAATCAAGCATTTTATATGATTGTAAATGAGACAGTGGTTTTGGCTCTTGTAATTTCTGTTTATCTCTCTCTTTGTATACTCTCGTTTTGTTTTTTTGACTTTGCCCCGATAGAAGCTGATGGCTTTGTCTTGGAGTGACACAAAAAGTGGGATTGGACGGCGACTTGAAGAAAAGAGTAGATCCATTGGTGGATCCTTGGAAAGGGATTTGACATTAAAGATGCATTCGCAAATAATATTCATTGGATTATTTTTTTTAACTTTTTTTTTTTTTTTGCTGAAAATATACATATGTATAATATATTTAATTTTGGTGTAACATCTTTTCCAAACTTATGAGATCATAGATGAAAGATCATTGTTGATCAGGCAAAGGTATATGGCAAGAGATGTGATAAACGTACCTATAGCTAAGCCAAATAGGGCAAAGGAATATGTGGAAAGGTGGATGCGTCTTTTTAATGTGTTTTAAACTGTTTGCTTCAAATTCTGAGCCCCAAAAATACAGAAATAAAAAGCGTGCAAGGTTTCCTTTTTAACTGACATGAAAAAGCCACTTGGTTCCTACACTCTCTATATAGGCCTAAGTTATAAGCAGCCAAAAAAAAAAGGTTAGATCAAATTCGACGTGTAGTTAAATTCTCCTATAAACAGAAGAAGAAAAGTGAATTGTAGCTTTTAAGCTAATAATTAAAAATTGATACATTTAGATTTTTAATAAGCAAAAAAAAAAGAGCATTAGAGTGAAGTTTACAATAAAATCTTATTAAAAGTTCCAGTTCAAAATTTTTCTTAAATTAATTTCTTTTTAAGCTATATTTGTGAGTTTGAGTAGAAGATGTGAAAAACTATATGAACACACTTAAAAAGTAAGTTCTTGAAAAATGAAAAACAGTTTTTAGAAAGCAGTATCAAAAGCTAATCGAATGGTTGAGAAGTGATAATTTTCATTTTTAGTATTACCTAGTCAGGAAATTATAAACATGTAAAGGGGTCATATTCAAGTGGGCTTTGGCAATAGATGTTGCTAGAGAACAAAACAATAAGTAAAAAAGATATTGATGTAAAATTAGACAACATTAATACGATGAATATCTCCCAAACGCCAAAAAGATATATAGAGTTTGCTATTATCCTCACTTCCAATTTTTTCATGTTTAGATACAAACTTTTTAAAGCCAATTTGATATGTATTTGACGCACGCCACGGCACGGCACTATGCCCAATCGAAACTTCTTCGAATTTTCTGCAATAATGGACAATATCTCTAAATTAGCTTGCTCTTGGAAATGGTGCCACTGGTGACAAATGGCAGGACAACCACCCTTTTATATATATATATATGTATATTGATACCTATGGAGATTTATAATTTGCTTTAAATTCAAATGATTGGTAATTGAGGGAAATATTGCCGACATAGTTTGTTATTATTTGACCTTTTTTTTGGTCTCGAGAGCTTGATATTATTTGACTTGTACGTACAAGAGAAAGAAAGCAAAAAATAGGAGGGATAGATAGGAAACAAACACGAGGGAAAGGGGTATATATATAATCAAAGAAAATTACAAAGTTACATGCATAGACTGGAAAAAGAGGTTCATTATAGACTATATATATGTGTGTGTGTGTAAATAATATTTATATTACAAGTGTGGAGAGAGAAAGAGAAGGCCATGCCTTGAGGTGGGGGTAGAAAGAGAAAAGGAATGTCCACCCACACGCACACATGCAGCTCATGCTCTTTGCTTTAATTTGCTAAACTAATATTGATGATAGAAATAATAAATAAACAAATAGATACATATATATATATACAATAAAGTTGTGATGTACATTAAAGGCTCCAGTTGCACGAGGCCTCTATTTTGTTCCTTTCTGCTTTTTTTCCTGCCAGAAATGGGCATCGTATATAAGCATTATTTCCTCTAAATTATTGATCCCCTCCACCTCACCAAGATATGCACTAGCTTGGCAACAGAAGGGGTTCTAAACATTCATGTATTTTCCTCTCTTTCCCGTTAATTACAATTGGCTCGTGGAAATATGAGTCGACATATATGTACATATATATATATATATATTACATATTATAACTTGTGTAGTTGCTTTCTTTTTTCTTTTTTTTTTGAGGAATTGTATAGTTGCTTTCCGACTAGAACGAAATATCGGTCGTCTTCTTTTGTATGTTTGTTTCATAGAGTAATAATTCCAAAAGACAGAACTTACTAACTTTTTATCACTTTGCTATTGAAAATAAATAAATAACAGTATAGAGGCAATGGAATTTCTACGGTATATAGATATTTTATTGAACGTAATAAGAGTTATTATTTTAACCGTTTAACTAAAGCCCAACAATCTAATTTGTCAGAGTAATTTTGTACTACACGGTGTAAATTCAAGATGGACACTTATTAAAAATTAATAAAATGATTAAAAAACAATTCTTATCAATAGTATGAAATAAAATATCTTATTGTAAAGACTGTCTAAAGATAATATGTAGAACTTTATTAATGAAAATTTACTATATTAATAGTTATAAGAAAAGATGTTAATTAACTTTTTTATCAAAATAAATGAAAGTTCTACCATATAAATTGCCATTTTCCTATATTAATAGAAATATCAATGTTTGATTAACTTTTTAATGTTTTAATTTTATAATTATGATGTAGTTCTTAATGTAATGTGTTTAATTTTAATGAACACACAATAGCAAAACACATAATACCCACTAAAAGATTGATTATACAGGCTTTCATAAGAAGATAACACCGAAATATTTCACTGAGTGACCATATCCAAACAATTATTTACTAGAAAGAGATTTGTGGGTATTTACATATCACAAGTGTATCTCACTCACTACTACTATGAGATTCACCATAATGATTCATAAATTATTTGTGTTCTAAAAAAATTCTTATAACACAATGTGACAGTATAGGACATTAATTTACTAATATATTTTTTCTCTCTCCTTTTTCTTAAATTACTGGACTTGATTCTAATTCTATAATAATTTTTATAAAATACAATTTTACATGTGTATATGAGAGATATTTTTCTAAAATTAGATAAATAATTAATATTAAATTAAAAAAAAATTATAATATTAAATAAAATAAATGTGACTTAAGGTGAAATTAATAGAATTTAATGAAACGTAAAATTATAAAATTTGACCTAAATTATTATTATTATTATTATTATTAAAAACACCACCTTTGGGAATAAATTATCTGCCATATCTTGAAAGGGTGAGGTAGTCAATGTGAGACCCTTCTTGAGACTCGCAATCTCAGTTCCCAAGCTCTACAAATGCATTAAAAAAATTATTAAAAAAAAAAAAAGAGTGAGAGAAAGAAAAAGGGAAAATAATAAATAATAAATAATAAAGGAAAATGCAACTGCAAAAGGGCGAACTGCAGAAAATTGTCCTGGACTGAAAAAATGAAGGACCCCTACGCATAGTTTCACAGTTTGACAGATAAAGATTGAAGATGTCTGCTTATTTGTTGTTTAGTTCTTGACGTCTTTATCCCACCAGAGAATGATGATTGAGTGCACGTGTGGTAGGTCTGTCCACGTGCATCTGTTTTATTCACTGATATTGATTGATTTGTCTCCTTGCTTCATTTACTTCTCTTCCCTCCCTTTCTGATTTCTTCTTTTTCTCCTTTTATTTTATTTTTTATTTTTTATTTTTTTTCTTTTTGCTTTCTTAGCCCCCCACTCTTCTTTTCGCTAACTGCCACCTCCTTTCTGAAGCAGGTCCAGGTCAAAATTTTCTTCTCTCTCTCTTTTTTTTCATTTTTAAGCATTCGTTAGGATAACGTTTTTTTTTTACATTATATGTAAATGTAATATAATTTTTTTCTAAATATAAAAATTTTTATTCAAATATCAATCATATCATATTTTAAATCAAATACAATCATTATTTATTATTTTAATTTTTCTATTATTTTTATTAATTATATCATATATTTTCTCTCTCTTTTTTCTCTCTACTTTTATCCATCACATCACATATTCATTATTAAAATACAATTCAAATATTTTTCACCCAAATACACATTATATTCAAATGCAATGTTAATGCTTTTTTTCCAAATACAAATTACATTCAATGTATTACATTCAAACGCAATATAAATACAATGCATTCACCAAACGAGGCCTAAGATTATTTTTATAAGTGACCTTCGAATTATACATCACATCTCACGTTAACTTTTACTTTTAATTTTACACATTATTCTCCTTAATTTGTCACATGACTCTAGCCATGTACATGTCCATGCTCTATAAATTTTTTTATTCAACTTAAATACATTCTGATTAAATAGATTTAATTTAAAGGTAAAATCATAATTAAACAAGTTTGAAGGAAAATTATCTATCAAAGATATTTATATCAATTAGATATATAGAGTTATTAGATATATTTTAAAGGTATAGTTTTCCTTTCAAAAACTTATGGCTACGATTTAAGTATTAATTAAAACTCATATGATCAAAGAGTGTTTAATTTTCATTCAGTTTTTGATATAATACTGATACAGAAGTCATTTACCTAATAGTAAAAATATTTTTTTGAAGTTGTGTGATATGTAAAATTATATAAGAAAAGTTATAGAATTCACGGGAAATTTGTGAAAATAATATATATATATATATCTCCTTCTTTTAAACCTTAGCTACTATGGTAAAAGTTAAAACCTAGAGTGACTTAGAACTAGATCCAACGAAACACAAGTCTGAACTTAAAGGAAGGTGCACGTCATAAGTCACAACTATAATATATGAAAAATACTTAGAGACACTGCCGATACTAATATCATCACTAATAAAAGATGATCCCTATACTGTGTGATCTATATTCTATTAGTGAATAGTATTTAACATTATCGGTATCTTGTACATATATAACACTTTTATATATTAACAATGTACCATTTTTGTATAGGTGACTCTATTGGCATCTATATTTTAACTCTCCACACCTCTCTTCTAAATATACACCCCTCTTAATTGTAAAGTAATTTATTTTACATAATACACACCTTTGCATATTACAAAACTATCCATAACTACTTTCCTAATATAAATATTATTCTATTGTTTTATATTTTTCTTCATTCATCATTTTATTTTATGAATATTGATGTTATTATTCTCCATTCTCTCTCTCTATTTTCATTTTATCATTGAAGCTTAGTTATAAAGCCTATTTTTTTCATCCCTAAAGCAAATTGATATTTTAAAAGATAAACATACTTAAAATTTTTCAAGAAAAGAGAAGTATGCAAAAAAGAAAAACGAAAAAATGGTTATTGAAAAGTGAAAAAATAAGAATCTGGTTATCAATGTTGAATAATAAGGTTTATATGTTGCTTCTAGCAAACAAAAAAAAAAAAAAAAGAAAGGAGAGAGTGTTTATTTTGGTATATGACATATGTGTTTGTGAAGAGAAAAATATTTCAAAATATCATCGAGTTTTTTCTATGTTACAGTGTAATGATACGATTAAGTTATTGAGATTGTCTTTTTAAATTAGGGATTGACTTAAACATTTTGATATATATATATTTAACATTGAAAACGGCTTAAAATTAAGGTAATAAAGCTTTGTAAGAGAAAAAAAAAAGTAAGAATCTAAAAATAATAATATATGTATGGTTAATGTTATATTATAAAATATTATATAACTTTATTATATTTATGTGAAACAATACAAAACAAAATACAGTTTTATATTAAAAAATAATAAATAGGAATGATTATTTTAATTACAAAAGATAAAATAAAAGGGTTTCTTTAAAATATATATTCCTACAGTTTTTTTTAAATAATCGTTAAAAGTAAAAATATACTTTTATACGTGAATATTATAAATTAAAGTTTGATTTTAGATTTCAAAATATAAAGAATATTCTTTTATAAATATGATATAATTATATAATATAAGTCAATTAGAGTAATTTCCTTTTTTATCTTTTTACGTAAGGGTCTTTTTATAACAATAAATTTTAATTTAAAGAAATGTGTCAAGAATAAAATAAGATGTGTAAATAGAAGCACCTTTTTTTTTTAATATATGTTTCTACCCTTTTCTGTTCCTATAAAGGTCGACTTGAATAAGTTATTTCTCCTTTTCCAATTTTAGCATGCAAGGAAGCGTCATGCTTCTGTTTTATCCTTTTGTTGTAAAGAATTTTGCGTCTCAAGTTTTTCTTTTTCTCACGTGTGATTAATTATAAAGCAAACAAATTAAAAAAATTCCCTAAAAAAAGAATTTCAAAAACTATATTTAAAAATTTTACATTGCAGAGACTTTCATATTTCTCTGGTGTTGGATTGGTTTATCTTTTTTTTTTCTTTATACTGTATAATTCTACAAACTTAGGAAATATTTTTCTTAACTTTATGTTTCATCTAAAACCACTAATTAAAATTGAGAAATAGTTGTATTTTATTAAAACATGGTGCTTTGCAGTCCTTTAATATGATTTTTTTTTGTTTATCTTTCCTAAAGTTATGGGTGAGGATTCAAATCTTTTTTGAGATTTTTAAATTCTAATAAACCTTACTCAAGTATGTAATTTTCATAGGCTATGCTTTATAACCATTTAAGTTTTTTTTTTTTTTTTTTGGTGGGGCGTGGAGGGGGGGTTTAAATCTTTATGGATTAGGTTTGCAAGTACTTTGTTTAGCAAAAAAAAAAAAAAAAAGTACGTAAGTACTTTCTAAGTAATTAAGGGCTTGTTTGGGAGCATTTTCAAAGTTATTTTTTGTTTGATACAAAATAGAAATGAGAATGGTGTCGGATATTTGTAAATATTATGTTTTTAGATATATTAATTTGAACATAAGAAAAAGTTAAAGTTGTGTTTAAATATATTTTTGAAAATATTTGATGGGAGTTTAAACTCGAGAAAATGAAATTATAAATAAGAAAATAACTTTATTTCATTTTCTTTTTTTTTTTTAATGACAATGGCCTCTCTTTTTTTCGTTTCTGTATTCTTATTTTATTATAAAACAAACATCATTTTGAAATAGTTTCAAAAAACAAAAAAGGTCTCCAAAGGGGCCTAAGTTTTTTCTTTTTTAAAATGAAATAATTTTTCCCATAAGGCCTGCTCAAGCATGTTGCCAGCTTTAAGAAAGACAAATAATAATAATATTAGGTATCAATATTTCTGCTGTTCGACCGAACACAAGAGTGCTCCTTGCAAGCGCACACGTAACTAACCAGAATGACGTAATGTATGAATCTCATACACACACACACACACACATGTGTAAGTGTAACCGATCTGTTATAATTCAACCAAAAAAAAAAAAAAAACTGATCTGTTATAACAGTTATCTAGTAATAATAATGTTTGGATTATATGTTATTTAACTTTATTATAAGGTCAGAATTCTAATTTAGTCTATGATCAGTACATGATGTACTTATGCCTACGGTTTGTATTATCTGGCGGCAGCATAAGTAACATAACGTGATGTGTTAATAAGTATGTCGCGATGTCATGAACAGGAAATTGTTTTAAAAATAAAATTAGCTACTTTTTTCCCGACAATAATGCCACGCTTATAATTTCTAAATTCAGATTAAACAATCACGAAAATTGCTCCATCGAGTAGTTGTGTACTCGTCTCAAAATGCCGTTTGTTAAAGAAGGGAATTAAACTAATGCAATATATAGTGATATATGTCAATTAGATGGCAAATATTAACAAACTAGAACATACATATACAAGAGAAGAGAGATCATCAATTGCTATAATTGTCTGGCCATGCAGACATGATAATATGTGTCTCTCATAATGTTGTTTCTAATACCAACTCTCTAATCACGTTGAATTGATGATGACTCTCCGTCATTTTTTATCTGAAGTTTTGAACCAAAAAAAATCCCTACTAATATATATCTTGATCATATATATATATAGATATATTCAACCTGTTTATACCTATAAAACGATGACGCTCGCACACATATGAGTATATATATATATGTCAATATCCTACTTGCCAAATTCATATTACATAGGGAGAGTGGAAAAGTTAATTTGCACATAATATTATTAGTGTACATGATGTGTGGGTGTATATAACCATAATATAATAAATTTTTTAATAAATAGCCGAAGTTTGAAGTTTTATGAAATTAATAAAATTATTGTTTTTTAAATGATAGTTAATTAGTGATTAATCAATATTGATATATATTTTTCTTATTGATTGTAGTCAATAAATTTTTGGCGGTCATTTTCCTATATAAAAAATGATCATTTATTTAAATAAGAGTTAAAATACTGTCTATTTGTCTAATTTTACCTTAATTTACCCTAAAGCCTTAAAAGCTGGGAGTCTTGAAGGCTAGATGAGGTGGAAAGTGGTTATATGGCTAACAAAGAAAGATGAATTAGTCATTGTGTACTAAAAAGGATCCAATTAGTTCTTTCTTATTTATAATTAGGCCACGTTAAGATGCTTAATTTCAAACTAGCTGCTCTCTCGTTGAGGGCTTGAAAGGTCATATACCTATAGCTAGCATAGCAAACATGTCATCAAAATTGACATTATGTATGTACTAGCAAGCACTACTATAATTCCCCTTAGAAACACACATATTATTATAGTGGATTTTCACAAGGTACAAATTGAATAAGTAATAAAATGATGAAAAAAATATCATTCCTACGATGATAGTGTTATTAAATACCAAAATTAATTAATTTTAATTTTATTTGAGTGATCGAAAAATGTTAGAATTGAAAAATTAAATAAAAAAATAAAATTATAAAAATAAATAAACATAAATTAATGTACACAAACAAACACATAAATACTAAAAATTATAGTTTCATTAAAATTAATCAGATTTAATTTTATTTAAGTATATTATTATGATTTTGTGTTCGTATTTAATTTTAAAAACTTAGGTTTTTTAACTAATTTTTTAAAACTTGAGTTATTTATTAAAAAAACTTATAAAAAAATAGCTATAAATCATATATATATATATATGTATGTGTGTGTGTGGATATTGTTAAAGCTATAGGAATCTCATTATATGGAAAAGGAGTGAAAGAAAATATTGCAATCTCGATGTAGACAATAATCAAAATCCGCAATCATGGTTGGCTGGCATCTCAACTTTACAAAATATATCCCCTATGATTTTGTGACTTTCATCAACATTCATTAATTATAACATCATTTTCCATCAGTACCTATATATAATTTCTCATAATGATGAAAGTGCACAATTCGATCATTAATTCTCCACACATATATTATCTGTCAGATTATTATCATTTATAATTCTCCTACAACGTTATATATATCCTTAATTATAACATTTGCAATAAATTAGCATAAATGGATATGCACAGGGAAGCAAAGGGGGATCGACTAAAAAAGATTGTTGAAGATATATGTATATACACACACATATATACATATATTTCTATATGTAAATTAAAAGTGAGAGATAATAGATTGATCAATATATAAATTTGCTTTTGCCCCCAAATGTGTGCTTCCAACCAACATTTGCCAAAAGATTCTTAACTTTAAGTTGGCTCCACTTCACAATTCCCTCTTTCAAGCATCCCCACCCCATGTGTAAAAGGTCCCCCACATTTGCCTTTTGTTTTGATACAACAAGTGCTTGTCTTTGCTGTTGTGTCTTTCATTAATTCCCACTCTTTTACATTTTAAATTAAATTTCTTCTTATTTATTTTAAACCCACCTTATTATTATTAATTCCTTCCTCTTTTTTTTTTTTTTTCCTTTCAGCCCCTAGATAAGGTAACCTTATGCTAGCTAGGGATACCAAAAAAACAAAACAAAACGAATCCCATGTGATCTGGTGACTGCATGTCCACAATATTTACAAAGAGTTGAAACTCAAAACTCTTGTGGACCTCCCATCCGACTTGGTTTTTCTGCAGCAAACAAAATTTGGGAACGATTGATCAATTCTTTTGCATGTTACTCCCTCGTGGTTATATCGCAATCGTCCTTATAAATTTGGTCCATATGGTGGAATATAGTATTGACAGGTACCAAACGGTTAGTGAGCCCCTTTTGTATACCTAAGAATTTTTCTCAATCCTAAGGGTTGTTTAAGGGCGTTTTGGAAACATATTTTGGACATATTTTTTATTTTTTATCACCTCCCAATCACTTTTTACTATTTACATATCTAAAATTTTATATTAAACTTAAATTATAAAAGTCTATAATGTTGTGTATACAAGTGTAAATAAGATATTTTTTTAATTGTATAGAACTTTAAGAAAAACGAAATAAAATCCATATTGATAATTTTTTTCATAATAAATTTTTAGATTTTATATTTTTTCACTCCAAATAATTTTTTCACTAAACACATTTTTTTAAACTCATTTTTCTCCATCTTCAAAAATACATTTCTAGAACCTCTCCCAAATGACCATAATTTATTTGTTTTACTTATATAGATGGGTCTGGTTTTCTTCCTCCTTGATATAAATATATATAAAAGACAAAAACAAAAAAAAATCGACACTCAAAAAGATTCTATGTGTCAAGTAGTTTGTATTAGACAATTGTCGATTTGTTGCATACATAAAATCGTTTCTGCTAATTTTATAATCTGCAGTATACAGTCACTGAATAATTATATCGTCAACTTGGCCATTTTTGATAACTTGGGTTGCTATCTATAGAGTTTTATCTGGATATACTCGATATATAATTTGTATAAACACACACACACACACACATATATATATATATATGAATATATATATATATATCCCACGATTTTAAGTACATTGGTCCATTATCTTTTATGGCATTATGTATTTAGGAAGTGTGGGGACCAAAAAACATAAAGCGATGCTTGTTGTATTCTTGATGTTGTAGATGAGATTGAAGCCGTAATTGAGGGATATAGATATATATATATATATATCATGAAATTGGGCAATTGCAATTAGTTTATAACTGTAATGACCTTTCAGTTAATTAAGGAAGGAGGAAGGAGCTGTTTATATTTGCATATATAGATATATTTTGACAATATAGATCAGTGAACTACCAGGTTTTTCTCTGGATCACCTTGAATATTGCTTATGAATCTGAAAAGCAAGAGCCTTTATTTTGTTTGTTTGCTATTGTTTTTTTCTTTAAAGAAAAATACTTTGTCTCATTGAGCAGTTTTTTTTTTTTTTTTTTTAATTCCTTCACAAGCCCAAAAGAGACAAGAAGGAGAACAAGGGCGGAAGGCGGGGTTGGGGGGGTGTTGGGGTGGAGGGGGGTTGGTGGTGTGGTGTGGTAAAAAAAGGAACTCCTAACTAGCGAGCTAGCTAGCTAGAGAGAAGAATTTGTAGGATTTCTTGAGCTAGCTATCTATTTTTAAAATAGCTATATATACCAAGTTAGGTTATAGCATATGCGAATATAGATAAACCACATTAATGCCATATATCTCGTACACTATTAGTAACATTAATTCAAAAAGCATGTGGTAGTCATTATCTTGATAATCATTCCATGTTTTTGATCAATGCCTTGAAATATGCTCCAATATTCAAATTACGTATACCAATAAATATATAGAGCGTCTAATTAAGAGGTTTTTCCGGTAATATATATTTTAACACTAAATTCTATGATAACATATAAAAAAAAAATTATGTATTTAGTAGGATTTTGTTTTATACTTTAAGAACGTGTTTATCAAATTGTAAAAATACATATATAATGAAAAATATATACGGGATTAGATATAATAGTAAAAAAATAATAATTAGGTTGTTGTATATTTTATCTAATAGTAATATCATATCTAACTTTATTTAAAAGTACATAATTCAAATCCTTTCACCCCTAAATCTTAAAAGAATGGTAATTCATTCTTTCTTTAATGTTTCCTTTTCTATTAAATAATGTAATGGGTAACAAATCAAATTTTATTTTTAGTGTTTACTAAAATTAAGAATAGTAATCTTATTAATATTAGCCATAAAACATCTATTATACAATTAAATTGTCAATGGCTAGTAACACATAAACTTACTGACAATATAGTTATATAATTAAATTTAACATTTATTCGTTTTAACAAGAAATCAATATCAAGTTAATCAAATATAAAAAGATGTATGGATTCACTTTCTCTTTTTGTGTTACTTATATCATGTGACTCACTAAATTCTTATTACTATTTTATAAGTAAAAACGTGTTAAAAAAGAAAGATAATCAATATGTGTTCCGCCTATATGTTTGCCTTTCATACCAAGTAAACATATCTTGCAATTAGTAACATATTGTGTCATTTTTTGTATTAATTTATTGATAAGAAACATACATTGCGAGTACGATATCTCAATCGAAAGAAGTTTTATATTTTAGTTACACGATATTAATTTTAAAAATCAATCTATTAACTAAGTAGTATTGCATCAAAAACAACAAAAGTTCACGACCACATTAGTTAACGAACAAATTAAAGGACTCATTTGGGATGGATTCTAATTCACTCTATAAGTTGGATTTTATCCTTTTTTTTTTAATTTTAACTAACTCAATCCTTTATAAATTTTAAAACAAAAGTTTCAGTCCATTTGCACAAGTCCTAAATTTATAATCAAATAAAGTATTAGATCATGAAATCTCTACTAATTATTGTCCCTTCAAAGACGGTAGCTCGTTCCCTCTACTTAGTTGTATATATACTATTTGCGTACACCAATAATTATTCTTGCACGAAGCAACATCGAAGCATGTAAATTTATACTAGCCATTACTCAATGCAATATTAGTTGGTTAATCATTTAGATTTGTTATCCTATATCCTCATAGAATAGTGCCGAACGACATTGATTTTGTAAATACTAAATAATATATAATGGTAATTATTGGTTTTATTGCTGCTTTCAAAGATTGCTAGCATGTGTAAGATACCTTATAACCTACCAACTCACATGCTCCACACCAATTAGTTAGCACTATGATCGATTGTCCTATAAAAATAAAAAAATTATACATAAAAAGAAAACTAATAGTATGATGCTCAATTTTGACTGAATTATTTGACTCAAAACTAATCATTACTTTTTCCTGTTTCACAAATACCTATGTAGTCGGTAATGACAGCAATTAAAATCTTGTTTTGACTAAAAAGCGAGCGCTCAGCCAATCCCCGTAAAAATAAAAATAAAAATAAAAATAAAAAATAAAAAAGCTATACTTGTAGATGTAGTCTAATTACTGCTTAAAATCTTTTTTTTTATAATTTAAATAGAGTTAAAATTCTACGTGAAGACAAATATGAATGCGCAATTTCCGAACCAATTTATTACACTTAAAACGAACGTTTGAGAAAAGCATTATATTTTAATTATATTTAAATATAATTTTTTTTTAGTGTTATATTTAGTTGAAAAGTATTTATTTTGTGTTTGAATAAAATGTGTGTTTAGATAAAAAAATATTTTAAAATTGAAAAGTTGATGTATTTGATAAAAGTATAGATAAATAGTTAGGGTTGCAAAGTTGACGTGATTGTTTTAAAAAACTTTTGAATAGTAATTGTTTTTGTAACATTATTGAAACTGATTATATTTGAATGTTAAATTTTACGTTTAATGTAAAATTAATTTTCGTAATATCAAAAAATGTTTACCAAATGTTACCTAAGGATAAATGATTTATTAAGCTCTTTTGGTCCCCCACAACACCCCCCCTCCCCTTCTCTTTTTACTTTTGTAAAAGGAAAACGAACAAGGACTAGACTTACGTTTGTCAGCAAGAAAATGTTGATAAATAGAACTTTGCACATGGTGATCACGACCTTTTTATCACAAGTTTGGGAACATGAATTTCAAAGTTAGATGGCCCCAAATATAGCCGAACACCAAACCAAAAACCACACAATCCAATTTACTCGCCTAAGAAATCAGAGTAATTCACATGATCAAAATGGTCAGTAGTTAAGTTCTGTTCATAACTTTTTGAAAAGTATGTGTGCGTGTGATTGGAATATTTTAGAACCAATATGCATGAATATTGAATCCTAAAATTTAAAAAGCACTTAAAATTACACTCTTTTCAATTAACACGTTCTCCATTTGTTCTTCTTATGATCTTTTGTTTGGCTATCGAGGTCAAAGTAAACATGATCTACTAGACCTTATACTTTCCTAGAATATATATATAGAGCATTATTGAGCTGCCATTGTGGAAATATTTTCACATTGAAGGTGACAAAACGTATATATCATGACTCATGATTGTACTTAAAGTGGTAAGAGCCACAACAATTGTTGACTAGTGCATGAAAAACCAAATGAGAATCGAAACAACTTCTTGCTTGTAATGAGGCAATAGAATTCGGGGTACTAAATAAGTCAAGACTCAATACTGTATATATAAACACATGTTTTCCTTTTTCCAAGATGAGTTTAAGATTTAACACTTTATAAAAATTTTATTTTGAAATCATCCCCTTTCGATCAATAGATTATACAACGTTGAGCTTCCCGTTCTCTTTTTCCAAAATCCTCTATTAATATATATACTATGTAAATTATACAATTATATTTAAATATAACATGAAAAGTAAATTAAATTAATTTTTATACATCTCATTGAAAAATTATACAATAGTGAAAAAGCCTATAAAGGTGGAAAGCAAAAAAAAGTGGAAAAGCAAATAAAGGAAAAACCAAAACAAAGTGCCACGTATCAGCTAGTGAAAAAAAAAATGAAAAAGCAAAAAAAAAAAAAAAAAAAGAAGGAAAAAAAGGTGCCCTGTGTCAGCGTCATAAGATTACTAGTTGAATGCGTGTATAAAAACCTTCATTAATATGTATTGTGTAAAAAATATAATAATGTTTAAAATATAGCATGAAAAGAATTAAATTAATTGTTATACCTCTTATATTGAAAAATATACGTAATAGTGATAAAGAAGAAAAAATAAAAAGAGCAGTAAAACAGTAAAATCAAGGAAAAAAAAAAAGGTGAGATCAAAAACCTATAGATGTGGAAACCAAAAAAAAAAGTGAAAGAGCAAAAAAAAAAAAAAAGAAAAACAAGGTGCGCCATGTCAATAGGGTATAAACAAAAAAAAAAGTGAAAAAGAATAAAAAAAGGAAAATAGGAAAAAAAAAAAAAGATACCAGCACACAATAAAAGTTTTTGATGGGAACAAAAAAAGTGTAAAAGTAAAAAAAAAAAAAAAAAACCATGTATTAGTTCCACAACAAGAGCATCGGCTGTATTATTGTTGTATGGACTAGCAAAATAGCACGCACATGTGTATTAAATTTGTAAATTTTTTTAACATAATGAAAATAAATATTTAAATACAAATGTATTTTTAGAAAAAAATAATTAACAAAAATAAATAACAAAGAAAAAGCATTTTATAAGGTATTTTAACAATATAAGATACGAAGGAAACAAAGTTTGTAAATTTTTTTTGACATAATGAAAATCAATATTTAAACACAAACGTGTTTGAGAAAAAAATAATTAACAAAAATAAATAACAAAGAAAAAGTATTTTATAAGGAATTTTAACAACACAAGATTCAAAGAAAACAAAGAAACCAGAAAGAAAAAAATAAAAAGAAAAAATAGGATTTATTTGAGAAAATTATTTTAATGCGGATAAATCAAGAGAAAAAAAATGAAAGACTAACATAATTAAAAATACATTTAAACAGTAACTATGCAAAACTATTATACAGAAACTTAATTAATGTATATATAAAAAATGTTTAAAATATTTAAATAGAGATACATTTAAAAAAAAGTTTCAATAAAGAAATTAAATAAAAATATAGATATAAAACTCACATTCTATAAAATAATATTTTAAAACATATAAGAAAATTATCTAAATAATTAAGAAAAAATATTCAATAGAATGCATTTAAAATAAAAGTTTTAAAATTTTAAAAAAAGAATAGGAAAAAAAATAAGAAGATATAAAAGGAAAAAAAAATCATAAACTAAAGACGAAAAAAAGTATAAGAAGGAAAAACAAAAAGTTAAAAAAAACCTACAAAAAAAAGGAAAAAAAAAAAAGAGGGGACAAAAGGACGAAAGAGGACGCGACACATGTCAAATGAATTGTAATTGTAATTCACTTTTGACAAAGATTATATATATTTATATATATATTTATTGTGTGGATACACGAAAGAAACTTTGAGAAAAAGGTATAAAAAAAAAAAAAAAAAACTTCGCTCAAAGAAGAGAGTAGAAATGATCAAAATATGCGCAACAAATACAATTCCTTGATGATTAAAATAAATAAATAAAAAGACTCAATTGTTGGAACTGGTAAAGCCACATCGAATAAAGACTGCTTGAAATTATAATACGCCGACTGGCAAAAGGTGATCAGGTTTTTCTTCCCGTTTCTTTTCTTTTTTATTTTTTTGATAAATTTTCCTCTCGTTGTTTAAATATTCTCACTCGTGATAGTCCTCCACTTGTAGCCCACTGCTCACACAATACTACGAAGTAACAGTACACTAAAAATACTATTATATTATTTAATTGAGAAGGGAGTACTTGTATAATTTGTCTGCACAATATGTTAACCAAACGTGATATATTATACAATATTTCTACGACCATGTACGTGTTATTGCTGTCTAGAAAGTTGGAACATAACTTCCGGACATTAATGCTCGAAATCCTGCATCCCATATGCTTAGTTTATGGCTAATTATATTATATTAAGCTACTAGATTATTTATAATTAAGTTGATGATTAACTAATAGAGCAATGGATGTATATTTAATTCCAGAAAGGTCAAGACTTTGAACCTTTTGATTCCATGACTTGGCAAAACAAGACTTTAACTATACGGAAAAATAAGCTCCAAGTACTATCACTATCATGGCTTGTGTGTGTCTGGATTCCATGTTCAAGGACCATGCCTTGACGTTTTTGTTTTTGGTAGTCAACCCGTTTGATCATAACATGAAAATTTATGAAAATAAATATTACACAGCGTAAAAATGATCATCTTTGTTACTATTCAAAAGTCCAAAAATAAATTATTTTGCATTTAATGTAAAAATTACTTTAAAGTTTTCAGTTTTTAATTAAGCAGTAGAAATGCAAATATCCCTTCTAAATTTCAAAAAAAAAAAATCATTAATATAATTATCAAGCACTTAAACTGTCAAAAAAAAAATTTTTTTGTCATAGAATCAATAGTTTAGAAACTAAACGGGCTAATTACTTTTTCCCCCCCTTCTAGCTTGGCACTTGGAAAGCACTACTTCCGTGGGTTTTAAATGGTGACGAATTCATGCGACGGAGTTCACAGCCATTAGCGTGTACCGCTCAAAGTAAATATTAAATATCTTATCTCTGAAAACATAGGTTAGGTGAACTGAAATGGCAGAATGCATAATCTCCTTTTATGCTATTATAAATTCGTTATTTACTCCTCAGAAAGTCGGAATTTTTTTATCACACGTACTGACACTCAACACTTTTGTATTTACAAGTAATCAGATCAGACAGGCAATTAATAAGTTTTAATTTTCAGTACGTACCATGCTCTATCTCACACTTGAAGCAAAATTCCGCCCCAGATCACACCTTCTGGAAAGAGAAGACAAATCTTTAATATATCATATATATTGCCCCACAGAGAGAGAGAGAGAGAGAGAGAGAGAGTAAAAAAAAAAAAAAAAGAAAAAGAAGAAGAGCTAAGAGAAATTACAATGAACAGGACTTGATTAGGCTCTGATCTAGTCGGACGAGTACTTTGGGGGCTTAAAGCTCAACATATGACTTCCTTTTATTTTATTATTTTTGGAGAAATTATTACAAATAGCATTACAAAAATAATAGTTTTGTAAGCTTTGAAATAAATAGCAAAGTTACTATGTAACAGTAAATTTATTGGGTAATTAATAACATAATTATAATAAGTAAATAAATTTGAATAATCTACATGATAAATTTGTTATTTACTTCATATATTTTTAAAATATAATATTTGCTTCAATATTTTTTTTTTTATAAAAATGCTATTTACTTCTTTCTCTTTTATTTATATTATTTTATTTATTCATTAGTGCAAACAAAGTTCACAAAATGATAGAAATTATACTCTACCTGTAAGTTATTTTAATCATTAGATTGTTGAATTTTTAACTGACGGATTAATAAGTGTAAGCATTTTTATTATACACTGCTTTATTTTAATGTATAGTTTACTCTCTACTAATAGAATAAAAATATAGCTGATCTACTGGCCTTTACATCTCAATTGTAGAACATGATACGTTCAAAGAAACAAAATATAAAACCATAGTGGCCAATATTGCAGAAACAAATCTGTAAAACGAATTACGTCCGAGAGAAAAAATAAAAAAATAGTGGTTAGACATACTGTTAATTTCGCTACCTTTCCAGCCCAATTTACTTTTCGTTTGGTTTTGCGTTTCAGACGCTTGATCGGATGTAAGGTTCGGAAAAGGGACATGTTATATATAGATATAGAAACTCATCATGTTGTGCTTGTGCAAGAGTAGCAAGACGTATGGAATAAAGGAGACGACGAATCGTATAATGATAATTACAAGTTTGTCGTATGACATAAGTATCCATATAAATTAGTGAGGACTTGTCGTTTTCATTGAGATCTGTCGTATCTATTAATGAAACGACCTGTCGTTTCTTTGTTAAATGTGCTAATTCGTTTGTGCAAATTTTTTTTTTTTTTTTTTTAAAGTTTGAGATGGGATTCGAACTCTACATTTTAATGTAGAGTTCAGATACTGTACATGTTTTACATTTATGTGTCATCTGTTTATTTTACAATCAATCATCTTCCATGGTTCTATGTAAGAGAGATATCCTCCATGTATTATTATTATTGTTTTTTTGGCTATCAATTGCACTACTTGTGATCAACAAAACGCATCTTTTAAATCAAATTTGCTCAAAAAGAATACCAAGCTTTTGAATTTATTTTTGTGATCAATTCTTTCACATACCTTGTTACAATATTTTTGGATCCACTAATGCATGTTCCTCCTAGGACCCGCAGGTTCCGAAAGTTGATTCTTGCTGCTAGAATGAACGTAATTCAGCAAACAATAACGGAGAAATTTGACCCCAAAAAAAAAAAATTTTTTTTTTTTTTCAATTTTTGGACTTACCACACATGCGTGAATATCATCACATCCACACAAGAGTTTTCCATTAAGCGTATCTACAGCTTGAAATGCTCCTCCTCCTTCACTCCTCTGCTTATAAGCCAACAATTATTTGAGGGGAAAAAAAAAATTATTTTCATATTTTTTAAGGGAATTTAAACGCATTAAAAAAAAAAAAAAAAACGACAACAACAACAGCGGTAGAAGTTAAGGCAAGGGGAGAACCTTGTAAAAGTCGACGGCGACGAAATTAGCCCATCGGTTGGCGGCGGAGCCATAACAGGTGATGAGCATGTTGATGAGCTCCGCGGAATTGTTTTCACAACTTAGTAGCTTAAGAGGAGCAGTGTCAAAATGGTTAACCAAAACCAAAGATTTGCTTTTGTCATCAAGTGGTGACGACTCTTCCCTGTTGGAACAACTTCCCGCTACCATTCCTTTATCCCCATCTACAAATTTAATGGAAAAGCTAGAAAAACATCCTAATTCTTTGAGTCATAATTTAAGCATAAAAAATACACCTCAAAAGACACATTAAAGGAAATCAATAGGTTATTTCTTACAGTGATTTTCAACCATGTAGTTCCATTGATATGCAATTCCTTCCGTTTCTTCTTTGGATTTGACAGAAGTGAACACAATCAGCCTTTGGTTTTTAGCAACCATATCGCTAACTAGCGGCCAGTCTTGACCACCCTTAGGCATGTTTGTCACTGGAAACCAATATTTCATTAGCCCGGCTTCCGTGAACACCTTGGTCAATCCGTTCGTGGCTTGGACATAATCTTCTAAGATCAGCGTCACGATTTCCGTTGGATTCGCCGATAAGAATGCTTCGATTTCCTTCAGTGTTTCTATGGCTGGTCTCTGCAAATGTGACATTTTCAAAACAATAGTAACACCAAAAGTGCTAGATGGAAATTCGTAGTGTTGATTTAGTTTTACTCACAAATGCAGTATAGATAAAGCATTTTCCCCCGAAGGAGTGGCACAACCACACATCTCCATTAAAATCATAGGTATCAAGCATTAAGCCCCGAACTCCGTTCTGTAACGAATGTTAAAAAAGTAACATTATGACATACTAATTTCTTCAAGTTATTATAAGGAGTAAAATTTCTAACTTGAAAAAGGAAAAAAAAAAATTTTTTTGGTATAATGTAATATACATTTATTCTTTTCTTGGGATGGATATGTACTACCGTACATTTAGCTGTTGAGAGACGCTATCTTCTTGGTTTGTTACGGTCAATCGAGGGGCTCCATCATCAATGGCGAAAGAGTTGTGGGTTGTCAAGAATGCGTATTTGTTGAAAGGAAGAGAATTGTTCTATTAATAATCCAATATGAAAAAAAAAATGAATTTATTATATATTTAACAACACACCACAATTAGTATATAAAAAAAATGAACTTGTTATATATTTATCAACGCACCACAATAAATATATATATTTGAATTGGTAATGGTACAATTAGTAAAATTCCATATAAAAAAAAAGGAGAACGAAGTAAATAGCAATTTTTAGGAAATAATTAAATGTAAATAGTAGTTTTTTAAAATACTTATAATAAATAACAAATTTATCATGTAAATAGAAAATATACAAACAAATGATATTTTTAAAAGACGCACCTAACTAATCAGACGTAAATGACATATTAATAAAATGTAAATCAATCATTTACCTAATAAATCTAACATAAATAAAATATTTATTTACTAAATCTGTTATTTATTATAATTATTTTAAAATATGTTATTTATTTTAATTATTTTTTAAAAACTATTATTTACTATAATTTTTCTAAAAGAAAAAAAAAAAAGGACTAACACCTAAGAATTAACATAGAAAAGAAACGTTGAAACAAGGTGAGCCCAACCCCAGACGGGCAGGCCCACACTGTGTCTCCTGGGATGTGGTTGGGCCGTTCTCTCCGATGGTATGTTTTGGTCGGTACTCTCCCATTGCATTGTGGTTAATGAGTTATTTTCTGATTTCGTCCAAATCACCCAATTAACAACAATGCATCACGAATATTTTCATATTGGAAAGTGATTTTAATTGTGATGTTTAAAATTAATATGCATATAATCACTCCCCGAATAAGATCTGAGTGAAAATAAAAAAGAAAATATCAATTGACCGCACGAGTATCCCTTTTTTTTTTTTTTTTCCTTTTTTAAGGAGAAATGGATATTATGAGAGATGTAAATTCTAAATCTTATGATGTCAAATGTAACAACCTCCGAATAAATAGATATAGGGACATATTAAACAAGACAAGACGGAAATCATGAAATAAAAAGTTGATAAAACGACTTTATATTTGTAATAGAAAGGGGCAGGGAGTTGTGGGCCCTAATGGGCCATGATTTTAACCATCAAGTTGGTCTGTTTTGGGAGAGAACGTTACTTGGGTGTAGCATTTTTTTTTATTAATTAAAAAAATGATTGCGAGAATATCTCTTAAAAAAAAAAATGGTACTATGAGACGGTACAGTTGAAATCATATCATCGTGAAATCCTCAGCCCTCAAATCTAATAAAATGAACGGAAATGTTCTAAAGAGATAAGAGAGAAATTCATTACTAATTACCACGAGCTTGAATGGGTTTGTGGTTGTTGATCTCACACATCGAGTGCCAGAAAATCCTTGTGGACAAGAAAAACAATATAGCCCAGACTCGCAATCTCCATCGTTTGAGCATTCATCCAGTAGCTATACACAAACATGAAACACGTGTATATATATTTATATGTGTGTGCATATATGCGCGTGCGTATATATCTATGTCTTTCATTTCATTTGTTCATAGAATTGAAAAACAAATATCCCCAAAAAAAAAAAAAAAAAACTAACCCTGCAGTTCCCGCTGGAGCAGGCTATGGCAACGCCGAAAATCACACAAATGTTGACCAAAACGAAGCTCGTAAGAAAACCCATTTGAAGAAAACGAAAATGGAACTTCTCAAAATTATTATTTAGAAGGGATTTTTATAGAGACGACACTCGTAGTTTTTATGGGAAAATCTCAAGGTTTCGGCTGAGAAAACTAAGAGGAAATTCATAGAAGGGAAAACTCTAAATAGGTATATTAATATAGAATGATATATACATATATCTACCCCGGATGGGAAATAATATATAAGGAATGTTTTGGCTCATCCAATCACTATTTAACAATAATGACGTTGGGGGCTATATACTTATTATACTAGAAGCCAAACGACGAAGTTTCAAATGTAAAGTTGGTTAGTGTAGGATTGACGTTCATAATTCATATATTCATATTCATGCTAACGTGTACTTTTGCTTGCAAAAACACTCTATTACATCTCCTATTGCATCAAGTCGTACGTAGCTCGTCGTGGCCTTAAACTAATGATTTTTAGAAACCTTGCAAAGACAAGAGTTGATTTAGGGTATTTTAATTAGCCATATTATATATTTTTTAATTTGGGTTTTGTGGTTACTTGTGAGGTACTTGGTGGTTCGTCTACTACTCCACGACTCTTATTTCGTGTTTAGTAAACACGAGTGTGGCCAAAACAAGGGACAGAGAGTTATAAAGTTATTTAGAAAGGGAATTAAAAGAAGAAGAAAACGTTAAACTATGTTGGACAAATGTGTCTATATTCATGGATTAGATAAAAAGAAAAATATTTCACTAAATAAGAAGTATTATTAACAGGCTCAATACTGTAAATACGGATTTGTAAAAGATATATGGTCCGTTTGGATGAGAGGTTTTTTTTTGGAAAATAGAAAATTTTTAGTTATGAAAAATAAAATGTTATTTGGAATTTTTTTTTAAAATGAAAAATTATTTGAGTGAGTGAAAACTTTTTTTGTCTGGAGAGTTCCTTTTACATTTTTCAAAAATAAAAAATTTTGGATGTTCTGATAAATAAATTTAAGAAGATTCATTTTTTTTAAAATAAAAAATATTTTATTTTCTAAATTTGGATGTGTCAAAAAAACGGAGGATAATCTTCGAAAGCGCAGGGAAGGGAAGACAATCGTCAACAGCACAGGGAAGGAACAATAATTAATTGTCAAGGGACAAGAATCACTGAAGAAGGAGGGGCTCAGAGAAGGAGCGACAATCGTCGAGGACGCAGCGGTTTATAGAAGGGATGGCATGAGCTATACTAGGTGGAGCTAGCCAAAAGTCTCTACAACGGACTAGCGGATTGGAAAATATAAAAGAAACACTAATAAAAAAAAAACTATCAAATAACTCCATAAGAATACAAACTGAGATATAATGTATTTGTCTAGATACAATATTAATTTGTATATGAATAAAATTCGACTTCTTATCAAATCTGTTAAAATTGGGAAACTAACTAAATTAGATGATTATAAATAACTCAAAACTCAAATAAATAATAATTACGAAAGTCAATTATACTTGTCATTAAGTATAGTCTCTCTCTTTTTCAGAGAAAAGGTTAGTAACTCTGTTAGTCTCTGGATTAGCAGTATTATGACAGTGTGATCCATATTTTTCTTTTTAACGCGTATGTTTTGTCTCTCTGCGTTCGTAATTGCATATTGGCATATTAATCCATCACCAATTCACGAAAAAGGCTTTTGTTTTTTTTTTTGTTTTTTTTTTTAATATATCATCTCTCTCTCTATCTTCTTTTTGGGTAGAAGTCCAGATATTATCTGAAAATGTTTATTTCTACTGTTATTCTTTCTTGCTGATTGACATACTGTAATTAATTTATTGCTTTCAAGTTCTACATTGGTCTTTCAGCCAATAATAATAACAATAATAATAATAATAAAAGTCTTCACGGATGTTTTATACAATTGCCATGTCTTTTTTTTTTTTCCTTTAATAAATCGACAAGAGAAGACAATTAACTGACAATTCGAAAGAACATCTAACTAGCTATTGTTGGGTTTAATTCTTCGTCTCAAATATTGAATCTCTAAAATCATCGAATTATTAAGAATAATTATAAAGAAAATATACCTGAATCTATATTAATAAATTAGATAATGCTAAAATGTTTCACTGTTAAATCTTCTTAAATTTTTAAGTTACTATATGAATTCTCTCTTTTGAATGGAGAATGATGATGATTAGCAAATATTATATATCTTTATGATGTCCTTTATATACTAATTTATATTAAAATTTCTTATATATTAATTTAAATTAAAATCCCATTAACCTTAATTCAATTAGTATTGAGTTTCTACACATTAAAATATGTCCAATAGGTATATCAAAAACTTAATTAATAAATCACTTATCTGCTCTATTAAATTAAATAACCTATGAGGAATTTACATACAGTGACTACTTTTATATCCTCCTTCTAAAAGGTAAACACTTTTAAATTTATTTGTAAATTTGAACAAAATTTGAATTGTAACCTTTTTTTCATTCCCTATTTGCCCTTTTATTATTTTGTAATTAATTTTTATAAATATATCGTTTCCTCGTTAATGGGAAAAATATCTAATAAAATCTAATTTTTGTTAGAATCTAATATTTTTTAAATCTAATATATCGTTTCGTTGACTGCAGGAAGGTCAAGTATATGATCACACGTGCCCATCAGTTTCTCTCCTTTTTTATCTTTAATTACCATTTTTTTTAATGTTTAAAAGGAAAAAGGTTAATATTTTCTCCAACGTTATTTTTTCTAATTGCGTGCAGCTTTTTTATTTTTTGATTTAAAAAGTTTTGAATACCTATACTTATGAATTTAGTTACTTTTCTTTTTTCTACGAGAAATTATGGATTTAGTTACTTAAGATAGGTGTAATACATTATATTCACTTCATTTAGTGGTGCACTTTCATAATGATTGAGTCACTACAAAATTATATTGACTATTCTGTTTATCAAATTAACTTATACATTCACACAAAATTCGATCACTATCAAATTAATTTTGTCATTAAATGAAAACAAAACACTTATGCTATTAACAGAGTGCAAAAATGGCAATAAAAGTATTAAAGTAAAGGTTGATTTTTGTAACATATTGACTATATCAATATGATATCTTCAATATATTATCTTTCATGATTTGCACTTTAGGATGGATGTTGGTCTTCTTATTAGTCCATTACTCCTTTTGCTTCAACAATCATTTACCCTATTTGCATGATTTAATGAGAAGAGAAAAAAAATACAAAAAAAAAAAATCCTGCTCAATAACATAATAATTTTTCATAAGTACGTGACAAAGCCAATATGATAATGACTATATCACTATGAACTAATACCCTAAAATCAAAATAAAATATTGACACTATTTCATATTGCCTGTAAACAAGCATTTAAAAGCTGACATATTATTTATAATAACTAAAGGAAAGCATGGTTTCACCGTAGCCGCTATAGTAACTACAGTGAATCAGCCCCTCTGTCCTTGCTGGGTGCTTTGCCGAGTTTGTCCCTATCTATATGGGTGGGTTGTGTTGGTTGGGGTGGGCCTTTTGGTCTCTTTGCCCTGATATGGTAGTTGGTTTAACGTATTTGTCCTTTTATGTGTGTCTGGGCTTTGTTTGTGGTGATGGACTTTTGGTCTTTTGACCTTCCTGTGTACTTTCATGCTTTTGCCCTTGGTACTCTCTCTTTTCCTTGCTCTTTGCTGATGGCCTTTGTGCCATTTTACTAGGAAGCCCTAGCCTCTTCCTCTGTCTTGTCTTGGTCGCTGCTTTCTTTCTCTTTGCTTACAGTTTTCATCTTTTTTTCCTTTCCTTTTTTTTTTTTTTTTTGCTTTTCTTTTCTGCATTTTGTTTATGTTTTTGGCCTTGTTGCTATTGTTTACTCCTTGCCTATGGCTTTGGAGCCATTTTGCTGGGAAGGCCTTGCTTGCTCCTTTGTTTCCTTTTTGCCACCTCTTTTGTTCATTTTATGGGTTTGGATTTTTTTGCTTTCCTTTTTTGTTTTTGGTATTCTTGGTGCCGTTCTTAGAAAGGGTGTTCCCTCCCCCCTCTATCTCGCAATGTCTTTTCTTCTCTATTTATTATTTTTTGTTTTCGACCTCTTTCCTAGTGCTTGCTCCTTGCGTGCAGCCTGGTGTGCCTTTATTGAGGAACTCTAACCTATTTTTGTATTTCTTTATCACCGCTTCCTTCATTTTCTCGATTTGGATTTTTTCCATTCCCTTTTTTTTTTTGGTATTATTACTGTTTTTTATGCTCCATTTGGTTTTTTTTTTTTCTATCTCTACATGTTTTTGGTTTGTGATTTGTCTACCTTTCCTTTTTTTTTTTTGGTATTGTTACAGTTATTCATGCCCTAATTGGTTTTTCTCTTTCTCTGCATGTTTTTGTTTTGTGATTTGTCTCTCCCTTTATTTTATTCCTTTTTTATTAACTATGTATGCAGACTCTTAGTTGTAGCTATTGTTATTTATTTCTTTTTATTTATCTTTGTCGGTTTCTTCTGATCTGTCTTTGATTTTACCATTCTATGGTGTTTTTTGAGCTTTTTAGGGTTTGGTGGAGATCGGATTTGGAAGGTTATGAAGGTAAATTTATTGTTTCTTCATTTTAGATTTGATTCGATTACTTTAGTTTTGATATTTATCATTACTCCTGAGTATGTATTTGCTTGGCTGCAATTTTATTGTTTTTAATTGGTGATCTCTTTGTTTTATTCCATTAGATTGTGTACTTGGGATGATGATCTAACCTACTTTATATAGATAGATTTAATGCGCTTTGAATGTCTTTTCTATAATCCAGATTAAAAAAAATTTAAAAGTGAAAGTCAGGGGGTTAGGCTGTGTACTTAAGCTGATGATGTGACTTAATTTATGTAGGTGAATTTAATGTGATTTTGATGTTTTCCCTTCGATTTATACAGAAAAAACACAAAAATAGAGTTAAAATGAAAAAATTGGTAAAAGACTACTGGTTTATTTTTTGACCTTTTAACTAGGAGGTTTCTGTTTTATTAATCTTTTGTGTATTTTTTTGTTTGTTTTGTTGGTTAGAGGATAATTAGGACATAAATTTTTATTGGTTAGGTTGTTATATTGTTTTTTATTACTCTGTTATTTGTTCTTTTGAGGTTAATAAATAAGGAATTAGCTTTTTTGACCTGTTTAGGCTGCTTTCTTTAATTACCTGTCCTCTTGTAATTGTTAACATTTTATTTTATTATTTTTTTTATAACATCTTTGTTATATATATATACTGGGATTATTAAACAAATTCATTTTTATATGTGTTTAATTCTTTATTCTCCTACTATAGATCATCCGTTTTTATTTTATCTTTCTTCTTTACACTTTCTTTACTGGTGTCTGACTATTAGGAGCTTGGTCATTTTTTCTTTAGTTTTAATTAGTCCCAAGTATCATTAATGTTTTCTATATCATGTTTTCTCTGTTCAGTGGCCTAATTGTATTTTGTTCTATTACCAATAAATGCCTTCTCTGTGTTTTGCACATGTTCCATACAAAATACCATTTTATTGCTTTTCTAACTTTGCTTTATTTGATTGACAAATATTATTCATTGTTTGTTTCCTATGTTGTTTATATGTGATGTTGCTGTTTTGTTATCACATGCTGCTGCTTTATAAAAATCCTATAAATAAAAGGTTTTGCTACTCTATTGTTGATTATTATTTTAAGTTATGAATGATATTTACACGATTTTAGGCTTTTATTAGTGCAGTTAGTATATCATTAGCTTTTGTATAATATTTTCACTTATACTCTTTCTTTTTCTTTGTCTCTTTATTTTTCTTTACTCTTTTTTTTTTCCCCTCCTCCTCCCTGTGTGTATATATATATATATATGTATTTATATACATTTTTTCTCAACTAGTTTTTTGATCTCTTTTTTATTATTTTCTATCTCTCTTTATTTATTGATTGGCAATAATGGTCATGCAACACTTGGCATGTTGAGGATTATATAGATTATCTAAAAGTTACCATGAATGGTGATCTATCTCTATTGATGCTAACTTTGGTTCATAATATTGTCTTTGGTATTCTTATGAGTTTTCTTTGCTATTTATAGGGGTTGTTAGCAAATCTTTAGTCCATAGTGTTTTGTCCTCCTTACTGTTGGTGATTGTTTTGATGGATTTAGCTTTTGGTTCGTGGGTGGGCTGTGTTGATGAGAATGGGTTTTTTATCTCTTAACTATGTATTAGGAATTGGTTTGATGTATTTGTCCTTTTGTACGTGCGTAGGCTTTGTTAGCAGTGATGAGCTTTAGGCCTTTTTTTTTTTTTTTTTGTCTTTTCATGTATTTTCACACTTTTGTACCTAGTGCTCCCTCTCTTGCTTGCTGTTTGCTTAAAGTTTCGGTATTCTTTAATTATGAATTCTTAATTTAATCCTTTTATTTATAAATCTTTTAGCTCCTATCCACTTCATAATTGCTTATCTACTTCTATTCCTTTGTTATTGTTTACCCATGCTTCCTCTATGTCATTAGTTTTCTAGGTTGTCCAGCACAAGGCAAATAACAATTGCTACACTTTGTTCACCTTCAGTTTCGTTTGTTATTTTAATAGTTTAGATATCTGCTTTTTCTCTCCACCTACTTTACTCTTCTTACTCATCCATTCATGTGATAGCTTTTAGATAACTGTATATTTAACTCTAACCTCTTATTTTATAGATCACTTAATAGATTATTTATCTGGTCCTATTAAATTAAATAGCCTATAATATAATGAGGAATTTACACAAAATGACTACTTTTGTACCCTCCTTCTAAAAAATAAACACTTTTAAATTTATTTGCAAATTTGCACAAAATTTGAATTGCAACCTTTTATCATTCCCTATTTACCCTTCTCTTATTTTGTAATTAATTTTTATAAATATATCTTTTTCTTTTTAAGGGGAAAAATATCTAATAAAATCTAATATTTTTTAAAATATAATACTTTTTATATCTAATATATCGTTTCGTTGATTGCTCCTATTTTTTAAGAGGAAGATCGAGTATATGATAACACGTTTTCATCAGTTTCTTTCCTTTTTTTTCTTTAATTACCATATTTTTTTATGTTTGAAAGGAAAAGGGTTAATATTTTCCCCAATGTGATTATTTTTTTTAATTGCGTGCAGCTTTTTTATTTTTTGTTTTAAAAAGTTTTGAATACCTATGTTTATGAGTTTAGTTACTTTTCTTTTTTATGAGAAATTATGGATTTAGTTACTTAAGATAGGTGCAATACATTATATTCACTTCATTTAGTGGTGCACTTTCATATTGATTGAGTCACTACAAAGTTATATTAACTATTCTATTTATCAAGTTAACATATACATTCACACACAAGATTCGATTACTATCAAATTAATCTTGTCATTAAATGAAGACAAAACACATATACTATTAACAGTTAGTACAAAAATGACAATAAAAGTATTAAGTGGAGGTTGATTTTTGTAACATATTGGCTATATCAATATGATATCTTCAATAAAATATAGCTTTACAACGATTGATCTCATCAATATATTATCTTTTATGATTTGCACTTTAAAATGGAGGTTAGTCTTCTTATTAGTCCATTACTCCTTTTGCTTCAACAATCATTTACCCTAAAAACCAACTCAATAACATAATATTTCTTCATAAGTACGTAACAAAGCCAATATGATAATGACTACATCACTATGAACTAATACCCTAAGATCAAAATAAAATATTGACACTATTTCATATTGCCTATAAACAAACATTTAAAAGCTGACATTTTTATTTACTAAAAAACTAAGCAAAACACTAAAATCACATATACGTATATGAGCTAATAAACGGTAAAGTCATTAAGGTACTGACCTAATTCGATAAAGACACACAAACTCACAATACATGCATAAGCCAGTTTCAACCATTCACCATTGACATTTTGACTCGAAAATAGATAAAAATATAAAATCACAATTAAATTTTGTTAAAAAAAAAAAATAACATCAAAATTATTAGAATATAGACCCAATCATCAAATACTTGTCGATCAACTTTGACATTAGATGTGGATGGTATTACCGACGATTTTTTAGTCACCGATGAGATTTGCATTAGCTGCCTCGATGAAGGAGAAGTTGATATCACTTCAATTGTATTGGGGGGTTTTTCCGGTGTCCTATTTGCGATTTTTTTCATTCTCATCATTGAAATCATGGATGTCGAATTCAAAATTTGGTGGTTGCACATGCATCGGTGAGAAAAAAATCAAGAGGAAATGGAGTCGGAGAGAAGAAGAGAAAGAAGAAATTTGGGAACCCATGGAAGTTTTTGCTTTTTTTTTTTTTAATGGATTTTTTGTTTTGGTTTTTAATTTCTGCTTTCAATATGCACAATAAGGGTAGAAATATCCAGGTTTTTTTTTAATTTAAGATATTAATGACCCCATTTTCTAGAAGGGAATTTGATTTTTTTTTTAATCGAAAACTATATGTAGGGATATTTTAGTCAACACAAAATGATTTTTTTTTGTTTAATTTTGTAAATAAATTTGTTTCTAGACATTTTTTAAAAGCCGTGACCCTAATATGACTATATATGTAAATGATCTTAATATAATTATTATTGAACATGTAAGCCTATAACAGAAAATTAAACAAAAATTCCGACAGCTATGCCTAATATTGCTTAAAAAAGAAAAAGAAAAAACGAACGAGATATGTATTATATTGTGGTACGAAATTTGACGTCAACGGATGTTATCCAAAGAACAATATATAGCCAAGTCTGGTATTGCATTTGCATGTGGAACTTTAACGCTTCTAAAGATTAAACCGAGAAAATCTGTAACCATTATTTTAAAGGAACTGGGATTGAAGTATACAATTCCATAAAGACAAATTAAAAAGAATAAAAATTTAAACTGAATCAGATGCAACCAATTCATGAACCAGTCTACCGTTCGTAACTACAGAAGACCACAGCACAGTACAAGTATCAGTAGCTTTTATTCACACATAAATTTCCTATTCTTCCTTTGATATTAAACAAGTTATTAATTTTATTTATCTTGAGATGAGAAGAAATGGTTGATGGAAGGCATGATCTCCGGCGGGCGGGTCCTTAGGAACTTGCGGAGGCCGTGCTCCGCATACTTCTCTCCCTCCTCCTTATTCTCAAGCACTCCCATGCTCCGATGAGCTTTGTTGATTCTACAAAATCAATATATATATATATATATATATTCCATAACAATTAATTCAAATTAAAAACATGATTACTAATTAACACAATAAATTTTTATTAATTAGTTAAAATTACTTTGTTTAGTGATTAATTAAATTGTACTGTATAATACCTGACATCAGGGTTCAAGAACAAATTCCTGGTAAGCTGAAAGGTACACAAGCTTGTCACAAAAGCCATGGCAGCCATCAACGGGTAAACCTAATTATTATAAGAACACAAAACACATTACATTAACCACCAAAAAAAAAATGTAAAAAGTTAAAAGTAAAAGAGGAGAGAGATGAAAAAAGTGGTTCGTATATATATATATATATATCTATATAAATATATAAGAGGTGTATATATATGTGCGTATAAGATGAAAGTGATTGCTCACCTCTGGCTTAATCCAACGTCCCATGATCAGCAAATTTACTTCCCTAACCTTGTGAAAGTTGTGCTTCACCAAAATAGCTTGAAGGGCGTTAAGCAAATTATATTGATTTCTTGCGCGTGTCTTGAAATCTTTTTAACTGTTATATTGAAATTCCGTGTGCCTAGACATATATATATATATATATAGGAGGTGATATGATTTGATATGCGTGTAATTTAGAAGAAGAACAACCTGTAAAAGAAGGGGATGTTTGGGGCTCTCCAGAGAGGATATGCAATTACTGTGGGCTGTGTCCTACACAACAACGTTTGACTCAACCCAAAACCAGGGGCTTTAAGCCACTTGTTTTATTATCTCCACTTTCTGACGGCCCAAATTGCCTTGCCCATTGACACTATTAGATGTATATAATATATATATATGTAGCATTTCTCACGTTATTACTTAAGAAAGTTCCATACGTTTTTCTTAGATACGAGATTGACTCTACTTTTGATTTGATGAAAAGAGAAAAGGTAAAGACTTTACCGTGTAACCATGTTCTCCTGGTCAAGTTTGGTATTAACGGATTGCTTTGTTTGAATTGGTATACAATAGTTATCCTTTTGAATTTTAAATCAAATAACTTGCTTTCCAAAAGAGGTCACTAGGTTAAGATACTAATTCAATAAAGGGGATTGTAATGAATCTAGGATACCTATTTTAGTTTTTTTGGGGAAACAAATCCTTATACCGCATGTAATTGTTTTCATTCATGTTTTTTTTTTTTTTTCCCCTTCTTCTTTCATCCACTCATTTTTAGGAGTGCAATGTAAAGGTTTTTTTTTTTTTTTTTAATAGAATATGTTATTATAAATATGAAGCATTAGATATAATGTATCCTCTAATCAAATAAGTTTGTCATCTATATTAAAAGTATAAAAGATCAATAATAGATAGCTCTATTATCTTCTTAATACACATGACGGAATTTAATTACTGAAAAAAAAGCTAGAAATATTTAATAATAATAGTCCAAATTCATCAAAATAAGAAAAAGAATTCTTTAGAACTTGAACTATTACTAATGCAAACTCCACGTATTAGAGATTTAAACCAACATCACTAGCTCTAGAGAGACTTACAGAGATGGCTTTAATAAACGACAATAACATCAGACATTATTAAAAGGCCTATTTAAGACGACGATAAATTGGAAAGAAAAGAAAAATAAACGACAAAACAGAAAATTTACCCCAAAAAAAAAAAGGAGAAACGACAAATAACTATGAAACGACATAAAGTGGAAAACGACTTAAAAATGAAGAAATGGTAATATTTAATAAAAAGAAAAATGACACAACAACTAAGAAAAGAAACCACAGAAAATAAATAACCTTAAACAAAATAAAAGAAATAACTTAATGAAAAACAACTGCAAATCTAGAACCGACAATAATGTAACATGCCAGCAATTAAAAACGACATAATAAAAACCTCAAAAGACCAAAAAAACGACAAATATTAGAAAACCGAAAATAGGAAACAAATGACAGAGACAGCCTAATAAAAACGACAATAAACTTGGAAAAACAAATGAACATTAAAACGAAGAATCATGACACACGGCAAAAACCAAATACCGAAATGATGATGCGTTGAAACACAACACAAAAAAATAAGACGATGATAAACCAGAAAAAAAAAAAAAAAAAGAAAAACGACCGCAACAATAAATTAGACAATAACAAGGAAGGGGAAAATTTTAAAAGAAGGAGAAGAAAAGAAAAATAGAAAGAAAGAAATGACAAGCACGTCAAGAAGGCGACAACAAGAAAATTAACGAAACCTGACAAACGATCGGAATTGTAGCAACGTCGACAACCATAAAAAAACAAATATAAATTTTAAAAGAAAAAAAAATTAAGAAAACGACCTCTTAGATAACTATATTTATGTTAATATCATTCCTTTCAAATAGATATTTTAACATTTTGCTTTGAATTTTTGACCTGCTTTGCACACTTATCTAATTAAAGATTAAAAAACTAAAATTATTATAGTTGGGGAAAGTATACATCCTAATGTCATAAAAATTAGGAAATGAAGTGACAAAGATTAAAGAATTTCATAAAATAAAAACGATAAAAAATAAACTAAGTAACAGAATGAAAAACGAAAAGCACAAGAAAAACCACTTAAAAATAAGTAACTGATAATAACGGATTGTGACAAGCAAACGAAAAAAATCCTTTCAAAAGGAATTCTTGGTGTTATTCATGGAGAGTTTAGTCCAAAATTTTTCTAGTCAATTAATTCTTAAATTAATTATTAGCAATTTAATCTTTTAATCTTTAATGATAATGTTAACAAAGAAGATTAAAAATTTACTTGAAGTAAGCACGTCTCATTATATCTTTAAATTTTACATAAATAGTAATATAAAATGTAAAATATTCTCTTTATCACTACTTTTGTTTTGATTTTTTTTTTTTTTGGGTAAATATTCTCTTTGTCACTCTTGAACTAAAGCAATCATGCGGGTAACATTTTTACAAAAACTAAACTTTTTATCTGATGAATATGTTACTACTTTTGTTAAATTTCCAAATCTAATGTAAACTTTTGCGTTAGAAATAAAATTTGTTTAAAAAAAAATGTAAACACAAAGACTTTCAAGATGCAATTGGTACACGGGCTTGAATTAAGTTTTTTGAGTTAGATTTGAGTCGAACTATTATACGTTTGGTGTATGAGTTTGAATAGATTGAGTTAAAAAGTGTAAAAATTTAAAATGTGTTTGGAAAAAAATAATAATATAAAACTTGTTATATATGTCTCAAAATTCTATGTAATTTATATAAAAAAATCCTATTTAAATTTTTACATACAAAATTATGGACTTTTAAAATTTAAGATGTAAAATTATAATAATAAACTGTAAATAATTAAAAATAAAAAAGAAAAAAAAACAATTAAATATACTGGTGTACCAAATATCATTTGGTGTACTGAGTTTATAAAAGAGAAAAAAAAAAAAGGGTTTTCTAAACCAATATACTATTTGAAAAGTTCATGCATCATAATGTCATTAATTAAAAAAAAAAAAAAAAGATGTCAACAAATTTGGGACTACAGAAAGTAGACGACGCAATAGAAAAACGACTGCAAGAGAAGAAAGACAACCAAATGGAGACGACAATAATGCAGGAAAGACAATTAACTGAAAAACAACACACACAAAAAAAATATATATATATATGTACAGAGAGAGAGAGAGAGAGAGAGAGAGAGAGAGAGGAAATGATAACGCTAAGCATGTTAAAATTATAGCAATGATAAAAGCAACGAATCCTACCAACGGATCTAACATTTAAAGAAGACGACATCAACAAAAACGACAATAAGAAGGCAGCTTATGTGAAAAGGACATTTAAACAAAGAGATGAGAACCAGATTTTGCATCAATAACATTGCAACCACAAAACTTGGAAGAAAAAACGACAATCGAACTAAAAACGACATTAAATTTTGTATCAATAGACACTTGAAGCTGCAATAAATCTGTACCGCTTTGACATGAAAACGGCGACAACAAGTAAATTAAAAATAAAGTTGTGAAACAAGGAAACCTAAAAGTCCAGATGAATATTAAAAAAGACAGCAACATTTTAAAAAATAAAATAAAATAAAATAAAATAAAATAAAATAAAAAGAATGGTAAGCAAGTAATACAGAAGATCATCAAGAACAACATGATAAGCATACAACTGACAACTGAATGGTAAGTCTGCCACTTTAAGTTCTGGGTCATGGTTTAAACCTGAATAGTATCTCTTTCCAAAAAAAAAAAAAAATGAATAGTATGTTAACAAGTCCAAATACCCAATTCCCAAAAAATAAAAATCAACGAAATACGAAAATTAATGTTGGAAATTAGATTTTATTTTATTTTTATTTCTTTCTTTCTTTATTTTTCCCTTTTGGTTGCAACCCTTAAAGCATGCACAATGAGAGTTACTCTCTATATTACCTATATAAACTTGATATAACAAAATTAAACAATGTTTGACAAAAGGAAAATAAAACTAAGTGTAAATACACTTAATATAAGAATTAAATAATATTTGACAAAAAGGAAACAAAAAGAAAAGTGTGAATGCATTTAATATTTGGAAAAAAGAAAACAAAAAAACAAAGTGTAAATACACAATATTTGACAGCCAAATATCTCCACCAAATGAGCTGATTTTTTTTAGAAGCTTATAATCAATCGAACCCAATAAATGACGCCTTTAATTCACAACATGTTGATGCTACACCTCACCACCCGCTGGAGAAGAAAAACCCATTTCATTGTAATTGCTTATGTGGAAAGTTCATAATTGAGGCTTTGAATTAAGAGATCCCAGAAAAAAGAAAAAGAAAAAAAAGACTTCTTAATAAGTACTAGGAGGGCCATAGACACAAGTGGGCAAAAGACCATGAAAAAGGAGAGATGAGTATGTATTTTTGGTTTTTTTTTTTTTTTTAAGGGATTTATGCTATTTTGATATGATGGAAAGGAGAAAGAAGTGATGGAAGGGATAATTGGATAGAAAATGATAGAGTAGTTTGATCGTCTAGAAGGAAGAGAGAAGAGAAATGAAAATAGGGTGAATAATAATTATAATGATCTTACTAATTTTATTCTCTCCAATATTGGAGGAAAAACTTAAATCCATTCAATAATGAATAAAATTAATTTCTTATCATTGTTTATAAAAAAAAAATTTAGTAAATAATTAGACAATAATAGTACAACTTTTTTATCTTATCTTATCCTTTTCTATCAAACAATATCAGGAAGAAAACTAAAATCCCTTTTCATCATTTTAATTTTCTGTTTTAAATAATTATTTTATCCATTCTATTGTTTTTTCTTCTGACCAAACGGTGGCTTAGCATCCGTTTGGATAATAGGATTCAATTGAAAATTTTGGATTTGTTTTAAGAATTTAAATTGGAAAGTTAATTAAAATGGTGAAAAATGAGTGCAATAAGAATTTAAAAGCTGAAAATTTGGATATTAAATTTGAATATGAGTTTGAAATGAAAATTTTTAGATCCAATACACACTATTAGTTTATGAATGAAGCATTCGTTTCTATTCAATGTGAAGGGCTATCTTATTACTTGCCACCTGTTTTTGTCTGTCCCTACTTTGCTTCTGTTGTTCGCTTGCCTCAAAGTTCAAACTCAACTCTTTCTCCCGACTCGAAAAAGGCAAAAACGTTTTCAAGGAGCTGAGTTTTTGATATCCCACGTTGGTTGGCCGTGCCAATGCCACCAACCCCTCTCTATAGTCCCTACTCAAAATGACTCTAATACCCTCGGGAGGAAGTGGATCAATAGAGGGATTACCATGGGTATATAAATAATTTCATATCTTGGAATGCCAAAATTCAATTAACTGTCATCTTCACCTCCAACCAGTTGGTTGGAATGTAGTTCTCACTCTTCATATATCTCCCGCCTAAGTCTTACTTGGCCGTTGCTTTAAGATATGGAAAGTACTGTGACTCTCTGCATTCATATATATATATATAGAGAGAAAGAGAGAGAGAGAGAGAGAGTCGAAAGTAGTACAAGTTGTAACAACCATTAGGTAAGCCATTACAAAACCCACCTAGGAATTTTCTCTCCACAGTCTTTTCTTGCATACACACCCATTAAGACTGTGGTCTCAGGTAAAAGTTTATCATTTGAATTTCTTCAGGCATTGAATAAAACTAAACAAACACTAGTCTTAAATATTCCACAACTTATTTTACAACAACTTAACAGGACTTGAGAGAACGCGGAGATGAGACTTTTCATCTCAGCTTTCTTCTTTCTTGTCATATTTTCTTATGCAGGTAAGCTTACGATCATTTTCAGGTTCTCATCAACCCGCAACGTCTCCGATTATGTTTAGTCATATACTTATCTCTTGTACTTTTCCTCTTTGTAGCTGCGTATGATTCTTTAGATCCAAATGGAAACATAACAATCAAATGGGATGTCATGTCCTGGACACCAGATGGTTATGTGGTATATCTTTTTTTTTTTTTTTTTTGGCAAAATTTTTTCACCATTTTTATCTTCTTCGCATTGTTAAGTCACATGTGTTTGCACTTGCAGGCAGTTGTTACAATGAACAACTTTCAAATGTACAGGCACATCATGGTGCCGGGATGGACCTTGGGATGGACATGGGCTAAAAAGGAAGTGATATGGTCCATTGTCGGGGCTCAAACTACGGAGCAAGGAGACTGCTCGAAGTTCAAAGGGAACGTACCTCATTGCTGCAAGAAAGACCCTACGGTGGTTGATTTGTTGCCCGGCGTTCCTTACAATCAGCAATTCTCGAACTGTTGCAAAGGTGGTGTCCTCTCTTCATGGGGCCAAGACCCTGCTGCCTCTGTCTCAGCCTTCCAGGTGAGTGTTGGCTTAGCCGGTACTTCCAACAAGACGGTAAAACTCCCCCGTAACTTCACTTTGCTCGGTCCCGGGCTAGGCTACACCTGTGGTAGGGCGAAAATTGTGCCCCCTACCACATTTCTAACCTCCGATCGCCGTAGAAAGACTCAGGCTCTTAGTAAGTTTATGCTCCTTTTTTAAGGACGATCTAGCTTTTACCAAATATTCTAGATTCCTAATTTGGCCAAAAAAAATCACTGACGTTTGATAATCTGCATTGTTACACAGTGACATGGAACGTGACCTGCACATACTCACAGATTCTGGCGAGAAAAAATCCTAGCTGTTGCGTCTCTCTATCATCATTCTACAACGATACAATTACTTCCTGTCCTCGCTGTGCTTGTGGTTGCCAGGACAAGAAGAACTGTGTCAAGTAAGCTTCTAATTCCAAACACCTCCACTTTTAGGATCTGTAACAGGTATTAGTATCATATCAGGTTGCATAAAAATCAACATGATGAACATGATATGGTTTTTCAGACCAGACTCGAAAATTCTTAAATCAGTAGGAGTAAACACTCCAAAGAAGAACAATGCTCCACTGCTGCAGTGCACGCACCACATGTGCCCGATTCGAGTCCACTGGCATGTGAAGGTCAATTACAAGGACTATTGGCGTGTGAAGATCGCCATCACAAACTTCAACTATAGGCTGAACTACACACTTTGGACACTGGCTATCCAGCATCCTAATCTAAACAATGTTACTCAAGTCTTCAGCTTCGATTACAAGCCTCTTGTTCCCTACGGCAACATAAGTGAGTCCCGACAATAACTTTTCTTCCAAAATTAACATAGCTTTGGACTACTTTTCATGTGGTAACATGTGTATTTGCGTCTCTTAAATTGTGTGCAGATGATACCGGTATGTTCTACGGCTTGAAATTCTATAATGACCTACTGGCGGAAGCCGGTCCATCCGGGAATGTTCAGTCCGAAGTGCTTCTTCAAAAGGACAAGAACACTTTCACTTTAAAGAACGGATGGGCATTTCCTCGCAAGGTCTACTTCAACGGCGAGGAATGCTTGATGCCTCCACCTGATGCCTATCCATATCTACCAAATTCTGCCCCTCAAAGCCTCCTAATTCCTTTCTCAAAACTGATTTCTTCTTTGATTTTCCTGTTGATAGCTCTTCAGTAATTGGTTACCTACATTTGCTATTCTTTTCATGTCTTTAAAAATTTTGGAGATAAACAAAGCAGTGGAGTATAAAATACTAGTGCATGCCATGAGAACAAAAGAGGCCCATTTAATGGCCAAGTCTTGAAAGGGCCATACTTCAGTTGTATATTTTTGATATGTGCCTTGTGAATAGAGAGAATAAAGTGATGGACTAAGTTCAAAAATACTTCTATTTGTATGCAAAAGATTTTGTATTAATAGAACAAAGCAGCACAACAAGGATACAACATTAACAAAAAATTAAAATTAAAAATTAAAAATTATTGTACCCCAACTCATATTCATTGTCGAATATCCTTGTGTCTGTTACATATACAAAACAAAAACTATAAGTAACAAAATATGAGTGAATTCACCCATCCATATATGCTACAAAGAATTGACATCGGCAGTGACCTTAACCCATCAAATATCTTGGTTCAAAATTCAAATCGCCCAAATTCAAGAATTCGGTCACTATAACAAATTATTCGGGGTGAACTAGGCCGTTTGAGAATTTCTTAACTTGTAAATTTACAAGAACACTTAAGCATACGCAAATAGGAAGGCCAAGGTCGAAAGAGAAGTTAAAAATAATGTGACGAGAGAGATGAACTGCTGGGAACCAGCATTCGGCAATGTAGGATAGGCGTCAGGGGGTGGCATGACACAGTTATCACCATTGAAATAAATCCTTTGAGGGAAAGCCCAGCCTTTCTCAAAACTAAAAGTCGATAAATCCTTACGGAAAAGAAGCTCTGATTGTACATTACCCAGAGGTCCAGCTTGATTGAGAAAATCATTGTAGAACTTTACCCCCCATAACAAGGCAGTATCATCTGTTAAAAGAAGATTGCCATAAGTCATCATAAACGAGGCAAGGAGTAATTGACACGACAAAAGAACAACCAAACAAATGAGATTATGTAAAATTTAGGACGATGAACTTACTTATTGTTCCATAAGGTGTCAGTGACTTGTAGTTAAAACTGAAAATCTGGGTCAGATTGTCGAAGTTGGGGTGTTGGACGACTAAGTTCCAATTAGAGTAGTTCATTGCATAGTTGAAGTTTGTAATTGTGACCTTCACCCGCCAGTATTCCTTGTAGTTTAATTTAACATGCCAGTGAACTCGGATTGGGCACATATGGCTAGTACATTGCACTACAGGTGTAATAATATTCTGGTTAGAACCTGGAACAACTGAAGCTATATGCGGCGAATTTGCCCTGCAAAGTGTAAACCATGGAAACAATTTCAGAAAACGAATAACCTTTAAAGAAGTGAAACTAATCTAGATGAGAGAACTTACTTGACGCAGCCTCCCGTCGTGTTACTTTTACAGCCACATGAACAAGTAGGGCAGGGGACTATTGTATCATTGTAAAATGATGAGAGAGAAACACAGCAAGTTGGGGTTTTGGAAGCCAGAAATTGCGAGTATGTACAAGTAATGTTCCATGTCACTGCCATAGATAACATAGAGGTGCATAAGTCGAAAATCGCAGCAAGCATTTTATCAAGCGAGACAATAACCAAAATATTTTGAACAGAACTTATGTACTCAAGTCCACTATAACAAAAACCATAACTAATATGTTAGCATCCAACTTACACAAAGCTTGTGTGACTCTCCGTTTATCCGAGGTAATAAATTTGCTTGGCTTGACAATTCTTGCACGTCCACAAGTATAGCCAGGCCCTGGTGCTTTGAGAGTGACGTTTTTCGGCGCCCTGACTGTCTTGTTGGTCGTTCCTGACCTGCCAACACTTATCTGGAACGAGCCTACCGCATTGGCTGAATCTTGCGCCCACGAAGCAAGTACTCCCCCTTTGCAGCAATTTGCAACCTGCTGATTGTAAGGAGTCCCGGGCAATAAATCGACGATGGTCGGGTTCTTCTTACAGCAATGCGGGATATTCCCTTTGAATTTCGAGCAATCACCTTGATCCATGGCTTGGCCCCCCGTCATACTCCATATAACCTCCTTCTTTGTCCATGTCCATCCCAGTTGCCATCCTGGGGAGTCGATGTGACGGTATTGCTGGAAGTTGTAAAGTGTAACAACAGCCTGTCCCACGAAATCAAGACACCAATCAACAGCTTAATCAACCCGATCCGTGGACAAACAAGTCTTAATTGAACAGTCTGAAAATTCCACAAAGTTTTGCAACTATTCCTTTGTTCCAAACAATTAAAAATGTAACAACATAGTACTTACAACATAGCCATCAGGGGTCCAGGACATGATGTCCCATTTGATTGTAATATTTCCGTTTGGGTCAAGCGCATCGTAGGCTTCTGGAGAAGAGCAAAAATGCAGCCAACCAAAAACTATAAATTGTTAAAAACTTTGGGGTAAATAATGTAATATTTGGTTAGATGAAAATTTATGTGTATAGTAAAATGAAATTTATCGATTTTCATTCTTGCCCATCAACACATATACTTTGTCGAACTTGAGGAAAAATGTAAGAAAAATTTTTAATTTACTTCACCAAATAATAATCTCCGACAACTGATAAGGGATATGTCTGCAAATTTATGATTTTCTTAAGCGTGAGTGTAAAATAGTACTTTGATTACGAAATTTATTATTTCTCCATTCGTGCACTAATAATACAGTCTCTGCTTCCAGGTGTTTGATATCATTACACCATCACCAAAAGCAATAAAGATGTTTTTTTTTTTTTTTAAGAGAGAAAAAAGAGCCTTCTGGAAACAGGGCATTCAGGCAACAAAAAGAATTAGAAGTGCTTTTAAATTTTGTTTTTTCCTAAAATGAAAAAGAAAACCACAATAAAAATCCTATCTGACCAAAATTTCGTGTCAAATTTCTCTGTAAAAAAGCAGGTAAAAATACAAAAACCATTACAAAAAAAAAAAGAGAGAGAGAGAGAGAGATAAAAGAAAAAAGAAAGAGAACTCGAATAATCACAAATGAAGGATGAAATGCAGGAATGCCCAAGTTCTAAACCAAAACAAATAAAGACATCACAATAATTAAAATCGCCATGGAAAGAGACCAAAACAATTTCAAAAGCAGGAACAGCTTTTCAACGTAAAAACATGAGATACATTTGTCCCACTGATACGTGTGTGTGTGTGTGTGTGTGTGTTTCTTCTAAATCAAAAAATAAAAAGAATGAGCAAAAATAAGCAAAACCTGTCGAAATAAAGAACGACGAAGAAAGCAGAAAAAGGAGCAAAACGGTGCAAGTCGTAAATTTGGAGTCCGAAATCGTCGATGGGAAAACAGAACCCATCTCTGGCAGTGAGTTCTCTTCTTGATAGAATGTTTTGTTTGGTGTTTTTCTGTTCTGGTTTCCAAAGAGAGAAAGAGGAGAGAGAGAGAAAGAATAACGCGTAGACTAAGCAGAGAGGGTCTTTGGCTCTTGGCTCTTGCCCAGAGAGTAAGGTCAGTTTTTTCTTTTTTCAAGCTATGGAAGTGTAGTGGTGGACTTTTAAAGCCCACTCTAAAACGTATATTACAAGATTCCACACATTAATAAACAACAGCTATTATTTTATACTACTAAAGTTTTCTCCTTTATTTTATTTTTTGGGTTTTTTTTTTTTGAATGTGTGTATTTCTTATGTCTAAATGGAGATAAATACGCCTGAGATAGTGGATGAGAGACAGTTGTGACGATCAGAATAAAAGAGTTTTGGCACCTTCTAGAAAACATTACACATCTGTACGTGTGTGTCCGACTGTGCGTAAAACTTGGCTTGGGTAGATTCACTTTCACAGTTTTACTTCGCATGAACACGTAATTCTCTTTACCCTTTTTAACAGAAATGCCTTTTGGTTGTTCCTGGTTTTTGGGCATTACTTGACGCACACGAACGGTAAATAAAAAGAGCCGAAAAGGAATCATTCATCCCCTAGACATAGACAATTCACGGAGTTTATGAATTTTCTTTCTTTCTTTTCTCTTTTCTCTTTTTTTTTTTATAAGAAACTTACTCTAAGAATTTTTTTTTTAATAATTTTGTAATAGTTGGATTTATTTTTCAATCATATTATTGATAAACTAATTAATTTAATTATTAAAATAAAGTGTATTTACTAATAGACCCAAAAAAAAAAAACAGTTTGTATTGTAGTTTTTTCTTCTTCTTTTTTCGGTAATTGTAAAATTTTGTTATTGTTTCTCTTTTTAGGGAATATTGTTTTCAATTTCCGATGCATTGTTTTTGTTAATTTTCCCGAGCAGTTCATTGGGCATGTCATCTTTATGCTAATATAGATGTATTAATTCGTTTTAAAAGTTAATTTTATAATTAAAACAAAGATAGAGCAAAAATAAATGCAGCGCAATAAGTTTTTCTCTTTTTTTTTTTTTGGGTAAGTCTAAAGTTTTATTTCTTTAGGGGACATTGTTTCACATTTCGGTGCATTGTTATTTTTAATTTGCCCTACTGTTCATGGCCAATTTAGACATATTAATACCCTTTGAAAAACCTACCATTGTTTTTTGGTTAAGGTTGTATTAATTATTAATTTAGGAGTGTTTGGAGGAAATGCTTATAGACATTAATTTTGGATTGAAAAAAAGTTGTTTTGAAAAATTTGTTTGGGAGAAAACTGTTTGAGGTGAAAAAATTAAAAATTTTAAAAATTTATTTAGAAAAAATATATCAATATGGATATTGTTTCGTTTCTCCTAAAATTCTATGTAATTTTAAAAAAATTATCTCATTTGGATTTGTATATACAAAATTATAAACTTTTAAAGTTTAAAATTTATTATAATATTTTAAAAATATAAATAATAAAAAATAATGAAATTAAAAAAAATAATTTTAGATGTCTTCAAAATATTAACCAAACACCCCCTTAAATAATAATATTTGTCAGCTGGGACCCGTGGAATTTTTTGCTTGTTGGTTTTCAATCCTTTTCCGTAGATTTTCTTTACAAAAATATTTGGGGCATTTTCCTCCGCCTCTTGCTTGCTTTTGTGATTTTCTCTTTCTAGTTTTTTCTTTGGCTCCGACTTTTTCTTTTATTAATTTCTAAAAAAACAACTTTTTTTTTTATTAATTGTTTGGATATAGAAGGGAAAATTAGCCAATGAAATGGTTAACGTGAATAATTGTTGAATAAAATAATAGAAACACAACACCCCAATTTGGAGGTCTAATTGCGCCAAAATGTGACTGACAGGCCACAGAGAGTTTGGGTACAGCTCATTTTATTAACGTGTGAGCCTTAAAGCGACGCTTAAATCCGCGTTCCAAGTCCACGTGTATATCATTGATTGGCTTATCCTTGTAGAAAGTGAACACTTTTTGATTTTTTTGGGGGCGTTGAGGTACAGTTGTGAACTCCCTCGATTGAGTTTTCTCGGTCAAGCTTTCTCACCTCATTCATGCACGTATTTATTTTCTTTTCTTTTCTTTTTTTTTTCAATTTTTTGGTTTACTTTCAATGAGATATTTTACTTTATGGACCAAAAACTCCTTCACCTTTTTAACAATTATTTTCCTATTATTTCATATTCAATAGAATAATATATAAATATATATATATTTTTTGGCTTATATTTTGAGATGACCAAAGCATGTTAGTTCTCATTGGCTTGTTACGTATTTGGTTGGAGTTCTCCCATACCAAACATCCATTTACAAGTTAATTTCCGTGCCACTCATATAAAAATTCATTTTGGTTTTACACACTTATTTAAGATTGTTTTTTTTTTTTTGAGTTAGTAAAATAAATATGAAAAATGTTAAAAATAATATTTCAACGGTTCTTATGTCATTTTCTAGGTACTCAAGCAAATGGTTTTTATTTATTCCACGTGATTCAAAACTTTAACTAATTCCGTAGAGAGTAGAGACATATCTCATGCGAGTCACACAAGATTTTATAATTATTTATATCTAACAAATTCCACCGTAGGATTAAAAAAAATCCATTTTGTTGAAAGTGTGTGGTTCTTAACCGTAAATTCATTTTTCTCCTGTCCAAATCCATCAACTTTAACTTTTTTTGCATGATTTAATATTATAAATATGGTATATATTTTTTAATCTCGTTATTGAATTTTCATTTTTAGTTTTAAGATATTATAAATACTGAGTTAGGTGAAGATGAATATACTTCTAGTGTTTCAATTTGTGTCGTTATTGTCCAATAATTGATTTCAATGAAAAATAATACGCACAAAATACATTGAAAATAAAGAAAACAAAAGGCTTTTAATCCATGACAAAAAAAAAATTTATGGAGTTTTATGTGCTTTTATTTTATTAATATAAGAAAAACTCTTTCGGATTTCGAAAAAAGCACCTACTATTCCGTGAGAAGCTTGCTCCATGATCAATAAGAACATGTAGTCAACCTTAACAAAAAATAATAATAATGTAGTCTTGTATTTCTTTTCCGCATTATCATAATGAGTACTTGTTGGGATGGAACCTTGTCCCTCCTTAAGTAAAAGCACTGTCCTCGGATTCCAATCCATCGAATGGCGAAGTATTGAGGTAATTATCGAATAACAAACCATTGTCATTCGATATACTATCATTGGACAAGAATTGTCGCTATTTGATTAATGATCATGTGTCGAACCATCATCATTCGACTATCAATTCCCTCAAATTAGTGCTTGATAAGTGCATAATTCAATTTAAAATGCTAGATTATCATAGTTTGACGCTTAATCATGATGGTCAATTAGCGAATGATGAGCTATAGATAGGTAAAAGAGAGACTCCAAAGAGAATCAGAGTCATGTATATTTATTCATGAACATATTTACAAGTAGTCTCATATGTTAGGTGAGATGATGAAAATTTTATCCAAACATGTTCGGGGTTTTTGACGGAGTAAACTTTTATAGGTTACGAAGCGGGAATGGTTTGACCCAACCTTATAACATGTGTACCTCACCTGTTTCAACTATATTTTATTTTTAGATTTTTTTTTAAATGAAAACCACATGTATCATTAATCTTCTATACTACGTGTTCAAAGATCGAATAATACTTTATAATATTATTCATCTACACTTCTAAAGGCGTCAACTTTCGTTTTCAATACTTGTCACATGTTCCTTTTTTTTAACTTGATTATTCCACACATTTGAATCGCATTTACTAACTAGTAATAACAGTAACAACAACAATAATAATGAAAACATATCCTTAAATAATAACAGGGGGAGTCTACGATAGGAATCTCAAAATTATACCTATTATAGGTACTCTTTTTAAAACTGTTCAGATAATTTAAGGGATGAGATTACTTATTAGAATACATCTTACCTCATAGAATCATAAACTAATATATTAAAAAAATTCAAGAAACAAAAATTAAAAAAACTTATCCATTCACCATCGACCCACCCTACCAACACTGCCCTTGTCGACGACCTCTCACCTACCCCTTTCATTCAACTACTAATGAGACCTCTCACCAACATAACCTCCATTGAAGCCCTATCCTCACCGGTGCCTACATTTGTAACTCCATGGCAGCGATCCTCTCCGTCTTCCAACACTCCTCCTACCTGTAAAATGTGCTCTTTCGCTTCATCGCCTTCACCTCTACTGATGAGTCCCTCTAATGTGCCACCCTTTCGGCCTCCTTCCCCTGCCTGAAATTCCATATCTACCCCTTCACGACTCCACCATCTTTGGCCTCATCTTCACCTCCATCATCTTTGCCCTCAAATGCCCCCTCAACTATGTTCGTAGGTACTTCCTCAACCTCCTCCCCCTTTATGTACGACGTATCATTTACCTCGACTTTAATCTCATCCTCGTCGATGACATCACCAAGCCCACAGCCAGAGAGCTCTGCTAGCCGTGGTAATTCATGTTGGTGAGTCGTTTTCGTATCTTATTTGATCTGTCTGTTGACATGAATATGACCCGTTTAATAATCGTATCAAAAAATAAAATCCAAACACGACCATTTAATAAAAGGTTTAACATGTCACTACATGTTTATGACTCTTTTATCAAATAGGTCATAAACGTGTAAATGGGTCATAAATATGTCGTGTCAACCTGTCAAACCCACTTACCTAAAAGGTTATTTAAGCTATTATTAATCCATTTAACTAACATGTTATTAGTTTTAACACTTAAAAATCTCATTAAATACCTAAACAATAACCAAATTATAACAACCAAATTTACTCAATTACAATCAAGTTACACCTAAACTTAGTTCACAAAAGATAAACACACAACTAAATTAAAGTCTATAACAAAATTAAGTTCACCACACAAGTCACAATCAAGCTAAAACAAGCGAATAAGTCTAAATATAGATCATACCGTGCATATAATTAAAAGACTAAAGAAACAAAATTAAAACTTAGATTTTCTTTTTTATATTAAAATTTTTTAAAAATATATTAAAAATATATAGAAAAAATAAAAGATATATTTTATATTTGAACTTTGAATGTTGAAAACTCAAAATTAAAAATAGTAAAACATTATATATTATATATATAAGAACATAAATATATTAGAGATTATAAATGAGTAATTTATGAGTCGTGTTCATGTTAACCAATTTATGACCCATTTATCAAACAGGCTATTTCGTATCAATTGCAGATTAGTGAGTTCATATGAGTTCGACCCTTTTTAACCTAAATCTATTTAAGAAAAACCTAAACTCTCTAATTTTATGCAGGTTTAGTGTCGTGACCCAAATTGCCAGTCCTGATGACCACAATGCTGTCCTTGCCACTCCTGAGTATTGCAATGCCAATTTCACCTTCTACTTCACTCGTCGTTCTGGTCCAATCTTCCCTTTCCCTCATCTTCACCAATTACAAGCCTTGCTATTTCAACATCGTCATCATGGTGATCGATTTGGACCATTGGTGTGTTGGGGATTGCTCGAGCAAGATTGAGGAACGGATGGAGCTGTAAAAGAGAATGAGAATCTAGGAATTGGGATCTTTGCCTTTGTTTTTACTAGTCTTCACCGGAAAACATTACTTCGGTAGACCACCTATGGAATTAGCATGGCCTCAGAGTGATGGAGGTAGTTAGGGCTTTGATGGGGGGTGCCCAGAGGGGGAAGGGCTTCGATTGCTAGCGGGAAGGCGCTAGAGGAGGGGCAGCACCGAGAAGTAAAATGCATTATTACAAGTAAATTTTAATATTTAAATGATATTTAACTGGTTTAATAATATATTATGATTTAAAAAAATATATCTATAATAAATATATTTTGAGGTTATTACATCAGTCAACGCGGATCAGATAAGCAGACTTGGCCTTCAAAAAAAAACCTAAGGGGGCGTTTGGTAAACGCATTGCATTTTGATTGTATTTGAATGAAATTTGTTTTTTGAATGTTGTATTTGGTTGAAAAGTATTTGTTTTGTATTTGAATGAAATGTGTGTTTAGATGAAATATATTTTAGAGTTGAAAAGTTGATGTGATTGGTAAAAATAGAGATAAATAATGAAATTAAAAAGTTAATGTGATTATTTTAAAAATATTTTGAATTGTAATTATTTTCGTAATATTGTTATAAAATTTATATTTGGTATAAAATTATATTACATTTGAGTAAAATTAAAATATAATTTTTTTGGTCAAACGACACCTAAACAAGTTTTCACGCACACCTAGAGGCCGGACCAAGGCGCGCCGAGTCGACTCACTCAACCGCCGAACGAGCGACCGACCGTCAAACTCCATCAAAAAGTCAAACAAAAAAAATAAAAATAAAAGCTTTTTATTCGTAGGGAGTAGATTTAGCTCCAAGAAATCCGAAGGTGCCAAGCCTGAAGAAGGAAAGAAAAAAAAAAAAAAAAAAAAGGACAAGCCTGTTCTTGGCGGCTTCGAGGTTTCGCATTTCTTTAGAAATATTAATCTGCTTCTCACAAGAGACCCCCGTTTCGGAAATTCCTAAGATTCTTCTTCCTTCCCTGAAAAAGAATGCATTGTTGAGTTCTTCGATTCAAGATTCGTTTTTTTGTAGTTTTCGGATTCCATGGCTGCTTCCAACGCTCGCGCCCACTCGTTTGGCCAAACCGAGATTAACTGGGACAAGTACGCTTTCCCCTTTCCATTCCATTCATTTCTCTGTTACGTTCTTTCCTGTGTTTTTTTTTTTCTTAATGAAAGAGAAGATATGGAGTATATTTATGCATATACATATATGTGCGCGTTCTGTTTGGTTGCTGAGAATAGGGATTTCTGGAAGAGTTGGACAGAAACTAATTAAAAAGATTTGAAATTTTTAGGGTTTGATTTGGTTCTTCGAAAGAGTGACGAAAGAGATAAAAATTTTGTGAATTTTTGTATTTAAAGTGGACATTTTGGCAGACAACGAGAATTAAAAGAGGATTTTCTGAATTTATTTCAATGGTCGGATTACTCTTCGGAACTTACATCATTGTAGGAAATATAATGCTACTATGTCGCTATATCTGTTTATGTACGTACACATGTAAATATTATCATGGGATTCGATTAGAAAGGTTGTTAGAATTAAAGTTTTGTGATTTCGTTTTCGGAGAGTCTTGACTCTTCTTTGGGTTAGAATACTTGAGTTAGAAATATTAAGTTGTCAGCACTTAGCTACATGTCTTGTATCGATTAGTCGTCTTAACCACAGTAAACAGTAGTGAAAATTTAATTTGAACAATGAGGGTGGCTGTTAGAGATTACAAAATTTTTGTAGTTCTTGGTTTAATGTAAAGGGTATATATCAGTTTTGATATATTGATGTTCTCGCTTGTGTCTTTAAGTGTCTTCTCAAATTTGGCGTCATTATATTTGCGGCTTAATATTGATTCGGCCTCTTTCGCAATTGATTAATTCTGGCCTTCTATTGACAACTGGAATTTCTAAATCTTCATTGCTTTTTATACAATTTTACAGGCTTGATAAAACTAAATTTTACGTCGTAGGAGCTGGCCTCTTTACGGGAGTGACAGTGGCATTATATCCAGTTTCTGTTGTGAAAACCAGGCTACAGGTTGCTTCAAAGGATGCTGCTGAGAGAAATGCATTTGCTGTCATCCGTGGCTTACTAAGGACAGATGGGATTCCTGGACTTTATAAAGGGTTTGGCACGGTAATTACTGGTGCTATACCTGCCAGGATCATTTTCCTTACTGCTTTGGAGACTACCAAAGTTGCAGCCTTCAATATGATGGAACCATTAAAACTATCTGAGCCTACACAGGCAGCTATTGCAAATGGCTTAGGTGGCATGACCGCATCTCTTTTCTCTCAGGCTGTCTTTGTTCCAATTGATGTGGTATGGAATCTCTAGTCCTTGTTCTATTTTTCATACGGTCCTAATCTAATTTGGAATTCCAATTAATTGTTTTTTAAAAATTGAAATTAATGTAAAGAAAAAATTAGAAAGAAAAAGATAATGCGGGAAGTTTGTGATGTATATGGTTTATAAGGCATTTAAGTTTGTGGTTTCTCATGTTGACATATGGTCGAAGTATGAGAAAAATTTTGAGTAAAGTGCGCTTTCTGTGTTTCTTTCATTTATTTGCAATGATGTACAAAGTAATTCTTTTTGCTATAACTTTTGTAATCTTTGGTTGATTACATTCATAAATGTGCGTGGAAATTATAAATTGAATCTGCGCTATCAGCTATTTTTGAAGCCACCATAAAGAAAATATATGAAGAGGAAAACAATGAACTGCTAATGCTCTTTTGCTTGTGGATCCTAATCAGGTTAGTCAAAAGTTGATGGTGCAAGGATACTCAGGCCACACAAAATATAGTGGGGGTTTGGATGTTGTTCGTAAGGTTTTGAGGGCTGATGGCATCCGGGGATTATATAGGGGGTTTGGTCTATCAATTATGACTTACTCACCCTCTAGTGCTGTTTGGTGGGCAAGTTATGGTTCAAGCCAACGGTTCATCTGGAGGTGAGAAATGATAACCATTATCTATGAACTTTAAGTGTGTCAAACGTGCTCATTTATCTTAGACTCAGTCTAGCAAGTGGTAAACCTTTGATTTATGAACTCCCAATTTTAAATTTAATATAATGATGATGTATCTTTAGAGGCTGGGTTTTTATTTTTAGTTCAAGGAATGGTATTCTGTTAAGTGGATGGTTATTTTGGCAATTATAGCAATTAATCAATTGTAGCTATAAAATTTACATGTCTGTCAGGCTTTATTCTGACTGAGAAGCTACTCTATGTCCATTCTTTCGGATGAGCTAGCTTGTTATAATTTATATGCGTAAACGATACAGGGTACTAATAAGCCATTCGGATTTGCATCATTTTGTTTAGCCTGCAATTTGTACGGAAGTTTCTCATCCAAATAAGTAGGGGAAGATGTGGTTGGGGGGTTTTTTTTTTTTGTTGTGGGGTGGGGGGGGTGGTGTGTGGTGGGGGTGAAGATAAAAGAGGAAAAGGTCCTAACTAGTAACATCTGATTCATTGTATGTTCGTTGTCAGCAATTTGGTTGTCTAGTTATATGACTTGATTTACCATGAACGCTTTGTGTTACTTCAGGATCTTAGACAATGGGGATACTGCAGAAGCTCCTAGCGAAGGAAAAATAATGTTAGTTCAAGCTGCTGGAGGAATTATTGCAGGTGCAACAGCATCCTGCATAACAACCCCACTGGACACCATCAAGACACGGTTACAGGTAGGTGGTATTCATGGAACCCGGCTGATGTTAAACCACCTTTGATCTGTCATCAGTTGCATTATCTCCTGGTTTCTCGATTTCATCTTGATGAGTATATTTACAGAATGCAAGAAATAGGACACCTTGCATTTGTTTCAGAACAATTCTCTGTAGATTATATTGCGTAGATACATTTTTTAGGGGGTGTTTGAGGGATGTCTAGAGACACAATTTTTGGATTAGAAAAAAGTTGTTTTGGAAAATGTTTTTGGACAAAAAATTGTATGAAGTGAAAAAGTATAAAATTTTCAAAATTAAAAAAAAATATCAATATGGATATTGTTTTATTCTTCTCGAAATTCTATGTAATTTAAATTTTATGCAATTTTAAAAAAATCATTTCATTTGGACTTTTAAAGTTTTGAGTGTACTGTTACGTTTTAGAGATATGAATAGTAAAAAGTGATGAAGTGTTGGAAAAACGTTGGTTTTGGAAATGCTAAAACCAAGCCCCAAACAGGGCCTTAATATATTTTAATTAACTCTTGCTGCACCAAAGGTGATTGGACATGAAAAGGGGCACAATACCAGGCAAGTTATTAAAAGCTTGATCAAGGATGAGGGCTGGAAAGGTTTCTACAGAGGTCTGGGTCCAAGATTTTTCAGCATGTCAGCATGGGGAACTTCAATGATTCTGACTTATGAATATCTAAGTATGGACTCTTACCTTTATTTTTGTTTTGTTTCCGTTTTTCTTGGCACAATTTTCTCTTTTGTATGGTTGTCTTTTTTGATGTTGTTAAAATGGACACTTAGTTCTTTACTGATGCACCACTCCGCCACGGCGTGCCCCCCCACCCCCAACCCTAATTTTTATATTTTACACAGAGCGCTTATGTGCAAAAGAATGATGGAGGCGAGTTAGCTTTGCAAGGGGCAGATTTGGTTCCGTTAACTAGGTAGGATCATACATCGTCTGGACGTTGGCTGTTATAGTTATACACCAGAATTTTTTACATTGCAACCCACTTCCTGAGCCATGAATGCTGATTTTGAAGCCTATGGTAATCTGGAAGCTGACAATATTTTCTTGATTGATTCAATTACTTTTGGAAAGGACTTGAGATCCTTACCAAGGTTTTTGAGGTTAAATTTTGTAGTACGTTCAGCTCTATCAATTGATTTTCAATTTTTTCCCCTCTCCTAGAGCAAGTGTATATCGCTGTGCAAAGAAATTTTATTCTATTCATCATTATGGAATAAAGGACGTATACCATTTTTGTTTCCACTCTCTCGTCCCATGTGTTTTCGTTGTGTAGCTACTTAAAAGCATATGCTAACTTAGGTTTATTGTTATTATTATTAGAAATCAACTTCAGGTGAGGAATCATGTTATGATGTCATGTTTATTTATTTGTTTATTTTAATTGTTCAAATGTCTACTGATTTTGTTAGAACTTAGATTACTAATAGAGATAACTAATTAACTAAACACGGCATGGCTATTTTTCGGAAAGAGAAAAAGAAAAAAAGAAAAAAAGTGGAAAGGTCTAACACCTCCGCAGAAACTAAAAGAAAAAGGGAAAGGAAAAGACAGACATTTAACCGCCGTTTGTCACTGCATGATAAGAATTAGCCATTTTGATCACTTTAATTCATTAAAAAAAAAAAAAAAAAAAAGGGAATCAGTAGTAGATGAAATATAACAACTTAACTTGAAGAGCACATACAAAAATTTTTTGTGGTGGGGGGGAAGATGTTTCCACTTCTTTCAACTTCTGATTGGCTTTTCCAGAACTGCCGAGAAGGACAGCTCATCTCCAAGCCTATCCACCTTGGTGACTACCCTCCATAATAAAGGTCTATAGCCAAGCCTTTTAAACTCGTCCAAATACGCCTTCATGTCTTCCTTCCCACAGAAAAAATGGTCTATCCAAAGAAGCCCTTTCGGCCGAAGGACACGGTCCCAATCAAACAACACAAATTGAAGAAGTTCCATTCCTATCCAACCATCCAAGAACAAAGTGGAATGGATCATATCAAGGGTGTTGTCGAAAAACGGCAATCTTGAACCAACTGATATGTAGAGAGGAAGAAGACCTCTCAAGGCGATGACTTCGTTGAAAGGAGCCCCTAAGTTCAGAGTAGCCGATGCAATAGTAACATTGTGCTCTTTCATTATGGCAGCAAATGTTCCTGTGGTGGAGCTAAAATCTAGACCGATACGGATCTCTCCCGGCTTCAAGCTTAGAACTTCATCAATGGTGAATTCTGCTGAGAGGGACTCATTCTTCGGACTGTTCCACCTTTGTTTTGAGAGGTCGAAACAATCTGCACATTTGAAGAAACCTCTTTTGTCCGCTGTCATATTAGAAACGAGACAGTAGTAGTCCTTGCCCTTGTAATGGTTCCACAAGATGTTAACGTTGCTTGGTTGAGTCCACAGAGAGGAGTTTGTCGGAAGTGGCTTAGTGTAGTGAGTCGGTGTTTTTGTGAAGCATCTTCTTCTTGGTAATGGGTCGCACCCGTTGGCTATCAGCTTCTGAGCCAAATCCCAGTCATCAGGGCATGTCCCATGGAGCTTGTAACTCGTGTACTGGTCTAAATGAGAAGCTATGTTTAGACAAGATAATCCGATCGATGGGTTCACAAAATCCAACCCGATGAAGTTTTTCCTCCCAACTAGCCTGTTTGGCTTAGGTGATGTGTAGTTATGTAGCTCACCTGAATTGAAGACTTTCCGGGCGGTTGAACATCCTTCTTCAGTGTCAGATTCATCTTCCTCGGGTTCACTTGAATCTTGATCCACCTGGCTTACCTCATTCTTTTCATCCTCATTGCCGCAGAAACTGGAAAGGCTATTTGAGAGCTTGTCCAAAGAAAGGGCAATGTGAAGAACTTGATCGGAAACCTCGTTAATAGTTTGAGATTCTGTAGTCTCATTGTGCAGTTGATTGAGCAAAAATCCTACTTGGCTCTGCAGGTTAGATATTTGGTTTTGAAGGGAATAAGGTAAGCAGCAATTTTGGCTGTAGAACTTACTTGTGGTGGTCACGAAAATATGCGGATACGCAGCAATAGAACCGGAGATTATCATGGTGAGACTGGCAAGAAGAAAAGCGCATAACATGAAGGGAAGAATGCCTCCACGAAGGAATTTCCATCGCTTTGGTGTACTTTCTTTCTGCAGCATTCTCTAAACTGAGAGTATTTTATGGAATGATTGCTGGTGAAGCCTTAATTCAATCTTGTTGGAGTTGACTTCATAAGCAAGCTCAATGAAATTTTTTATTTCATGTCATAGATTTCCATGTTCCGTAGGCTCTCAGTCGTCTTAGTTTATAGTTCTTTGCCATGAATGCATGTGATGCTTGAAAGACAAGCATCTTAAAACTTGGGTGCAATTTGCACGGTCCGGATTCCAGTTTCCAAGCAATTCAATCAGAAAAAAATGTTAAAAGTTGAACTTTTGATTAACTTGCACGTCATGAATCATTAATTAGTTTAATACTCACGAGGGAATTTATAAACAGATTATTGTCACTATAAATAAAAATTTGCATAAAGTGCGAAGGATCCAAGTTTTAAAGACAGGACAGGATCAGATCCAATAAGTTGCATAAATAATCTATTCAATTCATCAAAACGTTGCACTTTAAACCATTATGATTTAAAAAAAAAAAAACATATTATGTCGCTTGTCAGCATTGAGTTCTCCTTGCAATACTATAGAAAGGATTGTAAAAGAACAGGGAACACAAAGATACGTCGAAAAATATAATTATTGTAACGCGAACGTAGAAAAGAAAATTATAAACATAATTTGAAACTGTAATACATCTGGAAAATACTCAACTTGTTGAAAGCCCGATAGTGAATGGAAAACGTGACTCACAAGGCACTCCTACACAGATATCCTCTAATGAAAATGAAAATTAGACCAAATAAAAACAAACTTGATGGAGATTTTCAGGCATAATCACACTTCTATTGAACGATGAGTCTGAACGAAATCACTTCCAAAAATTCCTCTAGACGTTTGTCATGTTGTCGACCTCCTAAAAGAATCGTTTTCATGATATACGCGTCAAATTCCACATCATGCGTATCTTGTTTTTGATCTTAATTGATAAGATATGCTTCTCCAGTGAATGCATTATTCATAAAAGCTGCCATAGAGCGAGACAACACAATTAGCAACTTCATTATGCATGCACTATTATTGGGTTGAATTCATGCTCAATGTAACTACTTAGTTAAACACTAGTTCAACCTTTCTTAATCACAAAATCCGGCCATCATCTTCGTCATCTTCATCACTATCTCTGTTCAATTCTGCATAGTCTTCGAGAGATGCTGACGGAAACAACTCCCCCACCTTGTTTACTCTCTCTGTTGTAGTTTTATTTGAATCATTAGATTTCCCTTTGTTCATCTGTTCCAGTGGGACAAAGAGCGAAAAATACTGACCATGACACATTCTATATAAAAGACAGGTATACAACGTATTTACCCAATAGCTTCATTCCATTCTAGAAAGTACACAAGTTTGACTTAGAACCATATCTTTTGATAGATTTCAGATTCATATTGCCGATGCTGACTATAAACGAAAATTCACAGATGCAGACATAAAACAGCCAACTTAGAAGAAGAGGAAAATGAAGTGATTACGACCAAAGGTTAATAAAAATGTACTGCATGCATAACCGATCAATACCCTGATGGTGTGAATAACTCATCAATAGGAACTTCCAAAACAAAACAAATAAAGAGAGAAGAAGAATTCCAACAATCAGGATTCGGTCCCGAGCATTCAATTCCTCTCCAAACTTGGTACAGAAGAAAGAGTGAAAGAAAATAATGACAAAGTGAAGGAGGAGTTCCATGACTCTCAAATAAAAAGGAAACTTACAGCACGCAGTAGAGACCTCCTGTCCCTTTCTCGAGCATTCTTGATAGCCTGATAACAAAACCAACAAATCCTATCAACTTTCGATTCCAAACCAATCCTATTTACTATAATCTACCAAACTTCAGAATTTAGAATAACAAACCTCCTCAAGCATCTTCTGCTCAGCTTCTACTTCAGTCAAATCCCTACAAAAAATCAAAAAAAAAAAAAAAAAAAAGACACAGTTTAAACAAAAATTCAACAAAACGAAATTTGCAGTTCAAGTAACATTTCTGAAGCAAACCTTCCAACCGTTTGGCCAACACGGCAACGACACTTTGCACATACACCTTGCTCCTTGGCGCAACCTAACAACAAAACCCACATAACAAAACATCAAAAACTGTTAAAATCTCTGTTTCCACCTGAACCCCATTTTAATTTCTGAGCAAAGCATCAAAAGTAAGTGTCAGTAACAAAAACAGCTCATTTGTTTTACTAAATATGTTCCATTTCATTCTACGTTTAATGTCCACCAATCTCTATGCCCCCACTGTGTTACAACACAATTTGTAAAATGAAAATTGCAAAGCATAGAGATAACATTCCTACGAATATGGTTACAAGACTTACCGTGACAGAGATTATGGTAAGCCTGACGAACAGCGCGTTTCGAACAAAGTTGGCTGAAACGTTTCGGTCACCGAGTCAAATAAAAAAACAAAAAGAAAAAAAGATTAAAATAAAATAAAATAAAAGGAAAAAGAAAAAGAAAAATACCATTTAGCAGGCTCCGAGAGAGGCTTGTACTTGCCGTAGCGGCGTTTCCACTCGATCTGCTCCTTACAGCGGGGGCATACGCCGGTGATCTCCGACAACGGCCTGAACCTCCCTCCCACTTCCTGAGCAACAAACAATCCCAGAATTTTCTTTCTTCTCTTTCTTCGACAAATTCAATTTCAAAACAATAACAGGAAAAGAGTAAAATATGGAATTTTAAATATTGGGGTTAGAATAATAGTAATAATAATTACCGTCTCGTTGACTTTGCGGCCGGCGTTGGGTTTCCAGGCGTACTTGTTCTGGTGCTTGGGAGGGCCGTGCTTGTTGCTCATCTTTTATCTTTCTTTAGAGCTCCACGCTGCTGCCAAGACGAAGATTTTGATAGGTTTTGGGTATTCTAATGGGATTCGGAAATCGGTACGAAGAAGTTCGATTCTTTGTCGTCTGCGAAAGGTTGCGCAAACTTTGTCCCAAGTTTCAGACCGTTCATTCATACGAATTACGAGGAGGAGGATTCAGGGTTTAGAGGGTTTGGGCTCCTTCACCGACTGCCTTGGGGTCCAAAATGGAGGAACGAGATTGAGCCCATTAAAGATTATTGATTTTTTTTTAAATTTGGAATATTGGCCCTTTATTTCTGGATTTGCCAGTTATAATATCATTCTTTTTTAAATTTGGGAGGGTGAATTCACTTAGAGTATATGGTGTGAAAATGAAGGGTGGATTGATTTTTGATACAAGTTTAAAAATTTTATAAAAAATACGATAAATTTGATTATATTTAGTAAATCAAACTTTTTTTTTAATTATTTTTTTCTCTCTCTCCCCATCTTATATCTCTTTCCTCTCTCTTCTCAACACTCTCACCCCCATTCTCTTTCTCTCTTCCCTTTCTCTGTCCTCACACTTAGGTAGAACCATTGTAGCACCGGAGTTTCGTGCACCTCCACTTTTGTTGACCTCTGATCGGGATCTCGAAGCTCCGCTTACACCCATGTGAAAGAGATCCAGTTTTTCTCTTATCTGTGGTTCCGTGCCAATATCCAATATGGAGATGCCGTAATAGTGGCTTTATAACAGTAGCGATGGTCGTAACTCTTGAGTTTAGGCAACTCCAGATTTGAAGTCCGCTTTCTTTGATTGTCGTGGTTCTGAGAACTGGGTTGCTCGGGGGATGTCTCAGTGGAGACACAATGCCTCACATCAAGTGTTGGTAAGTCACCATCATGTGGATGACTTGTCCTCTTTGTCACTGTCGATAGATTTCTCTTTATTCACCAAGTATCAGTCCAGGAGTTCCTCTATAGTGTCCAATCTGTTGTGCAAGAGATGCCAGTTGATAAATGTGATGTTGTTTCGGGTGATGATGTTTATCGAAAGTCAGAGCTTTATAATATTAAGGGGAGTTTTGGTAAAATATTTCATTTTAATTTTACTTAAATATAATATAATTTTACACTAAATATAAATTTTGTTACAGTACTATGAAAATAATTACTATTCAAAATATTTTTAAAACAATTACATAAACTTTTCAACTTTACTTTTTATCTCTAATTTTACCAATTACATCAACTTTTCAACTTTAAAATACTTTTCATCGAAACACATATTTCATTCAAATACAAAACAAATACTTTTCAACCAAATACAACATTTAAAAAATAAATTTCATTTAAATACAATCAAAATACAATGCGTTTACCAAACGTCCCCTAAATTTAATTAATAACATTAGCATTTGGGAGGGGAGAGAGAAAGAGAGAGAGAGGAGAGAGAGAAAAATTTTTAAATTAATTAATCATTTATCACTATTCATTTACCAATAGTATTTTTTTAAATTTTTTTTCCCTTGTGATAAAAATCAATCAAAGGATGATTTTGTGGTATTTTTCTAAAGTTCCCTTTCAATTTTTCATTTTATAATGAAATCATGCATGAAATTTTCACTAGAATATGACTACGACCATAATAACTCTAGTTTTTTTTTTATCTTTCACTGGCTAAAGTATTGAATGTTAAAAATCAAAAGTAAGCATTAAAAAAAAGATAAAAAACATAAACATGTTTATTTAAGAGCTATTTTCAAATTTTTTAATTTTTTGTTTTATTTCTGAGACTGTAATGAAATGGATTGAGAGAAAATGGTGATGAAAGTGCCCATTGAGTAAGTTGGACATTAAACAACGCAGGATCATACTAATGAGGTTGACAAAGAGTAAAAGTTCTAAAATATTTGAAGAGTAGTGAAATAATTATTTATAGTGACATATTTTAATGACATAATATATTGATAGATTATAAAATGATTAAACCAAAAAAATTTTCCTATTTCTTTTTTCTAAAAATGTAAGCATATAATGCCATTAAAAAAAAACTATCATCATCATGCCAGGGATTTGAACTCTAATAATGTTACAAAAAAGAGTTATTTTAGCATTTTTAAGTTTATATTTTTGTTATAATCCATGTATTTAATTTTATTTCTATTTTAAATTATTATGTTTTCTCAATTATATAGGTAAATTTAATGAATAGGATAAAAATAGCGATTTGGTGCTAAAATGGGACACTTGGCATACTTTGGTTTGAAGCTTGTGCATTTTGAGGCACCTAGGCATCAGTTTTTGGGCTTCTTGGCACTAAAATGGGGTTCGCTTGTACATTTTCTCAAGAACTTAAGGCCTGGACACTGTTTCAATTGTGCTTAGGTAACAAAAGGGCTGTCCAGCTATGTAACTTAGGGCCTAGGTGCTAAAAATTTGTGACTGAGCACAAATCGTGGTTACTCAGGCAAATATGCGCACAACAATTTAGGGCCTAAGCACAGAAAAAGAAGGCCAAGGCCCTAGTGTGAATCTTTTTGAAATTTAAAATTCTGAATTTTAAAATAAGTTATCTTATTTTTTAAGACCTATAAATAGGATATTTTATGTTTTATTTGGGGAGTTTTTGGCTGTCATTCTTGAGCCAAAAACTAGATATGTAAAAGAGAAAAAAAGATTAGGATTTTATTTTTAATCTTGTTTTAAATTTTTTTTACAAAATTTTAGAAGGTTGCATCTTGAAGCATCAAAATGAGAAGGAGAAAAAAATTAGAGGAAAATCTTGGAGAATTGTGAAACCTCTGTAAAGGGGTTTTTATTCATATTTTCTTATCTTTTAATTTCTGTAATTTAAGAAAACTTGAACATATTTTTATTTTTATTTGTGAATTAGTTTTCTTTTCTAGATCTATGATCTAGCTAGATTATGATTATTTGAATTTTTCTATTTTTATTTAGTTTATGTCTATTCCAATTCTATACTAAGTATTTAATTAGTGTTTAATGCTTGTGATTTTCTAGCCAATTATTACATGATTTGTAATTTTATTTGAAGTCGAAAAGTGATAATTGGTTTTAACCCTGATTAAATTACCATGAGATTATCATAAGCTAGAGATAGTTATGAAATTTATGTAGTATTATGAATTTTTTGTGTTTAATGAATTACAGTAAGTTTACAGTTTGAGATTGAGTGGTAGTAACTAGTTTGTTGTGGTAATTTATTAATGCTTGAGAAAGATTAATGATTATATTAGTGAGATTTGCTAGCAATATAAGGAATAGATTTTAGTTGATTAAGTTAGAAGATTTAAATATGATTAATCTAGTGAAATCGGAAACTCTAAAGCTTTTTTTTTATTGGTTTTCTTCTATTTAATTTTGTGTTTGGTCTTTTTGTTAGCTTTTCGATCGATCAAATAAAATTAGAGTTACTATAATTTCGGTAATTAATAATGATAGTCCTTATAAAATGATATCCTTTCTTATCACTATATTATTTACTAATGATATTGTGCACTTCTAATTTTCTAACAGCAAGTTTTTGACACCGTTGTTGGTGATTGTTTTGTTTTACTAATATCGATACTAATTAGCTCTAGTTTTAATTTGAATATTTTTATTTTTTTTAATTTTCTTTGTTTTATTTTGGTTTGTATTCCTTTTATTTGAGGTACTTCAAAATATTTTATTGGCAAAACCTCGTAAGTTTTGTCTAATAAGATTTAGAATCGCTGTATTATGCTTGGTGGAAATACAAAGATTTACTTACAAGGTTTACATATCATGGTTTGTTTAAGGAGGATGCATTTTAAAACTTTCCTAATGGCTTATGTTACATAGCAAGAGAATGGGTAGAAAGGGGAAATGGTATCATTACTTTCTACCAACAATCTATTGAGGATGCACGTGAAAACTTCTTCAACGATTTATGTTACATAACAAGAGAATGGGTAGAAAGGGAAAATGGTACTACCACTTTCTACCAACAATCCATTGATAAAGCCTATTATATATTGGAAGACATGGCCAAGAATAAATATTGGTATTTGAATGGTTTAATGAACAGCCAAGGTTGGGAAAACACTTCAAACATTATAAATTCATGGATTGACACCTAATCTCAAAATATGGAGATATCCTTCAAATTTCAAGCCAAATTTGCTTACATTATGGAAAGAACGAATCAAAATCTTGAGGGGATAAAGGAATTATTTGCAACTATGATAAGGATGAAGGTAATAGCAGAGTAAATTAAAGAGTTGGTAACATCCATGGATGTTCCAATTATCAACAAGCAAGATTGCCACGAACAGTCGAAGCCAAAGGAGAAGAACTTGGAGTTGTTTCACGATGATGACTCTTTAATTAAGAAAGAGATACAAGCCTCAAGCATGGAAGAAGACTCACAAAAAGAAGTCTCTAGTGCCCAATCTATTGTGCCAACATTAATCATCGAAGCTCAACTTTATCAAGATCAGATGTGGCCATCACTTCCTCCACTTATCTTAACATCGTTCTTCCAAACCCATCAAGCACATACAACAAATCCAAATCATGTGTATCAGACATGCCAATACATTCCAAATCTTACCAAGCTTGAGGGCATCAATAATGAAGACCCATATATAGTGTTGTATGACACATATTATGGTCAAAAGCTGCTTTTTAATGAGGGCTTTTTCATAGTCAAGCCAATAAGTATAAAGCAAACACTTCTTGAGAGGCAACCTAAGCTTTTTACATCCTTGTCGTTGCTTTGTTTGCAACCTTTCTTCTTTGTTTTTTTTTTTCTATAGGTATAAGTTTTAAAGTTTTGGAGCCAATTCGTGGAGCCTAAGCCATCAAGCCTAAGCACCAACAAGGAAAATTTTCAATAACTCTTCTTTATTTTCATGATTACTTATATATTGAGGACAATATGCATTTTAAGTTTAAGGGTAAGAGCCTAATGTGAAAGGAAAAAATAATTTGAGAAAAAAGGTTTGAGTATTAATTATATTTGATTGTCAAAGGCTGATGATAAGAATAGACTGAATTGAATATAGCTCTTGAAAAATGATAAGCATTGTATTGTTTATGTGCATGATTCTTGTGTGAGTTTTGTCTTACTTGCGATTCTTTAATACTTAGCGCATGTAGCCTTGAACATTCATCCATTCTTGCTTACTTAGATAAATTTTATGTGACTTAAATAATTCCTTTGATCTAAACAAACTTTATAACTTGTTTGATTATTACTTGAGGCGAAATCCTAGACTACACTTTAATAAGGACATGATTTAGGCCATCTTTAGATCGTTTGAGCCTTTCAAGCAGATCTTGTATATATGCATATCCCTAGTCACCTCTTTGAGTCTAATGTTTACCCTATCTTTTAATAACCATATCTTTTAGCTTAGCTTTTTATTAATTTCCAACTTTTCTACCCTTAGCCTTAGGCATGTTGATTATTTTATAAATTATTTTGAACTATGTTAAAGTATGGAAGGATGGGTGGAGTTGTGAAAAGTAAAGCTTATTTTTGTTTGTAAAAAAAGAAAAAGAAAAAGAAAAAGAGTGCTACATCGTCGTTCATAAAAAAAAGAAAAACAATAAGTTTGTTATTGTAGTCACTCAAAAAAAAAAAAGAATAAAAGTGGATGACAAAGAAAGTTGAAATCCAGTTTAGTGGAGTAATTAGGAGTGTTGAAAAAGCTGTACAAAAGTCCTAGAATGGTTTATGTGTTTAGGGTGTTTTGAACCATATTAGTATCCATATCCTACATTATGCTAGCCTAACTTAAAAAGTTCTAATGATTCTTGGTAATGTGTTGGACGACATTAGTATAGAGTGATAAGAAAAGTAAGCTTATGGAGTTTGTAAATTTCTTTTTCTAGATATCTATCTTAATTTACTTGTTTGTAAAAATTGATCAGAGTTGTAAGTGGTTAAGTGTAAAAGGCTATTAGCACATATACTAAACAAATCGAAGGTGACATGAGGAACTTTATGGATGTTTAAAGTTTTCCTTAAGTTATAAATCATGTGAATTTTTTTAGGCACATTTTGTAAATTAAACTGAATCAATATCCATTAGTTTTGATCTTTATTATTTTTCTTTCTTTTGCTCAAGAACGAGTAAAAAATGTTAAGGTTAAAGTGTCATAACTCTACAAAATAGAGTTATTTTAGCATTCTTAAGTTGATAATTTTGCTATAATCTATGTATTTAATTTAATTTCTTCTTCTAATTATTATGTTTTCTCAATTATGTAGGTAAATTTGATGAACAGGGCAAAAATAGCAATTTGGAACTAAAATGGAGCACTTGGCGTATTTTGGTGTGAAGTTTATGTATTTTGAGGCAAATTGGTGCCTAGGCATTAGTTTTAAGGTGTCTTGGAGTTAAAATGGGGTTCTTCAATATATTTTCCCGAGATCTTAAGGCCTAGGCATTATTTTAGTTGTGCCTAGGCAATAAAAGGGATGTTCGTCTACGTAACATAGGGCTTAGGCATTGAAAAATTTGTGCCTAGGTGCAAATCATTGTTCCTTTGGCAAATGTGCGTAAAATAGTTCAGGGCCTAGCCGTATAAAAGGAAGGCCTAGGCTCCAATACAAAGCTTTTTGATATACAAAATTTTGAGTTTTAAAACAAGTTATCCTATTTTTCAAAATCGATAAATATGATTTTTTAGGGTTTATATGGGGAGTTTTGGCGTCATTCTTGAGCCAAAACCAGAGAAGAAAAAGAAAAAGAAAAAAAAAAAGTTTAGGATTTTATTTTGAACTCTTATTTTAAAGTTTTCTGTAATATTTTAGGAAATTACATCTTGAAGCATCAAGACAAGAAGGAGAAGAAAATTAGATAGAAATCTTAAAGACTTGTGACACTTCCATAAAGGGTTTATTCTTCTTATTTTCTTATCTTTTTTTTTAATTTAAGAATTTTTTTCTTTATTTTGTAGATATTTATTTTTATTTATGAATTAGTTTTCTTTTTTAGGATTATGATCTAGCTGGATTTTGATTATTTAATTTTTCTATTCTTAATTAATTGATGTTTATTCTAATTTTATGTTGAGTATTTAATTAGTGTTTAATGTTTGTGATTTTTTGGTCAATTATTACATGATTTGTAATCCAATTTGAGACTAAAAAGTGATAATTAGATTTGACCATGATTAAATTACCATGAGACGATCATAAGTTAGGGATAGTTATGAAACTTGTGCAGCATTATGAATTTCTTATGCTTAATGAACTGTGGTGAGTTTGGAGTTTAAAACCAAAATGTGATAACTAGCTTATTGTAGTAATTTGTTAATACTTATGAAAGATTAATGATTATATTATTTAGATTCGTTGATAACCTAAGGAACAGATATTAGTTAATTAAACTAGAGGATTTAAATATAATTAACTAGTGAAATTAGAAATCATAAAGCTTTTCTTTATTGGTTTTCTTCGATTTAATTTTGTGTTTAGTCTTTTCGTTGGCTTTTCAGTCATTCAAACAAAATCAGAGTTAATATAATTTTAATAATTAATAATGACTATCTTGTAAAAATGATACGAGTCTTTCACATCACTTTATTACTTGTTAGTGATTTTATACACTTGCAAACCATATATTTTATAGTAAAGTTAGATGCAAAGTTATCATTAAATTATGTCTACAAGCATCTTTATATTTGTTCTGTGTCATAAATAGCATAAAATGTCTCAATAGAATTACATTTCTTAAAAATCTAACGATATCGTATTTTTCCTAATCCTGTGTCTAATAGTATTAATTGAAAAAAAACAAACAAACTGAAAAATATATAGAAAATTAAAAATAATTTGAATAAACTTATCTTTTATATAGTATTTGTTGGTCTCACATAGGGACGCAACGGGGCCAGGGTGCCACCAAAACCATCTCTATCTCTATCTAAATTGAAGGGTGAACAGGGATGTAGAACCCCCCGTTGGGGAGATTTTTTCCATACCCGTTTCATTTTTTATCTATTGTAAATATACATTTGTAAAAAAGAATGATTAACCCTACTTTTGATTAAAAAAAATATGCTTTATTTTTACATAAAACAATTATGTATTAATTACCTCCTTGGATATTTATTAGAAAGTATGTTTTTTTAAAAATATAAAACTAATAATGTTTAAATATAATTATTTACGAATTTAAAAATATGTATATGTATTTATGAATATACAGATCACATGTATATTAGGGTGGGGGCAGCATGGGGATGGAGAAAGCTCCATCCTGTCAATTCTTGGAGATCAAATTTTATCTCCCTTCCCGTTTCCTGAATAGTGTCCCCCATTTCCATTTTTTTTGAGACGGATCCCCGTAGGGCCCATCCCACTGAGAATATTATCATCTCAAATCTCCTAACATTTCTGGCTAGTACGATATTACATCACTTTTATTGCTTTTAGTTTTATTTACGCTTACATATGTATAATTAATATTAGTATACATATATATATATAATTCATCAAGTACTGTTCATCATTAGAAAGTGAAGATTGAGTAGCTGTAGTTTTTCTCATCACTGCTTTTAACTTTCAGCATCTTTCTAGACCAAATTCATGAAATTTAAAGATTTCCAAAAGAAAAGTTGACAATAATAAATCTAGGGGTAAACAAAATTTGATCTACATTTCCAATTAGAACCATGAACTAAAAAATCCTTGGAAGTTATAAGCAACGATAGTCAAAAAACAAAACGAGTTTCATTTACCCTTGTGATTGAATATTTATGAGTCAAAAAAGGACATAACTTGTAACCAAATAAATTGTCCATCCTTATTTGAATGATTAGCATATTATACACTAGATAACATACACACGCCACACACATATATATTATAGTACAAATTCATGCACGTAGTCCAGTGCATGTGTATGGCTTTACGTTGGTGACCTGTAAATCTAGTTCTTCTTTTTGCTATAATCCCTGTAAACCTAGTTCTTACTTTTTTTTTTTTTTTTTTAATATGAGAAAGAATCTAGCTAGTTCTTACTTATATATATAGTCTCGCCCAAATACACATACATTATTCTAGTTCTCTGAGAAGAAGCGTTCCGAATCAGACGTGATGACTCTAACCACCGTCGCCCCGCTCCCCGCACCACTAATGAACGCCGACGTCTCACTGCTGTTTTCCTCCAACAAGTTCTCTTTCCCGGAATCCGTAGAGAAAAACAGCTCCTCATGACTTTCTCGCAGACCAAACAACAGCCTATCTTTCACAGCCACGTCATCAACTCCACCATCTAATAACTTCTCATCGCTCTCTTCTTGAAGCTTCATTGCCAACTCGAGCCCTCCCACCACGTCCCCCATCGACGGCCGCCTTGCTCCGTCATCGTCCACGCAACGCACGGCGACATCCGCAAACCTCCTCAGACACACCGCCGCAATCTGGCCCTTCAGATTGGGGTCCACAATCTCTTCAATGGTCCCGTTCCGGTAACACTTGTGGGCCCAATTCGCTAGACCCACTTGCTCCTTAGGCAAGGTCCGGCCCATCGCCGCCCTGGCGCAGAGCACCTCCAGCAGCACCACCCCGAACGAGTACACGTCGGATTTATCTGTCAGCTGCTGCCGCCGGCAGTACTCCGGGTCCAAATACCCGAAACTGCCCTTGACGGCAGTGCTGACGTGGGTGTCTGTCGCCGAGGTGGGACCCACTCTGGAGAGCCCGAAGTCTGAGACCTTCGCGATCCACTTCTCGTCCAGGAGTATGTTCGTTGACTTGACGTCGCGGTGGATGATCACGTGGTCCGCGCCGGTGTGGAGGTAGTGAATCCCACGAGCCGCCCCGAGGCATATCTGCAGCCGCCGCTTCCACGACAAGGCCAGGTTCTCTGTGGGCCCGCCGTAGAGGTGGTCGCGGAGGGTCCCACGCGACATGTACTCGTAGACGAGGATCATCTCGTTCTGGTCGTCGCAGTATCCGACGAGGGATACGAGGTGGACGTGTCGGAGCTTCGATAGCATCTCGATCTCCGTCCTGAACTCCCGAGCGCCCTGCTTTGACCGCGGATTCAACCGTTTGACCGCCACCTGGACTTGATCTGCTCCGGCGAGGCGGCCTCTGTACACGTTGCCGAACCCTCCCACGCCAATGACTAGCTTCTCGTCGAAGTCGCACGTGGCGGCTCTGATTTCGTTGATCGTAAAGTGGCGGCAGAGATCCGACGGTAGAGATGAGGTGTCTTTAATTTTCTTCTTCGATGTTGATGTTGTGATTCTCTTGTGGAAGATTATGAAAAAACCAAGCGCAAGGCAGCCCAGAACAGCTATGGGGATAAAAGTAGTTTTGAAGATTGATGACCTTTTTTGGGTCCCTTTGAACCTTGACATGGGTTGAGGAACTGTGACGGAGTGCGGTGGAGCGAGATTGCCATCGGATTGGTTTATCTTAAATATCTCAAGGCCGTTCAGAATTGCGTTTAAGTACCTTGGCTTTGACCTTGCGTTGGGGTGAAGCTCAAGCATTAAGTTTCCTTCGTTGTGGCTTTCTTTTTTCACGAGGACGATGTAGTCTCTGTACATCGGGATTTTGGAGCCACCGGCGAAGTGAAACACGTCCATTTGCTCCTCAGCTATCATGTTATTGATGTAGATGAAGAACACCCTTTGATTCTCAAGGGTTACCTCGTTAAGAGTCTCGCAGAAGTGAAGCCTGACGAGGTAAAGAAACCCAGTGTCGACTGGAAATAGCCACGAGAGGTTGTATTTGGTGTTGTTGAGACCTTTTGGATCCATTTGGCGGAATGTAGTGTAAACGATCTCCGGCGCAGTGTAAGCCGGCGTGGCGGTGTTGTACTGGATCGTGACGTTAGGCAGGTAGGGAACTGAGCCAACTTTACTCCCACGGACGTAATTTAAGTCCTGAATCCACGTTCGGAACATTGATCTGGTGTCGTTTATTTTTAAAACATCCCTTCCTCCGACGTTAAGCCTGTACATGTTCTCAAGAGCGGCGTGGTTTCGGAAGTAGAACGGCGTCGCCTTGTTGTTTACGAAGGTGATAGGTTTTTCGGCTGGGGCTGTGTAGAGGTTGTCCGGCATGGAAATAATTTCTATGCCGTTGATGAAAGCGTATGAGCTTGGAGATGGATTGAAAGTTAGGTTGAGTAGGGTTTGGTTCATGTTGTTGTTGGCAACGTTGATGATGAATTCCTTTACAAAATAGGGTAGAGGTTGGAACTGATTGGAAGCAAAAAGAGAAGCACTGAAGTTGTGTAGGAGAACGAAATTATTGGCGGTGACGGAGAAGAAAGAATCCGATTTATTGAGGCCGGAATACGTTGCTGAATAGAAGTAAAGACGAACAAACTTTGCCCCGGGTGACAAGCGATAAAAAGAGTATGTGAACTTGGAGTTGAAGATGCGAACGGTCCTGTAAGGGACCGAATAGTCTTGTTCCGAGGCAGTGGATTCTGAGGATGAGCTTTGTATATTTTGTGAAGAGAAATGTTGTGAGTGAGAATCACCTTCCCAAGGTCGATTATCTTGATCATAATAAGTTTGGTTAGAAGATGAGCCACAATTAAGAAGAATAGATTCAGTGGGTTTGTAAGTAGTTTCTTGATCGGTTTCTGTTGCACCGTTGGAAAGAAGGAGAAGACAAGCTGAGAAGCAAATAGCCATGGCGTGCATGATGGAAGATCTTTTAGGGTTTGTCTGAGTCTCCAGAAATTTTTATGGCAGATATAGAAAGGTTTGATGCACGAATAATTGAAGGGTTTCTTTTGTTTCGGGGTCTATGGACTGACTTGGTCAACTGGTCTAAAGGCCTAATGGTCCTTTGTAGCTTTTCCGCCGACGTCCACTTCCTTGATATTGGCATTCTATGGCACCAGTTCAACGTACATGCACTTTTTTAATATTATATTATATATAGTAAAACAAAACGCAAAAAAAGAGAGAGAGAGAGAGAGAGGGGAAAACAACTGCCTACCAGATATTTTGGGAGTAAATTAACGTGAGTCTGCAAATGTCATTTAATTGCTTGAGTTGCAGGTTACAACTTTATCCTTGCTACCAAAGAAAAAATATATCCTATATATTCAAACATATAATACTGTAAAATAAAATAAAAAATCCGATATCGTTAAACATATATACTGTAAAACCAAAAAAAAAATCCGATATAGTTAAAACATATATATACTGTAAAACAATTGGATATTTAGCTATTTAACGGTCTAAAATATTTCTAACCTTCCGGATGACCAAAGGCTGACAGTATCACTAACCACTGTTAATAACTAATATACATGTCTTTTTTTAAGCTTATTAATATATGTTTAATATTTCTAATATTACGGATAAGCAATAAACTAATATATATGTCATCTCACCAAATGACTCATAGATATTCGTCCGCACTTCGTGGTTCTTGCCTTATGGATAAAGCGGATAAATCATGTTCCGTTTGGAAGGGTATTTTCTTTTTTTTTTTTTAGAATATGAAAAATTTTTAGTTATAAAAAATAAAGAATTATTTAGAATTTTTTTAAAAGTAAAAAATTATTTGGATGGGTAAAATTTTTTATTTTAAAGAATTTTTTTTATTTTTTAAAAATGAAAAATTTTGAATGTTTTGATATAAAAATTTAAGAAAGTTTATTTTTTTTAAATAAAAATTTTTTATTTTTTAAAATTGGAGTGAATAAACAAACATCCTATAGATTAGATGCGTAAACCAAGAATCAATGTATAATAAGCTAAAAATATTTCCTCGAAAAAAAAAAAGGCCAAATACGATTATCTAGACGTGGCCACACACTTGACACATATACTTGAGAAGGGGAGGAATTGTGCAGTTACACCTTTAGATATCTTTATTTCTTTCCTCGCAGATCAAATACAAGACTAATTTTTATTTATTAAACTACAAGTTATATAAATATATAAACTATTACTCTTATCTAGCTAGCTAGCAACACATTACTAAACCAAGAAAAATCCAAAATATACATGTATATAATTAATCTTCTTATAAATTATCTAATCCACTTATTATATGCTCCAGCCTCCAAAGTAGCTCGTCAGACGTCAACCTTGGCAGTCCCCGATCCCCCTCCCCCTTAGGATCCTTTTTTTCCACGATCGCAAAAGTTGTAGACGGTACATGGCCGATTTTGCTGATTACTTGGTTGAATGCAAGAGGCGTATATCAGCGCATTACAAACCGGCCCTTTCTTATCTGTAACGTCAAAAGTAATGTAACGTTTGTCAGCCAGGTTCCGATGCATCAAAAACTCACCTAATTCTCCGGTGCATTCGGCGATTGTAGCGTTGCAGTACAGCCCGGTTGTGGTGCCTTTAAAGGACGGGTCAGCTTCAACTTCATGAGCGATATTTGCTCCGGTAAGTGAAATCAGAATTAGTAGCACAACGGTACAAGAGACCGCCATGCAATGTTCTCTCTTCAGTTTCATTCTCATCTCTCTTGAATAAAAATCAGTTTGAATAATATTGGCGTCCTCATATATAATATTACAAGAATCACAGTATATCGTTTTTGCTAAAGGCCAGGTATAAAGTCCAAGAATGTTGATTGAACGTCTCTCCTAATTTTTGGTCCTTGTTGAAATGGGACCCCGAGTTGCTAAAATAATGGGGAACTACGCAATAGTGATGAAGGGAAAAAAAAAAATGGGTGTCCTTATTTGCGTTGGGGCACTTTTTTTGGTGGACAGGGCAGTAGGGAGACAACGACCAGTTTCTGACCCGTGAAAATCTCAAAACCAAACAATATTTATCATAGTAAAGAACCCGTGAAGAGAGAGTACTACAATTATTATTTGTGGACTAAGTTAAAGTTCGAACACTTTTTTATTTATCTGATCTCTTTAAATCTGTAATATCTTAATACAACCGATCAACTTCGAATTATCAAGTAATGCCAAACAAGTGGGGAGTGAGGACCCACAGTCTGCAAATTTAGTGGTTGAATGATAATTAGGGATGACGAGATACATATGTATTCGGAAAAAAAAAAAAAAAAAAGGAGGAGATAAAGAAAGCTGAAATGATTATAGCTAAGCTTGTGTTTGGACATCAAATTTAGATTCAAAAATTCTAACCCAATTTTTGTTTTCTGTTTTAAAATTAATAAAAAAAATTTTAATTAACTTTAAAAAAGTAAACTAATTATAATCTAAAAATTTTATTTCAAATTAGGATACCAAACACAGCCTGAAGAATTATATTCTAGTCAGACTAGGAAAGCATGCATTGTAAGAGTCTGAGTAACTCAAATTGTCTTGTACCAAGGTATAGTCGAATGGAAAATGGTCCAGGCTCGAAAAATAATTTTATGGACATTTAATTGTAACTCTTTGATATAAAAGCTGCCGAGTATGTGCTAATAAAAAATCACACATTAGTTAAGCATGGAATTGGAAAGGGATCCAGAAAGGATTTAGGCTATTCTTCCTGATAGATTAGCTTTTTAGCTCGCGTTTGGATAATACATTTTTTTGACATTACATTTAAATGCAATGCAATTTTCCTCCAAACACAAAAATATTTCATTCAAATACCAATCACATCACATTTTAAATCTAACACAGTTACTATTTATTATTTCATTTTTTTATTACTTTTCTTAATTACATCATATATTCTCTCTCTATCCTTTTTTTCTCTCTACGTTTATCTATCACATCACATATTCATTATTAAAATACAATTCAAATACTTTTCACTCAAACACACATTGCATTCAAATGTAATGCTAATACTTTTCCTCCAAATACAAATTGCATTCAATGCATTACATTTAAACGTAATGTAAATACGATACGTTCACAAAACGAGGCCTTAGAATAGAATCTCAAGGCCCTAACAAGTTATATTATAGAAATTTTGTAGTGTCTCGAGATGAAAACTTCATAGTAACATGGGGTGTGGAGATCTTGATAGAGTTTGATCTTTCTAGTTTTCCTATTTAAGGAAGATGGACAAAGAATCATCATTTAAGGGAGGGCTACATTGATAGTGGATTTTCATTCGAAGGAGGGATTGTTGAGTATATGCGAACAAAAAATCCCACGTTAACTAGACATGAAATTGGAAAGAGGTTTAAAAATTACTTAAGGTATTTTTCTTAATGAGTTACACTTTTGGAATAGAATCCCAAGGCCCCAACAAAGGTGTGATCCATGTAGATGTTGAATGCCCAATCCAAGGAATCTATAACCAATATTTTTCTTAATACATTGTAAAATAAAAGAATGTCATAGAAATATGGTGTCCCTTGTATCCAAGGGGATTCAAACACATCAAGTAAAATGGGATAGGTTTAGAGTGATCAATCCTCCCAAAATGCTACAATTATTAGAGAAGACGTAATTTAATCCTATCAATCAACCAAGTTGGGATCCGAGAGTGCGTGCTATCTGTACTCTACGCATTTAGGCCTTACTTTAAGGACTCTTGGATGGGTCTGGGCCTTAATCGAGGTTTGGGATGCTACATTTATAATCCTCCCATGTTTTGTCCATATTTTAATGCTTTTCTAGGCCAAAGCAGTTTTGCACTGAAGAATTTTCCTTCCTCAAGAATTCTCACTTTTTGCTCAATGTTTCTAACCTTGAATCTCATACACAATTGGCCAATTCTATATGAACCTTAAATACATAGTTTCAAAGATTAAAACATTTTAGCATTACAAAGACCAGCCTTCGTAATAGAAATCTATTTAAGAACATTACAGAGTTTTAATTATTTCTAATTAATGATCTTCTAATCCGTAAAAGACTACAATACCAAGTGAGCCTGCTGAAGCTTAAAACCAAGGGAAAAAAAAAAAAAACCATATTAGACTCAACTTGTTGATTTCGGGAAATCAACGCCACTAAAAATAACCAACAAAGCTTGTTAGCCTCTACTACATATCAATTACAATAAATGATATTCAAGCAAAAAAAAAAAAATATATATATATATATAATATATACATGATATATATTTACATCTATATATGAAATTAAAGCTTTTTGCTGGTTCATGATGGCCAACTCAACTTGTAAGAAAACCAATTAAATAATAAAATCTTGCAAAATCTGCCTAGAAAGGCAACCAAAAAAAAAAAAAAAACTCAATTTTATAAGTCATCTTATAGAGATAGGAAGCCAATGGCATGCATTGTGGGTTAGTTGAACAAATACCATGAGACGAGGTATTTTGACGGAGACACGAGGAGTATTTAATTAATTTGGCTATGGAGTAATTTATTTAGCAAACTATAAGTACAATTATAGAGAAAATACTTATTTAGCTAACGTAGCACTTGCCAAACAGTTAAAAAAATCTAATTAATGCATAATTATCCTCATTAACATACAAATAATATAAATAACCCAACGTAGTTTGTGGATCGGACGTCAACATGGCGATATCTGCCCTCAGGATCCTTGGCTTCCACGGTCGCAGAAGTTGTAGACGGTACATGGGCGATTTTGCGCATTACTTTGTTGTATGCATGACGAGTATATTATCGCATTACAGAAAGGACCTCTCCTACTTTCAGCATTAAACGTAATGTACTTCTTCCCCTGATCAGCGCCCTTGCATCCCACGATTGTTGTGTTGCATGGCGTGGTCGTGGCATCAGTAGTGGGCAGAGCTTCAACTTTTTGAGCAATATTTGCTCCGGAAATAAGTGAAACCAGAACCAAAACTACAACCACGCGAGAGAACCCCATGCAATAAAATTCTCCCTTCAGCTTCATTCTCAGAGTCAGCTCTCTATTTACTTTTGAGATCATCAGTGTAACAGTGGCGTCCTATATATAGATTTTTCACAGATAAAATAATATGATTAACTCTAGATACTAATATGAGGATATTGATTGGACGGTTTTGCCTTTTTTTTTGGCAATGGGACCACGATCCAGCAATGTTGTTATTAATAGTGATACTTAATCATACAAAAATATTGTGATTAAAAATGTCATAAAAAATAAAAAATATTGTTGCTGAAAGAGTCTTTTTTTTTTTTTTTAATGAACTGGATATGAGGCGATAATATATATCACTGACGACTAATTTAAAGCAGTTGGTATGATTGGGCTGGGTCTATTTTTTGTTGGACTGGGAGTTGGGAGACTAGGACCCATTTTGGACCCGTGAGACTCTCAAACCAGCGTCATATGGAGCAAGGAATCCGTGATCAGGAGAGTGCACTTTATTAAATACTTGTGGACTCAAATAAAGTTCAAATATATTTTCTTCATCTAATTTCCAAATCAGTTTTGTAACATACATGACCTCAATCCTAGTACGGCCTTCTAATTGGAAACTGGGGACTTATGTTCGGCAAGTAAGTGGTAAAATAACAATGATCAACAGCAGCTGAACATCACAATGAGATATATATATATATATATATATAGGTAACAGACTCCGATGAATAACGCTAAAGTCAAATAATCACACTCGTTTTAGTAAATTTTCAGCTCATAGTAGTATATTTGTAATACAAGAAATCAGGTATGAATATGTAAACTGACTTAACGATTAGCTTCGGAATAAACAGCAAGATAGTGTTATTACCATGAAAGGAAGAGTAGTTAAAATATAGTTAAAAGAAATTAAGCATAGATGAAATGAAATGGAACTGTCAGAATTGTGATTCTGTTTATTTTTATTTATTTATGTATTATTATTATTATTATTTATTTTTATTTTTATTTTTATTTTTATGCAGTGAGCGATATATCACGCATTGGGTGTTGTATGACCGTTGTATAGGTATTAGTCAATTCGTGTTTTCACGGGCAAAATTTAGCTGCAAATTTCAGGCTTAAATGTTGTCCTGTACATCTAGATGGTTGATTATTCATCCATTGGCAGTGCGGAGTGAGGATTTCAAATTTTTTAAAGGTATTGAGACTTGCATCACTAGAATCTAGCTATATATTGTGAAAATAGGTATTTCTTACCCATTTTATCCATTGTAAAATTTAAATGTCTAGAGAATATGTACGTCTATCTAATGTTTTTACAGAGATTTATGTACTCTAATATCTTTATGCTTATAGTCATTTGCGAAATATGAATTAATATGACAAGTTTTACTGTGTCGGCCAGAAATGTATAATTAATGCAAACAAAAAAAAAAAAATCAAACAAACAAAACAAAACAAAACAAAAAAAGGTGATTTATTTGATTAATTTAGAATATAAATGCTTGGCATTTAGCCGATATAACATATACTTTCCTTGTAATGCCCATATGTCCTTATGCAAGCTACTCATGCCAAGCTGCTAACTTTGAGACAACTAATTATTGCAGTTTTCGAACTAAACCTAATTATGAATTAACATAAATAGTAATAGTGTGTTTAGATCTAAAATTCTCAATTTAACTAAAATTCAAATCTAAATTTTCACCTTTTAGAAATTTATAGTACACAAAATTTTTTCTTGTAAACAAAAACTCAGCTTAGATTCTCAATCTAAATCCAAATTTTCGATATCAAATCTTTGATCTAAAGAGTACGCTAAAGTTTTGGGCAACTAAAGAAGAAGTGGAATATAAACAAGCTCCATTTGTTATTCACATAATCATGTAGGTAGCAAATGTTTACCACATTTTTGAAATTTTGATCGAAATTTCAGTATTTGAGGGTCCCAAAATATGTTTTAAGTGAAATATTTTTTCCGTAAAAATATCAAAAAAAAAAAAATCAGGAAGTTAAATATCGGTCAAAATATCAATATAAAAAAATGTATTGTAATTTTTATAAAATATGGGGAAATTTTTGAAATTTTGGCTGCAAAATTTCGTAAATATATTTTTTCATTTGCTATCTTTTGAGCATGCTATAATTTACTTCATAAACAAAAAAAAAATGAAAAATTGTACTAAATATGAAGATATATTTGTAACATTTTGATAGAAAAATCGTTCAGAATTTTGAATTTTGTCTTTTATTGATCTTTTTAAACATTCTAAATTTTCTAATAAAATACAATGAGAAAATATCGGTAAACATATATTTAACATATTCATAACTATATTCAATATTATTCAAATAACATATCATTATTACTTGAATCAAGATAGCATTCTAACCATACTTAAACTACACAAGACTTACTTTTAATAGTGAAATATGTAAGATACAATAACTTTCACATGTAAAACTTATGTATTTAATATGTATTTTTTAATATCTACGTTCTTCTAAAATATTAGAATTGTTTTTTTAAAGCAAATTCCGTATAATTTCTATAAATTTTTTCAAAATTTCCACTAATATCGATAATATTTTTAAAATTTTCGTAAAACTAAAGTACTGATATTTTCACCGATATTAATATTTTCATCCTTGTCCATAATAATCTTTCAAATTTAGGAGGATAAAAATCAATTATTAATGTTTAAGGTCAATAGATGCTTAGCCTACTATAACAAGTCATATAAAATATCATATTATTTATATAATTTTTTAAGAGATCATTAAATGTAATTAAGGCTCGCACTTATATCTATATTTCTATATGTAACTACCAATAGTTATAATAATATAGTGACCATTGAAAATTTATATGTATATATGTCCTTGCAAGATAATAGAAATTTCCGAATTCAAAAAAAAAAAAAAAGATTTCATTTTTCTCCTTTTTTTTTTTTTTTTTTTCAATTTTACTATATATCCTTGTTCCAGTATTCAATGTATATATTGTTCAATACCTCACATATCTAATAAACAATAGTTAATGAGTCTTAATTTGATGTTTATAGAAAGTTTTCTCAATAGCGCATTTCAAGCTCTATGCCCACCTAATTAAGAGAGAAGATAATATCTAAAGTTTTGGGCAACAAAAGAAAAGGTGGAAGATACTTATAATAAAGGGCTAAGGGGCAAGGAGTTTTTATTTACAATTTGCATTTCAAATATAAACCAATATTATGCATACCATTTTCACAAGTTAAGGACGGTTTCAAGAATAACGAGAGAACTTTTCATTACTTATCATCACTTAAAAAAAAACTGACCATGCAATAATAGTAGTACTTCGACAACAAAGTAGCCACACCAGATGACACGTACATTCTGATCCCGAGCTATCAAAATGATCATCAAGAAGGGAAAGAAAAAAGAAAAAAAACAAAAACAAAAACAAAACAGAAAAAAGAAAAAAGAAAAAACAAAACAAAGCTTGTCCCTCGTGTATGCAGTTGGGTAATTGGGTTCCCTCCTATGTGGTAAAACCCTAGGTTATTTTTTTTTTAAAGCCCATTTTTAGGCCCATTAGGGTTGCTTATTTTGCCCTAAGGGCTTGCTGCTGAGGGTGTGAGAAAAATCAGAAGAAAAAGTGAGACGTGAGGGGGAGAGAGGGAGAGAAGTTTTCTTCCCGGATTTTGTGAAGCAGCCCCGGTTTTCAGCCTCATCCGAAGTCGTTCACCGTTGGATCACGTTCAAATTTTGACAGCTCCTTCTACATATCCAGATCTTCATTCTGTACGGTCGGATTGTGTTTTGAAGGTCTTGAGTGTCGGTTTTTTGGTGCTAGAACAGGACCAGTCCCAGATTGTTTCCTGCTCAGACCAGTTTCATCATCTTTGACGATCGGAGTATCATTTGTAGTCCGATCGGCTTCATTTTTGGAGGGGGTGATGAAGACACATCAATCTTCATTTTGAACGGTGGATTTTGGTTTTGGACGGTCGGATTTCGCTCAGTCAATTCGGACATCTACTAGCTTGGTGATTTCCTTCCATAACCCTTTATCTCTTGTTGTTATTATTTGTAGAGAATTTTTTGGGTTGTGGATTGTATTTGGCAGTGTTTTTGTTGGCTGTAAAACATTGAATTTATAGTGGAGGTTCTTTATTTGGATCGACAGAGGTCTCGTGGTTTTTATCCTTCACATTGAAGGAGTTTTCCACGTTAAAAAATATGTGTGTTTTTGTGTGATTGTGTTGTGCATTTAGCAGCCATATTTGCTAGTATTATTATTGCTCAAGACATTTTGGATTAGGAAGGATTTGTTGGATTGATTGTTGTTCCATAATCCACCCTTTTTCCCAACAAACTGGTATCAGAGCTTGGTTACTTGAATTGGTTGTCTTGAGTGGAACCATGGAAGTTAATACAAGTAGAATGGTTTGTTTGAATGGCACGAATTATCATCTATGGAAAAATAAGATGAAAGACCTCTTGTTTGTGAAATTATTGCATCTACCTGTATTTGCTAGTCAAAAACCTGAGTCTAAGAATGATGATGAATGGGAGTTTGAGCATGAGCAAGTTTGCGGGTTTATTCTACAGTTTGTTGATGATAATGTTTACAACCACATTTCTAATGAAAAACATGCTAGAACTTTGTGGAGTAAATTGGAATCTTTATATGCTTCCAAAAGTGGTAACAACAAACTTTTCTTATTGAAGAAAATGATGCAGTTGAAATATAAAGAAGGCAGTTCTGTGGCTGATCATTTAAATGAGTTTCAAGGAACTGTGGATCAGTTGTTCAGTATGGGTATAAAATTTGATGATGAGATTCTTGGCCTCTGGTTACTTAACACTTTGCCTGATTCTTGGGAAACCTTTCGTGTCTCACTTACTAACTCGGCACCTAATGGTATTGTTTCTTTTGAAGCTGCTAAAGGTGGTATCCTTAATGAAGAGATGAGAAGAAAGTCTCAAGGTTCTTCATCGCAGTCAGAGATTCTGGTTACAGAGATCAGGGGGAGAAGTAAAAGTAAGGGTCAGGATCCGAACAGAGGTAAAAGCAGAAGCAAGTCAAGGTTAAAGTACAAAAATCTTGAATGTTATTATTGTGGTAAAACAGGGCATATCAAGAAATATTGCTACGAGTAGAAGAGGGAGAACAAGACTGATAAAGGCAAGTAAGACAAGAAAGGCAATGACGATAACAGTGACTGTGTCAACACTGCTACTTCAGGTGATTTGATTGTTGTGTGTGATGAAAATACGATCAATGTTGCTAGTGACGAAACAAGCTGGGTTGTTGACAGTGGTGCTTCCTTTCATGTGACATCTAGAAAGGAATTCTTTACATCTTATACTCCAGGTGATTTTGGGGTCTTGAAGATGGGCAACGATGGGCTGTCAAAGGTAGTGGGCACTGGAACTGTTTGCTTGGCAACTAACAATGGGAATAAACTAGTCCTAAGAAATGTTAGGCATGCTCCTGATATTAGATTGCATTTGATCTCTGCAAGCAAGCTTGATGAAGATGGCTACTGCAGCACTTTCAGCAATGGACAAATGCGAATCACTAAAGGCTCCTTGGTTGTGGCTAGAGGTAAGAAGTCTTCAGGTTTGTACTGGTTGCAAGCTTCAATCGCAAATGGTCTTGTGAATGCAGTTGAGACTGATAACTCCTCAGAATTATGGCATAAGAGATTGAGTCACATTAGTGAGAAGGGACTTGATTGTCTAGCTAAGAAGAATTTGCTTTCTGGGTTGAAAGGTGCAAAGTTAGATAAATGTCAGCACTGCTTGGCTGGAAAACAAAGAAGGGTTTCTTTTAAGCGTCATCCTCCTTCAAGGAAAAAGGACTTGCTTGAACTGGTGCATTCCGATGTTTGTGGTCCTCTAAAGGTAAAGACTTTCAGTGGTGGACTGTATTTTGTAACGTTCATCGATGATCACTCAAGGAAGCTTTGGGTTCGTGTCTTGAAGTCTAAGGATCAAGTACTTGATGCGTTTAAAGAGTTTCAAGTTGCAGTTGAAAGAGAGACAGGGAAGAAGCTCAAGTGCATCCGCACCGATAATGGAGGTGAATATCGTGGGCCTTTTGATGTGTATTGCAGAGAACAGGGTATAAGACATCAGCGAACACCTCCTAAAACTCCTCAGTTAAATGGCTTGGCAGAAAGGATGAATAGAACACTGGTAGAGAGAGTCAGATGTTTACTTTCAGATGCAAAACTGTCCAGATCCTTTTGGGGTGAGGCTTTGTACACAGTTGCACAGGTAATCAACCTAACTCCTACTGTTGCATTGGATGCAGATGTTCCTGACAGGGTTTGGTATGGCAAGGATGTCTCTTACGACCACTTACGCGTATTTGGGTGCAAATGTTTTGTGCATGTTCCTAAAGATGAAAGGTCCAAGTTAGATGCGAAGACAAGACAATGCATCTTTATTGGCTATGGTCAAGATGAGTTTGGTTACAGATGTTATGATCCTATCGAGAAGAAGCTTGTTAGAAGCCGTGATGTAATTTTCGTGGAGAATCAAACTATTGAAGATATTGACAAGACAGAGAAGTCAAAGGATCTAGATGAGAGTTTGATTGATCCAGATCCAATTCCTACAGCAAGTCTACCCAATGCTGTTGAAATTGAGACTCATGTTGACGTGCAGAATGATGTTCATGGTGATGAAGCTGTGGATGGTCTTGAAGTTATTGATGAGACAGATGCTCCCGTGCATGAAGCAGCTGGAGATCTACAAGAGCCACATGTTGAGCAACCTGAAGCTCCACCTAGGAGATCTGTTAGGGATCGCAGGCCTTCTATTTGGTACTCTCCTAATGAGTATGTGCTATTAACTGATGGAGAGGAACCTGAATGCTATCAAGAGGCCATTGAAAGTGAGTCAAAGGTAGAATGGAGTAAAGCAATGGAGGATGAAATGCAATCCCTGCTTGATAATCACACTTTTGAATTGGTGAAGCTGCCTAAAGACAGAAAAGCCTTGAAAAACAGATGGATCTACAGGGTGAAGTACGAAGGAAATTCCTCAGCCCCACGATACAAAGCCAGACTAGTTGTTAAAGGCTTCAGTCAGAAGAAGGGGATCGACTTTGATGAGATTTTCTCTCCAGTAGTCAAGATGTCATCCATTCGAGTTGTATTGGGTTTGGCGGCAAATCTTGATTTAGAGGTTGAACAGATGGATGTGAAGACAGCTTTCCTTCATGGTGACTTAGAGGAGGAAATTTACATGGAGCAGCCTGAAGGTTTTGTAGTAAAAGGCAAAGAGAATTATGTCTGCAGATTGAAGAGGAGCTTGTATGGCTTAAAACAAGCACCTAGACAGTGGTATAAGAAGTTTGAGTCGACTATGGTTCAACAAGGCTACAAAAAAACTACTTCTGACCATTGTGTTTTTGTGCAGAGATTCTCTGATTCTGATTTTGTCATTTTACTTTTGTATGTTGATGACGTGCTTATTATAGGTCCTAACTCCTCCAGGATTGATCATTTGAAGAAGGAGTTGAGTAAGTCTTTTGCAATGAAAGATCTAGGACCAGCTAAGCACATTCTTGGCATGAAGATCACCCGTGATAGAAACTGCAAGAAATTATGGCTGTCTCAAGAAAAATATATTGAAAAGGTACTACAGCGGTTCAATATGACTAAGGCTAAGGCTGTAAGTACACCTCTCTCTACATCTTTTAGATTGAGTGTCAAACAGTCACCTTCTAATGAGAGAGAGAAAGAAGAAATGCAAAGAATTCCATATGCTTCAGCAGTGGGAAGCTTGATGTATGCTATGGTTTGCACAAGGCCTGATATAGCTCATGCAGTTGGTACAGTGAGTAGATTTTTGTCTAATCCAGGGAAAGAGCATTGGAATGCTGTGAAATGGATATTAAGATATCTTCGTGGTACTTCAAGTTTGAAGTTGTGCTTTGGATCTGATAAACCCGTTCTTGCTGGTTTTACTGATTCTGATTTGACAGGAGATGTTGATTCAAGAAAATCTACTTCTGGATACTTAATAACTTTTGCAGGGGGAGCTGTGGCGTGGCAGTCCAGATTACAAAAATGTATAGCGTTATCTACTACAGAGGCAGAGTTCATTGCAGCCACTGAAGCTTGTAAGGAATTGCTTTGGATGAAGAAATTTGTCACTGAGCTTGGGTCAAGTCAAAAGCGGTATGTCTTATTTTGTGATAGTCAGAGTGCAATTCATCTTGGTAAGAATCCAACTTTTCATGGTAGGTCTAAACACATTGATGTGAGATACCATTGGATTCGGGATGTTTTAGATTCTAAGTTACTTGAACTTGAGAAGATACACACTGATGATAATGGCTCTGATATGCTGACTAAAATCTTGCTAAGAGGCAAATTTGAGACATGTCGTTTAGCTGCAGGATTGGAGAACTCCTCCACATAGTCGGAAGGGGGAGATTTGTTGGGTAATTGGGTTCCCTCCTATGTGGTAAAACCCTAGGTTACTTTTTTTTTTTAAAGCCCATTTTTTAGGCCCATTAGGGTTGCTTATTTTGCCCTAAGGGCTTGCTGCTGAGGGTGTGAGAAAAATCAGAAGAAAAAGTGAGACGTGAGGGGGAGAGAGGGAGAGAAGTTTTCTTCCCGGATTTTGTGAAGCAGCCCCGGTTTTCAGCCTCATCCGAAGTCGTTCACCGTTGGATCACGTTCAAATTTTGACAGCTTCTTCTACATATCCAGATCTTCATTCTGTACGGTCGGATTGTGTTTTAGAGGTCTTGAGTGTCGGTTTTTTGGTGCTAGAACAGGACCAGTCCCGGATTGTTTCCTGCTCAGACCAGTTTCATCATCTTTGACGATCGGAGTATCATTTGCAGTCCGATCGGCTTCATTTTTGGAGGGGGTGATGAAGACACATCAATCTTCATTTTGAACGGTGGATTTTGGTTTTGGACGGTCGGATTTCGCTCAGTCAATTCGGACATCTACTAGCTTGGTGATTTCCTTCCATAACCCTTTATCTCTTGTTGTTATTATTTGTAGAGAATTTTTTGGGTTGTGGATTGTATTTGGCAGTGTTTTTGTTGGCTGTAAAACATTGAATTTATAGTGGAGGTTCTTTATTTGGATCGACAGAGGTCCCGTGGTTTTTATCCTTCACATTGAAGGAGTTTTCCACGTTAAAAAATCTGTGTGTTTTTGTGTGATTGTGTTGTGCATTTAGCAGCCATATTTGCTAGTATTATTATTGCTCAAGACATTTTGGATTAGGAAGGATTTGTTGGATTGATTGTTGTTCCATAATCCACCCTTTTTCCCAACACGCAGAGGGAATAAATATTTTATAAACCATTTGTCTTCTCTTACACCACCATGGATCAATACCATCAGCAGGCACAGCCAGCTAGCTATAGGGCATACTTGTCTCATCTTCCATGAAGACCCTTTGAAGTCAGAGAACACATATCCAGACTCGTGTTCCCAATCGTATTGAATTTTAATGGTACCATCTTCATTCATTGCAGTGGGTTCCCCACCAAGCCTTATATATTGCTCCTCATCATTCTAAAGCTGCATTGCAAACTCTAGATCTCATAACACTTCCTTCATTGAGGGCCTTTTCGCTCCATTATCATGCATGCAATTCACTGCGATCTCACCGAATTTCTCCAAACACTTGGGTGCAATTTTGCCCGTCAGATGCGGATCAAAAATGTGACGAAGTTTTCTCTCCTAATGAAAAGACCGGACCACTCATCTGCTTCTTCTCCACCGTCCGCATAAGAGGTGGCCTACCACACAACACTTCACACAACACAAAGCCAAGTGAGTGCACGTCGGACTTCTCGGTCAACTGTTGAAGTCTGAAGTAGTCCGGATCCAGATACCCGAAACTGCCCTTAACCATAGTACTAACGTGGGTCTTTGAAAAGGTAGTGGGGCCCATTTTTGACAAGCCAAAATCTGAAACTTTGGCCACCAATCTCTCATCCAGTAGTACGTTCGTAGTCTTCACGTCACGGTGAATGATCATGTGCTTCACACCTGTTTGAAGATAGTGCAACCCACTAGCTACTCCGATGCAGATTCGGAGCCGCTGTTTCCACGAGAGAGGTTGGGTTATCTGTGTTATATAGATGACTACAGAGAGTACCACATGGCATGTACTCGTACACGAGGATCATCTTGACGTATTCATCACAGTAGCCCAATGAGACAGACGAGATTGAGGTGGCGGACTTGCGAGAGCATCTCGATCTCAGTCTTGAACTCGTGGACCCCTTGTGACGATCTAGGCTTCAGCCGTTTGACCGCAACAAGGGTTGCTCCACCATCGATCTTCCCTTTGTACACGTGGCCAAAACCTTCAACCCCAATAATGGAGTCATCTTCGTAGTTGTTGGTGGCGGCTCGAATCTCAGCCAATGAAAAGTAACGACTTAGATCAGATGCATGGCAAGGATGAGTCTCCGTTGCTCTGCTTGGACACGGTTATACAAGAATGAAAAAGGTCCCAAAATATAGTTCCTTTACAACAAGCTCGAAGAATCAACAACCCAATCATGGAGAGTAGAAAGACGCCAAAGGCTAAGCCAGAAGAGGTTACAATAATTATTTTCCAATCATGCTTCTGCATTGCATGTTGCTGAATAGGTTGTGGGACATGCGAACTTGGATCAGAATTAAAACCGGCTAGACTGCCACCGCTGCTGTTCAATTTGAATATATTGACCCCATTCAAGATTGCGTTAGAGTACGTAGTTAACCAGTCATCTGGGTTTGCTTCCAGTGCAAGAGAGAGGTTTAGTTTCTTTCCACCATTTTGGTCTAACATTGCAACGACGTAGTCTTTAAAATAAGGAACATATTTACCACCGCTCTAATAAAAGACGTCGGCTGCCTGCTCTGCGATTTTGTTTGATGTGAAAATAAGAAATTTTTGATCCCCAGGGTTGTTAATCCCCCCAACAATCTCACAAAAATGGAGTCTTAACATGTAATAAAATCCATATAATCTACAGGGAATTCCCATGTGAGATTGTACTTCTTGTTCATTTCTTTATCATTCCCCATAGAACGCGCAGTCTGATAGATTCTAACCGGTGCGATATAGTCTGAAATAGCTATAAACTTGAGGTGGCTAAAAGTTACAGGTAAAAGACTTTGGCCTGGTATTGTCAGGTGGATATCTTTAACCTCCCAACGACGGAAGAAGCCAATGTCTTCAGCTGGGGAGACCTTTATTCCACCAATGTTAATTCGACACATAGTTTCCAGATTAGTGTTGTTTTCTAGGTACCAAAAGGTTGTCCGCCCCAAAAATTCAAGGCCATGATATCCGTCGTCAGAATCTATGAAATAAAGATCCGCGGGCGTTGATACCACTTCAATTCCATTGATAAAAACAAATGCTTCTGAAATTGAAGAATCAGGAGTAAACGTTATGTTTACAATTGACTTCTCAATTGGTAAGTAGAATTCCTTCACTATGTCTTTCTTGCCAAGAGCATTAGCACTCAGAAAAAAACTCTAGTTACTTAGGAGCGTAAATTGACCAACTTTGACAGAGAAGAAGGCTAAAATTTTGGCATATATCACTACAGAAGTGAAACCTTATGAATTTCGGGCCAGGAGTACTTACTGGTATCATGTAAGTGAACTCCAAGTGCGAAAGCCGAGCAGTTCTGTAAGGGACAGAATCCGCTTCTATTATTTGCGGCCCAACAACGGCCAAGGAGATTGAAGCTTCATTTTGAACTTGTAAGGGAAAAATGAAGAGTTGATATCTCTGCTCCAATTCCGAAAGACGAGGGCAGTGTTGTTTCCAAAAGAACCAAAGTCAATGCTTTTGACATCCTGCCTGACATGAGGAAGCGGCCGTGCAACGGTGATAAGTACAGAGGGTGGAATGTTGGCGATGACTAAGAGATATAAGGCAAGAAAAATTGATAGACCAAGATATTTGTTGTAGGCGTCCTTCATACTTGTTACTAACAAAGGAAAAAAGAAAAAAAAAAGATGAGAAACACAGTACTTCAAATGTAAAGTATGACCTTTCAAAAAAAAAAAAAAAAGATGTAAAGTATGAAGACATGGGTAGCTTTGAAGGTATTCTACGGATTTAAAAAAAAAAAAAAGTTAAAGTCAGTGTCGATTTTGATGTTAATTAATTTTCAAAAAATTCCAGATGCCAAAAAGAAATTAGGGAAGATGAAATTGGCATTATGAAAACCATTCAAAGTCACAACACACTTAATTGAGTCTTGGAGAAAAAATAAAATATTTCAATAATGACAAGTTTGGACGTTGCATTTTTTTTTTGGGGAAAAAGCAAAAAAAAAAAAAAAACTACTAGATTTTTTATGTGTTAGTATTTATGGTAACCACGTTTCAGAAAAAAATCAAAAACACTATTTGTTAGTGAGTTAAACTTTTTAGTTTTATGTTGCATAGTTTATTATAATATTAGTTTGTATTGCATAGTTTATCATAATATGAGTCTATTTAGGTAGGATACGATTTTGAAATTAGAGTTAACTGATGTGGTAGGCACTACATGGATTTTTGATGAGGAAAAGAGAAACTAATTAAGAATATTTGTGACTGGATTATTGGGGGATAAATTTGGGATTTATAATTAAAAGAAATCTAAGTTTAAGTAAGATTTAAGTTCTATTTGAATTAAGATTACTATTTTAGATCCCAAATCAAAGATCACTTATTTTTAAATATAATGGCATATTTGTATAAGATTTAGTGTGGAATAATACGTGAAATTAAAGTAGCATAATTTTGGCTTAAGTGGAAAATTTTGAAAGATTTAAATTTCAAAATGTTTCATAGTGTGTCACAACAAAACGTGAACCAATTTGAAATTTGAATCTTTTAAATCCAAGATTCATTTGGATTTGTGGCTGCTGCATATTTACATCTCAAAAATTTGATTGAAAGTTTTATTGAGCACAGATTTATTCAAGCATACTTTAAGACCATTGGAACTGTTTAGTATTTTATCTTTCGAGAGAGAGATTTGACGTCTTTAAGAGGAGACAAAAGTAGTTGAAAGAAGTTCAACATATGCTAGCAAGGAGATCTTACTGAACGAGTTCATTAACTGGGTTTCAAGACGACCGGCAGCAATATCAGAGAAAGAGTCTTCAATTTGCATAAGATCATTAGTGCATTTAATTATTTTACAGTTAGTGAAGAGTTCACCATTTGGGCATAATCCCTAAGAGTAGGGAAACTAAACCTTGTAAAATTGCCTGTCTCGTTTATTAACTAATTTTTGATAATTAATTAATTTGACTAATTAATTAAAACTTGGTAAATAAGTTAAAATTAGATCTTACAATTTTGGAAGATTTACAAAACTTAAAGATATACAAGTTTACTTAGAGACTTATCCACAGAGCATAGAATTATTCGAGCATACTTTGAGACTATTAAAACTATTATGTGTTTCGCCTTTTGAGTGAGAGATTTGACGTCTTTGAGAAGAGATAAGAATAATTGAAGGGAGTTCAACATATGCTAGTAAGGGGATCTTGCTGAATGAGTTTATTAAGTGGGTTTCAAGATGACTGACAACAACAATGAAGAGTAAGTCTTCAGATTGTATAAAACTATTAGTACTTGTAATCGTTTTATAATTAGTGAAGAGTTCACCACCTAGGCCTGGCCCTAAGAAGTAGAGAAACATAACCTTGTAAAAACTGTCTATCTCATTTATTTACTTGCTTTCACTAATTAATTAATTTGACTAATTAATTAAAACTTAGTAAATAAGTTAAAATCATATTTTACAATTGGTATTAGAGTGCGTTACTAACATACTTTCTAGGTTAGATTTTTAGATTTGATATGTCCTGTAAGAATGGATCTTCTACGTGAGGAAAAATCTATTTCACGCCCACCTTTGGTAATGGAAGCAATTATCCTTATTAAAAAGCTTATATGATGGCATTTATCAAGGTATTGGATGAAAAGGCTTAACATGTAGTGTTAACTGGATGGACGTATGCTACTACTAAAGATGATCAGGGTAAGCCAATTCTAAACGTAGTCTAGTGACAAGGATAGACTGACTAATAATAGCTTGAAGGCATTAGATGAAAAGGCTTAACATATGGACGTACACTACTAAAGATGACTAAAGTAAGCCAATTCTTAAACTCGAAGAAACGTAGTCTAGTGACAAGGACAGACTAACTAATAATAGCTTGAAGGCCTTAAACGCAATTTTTAATGTTGTGGATGCAAATCAGTTCAAGCTAATTTCTACTTGTTAGACTACAAAGATGCTTGGACCATACTTGAGACAGCATATAAAGGCATCACGGCTATGAAGATGTTTAAGCTTTAGATTCTAGCAAATTGGTTTGAAAATCTTAAGATGTTAGAGAGTAAGACAATAGCGGATTTTAATGTGAAACTGTGTGACATTGTTAATAAAGCTTTTGCTCTAGGTGCGAAATACTCTGAAACTAAGTTGGTTAGGAAAACCTTGAGATCCTTACAAGAACGATTTGTTTACAAGGTCACTGCAAGTAAGGTAGCTAGGGATGTAAGTACTATAAGATTCGTTGAACTTATAGGGTCTCTACAAACTTTTGAGGTAAATTTGAAGTAGAATAAGAAGGATAAAAGTTTAGCTTTATAGGCTAATATACAAGAGTTGAGTGGTGAAGATGATGTTGATATTGATGAAGCTAAATTAAAAGAATCTCTTGCACTGTTTACTATGAATTTCAACAAGATGTGGAGAAAGATGAAAAAGTGGGATAAATGATAAAATTCTGTAAAATTTGTTCTTAAAAAAGAAAAGACCACAACCAAGGTGTTTGATTAGAAAAATAAAAGTAAAAGAATTTAATGTCATAAATGTGAAGGGTTTGGTCACATCCAATCTAAATGTGCTACACATGGAAGAAAAGGGGGAAATCACTGAAGACTACTTGGAGTCTTGAAGAGTGGGATGGAAGTCAAGAAAAGAATGAGGATCATGTTAGTAATCATATTGCACTTATTATTTTCATGAAAAAAGATCCCATGGATTTCTCAGATTTGAATGTTCTGACCTCTGTTGCAACACACTCTAAGACATTAAGTAGTGTTGCAACACTGGATGAAAAATCAATTGAAATTAATAGTATATATTATTTCGACTCTGAATAGCAGTGATGATGATAAACTTAGTGATGAAGATATGCAGAAAGCATTTAGGAAATGTACTCTAAGTTGGTCCAAGTTTGCAAAATCAACAAGTTTCTTGAAGATCAAGTTATTAAACTTACGAAAGATAAAGATAAGTTAAAAATAGCTACGATCAACTATGAATTCACTATATGAAAAAAGAGAAAAAACTTCAAAAGACTTGAATTAAATTGGAAACACTCAGAAATCCTTGAAGATGCTTAACTCAGGATCAGCTTACTAGATCATATTTTGTCAATTGGGAAATCTAGTGGTAATCATCACTACTTGGGCTATACAAGTGAATTTTCTACCTCTAAACCATGTTTGTCAAAGAATCCTCCATTCCAGAATCATGTACTCATCTAGATAAGTTATCTAGACCCATACTTCCTAGACAAAAGCTAAAGAGGTTTATTCCTACATGTCATTATTATAGCTTACCTGGATATATTAGGCTTAGATGTTTTAAGTATTTAAATGCTTAAAAAAAAAAAAAAGGAATGATTGTCAATTCACCATATTACGTTAAGTCGAGATCTACACTTAAGTTTAAAACTAATTTGAAAAATTAATTTTTTTCAAAAAATTTAGGTAAGAAAATCTAATTTCAAGTGTTCTGTTGATCATATGTTTTCAAAAGCATGTTATATTGAAAAACAAAACCATTGTTTAGGAATATATTGCAATAGAAAGTCAACTAACAAGTATTGTTACTGAAGCTTTTGATTTGGTGAGATTTGTGTCTTTGAAAAATATAAATTCTTAGGGATTTGTATGATGTGATTTTGTTTTTCTATCTTTATATTACATTGCATATTAGGGTTGTGTTTAGGCATTACAATAGTTTTTTTTTTTTTTTTTTTTTGAGTAGGCTTCATGTCTAAGGTTCATATTAGTCTTGGATTATACTAGTTATAGCTCTTAAAAGTTGATGAAGATTATGTTCTTATGTGAGCTTGACTTTTTTTTTTTTGGTTTGATTTTGCCATGACTCTTGACCTATTGGCATATAATCTTGATTTTTAAAAAATAAAAAAAAGGAGTATAATTCTTTCACTTAAAAAAAAAAAGAAATAAAATAGCATGCACACTGGGGCACATGTGTAGTAGTTTGTTAATATTTACTCATATTGAGTTCATATGAAGGTGTGGCCCAATAAGCTGGTTAATTATATTGTGTTGATTATTTTTTTGGTCACTAAAAGTATGTATGCATACATTCAGCAGTATAAGAACGAAAAACCTACAAATTAAAAACTCTTTTTCTCTATTAGATACAAATTATTTATTGACAATTACATAATTGTATTAAAACTCTTTTTTTTTTTTTTTCATATAATCGTTAAAGGAAAAAAAAATATGAATACCTCTAATAATAGTCGTACCTACTCTTTTGATTAAACTTCTTAATTTTGTCCATCAAATAAATGAAGTACAAGCAAAAAAAAAAAAAAAGTAACAATAAATAAATGTGGGAGCAGAGAGAATTGAGATAAGTAAAAATAAAGAGTGCACACCTATATATAGAGGAAAGGTATTCAAATTATATTCCTTCTTGGAGTCCAAAAAACTAATCCTTTTGAATATCGTATAGTTAACATAAATACGTGAAAAAAAATATTTTTTTGGTAAGTATTCATTTTATTCTTGTTTAGGAAGATTAGCTTTTATTTTTTTTATGAAATTTATCTATATTTGTCCTTCAAAAGTTAAGTTATATTCTTAATTTTTATTTGAAAAAGGTGTACTTTAATATTAAAAAATTATTTTTTTCAAAAGGAAAAAAATGTGTAATTAGTTTATAATTGAATTATTAGAACTTAAATATGAGTAGCAATAGGATTTAATAGAAGAATACTTTTATTTAAAATTTGAATTATATAATAGATTTAGGTTGGACGTTAAAAAATAATTTTTTGTTAGGTATTCATTTTATTTTTGTTTAGGAAGATTAGCTTTTATTTTTATGAAATTTATTTATATTTGTCCTTCAAAAGTTAAGTTATATTCTTATTTTTTATTTGAGAAAGGTGTACTTTAATATTAAAACATTTTTTTCAAAAGGAAAAAAATGTGTAATTAGTTTATAATTAAATATATTATTATAATTAAATATATTAGAATTTAAATGCAAGTAGCAATAGGATTTAATAAAAGATGATTTTTATTTAAAATTTGAATTATGTAAGAGATTTAGATGGGATGTTTATGGTGATTTTGAAAAAAAAAATTATATAAGAGATTAGGTTGGATGTAAAAAAAACATTTTTTTTTTTGTTTAGGAAGATTAGCTTTTATTCTTTATGAAATTTATCTATATTTGTCCTTCAAAAGGTAAGTTATATTTTTATTTTTTATTTGAGAAAAGTGTATTTTAATATTAAAAAATTAATTTTTATAAAAGGATAAAAATGTGTAATTAGTTTATAATTGAATATATAAGAATTTAAATAAGAGTAGCAATAGGATTTAATAAAAGATGATTTTTATTTAAAATTTGAATTAAATAAGAGATTTAGATGGGATGTTTATGGTGATTTTGAAAAAAAAAAATTATATAAGAGATTCAGGTTGGACGTAAAAAAAATATTTTTTTGATAAGTATTCGTTTTTTTTTTTTTTTTAGGAAGATTAGCTTTTACTCTTTATGAAATTTATATATATTTGTCCTTCAAAAGATAAGTTATATTCTTATTTTTTATTTGATAAAGGTGTATTTTAATATTAAAAAATTATTTTTTTTCAAAAGGATAAAAATGCATAATATAACAACATATTGGCTTTATAATAAGATTTCTATTTTTTTGTTTAAGTTCTTTCCTTTAAATTAAAAAAAAAACACTATAGTAGTTTCCTAAGAATTATAACTCCTCATACACACTTTACCATGAATCATAACTTCTCATGCCCACTTCCCTTGTTTATATGGATCTTTCTTTTCTCTTTCTCTTTTTTTTTTTTTTTCTAATGTACTCTATAAATTTTCTCTTATCTCAATATTCCTGCAATTTCTTCCACCATACATCTCTTTGTGTCTTCTCTTCCACTCTTTTACAGGTGTCCTTCTTATATGTGTGTCTTTGCATGGTTAATTCAATTATTAATTAGGATGCCACCAAGCAGATTTCTATCCCAATTTGCTTCTACTGTGCAAGATGTAACTACTCAATCACAAAATTCCACTAGTGGTATGTTTTTTTTTTAATTCAATGTTCCATACTAATTTTGTAGATTTTAAAAGTTAATATGATGGCACCAAGATGTGTCCTTCTTATATGTGTGTCTTCTCTTCCACTCCTTCACATGTGTCCTTCTTATTATATGTGTGTCTTTGCATGATTAATTCAATTATTGATTAGGATGGCACTAAGTATATCTCTATCTCAATTTACTTCTACCGTGTAAGATGTAACTACTCAATCACAAAATTCCGCTGGTGGTATTTTTTTTAATTCAATGTTTCATACAAGTTTTGTAGATTTTAAAAGTTAATATGATGCAAAATAAGAAAATCACTAATATTATCATTTTCATTATTTGCTTTTAGCAACAATTATAAATAAAAATGTGCGTGACAAGAATAAAAGACTAAACACAAGTCGCAAGTTGGCTAAGGACAAGGTTAAGTTTCTAACTATTGAATGTAGTGTAGAAGTGTTATGAGTTGTAGGTCCTCATGCATGTATGTTTAAGAACGAAATTGGGATTATTATTCATGATATTATTTTGCTTACATTGAAAAGATTTGCTGAGCTTCCTAATATAATGATGGAAGAGATATATGGAAGACTAGCCGTAAGTCATATCTATTTCTTATAATATTGTTTTGCTCAAAAAAAGTTTTTTTGTTTATAATAATTACTTACTCTAAATCATTTTTAGAATAAGTTTGTGATTAACTTTGTTAATAAGCCATGCCTAAAGCTTATTATTAACAAGATAAGTCAGAAACAATACAAACAGTTTTGACATAAGCTTCACACACAATATGAAAAGTTGATAGCATCAAATCAAGATCCTAAAGCAAATCGACCAGAATCAGTGAAGGATCAACTAGATTAGGAGTGGTTATGTGATCATTTTGGTAGTGATGAATTTAAGGTAATATAGCAATTATAACTTTTAAACTTTTTGGCAAATACTTTTGTTTGCTATTAATTTCCATCTTTTTTGTATGATGTAGAGACTATCCACTGCATATAAAAATAATCGAAGCAAGATGAACCAAGTGCATAAGATCCATTGTAGAGAATGAATTTTATTTGGTAACTTAAATATGATTACGATTGCACTTCAAAATAATTGTTAATTTTATTTTTACAGATAGTTGATGAGTGTGGTTCGAGAAGATTCCTTTGTTTAAGCATACATATTGGAATAAGAAAAAAGATTGGGCAAGTGACATGGTAGAAATGCAATACGTAAGTATAATACTAATCTTTTCCTTTGTTTAATTTTATGTGTTATAGCTCACGAGCTTGGGAGATGATTGATTGTTTATATATCTATTTTTGGGGTCATTGTTTTTTTTTCCCCCTTAACATTGTGTTTGACTGCATTATTAAAAATTTTGACTCTGATTTCTATGAAGATTGAATAACATTGTTTGGTTAAACATGTGCATATATTGGTAAAATTTAAAACTATAACTACACTATTCAACACATTTATACTAGTAAGTTTGTATGTGTACTCTTAAGAGTTAAGTTACATATTTCGGACCACTACAAAATAATGGTGTTCCTAACATATTCTAATATGTTATATGCTTATGCCATGAAAAATCTCTTCATAGTAGTTTTGTAGTGTTAATATCATAGTGATCTATTTTCATGTTAGCATTAACATTTACTTTTTTATGTTTTAAGGATAAGATGCTAAAAATGAAATAAGAGCAGCAACAACAATAACAACAATTGGAAGGAGTAGACCTATCTTCAATCCGTGTTGATGAAGCTAAAATATGTGCACATGTTCTTGGTGAAAAAACAAAGTATATCAACCTTGGTGGTCCTCTTCCTTGCAACATCAACTATTTAATCAGATCCAGAGGTTTAACAAGAACTTGAGCAACTTAGACAAAGGGTAGCAAACCAACAACAACTTCTAGAAGACACACAACAACAAATGACAGCACTATGTAATGAACATCAAAAATCACTAGCAATACTTGAGTCTAACCAATGAGAGATGATAGAGAAGATTGTTATTGAGTACACCCAAAGAAATAAGCCATCTCCATCAAATTAGTCAGCTATCCCCATCAAGATTGTTCTCTTTTATGTCTTGTTGTTTGTTAGTTTAGAATTAATATTATGTTGTCTTTTTACATGTGCTAGTTAATTTAGTAGTTTGCTTAACCTTGTACTGCATTTTATGTCTTTCTTTGTTACTAGATGAACTTTATAGTAATGTTTAATGCCTATGTTTTTATGTTATATTCAAACTATTTTTTAATTTTAGTAACAAAAAAAAAGAAGATAAATGTGTAAAAAAAAAACTGGAGCAAATTAAAAGCTTTATTTTGAGACGAAATATTCATCTCTAAAAACAAATTTAAGAAAATATTTTCTTTTTACAAAGATTATAAAATATTAATATAATTCTCTAAAATAAAAAAATTTAATAATATTTCAAAATTGATTTTTGAGACGAAATGGTTTTGTTTCTAAAACTATAAACTAGAGATTAAAAAAAAGTTATTACTTTTGGTCTTTTGAAAATGTTTTTTAAGGTACAATTGGTGTTTGTCTCTAGATATGTAACTTAAGAGACAAAAAAAGACTTTTTCTGAAAGCTAATAGATTTGTCTACAAAGTATGCAAGTGACTAAATTTTTGTAAAAAAATGTTGCCTTTTGAGGCAAAGTTATATTACTATGGAGACAAATAATTCGGCTCTAAAAATTATAATTTTAGAGACAGAATTGCAGTTAGTTTCCAATATCTACAGATATTATCTTTTAGAGACGAATTACGACAAAATAAGAATTTTGTCTCTAAAAGTTTTAGAGATAAGTTAAATTATTTTCAGAGACAAAAAAATTTGCCACTGAAAGTGCTTTTTTTTTTTTTTTTTTGTAGTGTCTTGATTGTTGTACATGCTTGGAGAATGTTTATGTAAACTATTATGATATTACGACCTCATAAAACTCTAGAACTTGTTTTTATGACCATTTGAGGCGAAATCCCTGGTTACATAAAGTTTAGGATGTGTTTAGGCCACTTTAGACTATTTGAGCTTTTTGAAGTTTTTTTTAATAAGGCATGCTACATGTCGTTTTGGTTTCTCAAAACTAGAAAAGTACGTTTTGCGGGGTTTTCAAAATTTTTTTTTGGCTTTATTGTGATCTTTTAAATTTTTTTTTTTTTGGGTATTTCCCTCATTTGTCTTTGTTTCATCTTCCTTGGCAAAACCCTAACCTCCAAAATAAGAAATTCTTTAAATTTGTAATTTGTTTTTCTATGTATTTTTTTGCAGGTTTAGGTTGATAATTACACAAATTTTACTTTAGTGGTTTTTACAAAGTTGATGTGAGAAACATGTGTATAAGAAGGTGATATTAAGGGGAGCATGTGTTACTTTTGGAAGTGTAAGTTGATATTAAGGGGAGCATGTGTTACTTTTGGAAGTGTAAGTTTTAGAAGTGTAACTTTGTATTTGTTGAGTCAAAAAGGGGGGTGACATATTTAGGAGGAGTAGTATAGTTTTTGGTTTTGTTTTTAGTTTTTGGTTTATATTTTGGGTTTTCATTGTAAAATTTGTTTTGAGAGTCAAAAAATGCCAAAGGTGGAGATTGTTAGGTTTTTAATGTGTTGGAATTTATGACAACTATGTTAAAAAAAAACCAAAAATAATATTTGTTAACTAGTTAAAATTTTTAGTTTTGTGTTACATAATTTGTTGCAACATAAGTCTATTTACGTAGGATACGATTTTGGAATTGAAACTAGCTAACGGGACAAGTGCTTACGTGGAAAAGAGTATGTAATCAAGAAGATTTGTGATTGGATTATTAGGAGATAAATTTAGGATTTGAAATTAAAAGAAATCCTCTTTTAATTAGGATTTTGAGTTCTGTTTGAATTAGGATTACTATTTAATATCCCAAATCAAAGATCACGTATTTTTAAATATGAAGGCATATCTGCAGAAGATTTGGTGTGGAAAAATACATGAAATTAAAGTAGTATGATTTTGGCTAAAGTAGATAAATATAAAAGATTTAAATTTCAAAGTGTTTCATGGTGTCTCATAACAAAATATGAAACAATTTGAAATTTGAATATCTTTAAAATCTAAGATTCACTTAGATTTTTGACTGCTATGTATTTAAGTCTCAAAAACTTGATTGGAAGTTTGATGGAACACAAAATTATTTGAGTATACTTTGAGATCATTGGAGCTATTATGTGTTTCGTCTTTTGAGAGAAAGATTTGACATCTTCAGAATGAGACAAAAGTAATTAAAAAGAATTTAATATATGTTAACAAGGGGATCTTGCTGAACTACTTCATTGATTAGAGTTCAAAACGATCGACGACAGTAATATAGCGGGAGTTTACGATTATGTAAAACCATTAGTATTTGTAATCCTTTTACAATTAGTGAAAAATTCACCATCTGAATGTGGTCTAAAGAGTAAGGAAATTAAACTTTATAAAAATTAACTATTTTGTTTATTTATTTATTTTTGATAATTAATTAATTTGACTAATTAATTAAAACTTGATAAATACTGATCTTACAAGAACTTTCAAGATTTATTTTTTCTTCGGCCGAATCCGAATTTCTTTGTAGTTTATCTGCTACGATATCTTTTTAAAGAGTTCACTAACCAAATCTCCTTTTTTTTTTTTTTCCCTTGGTTTCAGTTCTGATTTCTACTTTTCATTAGAAATAAAGTAGGATGGTCAAAAGTGACTTTTGGATTAAAGAAGGCTTGCTTAATATTTGAATGCACAATATTGTGATCTTACAATATGTTTATTATTGAACCAGTGGTCAAGCACTGTTTTTAAATTTTGGAGCCGTATTTTAAGCAACAGCTCCACCTCCATGCACACACATATATACGGGCGATTTGTATTATTGCCCAAAAATTGGTTCCAACTTCTACCTTATATTTATGTCCACCATAATCGAATATTGCCATTTCATAAAGGACAAAAATACCTCCACATCTTTATTTTCTTCTCTATTCTTATTAATTGGAATTTTTTTTGAATATCCTCGGCTTTGGTCACTATCATCGGTCACCGGTTGTCGGTGTTGGTCATCGAAAGATTCTCTTAGAATCAAAAATTAACTTTGACAGATTTTTTTTTTAAATTTCAACAAATATGATTGAACGGTAGCCAGATATAATTTGTTAGAATCCAAAATAGATTTAACAGAACTTTTTATTTACTAACAAAAACAAATAAATAAAGAAGACAACAGCTTTCACTTAAAAAATAATAAAAGAGAGAGAGAGCGAGAGAGAGAGAGAGAGAGAGATGACGATGACTTAACTTTGAGAATACAAGTAGTCGACGAGGGACGCGCAAGTAATCAATTAGGAAGATTCCGCGGCGGGCTAGTAATATCGCTTTCTTTTCAAGCTTAAACTTTGGGAAACTTCACTTCAAAAAAAAAAAAAAAAAAGAAGCTTTGGGGTATTTCTGGTGAAGTAAATCTTTTCTCTAACATGCATATCTATTATTTTGGTAACATCTTTTCTCTTTGATTATAAGCTTTAATTTCCAGAGGTGTTTTTCACCAAAATTAAAAAACAAAATACGTCCGTTTGGAAGCTTTTTACGAATGCTTTTTTTTGGCACATGAAATAAAAATAAGAATTACACGCTAATTAAATTTGAAAATAATACATAGAGAATACACAATAAGAAGCAAAAACAAAAGCACATAAATTTATATAAAAAATCCTAAATAAAGAAAAAAAATCACAGATAGAGGAGGAGAAAATTCATAATATTAAAAGTTTGTATAAAAAATGAGAGTAAAAAGCGATTATCGTAAAATATACTGATAAAATCTTAAAATACATCATATATATTGTAAATATAAAATAAATCCCAAAAAATTTTCAGAATTTATCATATTATAAACTTTTAGATCGGATTAATACAGAATTCGAGTCACCTTATTCTACCACTCATCATTCTTTGGGCTTTCATCGGACCGAACCAAAACAAAATTAAGGTTACTTCACTCTAATACTCTATTATTTCTTGGATAAATGATCCGAGAGAACACAACCACAGACAATGCTTTCACGAACACGTCGGTCCTTTCTCAGTCATCCAACTACTTTGCAACTCCAACGTGTCTTTCCAGTTACAAGTCAATGTGCCATCTCCGTTGTAAGTCAATAAAGCAACGCCGTCAATAGTATTGCCGATCACTGATACCCACAACATTTTTCTTTCTTAAAAGTTGATATGGCAAGTCATTTGATTAATGCTGTCGCGGAGAACGAACATTCGTAATATTTCCAAATAGAAACCATATATGTATCCTTTGGGATAATAGTTGAATATAGTCTTCACTTTATTTTTTTCCTTTAAAATTTATAGAATTTTGGATTTAAATTCTATACTCAATTACGAAGTCATTCCTTTTCCTTTCGAAATGGATTCTATTAAATTCCTAATATTTGTACTTTGACTACAATTTGCAGTTCATCGTCCAGGAAGAAAAACCAAAATATTGCCACGTCATATAAATAAATTAAATTACTTTCTATTTCAAACCGTCTAAGTTTTTAACCGTTAAAGACAATTTGGCTTCCACTTGAGCCACCAGTGTCATTGAAGCAAAGACATTGGAGCTTCCACGCACACTAACGTCACAGGGTTGAAAGGGCCAGGCACGTGGCCACAATTGTGATGTCATGGCTTACGTGGTTCGGGTTCTGCATATGGGCCTGTCTATAGTCGGCATTATCAGGCCAGACACCAATAATGCATTTGATCATAGCATGTATACATTAAATATATTTTAGATAAAAAAATATTTACTTTATATTTAAATATAATATATATTTAAATAAAAAATATTTAAATTATATTTTAAAGTTGAAAAAGTTAATATAATTAGTAAAAATAGAGAGAAAAAATAAGATAAAAAGAGAATATGATGTGAATAAATTTTAAATAATTTATTTTAAAAATATTTTAAAATAGTAAATACATATGAGGTATTATAGAAAAGTATTATATTTAACCATAAAATTTTTACATTTGAATAAAAATTACATTACATTTGAATGAAAATTACATTGTGTTTAAACACAATGCGAATGTAATACAGAAAACAAACATCCCACCAACCACCACATATGTTTGACCATAAAATACCCTTACATTTTTTTTTTAATTTTAGACGAGATATTCGAACTCTATATTTTAGAACAGAGTCACTAATAAAAAAAACCTATTAGATTTATACTTTTAATCACAATATTTACAACTTTAATGTTAAAAATATTTCATGACCTATTCGATCCCCAAATCTATTACAATCTTTATTAAAGCTCAAAAAAATTAATACGATGGCTGGCTTCGTTTAAAATCCTTCTTCAATTCTTAAACTTAAAAAAGAGCCAAAAATGGTTTTTGTTACAATTAAAAAGAATATGTATTTAAGAGCGGTACAGAGAATTAAGACGTGAGTGCTAACAAAAACCACTATATTAATTAATATAGTTAAAAATTAATTATATATAAGTTTTTAAATCGGAGTTTAGTTAAGGAACTAGTAGGTGATTTGAGAATTGGATTTGGGAATGGATGCTGAATTTGATGATTGTTTGTATTTAAATTGATGCGTTAAATTTTTGATCGCGGGATATGAAAGAATAAAAGGGTCCGACTAATTTTATTCAACAGAGCAGTTTTCGGACCTGCTTGTTTTTTTTATTTCCATCTTTGTCTAGTTTTTGCTCTACCATACCTGCTTCATTTTTAAGCGAGCACTAAAAGAAGGGTACAAGATAGAGGCCAAAAAAAAAAATGATAAAGTCTATTTTCTATGCCACCAGCTTGCAAATAACTGATAAAAAATCTGAATATTTTAGTTATTGACTAACAAAGAATTTTTCACGGACGTTAAACTTCTCATGGAGCGTTCATATAAACAAATCGTATGTTTAAAAACACACACACACGCACGCATATATACACATATATTCATTGCCTGCAAATCTTCTAAGCGAAAACTAGAAATTTTCATTAAACGGTGAAATGCGAATTCTCGCAATTTTTTCAACTGCAATTCTTTTTTTATTTATTTATTAATATTTAAGGACTTCTCTTCTATAATACTAATACCACTATATATCAGACTTCAGGCGACACACTGCTAGTTAAGCAAAAAAAAAAAAAAAAAAAGGGAAAAGGTGTCTTAAATTTGGCTCATCTTCCTCGTAAACCCTTGATGTCGGAGAACACAGAACCAGATTTGTCTTCCCAGCCGTAACGAATTCTAATGGTGCCATCTTCAGTCATCTCAGATGGTTCCCCACCAAGCCTCACATTTTCCTCCTCGTTATTCTGCAGCTGCATTGCAAACTCTAGGTCCCTTAGTACTTCTTTCATTGAAGGCCTTTCCGCTCCATTATCAAGCACGCAACCCACTGCGATCTCGCAGAACTTATTCAAACACGCTGGCGCAATCTTAGCAGTCAAAAAGGGATCGACGATCTCCTTAAGCTTTCTCTCTTGATAACAACTCCGGACCCACTCAGCTATGTTCATTCGCTTCTTCTCCACCGTTCGCATTAGAGGTGGCCTACCACACAGCACTTCACACAACACTACGCCGAATGAGTACACGTCGGACTTTTCCGTCAACAGTTGACGTCTGTAGTACTCGGGGTCTAGATACCCGAAACTGCCCTTGACCATAGTGCTGACGTGGGTCTTTGACAAGGTGGTCGGGCCCAGTTTTGACAAACCAAAATCCGAAACCTTGGCCACAAATCTCCCGTCCAATAATATGTTGCTGGTCTTTACATCTCGGTGAATGATCGTGTGCTTCACACCTCTATGGAGATAATGCAACCCACTAGCTGCGCCGATGCAAATTTGAAGCCGTTGCTTCCAAGTAAGAGGTGGATTACTGGCGTTGTAGAGATGACTAGAGAGAGTGCCACGTGGAACGTACTCGTACACTAGGATCATCTCGCCATTCTCGTTGCAATAGCCTATTAGAGCAACAAGATTTCGATGGCGGAGATGGGAGAGCATCTCGATCTCGGTCTTGAACTCGTGGGCTCCTTGTGATGATTGAGGCTTCAGTCGTTTGACTGCAACCATTGTCGCCCCACCGTCTATGTGTGCTTTGTAAACGTTACCGAACCCACCAACCCCAAGGATGAAGTTATCATCGAAGTTGTTGGTGCCGGCTCGAATCTCTGCTAATGAAAAGTATCGACATAGCCCTGTGGGCAAGCCTTGGCCACTGCTTGAGCCTGATTCTTTGACTTTTTTCCTTTGTCGGAGAATAAATAATCTAATTATGCAGAATAAAAAAAAGCTGGGAACTAAACCGGAGACAAGGGCAATCATTGTTGTTCGATTGTTCTTTTTATTCCTTTTTTGTGGTTGCGTTTGGGCACTGTGTTTGACCAGAATTGGGTCAGGATTAGGACCAGCGAGATTGCCGATTGTATCATTCAACTTGAAGATCTCCAATCCATTCAAGATTCCATCTGCATACCTAGATATCCAATCCGGGTTTGCGTGCAGAGCGACGGAGAGGTTTAGTTTCTTCTCGCCAGCTTTGCCAAACATCGAGACCACGTAGTCTTTCTTAAACGGAATGTATTGACCACCGGTCCACAAGATCAGGTCGGCTCTACTCTCTGCGGTTTGATTTGCGATGTAGATAATAAACACCCTATCATTAATTGCGCTCATCTCCTCAACGATTTCGCAAAAGTGTAACCTTACCAGGTAATAAAATCCAGCATCTACAGGATACTCCCAGGTCAAATTGTAGCTTTCTATCAAGGCTCTGCTTGCGTTTCCCATAGACCAGGCGTCTCGGTAGACTTCCTCTGGTGCAGTGTAATTTGGAATCATTGTGAATTTAAGAGGAAGGGCATGTTCCACAGGCGCAAGAGCATGTCCAAGGTTTGTCAAGTAGGCATCATCCGCAATCCAGTTTCGGAATACACCTGTGTCCCTACATGGAGGAATCTCATATCCACCAACGTTTATTCGATACACCGTCTCTAGAGCGCTGTCGTTTGTCAACTGGTAGACACTATTCTCTCCACTAACCGTAGGCTACGATCACTCTCTACGGCACCAGGATAATAAAGATCAGCGGGCATGGACACGACTTCAATTCCATTAATGAAAGCAAACGCCTCCGGAGTTGAAGGACTTGGAGTAAATGATATGCTCAGGTTAGAGTTCTTCACAGCTACACAGAATTCTTTAACTACGTCTCTTCTGCCAAGAGCATCAGCGGTGAGAAAAACGCTAAAGTTGCTGAGGAGAGTGAATTGGCCAGCTTTGACGGAGAAGAAGGCCGAGGAGTTGGGGTGGTTAAAGTTTTGGTACGCCGTTGCCAGGAAGTGCAAGCGGACGAACTTTGGGCCAGGGGTCACCGGAATCTTGTAGGTAAATTCGGAGACGGAAAGCCGTGCGGTACCGTAAGGGACCTTGCCCGTTTCCATGTATGACTGGTCAATGGATGAAGAAGTGATCGACTCCTTGTTTCGGCCATCTTCCAAGGAAAACAGTTTAGAGTTGATGTCTCCATCCCAGGTCCGATTGTCTGGGAAAGTCTTGCTTTCTTTGGAGCCACAATCGAGAGCTATGTTGTCCTCAGGAATGTAAGGCAGTGGCTGTCCTTCCGTGATCCCAAAGGTGAAAACGTGAACATTGATGAGGAAGAGGAGGAAGGGTATAAGAATCATCGGTTCTGTTTTGTAACTAATGTCCGATGCTGGCTCGATTGCTTCAGATTGAAGTGATCGAACCTCTATTTTTGCTGTTATGCATGCAATAGAGAAAATATTAAAATGACACTCTCTCCATTCCAGCTCCGGATCTAGTGAGTGTCGTTTTTCTGAAGTTCCACAGTCAATGTTTATGTCATCCACAAGGAAGTAGTGTAGGAAATGAGAGAAAGATCATAAAAGACAAGGAAAAATACAAGTAGGTCTGAAAACCAAGATAATTATTGCAGCGTTTTTCACACTTCCATATTTAAGTCATACAAAAATGAGAAGACCGGTTCTTTAATTAAAGTTACTAAAGTCTGGTGCGCGTTGTAGTACTGTAGCTGCCATAAGCTAGAAGTTGATGTTTCGGGCCTACGAATTAGCAAAAGGTCTTTCCTGTAGAGAATATTCAATAGAAGGGCTTTTTTTTTTTTTTTTTGTTAGAATGATTTCGTTTAACTTGAGTCGACTAACTTTAAAAACTTTTGATTTTTCAATATCTTTCAGCGGCCAAGAGAAGAAAAGGGGATTAAATTTGCCCTGTATAATAACAACGTCGTGATAACGTCACATTTGGAGCTTACTCTTTGTTAGGGATATCCACGGATTTTTGTAATTATTATTATTTTTGAAAAAAGTATTTTCTCTAATAATTCTTTTTCTCAATACTATTTTTACCAAATTTGTATCCTATGGTTACTTTTTCTTTAGGAAACCAAGTAGAATTCGCAACAAATAAAGTCTTTTATTTTTATTTTAGTTAATATTAGTGTTATTATTCTTCTTTTGGTGAAGAAGAAGGCATACTCAAATTGTACATAGATTTCATTTTAAGTACCATTTAAATTTTGATTATTATAATTTTATTCTCTTTCTTTATAATACGATTATAGAGACATTTTTTTTTATTGGAAAAAAGTTGTTTTGTAAAATATGTTTGGAAAAAAACTGTTTGGAGTGAAAAAAATATAAAATTTTGAATTTAAAAAAAAATCAATAAAGATATTATTTCGTTTCTCTCAAAATTCTATATGATTTAAAACAAATCATCTCATTTAGATTTATATATGTAAAGTTATTGATTTTAAAGTTTAGAATTTATTATAATGTTTTAGAGATATAAATAATGAAAAATGATGGTGAGGTGAAAAAAAGTTATTTTAAAGATTTTTTTTTTTTTTTTTGCTCTCCAAACGCCCCTTTGACAGTGGCAAAGCTAGATAAAAATTTTAGTGGGGCGTATATGTTTTATTTTTTACAAATAATAAATAACATCAATTTATAAAACTAAATAAAGTTTTGGTGGCAAAGTAAAACGATAAAATTTTTAGGATAAAATAAAAAAAAAATTAGCCGAGCTACGGCCCCTACTTACTCACACGTAAATCTGCCCTTGCGTCTATAGCAATATATATTTTTTAGACCATCTATATCAATATTATATTTGTTATAAAATAATATGAAAATAATATTATTTTACTTTATATTTATTTTATTTTTAATATTATTTAGTCTTAAAAATAGTAGTAAAAATAACATTTATTTGTAAGATTTTAATTAGAATAACATTATATTATAAAGTATTTTTATCTAAATATTAAAATTTATCATTATATATTATTTTTAATATTATATTAAAGACGTCTGTTAATGTGTTTGATCACACACAAACAATTCAATGCGTCCGCTTAATTACGTATCAAGATACATATAATCATATATCTTATGCCAATAAACAAAAGTTTTGAATATTATTGGCTTCTATTTACTAAGTAAAATTTTGATTGTTTGTCAAACGTGCATATGCATAATGTTGATGTGAATATTATTACACATCCTCACCTAAGTCCTTCGCACAACTAAGTTACCATATGTAAATGAGCAACCACAAAAACAACTTTTGCATATGCATACATATTCTTTTTCAGAGCATGTTTAAAAAATAAATAGATAAATACATCATTCCGTGTTTTCCTTTTTATGACTACAGAAATTTGTACACACGGAATAAATAGAAATTTCTTTAGCGTTTTCGTCGTCCTCGTCGTCTTCGTTGTTGTTGTTATTATATTACAATCGCTTTTCGGTTTTTTCTTTTCTGTGGAAAGCAGAAGTTTTAGGGGCCCGGGGTCCTAATAGCTTTCTACGAGTTGATATCTATCAACGCTGTCTCCAATATATATATATATATATATATAAATATATATATCAATATAATATTTGTTATAAAATAATATAAAAATAATATTATTTTATTTTATTTTATAATATTATATAATTTTTAATGTTATTTCTATGTTTTATTCTTTGTAATTTATAAAAGTCAATTTTTAATATTTAATAAATGTAAAATAATACTATTATAATAATAACACAAAGTAATAATTAATAAAAATTAAAAATTTATTTTAATATTTATTATATTTTATGATAAATTTATTATAACATTTAATATATAACATCCTCAATATAAAAAATAATATTATATTTAAAAACTTTATTTTTTAATTTTAAATATTAAAATTTATTATTAACATATTAATTTAATATTATATTAGAGGTGCTATAAAAAAAAATCACCTAATATTTACGTAGGAAACTGACCTATCAGTTTTTTTGCTGCTTCAATTAATGATTTGGGGGACATTATTTACTGATATTTCCTGTGTATATATTATATTTTTTTAACAAAATAAATGAGAATACAGTGGGAAAAAATTACCCTTTTTTACCCTTATAATTACAGTATTAAAAGCACTCATGCATGTGATATTTCATGGACGTACTTTTTTTTTTTTTTTATAAGAAAGAATTCAATGTACGTAATGTTTGGAACAACACAAATATTACACGCTACTTAAATCTCAAAATAGTTTTTAACTTAACATTTTTATTTTTGTATGTTAACTTAATTATTGTTCCTTTTGGATATATGATCTCAGAGAACACACCCCCATAGACAATACTCTCATGAACTCGTCGGTAGTGGATCCCGGTCCAGAGCTGCTACTTTTTTCCGTCGTCCCACCACATTTCAATTTTTAACTCCAAAAGTGAACGTGACATCACTGATGTTAGCCAATGGAGCGATGTCGTCCTAGACTTTTGAACATACAGTAATTGGCCTGACACGTTGATACTATATTAGCAATATGTATAATTTTGAGTTTGGATAACAACTGAGCTCCAATTGTCGATAAGTATTCTACTCACCTCATAGTTGAACACGTTAAGTGTCGGATTGAGTGCATAACCATGTCGCTTTGACCCTTGCTACTACGATCACAATTTTTAATTTTATGTTTGGTTTATTAATCTATTTCAATTTAATTTATAGTTTATATAAAAATTCAAAAACACTATTTAAAAATCTTTTTTATAAAAAAATATTATACTAATTATTTGAAAAAATAAATAAAAACGTAATCTTCTATATAAGTTTAAACTCAACTTTTATCATCCAAACAGTTCCAAAATGTAAGTTTTAAAAGTGTAACTTTAGTATTTATTGAGTAAAAAAAAGGAGCGACATATTGAGGAGGAGTAGTATAGAGAGTAATATAGTTTTTGGTTTAGTTTTTAGTTTTGGTTTATATTTAGGGTTTTCAATATAAAATTTTTTTTGAGCCAAAAAAATGTCAAAAGGAGATTAGGTTTTTTATGTGTAAGCATTTACGCCAACTATATTTAGGACTATGTTTAGGAATAACCAAAAACAATATTTGTTAGCTAGTTAAACTCTTTAGTTCTGTGTTGCATAATGTGTTGCAATATGAGTCTGTTTAGGCAGGATTCGATTTTAAAATAGAAGCTAGCTAATGTGGCAAGAGCTACATCGATTGTTGATGTGGAAAAGAGTATCTAATCAAGAAGATTTTTGACTAGAATTTGGGATTTGAAATCAAAAGAAATCCTAATTTAAATAGGATTGTGAGTCTTATTTGAATTAGAATTTCTATTTAATATCTCAAATCAAAGATCACGTATTTTTAAATATAAAGACATATCTATAAAAGATTTGGTATGGGAAAAATACATGAAATTAAAGCAACACCGTTTTGGCTTAAGTGGATAAATTTGAAATATTAAATTTTAAAATATTTCATAGTGTATAGCAACAAAACATGAAACAATTTGGATTTTGAATATCTTCTAAATATAAGATTCACTTGGATTTTTGACTACTAGATATTTAAGTCTCAAAAACATGTTTGGAAGTTTTACGAAGCATAAGAATTATTCGATCATATTTTGAAACTATTAAAGCTATCGTATGTTTCGTCATTTGGTATAGAGATTTGATGTTTTCAGAAGAGATAAAAGCAGTTGAAAGGAGTTCAACATATGCTAGTAAAGTAATCTTGTTGAATGAGTTTATTGACCAGGTGTTAAGACGATTGGTGATAATAATAGAGAGAGAGTCTTCAAATTACACAAGATCATTAGTTCTTATAATCGTTTACGGTTAATAAAGAGTGCACCATTTGGACGTGGCTTCAAGGGGGAGAGAAACTGAATTTTATAAAAATTACCTGTTTCGTTTATTTACTTACTTTTGATAATTAATTTATTTGATTAATTAATTCAAACTTAATAAATAAGTTAAAATCGGATGTTATAAGAACTTTCAAGATTCCTTTTTTCTTCCGGCTGAATCCGAATTTCCTTGTAGTTTATCTGCAACAATTCCTTTTTAAAGATTTCACTAACCATATTTTCATTTTTTTCTCTTGGTTTTTGTTCTGATTTCTACTTTTCATTAGAAATAAAGTGGAATGATCATAAAAGTGGTTTTTGGATCAAAGATGTGATAACCGGAGAACCTCATCATTCTCGAAGAATCAGTATGTTCAATTTAGTCAATTGAGCACAAAATGTGAATTTTGACCGAGAAACAGGCAGTATCAGAAAACTGGTCTAGATGACCTTGAATGAAGTTAAAACTGATAAATTTGGATTCAGCATATCCAAATTAGTCAGGATAGCCTATCAGTATGCTCAAATTTGATAATTGAGCACAAGGTTAATTTTTGACCGGGAATTTACAGTATCAGAAACTGGTCGAAATGACCTCAGATGAAAATAAAACTGATATATTTGGATTCAGGACGTCCAAATTAGTCAGGATAGCCTATGTTGAAATTTTGGGCGAAAAAGTATATAAGGGATGAGAAATCAGAAATTGAAGAAAGGCCCACAAACTTTCTTCTCTTCTCCTTTTTTCCCCCCCCCCCCCCACACACCCACATAAATGAACAGTAGTTAACCGCCGGAAACGGTGTCCGTTTTCGACACCGCCGGTACCGTTGGGAAGCTCTCGCCGAGCTGAGTCCAACGGTGGGTCAAGTCGACGGATTGGACGCCGGAGCAGCCCGCACGCGCCGCCGAAGGTCACGGTGGTCGGAAATTTCCAACGCCGATTTCTCCGCCGTCCGACCTCCGATCAAGGTGATTCCGGTCTCAAAAGACTCATGGTGAAGAGTAGAACAAAACCCAGGTGGTGTTTCAGCCCAACGGCCGCCGGATCGCGCCGCCCAACACTGCCCGTCGCTGCCGCCGTGGAATCCGACGATTCTGGCGGAGTTGAGTTGCAAGGTTGGTATCAAAATGCTCAGAACAACACGTAGATCAAAAGCCCCAAATCAATTGTGGGCAACGATCGCCGGAAAACGGAGATCCAACACCGCCGGCGCCGCCGGTCTTTCGAGGTTTGATTTCCGGCGATAGAGGTGTCGAATGGTGAAATTAAAGCCACCAATGGATTCCTCTCGTCGAGATGTTCAAGATGGACTACCCACATTCCACCGCCGCCACCGTCGCCGCCGGTCAATGGCCGGTCAACGGCGGTCAACGCCGGTCAACGGCGGCCGGACCCCAAAAATTTAAGAGTGGCCCGTTGGCTTATTTTCGACGTTCCGAACACATCCGTGGCTTCAGAATTTCAAGATGGAATTTTAAATGTGAAGAACGGCTAATCAAAGTTTGTGCACGCGAGATCGAACGGTGCATTCGATCGCCGATGGGACGATTTCGGTAGTGACTTCTGTCCCTTTGTTCCTTAATTTTTTATTTTGGAATGATATATGTTAATTATGTAATTTGGCATGTGAAATTGTAAGAAAAATGGATGAAAATGATGAAAAAGAAAGTACGTAGAAATGTGAATATTTTTACGTAAAAGTTGAGCTTTACGTAAAAATATAGGCCTCTGGTATAGTACGTGGCAAGATAGAAATAGGTTAGATGGTTTTGAGGCGTTTCTTAAACGCCGGGAACCTAAAAATTAAGCGGAAATGCTGCCGAAATTTCTAAAACGGCACAAAAAGGGTATTTTAGGAAACGAGGGACAAAATGTGGTCGGGATGGAAACCCGAGCCCCCTCGAACGATTTTAAGGATTAAAAAAATGAATTAGGCTCAGAAAAGGACGACAGATGTTCCAAGGATAAGTAAACCGAGAATTTCAGTAATTAATGCTGTAAAAGTTTGGTAAAGTATAAGAAAAATTATTTTATGATTGTTGGGCTTAGAAAATCTAGTCTAAGCATTTAAAATGAAAAATGATACGACCTAAAGACCCGTCAAGGGCAAAACGGACATTTTGATCGAAAATTCCAGGAACGATAGAAAATGCCCTAATGGATTTAAAACGACTTAAGTAAGATTCTAAGAGCCAGAACTAAGTTGTGAATCAAGGAAAAGTAAGGTTACAAAAAAAAAAGAAAATCATGATAGGGACAAAATGGTAATTTTGTCAAAGTTTAGCAAAAATGCTATAAATGGGATATTACGTCCCTAAGTTTATATCAGGGAACGAAACGTAGAATTTTTACGTTTTATTAAGTTTTATGTATGAGATAAGTGCGGAAAGAATAACCATGATTCTTTCGGTTATAGGACCCGATCCAGACGCAACGAAGGAACGTTTGCGGATCCAGAAAGCAAGAAAGGAGATACTAGCAAAGTAACAGTGAGTTCAAGCATTTATTTGTCTGCAACATAAACTGACATGTTAGGTCTATGTTTATGTGTTCTATGTGCAGTTTTAGTGTCAAGACACTATGATATGAATGTCACGAAAGCCATGTTATGAACTATGTATTATGTTCAAGTCAAATGTAAATTGACTTGATACGTTTATGATTGTGATGTATGTTTTGTTGCATGACGTGTATGCTAGACATTGATTGTCTGCATCACGATGTCTATGTCAGTGCATGTCAGTCACAGCACATGTCAGTGCATGTCAGTCACAGCACAGGTCAGTTCATATCAGTTCATGTCATGCATATAGAGTTGCATGTCTCAGTGCACAGACCAGACAGTACCAGAGCAAGAAAACAGTTAGGTGCACAAGGCACCCTAGTGTGTTGATTAATTCACACCCCAGTAATTTGACTAACAGGTTCCGACTGTGGAGGCAATCAGTATGCTACCCAGTTGGAACACCAGCAAGATGGTAATTAACCAGATATTGGCGTATCGGCCTCTCGACCTACGGGGAGGTTATCATGTTTAGCATCAGTTAAGACTGAGGAGGTCAGCACTAAAGTACCGCTCCCGGTTGCGCTAACATGTCGGTACGTCCAATCAGGGGCCCAAAACCAGAACTTAATAACAGATAATATCCTAAGATTAATTCTCAGCCAGTACAGCATGTTTACAGAGTCCAGTATCATGCATGAGCATAGCAGCACAGCATGTCAGTACACATGTTAGACGGTACCAGAATACGAAAACAGTTAGGTGCACAAGGCACCCTAGTGTGTTAATTAATTCACACCCCAGTAATTTGATTAACAGGTTCCGACTGTGGAAGGCAATCAGTATGCTACCCAGTTGGAACACCAGCAAGATGGTAATTAACCAGATATTGGCGTATCGGCCTCTCGACCTACGGGGAGATTATCATGTTTAGCATCAGTTAAGACTGAGGAGGTCAGCACTAAAGTACCGCTCCCGGTTGCACTAACATGTCGGTATGACCAATCAGGGGCCCAAAACCAGAACTAAAATAACAGATTAATGTTCTAAGACTAAACCTTTAGTCAGTACAGCATGCTTACAGAGTCTAGTTAGCATGAGCACAGCAGTACAGCATGAGTACAGCAGTACAGTAAGTTTACAGAGTCCAGAGCACAGCAGTACAACATGAGTACAGCAGTACAGCATGTTTACAGAATCTAGAGCACAGCAGTACAGTAAGTTTACAGAGTCCAGAGCACAGCAGTACAACATGAGTACAGCTGTACAGCATGTTTACAGAATCTAGAGCACAGCAGTACAGTAAGTTTACAGAGTCCAGAGCACAGTAGTACAGTAAGTTTACAGAGTACAGAGCACAGTAGTACAGTAAGTTTACAGAGTCCAGAGCACAGTAGTACAGTAAGTTTACAGAGTCCAGAGCACAGTAATACAGTAAGTTTACAGAGTCCAGAGCACAGCAGTACAACATGAGTACAGCAGTACAGCATGTTTACAGAATCTAGAGCACAGCAGTACAGTAAGTTTACAGAGTCCAGAGCACAGTAGTACAGTAAGTTTACAGAGTACAGAGCACAGCAGTACAGTAAATTTACAGAGTCCAGAGCACAGCAGTACAACATGAGTACAGCAGTACAGCATGTTTACAGAATCTAGAGCACAGCAGTACAGTAAGTTTACAGAGTTCAGAGCACAGTAGTACAGTAAGTTTACAGAGTACAGAGCACAGTAGTACAGTAAGTTTACAGAGTCCAGAGCACAGCAGTACAGTAAGTTTACAGAATCCAGAGCACAGCAGTACAACATGAGTACAGCAGTACAGCATGTTTATAGAATCTAGAGTACAGCAGTACAGTATGTTTACAGAGTCCAACAGTACAGCAGTACAGCATGTTCACAGAATCTAGTCAGTATGAGTACAGCAGTACAGCATGAGTACAGTAGTACATCATGTTTACAGAGTCCAGTTAGTTCGCGAGGTTCAAATATGAAAGCATATTCAAGAGGTTAAGCATGATAAGTGCAGTTAGTATGTTTGTGATTGTGATGTGAAGAATGTTCACAGTGTTAAGCAATGTACGATATACGTTACAAAATGTTTAGAAGTTACAGCAGGTATCAGATTTATCCTACGCTATGTAGTGTGGATTATTACACGTCATGAATGTATGTTTGAACTTACTGAGCCTGTCGCTCATAAGTTTGTTTATGTTGCAGGTAAGCATCCTGCACGAAAATAAGACAAGTGTTGGATGACGGATGAGATCTGCATGTGCCAAGGGACTGGGTGAGGGTTATGGTACTGCTATGAGTCTTCCGTTGAGCTGTTTTAAAAGAGTATTAACATGATGTATATCAAGTTATGATAAAGAAAGAAAATGTTTACTATAATAAATGTTTTCACGAAAATAGAATTTCCACGTCGAGTAAAAAAAAATAAATAAATAAATAAAATAAAACTTTTAACTGGTATCAGAATAAGTTAAAAGTAAGTTGCCGACGACCCAAGTGGTTACAGTCTATTGCAGTTGGCAACAGTAACCGACTGTAATAGTACTGTTTAACCCTACGTAGGGCGGGTCGCCACAAAAGAAGGCCCCCTTAACTTTTTGAATGGACAATATGGTGATCTTACAATATGTTTATAAATTTTGGAGCCATATTTTAAGCAACAGCTCCACCTCCATACACACATATATATAGGGTGATCTATAATATTGTCCTAAATTTGATTCTAACTTCTACGTTATATTTATGTCCACCGTAATCGAACATTGCCATTTCATAATATTTTATCAAAAAACTAAAAGAAAAATAATAAATGGATATAAATACCTCCTCCTCTTTCTTTTCTTCTTTTTTCTTATTAATTGGAATTGTTTTTTTTGGACATCTTCGGTTTTGGTCATTATCACCGGTCACCAGTCATCGACACCAATCATCAAAAAGATTTTGTTAGAATTCAAAATAGACTTTGATAGACATTATTTTTTTAATTTCAACAAATATGACTGGACATATTTAGCTCCTGTCGTCAACACGGGTAACCGGATAGAATTTATTAAAATCTAAAATAGATTCTAGCCAAATTTTTTATTTACTAACAAAAATAAATAAATAAGGAAGACAACAGCTTTCACTTAAAAAAAAAAAAAAAAGAAAAGAGAGAGAGAGAGGCGACGACGACGACTTGACTTTGAGATTACAAGCAGTCGACGGGGACTGGCATGTAATAAATCAGGAAGATTCCCCGACGGGCCAGTAATATCACTGTCATTTCAAGTTTAAACTTTGGGAAACTTTACTTAAAAGAAAAAAAAAAAAAAAAGCTTTGGGGTATTTCTGGTGAAGTAAATCTTTTCTCTAACATGCATAGATATTATTTCGGTAAAATCTTTTCTCTTTGATTATAAGCTTTAATATCCAGATGTGTTTTTCACCAATATAAAAAAAAAAGAAAGACAAAATACGTCCATTTAGAAGCATTTTGAGAATAATTTTGTTTACCATATGAAATTAAAATAAGAATTTTGATTTTTCAAAAGATGGTTGATTATATTTATAGATAATTTAGTTTGAGAATAATAAAAAGTAAAATTGTAATTAGATGGGGTTTTAAGAATATTCATAGAGTATATAAGCCTTAAGGACGTATGAATTGATTTGGGACTTTAAAAAAAAATTGTAACGATATTTTTTTAAAGAGACGAGAGTAAAGAACGACTATAATAAAATATAATAATAAAATTTAAATTTTTCTTTACGATTTTTCTCATAATTTATTATATTGTGAGTTTTTAAATCGAATTCAAACAAAATTGGAATCACTTCACTCTAACACTTATTGTTTCTTTAGCTTTCGGATCGAGGCAAATCAAAATTCAAATTACTTCAATCTAACACTTTTCATTTCTTGGATAAATGATCTCAGGAAACAGAAAATGCTTTCATGATCACGTCGGAAGTGGAAGTAGATGTCAGTCCTTTCGCAGTTATCCAACGACTTTACAATTCCAACGCGTCTTTCCAGCTGCAAGTGAATGTGCCATCACTGTCGTTAGTCAATAAAGCTACGTCGTCGATAGTATAGCCCATCACTGATAGTCAATAGAGCAAGTCATTTGATTAATGCGTTTGCGGCAAACAAATATTTGTAATATTTCCAAATAAAAACCAATTAAATATCCTTTGGGATAATGGTTGAATATAGTCTTCACTTTATATCTTATCTAAAAAATTTATAGAATTTGGGATTTAAATTCTATACTCCATTACGAAGCCATTCTTTTTCTAATCAAAATGGATTCTATTAAATTCCTAATATTTACATTTTGATTACAATTTACAGTTATTTGTCTAGATCAATGGGAGGAAAAACCAAAATATTGCCACATCATATAAATAAATTAAAATTTTTTTTGCTGGAAATATAAATAAATTAAATTACTTTCTATTTCAAAACGTCTAAGTATTTAACCACTAAAAGGATTGTTAGACAACTTGTCTTCTACTTGAGCCACCAGTGTCATTGAAGCAGAGACATTGAAGCTTCCATACACACTAGACCAGCACATATGTTTAACCACAAAATATCCACAACTTTTTTTTTTTAATTTCAGGTGACAATTTCGAACTTCACATTTTATAAAGTCATGTATAAAATTACTATTAAATTTATGTTTTTAACCACAATATCCACAACTTTAATGTCAAAAATAAATATTGTTCCACCATTTCAAATATATTTTTACACCCTATTTTATTTTTTCTTTACTATTCAGCTTTTTATATCTTTTTCTCTTGTCGTTTTTTTTTTTTACTTTTATTTGAAGGTTTAGACATGTAATCTTTTTTTTTTTTGGTAAACAAATTATAAATAAAAAAAATATGTATATTTACTATTTAATTTTGTGAAATAAATATATATGTTATATTTATATGTAAAAGTTTATAAAAAGGGGCAAGCAACGTATTTTTGTTACTATTCTTAAAAATTTACGATGCTAGCTTTATGGGACAGAATCCTTACAACTGTCAATGCATAGAGAATTAAGATGTGAGTGCTAACAAAACCACTATATTAATTAATATAGTTAAAAATTAATTATATATAAGTTTTTAAATCGGAGTTTAGTTTAGGAACTAGTAGGTGATTTGAGAATTGGATTTGGGAATGGATGCTGAATTTGATGATTGTTTGTATTTAAATTGATGCGTTAGATTTTTGATCGCGGGATATGAAAGAATAAAAGCCGACTAATTTTATTCAATGGAGCAGTTTTCGGACCTGCTTGTTTTTTTTATTTCCATCTTTATCTAGTTTTTGCTCTACCATACCTGCTTTATTTTTAAGCGAGCACTAAAAGAAGGGTACAAGATAGAGGGCAAAAAAAAAAAATGATAAAGTCTATTTTCTATGCCACCAGCTTGCAAATAACTGATAAAAAATCTGAATATTTTAGTTATTGAGTAACAAAGAATTTTTCACGCACGTTAAACTTCTCATGGAGCGTTCATATAAACAAATCGTATGTTTGAAAACACACACACACGCACGCATATATACACATATATTCATTGCCTGCAAATCTTCTAAGCGAAAACTAGAAATTTTCATTAAACATTGAAATGCAAATTCTCGCAATTTTTTCAACTGCAATTCTTTTTTTTTTTTTTCGATTAATATTTAAGGACTTCTCTTCTATAATACTAATGCCACTATATATCAGACTTCAGGCGACACACTGCTAGTTAAGCAAAAGGTCTTATTCCAGCAAAAAAAAAAAAAAAAAAGGGGAAAAGGTGTCTTAAATTTGGCTCATCTTCCTCGTAAACCCTTGATGTCGGAGAACACAGAACCAGATTTGTCTTCCCAGCCGTAACGAATTCTAATGGTGCCATCTTCAGTCATCTCAGATGGTTCCCCACCATGCCTCACATTTTCCTCCTCGTTATTCTGCAGCTGCATTGCAAACTCTAGGTCCCTTAGTACTTCTTTCATTGAAGGCCTTTCCGCTCCATTATCAAGCACGCAACTCACTGCGATCTCGCAGAACTTATTCAAACACGCTGGCGCAATCTTAGCAGTCAAAAAGGGATCGACGATCTCCTTAAGCTTTCTCTCTTGATAACAACTCCGGACCCACTCAGCTATGTTCATTCGCTTCTTCTCCACCGTTCGCATTAGGGGTGGCCTACCACATACCACTTCACACAACACTACGCCGAATGAGTACACGTCGGACTTTTCCGTCAACAGTTGACGTCTGTAGTACTCGGGGTCTAGATACCCGAAACTGCCCTTGACCATAGTGCTGACATGGGTCTTTGACAAGGTGGTCGGGCCCAGTTTTGACAAACCAAAATCCGAAACCTTGGCCACAAATCTCTCGTCCAATAATATGTTGCTGGTCTTTACATCGCGGTGAATGATCGTGTGCTTCACACCTCTATGGAGATAATGCAACCCACTAGCTGCGCCGATGCAAATTTGAAGCCGTTGCTTCCAAGTAAGAGGTGGATTACTGGCGTTGTAGAGATGACTAGAGAGAGTGCCACGTGGAACGTACTCGTACACTAGGATCATCTCGCCATTCTCGTTGCAATAGCCTATTAGAGCAACAAGATTTCGATGGCGGAGATGGGAGAGCATCTCGATCTCGGTCTTGAACTCGTGGGCTCCTTGTGATGATTGAGGCTTCAGTCGTTTGACTGCAACCATTGTCGCCCCACCGTCTATGTGTGCTTTGTAAACGTTACCGAACCCACCAACCCCAATGATGAAGTTATCATCGAAGTTGTTGGTGCCGGCTCGAATCTCTGCTAATGAAAAGTATCGACATAGCTCTGTGGGCAAGCCTTGGCTATTGCTTGAGCCTGATTCTTTGACTTTTTTCCTCTGTCGGATAATAAATAATCCAAGGAAACAGAATAAAATGAAACCAGAAATTACTCCTGAAACAACATATACAATCGTTGTTCGATTGCTCTCTTGTTTTTTGGATGATGGGGCAAACTTGGGTACAACATTTTGAATTGGATCAGGATTTGGACCAGCTAGATTGCCGATTGTATCACTCAACTTGAAGATCTCCAATCCATTCAAGATTCCATCTGCATACCTAGATATCCAATCCGGGTTTGCGTGCAGAGCGACGGAGAGGTTTAGTTTCTTCTCGCCAGCTTTGCCAAACATCGAGACCACGTAGTCTTTCTTAAACGGAATGTATTGACCACCGGTCCACAAGATCAGGTCGGCTCTCCTTTCTGCGGTTTGATTTGCGATGTAGATAATAAACACCCTATCATTAATTTCGCTCATCTCCTTTACGATTTCGCAAAAGTGTAACCTTACCAAGTAATAAAAACCAGCATCTACAGGATACTCCCAGGTCAAATTGTAGCTTTCTATCAAGGCTCTTCCTTTGTTTCCCATAGACCAGGCGCTTCGGTAGACCTCCTCTGGTGCAGTGTAATTTGGAATCATTGTGAATTTAAGAGGAAGGGCATGTTCGACATACGCAATAGCATATCCAAGGTTTGTCAAGTAGACATCATCAGCAATCCAGTTTCGGAACATACCCGTGTCCCTATTTGGAGAAATCTCATATCCACCAACGTTTATTCGATACACCGTCTCTAGAGCGCTGTCGTTTGTCAACCGGTAGATGCTATTCTCTCCCACTAACCGAGGGCTACGATCACTCTCTACGGCAGCAGGATAGTAAAGATCAGTGGGCATGGACACGACTTCAATACCATTAATGAAAGCAAACGCCTCCGGAGTTGAAGGACTTGGAGTGAATGATATGCTCAGGTTAGAGTTCTTCACAGCTACACAGAATTCTTTAACTACGTCTCTTCTGCCAAGAGCATCAGCGGTGAGAAAAAAGCTAAAGTTGCTGAGGAGAGTGAATTGGCCAGCTGTGGCGGAGAAGAAGGCTGAGGAATTGGGGTGGTTAAAGTTTTGGTACGCCGTTGCCAGGAAGTGCAAGCGGACGAACTTTGGGCCAGGGGTCACCGGAATCTTGTAAGTGAATTCGGAGAGGGAAAGCCGTGCAGTGCCGTAAGGGACCTTGTCCGTTCCCATGTATGACTGGTCCATGGATGAAGAAGTGATCGACTCCTTGTTTCGGCCATCTTCCAAGGAAAACAGTTTAGAGTTGATGTCTCCATCCCAGGTCCGATTGTCTAGGACCGTCTTGCTTCCTTTGGAGCCACAATCAAGAGCTATGTTGTCCTCAGGATTGTAAGGAGGTGGCTGTCCTTCCGTGATCCCAAAAGTAAAAACGTGAATATTGATGAGGGAGAGGAGGAAGGGTATGAGAATCATCGGTTCTGTTTTGTAACTAATGTCCGATGGTGGCTCGATTGCTTCAGATTGAAGTGATCGAACCTCTATTTTTGTTGTTATGCATGCAATAGAGAAAATATTAAGCTGACATGCTCTCCATTCCAGATCCGGAACTAGTGAGTGTCGTTTTTCTAAAGTGCCACGGTCAATGTTTATGTCATCCACAAGGAAGTAGTGTAGGAAATGACAGAAAGATCATAGAAGACAAGGAAAAATACAAGTAGGTTTGAAAAAGAAGGCGTTTTTCACACTCTCATCTTTAAGTCATACAAAAATGAGAAGACCAGTTCTTTAAAAGGTATTGCCTGTAGAGAATATTCAATAGAAGCGCTTTTTTTTTTTTTTTTTTTCTTAGAATGATTTCGTTGAACTTGAGTCGTCGACTATCTTTGAAAACTTTTGATTTTTCAATATCTCTCAACGGCCAAGAGAAGAAAAGGGGATTAAATTTGCTATTTCTGAATAATTAAGCTATCCTCAAAGTCATGAAAATAATAACAACGTAGCGCACTTTTGGAGCTTACATTTTGTTAGGGGATATCCACGGATTTTGTTATTGTTATTATAATTTTTGAAAAAAGTATTTTTTGCAATAGTTCTTTTTCTCAATACTATTTTTACCAGTTTTGCATTCTATGGTCATTTTTTCTTCAGGAAACCAACTAGAATTCGCGACAAATTAAAATCTTTTATTTTATTTAACTCGTATTACTGTTATTATTCTCCTTTTGGTGAAGAAGAAGGCATACTCAAATTGACCATTGATATCATTTAAATTTTGATTATTAGAATTTTGTTCTTTTTCTTTATAATAAGAAACTTTGACAGTTGCAATGCTAGGAAAAAGTTTTAGTGGGGGGCATGCATTTTATTTTTTTACAAATAATAAATAACAACAATGTATAAAACTAAAGAAAGTTTTGGTGGGCTATATAGAGATTTTTAAAATTTCACGGGGCAAAGTAAGATTATAAAAGTTTTAGAATAAAATTAAAAAAAATAATTAGCCAAGCTACAGCCCTCAATTGCTCACACTTAAATCTGCACTTGCGTCTCTAGAAATATATATATTTTTTAGACCATCTTTAATACATTTATATATATTAATGTTATATTTATTATAAAATAATATAAAAATATCATTATTTTATTTTATATTTTTATATATTATTCTATTTCTAATACCATCTAATATCGAAAATAATAATAGAAAGAGCATTGTTTATATAATTTCAATTAAAAAATAACATTATATTAGAGAATATTTTTTATTTAAATATCAAAATTTTTCATTAATTCACTATCTTAATATTATAGTGAAGATGCTCTCTGTTCATCACAAAAATAATTCGATGCGTCCGCTTTATTACGTATCAAGATAAGTGGCTTATTAGCCTTCTGATTTGGTGTACCGATCTGCAACACTCAAGTCGATCACTCAACAAAAATCAATTTGAAATTTGCATTCCTAAAATAAAACATTTTTGTCCCTTGTTATTATTAAGCCACGTCTAAAGCCCAGCGCCATTACTTGGGAGGACAAGCCCAGCCGCACGTGTCATTAACTGGGGAGAGCTTGTGGAGAAGATGTAACCTGAGATGCCGGTTGTGGGCAAAAGGGACAACCGGTTGTTGGAAAAAATGAGGAATAACAGGAGGGTTTGAAGGGCATGTGGGTAAAATCACACCCATATTGGTTGAAAAGGATAGGAAGCAAGCGGCAACTCTTGAGTAGAAGAGTAAATTAATATAGTGAATAATTAATTAATGGATATGGAAAAAAAAAAAAAAAAAAACCTTGGCTGGGGAGTCATAACATAATAACTGGATGTAATAAATTTTTCAAAGGAGAAGACTCGGTATTTTTGCAATCGTTTCTATACTCGTGTTAATCCAATCATGTTGTCAACGACATCAATCTCCTGTTGTTTACAGTAATTAACTCCTTGCCTCTTACCCAAAAAACCACTCCCTAAAATTTCCGTCTCTGCGTTGAGAGCTCGCCGGCAACAAGAAGAAGAAGAAGAAGCACAGAGGTTCCACAACAGTCCACTCTCTCGAGCACGACATCCTGTGCACTGTCATCTCCTTTTACGTCATCCAAAAGGAAGTAGTGTAGAAAATGACAGAAAGATCATAGAAGACAAGGAAAAATGCAAGTAGGTTTGAAAACCAAGATAATTATTGCAGGCGTTTTTCACACTCTTATCTTTAAGTCATACAAAAATGAGAAGAGCAGCTCTTTAATTAAAGTTACAAAAGTCTAGTACGCGCGTTGTAGTAGTGTAGCTGCCATAAGCTAGAAGTTCATGTTTCGGGTCTATGAATAAGCAAAAGGTCTTGGCTGTAGAGAATATTCAATGGAAGGGCTTTTTTTATTTTTTAGAATGATTTCGTTGAACTTTAATCGACTAACTTTAAAAACTTTTGATTTTTCAACATCTTTCAGCGGCCATGAAAAGAAAAGGAGATTAAATTTGCTATTTCTGTATAATTAAACTATCCTCAAAATCATGAAAATAGTAACAACGTCGTGATAACGTCACTTTTGGAGCTTACTCTTTGTTAGGGGATATCCACGGAATTTTTGTAGTTGTTATTATTGTTTTTGAAAAAAGTATTTTCTGTACTAATTCTCTTTCTCAATATTATTTTTACCAGCTTTGTATTCTATGGTAACTTTTTCTTTAGGAAACTAAGTAGAATCCGCGACAAATTAAAGACTTTTATTTTATTTAACTAATATTACTGTTATTATTCTTCTTTTGGTGAAGAAGAAGGCACACTCAAATTGTCTATATATCATTTTACGGTTATCTTTTTCACTACATAACTTAAGTTTTAAGTACCATTTAAATTTTGATTATTATAATTTTATTCTTTTTCTTTATAATAAGAACCTTTGACAGTGGCAAAGCTAGAAAAAAAAATTTAATGGGGCGTATGCATTTTATTTTTTACAAATAATAAATAACATGAATATATAAAACTAGAGAAATTTTTGGTGTTTTTTAAAATTTCGTGTGGCAAAGTAAAATTATAAAATTTTTAAGATAAAATTAAAAAAAAAATTGGCCGAGCTATAGCCCCCACTTGCTCACACTTAAATGTGCCCTTGAGTTTGTAGCAATATATATATATATATATTTTAAACCATCTCCAATATGTTTGTATATGTCAATGTTATATATTTTATAAAATAGTATAAAAATAGTATTATCTTACTTTATACTTTTATACATTATTCTATTTATAATACCATTTAGTGTTGAAAATAGTAATAGAAATAGCATTTACTTATATGATTTCAATTAGGATAGCATAAATTGGAGAGCATTTTTTATCCAAATACCAAAACTTATCAGTGATGCACTATCTTTTCATGACCGTGGCAAGATCACCGTTACCTGCTCTCTCTTCTCCTACTTGGTCAAAGGTCAAGCCAATATCTTCACAAATTGGGTTGAAACTCACAAAAAATTTGTTTGTAGCAAAATAGATATCCTCGTACCTACGTATAGTTGATTGGTTTGGAAGTAGGCAAATCTGCAGCTTACCATTGTGGATCTGATGATCTTAGATCTCAACGAGTCCATAGTAGTGATTTCATAGACAAATCTGATTGTTGCAGTGCCAGAAGATTGCGAGGATGAATCTATAACTTGCCGGTATTATGGATTTGATGATCTATGGCTCGCCAGCAATGCAAAGAGAGTAAAGAGATTTGGCACCTATCCAAGCAATGTTATTATTGTTGATTTTCCAAATAATAGGGGTAACTTAGATAAAATATATTAGGTTGACCTTCGACTTTGTTAGACAAATTAGGTTCACCTTGACTAGAGTTATTTTATGTCATTGATGAAGTGAACAAATTTTGTGTCATATTAGTGATGAGGTGCTCAATTTTGTGTCATTTTAATGCTTTCCCACGTGTTATATACACACACACATATATGTACACCTTATGCCAAGAAACAAAAGTTTTGAATATTTTTGGCTTCTATTTGCCGAGGAAAATTTTATGGTCTGTTTGCTAAACGTATTGCATTTGCATTGAATGAAATTTGTATTTGGAGGAAAAATATTAACATTGCATTTGAATTCAATGTGTGTTTGTGTGAAAAATATTTAAATTGTATTTTAATAATAAATATATGATGTGATGGGTAAAAGTAGAGAGAAAAAAAAGAGAGAGAAAGAGAGTATATGGTATAATTAATGAAAGTAATAGAAAAAGTGAAATAATAAATAGTGATTGTATTGGATTTAAAATGTGATATGATTAATATTTGAATGAAATGCTTTTATATTTAAAGGAAAATTACATTATATTTAAATACAACGCAATTTAAAAGTTTGTACCAAACACACCATTAATTATTTATCAAAGGTGCACACGCATAATGTTAATGCGAATATTATTAAATATGCTCTCCTAAGCCCTTCACACAACTAATTTACCATATGTAAACGAGCAACAACAAAAACAACAACTTTTGTATACATATACATATTCTTTTTCAGAGCATGTTTAAAAAAATAAATAAATAAACACATCATTCCGTGTTTTCCTTTTAATGACTAGAGAAATTTATACACATGGAATCAGTAGAACTTTCTTTAGCTTTTTCGTCGTCGTCGCCGTTTTTGTTATTATATTTCAATCGCTTTTCGCTTTTTCTTTTCTGTGGTAAGCAAAAGTTACAGGGGGCCGGGGCTCAAGAGCTTTCTACCAAGTAGGTATCTACCTAACACAGTCTGTAATTTATTTACGTATGCCAATACAATATTTATTATAAAATAATATAAAAATAACTTTATTTTATTTTATAATATTATATTATTTTAATGCTATTTCAATGTTTTATCATATTATTATTATACTTTGTAATTTATACAAGTCAACTTTAAATATAAAATAAATAAAAAATAAAACTACTATAATAATAACATAAAATAATAATAAATAAAAATTAAAAATAAAATTTAACATTAATTATATCTTATGATAAATTTATTATAAAGTTTAACATATAAGAAACTTGATTAGAAAATGACACTATATTTGAAAGCTTTATTTTTTTAATTTTAAATATAAAAATTAATCATTAACATGTTAATTTAATTTTATATTGAAGCTGCAAAGGTGCATCTAATGTTTACCTAGGAAACTGGCTATCAGTCCATTTTTGCCGCTTCAATTAATGAAATGGGGGACATTATTTACTAATATTTCCTGTGTTTATATTATATTTTTTTAACCAAAAAAAATGAGAATAAAGTAGGCAAAAAATTACCCTTTTTAACCTTAATAATTACAATGCTAAAAGCACTCATGCATGTAATATTTCATGTACGTACTTTTTTTTTTTTGGGATAAGGAAGAATTCAATGTACGTAATGTTTCGAACAACACAAATGTTACACACTATTTAGATCTCAAAATGGTTTTTAACTTTTTAACTTTTTTATTTTGGTATGTTAACCTAATCATCGTTCCTTTTGGATATATGATCTCAGAGTAGGGGTGAATAAAAAACCTAACAACCTGGAAAACCCGACAAACTTACCCAATTCAACCTATTATAACCCGAACTCAATTAATCCGATCAAGAGATCAACTTAACCCACCTAACCCGACTATTACTTGAGTTGGTTTGGGTCGAGTTTTTTTAAACCCAACTTAACCCGAACCCACACAATCTATTAATATGTTAAAATAAATATATTTCATACCTCATAATATATAGTATTTGTCTTATATTTTACATTAATTACTTGACAACTAGTTATATTTTATATTGCATGAAATTTTATAATTATTTGTTTATTAGTTTACAACTTTTATATTTAAACTTGTTTTCTATATATTTTATTTTTATATCCGTTTATAACTTATGAGATAATTTTAGAGTTTTATAATACTAATATTATGCTAAAAGTTATCTTTTTTTTCATATATTTCTTATTTTAGGTTGAATGATTAGTCATATTTATTTTTTTATTTTTTTAATTATGTTTAACCCGATTAACCCACCCAACCCACCCAAAATTTAATTTGGTGGGTTGATTTTAAATTTTAAATTAATTGGGTGTGTTAAATTTGAAATTAACCCACCCAAACTTAATTGGATGGATTGAAAACTCTCAAAAACCCACCCGATGTTCACCCCTATCTTAGCGAACACAGCCCCATGAACAATGCTCTTACGAATTCGTCAGTAGTGGATCCGGGTCCAAAGCTTCTACTTTTTTCCGTCGCCCGCTACATTTCAATTTTTAACTCCAAAAGGACTTCACTGTTGTTAGTCAATGAAGCGATGTTGTCCTAACATTTTGATCATACGATAATTGGCCTGACACGTTGGGATGCTTATTAACATTACGTGCAACTTCGATTTTGTCAGTGGTAATTCAATTGTGTTGGAACTTAGCGTTCGTTTGGTGAACGCATTACATTTACATTGTGTTTAAATGTAATACATTAAGTGTAATTTATATTTGGAGGAAAAGTATTAGTATTACATTTGAATGCAATGTGTGTTTGGGTGAAAAGTATTTGAATTGTATTTTAATAATGAATATGTGATGTGATGGGTAAAAGTAGAGAGAAAAAAAAGGAGAGAGAGAGAATATATGATGTAATTAAAAAAAGTAATAAAAAAATGAAATAATAAATAGTGATTGTGTTGGATTTAAAATGTGATGTGATTGGTATTTGAATGAAATGTTTTTGTATTTGGGGCAAAATTGCAAATGCAATGCAAAAAAAATATGTTGCCCAAATGTGGGCTCAGTTTATTTATTAGTCTATTTTAATTTAATTTATAATTTATATAGTATTTTAGATTTAAAATTATTAGTTATAAATCTTCTTTTAGATAAAAAAAATTATATTAATTATTTGAAAAAATAAATATAAATATAATTTTCAATACAAGTTTAAATCTAACTTTTATCATCTATACACTTTTAATTCAAGATAAAATTTTTTAGTTTAAACTTAAGTATTAAATACAAGATTTATTTCGTAATTCAACTCATTTTTAACTTAATCTAAAATTTATAACTCGAACTCGTGATCCAAACGAACCTTTTGTTTTTTGTATTTGTTTTTTTGTTTTTTTTTTTGTTGCTAAAGAACATTATGTCTAGTTTTGTTGTTAAAGAACAATATTAATCAACATCTTATTCGATTGGCATTGCGGAGAATATATATTTGCAATAATTTTTCTAAATAGAAACCATACGCGTACTTTATAAATTGTTGAAGTTAAATTTCATACCTTATCTCTCACCGTACAGATATTCCGGATCATGCCATTGAAGAGTACAAGATGACTCAGGGACAGACAGCCCATGAGACCCATAAATGACTTCAAAACGACTTTAGAATGACCACCCGACGAGTTACGAGTCACATGAGGCTAAATATGGAAAGTTAATTTCAAGACCAACAAAAGGGAAACCAAATTAAGCATATCAAGTAAGAAAGTAGCCGGCTAGCACGGATTTCATAGAAAAGGAAAGTTTTCCTGATCCTCTCTAGTTATTCTCGAATTGGAAAGTCAATCCTAGCAAAAAAAAGGCAACTTCCAGATATTAAAGAAGGCATATTCTACCAGAATCAAGCAACCAAAGTCAAGAAAGCAGTTCCTATAAATCATGGCTTATTGCACAAGCCTCAAGATGGGTAAGTTTACTAAGTCCCTAGCATTAAACAACATTCCTCTCCATAATTTCTGCAATACTCTCTATATTTCTTCAAATTCTCTGTAATTCATCCATCCCCTCTTCGTATCTATCTCGTTCTTACTAAAAATCACTATTGTAACACTTATTTATACTAAGCACTATAGAGGACATAACCTAGAGATTAAAGGTTAACCTCTATAAAATTAGTTGTCTCTTTCTTTATTTACTTTTCCTATAATTTATTTTATTTCATGCAACTCATTAACTGTGGCGACCCCCCACGTACGTTACCATACCAACCAGTCGAGCTCTGACGCCGACCGCGATGGCTGGCAACCTCGTGGGTCGTCATCCTCTTACTTAACATACTTAACTTTCCCTTCTTAACATTCTCATTTAAAGCGGAAGCAATTTCTATAGTAATTTTTTTTTCTTTTTTTTTAACTTACATATTATACCTATCTCTATCATATTCTTATAACACATATTTCATAACTTTTTTTTTTTCATCTTCCTTTTTGAACGCTCAGCGAAAGACTCATGGTAGTACCATACTCTCGCCCAGTCCGTTGGCACGTGCAGATCCGTCCGTTGTCCATCATATTACTTTAAACTAACAGTTTGCTTACCTGCAACATATAAACAACTAATGAGCTAGATGCTCAGTAAGTTCAAACATACATTCATTAACTTATAAATACTAGTAATATATGTTATTACTAGAATATATGACATCACGTATATACACATTATATACATCGTCTATACATATCCTCAAAACATAACATATTATGTGAGCTTCCTCATGCTCATTTATCTCTTCGCTAATCATTCCCATCATTCTATTGATAATCTCTTATCATTCTATTCTAATCTTTTCATTTCTTTGCTTTTCATTCCTATCATTTCTTAACTTTCTGTTCTAAACCTTTATAACTTTTCTATCGCTTTATCATCATCTCTTAACATTTCATATCTTAAAAGTTAGTAACATACACACTAGCATAACATCACGTAAAAACGTGTCATTCACATCACATCACCTATATGATTCTATTATGTTTCATATCGTTTGTTTCTTTTTATATCGTTCTTTACTTTTCTTTTTTTTTCGTATCATTTCTTTTCTTTTCTTTTCTCTCTGCTTTCCTTTCTTTTCTTTTCACGCTCTTTTCTTTTCTTTTCACGCTCTTTTCTTTTCTTTTCTTTTCTTTTCTTTTCACGCTCTTTTCCTTTCTTTTCTTTTCTTCTCTTTTCCTATCTTTTCTTTTCTTTTCTTTTCACTCTTCTTTCGTTTGTTTTCTTTCCACTTTCCTTTGGTTGGGCCCGTTGTTGGACGTACCTAGTTGCGCGCGGACAGTGGGAGGAGGGGGAGCTACCCACCAACCTACCTCACAGTCACATAAAACCTCACCTTCGAGGCTGGTCCATCCTATAATCTACCGCACCTTCGGGGTAGCGCCACATCTACGCGGAGGATATAGACCGGAAGTCTCGACCTTGTGGGGAGACCGGTACGCCAACAACTTAAGTTTTCAGTCTTATTATCTTGTAGGCTTTTATTTTTCTTATATTGATTTTTTTTCGTTGTACTTCTTTTTCATGACATTCATCATCTTTCATTTCTCATTTTTCATAGAACATTCCATGGAACATTTATTCTTTCGTTGTTTATCTTTTCTCAATTCTTTACTTTACTTGTGTGAATTATATTAATCACACTCTAGCATGGCATATATAGCACATATTACTTATATAACATCACATCACATCATAACAAACAAAATTATGTTTAATTATGTGCAGACAATTATTCTCTTCTCTATTTATCATTTGCATCCTCCTATCTACCGTATCTTATCATCATCCTTCTATCGATCATAGCCTATCGTTCTATTCAATCAATCACATCTTATCGTTATGTTCTAATCCTTTCATCATACCTTTTATCATAACCTATCATTGTTTTTCTTTCTTGTCTAACTCTTCGCTTTTATATCATTTTTCATAAAACATTCATCATACGTTTTATCATAACCTATCATTGTTTTTCTTTCTTGTCTAACTCTTTGCTTTCATATCATTTTTCATAAAACATCTATCCTTTCATCCTCATAAAACATCCCTTTCTTAATTCCTTTCATCACCGATCATCGTTGCTCTATCAATCATAACTTAACTTCTATAAAACTTTTCATAAAACATCTATTCTTTCCTTTCATACCTCATCTCTTTCTTATGCATTCTATTATAATACTCTTATTCTTACTCTTTCCATTCTTCTATCACTCTTTATCACATCTTCACTCTCATAAAACTTTTATAATACCTTTCCTTCGTAATTCAATATATACATATATATATATTTATAATTATTTATTAAAACACATCTTTTAACATCATCATAACATTACTATAGTATTACTATAACATCATCATAAATCACATCATGACATTTACATATAAAGCATATAAATACGAAAAGCTTGTTCATAGTTGCAGATGAGTAAATGTCTGAACTTACTCATAGCGTGCTTATCCCCTTCTTGGAATCCATCGACGTCTTTTGTCGCATTTGGATCGGGTTCCTACAGACAAATTTTGTCCGTTAATCACATTTTCATTTATAACTTTTATTTTATTAAAAAGCTTGATTCTGATCTTATAACCCTCAATTATAGCCTTAGGACAACTTTTTAAACCTTAATGGCCCTTTTCGAATTTTTCTCCAACTTTTGAAAAATTACAATTTTACCCATAACTTTTGATAAAATTACAATTTTGCCATTGATGTGATTTTTCATAGCTTAAACCTTAATTTTGGCTTTTACAAACTTCATTCACCTATTCCGGGGTCATTGGGACTCCTTTCCCATAATTTTAGAATCTTTGGGGCAAAATGACCATTTTGCCCCTGATGGGTCATTTAACCATAATATTTTCATTTTAATACTTAGGCTGGATTTTCTAAACCCAAAATCATTTAATTAACTTTCTAAATCTTATCGGACCTTTTCCGGATCAATTCTTATCATTTTACCAATTTTCACATTTCCGGCTCTCGGGAAGTACTATTTGAACCTAAGAATCGGTTTCATGTTTTTCTTGGGTTCTAGGGTTTCGAAGGGTCGGTTTACTAATTGTACCTTACCCATTCCTTTTTTCCTTGCCCCAGTTCCTTGAGGGGGCTCAGGTTCCCTTCCCGATCATATTTTACCCATCGTTTTCCCATATTACCCTTGGTGTCATTTTTAGAAATTTCGGCAGAGTTTCCCCTTAATTTTTGAGGCTCCAGCATTTAGGAAACGCCTGAAAACTATCTATCCTGATCTAATTCTATCACGTACTATACCAGAGGCCTAGATTTTACGTAATACTCATACTGTTTACGTAAAATCATTACATTATCACATATTTTTCTTTTTCTCCATTACAGCCATTTTCTTCTTTTTTTTTTTATATACATTCTTTTTCGAAATTTTCATACCAATAATCATAAAATCATACAATAGTCCCAAACAATTAAATTGCGGAACATAAAGGGGTCGGGATTTATACCGAATTGCAGTCCGGTCTCGACGGCATAAACCCTAATTCCTCGTTCTTCATATTTGAGGTCTCGTCTTGAAATTCCGACTCCACGGATGTGTCCAGAACGTCGAAAATAGGCTAATGGGCCAAACTTCCAAAATTGGTCAACGGTCGCCGTTGACCGCCGTTGACCGGTGTTGACCGCCGTTGACCGGTGTTGACCGGCGGCGACGGTGGCAAGTAGGCAGTCCATCTTGAAGATCTCGACGAGAGGAATCCATTGGTGGCTTCAATTTCACCATTCGACCCCTCTATCGCCGGAAATCGCCCCTCGAAAACTCGGTCACGGCGGCGGCTTTGAAACTCCGCCGTGCCGGACTTTTTCCCTAAAATTGGTTGAGGGCTTTTGCTCCCCTCTTCACGGCGAGCATTTCTGTACCGACGGCGTGCTTCAACTCGGCCGGAATCGACAGTTTCGACGGCGGCTCCACGGCGGCGTTTCGCCAGATTTTTCGAAGCTCGGGCGGCGCGATTCTGCCGGTGTTGAGGCGATCCATCACATGGGTTTTGTAGTACTCTTTACCACGAATCTTTTGGAACTGGTTTCGTGGCAAATGGTGGCCGGACGGCGGAGAAATCTCACCGGGAAGATTTCGGCTCTGGCGACCTTCAGGCGGCGTGTGCGGCTTGCTCCGGCGGCTGCTCCGTCGCGTCGACCCACCATCGGACTCAGCTTGGCGAGAGCTTTCCAACGGTGCTGGCGGTGTCGAAAACGGACACTGTTTCCGGTGGTCGGTTACTGTACACATTCGGGTAGAGAAAGAAAGAGAAATGAGGAGAGAGAGTACACATGGGCAAATGAGGAAATTCCATTTTTCCCCGCTCTTTATATACTTTTTCGCCCAAAATTTCAACATGGGCTATCCTGATTAATTTGGGCATCCTAAATCCAAATATATCAGTTTTATTTTCATCTGAGGTCATTTCGACCAATTTCCGATACTGTGAATTTTCGATCAAAAATTACCCTTGTACTCAATTATCAAATTTGAGCGTGCTGATAGGCTATCCTGACTAATTTGAGTGTACTGAACTCAAATTTATCAGTTTTATGTCAAGATAATATCATCTTGAGCTACTTCTTGATACTGTGAGTGGCACACACGTGCACACACATAATATCACTATTACTCATTTTTCATCCTTTAATATTGTTAGAACATTTTATTTAATTCTAAACAATATTAAATCACTTAATTTCACATTTTAACGCTTAAATTCATTGTGTAATTATTTTCCGAAAAATGTGAATTTTCCCAGTTGTTACATTAACGACTCATCAACGCTACTTGACGACTCATCTATTGTCTTATTTTGATCATTGCCCTCATAGTTTTTTTAATTGTAGATTTCATCTCCTACACAAATATTAGCAATAAAAGAGGTAACATGATGGAAGCAAAAGCCCCCAAAAAAAAAAGCATAAGATAAATTAGTCAATCTTCTATCCCAACCTTAAAATTAATTTTAATTGATAAATAATCTGAATACTTTAGTTATTAAAGCATGGTGCAAAACTAACAAAGAATTTTCTACTTCTCAATGTTCTCATGGAGCATTCATAAACAAATTCCACGTAGATATACATTATAAGTATGTAAATAACATATATATTCATAATTTATTAATTCCCAGCATATCCTCCATGCGAAAACTTTCATTAAACAGTCAAATGCGAATTGTTGCAATTTTTTCAATCTCAATCAAGTGATCAGCCACTATAATGTGTATATACGAGATAATAAATAATGACGAACAGATGATATTGTCGCTTGTAGAACAATCAACATGTAACATCCAATTTTTTGAGCTTCTAACTTAACTTATAAGAATTTCAATTAGAATTTTAAATTTTTGAATTAAGCTAGAAGAGCTAATGAAAATTTTCGAGATTTCAATCAGTTTTATTTGAATTAGAATTGTAGGAATTAATAATTAGTTAACCAATTAAAAGCCAACCATAGCTTCGCATTATTATTTTAATATTAGCTTAATTATTGATATAGAGATTCCTTTGCAAATAAGTATATGTTAATAGGTAGACATGCATAGATATAATGTTTCAGTTATTATTATTATGAACGGATGAAAACAACAAAAACAAATTAGAGATATATATATAACTATATTAAAAAAAAAAAAGAAATGACGACAAAAGATTTAAGTCGGTAAGACTTGTAACTAGAAATTTAACAAATACTCAAGTTATTTTAGGCGGTGCATCATTATCATGTATTCACAAGTTCTTCCGCTCTCGTCATTTCCGTTCCCCACATTTCTCCTCCTTATCTCACATGAGCATTACACACACACACACACACACACACATATTCATACCAGCAGATCCTTGGTTGGTACAAGAGCAGAACAATAAATAATTGAAAGGAAAGTTGATTCTCAATTGCTCTTTTACTCTCCATTGCATAATTTTTAAGGTAATGGTCGTGTGTTGTAGTTTATTTATAACTGATGCAAATCATTTAATAATTTGATATGAGCTAGAATTTGCTTGGACGGTCAGAAGTCTACGGTTTTGCAATTAATTGTTTCAGATGATGGTAGGCATCAAGTGATATTGTTTTCTATGGTATTAGTTCTTCAGAAATAAATAAAAGTTAGTATTGCAAGATTTGTCAGTTTGATATATATATATATGTAGGTATATAAATATATATATATATGCATATTGAATGAATTTAGTATGTGAAGATATCGATTGTTATATGTTTATAAAAGTTCTATGTTTTGCAATATTAGTACATGAATCAAACCTAGAAATGCATGTCTGATGGTAGCGTAACTTTTGTAGAGCTATATTGCAAAAGCATGACTGATATTTCAGTATGGACTTTGGGTTGATGTTGATGCAAATTGTACTTCAATAATGAATTCTTTATATATGATTACGATGTTGTATTTAATGCTGAAAACCACAAATCTCAAAATCATTATATCAAATTATCAAAAATAATTATAAAAAAATATATGCTTGAATCTATGTTGGTAGATCAGAGAAGAATAAAATTTTTAATAATCAAATCTCTTTAAATTTTAAAGATATTTTATGAATTCTCACACTTGAATAATGAAGGAAAAGGAAATCAAATATTACGTAAATTTGGAGAGGGAGAGCCGTGCGGTATCGTAATTATTGCAGTCGTTTTTCATACTCTCATCTTTAAGTCATACAAAAACGAGATGACCAGTTCTTTAATTAAAGTTTCTAAAGTCCAGTACGCATTGTAGGACTGTAGCTGCCACAAGTGGGAAGTTAATGTTTCGGATCACGAGTAAGCAAAAAGTCTTACTGTTATCTTTATATATATAAAAATATATTGCGTGAGTTATCTTTGAGAACTTTACCTTGCTCTGTACACTCAAGCCTCCATCCGTAAGCTAACTTAACCGTATCAAAATATAAAACCTTATTTTTAGCTAGTATTGTCGACTCTATATATCAATTTATTAGACACACTTTAGATGCTTCTTCTTCACCGTATGACCCTATGTAAACTTCTTTTATAGTTTCCCAAAATTCCACCCAAAATTTATGTATTAAAGATATGTGAAGGATTTCGTACACTCAAGTTCATTTCTATATATTCAGTTTTACAGAAACTGCTTAAATAACCATGAAGCTTTAAACCATTAATTGACTAGATTTATAAGAGTTTTCCTTTATATTTAACAGTTTGATTTTTCAACTTTTCTGTGGGGATTTTAGTTTATTCTTATATACTGTGCCGACCTATCAAGAGCATCTGTATAGATGCATGTCGAATTGAGAAGTTTAGTTTTGTATTTGAGTGCTAATATCTATATGTATATATTGTAGCTATTAACAATATGAAGTATCAAATGCTGGTTGATGTATGGAGTTATCTAACAAGAGAAGTTTCAGTAATTATACATATATTTTTAAGTATGTATATACACGCTGATCGTTTTCGAAACAACTTGTTATGATTTCATTATGAGCATTATATACAAATATATATAAATAAATATGTATATTGGTGTATGTAAATCTAGTTAGTTAAATTGTCATGGTTGACCCCAATTAGTTTGACTTATGTACGTGATAAGTTTTACAGATAATACATATTACAGAGTATATGATGTATTTAAAATTTCTCCTCAAGGAATTCTTAGCACATCAAAGAGACCAAGAAAGAGAGATTAACTCCTCAACTCTTTTATCTTTAAAAAGGTTCAAGGTAAATGGAAATTCTTCTCAAAACCATCGCTAGAACAATAGTGTTTTTCGATATAAGTTTAGTGATATTGAATATGCAATTTGAAAGATTGAAATTGTATATTGATTATGATATTGAATGGTTTTATTGAAAAGAGTATTACGCTTGGTTTGAAACTTGAATAGATAAGGAACACGGTTGAAACCGTTTAAGCCAAATTGAAAACCTTGAAAAGGATCCCTTTGAGATGATACAATAAAAATGGTTTCTCTAAAATAAACTGAAATGGGTTTTTTTGAGACGATACTATAAAAAGAGTCTCATTGAAACAAGATTGATATGGAAAAGGGTTGAATTAGAGTATACTATGAAAAGGACCTTAATGAGACATTAAAAAAGTTAGCTTGACCAAACTAAAAAAGTGTCCCAACTAAGTTATAGCCTCTCGTTTATAAAGCTTTAGTTTAATACTATATGATTTCAATTAGTATTTCACGTTCTAAAAAGTTTATAGTTAAAAGTGGAGGATTCAATGAAATGTAAAATTTTTATTTCTTATCGATGTTCCAATATCCATTTGCTGAGCTTTTAGCTCATATAGTTCGTGTGGTGCAGGTTTTTAACTCAACAATTTTGTTCTAAAGGTTGACAGGGTTGTAGTCATCCTAAGACATGTTCATATGAAATTTAATTAACGATAGTTCGAGTGAAGAGTTCCTAGAAACTTCTTTTGATTTTCACTGTAAATATTTTTGTATAAATTTGAGGATGAAATTTTTGGTAGTTGTAAAATCTAGATACACACACACAAATGTCACTAGTAGTACAATGAAATGGATGACTACCGTCAATTTCATAGTTTAGTATCTTTCATTTTTATTTTTTTTTAAGTTTAAGGGCGTTACACTTACAGTTTTCTGCTTGGAAGGGTTGAAGTCAGGAGTCCAAGATCATAAAAACGAACCGTACATAAACATTAATAGTTTTCTGCTTAGACTTCCTGACTTCATTTACCCTTTAAAGCAGAAAGCTATTAATGTTTAAGTATAGGATCGCTTTTACGATCTTGTATTGGGATACCCAAACCTTGTTCGCAATTTCTCGTGGAATAGGCACTCATTTGAAACCAGACAAGAATATTATGGCATTTATATTAAACCATTATAATGATCATCATTACAAACTACGTACAATTACATTTATATATTTTTTTAGGAAAGACATTATGTGTTATTAATTATAATAACATTGTGTGTGTGTGTGTGCTTATGTTTTTTTTTTTTTTTGTTTTGCTCTGAATAATGTTTAGTATGATCTATTGTTGTGAGGTTCTCTCTGATTTTCAAGCATGCATGCAAATTTGTTTTTAAAAATCCTTAAGGATAGAAAGATTTGATCTCTTCACTTTATATGGTGACATTATATGAATTTTGCGTTTCCCTCTAATATTTTTAAAAACTTGAATAATGATACGTATGACACGGAAATAACTAATTAGCTGGACGCTTAACTAATCAGTCAAACTTATTTAATTCTTCTACAATTTGCTTTCATAAATTAAATATTATTATTTAGATGAAACAAACTGATACAGCGGTAATGTCATTATATAGTCAAATTCAGCCAGGCCAATCACCAATGATATTTTGAAATTTCAATTCCTCTCACCCCTCAGACACTAATTAATAAAAGCCCAATAGTCCTGAAGGCCGGAAAACCAAAGAACTTCCCAACTTAGTTCGAACCCACGTCTTGGTCACCTCATGCACACGCTTGTCATCAAGTTACGACCCTGCGTGAAGTACTCACTTTGACGTCTTGATAACATGGAACACATTCACAAAAAACATTTGGATTTTAATATTTTGGATAGAAATATTTGACATTATAAAAAAAAATTCAAATATTAAAATTTAACCTGATTCCATTTGGAATTTGTCTAAAACATCAAAATTGTAAATTTCAAACAATTTAAAATGTTTGCAGGCAAGCTCTCATGTCAATGTTTCCATTTATATATGTTCCTTACCAAATGCATCATAAACATTTTTGGTGGTTGCAACATAGTTTAGAATAACTTCATACCTGACTACACAGAATTTAAATTCCCTGTCTCAAGTTAAAAATATATATATCTATCAGTTTTTGGGAGAAAAAAAAAAAAAGAAACTTAATCTGGATTCTCCAATTATATTACGTCTAATAATTATTAACAGTGCAACATCACCTAGCTAAAGTCATGTTTTGTTGGTCTTCACTTTAGACCGGAGAGCAATATATGATGCTGAATTAACTGATCTTCTCTTTATATCATTGATCTTGCACCTTTCCCTATTTCACTTAATTTGGAGTTATTTGTGAATTAATAAAACTAGAGTTTACTTATTTTAGACAGTATAGTACAGCCCCTTCTTTTAGACGTTGGACATGAGAGCGCCTACCTAATCCTTTACCAGTCCCACAGAATTAGACAATTACAGTTTACTTTTTCTTTTTGGGCTAAATTAGACAATTAGAGTTTACTTGTTTGAACGAAAATAACATTTAGAGTAGGGAACAATGGCCTCCACCAGCGGGAGTTCGTTTAAAGATGCGTATGGACACGGCTGTTATAGTGCAATTGGTGAAATACGGAGTTGGTACCGTTATCAGAGATTGGGGAAGATCAGTTGGTGGTACTTTGGCAGCTACGATCTCTGGTAAATTTTCACCTTTTGTGGCATATTTTTGGCTCTGTTAGAAAGTCTTTCTTTCGCATTGGATCATAAATTGCAGTCAATATTGTCGAAATTGATGCTCTGAATGTGGTCTCGAGCATTTATAGTCCCTCTGAGTTAGCTAAAGAGGATGTTATCTTGGAAGACATTGATGTGCTTTTGTCTCATCTAGGTAGTGCATAGTGCATCATGTGAATAATTTTGCAAATAGAGCAGCTTCTGTTAGTGCTAGGTATGCTGTCAATATAGGTTGCACATATTTTTGGATTGAAGTGGTCCCCGAGTTTATAAACTCAGTCGTAATTTCAGATTTTTCAACCTAAATAAAAGCAGACCTGCTTCAAAATAACAATATTAAAAGATCTTTCTCGTAATTACTTAAATATAGCAGATATACCAGGATTATGGCGCCAATAATATGCGAAGAGGCAATTTTTTGTTTCAATCCTTTTGACTTCTGTACATCAAGAAAAAATTTGATTGTTCTTCCAAGTTACCTATGTGATTACAATTAAAAAAACGATAACTCATATATTAGATAGGTAGATATTTAAAAGTTTAAATTAGAGTTGACGTTTCACAGTATTTTTCTATCCAAATAGTTGTGAGTCTAGAGTATCTTCAAATGCATGTTAATGACAAATTTTAACATTTAAATGGAAAAAGTTCTTTACTGTCAAATTTACAAGAGACTAATGTGGTAGCAAATTTGTATGGTAAATAGGTTACAATGTTAAGCCAATATCAAATTTAAATTCTTATTAGTTGGTGCATTAGCTTTTTCATGTATTATATTATTTTCCTTTTAAAATTATTTAGACACTAAAATTTTAAACATTTATGAGTGTTAAAATATAATAATGATGAAAAAAATAGATACAATATCAAAATTAATATTATATATTTATAAAGTAAGATAATACTAAGTTTCACACTTTTTTTTATAACAAATATAACGTATTGGCATTAATATAAACATCAGGATGGTCTCACTTTTTTCTCCAAGTGGGTTGGACCGACACTTGTGCTAGTTAGGCAACTCAGTTTTGGCTCCTTCTATTTGGAAAGAAGGAAGAGCAAAATCATGAAAAGAATCAGTTCAAGTTGGTCTACAAAGACAAGTGCTTCCAACAACTCTGTTTTAACTCCTGCAATTTGAAGACCCTTGCAACCAACAGTCTTTTGTCCTCTTCATTTATCTTCTAAAAAAAGTAAAATAAAAAAATTGTTTGAACGTGACAAAAACGTTTGGTTGTCAAACTCAAGACCCAGGGCACATAAATATGGTGAATATTGTATTATAGATTATTTATTTATTAGATTAAATTCTACTTCGAAAGTGATTAATGGTAGCTAGGTCATTGATGTTGACAAATTTTAATAAGAGAATGGTTTTAAAAAATTGCAAGACTTTTCCACTCCTGACCCGTATATGATTTAACTTATCATCAGATTGTATCATTTCTGATTTTTCCACGAGAGGAACTTTCTATTCCAATTTCTTAATTTGTTTTTATTTCAAAAGAGGACAACGACTTGACTTTGAGACCACAAGTCGGCGACAGGTATGCAATAAATTTGGAAGTTTCCCTCACGGGCAAGGCCCAGTAACATGTGGGTTTTGTTTTCAGGCTCTAACATTTTTCTTCGAGTCACCGTCTCCGTGGAATCTGGTTGGTTGAACACAAAATCATGTTTTTATGAGTGTGCGCGTTGAAAATTCATCCAACGCTAAGTCAGAAAATGAACTACAACCACCCAGGAGACTGGATAAGTTCCTTACCAGACGTTTCGTTAATGAGATGGGACATAATGTTTATAGATATTTCTTGCGTTCTATGATCAAGAAATTTTGATTTTTTTTTTGTTTCCCGAATAAAAAAATAAAAAAGAGAAGAAAAGAAAGTAGTTGAATAATAGTAATTAGAGGCACATGACGTAGTACCAACATTATTTTGCATTTTTATTGGAGTGTTCATTAATAATATTGTTCTCGTGTCAGTTTCATTAAGGATATTCTAAGTTTTATCCGTATGTATTTTGCTTGCTGAAATTTGTAACTACTTCAGGTTCAGATTCCATAATTACAGGTTTACTATTTGGAGCTATTTAGGAATCAATACACATACTGGCAGTTTACTTGTTTCCAGCAAAAACAACGTTATAAACCCTTTTCGTTTCCCTTCGTTAAACAAATAACTAATCTCGTAGAATTTTAGCCCCTCTCAATTAAGCTGACATCCAATAAATTTCTCTCCCTTCACTTTAAATATCTATTGAAAAAAAAAAAAAAAGAGTTTTAAATTCTAATAGTAAATTGCTTCATTGATTTCTGAAATTTTTACGGGGTTGCATATTGGTCATGGATTTTCTTTTCTTTTTTTTTTTTTAACTTATAACCTCTCTAATAGGGTACTAAAAATAAAAATTAAACGGAAAATTGCAGTTAATTTTTAAGTGAATTCACAATTAACCTTAACAAAAAATCAAATTAAAAACCTTAAAGAAACAAAGGCACTTTAGAACCAAAAAAACTAAAAATCATCTTCATCGCTAATCTAATAAACTATAGATTTCTCAATCTCGTACCAACACCGGCCCTAGCCGCTGCCCACTGTAGCACCAGCCACAAGCACCGCCGGAGGCCTGGTTCAGGGATTTTTTTAATTGGTAAAAATATTTGATGATCAAATCGCAACTACTTCATATAAAGTTCAAGAAACAATTGGGGCAATTGACCAAAATACAGAATATAGGAATTTAAATGATTAATAATAATATTCTTTCAGATAACAGTAATTAACATTACGGATTGCATCAAACATGTAGTTTTTCAGAGCAAATTTCTTCTTTTCCTTTTGTAAGTATACTAGAAATTTTGTTCGCACTAGGAATAAGTGCGAACTTTCTTAAGCTTTTTTTCCCCCCTTTTTGTTTGATCATGGTTTTTTTTTTTTTCCCCTTTTCAAGGAATAGTTTTTGGGGTCCGGAGTCTTAAATTTCTTATATCAAGTTGGTACCCACCTATTAAAGTTTTAACTAATTATTCAGGCAATTAGTTGTACACACACACACACACATATTCGATTGAAACTAATTATCAGAAAGAGAAAAAAAAAAAAAAAGATTGAAATTAATTCATGCAAATAGTTGTCTGACTTCTTACTCCCTGCGCTCCATAAAATCATGAAAATTAAAAATAATTCAAGTTGGTCTTAAAAAAGACATGCTTTGAACATAATTGTTTTTTAACTCCTGAAATTTGAAGACCCTTTGCAACAGCAATCTTTTATCCTTTTTTATTTCATTTTGTTTAAACATAAAAAGGTTGATTGTCAAGACTCAAATTGCATACAGTGAATGGTGAATACGGTATTATACGTTATTTTTTTTCTTTAGAAAATGAAAGCGAATAGTAGGTCAGTCATGATGTAACTAATTTAAGATAAGAAGTACTCTTTGCAGATTCCAACCCTATTTCCACTATCTATCCGTGAACCATTCACCTTTGTTATCATCTTCCTGTAGCATTTCTTATATTCCACGACGAAATTGCTTTTCAATTTCTTATTATTATTATTTTTTAATTTCTGAAGAAGAGGACGATTTGAGTTTGAGACTACAAGTGGTCGACAGGCATGCAGTAACCTTCAAAAGCGAGGATTTGAACTCAATATATCAACTTCCTAATTAGTCTGTTAGTTTCTTTACCAAATTTTAATTTACTTTTCAAATATCTAACCATTAAATTAGCAAATATGCCCAAAAAAATTTTTTTGTGTTACAAGGCTGAAAAAAGTAAAACCTTTATTTAATTTTTTTATTTTCCCTATCACATTAAACACTCCATGCATGCGATCATTTACGTATCTAGGACAACACAAATAGTATTACACGCTGATAATAATTAATCTCAATATTTGACAACTTAATCTAATATTTTATATGAGAATATATGAAATTATACTACCTATAAGAACTTCTATCATATAGCTTAGATATATCTGATGATCAAGATATCGCGTCCTTCTCAACTACAAAAACCGACTTCGTTCATCGTGCCTTTGGATTATTGATCTCAGAGAACACAGCACCAGACATTATTTTTATGGACTCGTTCGTAGTGGATCCCTGCTCTGAGCTACTGATTTTAGTCGTCCCACTGGCTTCCAACTCCGACGTATTCTCCCAGCTACTAAACGTGCCATCGCTGGCATTATTATTATTCAAGAAAGCGACTTCCTTGTCAGCCTTGGCCTCCATTGTTGCCTCAACAATCCTGTCGTTGTCCTCCGCGTTCTGCTGCAATTGCATCGCGAACTCCAGTCCCCACACGATGTCGTTCATTGACGGTCTCTCCGTCCCATTATCATGCAGACAATTCACTGCAATCTCGCTGTATTTCTTCAAACACTCGGGCGCAATCTTGCCCGTCAGATGAGTATCTATGATCTGATGTAACTTCCCTTGGCGGTAACTGCTCTGGGCCCATTCGGCGAGGTTCACTTTTCCCTTCTCCGCATTCCGCATTATGGGTGGCCTACCACTCAGAACCTCACACAACACGACACCGAATGAGTAAATGTCGGACTTTTCTGACAGCTGTTGACGTCTGTAGTATTCCGGATCTAAATACCCGATACTGCCCTTGACTACTGTGCTGACGTGGGCCTTGGACATGGTAGTGGGTCCCATTTTCGAGAGCCCGAAATCAGAGACCTTGGCCACCCATTTCTCATCCAGTAAAATGTTGGTTGTCTTTACATCACGGTGGATGATCGTGTACTTCGCGCCGGTATGGAGATAGTGCAGCCCACGCGCGGCTCCAATGCAAATTTCAAGACGTTGTTTCCACGTCAGCGGGGGGTTTTCGGTGTTGTAGAGATGGCCCCGGAGAGTGCCACGTGACATGTAGTCGTATACGAGGATCATCTCACGGTCCTCGTTGCAGTAGCCAATCAGAGAGACGAGGTGGCGGTGGCGGAGATGGGAGAGCATCTCGATCTCGGTCTTGAACTCGTTGGCCCCCTGTGATGACTCAGACTTTAGTCGTTTGATCGCGACGGTGGTGGACCCACCGTCAATGTAACCTTTGTACACGTTGCCAAAGCCTCCCACTCCGATGATGAAAATATCTTCGAAGCCATTTGTGGCGTCTTTGATCTCAGCCAATGAAAAGTGACGGCACAGATCGGACGGTAGAGTGAATGAGCCCCGAGTCTTGCTTGACTTGGTCTTGGTGAAGAAAATAGGGGCCCACCAAGTAGTTCCGTCACTAGAGCCTGCGTCTTTGAGTTTTCGTGCATGTCGGAGAGTGAAGAATCCGAGGATGAATAGTAGAATAACGCCGGAAACTACACCAGAGACGATGATAATAATTGCTGTTGGCTTACTCTTCTTCACCTTTTTATCCTCTTGTTCGCTAGCTGATGGCACAGGCGGAACAGGATCAGGATTAGGACCAGCGAGGTTGCTTTCCGTGTTGTTCAATTTGAAGATCTCTACCCCATTCAAGATTGCATCGGAATAGCTAGTCAGCCAATCACCTTTTGCTCCTAGAGCGACAGAGAGGTTTACTTTCTTTGTACGTCCTGTTCCGAACATTTGGACGACGTAATCTTTGAAATAAGGAATATATTTATCACCTGTCCAGAAGATCACATCGGCGGCTTGCTCCGCAATTTGATCTGCCATGTAAATAATAAATTTGCGATCGCCGCTCGAGTTTACCCTGCTAACTATCTCACAAAAGTGCAATCTTACCATGTAAATGAATTCCGAATCTACGAGGAATTCCCAAGTGAGATTGTAGTTCATGTTTATTTTTTTGTCATTCCCCATTGAGCGGGCGGTCTGATAAACCTTGTCCGGTGCTATGTAATCTCGAATTTTTGTGTACTGCAGCTTATTAGGGGTCTGAACAGGTTCAAGACTTGACTCCCCTATAGTTAGGTATAAAGTATCTTCGCTGTTCATGCCCTCCCAACTTCGGTAGAAACCAGTATCTTCAATTGGATTGATAAAGCTTCCACCAATGTTGACTCTATACATCATCTCAAGAGCGGTGGTGTTAGTGAAGATGTACGGATTCTGTTGTCCCACAAAAGTAAGGCCACCATGGTCTTCTTCAGCATCCGAGTAATAAAGATCGGTGGGCATGGACACGACTTCGATCCCATTGATGAATGCAAAAGCTTCTGGTATTGAAGAGCTAGGAGAGAACTTTATGCTGAGACTTGAATTGAAGATGGTCAAGCAGAATTCCTTCATTATAGTCTTTCTTCCAAGATGATCAGCAGTAAGATCAACACTGAAGTTGTTTAGGAGGGTGTATTCATCAACTTTGACGGAGAAGAAGGCGTTGGAGCTGTGAAAGTTTTGGTATCTAGCTGATAAGAAGTACAACCTTATGAACTTTGGCCCAGGAGTCACAGGTATAACATAGGTGAATTGGGAGAGGGAGAGCCGTGCAGTTGTGAAAGGGACAGATTCGAATTCGGAAAGTACTGTCTGATCAACAGTAGCTGCTGAGGTGATTGATGCTGAATTTTTGCCTTTTAAGGGGAAAAAATTGGAGCTGATATCTCCGGCCCAGTTGCGCGAGTCGCCCATCTGCGTGTTGTTTCCTGAAGAACCACAGTCCATGGTTATGTCCTCCTTGGGAGTGTAACGATGCTCCTGCCCGTCAGTGATAGTAGCTGTAAGCATATGAAGGACGAGGAAGAGATGGAAGGGCGGGAAAATCATCCCTGCGTCTTGAAGGGGAAGAATTTTGATGCAGATGTTATTCATACGAGAACTCTAAGTCATTAGCTAATAAGACACAGTACTAAGTACAGAAGAGAAACTTAACTTGCAGTTCTACGGCCATCGATTGAGTCACGGTCGGCTAATAAATGGGAGATCCAGAGCTTGACTCGAGTTTCAAGCCAAAAAAAAAATTTTTTTTGGTTGGAAAATAATTATTTTGACTTAGTCAGCATATACAAATAACAATATTTGCATTATTAGATATATATATATATATATATACATATGCTTTCATCGGCGGGGTTTGAAGGTAATTGCAATTTTTTTTTATATTATAAATTTTTTTTAAAATTCTTTTTCTGAACACACGTTTCTAATCAAAATTCTGAAATTCTGTCTCAAATCACTAAATGGACCTAAATTATAAATAAATAATATGTGTAATGAACAGAAAAGAAGGTAAGTCTTCCTATACGGAAATCGACATTTAACATTTTATAAAACTGATCGTATAATTACGATAAGATTTTGATCATATGGGTCTAAAAATAAATTATATACGTAGTGCACCTTAGTGAAATGCGGCAGATGTTCCCTAAAACAAGTTTTTTAAGACGTGGTTAAAAGGCAAATTAAAGCTTTATTTGATAAAAATGTTTGGATGGAAACATTTAATATTATAAAAAAACATATAATGGCCAAAAATGTTAACCTGTAATATTTAAAATTCTGCTTAAAAATTGTAAATGGTAATATTTTATAACTTATATCATTTCAAATGTAATGGAAAAAAATTAAAATATTAAAAAATAATTGAAAAAAATAGAGACATGATTATTTTACATTCACCCTGTTGGGACGTGAGGGGTTTGGGTTAATAGCTCTTAAGTTTGATTATAAGAGTGTTTTAATATTTTTCTTTTACAAATGAGAATTATAGATACCACATCATCAAAATAACTATTTGGGGAGGCACGTACGTTGGAGCATCTGAATGCGTTGACAGAGCCACGTTAAGGCTAAGGGGGCAGTTGTCCCCCTTAGCCCAATGGGATTATATGCATTTCTACTCCTCTCACGTTAATTTTTTTAATTAAGTCATTTATTTGCCTCCCTCCCACCAAAATTTTGAAATTACAAAATTTGCTTAAATTTAAAAAAAAATTTAAATTATATCCCAAGATTTGATTCATAAATATGCATTATATCACACTTTAACACCTCAAATAAACAAAAAGCCAATTACACTTCTATTTAAATTCAAGTTTTGGACCTTTTAAAGTTGGTTGTTCTAGATTACAAAGTTGTTTACATAAGAAAAAGAAAAAAAGAAAAATATTAAGTCGAACAATTTTTTAGTCTAAAATTTAGTTTAGCTTACACTCACTAAAAAAAATTTCTGGCTTCACCATTGTTTAGGTGGAGACATATGGATAGAAAAATATAGAATGAGAATATATAGATTGCCATTTGAACAAATGTTTGGACGTTAATATTTAATAAAGAACATTTGAATAAAAATATTTGAATTTATATTTGAATAGTTAATAAGCCATTTGAATTGCTCGAGTTAAAAAATACAAAAACTTGAACTGTATTCTAAAAAAACATATATAATGTGGAGCTTATTTTTTACATCTTGAAATTCTATACATTTTAAGAAAAAAAACATCTTATTGAGATTTGTATATATAAAATTATAAACTTTTAAAATTTAAATTATAAATTTATAATAGAAACTATGAATAGTGAAGCTGATATTGACTTTTGGAAGACAAAAAAATTATGATCATATAAATCGAGTATTTGCTATTGCAAAAAGAAAAAAAAAATATTTCACAAGACTATGTAAAGAAAATAGTTCCCGTTTGAAAAAATGATTGAAACAAACGGGTAAGTCATTTTGTATTCTTGTTTTTCGTGTGGCAATTTATTCCCCTATAGTCTATTCTCTTTCAAAAGCGAAAAGGGATTCAAAAGAAAAGTTACGACTTGTAGAATTAAAATTTAATTAAAAAAAACCTAAATAAACCTAACTAAACCATCAAAATATATATATAATATAAAAATCAGCTGCCACTTTAGCCGTTATCCCAACCTTTCTTTATTCTTGAACTCGTCGTTGTGTACTCTCTCCCTCTCCTTGAACTCTCAATTCTACCGACTTCGTTTTCTCTTGCTTCTCTCTCTCTCTCTGTTGGGCTAAAGCCCTAAAGGTAGAAGACGTTTAGGTTTTTTTAAAAATTAAAAAAAATAAAATAAAATATAGTGAGACCTACTTTTTGTCGGGCCACGTGGATCATAAAATTTGTACCCTTGGGTTATAAAACATTTCTTTACAGAACATAGAGTTTTTAGATGAGCATATACTGTGTGCCATTACCCAAGGAAAAAGAAAAGAAAAGAATTATACAGTAGCCAATAGCCATCATAGTGTGAGGTCTACAAAGGAGAAAGCATGAAACCCTTTCTACCTAGGAATCCCTCTCTAATAATCTTTAGTGATGACGGTCGCGACGCTAATCATACTCGAGCGAAGTTGCTGTGGAGCTAGTTTTGGTAAATTTTCATCACAGAACATGAATGGTACCATTACCTCATCCATGATCTGCAACAACAACAAAGAAGAATGCCTGATCGCTAAACTCCAGCTGGACGACAAGCTGGAGTTCCAGATGCCTTATGAAATTAGCCGTGTTAGAATACATCTTATATTTATCTTACTTGTTTCTATTATTAGTAAGTTTACTATTTCTAAAAAATAAAAATTGTTTAGTCTTTTCATGTTTATTTCAAGAAAGTCTATATATACCTTTTTTTATGTATTTTTTTTATTATTGATTGTAATAAGAAACCTCAATTTTTTTTTCTTGTTCTTAAATTATGTTCTTGATTTTCACATGGTATCCAAGCAACCTTCTTATAGACTTTGATCTTATTAAAGAACATTTGTTTTCAGTCACAATTTTCACGAATCCTCCATACAGCCCCCGTACAATTGTTCGTTATAGTTTGTACATCGTTAATAAAATTTTCATATAATCATTTGTATAATTTCAGACAATCGTCCAGTATAGTTTTGCACATCGTCCATACAGTTTCATACATTTGTACGTATAATTTCGCACAAAATTGGCCATATTATCGTAGATCGTCCATATAGTTTTTACACATAATCCATATAGTTTTTGCTTCTGTTTACTCACTTTTACACGTCTCATTTGGATTCTTTTTTTATTCCATTTTTCAATATTTTAATTGTTTAGTGATTATTTGTTAATTTTATTATTACATAATGGTTGGAAAGATACATCTTAAGTCTTATACTGACAAGGGGACCATCCCAACATCTACTACATCTGTTTTTGCAACATCACAAAGGTCCCCAGTTAATAATCAGAATAAGATGAATTCTAAGATTTATCTTGATAAGTGTGCTTTCTGTAAGCAAAAAGGCCGCTGGAAGGCTCAATGTCCTTTATTGTTAAATAAAGGCAAACAATGTGTGACAATCGGAAAATTTCGTTATTCTTGAAAAATCAATACATAGAATGTACACGATGAATTTCATGTTTAAAATGTGAAATGTAGTGATTTTATATGTGTACGCATGTGTGTCATATATAGTATCAAGAAATTGGTCAAAATGATTTTTTCTTGATATAAAACTGATATATTTAGAATCAGTATGCTCAAATTAGTCAATTGAGCATAATATGTAACTTTTGACCCACAGATATGCAGTATTAAGAAATTAGTTAAAATATTCTTTTCTTAAAAAAAAAAACTGATATATTTAGAATCAGTATGCTCAAATTAGTTAATTGAACATAAAATGAAACTTTTGACCCACAGATATATAGTATCAAGAAATTGGTCAAGATAACCTTTTCTTGATATAAAACTGATATATTTAGAATCAGTATGCTCAAATTAGTCAATTGAACATAAAATATAACTTTTGACCCACAAATATACAGTATCAAGAAATCGATTAAGATGACCTTTTCTTAAAATAAAACTGATATATTTAGAATCAGCATGCTTAAATTAGTCAATTGAGCAAAAAAAAGTAATTTTTGACCGGGAAATCGCAGTACCAGAAAACTGGTCAAGATGACCTCAAACGAATGTAAAACTGATACATTTGGGTTCAGCACGCCCAAATTATTCTGTATAGCATATGTTAAAATTTTCACCAAAAAAAAAAGTATATAAAGGTAAAAAAATCAGATTTTTTACAAAAAAAGCCCTCACTTTTTCCTTCCTTCTCTCTTTCCTCCCCTACACCGTAAGAGAACAGTAATCACAAATCGAAAACGATGTCCATTTTTGACATCGCTGGTCTCATTGGAAAGCTCTCCGTGAGCTGAGTTCAATGGTGTGCGGACTCGATGGAACCGCCACCGGAGGACGCCATACGTGCCACTTGAAACCGCCAGAGGCACGGAATTTCCTAACGCCGTATCTTCGCCGTCCGACCTCTAATTGAGGTGATTCCGGTCCCTATATATTTGTGGTGATGAGAAAAACAAAATCATGTCTTATTTCACCTCAACGGCCGCCGGATCACACTGCCCGAAAGTTCACCGTCGCCGCCGTACCTCCACCGTCGAACTCATCGATTCCGGTGGAGGTGAGCGACACCGCCTAGGCCAAATTGCTCATAATGGTGTTGGAAACAAAAGCGCCAAGCTAATTTCAAGAAACTAACACGGGATGGTAGAGATCGGAGCTCGCCGCCACCGCCGTCCGCCGTTGGAAGCTCGATTTTCGACGATAAGAGCTTCGATTTGGTAAATTGACACCGAAAATGGGTTCCTCTCGTCGATATATACAAATTGGTACCTATCTTGGCCCACGCCGCCACTGGTCAACGCCAGTCAATAGCCAGTCAACGCAGGTCAACGGTGACTTGGACCCCAAATTTTGAAGGATGGCCTTCTGGCCTATTTTTGACATTTCAGACACGTCTGCGGCATCAGATTTGCCAACTGGAATTTCATATGTGAAGAACAGTGAATCAAAGTTTGTGCACGTGAGATCAAACAGCTCCTTTGATCGCCGATTGGAGTCAACCTACCTATTAGATGTCGTTGAACGACTTCGGTAGTGATCTCGAATACTTTCATTCCTCAATTTATTAATTGGAATGATTATATGTTAACTATAGATTATTCATATGAGAAATGGTCGGATAAGAAAAATGTATGAAATATGAAGATTTTTACGTAAAAAGTTTGAGTTTTTACGTAAAAATTAGGTCTCTGGTTTAGTACGTGGCAGATTAGAATTGGTTAGATAATTTTGAGACATTTTCTAAATGACAGGAACTCAAAAATTAAGTAGAAATGCTGTCAAAATTTGTAGAACGGCATGAAAGGCATTTTGGGAAACAAGGGATAAAAATGTGGTTGGGATGGAAACTTGAGTCCCCTCGGTGACCTAGACTCGGGAAAGAAGGATGGAAGTTTTGAGAATTATAAAACTATCCATTCGAAGTCTCGAAATGTAAGAAAACAAAGAAAACAACTCCTATGTCAGAATAGTACTATCCGAGGGACGGGTGTGAACTAAATATAAAAATTTGGGGCGATTAAAGCGGTAAAGACCCGATAAAGACTAGAAAGTTGATTTTATGATTTTTAGGCTTAGAAAATCCAGTCTAAGCATTAGAATCAAAATGATATAACCCAAAGACCCGTCAAGGGTGAAACAGTCATTTTGATCAAAAATTTAAGGAATGATAAAAAAGGACCCTAATGGACTTAGAATGGCTTAATTAAGATTCTAAGGACTAAAAACCAAGTTGTAAATTAAAGAAAAGTAAGGTTATGATGAAAAATCTTACCAAAAGTTAGCAGAAAAGTTATAAATAGGATATTAGACCCCTAAGTTCATGATTGAGAAATGAAACATAGAATTTTTATGTTTTACTAAGCTTTATGTATAAAATAAAGATTGAAAATAACTCTTATTATTTCGGTTATAGGGACCCGCTCCAAACGCGATGAAGGAATGTTTGCAGACCAAGAAAGCAAGAAAGGAGATAGAGCAGAAGTATTTATAAGTTTGGACATTTTCTTTGTCTGCAACATGAACTGACTACGATGTTTAATGTCGTGTCTAACTGCGATGTTTAATGTCTATGTGTTATGCCTGTTATGTCTATATGATGTGTTATATGTTGTAAGTTCAAGCATTTCGTTGACTGCAACATGAACTGACATGTTATGTCTATGTTAATGTGTCATATGATGTAATTTTAGATATTTTCTTGTCTGCAACATGAATTTACTTAACATGAATTTATGTCTATGTGTCACATGATGTAACTTAGACATTTTATTATCTACAATATGAATTTATGTAATATGTTTATATGCTATGTATGATATATAAAGTATGTATCAAAGTGCTATATGCATACTAATGTGTAAAATAAAATACACACAAATAAAGAAAGAAATGTAAAGTGTTCCAGACCAAGGGGCAATAAAAAGGTCACCTGGTCGAAACTATAAGAAAGATAGTAATGAAACCACCTTTTGGCTTCCGGCCTCCTAACTAGGTGGAGGTTACTCATGTTATATTATGTTTATGTTATATTAGATTGTTGAGGATTGGCCAGTGGGTCGCTCCCCAGAGTCCCTCTCAGTCATGCGCGTATTACAATACGACCAACATGGGGCCCAAAACCAGAATGTAATGAAAGATAAAGACCCAAGACTGAAAATGTGACCCATAAATGAGCATAATATGCATTAACATCATGTTTGATGCTATGTGCTATGTTCAATGTTCTATGTTAAGTATGTTTAAACATACGTTAAGTATGAAGTTTGTTCATGTATGTTATGTTTACGATGTTTAAGTATACTTTAAGTATGTTATGTTTATGATGTTTAAGTATACATTAAGTATGTTTACGATGTTAAGTATGTTAAGTATGTTTATGATACTTAAGAATTTGTCAAGAATGTTATGTTTACGATGTTTAAACATATGTTAAGTATGTTATGTTTACGATATTTAAGTATATGTTAAGTACGTTCACGATGTTAAGTATGTTAAGTATATTCACATGTTAAGTTTGCCCTATGTTATGTTAAGTATGTTATGTTTAATTATGAATATTTTAAGCAATAGATGATATGTGTATGCAATGTTTTGTATGTATGTTAAGTATGTTGAAGTATGCGACAAATATGATTATGATGTAAAGTATGTTCAAGTATATATAAGTATATTTACAATGTTATGTATGTTAAGTATGAAGTTGAAAGTAATGTATGATATATGTTATGTTAATATTCTGATGCCACAGTTGGTATCAGATATGCTCTGTCCTATATGGTACAAGTTCTTATATGTCATGTATGTATATTTGAACTTACTAAGCAATTAGCTTACAAGTTTGTTTATGTTATAGGTAAGCAACCTGCACGACGATAAGATAAGTAATAGATAACGAATAAGATCTGCATGTACCAAGGGACTGGGCGAGGGTTATGGTATTGCTATGAGTCTTCCACTGAACTGTGTTTAAATAGATGTTGAAATGATATTTTATGATGTATATCAAGTTATGAAAATGTAAAATGTTTACTATATCAAACGTTTTATGATGGTATAATTTTTAAGTTCAGTTTAAAAAAAAAATTGTACGTGTTAAATAACAAAGTTAAAATGACAAAGTTTAAAGGTATAAAAGTAAGTACGTTTAAGTATGTTGCCGCCCAATCAGGTAGCAGTTTATCATAATTGGCTTCAGAGCTCGATCGTGATAATGCTGTCTAGCCTTCACGCAGTTAGGGTCATTACAGGTGGTATCAGAGCAAGTCAGGACTGTCACACAATGACCCCAACAATCACAATGAGTTTAGCAACAACAGTAGCCACCACTACCATCATAGAATCTTTGATGGAAGTTCTATAATCAATGACCACAGTAGAAATCTTTAGATCTATTTATGTTTAAGCAGTTTTAAAAGTTCCTTACCACAAAGTCACACAATTTCTGATTCATCTCATATAGGTCTATTGTCCTCTGGTCATTCAGGTATATCTTCCTCTTTGTGGGTATTAGATTCTAGTGCTTCTCATCATATGTCACCTGATCTATTATCATTTTTTTATTTGTCTCACAATTTGTCTATGTCAATTATGACAGTTAATGGCACTTCTGTGCCATTAATAGGTGTTGGTTCAATTGTTACAGCTAATTTATCTCTTTCGGATGTTTATCACATTCCCAGTATTACTTTAAATTTTGTTTCTATTAGTCAATTATACGAGTTAGGATATTTGGTCTCCTTTTCTTCTTCCACTTATTATTTGCAGGATTCACAATCTCAGAAGCTGATTAGGATAGGTCATAGGCAAGCGGGCTCTATGTTTTGGATTAGCTCAAAGTACTAGAAGTTGCAGCTTTTAGTATGGACTTATCATCTTTTCGTTTGAATCATTCATCTTCTGATTTTCATATATGGTACTCTCGCCTTGGTTATTTTTCATTGTCTCATTTACAATTTTTACTTCTACAAGAGCATTAGAAAATTTGAAAACTTGTCATATTTCTAATTATAGTTGTTGCAAACTGACAAAATTTTTTGCTTTACTATTTTATAGAAGTATTTCTTTTTCTATTACTCCATTGGATCTCATTCATTCTAATATGTGCAAACCTTCCCTTATAACCACAAACGGGGTCACATATTATGTTTCTTTTATTGATGATTGAGTCGTTATTATTAGGTTTATTTTATGAAACGTCACTCTGATTTTCTTAATATTTTCAATATTTTTCAAGCTCTTGTAAAAACTCAACATTTGGCTTTCATAAAGAGTTTTCGTTGTGATTTGGGAGGAGATTATTCTTCTAATGGATTTTCTAATTTTACTTGCTTTTGATGGAACACTTTATCAAACTTCTTGTACATATACTCTCGAATAGAATGGTGTTACCAAAAGGAAACATAGGCATCTTGTTGAAACTGCTCATTCTCTTTTATTGTTCGCCTCTGTTCCTAGTGAATTTTATGGAAAAGTAATTCTTAATACTGCCCATTTGATTAATAAGATTTCAACCTCACATAATTCATGTTTATCACCCTTTAAAAATTTATATAGACATGCTCCTAATTATTCTTCCTTGCATATTTTTGTAACAACCTGACTTGAATATGACCATTAACCTACTTACTTAAACATAATTACTTGTTTTCATCTGAAACTATATTTCAAAATTTCAGAGAAAAAAAATTTTTTTTTAAGCATACTCAAAATCTGGGTATATATAAGACTTACTCAAATCTGAGTATATATAAGACTTACTCAAAATTCATAACTTGTGTAGACTTTATTAAAACTTGTAACACTTGGAAAACCATCATAAAAAGCACAACTTAGAAATTTGTTAAAAGTATTTGTGTACATGAAATCATCAATAGATATATTTTTCATATTATAATGACCCTCTTTATATGATCCTGTTTTAACTCTTACTTATACTTATCTTGAAATGTCATAAAACTTGAGAACACATATATATTTTTTGTATACTCACTAATAATTTGTAAGATAATTTAAATTATATTTAAAATTTCATCAAAAGCTTAGAAACATACAAACATATATAAATATATATATATGCTTATCAATTTAAATATGAGCCTTTACAACATGCAGAAATAAACTTGGTGGCAGTATCCATTCCTTTTCCTTTATATAAACTCCATCGCTTACACAATCCATTAAAAAGGACCATCGAACTCGTACCTACAGTATGAACAAACATAAGTGAGCTAACGCTCAGTAAGTGTAAACATAAAATCCCGTTAAAATATTTTCAAACATATTCAATAAAATATGCATGATCAATTTATGCTTCATTTATCATGTTATTATTTTGCTTAACATGTGGGTGCTTAGTGTACGTACCGGGTGCACACAATCATCGGAAAGTCAAGGTTTGCAAGGTCCCAACATTACCGAGATCAAATCTTTCTTGACTTGGAGCTTGTACATAAATCCTCCCTTTAGGTCAGGAGGTTGGTACGACATCTTTTTAACTTATCTCATCTTAATCATGTTATTTAAGTGAGTATGCAATATGTCATACTTTAACATAAGTCATAAATCATACATCATAACATGGTATTGCAAAATCATGCAATTAAACTTATTTATGAGAAAACTTGCTTGGAATACTCTGCCTTGAGATATCATTGATCATATAAAAATATTATTTTGAAAATCGTAGTTTTCATATTGTAAGTGGGGTTTGTACTTACCTGGATTTGGCGTTTAACGTTTTCACTTGCTAAACTAATACACAATCTAATTCTTATTACCTGAAAACATATTCCTAATGAGTATTAACTTAATACTCAATCAACATAAAACCTTATTCATATTTCATAACAAAATTTCTAAGCTTAACTTATTAATTTAGCTATTACTTAAACATCCTATCATAAAATCTCAATAGAAAATTTAATTAACGTCTGTTAATAAATTCTCTCTTGATTACCTTCGTAATACACTTTTTCATACCAACTCACGTCAAGTTGAAAAATAGCTTTTCAAAGTTTCTTTTGAACATTTAGATATTAGATCCCTAATTTTCTTAAAAGTTTTGAAACCATTAAAACTATTTTGGTTGTTGACATAAATGATAAATTTTTTATTTAAAACTATAGCTTAAAATCTATTAAGAATTTAACAAAACTTTCTCACCATAAAACATTCGTTTTAAAAGATCTAAAACTTCTATGTTTTGTTCAGAAGCCCATTTGGTTCACAAAATTACTTATAGATTAATCCCTGATTAATTTCAGATTTTATAAAAAAAAAAACTTGATAACATAATGGCTTATATTTCTTAACATTTGTTTTATTACTTGATTAGATTTTTGTTTCTTTAAAAAGTTCTAAAATGGTACTTTTATAGGAAATCAGACAAAGTCTCCTCCTTTTTATCCGATTTTCATAATTCAAAACTACTTAAAATCCATGTTTTGAACTGCAAAAAAAGGGGCAGAGTTTCCCCTATTTTCCCATGTTTCCCTGTAGTCTAAAACTGCTTAAAACTCATGTTTTGAGCTGTAGAAAAACAAATAGAGTTTCCCCTATTTTTTCACGTGTCCCCGCAGTCTAAAATTGCTCAAAAGTACCTGAAAGAAAACAATATAAAAGATTTCAGCATGCCATAACTACAAGATGTGTCACTCAGAATAATTTTATCATATCAAAGCAATATGCATTTCATTTAAATATAACTTCACTTTGTCGAATTGAATATCAAATACTGTAAAACTTTTAAGTATTGATAATCAACCAAACATATATATGTACATATCTATATATATTTCTTCTATTTAAACTAACATCAAACTATCTAATGGAATATCAAATAATATTAAAGTATTAATATGCCAATAACCCATAAATAATATATAATCATTCTAATAAATAAATTAAGTAATGAAAGTGGTTGAGATCACTACCAAAATCATTCAATGACATCCAATGGGTAGGTTCACTCTAATCAACGATCAAAAGAGCCGTTCAATCTCGAGTGCATAAACTTTAAATCACCATTCTTGACATTTGAAATTCCGTCTTGTAAATCTGATGCCGAGAACGTGTCCGAAACGTCAAAAATAGGCCAAAGGGCCATCCTTCAAAATTTAATGGCTGGGTCAAAGTTTGACCAGCGTTGACCGATCGTTGACTGGTGTTGACCGCGGTGGCGTGGCCAAAGATGGGCACCATTTCGTAGATCTTGACAAGAGGAACCCATTTTTGGTGTCAATTTACCAAATCAAAACTCTAATCACTGAAAAATCGACCTTTCCAACGATGAACGATGGCGACGAGGTCCAATCTCTGCTATCTCGTGGTTGTTTCATGAAATTGACTTGGGACTTTTGTTTCCCACGTCGTTTAGAGCCTTTTGAATTGGGTGGTATCGATCACCTCTGTCAAAAATAGTGACTTCCATGTTGGGGGTGTGGCAGTGACGTGGTAGTCTTGGGTGGCACAATCCGGTGGCTGTTGAGGTGAAACGAGGCATAGGTTTTGTTCTCCTCATCATGATAAAGCTATAGGAACATCACCATAAATGTTCTTTAAATGTAGATGATGGTGAAGAAGAAGATGGAGGGAGGGACATAGAGCTCAAGTTGGGCTGTGCAAGCTGCTTTCAAAAGCCAATTTTTAACGACTATTAGTATTAATATTATTTTTTTTATTTTTGGATCCGTGCATTGTAATGATAGTTAAAATATTCTAATTGTATTAAAATGGTTATTGGCCTCATTTAATACTTAAATTGGTCCCTTTGCATCTATCTACTTTCTTTTTCATGTCGTGTGATTGTGCCAATATACTATGTTGACACTACACATGAATAGTATACTTATTTTGTGTGAAAATTTTGACATGTGCTAAAATGATTAATTTGGACATGCTAAGCCTAAATATATTAATTTTACATTCATTCAAGGTCATCTCGACCAGTTTTTCGATATTGTATGTTTCCTGGTCAAAAGTTACTTTTTATGCTTTATTGACTAATTTGAGCATACTGCTTCTAAATATATTAATTTCATGTCAAGAGAAGGTCATCTTGACCAATTTCTTGACACTACATGTTTCTTGGTCAAAAGTTACTTTTTGTGCTCGATTGACTAATTTGAGCATACTGATTCTAAATATATCATTTTTATATCAAGAAAAGGTCATCTTGACTAATTTTTTAATACTATGTGACACACACACATATATACATATAATCATATATTACTCAATATATATATACATGTGTATCTTACTCAAGAGTAAACATGGTGAATCAAATTCATCTTGTTTGTTCTTTTCATTGTATTCATGGAAATTAAACGTTTCTTTATTTTTTTCAATCCATCTAAATTTGTAATTACGTGGTATGCATGGGCTTAATTACTTGTTACAAAGTAATTATATCCCATGATCAATACAGATATTATAATCTACCCCCTTAAAAATTTTCGTCCTCGAAAATCAGAATAACTCTGGGAAATCTTTTCTCATGTCCTCTCTGTGTTCCTATGTGACTTCTTCAATATTATGATTCCACCACTCGACAACTTTATCCCTTAGCACTTTTTCTTTTCTAGCCAAAATCTGTACAGGTTTCTCCTCATATGTCAGATTGGCGTGTACTTTGATGGGTTCTTGACTCAAAATATGAGAGTTATCTAGCACATAATATGGAAGACGTTGTGCACTGAGGCTAACTTGAAAGGAAGTGCTAATCTATATGCTACTTTCCCTACTCTTTTAATTATCTCAAATACTCTTATATACCTACGACTAAGCTTTTTTTTCTTTCAAAGCGCATCACCCCCTTTATGGGTGCTACTTTAAGAAAGACTTAAGTCCCCCACTTGGAACTCTTGGGATCTACGGCGCTTGTCAGCAAAACTCGTCTAGCGACTATGCTCCGTATTTAATTTTTCTCGTACCATTTTAACATCTACTGTTGTATTCTTGATGAAGTTTGTGATGACTAGTTGTTTCTCTCCGGTCTCGAGCTAATAGGTAGGTGATCTACTTTTCTTTCTATATAAAGCTTCATATGGCACTATTCCAATTAACACATGATAGCTGTTATTATATGAAAACTCTATCAAAGGTAATTTCTTATCCAAACTACCTTTGAAGTCCAAAATACACAATCTTGACATGTCTTCCAACGCTGGGATCGTCTTTTCAAATTGACCGTTTGTCTGGGGGTGAAAGGCCATATTAAGCTTTAGCTTAGTGCCCATGACGTCATGTACACTCTTCCAAAATGTAGGAGTGAAGTGACCTTTATGATTAGAATTAATGGATTTTGAAACACCATGTAGCTTTACTATTCAAACTACAAATATCTCTGCCAAATGTTTTACTGAAAAAACCAATTTCTATGGCCAGAAAATGAGCTGATTTAGTCAATTAGTTGACAATTACCCAAATCACATTGTTGTCATCAAAAGTTCTTGGCAATCTATCCATAAGATCCATGGTAATTTGCTACCATTTCTATTCAGTAGCTCAATGTTTGTAGTTCACCCATTGGATATTGGTGTCCAACCTTGACATTCTAACACGTAAAGCAATTTGACGCAATTTCTACAACATCATCATTCATTTAATGCTACCAAAAGCTAAATTTTAGATCCCTATACATCTTGTTTGCTCCCAGATATACAGATTCTAGCATCTCAAAAGCTTTCGAGAGGATTCATTTCTTGAGATCTTCAACTTTTGGAACACATAATGTACCTTGGTGGTAGAGTATGTTGTATTTAAAGACCCTAAATTCTAAACTTTTATTTTCTATAGCTTCCTTTCTTGATCTAATCAAGGATGATTCGAGTCCTTGGTCAATCTTAATCTCATCCAAAAACATCAGTTGGAGAACACATAATCTACGCTTGTAGTAGAGTATGTTGTCTTCAAAGAGCCTAAATTCTAAAATTTTATTTTTCGTAGCTTCCTTTCTTGATCTAAATGATTCAAGTCCTTGGCTAACCTTAATCTCATCCAAAAGCATTAGTTGGAGAGTCTAGTCAAACAATCTTCCTATCAAAATCCCAATCTTGTGGTTGCGTAAATCCATTTAAAGAGCTTTAGGCAGAGTACTAATAGCCATAAGTGATGTATAGGACTTTCGACTTAATGTATAGGCCAAACTATTGGCTTTTCTTGATTGGTAAAGGACTTCACAGTCATAATTCTTAATCAATTATAGCCATCTTCATTACTTTATGTTGAGCTCTTTCTACATAAAGATGTATTTGAGACTCTGGTGATTAGTGTTGATCTTATACTTGATTCCATAAAGGTTGTGTCTCCAGATCTTTAGTGCAAAACTACCGTTGTGAGTTTCAAGTCATACATCGGTTAGTTTTTCTCCTGATCTTTAAGCTATCGTGAGGCATATGCGATTACTCTACCACATTATATTAAAACGGCTCCTAATCTAGCTTTAGATGCGTCATTATAAATTTACAAAATTTCTTTGGCTAGCATTTAAAATGGTCAGCACTAGAATGCTTATGAATTACTGTTTCAGCCCTTGAAAACTTTCTTTACATTTGTCTGTCTACTCAAACTTATTTCCTTTCCTAATGAGTGCTATAAGCTGTGCGACTAACTTTGAAAAACCTTCGACAAAATGCTGGTAATATCTTGCTAAACCGAGAAAACTAAGCATTTTTGTTGTATTCTTTGGGGCAAGTCACGCGTTAACCACATCAATGTTTACGGGGCTATAGATACTCTCTCTTTGGAGACTATGTGACCTAAGAAATGAACCTTCTCTAGCCAAAACTCACACTTAGAAAATTTGGCACACAGTTAGTGATCTTTTAATATGTGTAAGACAATCCTCAAATGCTCTTTACACTCTTCTTTTGTCTTGGAATATATAAGTATGTCATCGATGAAAACAATGACAAACTTATCCAGTAGTCCTTAAATATGCGATTCATTAAATCTATAAAAGTGGCAACGGCATTAGTACAGATCCGAGTATGAGCTCTATTTCGAATGTTATTCCCGTGTTAGAGGAAGTCTTGGTAAATCTTTAGGAAAAATGTCCACAATGTCCCCGATTACTGGAATTTCCTTTGGTCTCAACTTTATCTCTTGGTCCTTATCCACCACGTTAGCTAGATATCCTGAACCGTCGCTAGTTATCATTTTCTTTGCCTTCATTACTGAAATCATCATCTTTGATTACCTCTACGATAATCCTACGTACATAAACTTTCACTTCTTGAGGGCTTGAAAGTGACTTTCCAGCTTCGGCATTCTGTAATAGCATTATACCTTCCTAGGAAGTCCATTCCTAGGATGACGTTGTAAGTTCACATATCAATAAGGGTCAAGTCCACGTATGACTCTATCATGATGTTTATAGGAACATTTCATATCCAAAATCAAATAACAAAATCTCCCCAGAGATTAGTCTTAAATGGTTTACTTAACTCATCTAGATACCTATCTATCCTTCTCATATCGCTCAAGATGAACAAAAGCAATCTAATTGTTCAAACCTCTTATAACTTCAACTTTAAAAAGACTTCCTTGATAAAGTTCGACGAGCTTTTCCTATTTTAACTTAATATCATTCCTAAATTAACCTACTTTTCTTTGAACTTATTAAGGAATCCTATCCAAATCTTGAATCTGACATTTTTTCTTAACCTGAATCATTTTCCACCAAAAGGAGTGTGTATTTTGTAAATACCAAAAAAAAAACCCAAAGAATCTTCTTCTTGTCATCACGTCTTATGAAACATAAGATCATTTAAAGTTCAACCAACAATTTAGCAACCTCTAATGATTACATAAATCCTTACACATCATATGTGGATTTTTTTTTGGCACTGCCTAACTTAATCGATGATTATTTCTAAATTCGTATACAATACCAATTTTAGAGGCTATACCTTCATGTAGGCTACATCATCATATCTTTCGAGTATCATGAAAAAGTTCTTCATCTCTCAAACTAAGTTTCTTTTTTTTTTTTCATCAAATCTTATTCACCTTTCATAGATACTAAAAACAACTTTCTGTAAGGATATTCTAAGAGAATTCAACTTTCGATGATATCATATTTTGATTAGTCATGAGTTGTATCTAGCCTACATTTAATCAGCCTTACACTCTTGATGACATCTTTAATAAAATCCATGATTTCAAGTTACTTATCCTTAGCTTTTTGGGAATAAGTTGGGAATTTATACTTCCTTCCATAGTGAACCTTGTTAGGTACCTTTCTAATCGTCTTATAATAACTATTACTATAATACAAAACTCCATCATAGATAGTCTCTTGTCCTATATTACTCTAAAGTTCAAGGTGCATGCTTTCAACATTTCCTCCAAAATCTTAATATACAGCCCCTTTTCAATTGATTGTCAATTTAAACCTAACAATAAAACATATTTGATCATACTTTAACTTATGGCTTAATGCATTATGAATGCTCCTTCAAACTTATGAATGAGCAACTAATATGGTCCAAAATGTCATAGGAGTTCCGCATAACTTCCTTAACTTGAATTTGTATATATTGGCACTTAGTGCGCACAAAGTGAGTCAACTTTAGTCAATTAGTCAACGATCACCTCAAATCACAACATCACCATTAGATGTTCTAAGTAATCCAATTAGAAAATTCCAGAGTTCTCTTGTCCCCTTTTTACCTTGTGAGCTTAATTTTCTCCAATTCTCATATAGTTTGTTGATGTTCTTGCCATAGCTTCTAGGCAAGTGGGGAATTTTGACGCACTATTTGCGACATTATCTTTCTTTCTAAGCTTTTAGTAGATTTTTTTTTTCAGGTCATCACACATCTTGATTACTTCAAAACTTATCATTATGGCATTCTGTACACTTCTAAGAGGGTTTGTTTTCTCGTTTTCTATTCATCATAGATTTATTTCCTATCCTTATTGATGACTAGGAAGGTTGCATAAATCACAACTTTCCATAAATCCACTTTTAACAGGGCATTACATTGAACTATAAACTTAGTACATAATTGACTCCATATCATGTAAAGTCACTTAAGATTAACATATCACTCACATGAGTTGTGTTATCATGACATCGTGATGGTTCAAAAATCCCAAAAAAAAAATCCATCATTTTCAACGTACTACATGTCATATATACCTCTCTCATAGGTGCAGTCATATCGGGCAATAGTATCTATCACCTAGTGCATTTCCCAAGTAAGATACATTAGTCTAGTCTATTAAGAATGCCTTAGTACTTGAATACATATGTTCGATAAATGAGGAGACGATAAACCTAAATGAGCATTAGGGCGTACGTTGGAACCCATTTCATCACCATTTCTATGCAACTACTGTTGTTGTATGGGCTGGCAATAAAGTGATTTTAAGATATAAAGTGATTTATATCTTGGTTCACCCCAACTTGAAGTATCTTAAGATATAAAGTGTATCTTAAGATATAAAGTGATTTATATCCTACTCATAAGAGAGGAACAAGGTCTCTAAGGTCTTATAGCACACTCTTTTTTTTTTTTCATAAAAGATCATTAACTTCCTATGACAATCCATCATTAAGGAATTTTTTTTTGACAACATATCCTTGAAAAGTTACTAATGATGATCCAAGAATTATTCTTCATACGAGTCTAAAAAATCATCAAAGAACAGTTGACAGTTTTTTTTTCATCGTATCAAATCAAAAGAATGAATCATTCTATTCTAGATCTGACATGTAGAAGGGTCTGAACTATGCCCACTAATAGTATCCAAAAATCATATCGATCTTGTGGCTATCTCTGTATTAGAATCATAACAATCTCGTGGTTATCTCTAGTTTGGACCAATCCATCCCTGGGTATGGCCTCATAGACTTGTAATTGCTATATTGACCTACAATCATAACTCAATGTGGCAGATCTTGAAGATGGTCTCTAAATCATATATCCATACCATGACAATTCATAGTAGTTGATAACCATAAAGAGTGCTTAGTGCTATGTCGTAAAGCAATACTATTAAGTCAGTTTTGTCTAATCTATAGGCCAACTAATGCATCTAAAATTCTAAAATCATAATTGATAAGCCAATATAATTATAAATAATATATAATAACTAACTTACTAGGACAGTGGCAAAGCTGTCGTTTGGTAATGTGAAGTAGGATGGCAGGATACTCGTTCTGATACCAACTGTAACGGCTCGACCTGAATGCAACTGTTAACCTACTTACTTAAACATAATTACTTATTTTCATCTGAAACTATATTTCAAAATTTCAGAGAAATTTTTTTTAAGCATACTCAAAATCTGGGTACATATAAGACTTACTCAAAAATTCATAACTTATGTAGACTTTATTAAAACTTGTAACACTTGTAAAACCATCATAAGAAGCACAACTTGGAAAATTATTAAAACTATTTATGTACATGAAATCATCGATAAATATATTTTTCATATTATAATGACCCTCTTTATATGGTCGTCTTTTAACTCTTACTTATACTTATCTTGCAATATCACAAAACTTGAGAACACATATATATTTTTTTTGTATTCTCACTAATAATTTGTAAGATAATTTAAACTATATTTAAAATTTCATCAAAAGCTTAGAAACATACTAACATATATATATATATGCTTATCAATTTAAATATGAGCCTTTGCAACATACGGAAATAAACTCCGTGGCAATATCCATTCCCTTTCCTTCACATAAACTCCGTTGCTTGCATAGTCCATTAAAAAGGTCCATCGGACTCGTACTTATAGTATGAATAAACATAAGTAAGCTAGCGCTCAGTAAGTACAAACATAAAATCCTGCCAAATCATTTTCAAACATATTCAATAACATATGCATGATAAATTTATGCTTTATTTATCATCTCATTATCTTGTTTAACATATGGACCCTTAGTGTACATACAAGGTGTGCACGATCACTGAAAAGTTAGGGTTTGTAAGGTCCCAACATTGCCAAGATCAAATCTTTCTTGACTTGGAGCTTGTACATAAATCCTCTCCTTAGGTCGGGAGGTTGATACGATACCTTTTTAGCTTATCTCATCTTAATCATGTTACTTATGTGAGTATGCAATATATTATACTTCAATATAAATCATATATCATACATCATAACATGGTATTGCAAAATTATGCAATTAAACTTGTTCATGAGAAAACTTGCTTAGAGTACTCCATCTTGAGATATCATTGATAATATAAAAACATTATTTTGAAAATCGTAATTTTCATACTATAGGCGGTTTGTACTTACCTGAATTTCACATTTAGCGTTTCCACTTGCTAAGATAATACGCGATCTAATTCTTATTACCTGAAAATATATTCTTAACGAGTATTAACTTAATACTCAATTAACATAAAACCTTATTCGTATTTCATAATAAAATTTCTAAGCTTAACTTATTAATTTAGCTATTACTTAAACATCATATCATAAAATCTCAATAGAAAATTTAATTAACATCTATTAATAAATTCTCTCTTGATTACCTTCGTAATATACTTTTTCATACCAACTCACGTTAAGTTGAAAAAGAGCTTTTGAAAGTTTCTTTTGAATATTGGGATATTAGATCCCTAATTTTCTTAAAAGTTTTAAAACCATTAAAACTATTTTGGCCGTTGACATAAATGATAAAATTTTCATTTAAAACTATAGCTTAAAATCTGTTAAGAATTTTACAAAACTTTCTTAACGTAAAATGTTCATTTTAAAAGATCTAAAACATCTATGTTGTTCAGAAGCCATTTGGTTCATAAAACTACTTATAGATTAATCGCTGATTATGTTCAGATTTTATAAAAAAAAAACCTGATAGCATAATGACTTATATTTTCTTAACATTTGTTTTATTACTTAATTAGATTTTTGTTTCTTTAAAAAGTTCTAAAATCGTACTTTTATAGGAAATCAGACAGAGTCTTCTCCATTTTTATTCGATTTTCATAATTCAAAATTGCTTAAAATCCATGTTTTAAACTGCAGGAAAAAATGGGCAGAGTTTTCCCTGTTTTCTCACATTTTTCTGTAGTCCAAAACTGCTTAAAACTCGTGTTTAGAGCTGTAGAAAAACAGGCAAAGTTTTCCTTGTTTTTCTACGTTTCTCCAAAGTCCAAAACTGCTCAAAAGTACCTGAAAGAAAACAATATAAAAGATTTCGGCACACCATAATTGCAAGACATGCTACCCAGAATAATTTTGTCATATCAAAGCAATATGCACTTCATTTAAATCTAACTTCACTTTGTCTATAAAACTTTTAAGTATTGATAATCAACCAAACATATATATATATATACATATCTATATATATTTCTTTCATTTAAACTAACATTATACTATCTACTCAAATATCAAATACTATTAAAGTATCAATATGCCAATAACCCATAAGTAACATACAATCATTCCGATAAATAAATTGAGGAATAAAAGTGGTCGAGATCGCTACCGAAATCATTCAATCTGATAAATAGGTAGGTTGATTTCAATCAACGATCAAAAAAGCCGTTCGATCTCGAGCGCACAAACTTTAAATCACCATTCTTGACATTTGGAATTCTATCTTGTAAATCTCATGTCACGAATGTGTTTGAAACGTCAAAAATAGGCCAGAAAGCCATCCTTCAAAATTTAATGGCCGGGTCAAAGTTTGACCAATGTTGACCGGCATTGACGGTGGCGGCGTAGGCAAAGACGGGCACTATTTTGTAGATCTCGACAAGAGGAACCCATTTCCAGTGTCAATTTACCAAATCGGAGCTCTAATCACCGAAAATCGACCTTCCCAACAATGGACGGTGGCGGCGAGGTCCAATCTCCGCTATCCCGTGGTTGTTTTATGAAATTGACTTAGGGATTTTATTTCCCACATCGTTTAAAGCCTTTTGAGTCGGTTGGTGTCGATCACCTCCGACAGAAATGGTGACTTCCATGTTGTGGGCATGGTAACCACCTAGCAGCCTTGGGTGGTGCAATCTGACAACTATTGAGGTGAAACGAGACATAGTTTTGTTCTCCTCATCATCACGAAGCTATAGGAACTGGAATCATCTCAATCAGAGGTCGGATGACAAGGTTATGGCGTCAGAAGGAAATGAGTATTTCGGTGATTTCGTCTGGTGCGTGCGACTTCTTCCGGCGGAGTTACTATCAACTTGACATGTCTTTGGACTCAGCTCATCGAGAGCTTTCTAACGAGCCGGGAGATGTCAAAAATAGACTCCATTTTGGCGATCAGAAGCATTAAAAGTTTTGGTTGTGAGGAAGAGAGAAAGAGAAAGTTAAATGTGGATGATGGTGAAGAAGAAGATGGAGGGAGGGACGTGGAGCCCAAGTTTAGGCTGTGCAAGCTGCTTCTAAAGCCCAATTTTTTACTACCATTAGTATTAATATTATTTTATTATTATTTTTTTTTTTTTTTGATCCGTGTATTGTAACGATAGTTTAAATATTCTAATTGTATTAAAATGGTTATAGACTTCATTTACTACTTAAATGGGCCCCCTCTGCATCTATTTACTTCTTTTTTCTACTTTTGTGGTTGTGCCAATATACTATGTTGACACCTCATATGAATAGTAAACTTATTTTGTGTGAAAAATTTAACATATGCTAAAATGACTAATTTGGGTGTGCTGAGCCCAAATATATCTATTTTACATTCATTCGAGGTTATATCGACCAGTTTTTCAATACTGTGTATTTCCTAGTCAAAAGTTACTTTTATGCTTCATTGACTAATTTGAACATACTAATTCTAAATATATCAATTTTATGTCAAGTGAAAGTCATCTTGACTAACTTTTTAACACTACATGTTTCTTGTTCAAAAGTTACTTTTTATGCTCAATTGACTAATTTTAGCATACTGATTCTAAACATATTAGTTTTATATTAAGAAAATGTCATCTTGATTAATTTCTTAATATCGTGTGACACACACATGCACATACATATAATCATATATTACTCAATATATATACATGTATATCTTACTCAATAGTAAACATGGTGAATCAAATTCATCTTGTTTGTTCCTTTCATTGTATTAATGGAAATTAAATGTTTCTTTATTTCGTTCAATCCATCCAAATTTGTAATTACATGGTATTCATGGGCTTAATTACTTGTTACAGTAATTATATCCAATGATCATTACGGATATTACAGTTTTTGGTTCAACTTGTTTTGTCCTTTGTCCTTAAGTCGAGCATAGTATATTGTCATCACGAACTGCTATATGTGTCTTTTTGGGTTATGGTGTAGGTCAAAAAAAATATCGTTATTTTGATCCAATTAGTCAAAAATTATATGTCTCCCATCATATTGTTTTCTTGAGCATATCCTATTATATTCTATTCCTCCTAATTCTCATAACATAACCAAGTCTGATCTTATTTGCATTGATCCCTTCACTATTGATTCTAACATAGACCCATCCACCATTTCACCTACTCCAATTTTAGATAATGTTTCTTGCAGAATTCCCACTAACAACTCAATAGATTTTGGTACTTTAGCTCTTAATACACTTGTTACTCATTCTCCTCCTACAACTGCGCAATCACCTCCTGAGTTTATGGCTCCTCCTCCTCCTCATCACTCTATGCGTTCTCATAAGTCTACTAGATTTTGTTTACTCTTATTGTTCTAGTTCTTTTACTTCCTTTTTAGCTTTTATTCATTGTCAATTTGAGCCCGCATCTTGTAGAGAGGCTGTTTGTGATCCACTTTGGCAAAATGCTACAATTGGGGAACTTACATCAGACAAATACTTAGGAATTAGTACCTTTACCACCAGGTGAATGAGTAATTGGTTCCCATTGGCTATACAAAATCAAAACCAAGTCTGATGAATCTATTGAAAGATACAAAGCTTGACTTATTGCTAAAGGTTACTCTTGAGAGTATGGTATAGATTATGAGGAGAAGCGTTACTTATATTTGCGAAGGGCGAAGGTTTTATTCGTCGATGGCATATATCTCAATAGGATGTAAAAATTGCTTTTTTTGAATAGTGATCTTCATGGTGACTTCCTCTGTATCCTCTGACGACAGGCAGATGGGATTTGCAACCTCTCACCTCTTAAATGACCTTTGCTTACATAACTTCATGATCGTCGCAGATGGCAGGGCATGGCAACAATAAAGGCGATGGTTTAAAATCTACTCACAACAATTGCAAGAGATTTGATGCCACCTACAAAAGATCCGATGGCGTCTGTAGATAAATCCTCCAGACAAGGTTCTCATCACCGTGGCTTGATTTCCGATCTCTAACGTAGGATATCGCGAAAGCAAAAAGGTAGTAGTGAGGTCAAAAAATAAGGGATAATGAAGTGAATAGCATATTTTAGGAAATAATTGAAAGAAATACTAAGTTCTTAAAATATTTACTATAAATAGTAAATTTATCATGTAAATAAACTATTAATATTAGATATATCAAGTAAATGATATGTATACATATCAAGTAAATGATTCATTTACATCTTTATTGAGTAAATGATTTATCTATATTTTGTAAATACATTATTATTTAGGTCAAATTTTGAACCTCATCTCTCACCGAACATGTGTCTCCAAACATGCTATCGAAGAGCACAAGACAACTCATGAACAAATAGCTCACAAAACCCATAATCAACTTTCATACAACTCTAGAATGACAACAGGTGAGTGAAGAGTCACATTAGGCCAAATATAAAAAGTTGACCCCAAGATTAATAAAAGGGAATCCAAATCAAGCATATCAAATAAGGAAACCTACCAACTAGCTCAGATCACATAGAAAGAGAAAGTTTTACAATCCTTTCTAGTCATTCCCAAATTAAAAAGTCAGCTATAGCAAGAAATGCAACTTCTAATCATCAATTAAGGCATATTCATACGAAATCAGACAACCAAAGTCAGATGATCAACTCCTATAAATTGGGGCTTACTACACAAACCTTAGGGACACATCTTGGACATCTCTTAAACTAAATCTCTTGCCCTACACAACTTACTTCTTGCAATACTTATTGTTTTTTCCTTGAATTCTCTATAATACATTAATCTCTCCCTGTTCTCTATCTCATTCTTAGTTAAGATCAGCTTTGTAATATTGATTCACATATAGTAGAAGCTCCTGCAAGTACTATAAATGACATAGCCTAGAGATTATAGACGAACCTCTATAAAATCGATTGTCTTTCTCTTTATTTACTTTTTTTGCATTTTACTTTATTTCGTGTAACTCACTAATGACTTGCCAATGATTGCTTTCTGATCATCCATCATCCTATTTTGGTCATTTAATCCTTGTTTTCTTCAATTATAGATTTCACCTTCTACAATCATCTACCCAGTAAAATTTATTTTTATCTAACAAATTTAGTATTTAGTACAAATATTTTAAATGCATGCTATTTAATTCAATTATTTTTTGAAAACTACTATTTACTATAATTTCCCTAAAAAAAAAACCATTTCTTTCTTTCTTTCTTTTTTTGGGAAACCTTTCATTCTTTTTTAAGAAAATGACGATTTATAAAAATACTTTCGCAATGTATTGGTTATAAGATTACTATTTACAATACTTTTGGTACGTTCATTGTTAAACTATTTATAGTACAATGTAACACCCCTTCATTTGACAGGAGAGCTAAGACAAGCTGATATACTTATGTCAAGAAGTTTTAATCTTTCATTTAAAACTTGAGTGCTATGGTTTTAATATCAAATATTTTACATAGACAAAATTTGAAATTCATTTTTGCTTTCTTGTTTTGGTATACAACATTTACGTTAATAACAAAATCGGAGGTAACGCTTCCGTCACATCCATTGTTTTACATATATACATTACAAGACCATAATAGAGCTGCTTAATTAAAAATAAATAACAAAGTTCCAAAATGGGCTATAAAAGTTTTTTCAAAAACATGGCATATGAATAAATCTCTGTCTGACAATTTTGGAGACTCAGTCAATCTCTAAACCTATACATACTCACCTATATCACAAGAATCTAATGAGCTAAAAGCTTAATAAGATGAAACTCATGCATGAAAAAATACATCATATGCCAATGCAATCAATCATATCATACATTATGCAATTTAATAACATTTTTTCTTAATTCATTCTTTTAATACCCTTCAAGTTCGGTTCTTAACTTAGAACGACCGACCGTGTTTTCAACACTTGTTCATAATTATTGGCCAACAATAAGAGTAATATGGGGTTTCCCATACTAGTTTTACAACCTCGGGTATTAGTCATATTTTTTTTAATTTAATGTGGCCTTCCATGTATTGGTTTTTCAACCTCAAGTATTGGTTACTCTTTTATTGGGTTTGCTGGTCCTAACTCTTGTCCCTTGCTTACTCGATCATCAATCAAGTAACATACTTCTTTTTACAAACACCTTATTACATTCAACACTTATAGTAAAAACATGCATAAATGCCATGATTTGTGAATGTTTTAAACTTTATATCACAGTTAAACAACAACAATAATCTCAAAACATAAATAATCATCACATGATTCTTGTAATAGAGAAAATGTAAGTTTCAACTTACCTTGAGTCTAATGTAGTAAAATGTGAAAAGTTTGGTATGTTAGGAATGCCCTAAAAGAAAAAGACATTTTAATATATTTTATTTATTTTCCAACTAATTAATGATATACTAGAAGTTATTCATTACATCATTATTATATATTAAAGTAAATATAAGCAAATATAGCTCATTGACTTCTTAATGTTAAACTGCTAAAATGTTTCATACAATGGTCTTTTGTATACGAGAAAATAACGCTCTAAAATAAGTAATCTAAATCTATAGTCCGTAGTCTATGAGATTAGAGTAAGTATGTAACTCATGTTAAGACTATTATGCTGTCTAAAGCAAATTGAGGAGATGGTTAGTCTTAACCGTTTGAAGTAAGTCAACTCTTAAGTAGAGATATAGATATGTTGCTTAGTGGTGGTGACATATTAGACTTGAATCAAAGTGTAATTAATCTATGTAGTCCACTTTAGTAGATTAATCCACTTTTGACTTTTATTATGTAATAACCGTAATCTTGAGTAAGTAAATGATTTCATATATATAACTTGTGTACTTAGATGTTCCAAAGGCTAAGGCATATCAAAGTAGTTAGTTACTAGATTAGTTCGTTAGGTACATGCCTTATATTTGATTAAGTGTTTTCTTATAGATACGTAACCATAACTCTAATAAGGAGTAAAGATTATCCTCTTAATAGTATTAAGAATGTGAAAATAGATAAGGTTTTAGATCGTTTGCTTAGAAATAATCTATTATTCACATACATTGAATAATTATTTTCCTATTGAATGTATATTGGATCTTTAATATAGCATGACCAAAAGTTTGAACGGACTTTGATCTTAGGCTGATCATGGATACCATATGAGGGTGTTACATATATGACAAGGTTATTAGACTACAACTATGCACTGGATTATGTAATACGATATATGATTGGGAGTGCAGTTTTAAGTTTATAATAGTATAACTCTAAAACTAATAATTATATAATTAATTTATTTGGTATAGGATAATTAATTGCATAGATTATTAAAGTTCACATTATATAAGTTCAATCAGTCTTTTTATTAGCTCCACATAATTCCTTAACGGATAGTAATTAATCAGGATATTCTTTATGGCTTTAATTCTTAAACTTAGTGAAGAGAAAAATCCAGATCACCGCTTAGTGGGCGGAGACATTTTTCTTGCTGAGGATGAAATGGGAATTTGGTTTCATTTAATTAATAGGATAAATATTTAATTTGTATAAATATTTATTTGAAAAATAAAATTTAAAATTTAAATTAATTGTATTTGTCTTTTGAGAAAGATATGAGATATGTTTAAATTTAAAAGATATGAATAAATTAATTATTTGAATAATTAGTTTAAATATCTAAATAACTTATTTAAATAAATATTTTAAATTAAATATGGAGATTATCCAATTGAAACAAAATCTTATCCTTTTATGCTTATGGTAGGTGTATTATTTAAGAATAAATTAATGAAAATAATTTTCTCCTTATTTATTTTATTTAGATAATTATTATATAATTTTTTAATTCAAGTAAAGTTACTATAATTTTATTTTAAATTTTTGAAACATTATCCATATAAATAAAATTACAAAATAAATGAAAATTTAAATGCGAATCAAATTTTGGATCTTCTATGTCTAAAGTGGGTGAATTTTTGTGCCTCCCTAGCAGGGAATAAAATGCCAACTATAGGGAACGAGAGAGAAAATTTTTTTTAAAATATCCTATTTAATTTTGAAATCCACCTAGTGTATTCACTATAAATAGGACCCTTAGTACTCCTATTTTACTCAAGCCATAGACTCTCAAGTGAGCAAATTTATTATGATAACTTTCACTTATAATAATAAATTCTTAGAGTTTTTAGTAATTAAAAGTAGCAAGCTACGTGAATAAAGATTGAGGAACTGAGTACTCACGCACTTCATCGTTCAAGAATTGGAGAATAGTAAAAAAGGCTAATTGGTTGAAATTTTCCTGGTCACATCCTTCTGCATTCTTTGTGTTTTCTTCATAAGGTATTTAGATTGTTGAATAATTTATTGTATATGACAACATAAGTTAGTACGATCATTTTAAAAATTTTTAAAATTTTGCTGTGCACATTTTCTATTATTCCTACATGGTCCTCACATAAGATTTTGCATGCTAAAAGGCCTAATATAATCAGATCATACAATTTGCAATCTTTTGTAAACAAATTCATAACAGCCACATGACTTCCAAAGCAATTCAAGTATCATGTTTCACTGGCAATTCAACACATTTAATATCAAGGTAGTACCTAATTCTTGAACAAATTCCAAAACATCAAAATCAAATATAATGCAAACTTGGTTCTAGCTTAATTCGATTTAAACCACCAATCAAGCATATTGATTTTATTGTTTCCAAAAACTCATATAAATTTCAAGCACTATACAACCATAACAAAATCAATAGAAACAACCAAAATAATCAGATTCCACAAGCTATCCGTATTTGCTAAAAGCTAGCTCAACTAGCTTGGTTTAGCTTTAAAGATATGTAACATGAATTTCAAATTATGTAAAGAAATATTCAATCATGTAATCATATCAAATCACCGTAAATTTATCATAATAAGGATAGAAAAAGAAAAAAGCTGTATTGATCAGATTGGAATTAAACTTTAAAAGCCATGGTTTCCAAGCTTAAAAGTGTGAGAACTTAATCTGTTTTGTGTGGTTCCAATCTTATGGCTTGGGTTCTCTTTTTGTCAATTTTTAAGCTTAGAAAATGGAGAAGAATGCAGAAGGAGATGGACTGGACATTTATGAAGTTGCAGCAAAGAAATGAACAAAAAAAAAAAAAGAATTTTCTAAATTGCTTTTAACTTGGCCTAAAAGAGGAGGGAGAAGTGGGCTACTTCGGAGCTTTTGCTAGCATTTCTAGCTGATTGGCCTGTGGAAAGTGACTGCAAAAAGACCTAGAGCTGATCGTTGGCCATTTGAATCAAGTACAAACAAATGTAACATAATCTTATGCAACTTAGTCAACAAATCAATTATATTATATTATTTTACATATTTTTAATTCTTAATAAAACGAGACTTATTTCAAGAAAATATGTATGTAAACAATCAATTAATAATGTAACAATGTAAATAATATGACAAAACATAAATAATCCATTTCGTAATCGTTTAGCACATCAATCTTCTTTAACTATCAATCTTCTTTAACTAAGAAATCGAGATTTTCACTATAAAAGTTACAGGTTAATACATAAGACAAGGTGTATAATTTCATATCCACTTATAAAAATATCTTTTTTTTTTTTTTTTTTTGGTGTGGTCTAAATCTTCCACCTATCTTGTAGTGACTTTAGGTAGACACATACCCTTAAAAATAAACATGTGATAACCTTCGTCCAATTTTTAACGCCTATCTGACAACAGTAACATTTTTTCAATATTTGAATTCGTTATGTGAATTAACTGAGACAAAAGTAGGATGCAATTTATGCGAAGTGAGATAATGTTTATTTCTTTTTAGGGTCAAGAATGAGATAACATCTCTCTCTTTTTTTTTTTTTTTTTGCTCCTCGTTTTTTTTTAAATTCTTTTTGCCTTTTTTTAATTACTCTTACTGCTGTTTTTTTTTTTTCAACTTTTTTTTGCTTTTCTTTTTGCTGTTTAATAGAGAATGGGTCCAACGGCTGCAAACCTTGTTGAAATGCGCACAAAATTTTTTCTAGTTTAGAGTTATTCTTTTTGTCATTTGCTAGTTTCTCGTCCTACCATTTGTCTTTCTTTTTTTTTTTCCTCCCTAAACAAAACCGACATAATTCTAAACCATATTTTTTCTATTTATTACAAATATTGCATTACATTTTTTTTAAATATTATTATTTAAAAAATTCATTTCAAAAAAAAAGAAGCCGTGTAACCTTTTCCAGCAGCGACTCAATTCATTTTTTCTTTTTGAAGAGCAACTATTGTCATTGTATTGGTTTCCAAAATTTACTTGGTTATGGATTGGAAATATTTATATTTATTGCATATGGAAGTATATACAGACTAACAGAAAAGAAAGGAAAAAAAAAACGTAAAACAGTAACATACACTATGAAATACATAATTCGTTCTATTTTAAGGATTATTTAAAAATTTTTTTCTGATGAAATTTGATTTTGTTACTCTTTCATATTAAAAAAAAGCGTACGCTTATTATTGAAAAAGTGATATTTTTTAAGAAAATTGAAACACATGCAAAAAAAATAAATGAAAGGAATCTAATTACATAATAATAATGTATTATCAATATAAATGACATGTTTGTAATAATTTAGAAATAGATGGTTTATAAGATTAGACTCTACTTTTTTTAGAAAGTGTGAAGACACATGATAAAACATGATAAAAAGAGTAACTCTAACATTTATTTTATTTCAATTAAACATGCCACTAGGTTTTACTCACAGGCTCACTTGAATCTGTGTTTGGGGAAGCTGGAAACCATGAAATAAAAAAAGGAAAAAAAAAGAACTCGAAAATTTTTAATGAATTTTTTAAATGAAATTCAAACTAATAGAATTTTAGCACAAATTTTTCTTTGGTATAGGTATATATGTTTCGTTTAAAAAATATCTTCATTTTGTATTATATTCTAATATAATATAATGTATATTTGAGTATCTTTATATATTTTATTTAAATAATAAATTAACTCAAAATATTATTCAATTTTTTTATCTATTTTTAACAATTACATCACACATATTCTCTGTCATACCAATAGATATTAAAATGAATTTATACGTAAACAACACATTGCATGTATATTGTATAAAAGAATCATCCAAACTCATTATTTTAAATATATTACAATAGAATGTACTATAAAATAAACGTTTCTTCAAACAACCTTATAATGCATTAAACACTCTGTCCAGGGTTGCATTAAAAAAAAAAATGCCGTGCAACTAAAGAGCATCATGCTAGAGACATTATAATGAGCCGGATCGAACTGCCTTTTTTTTTTTTTTAAGAAATAAAACAAAATGTAATAATTTAAAAGAGTCTTCTCTTGCTTTTGAAAGAGAATATTACCGGAATTTTTTTTTTCTCCCCTTGAGAAAACATCTTTCCTAGAAACTTCACCGGAAGAAGCTTGCTGTGGAGAAATTAGAGAGGGAATCATACATCCTGAAAGGCCTGTAACAAGGATTTGGTTTTATTGATGATGATTAAGCTTTCCTTCATTCAATGCAGATTAGACGCATACAAATTCAAGTTCTGGTGACGCATACCAGAAAGAAGAAGAAAAAAGGTGGAAAGCAAAGTCTTGAATTATGACACTTCCAGATTCGCAAAGACACAAAACAACAACACAAGAGCTAGCCCGTAAAGCGAAACAAATTAAAGATAACTTATAGTACAGAGATAATAACACAAACACATAAACCCAGAAAATAAGGAAGCCCAAAGTTGCAAGCTATTCACTTGCAACCCGAGCGTTTGTAAATGCCGCAAGGTTCCTTCTGACGGATGCTAGTTTGGGGAACGCAGCTGTACCGGGCGCCTTGGGGCCGTTCACAAAAATAAGGGCCGTCTGAACCACCCTATGTTTGTTGTGGGCAAGAATCCTGCGGCTAATTTCGGAAGGCATCTGGAACTCCAGCTCATCATCCGGCCAAGTGGTCAGGCATTATTCCATGCGGCTGCTGTCACAGATCATGGAGGTGGTAGTAGTGGCGTTAGTGCTTTTCAGTGAAACTGATCAACTAGCTTCGCAGCAACTTTGCTTTAGTATAAACACCGCCATCGTCGTCATGACCAAGAGAGCCAGAGTGAGATTCCTCGGCATAATGGGCTGCATAATTTCTGCCTAACTTGTTCTACCCTGCTCTGATGCCTGCTTATGACGTTTTCTTATCCCAACAACCGGCCTTTATATGCAACACTAGTTCGCAGCTACCAAGTGAAAACAAATACATATTAACTTAATGTATAAAAAATTCAGGAAAAAAAAAAAGTCAAAAGAGAGGGATAAATTAGTAATTCAGCTTGCACAATTAAACAGTTTTGTATTGACACGGTATGTAATGCCTAATTATCTCTTACTTAGCGAATAATAAGTAAATTGCATCTTAATGCATTTATTTTGTGTGCATTATCGAATTATTACGTACAAATTTTATAATTGCACAAACACATATACTTATTATTTAATATTTTAGTTATTCTTTAATATGCTTTAATCCATACAATATGACATTAAATTTTATTTCTCATGATCTAACATTTTATTTAATTATCATCTATAATATATTTATCAATGCTAATATTATATTTTTTTTTACATAAGAGAATGAAATTAGTAGCATTATCTTATTTTATATTCTAATTCATAATATTATTTCTACTTTTTATGAACATTATTATGTTTGTAACTTGTAAAAGTGAATTTTCATTATTTAAATGAATTAAAAATTAAAATATTATAATAATTTCATGAAAAAATCAAGATAACAACTAAAAAAAACTAATTGTTAAATTTGGCATTAAATATATTTCATGGTAAATTTGCCATATAGTTTAGTATTTGACAAATTTAATATCAAAGATAGCACTTATTTGGAGAATACTTTTTTTTATTTAAATGTCAAAAATTTACTATTAATACAAAAATTTAACACTGTATTAGAAATCCTTTTACATCTAGAACTTTTTTACTATTATGGAAATAGTTTATCTTTCAGTGTTCTGTCAAAATTATGAAAAACACATTTTGATCAAATAAGTTTTAGTTGATGATAAGATCATAATTGAAAATATGGTTTTATTTTGAACCATTAGAATTGTTTTAAAAACTTTTTATTTTGTATTTTTTTTTTTTTCATCCTTGTTGTTTCCGCAGGTGGAAAACAAAAAACAAAAAACAAAAACGAACACTTATTGTCTGATCATATCACTCTGCCTGTTCTATTTTGTATGTCACATGCTTTTGAAAATACCACATATTAGTAGATCCACAATGAATCATATCATGGACTTTATTTTTTCCTTTTACTTTTCTTTAGAAAAAATTAATGGCAAGCTTAAACGAAAAAACACCCAACGGATTGATAAAGTTCTGAATTGTCCATTTCATTATTTCTGTTAATTATCATTCTTTTTTAATATATTATAATTATTATTTGATCTTAAAATTTAGAACAGATAAAAAAAATTATCTTATTCTACGTCCAAATTTAAAAAATATATATTAATCATCGACTTTGTTCCTTTCTAACTTAACTAACTACCCCAACCTTAAGCCTCGAGTTATGTTAAACATATCTGAATAGCCGCCCAGACAAGCATGGTGGGTGAGTGCATTATAGCCTGTTTGATACTCAATTGAACGCCACCATTTAAATCCTTTTATTTTTTTAACAGTTTAGTGTTTTATAAATATTTTATATTTTCAGTTTAAACTTCCTATTCAATTCTATATCCAAGTGCTGCCTTACGGTTCCTTTGGGTCAATGTCTCCATACCTTAAAATTCAACTTTTTTTTAAAATTTCATCACTTTTCACTATTTATATCTACAAAATATTATAATAAACTTCAAACTTTAAAAATTTATAACTTTATGTATACAAATCTAAATGAGATAATTTTTTTTAAATTACATAAAATTTCAAAAAGAACGAAATAATATCCATATTGATATTTTTTTTCTAAAAAAAATTTTTTAATTTTTAAGTTTTTCACCTCAAACAATTTTTTCTCTTAAACATATTTTCTAAAACGATTTTTTTCAATCTAAAAATAATATTATCCAGCCTCCTTCCAACTACCTCCTTAATGTTTATTCTCGATTTTTTCATTATATTGGCAGGTTTTCGTTGAAAATTCAACGCTCAATCAGCATCGAGGCAAGCCAATGGCATATTTGTTACCAATCTAGTCACCCTGCCATGTGCCAACCCACATGCTTTAAATTACCGACGTAAACAGGTCAGCAATACCCCACATCCTTTAATGCGCCAACCCTTTTTTTTTTCTTTTTTTTTTTTGAGATAATGAAAATAATAATTGATGTGATTATAATTTCATGATAATTTTTATATACAATTTCACATATAAATATAAATAATATTTTTATAAAATTAAATAAATAATTAATATTAAATTTAAAAAAATATAATATCAGATAAAATAAATATAATAATTAAATTATAAAACAAGATATGAAATTGATAAAAGGTGAGATTGTAGTTTTGTCTTAATAATATTATTTGGTAGAGTACATCAATCATTGTGAAAATGTACAACGGGCAACGGCAAATTATATGGTTCGTAGGGACAATGTGCAAGGTTGAGAAGTTTATTGACAAACGGAGTATTTATTTATTTATTTTTGGTTTTTTTATAAATAGACAAACAGAGATTTTTGTTTACACCATACAATAATGGCCGCAACTTCATATCGGATATTAATGGAAAGGTTTTTTTGGGAAAGAATGTTGTAAAAAAGGTATATTTTTAAAATATTATCATTTATAATAATTTTAGAATTGATGTTCTTTTATATTATTTAATAAAAAGTGATTTTGAGATAAAAATATAAATTATTAAATAAAAATCCTTAATGTATACACTAAAAAACCTATTTTCACAAGTAAGATAATTAAAGAGCATGTCATGAAAATAAAACAAGAATTAATTTTTGCTAAAAATTTAAAAAAAAAAACTATTATATAAAATGTCATAACATCGTTAATTACAATATTTATTTGTTTTTTTTTTTTTCTCACTCACTCCTCTCCACCCACACTCCCTCTCTCTTCTCTTTCTTGACACCCACCCCTCTCTCTCTCCTCATAGTCCGGCATCATCCCATACGCCACCATCGCAATCACTGGAGCTCCTTCACACCAAATCGGAGTTAGTACCCTCCACACACACATTCTCTCTCCACACCCCTATGCCATCCTGCCACCAAGATCACAACTCTAGCTCTGTTCTCCTTCTTCGTCAGCCTCCTCAACCACGTCCACGCTAGATCGATATTGATGAGCTCCGAATCTGCCATCCCATCGCTAAGATCGCGAGCGCCAACTTCGTTCTCCTTCGCCACTAGCCTCCTTGACATCATCTGTGCGAGATCAACACTGCCGAGATCGCAAACTCCGTCGGGTGACTCAAGCAGATTTGGATCAGCATGAAGGATGTAATGGAACCTCACGAGTTTCTGGTGGCTACAATAGTTAGAAGGTAGAGGTCCGGCTTGAGAGGTCCAGTTTGAGAGGGGAGAGAGAGAGAGAGAGAGAGATATGAAAAAATATTTGTAATCCCATCAATAATATTTTGTCTAAGAGTTTCTGTGTGTGAAAATCAATCTATCTAATGGATGATTTCGTATCATTTATATGAAGTTTCCAATTGAAGTCCTTCGGGTCCACAATCACGGCCATCCATTCGCTGGGCCTTCGTGGCTAATGTAATGTTGTATACAGTTTTTTCAATTATTTTAAAAGAAAAGTTGTATATAATTTTGCTAAAGGCAGCAAGTTGAATACGGAATCTTTAAGGTTTACGGTCTCCGGTCTGAATCAACCTTTTAGTGGTTTTATAAAATCCCTTCATTTTTTTTTTTAACATATTTTAATATAATCATTATTCATTCAACATAATAATATATATTGTGCGACTTTACATTAGGGGTATTTGATGGACGGATTTACAACTTTTTTTAATCTCTTTCTTTAATTCAAAATTATCTTTTTATTATGTATATTCTTAAATATATATGATAAATTTAAATTTTAAAAATTTATAACTTAATTATTTAAAATCTAAATAAAATATATATATTTTTTAAATTAGATAAAAATTAAAAAAAAAACAAAATAAATTCCATTTTTTAATATATTTTTAGATCTTACATTTTAATTTTTTTAAATCAAACAAATATTTTCAAAATTTAACTTATTTTTAATTCAAAATATCTTCAAACTTCGTCTCGTACTCGTATATTTCTCCCAAAAGAGCCGTACGTATATCTAACCTTCCATCTCCTTTTGCAAAATGCTTTCTTCTCGAATTGATATTTTTGAAAGAAACAAAATTGGTGGACAACAAACTAATACAGTATATGATGCTTAGCTGTAGGCTAGTTTCTCATAGGCTAATGTGTAACACTCTGATTAATATAATAGTATTAATACATGTAGAAGACAATTTCGAGGCAACAATATAAAGTAATAGCCCAATCTGTAAAACAAAAAATTAGACGTTTTGTTTTTTCAATGATTATAGTGAAATTTATTTCATTCGAAAGAGGAATTAACTGGTTGTTGAAGTAGTTAACTTCCAGTAAAAAGAACATCGATATATATTTTGAAGACATTGGTTTTCAACATTGTGGAATATATATTTTCTAGAATACGCTTATTTTGGAATACCATGCTCTGTTAAACGCTATTTCTCTAGATTGAGAGCTCAAGGATCACGCCAAGATTCAAGAAGGTAACCACAGCTACAAATCCAATAAAAAGTCTGCCTTTGAACCTATGATCATTAAATTGTTCATTGTCAAACATAAATTAAAGGGTGTTCAGATCTTATTTTAGAGATATTTTTTGTATTAAAAAAAAATTGTTTTAAAAAATATTATTTAAAATGAAAAATATATAAAATTTTAAAAAAAAATTTTGAAAAAAAATATGAATATAAATATTATTTCATTCCTCTCGAAATTTTATGTAACTTATTAAAAAAAAAAACATCTCATTTGAATTTGTATACATAAAGTTATTAACTTTTAAAATTTACTGTAATATTTTAGAGATATAAATAAGAGAAAATAATAATATGATGGAAAAAAATTGTTTTAGAGGCTTCTCTTTTTTTTTTTTTTTTTTTTTACTCCTGAAACACACCCTAAATATGTACATAGACATATATAGTATATATGACTACCCAACCTATAAGAATAATTTCATATCCAAATTCTATTAAAAAATGGCCTTTTGAAAACTCATTTGTAGGTACTATTTCAGGCTTAATTTTGACACACCATGTATCGTGACAGGTAGTTGGATCCATATTCTCCATGAAAAGATCGAACTGGTAATATACATACACTCAAAATGATACACAAGTATATGAGAATTTAACCCATCAAAACAACTCTATGACATAAAATTTGCACCATATATCTTTGACTAAAAAATAGTTTGTTTCTATAATATCTTTGATTCAAACATAATTTCCTTCCAAGACGTATTTGATTATAACCTTACTTATAAACAGAGCTCATATAATCAAAACGTATTCAATTTCTATATAATTTTTTTCAAAATATTGATTGAGGGACCATTGACATAATAGTAGAAAGGTTCATCGGAACGTGATGTATAAAATCAAAAGTCAAAAACCAACATAAGACATGGTATATAATTCAAGGGCCTTTTATTCGTATTCATATTATTTCCCACTATATGTGTAACACCATCTATCTCAATTAAGAACCTTACATCAACTTTCCTAACTAAAATAGCTGATATTACATTTCTTACATATACATATATATAGATTATATTTAAGAAAAACAAATTTATCTTCATTATAATAACATTACTATTTAAATAATAATCTGCTTTCATGTTGCAGACTCATTGTTAAATAATCTGAAAGTTTTAATCAAGAAAGAAAAGGAAAAACTTTGAAAAGAATACCAAAAACACATAGATAAAGAATATACTATTTGCATTTCTTACTTACCTTCTGTACATGTCTGGAGTGTTCCTTAGCCGATCAAAAGGAGGGGCCCCATAGAGAAACTAAGAGCACACCAAGGGTCCAAATATCCACGCTAGCATCATGCTCTACATGTTTTCCATGACAACAGATGCGCGCCCAGGCCAATGATGCAACATACAGCACGTATTTAATTACACATAACCGGAACTTTGGTCAGTTTTTCTACGGATAAATAAGCTGAAGAAATGTTCACAAGGTTTCTAAATTTTCTTTTGTAAGAAATTAAGACTGACTTGATTAATATCTTATGGAAACGGTAACTAGAATTAGGAAAACATATAGCATTACATATCAGGACTATTCCGCTTTCCATCAACTTCCTCTACCTCAAAGTCCAATCCTGTGGTGGTCATCCGGCCAATGTTTACTGCAGAAATTGTGATATTCAGTTAGTAGTTAAAGAATTCGTTTCTTCAAAACAATGAGATTGTTGGGGTCGGACTCCATCATTATCGTATATTCAGGGAAAAAAAGAAGAGAGAAATGAGTACAAAGTAATACAATTTCAAACTTATAAGTATACATCAAAGATTAATGACTTTCACAAGTCCAGTACTTCCTCTAAAGCATCCCGAGACATAAAAAGTGTCAAAGTTCATCAACTACCACGCCATTTTTAGCAATTATCGGTTTAAGTCAATTTGATGATTTTATAAGAATAAGATCCACAAGCCATGTGTCAAGCACATTCTTTTCTATAAAGAAAGACACTTGAGTCAGTTACTCTTCTTCTATTTCCTCAACTCCCTAAAAGGAGCAGCCAACTTAAAAGGTATATGAAAACAAATTACCAACAATCTCATTTGCAGTCCACCTCTAGACTTCAAGAAGATTACAAAGCAAACATTTTCCATTTACACCATCCAAAAAAAATCTGATAGATTGTATAACTTGGTTTTCCTTTTAAAATTTGTTTTATTTTTCTAGAGAGACGCCTTTTTTTTTTTTTTTTGGCGAGAGACACCTAATGCACAGTATAATCACCATTTCCAAAATTATAGGACCATCAACAAAGCACATTAGCAAGAAAAGTTTTTCAATCTGTCATCTCTGTGACTTGATTACCAAGTAATAATACTCTAAAACATAAAATGGCAGGGGCTTGATCTCAAACCAAGACACATACTTTCAACTATTACTTGCAGTGAAATGAAATAATCTCAAACAAAACTTCATTCTCCAAGTCACAATTCTTTTCTTCATTCTCCTATATATCTTCTCAGCCAAAATTTATCAAAATACAATTAATTTATTCATCCTCATCCATCAAAATGCAATAGAAAGCCGAAGAATGTGAGAATTCAATAAACATGCCCAAAAAGAGAGGAAAAGAAAGCTCCAGAAGGACTGACACTCTTTTCTTGACCAGAAAAACGTGACCGAACTTCTGCGTCTCAGGGGTTTTCCGATGTCGTAATCATTCAGCGTCTATCTTTCTTCTCTCTAGCAGAAACCTCAAAAGAAGCCTGCAAAATGACAAAGCGAATTTACATAAACCCTAAAATTGCAAATATTATTTCAAAAAGAAAAAAAGAAAAATCAAATCGTTGCGACCACATTTTCGATCCATCCCTGAAAAACACAAAAAGATATCAGTAGGGGGTTGGGCTTTGGGAGTGAGTGGCCGACCTATGAGGCTTTGTCGGAGCAGCAGAAGAGAGGGACGGTAGCGGCTTGTAGAGAGAAAGAGAAGCCCGGTGGTGGGAAAAAGAAAGAAAGAGAGAGATCGAGAAGTCGAGTCCAACGATATCCGAGGGCAAGGGTGGAGGCGACGGTGCAAGGAAGAGAGAAAGGGGGAGGAAGGGCGAGCGACAGCATCGGCGATGGAGGAACGAGGGCAGTGTAAAGAGAGGGATTTCGAGCAAGAGTCTATAAGCCAAAAGAGTTATGTTTGGAGAAGAGGTTTTATTTTAAAAAATAAAAAAATTTTAAATATGAAAAATAAAATATTATTTAAAAATTTGTTTGAAAGTAAAAAATTACTTGGGTGAATGATTTTTTTTTATTTTTTTAGAAAACTTTTTTTATTTTTTTTAAAGTGTTTTTTTTTTATTTTTTTAAAATAAAAAATTTTGAATGTTCAGATATAAAAATTTAAGAAAATTTATTTTTTTAGAATAAAAATTTTTTCATTTTTTAAATTTGAAGTGATCAAATAAACTTAATATTATATTATCTAATAACTTTGATTTGGTTTAGTAAACATATTATGTCTACATTATATTTAAATACAATATATTTGAATACGATATATATTTAGATAAAAAATATTTAAATTATATTTTGATAATAAATATGTGATGTGATAGATAAAAGTAATGAGAAAAAAAGAAAAGAGAGAATATATAATATGATTAGTAAAAATAATAGAAAATGTAAAATTGATTTTAAAACTTGATTTGATTGATATTTGAATGTAATACTTTTATATATAAATAAAAATTATTTTGTATTTAAATATAATACTAATGCAATATTGTAAACGTACATGAGCTTAATAAATTAGACAGCATATAAATCAAAATTAATGAATAATATTAAAGAGGAAACTTACCTCCCGTCGATATTATTCTCACACACTTAAGATTAAAGATAACATTTATTTTGGTTTCAGAAGCTTTTAAGACATTCATCAACGAGATTTAATGGTATTTTTGAAAACAAAAGGGTTGCTTTGTCTTAAAGATCTAGTTGGATCATTTTGTACTCGTATATACTCTTTCTATCAAAGAGTAGTTACCAAAAAATTAGTCAAGTATCTTGAACGTTCAAAACGGTTTCTTAGAGGTGGAATGTATATGAACGATATTTTAGTTATATTCAATTTATGATTACCTTATTTTGTGGAGAGAAAATCCAACATTCTCTCACTTCGTCTATATAGACACTCTATCATTCATCATGATAAAAAGCAAAATATATGAATCATGACAATAGATTCTCTAAAAATAAGTATTATTTTTTATATATCACAATGCAGTCATGTCTCTTAAACACCAACCCATATAACTTAATGAATAAACCATATGTTTATTCTAGGTCCAAACATTAATAATATTTCTCAAAATAAATAAATAAATATGTACAAAAGGAAAAAACTAGATATAAGAAAACATCATAAAGAGAGTTTCATAAAAATAACATTCGTTTTTACAATGAAAATCACACAAAGTAATCAAGTCTCACTCTATCTACATGATCCTTAAATTTCAACAGTGTTATGTCTTTTGTCAAATGATCAACAATCATCAATTCAATACTAACATATTCAATAATCATCGTTTTCTCTTTAACACATTCCCTTATGACTAAATACTTGATATCGATATGCTAGCTTTGACTACCACTTTTATTATTTTTAACCATGAAAACTACAGTCAAATTGTCACAATATATCCTTAATGGCCTAGAATAGAATCCACAACTCTAAGCTTAGAAATGAAAGTCTTTATCCATGCACCATGTGACATAGCCTCAGCACAAGATATGAACTTGGCCTTCATAGTGGAAGTAACAGTTAAGGTTTGCTTTGCATTTCCTCAACAACAGCTCCACCAGCAAACATAAAGATGTATCCTTATGTTGATTTTCACAAATCAATACGGCCAATAAAGTCTGAATCAAAGTAGTCAGTCACTTCTAAATTATCAGTCTGTACGAAAGTATGTAGTCTTTGGTCCCCTGAAAGTACCTCAATACTTTCTTTGTAGCTCTTTAGTTGTTTGTACTTGGATTACTCTAATATTTTCTCAATATTCTAACTGCAAATGCAATGTCAAGTCTTGTGCAGATCTAAGCATACATTAGGCTTCAAACAGCTGAAGTATAAGGAGTGTTCTTCATATGTTCCCTTTCAATATCATTTTTCAGGCATTGGTTCAAATTAAACTTGTTACCCTTCATAATGGAAGTTATACTTAGTGAATACTCTTTTATCCGAAATCTCTCTAAAACTGGTATAAGTTTTTTAAGACAGAGTCTCTATATATCTTAATGTCATTTACATTTGACACATTACCCATATCTTTCATATCAAAGTTCTCCAAAAGAAATTGTCTCACCTCATGTAGCAAACCCTTATTATTGATTACAAGTAAAATGTCATCCACATACTAAATAAGGAAATAAATCTTGCTCTGACTAACCCTCTAGTATATACATTAATTTATAATTTTCTCTACAAATCCAAATATAGAGATAACATTACGGAATTTCAAATACCATTAACGAGAAGCTTGTTTCAATTTATATATAGATTCTTAAGCTTGCATACCAAATGCTCACCACTACTAAAGGAAAATCCTTATGGTTATTTTATGTAAACCTCTTCATTTTGATCTCTATTAAGAAAGGCTAATTTTACGTCCATTTGTTATAACTCCAAGTCGAAATGTGCAATTAATGCCATGATTATGCAAAGTGAATCTTTCTTTGATATAGGAGAAAAGGTCTCTTAGTAGTCAATTCTTTCTTTTTGAGTGAATCCTTTAGCAACAAGTCTTGCTTTATATCTTTCAATGTTGTATATCGAGTCTTTCTTCATTTTGCAGACCCATTTACACCTTATAGCTTTTGCACCATTAGACAACTCAACAAGATCCAAGACTTTGTTAGCTATCATAGAATTCATCTCATCTTTCATGACATCATATCATAAACTTGATTTTTTGCAACTCATGGCTTGTGAAAACGTTTCATAATCATTTATGGCTTTAATGTTATAGTTCGATTCTTGCGGATACACAAAATAATCACTAGATATCGCTGATTTCCTTGCTCTAGTAGATCTCCTTAACGTTGTATGAACATTTTCCTAAAGATCATATTATACAATAATTTCTGGCAATTCTTAAACATCTTGATCTACTAAATTGTCATCAGCAGCTTATAGAACTTCAACGATTAGTTGTCCAACACCTGTTTGACCTTGAAGGCATTGTGAATGACAATCAATCTATCACTTGAAATGGAACGTTGAGCTTCAATATAATTCTTTTCAGAAACAATGTTCTAAAATCGATCGTTCTCACTAATCAAGTCATTCTCAAGAAATTTCGTATTTCTTGACTCCACAATTCTAATGCTATGAGATGGACAATAGAATTTGTATCCTTTATACCTTTTGGCATATCCAATGAAATACCCACTAATGGTCCTTGGGTCTAGTTTCTTGTCATATGGGTTGTAAACTCTCACTTTATATGGTCATCTCCAAACATGTGTATGATGTAAACGTGATTTCCAACCTTTCTATGGTTTAAATGGCATTTTTGGGATAGCCTTGGTTGGAATTCGGTTCAGTATATACACTTCTATTTTAAGAGCTTCATTCCATAATGATTCAGGAAATTTAGAGTTACTATACATACTCCTCACCATATACATCAAAGTTTGGTTCTTCTTTTTACTACACCATTTTTGTCCAAGAAACCACGCATAGTGTATTGGGCAATTATCCCATGCTCTTGAAGAAATTTCACAAATGGACTAGGTGCTTGTCCATCTTAGATGTATCTACCATAATATTCTCCACTCTATTTGTTCTCGTTATCTTAATTTGTTTTTCACATTGCTTATCTACTTCAGCTTTAAAAACCTTAAAAGTATCTAATGCTTCGTTCTTTTTATAACACAAGTAAACATACATGTATCACGAGTAATCATCAATGAAGGAGATGAAGTATTTTGGGCCATGAGTCTATGTCTGGAGAGCAAATATCTTAACGTATGATCTCTAATATGTCTGTACTCCTCTTTGCACCTTTCTTGGATTTGTTGGCCTGCTTTATCTTAATGCAATCTATACAAGTGTCGAAATCAGTAAAATCCAAAGTACTAATTACTCTATCATTTACTAATCTCTTAATCCTCTCTATGAAGATATGTCCCAATCTCTGGTGTCATAACATAGATTAATCTTCATTCATAACACATCATTTCAAACCAATGCGAACATGCAAAGCATTATAAGTAGTATCATTTAAAATAATACAAAAAAGACCATCAGACAATATACCATTTCTAACAAGATCAGATTTATAAAATAAACTAAAGGATATTTCTGAAAATTAAAGAAATAACCTAAAGGTACAAGTCTTGAAATTGAAATCAAATTCCTAGAAAAACTTAAAATATAAAATGTCTTTTTTAAATTTAAAATAAAAACACTACTTAAAACTAAGGCGCATGTTCCAACAACCTCCATATGTGAGCACATTTTATTTATCGAATAAATATATTGCTCACTTTCCACTAACTTTCATAAGTTTTGCATACCCTGTAAGGTATTCGAAATATGGATTGTAGAACTAGAATCAATCCAATATGTGTTAGAAATAACATCAATCATATTAGATTCATAATAAACAAGTGAGATAGGCTTACCTTTCTTCTCAAGCCAATTCTAGAATTTCGTGCAGTGATTCTTCACGTGTCCCTTCTTTTTATAGAAAAAGCACTTGGATTCCTTCTTAATTCCAACTTAGGGCAGTATTTTACATTTCTCCTTTTTATTGGCTTGATTCTTATCCTTTCCTTGAGTTGCCATCAATGTACTTTCACCTATTTCCATTGTTAGCCTCCTTTTTTTCCTGAACACACATGGTCAGAAGTTTATTAATTAACCATGTATCTTTATGCGTGTTATAGGATACCTTAAATTGTCTATATTCATGTGGAAAAGTGTTCAAAACATAGTACGCAAGAAAAAACTCAAACATATCAAACTCAAGAGTCTTCAATTAAGCCACAACGTCCCTCATTTGTATGATATGCTCATCCACACCTTTCACAGTGACGATCCTCATAGATGAAAACTTCATAATCAAGATGCTGACAAGCACCTTATTTGAAGTCTCAAGCTACTTATTAATAGCCTTCAGCAATGCCTTGACATTGTTATGTTCTTTGATTAAACCACAAAAACTAGTAGTGAACTTAGTCTTTATGAACATCACACTAAGGTAATTTGATCACTCTCATCATTCATGAAGAACAATTTCAACGAGAATGCTAATTGGTGTAATTTTTGTTTCATCTTTCTTGATGGCATAATCAATGTCTATCCACTTTAAATGAAGGAGAATCCTTTCCTTCTAAACCTTATAATTATCACCCCTCAATTCCGAAATATCACATTTAATCTTAGCAAAATTCATAGGTTGCATGATTGCATAAAAATTAGACATGCATGCTTATAATCCAAAATTGACACTAATAAACATATATCATGTTTTACCAATGCGAATCATGTTTCAAAATTATGAATCTAGTGACATAAAACTTGTTTGTGGTCTAAAATCCTATGCAATTAGGATCCATTATGTCCTTATGATAAAACTATCAAATTATATTCGTTTTCCTAATTTTTATGGGTAAATTAAAAAATAATAATTTGATATTTTATCTTAATCAATCAGAGACAAGTTAAACACGCATGTGAATCATGCTTACAATCCAAATTAAACATGCATGCTTACAATCCAAAATTGAGACTAATAAACATATATCATGTTTTACCAATGTGAATCATGTTTTAAAATTATGAATCTAGTGACATAAAACTTATCTGTGATCTAAAGTCCTACTCAATTAGGATCCATTATGTCCTTATGATAAAACTATCAAATTATATTCATTTTCCTAATTCTTATGGGTAAATTAAAAAAAAATTGATATTTTTTCCTAATCAGTCACACATACATAATAAAAATTCCTATGAGATAAAATCTATTATATTCAATACGACTAATCATAATTAATGTCATAAGTGATCTAAAATACTTAATATATAATTTCATATAATTAAAGGTGATGTGGCTACTCCTTAATTAATTAAAATTATATGGATCACTCGACATCAATTAACAAATTGTTCACATAAATTGTACAAAACTATAAGCAATTGAACATAGTAAATAAATGTGTTAAAATTATTTAACTCAATATTGTATGTATTTTAAAAACAATAAAATTATACATACAAAACAACAAAATAAATAATTTAAGCACATAAAAAATCTAAAATAATAAAACTACAAAAGTTTTATCAAAATCCAATATAAATCTATAAAAAAATTTATCAAAATATTGTTTTTATAAGTAAACACAAGATAATGCATAATATGAATTTCTTAAATAAAAATAACCATGCTTTAATTTTTTTTAATTCTTGGCGCCCAAAAATGACATTTCATTTTTTGGGAAACGGCACTAAAATTCTCCACAAAATGACGTGTCATTTTCTCTAAATGACAGCAGCCCCTGTACAACCCAAACAATATGTCGTTTATGTCTAGATGAAACGACATGTCGTTTTGTCCAATTGCTGCAATTCCTGATATTCTAAACGACAAGTCGTTTTGGCCCTGATACAATGACATGTCGTTTGGTATTGGCTTCTTCCTCTAGTTGGGTTGTTTCAAGCTAGTTTCAGCTCCAAATGAAATCCGATGGTTTCTTGGCCTTCCAAACACCAAATAATATGTTTCAAAGCCCAGAAATATTAGAAATCTTATTACCCAATGATTTCTAATCTTATTTTGAATCAGAAATGTCTAAATCATAGTTTTGAAAATCAAAAAATATACACGTTTTTTTTTATTGAACAAAGAATCAAAAGCAAGATCAACAATGCAAAGGCATATGATTGCTCCGATACTAACTATAAGCCTAAAACTTAAACAGTCTAACATGCTTAATAATCTAAATAGCATGTAAATCAATATTACAGAGTAAAATTGGATTGAAAACTTACCTTTGGTCGTTGTTGTTCTCACACATTCAAGGCTAAAGAAAACATTTATTTTGGTTTTAGGAGCTTCTAAGAGGTTTAACAACCTGATTTGATGGTGTTTTTGAAAACTAAAGGGTTGCTTTGCCTTAGGGACCTAACTGGATCATTTTGCACTTATATATACTCTTTCCATCAAAGAGCAGCTACCAAAAAAAGTGGATAAATATCTTGAACGTGTTTGAACTTCAAAACGGTTTCTAAGAGGTGGAATGTATATGGACCATATTTCAGTTTCATTTAATTTATGGTTACCTTATTTTGTGAAGAGAAAATTCAACAAAGGTGGGATTTTGAGTGACCAAGAGAAAGAGAAAGAGGTTAGAGTGTTTTTAATGGGGTGGCTTTTTTATTATTTTAAAAACCATTGTAGAATCTCTATTCATGTAATCTAACTTTTTTAGTAGTGCAAGAATAACAAGATTTTTTTTTAACTATAACTAAGGATTAAATAGGAAATTTTATTTTGAATCAGAGAGCTTGACGGTGCGAAGATAATTTGATAAATGTCCTTGGTGTGACCAATGAAACGGTTGGCGGAGACATTGGTGGCGAGGACTCAGAGGTGGATCTAGTAGTTCTAGGAGTTGGAAAAGGCAAACCAGGAGTCAAAAGAGAGGATGACATCCTCGATAAAGTGCAATGGCCGGTGAGTGGCCGCAAACATATAAAATTGTGTTGTTGAGACCCACCGCCAGTAGACCTTCAACCCCCACATAGGCAGGTTAGAGAGATTTGTGATCCATAAAGATATGGGTTAGATATGGGTTTTCAATGAACTAATCCGATTGATAGTATGGCTAGAGGTGGGAGTGACGACTATAGTGGCAGTGGCGCAAGTTGGTGGTGGCTGGGTTGACGTTGTCGTTGCCGTCGCCAAAGGCTGACATCTAATTTTCAAATCTCAAAATTAAAAAACAAACCCAAAAAAAAAAATTACAAGCTTACTAAAATTACATATAGGTGTTTCTATTATAGTTTGATGCTTTTGACTCTTATTTACCATTGGATTGAAACCTAAAGTGCAAAATTTTAACCATCAATGGGGAGAAGTAGTTGTCCCCGTAGTAGAATTCTCCCATTTGAATTAATATTTTTTTGGGTACTTCTACAAGAAGACTACCTGACCTTTTCCTATCCATGGAGTAAAAAATTGTCATCCTTTTGATTAATTTTCTATGGCTGACATTTAAAGAATACACTGAAACTATTTTAGGCTGCATCATATATGATTACACTTTGAAACCAAAATCCCCTTTCCATTCTTGCCGCCAGCTACCATGGGAGCTGAATCTCCCCATTCCAATTATTTTGCTCGCTCTCCCTTTTTCTAATTTCCCACCATTTTTCTGCTACACTGTGTTTGGAAACCAAAATTAGAAAAGAGTTCGTTGGTTCCATCTCCATATTACCCATAGATTGGTGAATGGGAAGGGGATGAGTGGTTTCGCATAGCCTCTAGAGGAAGTGGGTTTTTGTATCCATTGAGAATTGGATTTTGTTTAAAAGTTGCTAAGAATGTAAAGTCTCATATTGCTTAAACATCATGACAATATAGAGTTTATAAATGACAGTACTTTTGGACTTAGGTGAGATGGTGTATCCAATAAATTCTTTCATGCACAGAAGATGCAAATTACGAATGCGATGAGTTAGGGTTCCAATGTGTGTACTTGCACAATGTGAGTGATGTAAAAATGTCTATCCATCAAGCTTGTCTTTACACAGGTTATGTTTTGTAAATCTTTTATTTACATTTCTAACATTAAATCTAAATTTTATTTGCTCAAGAAAATAAAAGTAACTTCTTCTGGTAATATTCTCCTTCTTAAAAGCAAGAAGACTCTTTTTGTTCATTTCATTTCATTTTATTTTGTTGGAAAAATGATTTTTAAACTATTTTGTAGAGCAATTTTGATATTCAAATTTAAGTATGACCTATTTTGTAAAAGTGACGGGGCTTTGTGATTTGCATTATTTGTTATGAGAAGATCAAAATTGTATATTTATATGCTTAAAATGATAATCAGGTGAGTGAGAAATTGATACTCAAACTATGCTAATTGAAAATTGGATTTTGTTGGAACGAGGAGTTCTACATTGTTTAGACATCATGACAATATGGAGTTATAAGTATTAATACTTTTGGACTTAGGTGAGATGATGTACCCAAGAAGCTCTTTTGCGTGCAGGGGTGCAAATCATGGACTGGATGTGTTAAGGACCCAATGTGTGCACTTACATGATGTGGATGACGTAAATGTTTATCTGTCAAGCTTATCCTTGTGCGGGCTATATTTTGCAAATTTTTATTTGCATTTCCAACATTAAATCTGAATTTTATTTTTTATTTTTTATTTTGAAATAAGGAGGCCTACAAAGCAAGCGTAGGATACACCAATTTAGAATTTCTTATGCTTCCATTGTGTTCTTAGGTATTTTTGGTTTAGAGTCTTTGTATTTTTAGTGACAGAGAAAAGATACAACTTCAAGTTCATTGAAAGCAGTGTTCGATCATACTTAGATTATCGTTATATCCTTATATATGTCTGTTGAATCCTCGAGTAAGGTGACAAATTTGTTTTAAGGAAAATATGAGCTTCACATGGCTCATCATCATCATCTCCGTTCAGTTTTTTCAATCCGTGTTAAGGTTAAATTTCATTTGTTGTATTAGTTTTATTTTTAATCTCTTTATAATATTACAGTTGATTGTTAAACTTGTTCGTTTCTTTTGTGTTTCAATATTTTCTAACATTTTTCTCGCTAAAAAAAAAATAAACCGGCAGTTGGTCTCGGGTCACTGTAACGTTTCTAGCGTTGTTTGGTTGATTGGCATTTATTATGCAATCCATATCAAAGTAAATATGTGCCGAAATTCAATTATTTTGAATTTTTATTTTCTTTATTTTTCATTAAAAAAATTATGTTTTCCTTTCTCTCTCTCTCTCTCTCTCTCTCTCTCTCTCTCTCTCATTTCCTGGTCCCCTGCTTCCCTAAACACAGATTCAAGCGAGCCAATGAGTAAAAGCTCACGCCGTGTTTAATGGAAATGATGAAAGGGAATAACTTAAAAAAATTTATTCACATTGCAACAAGGTTAGCAGCCGTCATCTATTAAGTAGTAAAAAGAACATCAAAAAGAATTAATTAAAAAAAAAAAACGCAAAAGAGTTACAGTAAAAGCAAAACAAAAGCATTCAAGAAAACAGGAGACAAGGGAAAAAAAAAAGTTATTCCATTAAAGACCGGCAAAAAATAGATATTGTCTGTCTCATTTGACTCACATGAGAATTCCAATGTTGCGAAGATGGTATTTCTGTTAGGCGGGCGTCAAAACTTGGACGAATTTCATGTGTATACTTTTTAAGTGTAGGCATCTACCTAAAGTCAGTGCAAAGCAGTCGGATGAATTAGAGGACATTAAAAGAATGGATATTTTTATAAATGGATTAAGAATATATGCATGGTCTCAAATTGGGTTTTAACTGTTGATTTGACATATTATATCTTAAACTTTTTTATTTTAATGTAAACAGTTTATCTGTTAGTATTTTATTAAAATTAAATGGAAATTAAATACACCTAATACATTGAGAAGATGAAATTATAATTAAAAAAAAGATTTTATTCAATAACATTAGATTTGTAGAAAAAAAAAATGTGCTTTTTACTTTTTTTACTTGTTATTTCGATGTAATTTTAATATAAACTAATGCCCAAAGCCATTGCACAATCAGTAAAAATATTTTTTTCTTTTTGTCCATCCTTGTTGTTTCCACAAAGGAAAAAAAAACAAGAACATATGTCCACTGCACATGCTATTTCTATTTATCATTATTATATTTTAAAACTTGAAAAAATAAACTTTTAATTTTTAAATAAATTAAAAATGATAATATTGTAATGGATTAAAAAAATATATCAACCAATAAAAATAAAATATTAAATTTAGCATCTGATGGTACATTTATTATAAAATTTAGCTTATAATTAATTTGATATTAAAAATTACATTACATTGAAAAATCTGTTTTGATCAAAATAACAAAAGTTATCATTTGTATAATAATTTATTATTGTATTGAAAATTCTCTTAATCTATAATAAATTTAATATGGAAGATAATACTTTATATATAATACTTTTTCATTTAAATATCAAAATTTTCTACTAACAAGAAATATAATATTGTGTTGAAAATGCTCTTCAATCTTGAGTTATGCTAAACATATGTTAATAGCCACCCAGAAAAACATGACGGTTGAGTGCATTATAGCCTATTTGGTACTCAATTTAAACTCACCATTTAAATAATTTTTTTACAGTGTTTTACCTTCTAAAATATTCAAAATTTCTCTTTAAACTTTCTATTTGAATCTATATATAAAAGCTACCTTAATATTTATTCTCAATTTCTTCATTATGTCGGCAGATATTTTGCTTTGAAAATTCAACGCTCAATCTGCGTAAGGCCTAACAAACGACACATGTGTTATCCATCCCGTGACCCTGCCATGTGCAAACCCACAACTTTTGATTCCCGATGCTGACGGATCACAGTACGCCACTGGAGCATCTTCTTTTTTGAGAAGGTGAAAAAAAAAAAAAAAAAAGGGTAGAGCATCCATCAATTTCAGAAAATGTATAACGAGTAACAACAAGTTATATGTTGTCCATTGGCACAACAAGACTGACAAGGCCAATGACAAACAGAGATTTTTTTTTTTTAACAAAATATATAATGGGCGCAACTATTGATCGAATATGGACATAGAACTCCGTCGGGTTCATCCACTCACTGAGCCTCAACGGCTAATGCCATGTTAAATACAGTTTTTTTTTTTTTTTCTCCTTCTTCTTTTTCTTAGAAAGTAAAAATGACAAAAGTTAACGGTATATTTGAAATTATATCCGGGACTGTTTTCCTGTTTTTAAAAATATAAAAAATAAAAATAATTTTAAGATTGTGTTTGGTTATATAAAATTTTCAAAATTATTCCGTAAATATTGTTTTCACCTTAATTATGTTTTTAGGTTTTTTGAAAATAAAAATATATATTTTTCATTTTTTTGTTTTTGTTTGCATTCTCTCTCTTTTTCATCTCTCCCCCTTTTCCCCCCTTTGCAGCTTCGACGACGGCTACCCCTCAGACTCGTCACGATGACCCACCAAACAGCCACCTAAACTCACGATGGTCAAATCGTTCGTTAGCCTACAACAACGATCACCCATTGGCCTCCGAATTCATAAAGGCTACAATGGCAACACAGATCTCCCTCAAACTAGCGACACCTCCAACCACCGCGAGCAGACCACAATGAGGTCGATGGGAAGGAAAGATCATAATTGGGTGGTCCTTTGTCTTTTGGCCATTCATATCTAGCGATGAGGAAACCCACGCTTCATACTCGCAAGAGCTTGCTTCCCTTCACGACAATCCTTTGTCTTTGGCCTCACTGTCACAACAGCGCTCTTGATTTGTGGTGTCGTGCTTTGGCAACCTCGCGGACCAGGCGAAGGCAGACTGCCAGCACTAGAGATGGAGGTCAGAGGCTATGGCCACAAGGAGATGGTTGGAGGAATCTCAAAATGAGGAATTTGGATTTTTATTTGGTATTTTTTTTAATTTTTATGATTAAATTTTGATATTTTCAAAATTCATTAAAAAATTATATCAAACATAATTTTAAAAATAATTCAAACACAAATTTTAAAATATTTTTATTTTTAATTTTTAAAAAAATAAAAAATATTTCAAAAACAATAATAAATACTACCTAAATTGCCCGTATTGATTTAGAATTTTATCATAATCAATGTCGGTCGCTGTAATAATTAAAGTTAGTAAAGTCTAGTACGCGTGTTGTAGTACTGTAGCTGCCATAAGCTAGAAGTTTATGTTTCGGGTCTACGAATAAGCAAAAGGCCTTGCCTGTAGAGAATATTCAATAGAAGAGCCTTTTGTTTTTTTTTTTAAGAATGATTTCGTTGAACTTGAGTCGACTAACTTTAAAAACTTTTGATTTTTCAACATCTTTCAGCGGCCGTGAGAAGAAAAGGAGATTAAATTTGCTATTTCTGTATAATTAAGCTATCCTCCAAATCATGAAAATAGTAACAACGTTGTGATAACGTCACTTTTGGAGCTTCCTCTTTGTTAGGGGATATCCAAGGATTTTTGTAATTGTTATTATTGTTTTTGAAAAAAGTATTTTCTGTACTAATTCTTTTTCTCAATATTATTTTTGCCAGTTTTGTATTCTATGGTCACATTTTCTTTAGGAAACTAAGTAGAATTCGCGACAAATTAAAGTCTTTTATTTTATTATTCTTCTTTTGGTTAAGAAGGCACACTCCAATTGTCCATATATCATTTTACGGTTTTCTTTTTCACTACATAACTTAAGTTTTAAGTACCATTTAAATTTTGATTATTATAATTTTATTCTTTTTCTTTATAATAAGAAACTTTGACAGTGGCAAAGCTAGCAAAAAAATTTTAATGGGGCGTATACATTTTATTTTTTACAAATAATAAATAACATCAATATATAAAACTAGAGAAAGTTTTGGTGTTTTTTAAAATTTTGCGTGACAAAGTAAATTATAAAATTTTTAGGATAAAATTAAAAAAAAATTAGCAGAGCTATAGGCCCCACTTGCTCACACTTAAATGTGCCCTCGCATTAGTAACAACATATATATATTTTAAACTATTTTAATACGTTTGTGTATGTCAATATTATATATATTATAAAATAGTATAAAATAGCATTATCTTACTTTATATTTTTATATATTATTCTATTTATAATACAATTTAATGTTGAAAATAGTAATAGAAATAGTATTTATTTATATGATTTCAATTAGGATAGCATTAAATTGGAGAACATTTTTTATACAAATATCAAAACTTATCATTGATACACTATCTTTTCGCGACCGTGCCAAGATCACCGTCACCTGCTCTCTCTTCTCCCACTTGGTCAAAGATCAAGCCAATATCTTCACAGATTGGGCCGAAACTCACAAAAAATTTGTTTGTAGCAAAATAGATATCCTCATACCTACGTACACTTGATTGGTTTGAAAGTAGGCAAATCTGCAACTCACCATCGTGAATCTGATGATCTTAGATCTCAACGAGTCCATAGTAGTAATTTCATGGACAATCTGATTGTTGCAGTGCTAGAAGATTGTGAGGATGAATCTATAACTCGTTGGTATCGTGGTTTTGACGATCTGTGGCTCGCCAGTAATGCAAAGAGAGTAAAGAGATTTAGCACCGATCCAAGCAATGTTATTATTGTTGATTTTCCAAATAATAGGGGTAATTTGGATAAAATATGTTAGGTTGACCGTGATTTTGTTAGACAAATTAGGTTGATCTTGACTAGAGTTATTTTATGTCATATTGATGAAGTGAACAAAATTTGTGTCATTTTAGTGATGAGGTGCTCAATTTTGTGTCATTTTAAGGCTTTCCGTGTTATATATATACACACATATATGTACACCTTATGCCAAGAAACAAAATTTTTGAATATTTTTGGCTTCTTTTTGCCGCGGAAAATTTTAATTGTTTGTCAAAGGTGCATACGCATAATGTTAATGCTAATATTATTACATATGCTCTCCTAAGCCCTCCACACAACTTATTTACCATATGTAAATGAGCAACAATAAAAACAACTTTTGTATATGTATACATATTCTTTTTCAGAGCATGTTTAAAAAAATAAATAAATAAATACATCATTCCGTGTTTTCCTTTTCATGACTAGAGAAATTTGTACACATGGAAACAGTAGAACTTTCTTTAGCTTTTTCGTCGTCGTCGTCGTCGTCATTGTATTTCAATCGCTTTTCGTTTTTTCTTTTCTGTGGAAAGCGAAAGTTATAGGGGCCCCGGGCTTAAGAGCTTTCTACCAAGTAGGAATCTGCCTAACGCTATCTCTAATTTATTTACGTATATCAATACAATATTTATTATAAAATAATATAAAATAACTTTATTTTGCTTTATAATATTATATTATTTTAATGCTGTTTCAATGTTTTATTATATTATTATTATGCTTTGTAATTTATACAAGTCAACTTTAAATAGAAAATAAATGAAAAATAAAATTATTATAATAATTACATAAGATAATAATAAATAAGAATTAAAAATAAAATTTGATATTAATTATACCTAATAACAAATTTATCATTAAGTTTAACATGTAAGAAACTTAATTAAAAAATGACACTATATTTAAAAGCTTTATTTTTTTTAAATTTTAAATATTAAAATTAATCATTAACATATTAATTTAATTTTATATCAAAGATGCAAAGGTGCATCTAATATTTACCTAGGAAACTGGTCTATCAGTCCATTTTTGCCGCTTCAATTAATGAAATAGGGGACATTATTTACTAATATTTCCTGTGTTTATATTATATTTTTTTAACCAAAAAAAAAAGAGAATAAAGTAGGCAAAAAATTACCCTTTTTAACCTTAATAATTACAATGCTAAAAGCACTCATGCATGTAATATTTCATGTACGTACTTTTTTTTTTTTGGGATAAGAAAGAATTCAATGTACGTAATGTTTCGAACAACACAAATGTTTCACGCCATTTAAATCTCAAAATGGTTTTTAACTTTAACTTTTTTATTTTGGTATGTTAACTTAATCATCGTTCCTTTGGATATATGATCTCAGAGAACACAGCCCCATGGACAACGCTCTTACGAACTCGTCGGTAGTGGATCCGGGTCCAAAGCTACTACTTTTTTCCGTCGCCCGCTGCATTTCAATTTTTAACTCCAAAAGGACTTCACTGCTGTTAGTCAATGAAGCGATGTCGTCCTAACGTTTTGATCGTACGATAACTGGCCTGACACGTTGGATGCTTTATTAAATTGTGTGCAACTTCGATTTTGTCAGTGGTAATTCAAAAAATTGTGTTGGAACTCAGTTTATTTATTAGCCTATTTTAATTTAATTTATAATTTATATAATATTTTAGATTTAAAATTATTAGTTATAAATCTTTTTTAGATAAAACAAAATATATTAATTATTTGCAAAAGTAAATGTAAATATAATTTTCAATACAAATTTAAATTTAATTTTTATTATCCATACACTTTTAGTTTAAGATAAAATTTTTTAGTTCAAACTTAAGTATTAAATATAAGATTTATTTCATGATTCAACTCATTTTTAACTTAATCTAAAATTTATAGTTCGAATTCGTGATCCAAACGAACTTTTTGTTTTTTTGTTTTTGTTGCTAAAGAACATTATGTCTAGTTTTGTTGTTAAAGAACAATATTAATCAACATCTTATTCAATTGGCATTGAGGAGAATACATATTTGTAATAATTTTTCTAAATAGAAACCATATACGTACCTTATAAATTGTTGAAGTTAAATTTCATACCTCATCTCTTACTAGACACATGTTTCGGATCATGCCATTGAAGAGTACAAGATGACTCATGGATAAACAGCTCACAAGACCCATAAATGACTTCAAAACGACTTTAGAATGATCACCCGATGAGTTGCGAGTCACATGAGGCTAAATATGGAAAGTTGATTTCAAGACCAGCAAAAGGGAAACCAAATTAAGCATATCAAGTAAGAAAAGTAGTCGGCTAGCACGGATTTCGTAGAAAAGGAAAGTTTTCCCAATCCTTTCTAGTCATTCTCGAATCCGAAAGTCAACCCTAGCAACAAAAAAGGCAACTTCCAGATATTAAAAAAGGCATACTCTACAAGAATCAAGCAACCAAAGTTAAGGAAGCAGTTCCTATAAATCATGGCTTATTGCACGAGCCTCAGGATAGGTAAGTTTACTAAGTCCCTAGCATTAAACAACATTCCTCTTCATAATTTCTGCAATACTCTCTGTATTTCCTCAAATTCTCTGTAATTCATCCATCTCCTCTTCTTATCTATCTCGTTCTTACTGAAGATCACTATTGTAACACTTATTCATACTAGCACTACAAAGGATGTAACCTAGAGATTAAGGGCTAACCTCTATAAAATTAGTTGTCTCTTTCTTTATTTACTTTTTCTATAATTTATTTTATTTCTTGCAACTCATTAACGGCTCATTAACGCTACTTGACGACTCATCTGTTGTCTTATTTCGATCATTGGCCTCATAGTTTTTTTAATTGTAGATTTCATCTCCTACACAAATATTAACAATAAAAGAGGTAACATGATGGAAGCAAAAGCCTCCAAAAAAACAAAGCATAAGATAAATGAGTCAATCTTCTATCCCAACCTTAAAATTAATTTTAATTGATAAATAATCTGAATACTTTAGTTATTAAAGCATGGTGCAAAACTAACAAAGAATTTTCTACTTCTCAATGTTCTCATGGAGCATTCATAAACAAATTCCATGTAGATATACATTATAAGTATGTAAATTACATATATATTCATAATTTATTAATTACCAGCATATCCTCTATGCGAAAACTTTCATTAAACAGTCAAATACGAATTGTTGCAATTTTTTCAATCTCAATCAAGTGAACAGCCACTATAATGTGTATATATGAGATAATAAATAATGACGAACAGATGATATTGTCACTTGTAGAACAATCAACATGTAACATCCAATTTTTTAAGCTTCTAACTTAACTTTCGACGGGAGAGTAATATATGATGCTGAATTAATTGATCTTCTCTTTATATCATTGATCTTGCACCTTTCCCTATTTCACTTAATTTGGAGTTATTTGTGAATTAATAAAACTAGAGTTTACTTATTTTAGAGTTTAATTTGCACCTTTCTTTTAGACGTTGGACATGAGAGCGCCTGCCTAATCCTTTACCAGTCCCACAGAATTAGACAATTACAGTTTACTTTTTCTTTTTGGGCTAAATTACACAATTAGAGTTTACTTGTTTGAACGAAAATAACATTTAGAGTCGGGAACAATGGCCTCCACCAGCGGGAGTTCGTTTAAAGATGCGCATGGACACGGCTGTTAATAGTGCAATTGGTGAAATACGGAGTTGGTGCCGTTATCAGAGATTGGGGAAGATCAGTAGGTGGTACTTTGGCAGCTACGATCTCTGGTAAATTTTCACCTTTTGTGGCGTATTTTTGGCACTGTTAGAAAGTCTTTCTTTCGCATTGGATCATAAATTGCAGTCAATATTGTTGAAATTGATGCTCTGAATGTGGTCTCGGACATTTATAGTCCCCCTGAGTCAGCTAAAGAGGATGTTATCTTGGAAGACATTGATGTGCTTTTGTCTCATCTAGGTAGTGCATTAGTGCATCATGTGAATAATTTTGCTAACAAAGCGGTTTCTGTTAGTGCTAGGTATGCTGTCGATATAGGTTGCACATATTTTTGGATTGAAGTGGTCCCTGAGTTTATAAACTCAGTCGTAATTTCATATTTTTCAACCTAAATAAAAGCAGACCTGCTTCAAAACAACAACATTAAAAGATCTTTCTCGTAATTACTTAAATATAGCAGATATACCAGGATTATGGCACCAATAATATGCGAAGAGGCAATTTTTTGTTTCAATCCTTTTGACTTCTGTACATCAAGAAAAAATTTGATTGGTCGTCCAAGTTACCTATGTGATTACAATTAAAAAAACGATAACTCATATATTAGATAGGTAGATATTTAAAAGTTTAAATTAGAGTTGACGTTCACAGTATTTTTCTATCCAAATAGTTGTGAGTCTAGAGTATCTTCAAATGCATGTTAATGACAAATTTTAACATTTAAATAAAAAAAGTTCTTTACTGTCAAATTTACAAGAGACTAATGTGGTAGCAAATTTGTATGGTAAATAGGTTACAATGTTAAGCCAATATCAAATTTAAATTCTTATTAGTTGGTGCATTAGCTTTTTCATGTAAGCATTATATTATTTTCCTTTTAAAATTATTTAAACACTAAAATTTTAAACATTTATGAGTGTTAAAATATAATAATGATGAAAAAAATAGATACAATATCAAAATTAATATTATATATTTATAAAGTAAGATAATACTAAGTTTCACACTTTTTTTTATAACAAATATAACATATTGGCATTAATATAAACATCAGGATGATCTCACTTTTTTCTCCAAGTGGGTTGGACCGACACTTGTGCTAGTTAGGCAATTCAGTTTTGGCTCCTTCTATTTGGAAAGAAGGAAGAACAAAATCATGAAAAGAATCAGTTCAAGTTGGTCTACAAAGACAAGTGCCTCCAACAACTCTGTTTTAACTCCTGCAATTTGAAGACCCTTGCAACCAACAGTCTTTTATCCTCTTCATTTATCTTCTAAAAAAAAGTAAAATAAAATAATTGTTTGAACGTGATAAAAAGGTTTGGTTGTCAAACTCAAGACCCAGGGCACATAAATATGGTGAATATTGTATTATAGATTATTTATTTATTAGATTATATTCTACTTCGAAAGTGATTAATGGTAGCTAGGTCATTGATGTTGACAAATTTTAATAAGAGAATGGTTTTAAAAAATTGCAAGACTTTTCCACTCCTGACCCGTATATGATTTAACTTACCATCATATTGTATCATTTCTGATTTTTCCACGAGGGGAACTTTCTATTCCAATTTCTTAATTTGTTTTTATTTGAAAAAGAAGACAACGACTTGACTTTGAGACCACAAGTCCGCGACAGGTATGCAATAAATTTGGAAGTTTCCCTCACGGGCAAGGCCCAGTAACATGTGGGTTTTGTTTTCAGGCTCTAACATTTTTCTTCGAGTCACCGTCTCCGTGGAATCTGGTTGGTTGAACACAAAATCATGTTTTTATGAGTGTGCGCGTTGAAAATTCATCCAACGCTAAGTCAGAAAATGAACTACAACCACCCAGGAGACTGGATAAGTTCCTTACCAGACGTTTCGTTAATGAGATGGGACATAATGTTTATAGATATTTCTTGCGTTCTATGATCAAGAAATTTTGATTTTTTTTTTTGTTTCCCGAATAAAAAAATAAAAAAGAGAAGAAAAGAAAGTTGTTGAATAATAGTAATTAGAGGCACATGACGTAGTACCAACATTATTTTGCATTTTTATTGGAGTGTTCATTAATTATATCGTTATCGAGTCAGTTTCATTAAGGATATTCTAAGTTTTATCCGTATGTATTTTGCTTGCTGAAATTTGTAACTACTTCAGGTTCAGATTCTATAATTACAGGTTTACTATTCGGAGCTGTTTATGAATCAATCCATGTACTGGCAGTTTAGTCGTTTCCAGCAAAAACAATGTTATAAATCTTTTCGCTTCCCTTCATTAAAAAAATAACTAATCTCGTAGAATTTTAGCCCCTCTCAATTAAGCTGACATCCAATAAATTTCTCTCCCTTCACATTAAATATCTATTGAAAAAAAAAAAAAAAGAGTTTTAAATTCTAATAGTAAATTGCTCCATTGATTTCTGAAATTTTTACGGGGTTGCATATTGGTCATGGATTTTCTTTTCTTTTAACTTATAACCTCTCTAATTAGGTACTAAAAATAAAAATTAAACGGAAAATTGCAGTTAATTTTTAAGTGAATTCACAATTAACCTTAACAAAAAATCAAATTAAAAACCTTAAAGAAAAAAAGGCACTTTAGAACCAAAAAAACTAAAAATCATCTTCATCGCTAATCTAATAAACTATAGATTTCTCAATCTCGTACCAACACCGGCCCTAGCCGCTGCCCACTGTAGCACCAGCCACAAGCACCGCCGGAGGCCTGGTTCAGGGATTTTTTTAATTGGTAAAAATATTTGATGATCAAATCGCAACTACTTCATATAAATTTCGAGAAACAATTGGGCCAATTGACCAAAATACAGAATATAAGAATTTAAATGATTAATAAAAATATTCTTTCAGATAACAGTAATTAACATTACGGATTGCATCAAACATGTAGGCTACGTTTGTTTTTGTTTTTGAAAATGATTTTCCATTTTCAAAAACACAGAAAATGAAAACGGTTTCAAAATAGCGTTTGTTTATTTAACGTTTTCAAAACCGTTTCGAAAACACCGTTTTCAACTATGTTGTTTTTTTGGGTTTTTAGAAAACGAAAAAAAGTTGTTTTCACTTTTTGTTTTCATTTCCAAAAAATATTATGTTTTTTGGGTTTTTTTAAAAATGAAATGGGTTTTGAAAAAATATAACCAAACAAAGTTTCATTTTTATGTTTTTCAAAATATACACTCAGAAAACATAACCAAACACAGTTTCAGAAATGATCTTAACACAGTTTTCAAAACATTCTCATTTTCAATTTTTTTGAAAACAGAAAACATTTCAAAAACAATACCAAACGCCACCGTAGTTTTTCAGAGCAAGTTTCTTCTTTTCCTTTTGTAAGTATACTAGAAATTTTGTTCGTACTAGGAATAAGTGCGAACTTTCTTAAGCTTTTTTTTTTCTTCTTTTTGTTTGATCATGATTTTTTTTTTCCCCTCTTCAAGGAATAGTTTTTGGGGTCCGGAGTCTTAAATTTCTTATATCAAGTTGGTACCCACCTATTAAAGTTTTAACTAATTATTCAAGCAATTAGTTGTACACACACACACATATTCGATTGAAACTAATTATCAGAAAGAGAGAAAAAAAAAAAGATCGAAATTAATTCATGCAAATAGTTGTCTCAGACTTCTAACTCCCTGCGCCCCGTAAAATCATGAAAATTAAAAATAATTCAAGTTGGTCTAAAAAGAGACATGCTTTGAACATAATTGTTTTTTAACTCCTGAAATTTGAAGACCCTTTGCAACAGCAATCTTTTATCCTTTTTTATTTCATTTTGTTTAAACATAAAAAGGTTGATTGTCAAGACTCAAGTTGCATACAGTGAACGGTGAATACGGTATTATGCGTTATTTTTTCTTTAGAAAATGAAAGCGAATGGTAGGTCAGTCATGATGTAACTAATTTAAGATAAGAAGTACTCTTTGCAGATTCCAACCCTATTTCCACTATCTATCCGTGAACCATTCACCTTTGTTATCATCTTCCTGTAGCATTTCTTATATTCCACGACGAAATTGCTTTTCAATTTCTTATTATTATTATTTTTTAATTTCTGAAGAAGAGGACGATTTGAGTTTGAGACTACAAGTGGTCGACAGGCATGCAGTAACCTTCAAAAGCGAGGATTTGAACTCAATATATCAACTTCCTAATTAGTCTGTTAGTTTCTTTACCAAATTTTAATTTACTTTTCAAATATCTAACCATTAAATTAGCAAATATGCCCAAAAAAATTTTTTTGTGTTACAAGGCTGAAAAAAGTAAAACCTTTATTTAATTTTTTTATTTTCCCTATCACATTAAACACTCCATGCATGCGATCATTTACGTATCTAGGACAACACAAATAGTATTACACGCTGATAATAATTAATCTCAATATTTGACAACTTAATCTAATATTTTATATGAGAATATATGAAATTATACTACCTATAAGAACTTCTATCATATAGCTTAGATATATCTGATGATCAAGATATCGCGTCCTTCTCAACTACAAAAACCGACTTCGTTCATCGTGCCTTTGGATTATTGATCTCAGAGAACACAGCACCAGACATTATTTTTATGGACTCGTTCGTAGTGGATCCCTGCTCTGAGCTACTGATTTTAGTCGTCCCACTGGCTTCCAACTCCGACGTATTCTCCCAGCTACTAAACGTGCCATCGCTGGCATTATTATTATTCAAGAAAGCGACTTCCTTGTCAGCCTTGGCCTCCATTGTTGCCTCAACAATCCTGTCGTTGTCCTCCGCGTTCTGCTGCAATTGCATCGCGAACTCCAGTCCCCACACGATGTCGTTCATTGACGGTCTCTCCGTCCCATTATCATGCAGACAATTCACTGCAATCTCGCTGTATTTCTTCAAACACTCGGGCGCAATCTTGCCCGTCAGATGAGTATCTATGATCTGATGTAACTTCCCTTGGCGGTAACTGCTCTGGGCCCATTCGGCGAGGTTCACTTTTCCCTTCTCCGCATTCCGCATTATGGGTGGCCTACCACTCAGAACCTCACACAACACGACACCGAATGAGTAAATGTCGGACTTTTCTGACAGCTGTTGACGTCTGTAGTATTCCGGATCTAAATACCCGATACTGCCCTTGACTACTGTGCTGACGTGGGCCTTGGACATGGTAGTGGGTCCCATTTTCGAGAGCCCGAAATCGGAGACCTTGGCCACCCATTTCTCATCCAGTAAAATGTTGGTTGTCTTTACATCACGGTGGATGATCGTGTACTTCGCGCCTGTATGGAGATAGTGCAGCCCACGCGCGGCTCCTGTGCAGATCTCAAGCCGTTGATTCCACGTCAGCGGTGGATTCTCGGTGTTGTAGAGATGGCCTCGTAGAGTGCCACGTGCCATGTAATCGTAGACGAGGATCATCTCGCGGTCCTCGTTGCAGTAGCCGATCAGAGAGACGAGATGGCGGTGACGAAGATGAGAGAGCATCTCGATCTCGGTCTTGAACTCTTGAACCCCTTGTGATGACTCGGATTTTAGCCGTTTGATCGCAACGGGAGTGGTCCCATCATCAATGTATCCTTTGTACACGTTGCCAAAGCCTCCCACTCCGATGATGAAAATATCTTCGAAGCCATTTGTGGCGTCTTTGATCTCAGCCAATGAAAAGTAGCGGCACAGATCGGACGGTAGAGTGGACGAGCCCCGACTCTTGCTTGACTTGGTCTTGGTGAAGAAAATAGGGGCCCACCAAGTAGTTCCGTCACTAGAGCCTGCGTCTTTGAGTTTTCGTGCATGTCGTAGAGTGAAGAATCCGAGGATGAATAGTAGAATAACGCCGGAAACTACACCAGAGACGATGATAATAATTGCTGTTGGCTTACTCTTCTTCACCTTTTTATCCTCTTGTTCGCTAGCTGATGGCACAGGCGGAACAGGATCAGGATTAGGACCAGCGAGGTTGCTTTCCGTGTTGTTCAATTTGAAGATCTCCACCCCATTCAAGATTGCATCGGAATAGCTAGTCAGCCAATCACCTTTTGCTCCTAGAGCGACAGAGAGGTTTACTTTCTTTGTACGTCCTGTTCCGAACATTTGGACGACGTAGTCTTTGAAATAAGGAATATATTTATTACCTGTCCAGAAGATCACATCGGCGGCTTGCTCCGCAATTTGATCTGCCATGTAAATAATAAATTTGCGATCGCCGCTCGAGTTTACCCTGCTAACTATCTCACAAAAGTGCAATCTTACCATGTAAATGAATTCCGAATCTACGAGGAATTCCCAAGTGAGATTGTAGTTCATGTTTATTTTTTTGTCATTCCCCATTGAGCGGGCGGTCTGATAAACCTTGTCCGGTGCTATGTAATCTCGAATTTTTGTGTACTGCAGCTTATTCTGGATCTGAAAAGGTAAAAGACTTGACCCCCCTGTAGTCAGGTATAAAGTATCTTCGCTGTCCATGCCCTCCCAACTTCGGTAGAAACCAGTATCTTCAATTGGATTGATAAAGCTTCCACCAATGTTGACTCTATACATCATCTCAAGAGCGGTGGTGTTAGTGAAGATGTACGGATTCTGTTGTCCCACAAAAGTAAGGCCGCCATGGTCTTCTTCAGCATACGAGTAATAAAGATCGGTGGGCATGGACACGACTTCGATACCATTGATGAATGCAAAAGCTTCTGGTATTGAAGAGCTAGGAGAGAACTTTATGCTGAGACTTGAATTGAAGATGGTCAAGCAGAATTCCTTCATTATGGTCTTGGAAGAAAGATGATCAGCAGTAAGATCAACACTGAAGTTGTTTAGGAGGGTGTATTCATCAACTTTGACGGAGAAGAAGGCGTTGGAGCTGTGAAAGTTTTGGTATCTAGCTGATAAGAAGTACAACCTTACGAACTTTGGCCCAGGAGTCACAGGTATAACATAGGTGAATTCGGAGAGGGAGAGCCGTGCAGTTATGAAAGGGACAGATTCGAATTCGGAAAGTACTGTCTGATCAACAGTAGCCGCTGAGGTGATTGATGCTGAATTTTTGCCTTTTAAGGGGAAAAAATTGGAGCTGATATCTCCGGCCCAGTTGCGCGAGTCGCCCCTCTGCGTGTTGTTTCCTGAAGAACCACAGTCGATGGTTATGTCCTCCTTGGGAGTGTAACGATGCTCCTGCCCGTCAGTGATAGCAGCTGTAAGCATATGAAGGACGAGGAAGAGATGGAAGGGCGGGAAAATCATCCCTGCGTCTTGAAGAGGAAGAATTTTGATGCAGATGTTATTCATACGAGAACTCTAAGTCATTAGCTAATAAGACACAGTACTAAGTACAGAAGGGAAACTTAACTTGCAGTTCTACGGCCATCGATTGAGTCACGGTCGGCTAATAAATGGGAGATCCAGAGCTTGACTCGAGATTCAAGCCAAAAAAAAAATTTTTTTTTGGTTGGAAAATAATTATTTTGACTTAGTCAGCATATACAAATAACAATATTTGCATTATTAGATATATATATATATACATATGCTTTCGTCGGCGGGGTTTGAAGGTAATTGCAATTTTTTTTTATATTATAAAATTTTTTTAAAAATTCTTTTTCTGAACACACGTTTCTAATCAAAATTCTGAAATTCTGTCTCAAATCACTAAATGGACCTACATTATAAATAAATAATATGTGTAATGAACAGAAAAGAAGGTAAGTCTTCCTATACGGAAATCGACATTTAACATTTTATAAAACTGATCATATAATTACGATAAGATTTTGATCATATGGGTCTAAAAATAAATTATACACGTAGTGCACCTTAGTGAAATTCGGCAGATGTTCCCTAAAACAAGTTTTTTAAGACGTGGTTAAAGGCAAATTAAAGCTTTATTTGATAAAAACGTTTGGATGGAAACATTTAATATTACAAAAACAACATATAATGGCCAAAAATGTTAACCTGTAGTATTTAAAATTCTGCTTAAAAATTGTAAATGGTAATATTTTATAACTTATATCATTTCAAATGTAATGGAAAAAAAATTAAAATATTAAAAAATAATTGAAAAAAATAGAGACATGATTATTTTACATTCACCCTGTTGGGAGGTGAGGGGTTTGGGTTAATGGCTCTTAAGTTTGATTATAAGAGTGTTTTAGTATTTTTCTTTTACAAATGAGAATTATAGATACCACATCATCAAAATAACTATTTGGGGAGGCACGTACGTTGGAGCATCTGAATGCGTTGACAGAGCCACGTTAAGGCTAAGGGGGCAGTTGTCCCCCTTAGCCCAATGGGATTATATGCATTTCTACTCCTCTCACATTAATTTTTTTAATTAAGTCATTTATTTGCCTCCCTGCCACCAAAATTTTAAAATTACAAAATTTGCTTAAATTTAAAAAAAAAATTTAAATTATATCCCAAGATTTGATTCATAAATATGCATTATATCACACTTTAACACCTCAAATAAACAAAAAGCCAATTACACTTCTATTTAAATTCAAGTTTTGGACCTTTTAAAGTTGGTTATTCTAGATTACAAAGTTGTTTACATAAGAAAAAGAAAAAAAGAAAAATATTAAGTCGAACAATTTTTTAGTCTAAACTTTAGTTTAGCTTACACTCACTAAAAAAAATTTCTGGCTTCACCATTGTTTAGGTGCAGACATATGGATAGAAAAATATAGAATGAGAATATATAGATTGCCATTTGAACAAATGTTTGGACGTTAATATTTAATAAAGAACATTTGAATAAAAATATTTGAATTTATATTTGAATAGTTAATGAGCCATTTGAATTGCTCAAGTTAAAAAATATAAAAACTTGAACTGTATTCTAAAAAAACATATATAATGTGGAGCTTATTTTTTACATCTTGAAATTCTATATATTTTAAGAAAAAAAAAACATCTTATTGAGATTTGTATATATAAAGTTATAAACTTTTAAAATTTAAATTATAAATTTATAATAGAAACTATGAATAGTGAAGCTGATATTAACTTTTCGAAGACAAAAAAATTATGATCATATAAATTGAGTATTTACTATTGCAAAAAGAAAAAAAAAATATTTCACAAGACTATGTAAAGAAAATAGTTCCCGTTTGAAAAAATGATTGAAACAAACGGGTAAGTCATTTTGTATTCTTGTTTTTCGTGTGGCAATTTATTCCCCTATAGTCTATTCTCTTTCAAAAGCGAAAAGGGATTCAAAAGAAAAGTTACAACTTGTAGAATTAAAATTTAATTAAAAAAAACCTAAATAAACCTAATTAAACCATCAAAATATATATATAATATAAAAATCAGCTGCCACTTTAGCCGTTATCCCAACCTTTCTTTACTCTTGAACTCGTCGTTGTGTACTCTCTCCCTCTCCTTGAACTCTCAATTCTACCGACTTCGATTTCTCTTGCTTCTCTCTCTCTCTCTGTTGGGCTAAAGCCCTAAAGGTAGAAGACGTTTAGGTTTTTTTAAAAATTAAAAAAAATAAAATAAAATATAGTGAGACCTACTTTTTGTCGGGCCACGTGGATCATAAAATTTGTACCCTTGGGTTATAAAACATTTCTTTACAGAACATAGAGTTTGTAGATGAGCATATACTGTGTGCCATTACCCAAGGAAAAAGAAAAGAAAAGAATTACACATTAGCCAATAGCCATCATAGTGTGAGGTCTACAAAGGAGAAAGCATGAAACCCTTTCTACCTAGGAATCCCTCTCTAATAATCTTAGTGATGACGGTCGCGACACTAATCATACTCGAGCGAAGTTGCTGTGGAGCTAGTTTTGGTAAATTTTCATCATAGAACATGAATGGTACCATTACCTCATCCATGATCTGCAACAGCAACAAAGAAGAATGCCTGATCGCTCAACTCCAGCTGGACGACAAGCTGGAGTTCCAGATGCCTTATGAAATTAGCCGTGTTAGAATACATCTTATATTTATCTTACTTGTTTCTATTATTAATAAGTTTCCTATTTCTAAAAAATAAAAATTGTTTAGTCTTTTCATGTTTATTTTAAGAAAGTCTATATATACCTTTTTTTATGTATTTTTTTATTATTGATTGTAATAAGAAACCCAATTTTTTTTTCTTGTTCTTAAATTATGTTCTTGATTTTCACACGGTATACGAGCAACCGTCTTATAGACTTTGATCTTATTAAAGAACATTTGTTTTCAGTCACAATTTTCACGAATCCTCCATACAGCCCCCGTACAATTGTTCATTATAGTTCGTACATCGTTAATACAATTTTCATATAATCATTTGTATAATTTCAAACAATCACCCAGTATAGTTTTGCACATCGTCCATACAGTTTCATACATTTGTACGTATAATTTCGTACAAAATTGGCCATATTATCGTAGATCGTCCATATAGTTTTTACACATAATCCATATAGTTTTTGCTTCTGTTTACTCACTTTTACACGTCTCATTTAGATTCTGGTTTGATTCCATTTTTCAATATTTTAATTGTTTAGTGATTATTTGTTAATTTTATTATTACATAATGGTTGGAAAGATACATCTTAAGTCTTATACTGACAAGGGGACAATCCCAACATCTACTATATCTGTTTTTGCAACATCACAAAGGTCCCTAGTTAATAATCAGAATAAGATGAATTCTAAGATTTATCTTGATAAGTGTGCTTTCTATAAGCAAAAAGGCCGCTGGAAGGCTCAATGTCCTTTATTGTTAAATAAAGGCATACAATGTGTGACAACCGGAAAATTTCGTTATTCTTGAAAAATCAATACATAGAATGTACACGATGAATTTCATGTTTAAAATGTGAAATGTTGTGATTTTATATGTGTACGCATGTGTGTCATATATAGTATCAAGAAATTGGTCAAAATGATTTTTTCTTGATATAAAACTGATATATTTAGAATCCAGTATGCTCAAATTAGTCAATTGAGCATAATATGTAACTTTTGACCCACAGATATGCAATATTAAGAAATTGGTTAAAATATTCTTTTCTTAAAAAAAAAACTGATATATTTAGAATCAGTATGCTAAAATTAGTTAATTGAACATAAAATGTAACTTTTGACCCACAGATATATAGTATCAAAAAATTGGTCAAGATGACTTTTTCTTGATATAAAACTGATATATTTAGAATCAGTATGCTTAAATTAATCAATTGAACATAAAATATAACTTTTGACCCACAAATATACAGTATCAAGAAATCGATTAAGATGACCTTTTCTTAAAATAAAATTGATATATTTAGAATCAGTATGCTCAAATTAGTCAATTGAGCAAAAAAAGTAATTTTTGACCGGGAAATCGCAGTACCAGAAAATTGGTCAAGATGACCTCAAACGAATGTAAAACTGATACATTTGGGTTCAGCACGCCCAAATTATTCTGTATAGCATATGTTAAAATTTTCACACAAAAAAAAATATATAAAGGTAAAAAAATCAGATTTTTACAAAAAAAGCCCTCACTTTTTCCTTCCTTCTCTCTTCCCTCCCCTACACCGTAAGAGAACAGTAATCACAAATCGAAAACGATGTCCATTTTTGACACCGCTGGTCTCATTGGAAAGCTCTCCATGAGCTGAGTTCAACGGTGTGCCGACTCGATGGAACCGCCGCCGGAGGACGCCGTACGTGCCACTTGAAACCGCCAGAGGCACGGAATTTCCTAACGCCGTATCTTCGCCGTCCGACCTCTAATTAAGGTGATTCCGGTCCCTATATATTTGTGGTGCTGAGAAAAGCAAAATCATGTCTTATTTCACCTCAACGGTCGCCGGATCACACCGCCCGAAGGTTCACCGTCGCCGCCATACCTCCACCATCGAACTCATCGATTCCGGTGGAGGTAAGCGACACCGTCTAGGCCAAATTACTCATAATGGTGCTGGAAACAAAAGCGCCAAGTTAATTTCAAGAAACTAACACAGGATGGTAGAGATCGGAGCTCGCCGCCACCGCCGTCCGCCGTTGGAAGCTCGATTTTCGACGATGGGAGCTTCGATTTGGTAAATTGACACCGAAAATGGGTTCCTCTCGTCGATATATACAAATTGGTACCTATCTTGGCCCACGCCGCCACTGGTCAACGTCAGTCAATGGCCAGTCAACGCGGTCAACGGCCAGTTAACGTCGGTCAACGGTGACTTGGACCCCAAATTTTGAAGGAAGGCCTTCTGGCCTATTTTTGACATTTCAGACACGTCTGCGGCATCAGATTTGCCAACTAGAATTTCAAATGTGAAGAACAGTGAATCAAAGTTTGTGCACGTGAGATCAAACAACTCCTTTGATCGCCGATTGGAGTTAACCTACCTATTGGATGTCGTTGAATGACTTCGGTAGTGATCTCAAATACTTTCATTCCTTAATTTATTAATTGGAATGATTATATGTTAACTATAGATTATTCATATGAGAAATGGTCGGATAAGAAAAATGTATGAAATATGAAGATTTTTACGTAAAAAGTTTGAGTTTTTACGTAAAAATTAGGTCTCTGGTTTAGTATGTGGTAGATTAGAATTGGTTAAATGATTTTGAGACATTTCCTAAATGTCAGGAACCCAAAAATTAAGCAGAAATGCTGTCGAAATTTGTAGAACGGCATGAAAGGTATTTTGGGAAACAAGGGATAAAAATATGGTCGGGATGGAAACTTGAGCCCCCTCGGTGACCTAGACTCGGGAAAGAAGGATGGAAGTTTTGAGAATTATAAAACTATCCATTCGAAGTCTCGAAATGTAAGAAAACAAAGAAAACAACTTCTATGTCGGAATAGTACTATCCGAGGGACGGGTGTGAACTAAATATAAAAATTTGGGGCGATTAAAGCGATAAAGACCCGATAAAGACTAGAAAGTTGATTTTATGATTTTTGGGCTTAGAAAATCCAGTCTAAGCATTAAAATGAAAATGATACAACCCAAAGACCCGTCAAGGGTGAAACAGTTATTTTGATCGAAAATTTCAGGAATGATAAAAAAGGACCCTAATGGACTTAAAATAGCTTAATTAAGATTCTAAGGACCAAAAACCAAGTTGTAAATTAAAGAAAAGTAAGGTTATGATGAAAAATCTTACCAAAAGTTAGTAGAAAAGTTATATATAGGATATTAGATCCCTAAGTTCATGATTGAGAAATGAAACATAGAATTTTTATGTTTTACTAAGCTTTATGTATAAAATGAAGATTGAAAATAACTCTTATTATTTCGGTTATAGGGACCTGCTCTAAACGCGATGAAGGAATGTTTGCAGACCAAGAAAGCAAGAAAGGAGATAGAGCAGAAGTATCTATAAGTTTGGACATTTTCTTTGTCTGCAACATGAACTGACTACGATGTTTAATGTCGTGTCTAACTGCGATGTTTAATGTCTATGTGTTATGACTGTTATGTCTATATGATGTGTTATATGTTGTAAGTTTAAGCATTTCGTTGACTGCAACATGAACTGACATGTTATGTCTATTTTAATGTGTCATATGATGTAAGTTTAGATATTTTCTTGTCTGCAACATGAATTTACTTAACATGAATTTATGTCTATGTGTCACATGATGTAACTTAGACATTTTATTATCTACAATATGAATTTATGTAATGTGTTTATATGCTATGTATGATATATAAAGTATGTATCAAAGTACTATATGCATACTAATGTGTAAAATAAAATACACACAAATAAAGAAAGAAATGTAAAGTGTTCCAGACCAAGGGGCAATAAAAAGGTCACCTGGTCGGAACTATAAGAAAGATAGTAATGAAACCACCTTTTGGCGTACCGGCCTCCTAACTAGGTGGAGGTTACTCATGTTATATTATGTTTATGTTATATTAGATTGTTGAGGATTGGCCAGTGGGTCGCTCCCCAGAGTCCCTCTCAGTCATGCGCGTATTACGGTACGATCAACATGGGGCCCAAAACCAGAATGTAATGAAAGATAAAAACCCAAGACTGAAAATGTGACCCATAAATGAGCATAATATGCATTAACATCATGTTTGATGCTATGTGCTATGTTCAATATTCTACGTTAAGTATGTTTAAACATACGTTAAGTATGAAGTTTGTTCATGTATGTTATGTTTACGATGTTTAAGTATACTTTAAGTATGTTATGTTTATGATGTTTAAGTATACATTAAGTATGTTTACAATGTTAAGTATGTTAAGTATGTTTATGATACTTAAGCATATGTCAAGAATGTTATGTTTACGATGTTTAAACATATGTTAAGTATGTTATGTTTACGATATTTAAGTATATGTTAAGTACGTTCACGATGTTAAGTATGTTAAGCATATTCACATGTTAAGTTTGCTCTATGTTATGTTAAGTATGTTATGTTTAATTATGAATATTTTAAGCAATAGATGATATGTGTATGCCATGTTTTGTATGTATGTTAAGTATGTTTAAAGTATGTTAAGTATGTTGAAGTATGCGATAAATATGATTATGATGTAAAGTATGTTCAAGTATATATACGTATATTTACAATGTTATGTATGTTAAGTATGAAGTTGAAAGTAATGTATGATATATGTTATGTTAATGTTCTGATGCCACAGTTGGTATCAGATATGCTCTGTCCTATATGGTACAAGTTCTTATATGTCATGTATGTATATTTGAACTTACTAAGCAATTAGCTTACAAGTTTGTTTATGTTATAGGTAAGCAACCTGCACGACGATAAGATAAGTAATAGATAACGAATGAGATCTGAATGTATCAAGGGACTGGGCGAGGGTTATGGTACTGCTATGAGTCTTCCACTGAACTGTGTTTAAATAGATGTTGAAATGATATTTTATGATGTATATCAAATTATGACAATGTAAAATGTTTACTATAGCAAACGTTTTATGATGGTATAATTTTTAAGTTCAGTTTAAAAAAAAATTGTACGTGTTAAATAACAAAGTTAAAATGACAAAGTTTAAAGGTATAAAAGTAAGTACGTTTAAGTATGTTACCGGCGACCTAATCAGGTAGCAGTTTATCATAGTTGGGTTCAGAGCTCGATCGTGATAGTGCTGTCTAGCCTTCACGCAGTTAGGGTCATTACAGGTGGTATCAGAGCAGTTCAGGACTGTCACACAATGACCCCAACAATCACAATGAGTTTAGCAACAACAGTAGCCACCACTACCATCATAGAATCTTTGATGGAAGTTCTATAATCAATGACCACAGTAGAAATCTTTATATCTATTTATGTTTAAGCAGTTTTAAAAGTTCCTTACCACAAAGTCACACAATTTCTGATTCATCTCATATAGGTCTATTGTCCTCTGGTCATTCAGGTATATCTTCCTCCTTGTGGGTATTAGATTCCAGTGCTTCTCATCATATGTCACCTGATCTATTATCATTTTTTTATTTGTCTCACAATTCGTTTATGTCAATTATGACAATTAATAGCACTTCTATGCCATTAATAGGTGTTGGTTCAATTGTTACAGCTAATTTATCTCTTTCGGATGTTTATCACATTCCCAGTATTACTTTAAATTTTGTTTCTATTAGTCAATTATACGAGTTCGGATATTTGGTCTCCTTTTCTTCTTCCACTTATTATTTGTAGGATTCATAATCTCAGAAGCTGATTAGGATAGGTCATAGGCAAGCAGGCTCTATGTTTTGGATTAGCTCAAAGTACTAGAAGTTGCAGCTTTTAGTATGGACTTATCATCTTTTCGTTTGAATCATTCATCTTCTGATTTTCATATATGGTACTCTCGCCTTGGTCATTTTTCATTGTCTCATTTACAATTTTTACTTCTACAAGAGCATTAGAAAATTTGAAAACTCGTGATATTTCTAATTATGGTTGTTGCAAACTGACAAAATTTTTTGTTTTACTATTTTATATAAGTATTTCTTTTTCTATTACTCCATTGGATCTCATTCATTCTAATATGTGCAAACCTTCCCTTATAACCACAAACGGGGTCACATATTATGTTTCTTTTATTGATGATTGAGTCGTTATTATTAGGTTTTTTTTATGAAACGTCACTCTGATTTTCTTAATATTTTCAATATTTTTCAAGCTCTTGTAAAAACTCAACATTTGGCTTTCATAAAGAGTTTTCGTTGTGATTTGGGAGGAGATTATTCTTCTAATGGATTTTCTAATTTTACTTACTTTTGATGGAACACTTTATCAAACTTCTTGTACATATACTCTCGAATAGAATGGTGTTACCAAAAGGAAACATAGGCATCTTGTTGAAACTGCTCATTCTCTTTTATTGTTCGCCTCTGTTCCTAGTGAATTTTATGGAAAAGTAATTCTTACTACTGCCCATTTGATTAATAAGATTTCAACCTCACATAATTCATGTTTATCACCCTTTAAAAATTTATATAGACATGCTCCTAATTATTCTTCCTTGCATATTTTTGTAACAACCCGACTTGAATGCGACCGTTAACCTACTTACTTAAACATAATTACTTGTTTTCATCTGAAACTATATTTCAAAATTTCAGGGAAAAAAAAATTTTTTTAAGCATACTCAAAATCTGGATATATATAAGACTTACTCAAAATTTGAGTATATATAAGACTTACTCAAAATTCATAACTTGTGTAGACTTTATTAAAAATTGTAACACTTGGAAAACCATCATAAAAAGCATAACTTAGAAATTTGTTAAAAGTATTTGTGTACATGAAATCATCAATAAATATATTTTTCATATTATAATGACCCTCTTTATATGATCCTGTTTTAACTCTTACTTATACTTATCTTGAAATGTATAAAACTTGAGAACACATATATATTTTTTGTATACTCACTAATAATTTGTAAGATAATTTAAATTATATTTAAAATTTCATTAAAAGCTTAGAAACATACAAACATATATAAATATATATATGCTTATCAATTTAAATATGAGCCTTTACAACATGCAGAAATAAACTTGGTGGCAGTATCCATTCCTTTTCCTTTATATAAACTCCATCGCTTACACAATCCATTAAAAAGGACCATCGAACTCGTACCTACAGTATGAACAAACATAAGTGAGCTAACGCTCAGTAAGTGTAAACATAAAATCCCGTTAAAATATTTTCAAACATATTCAATAATATATGCATGATCAATTTATGCTTCATTTATCATCTTATTATTTTGCTTAACATGTGGGTGCTTAGTGTACGTACCGGGTGCACACGATCATCGGAAAGTTAGGGTTTGCAAGGTCCCAACATTACCGAGATCAAATCTTTCTTGACTTGGAGCTTGTACATAAATCCTCCCTTTAGGTCAGGAGGTTGGTATGACATCTTTTTAACTTATCTCATCTTAATCATGTTATTTAAGTGAGTATGCAATATGTCATACTTTAACATAAGTCATAAATCATACATCATAACATGGTATTGCAAAATCATGCAATTAAACTTATTTATGAGAAAACTTGCTTGGAATACTCTGTCTTGAGATATCATTGATCATATAAAAATATTATTTTGAAAATCGTAGTTTTCATATTGTAAGTGGGGTTTGTACTTACCTGGATTTGGCGTTTAACGTTTTCACTTGCTAAACTAATACACAATCTAATTCTTATTACCTGAAAACATATTCCTAATGAGTATTAATTTAATACTCAATCAACATAAAACCTTATTCGTATTTCATAACAAAATTTCTAAGCTTAACTTATTAATTTAGCTATTACTTAAACATCCTATCATAAAATCTCAATAGAAAATTTAATTAACGTCTGTTAATAAATTCTCTCTTGATTACCTTCGTAATACACTTTTTCATACCAACTCACGTCAAGTTGAAAAACAGCTTTTCAAAGTTTCTTTTGAACATTTAGATATTAGATCCCTAATTTTCTTAAAAGTTTTGAAACCATTAAAACTATTTTGGTTGTTAACATAAATGATAAAATTTTTATTTAAAACTATAGCTTAAAATCTATTAAGAATTTGACAAAACTTTCTCACCATAAAACGTTCGTTTTAAAAGATCTAAAACTTTTATGTTTTGTTCAAAAGCCCATTTGGTTCACAAAATTACTTATAGATTAATCCCTGATTAATTTCAGATTTTATAAAAAAAAAAAAACCTGATAACATAATGGCTTATATTTCTTAACATTTGTTTTATTACTTGATTAGATTTTTGTTTCTTTAAAAAGTTCTAAAATGGTACTTTTATAGGAAATCAGACAAAGTCTCCTCCTTTTTATCCGATTTTCATAATTCAAAACTACTTAAAATCCATGTTTTGAACTGCAAAAAAAACAGGCAGAGTTTCCCCTATTTTCCCATGTTTCCCTGTAGTCCAAAACTGCTTAAAACTCATGTTTTGAGTTGTAGAAAAACAGATAGAGTTTCCCCTATTTTTCCACGTTTCCCCACAGTCCAGAATTGCTCAAAAGTACCTGAAAGAAAACAATATAAAAGATTTCAACATGCCATAACTACAAGATGTGTCACTCAGAATAATTTTATCATATCAAAGCAATATGCATTTCATTTAAATATAACTTCACTTTGTCGAATTGAATATCAAATACTGTAAAACTTTTAAGTATTGATAATCAACCAAACATATATATGTACATATCTATATATATTTCTTCTATTTAAACTAACATCAAACTATCTAATGGAATATCAAATACTATTAAAGTATTAATATGCCAATAACCCATAAATAATATATAATCATTCTAATAAATAAATTAAGTAATGAAAGTGGTTGAGATCACTACCAAAATCATTCAATGACATCCAATGGGTAGGTTCACTCTAATCAACGATCAAAAGAGCCGTTCAATCTCGAGTGCATAAACTTTAAATCACCATTCTTGACATTTGAAATTCCGTCTTGTAAATCTGATGCCGAGAACGTGTCCGAAACGTCAAAAATAGGCCAAAGGGCCATCCTTCAAAATTTAATGGCTGGGTCAAAGTTTGACCAGCGTTGACCGATTGTTGACTGGTGTTGACCGCAGTGGCGTGGCCAAAGATGGGCACCATTTTGTAGATCTTGACAAGAGGAACCCATTTTTGGTGTCAATTTACCAAATCGAAACTCTAATCACTGAAAATCAACCTTTCCAACGATGAACGATGGCGACGAGGTCCAATCTCTGCTATCTCGTGGTTGTTTCATGAAATTGACTTGGGACTTTTGTTTCCCACGTCGTTTAGAGCCTTTTGAATTGGGTGGTATCGATCACCTCTGTCAAAAATAGTGACTTCCATGTTAGGGGTGTGGCAGTGACGTGGTAGTCTTGGGTGGCACAATCCGGTGGCTGTTGAGGTGAAACGAGGCATAGGTTTTGTTCTCCTCATCACGATAAAGCTATAGGAACATCACCACAAATGTTCTTTAAATGTAGATGATGGTGAAGAAGAAGATGGAGGGAGGGACATAGAGCTCAAGTTGGGCTGTGCAAGCTGCTTTCAAAAGCCAATTTTTAACGACTATTAGTATTAATATTATTATTTTTTTTTTGGATCCGTGCATTGTAATGGTAGTTAAAATATTCTAATTATATTAAAATGGTTATTGGCCTCATTTAATATTTAAATTGGTCCCTTTGCATCTATCTACTTTCTTTTTCATGTCGTGTGATTGTGCCAATATACTGTGTTGACACTACACATGAATAGTATACTTATTTTGTGTGAAAAATTTGACATGTGCTAAAATGATTAATTTGGACGTGCTAAGCCTAAATATATTAATTTTACATTCATTCGAGGTCATCTCGACCAGTTTTTCGATACTGTATGTTTCCTGGTCAAAAGTTACTTTTTATGCTTTATTGACTAATTTGAGTATACTGCTTCTAAATATATTAATTTTATGTCAAGAGAAGGTCATCTTGACCAATTTCTTGACACTACATGTTTCTTGGTCAAAAGTTACTTTTTGTGCTCAATTGACTAATTTGAGCATACTGATTCTAAATATATCATTTTTATATCAAGAAAAGGTCATCTTGACTAATTTCTTAATACTATGTGACACACACACGTATATACATATAATCATATATTACTCAATATATATATACATGTGTATCTTACTCAAGGGTAAACATGGTGAATCAAATTCATCTTGTTTGTTCTTTTCATTGTATTCATGGAAATTAAACGTTTCTTTATTTTTTTCAATCCATCTAAATTTGTAATTACGTGGCATGCATGGGCTTAATTACTTGTTACAAAGTAATTATATCCCATGATCAATACAAATATTATAATCTACCCCCTTAAAAATTTTCGTCCTCGAAAATCAGAATAACTCTGGGAAATCCTTTCTCATGTCTTCTCTGTGTTCCTATGTGACTTCTTCAATATTATGATTCCACCACTCGACAACTTTATCCCTTAGCACTTTTTCTTTTCTAGCCAAAATCTGTACAAGTTTCTCCTCATATGTCAGATTGGCGTGTACTTTGATGGGTTCTTGACTCAAAATATGAGAGTTATCTAGCACATAATATGGAAGACGTTGTGCACTGAGGCTAACTTGAAAGGAAGTGCTAATCTATATGCTACTTTCCCTACTCTTTTAATTATCTCAAATACTCTTATATACCTAGGACTAAGCTTTTTTTTCTTTCAAAGCGCATCACCCCCTTTATGGGTGCTACTTTAAGAAAGACTTAAGTCCCCCACTTGGAACTCTTGGGATCTACGACGCTTGTCAGCAAAACTCGTCTAGTGACTATGCTCCGTATTTAATCTTTCTCGTACCATTTTAACATCTACTGTCGTGTTCTTGATGAAGTTTGTGATGACTAGTTGTTTCTCTCCGGTCTCGAGCCATTAGGTAGGTGATCTACTTTTCTTTCTATATAAAGCTTCATATGGCACTATTCCAATTAACACATGATAGCTGTTATTATATGAAAACTCTATCAAAGGTAATTTCTTATCCAAACTACCTTTGAAGTCCAAAATACACAATCTTGACATGTCTTCCAACGCTGGGATCGTCTTTTCAAATTGACCGTTTGTCTGGGGGTGAAAGGCCATATTAAACTTTAGCTTAGTGCCCATGACGTCATGTACACTCTTCCAAAATGTAGGAGTGAAGTGACCTTTATGATTAGAATTAATGGATTTCGGAACACCATGTAGCTTTACTATTCAAACTACAAATATCTCTGCCAAATGTTTTACTGAAAAAACCAATTTCTATGGCCAGAAAATGAGCTGATTTAGTCAATTAGTTGACAATTACCCAAATCACATTGTTGTCATCAAAAGTTCTTGGCAATCTATCCATAAGATCCATGGTAATTTGCTACCATTTCTATTCAGTAGCTTAATGTTTGTAGTTCACCCATTGGATATTGGTCTCCAACCTTGACGTTCTAACACGTAAAGCAATTTGATGCACTTTCTACAACATCATCATTCATTTCATGCTACCAAAAGCTAAATTTTAGATCCCTATACATCTTGTTTGCTCCCAGATATACAGATTCTGGCATCTCAAAAGCTTTCGAGAGGATTCATTTCTTGAGATCTTCAACTTTTGGAACACATAATGTACCTTTGTAGTAGAGTATGTTGTATTTAAAGACCCTAAATTCTAAACTTTTATTTTCTATAGCTTCCTTTCTTGATCTAATCAAGGATGATTCGAGTCCTTAGCCAATCTTAATCTCATCCAAAAACATCAGTTGGAGAACACATAATCTACGCTTGTAGTAGAGTATGTTGTCTTCAAAGAGCCTAAATTCCAAAATTTTATTTTTCGTAGCTTCCTTTCTTGATCTAAATGATTCAAGTCCTTGGCTAACCTTAATCTCGTCCAAAAGCATTAGTTGGAGAGTCTAGTCAAACAATCTTCCTATCAAAATCCCAATCTTGTAGTTGCGTAAATCCATTTAAAGAGCTTTAGGCAGAGTACTAATAGCCATAAGTGATGTATAGGACTTTCGACTTAATGTATAGGCCATACTATTGGCTTTTCTTGATTGGTAAAGGACTTCAAAGTCATAATTCTTAATCAATTATAGCCATCTTCATTACTTTATGTTGAGCTCTTTCTACATAAAGATGTATTTGAGACTCTGGTGATTAGTGTTGATCTCATACTTGATTCCATAAAGGTTGTGTCTCCAGATCTTTAGTGCAAAACTACCGCTGCGAGTTTCAAGTCATACATCGGTTAGTTTTTCTCCTGATCTTTAAGCTATCGTGAGGCATATGCGATTACTCTACCACCCTATATTAAAACGGCTCCTAATCTAGCTTTAGATGCGTCATTATAAATTTACAAAATTTCTTTGGCTAGCATTTAAAATGGTCAGCACTAGAGTGCTTATGAATTACCGTTTCAGCCTTTGAAAACTTTCTTCACATTTGTCTGTCTACTCAAACTTCTTTCCTTTCCTAATGAGTGCTGTAAGCTGTACGACTAACTTTGAAAACCCTTCGACAAAATGCTGGTAATATCTTGCTAAACCGAGAAAACTACGCATTTTTGTTGTATTCTTTAGGGCAAGTCACGCGTTAACCACATCAATGTTTACGGGTTCTACAGATACTCTCTCTTTGAAGACTATGTGACGTAAGAAATGAACCTTCTTTAGTCAAAACTCACACTTAGAAAATTTGGCACACAGTTAGTGATCTTTTAATATGTGTAAGACAATCCTCAAATGCTCTTTACACTCTTCTTTTGTCTTGGAATATATAAGTATGTCATCGATGAAAACAATGACAAACTTATCCAGTAGTCCTTAAATATGCGATTCATTAAATCTATAAAAGTGGCAACGGCATTAGTACAGATCCGAGTATGAGCTCTATTTCGAATGTTATTCCGTGTCAGAGGAAGTCTTGGTAAATCTTCAGGAAAAATGTCGACAATGTCCCCGATTACTGGAACTTCCTCTAGTCTCAACTTTGTCTCTTGGTCCTTATCCACCATGTTAGCTAGATATCCTGAACCGTCGCTAGTTATCATTTTCTTTGCCTTCATTACTGAAATCATCATCTTTGATTACCTCTACGATAATCCTACGTACACAAACTTTCACTTCTTGAGGGCTTGAAAGTGACTTTCCAGCTTCGGCATTCTGTAATAGCATTATACCTTCCTAGGAAGTCCATTCCTAGGATGATGTTGTAAGTTCACATATCAATAAGGGTCAAGTCCACGTATGACTCTATCATGATGTTTATAGGAACATTTCATATCCAAAATCAAACAACAAAATCTTCCCAGAGAGTAGTCTTAAACGGTTTACTTAACTCATATAGATACCTATCTATCCTTCTCATATTGCTCAAGACGAACAAAAGCAATCTAATTGTTCAAACCTCTTATAACTTCAGCTTTAAACAGACTTCCTTGATAAAGTTCGACGAGCTTTTCCTATTTTAACTTAGGGGACATTTGGCAAAAAATTTCATTTTAACTTCACTCAAATACAATACAATTTTACATCAAACACAAATTTTACAACAGTGCTACGAAAACAATTACTATTCAAAACATTTTTAAAACAATCACATCAACTTTTTAACTTTACTATTTATCTTTACTTTTACCAATCACATCAACTTTTCAACTCTAAAATACTTTTCATCCAAACACACATTTCATTCAAATACAAAACAAATACTTTTCAACCAAATACAACATTTAAAAAACAAATTTCATTCAAATACAATCAAAATGCAATGCGTTTACCAAACGCCCCCTTAATATCATTCCTAAATTAACCTACTTTTCTTTGAACTTATTAAGGAATCCTATCCAAATCTTGAATCTGACATTTTTTCTTAACCTGAATCATTTTCCACCAAAAGGAGTGTGTATTTTGTAAATACCAAAAAAAAACCCAAAGAATCTTCTTCTTGTCATCACGTCTTATGAAACATAAGATCATTTAAAGTTCAACCAACAATTTAGCAACCTCTAATGATTACATGAATCCTTACACATCATATGTGGATTTTTTTTTGGCACTGCCTAACTTAATCAATGATTATTTCTAAATTCGTATACAATACCAATTTTAGAGGCTATACCTTCATGTAGGCGACATCATCATATCTTTCAAGTATCATGAAAAAGTTCTTCATCTCTCAAACTAAGTGTCTTTTTTTTTTTCATCAAATCTTATTCACCTTTCATAGATACTAAAAACAACTTTCTGTAAGGATGTTCTAAGAGAATTCAACTTTCGATGATATCATATTTTAATTAGTCATGAGTTGTATCTAGCCTACATTTAATCAGCCTTACACTCTTGATGACATCTTTAATAAAATCCATGATTTCAAGTTACTTATCCTTAGCTTTTTGGGAATAAGTTGGGAATTTATACTTCCTTCCATAGTGAACCTTGTTAGGTACCTTTCTAATCGTCTTATAAAAACTATTACTATAATACAAAACTCCATCATAGATAGTCTCTTGTCCTCTATTACTCTAAAGTTCAAGGTGCATGCTTTCAACATTTCCTCCAAAATCTTAATATACAGCCCCTTTTCAATTGATTGTCAATTTAAACCTAACAATAAAACATATATGATCATACTTTAACTTATGGCTTAATGCATTATGAATGCTCCTTCAAACTTATGAATGAGCAACTAATACAGTCCAAAATGTCATAGGAGTTCCGCATAACTTCCTTAACTTGAATTTGTATATATTGGCACTTAGTGCGCACAAAGTGAGTCAACTTTAGTCAATTAGTCAACGATCACCTCAAATCACAACATCACCATTAGATGTTCTAAGTAATCCAATTAGAAAATTCCAGAGTTCTCTTGTCCCCTTTTTACCTTTTAAGCTTAATTTTCTCCAATTCTCATATAGTTTGTTGATGTTCTTGCCATAGCTTCTAGGCAAGTGGGGAATTTTGACGCACTATTTGTGACATTATCTTTCTTTCTAAGCTTTTAGTAGATTTTTTTTTTTCAGGTCATCACACATCTTGATTACTTCAAAACTTATCATTATGGCATTCTGTACACTTCTAAGAGGGTTTGTTTTCTCGTTTTCTATTCATCATAGATTTATTTCCTATCCTTATTGATGACTAGGAAGGTTGCATAAATCACAACTTTCCATAAATCCACTTTTAATAGGGCATTACATTGAACTATAAACTTAGTACATAATTGACTCCATATCATGTAAAGTCACTTAAGATTAACATATCACTCACATGAGTTGTGTTATCATGACATCGTGATGGTTCAAAAATCCCTAAAAAAAAATCCATCATTTTCAACGTACTACATGTCATATATACCTCTCTCATAGGTGCAGTCATATCGGGCAATAGTATCTATCACCTAGTGCATTTCCCAAGTAAGATACATTAGTCTAGTCTATTAAGAATGCCTTAGTACTTGAATACATATGTTCGATAAATGAGGAGACGATAAACCTAAATGAGCATTAGGGCGTACGTTGGAACCCATTTCATCACCATTTCTATGCAACTACTGTTGTTGTGTGGGCTGGCAATAAAGTGATTTTAAGATATAAAGTGATTTATATCTTGGTTCACCCCAACTTGAAGTATCTTAAGATATAAAGTAATTTATATCCTACTCATAAGAGAGGAACAAGGTCTCTAAGGTCTTATAGCACATTCTTTTTTTTTTTCATAAAAGATCATTAACTTCCTATGACAATCCATCATTAAGGAATTTTTTTTTTGACAACATATCCTTGAAAAGTTACTAATGATGATCCAAGAATTATTCTTCATACGAGTCTAAAAAATCATCAAAGAACAGTTGACAGTTTTTTTTTCATCGTATCAAATCAAAAGAATGAATCATTCTATTCCAGATCTGACATGTAGAAGGGTCTGAACTATGCCCACTGATAGTATCCAAAAATCATATCGATCTTGTGGCTATCTCTGTATTAAAATCATAACAATCTCGTGGTTATTTCTAGTTTGGACCAATCCATCCCTGGGTATGGCCTCATAGACTTGTAATTGCTATATTGACCTACAATCATAACTCAATGTGGCAGATCCTGAAGATGGTCTCTAAATCATATATCCATACCATGACAATTCATAGTAGTTGATAACCATAAAGAGTGCTTAGTGCTATGTCGTAAAGCAATACTATTAAGTCAGTTTTGTCTAATCTATAGGCCAACTAATGCATCTAAAATTCTAAAATCATAATTGATAAGCCAATATAATTATAAATAATATATAATAACTAACTTACTAGGACAGTGGCAAAGCTGTCGTTTGGTAATGTGAAGTAGGATGGCAGGATACACGTTCTGATACCAACTGTAATGGCTGGACCTGAATGCAACTGTTAACCTACTTACTTAAACATAATTACTTATTTTCATCTGAAACTATATTTCAAAATTTCAGAGAAATTTTTTTTAAGCATACTCAAAATCTGGGTACATATAAGACTTACTTAAAAGTTCATAACTTATGTAGACTTTATTAAAACTTGTAACACTTGTAAAACCATCATAAGAAGCACAACTTGGAAAATTATTAAAACTATTTGTGTACATGAAATCATCGATAAATATATTTTTCATATTATAATGACCCTCTTTATATGGTCGTCTTTTAACTCTTACTTATACTTATCTTGCAATATCACAAAACCTAAGAACACATATTTTTTTTGTATACTCACTAATAATTTGTAAGATAATTTAAACTATATTTAAAATTTCATCAAAAGCTTAGAAACATACTAACATATATATATATGCTTATCAATTTAAATATGAGCCTTTGCAACATGCGGAAATAAACTCCGTGGCAATATCCATTCCCTTTCCTTCACATAAACTCCGTTGCTTGCATAGTCCATTAAAAAGGTCCATCGGACTTGTACTTATAGTATGAATAAACATAAGTAAGCTAGCGCTCAGTAAGTACAAACATAAAATCCTACCAAATCATTTTCAAACATATTCAATAACATATGCATGATAAATTTATGCTTCATTTATCATCTCATTATCTTGCTTAACATATGGGCCCTTAGTGTACATATAAGGTGTGCACGATCACTGAAAAGTTAGGGTTTGTAAGGTCCCAACATTGCCAAGATCAAATCTTTCTTAACTTGGAGCTTGTACATAAATCCTCTCCTTAGGTCGGGAGGTTGGTACGATACCTTTTTAGCTTATCTCATCTTAATCATGTTACTTAAGTGAGTATGCAATATATTATACTTCAACATAAATCATATATCATACATCATAACATGGTATTGCAAAATTATGCAATTAAACTTATTCATGAGAAAACTTGTTTAGAGTACTCCATCTTGAGATATCATTGATCATATAAAAACATTATTTTGAAAATCGTAATTTTCATACTATAGGCGGTTTGTACTTACCTGAATTTCACATTTAGCATTTCCACTTGCTAAGATAATACGCGATCTAATTCTTATTACCTGAAAATATATTCCTAACGAGTATTAACTTAATACTCAATTAACATAAAACCTTATTCGTATTTCATAACAAAATTTCTAAGCTTAACTTATTAATTTAGCTATTACTTAAACATCCTATCATAAAATCTCAATAGAAAATTTAACTAACATCTATTAATAAATTCTCTCTTGATTACCTTTGTAATATACTTTTTCATACCAACTCACGTTAAGTTGAAAAAGAGCTTTTGAAAGTTTCTTTTGAACATTGGGATATTAGATCCCTAATTTTCTTAAAAGTTTTAAAACCATTAAAACTATTTTGGTCGTTGACATAAATGATAAAATTTTCATTTAAAACTATAGCTTAAAATCTGTTAAGAATTTGACAAAACTTTCTCAACGTAAAATGTTCATTTTAAAAGATCTAAAACATCTATGTTGTTCAGAAGCCCATTTGGTTCATAAAACTACTTATAGATTAATCGCTGATTATGTTCAGATTTTATAAAAAAAAAACCTGATAGCATAATGACTTATATTTTCTTAACATTTATTTTATTACTTAATTAGATTTTTGTTTCTTTAAAAAGTTCTAAAATCGTACTTTTATAGGAAATCAGACATAGTCTTCTCCATTTTTATTCGATTTTCATAATTCAAAATTGCTTAAAATCCATGTTTTAAACTGCAGAAAAAATGGGCAGAGTTTTCCTTGTTTTCTCACGTTTCTCTATAGTCCAAAACTGCTTAAAACTCGTGTTTGGAGCTATAGAAAAACAGGCAAAGTTTTCCTTGTTTTTCTACGTTTCTCCACAGTCCAAAACTGCTCAAAAGTACCTGAAAGAAAACAATATAAAAGATTTCGGCACACCATAATTGCAAGACATGCTACCCAGAATAATTTTGTCATATCAAAGCAATATGCACTTCATTTAAATCTAACTTCACTTTGTCTATAAAACTTTTAAGTATTGATAATCAACCAAACATATATATATACATATATATATATATTTCTTTCATTTAAACTAACATTCTACTATCTACTCGAATATCAAATACTATTAAAGTATCAATATGCCAATAACCCATAAGTAACATACAATCATTCTGATAAATAAATTGAGGAATAAAAGTGGTCGAGATCGCTACCGAAATCATTCAATCTGATAAATAGGTAGGTTGATTTCAATCAACGATCAAAAGAGCCGTTCGATCTCGAGCGTACAAACTTTAAATCACCATTCTTGACATTTGGAATTCTATCTTGTAAATCTCATGTCACGAACGTGTTTGAAACGTCAAAAATAGGCCAGAAAGCCATCCTTCAAAATTTGATAGCCGGGTCAAAGTTTGACCAATGTTGACCGGCATTGACGGTGGCGGTGTAGGCAAAGACGGGCACTATTTTGTAGATCTCGACAAGAGGAACCCATTTCCAGTGTCAATTTACCAAATCGGAGCTCTAATCATCAAAAATCGACCTTCCCAACAATGGACGGTGGCGGCGAGGTCCAATCTCCGCTATCCCGTGGTTGTTTTATGAAATTGACTTAGAGATTTTGTTTCCCACATCGTTTAGAGCCTTTTGAGTCGGTTGGTGTCGATCACCTCTGATAGAAACGGTGACTTCCATGTTGTGGGCATGGTAACCACCTAGCAGCCTTGGGTGGTGCAATCTGACAACTATTGAGGTGGAACGAGACATAGTTTTGTTCTCCTCATCATCACGAAGCTATAGGAACTGGAATCATCTCAATCAGAGGTCGGATGACGAGGTTATGGCGTCAGAAAGAAATGAGTATTTCGGTGATTTCGTCTGGTGCGTGCGGTTTCTTCCGGCGGAGTTACTATCAACTTGGCATGTCTTTGGACTCAGCTCATCGAGAGCTTTCTAACGAGACGGGAGATGTCAAAAATAGACTCCATTTTGGCGGTCAGAAGCATTAAAAGTTTTGGTTGTGGGGAAGAGAGAAAGAGAAAGTTAAATGTGGATGATGGTGAAGAAGAAGATGGAGGGAGGGACGTGGAGCCCAAGTTTAGGCTGTGCAAGCTACTTCTAAAGCCCAATTTTTTACTACCATTAGTATTAATATTATTTTATTATTATTATTATTTTTTGGATCCGTGTATTGTAACGATAGTTTAAATATTCTAATTGTATTAAAATGGTTATAGACTTCATTTACTACTTAAATGGGCCTCCTCTGCATCTATCTACTTCTTTTTTCTACTTTTGTGGTTGTGCCAATATACTATGTTGACACCTCATATGAATAGTAAACTTATTTTGTGTGAAAAATTTAACATGTGCTAAAATGACTAATTTGGGTATGTTGAGCCCAAATATATCTATTTTACATTCATTCGAGGTTATATCGACCAGTTTTTCAATACTGTGTGTTTCCTAGTCAAAAGTTACTTTTATGCTTCATTGACTAATTTGAGCATACTAATTCTAAATATATCAATTTTATGTCAAGTGAAGGTCATCTTGACTAACTTTTTAACACTACATGTTTCTTGTTCAAAAGTTACTTTTTATACTCAATTGACTAATTTTAGCATACTGATTCTAAACATATTAGTTTTATATTAAGAAAATGTCATCTTGATTAATTTCTTAATATCGTGTGACACACACACGCACAAACATATAATCATATATTACTCAATATATATACATGTATATCTTACTCAATAGTAAACATGGTGAATCAAATTCATCTTGTTTGTTCCTTTCATTGTATTAATGGAAATTAAACGTTTCTTTATTTCATTCAATCCATCCAAATTTGTAATTACGTGGTATTCATGGGCTTAATTACTTGTTACAGTAATTATATCCAATGATCATTACGGATATTACAGTTTTTGGTTCAACTTGTTTTGTCCTTTGTCCTTAAGTCGAGCATAGTGTATTGTCATCACGAACTGCTATATGTGTCTTTTTGGGTTATGGTGTAGGTCAAAAAGGATATCGTTATTTTGATCCAATTAGTCAAAAATTATATGTCTCCATCATATTGTTTTTCTTGAGCATATCCTATTATATTCTATTCCTCCTAATTCTCATAACATTACCAAGTCTGATCTTATTTGCATTGATCCCTTCACTATTGATTCTAACATAGACCCACCCACCATTTCACCTACTCCAATTTTAGATAATGTTTCTTGTAGAATTCCCACTAACAACTTAATAGATTTTGGTACTTTAGCTTTTAATACACTTGTTACTCATTGTCCTCCTACAGCTGCGCAATCACCTCCTGAGTTTATGGCTCCTCCTCCTCTTCATCACTCTATGCGTTCTTATAAGTCTACTAGACTACTAGATTTTGTTTACTCTTATTGTTCTAGTTCTTTTACTCCCTTTTTAGCTTTTATTCATTGTCAATTTGAGCCCGCATCTTGTAGAGAGGCTGTTTGTGACCCACTTTGGCAAAATGCTACAATTGGGGAACTTACATCAGACAAATACTTAGGAATTAGTACCTTTACCACCAGGTGAATGAGTAATTGGTTCCCATTGGCTATACAAAATCAAAACCAAGTCTGATGAATCTATTGAAAGATACAAAGCTTGACTTATTGCTAAAGGTTACTCTCAAAAGATACAAAGCTTGACTTATTGCTAAAGGTTACTCTTGAGAGTATGGTATAGATTATGAGGAAAAGCGTTACTTATATTTGCGAAGGGCGAAGGTTTCATTCGTCAACGGCATATATCTCAATAGGATGTAAAAATTGCTTTTTTTGAATAGTGATCTTCATGGTGACCTCCTCTGTATCCTCTAACGACAGGCAGAAGGGATTTGCAACCTCTCACCTCTTAAATGACCTTGGCTTACATAACTTCATGATCGTCACAGATGGCAGGGCATGGCGACAATAAAGGCGACGGTTTAAAATCTACTCACAACAATTGCAAGAGATTTGATGCCACCTACAAAAGATTCGATGGCGTCTGTAGATAAATCCTCCAGACAAGGTTCTCATCACCGTGGCTTGATTTCCGATCTCTAACGTAGGATATCGCGAAAGCAAAAAGGTAGTAGTGAGGTCAAAAAATAAGGGATAATGAAGTGAATAGCATATTTCAGGAAATAATTGAAAGAAATACTAAGTTCTTAAAATATTTACTATAAATAGTAAATTTATCATGTAAATAAACTATTAATATTAGATATATCAAGTAAATGATATATATACATATCAAGTAAATGATTCATTTACATCTTTATTAAGTAAATGATTTATCTATATTTTGTAAATACATTATTGTTTAGGTCAAATTTTGAACCTGATCTCTCACCGAACATGTGTCTCCAAACATGCTATCGAAGAGCACAAGACGACTCATGAACAAATACCTCATAAAACCCATAATCAACTTTCATACAACTCTAGAATGACAACAGGTGAGTGAAGAGTCACATTAGGCCAAATATAGAAAGTTGACCCCAAGATTAATAAAAGGGAATCCAAATCAAGCATATCAAATAAGGAAACCTACCAACTAGCTCAGATAACATAGAAAGAGAAAGTTTTCCAATCCTTTCTAGTCATTCCCAAATTAAAAAGTCAGTTATAGCAAGAAATGCAACTTCTAATCATCAATTAAGGCATATTCATACGAAATCAGACAACCAAAGTAAGATGATCAACTCCTATAAATTGGGGCTTACTACATAAACCTTAGGGTCACATCTTGGACATCTCTTAAACTAAATCTCTTGCCCTACACAACTTACTTCTTGCAATACTTATTGTTTTTTCCTTGAATTCTCTATAATACATTAATCTCTCCCTGTTCTCTATCTCATTCTTAGTTAAGATCAGCTTTGTAATATTGATTCACATATAGTAGAAGCTCCTGCAAGTACTATAAATGACATAGCCTAGAGATTATAGGCGAACCTCTATAAAATCGGTTGTCTTTCTCTTTATTTACTTTTTTTGCATTTTACTTTATTTCGTGTAACTCACTAATGACTTGCCAATGATTGCTTTCTGATCATCCATCATCCTATTTTGGTCATTTAATCCTTGTTTTCTTCAATTATAGATTTCACCTTCTACAATCATCTACCCAGTAAAATTTATTTTTATCTAACAAATTTAGTATTTCGTACAAATATTTTAAATGCATGCTATTTAATTCAATTATTTTTTGAAAACTACTATTTACTATAATTTCCCTAAAAAAAAAAACCATTTCTTTCTTTCTTTCTTTTTTTAGGAAACCTTTCATTCTTTTTTAAGAAAATGACGATTTATAAAAATACTTTCGCAATGTATTGGTTATAAGATTACTATTTACAATACTTTTGGTACGTTCATTGTTAAACTATTTATAGTACAATGTAACACCCCTTTATTTGACAGGAGAGCTAACACAAGCTGATATACTTATGTCAAGAAGTTTTAATCTTTCATTTAAAACTTGAGTGCTATGGTTTTAATATCAAATATTTTACATAGACAAAATTTGAATTCATTTTTGCTTTCTTGTTTTGGTATACAACATTTACGTTAATAACAAAATCGAACGTAACGCTTCCGTCACCTCCATTGTTTTACATATATACATTACAAGACCATAATAGAGCTGCTTAATTAAAAATAAATAACAAAGTTCCAAAATGGGCTATAAAAGTTTTTTCAAAAACATGGCATATGAATAAATCTCTGTCTGACAATTTTGGAGACTCAGTCAATCTCTAAACCTATACATACTCACCTATATCACAAGAATCTAATGAGCTAAAAGCTCAATAAGATGAAACTCATGCATGAAAAAATACATCATATGCCAATGCAATCAATCATATCATACATTATGCAATTTAATAACATTTTTTCTTAATTCATTCTTTTAATACCCTTCAAGTTCGGTTCTTAACTTAGAACGACAAATCGTGTTTTCAACACTTGTTCATAATTATTGGCCAACAATAAGAATAATATGGGGTTTCCCATACTAGTTTTACAACCTCGGGTATTAGTCGTATTTTTTTTAATTTAATGTGGCCTTCCATGTATTGGTTTTTCAACCTCAAGCATTGGTTACTCTTTTATTGGGTTTGCTGGTCCTAACTCTTGTCCCTTGCTTACTCGATCATCAATCAAGTAACATACTTCTTTTTACCAACACCTTATTACATTCAACATTTATAGTAAAAACATGCATAAATGCCATGATTTGTGAATGTTTTAAACTTTATATCACAGTTAAACAACAACAATAATCTCAAAACATAAATAATCATCACATGATTCTTGTAATAGAGAAAATGTAAGTTTCAACTTACCTTGAGTCTAATGTAGTAAAATGTGAAAAGTTTGGTATGTTAGGAATGCCCTAAAAGAAAAAGACATTTTAATATATTTTATTTATTTTTCAACTAATTAATGATATACTAGAAGTTATTCATTACATCATTATTATATATTAAAGTAAATATAAGCAAATATAGCTCATTGACTTCTTAATGTTAAACTGCTAAAATGTTTCATACAATGGTCTTTTGTATACGAGAAAATAACGCTCTAAAATAAGTAATCTAAATCTATAGTCCGTAGTCTGTGGGATTAGAGTAAACATGTAACTCATGTTAAAACTATTATGCTGTCTAAAGCAAATTGAGGAGATGGTTAGTCTTAACCATTTGAAGTAAGTCAACTCTTAAGTAGAGATATAGATATATTGCTTAGTGGTGGTGACATATTAGACTTGAATCAAAGTGTAATTAATCTATGTAGTCCACTTTAGTAGATTAATTCACTTTTGACTTTTATTATGTAATAACCGTAATCTTGAGTAAGTAAATGATTTCATATATATAACTTGTATACTTAGATGTTCCAAAGGCTAAGGCATATCAAAGTAGTTAGTTACTAGATTAGTTCGTTAGGTACATGCCTTATATTTGATTAAGTGTTTTCTTATAGATACGTAACCATAGCTCTAATAAGGAGTAAAGATTATCCTCTTAATAGTATTAAGAATGTGAAAATAGATAAGATTTTAGATCGTTTGCTTAGAAATAATCTATTATTCACATACATTGAATAATTATTTTTCTATTGAATGTATATTGGATCTTTAAAATAGCATGACCAAAAGTTTGAACGGACTTTGATCTTAGGCTGATCATGGATATCATATGAGGGTGTTACATATATGACAAGGTTATTAGACTACAACTATGCACTGGCTTATGTAATACGATATATGATTGGGAGTGCAGTTTTAAGTTTATAATAGTATAACTCTAAAACTAATAATTATATAATTAATTTATTTGGTATAGGATAATTAATTGCATAGATTATTAAAGTTCACATTATATAAGTTCAATCGGTCTTTTTATTAGCTCCACATAATTCCTTAACGGATAGTAATTAATCAGGATATTCTTTATGGCTTTAATTCTTAGACTTAGTGAAGAGAAAAATCCAGATCACTGCTTAGTGGGCGGAGACATTTTTCTTGCTGAGGATGAAATGGGAATTTGGTTTCATTTAATTAATAGGATAAATATTTAATTTGTATAAATATTTATTTGAAAAATAAAATTTAAAGTTTAAATTAATTGTATTTGTCTTTTGAGAAAGATATGAGATATGTTTAAATTTAAAAGATATGAATAAATTAATTATTTGAATAATTAGTTTAAATATCTAGATAACTTATTTAAATAAATATTTTAAATTAAATATGGAGATTATCCTATTTAAATTTAAATTGAAACAAAATCTTATCCTTTTATGCTTATGGTAGGTGTATTATTTAAGAATAAATTAATGAAAATGCTTTTCTCCTTATTTATTTTATTTAGATAATTATTATATAATTTTTTAATTCAAGTAAAGTTACTATAATTTTATTTTAAATTTTTGAAACATTATCCATATAAATAAAATTATAAAATAAATGAAAATTTAAATGCGAATCAAATTTTGGATCTTCTATGTCTAAAGTGGGTGAATTTTTGTGCCTCCCTAGCAGGGAATAAAATGCCAACTATAGGGAACGAGAGAGAAAATTTTTTTTAAAATATCGTATTTAATTTTGAAATCCACCTAGTGTATTCACTATAAATAGGACCCTTAGTACTCCTATTTTACTCAAGTCATAGACTCTCAAGTGAGCAAATTTATTATGATAACTTTCACTTATAATAATAAATTCTTAGAGTTTTTAGTAATTAAAAGTAGCAAGCTACGTGAATAAAGATTGAGGAACTGAGTACCCACGCACTTCATCGTTCAAGAATTGGAGAATAGTAAAAAAGGCTAATTGGTTGAAATTTTCCTGGTCACATCCTTCTGCATTCTTTGTGTTTTTTTCATAAGGTATTTAGATTGTTAAATAATTTATTGTATATGACAACATGAGTTAGTACGATCATTTTAAAAATTTTTAAAATTTTGCTGTGCACATTTTCTATTATTCCTACATGGTCCTCACATAAGATTTTGCATGCTAAAAGGCCTAATATAATCAGATCATACAATTTGCAATCTTTTGTAAACAAATTCATAACAGCCACATGACTTCCAAAGCAATTCAAGTATCATGTTTCACTGGCAATTCAACACATTTAATATCAAGGTAGTACCTAATTCTTGAACAAATTCCAAAACATCAAAATCAAATATAATGCAAACTTGGTTCTAGCTTAATTCGATTTAAACCACCAATCAAGCATATTGATTTTATTGTTTCCAAAAACTCATATAAATTTCAAGCACTATACAACCATAACAAAATCAATAGAAACAACCAAAATAATCAGATTTCACAAGCTATCCGTATTTGCTAAAAGCTAGCTCAACTAGCTTGGTTTAGCTTTAAAGATATGTAACATGAATTTCAAATTATGTAAAGAAATATTCAATCATGTAATCATATCAAATCACCATAAATTTATCATAATAAGGATAGAAAAAGAAAAAGCTGTATTGATCAGATTGGAATTAAACTTTAAAAGCCATGGTTTCCAAGCTTAAAAGTGTGAGAACTTAATCTGTTTTGTGTGGTTCCAATCTTATGGCTTGGGTTCTCTTTTTGTCAATTTTTAAGCTTAGAAAATGGAGAAGAATGCAGAAGGAGATGGACTGGACATTTATGAAGTTGCAGCAAAGAAATGAACAAAAAAAAAAAAGAATTTTCTAAATTGCTTTTAACTTGGCCTAAAAGAGGAGGGAGAAGTGGGCTACTTCGGAGCTTTTGCTAGCATTTCTAGCTGATTGGCCTGTGGAAAGTGACTGCAAAAAGACCTAGAGCTGATCGTTGGCCATTTGAATCAAGTACAAACAAATGTAACATAATCTTATGCAACTTAGTCAACAAATCAATTATATTATATTATTTTACATATTTTTAATTCTTAATAAAACGAGACTTATTCCAAGAAAATATGTACGTAAACAATCAATTAATAATATAACAATGTAAATAATATGACAAAACATAAATAATCCATTTCGTAATCATTTAGTATATCAATCTTCTTTAATTATCAATCTTCTTTAACTAAGAAATCGAGATTTTCACTATAAAAGTTACAGGTTAATATATAAGACAAGGTGTATAATTTCATATCCACTTATAAAAATATCTTTTTTTTTTTTTTGGTGTGGCCTAAATCTTCCACCTATCTTGTAGTGACTTTAGGTAGACACATACCCTTAAAAATAAACATGTGATAACATTCGTCCAATTTTTAACGCCTATCTGACAACAGTAACATTTTTTCAATATTTGAATTCGTTATGTGAATTAACTGAGACAAAAGTAGACAAAAGTAGGATGCAATTTATGCGAAGTGAGATAATGTTTATTTCTTTTTAGGGTCAAGAATGAGATAACATCTCTCTCTTTTTTTTTTTTTTTTTTTTTTTGCTCCTCGTTTTTTTTTTAAATTCTTTTTGCCTTTTTTTAATTACTCTTACTGCTGTTTTTTTTTTTTCAACTTTTTTTTGCTTTTCTTTTTGCTGTTTAATAGAGAATGGGTCCAACGGCTGCAAACCTTGTTGAAATGCGCACAAAATTTTTTCTAGTTTAGAGTTATTCTTTTTGTCATTTGCTAGTTTCTCGTTCTACCATTTGTCTTTCTTTTTTTTTTTTCCTCCCTAAACAAAACCGACATAATTCTAAACCATATTTTTTCTATTTATTACAAATATTGCATTACATTTTTTTTAAATATTATTATTTAAAAAATTCATTTCAAAAAAAAAAAGAAGCCGTGTAACCTTTTCCAGCAGCGACTCAATTCATTTTTTCTTTTTGAAGAGCAACTATTGTCATTGTATTGGTTTCCAAAATTTACTTGGGTATGGATTGAAATATTTATATTTATTGCATATGGAAGTATATACAAACTAACAGAAAAGAAAGGAAAAAAAAAAACGTAAAACAGTAACATACACTATGAAATACATAATTCGTTCTATTTTAAGGATTATTTAAAATTTTTTTCTGATGAAATTTGATTTTGTTACTCTTTCATATTAAAAAAAAGCGTACGCTTATTATTGAAAAAGTGATATTTTTTTAAGAAAATTGAAACACATGCAAAAAAATAAATAAAAGGAATCTAATTACATAATAATAATGTATTATCAATATAAATGACATGTTTGTAATAATTTAGAAATAGATGGTTTATAAGATTAGACTCTACTTTTTTTAGAAAGTGTGAAGACACATGATAAAACATGATAAAAAGAATAACTCTAACATTTATTTTATTTCAATTAAACATGCCACGAGGTTTTACTCACAGGCTCACTTGAATCTGTGTTTGGGGAAGCTGGAGACCATGAAATAAAAAAAGGAAAAAAAAAAAGAACTCGAAAATTTTTAATGAATTTTTTAAATGAAATTCAAACTAATAGAATTTTAGCACAAATTTTCTTTGGTATAGGTATATATGTTTCGTTTAAAAAATGTCTTCATTTTATATTATATTCTAATATAATATAATGTATATTTGAGTATCTTTATATATTTTATTTAAATAATAAATTAACTCAAAATATTATTCAATTTTTTTTTATCTATTTTTAACAATTACATCACACATATTCTCTATCATACCAATAGATATTAAAATGAATTTATACGTAAACAACACATTGGATGTATATTGTATAAAAGAATCATCCAAACTCATTATTTTAAATATATTACAATAGAATGTACTATAAAATAAACGTTTCTTCAAACAAACCTTATAATGCATTAAACGCTCTGTCCAGGGTTGCATTAAAAAAAAAAAAATTGCCGTGCAACTAAAGAGCATCATGCTGGAGACATTATAATGAGCCGGATCGAACTGCCTTTTTTTTTTTTTTTTAAGAAATAAAACAAAATGTAATAATTTAAAAGAGTCTTCTCTTGCTTTTGAAAGAGAATATTACCGGAATTTTTTTTTTCTCCCCTTGAGAAAACATCTTTCCTAGAAACTTCACCGGAAGAAGCTTGCTGTGGAGAAATTAGAGAGGGAATCATACATCCTGAAAGGCCTGTAACAAGGATTTGGCTTTATTGATGATGATTAAGCTTTCCTTCATTCAATGCAGTTTAGACGCATACAAATTCAAGTTCTGGTGACGCATACCAGAAAGAAGAAGAAAAAAGGTGGAAAGCAAAGTCTTGAATTATGACACTTCCAGATTCGCAAAGACACAACACAACAACACAAGAGCTAGCCCGTAAAGCGAAACAAATTAAAGATAACTTATAGTACAGAGATAATAACACAAATACATAAACCCAGAAAATAAGGAAGCCCAAAGTTGCAAGCTATTCACTTGCAACCCGAGCGTTTGTACGCGTAGCAAGTTTCCTTCTTACTGGCGCTCGGATGGGGAAGGCAGCTGTACCGGGAGCCTCGGACCCGTTCACAACCCCGTTTAGTGGAAAAAAGGGCCGTCTGAACCACCCTATGTTTGTTGTCGGCAAGAATCCTGCGGCTAATTTCGGAAGGCATCTGGAACTCCAGCTCATCATCCGGCCAAGTGGTCAGGCATTCTTCCATGCGGCTGCTGTCACAGATCATGGAGGTGGTAGTAGTGGCGTTAGTGCTTTTCAGTGAAACTGATCCACTAGCTTCGCAGCAACTTTGCTTTAGTATAAACACCGCCATCGTCGTCATGACCAAGAGAGCCAGAGTGAGATTCCTCGGCATAATGGGCTGCATGATTTCTGCCTAACTTGTTCTACCTTGCTCTGATGCCTGCTTATGACGTTTTCTTATCCCAACAACCGGCCTTTATATGCAACACTAGTTCGCAGCTACCAAGTGAAAACAAATAAATATTAACTTAATGTATAAAAAATTCAGGAAAAAAAAAAAATCAAAAGAGAGGGATAAATTAGTAATTCACCTTGCACAATTAAACAGTTTTGTATTGACACAGTATGTAATGCCTAATTATCTCATACTTAGCCAATAATTAGTAAATTGCATCTTAATGCATTTATTTAGCGTGCATTATCGAATTATTAGTACAAATTTTATAATTGCACAAACACGTATACTTATTATTTAATATTTTAGTTATGCTTTAATATGCTTTGATCCATAAAATATGACATTCAATTTTATTTCTCATGATCTAACATATTCTGTAATTATCATCTATAATATATTTATGTACGCTAATATTATATTTTTTTACATAAGAGAATGAAATTAATAGCATTATCTTATTTTATATTCTAATTCATGATATTATTTCTATTTTTTATGAACATTATTATGTTTGTAACTTGTAAAAGTGAATTTTCATTATTTAAATGAATTAAAAATTAAAATATTATAATAATTACATAAAAAAATCAAGATAACAACTAACAAAAACTAATTGTTAAATTTGGCATTAAATATATTTCATGATAAATTTACCATATAATTTAGTATGTGACAAATTTAACATCAAAGATCGCACTTGTTTGGAGAGTACTTTTTTTATTTAAATGTACCTTTAATACAAAAATTTAACACTGTATTAGAAATGCTTTTACATCTAGAACTTTTTTACTATTATGGAAATAGTTTATCTTTCAGTGTTTGTCAAAATTATGAAAAACACATTTTGATCAAATAAGGTGTAGTTAATGAGAAGATCATAATTGAAAATATGGTTTTATTTTGAACCGTTAGAATTGTTTTAAAAACTTTTTATTTTGTTTTTTTTTTTCTTTATATTGATTTTTTTTTCATCCTTGTTGTTTCCGCAGGTGGAAAACAAAAAACAAAAAACAAAACAAAAAAACACTTATTGTCTGATCATATCACTCTGCCTGTTCTATTTTGTATGTCACATGCTTTTGAAAATACCACATAAATCATATTATGGACTTTATTTTTTCCTTTTACTTTTCTTTAGAAAAAATTAATGGCAAGCTTAAACGAAAAAACACCCAACGGATTGATAAAGTTCTGAATTGTCCATTTCATTATTTCTGTTAATTATCATTCTTTTTTAATATATTACAATTATTATTTGATCTTAAAATTTAGAATAGATAAAAAAAATTTTCTTATTCTACGTCCAAATTTAAAAAATATATATTAATCATCAACTTTGTTCCTTTCTAACTTAACTAACTAACCCAACCTTAAGCCTCGAGTTATGTTAAACATATCTGAATAGCCGCCCAGACAAGCATGGTGGGTGAGTGCATTATAGCCTGTTTGATACTCAATTGAACGCCACCATTTAAATCCTTTTTTTTTTTTTTTTTTACAGTTTAGTGTTTTATAAATATTTTATATTTTCAGTTAAAACTTCCTATTCAATTCTATATCCAAGTGCTGCCTTACGGTTCCTTTGGGTCAATGTCTCCATACCTTAAAATTCAACTTTTTTTTTAAATTTCATCATTTTTCACTATTTATATCTACAAAATATTATAATAAACTTCAAACTTTAAAAATTTATAACTTTATGTATACAAATCTAAATGAGATAATTTTTTTAAATTACATAAAATTTCAAAAAGAACGAAATAATATCCATATTGATATTTTTTTCTAAAAAAAATTTTTTAATTTTTAAGTTTTTCACCTCAAACAATTTTTTCTCTTAAACATATTTTCTAAAACAATTTTTTTCAATCTAAAAATAATATTATCCAGCCTCCTTCCAACTACCTCCTTAATGTTTATTCTCGATTTTTTCATTATATTGGCAGGTTTTCGTTGAAAATTCAACGCTCAATCAGCATCGAGGCAAGCCAATGGCATATTTGTTACCAATCTAGTGACCCTGCCATGTGCCAACCCACATGCTTTAAATTGCCGACGTAAACAGGTCAGCAATACCCCACATCCTTTAATGCGCCAACCCTTTTTTTTTTTTTTTGAGATAATGAAAATAATAATTGATGTGATTATAATTTCACGATAATTTTTATATACAATTTCACATATAAATATAAATAATATTTTTATAAAATTAAATAAATAATTAATATTAAATTTAAAAAAATATAATATTAGATAAAATAAATATAATAATTAAATTATAAAACAAGATATGAAATTAATAAAAGGTGAGATTGTAGTTTTGTCTTAATAATATTATTTGGTAGAGTACATCAATCATTGTGAAAATGTACAACGGGCAACGGCAAATTATATGGTTCGTAGGGACAATGTGCAAGGTTGAGAAGTTTATTGACAAACGGAGTATTTATTTATTTATTTTTAGTTTTTTTTATAAATAGACAAACAGAGATTTTTGTTTACACCATACAATAATGGGCAACTTCATATCGGATATTAATGGAAGGGTTTTTTTGGGAAAAAATGTTGTAAAAAAGGTATATTTTTAAAATATTATCATTTATAATAATTTTAGAATTGATGTTCTTTTATATTATTTAATAAAAAGTGATTTCGAAATAAAAATATAAATTATTAAACAAAAATCCTTAATATATATACTAAAAAACCTATTTTCACAAGTATGATAATTAAAGAGCATGTCGTGAAAATAAAACAAGAATTAATTTTTGCTAAAAATTAAAAAAAAACTATTATATAAAATGTCATAACATCATTAATTACAATATTTATTTGTATTTTTTTTTTTTCTCACTCACTCCTCTCCACCCACACTCCCTCTCTCTTCTCTTTCTTGACACCCACCCCTCTCTCTCTCCTCATAGTCCGGCATCATCCCATACGCCACCATCGCAATCACTGGAGCTCCTTCACACCAAATCGGAGTTAGTACCCTCCACACACACATCCTCTCTCGGCACCCCTATGCCATCCTGCCACCAAGATCACAACTCTAGCTCTGTTCTCCTTCTTCGTCAGCCTCCTCAACCACGTCCACGCTAGATCGATATTGATGAGCTCCGAATCTGCCATCCCATCGCTAAGATCGCGAGCGCCAACTTCGTTCTCCTTCGCCACTAGCCTCCTTGACATCATCTGTGCGAGATCAACACTGCCGAGATCGCAAACTCCGTCGGGTGACTCAAGCAGATTTGGATCAGCATGAAGGATGTAATGGAACCTCACGAGTTTCTGGTGGCTACAATAGTTAGAAGGTAGAGGTCCGGCTTGAGAGGTCCAGTTTGAGAGGGGAGAGAGAGAGAGAGAGAGAGATATGAAAAAATATTTGTAATCCCATCAATAATATTTTGTCTAAGAGTTTCTGTGTGTGAAAATCAATCTATCTAATGGATGATTTCGTATCATTTATATGAAGTTTCCAATTGAAGTCCTTCGGGTCCACAATCACGGCCATCCATTCGCTGGGCCTTCGTGGCTAATGTAATGTTGTATACAGTTTTTTCAATTATTTTAAAAGAAAAGTTGTATATAATTTTGCTAAAGGCAGCAAGTTGAATACGGAATCTTTAAGGTTTACGGTCTCCGGTCTGAATCAACCTTTTAGTGGTTTTATAAAATCCCTTCATTTTTTTTTTTAACATATTTTAATATAATCATTATTCATTCAACATAATAATATATATTGTGCGACTTTACATTAGGGGTATTTGATGGACGGATTTACAACTTTTTTTAATCTCTTTCTTTAATTCAAAATTATCTTTTTATTATTTATATTTTTAAATATATATAATACATTTAAATTTTAAAATTTTATAACTTAATTATTTAAAATCTAAATAAAATATATTTTTTTTAAATTAGATAAAAATTAAAAAAAAACAAAATAAATTCATATTAATATTTTTTTAATATATTTTTAGATCTTACATTTTATTTTTTTTTAAATCAAACAAATATTTTCAAATTTTAACTTATTTTTAATTCAAAATATCTTCAAACTTCGTCTCGTACTCGTATATTTCTCCCAAAAGAGCCGTACGTATATCTAACCTTCCTTCTCCTTTTGCAAAATGCTTTCTTCTCGAATTGATATTTTTGAAAGAAACAAAATTGGTGGACAACAAACTAATACAGTATATGATGCTTAGCTGTAGGCTAGTTTCTCATAGGCTAATGTGTAACACTCCGATTAATATAATAGTATTAATACATGTAGAAGACAATTTCAAGGCAACAATATAAAGTAATAGCCCAATCGGTAAAACAAAAAATTAGACGTTTTGTTTTTTCAATGATTATAGTGAAATTTATTTCATTCGAAAGAGGAATTAACTGGTTGTTGAAGTAGTTAACTTCCAGTAAAAAGAACATCGATATATATTTTGAAGACATTGGTTTTCAACATTGTGGAATATATATTTTCTAGAATACGCTTATTTTGGAATACCATGCTCTGTTAAACGCTATTTCTCTAGATTGAGAGCTCAAGGATCACGCCAAGATTCAAGAAGGTAACCACAGCTACAAATCCAATAAAAAGTCTGCCTTTGAACCTATGATCATTAAATTGTTCATTGTCCAACATAAATTAAAGGGGTGTTCAGATCTTATTTTAGAGATATTTTTTTTATTACAAAAAAATTGTTTTAAAAAATATTATTTAAAATGAAAAATATATAAAATTTTAAAAAAAAATTTTGAAAAAAAATATGAATATAAATATTATTTCATTCCTCTCGAAATTTTATATAATTTATAAAAAAAAAATTACATCTCATTTGAATTTGTATACATAAAGTTATTAACTTTTAAAATTTACTGTAACATTTTAAAGATATAAATAGGAAAAAATAATAGTATGATGGAAAAAAATTGTTTTAGAGGCTTCTTTTTTTTTTTTTTTTTTTTTGACTCCTGAAACACACCCTAAATATGTACATAGACATATATAATATATATGACTACCCAACCTATAAGAATAATTTCATATCTAAATTCTATTAAAAAATGGCCTTTTGAAAACTCATTTGTAGGTACTATTTCAGGCTTAATTTTGACACACTATGTATCGTGACAGGTAGTTGGATCCATATTCTCCATGAAAAGATCGAACTGGTAATATACATACACTCAAAATGATACACAAGTATATGAGAATTTAACCCATCAAAACAACTCTATGACATAAAATTTGCACCATATATCTTTGACTAAAAAATAGTTTGTTTCTAAAATATCTTTGATTCAAACATAATTTCCTTCCAAGACGTATTTGATTATAACCTTACTTATAAACAGAGCTCATATAATCAAAACGTATTCAATTTCTATATAATTTTTTTCAAAATATTGATTGAGGGACCATTGACATAATAGTAGAAAGGTTCATCGGAACGTGATGTATAAAATCAAAAGTCAAAAACCAACATAAGACATTGTATATAATTCAAGGGCCTTTTATTCGTATTCATATTATTTCCCACTATATGTGTAACACCATCTATCTCAATTAAGAACCTTACATCAACTTTCCTAACTAAAATAGCTGATATTACATTTCTTACATATACATATATATAGATTATATTTAAGAAAAACAAATTTATCTTCATTATAATAACATTACTATTTAAATAATAATCTGCTTTCATGTTGCAGACTCATTGTTAAATAATCTGAAAGTTTTAATCAAGAAAGAAAAGGCAAAACTTTGAAAAGAATACCAAAAACACATAGATAAAGAATATACTATTTGCATTTCTTACTTACCTTCTGTACATGTCTGGAGTGTTCCTTAGCCGATCAAAAGGAGGGGCCCCATAGAGAAACTAAGAGCACACCAAGGGTCCAAATATCCACGCTAGCATCATGCTCTACATGTTTTCCATGACAACAGATGCGCGCCCAGGCCAATGATGCAACATACAGCACGTATTTAATTACACATAACCGGAACTTTGGTCAGTTTTTCTACGGATAAATAAGCTGAAGAAATGTTCACAAGGTTTCTAAATTTTCTTTTGTAAGAAATTAAGACTGACTTGATTAATATCTTATGGAAACGGTAACTAGAATTAGCAAAACATATAGCATTACATATCAGGACCATTCCGCTTTCCATCAACTTCCTCTACCTCAAAGTCCAATCCTGTGGTGGTCATCCGGCCAATGTTTACTGCAGAAATTGTGATATTCAGTTAGTAGTTAAAGAATTCGTTTCTTCAAAACAATGAGATTGTTGGGGTCGGACTCCATCATTATCGTATATTCAGGGAAAAAAAGAAGAGAGAAATGAGTACAAAGTAATACAATTTCAAACTTATAAGTATACATCAAAGATTAATGACTTTCACAAATCCAGTACTTCCTCTAAAGCATCCCGAGACATAAAAAGTGTGAAAGTTCATCAACTACCACGCCATTTTTAGCAATTATCGGTTTAAGTCAATTTGATGATTTTATAAGAATAAGATCCACAAGCCATGTGTCAAGCACATTCTTTTCTATAAAGAAAGACACTTGAGTCAGTTACTCTTCTTCTATTTCCTCAACTCCCTAAAAGGAGCAGCCAACTTAAAAGGTATATGAAAACAAATTACCAACAATCTCATTTGCAGTCCACCTCTAGACTTCAAGAAGATTACAAAGCAAACATTTTCCATTTACACCATCCAAAAAAAATCTGATAGATTGTATAACTTGGTTTTCCTTTTAAAATTTGTTTTATTTTTATTTATTTTTCTAGAGAGACGCCTTTTTTTTTTTTTTTTGGCGAGAGACACCTCATGCACAGTATAATCACCATTTCCAAAATTATAGGACCATCAACAAAGCACATTAGCAAGAAAAGTTTTTCAATCTGTCATCTCTGTGACTTGATTACCAAGTAATAATACTCTAAAACATAAAATGGCAGGGGCTTGATCTCAAACCAAGACACATACTTTCAACTATTACTTGCAGTGAAATGAAATAATCTCAAACAAAACTTCATTCTCCAAGTCACAATTCTTTTCTTCATTCTCCTATATATCTTCTCAGCCAAAATTTATCAAAATACAATTAAATTATTCATCCTCATCCATCAAAATGCAATAGAAAGCCGAAGAATGTGAGAATTCAATAAACATGCCCAAAAAGAGAGGAAAAGAAAGCTCCAGAAGGACTGACACTCTTTTCTTGACCAGAAAAACGTGACCGAACTTCTGCGTCTCAGGGGTTTTCCGATGTCGTAATCATTCAGCGTCTATCTTTCTTCTCTCTAGCAGAAACCTCAAAAGAAGCCTGCAAAATGACAAAGCGAATTTACATAAACCCTAAAATTGCAAATATTATTTCAAAAAGAAAAATCAAATCGTTGCGACCACATTTTCGATCCATCCCTGAAAAACACAAAAAGATATCAGTAGGGGGTTGGGCTTTGGGAGTGAGTGGCCGACCCATGAGGCTTTGTCGGAGCAGCAGAAGAGAGGGACGGCAGCGGCTTGTAGAGAGAAAGAGAAGCCCGGTGGTGGGAAAAAGAAAGAAAGAGAGAGATCGAGAAGTCAAGTCCAACGATATCCGAGGGCAAGGGTGGAGGTGACGGTGCAAGGAAGAGAGAAAGGGGGAGGAAGGGCGAGCGACAGCATCGGCGATGGAGGAACGAGGGCAGTGTAAAGAGAGGGATTTCGAGCAAGAGTCTATAAGCCAAAAGAGTTATGTTTGGAGAAGAGGTTTTATTTTAAAAAATAAAAAAATTTTAAATATGAAAAATAAAATATTATTTAAAAATTTGTTTAAAAGTAAAAAATTGCTTGGGTGAATGATATTTTTTATTTTTTTAGAAAACTCTTTTTTAATTTTTTTGAAGTGTTTTTTTTATTTTTTTAAAATAAAAAATTTTGAATGTTCAGATATAAAAATTTAAGAAAATTTATTTTTTTAGAATGAAAATTTTTTCATTCTCTAAATTTGAAGTGATCAAATAAACTTAATATTATATTATCTAATAACTTTAATTCGGTTTAGTAAACATATTATGTCTGCATTATATTTAAATACAATATATTTGAATATGATATATATTTAGATAAAAAATATTTAAATTATATTTTGATAATAAATATGTGATGTGATGGATAAAAGTAATGAGAAAAAAAGAAAAGAGAGAATATATGATATGATTAGTAAAAATAATAGAAAATATAAAATAATAAATAATTATTATATTGATTTTAAAATTTGATTTGATTGATATTTAAATGTAATACTTTTATATATAAATAAAAATTATATTATATTTAAATATAATACTAATGCAATATTGTAAACATACATGAGCTTAATAAATTAGACAGCATATAAATCAAAATTAAGGAATAATATTAAAGAGGAAACTTACCTCCCGTCGATATTATTCTCACACACTTAAGATTAAAGATAACATTTATTTTGGTTTCAGAAGCTTTTAAGACATTCATCAACGAGATTTAATGGTATTTTTGAAAACTAAAGGGTTGCTTTGTCTTAAAGATCTAGTTGGATCATTTTGTACTCATATATACTCTTTCTATCAAAGAGCAGTTACCAAAAAATTAGTCAAATATCTTGAACGTTCAAAACGGTTTCTTAGAGGTGGAATGTATATGAACGATATTTTGGTTCTATTCAATTTATGATTACCTTATTTTGTGAAGAGAAAATCCAACATTCTCTCACTTCGTCTATATAGACACTCTATCATTCATCATGATAAAAAGCAAAATATATGAATCATGGCAATAGATTCTCTAAATATAAGTATTATTTTTCATATATCACAATGCGTCATGTCTCTTAAACACCAACCCATATAACTTAATGAATAAACCATATGTTTATTCTAGGTCCAAACATTAATAATATTTCTCAAAATAAATAAATAAATATGTACAAAAGGAAAAAACTAGATATAAGAAAACATCATAAAGAGAGTTTCATAAAAATAACATTCGTTTTTACAATGAAAATCACACAAAGTAATCAAGTCTCACTCTATCTACATGATCCTTAAATTTCAACAGTGTTATGTCTTTTGTCAAATGATCAACAATCATCAACTCAATACTAACATATTCAATAATCATCGTTTTCTCTTTAACACATTCCCTTATGACTAAGGGGGCATTTGGTGAAATATTCAATTTTAATTTTACTCAAATACAATACAATTTTACACAAAACACAAATTTTGCAACAGTGCTACGAAAACAATTACTATTCAAAACATTTTTAAAACAATCACATCAACTTTTCAATTCCACTATTTATCTTTACTTTTACCAATCACATCAACTTTTCAATTTTAAAATACTTTTCATCCAAACACACATTTCATTCAAATACAAAACAAATACTTTTCAACCAAATACAACATTCAAAAAATAAATTTCATTCAAATACAATCAAAATGCAATGCGTTTACCAAACGCCCCCTAAATACTTGATATCGATATGCTAGCTTTGACTACCACTTTTATTATTTTTAACCATAAAAACTACAGTCAAATTGTCACAATATATCCTTAATGGCCTAGAATAGAATCCACAACTCTAAGCTTAGAAATGAAAGTCTTTATCCATGCACCATGTGACATAGCCTCAGCACAAGATATGAACTTGGCCTTCATAATGGAAGTAACAGTTAAGGTTTGCTTTGCATTTCCTCAACAACAGCTCCACCAGCAAACATAAAGATGTATCCTTATGTTGATTTTCAGAAATCAATACGGCCAATAAAGTCTGAATCAAAGTAGTCAGTCACTTCTAAATTATCAGTCTGTACGAATGTATGTAGTCTTTGGTCCCCTAAAAGTACCTCAATACTTTCTTTGTAGCTCTTTAGTTGTTTATACTTGGATTACTCTAATATTTTCCCAATATTCTAACTGCAAATGCAATGTCAAGTCTTGTGTAGATCTAAGCATACATTAGGCTTCAAACAGCTGAAGTATAAGGAGTGTTCTTCATATGTTCCCTTTCAATATCATTTTTCAGGCATTGGTTCAAATTAAACCTGTTACCCTTCATAATGGAAGTTATACTTAGTGAATACTCTTTTATCCGAAATCTCTCTAAAACTTTGTTGGTATAAGTTTTTTAAGACAGAGTCTCTATATATCTTAATGCCATTTACATTTGACACATTACCCATATCTTTCATATCAAAGTTCTCCAAAAGTAATTGTCTCACCTCATGTAGCAAACCTTTATTATTGATTACAAGTAAAATGTCATCCACATACTAAATAAGGAAATAAATCTTGCTCTGACTAACCCTCTAGTATATACATTAATTTATAATGTTCTCTACAAATCCAAATATAGAGATAACATTACGGAATTTCAAATACCATTGACGAGAAGCTTGTTTCAATTTATATATAGATTCTTAAGCTTGCATACCAAATGCTCACCACTACTAAAGGAAAATCCTTATGGTTATTTTATGTAAACCTCTTCATTTTGATCTCTATTAAGAAAGGCTAATTTTACGTCCATTTGTTATAACTCTAAGTCGAAATATGCAATTAATGCCATGATTATGCAAAGTGAATCTTTCTTTGATACAGGAGAAAATGTCTCTTAGTAGTCAATTCTTTCTTTTTGAGTGAATCCTTTAGCAACAAGTCTTACTTTATATCTTTTAATGTTGCATATCGAGTTTTTCTTCATTTTGCAGACCCATTTACACCTTATGGCTTTTGCACCGTTAGACAACTCAACAAGATCCAAGACTTTGTTAGCTATCATAGAATTCATCTCATCTTTCATGACATCATATCATAAACTTGATTTTTTGCAACTCATGACTTGTGAAAACGTTTCATAATCATTTATAGCTTTAATGTTATAGTTCGATTCTTGCGGGTACACAAAATAATCACTAGATATCGCTGATTTCCTTGCTGTAGTAGATCTCCTTAACGTTGTATGAACATTTTCCTAAAGATCATATTATACAATAATTTCTGGCAATTCTTAAACATCTTGATCTACTAGATTGTCATCAGCACCTTATGGAACTTCAACGATTAGTTGTCCAACACCTGTTTGACCTTGAAGGCATTGTGAATAACAATCAATCTATCACTTGAAATGGAACGTTGAGCTTCAATATAATTCTTTTCAGAAACAATGTTCTAAAATCGATCGTTCTCACTAATCAAGTCGTTCTCAAGAAATTTCGTATTTCTTGACTCCACAATTCTAATGCTATGAGATGGACAATAGAATTTGTATCCTTTATACCTTTTGGCATATCCAATGAAATACCCACTAATGGTCCTTGGGTCTAGTTTCTTGTTATATGGGTTGTAAACTCTCACTTTAGATGGTCATCTCCAAACATGTGTATGATGTAAATGTGATTTCCAACCTTTCTATGGTTTAAATGGTATTTTTGGGATAGCCTTGGTTGGAATTCAGTTCAGTATATACACTTCTATTTTAAGAGCTTCATTCCATGATGATTCAGGAAATTTAGAGTTACTATACATAGTCCTCACCATATACATCAAAGTTTGGTTTCTTCTTTTTACTACACCATTTTTGTCCAATAAACCAAGCATAGTGTATTGGGCAATTATCCCATGCTCTTGAAGAAATTTCACAAATGGACCAGGTGCTTGTCCATCTTAGATGTATCTACCATAATATTCTCCACTCTATTTGTTTTCATTATCTTAATTTGTTTTTCATATTGTTTATCTACTTCAGCTTTAAAAACCTTAAAAGTATCTAATGCTTTGTTCTTTTTATAACACAAGTAAACATACATGTATCACGAGTAATCATCAATGAAGGAGATGAAGTATTTTGGGCCATGAGTCCATGTCTGGAGAGCAAATATCTTAACGTATGATCTCTAATATGTCAGTACTCCTCTTTGCACCTTTCTTGGATTTGTTAGCCTGCTTTATCTTAATGCAATCTATACAAGTGTCGAAATCAGTAAAATCCAAAGTACTAATTACTCTATCATTTACTAATCTCTTAATCCTCTCTATGAAGATATGTCCCAATCTCTGGTGTCATAACATAGATTAATCTTCATTCATAACACATCATTTCAAACCAATGCGAACATGCAAAGCATTATAAGTAGTATCATTTAAATTAATACAAAAAAGACCATCAGACAATATACCATTTCTAACAAGATCAGATTTATAAAATAAACTAAAGGATATTTCTGAAAATTAAAGAAATAACCTAAAGGTACAAGTCTTGAAATTGAAATCAAATTCCTAGAAAAACTTAAAATATAAAATGTCTTTTTTAAATTCAAAATAAAGACACTATTTAAAACTAAGGCGCATGTTCCAACAACCTCCATATGTGAGCACATTTTATTCATCGAATAAATATATTGCTCACTTTCCACTAACTTTCATAAGTTTTGCATACCCTGTAAGGTATTCGAAATATGGATTGTAGAACTAGAATCAATCCAATATGTGTTAGAAATAACATCAATCATATTAGATTCATAATAGACAAGTGAGATAGGTTTACCTTTCTTCTCAAGCCAATTCTAGAATTTCGTGCAGTGATTCTTCACGTGTTCCTTCTTTTTATAGAAAAAGCACTTGGATTCCTTCTTAATTCCAACTTAGGGCAGTATTTTACATTTCTCCTTCTTATTGGCTTGATTCTTATCCTTTCCTTGAGTTGGCATCAATGTACTTTCACCTATTTCCATTGTTAGCCTCCTTTTTTTCTTGAACACACATGGTCAGAAGTTTATTAATTGACCATGTATCTTTATGCGTGTTATAGGATACCTTAAATTGTCTATATTCATGTGGAAAAGTGTTCAAAACATAGTACGCAAGAAAAAACTCAGACATATCAAACTCAAGAGTCTTCAATTGAGCCACAACGTCCCTCATTTGTATGATATGCTCATCCACACCTTTCACAATGACGATCCTCATAGATGAAAACTTCATGATCAAGATGCTGACAAGCACCTTATTTGAAGTCTCAAGCTACTTATTAATAGCCTTCAGCAATGCCTTGACATTGTTATGTTCTTTGATTAAACCACAAAAACCAGTAGTGATCTTAGTCTTTATGAACATCACACTAAGGTAATTTGATCACTCTCATCATTCATGAAGAACAATTTCAACGAGAATGCTAATTGGTGTAATTTTTGTTTCATCTTTCTTGATGGCATAATCAATGTCTATCCACTTCAAATGAAGGAGAATCCTTTCCTTCTAAACCTTATAATTATCACCCCTCAATTCAGAAATATCACATTTAATATTAGCAAAATTCGTAGGTTACATGATTGCATAAAAATTAGACATGCATGCTTATAATCCAAAATTGACACTAATAAACATATAACATGTTTTACCAATGCGAATCATGTTTCAAAATTATGAATCTAGTGACATAAAACTTGTTTGTGGTCTAAAATCCTATGCAATTAGGATCCATTATGTCTTTATGATAAAACTATCAAATTATATTCATTTTCCTAATTCTTATGGGTAAATTAAAAAATAATAATTTGATATTTTATCTTAATCAATCAGACACAAGTTAAACACGCATGTGAATCATGCTTACAATCCAAATTAAACATGCATGCTTACAATCCAAAATTGAGACTAATAAACATATATCATGTTTTACCAATGTGAATCATGTTTTAAAATTATGAATCTAGTGACATAAAACTTGTCTGTGATCTAAAGTCCTACTCAATTAGGATCCATTATGTCCTTATGATAAAACTATCAAATTATATTCATTTTCCCAATTCTTATGGGTAAATTAAAAAAAATTGATATTTTTTCCTAATCAGTCACACATACATGATAAAAATTCCTATGAGATAAAATCTATTATATTCAATACGACTAATCACAATTAATGTCATAAGTGATCAAAAATACTTAATATATAATTTCACGTAATTAAAGGTGATGTGGCTACTCCTTAATTAATTAAAATTATATGGATCACTCGACATCAATTCACAAATTGTTCGCATAAATTGTACAAAACTATAAGCAATTGAACATGGTAAATAAATGTGTTAAAATTATTTAACTCAATATTGTATGTATTTTAAAAACAATAAAATTATACATACAAAACAACAAAATAAATAATTTAAGCACATAAAAAATCTAAAATAATAAAACTACAAAAGTTTTATCAAAATCCAATATAAATCTATAAAAAAAATTTATCAAAATATTGTTTTTATAAGTAAACCCAAGATAATGCATAATATGAATTTCTTAAATAAAAATAACCATGCTTTAATTTTTTTTTAAATTCTTGGCGCCCAAAAATGACATTTCATTTTTGGGAAACGGCACTAAAATTCTCCACAAAATGACGTGCCATTTTCTCTAAATGACAGCAGCCCCTGTACAACCCAAACAATATGTCGTTTATATCTAGATGAAACGACATGTCGTTTTGTCCAATTGCTGCAATTCCTGATGTTCTAAACGACAAGTCGTTTTGGCCCTGATACAATGACATGTCGTTTGGTATTGGCTTCTTCCTCTAGTTGGGTCGTTTCAAGCTAGTTTCAGCCCCAAATGCAATCCGATGGTTTCTTGGCCTTCCAAACACCAAATAATATGTTTCAAAGCCCAGAAATATTAGAAATCTTATTACCCAATGATTTCTAATCTTATTTTGAATCAGAAATGTCTAAATCACAGTTTTGAAAATAAAAAAATATACACGTTTTTTTTTATTGAACAGAGAATCAAAAGCAAGATCAACAATGCAAAGGCATATGATTGCTCCGATACTAACTATAAGCCTAAAACTTAAACAGTCTAACATGCTTAATAATCTAAATAGCATGTAAATCAAAATTACAGAGTAAAATTGGATTGAAAACTTACCTTTGGTCGTTGTTGTTCTCACACATTCAAGGCTGAAGAAAACATTTATTTTGGTTTTAGGAGCTTCTAAGAGGTTTAACAACCTGATTTGATGGTGTTTTTGAAAACTAAAGGGTTGCTTTGCCTTAGGGACCTAACTGGATCATTTTGCACTTATATATACTCTTTCCATCAAAGAGCAGCTACCAAAAAAAGTGGATAAATATCTTGAACGTGTTTGAACTTCAAAACGGTTTCTAAGAGGTTGAATGTATATGGACCATATTTCAGTTTCATTTAATTTACGGTTACCTTATTTTGTGAAGAGAAAATTCAACAAGGGTGGGATTTTGAGTGACCAAGAGAAAGAGAAAGGGGTAGAGTGTTTTTAATGGGGTGGCTTTTTTATTATTTTAAAAACCATTGTAGAATCTCTATTCATGTAATCCAACTTTTTTAGTAGTGCAAGAATAACAAGATTTTTTTTTAACTATAACTAAGGATTAAACAGGAAATTTTATTTTGAATCAGAGAGCTTGACGGTGCGAAGATAATTTGATAAATGTCCTTGGTGTGACCAATGAAACGGTTGGCGGAGACATTGGTGGCGAGGACTCAGAGGTGGATCTAGTAGTTCTAGGAGTTGGAAAAGGCAAACCAGGAGTCAAAAGAGAGGATGACATCCTCGATAAAGTGCAATGGCCGGTGAGTGGCCGCAAGCATATAAAATTGTGTTGTTGAGACCCACCACCAGTAGACCTTCAACCCCCACATAGGCAGGTTAGAGAGATTTGTGATCCATAAAGATATGGGTTAGATATGGGTTTTCAATGAACTAATCCGATTGATAGTATGGCTAGAGGTGGGAGTGACGACTATAGTGGCAGTGGCGCAAGTTGGTGGTGGCTGGGTTGACGTTGTCGTTGCCGTCGCCAAAGGTTGACATCTAATTTTCAAATCTCAAAATTAAAAAACAAACCCAAAAAAAAAAAAAAACTACAAGCTTACTAAAATTACATATAGGTGTTTCTATTTTAGTTTGATGCTTTTGACTCTTATTTACCATTGGATTGAAACCTAAAGTGCAAAATTTTAACCATCAATGGGGAGAAGTAGTTGTCCCCGTAGTAGAATTCTCCCATTTGAATTAATATTTTTTTGGGGACTTCTACAAGAAGACTACCTGACCTTTTCCTATCCATGGAGTAAAAAATTGTCAACCTTTTGATTAATTTTCTATGGCTGACATTTAAAGAATACACTGAAACAATTTTAGGCTGTATCATATATGATTACACTTTGAAACCAAAATCCCCTTTCCATTCTTGCCGCCAGCTACCATGGGAGCTGAATCTCCCCATTCCAAGTATTTTGCTCGCTCTCCCTTTTTCTAGTTTCCCACCATTTTTCTGCTACACTGTGTTTGGAAACCAAAATTAGAAAAGAGTTCGTTGGTTCCATCTCCATATTACCCATAGATTGGTGAATGGGAAGGGGATGAGTGGTTTCGCATAGCCTCTAGAGGAAGTGGGTTTTTTTTGTCGCTGTTATGGGCTCGTCGCCCGCGTTTGTCGACGATGGAGAAGAAATAGAGCAAAAATAATGAAAACATAAAAGTAAAAGGGTTAGTTAACACATTAAAAGGTTAGATCACAAATAATCCTTATAATGAGGAACTGCCTTTCAGTTTTTTTTTTTAAGGCTTCTGATAAAGAACATTAAAACCCTAATAAATGTTTAGGAGTTCAAATATGATTTTTCCCAGTTTCATTTTCCGGGTTTAGATGGAAAATGTTGTGCAGAAGGAGAAAAGGATGAAAGAAAGAGAAAAAATGTTGAGAGGATTTGATTAATGGAACGTTTGGTAAATATATTATATTTATATTCAGTTTAAATATAATATATTAAATATATTTATATTTAGATAAAAAATATTTGTTTTATATTTAAATACAATATATGTTTGGATGAAAATTATTTCAGTTGTATTTTAGAATCAAAAAATTAATATAATTGATAAACATAAATAGAAAAAATAAGATAAAAATAGAATATAATATGAATAAAAAAAATTTTAAATATTTTAAAACAATAAATATATTTAAAATTTTATTAAAAAATATTATATTTAAATATAAAGCTTTTATATTTAAATAAAAATTATATTACATCTTAACATAATATAAATATAAAATTATAAACAAACACCATTGTTATTTTATAAACTTTAGGGGGTGTTTGGTAAACGCATTGCATTTTGATTGTATTTGAATGAAATTTGTTTTTTTGAATGTTATATTTGGTTAAAAAGTATTTGTTTTGTATTTGAATGAAATGTGTGTTTGGATAGAAAGTATTTTAGAATTGAAAAGTTGATGTGATTGGTAAAAATAGAGATAAATAGTAGAATTAAAAAGTTGATGTGCTTGTTTTAAAAATGTTTTAAATAGTAATTGTTTTCGTAGTACTGTTATAAAATTTGTGTTTGGTGTAAAATTATATTGTATTTGAGTAAAATTAAAATTGAATATTTTCTCCAAATGTCCCCTTAGTTGTACTAGCACAGCAACCCACAAAATCTAACCATAGCTTATGGTTGGATCTTACCCATTGATTGGATAAGATCCCTTATCCAGCTTTTTTATTATTATTATTATTTTTTTTTTTGGCACTAGTGAGGGTTGGTTGTTGGGATAAGAAAAAGTCATAAGCAGGCGACCAAGTTAGGCAGAAATTATGCAGCCCATTATGCCGAGGAATCTCACTCTTGCGCTTTTGGTCATGACGACGATGGCGGTGTTTATACTAAAGCAAAGTTGCTGCGAAGCTAGTGGATCGGTTTCACTGAAAAGCACTAACGGCACTACTACCACCTCCATGATCTGTGACAGCAGCCGCATGGAAGAATGCCGGACCAATTGGCCGGATGATGAACTGGAGTTCCAGATGCCTTCCGAAATTAGCCGCAGGATTCTTGCCCACACCACAATTGACGTGGGGAAATCCCTAAAGCGTGACCCGGCTTGTGAACGGGGCGGGGCCCGGTATGACCAGCAGGGCTGCCTCCCCCAATTGAACGCCGCCAAAAAGCAGAAGTGCAACGCATACACTCGGTCGGGTTGCAAGAATTAGCATGCAACTTTGAGCTTCCTTATTTTCTGGGTTTATGTATTTGTGTTATTTTTTCTATACTATAACTCATCTTTATTATTTTCTATACTATATTTGTATTTGAGTAAAATTAAAATTGAATATTTTCTCCAAATGTCCCCTTAGTTGTACTAGCACAGCAACCCACAAAATCTAACCATAGCTTATGGTTGGATCTTACCCATTGATTGGATAAGATCCCTTATCCAGCTTTTTTATTATTATTATTATTTTTTTTTTTGGCACTAGTGAGGGTTGGTTGTTGGGATAAGAAAAAGTCATAAGCAGGCGACCAAGTTAGGCAGAAATTATGCAGCCCATTATGCCGAGGAATCTCACTCTTGCGCTTTTGGTCATGACGACGATGGCGGTGTTTATACTAAAGCAAAGTTGCTGCGAAGCTAGTGGATCGGTTTCACTGAAAAGCACTAACGGCACTACTACCACCTCCATGATCTGTGACAGCAGCCGCATGGAAGAATGCCGGACCAATTGGCCGGATGATGAACTGGAGTTCCAGATGCCTTCCGAAATTAGCCGCAGGATTCTTGCCCACACCACAATTGACGTGGGGAAATCCCTAAAGCGTGACCCGGCTTGTGAACGGGGCGGGGCCCGGTATGACCAGCAGGGCTGCCTCCCCCAATTGAACGCCGCCAAAAAGCAGAAGTGCAACGCATACACTCGGTCGGGTTGCAAGAATTAGCATGCAACTTTGAGCTTCCTTATTTTCTGGGTTTATGTATTTGTGTTATTTTTTCTATACTATAACTCATCTTTAATTTGCTTCGCCTTACGGCCTAGCTCTTGTGTTGTCGTGTTGTGTCTCTGCGAATCTTGAAGTGTCACTACTGTAAAACTTTTTTTTTTTTTTTTCCTCCTTTCGGTTAAGCGTCACCAGAACTTGGCTTTGTATGCATCTAATCTGAATTGAATAAAGCAAAGCTTAATTTCCATCAGTAAAACCAAATCTATTTTACCGGCCTTACAGAAGAATGATTTCCTCTCTAATTTCTCCACAGCAAACTTTTTGATCTGGTGAAGTTTTCTATGAAAGAAGTTTGCTCAAGAAAAAGGTAACTTCTTCCGTAATATTCTCTTTAACTCTTTTTGTTCATTTCATTATATTTTATTTGTTAGAAAAATGGTTTTTAAACGATTTGGAAGAGCAATTTTGATGCTTAAATTTAAGTGAGACCCTACTTTATAAAAATGATGAATCGTGATAAATTTACATTTTTTCATTATGAGAGGATCAAAATCGTATATTTATATATTCAAAATAGTATTCAAATAAATGAGAAATTGATATTCAAAATGTATCCATTGAGAATTGGATTTTGTTTAAAAGTTGCTAAGAATATAGAGTTTCACATTGCTTAAACATCATGACAATATAGAGTTTATAAATGATAGTACTTTTGGACTTAGGTGAGATGGTGTATCCAATAAATTCTTTCACGCACAGAAGATGCAAATTACGAATGCGATGAGTTAGGGATCCAATGTGTGCACCTGCACAATGTGAGTGATGTAAAAATGTCTATCCATCGGGCTTGTCTTTACACAGGCTATGTTTTGCAAATCTTTTATTTACATTTCTAACATTAAATTTAAATTTTATTTGCTCAAGAAAATAAAAGTAACTTCTTCTGGTAATATTCTCCTTCTTAAAAGCAAGAAGACTCTTTTTGTTCGTTTCATTTCATTTTATTTTGTTGGAAAAATGATTTTTAAACTATTTTGTAGAGAAATTTTGATATTCAAATTTAAGTATGACCTATTTTGTAAAAGTGACGAGGCTTTGTGATTTGCATTCTTCATTACGAGGGGATCAAAATCGTATATTTATATGCTTAAAATGATAATCAGGTAAGTGAGAAATTGATACTCAAACTATGCTAATTGAAAATTGGATTTTGTTAGAACGAGGAGTTCTACATTGTTTAGACATCATGACAATATGGAGTTATAAATATTAATACTTTTGGACTTAGGTGAGATGATGTACCCAAGAAGCTCTTTTGCGTGCAGGGGTGCAAATCAAGGACTGGATGTGTTAAGGACCCAATGTGTGCACTTACATGATGTGGATGACGTAAATGTTTATCTGTCAAGCTTATCCTTGTGCGGGCTATATTTTGCAAATTTTTATTTGCATTTCCAACATTAAATTTGAATTTTATTTTTTATTTTTTATTTTGAAATAAGGAAGCCTACATAGCTGGCGTGGGATACACCAATTTAGAATTTCTTATGCTTCCATTGTGTTCTTAGGTATTTTTGGTTTAGAGTGTTTGTATTTTTAGTGACAGAGAAAAGATACAACTTCAAGTTCATTGAAAGCAGTGTTCGATCATACTTAGATTATCGTTATATCCTTATATATGTCTGTTGAATCCTCGAGTAAGGTGACAAATTTGTTTTAAGGAAAATATGAGCTTCACATGGCTCATCATCATCATCTCCGTTCAGTTTTTTCAATCCGTGTTAAGGTTAAATTTCATTTGTTGTATTAGTTTTATTTTTAATCTCTTTATAATATTACAGTTGATTGTTAAACTTGTTCGTTTCTTTTGTGTTTCAATATTTTCTAACATTTTTCTCGCTAAAAAAAAAATAAACCGGCAGTTGGTCTCGGGTCACTGTAACGTTTCTAGCGTTGTTTGGTTGATTGGCATTTATTATGCAATCCATATCAAAGTAAATATGTGCCGAAATTCAATTATTTTGAATTTTTATTTTCTTTATTTTTCATTAAAAAAATTATGTTTTCCTTTCTCTCTCTCTCTCTCTCTCTCTCTCATTTCCTGGTCCCCTGCTTCCCTAAACACAGATTCAAGCGAGCCAATGAGTAAAAGCTCACGCCGTGTTTAATGGAAATGATGAAAGGGAATAACTTAAAAAAATTTATTCACATTGCAACAAGGTTAGCAGCCGTCATCTATTAAGTAGTAAAAAGAACATCAAAAAGAATTAATTAAAAAAAAAAAACGCAAAAGAGTTACAGTAAAAGCAAAACAAAAGCATTCAAGAAAACAGGAGACAAGGGAAAAAAAAAAGTTATTCCATTAAAGACCGGCAAAAAATAGATATTGTCTGTCTCATTTGACTCACATGAGAATTCCAATGTTGCGAAGATGGTATTTCTGTTAGGCGGGCGTCAAAACTTGGACGAATTTCATGTGTATACTTTTTAAGTGTAGGCATCTACCTAAAGTCAGTGCAAAGCAGTCGGATGAATTAGAGGACATTAAAAGAATGGATATTTTTATAAATGGATTAAGAATATATGCATGGTCTCAAATTGGGTTTTAACTGTTGATTTGACATATTATATCTTAAACTTTTTTATTTTAATGTAAACAGTTTATCTGTTAGTATTTTATTAAAATTAAATGGAAATTAAATACACCTAATACATTGAGAAGATGAAATTATAATTAAAAAAAAGATTTTATTCAATAACATTAGATTTGTAGAAAAAAAAAATGTGCTTTTTACTTTTTTTACTTGTTATTTCGATGTAATTTTAATATAAACTAATGCCCAAAGCCATTGCACAATCAGTAAAAATATTTTTTTCTTTTTGTCCATCCTTGTTGTTTCCACGAAGGAAAAAAAAACAAGAACATATGTCCACTGCACATGCTATTTCTATTTATCATTATTATATTTTAAAACTTGAAAAAATAAACTTTTAATTTTTAAATAAATTAAAAATGATAATATTGTAATGGATTAAAAAAATATATCAACCAATAAAAATAAAATATTAAATTTAGCATCTATGGTACATTTGTTATAAAATTTAGCTTACAATTAATTTGATATTAAAAATAACATTACATTAAAAAATCTGTTTTGATCAAAATAACAAAATTTATCATTTGTATAATAATTTATTATTGTATTGAAAATTCTCTTAATATATAATAAATTTAATATGAAAGATAATACTTTATATATAGTACTTTTTCATTTAAATATCAAAATTTTCTAATAATAAGAAATTTAATATTGTGTTGAAAATGCTCTTCAATCTTGAGTTATGCTAAACATATGTTAATAGCCACCCAGAAAAACATGACGGTTGAGTGCATTATAGCCTATTTGGTACTCAATTTAAACTCACCCTTTAAATAATTTTTTTACAGTGTTTTACCTTCTAAAATATTCAAAATTTCTCTTTAAACTTTCTATTTGAATCTATATATAAAAGCTACCTTAATATTTATTCTCAATTTCTTCATTATGTCGGCAGATATTTTGCTTTGAAAATTCAACGCTCAATCTGCGTAAGGCCTAACAAACGACACATGTGTTATCCATCCCGTGACCCTGGCATGTGCAAACCCACAACTTTTGATTCCCGATGCTGACGGATCACAGTACGCCACTGGAGCATCTTCTTTTTTGAGAAGGTGAAAAAAAAAAAAAAAAAAGGGTAGAGCATCCATCAATTTCAGAAAATGTATAACGAGTAACGACAAGTTATATGTTGTCCATTGGCACAACAAGGCTGACAACGTCAATGACAAACAGAGATTTTTTTTTTTTTTACAAAATATATAATGGGCGCAACTATTGATCGAATATGGACATAGAACTCCGTCGGGTTCATCCACTCACTGAGCCTCAACGGCCAATGCCATGTTAAATACAGTTTTTTTTTTTTTTTTCTCCTTCTTCTTTTTCTTAGAAAGTAAAAATGACAAAAGTTAACGGTATATTTGAAATTATATCCGGGACTGTTTTCCTGTTTTTAGAAATACAAAAAATAAAAATAATTTTAAGATTGTATTTGATTATATAAAATTTTCAAAATTATTCCGTAAATATTGTTTTCACCTTAATTATGTTTTTAGGTTTTTTGAAAATAAAAATATATATTTTTCATTTTTTTGTTTTTGTTTGCATTCTCTCTCTTTTTCATCTCTCCCCCTTTTCCCCCCTTTGCAGCTTCGACGACGGCTACCCCTCAGACTCGTCACGATGACCCACCAAACAGCCACCTAAACTCACGATGGTCAAATCGTTCGTTAGCCTACAACAACGATCACCCATTGGCCTCCGAATTCATAAAGGCTACAATGGCAACACAGATCTCCCTCAAACTAGCGACACCTCCAACCACCGCGAGCAGACCACAATGAGGTCGATGGGAAAGAAAGATCATAATTGGGTGGTCCTTTGTCTTTTGGCCATTCATATCTAGCGATGAGGAAACCCACGCTTCATACTCGCAAGAGCTTGCTTCCCTTCACGACAATCCTTTGTCTTTGGCCTCACTGTCACAACAGCGCTCTTGATTTGTGGTGTCGTGCTTTGGCAACCTCGCGGACCAGGCGAAGGCAGACTGCCAGCACTAGAGATGGAGGTCAGAGGCTATGGCCACAAGGAGATGGTTGGAGGAATCTCAAAATGAGGAATTTGGATTTTTATTTGGTATTTTTTTTAATTTTTATGATTAAATTTTGATATTTTCAAAATTCATTAAAAAATTATATCAAACATAATTTTAAAAATAATTCAAACATAAATTTTAAAATATTTTTATTTTTAATTTTTTAAAAAATAAAAAATATTTCAAAAACAATAATAAATACTACCTAAATTGCCCGTATTGATTTAGAATTTTATCATAATCAATGTCGGTCGCTGTAATAATTAAAGTTAGTAAAGTCTAGTACGCGTGTTGTAGTACTGTAGCTGCCATAAGCTAGAAGTTTATGTTTCGGGTCTACGAATAAGCAAAAGGCCTTGCCTGTAGAGAATATTCAATAGAAGAGCCTTTTTTTTTTTTTTTAGAATGATTTCGTTGAACTTGAGTCGACTAACTTTAAAAACTTTTGATTTTTCAACATCTTTCAGCGGCCGTGAGAAGAAAAGGAGATTAAATTTGCTATTTCTGTATAATTAAGCTATCCTCCAAATCATGAAAATAGTAACAACGTTGTGATAACGTCACTTTTGGAGCTTCCTCTTTGTTAGGGGATATCCAAGGATTTTTGTAATTGTTATTATTGTTTTTGAAAAAAGTATTTTCTGTACTAATTCTTTTTCTCAATATTATTTTTACCAGTTTTGTATTCTATGGTCACTTTTTCTTTAGGAAACTAAGTAGAATTCGCGACAAATTAAAGTCTTTTATTTTATTTAGCGAATATTACTTTTATTATTCTTCTTTTGGTGAAGAAGGCACACTCCAATTGTCTATATATCACTTTACGGTTTTCTTTTTCACTACATAACTTAAGTTTTAAGTACCATTTAAATTTTGATTATTATAATTTTATTCTTTTTCTTTATAATAAGAAACTTTGACAGTGGCAAAGCTAGCAAAAAAATTTTAATGGGGCGTATACATTTTATTTTTTACAAATAATAAATAACATCTATATATAACTAGAGAAAGTTTTGGTGTTTTTTAAAATTTTGCGTGACAAAGTAAATTATAAAATTTTTAGGATAAAATTAAAAAAAAATTAGCAGAGCTATAGCCCCCACTTGCTCACACTTAAATGTGCCCTCGCATTAGTAACAACATATATATATTTTAAACCATCTTTAATACGTTTGTGTATGTCAATATTATATATATTATAAAATAGTATAAAATAGCATTATCTTACTTTATATTTTTATATATTATTCTATTTATAATACAATTTAATGTTGAAAATAGTAATAGAAATAGTATTTATTTATATGATTTCAATTAGGATAGCATTAAATTGGAGAACATTTTTTATACAAATATCAAAACTTATCATTGATACACTATCTTTTCGCGACCGTGCCAAGATCACCGTCACCTGCTCTCTCTTCTCCCACTTGGTCAAAGATCAAGCCAATATCTTCACAGATTGGGCCGAAACTCACAAAAAATTTGTTTGTAGCAAAATAGATATCCTCATACCTACGTACACTTGATTGGTTTGAAAGTAGGCAAATCTGCAACTCACCATCGTGAATCTGATGATCTTAAATCTCAACGAGTCCATAGTAGTAATTTCATGGACAATCTGATTGTTGCAGTGCCAGAAGATTGTGAGGATGAATCTATAACTCGTTGGTATCGTGGTTTTGACGATCTGTGGCTCGCCAGTAATGCAAAGAGAGTAAAGAGATTTAGCACCGATCCAAGCAATGTTATTATTGTTGATTTTCCAAATAATAGGGGTAATTTGGATAAAATATGTTAGGTTGACCGTGACTTTGTTAGACAAATTAGGTTGATCTTGACTAGAGTTATTTTATGTCATATTGATGAAGTGAACAAAATTTGTGTCATTTTAGTGATGAGGTGCTCAATTTTGTGTCATTTTAAGGCTTTCCGTGTTATATATATACACACATATATGTACGCCTTATGCCAAGAAACAAAAGTTTTGAATATTTTTGGCTTCTTTTTGCCACGGAAAATTTTAATTGTTTGTCAAAGGTGCATACGCATAATGTTAATGCTAATATTATTACATATGCTCTCCTAAGCCCTCCACACAACTTATTTACCATATGTAAATGAGCAACAATAAAAACAACTTTTGTATATGTATACATATTCTTTTTCAGAGCATGTTTAAAAAAATAAATAAATAAATACATCATTCCGTGTTTTCCTTTTCATGACTAGAGAAATTTGTACACATGGAAACAGTAGAACTTTCTTTAGCTTTTTCGTCGTCGTCGTCGTCGTCGTCGTCATTGTATTTCAATCGCTTTTTGTTTTTTCTTTTCCGTGGAAAGCAAAAGTTATAGGGGCCCCAGGCTTAAGAGCTTTCTACCAAGTAGGAATCTGCCTAACACTATCTCTAATTTATTTACGTATATCAATACAATATTTATTATAAAATAATATAAAATAACTTTATTTTGCTTTATAATATTATATTATTTTAATGCTGTTTCAATGTTTTATTATATTATTATTATGCTTTGTAATTTATACAAGTCAACTTTAAATAGAAAATAAATGAAAAATAAAATTATTATAATAATTACATAAGATAATAATAAATAAGAATTAAAACTAAAATTTGATATTAACTATACCTAATAACAAATTTATCATTAAGTTTAACATGTAAGAAACTTAATTAAAAAATAACACTATATTTAAAAGCTTTATTTTTTTTTAATTTTAAATATTAAAATTAATCATTAACGTATTAATTTAATTTTATATCAAAGATGCAAAGGTGCATCTAATATTTACCTAGGAAACTGGCCTATCAGTCCATTTTTGCCGCTTCAATTAATGAAATGGGGGACATTATTTACTAATATTTCCTGTGTTTATATTATATTTTTTTAACCAAAAAAAAAAAAGAGAATAAAGTAGGCAAAAAATTACCCTTTTTAACCTTAATAACTACAATGCTAAAAGCACTCATGCATGTAATATTTCATATACGTACTTTTTTTTTTTTTTGGATAAGAAAGAATTCAATGTACGTAATGTTTCGAACAACACAAATGTTACACGCCATTTAAATCTCAAAATGGTTTTTAACTTTAACTTTTTTATTTTGGTATGTTAACTTAATCATCGTTCATTTGGATATATGATCTCAGAGAACACAGCCCCATGGACAACGCTCTTACGAACTCGTCGGTAGTGGATCCGGGTCCAAAGCTACTACTTTTTTCCGTCGCCCGCTGCATTTCAATTTTTAACTCCAAAAGGACTTCACTGTTGTTAGTCAATGAAGCGATGTCGTCCTAACGTTTTGATCGTACGATAACTGGCCTGACACGTTGGATGCTTTATTAAGGATTTGTTTGGTGAACGCATTGCATTTGCATTACGTTTAAATGTAATGTATTGAATGCAATTTGTATTTGGAGGAAAAACATTAGCATTGCATTTGAATGCAATATGTGTTTGGGGGAAAAGTATTTGAATTGTATTTTAATAATAAATATGTGATGTGATGAGTAAAAGTAGAGAGAAAAAAAAAGAGGGAGAGAGAATATATGATGTAATTAATAAAAGTAATAAAAAAAGTGAAATAATAAATAGTGATTGTGTTAGATTTAAAATGTGATGTGATTGGTATTTGAATGAAATGTTTTTGTATTTGGGGGAAAATTGCATTGCATTTAAATGCAATACCAAAAAAATTTGTGTCCCAAACGCCTACTAAATTATGTGCAACTTCGATTTTGTCAGTGGTAATTCAAAAAATTGTGTTGGAACTCAGTTTATTTATTAGTCTATTTTAATTTAATTTATAATTTATATAGTATTTTAGATTTAAAATTATTAGTTATAAATCTTCTTTTAGATAAAAAAAATTATATTAATTATTTGAAAAAATAAATGTAAATATAATTTTCAATACAAGTTTAAATTTAACTTTTATTATCTATACACTTTTAGTTTAAGATAAAATTTTTTAGTTCAAACTTAAGTATTAAATACAAGATTTATTTCATGATTCAACTCATTTTTAACTTAATCTAAAATTTATAGTTCGAACTCGTGATCCAAACGAACATTTTGTTTTTGTTTTTGTTGCTAAAGAACATTATGTCTAGTTTTGTTGTTAAAGAACAATATTAATCAACGTCTTATTCAATTGGCATTGAGGAGAATATATATTTGTAATAATTTTTCTAAATAGAAACCATATACGTACCTTATAAATTGTTGAAGTTAAATTTCATACCTCATCTCTCACTGTACACATGTTTCGGATCATGCCATTGAAGAGTACAAGATGACTCATGGATAAACAGCTCACAAGACCCATAAATGACTTCAAAACGACTTTAGAATGATCACCCGACGAGTTGCGAGTTACATGAGGCTAAATATGGAAAGTTGATTTCAAGACCAGCAAAAGGGAAACCAAATTAAGCATATCAAGTAAGAAAAGCAGCCGACTAGCACGAATTTCGTAGAAAAGGAAAGTTTTCCCAATCCTTTCTAGTCATTCTCGAATCAGAAAGTCAACCCTAGCAACAAAAAAGGCAACTTCTAGATATTAAAAAAGGCATACTCTACAAGAATCAAGCAACCAAAGTCAAGGAAACAGTTCCTATAAATCATGGCTTATTGCACAAGCCTCAGGATGGGTAAGTTTACTAAGTCCCTAGCATTAAACAACATTCCTCTCCATAATTTCTGCAATACTCTTTGTATTTCCTTAAATTCTTTGTAATTCATCCATCCCCTCTTCTTATCTATCTCGTTCTTACTGAAGATCACTATTGTAACACTTATTCATACTAGCACTATAAAGGATGTAACCTAGAGATTAAGGGCTAACCTCTATAAAATTAGTTGTCTCTTTCTTTATTTACTTTTTCTATAATTTATTTTATTTCGTGCAACTCATTAACGACTCATTAACGCTACTTGACGACTCATCTGTTGTCTTATTTCGATCATTGGCCTCGTGGTTTTTTTAATTGTAGATTTCATCTCCTACACAAATATTAGCAATGAAAGAGGTAACATGATGGAAGCAAAAGCCTCCAAAAAAAAAAAAGCATAAGATAAATGAGTCAATCTTCTATCCCAACCTTAAAATTAATTTTAATTGATAAATAATCTGAATACTTTAGTTATTAAAGCATGGTGCAAAACTAACAAAGAATTTTCTACTTCTCAATGTTCTCATGGAGCATTCATAAACAAATTCCATGTAGATATACATTATAAGTATGTAAATAACATATATATTCATAATTTATTAATTACCAGCATATCCTCTATGCGAAAACTTTCATTAAACAGTCAAATGCGAATTGTTGCAATTTTTTCAATCTCAATCAAGTGAACAGCCACTATAATGTGTATATATGAGATAATAAATAATGACGAACAGATGATATTGTCGCTTGTAGAACAATCAGCATGTAACATCCAATTTTTTGAGCTTCTAACTTAACTTATAAGAATTTCAATTAGAATTTTAAATTTTTGAATTAAGCTAGAAGAGCTAATGAAAATGCTCGAGATTTCAATCAGTTTTATTTGAATTAGAATTGTAGGAATTAATAATTAGTTAACCAATTAAAAGCCAACCATAGCTTCGCATTATTATTATAATATTAGCTTAATTATTGATATAGAGATTCCTTTGCAAATAAGTATATGTTAATAGGTAGACATGCATAGATAAAATGTTTCAGTTATTATTATTATGAACGGATGAAAACAACAAAAACAAATTAGAGATATATATATAACTATATTAAAAAAAAAAAAGAAATGACGACAAAAGATTTAAGTCGGCAAGACTTGTAACTAGAAATTTAACAAATACTGAAGTTATTTTAGGCGGTGCATCATTATCATGTATTCACAAGTTCTTCCGCTCTCGTCATTTCTGTTCCCCACATTTTACACACACACACATTCATACCAGCAGATCCTTGGTTGGTACAAGAGCAGAACAATAAATAATTGAAAGGAAAGTTGATTCTCAATTGCTCTTTCACTCTCCATTGCATAATTTTTAAGGTAATGGTCGTGTGTTGTAGTTTATTTATAACTGATGCAAATCATTTAATAATTTGATATGAGCTAGAATTTGCTTGGACGGTCAGAAGTCTACGGTTTTGCAATTAATGATTTCAGATGATGGTAGGCATCAAGTGATATTGTTTTCTATGGTTTTAGTTCTTCAGAAATAAATAAAAGTTAGTATTGCAAGATTTGTCAGTTTGATATATATATATATGTAGGTATATAAATATATATATATGCATATTGAATGAATTTAGTATGCGAAGATATCGATTGTTATATGTTTATAAAAGTTCTATGTTTTGCAATATTAGTACATGAATCAAACCTAGAAATGCATGTCTGATGGTAGCGTAACTTTTGTAGAGCTATATTGCAAAAGCATGACTGATAATTCAGTATGGATTTTGGGTTGATGTTGATGCAAATTGTACTTCAATAATGAATTCTTTATATATGATTACGATGTTGTATTTAATGCTCAAAACCACAAATCTCAAAATCATTATATCAAATTATCCAAAATAATTATTGAAAATATATGCTTGAATCAATATTGGTCTATATTGGTAGATCAGAGAAGAATAAAATTTTTTATAATCAAATCTCTTTAAGTTTTAAAGATATTTTATGAATTCTCACACCTGAATAACGAAGGAAGAGGAAATCAAATATTAAGTAAATATGGAGAGGGAGAGCCGTCCAATATCGTAATTATTGCAGTCGTTTTTCATACTCTCATCTTTAAGTCATACAAAAACGAGAAGACGAGTTCTTTAATTAAAGTTTCTAAAGTCTAGTACGCATTGTAGGACTGTAGCTGCCACAAGTTGGAAGTTAATGTTTCGTATCACGAATAAGCAAAAAGTCTTACTGTTATCTTTATATATATAAAAATATATTGTGTGAGTTATCTTTGAGAACTTTACCTTGCTCTGTGCACTCAAGCCTCCATCTGTAAGGTAACTTAAGCGTATCAAAATATAAAACCTTATTTTTAGCTAGTATTGTCGACTCTATATATCAATTCATTAGACACACTTTAGATGCTTCTTCTTCACCGTGTGACCCTATGTAAACTTCTTTTATAGTTTCCCAAAATTCCACCCAAAATTTATGTATTAAAGATATGTGAAGGATTTCGTACACTCAGAGTTCGTTTCTATATATTCGGTTTTACAGAAACTGCTTAAATAACCATGAAGCTTTAAACCATTAATTGACTAGATTTATAAGAGTTTTCCTTATATTTAACAGTTTGATTTTTCAACTTTTATGTGGGGATTTTAGTTTATTCTTATATACTGTGCCGACCTATCAAGAGCATCTGTATAGATGCATGTCGACTTGAGAATTTTAGTTTTGTATTTGAATGCTAATATCTATATGTATATATTGTAGCTATTAACAATATGAACTATCACATGCTGGTTGATGTATGGAGTTAACTAACAAGAGAAGTTTCAGTAATTATACATATATTTTTAAGTATGTATATATACGCTGATCGTTTTCGAAACAACTTGTTATGATTTCATTATGAGCATTATATACAAATATATATAAATAAATATATATATTGGTGTATGTAAATCTAGTTAGTTAAATTGTCATGGTTGACCCCAATTAGTTTGACTTATGTACGTGATAAGTTTTACAGATAATACATATTACAGAGTGTTTGATGTATTTAAAATTTCTCCTCAAGGAATTATTAGCACATCAAAGAGACCAAGAAAGAGAGATTACTCCTCAACTCTTTTATCTTTAAAAAGGTATAAGGTAAATGGAAATTCTCGTCAAAACCATCGCAAGAACAATAGTATTTTTCGATATAAGTTTACTGATATTGAATATGCAATTTGAAAGATTGAAATTGTATATTGATTATGATATTGAATGGTTTTATCGAAAAGAATATTACACTTGGTTTGAAACTTGAATACGTAAGGAACACGGGTGAAACCATTTAAGCCAAATTGAAAACCTTGAAAAGGATCCCTTCGAGATGATACAATAAAAATGGTTTCTCTAAAATAAACTGAAATGGGTTTTTTTGAGACAATACTATAAAAAGAGTCTCATTGAAACAAGATTGATATAGAAAAGGGTTGAATTAGAGTATACTATGAAAAGGACCTTATTGAGACATTAAAAAAGTTAACTTGACCAAACTAAAAAAGGGTCCCAACTAAGTTATAGCCTATCGTTTATAAAGCTTTAGTTTAATACTATATGATTTCAATTAGTATTTCACGTTCTAAAAAGTTTATAGTTAAAAGTGGAGGATTCAATGAAATGTAAAGTTTTTATTTCTTATCAATGTTCCAATATCTATTTACTGAGCTTTTAGCTCATATAGTTCGTCTGGTGGAGGTTTTTAACTCAACAATTTTGTTCTAGAGGTTGACAGGGTTGTAGTCATCCTAAGACATGTTCATATGCAGTTTAATTAACGATAGTTCGTGTGAAGATTTTCTACAAACTTCTTTTGATTTTCACTGTAAATATTTTTGTATAAATTTGAGGATGGAAGTTTTGGTAGTTGTAAAATCTAGATACACACACAAATGTCACTAGTAGTACAATGAAATGGATGATTACTGTCAATTTCGTAGTTTAGTATATTTTTTTTTAAATTTAAAGGCGTTACACATATAGTTTGCTGCTTGGAAGGGCTGAAGTCAAGAGTCCAAGATCATAAAAACGAACCATACATAAACATTAATAGTTTTCTGCTTAGATTTCCTGACTTCATTAACCCTTTTAAGCAGAAAGCTATTAATGTTTAAGTATAGGATCGCTTTTACAATCTTGTATTGGGATACCCAAATTTTGTTCGCAATTTCTCATGAAATAGGCACTCATTTGAAACCAGACAAGAATATTATGGCATTTATATTAAACCATTATAATGATCATCATTACAAACTACGTACAATTACATTTATATGTTTTTTTAGGAAAGACATTATGTGTTATTAATTATAATAACATTGTGTGTGTGTGCTTTTTTTTTTGTTTTGTTTTGCTCTGAATAATAACAATGTGTTTAGGATGATCTATTGTTGTGAGGTTCTCTATGATTTTCAAGCATGCATGCAAATTTGTTTTTAAAAATCCTTAAGGATAGAAAGATTTTATCTCTTCACTTTATATGGTGACATTATATGAATTTTGTGGTTCTCTCTAATATTTTTAAAGACTTGAATAATTATACGTATGACACAGAAATAACTAATCAACTGGACGATTAAGTAATCAGTCAAACTTATTTAATTCTTCTACAATTTGCTTTCATAAATTTAATATTATTATTTTGATGAAACAAAGTGATATAACGATAATGTCATTATATGTTCAAATTCAGCCAGGCCAATCACCAATGATATTTTGAATTTCAGTTCCTCTCACCCCTTAGACGCTAATTAATTAAAGCCCAATAGTCCTGAAGGCCGAAAAACCGAAGAACTTCCCAACTTAGTTCGAACCCACATCTTGGTCACCTCATGCACACGCTTGTCATCAAGTTACGAGCCTGCGTGAGGTACTCACTTTGACGTCTCGATAACATGGAACACATTCACAAAAAACATTTGGATTTTAATATTTTGGATAGAAATATTTGACATTATAAAATAAAAATTCAAATTTCAAAATTTAACCTGATTCCATTTGGAATTTTGTCTAAAACATCAAAATTGTAAATTTCAAACAAGCATCATAAAGATTTTTGGTAGTTGCAACATAGTTTAGAATAATTTCATACATTAGGACTGGCAATTTAGGTCACGACACGAAACCCGCACGAAGTTAAAGGGTTTGGGTTTTCTTTAAATGGGTTTGAGTCAAAAAGGATCGAACCCATCAAATACGATTAAATAAAGGGTCGAACCCGCACGAACCCTTCAATCCGCAATTGACACGAAATAACCCATTTAACAAATTAATTATATATGAGTTGACATGAATATAACTTATAAATTACCCATTTATAATCTTTAATATATATTTATATTATTATATCTATTATAATGTTTTACTATTTTTAATTTTGAGTTTTCAAAATTCAAAATTCAGATATAATATATATCTTTTATTTTTTTATATATATTTTTAAAAATTTTTTAACATAAAAAAGAAAATCTAGATTTTTACTTTATTTTTTTAGTCTTTCATTACTTTTATAACTTTGCTCACCTCACTCAATTGCCCTCCCTTTCCCTCGCGATAACACGACCAGTTGTCTCTGACCTTGTCATTATTATTTTATTTATATTTAATTTAAACGGGTTAATTTGGGTCAACATGATTAATAAATAGGTTGGGTTTGAGTTTGAGATTTTGACACGAATATTAAATGAGTTGAGTTTGGATTTGAGATTTTGACATGAATATTTAATAAACATAACACGAACACGATACGGTAACATAAATTGCCAGCCCTATCATACATGACCACACAGAATTTAAATTCTCCGTCTCAAGTTAAAAAAAAAAATCTCAGCTTTTGATGTGGGGGCAAAAAAAAATGAAACTTAATTTCGATTCTCTAGTTATATCACGTCTAATAATTATTAACAGTGCAACATCACCTGGCTAAAGCCATGTTTTGTTGGAGAGCAATATATGATGCTGAATTAATTGATCTTCTCTTTATATCATTGATCTTACACCTTTCCCTATTTCACGTATTTTGGAGTTATTTGTGAATTAATAAAACTAGAGTTTACTTTTTTTAGACAATATAGTACAGCCCCTTCTTTTAGACTTTGGACATGAGAGCGCCTACCTAATCCTTTACCAGTCTCACAGGATTAAACAATTAGAGTTTACTTTTTCTTTTTGGGCTAAATTAGACAATTAGAGTTTACTTGTTTGAACGAAAATAACATTTAGAGTCGGGAACAATGGCCTCCACCAGAGGGAGTTCGTCTAAAGATGCATATGGACACGGCTGTTAATAGTGCAATTGGTGAAATACGGAGTTGGTGCCGTTATCAGAGATTGGGGAAGATCAGTAGGTGGTACTTTGGCAGCTACGATCTCTGGTAAATTTTCACCTTTTGTGGCGTATTTTTGGCACTGTTAGAAAGTCTTTCTTTCGCATTGGATCATAAATTGCAGTCAATATTGTTGAAATTGATGCTTTGAATGTGGTCTCGGGCATTTATAGTCCCCCTGAGTTAGCTAAAGAGGATGTTATCTTGGAAGACATTGATGTGCTTTTGTCTCATCTAGGTAGTGCATTAGTGCATCATGTGAATAATTTTGCTAATAGAGCAGTTTCTGTTAGTGCTAGGTATGCTGTCGATATAGGTTGCACATATTTTTGGATTGAAGTGGTCCCTGAGTTTAGAAACTCAGTCGTAATTTCATATTTTTCAACCTAAATAAAAGCAGACCTGCTTCAAAACAACAACATTAAAAGATCTTTCTCGTAATTACTTAAATACAGTAGATATACCAGGATTATGGTGCCAATAATATGCGAAGAGGCAACTTTTTGTTTCAATCCTTTTGACTTCTATACATCAAGAAAAAATTTGATTGGCCGTCCAAGTTACGTATGTGATTACAATTAAAAAAACGATAACTCATATATTATATAGGTAGATATTTAAAAGTTTAAATTAAAGTTGACGTTCTCAGTATTTTTCTATCTAAATAGTTGTGAGTCTAGAGCATCTTCAAATACATGTTAATGACAGATTTTAACATTTATATGGAAAACGTTCTTTACTGTCAAATTTACGAGAGAATAATGTGGTAGCAAATTTGTATGGTAAATAGGTTACAATGTTAAGCCAATATCAAATTCAAATTCTTAGTAGTTGGAGCATTAGCTTTTTCATGTAAGCATTATATTATTTTCCTTTTAAAATTATTTAAACACTAAAATTTTAAACATTTATGAGTTTTAAAATATAATAATGATGAAAAAAATAGATACAATATCAAAAATAATATTATATATTTATAAAGTAAGATAATACTAAGTTTCACACATTTTTTTATAACAAATATAACATATTGGCATTAATATAAACATCAGGATGGTCTCACTTGTTTCTTCGAGTGGGTTGGACCGACACTTGTGCTAGTTAGGCAACTCAGTTTTGGCTCCTTCTATTTGGAAAGAAGGAAGAACAAAATCATGAAAAGAATCAGTTCAAGTTGGTCTACAAAGACAAGTGCTTCCAACAACTCTTTTTAACTCCTGCAATTTGCAACCAACAGTCTTTTATCCTCTTCATTTATGTTATAAAAAAAGTAAAATAAAAAAATTGTTTGAACGTGACAAAAACGTTTGGTTGTCAAACTCGAGACCCAGGGCACATAAATATGGTGAATATTGTATTATAGATTATTTATTTATTAGATTAAATTCTACTTCGAAAGTGATTAATGGTAGCTAGGTCATTGATGTTGACAAATTTTAATAAGAGAATGGTTTTAAAAAATTGCAAGACTTTTCCACTCCTGACCCGTATATGATTTAACTTACCATCATATTGTATCATTTCTGATTTTTCCACGAGAGGAACTTTCTATTCCAATTTCTTAATTTGTTTTTATTTCAAAAGAAGACAACGACTTGACTTTGAGACCACAAGTCGGCGACAGGTATGCAATAAATTTGGAAGTTTCCCTCACGGGCAAGGCCCGGTAACATGTGGGTTTTGTTTTCAGGCTCTAACATTTTTCTTCGAGTCACCGTCTCCGTGGAATCTGGTTGGTTGAACACAAAATCATGTTTTTATGAGTGTGCGCGTTGAAAATTCATCCAACGCTAAGTCAGAAAATGAACTACAACCACCCAGGAGACTGGATAAGTTCCTTACCAGACGTTTCGTTAATGAGATGGGACATAATGTTTATAGATATTTCTTGCGTTCTCTGATCAAGCAATTTTTATTTTTTTATTTTTTTGTTACCCCAAAAAAAAAAAAAGAGAGAAGAAAAGGAAGTAGTTGAATAATAGTAATTAAAGGCACATGACGTAGTACCAACATTATTTTGCATTTTTATTGGAGTGTTCATTAATTATATCGTTCTCGAGTCAGTTTCATTAAGGATATTCTAAGTTTTATCCGTCTGTATTTTGCTTGCTGAAATTTGTAACTACTTCAGGTTCAGATTCTATAATTGCAGGTTTACTATTCGGAGCTGTTTATGAATCAATACACGTACTGGCAGTTTAGTCGTTTCCAGCAAAAACAACGTTATAAACCTTTTCGCTTCCCTTCATTAAACAAATAACTAATCTCGTAGAATTTTAGCCCCTCTCAATTAAGCTGACATCCAATAAATTTCTCTCCCTTCACATTAAATATCTATTGAAAAAAAAAAAAAAAGAGTTTTAAATTCTAATAGTAAGTTGATACCCACCTTTTAGAGTTTTAACTAATTATTCAAGCAATTAGTTGTACACACACACACATATTCGATTGAAACTAATTATCAGAAAGAGAGAAAAAAAAAAAGATCGAAATTAATTCATGCAAATAGTTGTCTCAGACTTCTTACTCCCTGCGCCCCATAAAATCATGAAAATTAAAAATAATTCAAGTTGGTCTAAAAAGAGACATGCTTTGAACATAATTGTTTTTTAACTCCTGAAATTTGAAGACCCTTTGCAACAGCAATCTTTTATCCTTTTTTATTTCATTTTGTTTAAACATAAAAAGGTTGATTGTCAAGACTCAAGTTGCATACAGTGAACGGTGAATACGGTATTATGCGTTATTTTTTCTTTAGAAAATGAAAGCGAATAGTAGGTCAGTCATGATGTAACTAATTTAAGATAAGAAGTACTCTTTGCAGATTCCAACCCTATTTCCACTATCTATCCGTGAACCATTCACCTTTGTTATCATCTTCTTGTAGCATTTCTTATATTCCACGACGAAATTGCTTTTCAATTTCTTATTATTATTATTTTTTAATTTCTGAAGAAGAGGACGATTTGAGTTTGAGACTACAAGTGGTCGACAGGCATGCAGTAACCTTCAAAAGCGAGGATTTGAACTCAATATATCAACTTCCTAATTAGTCTGTTAGTTTCTTTACCAAATTTTAATTTACTTTTCAAATATCTAACCATTAAATTAGCAAATATGCCCAAAAAATTTTTTTTGTGTTACAAGGCTGAAAAAAGTAAAACCTTTATTTAATTTTTTTATTTTCCCTATCACATTAAACACTCCATGCATGCGATCATTTACGTATCTAGGACAACACAAATAGTATTACACGCTGATAATAATTAATCTCAATATTTGACAACTTAATCTAATATTTTATATGAGAATATATGAAATTATACTACCTATAAGAACTTCTATCATATAGCTTAGATATATCTGATGATCAAGATATCGCGTCCTTCTCAACTACAAAAACCGACTTCGTTCATCGTGCCTTTGGATTCTTGATCTCAGAGAACACAGCACCAGACATTATTTTTATGGACTCGTTCGTAGTGGATCCCTGCTCTGAGCTACTGATTTTAGTCGTCCCACTGGCTTCCAACTCCGACGTATTCTCCCAGCTACTAAACGTGCCATCGCTGGCATTATTATTATTCAAGAAAGCGACTTCCTTGTCAGCCTTGGCCTCCATTGTTGCCTCAACAATCCTGTCGTTGTCCTCCGCGTTCTGCTGCAATTGCATCGCGAACTCCAGTCCCCACACGATGTCGTTCATTGACGGTCTCTCCGTCCCATTATCATGCAGACAATTCACTGCAATCTCGCTGTATTTCTTCAAACACTCGGGCGCAATCTTGCCCGTCAGATGAGTATCTATGATCTGATGAAACTTCCCTTGGCGGTAACTGCTCTGGGCCCATTCGGCGAGGTTCACTTTTCCCTTCTCCGCATTCCGCATTATGGGTGGCCTACCACTCAGAACCTCACACAACACGACACCGAATGAGTAAATGTCGGACTTTTCTGACAGCTGTTGACGTCTGTAGTATTCCGGATCTAAATACCCGATACTGCCCTTGACTACTGTGCTGACGTGGGCCTTGGACATGGTAGTGGGTCCCATTTTCGAGAGCCCGAAATCGGAGACCTTGGCCACCCATTTCTCATCCAGTAAAATGTTGGTTGTCTTTACATCACGGTGGATGATCGTGTACTTCGCGCCTGTATGGAGATAGTGCAGCCCACGCGCGGCTCCTGTGCAGATCTCAAGCCGTTGATTCCACGTCAGCGGTGGATTCTCGGTGTTGTAGAGATGGTCTCGTAGAGTGCCACGTGCCATGTAATCGTAGACGAGGATCATCTCGCGGTCCTCGTTGCAGTAGCCGATCAGAGAGACGAGATGGCGGTGACGAAGATGAGAGAGCATCTCGATCTCGGTCTTGAACTCTTGAACCCCTTGTGATGACTCGGATTTTAGCCGTTTGATCGCAACGGGAGTGGTCCCATCATCAATGTATCCTTTGTACACGTTGCCAAAGCCTCCCACTCCGATGATGAAAATATCTTCGAAGCCATTTGTGGCGTCTTTGATCTAAGCCAATGAAAAGTAGCGGCACAGATCGGACGGTAGAGTGGACGAGCCCCAAGTCTTGCTTGACTTGGTCTTGGTGAAGAAAATAGGGGCCCACCAAGTAGTTCCGTCACTAGAGCCTGCGTCTTTGAGTTTTCGTGCATGTCGGAGAGTGAAGAATCCGAGGATGAATAGTAGAATAACGCCGGAAACTACACCAGAGACGATGATAATAATTGCTGTTGGCTTACTCTTCTTCACCTTTTTATCCTCTTGTTCGCTAGCTGATGGCACAGGCGGAACAGGATCAGGATTAGGACCTGCGAGGTTGCTTTCCGTGTTGTTCAATTTGAAGATCTCCACCCCATTCAAGATTGCATCGGAATAGCTAGTCAGCCAATCACCTTTTGCTCCTAGAGCGACAGAGAGGTTTACTTTCTTTGTACGTCCTGTTCCGAACATTTGGACGACGTAGTCTTTGAAATAAGGAATATATTTATTACCTGTCCAGAAGATCACATCGGCGGCTTGCTCCGCAATTTGATCTGCCATGTAAATAATAAATTTGCGATCGCCGCTCGAGTTTACCCTGCTAACTATCTCACAAAAGTGCAATCTTACCATGTAAATGAATTCCGAATCTACGAGGAATTCCCAAGTGAGATTGTAGTTCATGTTTATTTTTTTGTCATTCCCCATTGAGCGGGCGGTCTGATAAACCTTGTCCGGTGCTATGTAATCTCGAATTTTTGTGTACTGCAGCTTATTCTGGATCTGAACAGGTAAAAGACTTGACCCCCCTGTAGTCAGGTATAAAGTAACTTCGCTGTCCATGCCCTCCCAACTTCGGTAGAAACCAGTATCGTCAATTGGATCGATAAGGCTTCCACCAATGTTGACTCTATACATCATCTCAAGAGCGGTGGTGTTAGTGAAGATGTACGGATTCTGTTGTCCCACAAAAGTAAGGCCACCATGGTCTTCTTCAGCATCCGAGTAATAAAGATCGGTGGGCATGGAAACGACTTCGATCCCATTGATGAATGCAAAAGCTTCTGGTATTGAAGAGCTAGGAGAGAACTTTATGCTGAGACTTGAATTGAAGATGGTCAAGCAGAATTCCTTCATTATGGTCTTTCTTCCAAGATGATCAGCAGTAAGATCAACACTGAAGTTGTTTAGGAGGGTGTATTCATCAACTTCGACGGAGAAGAAGGCGTTGGAGCTGTGAAAGTTTTGGTATCTAGCTGATAAGAAGTGCAACCTTATGAACTTTGGCCCAGGAGTCACAGGTATAACATAGGTGAATTCGGAGAGGGAGAGCCGTGCAGTTTTGAAAGGGCCAGGTTCGACTTCGGAAAGTACTGTCTGATCAACAGTAGCTGCTGAGGTGATTGATGCTGAATTTTTGCCTTTTAAGGGGAAAAAATTGGAGCTGATATCTCCGGCCCAGTTACGCCAGTCGCCCATCTGCGTGTTGTTTCCTGAAGAACCACAGTCGATGGTTATGTCCTCCTTGGGAGTGTAATGATGCTCCTGCCCATCAGTGATAGCAGCTGTAAGCATGTGAAGGACGAGGAAGAGATGGAAGGGCGGGAAAATCATTCCTGCGTCTTGAAGAGGAAGAATTTTGATGCGGATGTTATTCATACGAGAACACTAAGTTATTAGCTAATAAGACACGGTACGAAGTACAGAAGAGAAACTTAACTTGCAGTTCTACGGCCATCGATTGAATCATGGTCGGCTAATAAATGGGAGATCCAGAGCTTGACTCGAGATTCAAGCCAAAAAAAAAAAGGTTTTTGGTTGGAAAATAATTATTTTGACTTAGTCAGCATATACAAATAACAATATTTGCATTATTAGATTTATATATATGTATATATATGCTTTCGTCAGAGAGTAAGGCGGTGTTTGAAGGTAATTGCAATTTTTTTTATATTATAAAATTTTTTTAAAAATTCTTTTTCTGAACACACGTTTCTGATCAAAATTCTGAAATTCTGTCTCAAATCACTAAATGGACCCTAAATTATAAATAAATAATATGTGTAATGAAAAGAAAAGAAGGTAAGTCTTCCTATACGGAAATCGACATTTAACATTTTATAAAACAAATCATATAATTACGATAAGACTTTGATCATATGGGTCTAAAAATAAATTATACACGTAGTGCACCTTAGTGAAATTCGGCAGATGTTCCCTAAAACAAGTTTTTTAAGACGTGGTTAAAGGCAAATTAAAGCTTTATTTGATAAAAACGTTTGGATGGAAACATTTAATATTACAAAAACAACATATAATGGCCAAAAATGTTAACCTGTAATATTTAAAATTCTGCTTAAAAATTGTAAATGGTAATATTTTATAACTTATATCATTTCAAATGTAATGGAAAAAATTAAATGTTAAAAAATAATTGAAACAAATAGAGACATAATTATTTTATATTCATTCTGTTGGGAGGTGAGGAGTTTGGGTTAATAGCTCTTAAGTTTGATTATAAGAGTGTTTTAATATTTTTCTTTTACAAATGGGAATTATAGATACCACACCATTAAAATAATATTTGGGGAGGCATGTACGTTGGAACATTTGAATGCGTTCACAGAGCCACATTAAGGCTGAGGGGGCAGTTGTCCCCATTAGCCCAATGGGATTATATGCATTAATTTCTACCTCTCTCACATTAATTTTTTTAATTAAGTCATTTATTTGCCTCCTTTGCTTAAATTTAAAAAAAATTTAAATTATATCCCAAGATTTGATTCATAAATATGCATTATATCACATTTAACACCTCAAATAAACAAAAAGCCAATTACACTTCTATTTAAATTCAAGTTTTGGACTTTTTAAAGTTGGTTATTCTAGATTACAAAGTTGTTTATATAAGAAAAAGAAAAAAAGAAAAAAATAAAGTCGAACAATTTTTTAGTCTAAAATTTAGTTTAGTTTACACCCCCTAAAAAAAATTTCTGGCTTCGCCATTGTTTAGATGGAAACATATGGATGAAAACATATAGAATGAGAATATATAGATTGCCATTTGAATAAATGTTTAGACGTTAATATTTAGAAAAAAACATTTGAATTAAAATATTTAGATTTATATTTGAATAATTAATGAGCCGTTTGAATTGTTCGAGTTAAAAAATATAAAAACTTGAACTGTGTTCTAAAAATATATATATAATGTGGAGCTTATTTCTTACATATCGAAATTCTATGCATTTTAAGGAAAAAAAAAACATCTTATTTAGATTTGTATATATAAAGTAATAGACTTTTAAAATTTAGGAGGTGTTTGGAGAGATGCTTGAAGATATTATTTTTATATTGGAAAAAAGTTATTTTGAAAAATGTGTTTGGGAGAAAAAACTATTTGGGATGAAAAAATAAAAAAATTTAAAAATTTTTTTAAAAAAATCAATATAGATATTATTTTATTACTTATGAAATTCTATGTAGTTTAAAAAAATTATCTCATTTACATTTGTATACATAAAGTTATAAATTTTTAAAATTTGGAGTTTACTGTAGTATTTTAGAAATGTAAATAATGAAAAGTGGTGAAGTTTTGAAAAAAAAAAGGTTTTAGATATCTCTAAAACTAGTTTCAAACGAGTCTTTAAATTATAAATTTATAATAGAAATTATGAATAGTGAAGCAGGTATTGATTTTTTGAATAAAGAATACTTTTAGAATAAAGATAAAAAAAATTCTGATCATATAAATAGAGTATTTGCTATTGAAAAAATAAAAAAAAAATATTTCACAAGACTATGTAAAGAAAATAGTTCGCATTTGAAAAAATGATTGAAACAAACGGGTAAGTCATTTTATATTCTTGTTTTTCGTGTGGTATTTTATTCCCCTATAGTCTATTCTCTTTCAAAAGCTAAAAGGGATTCAAAAGAAAAGTTATAACTTGTAGAATTAAAACTCAATTAAAAAAAAAGCCTAAATAAACCTAATCAAACCATCAAAATATATATAATATGAAAATCAGCTGCCACTTTAGCCGTTATCCCAACCTTTCTTTATTCTTGAACTCGTCGTTGGGTACTTCTCTCTCTCTCTCTCTCGCTCTCTCTCTCCTTGAACTCTCAATTCTACCGACTTCGTTTTCTCTATGTGGATTGTGGTGTGAGTTTGGCCATGGCTATCTCTTGTTTCTCTCTCTCTCTCTCTGTTGGGCTAAAGCCTCTGAGGTAGAAGATGTTTAGGTTTTTTTAAAAATTAAAAAAATAAAATAAAATATAGTGAGACCTACTTTTTGTTGGGCCACGTGGATCATAAAATTTGTACCCTTGGGTTATAAAACATTTCTCTTCAGAACATAGAGTTTGTAGATGAGCATATACTGTGTGCCATTACCCAAGGAAAAAGAAAAGAAAAGAATTATACAGTAGCCAATAGCCATCATAGTGCGAGGTCTACAAAGGAGAAAGCATGAAACCCTTTCTACCTAGGAATCCCTCTCTAATAATCTTAGTGATGACGGTCGCAACGGTAATCACACTCGAGCAAAGTTGCTGTGGAGCTAGTATTGGTAAATTTTCATCACAGAACATGAATGGTACCATTACCTCATCCATGATCTGCAACAGCAACAAAGAAGAATGCCTGATCGCTAACTCCAGCTGGACGACAAGCTGGAGTTCCAGATGCCTTATGAAATTAGCCTTGTTAGAATATATCATATATTTATCTTACCTGTTTTCTATTATTAGTAAGTTTTCTATTTCTATCTCTTTTCATATTTATTTTAGAAAAGTCTATATGTACCTTTTTTATTATGTATTTTTCATTATTGATTGTAATAAGGAACCCTAGTTTTTTTTTCTTATTCTTAAATTGTGTTCTTTATTTTCACATGATATCAGAACAACTGTCTTACAGACTTTGATCTTGTTAAAAAATATTTATTTTCAATTACAATTTTCACGAATCCTCCATACAGCCCCTTTACAATTGTTCGTTATAGTTCGTACATCGTTTATACAGTTTTCATATAATCATTTGTATAATTTCATACAATCGCCCAATATAGTTTTGCACATCATCCATACAGTTTCATACATTCGTACGTATAATTTTGTACAAAATTGGCCATATTATTGTAGATTGCCCGTATAGCTTTTACACAAATCCATATAATTTTTGCTTCTATTTGCTCACTTCTGCACGTCTCCTTTAGATTCTGGTTTGATTCCATTTTTCAATATTTTAATTGTTTAGTGATTATTTGTTAATTTTATTATCACATAATGGTTGGAAAGATACACCTTTAGTCTTATACAGGCAAGGGGATCATCACAACGTCTACTACATCTGTTTTTGCAAGATCACAAAGGTCCCCAGCTAATAATCAGAGTAAGATGAATTTTAAGGTTTATCCTAATAAGTGTGCTTTCTATAAGCAAAAAGGTTGCTAGAAGGCTCACTGTCCTTTATTGTTAAATAAAGGCAAACAGTGACCCCAACAATCACAATGAGTTTAGTAACAACAGTAGCCACCACTATCATCATAGACTCTTCGATGGAAGTTCGATAACCAATCACCACAGTAGACATACAAACCACCCCAGCCTAATACTATAGTGGTTGCACCATCTTTAGATCTATTTATGTTTGAGCAGTTTTAAAAGTTCCTTGCCACAAAGTCACACACAATTTTTGATTCATCTCATATAGGTTTATCATCCTGTGGTCCTTCAGGTAAATCTTCCTCCTTGTGGGTATTAGATTCTGGTGTTTCTCATCATATGTCACCTGATCTATTATCATTTATTTATTTGTCTCCCAATTTGTCTATGTCAATTATGACTGCTAACGGCACTTTTGTGTCATTAGTAGGTGTTGGTTCAATTGTTACAGCTAATTTATCTCTTTCAGATGTTATCACATTCCCAGTATTACTTTAAATTTTGTTTTTATTAGTCAATTATACGAGTTAGGATATTTGGTCTCCTTTTCTTCTTCCACTTATTATTTGCAGGATTCACAATCTCAGAAGCTGATTAGGATAGGCCATAGGCAAGGGGGCCTCTATGTTTTGGATTAGCTCAAAGTACTAGAAGTTGCAGCTTTTAGTATGGACTTATCATCTTTTCGTTTGAATCATTCATCTTCTGATTTTCATATATGGTACTTTCGTCTTAGTCATGTTTCAATGTCTCATTTATAGTTTTTACTGCTCCAAGAGCATTAGTAAATTTGAAACTCATGATATTTCTAATTATAGTGGTTGCAAACTGACAAAATTTTTTGCTTTACTATTTTATAAAAGTATTTCTTTTTCTATTACTCCATTGGATCTCATTCATTCTGATGTGTGTAGACCTCTCCTTGTAACCATAAAGGGGGTCACATATTATGTTTCTTTTATTGATGATTGCACTCATTATTGTTAGGTTTTTCTTATGAAATGTCGCTCTGATTTTCTTAATATTTTCAATATTTTCCAAGCTCTTGTAAAAACTCAACATTTGGCTTTCATAAAGAGTTTTCATTGTGATTTGGGAGGAGATTATTCTTCTAATGGATTTTCTAATTTGCTTGCTTTTGATGGATCACTTCATCAAACTTCTTGTACATATACTCCCGAATAGAATAGTGTTGCCAAAAGGAAACATAGGCATCTTGTTGAAACTGCTCATTCTTTTTTATTGTCTGCCTCTGTTCCTAGTGAATTTTATGGAGAAGCAATTTTTACTACTGTCCATTTGATTAATAAGATTTCAACCTCACATAATTCAGGTTTATCACCCTTTGAAAATTTATATAGGCATGCTCTTGATTATTCTTCCTTGCATGTTACTTGAACATAATTACTTGTTTTCATCTGAAACTATATTTCAAAATTTCAGAGAAAATTTTTTTTTTTAAGCATACTCAAAATCTGGGTACATATAAGACTTACTCAAAATTCATAACTTGTGTAAACTTTATTAAAACTTGTAACACTTGTATAACCATCATAAGAAGCACAACTTAGAAAATTGTTAAAACTATTTGTGTAAATGAAATCATCGATAAATATATTTTTCATATTATAATAAGCCTCTTTATATGGTCGTCTTTTAACTCTTACTTATACTTATCTTAAAATGTCATAAAACTTGAGAACATATATATATATTTTGTATACTTACTAATAATTTGTAAGTTAATTTAAACTATATTTTAAATTTCATCAAAAGCTTAGAAACATACATACATACATTTATAAATGTTTATCAATTTAGATATGAGCCTTTGCAACATGTGAAAATAAACTTCATGGCAGTGTCTATTCCCTTTCCTTCACATAAACCCCGTCGCTTGCACAGTCCATTAAAAAGGTCCATCAGACTCGTACCTACAGTATGAACAAACATAAGTGAGCTAATGCTCAGTAAGTGCAAACGTAAAATCTAGCTAAAACATTTTTAAACATATTCAATAACATATGTACGATCAATTTATGCTTTATTTATCATCTTATTATCTTGCTTAACATGTGGGGCCTTAGTGTACATACCAGGTGCGCACGATCATCAGAAAGTTAGGGTTTGCAAGGTCCCAACATTGTCGAGATCAATTCTTTCTTGACTTGGAGCTTATACATAAATCCTCCCCTTAGATTAGAAGGTTGGTACGACACCTTTTTAACTTATTTCATCTTAATCATGTTACTTAAGTGAGTATGCAATATGTCATATTTCAACATAAGTCAAAAATCATACATCATAATATGGTATTGCAAAATCATGCAATTAAACTTGTTCATGAGAAAACTTGCTTGGAATACTCTAACTTGAGATATTATTGATCATATAAAAACATTATTTTGAAAATCATAGTTTTATATTGTAGGTGGGGTTTGTACTTACCTGGATTCTGCGTTTAGCGTTTCCATTTGCTAAGCTAATACGCGATCTAATTTTTATTACCTGAAAACATATTCCTAATGAGTATTAACTTAATCCTTAATCAACATAAAACCTTATTCGTATTTTATAACAAAATTTCTAAGCTTAACTTATTAATTTAGCTATTACTTAAACATCCTATCATAAAATTTCAATAGAAAATTTAATTAACGTCTGTTAATAAATTCTCTCTTGATTACCTTCGTAATACACTTTTTCATACCAACTTACGTCAAGTTGAAAAACAGCTTTTGAAAGTTTCTTTTGAACATTTGGATATTATATCCCTAATTTTTGTTAAAGTTTTGAAACCGTTAAAACCATTTTGGTCGTTGACATAAATGATAAAATTTTTATTTAAAACTATAGCTTAAAATCTGTTAAGAATTTGACAAAACTTTCTCAACATAAAACATTTATTTTAAATTATCTAAAACTTCTATGTTTTGTTCAGAAGCCCATTTGGTTCACAAAACTACTTATAGATTAATCGCCGATTATGTTTAGATTTTATTAAAAAAAAACATGATAGCATATATATCTTAATGTTTGTTTTATTACTTAATAAGATTTTTATTTCTTTAAAATGTTCTAAAATTATACTTTTATAAGAAATCAAATAGAGTCTCCTCCATTTTTATCCTATTTTCATAATTCAAAATCGCTTAAAATCCATGTTTTGAACTGCAGAAAAACAAATAGAGTTTCCCCTGTTTTCCCACATTTCCCGCAGTCCAAAACTGATTAAAACTCGTGTTTAGAGTTGTAGAAAAACGGACAAAGTTTCCCCTGTTTTTTTCACGTTTCCCCACAGTCCAAAACTGATCAAAAGTACTTGAAAGAAAACAATATAAAAGATTTTAGCATGCCATAACTGCAAGATGTGTCACCCAGAATAATTTTATCATATCAAAATAATATGCATTTCATTTAAATCTAACTTCACTTTGTCGAATTGAATATCAAACACTATAAAACTTTTAAGTATTGATAATCAACCAAACATATATATGTACATATCTATATATATTTCTTCTATTTAATCAAATATCAAATACTATTAAAGTGTCAATATGCCAATAACCTATAAATAATATATAATCATTTCGATAAATAAATTGAGGAATGAAAGTGGTCGAGATAACTACCGAAATCGTTCAACGACATCTAATGGCTAGGTTGACTCCAATCGACGATTAAAAGAGCCGTTCGATCTCAAATGCACAATTTTAAATCACCATTCTTGGCATTTGAAATTCCGTCTTGCAAATCTGATGCCGCGAACGTGTTCGAAAAGTCGAAAATAGGCCAGAGGGTCATCCTTTAAAATTTGGTGGCTGGGTCAAAGTTTGACCAGTGTTGACCGGCTGTTGACCAACATTGACCGCAGTAACGTGGGCAAAGATGGGCACCATTTCATAGATCTCGATGAGAGGAACCCATTTCTAGTGTTAGTTTACCAAATCGAAACTTTAATCACCGAAAATCAGCCTTCCCCATGATGGACGGTGGCAGCGAGGTCTAATCTCCGCTATCTCGTGGTTGTTTCATGAAATTGACTTGGGGCTTTTATTTCCCACGTCGTTTAGAGCCTTTGGAATCGGGTGGTGTTGATCACCTCCACTGGAAATAGTGACCTCCATAGTGGGGGTGTGGTGGCGATGTGGCGGCCTTGGGTGGCATAATCCAACAACTATTGAGGTGAAACGAGGCATAGGTTTTGTTCTCCTCATCACTATTAAGCTATACGAATTGAAATCACCTCAATCGGAGGTCGGACGACAAGGTTATGGCATCGGAAAGAAATGAGTATTCTGGTGACTTCGTCCAGTGTGTGCGACTTCCTCTAGCGGAGTTACAGTTGACTTGGCATGTCGTTGGACTCAACTTGTTGAGAGCTTTCCAACGAGTTTGGAGGTGTCGAAAACAGGCTCCGTTTTGGTGGTCGGAAGCATTAAAAAGTTTGGTTGTGAGGAATAGAGAAGGAGAAAGTTAAATGTAGATGATGGTGAAGAAGAAGATGGAGGGAGGGACGTGGAGCTCAAGTTTGGGCTGTGCAAGCTACTTCCAAAAGCCAATTTTTTACTACTATTAGTATTAATATTATTTTTTTATTTTTATTTTTTATTTTTTGGATCCGTGTATTGTAATGATAGTTTAAATATTCTAATTGTCTTAAAATAGTTGTAGGCTTCATTTACTACTTAAATAGGCTCCCTCTGCATCTATATACTTCGTTTTTTAGGTCCTGTGGTTGTGCCAATATACTGTGTTGACACCATACATGAATAGTATACTTATTCTGTGCGAAAAATTTAACATATGTTAAAATGACTAATTTGGGTGTGTTGAGCCCAAATATATCAGTTTTACATTCATTCAAGGGTCATCTCGATCAGTTTTTCGAGACTATGTGTTTCCTGGTCAAAAGTTACTTTTTATGCTCCATTGACTAATTTGAGCATACTAATTCTAAATATATCAATTTCATGTCAAGAGAAGGTCATCTTGATCAACATCTTGACACTACATGTTTCTTGGTCAAAAGTTACTTTTTGTACTCAATTAACTAATTAGAGCATACTGATTCTAAATATATTATTTTTATATTAAGAATAGGTCATCTTAACTAATTTCTTGATACCGTGTGACACACACACGCACGTACTTATAATCATTTATTACTTAATATATATACATGTATATCTTACTCAAGAGTAAACATGGTGAATCAAATTCATCTTGTTAGTTCTTTTTATTGTATTGATGGAAATTAAACGTTTCTTTATTTCGTTCAATCCATCCAAATTTGTGATTACGTGATATTCATAGGCTTAATTACTTGTTATAAAGTAATTATATCCCATGATCATTACGGATATTACACCCCTTTTAAAAATTTTCGTCCTCGAAAATCAGAAAACTCTGGGAAATCATTCTTCATGTCCTTTCCGTGTTCCTATGTGGCTTCTTCAATAATATAATTCCACCACTAGACTTTTACAAGGGATATAACTTTATTCCTTAACACTTTTTCTTTTCTAGTCAAAATTTGTACGGGTTTCTCCTCATATGTCAAATTGACATGTACTTTGATGGGTTCTTGACTTAAAGTATGAGAGTTATCTGGCACATAACGTAGAAGACGTTGTGCACTAAGGCTAACTCGGAAGGAAGCACTAATCCATATGCTACTTTCCTGACTCTTTTAATTATCTCAAACGGTCCTATATACCTAGGACTAAACTTTCTTTTCTTTCCAAAGTGCATCACTCCCTTCATAGGTGCTATTTTAAGAAAAACTGAGTACCCCACTTGGAACTCTCGGGATCTATAGTGCTTATCAGTAAAACTCATCTAGTGACTATGCTCCGTATTTAATCTTTCTCGTACCATTTTCACGTCTACTGTCATGTTCTTGATGAAGTTCATGGTGACTAGTTGTTTCTTTCTAATCTCGTGCCAATAAGTAGGTGATCTACTTTTCTTTCTATATAAAGCTTTGCATGGCACTATTCCAATTGACACATAATAGCTGTTATTATATGAAAACTCTATCAGAGGTAATTTCTTATCCAAAATACCTTTAAAGTCCAAAATACATGATCTTGACATGTCTTCCAACACTGGGATCGTCTTTTCAAATTGACCGTTTGTCTGAGGGTGAAAGGCCATATTAAACTTTAGGTTAGTGCCCATAACATCATGTCCACTCTTCCAAAACCTAGGAGTAGAGCGGCCTTTATGATTAGAACTAATGGATTTTGGAATACCATATAGCTTTACTATTCGAACTACAAATATCTCTGCCAAATGTTTTACTGAAAAAATCAATTTCTACAGACAGAAAATGAGCTGATTTAGTCAATTAGTTGACAATTACCCAGATCATGTTGTTATCATCAAAAGTTCTTGGCAATCTATCGACAAGATCCATGGTAATTTGCTACCAATTTTTATTCCAGTAGCTCAATGTTTGTTGTTCACCCATTAGATATTGGTGTCTAACCTTGACGTTCTAACACATAAACCAATTTGATGCAATTTTTACAATGTCATCATTCATTTCATGATACCAAAAGCTAAATTTTAGATACCTATACATCTTGTTTGCTCCTGGATGTACAAAATCTGGCATTTCATGAGCTTTTAAGAGGATTCATTTCTTAAGATCTTCATCTTTTGGAACACATAATGTACCCTTATAGTTGAGTATGTTGTATTTAAAGACCCTAAATTCTAAACTTTTATTTCCCATAGCTTTCTTTCTTAATCTAATCAAGGATGATTCGAGTCCATGGCCAATCTTAATCTCGTCCAAAAATATCGGTTAGAGTACACATAATCTACTCTTGTAGTAGAGTATGTTGTCTTCAAAGACCCAAAATTCTGAAATTTTATTTTCTGTAGCTTCCTTTCTTGATAAAAATGATTCGAGTCCTTGGCCAATCTTTATCTCATCTAAAAGCATCAATTAGAGAGTCTAGTCAAACAATCTTCCTATCAAAATCCCAATCTTGTGGTTGCATAAATTCATTTGAAGAGCTTTAGGCAGAGTACTAATAACTGTAAGTGATGTAGAAGACTTTCGACTTAATGTATCAGCCACACTGTTGGCTTTTCTCGGGTGGCAAAGAACTTCACAGTCATAATTCTTGGCCAATTCTAGCTATCTTCGTCGCTTTATATTGAGCTCTTTCTACATAAAGATGTACTTGAGACTCTGGTGATCAGTGTTGATCTCATACTTGATTCCATAAAGGTTATGTCTCCAAATCTTTAGTGTAAACTACTACTGTGAGTTCCAAGTCATGCATCAGTTAGTTTTTCTCCTGATCTTTAGGCTATCGTGAGGCATATATGATTACTCTACCACCTTGCATTAAGACGGCTATTAATCCAGCTTTAGATGTATCACTATAAATTTACAAAGTTTCTTTGGCTAGCATCTAAAATGGTCAATACTGGAGTGCTTATGAATCGTCGTTTCAGCTCTTGAAAACTTTCTTCACATTTGTCTATCCACTCAAACTTCTTTCCTTTCCTGGTAAGTGTTGTAAGCTGTGCGACTAACTTTGAAAAACCTTCGACAAAATGCTGGTAATATCTTGCTAAACCGAGAAAACTACGCATTTTCATTGTATTCTTTAGGGCAAGCCACGCGTTAACCGCATCAATCTTTACGGGGTTTACAGATACTCTTTTCTTGGAGACTACGTGACTTACGAAATGAACCTTCTCCAGCCAAAACTCGCACTTAGAAAATTTGGCACACAAATGATGATCCTTTAGTACGCATAAGACAATCCTCAAATGCTCTTCACGCTCTTCCCTTGTCTTGGAGTATATAAGTATGTCATCGATGAAAACAAGAACAAACTTATCCAGTAGTCCTTAAATACGCGATTCACTAAATCCATAAAAGTGGTAGGGGCATTAGTACGAACCTGAGTATGAGCTCTGTTTCGAATGTTATCTCCTATGTTGGAGGAAGTCTTGGCAAATCTTCGAGAAAAATGTCCACAATGTCCCCGATTACTGGAACTTCCTCTGGTCTTAACTTTGTCTCTTGGTCCTTATCCACCATGTTAACTAGATATCCTGAAATGTCGCTAGTTATCATTTTCTTTGCCTTCATTATCGATATCATTATCTTTGATTGCCTCTATGATAATCCTACGTACGCAAACTTTTTCACTTCTCGAGGGCTTGAAAGTGACTCTTTGGCTTCGACATTCTATAATAGAATTATACCTTCCTAGGAAGTCCATTCTTAGGATGACGTCGTAATTTCACATATCAATGAGGGTCAAGTCCATGTATGACTCTATCATGATGTTTATAGGAACATTTCGTGTCCAAAATCAGATAACAAAATCTCCCCAAAAAGTAGTCTTAGACGATTGGCTTAACTCATTTAGATACCTATCTATCCTTCTCATATAGTTTAAGATGAACAAAAGCAATCTAATTGTTCAAACCACTTATAACTTCGGCTTTAAACAGACTTCCTTGATAAAGTTCAACGAGCTTTTCCTATTTTAACTTAATATCATTCCCAATTAACCTACTTTTCTTTGAACTTATTAAGGAATCCTATCCAAATCCTGAATCTGACATTTTTTCTTAACCTAAATCATTTTCCACCAAAAGAAGTGCGTATTTTGTAAATACCAAAAAAAAAAAAAACCCAAAGAATCTTCTTCTTGTCATCACGTATGATGAAACATAGGATCACTTAACATTCGACCAACAATTTAGCAACCTCTAATGATTACGTGAATCCTTACACATCATATATGGATTTTTTTTTTGGCACTGCCTAATTTAATCTATGAGTATTTCTAAATTCGTATACAATACAAATTTTGGAGGCTATACCTTCATGTAGGCTACATCATCATATCTTTCAAGTATCATGAAAAGTTCTTCATCTTTCAAACTAAGTTTTTTTTTTTTTCTGTCAAATCTTATTCACCTTTCATAGATACTAAAAACAACTTTCTGTAAGGATATTCTAGGAGAATTCAACTTTTGATGATATTATATTTCGACTGGTCATGAGTTGTATCTAGCCTACATTCGATCAGCCTTACACTCTTGATGACATCCTTAATAAAATCCATGATCTCAAGTTGCTTATCCTTAGCTTTTTGGGAATAAGTTGGGAATTTATACTTCCTTCCATAGTGAACCTTGTTAGATACCTTTCTAATTGTCTTATAATAACTATTATTATAATACAAAACACCATCATAGATAGTCTCTTGTCCTATATTACTTTAAAGTTCAAGGTGCATGCTTTCAACATTTCCTCCAAAATCTTAATATACAGCCCCTTTTTAATTGATCGTCAATTTAAACCTTAAAATAAAACATATTTGATCATACTTTAACTTATGGCTTAATGCATCATGAATGCTCCTTCAAACTTATGAATGAGCAACTAATACGGTCCAAAATGTCATAGGAGTTCCGTATAACTTCCTTAACTTGAATTTGTATATATTGGCACTTAGTGTGTACAAAGGAAGTCAACTTTAGTTAATTGGTTAATGATCACCTCAAATCATAACATCACCATCAAATGTTCTAAGTAATCCAACTAGAACATTCCAGAGTTCTCTTGTCCCCTTTTTACCTTACAAGCTTAATTTTCTACAATCCTCATATAGTTATTGATGTTCTTGCCATAGCTTCTAGGCAAGTGGGGAATTTTGACGCGTTATTTGTGACATTATCTTTCTTTCTAAGCTTTTAGTAGATTTTTTTTTTCGGATCATCACACATCTTGATTACTTCAAAACTTACCATTATGGCATTCTGTACACTTCTAAGAGGGTTTGTTTTCTCATTTTCTATTCATCATGGATGTATTTCCTATCCTTATTGATGACTAGGATGGTTGCATAAATCATAACTTTCCATAAATCCACTCTTAATAGGGCATTACATTGAACCATAAACTTAGTACATAATTGACTCTATATCATGTAAAGTCACTTAAGATTAACATATCACTCGCATGAGTCGTGTTATCATGACATCATGATAGTTTGAAAATTCATTAAAAAAAAATCCATCATTTTCGACATACTACATGTCATATATACCTCTTCCATAAGTGCAGTCATATCAGGCAATAGTATCTATCACCTAGTGCATTTCCTAAGTAAGATACATTAGTCTAGTCTAGTAAGAATGCCTTAGTACTTGAATACATATGTTCGATAAATGAAGAGAAGATAAACCTAAATAAGCATTGGGGTGTACGTTGGAACCCATTTCATCACCATTACTATGCAAATACTGTTGCTGTGTGGGCTAGCAATACCTCACACACTCTATCTTGGTTCGCCCTAACTTGAAGTATCTTAAGATATAAAGTGATTTATATCCTTCTCATGAGGGGGGAACGAGGTCTCTAAGGTCTTATAGCACACGCCTTTTTTTTTCATAAAAGATCATTAACTTCCTCTAACAATCCATCATTAAGGATTTTTTTTTTTTGACAACATATCCTTGAAAAGTTACTAATGATGATCCATGAATTATTCTTCATACAAGTCTAAAAAATCATCTAAGAACAGTTGACACTTATTTTTTTCATCGTATCAGATCAAAAGAATGAATCATTCTGTTCCAGATTTGACATGTAGAAGGGTCTGAACTATACCCGCTAATAGTATCCAAAAATCATATCGATCTTATGGCTATCTCTGTATTAAAATCATAACAATCTCGTGGCTATCTCTAGCTTGGACTAATCCATGTCTGGGTATGGCCTCGTAGACTTGTAATTGCTATATTGACCTGCAATCATAAGTCAATGTGGCAGATCCTGATGATGGTCTCTAAATCATATATCCATACCATGAAAATTCATAGTAGTTGATAACCATGAAGAGTGCTTAGTGCTATGTCGTAAAGCAACACTATCAAGTCAGTTTTATCTAATCTATAAACCAACTGATGCATCTAAAATTCTAAATTCATAATTGATAAGCCAATATAATTATAAATAATTGATAACAACTAACTCACTAGGACAGTGGCAAAGCTGACGTTTGGTAATATGAAGTAGGATGGTAGGATACCCGTTTTGATACTAACTGTAACGGCTCGACCTGAATGCGACCGTTAACTTACTTACTTAAACATAATTATTTGTTTTCATCTGAAACTATATTTTAAAATTTCAAAGAAAATTTTTTTTAAGCATACTCAAAATTTGGGTACATATAAGACTTACTCAAAAATTCATAACTTGTGTAGATTTTATTAAAACTTATAACACTTGTAAAACCATCATAAGAAGCACAACTTGAAAAATTATTAAAACTATTTGTGTACATGAAATCATCGATAAATATATCTTTCATATTATAATGACCCTCTTTATATGGTCGTCTTTTAACTCTTATTTATACTTATCTTGAAATGTTATAAAACTTGAGAACACATCTATATATTTTTTGTATACTTACTAATAATTTGTAAGATAATTTAAACTATATTTAAAATTTCATCAAACGCTTAGAAACATACATGCATATATATATGCTTATTAATTTAAATATGAGCCTTTGCAACATGCGAAAATAAACTTCGTGATAGTATCCATTCTCTTTGCTTTGCATAAACCTCGTTGCTTGCATAGTTTATTTAAAAGGTCTATCGGACTTGCACCTACAGTATGAACAAACATAAATGAGCTAACACTCAATAAGTACAAACATAAAATCCAGTTATGTGACCACCGGGAAATTTTATCATTCTCGGAAAATCAGTACATAATAAATTCTATATTTAAAATATGAAATGTAGTGATTTTATGTGTGTACATGTGTGTATAACACACAGTATCAAGAAATTAGTCAAAATTACCTTTTCTTGATGTAAAACTGATATATTTAGAATCAGTATGCTTAATTTAGTCAATTGAGCACAAAATGTAAATTTTGACTGGGAAACATGTAGTACCGAAAAACTAGTCGGGATGACCTTAAATTAAGTTGAAACTGATAAATTTGGGTTCAGCACATCCAAATTAGTCAGTATAGCCTATCAGCATTCTCAAATTAGTTAATTGAGCACAAAGGTAATTTTTGACTGGGAATTCGTAGAACTGGAAGTTAGTCAAGATGATATCGGATGAAAATAAAACTGATATATTTGGGTTCATTACGCCCAAATTAGTCAGGATAGCTCATGTTGAAATTTTGGACAAAAAAAGTATATATAAGAGCGAAAAAGTCAGAAATTTCAAAATCAATCCACATTTTTTCCTCTTCTTCTCTTTCCTCCCACACACCATCGGTGAACTGTAACCGACCACCAGAAACGGTATCCGTTTTCGACACCGCTGGTCTCGTTGGAAAGCTCTCAAGGAGCTAAGTCCAACTGTGGGTCGACTCGATGGAGCAACTGTCGGAGCACGCCGCACGCGCCACCCAAAGTCGCTGGTGGTCGAAATTATCGAACGGCCATATCTCCGCCGTCCGACCTCCGATCAAGGTGATTCTAGTCCCAAAAGTTTCATGGTGAAGAGGAGAACAAAACCCAGGCCTTGTTTCACCTCAACAGCCACCAGATTGTGCCACCCAAGCCCTCGCCGTGTCGCCACTGTGAAACTCGCCGTCTCCGGCGGAGTTGAGCAATTTTGGGCAACAACATCGGAAGACGGAGAATCGAAGCTCACCGCCACCGTCTGTTTTTTAAGGTTCGATTCCGGTGATAGGAGGCTCGATTAGTGAAATTGACACCACCAATAAGTTTCTCATGTCAAGATTTACGAGATGGTAGCCGCCTTTTTCATCGCCGTTGCAGTCAACGCCGGTCAACGGTGACCGATGACCAAAATTTGAAGAATGGCCTGTTGGCCTATTTTCGACGTTTTAGACACATCCACAGCGTCGGAATTTCAAGACGGAATTTCAAAAGTGAAGAACGGTGAAATCAAGTTTGTCTACGCAAGACCAAACGGTTTGTTCGATCACCAGTGGGACGATTTCGGTAGTTACTTCAGTCCCTCCATTCCTGAAATTTATGTTTTGTAATGATTATATATTAATTATGTATTTTGGCATGTGAAATTGTAAGAAAAATGAACTATGTATATGAAACATAGTCAAATAAGAAAATGTGTAAAATGTAAAGCTTTTTACGTAAAAATTGAATTTTACGTAAAAATATAGGCCTCTAGTATAGTACGTGGTAGAATAGAAATAGGTTAGATGGTTTCGAGGGAATCCAAAAATTAAGCGGAAATACTACCTAAATTCAAAAACGGCACATAGGGGTATTTTAGGAAATTAGGAGTTAAAATGTGGTTGGGATGGAAACTCGAGCCCTTTGAGTGGCCTAGGCTCGAAAAAAAAAAGAGGATTAACGACCAAGGGTCGGAATAGTACCACCTAAGGGTCAAATGTGACATAATTGTAGGAATTACAGCGATTAATGCTGTAAAAATTTATTAAGGCCTAAGAGAAATGAATTTATGGCTTTTGGGTTTAGAAAATCCCATTAAAATATTAAAGTAAAGATTTTACAACCTAAAGGTCGTCAGGAGCAAAATGGTCATTTTGATCAAAAATTTTAGAAAGGTCCAAAAAGGGTCGTTAAGCCTTTAAGTTCATCGTTTTATGATTTTTGGACTTAGAAAACCCAGTCTAAGTATTAAAATGACAAGATTCACGATCAGTGTAAAAAATACTATTCATGTAAATAGTTCTATTTATAGCTATTTGTGGTGAATAGACTATTCATATGGTTAAAATTACTATTCACGATCATTTTGACTAACATTTTTGAAATGCTCAGAAAAGACCATTAGAGTCTTAGAATAGTTTAAATAGAATTCTTAAAGCCAAAATCAAGTTTTAGGTCGAAGAAAAGTAAGAAAACCTCGTTAAGGGTAAAACAGTAATTTTTATCAAAGATTTGGGAAATAGTCAAAATAAACTGTTAGAGCTTCAAATATGATTCAAAGACTCTAATGAGGATTTTAAAAGCCAAAAGTAAAGTTTAAGTGAGAAAAAGCCCGCTAGGAGTAAAATGGTAATTTTGTTAAAAGTTCAGAATACAAAGGCCATTTTTCCAAAAGATTTGGGAAATAGTCAAAATGGTAATTTTGTTAAAAGTTCAGAATACAAAGGTCATTTTTCTAAAAGTTAACGGAAAAGTGACAAATGAGTTCAATTAATATTTTAATGTCAAGTTCAAGATTTTAAAAGAAGGAAAGTACTTAAATGAAAGCATGACCGTTAGTCAAAATTACTATTTATCATAACTTTTGACAGAAGTTGACAGAAAATTTATAAATGGGATATTAGACCCCTAGTTCATGATTGGGAAATGAAACGTAGAATTTTTACGTGTTATTAAGTTTTATGTATGATTTAAGTAATGAAAATAACCGCGATTATTTTGGTTATAAGAATCCGATACAGACGCGATGAAGGGATGTCCACGGACCAAGAAAGCAAGAAATGAGATATGAGCAGAAGTATCAGTAAGTTCAAACATTTAACTGACTGCAACATGAACTGACTTATATGTCTATGTGACCTATGTGCAGCATATAAGTTCAAATATTTCCATATTTGCAACATGAATAGAATATCATGTTTAGAGATTATATGTGATAAGTTTCAAATATCTCCATATCTACAATATGTGTGGATTTTTATGTGCTATATATTATAAGTTCAAGCATTTAGTTGACTGTAACATGAAATGACTAATAATGTTATGTGCTATGCGTTCTATATAGTAAGCTCAAATATTGCACTATCTGTAATATAAATTTACTTGGCATGTTTATGCCTATAGGTTATGTGATATAAGTTCAAATATCTTCCTGACTGCAATATGAATTGACTTCTATGTTTAAGTATTATATGCAATAAGTTCGGATATTTAATTGTCCGCAATATGAATAGACTATTATGTCCAAGTGTGATATGTTGTAAGTTTCAAACATTTTCATGTTTGCAACATGAATAGACTATTATGTCTCAGTATCATATGTGGTAAGTTCAAAAATGTGAACTATCTGCAGCATGAACTAACATGTTACCTTATGCCTATATGTTATATACAGTAAGATTAAACATTTCCACGTCTGCAATATGAATGGATTGTTATGTCTAAGTGTTAGATACTGTGAGTTCAAATATGTGATTTGTCTGCAACATAAACTGATATGTTATGTTATGTATATATATTATGTGTGGTAAGTTTTGACTACAACATGAATTGAATTGTCATGTTTATGTGTAGTTTTAGTGTTGAGATACTATAGCATGAATGTTACGAAATTCATGTTATGAACTATGTGTTATATCCAAGTCAAATGTAAATTGACTTGACATATCTATGTCCATGTATTATATACAGTAAATTCAGACCTTTATTTGTCTGCATCATGAATTTACTTAGCAAATCTATATATTATATATAACATGTAAATAAGTATCTAGATGCTATATGCATACTAATGTGGAAAATAAAAGTATCCACAACTAAAGAACATGAGGTAAGGAGTTCCAGATCCAGGAGGCAGCAATAATGCCACCGGTTAGGAACCATAAAAAAGTCAGTAATAAAAACAATATTGGCGTATCGGCCTCCCACATAGGTGGAGGTTCTCTATGTTCAAATATGATATGGCTTCCAAACCGATGGTGGTACGTCCCGGGTATAGAAGTCCATTATTATGTAGATTGTAGAGGATTGGCTAGTAAGTTGCTCCTCAGAGTCCCTCTCAGTTATGCGTGAATTATGGTATGACCAATTATGGGGCCCAAAACCAGAATGTAATGAAAGATAAAGACTCAAGACTAAGAATACAACCCATAAACGAGCATAAGATATACTAACATTATGAATACCGATGCAATCAAAGTCATTGTTCACGATCAACAGAACTATTCACAGTCAACAGTACTGTTCATGGTCATAGTTACTATTCATAGTGAATAGTAATACAAAAGCAATGCATTTTATTTTATTATGTTAATGATCCATGTTATGTTTGATGTTAAGGATGTTTAAGCATATGTAAATGTATTTATGATACTTAAGTATATTTACAAAGTTTTATGTATTTAAGTATGATAAGTATATTCATGATGTTAAATGTGAAAGTATTTTCATAATAACAAGTATGTCAAGTATGTTATGTTTACGATGTTTAAGCATATGTTAATTATACTATGTTAAAAATATGATACGTTCACGATGATAAGCATGAAATTCTGTTCAAGATGTTAAAATATGTTAAAAGTATATTAAGCACGAAAGTATATATAGAATATTAAGTATGTTTAAAGCATGTCAAGAATGCAAGTATGTTCAGGATATTAAGTATGTTTAAAGCATGTCAAGAATGCAAGTATGTTCACGATGTGAAATATGTCAAGTATAGTTATGATATAAAGTATATACAAGTACATTTTAATGTTATGTACATTAAGTGTCACGTTGCGAAATTTTTGAATTTCAATTTTGCGCGTGAATATATAAAAAAACTCAATTTATTAGTGTGCCAATAAAATTTTTATTATTATTATTATGAGGATTCAATTTTAAATTTTTGAGATATTAAATATTAATTTGAGGATATTTAAAACATTTTTACAAATTTTAAAGTTTTAACAATTTTTATCTAATAAAATTCTAACAAATATTTTTTTATTTTATTTTATTTTCTTTCTTTCCTCTTTCCGGAATGATCCGGATGCTTTTTTCTTCTTCCCCCTTTTTCTTCTTACTATCTTCTCTCTCTTTTCCTTTATTTTCACTTCTTCCCACCGCCTCACTCTCCTTCTGTTTTTTTCTCCCCCTACCGACCACTCTTTCACTCCCTCATTTCTTTTCCTCGCCGAGCTCTCATTCCCTCTCTCGCCTTGTTTTTTTTCTTTTCTTTTTCTTCTTCTTCTTCTTGCGCTCGCCTCTCTCTCTCTCTCTTTGTTTTTCTTTCCCTCACCGGTCTCTCGCTTCTCTCTCATGCCCTTGTTTTTCTTTTTTTCTTTCCCCTTCTTCTTCGCGATTCTCTCTCTCTTCCTTACCGATATTCTTTCTCACTCCCTTCCCATCTTTCCATCTCTTCTTCTTCCTTTTTCGTTCTTCCGGCCGAACGTGGACCAAGCAACTACCCCTCCTTCCTCGCCGCCACCAGACGCCGATCGCCAGTCGACGCCGTGAGTCGCCGTCGCCGAACGTTGACCGAGCCCGAGCCACCGCCAACTGCCTGACTCCGACCGGGACTGGAGCTCCGCGACCGTCGCCCGAGCCAGCTCTTTCCCGTCCCGCCAAACCAGCCGCGCCTCGCCTTCCTCGCGACGCCACCAAGCCTTGCCTCGCCGGCTGCCCCTCGCCGAGTCATCGACCGCCGTGCTCGACGCCACCAGCCACCGCCGCCCCCTGCCGCCGTGAGTCTCCTTTCCGGCCGGCCTATCTTCATCAGCAAAAAGAAGAAAAAATGTATATGTATATATATATTATATGTATATTTGTGTGCGTGTGTGTATTAGTATAAAAAATATATATAATAATAATAATAATAATAAGTAATAATAATAATGATTTTTAGATTTTCAATTTAAATTGAAATTGGTATTTGAACTGTTCTGAGAATTGGAAAATTTTTATGCAGGTTGAGCATTTTGGAATTTTTGGGGAAGCCTATATTTAGGGCAGGTTATGCCGAAATTTTTTAAAAATATACATATATATTTTGGATATTTGTGTTAAAATTGTTATTTTAAAATTACGGTGTTAAAATAAAGTATCATTTTAAATTTTAAAAATTCAATGGCATACTAATTAGTTAAGTTTACCGTAATTTGATTATGGAATTCCTGGACAGATAATTAAATTATCTGTGTTTCTTGTTTTAGGTACTCGTTGATCGAATTCAAGGAAAAAGATTATCTTGGAATTCGTGCGAGAAGTTGATTGTAGGTCAAATTGCTAACGAGGTAGGATATCTTACTCTTTCCTTGTAGTCAATTTTGTTTTAATGATTTGGCCAAAAATCATTTAAAGAAAATGTGTTTATAAAGCTTTGAAATTTACGTGATTTAGAAAATATCACGATTTTGGAAATTAAAGGAAAAATATCCGATTACGGATTTTTTTGAAAAACAATACGGTATATTTTTATTATGTGAATCATATGTTCACATGAAATGTTGAAAGTTGGATTTGGTGTTAAAGTATACAGGGAGCCAACACACACGTGCGAAGAGTGCACATCTCGATCGAGGATCACTCATCATGCTTTGGCATGGTGAGGAAGGCTCATACGGACCGTACACGAACTAGATATATATAGGAACACAATTTGCATAATCACGATTCCACGTTTATGATTCGGTACTACATTGACATACTTAGTATGATGGTTAAATTCAAATGTTGAAATATTTTTTAAAAAGTATCCTATTGGGCCTTTCGCTCACTGTTTTAAAACTGGTAAACCCCCAGGAGATAAAGGTGATTAGAAGACACAGGTGACGTGGAACCGTCCGTGGATGACAATGTCTAAAGACTTGAAGTAGTGATCTGTACTTTAGGACAAAGTATGTATAAAAGTATTCCGGAACTGTAAATTCTAAACTTTACTTTTGCAATTTCACTTATTTTATTTTATCCAAGTATGCATCTGTGAGATATAGGTATCTCACTACTTGCTACTGTGATGAAAATAGAAATACAAATATTAATTAATTTAAAATATATAAACATAATTTATAAACAGGTTTAAAGAGTCGTTAAAAGGGTAAGATATAAAAACTGACAGACTTAGGAATCTGAGCTTTCCTTTCTCTTATTCTTTTAAAATTTAATATCCGTCACTATCCCGGCTTTTTGGGAATTGACACCTGTCGCTGTCCCGGGTTTTGGGACGTGACATTAAGTATGAAATTTAAAGTAATATATGATATATGTTGCATTAATGTTCTGATGCCATAGTTGTTAACATATATGTTCTGTCAGATATGGTATGAAGGATGTTAAATACGTTTAAGTATGAATGTTAAGCAAGCATAACGTTATAAATTTACTATTCATAGTGAATAGTACTATTCATGGTAATAAGCAAAATAACGTAACTAATGTTCGTATTATGCACATGATATGTTATATCTATTACGCATAAGTTGATATGCATAAGTCAATCATACTATATTAAGTATGCTATATATAATATTAAATAAGTATGTTATATTTAAATATGAATGTCTAAGGGGGCGTTTGGTAAACGCATTGCATTTTGATTGTATTTGAATGAAATTTGTTTTTTGAATGTTGTATTTGGTTGAAAAGTATTTGTTTTGTATTTGAATGAAATGTGTGTTTGGATGAAAAGTATTTTAGAGTTGAAAAGTTGATGTGATTGGTAAAAGTAGAGATAAATAGTGGAGTTGAAAAATTGATGTGATTGTTTTAAAAATATTTTGAATAGTAATTGTTTTCGTAGCACTGTTATAAAATTTGTGTTTGGTGTAAAATTGTATTGTATTTGAGTAAAATTAAAATAAAATTTTTTCTCCTAATGCCCCCTAAGTACGTAACTTTATATAACAAGTTTAAATAAAATAATTTTTTTATTTGTATAAAAATTTAAGACCAACAAAACAAATTTTAAATTTTTTTTTTTTCTAAACACATTTTATATTTTTATATTTTTTATTTCTAATAATTCAAACCAAATACACGACTCAGTTTCAACTTGTATACTAAATGCATGTAAGGAATGGTAATATAACGAGAAAGTCGACCCTCGTAACAGCAGTTAACAAAGTAGACATTTTGCACAATTACTTATAAAAATGAGTAATTTTATTTGTCTCGTGTTGTGTGTGCCTTTTTTTTTTTTGGGGGAAATTTGATGTTGTGTTTGGTAGATAGAAAAAGAGAAAAATAGCGAGTGGAGTTTGTTGTCTGATGAATCGACCAATTCCTCTACCCTGGGTGGAAAACTTAAAAACCCTGTCGCCCTTGTTTTTAAAGTGAAACAATATAAGTAAAAAAATATAAATAAAATAAAAATTGTACAATATATCTTTTTTTTTTTTAACCCACCAAACAACTTAGAAAAACATATTCTATCCTCGTATCACTCTGCATTCTGGTTTTTCCTTTCTACGAAACAGAAGGGGTATTTAATTGCTATTTTACGTTTGTATTACGTTTAAATATAATATAATTTTCATCTAAATGTAAAAATTTTACATTCAAATATAATATTTTTCAATAGTACCTCAAATATATTTATTATTATAAAATACTTTAAAAATATTTTTTTTTCATTCATATCATATTCTCTCTCTATCTCACTTTTCCTATCTATATTTACTAATCTCATCAATTTTTTAATTTTAAAACATAATTTAAATACTTTTTCATCCAAATATAAAATACATTTAATACATTGTATTCAAATATAATAGGAACTCAATATGTTTATCAATCACTCTAAAAGTGTTGTGTACCAAGTAGTCATCTAGTATTTTTATCTCTCTCATATTCCAAAATGTCAAATTGTTTTTATTTAAGATTTTTTTTATTTCAGAAGATTTAATAGCTAGGTAACCTGTCAAATTTATAATATTTTATATTTATACGATAGTTTATTTATAATACTTCTTATTAATAAGCCTTCTCTATTTAATTTTTGAGTTCGTGGATTCAAATTGCCAAACCCCGTTAAACTTTTACGTTCTCTTACTTTTGTTTTTCTTATTTAATTTAAATATGATATCATTACGTTCAATCCAGTCCTTGATCCTCCTGATACCCATGCATCCACCTTTGACAGCTATCGTCCTTGTGCTCTTGCATGCATCCTCTTTTGACGATTACTGTTGCTGTGCCTTTGCACCCTCCCTCCCTCGACACTTGTCGTACGTTTGTTCTTGTGCCCTCCTGCAACCATGTGCCCTTTGCACCCTCTCTTAACTTATTGTGGATCTCAATTTCTGTCTTTATTCCTCTACCTTTTTTCACAAAAAGAGAATAAAAAAACAAAACAAGTAAAAAAAATAGTTTCCCACCACTCATATTGGTTCTTTTACGGTCCAAGACTGAAATCTTCTGTTGAAGCTTTATTTTATAGGGGAATAAATATTAAGAAATGTTGATTAGCAATAGTTTGAATTTAATTTTATTTATTCAATTTAAGAAATTTCTTGATTTGGTGACTTGTCAACTTTGAATAACTTATTCATTCCTGAATTTATAGTTTATATTTATATGAGAGTTAATTTATAATATTCCAATTATTCATTAATCGTGCTTTTTTTTTTCTAAACTGTGTTAAATATTTTTCTTATATAATTTATTGTAATCCTTTACCACTAATTTCAACCGACGTCAGTGTAGTTCTAGGTTCAAGATTAAATTTTGTCCTAACAATTTCCATGAAATTAGGTTAAATATTTACTTTCTGCAATAAACCTTATAATCGGTTTCTCTTTCGTGCATGAATGACTTCAACGTAGAAAATTATTTCTAATTATGCTAACACAGTAAAAACGCACAGTAGTTCGAAAACTGACTATAAATTTGACTAAAAATTGCCAACTATAAATTACTATCGATGGGATACATATTCCGTACGTTAATGTGACTTCCTAAAATTCTTTCCTTATCTGCTATAAATGAACCACCAAATGTAGCATGATATTGAACATAGGAGGTTTTTCTTCCCCCCCCCCCCAAACGTGGTCAAAGTAACTGCTATTTCTTTGTCTAAACGCATTAAGTCTCTCAATCAAGCAACATTTAATATAGTTGGAAGCCAGGCATGTGATTAAAGGGATGTTTTTGCTAGTTCAGAAGGTGTGGAGACCACATTTCCAAATTCATGAGTCCCAGAGCAAAGGGAAAAGGCGACTCCATTTGCGGGAATATTTATGAAATTTTTCCCTAAATATAATTATTTTGACAATTTTACATTAGGATTTTGTTTAAATCATTAGATCAGTCTATCAATATTATATACTTTTTAATTATTTGATTTTGATCATAGTCAGTACTGTAGTAAAACATGCACAACTGTAGAAAGCTCTTATAATTAATCAATCTACATGCTATATTAGCAAATGAATAGTAACTCGAGAATCAAGCCACAGGTTTACAAAAAGGACACAGTTGGGATAATTGATTACATTTTGCACTGTAAATTCATGTATGGTCTATTCCTTTTTATGAATTAATGCACAATAAGAGGGGGAAAGATCAAAAAGGAAAAGAAGTTTGATTTGGACAATTTGAAAGCTTTCGATTATATATGCAACTTGATGTTGGCAACTCACATGGGTCTGTTTTATGCGAATGAAAATATGTTCCCAAGCCCTGCAAGTTGAAATAAGCGGGAGTTTGGGACCAAACATCAAGTATGCATATAAATTATTTGTTAGCCAACGAATTTTCCAGTTATTGCGCATTGTTTTTTCTATCACCTTAGCTTGTAGGCATTTATATTAGGCATCTTTTGCAATTTGATGGATGCTCTGTCCATTCAGATACAGACAGTCTAGTCAACATCAGAAGAAATAAATATGCCAGCCACTATTTCCCCAATTTAACCAGTAAACAATAATCTGCTAGCCTTCTGTGAGCTAACTTGTTCTCGTCAATGTGCACAAAGCCTAGTATAATGTGAGAAATTATAATTAGTGACACGGCATGCCATGAAGTTTTAAATATGTGATGATTTGATTCTTGATCTAATTTTGTATACAAAAATCTCTTTCAATTAAATTTTGAGGTGACAATACATGGCCCAAACCTGTAACTTGCTGTTGAAAACAATTGGAAGTGCGAATGTGCTATGCACATGATTAGTGTTGAAGGCAAAACAACCATACCTACTTCTAAAAGAAAAACCGAAACCCCAGGAAATTGGAGATCCCATCCTGAGGAAGCCGTTTAAGAAAACAAATCGTGTTAAAATTAAAACTTTTTTTTCTTTTACCCGAATACTATTATTAAAGAAAAAAAGACAATTAATAATTTTACAACTAAGAAAGTTTTCTTTTTATATTATTTAATCTAAGAAATCTAAGTTTAATTTCCTCATAAGAAATTTTACAATTAGACAATTTTACAATTCAGAATTTGATTTAAAATTTGAGTTACATGTAATAGTAATTATAAATAAAGAAATAAATCGAGCTTTACAGAAAAGGACAAAAAATTTATAACTCAATTTAAGTTCAATCATCATACCAAAAGCATGCTTGGTATATTTGTAAGTGAAGGATCCACGATTTAGATTCGGTGAGAGCACAATTAGAGTTGAAAATTTAAATTTATGTAAAGGTTTCAATATTTTTTAATAATTGATAGGTTTTATGACTTTAATATCATTAAATACAAGTATAGATATAACATATAATCTCCTAAAAATTAAAAAGAAAAGTTTATTAATCTCTAAAATATTTTATCTATTACATATGTTTAACCTTCAAAAAATTACACAAGTTTAAATATCTTAACACGTTAATTATTGGTTGTTGAAGCTAATAAATCTTTAAAAAAATGAAAATTTTGACAGTATTGAGAAAAACTGTTAGAAAAATAAAATGACATGAAGAAGATGAGATAAAAGGAAGGAAAACATAATGTCAGTGGAAACTGAAAATTGAATCAAAAAAAGAGAATTAAAAGAAAAAAAATAGAGAGAAGGTAGGGAAAGGAGAAAAAGAAAGTCGAACACAAAATGTAGAAATTAGAAGAGGGAGAACCGAAGGATATAACCATTCAATGTGTATTCGTGTGAGCAAACTTCCCCTTCAATTTTTTTTGTTTTTGGAAAAAAAAAATTGAGAAGCAAAACTGAAAGAGAAAGGCTTTGCCCAGATGAGAAAGAAGGCCATTTAAGCAGAAGACATTAAGCCACAAATTCAATTATAGCCCAACAAAAAGAAACCCAAAACTCAACAAAGCACTCCTAAAACTGATAGGCAAAATAACAGAAACAGATGCTTGATTTCATTTTTCCAGTGGGCACGTGCCCCCATTACTGTTAACGTAACAGCGTAATGCACAAATTAATTAGGTATGACACCTTTTTCTCTTTTTTAGTGTAATTTGATGATTTTATCTTTCAATGATTTTGTTTTATTTTTTATTGAAAGTTTTATTTTTACTATACACTCTTTTACTGCTTTAATTTTCGTATTTAATTTTGTTAAATTTTATTTCTTTATCTCTTTTTTTTTCCTTTTCTTTTTTTTATTTTCCGGTTTCCGTCTCCCTTTACAAATTTGGCCATTGTATATATTGTCACAGCTCTGTGACTAGTAACCACTACTTTTGTATTCTTCAATGAATTCCAGCTTCTCTTTTCTTTTTAATCTGGCTCTTCCTTTTTCTTTCTTTCTTTCTTCGTTTTTTCCCTCTTCTGAATCCAGTTCTTCTTCTCCTTCTTCTATTGTTAATTATGACAAAGATAATATTATAACCCTTACTCTTATCTCAATTTAAATTATTTCTAACCCACTTTATACTGGAAATTATCAATAACGCATACTTCTGTCATAGCTTGTGACCCACGAGATCAACAGGAGGTTTACAATCATTCGAGAAATTGATAGTAATTAAAATCAAAAATATATATATAGTTCTACCATACACTAGTCCTGCTCTATTCATCTTGCTTTTGGATTATTGATCTCAGAGAAGACAGCCCCAGACATTCCTTTAGTGGACACGTTGGTAGTGGATTCTTGCTCAGTGCTACTCATTTTACTAATCCCACTAAGTTTTAACCCCGACATGTCCTCCCAGCTGCAAGTAAACGAGCCGTCGCTTTTATTACTATTCAAGAGAGCGACTTCATCCACACGCTTATCCATCATTATGGCTCCACCAATCCTGTCGTTTTCCTCCGCGTTTTTCTGTAATTGCATTGCGAACTCCAGGCCCCACACGACGTCGTTCATCGACGGCCTCTCCGTCCCATTATCAAGCATACAATTCACTGCTATCTCTCCGTACTTCTTCAAGCACTCTGGCGCAATCTGGCCCGTCAAATGAGGGTCTATGATCTGATTAAGCATCCCGTTGAGGAAGCAGCTCCTGGCCCAGTCAGCCAGGCTCGCTTGTTTCTTTTCGGCGTTTCGTAATATTGGGGGCCTCCCACAGAGAACCTCGCACAAAACTACTCCGAACGAGTACACGTCGGATTTCTCGGTCAGCTGCTGACGTCTGTAGTATTCCGGGTCCAGATACCCGAAACTGCCCTTCACCACTGTGCTGACGTGGGCCTTGGACATGCTGGTGGGCCCCGTTTTGGAGAGCCCAAAATCGGAAACCTTGGCCACCCATTTCTCATCCAGTAAAATGTTGGTTGTCTTTACGTCTCGGTGGATGATCGTGTACTTCGCGCCCGTATGGAGATAGTGCAGCCCACGCGCGGCTCCGATGCATATCTCGAGCCGCTGTTTCCACGAGATCGGGGGGTTCTCAGTGCCGTAGAGATGGCTTCGGAGAGTGCCACGTGCCATGTAGTCGTAGACTAAGATCATCTCGTGGTCCTCGTTGCAGTAGCCGATCAAAGAGACGAGATGGCGGTGGCGGAGATGGGAGAGCATTTCGATCTCAGTCTTGAACTCGTGGGCCCCCTGTGATGACTGTGACTTCAGTCGTTTGATCGCAACGGGGGTGGTCCCGTCGTCGATGTATCCTTTGTACACGTTGCCGAACCCTCCAGACCCAATTACAAAAATATCGTCAAAGTCGTTTGTGGCGGCTTTGATCTCAGCCAATGAAAAGTAACGACACAGATCGGACGGTAAAGAGGACGACCCTCGAGTCTTGCTTGACTTGGTTGTGACAAACGAAAGAGGGCCCCACCAAGTTGTCCCGTCGCTGGACTTTGAATCCTTGACGCTTTTAAGTCTTCGCCGGATAATAAAGAATCCGAGGACGGAGAGAACAACTGTGCCGGAAACTACACCGCAGACAACGGCAATCGTTGTTGTTTGATTGTTCTTTTTATTCTCTTTTTGTGGTTGCGTTGGGGCACTGGGTTTGACCAGAATTGGGTCAGGATTAGGACCAGCGAGATTGCCGATTGTATCACTCAACTTGAAGATCTCCAATCCATTCAAGATTCCATCTGCATACCTAGATATCCAATCCGGGTTTGCCTGCAGAGCGACGGAGAGGTTTAGTTTCTTCTCGCCAGCTTTGCCAAACATCGAGACCACGTAGTCTTTCTTAAACGGAATGTATTGACCACCGGTCCACAAGATCAGGTCGGCTCTCCTCTCTGCGGTTTGATTTGCGATGTAGATAATAAACACTCTATCATTAATTGCGCTCATCTCCTTAACGATTTCGCAAAAGTGTAACCTTACCAAGTAATAAAATCCAGCATCTACAGGATACTCCCAGGTCAAATTGTAGCTTTCTATCAAGGCTCTGCTTGCGTTTCCCATAGACCAGGCGCTACGGTAGACTTCCTCTGGTGCTGTGTAATTTGGAATCTTGGTAAATTTAAGAGGAAGGGCATGTTCCATGGGCGTCATAGCATATCCAAGGTTTGTCAAGTAGGCATCATCAGCAATCCAGTTTCGGAACATACCCGTGTCCCTATTTGGAGGAATCTCATATCCACCAACGTTTATTCGATACACCGTCTCTAGAGCGCTGTCGTTTGTCAACCGGTAGATGCTATTCTCTCCCGCTAACCGAGGGCTACGATCACTCTCTACGGCAGCAGGATAGTAAAGATCAGTGGGCATGGACACGACTTCAATTCCATTAATGAAAGCAAACGCCTCCGGAGTTGAAGGACTTGGAGTGAATGATATGCTCAGGTTAGAGTTCTTCACAGCTACACAGAATTCTTTAACTACGTCTCTTCTGCCAAGAGCATCAGCGGTGAGAAAAACGCTAAAGTTGCTGAGGAGAGTGAATTGGCCAGCTTTGACGGAGAAGAAGGCTGAGGAGTTGGGGTGGTTAAAGTTTTGGTACGCCGTTGCCAGGAAGAGCAAGCGGACGAACTTTGGGCCAGGGGTCACCGGAATCTTGTAGGTGAATTCGGAGAGGGAAAGCCGTACGGTTCCGTAAGGGACCTTGTCCGTTTCCATGTATGACTGGTCAATGGATGAAGAAGTGATCGACTCCTTGTTTCGGCCATCTTCCAAGGAAAACAGTTTAGAGTTGATGTCTCCATCCCAGGTCCGATTGTCTAGGACCGTCTTGCTTCCTTTGGAGCCACAATCAAGAGCTATGTTGTCCTCAGGATTGTAAGGAGGTGGCTGTCCTTCCGTGATCCCAAAAGTGAAAACGTGAAAGATGAGGAAGAGGAAGAAGTGTGTGAGCATCATCGGTAATGGGTTGACTAGAGCTTGATGCATGTCGTAGGTGTTTCTCTTAGAAACTCGAAAAGCAAGAGATACAAAAGACTAACTCCTCTCCTCCAATGACACGAAGAAAAGAAAAGCAAAAAAAAAAAAAAAAAATCTCTAATAGATGACATGCATGTGAACGGGCTGTTATGATCTCTACACGAGAAAAACAAATTAAAGAAATTAAATAATTGTATGAATTTATTGTCTTTATTTAGATCGTACATCTCAAGTTGAAATATTTAAATTTTGTATCTTGTTTCAAAATTTTATTTTTGCATTTTAGAAAAAAATTCTCTTGAGAGGGCATACATGTTCGTAATTCTGCCCCGCCTACCCCGTAATTGACCATTTTCGTCGTCATGATCCAATGTGGAATACCAGATGTGTATTCTCTCACCGAAGAAGGTTTCAACAAAGATGGCTTGACTTGTAAGACTTGACAGCATTGTAATAAAATATTATTTCCAGGGGACTCGCTGGTAATTCCAGTTGCGAAAGATGAAAGATTTATGGGTTTGTGATTTATACTATTGTGGCGGCTTTTTTAGGTCAACTTTGCTACAATATACCAAGTTTTCTTCTAATAGAATAATCCAAAATATGTCATGACATAAAGTAAAAGACAGGTGTCTCTTGCTCTATGTAAAGATTTACATTTTATGGGAAAAAAAATACCCACTTTAAAATTAAGATATGAAAGATTCACAAATTAGATCTATAATTGAATAAAATTTTAAATAAAAATTAATTGATTTAATTTTAATTTTTATTAATTTTTAAATAAAATAAAATAAAACTAAAATTTTAAATCTAAATTAATAAAATAAACAGGGTCTTAATGAAAATAACAGTGTTATCATTGAGTTAATAGAAATTCGTGACTAAATAGATGACCAAAATTTCAAAGAAGAGATAGAGGATCAAAGTACATTTTGTGCTTTAGACAAATATGGCGGAGAGAACTAGACTAATTCCTTTCACCAATCTCCTATTCCCTTTAGCCTAACCAATTGATCTCTAATATCTTTGCCTCCATCATGTTTTCCATTTACAAACAAATTGATAGGAATTTCAATTTTTTATGCACATAGTTTTCTACTAAACCAAACAAACTCTTATGTTCATTCCAGTAATTAATTATTGTTTCTCATATTCTTACTCATACCATTTAACATAAATAAAACTGATAAGAATTATAATATATTTTTAAAATAATGTAAAATTTTAGCATAATTTAATTTCATTTTTAATTTATTCTAATTTTGCTTCCATCTTTTACATCTCCCTCTCATGTCTCTCTTCCACTTCTGTCTCCCTCTCTCCCGTTGTCAACTGGAGCGAAGGAGTTGGGACCTTGATGGCAGTGAGAACCCTCTAGCAACTGCCTTAAACCTTGATCACAATGTTCCTTCTAGTGATGTTACACGAACCAGTCGTGAGCGCGAATCCCGTCATGTCTTCTCTCTGGGTTTTGTTGGATTTCTTCTTTTACAAGTGAGCTGGTCGTGGGATGGAGACTAGTAATGAACCATCGGGATTCACGGCTAAACTGAGAGGAGGAAGCCAAAAAAAAAAAAAAAAACATTTCGCACCAATGAAGTTGAGATTTGGTCAGAGATGAAGCTCGTGATTTTCCTCGGATCTCGTATTGAGCTTGCAAATGTCGCGACCTCTGATTACTTGCAGGAGAAGGTTGATGGTGGGCAATAGGAGGTGATTCAATGGTGTTTAAGAAATGGGTTAGGATATGTGGATGTACGATTTTTAGATCTAGGATTGGATTTGGGGATTATTTAAATTTTGGGACTGGTTTGTTATTATTTTATAATTTTGGTGTTTTTTTTAAATGAAAATATAAGATATACTAGAAATATTGTAAATGAATATAATGTAAATATATGAAATTTACTAGAAATATACTGAAAATATAAGAAATATGTGTATTTTTTTTTTCATATTTTTATAGAAATCTAATATTTCCATTACGATCTAATTAATCTCTTCATCACTATTGAACAATAATTACCCTAATAATTCTCATCTTTAAATAATTCCCTCTTAAGGGAAAAGCAAAGATGGGTGTCGAAGATCATCTAACTCTTGTCTTCAAACAATTCTCTCTTTAGGGGATTAACAAGAAGATGGTGACCGAAATACACATCCAGCAACTCAAAGCTACGCATAGAATAGATGGTCATAACAAAAAGACGAAGGTTTGGAAAAATCAATTGACAGTTGAGATTTAAAAAGTCTGAAATAATGTGATAACGTTTAGAAATGACATGATTGTTCTAGAACATGAGGCACGTATTAGTTGCAAGGAAGTCATGGCAATACTATCGAACTGAAACAATGAAATAAGCCACTAGTTTAGGTAGCTGGCAGTCGGAAGCTCGACTGCGGGGTACCACGCTTGATGCACTCCGGGCTAGGGAGCAATTGTTGATGAGTAGCCGATATCCCATAGATCTTGGTCATCATGACATGGTTATATTCGTCAGCTAGGATACAGGCACCCAAAAATCTAGGAGTAAGGTTTTCAAATATTTGAATTTCAAATAGCAAATCAAGATTATCTGATATCTACAATAGAATTTACAATATTAAAGATTATCTGTGCATTCAAATTCAATTATTAAATATTTGTATTTAAATATTAAATAAGGGTTATATCTTAGGAGTTTATAAATACATGATAATAAGTTTTTGGAAACTCAACTCATAATTTAATAAATTACATTACTTGTAATTATGAAAATATAGTGAAGCTCCAAACATTGAAGAGAGGGCATAACCTTCCCATTTATGACAAACTTCTATAAATCTCTTTGGTTTTTTTATTTTTTACACTTTACTTTTATTGTATTTTGTATTATCTTATGTCCATATTAATTTTAGGGATCCCCCTTATTAAGAGTTTTGTTGAACGAGTTTTACCGGTCAACAATATACATAGTTCAGCTCAAGAAGGATTTCCGCTTGATGAAACCATTTCTTAATGGAGTGCGCGGCAGCGTTCATAAGTATCTTTTTCCTTCTTTCTTTTCTTTTTCTTTTCATAAAAAGAAAACAAACAAAAGAGAAGCTCCCTACATTTCCACGAACAAACTATTAATGCAAGTCAATCATGGAGGTCGCGCTGGCTTCTTTTGAATTCATACGATCATCAGGAAAGTAGGTGAATGTCTTACGTCAAGATTATAATATAAATTACAAAACCAGTGATCTACCTTTAAAAAAAAAAAAAGAAAAGAAAAGAAATAAAGTGCTGGAGCTAAATCCACCTCTCAAATTGATTTGAAGAATAATTTAATGACCTAGTTATTAAAATATGTTAACAAATAGATACAGTTCAAATTATACTCTCTAGAAATAGTTTTGAGAGATTAGAATGATACATAGGTTTGAAATGTTTATTTTCAAAAAAATTTCATTTCAAAATGTGAATATTTTAGAATTGGTGGTGTTTAGAAGATAGAAAAAAATGTGTGTGATATAAATTAAAATAAATTTATTTAATTTAAATAAATTTTTGATGGCGTTATTTAATTTAAATGCGTCCTATATAAATATTTATTTTATTCCTTCACTGAAATAATTTGTTTTAGTTGTGCCCTTACTTAAATATCTTTTGTTATAACACTCACGAATTCTATTTTCTCATATATAACATTCTCTCTAACTTTCCCCTTAAAAAATTTTCTCACTCATTCGCCTCATCTAAATAATATCTTGAGTTTTATCAAATTTTTATTGATCAAATAAAATAAAAATTATGAAAAACAAGAATAATATAAAAAAAAGTTTGTGATGATTATTTTGGAATTAAATAGCTAATAAATAATTCATGATTTATTTTTAGAATTATTATACTCTTATTAGTTGACTATGTTATTCTGTTAAACTCTTGAGAGAATAATGAATCTAGAAGAAAAATTAACTTCTAAAATTTTACATTTGAGTGTGAGTGTGAGTGTGTGTGTAGAAATATATTGGATGCGCACATGTACGCAGCACTGCCTCCTAGGGGTGAACAAAAAATCCGAAAACCCAAATAACCCACCCAATCCACCCAAGGAAAACCCGACGGGTTGGGTCCACGTCAGACCCAAAAAAAAAGTCGGGTTGACCCACCCAACCCGATGTCAAATTGGGTGGGTTCGGGTTGGAATTCTAAAACCCGACCAAAACCCAACCCACCCAATGAATGTTTTTTTTTTTTTTATATATTTAGAAAAAATATAATGACTAAACTAAGCCAATTTTGTTGAGCCAACTGTCATTTCCCATTTATGCCTCCCCCTAAGCTAAAGTTTGTGCCTTGCCCTTACCAAACCCGATGTCCCACCAACCTCCTCTAATCGTCCCTTTCTTCGACCATCGGCCGTTACCCCTCGACGTATTCATTTTTGCCTCACCAAGCCCATGTTCGTCTCGTGCCTTGCCCTTGCCCAGCCCTAGCCGTCACTTGTCACTAACCTCCCTTGATCCTCTCTTTCGTTAGGATTTAGGAACAAGATTTCAAGTTTATTTCAATTTACCTGGCTTTAGTTCTTATTACTACACACATTGGAGTTAGAGATTATTCTTGTGAAATAGGTTTGATTGTTTGTGGTTGATGTTTCGTAGTATTCATTAAAAGCATGTTTTAATTAGTTCTTATTATCTTTACATAACTTCTTTATTTGAATATTTGAGCTTGTATTTTGATTTGTGATTAAATTTTTAAGTTATGTTTTATTACTTTATTTTTATAAATTGTCGAACCCGACGAACCCGAAAAACCCGCCAAACCCACCCAAACTTTAATTGGGTGGGTCGATTTTGTATATTGGGTTAATTGGGTGGGTTGAAAAATGTCAAAAATCCACCCAACCCACCCAACGAACACCCCTACTGCCTCCAACTACTAGTTCTTTCATAAAAGTGAATGTGAACATGAAAATTAGAATAGCAGTTTAATCCAGACAATACCAGAGTGAGACTGTAGTTATGACTTGGTCTTTGTCGCAGGGAAAAAAAAAAAAAAAGAAGGATGAGAGAGAGAAAATAAGATCCGCATAAAAAAGTATAAACACCACCTACCCCCTACCAGCTCCAAACACACAATTAGATAATTGAATTACTCCACACTTTAACCTCTTCCACGTGTGATGCCCATAGATATACATGAATAATTACAAAGCAATCATCTACACACAAAAATGAGGTGGTGCTCAAACAAAATGGAAATACAAGATCATCCTTTTTTTTTTTTTTGCATATTAACCGTTCAAACTTTTTTATTTTTAATAGGTTTTTTTCCAATGACTTCCAGTTAAATAGTGATGGAAAGCCCATTAGCGCCTTATATGAGAACTGAAAAACTCATTTATGATTAAAATTTCCAAATCCCAGTTAAAAAAACCAATTCAAAAGGAGCATATAAAAAGTTTAGGAGTTTGTCAAAATTAAAGATTTAATAGGCAAGCTGTTAAAAGAACCCAAAAAAAAATTACGGACAATAATTATGCCAAAACACATGGTTTATGTCGACCGTAATTTGGAAGAACAAAACATTAAGGGGGCGTTTATTTTTGTTCTTGAGAACGATTTTTCATTTTCAAAAACACAGAAAATGAAAACGGTTTCAAAATAGCATTTGTTTATTTAACGTTTTCAAAATCATTTCGAAAACACTGTTTTCAACTATGTTGTTTTTTTGGGTTTTTTGAAAATGAAAAAAAGTTGTTTTCATTTTTGTTTTCATTTTCAAAAAATAGTGTTTTTTGGGTTTTTTGAAAAAGAAATAGGTTTTGAAAAAATATAACCAAATAAAGTTTCATTTTTATGTTTTTCAAAATATACATTCAGAAAACATAATCAAACACAGTTTCAGAAATGATTTTAACACAGTTTTCAAAACATTCTCATTTTCAATTTTTTTGAAAACAGAAAATATTTCAAAAACAATACCAAACACGACGTAAGTGGATAGCACTCTAATCAGTTTCTTCGCAAGTGGCTTCAACAAGTTCAAATTGGTACATTTACCGTGGGAACACACCATATAATTACAGGATTAATCATTCCAACAGTTAGAAGTTAATGTCTATTAATTTCAATAATAAGTCCAAACCTTGACCCATATTGACTCTGAAAGGCAAAGCGATACAAAAGTAGATCAATACCTCTAAGTCGCCGTATCCCGAAGTCAATATTTGTGGTACCCCGAAGTCATCTTTTTTCTTTTTTCCCCACAAGCACGACCAGATATCCCCACCAAGTCCTAGAAAATCATGCGAGACCATGACGCAAACACAGCATATGGTCTTCTTATTTCCATGCCCTTGCCTTAATCTTATATTATGTTAATTGAAACAAAAAGAACATCTCTTATTATCAACTGAACCCTTTTGTGCTTTCTTTGTGAGAGTATCAAGGTTCTCTTCCTAGTTTCTGTCATGAATAGTCTCTTAGTAGTTTTTATCACCCCTCTCTACTTTCTTTTTTTCCTTCATGATCATATTACTGTTGGTTTTGTCCCTGATGATAACGTCACTCTGAACTGTGGTTCCCTAGAGAAGTACTCAACCGCTCAAGATGGTCGGCCATGGATGGGAGATGAAAGCTCAAAGTTCTCTCTCAGACAAGGAAGAAACACTAAATCAAATCACTCCCGAGCCGTCTTCCAAGGCTCTGTGGAAGAAGTGCCCTACATGACAGCTCGTATATCTCATTCTGAATTCACTTATAGCTTTCCTGTCACCCCAGGTCCAAAATTTGTTCGACTATACTTTTATCCTACTCTGTACCAGGATGGATCTGATGCCTCCAAGGCCTTCTTCACCGTCACGGTGGGTAATTCCTTTACTCTTCTCAGAAACTTCAGTGCATATCTCGTCGCCAAACATATGGACGAAGAAGGAGACGCGTTCATGAGGGAATTCAGTTTCATTGTCGAAGAATACCAACGATTGAACATAACATTCCTTCCCTCTTCACCCGATTCTTACGCTTTTATCAATGGAATCGAGATCGTTTCGATGCCAACCGATCTATACTTCAAACCAACAGGAGACATGGTCCCGCCAAGCGTTGTTGGACAGACATATCAGCTGAACGATATCACTCACAGTGCCCTTGAAACCATGCACCGATTAAACGTCGGCGGCAGCGCAATATCGCCTGATGGAGACACCGGTATGTATAGGGAATGGTCTCCGGACGATCCGTATAGGACGAGTATTCTAGGGGTAGTCCCTAGTAATACAACCGAGCATCCGAATACTTACATATACCAAATTACACTGCTCCTGTAAAGGTCTACCTTACAACGCTTTCAATGGGCAATAACAGAACCGCAAACAGGCTCTACAATTTGAGCTGGAGCTTACCAGTGGATTCGGGGTTCAGCTATCTGGTTAGGCTGCATTTCTGCGAGTTTGAGGGCGTTATGACTAAGATTAACGACAGGAGATTCAGAATCTATTTAGACAACCAGACCGCTGAGCCTACTTTCGACGTGATTGAGTTGAGTGGAGGTGATGGGATTCCTGTGTACCGTGACTACGTTGTGAATTTCATCGATCAGGATTATCTTTTCATTGATCTGCATCCGAGAGAAGCGGCTTCTTACTATTTGAACTCCATACTGAACGGCGTGGAGGTGTTCAAAATGAGCAGTAACGGCAACCTCACTGGACCAAAACCTCCGGCCACTCCGGAACGTGATCGATCATTTGTTCCAACTCCAGAGATGTCCAAGTCGAAGAAAATACTATTGGCCATTGCCTTAGGGAGTGGCGTGGCTGGGTTTCTTGTTCTACTCTCGATGGTATGCTGCGTAGTCTTGTTGAGGCAAAGGAAAAAGAAACGGCGCCATAGCTCATATAAAAGAAAATCCAGCAGGTCGACAAGAGTTTACCCGAGAATGCTTCCGGAACAATTGTGCCATCGTTTTTCATTCTCGGAGATCAAATCAGCGACCAACAACTTTGACCAAGCGTTGGTGATCGGCAGGGGAGGCTTTGGTTCCGTTTACAGAGGTCATATCGACGACGATTTCCCGGAAGCCGCCATTAAGCGGCTAAGCAAGGGATCAAGGTCGGGTCAGGGCGAACGCGAGTCCGAAGCGGAGATCAAAATGCTGTCTCAGCTCCGTCACGTTCATTTGGTCTCTCTCATCGGATACTGTGAAGACGGCGACGAGATGATCCTCGTCTACGACTACATGGCCAATGGGACTCTTTGGAACCATCTCTACGGTACAAACAACGACCCCCTTTCGTGGAAGCAGCGGCTCGAGATATGCGTGGGAGCGGCGCCTGGATTGCACTACCTCCACGCGGAAGTGAAGGACACCATCATCCGCCGCGACGTCAAGACCAACAACATTCTGTTGTTAGAAAATCTTGACTTTATAGATGAAAACTATCATCAAACTCGAATCGTTCATGTCAAATCACCGAGAAGAAGAAGATGAAGATATGGAAGCGAATTTGAATCCATAGTCTTGGACATTATTCTTGAGTCAAAGTTGGGATTCTTTCAAGTCTAGAACGTAAGCCCTCCTTTTAAATTTTTTCTCCTTTGAGTCTCTTTCTGAAGATTGAATGTCAGAAAGAATACGTATATTCTGAATTGGGGACCACAACTATTAATATAACTGCCTGGGGCAATTACCTTTAATTACCAATTTACCCAACATAAATTAAAAAATTACGAAATTAGTTTCTACACATAGGAGGCCACACTTAATGATGTATTAAATAAGTCCAAAACCTAAATAACCTTATTTGATCACTTTTACTGGGTTAATTTTATCTGATAGCCTATAATACACATTTATTTAATATATTAGCCCACATGTTAGATTTTACTCCTACAATCTCCCACTTAGACTATATATGTAACTTTGTAATGTGAATTATACATTATGAGCTCATGAATTTTGCTATTAAAACCTTATGTATCTAAACAATTTTGCCCATTGACGATATCAATATAGGATCAAAGCGGCCTTCGCTACATCTAATGTAATTAGACCCATCAATGGTCACATATACCAATATAATCAATGACAAAATCAAGCATGGATGTGTAGTATGGAAATTTCATGCATTATGATCATAACATGTCTATTTTCAACTGGTCTACTTGAAACCTTAGTGAGATTAATCATACCAAAATTAGAGTGAATAGAAACTAAACACTTTATACTGTAGTAAATAACCACACAATATCCATAAAACCAAAGAAATGTGTCTTACAAATAAAAGCATCTGAAATACAAACTCCCACTAAAATGACATATCCTGAAGTAACACAACACCCATATGAGCAGTGTGCTCATGAAATATCTTGGGTGGTAATCCTTTAGTTAGCGGATCCGTAAACATGGAGTTTGTCCCGATGTGCTCAATAGACACAAGTCTACTCTAAACTCTTTCTTTCACAACTAGGAATTTGATATCTATGTGCTCCGACTTCATCAAGCTCCTGTTGTTGTTGGAATATAGAACCACCGATTTATTGTCACAAAAAATCTTGAGTGGCCTTTCAATGCCATCTATAATGCGCAGCCCAGTGACAAGGTTTTGCAGCCATATTCTATGGTTGGACGCCTCATAACAAGTTATAAACTCAGCTGTCATGGTAGAAGAGGCTATAAGTGACTGTTTAGCACTCTTCCAGGAGATTGCGCCTCTAGCAAGCAAATAGATATAGCCTGAAGTAGATTTCATACTGTCTTGGCATCCCGCAAAATCGGAGTCAGAATACCCAATGATCTCTAACTGATCTGACCTCCGATACATGAGCATGTAGTCTTTTATTCTCTGTAAATATCTCATGACTCGTTTAGTTGCTTTCCAGTGATCCAATCTAGGATTACTCAAGTATCTACCCAACATGCCAACAATATACACTATATCTGGATGTGTACATATTTGAGCATACATCAGACTCCCTATTGCTGACGCATAAGGAATCTTCTGCATTTCCTTAGTCTCAGTCAATACCCCAAGAATGACTTTGAGACTGAGACTGAATTTATCTCCTTTAGCCACAGGGGTATCACCTGGTTTACATTCTTGCATGCAAAACCTTTTGAGAACCTTTTTAATATAGCTTTTTTGTGATAATCCAAGTGTACTCTGAGAGCTATCTCGGTGTATTTGTATTCCTAACACAAAAGAGGCGTCACCAAGATCTTTCATCTCAAAATTCTTTACTAGAAATCTCTTGGTTTCGTGCAATAAGCCTATATCGTTTGTGGCAAGCAATATATCATCGATATACAAAACCAGAAAAATATGCTTACTCCCACTAAACTTGTGGTATACACAATCATCAACCACATTCATCTCAAAACCGAATGAGATGATAACCTGGTGAAACTTGTGATACCATTGACAAAAGCTTGCATAAGCCTATAGATAGACTAATTTATCTTGCAAACCATCTTCTTTGTATCTCCCGATACAAAGTTTTCTGGTTGCACTATATAAATTATTTCATCAATGGCGCTATTGAGAAACGTTGTCTTAACATTCATCTGATGTAGCTCAAGATCAAAATGCACCATAAGTGCCATTATTGTCCTAAAAAAGTCTTTCGATGAAACCGGAGAGAAAGTCTCTGTGTAATCGATGCCTTTTTTTCTGTGTAAAACCTTTAGCGAGAAGACGAGCTTTGTACCTTTCCACATCGCTTTTCGAATCCCTCTTGGTCTTAAATATCCATTTACAACCAATGAACTTCGCACCTTTAGGCAATAAGATAAGATCCCAAACATCATTGTCCTTCATGGATTTTATCTCTTCATTCATGGCATCAATCCACTGTTGAGATTTAGAACTTTCGATGACTTGACGGAAGTTGATTGGATCATCTTCCATCATACCAATGTCATCCTCATGTTCTTGGAGATATACGTAGTGATCATCTGGCAACGCATTTCTCCTTTCTCTAGTGGATCTCCTTAATAGCATAGGTTATTGGGATGGTAGAGTTTGTTCTTCCTGAACAGTTTCTTGAACGGGGGATTCTTGAACAATGTCTTGATGTGGATCTGCCTCTTGAACAATGTCGGGAATAGAACCCTGATCAATGTCAATGACAGCTGTGGGAATATCAACATACTCTTCTTCAAAGACAAAGTCCCTCACCTTATCTCCTCCGGTAAACTCAACATCCTCAAAGAACCGAGCATTACCCATCTTAAAAATTAATTTAGTAGTGGGATCATAAAATATGTAACCCCTAGACCTTTCAGAATATCCAACAAAATAGTAACTGATTGTCCTGGAGTCCAGTTTCTTTTCATTTGGCTTATAAGGCCTTGCCTCAGCTGGATATCTCAAAATGTGCAAGTGCTTAAGACTAGGCTTCTTGCCTGTCCAAAGCTCATAAGGGGTTTTGACAGTGGCTTTAGTTGGTACCCTATTACGGATATAAGCTGTAGTCTTTAATGCCTTACCCCAAAGAGATTCTAGTAAGGAAGAGTGAGAAATCACACTCCTCACCATGTCCTTAAGCGTCCTGTTTCGTCTTTTAGCAACATCATTCATGCTAGGTGAACCCGGCATGGTATATTGTGGAATGATACCGCACTCCTCTAGGAATTTGGCAAATGGCCCTGGGCATTGTTCACCTGAACCATCATGCCTGCCATAATACTCACCACCACGGTCAGATTTGATGCGTTTTATCCTTTTGCTGAGTTAGTTCTCAACTTCAGCTTTGTATGCTTTGAATACGTCTAGTAATTGGGACTTCTCATGAATGAGATAAAGGTAGCCATAACGCGAAAAATCATCTATGAACATGATAAAAGATTGTTGACTATTCTAAGAAGCCATAAGAAATGGCCTACAAATATCTGTATGCATCAGTTCTAAGACTTCTGTGGCCCTTTTGGCACTTAATCTCTTTTGGTTTATTTGTTTTCCCTTTATACAGTTAGTGCAGATATCAAAATCTGTAAAATCAAGGGTATCCAAAATCCTGTCTGACACAAGTCTCTCAATTCTCTTTTTGGAGATGTGACCTAATCTTTGGTGCCAAACGGAATCTGAATTTTCATTGATCAATTTTCTTTTAACACCTCGAGTACTCAAATACAAGGATTCATGATATGAAGCAATTGTATCAAACATATAAAGGTTATTACTATAAGACAAAGAACTGATTTCAACTAAATTTGAATTCTGAAAAAAACTGAATTTACTATTTTTAAAAGAACAAGAGTAACCATATTTGTCCAATAGAGAAATAGATACCAAATTCCGTCTAAATAACGGTACAATAAAGTCTCATTCAAATCCAAAAAACAACTAGATTTTAATAATAACCTAAAATGTCTCTATTACTTCAACTTCGACCTTCTTTCCATCACCCACAAAGATGTATCTTTCATCATCACTTAGTTTTCAGCAGTTCAGGCAGCCCTGCATAGACACAATGATGTAAGTGGTTGTACCAGAATCTATCCACCAAGTGTGTTTAGGTATTGAAGTCAAATTAACCTCAAAACAAACCAGAGTAAGAAGTGTACCTTTCTTTGCATGCCAAGCATGATAATTGATACATTGCTTCTTCTTATGTCCCGGAGCACCACAGAAGAAACAACCATCATGGTCTTGTTCTTTGTGTTGTTTCTTTTGTGGCTGCTTCTGCAGCTTCATTTTCCTTCTTTCTTTTTTTTTTTCTTCCCTTTGTCCTTGGAAGTACTGGCCAAATGAGCACTTTCTGTCTTCTCCTGCTTAAGCTTTTCCTCCTCTTGCACACAATGTGAGATGAACTCATTAAGAGACCAAGTCTCCTTTTGACAGTCGTAGCTCACCTTAAATTGACTAAATTATGTTGGAAGAGATATGAGGACCAAATGCACAAGCAAGTCCTCAGAGAGGTCAAGTTTCAATGCTCTCAGCTTTGAAGTAAGATGAGACATCGCCATGATGTACTCCTTGATGTTCCCTTTACCTCTGTACCTAATTGAGATGAGACTTGCCAAAAGTGTATTAGTTTCGACCTTTTCTTTCTTGGCAAATCTCTTCTCAATATCCGCAAGGAACTCTTTGGCAGCAGTAATCTTCTCAGACATAGTGCCCCTGAATGCTTCTGGGATGGCACGCTTCATGATCATCATACACATGCAATTCGATTTCTCCCACCTTTCCATATCCCTCTTTGCATTAAAGGAACTTTCAGCTGTAATAGGTGCTGGAGAATCAACCCTTAGCGCAAGGTCGAGATCCATGACTCCGAGAACTATAAGAAGGTTCTCTTACCATGATTTGAAGTTCGTGCCATTCAACATAGGAATGGAATTGATGTTGGCAGTAATGTTGGTTGCAGAACTAGTAGCTGAATCAGAGAACAACAAATAAAACAAACAAGCTCACATAAGAAACCATATTCAATTATAAATTCAAATAATGCCAAAGCCCATCTCAAGACACCTAGCATAATATTAATATTTAATCTTTGGACAGAAATATTAATTTGTACGTGGTAATCTTGGTGCAGTAATCAAACATTGACAATAAGGGCATGTCGAAAAATAAACCTTCCTTTGAATAGATTTATTGATCTCATGTACTGGACAATTGCCACATGCTTATTACTACAGGTATGCATATGATCCAAACAAACATGAAACTTCCTTTGGGTTAATCATACTTGCATAAACCATACATATATAACCGTTTTGATATTTTAAAATAAATTGATTTAGATAAAAAAGGCTACTTTGGTAGTATATTATTTCAATCAACTTATTTTAGAACACCATATATTATAATTAAAAATATGTCAAAATCTGAATTTATAACCCAAAAAATCCAAAGAGAAGAAAAGAAAAGAAAAGAAAATGAAAAAATTTATATATATATTTTGGTCAAAGTCACGCTGGTCAACAGTCGGTCAACTCTGGTTAACGGTAGGGTCAAGGTCAAACCAGGTTACCCATATCCTTTAAATGACCCAAACCCAAGATCCAAAACCAAAACCAAAACCCAAAACCAAACCCATTAACCTATGTTTTAAGCCCACATGGAAATTGGGCTGAAAATAAAAATAAAAATGGGCCTACTAATGCCTTTTAGGCTTTAACTTTTTGAGTATCTGTTGAACATGAAAAGAACGGTTTCCAGAAGTAAATTTCTTTTCCAAGTCGCAATTTTAGGGTGAAAATCTCATCCAAAAAACCAAATTGTGAATTTTGACCCCAAAATTACTTTCTTAATGTTCTTGATCCTTAATAATACTTAAACAATCAATAATCTAACGCCTTATAATCATGAATCCATAACAAAACCTAATCAAATCAACCAAATTTATGAAAATTTCATGATATATGATCAAGCCTTAATTTTCCATCAAACGTGAATATTTCTATTCCAAAGTATTGCAAATCAAACCTAATGCAATTTCTGACCCAAATTCATGTTTCAATAACCAAATAGCATATCGGATTCATAGAAAAAAAAAAAAAGAAAACCAAATCATGCCTTTTGAACCCGAAAATATGAAGAACACACAAAGGAAAAATACCAAACTTGTTCTCAAATTCAACAATTCAAAGCCATGGATTGTTAAATTTGAGAATTTATATGAAAATCACATCATAAAAAAAAAACTAAATTGATTCTCAATGATTTAACATTAATCTCAAATCCACTTGTTAGAAAATTTTGACTTTAGAAATGAAAACTATCATCAAACCCAAATCGTTCACGTCAAATCACAGAGAAAAAGAAGATGAAGATGCAGAAGCAAACCTGAATCCATGGTCTTAGATGTTATTTTTGAGTCAAAGTTGTGATTCTTCCAAGTCTAGAACGTAAGCCCTCCTTTTAAATTTTTCTCCTTTAGGTCTCTTTCTGAAGATGGGATATCAGAAAGAATACGTACATTCTGACTTAGGAGACCACGACTATTAATATAACTGCCTGGGGCAAGTATTTTTAATTACTAATTTATCCATCATAAATTGAAAAATTACAAAATTAGTTTCTACACATAGGAGTTCACACTTAGTGATGCATTAAATAAGCTCAAAACCTAATTAATCTTATTTGATCATTTTTACTGGGCTAATTTTATCTAATAGCCTATAATACACATTTATTTAATATATTAGCCCATACGTTGGATTTTACTCCAACAATCTCCGACTTGAGCTATATATGTAACTTTGTAAATGTGAACTATACTTTATGAGCTCATGAATTTTGCTATCAAAGCCTTATGTATCTAAACAATCTTACCCATTGACCATATCAATATAGGATCAAAGCGGCCTTCGTTACATCTGACGTAATTAGACCCATCAATGGTTACATATATCAATACAATCAATGACAAAATCAAGCATAGATGTGTAGCATGGAAATTTCATGCATTGTGATCATAACATGCCTATTTCCAACTGGTCCACTAGAAATCTTAGTGAAATCAATCATACCAAAATCAGAATGAATAGAAACTGAACACTTTATTCTGTAGTAAATAACCATACAATATGCATAAAACCAAAGAAATGTGTCTTACAAATAAAAGTATCTGAAATACAAACTCCCACTAAAATGACATATCCTGAAGTGATACAACACCCATATGAGCAGTGTGCTCATGAAATATCTTGGGTGGTAATCATTTAGTTAGCAGATCTGTAAGCATGGAGTTTGTCCCGATGTGCTCAATAGACACAAGTTCACTCTGAACTCTTTCTTTCACAACTAGGAACTTGATATCTATGTGTTCCGACTTCATCAAGCTCCTGTTGTTATTGGAATATAGAACCACCGATTTATTATCACAAAAAATCTTGAAAGGCCTTTCAATGCCATCCACAACGCGCAGCCCAGTGACAAGGTTTTGCAGCCATATTCCATGATTAGACGCCTCATAACAAGTTATAAACTCAGCTGCGATGGTGGAAGAGGCTATAAGTGACTGTTTAGCACTCTTCCAAGAGATTGCGCCTCTAGCAAGCAAATAGATATAGCCTGAAGTAGATTTCATATTGTCTTGGCATCTCGCAAAATCGGAGTCAGAATACCCAATAATCTCTAACTGATCTGACTTCCGATACATAAGCATGTAGTCTTTTGGTCTCGATAAATATCTCATGACTCGTTTAGTCGCTTTCCAGTGATCCAATCCAGGATTACTCAAGTACCTACCCAACATGCCAACAATATACGCAATATCTGGACGCGTATACACCTGAGCATACATCAAACTCCCTACTGCTGACGCATAATGAATCTTCTGCATTTCCTTAGTCTCAAAGTCATTCTTGAGGCATTGATTGAGACTGAATTTGTCTCCTTTAACCACAAGGGTATCACCTCGTTTACATTCTTGCATGCCAAACCTTTTGAGAACCTTTTCGATATAGCTCTTTTGTGATAATCCAAGTGTACTCTAAGAGTGATCCCGGTGTATTTGTATTCCTAACACAAAAGAGGCGTCACCAAAATCTTTTGTTGGACGAGAAGTTTGTGGCAAAAGTTGCTGATTTCGAATTATCCAAAGTAGGACGAGGCAACAGCGGCGCCATTAGTACAGCGGTGAAGGGCACATTCGGATATATGGATCCTGAATATGCCCAGAGCCGGCAACTAACGGACAAGTTCGACGTGTACTCATTCGGTGTGGTTCTCTTCGAAGTGTTATGTGCCCGAAAACCGGTGGATGTTAATCTGGAAGAGAAGCAACGAAACCTGGCTCAATGGACAAGGAGGTGCATAAGAGAAGGGAAGATTCAGGACATCATTGGCCCATTCTTGGTGGGCAAAATTTCGCTAGAATGTTTGAAGAACTTCGTGCAGGTGGCCGAGAAGTGCGTGTGAGATCACCTTAACCAACGGCCCACGATGCGTGATGTGGCAGAGAAGCTGGAGTTTGCGTTGGATCCGCAGGAGAAGGCTGACGCCGCGAAGCAGGGGATAAATCCCGATGGGGTGTATGTATATCCGGAGTTGTCATTTCATCTGCTTGATGTTCATGATGATCATGGACACGGGTATGAGGACGAAGTGTTGGGTTTGCACAGCGGGGCCGATTTCACCACCACGGTGGGCTCGGATACTGCGGTATCGGGCCTTACTTTGGACTGTGAGAATAGCAAACGTGGCATGTTCTCAGACGACATTAAGTCCAAACCCACAAGTATAGTTGAGAAAAAGGAGAGAGAAAAACCAATTAAATGTTTCTATTTAGGCACGTATTTGTAAGGTTATCCATATATGCTGAGTGAAGAAGAAAAAGAAAAGTGTGAACTACCGTTTTATACATATAACGGAGTGAGTTAACGTTTTCTCTTTTCGAATCAGGTCATTAATTCATTAAGCCAGTGCTTTGGTAATTATTAGCCCCAGTTGGGTGGTCCTACGCACACAAACCCTTCAAGGTTTGGTGAAAGAGAGACTGAAGTGTTTGTAGTCCGTATGCAGGTATTGTAATGAGCTAATTAATCGTACGTGTGTTTTCTGCTTAAGATGTTGAGTGGATCAGTTTTCTCCTCAAAAATAGAGTGTGAAGTAGTTTAATTATAAATCGAGTTAGTTATTAATTAAATAAAATAAAAGCAAATTTATTTATAACGTTATGTTTTCTCTTTCAGAATTGAATCCTCATGCAGATCTAGTTGAATCTATAGGAAGCCATAATAAAATTCCTTTCATTCGATGCACAAAAAATGCTGCACGAAAAAGATTTAAAATTACAGATAATAAGAATGGAAACATGGTTTTTGAAAAATGTACATAAAAATTGCACGATCATTCCTGAATTGTCCTTGGACCATCTTTTATATATTCTTCTCCACCAAACTAGCTAATTTACTGAAGCCAAATGAAGCTATATTGATGGGATATCCCACAAAATTTAAAGCAACTTCTGTTGAAGAAAGTTATTAAAAGCTGTTGAGTTCCGAAAAGATATAAAAGAGAGCCATTAGTAGGCCATATGAAAATCTTTCCTGTCTCTCCTTCCAAATCAAATTGAATCACTCTTTAGAAAAAGCAACAAACCCATTCATATTTTAGTGGAGCTGCTTTAGTTCATCCGTCGTCCTTTCCATTTATTTATTTCTTTTAAAAACTATGCATAACCATTTTATATTTACAGATATAACCCAATAATAATTAAAAAAACCCAAACAATAAACCATTTTGTAAATAATGCAAAGCTATCATTACGGAAACCTTGCTTGCTTTATGTGAATCCATACAATCATGAGGAAAGTGGCGGAATGTATTCGTCAAGATTGTAATATAAACTAGCCAATTGAAGACCTACTTTTAGGAAAAAAAAAAAGGAATGGTGGAATTCCACTCAAATTTATTTGACGGACAAATTAAAGACCTACTTAAAAGATCTGAACAATAGTACACTCAATTCAAATTAAATTCTCTATAATTTAGAGATATTTAGAAGTCAATTTATCTGGTTCAGTTTGCTCCTTACTACGTATATAAGAGAATGCAAATTTAGTTATAATGATGTACATAAGCTAAGTAGTTAGTAGCATATTTAAACAAAAAAAAAAAAAAAGTAGTAAGTAGGATAACTTTTCAATTATCATTCGTCATTTTTTTCATTTGACGTTTAAGTTTTTCTTTCCACTTATTTTATGAGAAATACAGTTCATTTACGATATTACATTGGTTTCCTTTTTAATTAGTGTCCAATTAATCTTTGTTCATATATATATATATATATTGATATTTTGTTTTTAGAACAAGCATAAACACTATTTTTCCCTTATTTGGTTTTTCTCATTGGATTATGAGGTCTATTATAGATTTTGAATTTTAAATACATAGTTTTGGTTTTTTTTTTTTTTTATGTCAGTTTCTGCTTGTGTCTAAACACATTAGTAAAAATAATCATACCATTTATCCTGATTATGTTATTTAGTTAGAATAATCTCAAATATGCTATTAGTTTAAAATTTTAGGTTATGATAGCTATTTTACCTTTTTTTTATAAAAATAAAAATTGCTATCATTACCAAAAAAAAATAGAAATTAAAAAATGTTAATTACACCAACTGAACAGTCGGCATGACCTCACTCAAGTTTTCTTTTCTTTTTTTAATTTTCTTACTTGGTTACTGCTTAAATATTATATATTTTAATGTGCCTCACTTAACATTTACAACTTCTATTATTTTTGCCCTTTCTTTTCTTTTCTTTTTTTTAAATAATATTTTGCCCTTTCTTCCTTAATACGCCAGCTAGCAGAATTTAGACTGCATTTGGAGGGCAAAAAAAAAAAAAATCTAAAACACATTTTTTTCTAACATCTCATCATTTTTTATTATTTATATTTTCAAAATATTACAGTAAATTTCAAATTTAAAAAATTTATAACTTTATCTATACAAATTCAAATGAAATGATTTTTTATAAATTACATAAAATTTCGATAGAAACAAAACAATATTTATATTGATATTTTTTTTCTAAATTTTTTTTTTAATTTTTTCACTCTAAACAGTCTTGTCCCCCAAATACATTTTTCAAAACAATTTTTTTCTAACAAAAAAAATTCCAAAACCTCCCTCGAATTAACCCTTAAAGCTTTTTGTTGGTTCCCAATTTTTCTGTACTCTCTGTCTTTATTTAAAAAAAAACAATAAAGTAGGTGGAAAGACAAAAATTAGTGAGGACATCCAGTGAACAGTCAATTTCCATTTTAACTTATTAATATTCAAAACTCACTCCCAATAACAAATCAAATAAGTAACTATTGATATAATTTAATTATAATTTTATATATAATTACATTTAAAGATACAGAATTTAAATTTCTTTCACTTTCAAATTTTGAAAAACAAATCAAACAAAATAATAATAATAATAATAAATCAAAATTTACTAATAGAATCGATTTTTATATAGTGTTTTGCATTATGTATAGTAAGATCATCCATATTATGCATTATATGTCTGAAAAACTTTTTAAATCTGAAAAAAATGCAATATAATGTGTGCTTGATTACCTCATATATTGTATTCAAATACACATATTTTTAAATTTTAAATCTAATATAAAGACTATTTATCATTCATTTTTTAATCTATTTTTATTAATCACATCACATATTCTCATTTTTTCATCAATAACTCAAACACATGTTACATTTAAATCTAATGTAAAAAAAATCTAAATGTATATTGTATTTTGTTGTATAATTTTGATATATTATAAGATGAATAACGTTTTCAAAGGCATCATAAAAACTAAAAAGTATATGTACATGAAAAGAAGACAAAGGAAAATAATCAATACCTATTTGTAGATTTTTGAGTTATCCCAAAAATTCGAAATCACAATTTCTATTTATTTTTTAAGCAAGTGTACATAAGTGTTTATATACACTTTTTGGTTTTATTTATTTTAAATAAAATTGCTTGTCACCAAATATTTTTCAAGTCGCAATTAACAATTAGAAAGTTACTCACCAAAAAAAAAATAACAATTAGAAAATTAACGATGCACGTAAACTTTAGTTTTATTAGGGAAAAAAAAAAACTTCACTTAAAGAGAGAGAAATTAATAATGATGCGAAATGAAATATAAAGTATAGTGAAAATCAAATTTACAGAATTTTGGATAGATCATAGGCTAAATATAAAATGAGAACTCAATAGGTTATGACATAATTAAAACATATGTGCTGATTAAGACACATACAAAATAAAAAGTTATCAAACCTTATAAATCTATATGAAATAATTATTTTAAAATTCAGAATCAACTACATTTGTTTGCAAAGTACAATCTGAATTAGAGTTGACCGAAACTCCTATATATAGCGAAGGGCTCAAACTGTTCGATAATGGTGTTTAAGAGCGGAAACATTAACTGGGGAGGACAATAAAAGAGAGTTGCTGACGAGCATAATAGAGGGTGAGAGTGAGTGGAGAGAGAAAGAGAGAGACCCATATCATGGAATTCTTTGTGCCGAGGAATCTCTTGATAAAACTCTCTGCGGTGATGACGGTGGTGATTTGGCTCCACACAATTCAGTGCAAAGCTTCTGATCACACAATCTCGTTCAAGAACGTCGGCAACGGCACGGCCACGGGCTCCATCTGCGTCGGGCGCGATTGCCTCATCGCCGAGCAGGACCTGGATCTTGAGTTGGAGATGCCTTCCGAAATCAGCCGAAGGGTCCTGGCCAGCGGTGACAATGTCACGCCGTGTAAACTGAACCCCAAATGCAGAGGGCTTTGCGGGAGTACCGGAGGCAGCTGTGCGGGCGAGAGGGGCAAAAAATACATCGGAAATTGCGTCGTCTATAACCGCAATTGCCAATAAGGCGCTCTTGACCTCTTTCCTGCGGCAGGTATCCCTTTTTTTTTTTTTTTTTTAATTTTCCGTTTTGTTTCTGTATTAATTTTCACCTGTTTAGTTGGGTTTTGTGTGTGTGAGCGCGCGCGCGCGCTATTATTGTTGTACTAGTACATGAAAATAAATGATTTGCGTTTCCAGCTTTAAGAAATTCCGATCGACACCAGCATAGAAGTCCGGATCGAAAACTGATTTCTTTTTTTTTTTTTTTTCAAACTATTGTATCTAAATGGCACGGTAATAATAAACGTTCCTTTTTCTTCTGGATGTAACTTGTTTCACGAGAAAAATACAACTTGCTCTTGAATCTATATTACTTTTTCTTTTCTTTTTTTCATTTTATATGTTGTATTTTCACATTTTTTTTTTTCAATTGATTGTGGGACACTTTGGCTCCGTAAGATGAAAACACCAAAAGAGAATAAGATCAATTTCTTTTTTTTTTTTTTTTTTTTTTTGGTTGGGTTGCTCCGAGATCCTTGTCATCTTAGCAGCTAATAATGTGAGTGCTTCCTAATCTCTAACGCACTCCGGATTGTTGATAAAGCTGCTAACTGGAAGGTAATTACATACAGTGATGAAAATATAGACATCTGTGGATATATTGAAAAGAATTTATTGAAATTACAGAATTTTTTTTAAAACATGTTTATAATAATTTTAGGATAATACAAATATTAAAAAAATATATATAAACATTTAAATTTTACATAAAAAATATCTTATACCAAAAAGAACTATGAGGTTAAAATATGATTGAGATGTGAAATCAATTTTGATGTCATAACATGTTATATTCTCTCAACTTTTATACTATTGTCTTTCATTTACTTTTTTTTTTATTTTTTTGATGAAAATTATAGTATGCTAAAAAAGATAACAAATGACAAAATCCAACATTTCCATATAAAATTTCTGATATTTCTCTAAAATTTCTTAATATTTTGTAAAATTACAATAAGTTTTTTTAATATCTACATTTTTTTCATTGTAATTTCCTATTACTTTACCGATATTTTAACAGAAATATTTTTACATCTTAAAGATAATTCGATAACCTTCAAATATAGAAATTTAAGTAGAAATATCGAAAATATTATAGATATTTACGATTATGATTACATAATATAGATAATTTATTATTTAAGGTTAATTAAGGAAAAAAAATACATGGTTCAACTTACATGGAATATACACGATCTGTTTCATTCATTTTTTGATCTTTATTAGTAAAAATATTCAAATTACACTATTTTAAATAGTTTAAGAACATTTTAACTATAAAAAAATATTAGATACTAAATTGTAACTTTGTTAAAAAAAAACATATATTAAGTACCAAATAAGAAATTTACCTTTTTAAAAATTCTAACTAACAAAAAAAGAATATTAATTGCACTAATTATCATTCTCATTTTTTAGTATTAATTCACATGATAATGGTTATGTTGTTATTGATAAATATAATATTTTTAATTTTAATTGATGTGATAATTATTTAAAAATTTATCAACAAACAAATAATTAAAATACTATATAAATTAATACATAATAATTAATGTTAGGGTTGATATTTATAATAACATTTAATTTTAAACGTGTTAATTTTTTGGTATCTGTTTTTGTCGCTCCTCTGATTGATATCTTTAAAAGAAATTTTTCATTTAATATTGATGATGGTTTCTAAAATATTTTTAAAAAAATTAGCTTGTACGTTTGCCCGGTGCATTTCCCAAGCAAAATTGACGAAACCCAACGCAATGGTCCATTCTGTTGATATTTATAACATGACTTTTAAAATTGATAGTCCCAGGCCAAATCACTATTGTACAATGACAGAAACAACCCAAAAAAAAAAAAGAATTAATTAAATAACATTTTTTATTATATATATTAAAATAATAACAGAATTATATTTAATATATTTAAATTATATAATTCAAATTAATTATATATTAAAATTTTAAAATTACTTTTAAATTTTTTTCTCTTTTTCTTTTTTTCTCTATCCCTTATTTTTCTCTCTCTCTTGTATTTTTTTTCTTTCTTTACTTCCTTCCCTCCCTCGATTCTCAATGATACCATATCAGAGGACATCATGATAGCGATAAGGAGACTAGAGAGGATAGCGATAGTGATAAAATAATTAATCAGATTATGATAAAAATATTAAATTTTTATAAAAATATGATAAAATAATAAATATTAATTATATTAAATTTAAAATATATAATGATTAATATTTAAATATAATATTTTATATTTAAATAAAAATTATATTATATTTTAATATAACATAAATATAACGTTGGAAATAAACGGACGTTAAATATAGCCAAAGGCACAGATTCAACGATAGTGTTTGACAGTAGAAGCTTTAATTAGAGGGGACAATAAAAGAGAGAGAGTTGCCAAGTAGGATAGAGGGCGAAAGTGAGTGGAGAGAGAGAGTGTGTGGAGAGAGAGAGAGACCCAAATCATGGAATTCTCTGTGCCGAGGAATCTGTTGATAAAACTCTCAGCGGTGATGACGATGGTGATTTGGCTCCACAACATTCAGTGCAAAGGTTCTGATCACACAATCTCGTTCAAGAGCGTCGGCAACGGCACGGCCACGGGCTCCATCTGCGTCGGGCGCGAATGCCTCGTCGCCGAGCAGGACCTGGATCTTGAGTTGGAGATGCCTTCCGAAATCAGCCGAAGGGTCCTGGCCAGCAGTAACAAGGTCACGCCATGTAAACTGAACCCAAAATGCAGAGGGCTTTGCGGGAGTACTGGAGGCAGCTGTGCGGGCCAGAAGAGCAAGAGATACATCGGAAATTGCTACGCCTATAACCGCAATTGCTAATATGGCGCTCTTGACCTCTTTACTGCGGCAGGGATCCGGTTGGGTCTGGTCTGATCTGGGTTTTTTTTTTTTTTTCCGTATTGTTTCTGTATTTAATTTTCACCTGTTTAGTCGGGTTTTGTGTGTGTGAACGCGCGCGCGCTATATTGTTGTTGTACTAGTACATGAAAATAAATGCTTTGCGTTTCCAGCTTTGAGACATTCCGATCGACACCTACACAGAGAAGTCTGGATCGAAAACTGATTTCTTTTTTTTAAAACAAATGTATCTAAATGGCACGGCAATAATAAACCTTCCTTTTTTTTTTTTCTGGATATTAATTGTTTCACGGGAAAAATACAACTTGCTCTTGAATCTATATTACCTTTTTTTTTTTTTTTTCATTTTATATGTTGTATTTTCTTTTTCTTTTTTTCAATTGATTTTGGAACACTTTGGCTTCGTAAGGTGAAAACACCAGAAGAGAATAAGATCAATTTCTTTTTTTTTTTTTCTTTTTGGGTTGCACTGAGATCCTTGTCCTCGTAGCAGCTAATAATGTGAGTGCTTCCAAATCTCTTATGCACTACGGATTGTTAATGAAGCTGCTAACTGGGAGGTAATTACATACAGTGAGGAAAATATACGCATCGGTAATCTAATTTTACATAAATTTTGAAGATATTATTAATATTTGTGGAAATATTTAAAAAAAATTATAAAAATTACAGAATTTTCTTTAAAACATATTTATAATATTTGTGGATAACACAAACATTAAAAGTATATATAAACATATAAATTTACATAAAAAAACATATCTTATACCAAAAAGAAATATTATGAGGTTCAAACATGGTTAGGATCTCACCCAATTTTGATACTATAACCTGTTATATTTTCTCAACTTTTATATTATTGTCTTTCATTTCCTTTTTTTGTTTTTAATTTTTTTTATGAAAATTATATTAAACTAAAAAAGGCGACAAATGACAAAATCCAATATTTTCATCCAAAATTTCTGATAATTCTCTAAAATTTCTTAATATTTTGTAAAAATTGCAATAAGTTTTTTTAATATTGATATTTTTATCATTGTAATTTCCTAATGCTTTACTGATATTTTAACAAAAAAAGATTTTACATCTAAAAGATATTTTGATATCCTTCAAGTACAGAAATTTCAATAGAAATATTGAAAATATTATAAATATTTGAGATCATGATTACATAATATAAATGATTCATTATTTAAGGGTAATTAAAAAAAAATACATGATTCAACTTACATAGAATATACACAGTCTATTCATTCAATTTTTAATCTTTGTTAGCAAAAAGGATCAAATTACACTCTTTTAAATAGTTTAAAAACCTTTTAACCATAAAAAAAAAATTAGATACCAAATTACAACTTTGGAAAAAAAAAATCAGGGACTAAATAAGAAATTGACCTTTTTAAAAATTGTAATAACAAAAAAAGGGCATTGATTACACTAATTATTATTCTAATTTTTTTAACATCAATTCATGTGATGATGGTTATGTTTTCACTGATAAATGTAATATTTTGATTTTAATTGATATAATAATTATTTAAAAATTTATTAATAAAAAATAAAAAATCACATAAATTAATATATAATAATTCATATTAGAATTGATACTTATAACAAAATTTAATTTTAAACGTGTTAATTTTTTTGATCTATTTGAATGATATCTTTAAAGGTAATATTTCATTTAATGTCGAAGATAGTTTCAAAAATATTTTTTAAAAAATTGGCTTGTCCGTTTGCCCGGTGCATTTCTCAACCAAAATTGACGAAACACAACGGTCATTTTTGTTGATATTTATAAGACAACTTTCAAAATTGATAGTCCAAGGACAAATTGCTATTGTTTAAATGACATAAACAATAAAAAAAAAAAAAAGAGTGAAGAATAGCATATTTAATTATAATATTTTAAAATAATAACATAATTAAAATTTATATAAACAAATAATATAATTTAAGTTAATTACATATGAATTATTAAACTTATCCTCAATTTTATCTCTCTTCCCACTTTCATCTACCTCCAATTTTTCTCTCATATGTCTCTTTCTCTTTCTACCTCCTTCCCTTCCTCTCATTCTCAATGACATTGTACCGTAGGACATTACAATGACAATGACGATGGTGAGACCAAATAGGACGGTGATAGTTACAAAGAGATTTAATTAGATCACAATGAAAATATTATATTTCTATAAAAATATGAAAAAAATACATATATTTCTTATATTCTCAATATATTTATAATAAATTTCATATATTTCCATTATATTCATTTATAATATTTCTAGTATATCTTATATCTTTATTTATAAAAAAAAAAATTTAAATTACAAGAGAACAACAAATCAGGCTTAAAATTCTAAATAATTCCTAAATCCGATCTCAGATTTAAAAATCGTATATCCACATAGCCTAACCTAATTCTCAAACACCATTGAACCACCATTTCCAGTATATCTTATATTTTTGTTCACAAAAAAAACGAGGCTCAAGGTAGTTGTTGAAGGGTTCTCATCGCTGTCATGGTACCAATACCGTTGCTCCAATCAACAACAAGAGAGAGGGAGATAGAAGTGGAAGAGAGACAGGAGAGGGAGATGGAAGATGGAAGCAAAATTAGAATAAATTAAAAATGAAATTAATCTATGCTAAAATTTTATATTATTTTAAAAACATATTATAATTATTATCAGTATCTTTTATTTATGTTAAATAAAATGATTCCTTTTTAAAAAGTGAACCAATTAAACGTAACATGTGATTGATATTTGTTAATTTACAAGTACGTTTAGCTTGTATGTAATACTACTCGTCTGATTTCAACAAGAAATTAAACGACTTTTATGTCTCACAAACTTAATCTTACTTCCTTTGGATCCTTCCTTTTATTTTCTTAAGCCTCTTCCCCTTTTCCTTCACGCCATGTAGAATTGTCTAAACAATCGTTTGGGAGAAGCTCTAATTGGGGGATTCATGGACAAATTAATCGAAGGCTTAATTCTAGTTCAGAATCATTTCACGACAGTTGAAGCTTCTGATGAAATTCAAAGCTTAATTAGCATCCTGACTTGCCCCACTAATTTGTCATTATCCATATAAAAATTAAATAAATAATAATAATAAGACAAAAATATAGAGAAAAAAGAACATAAAAATATTCATGGGTTGTTTGGTAAACGTATTGCGTTTTAATTATGTTTGAATGCAATTCGTTTTTTGAGTGTTGTATTTGATATAAAAGTATTTGTTTAGTATTTGAATGAAATGTGTGTTTGAATGAAAAATATTTGAATTATATTTTAGAGTTGAAAAGTTAATGGGATGGTAAAAGTAAGAATAAAAAAGTTAAAGTTAAAAAATTGATGTGATTGTTTAAAAAAATAAAAAAACAAAAAATATTTTTATAACACTATTAAAAATAATTATATTCAAACATAAAACTTTTACCTTCAAATAAAAATTATATTACGATTAAATGTAATATGTTTTCTTAACATTATTAAATGCATCATTAATTAATATAGATGCATTCATGTGCACCAAATAGGAATAAATAAAAGAATTTACTATTAAGAATTAAGGGAGACAATAAATTGACGTCCATATAAATATATAAGTTAAAATATTTAAAATCGGATTTTTTTTTTGTTTTTGTTAAATAAAAATGGATAAATTGCCAACGCTACTACATGATCTGAAACTATTAACTTTCTCTAATAATCCAATCGACGAATGCGCCGTGCGCCAACCGAGCATCTTTTTAACTGACCGACGTTGATTATTCCGCGATTTCTGAATGTGACTCGACGGAGCACTAGCTGGCTGGGAGGGGACCGTGCAAGTAAACGACAAATCAATTACTTTACTTCATAAAAGTAAAGTAAACAATATTGTGTGTGATATTGTGCAAACAGCTGTAAGTCATTGACAAACAGCGAACATTATCTTTTCGCCAATAAAAACAGGTCCCAGTTTTTCAATTTGAAGAGCTTGAAAAGTCCTTTGCCTCTCTCATTTATAAAGCACAGCCATGTGATGAGTACTACCTAAATAGTGGTTGTTAACAAGTTTGCGTGTATAGTCCAAAGTTGGACGGTATTGAGTCTAAATCAAACTTTTGGTAGTGCGTTTATTTATCTATATAAATCAATTATTCCAACTCCTATGTCGTTTTGCAAACTCGCTGATTATCCATGAAGTTGATTTTTTGCAATAATACAAAGTTATAACAGGACCATTTCAACCTACGGTGTAATATACTAAAATTATGTATTAAGTAGAATTTTGTATATCCTAGACATATATAGATCTAAGAATCACACTGTAAACTAGTTAAAAAAAGAGAGAGAGTTTTACAGCTTTTAGATAAATATATTGAAAGTACATGCACGTATACTTTTTTTATCTAATTGCATTATAATTTAATGATCACCTGTTTCGGCTCTTAACTTTCACAAATGTTGTCGGAAAAAAAAAACAGTTTTTGTTTTTGTTTTTCTATTTTTTATTTGGATTTTGGAACGTCAAGGATGAAAAATTTAAAGGTAAAGCAAGAAAGGTAAAGTCAAAAGTTAAAGCAAAAAAGCCTTCGCGTGGATTATATATAGGACGAATGGTTGTATCTTCAATTACAATATGCAAGTTAATCTTTGCTCGTTTAAAAAATAAAAAAGTCTTTCTTATCTGACCCTGTAATATAAGCCAATAATCTCATTTCAAAATTTCAGTTTACTTGTTTTGTTTAACAATCCTGAACGTAATTAGTTGGGTATCGTGAACATGTAATTAGAAAAGTAACCAGTAACTTGAAATTAAAACCAAAAAAAAAAAAAAAAAGGAAAAAGAAAAAAGAGACGAGAAAAACTTTCATATGTTTTATGAAATTTGTTTTATAGAGAATCACTAATATAGTCTTTTCAGTGAACATGAGCACACAAAACATAAAGCTCTAAGAGCTCGTGATGTAGATTGGGTGGCCCACCTCAGTCCCGCCTTATCGCTAAAGAATCTCAGAAGCATTTTGTGAGAATTACTCTTCTTCCATATCGTTGGACAAGAATGCACCACCTCATCTTTACACTGTGATCTCACAACCACCAGATTTCCACCCACACAACACGTCATCTTCTCGCCACCCTCCCCAGCTTCGATCCCCTCCGTCGCGGCCACATCAGCACTCTCCTGCAGCCTCAGTGCAAACTCGAGGCCCCTCAACACGTCAGCCATCTTGGGCCGTCGCTTTCTCTCGCTTCGCAAGCACCTATCTGCTACTTTTCCATACAATTTCAAACACTCCGGCGAAATCTCACCCCTTAAACTCGAATCGATGATCTGGTCAAGCGTCCCTTTCTTCACGTGGTACCGAGCCCATTGGGCCAAGCTTTGCTGCTCCTCGTCGAGGCCCATATCCACTGCGGGCCTGCCACATAACACCTCGAACATCACGATCCCAAACCCGTAAACATCGGACTTCGGAGTGAGCTCCTTGGTCCAAAAGTATTCCGGATCCAAGTACCCGAAGGTCCCCTTCACGTCGGTGGTGACGTGGCTTCTCGATGGGCTTTCGGGGCCCAATCTAGAAAGCCCAAAGTCGGACACCTTGGCCGTCCAATTTTCGTCCAAGAGAATGTTGCTGCTCTTCACGTCGCGGTGGATGATGATCCGGTGCTCCGCGGCCGCATGGAGGAACACCAAACCACGGGCAGCTCCAATGCAGATCTCTAACCTCTGCTTCCACGTCAGCGGCTGGTTTTTGGTTCCGTACAGATGATCACGGAGCGTTCCCTGGGCCATGTAATCGTAGACGATGATCATGCACCGTTGATCGTTGCAGTAGCCGATCAGAGAGACGAGGTTTGGGTTTCGGAGCTTCGAGAGCGTTTCGACTTCGGTCCAGAACTCGCGGGACCCTTGACTCGACGTTGACTTCAAGACTTTGACTGCCACGGGGCTTTCCTTGCCGGCGATGAAGCCCTGGTACACTCTTCCGAACCCGCCGTCGCCGATTTTCAGATCTGTGTCGAAGTTGTTCGTGGCGGTTTTTATTTCATCAAACGAAAAACGACGACAATATGATATTTCACGTTCTTTGTTTTCATAAGATCTTTTCTCTTCGTCTGAGTACTGAGAAGTTCTGGTTCTTCTTCTCAAGAAAATAGTGCAGCCCAGAAGAAATAGGATGGTTAGTGTTACAACTGAAGCTACGATAATGGCTGTGACCACTTGTTTGGTGCTGTTCTTGGGAGAAAATTCTATACTTTTCGGCATGGTAAAATTGGTTTCCGAGTTACTGAGTTTGAAGAACTCTTTTGCGGTTGAGTTTCCTGAGACTTTGATTGTCAAAGAACAGAGAAAAATGAAAATGGAGAGATGATTAGGGTGAAGAATAAGCGAGGTTTTCATCCCGAAGAATCTCAGATCAGATTGAAAATTTCCGAATATTTGCAAGTGAAAGAAATATTGGAAATGATTGTGGTTATATTAAAAAAAAAAAAAAACTAGGGCATAAGTTGACTAAGGAGTACTGTACTTAAGGGACTTAGAGGAGACAAAGGAAAGAAAGAGGTTGGTGCCTTTCAGATCATTTCACGTGCCGAAGACTCGGGAAAAAAAACACTCGCTTGATTTGTGAATTCTTACATGGAGGCTGATATCATTCATATTACACGAAAAGGGGACTATGGTTTGATACTCTTCTTCTAGTTTACTTATTTTATTTTATTTTAATCTGGTCAATTTACCAATGAGTAGCGAGTATTGGAGTCAAAAGTGCAACGTAATTATTCTATGACACGCTTCGATTTCTAAAGAACAAGAGTGATGAATGAGAAGGTGTATATTTTCCTTAGATGTTATGTTCGTGGAAATGAAGCTAGGGAGTTTCTCTTGTTTGTTTTCTTTTTATGGATTCACGTGAAAAAAGAATAGAATAGAAAAGAAAGAAAGAAAAAGACACTTATGAAGTGACATGCACTTTGTTAGAGTTACATAATTTTTTTTTTTTCCAACAGGGAATAAAATAGTTTTGTCAATCAGAAATCCTTCTTGAGAATTCAGTACTACCCTTTATTTATATCTATATATAGTGATTCAAAAACACTAATTTAGAACGACACTCAAAAGGCGCAACTAGAGCATGTCAGATGAGCAAAACAACTTTTAGATATTCGACCATATCATATATATAGTTAATCAAGTCATTATACGTTCTTTCTTCTCTCACACAATTAAGTTGTTTTAAAAACAAATATAAATGGTGAGAGGGCAATTAGCATCCGGATAAATTTAGCAATTTTTGACTAGATTGGCACTTGCTATCACCCCATCCCACATTAAGCTCTCCCCTCGTATTATAGCTAAAAGAAAAAAAGAATAAAAAAATATCTCAAACGTAGGACAAATTACTACCCAAATTAAAAGGAAAAGCAACCTAAACATATTTGGCGGACTGTGAGAATTAGAGACAAGTAGAAACTGACACCAAAGGAATAGCTAAGATTATACTTTTAAAAAATCAAAATCTAAGATAGAGGTTATTAAAAACCTTATTTGTAAAACCTAACAAGAAAAACAAGGAAGAAAGAATATTAACGCTTGTTTTAAAAGCAAGATTAACATAAAAAAAAATTATGAACAAAGACTAGATACGATCCCGACCTATCTTTATTAAGAGAAAAACTAATATAATAAGGCGGGGAGCCATATTCCTTATAATAAAAGTGGGGGGAAAAAAAAAAAAGCTTGCACATCACGGGAGAAGTAAAAAAGATATGATATTGGAAAGAAATGCCTAACTACTTAGCGTATTTATCATTATAACTAAATTTGTGTTCTCGTATATGTACGCATATAGAAAGGAGCAAATTGAACCTGATAAATCGATTTCAAAATGTCTCTAAAATTCTAAGAATTCAATTTGAATTGCATCTACGTGCGCAGATCTTTTAAGTGGTTCTTTAATTTATCCTTCAAATAAATGTGAGTGCAATTCCACCTCTCCAATTATTATTATCATTATTTTTCTATAAAAGTAGGTCTTTAATTTGGTAATTTATATTATAATCTTGACGAAGACATTCCCGCACTTTCCTGATCATGATGTTGTGAATTCCATGAAGCAACACGGTCACCATGATAGACCTGCATTAATAGCCTTTTGTTTGGTTGCAAAAAAGTCAAAAGCTAATGAAACGGATATAATGTATAGTTAAGAACAGCTTTAAGAAAATAAATAAATAACGGAAAGTATTAAGTATGAACTAAAGCAGCTCCATAAAATCTGAATAGCTTCGTTGCTTTTTCAAAAGAGTGAGTTTATTTTAATTGGAAGGAGAGACAAGAAATGGCCTATTTATGACTCTCCTTTGTATCTATTCCATAAATCAGCAACTTTTAATGACTTTCTTTAACGAAAGTTGCTTTAAATTTTGAAGGATATCCCATCAATATAGCTTCATATTGCTTTCAGTAAAGCCAGACTGGTAAAGAAGAAAATGTACACGATGGTCCAGGGACAACTCAGGAATGATCTTGCAATCTTTATATGGAACAATTTTGGAAAAACAATATTCCATTGGGATTATATGCTTCAAATCTATAATAAGTTAAGGGGTGTTTTTTCTTTTTAAATTCATAAAATGAAAGGAATTTTATTATGGCCCCCAAAGACCGCCAGCCACTACCTATAGATTCCAATATATCCGCACGAGAATTCAACCAGCCAATGACCCGTGCCACTGCCTGTAGATTCAATTTCAACTACGTACCTATCTCATATGTGCCTTTTACTCAAAATAAAAAATAAAAAATAAAAACTAAAAACCAACCACATCTTGCTTGTTATAGTTTATACTTCACCTACTTGAGCGTACCAATCAATAATTTTATTTTAATCAATTTAGAAAGAAACAACATAGTGCCAACTAAATAAATTTGATTTAGTTTTTATTTCATTGATAACTAACTACATATAAATCAAATATTTCATACTTTATCTATCACGAGGAAACAGATACACTCAACGTCTTAAACAGAACACACCCATATGATTATTAGCTCATTACAAAACATACATACGAACTACGTACAAACACATCAGTCTCTGTTTCACCAAACCTTGTCGGGTTTGTGTAGGACTACTTCACCCAACAAGAGATAATAATTTATACCAAGCACTAACTTAATTAATAAACTGATCCCGAAAAAGAAAACGTTAACTCACTTCTTTACACATATGTAGTAGTACACATACGATAACCTTACAAATACGTGCATGAACTACAAACACTTTACTATTTTCTTTCTCTCCTTTTCTTCTCTCAACTATAATTGGGATTTAGATTTACTGGTATCTGAGAACATGTCACGTTTGCCGCTTTCAGTGTCCCGAGTTAAGCTCGATCCTACAGTATCGGAGCCCACCGTGGCAGTGAAATCGGTCCCACCGTGTAAACCCAACACGTCATACCCGTGCCCATGATTATCATCATCATCAATCGGATGAAACGACAACTCCGGATATACATTCGCCCCATCGGGATTTATCCCCTGCTTCGCGGCGTCAGCCTTCTCCTGCAGATCCAACGCAAACTCTAGCTGCTTCATCACCTCACGCATTGTGGGCCGTTGGTTCCAGTAATCTCGGACGCACTTCTCGGCCACCTGCACGAAGTTCTTGAAACACTCCGGCGCAATCTTGCCCATCAAGAGCGGGTCAATGATGTCCTGAATCTTCCCTTCTCTTATGCACCTCCTTGCCCATTGAGCCAGATTTCGTTGCTCCTCTTCCAGTTTCACATCAATTGGTTTACGGGCACACAACACTTCAAAGAGAACCACACCGAATGAGTACACATCGGACTTGTCCGTCAGTTGCCGTCGCTGGGCATATTCCGGATCCATATACCCGAATGTGCCCTTCACAGCTGTACTAACAGCGACGCTGTCCCCCCGACCCAATCGGGACAATCCAAAATCCGCAACTTTAGCCACAAACTTCTTGTCCAACAATATGTTGGTGGTCTTGACGTCGCGGTGGATGACGGTGTTCTTTACTTCCGCATGGAGGTAGTTCAACCCGCGCGCCGCCCCCACGCATATCTCGAGCCGCTTCTTCCATGGGAGAGGGTCGTTGTTTTTGCCGTAAAGATGGTCCCGAAGAGTCCCTTTGGACATGTAGTCGTAAACGAGGATCATCTCGTCGTCGTCATCGCAGTATCCGATGAGGGAGACCAAATGGACGTGGCGGAGCTGAGACAGCATCCTGATCTCCGCTTCGAACTCGCGCTCGCCTTGACCCGACGATCCCTTGCTCAGCCGCTTGATGGCGACCTCCGGTAAATCATCGTCGATATGACCTTTGTAGACGTATCCAAAGCCTCCCCTGCCGATCACCAACTCTTGGTCAAAGTTTCTGGTAGCTGCTTTGATCTCGGAGAGCGAGAAACGGTGGCATAGTACTTGTTCTGGAAGCCTTCGGGGAGAGCCTCTCGCCCACCTGCTGGTTTTTCTTTTATTCGAGCTATGGTGGCGTTTCTCTTTCCTTAGCGCGCAGCAGAACATCGAGATATGAACAAGAAAACTAGCAACACCACTCCGTAAGGCAATATGGTTAGCAGTGTTTGGTCGTAGAACAGAGAGAATACTAAGAGCTTCAAAAGAACTCAAAGAAATAGCTTAATTGCTTGCATTATTTACCTATGCTAAATCTGTAAGAAAATTTAACTTAAATAATTGATCTAAAAATAAATCCATCCATCTAACCAATGATTATAGGACACGTGTACCCTCTAATAGCAGAAAGTATTATCTGATACCAACCTGTTAACATAAACTAACTTATAAACTAATTAATTAATATATTTCCTATTGATCCTTAACAGCCGTCCTCAAACTCGGAGTTATACATTTTATACTCTGAGTTTGCTTCATTGTATGCCCTCCTAAGCCAGCAGATCACTCACATGCTTTTCATTGCCAGCTAGTTGAAATGGCGCAATCTTTCGTAATCCTGACATTACTTCTTGTAATCCTGTCTAATTAAATCACACTTGTAAGAAAAATCTATAAATAACGGAAATATATTTCTGCATAATCACTAAGAAATACTTAACTTTGTTTTTGTTTGGTCTGTCGTTAAAGCAAGGTTTTATTTTCAATGTTTTGTTTTCCATTAATTTCTTTTATTTTCTCTTTAGATAAATTTGAGTGGAAGCTTTATTGGGCGTTTGGGACACAAATTTTTTTAGCATTGTATTTAAATGCAATACAATTTTCCCTCAAATACAAAAACATTTCATTCAAATACCAATCATATTACATTTTAAATCTAACACAATCACTATTTATTATTTCACTTTTTCTATTACTTTTATTTATTACATCACATATTCTCTCTCCCTCTTTTTTTTTTCTCTACTTTTACCCATCACATCACATATTTATTATTAAAATACAATTCAAATATTCTTCCCCCAAATACACATTGCATTCAAATGCAATGCTAATACTTTTCCTCTAAATACAAATTGCATTCAATACATTACATTCAAACGCAATACAAATGCAATGCGTTCACCAAATAAACCCTTAGTTTCTGCTCTCCATTTATTTAAAAAAAAAAATCTTTCTACAGATTAAAAAAAAAAAAAACTTAGAATCCATTTGGGGACTAAAATTTTGGTCTCCAAAACAATTTTTTTAATATTTTTTTTACCTCATCATTATTTTTTATTATTTATATCTCTAAAACGTTACAGTAAATTTTAAATATTAAAAGTCGATAACTTTACGTATATAAGTCCAAATGAGATGATTTTTCTAAATTACATAGAATTTCGAGAGAAATAAAATAATATTTATATTAATTTTTTTTCTAGAACAAATTTTTAAAATTTTACATTTTCTCATTCCAAATAATTTTTTTCCCAAATACATTTTCTAAAATTACTTTTTTTCTAACAAAAAAAAAAAAAAAAACTCCAAAACTCCTCGAATAGGTCCTTAATAATCTAGTCATGGATCTTGAACCTTCTAGCTCAGCCAACCTCCCGTAATTTTTCAACTGTACAATAATAACAGCATAATATTTGAATCTGTGACTGTGTGTTTTATATGTATTTTATGTTTATAAATAAAATAGATTTGTTACATTGGCTTGTTTAAAAAAGCAAAAACTACTGTATTTTTTTCTATATTATTATTTCAAAGGTTGTGACCACTTGTTTGGTGCTGTTCTTGGGAGAAAATTCTGGGCGTGTTGGTAGAGAAACACTTCCAAGTTACAGAGTTCGTAGAACTCTCTGACGCCGGTCGAGTTTCCAGAGGCTTTGATGGTAAAAGAACAGAGGAAAATGAAAATGCATGGATGATGAGGATTAAGTATAAATGAGGATTTCACAGTGTAGAATCTTAGATCAGATCGGGAATGTCTGGATATTTGTTGGCGAAAGATAGGAAAGGATTGTGGTTATAGAAAAACTAGCGCATAAGGTGACTGAGGAGTACTGTACGTGAGGGATAGATAGGAGACACAGGAAAGAAAGAGATTGATGCTTTTCAGATTATTTGATGTGCCGAAGACTCACTTGACTCGGGAGTTCTTACTTGGCGGCTGATCATTCATATTACGGAAAAGGAAGACTAGCTAATGGCTTTATATTCTTCTGCTAATTTATTTATTTATTTATTATTATTATTATTTTAATCTGGTCAACTTGCCAATGTGGAGCGAGTATTGGGGGCAAAAGTGTAACGTAAAATTCTACGACACGCTTCAATTTCTAAAGAACAAGAGTGATGAATGAGGAGGTATCTTCCTTGAACAATATGTTAGTGAAAAATGTAGGTGTCTCTTTGTTTGTTTGTTTTATATTATGGATTCACGTGGGAAAAAAAAAAAAAAAAGAAAAGAAAGAGAGACACTTATGACTACTGACGCGCACTTTATTAATATGATATAATTTTTTTCAACAACGAATGAATAAGTTTCATCAAGCAGAAATCCTTCTTTCAGCTGTACCATGTTTTTATTCATATATGTAGCGATTCAAAACAGTAATTTAGAACGAGATCAAAGGCGCGACTAGAGGATGATCAAATATTTGAGCTAAACAACTTTTAGATATTCAAACACATCACATACATAATGAAGTTATTATAATCAAGTTCTCTTTTTGTAAAAGAGAACGTACACGCGTCTCAAAGAAAAAGACGTGATATTTGTTAAGATATCCAATTAACTACGCACTTATAGCCCATGTGTAATGTTAATGTAACTAAATTTGTATTCTAGCTCTTATATAGCTAGCATGGATCATCACCATAGCCAAAGGAACTAACTGAATCAGATAAATGGACTGCTCTAGTTTGGCACTTTTTTGAATTCAACTTTTTGAAAAGATTTAAAGAGATTTTAATTCAATTTAAAGTCATCACTGTTTCAAAATTCATACCATACTCATTTTTTTCTATCTTCCAAACATCATCAATTCAAAAATATTCACATTTTGAGATGAAATTATTTTAAAAATAATCATTTCAAAATGGCTAATCTGTGAAAACTATTTCTAGAGAATATAATTTGAACTGTATCTATTTGTTAAAACATTTTAATAAATAGGTCATTAATTTATCCTTCAAATCAAATTGAGAGGTGGATTTAGCTCAACCACTCTATTTCATTTTTTTTTTTAAAGGTAGGTCACTAGCTTGGTAATTTATATTATAATCTTGACGTAAGACATTCCCCTACTTTCCTCGTGATCGTATGAATTCAAAAGAAGCCAGCGCGGTCTCCATGATTGACTTGCAATAATAGCTTGTTCGTGGAAATGTAGGGAGTTTCTCTTTTGTGTGTTATCTTTTTATGGATTCACATGAAAAAAGAAAAAGAAAAGAAAGAAAGAAAAAGACACTTATGAATAGTAACACGCACTTTATAAATAGAGTATATATATATATATATATATTCCAACAAAGAAAAAATGGTTTCAAGCAGAAATCCTTCTTGAGCTGCACTATGTGTATGATTGATGAGTAAAACTCTTCTAATAAATCTTGCGATGATAGAGATCCTAAAAAACTATCATAAATATAAAATAATGCCAAACACACAATAAAAGTAAAGTGTTAGATATAGAAAACAAAAAGATTTATATAGGTTTACCATGAATGCGAAAATCACGTCCTTTATTTGAGAATTTGCTATATTTTTATAATTATAAGTGATGTAATTTATCAAATTGTGAGTTGGATTTCCGGAGGCCTATTATCATATATTTATAGACTCTCAAGAGATGATCCTTATTTAATTTTTAAATACAAATATTTAATAATTGAATTTAAATGTAGAGATAATTTTTAATATTGTAAATTTTATTGTAGATATCGGATAACCTTGACTGATTATTTGAAATTTAAGTATATTAAAACCCTACTCCTAAATTCTCGAGTGTTGGTATTCTAGCTGGCGAATATAACCTCTTCATGACGATCAAGATCTATGGGATCTCGGCTACCCAGCAACAATTGCCCCCCAACCTGGAGTACTTTAAGCATAATATCCCAAAGTCGAGATTCCAGCTGTCAGCTACCTGGACTAATGGCCTATTTTGTTGTTTAGGTTCAATAGTAATGCCCTGATTGCATTGAAATTGGCATTTGCTTCGGGTTTTAGAATAGTCATGTCATTTTTGACATTTTAAATCTCAACCACCGATTGATTTTCCAAACCCTTATCTTTTTGTCATGATTGTCAATTAGCTGCATAGCTTTAAGTCGCTGGATATGCATTTCAACCACCATCTTCTTGTTCTTCTCCTAAAGAGGGAATTGTTTGAATACAAAAATCTTACTTTTGTTGGATGATCTTTGGCACCCATCTTTTTACTCTTCCCTTAAGAGGGATGGTTTGAAGACATGAATTATTGAGGCAATTCTTGATGCTTGTCCTTTTGTTCTTCCATTAGGAATTATTAGAGGCACTTTTGTTGAACTTCTTCAATAATGCGATAACTTTCAACATCGTCCTCTCATTCATCCTTTAGAAATTGTTTGAGAAACTTTTGTCGAACTTCTTCAATGTTGCGATACTTCTCGCAACTGTCCTCTTAGTCTTCCTTTAGGAATTTTTTAAGGAACTTTGGTAGAGCTTGTTCAACTTTGGGATACTTCTTAGGTCTTGTCCTTCCCTTAGGAATTGCTTGAGGAACTTTAACAGTCAGCAGCATTGCTCAGTTTTTGTCTGAGCCTTGACTCAAGCTTTAGACAGTCTCATTGATGATAGTCGTAATCATGATTACATAATATATGAATGGCCTTTGGGCACTAACCTTTTTGTTCTAACCTTAAGAAGGAATTTATTCAAAGGCTTAGACATTGTTGTAGCTTATTTAGAAACTTAGTCAATCTTGTAGGCTAACGGTATGTTGCCCTTTGTCCAAGATAACTAATAAGACTTTGGCTAAAGACAATCCATTTTGCCAGTAGTTGAAAACGTATCAACCACCAAAAAGACACGAAACAAAAGCCAAGGAAATTGATTATTAATGATAACAACATGTTGAACGCAAAATAAAAGAAACATCTTGGTAGAATTGGCTAATAAAGAAAAAGACATTGTAATAACAAAGGTTATCGATAATAAAACTTGACGTGTTTAGTATTCCTCCCTACTACGGCCACCATGCCGATCACCCCTTCTTGAATTCTCTTTAAATTCTTTGAGGTAATCTCATCTAATCAAATCCTTAATTTCGTTCTTTAAATTGATGCATTAAGAGGTAAGGTGGCTAACTTCTTCATCAAAGTTATAGTACTTTGACTAATTTCTTCTAGTGGGATACTTTTATTAAAGAGCTTTGGGCATCGTTTTGAGCATCTTGTTGTTAAGTGTTTTTGAGTGCCACAGAGGGCTAGCTACAACCATTTGTAGTAGGCGCTTCTTGACAGTTAGTGGTTTTCATCACAACATTATTATTATTCTATTGTTGTAGGCTCAGTAGCAATAGCACGACCTATTCTTGCAACTTGTTGACAGTCGTAGTTAATTCTCTAACACAGCCTTCAAGCATGGTCGTCTTAGTTGTAGGCCTTCCTAGCACACAGCCTGCAGGTGGTGGATTCTTTATAGGAACCTCCACATTCTCAGCAACAGCATTTTGATGTCTTGCCATTAGACAATCCTTAAGCGATTTTTTTTTTCTAGTTAATTAGGGTTTGGAGGTTCGGGCTCTCCTTTTGGTGCCAATTGTTGATGATTAAAACTTACTTAACAAATCCTGTAGTGATAGGGATTCCTGAGAACTATTACGAATGCAACATAATACAAAATGCAATAAAAATAAAGTAAAAAAATAAAAAATGCAGAGATTTATAGAGGTTCACCACGAATAAGAAAACTAAATCCCCTCTTCGGTGCTTGAGGTTTCACTTTATTTTCAAAATTACAATGGATGTAATTTGTCAAATTGTGAGTTGAGTTTTGAGAGGCCTATTATCATATATTAATAAGGTTTTAACAGATAACCCTTATTTAATATTTAAACACAAATTTTAATAATTGAATTTGAATGTAGAGACAATCTTGAATATTGTAGATTTTGTTATGGATATCAGATTATCTTAACTGATTATTTAAAATTTAAATAGTTAAAAACCCTACTCTTAGATTCTCAAGCGCGGTATCTTAACTAGCGAATATGATCACATCATGATGGCTGAGATCTATAGAATATTGGCTACGCATCAATAAATATATGTATAATGTATATTTTCAGCCCTCACAAGACCCCCTCAAAGGCACAACTAGAGCATGATCAAATGTTCGGGCAAAACAACTTTTAGATATTCAAACATATCATATGTATAGTTTATCAACTTATTATAAGTTCTTTTTTTTTCCTCCTCCAATACAGTCAAGTAGTTTTAAAATATATATATATATATATACATATAAATGGTGCGAGGAACTAGCATCCGAATAACTTAGCATAATTCAACTAAATTGACACTTGCTAATAACTCCGCACACTAAACTCTCCACTAATATTATTACAAAGAAAAAGAAAAACGATAAAAAATGTCTTAAACATAGGACAATTGACCACCCAAATTAAAAGGAAAACAACTTAGATATATTCGACCAAACGACTGACGTTAAAAATAATAACCAAAACTATGTATTTAAATTCAAAATCTATAATGGACCTCATAATCCAATGAGAAAAATCGAACTATATAAAAATAGTGTTTATGCTTGTTCTAAAAACAAAATATCAAATATATATATATGAACAAAGATTAATTGGATACTAATTAAGAAGAAAACCAACGTAATAACGTAGAGGAACCGTATTCCTCATAAAATAAGTGGAAAGAAAAACTTAAACGTCAAATGAAAAAAATGACGAATGATACTTGGAAAGTTATCCTACTAACTTTTTTTTTTTTTTGGTAAATTATGCTACTAACTACTTAGCTTATGTACATCATTATAACTAAATTTGCATTCTCTTATATACGTAGTAAGGGGCAAACTGAACCAGATAAATTGACTTCTAAATATCTCTAAATTCTAGAGAATTTAATTTGAATTGAGTGTACTATTGTTCAGATCTTTTAAGTAGGTCTTTAATTAGTCCGTCAAATAAAATTGAGTGGAATTCCACTATTTTCTTGACGAAGACATTCCCCCATTCCCGTGATGATTGTATGGATTCACATCAAGCAAGCAAGGTTTCCGTAATGATAGCTTTGCATTATTTACAAGATGGTCTATTGTTTGGGTGTACGTTAAAAAAGACAAAAGTGAATGAAATGTAAATGTAATATAGGTTTTTTTTTTTTTTTAATTTTAGCTTGATGTGAAATTAGTTTTGGATTATGCCTATAAATATAAACTAGTTATGCATAGTTTTTAAAAGAAATAAATAAATGGAAAGGACGCCGGACGAACTAAAGCAGCTCCACTAAAATATGAATGGGTTTGTTGCTTTTTCTAAAGAGTGATTCTATTTGATTTGGAAGGAGAGACAGGAAAGATTCTCATATGGCCTACTAATGGCTCTCCTTTATATCTTTCCAGAACTCAACTACTTTTAGTAACTTTCTTTAACAAAAGTTGCTTTAAATTTTGTGAGATATTCCATCAATATAGCTTCATTTGGTTTCGGTAAATTAGCTAGTTTGGTGGAGAAGAATAAATATAAGATGGTCCAAGGACAATTCAGGAATGATCGTGCAATCTTTATGTACATTTTGCAAAAACCATGTTTCCATTCTTATTATATATTCAAAACTGTAATTTTAAATCTTTTTCCTACAGCATTTTTTGTGCGTCAAATGAAAGGAATTTTATTATGGCTGCCTATAGATTCAACTAGATCTGCATGAGGATTCAATTCTAAAAGAGAAAACATAACGTTATAAATAAATTTGCTTTTATTTTATTTAATTAATAACTAACTCGATTTATAATTAAACTATTTCACACTTTATCTTTGAGGAAAAACTGATCCATTCAACATCTTAAGCAGAAAACACACGTACGATTTATTAGCTCGTTACAATACACACATACAGACTACAAACACTTCCAGTCCCTCTTTCACCCAACCTAAAAGGGACCATATACAGTCCCTCTGAATTAATGGACTAATTCGAAAAGAGAAGACGTTAACTCACTCCTTTATACACATAATGTGGCAGTTCACACTTTTTTTTTTTTTTTTCCTTCTTCACTCGGCATATCTACGGTAGTACAATTACGATACATAAATGGAAACATTTACTTGGTTTCTCTCTCTCCTTTTTCTCAACTATACTTGGCATTTGGATTTACTGTTCTCTGAGAACGTGCCACGTTTGCCATTTTCACTGTCCAAAGTAAGGCTCGATCCCGCAGTATCGGAGCCCACCGTGGTGGTGAAATCGGTCCCACCGTGCAAACCCAACACGTCATACTCGTGTCTGTGTCCATGATCATCATGATCATCAAGCAGATGAAACGACAACTCGGGAAAAACATACACCCCATTGGGATTTATCCCCTGCTTCGCAGCGTCAGCCTTCTCCTGCAGATCCAACGCAAACTCCAGCTTCTCCGTCACATCACGCATCGTGGGCCGTTGGTTACGGTGATCTCGCACACACATCTCGGCCACCTGCACGAAGTTCTTGAAACATTCCGGCGAAATCTTGCCCATCAAGTACGGGTCAATGATGTCCTGAACCTTCCCTTCTCTTATGCACCTCCTTGCCCATTGAGCCAGGTTTCGTTGCTCCTCTTCCAGTTTAACATCCACCGGTTTTCGGGCACATAACACTTCGAAGAGAACCACACCAAATGAGTACACGTCGGATTTGTCCGTTAGTTGCCGGCTCTGGGCATATTCCGGATCCATATACCCGAATGTGCCCTTCACCGCTGTACTAACGGCGCCGCTGTCGCCCCGTCCTACTCTGGACAATCCGAAATCCGCAACTTTTGCCACAAACTTCTCGTCCAACAATATGTTGGTGGTCTTGACGTCGCGGTGGATGACGGTGTCCTTCACTTCCGCGTGGAGGTAGTGCAATCCACGAGCCGCCCCCACGCATATCTCGAGCCGCTGCTTCCACGAAAGAGGGTCGTTGTTTGTGCCGTAGAGATGGTTCCGAAGAGTCCCGTTGGCCATGTAGTCGTAGACGAGGATCATCTCGTCGCCGTCGTCACAGTATCCGATGAGAGAGACCAAATGAACGTGGCGGAGCTGAGACAACATTTTGATCTCCGCTTCGAACTCCCGCTCGCCCTGACCCGTCCTTGATCCCTTGCTCAGCCGCTTAATGGCGACTTCCGGGAAATCGTCGTCGATATGACCTCTGTAAACGTAACCGAAGCCTCCCCTGCCGATCACCAACGCTTGGTCAAAGTTGTTGGTCGCTGATTTGATCTCCGAGAATGAAAAACGATGGCATAATTGTTCCGGAAGCTTTCTCGAGGAAATCGTCCTGCTGGATTTTCTTTTATATGGGCTATGGCGGCGTTTCTCTTTCCTTAGCCTCGACAAAACTACGCAGCTCACCATTGAGAGTAGAAAAAGGAAGCCTGCTATGCCACTCCCCAAGGCTATGGCCAATAGTGTTTTATGTGATTTGGACTTGCCTGTCGTTTGAATTATCGGCGTTGGGTTGGATCCCTGCGAGAGCAAAGGTTGAGGGTTTGGTCCTGCGAGATTCCCCTCTTGATCGCTGAGTTTGAACACCTCCATGCCATTTAAGATAACATTCGAGTACAAAGAATACGTTTCGCTAGTGTGCAGGTCAACAAAGAGAAAAGCCTCGTCTTTAATATTCACCACATAGTCTCTATATATCGGGACTCTAGCTTGACCACTAAAAAAAATCACGCTGAACGCTTCAACTGCCGTCTGGTTGTCTATATTGATTCGGAATACCCTGTCTCCCACCTTGGTGTAAAAATCGTCAAACTCGCAGAAATGGAGCCTTACCAGATAGTCGAATCCGGAGTCAACTGGCAACCTCCATGTCAGGTTGGCGAGGTTGTTCCTTGTTGCGTTATCTCCCATAATGACAGCAGTTTTGTAGACGTTATCAGGGGCAGTGTACTTTGGAATAATAGAGTAGTTTAGCCTCTTGCTCGTGTTAGAGAGGACATAACCTACGCCGATGAAGTAGAGTGAGTCTGAAGTCCATTCTCTATACATGCCAGTGTCTTGCATCGGCGGGATTGCGCTGCCGCCGACGTTCAAGCGGTAGACCGTCTGGAGTGCCTTGTCAGAGTAGTCACCGTATTTGTTCTGCTGGCCGATGTAACGAGGGCTTTTTTCTCCTACCGGGGTGTAGTAGAGAGTGGTCGGCATCGAGACAATCTCGATTCCATTGATAAAAACGTAGGAACTATAGACCTGATTTTCAGAAGAGGGACTTGAAGACGGAAGAAAGGTGATGTCGAGTTTATCAATATTCTCTCCCACGTCGATGCAGAACTCTTTTGCAAAGTAATCCGGCTGTTCCGTGGATTGGGGAGTGAGATATGCGCTGAAGTTTCTAAGCAAAGTGAAGCCTCCGGCTTTGACATTGAAGAAGGCCTTGGCGGGATCAAAGTCATCTCGATCGCGATATCGAGATGGATAAAAATGTAGCCGGATGAATTTCGGACTGGAGGTGACTCGGAAACTGTAAGTAAACTGGGATCGAGACACACGTGCGGTCATGTACGGAATCTGCGGGGCTGAGTCTTGTGAGTAGGCTGTGAGGATAATCGATTTGCTTTGTCCCTCTAATTCTTTGAGAGAATATCGAGAATCTTTGTCATGATCCGCTATCCATACGCGGCCATCATCTGCGGTTTGGTTGTCCGGTGAGCCGCAGTCGAGGGGAATGTTCTCTTCAGGGAAATAGGAAGGTGCGGAAGCAACGATGGTCATGATGATCACTTCACGGTTGAAAGAGAAGTAGATAAGAGCAAGAATAAGTGGGAAGTTCTTCATGGAATTAGAAGCCATATTGTGAGAACGTGTATGCTCTATCGAAGCCAAGGTTCTGTGGTTGCTGTAGAGTTCTATTTAAGGGTTGATAAATGATTATGAACACAAATTTCATTTTCCCATTAAGAACTCTTTAGCACGCCATTGGCGGATCACATCGCGTGGAAAACGCTGCGCATGTTCCAATAGACTTTTTATTTCTTGGACGTTCCATTCCATACTCCATTCTAGTAAAATATACAGTATTTAAAAAGAAATAGGAACCTTTCGCTCGTACTGACCATATAGAATATATATATATATGTCATATATATTTGGAGCCTCTTTAATTTCAAACGCGCATAGATATATATATATATAGATTAATTTTTATAATAAAACCTTTGAAAATTTTAATTTTAAATTTAACATCACTCTTATTATTTTAATTTATAAAATTACCACATCAGTTTTTGTGGTCAACATAATTAGATTATAAAAAATACCCCTAACAGATACCTAGACCAATTTTCTTCTCTCTCTTCCCCTTTTCTCTACTGCGCCTCTTTACCAATCCATTTTTCCAAAATCCATTCAAAATTTTTCCTAAATACATTTCAAAATCTGAGAGAGGAACTAGACTTCGCCGTCGCCAAGGAATTTGCTCCCACCTCCGCCCAAAGTTCGCCGCCGCCATCAATAGGCTTGGGTCTTTGCCGGAGTACTCGTGCCACTGCCTCTATTCAAGGTCAAGCGCTGATGGTTTTTTCTTGCTCGTTTTAGACCCAACTCAGGTCATCTTGGGTCTCCAAGTCGCCGTTGGTTCTTCCCAAGAAAAAAGCATCTTCAACAGCCTAGGCAAACTTTTGGACTAGTAATGGTGGTTCGGCTTCTTCTTCTCTTCTCTTACGTTGGTCATCGTCCCTACTAAAAGATCACGTCACCATTAATGGAATTTGCAAAAAAACACACCTTCCGGGAAGGTTAATCCCATTTGTTTTAAGAGACTAATCCTATGCGGTTAGATTTTTCAAATCATGAAAGCAAATTTAAGTCCTAAGTAAAAGCTATTTATTTAACTATGTTGTTGTATCATATTTTTCTTCTGTTTTTTTTTTTTTTTAAATGGTCAGTACTCTCTCGATATATTGAATATTTCTTAACTATGCCTACCTTATTATTATTCTTATTTTTTTGTTAGGTTTTGTCCCTAGGGTTTGTTTTCGGCCCTTGCTCCATTCTGAGACTTCTGTTTTCCTGTTTTCTAGCATAACAGCTTGTGCATACCCATGAAAACAATTAGAAAGATCCATAATAATAATAGCAATGACCGAAGGTAATTATAATAATGAACGTTCTACAACCAATTTTAGTCAAATTGTGTTTGTATTTTGGAGGCCATATCCAACTTCTGTCCACACGTGACATACACGGTTGAGTTGTATGGGATGAAACTAAGGAGTCCTTTGGGGATAAACAACCGATGGATCTGTACTAAAACCTAATATCGAGTAGCAATTATATGTTTTTGTTGAAGTGATATTTACATTACGAACATTGAACAATATCATCGAAATCTGGTGTTATAAAGGAAAAGAAGGCTTACAATTTGAATTCAAACATAGAAAACAAAGACAAGAGAGTACATTTCTTAGAAAAACAAAAACAAAAGAGTAAAGTTTTGGTCAATATCAAAATTACTAGTAGTAAGTATGACGATTACTATCGAGTTATATTAATTCTACTAGTAATTTTGTTTGAAATAATTGAAAACAAATTCTCTCACGTTGTCGCTTCAGATAAATTACAATCTTTTAGATCTCCGCTTGATCCCGGGAGTAAAGAGTAGAGTATGATCATTACTACTTCCGATCATTTTTGTGGTAAGTCCCAACGTAGAAACTTCATCTCCAAGGTTCCAGCTGATTATCCTATGTCCATCCAGGCAACACTAAAACAACACTTTTATGTCGCAAATGATGACTTAGAGTAGTGTATAGCTAACTATGGTCATGGCAGTTGTGACCATCAGTCAATATGATCATTACCACAGGTAAATGTTATAGGTACTACTAAAAAAACACGAAACTAATCGCAGAATAACTCTAAGTGAAAATCCACATATAAGTAAATTAAGAACTGAACTAGTCAATTATGATTGTGGCAAATGATCTGTTTGTTTACAATATTACATTTACGTTACATAATATAATTTACATACAAATAAAAGAGTTTTATATTTAAATAATATGTTTTTCAATAATGATTCAAATATATTTATTATTTTAAAATATTTTAAAAAAATATTTCATTCACATCATATTTTCTCTATATTTTATTTTTTCTATTTATTTTTATTAATTACATCAATTTCTTAACTTTAAAAACTAATTCAAATACATTTTTTGAAAATATACGCTAAATTCAAATACAAAATAAATATTTTTTATCTAAATATAAAATATATTTAAAACGTAATATATTTATAAAAGATCCCGTGGATACTATTTGAAAATTATCGTCTTAGATTATTATAGCTCAGTCCATCCTTATATACAAAGAGATGAAAGATATAAAACACAGCTCTACATATATGTATATATATATATATGTACAAGGTTGTAGTTATGTTCACAAAATATTAATTTTCTGATTTCTGAGAAGTAATTATAATAATTACCGATAATAATTGTCATCCTGCTTACATGATAATTGGTATCCATAAAAAAAAAAAAAAAGTACTAATTTACCTTGTAACTTATGCTAATAGTAAATTATAATTACTAAAAGCAATCATCGTACTGACTGAGAATATCAAAAATACAAAGAGAAAAAAAAAATCTAAACAATTTCAATTATTATGCAAAGTTTGCGCGAACAAGGCAAAAAGTTTAACTCAAACATGAAACAACGCGCCGCCCAAAAAAAAAAGTAACTGGTACAAAAATTTACCATTAGATTTTTTGCACCAGTTTCTCACCTTTTGTTTAGCTATCGTTTTTATTTTATTTTATTTCCAATTAAAATCTTACTGCAACTTGTCAACATGGTCGTTAGGTCAACATGATCGTTAGATTTTAAAGAGGAGTTTGAGACATTAAAAAAAAAATTCTTCAAAACATTTTTTTTTATATTTTAATATTTTTTATTATTTATATTTTAAAAATATTATGAAAAACTTCAAATTTTAAAAATTTATAATTTAATATATATAAATTTAAATAAAATAAATTTTTTTAAATTATATAAAATTTTAAAATAAATAAATAATATTTATATTGTTATTATCTTTTAAAAAAATTTAATTTTTTTATTTTTTCTTCTTAATTAGTCTTCTCTACACATATTTTTTAAAACAATTATTTTTTAATAAAAAAAATATCTTCAAAGCCTCACCTCACTACCCCTAAATCTCCATCCATGCCTAGACATTACAATAAGCGGAAACTAAGGTAGCGTTTGGTATTGTTTTTGAAATCTGTTATGTTTTCAAATTCTCTGAATTTGAAAACGTTTTGAAAACAATTCTGAGAACGTTTCTGAAATTGTGTTTGGTTTTATTTTCTGAGTGTATGTTTTGAGAAACAAAATAGTGAAAATGTGTTTCGTTATATTTTTGAAAACCAGTCATTTTATAAGTATTCTATAAAAACATATTTATGTTTGATTTAAAAAAATTTATTATGAATACCAAAAATTAAAAATTAATAAAATTTTTTAATTGAAAAATGAATTAAAAATTAATAACCATAATATTTAAGTAATTACTATATCAATTAAATCTTAATTAACCACAATAATTAAATCAGAGAAATTGGAGAAATGGGAAAAATGAAATCAGAGAAAATTACTTTTAATCGTTTTCAATTTTACATTGAGAGTAAAGGCGATTTTGGATTCGTTTTGAAATCTGTTTTCAAAAACAATACAAACCAAACACAATTTCACACCGATTTTAAAATCGATTTTCTAGGAAATCGTGAAATCAGTTTTGGAACAAAACCAAACACCCTCTAAAAGTACAGAAATTATATAAGAAACCGATGGAAAAAAAAAAAAAAGAGTAACACTGAATCCATAAAAGAAAATTTGTCATCTTCAAATTCATGCCAAAGATATGGACTTTACGCAAATTCAAGAACAAAAAGCGCAGAAAAAAAATACATCTTCCATGACTAGTCATTAGCCTTAAAACAATAAAAATTAAATTAAATTAAAAAAAGGAGAACACCCATTTGAGCATATCAAATTAAGACTAGAACTATCTCTCAGTTTCAAAAAAAAAAAGAAAGAAAGAAAGCAAGAAAGGGCCAAATGTTTAGAGAAGGGGAAGACAAGAGAAAGGAAGAGAGGAGAAATTGTCGTCTTCTTTCACCTATTTTAAGGCCGCCGAGTTCGTTGCTCGTTTAGTTGCTCTACGGTGCTGTCATGACAAGCAAGGTTAATAAAAAGAGAGAAGGGGAGAAATTAGGGAAAATGAAGAGAAGAGAGAAAACGAGGGTGGCTGATAAAAGGTGATGGAGAATAAAAATATTCAAAACAAAGAAGACTGGTTTGGGATTTTTGTTGAGGGTAAATGTGGTAGTGTAAAAATGTGGGATCCTCAAAATCCAATGTGGCGGTGCTAGATATAAAAGTCCCATAAAATGGTGTTAAATTTAAAATAATTTTTTTAGATGTGTTAATATTAAAATTAACTCTATATTTATAATAGAATTTTGATACATATATTTATAAATTAGTCAGTTATTCGAATTTCGATTTAGGGTTCATTTGATGAACGTATTGTATTTGCATTGCATTTGAATGCAATGTATTGAATGTAATTTGTATTTGGAGGAAAAGTATTAGCATTGTATTTGAATGCAATGTGTGTTTGGGGGAAAAGTATTTGAATTGTATTTTAATAATAAATATGTGATGTGATGGGTAAAAGTAGAGAGAAAAAAAAGAGGGAGAGAGAATATATGATGTAATTAATAAAAGTAATAGAAAAAGTGAAATAATAAATAGTGATTGTGTTTGATTTAAAATGTGATGTGATTGGTATTTGAATGAAATGTTTTTGTATTTGAGGGAAAATTGCATTGCATTTAAATGCAATGTTAAAAAAATTTGTGTCCCAAACACTAGCTTAATATTGTTTTTTCAAATGGTACTTCATTTGAGAATGAAATCCTAGTACTATACTAGGCGTTTGTTTCAATTGTCAGATGCAATTAACATATTTCAACTCATTTTTTCTTTTTTTTAAATTAATAAAAATTTTACTTCATTTTTTAAAAATCAAACTATTTCAATTTAATTATTCTAACTCAAACCGACCAATTAAACAAAAGATAAATTTGTGGCATTATCGTACAGCAATATATGTATAAATAGTTCTGTTTAGAAGCAAATTACATTCAGAAGTGGCAAGGTGAAATGGAGGGGTTGAGATTTTGTGTACGGTAGTCGATGGCAAATAGTGGCTTGTGTTGGAAAAGACTTATACTTGGTAAAGAAGAAAAAAGGTAACCTGGGCTTGGCTTGGCTTAGGTTTCATATGTAAATTCTAAACAATGAGCAACTTCTTCATCTTTGCCGATCTTCCCCATGGCGACGCCTTGTTCCTTCACCTCTGCAACTGAACAGCTGAACAAGGAGGGGCTTGGTTGAGCTTTTGGGTGCTCCAAGACTAGCGGGTTGTGCGGTTTTCAAAACTATAAAGGCTTTGTTAAGGTCGTTAGTTACTGTTATTCATGTCATTAAAAATGCTTGGACTTTTCACCAGAGAAATTTATGATTAGAAAGTGATTCCATTTATATTATGTTATTTCTTCATTCTAGATCTTGTTAAGTTTCACAACATTGGTATTCAGCTTGACCTTGTTATTTAAATCCTATTTCTCAAATAGAGTTCATAATTTCTCATATTTATCGAGAAGGTAATATAATTATTTCTCCTACTTAGGGTTCGTTTGGTGAACACATTACATTTACATTGCGTTTTAATGCAATGCATTGAATGCAATTTGTATTTGGAGGAAAAGCATTAGCATTGCATTTGAATGCAATGTGTGTTTGGGAGAAAAGTATTTGAATTGTATTTTAATAATAAATATGTGATGTGATAGGTAAAAGTAGAGAGAAAAAAAGGAGAGAGAGGGAATATATGATGTAATTAATAAAAGTAATAGAAAAAGTGAAATAATAAATAGTGATTGTATTAGATTTAAAATGTGATGTGATTGGTATTTGAATGAAATACTTTTGTATTTGGGGGAAAATTGTATTGTATTTAAATGCAATGCCAAAAAAAAGCTTTCACCAAACATCTACTTAATGGTGATCGGTCCCTTATTTTATTTTCTCATTTATTGCAAATGATATTAGTAGTAAGTCACAATATAAATTTTGTTGATGTTATTCCTTTTTTTTCTTTTAGGGTTGTCACATAACAAGCATAGACGTTCTTTTTCCCTTATTAGATTTTTTGTATTGGGTTTTGCTAACAAGGGGGTATTTAAAAACAATATTACATTCGTATTAGATTTAAATGAAACACAATTTTTATTCAAATACAAAAATATTATATTTAAATATTAATCACATCATAATTTAAATCTAATACAATTATTATTTATTATTCTATTTTTTTATTATTTTTATCAATTACATCACGTACTTTCTCTCTTTTTTTTTTCTTTTTTTCTCTCTAATTTTAATAATCACACTATATACTTAATATTTAAATACAATTCAAACACTTTTAATCTAAACAAGTATTATACTTAAATATGATACAAATACTTTCTAAATAGATATTATATTTAAATATAATAAAAAAGCGATATATTATCTTAATGCCTTCCAAAGTTTTTAATCAGCTTCATCATATATTCTAATTTATAACGGTATATTATTAATTATATCTTCTGACGTGTCAAAATCTGCTTTGCTTATTTTCTATCTATATTTATTTTTTAATTATTTTGCTTTTGTGGTTAGTTTCTACCATGTCAAATTGGAGTTATGGTACTTTTTCATTTTTTTAAATAAATATTACCGACAAATAAATAATAAGAGTGCTAAAAAAATTACCGGATGTTTCCATATATCTATTTATTTATTTTAATAATTTTTTATTAAAAAAAAAAAAGGAGGGATTCGGTCAATTTTGGTCCCAAACCAAGTCCCATACTTCTCCACCAGCCACCGAGCTGCCCATTGCTTGGACTGTTCGGTTCACGGCCGACGACGTCGATTTTGACATTTGTCAGTGCTATCTGGTCGGTTTGAGTGGTTGCCAGCCGTTGGTGTCGGTTTGCAGGTTCTTTTGAACAGGCCTAGTCAGAGGGACAAATTTAATTTGGGTGAATTTATAGTAATTTACAGCTTGTCTGCATTTTCTGTTACTGTGTTACACTGGGTTGCTCCCATAGCGAAAAGGTCATTAATATGCTCCACTAGGTCTTACAGAGCGAATAGGCTAAAAGGTTTGGCTAGCGTTGCCGAGAGGGGAGTAATTATTATTATACTGGGTACAATTTCAAATATTACAAACTTGCTAATTACTACAACAAACTCAGCGTGTCAAGTGACTAGTAACATCGGCAAGCGGGAATTACTGCCACTGACTCAGTACATCACTTGCGAAATAATAAATGGTCGAGCAGCACAAACGTCAAACAACACGACTTGAACACAAATATTAAGCAAATCACTGTAGAAATTCCCTGCTAGAGCAGTGACTCGACTTGTTACAAGATCACACATTCATTTTTTGTTTTCATAACTGATCAAGTGAAACGAAATATCTTCTCGAGAGAAAATCTTTCTAAAATTCACTTATGATGTGGGAGGGCAATCACGAGTATACGAATTGCGGTTTTTACACTTTGGTTTTGGGTTAGGTTTTGGGTTTTTACAATTATTATATGGCTTACCTTTAGGACTTGTTCCCTTGCAAGGTATTTGTTGCCCCTTGAGAGAATCTGGTGTAACAGGATCTGGTTGAGTGGTCTGCAGCACTCGGGCAACGTGGGAGCTGTACTCCATCAACAAGTACTCCAACTCCAAGTCCTCTGCAATCAGGCACTCCTCCTCTCGCCCGGAAATGCAGCCATGGGTAGCGTTGCTCTTAACAAGAATCGATGCTCCGCCGCAGTTTGCGTTGATCAGAATTACGGCCACCGCGATCATCATCGCGGTTAGCGACGCCGGAGTATGAGCACACATTCCCCTCTTGCTCTCGTAAAGCACTGCCATAATTGCTAGCTGGCTAGGTTATTAACTCTATTGGCAAACTCATAGCGAGCTATAGCCAACTTATATTGACCGAAAAAGAGTGATGGGTGGAAAAAAGCACTTGAACAAGATTTAAGGAAGTGTTTGGAGAAAAAATTTTATTTTAATATAATATAATTTTATATTAAATATAAATTTTATAATAATATTATAAAAATAATTATTATTTAAAATATTTTTAAAATAATCAAATTAATTTTTTAATTTTATTATATATTCTTATTTTTATCAATTATATTAATATTTTAATTTTAAAATACTTTTTATCTAAATATATATTTTATTTAAATCTAAAATAAATACTTTTTAATTAAATATAATATTTAAAAAATAAATTTTATTTAAATATAATTCGTTTATCACACCTCTTCTAAAATAAATAATTTAAAATTTATATTCATGTATAGTTTATCATAAAGTAAGTGACAGGGTTGTTCGTCTTTTTTGCGAAATATGCCGCACCATTAGTGCTACTTTGCTCTCTTATGAGCAGAATGATTTTTTATTTCTTTTTTTTTTTGGGAAAAAAATCGAAATTAGTGGTCACTTTGGAGGAGAAAAGTAACCAATCCTGAGAAGCCAGCAAAAAAGTGGTCATATGCCAGTATACTTCTTTCTTATTGGACTGGGTGAGGAATCCAAAGTCTAGAGCAATCAGTATACACATGGCTCCGATCTAAATTAGTAAAAGATAACTCAGCCAAAAAAAAAAAAAGGATATACACATAGTACTCTATTTTCTTCTAGGCTTTCGCTTTTTAGCATTTGTTTGTTGAACGTATTACATTTACATTGTATTTAAATATAATATATTGAATGTAATTTATATTTAGAGAAAAAGTATTAGTATTACATTTGAATATAATGTGTGTTTGGATAAAAAATATTTGAATTGTATTTTAATAATGAATATGTGATGTGATGGATAAAAGTAGAGAGAAAAAAAAAAGGAGAGAGAGAATATATGATGTAATTAAAAAAAGTAATAAAAAAATAAAATAATAAATAATGATTGTGTTGGATTTAAAATATGATGTGATTGGTATTTGAATGAAATGTTTTTGTATTTGGAAGAAAATTGCATTGCATTTAAATACAATGCCAAAAAAAAGTGTTGTCCAAACGTAACATTATATTGTTTTGTTAAAAACTAACTTTGAAATTACGTTTCTACCCTTGAGAATTTTGCGAGAGAGATTATATAGAAGCTTTTCAGAACAAAAACGAAAATTACCTATTTGGTGCTTCGCAGTTTTCAGTTGGGCCTCTTTTTGTGTCCTTTTTTTTTTTATTCCTTATTTTCTTTTGTTTTTGTTTTTTGGGCACTAATTCTTTGGAGATTATCAAGCCCACAGCCACTACTCATCGACGCAGTAACGACTTATTCTTGGAGTAATTCCATTCCCATAGGCGATTGTTGCTTGCGTGACTATTTATTTGTTGTGTGAAAAGGAGACTTTTGCTCCGTGATAGGAAAAAATACATCATCGGTTACGTTTTGTTTTCTTTTGCCATCAAATTTAAGTTAAAACAAAAATGTTGGCTCTTTATAATTTTTATTCTTTTGAAATGATTTTATCAAATTTATTAATAAAAAACATATATAAAATTTTATATCCGATAACGAACGATATCCAACATACGAGGACGAATGTAAATTTTAATTACAAAAAATTAAACTCATATATATAAATATAAATATGAATAATTCACATTCATAATTTTTTTTTACATTTCCATTAATGAAACATTGACCTATATTCTCTAAACATATTAACGTAGAGTTGCATTAATGAAACTTTGACCTATATTCTCGTTTCTTTATATTTAGCTAGGGGGGTAAAAATGGTATCCCGGCTTTACATTTGCACATGATTCACGCTGCCTAATCTTTAGGTAATGAATACAATTTCTTTCCAACTTTATACTTTAACAATGATAATGAAATATCATTTGATTTTAGTGGATCGTACGACTTGCATCTCTCATTTTTTTATCCCTTCTTTATTTTGGTCCCCCCTTTTGCTTTATTCGTTAAAGCCAAGAACAATAATTTCATCAGCCAGTGAAGTCTCCTATCCATTTTTCACATCTTTTTTGTTAAAAAAATGGAAAAGAATGAAAAGAAATTAACTTAATCATTATTAAACGATTTGGACGAGGCTGGTTATAAGACAAGTTTAATAATATACATGCTGCTTTTCAAGGCAGGCGCAATAATAGTCACTCACACGTTCAATTGCATGTATTGAAAAATATTATTGCGGGCCATAACTGGAACTTTTACATTTTCTTTTTAATTTTTGGTAATATTAGATGCTTGCAAATCAAAGAGATACTTTCCCTCACTAACTAGCTTTACTTCTTTTTTTTTTTTTAATATATAGTTTACTTCACAAATTATGTGAACACCTACATCACAATTTTTGGAGCAAAATTTCGTGCAACACCAAACAAACGTTTTTGAACTACCTAGAAACAAGATTATACAAACAAAAAAATAAAGGATATTAAGCAAGAATATAAAGAACACAAAGAACCTTTAAGAACAAAATGGTAACAAATGAAGTCCAATATAATGACCTCCATTATATTAGAAATTGTGTCTTATGTCTTTTCTCTCAATTCAAGATAATTTATATAGTACATTAAGAGGCCGTTTGATAAAAAATATTACATTTTAATTATTTTAAAAGTGCAATATAATTTTACATAAAACGTAAATTTTACATTTAAATACAATTTTTTTCAACAGTGTTATGAAAACAATTACTATTCAAAAGTTTAAAAAAAAAATCACATCAACTTTTTAACTCTATTATTTATCTCTACTTTTACCAATCACATTAACTTTTCAACTCTAAAATATTTTTCATCCAAACACACATTTCATTCAAATACAAAACAAATACTTTTCAACTAAATACAATATTCAAATACAATCAAAATACAAATGCGTTTACCAAAACTCCCTAAGAAATTCACGACAAAGCCAAAAAATTTATTTAAGTAAAACTTGAATTAAACTAAATCTTATTTAGGGACTTCCTAAAAAAAAATTATTTTAGGGGGGAATAAAGTAGAAAGTTGAAATTTAAAAAAAAAAATCAATGGGCCCATGAAGAGGCAGGCCCAGGCCTATAGTAGCTACGTCCTATTAAGAATGAAAGAGTTTTCTTCACCTATTAATTTAAAAGTTTATTCTTTCCTTCATTAAATGAAATCCTTTACCTCAAGTGTTTTAGTACATAATAACTTCAAATTTTTAATATCTTCAATATTAAACATAAACGTTTGAGCTCCCTCCCTTGTCAACTCCTATTAATTATCGACCATTTAACTCTCTCTTGTATAAGCTTTCTCCTTAAACATTCGATATGATATCAGGTAGACTTCTGTTTAGATAAACTTCTATTTTATAATTAGATAGATGGATCTCCACCTAAATAGACCCCTACTTCATAATTAGGTAAGCTATAACCTAGATTGACTTGGATTGAAATCACTATAAATGGTTTTTATATAATGAGGAAAATACCATCCAAAAACAATCACAAGCTACAACATATTTACGTGGCAAAAGTTGGAAAGTTTCTGCAGCCTTTCTTCCATGAGGCATGAGTATGGTTTTGGTTAGAGTTCAAATTATGGACATGGGCTATACTCGGGCACTAGGTCCGAACCCAAAATGAATGTTTCTAATGGACTTACTTTTGGCCCAAAATCGGCAAATGTAGAAGGGCCCGTTTGATTGAGATTTTGGGCTGACTCATAAACTTAATCTTGGGCTTTTCACACGAATGTCACGTGTTCGTGTCTGGGATTGAGTTATGTCCAAAAACTAAATATAAAAATAAAACTAACTATGCTAAAAAATTGCCATAGCATCTCATACTATTATATTAAGAGGACTTGATACATTGTTCAATTACCGTCCGGAAACTGTAATAATATCAGCCAGTATTCGCATTGACATAGGGCAGATGATAGTCACTGGCTGATTATAAATTGATAATCCAAGATTATTAGGAGGACTAAATACTTTGTTTTTTTTTTTTTTAAATAAAAAATCTTTTAAGTTACTTTCTTGTCATGGACTCCTTAATTAGCAATGGGGGTTTATGTACATACATTTTTCAATATAGATACATACACATATAGGTCAAGGTTGTAATTTCTAATTAGAGAAATCCGTTTAACTTGTCTAGATATTTAAATAAATAAATAAATAAAATAATAAAAATATGATTGGGAACCACTTATTATTATAATTTTTTTCAAGGGACTCGGAACAACTTATTACGCATTACTTTTTATTTTGATAACTAACTTAGAATTTGTTAACTTACACATGATGGATTTGTAGAGCGGTAAACATGCTTTTCACTTTTTTTTTTTTTTTTGAATTCGGGAAGATTTGTCTGATTATATGTTGTGCAACATCGAATTCAGGGTGATTTGCGCAATACTAAACCAATCTTTCAAATAAAATTAAATCAGATCATTTTTGTTTTATTAATACATCCATGTTTTTTCTTTTTCTTTTCCCTTTTTTCTTTTTATTAACGATAGTGATAAGGAATTGTTTAAAAAAGAAAAAAGAAAAACTAATCGACAAATATTTCACGAAATATATATATATATATAGAGCATCTATATTCTATTATTTTCTCTAATCATATCACGGATCCTATTTATACATTTATATGTCTTATAATATGAACGTGAATGGCAGGTTGGTGTTTTGGAAGTTAGTGGGGAAGGAAGGAAGAATCGTAGCAATGACCTAGGTGGGGAAGTCAACAACTAAACCAACCAATAATATAAAAAAAATTTATTCCAAAAGGAAAGGCCCGAAGCCATTAGTACCAAGTAACAATAATCAGCTTCGAAATCCATAAGCATCTCCACTACTTTCTTTTCTTGCAACATCTCCTAATAATTTCCCGCCCAAAACCCAACACAACCACTGTTACTCCGTTAGTTTGTCGACAGTTGACAGTTGACCGTTTCTTGATGGACAAGAAACAGCCCTCCGACTCGACGTCCCCCGAGAGAGTCCCTCTTCTCAGTAATAACCAGGTTTTCTGTTTTCGATTTCCTGTGTTTGCCCATTTAATCTTTTTCATGTTTGTGAACTTTTTGACAAATCCTGGCCCTTTTTTGCTAAATTTTTTATTATTATTTTTTCAAATAGGAAAAGAGGAATACGAGTGAAGACCAGTCAACTAATGGTCCCGTGACGGATCTTGAGCATGGTGATTCCGTACAGGTTATGTCTGATTGTCTGTTCATGTTTTATGCTTCATTGGACAAGTATTGATTTTCATTTTATTGTTTTTTTTTTCCTTGGAAAATTCAGGCAGCAAATGTTGGATATCTTCGAATTTTGTCACTTGTAAGTGGACGATTTTTGTACAATTCCACTCCCCCCACCCCCCCCCGCCCCCTTTTTTTTTTCTTTCTGAGAATATGGTCATGATTATAAATTGATTATGTCTTAATTGGCAAAAAAAAAATCCTGTTTTTGCAGGCTAAACCTGATGCTGGCAACCTAGTAATTGCCACAATTGCATTGCTGATTGCCTCCACAACTAGTCTTCTGATAGTATGTTCATTTTGTTCTCTTTCTCTACCGTTTTTGGGGTTGATTGGTTTAGCAACTTTAATATCTTTTCAAAATATCTTTTCAATCGACAGAATGTTAACTGGGATTTGAGATTGCTGCTCTATCTTCTTCCAAGATTACTATTCCATTCCATTAAATTTTAGTATTATAGCCTAATTTTTCTGGACTCACGTCAACCACCACCCTCTGATTTCCTCTTACCATGTAACCTTCCTTTAATTTACATTCGAACTTCACCGCCTTTTCTTGCAGCCAAAATATGGGGGAACAGTTATTGATATTGTATCGAGAGAAATAAGAACTCCTGAACAGCAAGCCGAAGCTCTGGAGGCTGTCAAAAACACCATATTGGAAATAGTTCTAATTGTTGTAGTTGGGTATGAACTGTTCTTCCATTTTATTTGTTTTTTTCAGCATAAATTGTTCCTAGTTAAATATTTTCTAAGTTTACACAATTCTCGGTTTTTTTTCTTTTAATGTGTTCTATGTTTTTGGTTTAATCTTTGAGCTTGTCTTAGCGTACTTACTGCTTTCTCCTTTATCTGAAGTTCTTTGTGCACAGCACTCCGAGCATGGTTGTTTTCTGCTGCTAGTGAAAGAGTCGTTGCGCGTTTGAGGAAAAGCTTATTTAGTCACCTTATTCATCAGGCAACACTCATTTACCTACAAATTTAAATCCGGATCCACTACACTGATTAGCCTATTGGTTTTCCTTGTGATATTCATTTCATCGTCGAGAAACTATGATCTTATTGCTATATCTTTACATTATTGAATAAGAATCTGAGTTAAGTTGGCATGGTTGATAATACAATGTTGAGCAGGAAATAGCCTTCTATGATGTTACACGGACAGGGGAACTTCTAAGCAGGTTATCTGAAGACACACAGATAATAAAAAATGCTGCGACTACCAATCTTTCCGAGGCACTCAGAAATATAACAACTGCATTTATTGGAATCGGCTTTATGTTCTCATCATCTTGGAAGTTAACATGTAAGTTGATATTTGTTTTAGCCAAATTCTTGCAAAGTTGCTCCTTCTGTTGAATTGAATCGATACTTACTACAATTCTCTTTTTCGCCCCTCCTCTAGTGTTGGCTTTGTTAGTTGTACCAGTTGTTTCAGTTGCTGTAAAGAAGTTCGGGCGCTATCTTCGAGAACTTTCACACAAAACTCAAGCTGCAGCTGCAGTAGCTGCCTCGATTGCTGAGGTTTGTAGGCACATATGGATTTGTGGTTTTGTGGTTTTTTTATGACTTCGGGTTTGAATATATTGAGCCATGCTTTTCAAGTCAGAGAGGTTGTTTTTTAACTTCAGAAATGGAGTGGAGTGGAAAGTTTGCTTTAGTTGCAAACCTTAGTTAGACCAACCAACCCTATATTGTTTCCCTCTAACTAGATATTCATACTGATTAAAATCAAACTGAAATATAGATTGCTAAGAACTCGAACTTGAAAATGAGAACTCCCTCGTCGTCCCAAGTCAGTCTACCTAAACATTGTGGCGATTGAGTTACTAGCAAAACATTACCCTAAATTGATCATGTAAGGATCCAACAGTATTTGTTTTCTAAAAGATGCTGATATTTAGGAATCTTTTGGGGCTATCCGGACTGTTCGATCCTTTGCTCAAGAAGGCCACACAATTTCAAATTACTCAGAAAAAGTTGATGAGACGCTGAAGCTTGGAATCAGACAAGCTGTGAGTTTTCTTATCATTTTTTTTTCTTGAATATTGAAGATTCCTTGCTAACAAGTAATGTGGTATCTGGGCTTCAATTTTACCCCCTCTTTTTTTTTTTCTGCCTCAGAGAGTAGTAGGTCTATTTTTCGGAGGGCTAAACGCTGCATCCATGTTGTCCGTTATCACGGTAGTTGTTTATGGAGCATATTTGACGATTACAGGCTCCATGACAGCAGGAGCTCTGACCTCTTTTATTCTTTATAGCCTAACAGGTACTTGCTCGAATGTTTATTGCCTCCTACGAGTATTTTTAAAGAAAAAAGACATTTTCTATTTCACTTTCATCATTCTCAAAATTTTTATTCTACTGTAGTGGAAGATTAGTCTTAGTTCGTCTCTGTGTCAACAGTTGGATCCTCTATATCTTCTTTATCGGGTTTGTACACTACTGCAATGAAAGCTGCCGGAGCAAGCAGGAGAGTTTTTCAGCTACTTGATCGTGTCTCAACCATGCCACAAGCAGGAGACAAGTGCCCTGCAGGGTCAGTTCCACTCTATCTTCTGATCTCTTTTTCTCGCCCCCTTCCCACTGATTACTTTCTATGGTCCTTGATTGCAAAGCTAGTCAAAAGTTTGGCCTCTAATCATCTAATTCTCCACTAGAAAGCTAGCTTGTTAATTATCTGTTAAACACCGGAGACCAGTACTGAGAAAGATAGTTAATTATAATTTGCAACTGTAAACATATCCGTCATTTTAGATTAATGCAAAGGCTCTAACCAGCAACATTGTTTCTTTGATAGCAGCAACCCAGATGCAGTTGTGGAATTAGAAGATGTCTGGTTTGCTTATCCTTCTCGCCCAAGTCATATGGTTCTCAAGGTAATAATTTGCTTTGATATATATATACAATATCAAGAGTTCCGCAATGCTGCTATGATTATTTAAACAACAAGAAAATTGGCACAAATGTAGAGTGGATATGAAAAACAATCATGTAAAAGTCGAAAGAAGTGGGTCCTGGTTTACTCTCTAACAAGCTGAACAACATGAGAATGGAATTTCGAATCGCATGGTTGTTATTTTCTTTGGTTCAAATAAACAAAAAACGTCTGAAACTATATGGTAAACTGCAGGGTATAACGTTAAAATTGACAATCGGTTCAAAGGTTGCTCTTGTTGGTCCCAGCGGCGGTGGAAAAGTAAGAGCTTTGTTTCTTTATCTTTTCTGAATTGTCCTCTCATTTTCTCTTATAGCTTACATGTTGATCCAATGTCATCTTTAAATAAGCAAAGAAAATTTTTTAGTTTGTTCCAGGGTTGATTTCTTATTCTCTTTCAATTGCAGACAACAATTGCAAATTTAATTGAGAGGTTTTATGACCCTCTCAAGGGTAAGATTTTACTAAATGGATTTCCATTAGTGGAGATATCCCATGAGTATCTACATAGAAAGGTAATCTTGGTCTTGATATTTCTTCATATCGCGTTATAGCATCCAACTTTTTCAGCCAGCATACTGATTTCCAAGTAGTCTTTTTAAGTTTCCATGGTTTTGTAATTACAGGTTAGTATAGTGAGCCAGGAACCTGTTCTATTTAACTGTTCGGTGGAAGAGAACATCGCATACGGTATTAACGGAAAAGCTAGCACTTCTGACATAGAAAATGTAGCTGTAAGTTTGATTCTTGTTTTTCTTTTTTCCTTTTTTAACATGTTTCTCTAGATGAAGCTATTTTCATCTGGTTTGCTTGCTGATGAATACGAGTGCTACCACAGAAAATGGCCAACGCACATGAGTTCGTTGACAAATTTCCCGACAAATATCAAACTGTGGTCGGCGAACGTGGGCTGAGGTTATCAGGAGGCCAAAAACAGAGAATAGCAATTGCTAGAGCATTGTTAATGGACCCCAGAGTTTTGCTACTTGATGAAGCCACAAGTGCCCTCGATGCTGAGAGCGAATTCCTTGTTCAGGTAATATTAATATTTCGCTTCAAAGTCAATCAACTCAATCATGAAAACTATAAACATCACTTCAAGGTCTAGTTTTGAGACATGTCTCAGAGCTGAGATAACAACTAATCCTTTTTCCGTCTTTTAGACATATTTATAGGCATTGTAGCTGACTAATGTTCATGCATTGTACAGGATGCCATGGATTCTTTGATGATGGGACGGACTGTTCTTGTGATAGCACACAGGCTTTCAACCGTAAAAACTGCAGACAGCGTTGCTGTCATATCAGACGGTCAGATCGCGGAGAGTGGCACCCACGACGAGCTTCTGAGCAGAGATGGCATTTACACTGCCCTCGTTAGGAGGCAGCTACAGGGATCCAGAAACGCCTAGTTTGGAAACAACACGTTGAGGAATTATAAATTTAGGCTAACACGAACCTAATTGATAGCCAATGGCTTCGTTTTGCTTGAATCCTTAAAGAAGTATGTTTATTTGCTAGACCTTAAGCATGTTGTTTTCAAAATAAAGACCATATTGAGTGCTAATATACCAATTGTCTTACATGAAAAGACTGTAAAATAAAAAATAGGTTTATAAGTCCTTAGGTCCCTTTCCTTGTAAGCCAGTGTTTGTAAGAATGGATTCTACTTAATTTCCTAACAATTAATACTGAACCTTGTTCATCATGTATTTTGTTGCTACGTTAAATTAATATCATGCCAAATTTTAATATTTATATAGAAAAAAATACTCCCTACTGCATTTTTCTTATTTTAGACGTTAGTGTAATTCCATGGAGTTTTGTTTGGTTAAGTCATATTGACTTGAGATAAATATTGACTCTGTAGTCTCATCTATAGCTTAGAACACCCATTATAACCTAAATTTTTCATTTTTTCTTTTTCCCAAAAGTTGTATTTTTCACCATTTAATTTTAAATAGAAAAATTAGATTGATTGACTCTGAAAATCAAACTTTTTTTTTATTTAACAAATTAATTGTTTTTCATTTTCTTAAATTTGATCGATTAATAATTGATTATCAATTAATTGACTAAGAAAATATATAATTTATATTATAATCAATCAGTAATGACTATAATTTAATCAATCACTAAATAATCATTTAAAAAAAGTTATTAACCATTTTAAGAAAAACATCATTTTTTTAACTAATATTTAAAAACTTAAATCATTTGTTAAAAATTTGTTAAAAAAAAAAACTATTTAACTCTAAACATCTTTTAAATGCACATATCTTTTTGTCTCTTTTATTTTCAAAAACTTCTAAAGTTTTAAGCTTTAGTGTGGATAGAATATCCATTTTCAAAAAGAAAAATTTTATTGTTTTAATTGAGAAAATCTTTGTTTTGAGAATGAGGTAGTGTTTCAATATATAAAAAAATTTCTTTTTGAAAACAAAAAATTATTTGAAATAAGAAAATATTATATCAATGATAGCATATTGTAAGATAATTGAAAAAAAAAATTCTTATTTTTTTCTAAAAATATACAATACAAAATATATTTGAAAATGAAATATTTTCCTTTTATCAAAATAAGTAGAATGATAGATCTAAAAAATAAGTAGAATGATAGATCAAATAATTAAGATAATAGGGACTAACATTCTTATTTCAAGTAAAAATAAAATAATTATCATATCTAAACACTCATAATAACAAAAGATGCGAAACAAAATTCATAATACTTGATTTTTTTTTTCAAACACATTTTAAGATTTTTATGATATTTAAATATCATAATTTATTTTCAATTTATATTTCAACTAAGAGAGTGAATGGTTTGAAGTCTCAAACGTAAAATTTTAGTTTAAGTTTTTTTTTTTTAAATCAATAAAAATTATAACTTTATCAACTAGTTCAGACTCAAAATTTTATTTCACTCTGAACTCGATTTATTCCCCATTCAAACCCTAAATACCCTTTCCAAAGGGACGCCCATTTCTAATATAATAATAATAATAATAATAATAATAATAATGAACTACAAAATTTCAACCCCATTAGTGTTCCCCAACAGGTCCTAAGTTCAAGAAAACGTAGGGTCCTCGTAGGCAATGTACCTGAGCAATTTGTTCGTTGAAGTTGGCAATTAGACATCAACTATAAATTTTTTGCAATGCTACGAAGGTTGTCAATGAAAACAGCATCCAAACATCTATGGCAAGTTTGAAGGATAAAACAAATACAAATCAGAAGATAAAAATCCTGTCAAAATTGCCAACACATTCGGTTGGGTCCAAGCTGAAACATATGGGATGATGAATATAACGTAACTCAGCTTCCCATCACTCTAACCTATATCTTGAGAATGACGATGGTCTAAAACAAACAAAAAATAATGGGGGAAAAAAAACTCTTAACGAGTCATCAAGCCTTGCATTGCCTGCATGCCATCCTCGGTGATCCTGTTTTTTTGAATAGTGCTGATAACATGTGCGACATTACCCTGGAAATCACAACTTTGTCAATGGATTGATGCCAATAACGACTCCCAGATCAACTCTAATAGAATTAGAAATCATTTTTAGAGACAATGAAGTATATCTCTTTTCTATCACAATTTAGAGATGATTCATGTTATGAAATGAAAGGAACAGGTAACTTAAATCTCTTGAAGCATATTAATGGAAGCAAAGGACTCAAACGTGAGCAGCTATTTACCCTCCAAGTTGCTAGCTTTGTTCTAAGTGCTTGCCACTGCTGTTGACCAAACACGCGATCAGTACATCGACTGCACAGCACAGGCTAATTATTAGAATGGGAAAAAAATAACTGACATGAGTCAAAATCTAACAACAATACCCATGTTAAAGAGCTGTAAGAAATGGAACAACACACTGCCTCATTGGAAGTTGCAGAAAAGCACAATTCCGTTAACAATTGTTTTTCATCAAAAGAGAAATAATCAGTACATGCACACATGTCATTGCTCCACATGACCGCATGAAAGAGGGAACCGACACTACCTTACGATAACCACTTGATTCATCTGGTCCATTTTACAGTCAATTAACTTTGCTGTTATTGCCTTGACCACCCATAATTCCACCTCATCATCATTAATCTGCAAACAGCTAACTTCCCGCATAACTGAACAATACGGGTGAAATAACACAAAAGTCAAAAGGTAAAACAAAACTAACCCGAAGTGTGTCTCTAATAAGACTATATGGAATTTGCCCAGTTTCATTAGAGCCAAGATCAACCAATGAAATCAACCTCATCTTAGCTATACAATCTTCATGGACAAGACCTACCAAATTTCAGAAAGCATAATCGGGGAAAAAAAAAATTAGAAATCCATTTCATTTATAGAAAACCATGACTCCCAATTCCAGTCTCAAGATTTTACCATAGCTTTTCAGCAAAGCGGAGTTTGCAGCCTGAAATTCCAAGTAGGCATCAAGTCTTTGAGTGAGAAAGATCTTCAGAAGCTGATATACTAAAGCATATTTAGCATCCTTCTCCAATTGTCCAATGGCAGGCATGTCCAGCAAATCACACTGCATTGTGACAGAATAGATCAATTTTCTAAAAACATCATTGATTCTGTAATAAATTACATACAAATACATTTAAAATGCTTTCTAAAATTATAGAAACAGAAAATGCGTGTATCAAATGCTACATTTCTCTAAGTCCCCTAAACCCTTGAAACAATGGAGGGGATGATGGTGCTCACACTTTAAATGGAACAAATCAAATACAGTTCCCCATCCCCATCTTTTCAGAACCTAAACATTCCAGACTACAGACCTGAATATTTTTTAAGGCTACAAACTAAAAGGACATAGCAGGAAATTATCTAAGAGCTTAACAGAAAAAATAATAATTATAGGCAAGCACCAGTAGAATTATGGGCAGTATGTTGCACATCAAATCTTTGAAAATCTACACAAACCCACGTACCTGAAACATGTCTGGCGCCTTAACAAATTCTACAATCGTGTGAACAGCTTCCTCCTTGGCTTCACTCAAAGTATATGCGTCTTCACCAGAAAAGGTTGCCAAGTACTTGGTCAGGAATTTAAAAGATTCCTTTGCTGAGCTGAATTACAAACAGCATGTGAATCTCATTAATCACAGCTAGTGCACAACAAAATTTACCCAAGAGCTAAACATAAATTAAAAAGCTTGCAATTCCATCCTTAGAAAACCTTACCGATCCTACCTTTTATTTTCCTTTAAAACATTGGCCATGGCCAGAAATAGTTTCCTCTGATCAACGATCCCAATATTCCACTCTTTCAAGAAACTATCTATCTTATTAAACGAAGGTACGATGTTCTCAGTGACCTTGCCATCAATTGCTAGATTTAGAGCCTTCATGTAAACATAGAATCGACTGTATGGGTTCTCCAGTAGATTGTACAGATTGAACAAACTGTAAAAGAAAAAAAGAGGACAGATCTTAGAAAGTATCGTCAATCCTCAAAAGCTAAATTTACAATCAACAGTATAATTACATTTTTAGACGCAAAGCAGGCTTGTCATTAGGTTGTTGAGTAATCTTTGCAGATATAAGTTTGGAAATCTCAAGCGCTTCGTCTGGACTTTCAGTCTTTGTAACAACATTGCAAATGACGGTGAAGATGCACTCAAGATCTGGAGATCATACAACAAACAACAATTTCGATGAATATACTAATCCAAAATTCCTAGTTACTTGTGTTCCACTACAACTTCTAATTTCTCTCTTTTTCATCTCAAGTGCCCCAACATCCGTTTTAAATCATCTCGTATAAAGAAAACTGAACCTTTCTCGGAGACTTTCGAAACTATCACTTCAGCAGAAGTGAGCATCAGCGATACCAAATCGAACCACCTACAAGCCACCACGCACTCTGAGGCTTCAACACAAAGTCTGGAAACTTGTGACTCAACAACCTGAATCATGACCAAGCCAAAAGTAAATATAGTTAAACAAAATAAAACCCAAATCCCAATTTAGAGAACCTAATTTTCAACACAGGGCAGCATAAACAACAGTGAAACCGGTTTTTCTTATCCAATCCAACGACATTAAGCACAAATTATCAAACCACCCAATACAGATAAATAAAAACGCAAAATTAATTTGTTACGAAAGGGAATACGAACTAAAATACACCTAAAATTCGAAAAAACCGATTCTTCATTAACGAAATCAGCAAATTGTCTAAGAAATTCAAGTAAAAAAAACTTTAATTTGAGAGAAACTAAGTCTCGAAATGTGAGACCATGCCTGGGATTAGACGCGAATGAAGGAGGAAATCGTAAAGCGGAAAGGGTACCTCGGGACCGGCGTCGGCCCAGGCGAGCTCGGAGGCGAATCGGACAACGGCGAGAGCGGAATCTTCTTCAGAGGTTGGAATGACGGTCGCCATTGTCGGAGCTCGTAGAGCGGAGAAGAGAAGAGACGCAAAGAGGAGAAGGAAAACCCTAATAAGCTAAAGATTAGACGAGGTTCTTTTCGTCTACAGACAAGTCCTTTTCTTTATTTTAATATTTTCTTTTTTTTTTTTTCCTAAAATAAATAGTATTTAAATTTTCTAATGAAATATTTATTCGCTCGGAACGGTGTTTTTTTTTTTTTTTTTTAATTTGGAGAATTATGTGACGTTGTACCAAAAAAAACTACAATAAAATTATGCAGTTAAAGTTCAAAAAAATTTTATGCAGTTTTAAATTATTAATTTTCATTAAATAATTTCAAATAATATAAATTTCGCTAAAAAAATTATAATTTAATAGTATTTATTGGTCTTATTAAAAAAATTAATTGGCAGATCTAAAATTATAATATAGTGAATCTGGTGGTAAGATAATTGTCTTTTTTAATAAATAAATAAATATTTATTTTATATAAATAATAAAATTTTAAAAATATTTCAAGTAAATAACAAAAACACGTAATTGATTTATTCACTTTTTGTAAATATTTAATTTATCATATTTCTTGTTAATATTTAAATTATCATATATATATGTTGGGTATCTAGTAAATTTAATATTAGGGTTTATGGTTAAATAGTCCTTTTTTTTTTAAGCAAGGTTTTTTAATAAATACCCCTAATTTTTAAAATTTGTTTAAAAGGTTTTTTTTTTAATGATTAATTAATTTTTTTAAATGATCAATTAATGATTGGTCTTAATATAATTTATTGATTTTCTTAATTAATTATTAATTGATCAAACTTTAAAAAAAAACAAATTGTTATTTTATTAAATAAAAAAAAATTCAGCTATCTATTAGATTTGTGATCAAAATAAGTCACCTAACCTAATTTTTCTTTTTATATTTCCCTTGTAAATTTACTATTTACATCAAATATTCTACGACCTTATTATTTACTTTAATTATTTTCATAAAAATACTATATACTATAATTACCTTTTTGTAGAAAAAATATGATTGCAACTTTCTTGTTGCCAATATAGAGGTGTACCCTTCTTAATTCTTTTTTTTTTTTTTTAAGTTGGAGTTGAGAGGATTTGAATTTTTCGTCTTTTAGTAAAATCAGATGTAATATTAACGATAAACTATACTTGCAATCACGCTTCTTAATTCTTTTATCAATATTTTTTTTTATAATTAATATGATAAATGAATTATTATATATCTCCCTGTTACACCTTTTAATAGAGTTAAATGTTAAATTATTACTAAATTATATTTGTAAATTGCAACTATGTTTATTTGGTTTTAAAGTACCACAAAATTATGAATTTGTCCTTAAAAAAAAAAGAAACGGATTAGTCTCTAAACCTCAGATTTAAAACAACAGCTAACCTTTATATTGTAGGGGCTTGAGACCTCGAGTTGTAATATTTTAGGTTATTCTATTTATAGAACATTATTCTATTTATTTGTTGCTAACAAGTGAGCTGCATTTATAATTTAATCACTATAAAATTAGGAAAGTAGCATACAAAACATGCTGAACTATTATGAGCCTATTTGACTCATAGATTTAAACAGAAAATTAAAAGAGAAAAATTCAAATGCTGCTTGTGAGAGAAAACATGGGAACAAAAAGTTTGGATTATCCCTTAAAAAAATTCTGGATATTCAAATCAAATGGCATCCACATGCGATGGACAACCGTTGGAAAGAGAAATCTATACTGATATGCCACAAATTTGAGCACTCTCCAAAAAATAGTACATAAATCTCTCTTTCTAAACGACTTCCAATGTCTGCCTGTTGTATGCGTAGAGGACTTGGAGATTGCTTTAATGCGACAACATTTTTCCCCCTTCCTAAAGTGTATCTAATTATAGTAAGATGCAAATGCAAGTATGTCGAAGAAGCAGTCGAGTACTCGAAGAGGAGTAATATTAGCATTGACAATCTCACATCTTACAATTATATTACTGATCCATTTGGACCTCTATAGGCAACCAATGTTCAAGCACAACAATCAGAACAATAATGCACAAGACCATTGCACAGATTTGATGTCCACGCTTTCCGAATTTACCAGATCCTTTTTATACGTTTTCTAGAATAACATTGACACTAATATGTGCGAATAACAGGTTCTTCTTGATTTGTTTGTTCCCTATGGAGTAGGTGTCAGTTCCCACCACCCCCACCAAACAGGTATCCCAGAGATGATCCCCCGCCTGGTGCTGCGTGGACCTTGGTCGAGGGCCGATCCTGCACCGACAAAGATTATAAGAAGTTAAAAAGACAGGAATAATGGAAACTAACAGATCTCTGTTGAATAAGATGACTCAAGATCTGGGAAGAAGGAACTTTGCAACTATAACTCAGAATATATAGCAATTAGCTCCACCAACATTCTATAACTTTCGACTTTTTTTTAACATCAGTTTCAAGCTAAAACTTCTGAAACTGAATGTCTGAAAAGACTTGACACAAGCTTCTTCTTTCCCTTTTCTGAAAATCAGGGAGACTTTTTACAGAAAATCGTTGTTACAAATAGACCACCTAAATCACAATTCACATCACCAAACATTCATGGAATCAAAAGCCAAAAGGGCAAAAAAAAAAAAAGGATAATTTTGAATTTAATATTCTTTTCTAGAGGTGCACGAAAATCTCCTGTTTTCTCATTCTTTTATCATAATGAAACACTGCATCGACGAAACGTGGGTGTAACTCTCACATTGCAAGCAGATCTTATCGCCATTAGAAAAGGACTAGGAGATACCGTTATGAAGTTTCCGCAGTTCTGGCCATCAGCACGGAAGTAGTTGTTGGTAGGACTGCCATGAATTCCTGCCGGAATGTTCTTGTCAATTATTGACGGCTTTGAAGCAACAACAGGTTTCTGAGGAGGATCATTCTTTGAATTAGCCTCCATTGCCACCGGGTTCTGAGCAGCTTGTGGCTTGGCTTGTGCTTTGTTAGAACTCTCTCCACTTCCAAACAGGTATCCCAAAGAACTCTGCCCCCCACCGGCGCTTACTCCACGGCCCATTTCTCAACCTGCAAATTTGCAGATTTTCTATTGTCAGCCACAGTGTTTCTTTTTCTAATGCCTAATCTGCATGTTAACTGTATAAATTGTATATATCCTTTGGGTTCTACTACCGGATCACACGAAAGATTTACAAGAATGATATTATCATAAAGATTTGCATTATATAACAAGAGATCTCGTGGTTTGGCGCTTGTTGGTTTCAGTAACTTGTCTCATTTTCCATTTTAGATTCAAAAAAGGTTGTATTGAAAGCATATACATTGGAAGAGACAAATACAGAAGCTTGCAAGAAAATGGGATAGTTGGCTAAAATAAAAATGGTTCTGAAATCTGAATGCTAAAGAAAAAGAAATTTAAAAAGTGAAAAAGGAGTGAGATTTACGTTTGGAATGAGGACCTTCTGCTTCTCCTTCTCCTTCTTGATGATCCAAGGCTTCTGCTCTCCTTGGGACCAAGATTGGAGGGGGTGAGTTACAAAGCGCGTTGAGAAGCTATACTTGTACGGCTAAGCCAACAAACAAGTTTTGTACGTTATATAAAAAATTTTTATTTTGTTTATTTATTTATTTGTATACCAATAAAGACAAGGACTATTTTAAAAAATGCTCCTCGAATTATGTTACTTAAATAAGTTTGTCACCTAAATTTAAAATATACCATTAAATATCCCTGAAGTTTGTTCCTTTAGCAAGAACGCGCTGTTTGTTTACTTTTGCTAGTTTTAACCCTTTTTCCCCCCCACCCTTTTCTGATGTGAACGTAAATTGTGCTGAATAAAAAGGGTATTAAGGTAATTCCATTCTAAAAATCTATTTAAAATGTTAAGATTGAAACATTTGATATATTGAGAAATGGATGAAATAAACAAAATGCAAACTCCACTTTGATTAAAATTGTCATTGCACAGGCTAACGAAGTCAGTTTTAAATCTTTGGAATCTAGAATGATCACTTAAATGCATAATCAATGCTTATAACTATAAAACAACTTGTATTTCTTTCAATTCAATTTACGTTGACAAATAAGAATAACAGCAAATGTTTTGTGAGATCTTTTTGTTTTTTCCGGTCCAAACTGTTATGGTATATAAAAGGATATTAATCTCATTTAAAAAAAAAATTTCCAATTTTTAAGGTCGCACCAGCAAAAAAATACATTAAAAGCTAACAGAAGTTATTCTTGTTGAAGGAACAAAGCTCAAAGATGTTAGATGACTATTTTATTAAGCTCAAGGGGCAAACTTGCTTAAGTAACATAGTTTCGGGATATTTTTAAAAATAGCCCTAAAAGGCGAAAAAAATTTTAAAAAAAATTTAATTGTGATAGAGAATGAGAAAGGGTCAAGTCTGAGCTGGCCTATAAATTTTAATTTGATTTTTTTTTTTTTGGGTGTGTTTGTCAAAACTCAAAAAACAATTAATAAGAGTTATGGGACGCACGTGGTTTCGGTTGTGGGGATTAGGTGTTGCGCGCCTACAGTCCATAGTGGTACGAGCGCGCGGATCGCTGATCACGTCCCCAACCGAACGCACGTTGCAAAATCAGCATCAACATTGAAATCCTTCCTCTTTTTTTTTTTTTTTTAAGGGATGTGACAGAGTCTTATCTAGAAACCTATCACAATTAATGGTATAGTTTATTTTTACATAGTTTAAACTCAATCGAATGTTAAGATTTATATATGATAATTATAATATAATAATAAATAAAAATATGTTTAATTTATAAATTAAATTTAGAATAAATTAATATTTTATTATTAATATTAGTTAATTTAATTATAAATTTTATTAATTAAAAAATAAAATTAGATTCAAATTTTTTAAACTTAAAACTAAAATATAAAACATTAAAAAAAATTAATGGACTAAAAAAAAATGTTTTTCATGGAAAAACAAAAAACACATCCTTCCACCGGCGCGACTTCCCCACAGCGAAAGATTGTTTTTCAGATCTTATTGGAGTTCAACCTGCAAAGAAGGAAACCAACAAATTCCAAACACAACGACGAATAAGAGAGGAGAGAGAAAGATCGCGATCACCCAAATCTAAGACGGCGATCACGACGGCGAACGGCGGCTGGTGGACAATTGAAGAGAGAGAGGAGCGAGAAAGAGAGAGACTGGTAGCAAACCTGTCTTTGAATCCAAGTTTTCATCCAAATTCTGGGCATCCATCAACCTCCCAAACCTTGGTCCTTTTTGAGTTTGTTTCTATTTTGTTCACTGAATCTTGTCTTATGAAAAACCATGTAGTTCATTAAAAAAAAAAAAAAAACCAATTCATAGCGTTAGATTATAGTATTGGTAGGATATTAACTTGGGTTGTTGTTCTTTGTCCATTTTCTATCACAAAAGCCACCTCTTTCCCAAGTCATTGCCTTTATATTTTTTATTTTTTAATTTTATTTGCCTCTTTGTGATTTTATAGTTTTTGGGTTGATAAGTTCTTCTGGGTGTTGCTTGCTTTGGATAAGAAACTGAGAAAAAGGAAAGAAAAAATGAAAACAAGAGAGAGAGAGAGAGAGATCATTTGCTGCATTTCAGTTTCTGAGTCTGATACGTGAAGTTCTTTTTGTTGTTTGTGAAGCCTTTGCATCCAAATAAGGCATGTATATTGTGTTTCTTTCTGATGTAAGTATCTCTATTTCCCAGATCATGATTTCTGTTAATTTCTGTTTGGTTACTGAGAAAATGTGGGAAAGAGGAGTAAAAATGTGAACTTGGGGTTGATTTCGCCGGTGGAAGGTCGGGGTGGCCTTCGGTAAAATCTCAATAGCCTTTGATTTCGGCTCAGTGGACGGCGAGCTCTGCACGCGATTTGGTGGTCAGAGGACGTTACCAAACCCGCTGCAGAGGAGGCCTTAGCCGGAGAAGACGACGAGCTCGGGGTGCCATTGCTGGAAACGATGAAGATCTCGTGGGAGGTCATTTTCCCTTTTTTCATACATATTCATATATATATATATACATATTCATATATATATATATTAATTTCTTAATCCATAATATTGTGTATGAAAGTTACCTTACGTACAATATTTCGGTCGAGGGATTATATTTAGAGGCCTTAAAAATGAACCTATGATAGAGCATCTTAATTAAACTATGCTAGCCTTTTTTTTTTTTTTTACTGGTGTCCAAACATCAAAATGAAAAGAATAAAGTAACAAGACGTACGGAGCTAAGAATCTCAAAAGGATAGTGGAGAGTGAATCCCATAACAGCACTTTGCTTGGACGTTGAGATTGGGCTGGCTGGGTTGGGTTCGATTGCCGTGACGCTGGGGAAGCTGGAAAGTGAGTGATGACTACAGCTCACTTCACGGATAACTTTCCAATGCTACGTTTGGACCCTATGCTTTTATCTTTGTGTATGAGTCTCACTCTCTCTGCTAGTGTGTGAATTTAAACAATATTGTCGTCTTTTGCCTTGTTTTGTCTTGTGCGTAAGGCTTTGCTGTGCACAACTCCGCGATTGCTTGCTTTTCAAGATTCTTTTTTTCTCTCTTTATATGTGTGTGTCTGTCATGTTATGGTGATAGAATAAGGATTTCTTAAGTTACAAAACATCTAATTCAGCTAATTCTTTGTTTTTGTAATTTAATTTTGACATGATTTACCAATCAGAATAGTGCAACACTTAAAAAATTACTCATCGCAAAATTGTCAGAAAATTAAAGAGTTGGGAGAGCAATAGTTTTAATGTTATTATTAGCCATATGCTTTTGATTCTTGTAGAATGAGACTTAAATTTTCCATCTTCGGGTGTAAAATTGCAGCACTGCTCACCTTATGGTAAGGAAAAAAAATGGTGATCGTTTTGAGTAAGTTGACATCACCACAATTACTTAAGATGCAAATTTTGTAAAATTTACGAAATAAGAACTTTTAAAGGGCATAAACATGTATCACTTTAGGGTAAAGAAAAAACAAAACCCCTCGCTCAAAAAAAAAAAAAAATCCCACTAACCTAGTTTGTAATCGGGCAACAAGCACTACATGACAACCCCAAATCCTATGCACATATACACGTCTGCTAACGCTCCTTCGTTGTCGTAAGGGTACCTGCATGAATTACCGATTGCTGTAGTGGCCCTATCAATGTCAGTGGGGCTCCAGTAGGAGGAAAAACCCTCCAAAAACCACTCTAACTGGATGGATGGTCGGCTTTTCAAGTCGATGGGATTTTTGAGATCTCTAACAAAATCTTGTGTAGAGCCTGGGGCTTTGAGAAAAATGGCGAGTGATCAGCACCTTTTAGGCGGAACACTCGTTCAGGCGGGTTTGCATTTATCATGCTCTCCTGCAGTGTTATGGGTATGGCATTGTCTTCTGGAGTTCCTATGTAAAAACGCCTCACTAAACCGTATTTCGTGTCTGAAAAAGAGAGCTTCTCCAAAACCGGTGCAAATGGGATTGGCCTCATTGAAACAGACGCCAATGCCACGTCCTTAGCAGGAGGAAGCAGACAGCAGTCAGTCAAAAGTAATAAGATTAAAAGGAAGACATGCGATCCATGTCTGGTGTATCTATGCACAGATATATGTCGAAGAGGCTAAACGTGGAAAAAGCAAGATCATACCTTGGAAGGACATTGGTTAAATAGCAAATCCTTCAGCAATGACTTGTCCAGATCAATAGCAGTCGGAGGGCGATCATTTCCATTTGCATATACAAATATCTGAGCCTGTCGCATTAGATCATCTGAGCCAGCCTGCAATTAGCACAGGTTTTAATGATCCGTTTGGTGAACGCATTTTATTTGCATTGCATTTAAATGAAATGCATTGAATGTAATTTGTATTTGGAGAAAAAGTATTAACATTGCATTTGAATGCAATGTGTGTTTGGGTGAAAAATATTTGAATTATATTTTAATAATAAATATGTGATGTGATAGGTAAAAGTAGAGAGGAAAAAAAGAGAGAGAAAGAGAATATATGATGTAATTAATAAAAGTAATAAAAAAAGTGAAATAATAAATAGTAATTGTATTGGATTTAAAATGTGATGTGATTGGTATTTGAATGAAATGTTTTTGTATTTGGGGGAAAATTGCATTGCATTTAAATGCAATGCAGTTTGAATGTGTGCGCCAAACGCACACTAAGTAACAATCAACTAACAATTTACTCAACGAAAATGTATTATATATTATATATATCTATATATATTTTGGTTTAGAAACTTTCTTCACAGAAATCGTTGAAAGTTGGATCTATTGTATTAGGATTGTGAGACTATATCTGGTTTTGGCTGGAAAAACGATTTTATTCAGAAACCATCTTTTTTGCTTGGATTTGCATAAGCATGTCTATCTCTTTCTCTCAGCACATACAAACTTTTTACATAAACCAGAAAAAATTAGCCATAAACATTTCAATTGGGGCTCTGCTCAAGCATGGCCTTTTCGTTATGTTCAAGATTTTTATTTTTTATTTTATATTTTCACATTTTATGAAAGCTTATCTATACATAAACTGACTTGGAGTCCTGCTGAACAGAAGCACGACCAAAACCAGCACAATTATAAAAGATCATAAAAGCGTTTACTCAGAATAATATAAAACTAGGAAAAAGAAGGCAACCTGTTGGGAGAACATATCTAGTGTACTCTGTCCATTTTTCAACATTGCAGCAGCAAGGAAAACTGCCTTTGAAATCTTCAAAGGAAATAGCTCCATTGCATATGATATACATGATCCACCAAAATCATGCCCCACCAAGATCACCTGCACAATATGGAGGGGAAAGGTACAAACGGAGAGATAAGATATATATCCAATCTGCAAAATGCACTAGCTTCTACTCCATTTCACGTACATCAATTGGAGAGAGCTCATATTGCAATCCCAATTACTAAAAATGATAGGCAAAGAAACAAGCTTGTCGATGCCACAGATCTAGCAACCGATAAGATAATAGTATAAAGAAGAGGCTAGGAAAATCAATCAATGAAGAAGTATCTCTTTCCCTCATCCGATAAATGCATCAGAGAAACACCCCTAGTCAAAGTATCAAGCACCAACCCATCTTTTTTTTTTACCAATTAAACAGAAGTTTGATAAGTAAATTAATATTGGTCAAATACTTAAAGTATAATAAAAGCAGCAATAACAAAACGTTCAGAGACAGAATAAGGTAGCAACGGAACAAAATGGAACAACTAAGAAAATACCTTTTCTCCTTCAGCAAGATTTTCAAGAAAATCAGTAAGTGGCTTCACATATTCTGCGAAGTTTGTGATGGTATTTGAATCAGATGAATGTATTCCGGAACCAGTCAAGTCTATGGCAGTAACTTTGAAACCGCCTTCTTCTAAAAGTGCTATAGTTTTATACCAACACCACGCACCAAATCCACCACCGTGAACAAGGACAAAATGGCAGGTTTCTAGATCATCAAGATTTATATCCTGTCAAAAGAAAAACTTAAGTAACCTAGTTAACGAAGGATGAAGAAAAATGGCTTGACCCAATTCAGAAGTAGTGAAGTACATAATCTTCATGAAGCCTTAGGTAGTATTTATCTCCTGGTAAAACCTTGGAACTAAATGAAAATTTAGAAAATAAATACATGGAAACTCTACCACTTGCATCCTTAACATTTCAACACCCGAATGAGATCAGATTAAGCAAGCACCTTTATCTGTAATTTGATAATACTACCCATAATTGATTAGACTATGATTAATTAACTACTAATGTATATTATTGCATTCTCCCCACCGAATTTGAACCAAGTTAAGCCAAACGCCATTTAAAGCACCGAACTTTAAATTAAACATTTATTTGTCTTCTTGCTTTATGGTTGCAAATATCCATGGAGATGCAAAAAAATTATGGGCCCAATGAGAAAGTTTGTTAATTTCCTGCTTAAGTTGCACCAAATATGTAATCAATAAGTCCAAGAAAAAGCCTGGTACCAAGGAAATTTCCCTATCCTGCTTTTCCTTCTTGTATCTCTCAAGTGTACATATGGTATAAATTAATAATGAAGCTACTGCTCTACCAACTAGGACTGTTTTTGTTGTTTTCCTCTGAGAGGGCACTGGGACCTCAGAGAGAAAACATCCCAAGTTTCATAAATATTTTTGGAACCTTTCTCACCAAATTTGAATTAACCCAAATCCGAATTCACATTTTGGAACAAATACAATTTCACAGAAGTTGCCAAAACTGACAGTAATGGCGTGAGTTTGCAGAAAACGCCAAAGAGAGAGAGAGAGACAGAGACAGAGACAGAGACAGAGAGACCGAGGTTCAGAACTTTGATTGGGAACTCAAAAGGAAAATGTAGAAAATTGAGAAGGAAAAAAAAATCGAACCTGGTTAACGAGCTGGTGAGGTTGAAGAAGAGGATCGGTGAGGGAGCGAGCGCGAGAGCTGGAGCTGCGAGGCAAGGTGTTGGCGGACTTTTTGGAGGAGGAGTTGGGGTAGCGGAGGGAGGAGGAGCGGTCGAAGGGGAGGGATGAGCCGTTCTGCCGGAAGAGGATGGCGGCGGCGAGGGCCTGCTCGTGGAGGAGAGCGTCTTCGAGCTTCTCCTTCCGCGATGACCGGATCCACGACCACCGGTTGCTCCAGTTCGCCGGCGCCGGCACCGGCGGGGGGTTCGGAAGCCGCTTCTTCGCCGGTTTCTTCTTCACTGATTTCGGCGCGAGGCAGGAGCATAGGTTCCCCATTTTTGGCCAAGCATGTAGATAGAGAGAGAGAGAGACGACGATGGAGTTGTATATTCTAGGGAGAGAGAGAGAGAGAGAGAGAGAGAGGCCTAAGGCGACGCAGTTGAGGAAGACTGGGGAGGAGCGAGAGGTCTTTGATGGGTGGTTATATACACACACATACACACACGTATGTGGTGTGCTTTCTTGTATGTACGAGAGTGAGTGAAAATGGAAATCACGGTGGCTGATTGGTTTTGTTTCCAAAATAGATTTCATGATTTCCTAAAAAATCAATTTTAAAATTGATGTTAAATTATGTTTGATTTGTATTGTTTTTAAAAATAGTTTTCAAAATAAATTTAAAATCTCCTTTATTCCTGACATAAAATTGAAAACGACTTTTAGTCGTTTTCTCTGATTTCATTTTTTCCATCTTCCATTTCTCTGATTTAATTATTATGGTTAATTAAGATTTAATTGATATAGTAATTACTTAAATATTATGGTTATTCATTTTTAATTCATTTTTTAATTAAAAAATTTTATTAATTTTTAATTTTTGGTATTCATAATAAATTTTTTTTAAAATCAAACATAAATATGTTTTTATAGAATACTTGTAAAATGACTGGTTTTCAAAAATATAACCAAACACAGTTTCACTTTTTTGTTTCTCAAAACATACACTCAGAAAATAAAACCAAACACAATTTCAGAAACGTTCTCAGAATTATTTTCAAAACGATATCAAATTCAAAGAATTTAAAAACATAACAGGTTTCAAAAACAATACCAAACGCTACCATGGTATTTTTGTATCACTTAATGAATAGCTAACTGCTGAGTTTAGTTTGTCATTTGGATGTAAACATCATGTTTTCATTTAATTTGTTATTAATTATTCCTTTTTTTTTCCCCTAGATTCTGTTAGATTATGTCATTTGATTTTGGCATGAGATAAAAGAGGAAAAATACAAAGTTGTAACTTGGAGTATTATGTGTCACGCGTGTGTAATTGGCTACAAAATGATTCAGTTATAATTCAGTTCTATTTTAATCATGAAGTTTAAAACATTTTATAATCAATTTTTATATTATTTATTTGTACTGTAATAGTCTCTCCCTTCAAATTAATGCTAAAAATTGGACTATAATTACCTTACTATAATTGGACTGTAATTAATGCTAAAAATTAAGAGTAATTTTCTCATTTTTATGTTCTAGATTTTAGTTTTTGAAATTGTAAATGCTTAAAACACTCGTGCTTTAACTTTATAACAAAATTAATTTTGATTAAAACTACTTGATCTTTATGTAGTAATTAAAGTCCAATTTTTAATATTTTTTTAAGGAATGACTTTCATGTGATCAATTAATAGTTCGAGAATTGTTCTGGAACATTTTTAAAATTTAGAAACTAAAATTGACATTAACCATTTTTAATATTGGGAACACAGGGATAATTACTTGGGATTTATTTATTCATTTATTTATTGTTGAAATGGATAATATTGATTAGAAATTGGATTATTGAGCGCCAATGCCAACGACTATAGCTATCTTAAGGGAGGATTGAGAGTGCATTTAAGGCTAACGAATGGAATGAGAGATGATACTACATTTTGAATAATCGCTTCAATAATTGTGTGGATTAATGGAAAGTTAGAACTCAAGTTCTTATCATCTGGATATATAGTTGACAGCTTCTTCTTCTTATTATTATTTTTGTTTTAAAAGCTGAGATCTTCTTATTTATGCCTTTGTTGATTAAGATATAATTTACCCCTTAGAGCATTGTAATTGATATTTATTCTCCACTTCTTATCATCCCATTTGTTATGGAATAAACTGAGGAAGCTATGTGTATTATTTGACAAATTAATATATTCATGATGGATGGAGTTCTGTTATGGGACAGCTTACTTTTCCTATTAATGAGGTAAAAATTTTTGACTGTTAGATTGATTTTTATTGTTTAAATTAAAAGGATACGCTAACTTATTATCAAACTTGTTAAACTTGATTAATAATTACTTTGAATTGTAACAATTTACAAAATAGTTCAAGAACATTCAAAAAATAAAAACTTCTGTCGGAGAAGCAAAAGGTAAAATTTGGCAGCCCCTCCCCCACTGTCGTCCTCCAAACTCTCTTTCTGACGCCATCACTGCGACGATCCGACAACCCACCCCCCGCCATTGACGACTGCGAGATCCAGCAGTCCCCCCCTCCCACCCGCCGCCGACGACTGCGAGATCTGCAACCCCCCGCCCTACCCCCATACCTGTACCTGCGAGATCTAAGCTCACGAGATTGTTCATGCCACCGTCATCCCGAGAAAAAAGGAGGTCGTGGATTTCGACGAGAACCACAACTTTGCTCACAATGGTCGACAAAGCAGAGCTCATGTACGGGCATGGGTGGCTTGCGAGGTTCCGACAGCAAAGAAGGGCGAGCAGCCTTCATCGACGATCGACAAGGGAGGCCGAGGGGCGAGCTAGGTGGGAGCTCGACGGCTTGTAACCTCCGACGACTCCTCACTGTGGAGATGGAAGATAACCTTTTTTTTTTTTTTTTCCTTTTTTGTTTATTAATTGTCCTTATGATATGATGCAATGATGTGCATTATAAAGTGTGTGTTTAAATAACATCCAAACCATTGAAAAGTAATCCGACGGTAGAAAATTTTTACTTTATTGATAGGGTAAGGCATCTGTTCCCATAATATCATTGCCGTTTTATTATCTACAATTTATTATTATTATTTTCTTGCATTGGGAAATCATCATGGCCTTTTCTTTCTCGTTTAGCCATACAAAAGAAGATTCTTTAATGCTAATTTGGTCTCACAACCCCATTAGAGGTCCAAAAGCTCCATTTTTTATGTCTTGTCTCACCATCCTACTCTGCCTCTTGTTTCATTTTCTGAGGTTAAGTCTGAATAGGAAAGGAAATTTCAACACCGCTTAATCAAATTCAAATTGGGCTGAAATCATTTCGGTTTATATGGTGGTTTTTGTCTTTTTCCCCCCTGGAAAGTTAAGTTGTTCCATACTTGAGAATGCCAGAAGTCCAACAAAAAAAAAAATGCGAATTTTGACATTTTGGTTAGCATTGATATCACTTTGCTTTTAGTTGGTAGACTGCTGGTTTTGTATTTTTCTTTCCTCGCCAACCATTGATGCATTTGCAGGTGTTGGACATTAAGTGGAAAAGTTATAAATTCGTGGTCCACCTCCATATTCGTCAATTAATTTATTGCTGTTTCTTCCCTAAAGTTTTTTTTTTTTTGGGTTCATAATCCTTATGAGGACCTCACCTCCTGTCTTTTTTTTATTCTGTATTTTTGAATTTTAATTTTATTTTTACCGTTAGTGGATGTCTTTTATAACAATAAGAAGGCTGCCACAGAATTTCTTAATGGTTAAATAAACTTAAACACATACATTGCATATAAAAGTAGGGGAATATATTCTACCGGCAACCAAGTCAAAGTTAACAACATTTTTTTCTCACCAAAAAAATGATGGTTAAACTGGTGATTATATACCTTTTTAAGTCAATAACGTAAACCTGCAAATAATCTTTTTTTTTGTTGAAGTTATACGTGTTCTTCAGTGACCCGGTGAAGGAAAGGAGAAAAAAGCAATTCAATGAAAGGCAAAAAAGAAAAGAAAAAGGAAGAAGGAAAAAGGAAAAGGAAAAATCTGGTAGACGAGACGGGGGCAGGTGGAATGTAAATACATGATAACATAACTTCTTTCCGACGTTGTGAGCAGTCATGGACTTTTAAGTCATAAATTTCATGAGAAGCATGAAAGGAATTAGGTGGGGAAAAATGTGCTATTTAATATATCATAGCTTTCTACGTCAATGTTTATCATTATTTGCATGCCCAACGGCAAGTTAATTTTTAACTTTTACGTGCCAATCATAGTTGTTGTGACACCATGTTGATATTGATTGCTTATCATTGGACAAAATTCTTTGAAAAAAAAAAACTAAAGATATTTATATACGTATGTTACGAAAAATAATAAGAATAGGCAATAAAAAAAATTAAAAATACACATATTTATATGAAAAATTCTAAATGAGAAAAAAAACCCACATATGGACGAAAAAAATCCACTATATCAAATATTTGTATTTTGTGTAAGAGGAGAGTGTAAATATTAGTTGTTGCAAAAACATAATAATAAAATCTTAAAACAAATACATCATACATATATAATGTGAGAATAAAACATGTCTTTTTGACACTGTGAGCTTTTCATATCAAGTCACTACACTCTAATAATATATATAAAATATAGTATAATAGTATGCTATACATTCTATATATAAATTTGATATCAAGGGCTCGTTTAGAGGGCTGCTTTGAGACTTTCTTTTTTTTTTTTTGTTAAAAAAAAGTTGTTTTGAAAAATATGTTTGGAGAAAAAATTATTAGGAGTAAAAAAATATAAAATTTTAAAAAAAATTTTAGAAAAAAAATATATCAATATAGATATTGTTTTATTCCTATCGAAATTCTATATAATTTTAAAAAAATTATCTCATTTGAACTTATATTTGTAAAGTTATGAATTTTTAAAATTTAGAATATATTATAACGTTTTGAAGATATAAATAATAAAAAATAATAATATATTAGAAAAAATGTGTTTTGAATACATAGTTTTAGTCACCCAACGGATCCTAACGTTGGAGACAGGTCGATGAACAAAAAGATGAGCGCAACAGCATGTACTGCTTAGTTGTTAGGATCCTGGGCTTCTGAATAAAAGATCCTGTAGAGCTGATTGGATTCAGTTATTTTTTTTTAATTTCTAAAACTTGTTTTGATTGTTATTACTATTATTTATTTATTTAAAATTTTTTTTTGGGCGGGTGTGGGTTGGTGGAGCAGCTAATAGTTCGAATTAATGCCCACCACAACTATGAGTTCCAAGGCCGATGACTTCCCAACTGTCCATCTCATATATTATCAAATTTCCCCGATCTCTTAACCCCTATGTTTGCCATTTCTCTCTTGATATAATTACGTTTGCAATTTGCAGGGACTTATTGGTTAGATTAATTGTGATTAAAGATAAACAGGCTGGCAAAACTACAGCATATATATTTATATATATATATAGGATGTGTCTTATATCCAACACATCCTTTTTTACCGGACATATTTGGTGTTCTATTATTAATCATTGGACTAAAAGATTGGTAAAAACTACAAGATATATATATATATTTTTATAGAATATGTCTTATATTCGACAAATCCGTTTTACCGGACATATTTGGTGTTCTATTATTAATCATTGGACTAAAAGATTGGTAAAAACTACAAGATATATATATATATATTTATAGAATGTGTTTTATATTCGACACAACCCTTTTTACCGGACTTATTTGGTGTTCTATTATTAATCATTGGATAGGGCGAAGGTTAAAAAATAACATAAAAGTAATTGTTCAAAATAGTGGAGGTGGCGACTTATTTGCTGTGCTCAATCCAACGGTTGTAAGTGTAGCTGACGTGTATGATCATATGATGGTGAGGACGTGCTGAGTTGCATCAAATCCGAGACTTTTTTTTTTTTTTTTTCCTTCTCCCCTTTCACCGTGTTTCAAAGTTGATGGCCCCATCTTTCGGCAGCTTCATCTTCATATCATTTGAAACATGAACAGAGAGAGTTGTAGAATCACAAAACAGCAAAAATATATTCATTTAAACAAAAAAAAATCGCTTGATTTTCTTGATGCTCATTGTGGGTGAAAACGTTTCTGGATGAAAAACACCTCAGGAGTTATGAACGATAAATCAAATTCTTTACTCCAAAAATTTTGGTTCTTTATTGTTTTAGAAACTAGAGAAAATACATTTAGAAATTTCATATACGCATCAAAAGCTATCTTAAAATAAAAAAAAGAAGGCAACCGATCCCACTCCAAAACCCATAAACATTTGGTGAAAGCAATCGAACCCTTTTTTTTTTTTTTAACTTCATAACCATCAAATCCATGATGGCAATCAACCAGATAAAGCTCATACTCCACACGAAATTAGACCGTTCTTTTACAGCAGCCTAGGCATATACCCTGTCGTTTTCAACTCCATACCGCTCCTTCAAATTCATTTGTACGTCACATTTGCAACTCAGCCTTTCATTGGAGGCGTGGTGGCTTGCGGGTTTTCTTCGCCATTAAATCTTATGGTTTGCAGAGTCCTCCACCGCCATTGAAACAGGGGCAGAGAAGATAAGGGAGTGTGATTGATGATCAGAGGATTTTTTTTTTTTCTTTTTTTCAGTGAGCGCGTACTTTTAATTATTATATAAAAAAAAAAGTGGGGGAGAGAGAGAGCATATTGTTGGTGCAAAACTCTTATTGAATTCTTACCACATTATATTTCTTAGCCATTTACATCTACTATCTCACAAACTCACATCGCCCATATCTCAATGCCACCTTCCATTCAAATGCCCACTTTAACATTATTTCTTATACAATCAAAATTACCTTTCTATCCTTAAATCAAATGTGATACACTTACTTCACTAATGTGATTCTTTTTAAACCGTCATTTCATTAGGATTTTTTTTTTAGAAACATTCCCCAACATCAACCACTTGTCCTTGCGCTTATTTATATTATTAACTGGCTCACCACCGTTTTTCATCCGGTATCCAATTTGAGAATTTGTATATATTTATATTTTCAAATACCCTTCTATTAGCAATGATATCAAGTACGCAAATTATTATGTAAAATGTACAATAAATTTAGATTTATTATGTACCTTTTGGCTTATAATTTAGACCATCTTTAGTATATATATTTATCTATGTCAACCTTATATTTATAATAAAAAAGTATGAAAAATAACATATTTATATTCGTCATTTTATTTTAAATGTTATATGTGTCTTATGTCATCATCGTTAAAACTTTAAAATTTATAAAAATGAATTTTTAATGTTTAAATAATTTAAAAAGGATAAAATTGTAATTATCAGATGAAAAAAAAAATTAAGATACCATTTCATGACAAGTAAACATTTATTATATTATGGTGGGAAATTTTTCAAGTTTATCGTATGATTTACAGTCCATTAAAGATTCTCTTAGTCTCTACAACTTTAATAGGCGCTTGCAATTGTTTGATGTGGTTGAAAAGGATTGGAGACTGCTCAATCATTCACAGTCATGATGATTAACGATAGCAGCCTTATGTTTAGCCCAACTATAGGATAACGTTTTAGAGAATTTTCCACCGCTAGCCCACTTTCTTTAGGAAGCATGACATACCATGATTTCCACTTGATGCATGAATATTAATATAACAGTTCAGCTTTTTCACAAAACTATGAGGATTTACTTTGGAAAGTTTCTGGACCACCGGTCAAATTGAGCTTGGTGAGGCACACGTTTCTCTGGATAAAAATAATATTAAGGTTTTGTCCGAATTCAAATTTTTAAATTTAATTATATAATTCTTTTAAAAATTAATTAAAAAAATTATAATTAAATCAAGTTATAATTTAAATGTTTCATTTTATGGTAAATTCAATTTATGAACTAAAGGAATCTTAAACTATAAAAATAATAAAGTCATCTTCTAATGCATAAGATATACAAAAGTTATTTGATAAACTAGATCAGGTCTTAATGTATGAGAGTACTTTATACCACTAATCACAATGGAGTGAAGCGCCTTGTTTTCCACTTTTTGGGTCAATCCATATGTCATATATAACCTACATACATAATATATATGTGTATATACATGTTTCAATACAAGTTGAATTGTTAAGTTGCTCAAATCTTGAAAAGCCGAGCATGCCGAAGTTGCTTGCAACGTGTTGCTCTGCAGAAGGATCACTGGGATCATGTGCTTAATCATGCATGCCATGATTGCACTCTCACATGCTTTTAACTTTCCACAAACACAGTTCTTGTGTTCTTAATTCACTAGCTTATGGTCTTTTAATTTGTATGTGCTCTTTTGCTGACTGAAGCATCCCACATATGCTTTGATATATGATCATGTTCTTGTGCATTCACCCTCGTATTATTATTATTAAAACATAAATTTCTGTTACTAAATATATTTATCTGTTTGTTTCTAGCTAGAGAAAAACAAAGCTGATATAGCTCATGATGAAACAAATTATATAATGCAGTTGTGTTTATTTATTTAATAAACACTGTTTTAGTGTTTGTTAATTATTTAATCAACATAACTATTAAAATGTTCTTAATTTAACAATTAAATAATCATTTATTCAAAACATAGAAACTTATTAAGGTTATACAATTAAATTTCACACTCATTGTTTTTTGACAGTCAATAAATCAATACAAAAGGGTGGAGGGATTTACATTCCTTTCTGTCATCGATCTATTATATTGTGTGGGGCTTACAAATTCTTATTATTGATTTTGTGAGTAAATACACGGTTAGATTAAAAAGAAATTAAAACCATTAAACCACGTCTTGTACTTTTCCTTTGTGCGACGTAAACGTACTATTGGTCTTCTTCAAGGAGTTTGGATTGCCTACGAATTTAGTGTTGGAAAGGTGTGTGTGTGTGTGTATGTATATATATTTTAGAAAAATGTGACCAGATTTTGTAGCTACTTTATTGACTGATAAACAGTATATTAACTCCTTAATTTGTATATATTCATTCAATAAGTAGCTTATAAGTAACTTTGATATTTTGATTAAACACAAATACATATAGTTTAATCAATTCGGTCGTTTATTAATTTATACTAAATTTCGATTATTGTTTCTAAGGGAGTTTATGTAGAAAACCATTTCTACTGGACTCGTAAGAAAGTTTGACAAGCACCATTTTAAGATAATAAAAAGATAAAATTATATCTAGAGTTTTATCCCTTTCTTATTTTGGGTCCATTTGGATGGGATGTTTATTTTTGAAAAATGGAAAATTTTTAGATATGAAAAATAAAAAGTTGTTTGGAATTTTTTTTAAAAGTGAAAAGTTGTTTGGATGAGTGAAACTTTTTGTTTCTAGAGAGCTCTTTTTTCATTTTTCAAAAATGGAAAATATTGGATGTTCAGATACGGAAATTTAGGAATGTTCATTTTTTTTTAAATGAAAAATTTTTCATTTTCCAAATTTGAACGTGTCAAACAGACGGAGGCTTTATATTCGTTCCCTGTCTCTCATTCTTATCCTTGTTGTTGGCGTTGCCATCCTTCACATTCGACATGTCATTGATTCTCTCCTCTCTCCGTCAGGCCGCCAATTCCCTCCTTTCGGGTGTGGCCGATGCTAATCTACCCTTTTATTAGAATTTCTTGAAATATAAATTAAAGAAGTGTGTCGATGTGCGACAACCAAATTTTATCAGTTATACATTGCTGAGCAACAAAGTTTTTTGGTACATTATGCATAAGTTATTATAACCTTTAGTAGGTTATGAACATAGAGTGGGGACTTATATGGCTAGCATGCGTGCAAGTGGCATAGCGAGGTTGTAAAGGTGTTTTTGTTGTTTATAAAGCAAACTAAAACATTTGGGTGTACATGGTGCGTGGAGAAATATATATATATATATTTTAAAATAACGTTTTGATTTTCTAATATTATAAATGCAAGAAGGAATTGTGTTTTTATCATATGAATATTTTAAAAATAATAATAAATAAATTTAAGATGAAGGATTCGAATTCTTCATTTAAGTACAAAAGTACCGTTGGAATCACGAAAATCCATACCTCAATTTGAAACCACCTAAAAGAAAGAAATTCACACGAAGAATAATTGGAATATTCTTGTGATTTGTAGAATTCTCTTTCAAAAATTACATATTTAGATTGTTACCTTAGTTGTCATAATTTTAAGTTTTTATACCTTCAATTAGATAAATATAAATGATCAAAAATCTAAATATATTAAAAAAAAGTGAGGGGGGAGGGCCGTTTAAAAAAACATAAACATGTGTAGAGGCTATTTCCACAATATTCTCCTAGGATAATTAGGGGGAATGCTCTAAAAATGGAGAGTAAATTGATTTTTACCATAAGTTAAAAAGTTTTGTAGAAAATACCGTAAAATTATTTATATTTGGTAATTAAAAAAATTGTGTTTTCTTTCTCACTCCTTTACATCCACCCTTTTTCTTTCCTGAATGATTCTTAAACAACCACCCTTTCTCTCTATTGAATGATTCTTAAACAACCACCCTTTCTCTCTTGTCACCATTGCAACTCTGGCATCGTTGCAGACGAGGTCTCACCAGCTAAAATCATGGCATGGAGATCACTGGAAATAATGGAGGATTGAGCAAGAATTGCATGGAAAATCAGGCAAGAATCGCATTAAGAATCGTGCGATTTCTTTGGCAACTATCTAGCAAAAGGCTTATTGATCAAACCCAATTCCAATTTTACAACTTTGTTCTCCTATTCTTCGTGACTCCGTGCCAATCTCCAGCATGGAGATGCCATGATGGTGGCCTCATAGTGGCGGTGATAATTACACTCAGGCGGGGGTCGTTATTCTCGAGTTTAGGCGACTCTTAATCCATCTTGTTTCCCGAGTTCATGACGGAGTTTCCAAATCTGAAGGTTGCAATTTCGAGTTCTCGTTGCGATTCCAAGTTCATAACTTCCGATCACGATCTTGATGTCTGGTGAGGATGGAGAAGGGGGAGGGAATCTCTTCTCCCCGTAATCAGCATTTGAGAAGTGATCGAACAAGTTTTCAATTTTTACGAGGCAATAATGGCAATGGTGGCGGAGTTCAGAGGAGAGAGAGATAAAAATGTTAAAATTAATAATGCTAAATGAAATATTTGCTCTGGAATGGTAACAGGGCGTTTGGTTTTATTTTTGATAATGATTTTCGATTTTTAAAAACGTAAAAAATGAAAACGGTCCCAAAATAACATTTGTTTATTTAATTTTTTCAAAACTATTTCAAAAAACCATTTTCAACTACGTTGTTTTTTTAGGCTTTCTAAAAATGAAAAAAAGCTATTTTCACCTTTTTTTTTTCATTTTCTCCTTTCCTTTCCTATGTCTCTCTCTCTCTTTCTGTGCAGTATCGATGATGAAGACCATGTCCAATAATGGCCTTCATCTTCGGTGAATGGCGACGACCACAGACTGGCAATGATGACAGCAGCTCTCTCCTGACGACAACCACAGACTCATGATCTGGATCCTACAAGTATGATATATAAGAAACCCACTACGAGGGACTCTATCTCCAGCGGTAACAAAGACCAATAGTTTGTGAGTTTTGGGGTTGCCGCTGGCGTTAGGATTTTGTGTCTTTGGAGTTGTCACCACAATTACATTTGCTTCAAAATAACGATACCGCTGTTGCCATTCTAGGTCATTATCATTACCGCCACTTAGAGTTCAGACTTCCAATGTCTTCCACCCCTTCTCTTATTACAAATCCCATCACTAAATGTTTTTTTTTAATTATTACTAATAATTTATTTTTTGTTTTTTTTTAATTAAACATAAATATATTTTTATAAAATACTTACTAATGAAATGAGTTTTTAAAAATATAAGTAAACTGAGTTTTATTTTTATATTTTTCAGAATATACACTCTAAAAAACATAACAAAACAAAGTTTTAATACAGTTTTCAAAACGTTCTCATTTTTATTTTTTTGAAAACAAAAAACATTTTAAAAACAATATCCAATGCTACCTAAATGATTCATTTACCAAAAAAAAAAAGAGTAAATAAACATCTTTTTATTGATAAATGATTCGTTTGCCGACGACATCTTTTGCAAAGATTTTTACTCTATGAAAAAAATTGATCTAAGACATGATTTTGTGGTATTTTTCTAAAGTTCCCTATTCTTCTTTAAAATGTAGAGTTCGAATCTCCCAACTCAAATAAAAACAAAAAAACTAGTAGCTACAGGGCCTTGAGGTGAATATCAAGTAGGTTGGGTGGGTTTTTGAGATTTTTCAACTCATCCAAATAAGTTTGGATACCTAATCAACCCAAAATTTAAAAATCAACCCACCAAACAAAAGTTGGGTTGGATTAGGCGAGTTGATTGGATTGAGCATATAATTTTTAAAAAAATTAATACTGCAATTTTAAATAGAGAAATATGTGAAAAAATAATAAATTCATAACATTGTTTTTATATAAAATTGACAAGATCAAATCTATTTCAATTTTTAAAAAACTATAACAAAAAAAAGCAAAAATAAAAGATCAATAATGTAAGTATAAAAGTATATGCCATGATTCATAATAAAAATTAATTGATATATAAGTAAAATATATGTTATTAACACAAACAAACTTGATTAGGTGAATTGAGTTTATGTCGAATTAGTAAGGGGGTACTTGGAGGGTCAAAAAAATGTCTCCAAAATAATTTTTTTCCCACTTTAACATCACTTTTAACCATTCACATCTTCAAAATATTATAGTAAACTCCAAATTTTAAAAGTTTATAATTTTTGCGTATACAAGTCTAAATGAAATGAATTTTTTTTAAATTATATAAAATTTTGAGATGAACAAAATAATATTCATATATTTTTTTTAAATTTTTTTTAAAATTTTATATTTTTTCATTTTAAACAGTTTTTTTTTCTCCAAACATATTTTTCAAAACAATTTTTTTCTAACAAAAAAAAAAGTCTCTAACCTAAATTTGAATCTAAACCCACCCAATAAAAACTCAAGTTGGATAGGTTGGGTTAAGATTAAGATTGAATTAAATTGAGTTGGGTTAGTTAGATTAAACTTGCATGGATTTTAATGGATTAATTAGATTACAAATATTTTGTTCACCCAATTGAAAATATTCATCCCCATCCCATCCCCATCATCAAAACGACGCCGGTTGATTTCAACAACAGTGGCCTGGCCAAGGTGGGCCGACCAAAAGATCCCATCGCTTGAGAGTTGAGCCTGTTCCATCCGCGTCTGGTTTCGATGCCAGTCGATCCTCCTGACGTCTGAGCTTGCTTCGTACGCTACCCAGTCCCCATCCCAGAATCGAATCTCCTCCGAAAGTCAAAAGCTCTAATCCCACTCATTCCCCGACACTCCAAATCTTAAAGGTAAAAGCTCAAAACTTTCTCTCTCTCTCTATATGTATAAATAGCACTCCTTTTATTTTCAAGTTTTGAGATTTTTTTCCCCCTATTTTTGGATAACGCAAGCGTTCTCCGAAGGCGGAACAATGCTTGTCCATTCCTTTGCTGCATTTCATGGTTTGATATTTATTATTTGTTTTGTATCTTTGCTTTTATCATATTCCTCATTACTCGTTCTTCATTTATCATCTATTCTAATGCAAATTCCAGTTTTTTTTTAATAAGTACTAGAAATCTTTTTTCGTTCGTACCCAATAAAGTTAACGCCTTTACTATCTAAGCCTAATCCTTTGGCTCTATTATTTATGTTTATAGATGAAATTTTTTGTCTTTGGTTAATTTTGGTGAAAATTTTTCTTTTTTTCTTTTCGGAGCACAATAGTTTTTGTCAAACGTTGCCTCATTCTTGATAAGGAATAGCACTTGGTTTTTTTGCATAACCGGAATGAAGGGCATGTAAATGCATTAGCTTAATGATAAGAGGATTTTGGGTAACTGGGTTTTAGAGATAAACTGTAAAGTGACAACGTACGATCAGTAGAAGTGTAGAACTCAAATCGGATAAGTACCGTCCTCTGTTGCTGTTCTCTAACTTTCTTAGAATATGGAATTTTTGCCAAGTCATTTGAGTGTTTATCCTTACTATTTTGTCCTTTTCTGTTGCTTTATTACTTTTTTCTGAAGAAAAAAAAATCTAAGGTCGTTTTCTCAAAAAGAGATGATAGTTGGTTCAATAGTGTCTTCTAAATGGATAGAGTTATCTGGCTTTCTTGAAGCCAATTTTGAGAATTGACTTTCCCCAAATGCAGGGGCCAATAGACGAGAGGAATGATAAAGGGCGCGTTAGCATTTATGGACATTAATCTTATTAACTTGAATAGCAGAAAACAATCAATGGGAAATAAATGTCTAATCAAGAATACAAATTCCCTGTCAATGACAAAGGGTGAAGTTCAAGTCAATACTTTAGAAACGAGTTCAACGCTGCAGCCTTCCATCATTAGGTCTCTCGAGATGAATGCGGAGAACACCAAGAATCCTGAGCAACTGACTATAGTGCGGAAAAACAAAGCAAGTCAGAGAAATAGGAGAAAGAAGCCAATAGTGGTACAAAACAATACTTTGGTTCAAGAGCTGCCTGAGGCGGAAGAACTGATTAGTGATGTTCATTTGAGTATCCTATCGAATTTAAGTCTATGCAATGGAAGAAACAGTAAGGAAGTAGCTGTTCCATCAGGAACTGTTAAGACTCTTAACAAAGTAAATGTTGATTTGGGGATTTCTAATACCTCATTTCCAAGATTGCCTTTCCGTCGCTCGAGGAAAAAGCTTCTCATTCTCGATATAAATGGATTGTTAGCGGATATAGTTTCTCCTCCTCCAAAGGAACTCAAAGCAGACACGAAAATTGCAAGACGAGCAGGTAAGATTTAATTTGTGTTGTTGCTTATTTGATATGATTCAACTAAGAACCTATGTTTTACTTTTAATTGCGACATTGTCTTCTAATTCCAGTCTTCAGGAGGCCTGCTTGCCAAGATTTCCTACAGTTCTGTTTTGAGCGATTTGATGTAGGCATTTGGTCTTCAAGATCCGAGTAATCTTCAACCTTTTACCTGGATATTTCCTTCTTGTTTTGCTGCTACTATGATTTTATATTTCAGAAGTACTTTCTTTCGTTTTCCCCTACTTTCTTTGTTTTGGCATGTATTGTTTGCTAAAAAAAAAAAAGGTAGGTTTGGTGAAAAGATTTGACTGCAATTTCTTACTAAAATTTTGAAGGAGAATTGCTACAAGGGTGATTGATTACCTAATGGGAGATATGAAGCACAAGTTGTTGTTTTGTTGGGTAAGCCGCTTTGATTTGTTCATTTTTTATTCTTCTTTAGATTTTTGCCCCTTAACACAAGTATAATTTTGTGTTTTGCCACAAAGTTGATTATTTAATAAAACCGTTCTGTCAGCTAGGAGAAGTTCTTATGCTTATCAGCTTATACAGAATCGATATTTGTGTGAATGCCATGATGTTTTTTTTGTAGGATCTGTCCCAATGCACCTCATCAGGGTTCAAAACTATTGAGAACAGACATAAGACCTTGGTTTTTAAAGAGCTAAGGAGACTTTGGGAAAAACATGACCCTGATCTTCCATGGGAGAAAGGAGAATATAATGAATCAAATACATTGTTGTTGGATGATTCCCCTTACAAAGCCCTGCTTAATCCCGTAAGCTCGTTTTAGTTCTGGTTTATCTTTCTATACCTGTATTCTTTTAAAATTTTTATGATTCAGACCATTTTTCATTTTTTGTTTTTAATTTTGCTGATTTTCTGCTGAACAGGCAAACACTGCAGTTTTCCCTCATCCATACAAGTTTGGTGATGGGAGCGACAGCTCACTAGGTAAGGAAACATGAATTGCTCTACAAAGTTAACATGATCCTCTGTGGGGTTGCAGAAGTGATAGTCTGTTTAATGCTCGAGGCTTTGTGCAGCGATGTTTAAATCATATATGGGAAGGGAGCTCCGTTATTAATGGCATAGTGTTAACTGTTATGTACCGATATATTTTTTTGTTAATTGACCGTATCATGAACTAATTAATGGGACTTGACTAAATGCAATATGTCATAGGTGCTGGAGGTGATCTTAGGGTCTATCTGGAGGAACTCTCTGCCGCTGAAGACGTTCAGAGGTTTGTAGAGAAAAATCCATTTGGACAAAGGCCTATCAATGAGAGCAGTGCTTGTTGGGACTTTTACCTTAAGGTTATTTCTGCAATGTACTCCTTGCCAAGCTCAATTTAATGTCTCTTATCTTCAATTGAACTTCTGAAACCTCGACAATTTCTATACCGTATGTTTTTGATCAAGGATGGAGAATACAAAGGAGCATGCTGCCAATGGCATCAATACTTCTCTTAACGAAATGCTGGCAATTTGCCAAAATAGTTACTGATTAGAGAAATGAAATTACAGCACAGAATACTACAACTGAAGACTTGCTTGAAGCTACCAGTTGTAACTTTTTTTTTTTTTGGTAGATATAGACCTATTGTTGAATCCACTCTCATCTTGGTCAATATCTCACTGTGAACAATATTTTTTTGGTCAGTGATTAAAGTAGTCATTTTCAAGCCCCACAAAAAATAAAATTGAAGCTTTCATTAGGCAGATATGCTTCTAATGATACTTGTAAGAGTCTGGTTCCTTGAGTAATGATTATGTGGTCTTTGACAACTCATGACAAACATTGCTGATATACAAATTATCATTGATGGATTCTCTTCTCTTGATGGTTGGGCTAAATTCATATGAAGGCTTTTTCATTTTGATATCCATTACACCCAACTCCACTGGACCTCCCCAATGTCCTTAGAAGTGAATACTTTTTGATTCTTGTACATTCAATGATGCAGTGTAAAAATGTAAGATACATCCCTAAAAGCCTGTAGGAAGGAAGTGCAACCAAGCCACAGCCCATTTTAGTTCTGCATATCACATGGCAACAAACTAAGCCCAATACTTGCACCATAAAAATTGAGATGGGCTAGAGTTCATATTCGACACAAACTTTTATTACTCGAAATTATAGTAAATAGCAGTTTTCAGGAAATAATATAGTTCTTAAGAAATAATGAAGTAAATAGTTAGTTTTTAAAACATTTATAGTAATTAGTAGGTTTTCGTCATCTAAATCAAGTTCATTTTTGTGGATCTACACCATAAAAGTTAAGATTGACAAAAGTTCATATTTGAAACATACTTTATATAGAGATAACTAGATGTTGTGTTACAACTTTTATAAGTTTTTTGCCACCTTTAAATTCCAAAATTTGTTCCCGAAATCTACATGTAAGATATTTTTGTGAAATTCTTAAAAATTTATTAATTATAAACGGCTATAATAAGTCAAAGTAATTGTCGTATTAGTAGATAACAATATTCAAACGAATTCAATAACTTTACTCTTCCCAATTCATCTGATACATTCACAAGGTAAGGTTTTCGTGTGAATGTGATGTGTAGTCGTGATCAAGGCATGCAATTTTCTCATAAATGAATTTAGGAAAACATTTTTCGTATGTGCCACACCACACCTAGAATCCGAGGAAGCTGCTGAAAGCACATGTTGTACCAACAACCACCATGACTTTAGCACACCCCCCCATATCATATGCTTCTTTTCTCATCATGCCTTTTCTTCTGCCAAAGGATTTGGTGTTGACTCTTCTACCATCATGAGGCCCAATGCCCATCCCTGTTGAAAATCCTCCGCACAAATCCTCTCTACTTTCTAAGTGTACTACGTAGCAGTTTGTGTACTCATACAAAGTCACATGTAGCAGAGTCCAATTTCAAAAAGAGTCTTCCATTGCATTACTTGCACGTTGAAATAATCGATAGGGCACTCTCAGGAATACTGCTATATGTGATGAGTACTACAATGACACATAACTAAGTTTGGGGTCCCACTAGAAACTTATATATCACACAAAACAAATAGGACGTGGGTTTTGTCACGCTTGTTAATTAGAGGGCCCCTATGAAACCTAACTAATTTGGTGTCCATAATCCTTAGAGATTCAGCCCCTATACATATATGTTTGTATATATATATAGAGTATATATATATACATACTCTATATATATATGCATATTGTGTGTCTACATATATTGAGAGAGAGAAGGAGATTTTTTTGCAATTCTTTTGGAGGTCCAGGAAATCGAAATTATTGATCCAAGTGGACCATATGATGATACGGTAAGTACTTTACTGTTTGAATAATTGATAATGTGTGTGGCGATTGGCATGTGATGTAGATGACTTTATGGATCCCATTACCTGGCAATTGGATTGCATGATTTGTACATCTTATTATTTTATGAAGAGTATGTTAATCATGTTATTATAACTTAAGAAGAATTGTTTGGTAGAGAAACCACTTCTTAGTACACGTGATAGAGCTATTTTTTTTTTACAACTCTAAAATTCATGCCAAGCTTTGCATATTATATAAATGCAAGTCAATGAATTGGCTAAGACCAATTATATATTTGTATGCATATATAGCCTCATCTCACCAGGATGAGCTTATTTTTAGAGTTGTTAAGTTCCACACCACCCGCGCCATGTTCTTCCTTAAATTAGCAAAAGGTAGACTCTAAGCTAGAAAATTAATTTTCTTATTGAAAGATCATGGATATGAAAACTATAACGGAAAGAAGTATGGTATTTTTAAAATTCAATTCATTAGTTTCCTTACTCCCCAAGCTCAGATCTATATATCTCAAGACTAGTTCTTTCCTCATGTGAAACAAGGGATAAGATGGAATCTTGACTTAGGCCACATTGCACAAATTAACTGTCTGTATAGCTAGTCTTCAACATGGAAATATCCTTTGTTTAATGGGTCATACACGATCTTGGAGTCGTTTATGGAATTCCTAGGAAATGTTAACAATGAACCTAACTTTTTCAAGCTAGCCCTTTGCTTTTGACTCTTCCTCATATGACATAACTTTTTAAATTATATTCAGTCGTTTGATAAATGATATAAGAAATTAAGTAGACAGAAAAATTTTGGATAGTTATTTAATAAATTAACCCACTTTTTTTTTTAAGAAAAATAACTGCGATCATTGAAACGTCGATTAATTCAACAATTAATCACAATCAATTAGTGATTAATTAATAAAAACATATTAGTACTAATAAATCAATGATCGATACCAAGAGAGAAATTTATTAAAAAAAAAAAAAACTATAAAAAAGGCTATTTACCCGCATATGTCCAAATCACATGCATATTGACTTGGAAATTTTAGATTAATGTTTTGATAAATCGATAAGGGTATGCAAATTCACATGGGGATCAGTGTGTAGTTGGGGGGAATGTCATGTGCCAATGATAGCTAAGTAACTGACTGATGGAGGAATCCTTCTTGGAACTTCGTGTTTAGGATGATGGAGATAGTTGGCCTAGTTGCTCTCTGCATGATGATGAGGCTAAGCCAAGGCATCCCTCATGTGCCACCTTCACTTTTTCCATGTGCCTCATCTTTCTCCTTTTCTTGCTCCTCTTTTAATTAGTTTTCAAATATCACCATCAACAGTACTCTTCGCTTTTATATATATTACTTTTCACTATAAACGAGAATATGATTGAACAATATATTATGTTAAATTGTAGGCATTATTTAATAATAAATTCTCATCTAAACTCTATGAGTTCAGTTGCAAATGAACATGATTTAACTATTGGTTTAATTGCTGATAGAGAGTTAAATATCAATCAATAAGGGTTGGAAATTGTGGGTACCTCTTTGATTAATACGCGCTTTGGAAACATGTCTAAATTAAGGCTGCACTACTCCAACATACTTCTGAAATCAAACTTTATAACGCCAATTAAATAAAAATTGTAAGAAGTGATTTTTTCATATACCATTCAGTTTTTTTAATATATAATTTATTCATGCTCTTTCAACAGAAAACGCCAATGAATTAACCATCTGTCCTGAATAAATGGGGAGCACGCACCGATCGAACCTGTGCTTATATAGAGTAGATGATTTAACAAGTAATATTGGCCTTTTTGCAAGCTTTTTTGTCTCTCTTGTCTACTAATTAACATCAACTTGCCTATATATATATATATGAGGAATAATTTAATATAATTAAAATATAATTGAGTTACCTTCAACGTAGCCGTTCCATTTCTCTCTCTCTCTCTCTCTTCCTTTCCTTAAAAAAAGGCAAATAAGTGAATATGTAGGAGAATTTTCGTAATAATTTCGTAAACCTTTTAGCCATAAAATAAAAGAATTAGGAATTGGGAAAATTCTCATGTTCCTTCCGAGCATTGTATTTATAGTCTCTTTTTCATACCTATTTATTTTATTTAATATAGTTTTTGCTGAAGGTCCAATTTTAGACAACAGCTAAAATCATCTTTTTATAAAATTAACATATATCTTCCATGTACAAGCAAAGCACGTGAAAGAACCCCAAGTTTTAATTATTAATAATACTTTTGCCATCAATCTACATGTGTCTGCTGTCTATTTTTTCTATCTCGTTAGCTACCTCTGTAATTAATTTTTGACACTTTAGCGCTCAAATAATTTTATTGTTTAATTCTTATTTATATAACCAAGTTATTAAATTTAATTGATGTGGCAAATAAACAATAAAAGATAACCAGTAAAACAGGAAAGTATAAAAACATATATATTTAATACTTACGTAAAACTTTAAAATAAAGCTTTTATTTGAAACATTATTTCAAACTAAAATTTTCTAACTCATTTTTTATGTTTATTTAAAAAATTAACAAAAATTTTAACCAATTTTTAAAAAATTAAACAATTCTAGTACAAAAAATTTAGTTTCAACTACTCAACAAAATGCAAGGAAAATCTCAAAATTGCCCAACAAGTAATAACAGAAAGAGAGCAACAACAAATCAACGTCTTTATACATTACTTTAGCTCGCAATTGCTTTGCCCAGAGCAACAACATATATCCTTCACAAGAAATAAAAACAAAAACTAAGAAATAAAAAATCTTGTGAAAGAAAAAGACCACTCTTTGGCTGTACTTGCATCATCCAGATCATAATGATGTGGGAAGAAGGGGCTCAACTGTGAATAATCGTAACCAACAAAAACAAAGCAAAATGGAAAAACAGTAAACTTTATACATAGGTTTACACATGTATCGACTTTTACCAAGGCCACTGAGCATGTGATCAACAGCAGTAGTACTTTTTTTTTTGCTTGTAATTCTCTTGAATATGCATTTGAAAACTGTACAAACATTTTTTTGGTTACACTTTATTTATTTATTTATTTTTGGATATGGTGGAAAATTGGTTACACACTAGTAGTATCGAACAATCATGATGGCTACGCAAAAGCAAAACTAATGCCCTATATATATTGTATTATATTCGCCTCACGTTATTTAAATATAATATAATTTTTATTTATATATAAAAATATTACATTCAAATATCAATCATATCATATTTTAAATCAAATATAATTATTATTTATTTTTTTATTAATCACATCAAATACTCTTTTCTTCTCTCTTTTTTTTCTTTATTTTTACTTATCACATCATATATTTATTATTTAAATATAATATAATTGAAATATTTTTTATTCAAATAAATATTGTATTCAAATGCAATACAAATACCTTTCATCCAAATATAAATTATATTTAATATATTATATTTAAATATAATACAAACATAATACATTTACCAAATATCTCCTATTGAAAGAAAAACAGAACAAGGACATGAATTCTCCCATATATGTACCTAAAAATATATAAAAGCAATCATCATATTACATATTAAAAAGTTCCGGATGATATACTTAAGCATAAAATGAATGCAACTTTATGTATAATGCGGGTGTGTTACTGTATAACGTACACATATATGAACAGTGTACTCATTAATTAACGCTCATCTTATAATTTCTGGTCCACGATAGTATTCATCTCGACCAAACCTTTAAACATTGTAATAAAGACTTGTTTCTCCATATGGGAGAATTAAGCGCCCATATCCCTGCAAGTTTCAGAGAAAAGCATCATGGACTCCATAATAACCCCGCAAAAAACCATCGGTTGTTTTATGTGGTGATAAAGATGTTTATTCTCCTTTATAACGTATCGAATTCAAGTTTCATTGCTATATAAGTAATATATATGTAAACAATTATCACATTGTGAGAGATTCGTACATTATATAAAAATGTCATTCGTTTTTTAAAAATTATCTATATATATCATCTTCTATACTCGTGTGTTTATATATAGTTGCTAGTATATAAAAGAATACACTCAAAAATATCTAGAACAACCTAGCCAACAGCTAGCTATTAATAAAAAATTTTCTAAGCCCACATAATAATGCGAGTAAATATTTAATATATAAATATATATAAACATAAAAGTTTTGATAAGAGATTGATTATGCAGCCAAAAAATGCTAAAACAAAAAATATATATATGTGACTTAATTAAGTTGGTAGATATTGATTGAGACGTACGTACATTATATATTATTTTCATGATCGTCAGAGAACATCTAGGGTTACCATATTAATTACATATCAACTTAAGCTTTTGTACAATTTTGGAAAAAATTACTAATATAGAACTAATATTCTTATAACTCGAGCCAATCGACCACAAACCACACACTCTAATTAATAAAAGATCCCACTGATCATTATTAGATACACATATACATATATACAACCTCAGCCGTGCTCAAAATGTGTAGTATTCTAGGTGTACGTTTATCGCTTGAAAGAGCGCTGATGTACCAGATGCAAGAGCATAAGATTCAGAGTCTACATGACGGCGTAGAACATGATTAATCTTCTCCGTTTCACAGCTCATATATAGCCGCAAGAATCTTAGGCCTCATGGCAAAAGAAAAAATTATTTTTTAATTTTACTCAAACCTAATATAAATTTATATAAACATTATTTTTATAATAATATTATTAAAATAATTATTATTTAAAATATTTTTAATACAATCACATCAATTTTTTAACTTTATTATTTATCTTACTTTTATCAATCACATCATCTTTTAAACTTTAAAATATTTTTCATTTAAACAAACATTTTATTCAAATACAAAATAAATACTTTTTAATTAAATATAATATTTAAAAAATAAATTTTATTTAAATACAATTCTTATTTTATTTTATAAAAACTCTAGAATAATTGGTCAACTTTTTACCGGTGGGAATCATGATTAACTCATAAAATATGTATAGATTTGACGTTAAAAAGTTTGGATTTGAGATTGTGGAAAAAGTTTCTACCTTCTTTGAGGAAAAAGGATAAAAAAAACAAAATTAACTAAGAGAACCAAGTCTCGTTTAGTTCATGATTTAAACTCAAATTCAAGTTAAGATTTATTTATTTTTTAATTAACAAAAATTATAACTGTTTAAATTAATTTTACTTGAAAAATTTTATTTTATTTTAAATTCAGTTCATAAAAAAATTTTTTTTTGTAAGAGATGTAATTTGGTGCATTAATTGTACGTGTTTTCTTGGAACCCTAACTTCTGCATTAATCAATTGTACAACTGTATATGGCTGCAACGTTGGTTAGCTAGCTAGACAAGTTATTATTAGAGATAGACCGGCTCTTGTAATTATTTATTAATCCGTACTTCTCCTTATTCAACCAAATTAAGAAAGATATAGTTCGGATATAATAATTCCATAATGCAGAGCTGACGTAGCTCAGCTGTAAAATTCATTAATAGAGTGATTTTGAAGTCCGAGCTTCCTTTCATGAATGCATTATGTTATAATCCAAACTTCTGCTTATATTTACAAACGCAGGTGGGATCGCCCTACACGTAGGGCACTCTAATATACATTTTTAAATATGATCAAAATTACATTAAAATTAAAAAAAATATGGCATATAATTTTTCTATTTTTGTTTTTTTATATAAATGTAATAATTCAAAATAGATTAAAAAAAAAAAGTGGTGGGCGGCCGCCCTCACTCGGCGCCTCCATTGAATATGTATGTCTATAGGCAATTATTTAATTTGTTTTGCAATTTCAACACTATTTATATGCCTTGCAACTGTATATTAAAACCCCACCAGGTATTACCTAAAAAAGTTGAACTAGACAGCGCATATGAGAAGTTTTGATGTCATTCAATACAACATGTCGGCATCATTGTCCATTACAATGACATTCAATGTACAAAATTAAAAAAAGTTTCGTGACACATTGTTTTCCCTAAACTATTGTATGTGCAGGTTTTAATGTTGGTAATGTCATGTTTCTCTCATTTGTCTTGTATTACCCTTCTCAAAAATTGAGGCCTAATCCACTTTACAGTTTTAGGTTTAAATTTTTTATTTCAGTTTTTTTTTAAATCAATAAAAATTAAAACTACATCAACTAATTTTAATTTAAAATTTTATTTCATTTCAGACTCATTTATGTACCAAACTAGTTCTGAGAATTATAATCTTTTTAGTTTCTCAAAATTGCTTTAACCACATTATATATATTGGGAGAGTTTCTATGGGATAATTGATTTTATTTTTGATCAATAAAAACTGGAGTTAGCTATTTTTTTATTATTTTTAATTAGCGTGATGTATAAGTGTCTTAGTTAAAAATTTAAAGCACCATATTCAAACTTGCTCTCTGTCGTAAGTTATTTTTTCGAAGATAAATTCAACTACTAATACTATATTTTCTACTCGATAATGAAAGATGAAAATTTCTACTGTTAAAGATATCTACATATAAGTGGTATGATGAGTAACATTGTTAACTTTATTCATATCGGTGAAGAAAACAAGTACAATAGACAAGATATAAGTTATACAATAATATTAGTGATATGATATCACGTCCTATGTATTTTATATCATCCGATCACTGTGGATTTTGACTTTGTTTGAGGAGAAAAGTATTGAGATTATATTATATTTAAATATAATATATTAAATATAATTTACATTTAGAATAAAAATTTATATTTAATTTGAATATAATATATATTTAAATAAAAAATATTTAAATTATATTTAAATAATAAATATACGATGTACGGAGTAAAAGCAGAAAGAAAATAATAAGAAAGAAAAAAATATGTGATATAATTAAAATAATAATAAAATAAATAAAATAATAAACAATAATTATATTAGATTTAAAATATAATGTAATTGATATTTAAATATAATATTTTTATATTTAAATATCAATTATATTATATTTAAATATAATACAAATTTAATATTAAAATGCTTAATAATCCCATCAAATGGCAGCAATCATGTGGCAGTAACTTATAAAAGAAATTAACTACCAAAAGAAAAATTATAAAAGAAACTACTTCACAAGTTATGCCCACTTGGAGAACACAAAGCATATGCAATATCTTAGCCACACCAGACAATAAGCAGAGTCGAAAGTGAAAAGTGTCCATAACAACAATAGTGCCCACCGGAGAGCAGTTCTCGTTGGCATGAACTTGACAATACATGCCATGGAAGATTAATGCGTTAAGAGGGTATTGTGGTAATTGGGCAAAATGGAATTTCACTCCTTAATAAAAGCCTCAGCAAACTGCAGGCTTTCCAGTACATTAATCCACTTTCTCATTTCTTTCAGTTTTTTTTTTTTTCTCCTCTTTCTTTCTCTCTCCCAACTATCTGACAAGCTCCACATGCTCAGAAATCAGAACAGAGAGAGAGAGAGAGAGGAGAGAGAGAGGAGAGAGAGAATTCATGGGTCCTGACCCAGTGACCCACCCCCCACATTTTATTGTCTCACATAGCAGATCTGTCCCACAATTTCATTCCTCTCTCTCTCTACTTCCGCCTTCCCATTCCTTCCATTGCCATTTGTCCACTTTTCTTTAAGTTTTTTATCCAAATTAGCTCTCTCTCTCTCCACTCGGATTTGACCGTACACATTCCACGTCTCTTTCTCTCTCTCCTACGTCCTATAACTAGTGGAATAATAAAAAAAAAAAAAAGAAGGAAAGAGAAAGAGAGAGAAGAATAAAAGAAAAAAAAGGATATGTCACCGGGATTCATTCTTCCACACAAACTGTTATTCAACATTGGCTTCACAAATACACAGAAATGTTCTCTCTTTTTTCCTAAACCTTGTAATCTCTTATATATCCTGGGGTTTGTTTGCTTGCTTGCCTTTCCTAGAGAGAGCCAAAAAGACAAAGTACCCTTTTGTTCTCGAGACTGTGAGCGAAATCCAAACTAACATCTATTCTCTCTTCTTTGGCTCTGCAGTGCTTCTTAGCTGCAAAAAATTTTTTTGTTCCTTTCTTTTTTGTTTTGCATTTATAGTACTTTTAGTGTATCTATTCTCTTCTGTGGGGTGTGTTGTGTTATTGGGTCCCTTGCATTCTCTATCTCTCTCTCTCTCTCTCCCCCTCTCTCTCCTACCCTTTTGTTTTTGCAGAAAATACTGTCTGTCTTGTTCTGTAAAACCCAGAAAAAAGAATTGTTTTTTCTTTTTCACTAACTAATATCTCTCGTAGATTGGGAGAATTCCTCATGGTATCTTCCTGATTTTGATGTTCTCTTTCGAAAATTTTTTTCCCATTGTCTTTCTTGTGTCTCAGAAAATACAGAAACCATAAAACATTCCAGTGGTGGTACACAGTTGTAATTCTGACTTGAAGGTCGTTCACAAAGAAAACTAAACATTGAAGGAAAGAAAAAAAAAAGACATCTTTTGACAGTTTATGAAAACTTCCAAGTAACAAGATCAAAACAGGCAGGCTGAAATGGCATCATAGAAACTGCAAAAAAGAACAACATAAATTTCAGACTGTGGAATTGACGAGATCCATCTCTGGTAGGTGCTGAAGAACATGTCTGCAAAACTCGTATATTCTTTAACAGATGAGAACCCAGATCTGCAGAAGCAGATTGGCTGCATGAATGGCTTTTATCAGCTCTTTGACCGCCATCGCTACCTTGCTAGCCATACTCACAAGAGACTCCCTCAGCCAGGTATATTCATACATACATACGAATATATGTATGTATGTATATTATATTTCAGTAACATATGCGTAGTTTCAGCAATGTGATTCAATGAAAGCTTCAGGCTAGTAACATGATTTTGTTGTGCAATGTTCTTAGAATTGCATTTTTTTTCCTTTAATAATTTGCAGAAATTTAGATTTTTTTCTTTTTACATGTTTTATTGCAACTCGTTAACCAGGAAATGACTGACATCAGTTTGTCTCCGTCCTCGGCCTCTTTGCATTTCATTATACCTTGAGCAGGAAATATTAGTTTCAGAATGGATAAGTTCAATTTTCAATGCGCTGGAATGGAACTAAATTCAGTTCAATTTGCCTTCTAAATTTCTTTTAAGCCAAAAATGACTCGAATGCTTAATTTCTTAATTTCTTTCTAGTTTCTTTTAACTGGAATGCTTAATTTAATTAATATCGATATTTTTTTTAATTATCTCCCGACTGAGTCTTCCTTTGCACAGAGAGTACAGACTAAATATTGATGGTTCTTCAGCATAACATGAATAATTCACCTCTATTGATACATTTTCTTTAACTATTCTCTTCAATGTCTAACATTTAGTTCTTTATTTTATCTATTTCAAATGATAGGTAAAAATGGCGACCAAACCATAGAGACCAACAAGAAATTGGAAAAAGTTACAGTACGTATTATGAACTTTGCTCCTCATAGTTTGCTTATTTTTGCTTTTGCTTAGTTTTTTTTCCCCCCAGCTGAAGAATAATAGACAAGTAAATTAATGATTGTAGGAAAAGAATTCAAAGAAGGATGTTAAAGAAAAGCGAAGAACCTCCACGGAATTACCAAGACATTCAGTTTCTTCTTCTTCTTGTTCATCTAGCCTCTCATCGCTTGACTACAACAGAGCAGCTCACCTAGAACCGTCTCCACCCAGCCAAACCATTTCTTTAGAAGCACCATCCCAGGACTTGCCTGTGAACCATCCGAACGCTTCAATGAAAATTAACCGAAAATCCGTTGATCTGCGAGACGTGGTCAAAGACTCAATGCACAGAGAAGCCCGTGGATTGGCGGTGAAGACTGCTGCTAAAGGAGAAACAGGGGTTCATACGTTGAAATACATAGACTCCCCAAGGCCTTTGGAGCCACCTGGTTCGGCCAAGCCAAGGATTTCGGGTCTCAATGACACGTTTCGAGTTTTTTCCAAGTTTCGTGAAGGGAAGCTGAATTCAAATGAAGAGAAGGATGGCCGAACTCATTGGGCACCAAAGGATCCGCGAAGGTTTTCTTACGATGGAAGGGAGTCACAAGAAACACTCAAATCCACCATTAAGCTCAAAGAACTCCCTAGGCTGTCACTTGACAGCAGACAAAGCTGCATAAGGGGTTCTACCTCCGAAGCAACATCAAATTATCTCTTAAATGATCTGCAGATGCAGCAAGAGCCAGGAAGTTCCAAACGAGCGTCTAGTGTTGTGGCGAAGTTGATGGGGTTGGTAGATCCACTGCCAATCACGGATGACCCTATAAGGCTGCATAATACCTTAGAAACGGAAAAGCAAGATCCCTTATCAAGATCATTGCGAACCAAGGTAAACGAGCAGGATCATTTTTCTGAATCCCCAAGAAATTCTCACAAGGAACTTCCTCCAGCACAGATGAAAAAGGCAGATTTGGTGATAAAGACCATCCCGAACCAGAAACTTCCCATCGAAACAGCTCCATGGAAGCATCCACATGGGAACAAAGCTCCTCAATCACCATCTTTCAAGAGCCATGAAACTCCCGCAAAAACCTCAACCGCGACGCTGACAGTTTATGGCGAAATTGAAAAAAGATTGGCATATCTTGAGTTCAAAAAATCTGGAAAGGATCTCAGAGCTCTTAAGCAGATACTTGAAGCAATGCAGAAAACAAAAGAAATATTAGACACCAAGAAAGATCAGAGATTTGCATGTCAACCTGCTGACAACAGCAGCCTCGATCATAGCTCATATTTGGGGAACCATAGAAACATACACAGTAGCATCTCCGATCCTCCAGCTGGCAATGGAGCTAAAGCTCCAAAGGGTTATAAATCCCCAATTATTATCATGAAGCCAGCCAAACTTACCGGGAACGACACTGACCCCGCCTCCACCATGAGCAGAATTGATAATTTGTGGGACCTGCGCAAACATCAGACTAGGGCTGCAGACAACAGAAAGGTATTGGTTGAGAAGCGAACGATCAAACAGTTACCTCCAAGGAACACACAATTTACAAACGCCTTTAATCGACAATATTCCTCCCAAGATAGAAATTCCAGCATCAGGACTGTAAGACCTGCACAAATCTCAAAGATGCCTCAAGGCGATAGTGAAGAAAACAGCAGACACTCAGGTAGAAGCTCTGGAACAATGAGCCCTAGACTGCAACAGAGGAGGTCTGGACTGGAGAAACAGTCTACTCCAATCGGTTCATCAGATTCAAGCAGGAGTAGAAGGCATGGCAGCAGGCAACCAACCAGCAGCACAGGAAGAAAATGCAGGCCAAAATCTTCCAATATGTTGCGGACTACAGACTATTTAAGGGACGCCCAGACAAGCTGTGGAGATTTATGTCACCAAGACAATTCCACGTCTCTTCAATCTGAGAGCAATATCAGCTTGGCCTCGGATGCAGACAATGAAGTCTCAAGCTGTATTCGAGTTGATTGCATAAACAACATATACACTGACCAGAATTACCAAAAACAGAAAGTAAGTGCCTTTTCTATTGTTCAGTTTAAAAATGTAGTTCAATCAACACTTAACATGTCTTCTCTTTCTCAGAAATCAACTGCTGGGTTTGGAGTTAACAGGAAAATGGCAGAACCTGGGAGAGCTACCCCAGAACAACCAAGCCCTGTCTCCGTTCTTGATGCCACATTTTACAGAGATGACTCGCCATCTCCAGTGAAGAAGACATCAAATGCCTTTAAAGGTGAAATTCTCGTGCATTACTACTTCATTTTTGGAATTATTGAAACTTGAGGTAACTTAAATTCTTTCGTACAAGAAGGAAATATTAGGCTGGCTGCATTCATTAATACACTCATTGGTAAAAAAACTAATATGATTGAAATTTTACTAATCGTTATAAGCTAGAATAAAAGTATAGAATGAAAACTGGAAAAAAGGAATATACTAGTGGTATCTAGTTACCAACGTCAGTGATCACCGTATGATAATATGGGGAAAAAATCAAGACCCTATTCTATAAGCCGAAACGTACGACTATAAGCATGTAACCATGTCATGAATACTCCAACATTCATGCCTTGACAAGATAATTATTGTGTGTATCTGTGTCTCTGTGTGTGTGTGTGTGTGTGTGAGAGAGGTATGTTTGTCTTGCAGCTGCACATAACAGTCCTTTACACGTTATATTTTTTAAAAAAATGTTAATTTTTTCTAGGGAAATAAATTATCTATATTGTGTTAAATTCTCCCCAAATTTCTGGCTGCAGATGATGAGACTCGATATCTTGATGGAGAGGAGTGGGAACTGATGGATCTTGATCAGCCATTGAACGGCGGAAAATTTAATCTCAGCACTGAGGTTGATCATAAAATACTGGAGAACATCAAGCACGGGCTTCAAAATCCACAAGAGATGAACTGCAGTGATGTGGATCATATCACTTCTGATATTGCATTCCTCTGCGATAGCAATGATCTGGATCATAAATACATAGCAGAAATAGCGTTAGCATCAAATCTCCTCAAAAAACTCGAGTCTGGATGGATGAACGCTCCACTCCATAAATTAGACCACCTAATCAATCCCAAATTGTTCTTTGCGCTGGAAAAATCAAAGGCAAACGCACAGTTTTTATATGATGAACATGGAAGTGAAACGAATCTTCAGCAGAAATCTGATGAGAAAATCCATAGAAAACTCATATTTGATGTTGTCAATGAAATTCTAGTTCGCAAATTAGTGCTGACGGATTCATTTACGGAGTGGCTAATACCGGAGAAGCTGACAGGAAACAAACCAAGAAAGCAGAAGGTTCTTAGAGAATTGTGCTCGGAGGTTGACCGGCTTCAAGGTAAGAACTCAAGTGGCAGCCTTGATGAGGAGGACAGCTTAGAAAGCATCGTATGCGAAGATATGGCGCATTGGTCAATGAATTGGACAAAATATGACCATGAAATCCCAACAGTGGTGTTGGATGTGGAGAGGTTGATCTTTAAGGACTTGATCACTGAAGTTGTGAACGGAGAGGCAGCTCTATTGCGAGGCCGTCCTAGCGTGCGCTGTAGGCAACTGTTTCCCAAGTAGGTTTTTGGTTTTGAAGAAAAATATTAGTAATTTTTCAATATTTGCCATCATTTTTCCCAGGCTCTATCTTTATTATTATCCAAGTTTATTAATGAAATTGCAATAACTTCTAGCTCTCAGCTAGCATGTAAATCCCTGCTATAGTATGGTGATAGGTGTATGATACATATTCAACTCATGTAAATTTATTCCAAAGAGATAAAAAAACATGTTGGGTAACCAGTCAGTATATACAAGTAACCATGTTCTTCGTAACTTCTCTTACTAGCTATCTCTATCTATTCAAGGCCACATATTCTTTTTCCATAGCTATCTCTAGCTATCTGTAGCTATTCAAGGCGACATAAATTCATACTTCCCCCAAAAACCACTTACTTGAACCACTATTTTTGGGGGCAGCTGCCCTTAAATTTCTTTTCCGTGGCATAACCAGGATATTTATACCCTTAACAATGAGTAAATTTTCCTACAAGCCAAAAAAGCAAATCCAATTTTCCTCACAAATACAGGTTACATTCTTTTCTTTTGGCAATTTACAACTAAATCTCCATAGAAAGTTTCTTATTCAATTTGTAGTGCTCCGTAGAGACAACATGCAAGAGAGATGACTGATGTTACTCTAGCCCAAGCTCTATAACACGTCTAACTCCTTAAGCTTTCTTCCAAAAGAAGCTCGAAAAACATGATTCGCATATGAACGCCACAACTTAGTAACTCAAGAATATGGAACAAATTCATAATCTAACACCCTTTCTCACGCCTAATGTGCATGCAAATTGGTTGGGTATAAATCCACCATCGCTTGCAAAATTGGCTATAGTGCTAGATGTGCTTGGTTAGAACTTATCCCTAAAAGCTAACTCAAGGGGAGAGGTGGGAGTCCAATCCATATACAAACACAAGAACAATATAGTAACTTAATAATGCCATTGTCTGCAAAATTTGGTTCATATGTTAGATGTGCTTGGGTAGAACTTATCCCTAAAAATTAGCTTAAGGGGAGAGGCAAGAGCCCATTTTACGTACAAAGCTTAGGTAAAACTTATCCCTGAAAGCTAGCTCAAGGGGAGAGGCAAGAGCCCAGAGCCCATTTTACGTACAAAGCTTAGGTAAAACTTATCCCTGAAAGCTAGCTCAAGGGGAGAGGCAAGAGCCCAATCTATATACAAACACCATAATTATCCAATAACTTAATGATGCATCACCTGCAAAATTTGACTCTTATATTAGACGTGTTGGGAGAGGCGGCATCCCAATCCAATAGCTTATCGATATAGATGAATGCATAATCTAACAAGGTTAACAAAACAAACTAAATTCAATCTTTTTTTTTTTAAGCATAGATCAAATGTGCATGGAAATGAAACCCTACTTCTCATTAATAAATGCAATCGATAGAATATAATTCCTAAAGCATAGTCTATAAATGCTTTGGAAAATGAATTTTTGTAGATCAATCTTTGCAGCTACCAAGAACACACCTACGAAAATAGTGAAAAGATTTATGCTTTCTTCTATAGGTTAATCATCAATTCTGTTGTCTCTCCATCAGAGGTGAAATCTTCTGAAAATAAAATGATATCATGACCTCCATTTTAGTATAGTACCAAAAACTTTTCTTCCCAATTCCAATCTTAAAATCACTTAGAGTCAAATGATCACCCCATAAAATGGTTCTCTGGTACGAGATTTCCATCGTCGTTCGCATTTGATGGCTTGAATAGAATCTAATTTAAATTGTTAAATCTTCACAACTCTTTTTAAACAGCCAATCGAGGTCGAGAAAACACAAAAGGCTCAGTCTTCAGATGCAAATCAAATGAATTGAGAGCTAGAGGTACAAGGAATTTGGGTTAACCGGGAAGACAGAAAAAGAACTGAATGATATGCGGTTTGTGGTTACGAATATTACTACCACTTTGACTAGGGTTAGCAATTTGTATTATCGTGTCGTATTTATATCATGTTATACTCCTTAGTTAACACTATTATACTAAATTTAAACCCAACTCGTTTAATTTTCGTGTTAAAATCTTAAACTCAGACCAAATCCAACCAATTTATTAATTATGTTATTTATATCAACCTAACTTAACATGTTTAAATTAAATATGTATAAAATAGCGATTTATTCAATTTAATTGTGATACTTTAACATGTTTATTAGGCAATATATTATTTTTTTTATGAAAAACAAGTGAAATTTACTTATAAAGTTTTAAAATTCATATTATTTGTACTTTATTAATTATGAAAGCTCTTATTTTATATCATATACAATTAAGTAAAAAATAATATATAATATTGTGGTGAGAGAGAGAGGAGAGGGTGACGAAGTGAATGGAGGGGAGGGGGGCGATGGTGATGGGATGAAGGGCGATTAGCCTTGTTGTCACGAAAGTCTATAAGGTGAGGGGAAGGGTGGGTGATGGAGTGAGATGAGGGGAGGGGAGGGGGAAGAGAGGGCGACGAGATGAGGGAAGGGGAGGGGGTCGATGGTGACGGCAACGGGGTGAGGGGCAACTGGCCGTATTGTTGTGAAGGGCAACGGGGTGAAAGGAAGGGAGGCAGAGAACAAAGTTACAAAAGTAATAAAAGACTAAAGAAACAAAAACAAAACTTAGGTTTTCTTTTCTATGTTAAAAAATTTTATAATATATATATAAAATAAAAGATATATTTTATTTTTAAATTTTGAATTTTGAAAACTCAAAATTAAAAATTGTAAAACATTATATAATATATATAATAATATATATATTTAAGATTATAAATAGGTAATTTATGAGTCATGTTTATGTCAATTTATATGTGACCCATTTATTAAATGAATTATTTTGTGTCAATTGCAGTTGACTAATTCGTGTGTTCGATCTTTTATTTAATTGTGTTTGATGGGCTTGATCTTTTTAACATAAACCCATTTAAGGAAAACCTAAATCTTCTAATTTCATACGAGTTTCGTGTTGTATTGTTGTGTCGTAACTTTAATTACCAGCCTTAACTTTGACTTTTAGTGATAAACAACAATTTCATTACTGATGAATACCACATCAGCAGTAACTTAAGAAATAACATGAAATTTGGTGGGTACACGTTACTCATAAACGATACAAAACGTTGCTGACTATATGTCGTGTGTTATTCCTAAATAAAAACAAATTTGTGGTGGTAAAATGAGAATGTCATTTTAGAATGAACAAGCGCCAATAAACATTAACTAAGGGAAAAAAAAAAAGAGACTATATTAACTAACCAACGAAGGGAACGGCTATGTAGAGTCTTTTTGAGAAATCTTACTACAATTTATGGTAGGACTTATTTTTTAACCATTTAGATATAATTTAATGACTGAGATTTACTTGTGTATAATAGTTATAATATACCACAACTTATAATATACATTAAGAAATTAAAAAAATTCAAACAAAAATAAAAAAAATAAAAAACTTAATTTTCCAATCCGAACCACAATGAACACCCACCCCGTAAAGCTCTGACAACCTTCAGCCCCCTGCGACAAGATCCACCGTTGATGACCTCTAACCCTACCCCTGTGACTAGATCGGTCATCGACGACCCCTGGCTCTACCCCTACGACTAAATCGAATGTTGGTGATTTCTCCTCATGCGATCTTTTTTCCAGTCATTGACTTTAACATCCCAGTCCAAGCTCTGCTCATAATTCAGTGGTTGGAAGACGTTGCCAAACCTATAACAGTGGAGGCCATTGTAAGATAAGACAACAAGCTCAGGGTGGCCAATATTGGAGATGATGAAGATCTTGTGGGAGATCATTTTGTCTTTTCTTTTCATATATATTTTTTAATTTCTTAGTCTACAATACTATAAAGTAGTATTTATTAAAGTTTCCATATACACTTAACGTCTCAGTTGATAGATTACATATGGACAATCCAAAAACAAACCTTATTAGTAGAGTCTCTCAATTAAGCTTTATCTCACCCTTTCCCTATTATAAAATAACAAAAACAAGTGAGATGTTATTAATCTAACAATATTTTGTCCCTTAAATTTGTTAAGCTAAAACTTTTTGGATAGAACTAATGATCACATGTGATAGAACTAATGATTTTTTTTAAATGAAAATTGTAGTAAATTATAGTTTTACAATAATAATTGAAGTAAATAGCAATATTTTATAACATGTGATGTAAATAGTAAATTTACTAAGTATATAAAAATTTTACTAGGTATAAATTTGCTTCGATAAATAACTTATTTATAAGAAGTAAATAAATTATTTACCTAACAAATTTATTATTTATTGTTATTTATATCAAATATTTTTATTTATGTTAATTACTTCAATTATTTATGTAAAAAATACTATTTACTTCTTTTTTTTTTCCTTATTTTAAATGAGAAAATTACCTAAATAGCTTCTCATTTTCCCTTTGTGGACATTTTTTCTATCCTTTTCTCCTTCTTTACTTTTTTATATGCTTTTAATTGTTTTAATTTTTTAAATTTAACTGTTTTTGTAAATAAATTCTAATATGATACCATATATATTTTACTAGATATCATTAGATTCAACGATAGCCATCGACATCGACACCGATAGTTGAAGTTGGTCACCAGGATATTCTAGTAGCATATCTTGATATTCTCGTAGAATATATATATATTTTAACATAGATGACCAAACATTTTTAGCTCTAGTTGTTGATATTAATCATAGAAATATTGTAGCAAAATATTTTAGAAATTTTACTAGAACATTTTTTGTATTCAACATGGATGGCCGGATCTCTCCGACTCTATTATTGTCATCAATCACCTGAATATTCTAGTAGAATATTTTGAATATTCTATAAGAATATAATTTTTTTTGTTTTCAACTGGATGGTCAAACATCATTAGCATTAAGTACTTGAATAATCTAATCTAATATTTTGAATATTCTACTAGATTATTATTATTTGTTTTCAACTAGATGGTCTCCAGTTTTGGTTGCTAAAGTCACTAGAATATTTGTAGAATATTTTGAACATTGTACATTTTGTTAAAAACAAAAATATTTTGGAAGATTACAAAAAAAAAAAAAATTCTACTAGAGTACTCAAATAACAGGTGTCGATGACTTGGAGTCAGAGAAGTTTTATGATCTATGTTAAAAAAATATATTTCAAAGAATATAATAAATATTACACTACAATGTTCCGGTGATAGATGACTAGAGTCGGTGATTGATACTAGCAACCAGCCACCATAGACAAATTAAGTTCAATTATCTACGTTGAAAACAAAAAAACATGCTGATATTTTAGAAAGAATACTTTACTAAAATATTTTATTAGAATATTCTGGTGATTGACACTAGTGACCAACACTATTAGTGGTCACTATTGATTCTAATGACATTTGATAAAATATACGCAATATCTTAGTTTTTTTTTTTCAATAAGAAAATTTTGGATAAAATATATTAAGTTGATTTTTGACCAATATTTTTAAGCGGCAAAGCAGTGAAAGTGTTCGGAATAGGGTCAAAAGGTTTTCTATTTTTTTTTTAATAAAGTGGTATTTAAGACCTTTTCTATATTTCATTCTACTTTTAAAGCCATCTCCGCAACGTAAATTTCTTAGTCCTAATTGAACGATTAATATTCTAACTAGATGATAGCAAGTAATTTGTTTAAATTTGCTTGTCACTTGTCAGACTCTCTATAACTTTTGCTTGCATTTTTTTTTTTTGAACTTCCTCTAGAAACTTTTTCAGCATTGGCAAACTACCTATTGTTCTTAATACATATGTATGCGCGCGCGCGCGCGCACACACACACACACATATATATATATATATGCATAAGCCTAAAGAACCTGTTACAAATATCATCTAGTAGTGATGATTTATAAACACCTGTTAATAATGTACAAAACCCTCCCTCATATTCACTAAAGTGGGAAGAAAAAGCCTCATGATTTTTCAGCACCATGTAAGTAAACCAAACACATGTAGATGTGACAATAGGAACCTTTTGGTAAACAAATTTTCCTAAACTTATAATAAGAATATTTTATAAAGCTATAATCTTGTCATTGAGAAAAAAAAAAAATACACGTCAAAAATAAATGGAAGACCGAATCTAATTGTGGAACATCAAACAAAAGAAAAAGCTTATCAGTTCTAGTGTCACTGACCGACTACCGTATCTATAATAGAAACGGTCAGTACATAGTAAAGAGAAGGATCACATGTATGACTTAAATAATAGCTCATACATACATACATACAAATGTGTATATATATATGTATATATACGTGCATATATTGCTTTTGTTCTCCATCATTGTTACCTCCTTTTCAATATTCGATCTTTTATTTTTTATTTTTTTATGGAGGACCACGTCTGTATTTGTATGCATAGAATAAGATATCTGAATTTGATACCAGAATAATTTAATGATAATTTTTTTTATGAATAGATATAGTGTGTGTGTATATATATAAATAATGTAGATAATTAGACTAATTTATAACCTCTCTAATCTCCTGCTAGCTCCTACTTACTCTCTGCGACTCCATTTTTATGCAGTTATCTTATTGGATCTTGTGCAATGTTTGACACTCTTTCTGATCTGAGCTCCCTCATATGTCTCATTCCCAAAAGCCTTTTTTATCTCTTCTCTACCGGCATTAATTTCTTCTCAGCAGCTTTGAAAACTCAGTACGTACCAGATCATCACTTTGATACCAGCTTTCATGCCATCCGTCCGATCACATTGTCCAGCTACTAAAAGAAAAGTGGAGACGTACCCATGATATAATTGTGTATTTATTGAATTAATTTTAGGGTTTTAACTTTTCTACTAGCTAGAGAGAGCGTATATTTCACAAACATAAAATGACTGTAACATTAATAATATCGTACTCTACAACATAGGCATGGCTGATAATATATATACATACGTCCATTATTAAAGTAGTCAGCATTATTAATGCTTAGGGCTAGAAAGTTGGAATAGTTTTTGGTTTTGTATCAGAGTACTCAGTCCTTTATAGTGGATTGGAGGCCCTTGAAACAACAGATTAAGGGAATTAGAGCTTGTTGGAAATAGACTATGAATGCAAGCTATGGAGATTGAATTTAAGAGTACCTCTCACATCTACCGCCAAGGCAACATGGTAGCTGATACACTAGGGTCTCATGGTATCCATGGCTATATATGGACTCCAACTTGTTCTTCATCCCCGAATTTTTTTGGGGTTGGTGAATAGTGACATTCCTCAACTGCCCACACGTTATCAGAATTTAAATGTTGGTCCTTACGCGGTTTTTTGCTTGTTTAGTTGTGGTTTTTTGGCAGATAATGCACGTCATTTTTTCTCTTTTTTGAAGGGAATTTTTTGCTTTGAATTTTTTTATTTAAAGAAAATTATTCAATAAAGTAGATGTACTATGTCATCATGTTTATATAGTACATCCGTCCAACTAAAATTTAATATTTAAAAGATTTGTTTATATCAGCTTTCTATAATTGGATCTTACTTTTCCAGTATGATTCACGTTAATTACTAATTCAAAATTTCTATAAATATTCTATTTAAAATTTCATAATATGTAAAATTTCTATTAAATGAATATAGCACGTAAGTATGATGATGTGGTACACTCGGTATATTGAATAATTTCTTATTTAATGATGCATCTTCTTGCTTATTTTGGCCGAAGAGCAAATCTTTACCCTTGGAATGCTACAACTTGTCTTTCACTTTTGTGTTCCTCTATTTTTTGGTGTTAGTAAGCCTTGCAGTTGTTGATATATGTGGTTCAACTTATATGCTTTTATTTAATATAATGGATCATCAATCTCATTTGTACATTTATATTTATTCTCATTTTGTCTCTCAAACTTTAAGAACTCATACTTTACACTTCAAATTTTGAATTCTACTAATCTGTATTATAAAATTTATGCTAAATGCCAGTAGGCCATAAAAATATAGGATGGTTAATGTAGTGCAAAACTCGAAGCTCAAAAGATTAGTGTTGTTGGCGTAAAATTTTGTAAATTAATCTTAACCGTCCACATGTAAACTCTCATATGCTCAAGCCATCGGAACTGGCTGTCAAGGCTCACGGGTCAGCCATGATCAAACAACTTCAACGACAGATAGTTCAGAGTTCCAAACCTTTGTGCATGCACCTCCATATAAGTATTGCATAAAAGTTCCAACAGGGATAGCAAAGGGTGGGGTGGGTCGGGAAATGCTTTCTTATTCTCACCTCTATCCCCAAAACCATCCCAATCCATGTCCCCATTCCCATCTAAATAGAAGGGGATCCAGGATGGGGATTTCCCGTTGGAAGAGTTTTCCTATACTCATTTCATTCCCAATCTATTATAATTATGCATTTAAAAATACAACAAATTAAAAACAAACAATGAAGGAAAAATACACCATAAATCAAGGATTTTATAAACAAACCAATTTCTTGTAAGAAAAAAATTATATAACTCACACATATATTAATCAAAGATTATATATTTCATAATCAAAGATTTTCAATAAAAAAATTATAATGTTTCAAAATAATTTTTAGATTATATATATTAACAGAATATATGTATAAATCACATATGTATTCAGGGTGAATGCGGGGTAGGAAGTTCTTTTCTCTTCCCTGCCTGCCTTGCTAACCTTTAAGGATAAGATTTTATCTTCATTCCCCATCCCCGCTCCTAACGGGGCAGATACTACCTTCCCTAAGTTCCAGCTAGGATAATTGAGAAAGATCAAATCCATCTGAACCGCTCACATTACAGTAATCTTAACCTATACATGCTGGGGTATCCTTGAGATGACTACAATTCGAGAGGTCAATCTCTCTAGACTACTCCTCAACACCCTGGATAAACAACCACCGGGAGCCCATAGAAGGAGACATTAGCTATTGCAAACCAGAAGATGACAGACTTCAGATCGACTCAAAACAACTACAACTTCCTCTTGCAAAACAGAAAGCTTCATTCAACTCCTACATAGAATATTTCAAGAATATGCCATCAAGACCTTCCATTCCGAGAATTAGGGAAGAGTCCAATTCGAAATTAAGCTTTCCTAATATAAAGGAATACCATTAATTCCACAAGGAAAGTTTAACTTCAATCCAAATGAAGAACACATCTTCGAATTTGTATATGATATCCTACTCAAATGAAGAAACTAACTAGAAGTAGGCATTTATTATGTTATTCTCTCTCTTCAACTATGAATTTCCTCACTATTATTTTCTCTCTCATGCTTTTTCAGAATCTGTTGTACTTAATTTCTCTCTACATAAAAAAAACCCTACCGTAGCTCTTAAAATCATAGTGAAATATTATAAATTTTATTTGTTATATATCTTCTGTATTTTTGTTTGTTTCTATGTTAGATTAATTCTAAACGACGAATTACATTACAATCTATCAAAATGACCAAATCCCGTTCTTGCGACATCAAGATTGAGTCATTGGTCATCAGTACAGATTTAACTGTAGAATTTCACTGTTTACAGGTGTCCATTAATACACTCTAATGTAATTAGACAACTTTTCCAAACAGTATCAAACTATTCACTATGTCAGGCAACCAAAATGCTTTAGAAATATTTCTAAAACTTCATCAATTCAAATTCGTGACACTCAATCAACACAATGAAGATAGAGAAAAAAAAAAACCAATTAATATGGAGGAAATATCGATAATTATAAACCAAAAAAAGAAAACATAATCATAACTGAAAAGAAGATTTGTCCGCATGCACACACCAGCCTGAGTATTAGTAGAACGTGCCTTTAATTTATGTACCTTTTTCCCTCTGATCTCTCTTGTTAAAAGAGATCTGATGAGTCACACTTATTATTTCATGAAAAGAGGAGCTGCTTTGTAATATCCTTTGTACTGACCTTGTAATATCACTCAGAAAGAAGCTGTAGAGACCACTACTACTCTTGTTCTTTACTTTGCTGGTGATCATGATTTCCATTGTCGTTTTGATCAGGATAACCCACAAGCTTAGGATTACTCGTGCCAAAGTGTCCGAAGGTCCTCATCGAGTTTGGCAGGAGATTTGAGCTCCATATTTGAAAATGGTTCACTTGTCTCGGATCAACTATCTCCACAGAAGCTGCAGTACTGTGTGAAGGAAAATAAGTTTGTGTAGTATAGCTAGTATTAGTATTTCCAGGTGCGCCTGTCAGTAATGGAGACCCGGTTGATAGAGACAAAGTGGATGGTTGTAGAGACATGACGTTCAAGTTTTGAAGATGCCGGTCTGTTTGGGATGTGAGTAATCCATGGCCGCCTCCTAAATGCGATAACAGCTGATAATTCGGAGGCTCCCAACGATAATTAGGTGCACCATTCGACAAATGGGCAATGCTGTTCAGCATTCCTGGGAAAAAAGGATGGTTATTGGTTCTTTGTGAGAGATTGCTTCCTATTTCATTCCCTTCTTCTTTCTCAACTTCATTATTCCTAGTACTACTTCTCCAATTTTCTCTCTCAGTACTGTTATTAGCTACTTCTCTTGCAACTTCTTTTGATCTTGCCGTCCAAGGAGCATCTGATGAAGTAGTACTAGTAGTAGTAGTACTAGTCCAATACCCCGGTCTGGCCGGTAAACTGCTGCTCGAGCCTAATTCCCATTCTATAGCACTCATGTCATTGTTATTGTTCTTTGGCAGTACTCCTTGATCTTCATTGGATTGGCTTCTAGTAGTAGCAGTAGCATTGGCTTCACGAGAAGTAAACAAGGAAAAGTTCCCGGCAAATGGCATAGGAAGTGGAGGGAGTTCATCGATTTCTTGCTTAGCTGCATTGAGCAACCAGTCCACAACTTTGCTCGGCTGATTAAGGCCTAGCCTGTCTTGAAGGTCATACAATTGAATGGCTGTTGGTACCGACAGCCTCACGCGCCGGTCTCTCAACCCCCTTACGGTGCAAACTTTGCTGTGCCTGTCTTTACCACCGAAAACACGCGACACGCGAACAATCCTCGGATCCTTCAACCTTAACCATGGCGTTGGATTTGTACTAGCAGTAGAAGAAAGCTTAACAGCAGTGGCCTTCCCAATCTCACTTGAATTCCCTTCCTCTCTCGGAGGAAATTCAGTTTCTTTGGGACTATTAATCATATCTTGTTTCTAGCTCTCGTCATTGCATATATAACCGTACGGATTTTAGTTTAATCGTGTGGTTCCTTCAGATTGTCTTGATGCTTGATCTCCTTATAATCGGTCTCCTTGGTACAATCTGCTCCATCACCGCCAATCCCATGAAACACAGAGAAGAAGAAAAATGAAGAAGATTCAGATCCAACAAGGTTTTTTGACAAAATCAAAGAAAAATCTTTTAATTATTGTTCCAACCAAGAGAAATAAATTAACATGATGATTGATTTTATGTGCAAAGTCCTTAACATGAGTTTGGTAGAAGACAAGAAGGGTATCAACAAGCTATATTAGAGAGATCATGGGAAGAAAGAGATTATACCAAGGCATGAGCTATAATCAAACACCTACCTCATGTTAAATCTTCAGTAATAGTCCAAAATTAGGCTTAAAATAAAGAGAGAAAAAAATACTGAACACATATGATGATGTGCTTATAAGACGACCAGTGATTGACTTAATTTTTTTCGCTGGAGTGCGAAAGTGAAGAAAGAAGAAAAAAATTTGATCGTTGGCACATGGGAATGACTTAGGTAGGTTGAACAAACAATTTATATATATATATATATGAAGAACCAAGAAAAATTAACTTACACGACCTCTTTCAGTTGGTTTGGGGCTGTTTAATTTGATTATGAACTTCAGAGAGAAGAGTAGGGTTTTTACACCGCAAAATATGAGATTTTCAGTGTGTGACAATTCTAAATTTAGCAGTAAACGAGTCCATCGATGAAGCTGCTTGTAGGGTTCCAACGTAAGCAAACGGTAAGAGATTTTTAGAGAATATTAAAACCGGTTGAAGAATCGCGAGAGTATGGTTTAAAAAAAAAGAAGAAGAAGAAGAAGAAGAAGAAGAGGAAGAAGATGCCGGGAATTCAACCGACCATGCTCTCTCCATGGAAAAAGATAAAGCAATGGTATATAAGCTGCCACGTGGCACATCTCTCACGATCATCCCCTCAAAAAAACGAATGCGCTGTCATTATTTTCCTCTATATCGTGTAAGATAAGCAATTTTTAATTTTGTGTTTGGTATATATAACCACGATCAATTAATGATCTTAATAAGCTTTATCTATTAGTCTAATTAATTAGAAGTTAATTGGAAGCATTTGTTTGTACAAGTTATGAATAACGTCCTCAATTGATAGGGGACCATGTATGTATGTATTTGTATGTATATGTATTGCAATATATACTGCCCGGTTCTAAAAGTAGCGAGCATGCTTTATCGACAATCACAAAAGGTTTTCGCAACTGAATACTTGTCACATGGGTCGATGAATGCACGCTTAGTACCAAATTAAGAAGATACAATGTACCACGTTCATGTGAGCAAAGCCTGCATAGCTGCAGGTTGTGCATTTGATTAATAAATACATTATCCTTGTGGTTTGTCCAGTTATTATCTCTTGTAATAATTGTATCACTAAGTTAATATTATTTCACCATAACTTATGCATTAGGTAAAGAAATTGAATAAGAAAATAATTAAAATAAAAAGAGAAGAAGAGAATATAAAGATTTTTAAAGTAGACGTGTCTATATTACGGATTATAAACAAGAGAAGAATTTACTAATAAGGAGCATTATGAATGAGCTCCCATTTAAATACAAATTAGTGAGTAATTACAATGAACAAAATTGAGTATTGACTAACAAATCTTCAAAAATCAAGAAATATCCTAAATTATACTAAAACAAACAAATTCATAATTCATAATAATATTAATTATATGCAAAATGATTTTTCTTAATAAAAAATAATTTTCCCAGATATGTCTCCACAAGATGGAGCTCTATAGGAGTTTCAATCTTGAACTACAATAGAAGAAACTTGAATGCATAATTTATTTTCTTTTATTCTCTTTTTTCATTTTCTTTTTATTTTTTGAATTTCTATTAAAAACAAAAAATACTTATATAGATGAAAATTTAAATAGATATCGAAGTGCAAGAGCGCAAAGAAGGGAGAAGGTAAAGGACGCTCTTGGCAATGGATGATAATTTGTCAGAAGAAGAGGGACAAGGCGAAGGGCGCTTAGGCGTAGGGATGACAATCATCAAATGAGAGAAAAGGTGCATGAGCACTGAGATGAAAAACATCAGAATAAGACACAACCCATAGGGATGGTAATCATCAAAAGAGGGTGCATTATGCAAAGAGGAACTTATTGCTCTAATACCGTAAAGAAATTAACAACAAAAAATTTAAATAAAAAGAGAGAGGAAAAGAATACAAAGATTTTAATGTGGATGTGTCTATATCCATGGACTAAGAATAAGAGAAGAATTCACTAATAAGGAGTATATGATTGAACTCTTGTTAAAATACATGTTAGTGAGTTACAATGTATAAAATTTGATAAAGTTTCCTAATACTAACAAATATCCTAAAATTAAGAAAGATCCTAAATTACAATAAATATAAATAAATTTAAAATTCCTGATAATGATAATTATATACAAAATAATAACCTTTTCTAATATAAAACACTAATTTTACCTATTAGGTATGTATTTATGGAAGTGGCCATGACTTTGTCCCAATTTGAAAACTCATTCATACTTATGATGGGCTGGTTACTATCTCATTAATCGTCAATAATCATTTGATCAAACAATATGGGTCTGATAGAGTAGGACTTGAATTTAGAAGGGTGCGAGTTCAATCCTATAAGTAAAAATTAAAAACTTTTCAAAAGAGATAAATTTCTATTAATTAAGTATTATTGGTTAACAAATAGACTGGTCAAACAATATAAGATAGGACTTGAGTTTGAAAAGGCGCAAGTTCCATCTTGTAATTAAAATTAAAAACTTTTCAAAAGAGATAAATTTTTTATCGGTTAAATTTCTTAATTAACAAATAGGCTGGCAGTGGAGATAATTATCTATATAAGAATAATTTTTCTAATATCCCATCAAATGCCTATAACAGTTGGCCAAACAGCATAGGATCTTATAGAGTGGGATATAAGGGGTTCCGTCCTACAATTAAAGTTAAAAACTTTTGAAAAGAGACAATTTTTTTTAATAAATTAAGTAACAAATAGGCACAAATTGGCTGGGAGTGGAGATAATTATCTACATAAGAATAATTTTTGTTTTTGTTCATATCTCATTAGCCACCAATAATTACTTGGTCAAATAGCATAAAGTCAGATAGAATGTGACTTTAGTTTAAAAGAACGTAAGTTTCATCCTATAATTAAAATAAAGAAAAAAAAAACTTTTCAAAAGAGACAAAATTTTTATCAATTTTCCTAATTAACAGACTGGCTGGGAGAGGAAATAGTTATCTACATATGATTTTTTTTTTAAAACTTTGTCCATATAGGAGAGGAGAGAGGAGAAATCCAATGAGATAAGTCGATTTCATGGGTTGGAAAAGTTGTGGTGCATACTTAAGAGGCGTTTGCCATCTTGGTGTGTATGATAGCTACTTCAGATAAGGCAAAGCTACCGTGTAGGTGAGGGACCAATATATGTTTTGCCCTTTAAAATACCCACTGACTAGGAAGAGGACCACACAACTTTGCCGCAGAGAGATATGCATGCAGCAATTTTAGACTTGAAAATCCTAACAACTGATCAGAGTCGTAATGGAAATCACTATTTTCAAAAACGAGAGTCATTTAAAACCAGACGTCGAAGATGGAGACCAGAGCCGTATTCCAACCTCTTTTCTTATCTTTGAAAAAGCAATTATTTCAAATAAAAAATTAAAAAAAAAAAAAAAAAAGGAAAAAGATACCCAATTTTATATGCTTGTACAGTGTAGTCTTCTATTTCTCCTCATGCTTTAGGGTCAGCTCTGTTATAATTATTAGATCATGTACTGCTGCCTATATATCTTCAAAACCCTAGTTATATATATATCTATATATATACATATACCAGTGTGTGTGCGTGCGTATATGAATATTCTAGCTTGAAAAGGGCTTTGCTGCTGACTGATAAAGATATATTTATCTAAAGGCTGTTTCCTTATGTTATCTTGTTGTTGTGTTCCTCATGACCTTCAGAATCACAGACAAGCAAAAGCTTCCAAAACTAGGTAATATTAACTATGAGCTATGGGAATAATAATTCAGTTTGTGCCTGCACTATTCTAACAAATATATATGGTGAAGACTGAATTCAAATTCGCAAGCTGAAGAGAATATACGTATATTTACATATGCATGTACGGATATACAAACTTAAAAAAAAAAAAAATTTGGTCTTGAGTTTTAATTACCCTATTTCAATTGTGTATGGCTTGTGAGAGAGGAAGAGTAATAAACTAAAGACATTTTCCATAAATTGTAAAGAGAAACTCTATATAAGTAATTTGCCATTTTTACAAGGAACACATTATAATTAATTAGCACGCAAACCAACGGTAAAAAATTAATTGGCTAGTGTAATGTAAAATCTAATAGGAACAATGACGTTTTCAACTTTATTAAATCAGGAAAAAGTTGAGAAATATAAATAGCCCAATAAAACCTTCTATCTTTTGCCCTTTTTAAGTTTGGTACTTGGGAAAGGAATCAATAGACATCTATAAAAATCCACCAAAATTAGTCTGCTGTGTCTGCAGTTGCAGTAGTACATATATTTATCAGATGAGAGATATACAGTGAAATTAGTTGATTATGAACGCCGGCTGGGAAACCTTATCATCTCCAAATTAGCTAATGAGTTACCATAGAAGAAATAAATAAAAGACAAAATTAGCAGACCTTTTCGGCTCTAATTAAGCCAGAAAGTAGTTAAGTTGGATAGGATTAACAACACTTCAGAAAAAGCTAGTCGGTACAGATGATCCCAACCAAAAAAAAAAAAAAAGTTAAAAAGTTTTTTTTTTTAATTCTTAGTAACATGTATTAGATCCAAAATTTTTCAAGTCAGAATTGATTAATTAATGATATTAAGATTTTGTCTCTTTTAAAAATGTTTTTCACATTTTTCAATAACACTATTTTTGGAAACCATTTCAAAATAGTATTATTTTGTACAAAGTTAAAAATAGAAACAAAACAAAAAAAAATCATTTCCCTATTTTGTTAAGAAATTAAAAAAGAAAAAAGAAAATTGTTTGCAATTTTTTGTTTTGATTTTCATTTTCTAAAGCTTATACACACAATAAATATTTTTAGAAACATACTCAAACCAATCTTTCAAGAAACAAAATCAAGTACAATTTCAAAAAAAAAAAAAAAAACTCATCATTCTGTTCAAAATATTCTCATTTCTATTTTATACCTATAAATAAAACCATTTTCAATAATGCTCCAAAACGGCCTTAAGATTTCTAATTTTATTTTTTCACGAGTTCTTATTCATCCCCTACCTCTAATTTCTTTTTCTCCTATTCTATTGTTTTTATTAGTTCATCTAATTCTATTTATACATCAGTTAGTATCATAGTAAAGTCGTTTCGTCTTAACTAAATATAACTTTTCGTCTAAAAAACGGAAAAGAAAAAAAAAAAGGAAACCACTTTTTTTTCCGCCCAGGCTCCACCTCCTTTTCTGATGACACCAACTCCACCATTCGGTTGAAAAAGAAACAATGCTAGTTTTAGAAAAGGACTTAATTTATAATTTAAAAAAAAAAAAAGTTAATGATATTAGCCTGGCTGCACAGTCTATTTCATTGTGTACAATACCATTGCTTTTGCGACAGAAAATAGACAATGGAGTTGTACAACATTTGATGCAAGTATCAGAAGGTCTTCTAGTGTCCTTTCTTTAAATCAATTAATGCCATATCTTAGTGTTTCAACCCAGCATCTTTCTGATCCAAAGAGAGGCCATTCAAATAAAGTGCTTTATTTAACTAGCAACAGCTGGTTAAGAAAAAGATGGAAGAGAAAACTTTACGGTTCTTATCTGCTGTGTCGTCCAAGACCAAGACTACTCTAATTCTCTAAACACAGAGTGGCGGGCATCTCAAGATCATCATCGGCACAGTGAGAGGTTCTCACACACACACACATATAAACTGTTGGTCCGCGTTACAGAGACCGACACTGATTGCCCAAATTAATGGTCCCCAGATTCCAGACACAACCCTCTTCTCCTCACCCTTACGCTTAATCACTCTTCACCCATTTCAGGTTTCTGCATCTTTGCCATCACACATTTCTGTTACTGCTACACTACCGTACCGAACTTTATATTTCTGTGCACCTCAAATCACCTTTTAGTAATTTTCCTCATCTATTATTTTTATTACTACTTTTTCTATCAAAGTTGTGGTTCATGGTAGTTAAGATCTTATATATTTCTAACTTGAGAGTGTTTGGTGGGCTTGGAGTATCTGAAACTTTTTTTTTTTAATATATCAATATTTTTTATTATTTATATATTTAAGATGTTATAATAAATTTTAAATTTTAAAATCTATAACTTTGTATATGCAAGTTTAAATGAGATGATTTTTTTAAAAAATTTTATAGAATTTTGAGATGAACAAAACAATATTCATATTGATATTTTTTTTTTAAATTTCAAAAATTTTTATTTTTTCATTCCAAACAGTTTTTTCTTCAAATATATTTTCCAAAACAACTTTTTTTCAACTACAAAAAAATGTCTTGAAGCATTCCCAAACACCTCCTTAGTCTTATACACATGCAGTAACAGCGGAGCCATAAATTTTTTATAGGGGCCAAGAGTAAAACTTAATTTTAGACTAAAAAATTGTTCTACTTTATATTTTTCATTTTTTTTATGTATACTTTATAATCTAAAATAATCAACTTTAAAAAATCTAAAATCCTAATTTAAATAATAAAGTAATTAACTTTTTGTTTGTTTGGAATGTTAAGTGTGAAATAATATATAGTTATGAGTCAAATATTTAGGATATAATTTAAAATTTTTAGAAAAATCTAAGCAAATTTTGTAATTTTAAAATTTTAGAATGGATAAATAAAGGACTTAATTGAAAAAAAACAATAATAATATGAACCCATTGGGTCGTAGGGTAACTGGCCCCGAGCCTAATGTAGCTATGCCAGTGGATATGTGGTTAAAGTCTCATATTTTTGTAACTTTTCTTTTATAGGTTTATGTAATTCCAACATGATTCTAATGTAACTTTGGGATAAGTATTCAACCAGGTGACTGTATCATACTGGTAAATGTTACTTTCTTGGACCTATGCCGCAATGTTATATAACTTTATACATAACTGCTGCATTTTTTAGAATTTTTGCTGCAACTTATGTGAATGAACAAAAAAAATGACACAAATCAACATGATGATACACTGCGAGACCTATATAACCGCTGGATTTAACACTTAATCGCAATTTAATTTTACCTGAATGAATTTTTAACTTTCGAGAATGTAATGTTTTTTATGAACTAAAAATTTTAGATGTTAATGGTATGAGTGTTGCAAATCATTAATCTAAATGACATGCAACATCTATAATGATATGCTGACAAATCCGCCGGACATTAGACCATATATATCTTCTTTTTTAGTCTTTTGTTTGTGCAGTTTGGCCCTCAAGTTTTTCCAGAATTGCTAGATCTAATAATTCACAGGATATAATAGAAAGGAGGAGAAGAAGGGACCTTTGAAGAAAAAGAACAGCATGCGTGCAGATCAAATATTCCTCTATTTTTGCTGATTTATTGAGTCAACTGTAGTTCATAAGTGAAGGCGTAAGGAAAACGACAAAAAAAGAAAAGCCTTCTCATTTCTCAAGCACCTTTTCGTTAAGTATAGAAAGTAGGCGGTCGATCGAGTGCTAATCCATATGCATTTAGTTGGTTCAAAAGCTTCATAGAAGCCACATCGATATGATCATCTAGTTTAGAAGATATGTAAGAGACTGCATTGGCTGTCTTGTCCAGCGTGAGACTTTTTTTTTTTTTTTTTTTTGACAATTGTGTGGCGTGATATATAATTCAAATTAGGTATTAAAAGTGATAATTATATGCATTAATTTCTCCTTATAATTTATTACTTGCCGTTTCTTTTGACTTGCTATCAATGTGGTGTAAAAGTTCAAAGTTTATATCTGCTAAATATAATGACCAGTATGTTGTTTGGAGGTTTGAGCATTTTTAATCTCAAATTTGTTTTTTTAAGTCAATAAAAATTATAATTAAATTAATTAATTTTAATTTAAAAATTCTGTTTCATTAACCAAACGAATCCATAATATAAATATCTATTTGTTGTCCCAAAAAAAAAAAAAAAAAAGCAAACACAAAAGAAAATGAACAAAAGAAACTTTACACATCTTACATATTTAAAGCCTCATTCCCCTATAAAAAAAGGGAAGACAATATGAAATTAGCTAGCAAGCGACTCTAAAACGGCTTGTGACCATGTCCAAAAGTTTCCCAAATATATATATATATTTATATATGCACTTTGCCGACAAACAGATTATAAGATTAAACGGGGCGGAATTTTATCATCTGTCCTTCCAAATATTAAAAAAAAAAAAAACTCAGAATTAGTTTTTGTGGCTTTAAAATTTACAATAAGGTAAATTAAAAAAAAAAACTCAAGCTGTTTTAGAAAGATGGTGGAAAAAGATAAATGCATTCAATACGTATCAAGGAATTTTAAAAATAGGGAATTAATTTTATAAAAAAAAAGGAATTAAATTCTATAATTTTATTAAGGTGTTTACTAATCTATCAAGGAACAAAGCTACATGAGTAATTGAATTCCTATGACATTGTTAACCATAAAAAAAAAAGATGGATTAGGAATTAAATTACTATATTCGCAAAATTACCCTTACATAAAAAATAATTAAATAAAAATAAGGGCATATTTGATATAAAAGTTAGTCAATTCCTATTTTTTAGGGGCATGAATTAAATTCTATAAGCAAGAAATGGGAGACAAATTCTCCTTTATAAAGGAATTTAATTCTTGATTTTCAAGTGGAACCCGCGTTATTTAATTTTCAAATATAAAAATAAATACTAAAATTTAAGATTAGAAATTTAACTTCATTTTTTCCAATTAAGATTACTGATTCGTAACAACGCCCTCATTCATGGAATTTGTAAAGAAAAATATATCCAATCTCCGTTTGATCCAAAACTGTGTATCATGTACTTGACATATTTTACGACCAATTATACAACCTTGTTTAAATTGCATGTGCATTCATTTATGTATATGCTTAACAAAAACAAAAAAAGAGAGATAATATTGCAAACACTTATTAGTTGCAACTAGAAAATGGGTTTAATAGGGTGTTTGTTTACAGTTTTACATTTGTATTATGTTTAAATGTAATATAATTTTCATCCAAATATAAAAGTTTTACATTTAAATACAATATTTTTCAACAGTACCTCAAATATATTTATTATTTCAAAATATTTTGAAAATAAATATTTTTTTTCCATTCACATCATATTCTCTCTCTATCTTACTTTTTTTTTTTATCTATTTTTACTAATTACATCAACTTTTCAACTTTAAAATACAATTCAATTACTTTTCATCCAAATATACATTGCATTAAATACAAAACAAATACTATTTATTCAAATACAAAATATATTTAATATATTATGTTTAAACGTAATACAAATGTAATGTAATACGTATATGAAACGCACCATAAGTATCCCAATTAATTATGATCCAAATAGATCAGGAAGTCAGCACGTTCACTTTCTCTGCCATCTTCACCCCTGATTGTATGCATTTATCTTTTGTCTGCATTGTTTTAACTTATATAAGAGGATGATTAGGTTATATATTATGTTTGTATTATATTTAAATATAATATATTAAATATAATATGTATTTAGATGAAAAATATTTTTATTGTATTTAAATATAATATTTATTTAAATAAAAAATATTTGAATTATATTTAAATATTAAATATATGATATTATTAATAAAAATAGAAAAAGAAAATATGTAATATAATTGATAAAAATAATAAAAAATAAAAAATAATAATTATATTAAATTTAATTATTATATTATTAATATTTAAATATAATATTTTTATTTTAAAATAAAAATTATATTATATTTAAATATAATATAAATATCATACAAAACAACACCTAAATACACTTCTTTCTAGGGTTTCTTTTCTATTTTCCGTAGTTTAAAAATAAAAAAAATGGAGAAAAGAAAAAAGAAAGAAACTTTTTCATCCTCTCTTTCAACCAGTACTAGTCCTGGAGTACTCGATTGACTCACTCTCTCTTTGTGTGCAGCCATAAATTTGTCATGATGATAATGATAAATATACATGATAATGAGGGGGAACGGTAAAAGATATCAGCTGGTAGATCATTCCTGCAGGGTCGATTGGTGGACTGCAATCAATATTCTATTAAAAATTTTACTTGTTTTGAACCCATCTATTTCACATATATCCGTCTTTTTTTTTTTTTTTTGATTTTAACTTAACAAATTTTGAATCCAATAATTTTTTGGAGAGTAAATGACATTAATCCTTTCACTACAAAAGAAGGCTTAGATTAAAGGTGATTTTTAACCATCATTGAAAAGATAAAATGACAATTACCATTTATTCATATTCTATTAAATATGGAGTGAAATAAGATGACATTGAAATTTAGACTTTAAATAGCAGTTAAATGACAATTATCTTGTAATATTTGTTGAATACGGATGCTTGATTACACCGGTAGTCGGAATGTTGTAAGACTTTAAATGGCACCCAAAAGTTGAATGCCATGAACATAATTTTTCATATTTTTTAATTAAATCTTCATTTTTATTTTTTATTTAAATCAATATTTTTAGCAGCAAATATAATCCATATATATGTATGTAAAAGAAACTTCTATAGAAATTAAAAAATAGAATTTTACATTTGACTAATATTGTAAATAATGTACTATAGGTAGCAAAAAAAATCAAATCCAGACTTCTATTAAAAAATCATAAAAAAACTAAAAATGTTATTAATTTACATAAAACTAATTCTCTAAAAACAAAATCCAAAAAACTCAAAGTCACTAAAAATAAATATATGAATTACAAAGCATGACAATTATAGTCTATATAAAAGACAAGAAACTTTCCATCTATTCACTTTGAACTTCATCCATATCTTCTTGTGTGTAAGTTTGTTTGTTGAAAAACTACACAAAGAAAGAACAACTTGTTAAACTCACATTCACATTGATATTAAAGACAATTTAGCATAATAAAGTTTAATTATTACCCAATATTCCATCACATGAATAGCATCAAAGAAAGAATCAATGAGTTGTTTTATATAATGCAGTATGTAATACCTGCATTTTATATGTGTAGGTTGATGAGGACATTGTTTGTAAAATTAAAAAAAAAAATTGCTTGACTTAGGAAAATATAATTATATCATATTTCCAATGATGACTTATTGTTTAGTATACAATGCTAACGTTGTGTACAACCCAAACCACTACATGGAATGCCATCAGATATGGAAATTAGATACGTATATAATTTTTAAATAAAGGTAGGTTTTGTTGGTGTTATAAAATAATAAATGGAAACTTAAAAAAAATGAATGGAAAATGATATAAAATCTATAATTTGAATCACGATTACAAGATATGCGCCCTTTTTTTTTTCAAATATGTACGTGTTTCAATTTCAAATCTAAAGGACCCTCTATTGCAATGTCAATTTCAAATTTGAGGTTCCTATATATATGTTTCAATCTCAAGATATTTGCCATTTTTTTAACAAATATATATGTGTTTCAATTTCAAATTTAAATTCAAAATACCCACTGTAAAATTAAAAAAAAATGTTAGAGTTAAATACAATGTCACTAAAAAATTTGCTGGAAAGTAAAGATTGTAGATGGTGATTGTCAATTGACTACCACTAAACTAATTTTTTATAGATATTTTAAATGCATTTCATATTTGACTGTTATTATGTATGATAAATTCTCACTTGTAACTGCTTTTTTTTTTTTACCAATCACAATTAAATGTTATTTCCAAAATTTTCCGCCACATCCTATTTACTATTTTCTAGTAGTGTTTATTTTATAACCAGAAAAATATGTCATATAATCTATTAGTAGATAAATATCTAACTGTTATATGTTGGTCAAAATTCTCTCCGATGAATTTTAATTTGTTTGGTTGTCATTTAGTTCTTGTTCGAAGGTTTGTTGCTAATTCTTTTTTTTCCTGTTACGTTTTGTTTCACTGGATTAACTAGCATGGTTAAGTCTATCATAGATGTTGACTTTTATAAACGTAAATTTCAACTATTTCTTCTAAAATTTAGTTTCTGTCTTTTGGAGAAACCAATAATATTACTCTACTGAAGGATTATCTTTTCTTTTCTAGTTATTTTCCAACTTATTGTTTGTAATTTTTCTTTCCGACTTCATTTATTTTTCTATTAATGTTATTATTTTTATATTTGAGCGGAAAGCTTGTTGTGGGCTGAAATTATTTAATGATGGACTATCGATATGTGCTGCGGAACTTAAACGCTGGAGTATATGAAAACATGGGAGTATCCCCGCCAAATTGAAAGAAGTGCAGGTCGAGCTGGAGAAGCTTTATCACAAAGAGCCTTCAGGAGCTAACTGGAAAAGGATTCGTTTTTAAGAGCTTGAGAGGGACCAATTGTTGGGAGTGGAAAAGTATTACTCGCAGCAGCGTGCCAGAGCTGATTGGCTGGGTGCAGGGGACAGAAACAATTCTTTCACTAAAAGGCCTCTCAGAAAAGAGTTAAGAACGAGATCTTAGGATACTTTACAGCTATGCAGGAAATGAGAGCAGAAGGATCTTCCTGGGGGAGTGCAGATGGTGGCACTTAGATATTTCTCATAAGGTGAAAATCTTCATTTGGATAGCTTTTTACAACATCCTTCCCACCTGGTGTAATCTGATACAATTGTTCAGCCGGGGAGGAATCTTGTTTTCACACCCTGATTGATTGTGTGTTAGCCAAGCGAGTGTGACAAGCAACTCCTTTCTCGAAAGGGATCTCCAAGTTCAAAGGAGACCAGCTTGCTATCTTTGGTTCATTTGGGAAGACGGAAATACCTTTACTCATGAGGGCAGATATAAAGAAGCTAATGCAATCAGAGATGAAGCTGGCCTTTGGCTTTCGAAGTACCAAGCTTTCCAGATTGTTCAGAGGACTAGTATTGTGAGTGATGTCTTGCCTCCTAGAGTCTGGCAACCGCCTATGGATTTAGACCTTAAGCTTAATGTGGATGCAGCAATATCTGCTGGAAGTTATTGGCATTGGTGGTTTGATTTGGGACTACTCAGGCTTTGTAACGGGAGCTTTTCCGAAGAAGTTAACAGGATCTTACAGGGTCTTTGCAGTTAAAATTCTAGCTTTGCGTGATGGGCTCCTTTGTGCAAAGGACAGCAAATTGCGGATCTCCTTAACTGAAACTGATTCATCCTTAGTGGTCAAACGCGTCAATGGTGCTCCTGGATTGGTTGCTGAGGAACCTCTTCCTTTTAATATCAGAATTTTGTTGCAGGAGCTTGGTGGTGGTTCTTGTAGTCATGTTTTACAATCGGGTTACATGGTTGCCCACACACTCGCAAAATTTGCTTTATCTCTAAATGATGATCTTTTTTGACTGGAAGATGTTCCAGACTGTGTTAGAAACATTGCAAGTGTCAATCTGGCCAATTTTCAATAATATATCTTCAGCCCAATTTCAAAAAAAAAAAAAAAATTATAAGCAAAGGGTGCTATTCTAGTTGGAATGTGTTAGTTTTAAATAACATTCAATAAATTTATTACACTACAACTAGTAAAAAATAAGCGAGCTGATCAGTCCATCTTGGCAAATTCTATAAGGTACAGTGCCTTCTAATGGATAGTCGGCTAATCAATTATTTCCCTGAAAATCCAAACCAAAACTTTTTAAAAGACACGGAAAAAAGGGGCATTAAGCAAGCATGTACAAGAAGCAACCTCGGTGAAAGCATTACATGATACGTTGCCCAGTGCAACTGTAGAAAAGCAGGAAGAAAACATTCAAAAAAAAAAAAAAAAACGCAGCCGACGTTACAAAAACACATACGCATGCGCAAAATATGCCAAATTAAAAAACAAAGCTATCACGGATGGGCCCATTGATGTAAACAGCTGCGTGCATGGAATTGTCACATCGTCCGATCCTATCCAAGCATGTGTAGAAATAGTTCATCGAATACGTACTAATTAATAAATATACATATTTTCTTGCTTAATAAATTAATAGATGGTAGACCAAATGTTAGCTAATAGATTTTTATAATTAGACCGAATTTAATGTCCGACAGACTAAATGATTTAAATAATTTAAATGAAATGAAATATAGATGAACGAATCAAATTATTATCTTCGGTTATTGATTCGGTTTGTTTTAGAATCAAAATTTTTCTGTAGAACTCAAATGTTTTTTATCTTCTAAGCGTTAACACTCACTCACTAGATGGTGTTCGAGAAAAATTTTGAGAGTTTAACTTAGGGACCAAAGGTTGAAGACGCATGGTTATTTTATACAGTTTTCCCATCAAAACTGTTTTTCAACGTGCAAATGGGGTCAAAAATATCTCAACATTTTTTTTTGAACATTAAGGATGTGATGTGGATCACATTACCGAGTTTTTAGGAGTAAAATAACATTCTTCAACTTGACCATATGTACTATTATTCACAACAGCAAGAAACAAAACACATGAATCATGGCAATAGGTCATCTAAATGCGAGTATTATCTTCCATGCATCACAATATATTATGTTTCTCAATAATAGCTCGTACAACTTTATGAATAAACCCCATGTTTATTCTTGGTCCAAAACTTAATGATTTTTCTCATCAAATGCTTAAATATATAAATATGTGTACACAACCATATATGAGAAAACATCACAATTAAAGTTTTTTTAATAACGTTGCTCTTACAACGAAAATTACATCAAGAAACCAAGTCCCATTCTATCTACATGATCCTTAAATTTCAATGGTAGCATGCTTTTAGTCAAAGGATCGACAATCATTAAATCAGTACTAATATGCTCAATGATAACTGATTTATCCTTAACACGCTCCCTTATAGCCAAATACTTGATGTCGATGTGCTTGCTTTGACTACTACTTTTATTGTTCTTAGCCATGAAGACAGCGGTTGAATTATCGTAATATATCTTCAGCGGCCTACAAATAGAATCCATGATTCTAAACTCAGAAATAAAACTCTTAATTCATATATCATGTGAAGTAGTCTCAAAACAAGATACGAACTCAGCTTCCATAGTGAAAGCAGCAGTCAATGTCTGTTTCGCACTTCTCCACGATACAGTTCCACCAGCTAGCTTGACAACATATCTTGAAGTTGATTTTTGTGAATCAATGCAGTCAGCGTAGTCTGAATTAGAGTAGCTAATGACTTCCAAATTATCAGTCTGTCTGTACATAAGCATGTGGTCTTTGGTCCCTTGAAGGTATTTCTTTACATTCTTCATAGCTTTCAAATGTTTCACACCCGGATTACTCTGATATCTACCCAACATTCTAATGGCAAATGCAATGTTAAGTCTAGTGCAAACCTGAGCATATATTAAGCTTCCAATAATTGAAGCATAAGGAATGCTTTTCATTTGTTCCCGCTCAAGATGATTTTCTGGGCACTGGTCTAGATTGAACTTGTCACCCTTCACAATGGGAGCTATGCTTGGAGAACATTCCTTCATCCGGAACCTCTCTAAAACTTTGTTGATATAGGTCTCTTGAGACATACCTAGAATACCACGTATTCTATCTCGATGTATCTTAATTCCAATGACATAAGATGCATCACTCATATCTTTCATATCTAAGTTATTAGAGAGAAACTATTTCATCTCATATAGTATACCTTTGTCATTGCTTGCAAGCAAAATATCATTCACATACAGAATAAGGAAACAAATTTTGCTCCCACTAACCTTCTAGTATATATATTGATCCACAATGTTCTTTACAAATCCAAATGAAAAGATGACATCATGAAATTTTAAATACCATTGACATGACGCTTGTTTCAATCCATATATAGATTTTTTGAGCTTGCAAACTAAATGCTTACAGCCACTAGAGAAAAATCCTTCTAGTTGTTTCATGTAAACCTCTTCCTCTAGTTTTCCATTGAGAAATGCTGTTTTCACATCCATTTGTTGTAACTCCAAGTCAAAATGTGCAACTAATGTCATGATTATGCGAAGAGAATCTTTTTTAGATACAGGAGAGAAGGTCTCCTTGTAATCGTTCCCTTTCTTCTGAGTAAATCTTTTAGCAACGAGTCTAGCCTTGTATCTCTCAACATTGCCTAATGAGTCTTTCTTTGTCTTATAGACCCATTTGCATCCAATGGTCTTCGTACCCTTAGGCAACTCAACAAGGTCCCAGACCTTGTTTGACGATATGGAATTCATCTCATCCTTCATAGCATCGTACCATGAGTTTGATTTATTAGAACTCATGGCTTGTAAAAACGTCACAGGATCATTTTCGGCTCCAATATTAAAGTTCGATTCCTGTAGATACACAATGTAATCACTAGGTATCACTGATCTTCTTATCCTAGTAGATCTTCTTAATGTTGTATCAACGTTCTCTCGAAGATGTGTTGATCAAATGGTTGTTTATCCATTTGTGGTACTTCTTGAACAATTGGATGTTCATTCACTTCTGGAACTTCCTGAACAACTTGATCTATTGGATCATTATCAATACTTTGTGGAATCTCAATAACTAGTTGTTCAACACCCGTTTGAACTTCAGGGGTATTGACAATGACAATCATTCGAACTCTTGATGTGAAAGGTTGAGTACCAACATGATCCTTTTCAAGAACGGTATCCTGAAAACGATCGCTCCCATTAATTATGTCATTCTCAAGAAATTTCTCATTTCTCGATTCCACAATCTTAGTGCTATGCGATAGATAATAGAATCTGTATCCTTTAGACCTTTGGGTATATCTAATAAAATAGCTACTAATGGTCCTCGGGTCCAGTTTCTTTTCTTGTGGATTATACACTCTAACTTCAGAAGGGTATCCCCAAACGCGTATATGACGCAAACTCGATTTCCAACCTTTTAATAGCTCAAATGGCGTCTTTGGTACGGCCTTGGTTGGAACTCGGTTCAATATTGATGCTGCCGTTTTAAGAGCTTCAATCCACAATGACACAAGGAGTTTGGCGTTACTGCGTATACTCCTCATCATCTCCATCAAGGTCCGGTTTCTTCTTTCAGCCACACCATTCTCACTAGGAGATCCGGGATTAGTGTATTAAGTAACTATCCCTTACTCTTGAAGAAACTTAGCAAATAGACCGGGAGCTTGTCCATTCTCAGTGTATCTACCGTAGTACTCTCCTCCTCTATCAATTCTCACAATTTTAATTTGTTTTTCACATTGTTTCTCTATTTCAGTCTTAAAAATTTTAAAGGCATCCAACGCTTCGTTCTTATTATGAAGCAAGTAGACATACATGTAACGTGAGAAATTATCAATAAAAGAGATAAAGTATTTCAGACCATTTTGTATGTCCATATCCAGATAACAAATAACTAAATGGATGATTTCTAATAACTCGGAACTTCTGTGTGTACCCTTTTTGGATATCTTGGTCTGCTTTCTCTTAATGCAGTCCACACAGATCTCAAAATCAGTAAAATCCAGAGTACTAAGTATTGCATCACATACTGATCTCTTGGTCCTATTCTTAGAGATATGTCTTAATCTCCAATGCCACAACATAGAAGAATCCTCATTTATAACACATTGTTTAGAATCGATATGAACATGCATAGCATCATTAGTGGCATTATTTTGTAAATTAATAGAAAAGAGACCATTACATAAAACACCATTTCCAACAAAAGCAGATTTATAAAATAAACTGAAAGATGTCTACGAAAAATTAAAAGAATATCCCAAAGGTACAAGTCTGGAAATTGAAATCAAATTCTTCGAAAAACTTAGAATATAAATAGTGTTTTCTAAATTTAAAATATAGTCACTACTTAAAATCAATTTCCATGTCCCAATGACCTCCACATGTGAGCCTATTTTATTGCCTGAGAAAATGCTTCGCTCACTTCCCATTGGCCTCCTTAGGTTTTGCATACCCTGCAAGGTATTCAAAATATAGATTATAAAACCGGAATCAATCTACCATGTGTTATAATTAACATCAACCATATTAGATTTATAGCAAATAAGTGAGATTGATTTACCTTTAATCTCAAGCTATTTCTGGAATTTGGTGCAATCCTTCTTCATGTGTCACTTCTTTTTACAAAAGAAAACACTTGGATTCTTTTTTAATTCCACCTTGGGGAGGTATTTTCCCTTTCACTTTCTTCTTGACTTGCTTGTCATCCTTCTTGTCTATTGCCATCATGACACTCTCACTTTATTTCATTGTTAGCTTGCCCTCTTCCTGAACACACATGGCTATGAGTTCATTAATTGACCACTTATCTTTATGTGTGTTGTAGGAAATCTTAAAGGGCTCATACTGATGTGGAAGAGTATTCAATACATAATGGATAAGAAAAGTCTCAGACATCTCAATTTCAAGTGTTTTCATGTGCTCTCACATACCTTTCACTGTAGTGAGCCTTATCGATGAAAACTTCATTATCAAGGTGCTAGCAAGTGCCTTATTAGAAGTTTCAAACTGTTTATCTATGGTCTTTAGCAAATCTTGGACCTTTTCATAAACTTCAACAGAATCACGAATACTAGTAGAGATGTTAGTTTTTATGAACATAACACTTAGGCAATCTGATCGCTCTTATTTTTCATAAAGAACAACATCAGATTGAGTGCTGGTTTCAGTTATGACAAGTGGTTCGTCTTTCCTAATGACGTAATCAATGTCCATCTAACCTAAATGAAGAAGAAATCTCTCCTTCTAGATCTTGTAATTATCACACTTAAAATCAGAAAAGTTTACAGGTTGCATAATTGTATAAATTAAATATACATGCTCAATTTACAATATTTGAGACTCAAATAACCACAAATTATGTTTTACCAATGTAAAACATAGATTAAAGTATGAATCTAGGGATATAAAACTTGCCTGTGGGTTAAAGTCCTATTCAATTAAATTCATCTAAGCTGAACAATAAAATTATTAAAATTATGTTTCTTTTCTTAATTCTTGTGGGTAGATTAAGAAATATAATTTTTGATATTTTATTCCAATTAATTATACAAAATGCAATAAAATTTCTTGTGGGATAAATTTCATCACAACATATTCAATTAATCACAACTAATGTTATAATGTGACCTTGACTCTTAAATTATAATTTTAAATAATTAAGGATGCTGTGGCCACTCCATAATCAAATAAAATCATATAAATCACTTAATATTAACAAGCCATATTATTGTATAAAACCTCAAGCAATATAAACATTAAATTAAATATAAATGCACTAATATTATTTAACACAATATTGCATATATAAAAGAACAATAATTTATACATACAAAATAAATTAAAATTAACAGTAATATAAGCACATAAATATTCAAATCTAAATTCACAAGGAATTTTAAGAAATTATTCTCCAAATGTGCATAAATTAATTAATTAAAAAATTACATGTATAACTACAAATACAAATTATACATACAAAATAATACCACAAAAATTAATTCTGCATAAATCAGAATATTTTTTTTGTGATGATATCATTGCTGACGTCATGATGACATCATCATTGACGTCAAGATAACGTCAGCGTCCTTAAAACGATACCAATTCCGCCCTTCAGAAAATGACAAAATGGACTTCTGGAAACGACATGTCTTTTTCACCATCATGCTATTGTTTTCCAACAATTAAAACGACATGTCGTTTTTCTTCTGCCAAAATAACAAGTTGTTTTTTACTGTTGATAGCAGCCCTTCACCTTATAAAACAACGCATCGTTTTTCCCAACCAAACAGAAAAATGACATGTCGTTTTTGGTCGGCTTCAACCTCCAGCCAGGTCGTTTCGACCCGGTTACGACTCGCAATGAAACCTAACGGTTTCTTGGCCTTTCGGATACTAAATTAAGCATTTCAAAAGCCTCCATTGAAAGAAATTTAATTTGCTAATGATCCATAACAATATTTTTAAGTTTTTATGTCAAAATTAAATTATCCAAACTACCCCATGAACGTACGGTTTTGGAAAATTCGAAAATAAAACAGCATGCTATCAACATTAAAACTTAACTCAAATGTTTCTAAATGATTAGAAATATAAAACTAATGATTTCTAACCTTTAAAACTAAAGAAAACAATGAAACATAACAATTGCTCTTAACTGTAAATTTTTCAGAAAAAACGAAACCGAAACAAAACATCAAGGCAAAGGATAATCAAGACTCTGATACCAAATGTCGAAAAAACTAAATGATTTAAATAATTTAAATTAAACGAAATGCGGAAGAACGAATCAATTTGTTACCTTCGACCATTGATTCAGTTTGTTTCGGAACCGAAATTTTTCTGCAAAACTCAAACACCTTTGATTTTCTAAGTCTTAACACTCACTCACTAAATGGTGTTCGAGAAAATTTTGAGAGTTTGGCTTAGGAACCAAAGGTTGAAGACACACGGTTGCTTTATACAGTTTTCCCATCAAAATTGTTTTTTAACATACAAATAGGGCCGAAAATATCTCAACGTTTTTTTTTTGAACGTTGAGGACGTGATATGGATCATATTACCAAGTTTTTAGGAGCAAAACAACATTTCATACAATCAAGCTAATGACACCTAGTGTACAAATCACAATAAGAATCACAAAATTATTACAAGGATCAATGGGATCAATCAACAAATCTCAACAACTTAAAAACAATATGTATATATATATATTGAAAAATGCATGGCTGATTTTATTGATATTGAATCAAATAATTGATAACAACATTAAAACTAAACTCAGTGCTTCTTCTAGTCAGAATTGAACCACAATCTCTTTTGAGGAGAGAAATGCATCAAGCAGATAGATTTTTTTTTCCCCCAGTAAAGAAAAAAGTTGTTTAGAAAACAAAAATTCAAGTAACAACAAAAAATGATAAAAAAGAAAATAAAAAAAAAAGGGTCAAATATGGGAAGTAAATACACAGCCTCTCGTGAGAAAAGGGCACCATCCAACACGATCACTAGACCGTTTAGCCTAACAACCTTATTATTCCGCTAGAAAAAGAGATCGCAAAGAATCAGTATGAACAAGAAAAAAAATTACGAAACCAAGCCGTTTTGGATCGGTATGAACAAGGCCACCCAAAATTGTCTCTTTTAATGTGGTTAGAATTCGAGTGGAGATGACAAACAAAGTCCACAAAAAAATGTATTTGGTAGACCGACAAATATTTATAACAAAATAACAAATCAACGTATATCTCATGTCATAGTTTCTTGAAGATCCAAGTTGGAAGGGGTTAGATCCAAGTATTAATAAGAAAAAAGCTTTTTTGCAGTGATTACCTTTAACCTCACCGTATAATTATAATTTACATTTTAATATATTAATATTTTAAATTTTAAAAATATTTAACAAAACATCTCAATTAAAAACAAAGAAATATTATTATAAAATATCAATAATATTAAACATTATCTATTAAATTAACAGAAACCGATAACATTTTTTTTTTTATCTAAGGTTGGCAGTTGCCACAAACAAACAAAATAGATGAATAAAGACTAGGGCCATTACTATTAGGCCTTTATTTTATTTTTATTATTTTTTGCTCTGACCATTACTGCTGCAAAGTTTTTATTATGTGTAGGGCCGCGTTGAGCACTTCTCCCATCAACAATGTGCGTGGTTTCTACTCTAGCCACAAAAAACAAAAAAAAAAAAAAAAAGTTCCTGGTTTCTAATTGGTTGTCAATTCAACCATCCACCCAATCCATCCTCAACTACATTGTCTAATGCAGTAACTTGCGTCGCTGTCCAAAATTGCTGGGCCAATGTCTGATCAGTAGTAACGTGTCATATTATTCACGTCAAGTCAAATCTACAATATTATATTTTTTTTATAAAATATAATTCTATATTAAGTCCCGTGGGACAAGGTTTTAAGACATAAGACTTTTTTTTTTTTTTTTTACTTCACTGTATTTTAATATTTATATTTTTAAAATATTATAATAAATTTTAAATTTTTAAAATTTATAATTTTATATATATAAATTTAAATGAGATTTTTTTTAAATTATATAAAATTTTATGAAAAATAAAACAATATGGGTATTGAGATTTTTTTTTCTAAAATTTTTTTTAAAATTTTTCATTTTTTCACTTGAAATAATTTTTTATCCTAAATATATTTTTTAAAAACAGCTTTTTACTAATTTAAAAATAATATCTCTAAACATCTCCCCTAAACTCTTCCAAATTTTTGTTTATTTTATAAATGTAAATTTAAAATTTTATTTTTAATTTTCTTTATTTTTAAAAAATTAATAAAAAATATAATTAAATTAATAAATTTTAACTTAATATTTTATTTTATTTTATTTCAGATTTAATCGGCCAACCATTCAACTCTTAATAATATGAAGATTATTATTTTAAAATTAAATAAATAATATTAAATTGAAGCTATCATTTCTTGATAAAAGGTCAGACCAGAATGGCAGTATCAAAAGCCACAAGCAATGGCACAGCCAAAGGCGGTGGAAACAGTTGAGGTTTGCAAGGTGGCTCCTCCACCTACAGACGACTTTCTTTCTCCAAAGTCTCTTCCGCTCACACTCTTCGACATACGCTGGTTAAGGTTCCCACCAAATGAACGACTCTTCTTCTACGAAATCTCAACCCCAAACAGTTCATCAAATTTTTTCTTGGACTCCATTCTTCCAAGACTCAAACACTCTTTGTCTCTCACCCTCCTCCACTTCCTTCCCCTCGCCGGGAACATCACATGGCCTCCCACTTCTCCGAAGCCCTGTGTTGAATACGCCGAAAGCGACGGTGTTTTGCTCACTGTGGCCATGTCCAACGCCGACTTCCGTCGCCTCTCAGACACCGACGTCTTCTGCGAGGCCACCGAATACCATCCTCTGATCCCCAAATTGTCAGCCTCCTATGAGCGAGTGGCGGTTTTGGCGATTCAAGTCACCTTGTTCCCAAACCAGGGGTTTTCGATTGGAATCACCATGCATCACGCGGTTCTCGACGGTAAAAGTTTACATATTTTTTTGAAATCGTGGGCGTACGTATGCCGATCGCTTGAATCTGGGCATCATAGTGATGGTCAAGATCAATCTACCATCTTATACCAGTTGCCGCCGGAGCTGAAACCAGTTTTTGACAGAGATTGTGTCAAGGACTCCGCCGATCTCGGAACGATCTTCTCGAACCAGTGGCTTAGTTTAGACGGATCCGACAACAGAAGTTTAGTCCCTTGGGAAGCTAAAGAGATTCAACCAGGTACTGTTCGAGGTACCTTTCAAATGCCGCGAGAGAAAATACAAAAGCTAAAGCAACTGATTTGTGTTGAGAAAACGGCAAATAAGGACAGTGAACAACATTTTCCAATTATTCACGTGTCCAGTTTTTCACTAATATGCGCCTATATGTTGGCGTGTTTAGCCAAGGCAGAAGAAGTGGTCGGCGACAAAATTGTTTTTGTATTTTCTATGGATCTTAGGTCTCGCTTGGAGCCTCCTATACCAACGGCATATTTTGGAAACTGCGTTGCTGGCAAAGTCACAGTTGTTGAAAGAGAGGCCCTGTTAGGAAAAGAAGGACTTGTTGTGGGTTTAAGTGCAATTAGTGAAGCCATTAAAGTCATGGAGAAAGGACCTCTAAATGGAGCTGAGAATTGGGTAACATCGATCAACAAATTTCGGACATCTGCATTTAGAGCATACTCCATTGCCTCGTCGCCTCGATTTGAGGTTTACAGTACTGATTTCGGATGGGGACGACCGAGAAAGGTAGATGTTATTTCCATAGATAAAACAGGTGCGATAAGTCTATCAGACAACAAAAATGGGGATGGTGGAGTTGAGATTGGATTGGTTTTGAGGAAACATCATATGGAAGCTTTTGCTTCTTTGTTTGCTGAGGGTCTCGAGTCTCTCTGAGTAGTAGGCTGCTATAAACAGATCTCTCTTTCTTTGTTTCCTTTATCCATAATTTAGCTGACTTGATTTGTAAAATTTGAGCTGATTTTTACTCTTTTAAAAAAAAAAAAAACCCGAGTTGATCTGAATATAAATTTGATTAAATTTGAGTTAGAATAGATGAATAATTTTAATTTGGGTTCGTTTACTTGTTTTTCTCTTTCTTTTTTTTGTTTGGTTTGCCATTGAGGGCTGAATTCTGATTTTATCTATTTTGTTTATTTTTCCCCCCTTTTTAGTAGACCAGTGGGGACATGTGCTTTTCACGTTGCCCAGTGCAACTGTAGAAAAGCAGGAAGAAAACATTTGAAAAAAAAAAAAAAAAAACCAGCGCCGACGTAACAAAAACACATACGCATGCGCAAAATATGCCAAGTTAAAAAGCAAAACTGTCACGGATTGGCCTTTTGATGTAAACAGCTGCGTGCATGGAATTATCACATCGTCTGATCCTATCCTAGCATGTGTAGAAATAGTTCAACGAATACGTACTAATTAATAAATATATATATTTTCTTGCTAAAGCAAAATAAATAAATAAGCTCACCAAAAGAAAATAGAATTTAAAAGCAAGAAAGTTTTTTGCAAAATATTGTCAAAAAATTTTGAGAAGTTTTTTTTTTTTTTTGAAGATAATTAACTAATGCCAGATACAGTTTTGAAAGGAAATCTGATTAAATTTATTATTATTATTTTTTTAAGAAGCTATGATGAACTTTGCCAAAGAAAATGATCTAAGAATAATGTAAATTTGATCGAGTGGTCTTTATGTCATGTAAAATTGACAACATTCTCCGTATAAAAGGCATTTAAATCTCAACCGGCAGTGCCGACGCATTGATATCACAACCAACCATTTTAATAACTCTATATATAAAGCCCCACTGTCCCAAAAAAGAAAGGAAAAAAAAAAAAAAAACTCTATACATATTTAGTCGTGGACGAGTCAGTATTCACTTTCAGCAACGAAATGCAGTCCAATATATACTTGTTACATAACACGCTGGATAATTATGCCTACAATGAACAGATTAGTAACTAAATATTTGCTTTCAATTAAAATTTTGAATGGATTTTCTCTTTTATTTTTTATTTTTGGCTTCATTACTTGCCATACGATTTCAACTTAACCAGTCAAGTCAAAATTAACCTGTAAATGTATTGAGCCCATATTGTGAAATACCTTTCCATTCCAAAAATGTTCTAGTTCATGTAACTTGTGCAGAATTTGACGATACATTATATTTGAAACAAGACGAAAAGGTGATTAATTGGACATGGCAATTGGGAACCTTATTTCATTAAAAGAAAAAATGAACACAAAAATTTGAAGATTGAAAATAGGGCCTACATCCACTCCAACTTTGCTGTTTGAAGCCACTTTTTATTGCTACCTTATTAGCAATGGTGTTACTTCTCTTCGTGTGAACAATAATTAGCTGGCCCATATGTACAACAGGCCCAAATATATGCTACAGGCAAATTATGGGCCAACTTCAAGCCTGGTGGCTCTCATCGACAAGGAAGGCCCAAGCCCTCCGTGCTTTCCCGATCCAATGAAAATTGAATTTACATCATAGTGATTATTATGCTTGACTCTATAGAGCTTTAAATCATCCAACTTTCAAGTTCCTAAAACGAAAAAAGAAAAAAAAATACAAAACAAAATAAAATAAAAAACTAGTACTTAATGTTGACTCCCATAACGAACTCCTATTATTTCCGGTGATTGGCTTCAGAATTCTTCTCACAACATCTCAATTGTACTGGGAGGAAATTCTTTTCCTTCACGTTACTTTATATTGAAAGATCAACATATGAAAGGAGTATACATTCAAAAAATAAAAATAAAAAAAAGAACGAATGACAATACAATCCCTCAAAAAATTAGTAAATGACAAAATAAAGTCTAGACAAAACACTTGAATGGAAACAGCAACAGCCAGAAAGAAAGACATAGAAACGAAAAACGACGAACTTCGAGAACAAAATAAGAAAAACGACAATAAACTGTTAAGCAATTGACGGACAATTAATTAAAGGAAATTATTGAAATTGTTTTAGTTCCGTTAGTTTGTGCAGTTCATTTTTATATGACTTATATTATAGACAAATAACGTCTCATTCACACTGAGTTTAACTAAAAGCAACTGTTGTACGTTAATGGCGTGTTGTAATGTATAACAGAATTGTTTAACAATAATGATTGCATTACACCGGCCACGTTTTATTTTTATTTTTTCCTAAATGTGTTACACCATTTTATTAGTTTATGCTATAATGGTTTGTTTAATTCATGTGTCACAGGAGTGATTGCACTACATCAAAAATATTTTATTCCTATATAAAATTTGGATGAATCTTCTTATTTTATTTGGGAGTACGTTGAAGCTATCATTTCTTGATAAAAGGCCAGAACAGAATGGCAGTATCAAAAGCCACAAGCAATGGCACAGCCAAGGGCGGTGGAAACAGTTGAGGTTTGCAAGGTGGCTCCTCCACCTACAGCCGACGTTCTTTCTTCAAAGTCTCTTCCGCTCACATTCTTCGACATACGCTGGTTAAGGTTCCCACCAAAATGAACGACTCTTCTTCTACGAAATCTCAACCCCAAACAGTTCATCAAATTTTTTCTTGGACTCCATTCTTCCAAGACTCGAACACTCTTTGTCTCTCACCCTCCTCCACTTCCTTCCCCTCGCCGGGAACATCACATGGCCTCCCACTTCTCCGAAGCCCTGTGTTGAATACGCCGAAAGCGACGGTGTTTTGCTGACTGTGGCTATGTCCAACGCCGACTTCCGTCGTCTCTCAGACACCGACGTCTTCTGCGAGGCCACCGAATACCATCCTCTGATCCCCAAATTGTCAGCCTCCTATGAGCGAGTGGCGGTTTTGGCGATTCAAGTCACCTTGTTCCCAAACCAGGGGTTTTCGATTGGAATCACCATGCATCACGCGGTTCTCGACGGCAAAAGTTTACATATTTTTTTGAAATCATGGGCCTACGTATGCCGATCGCTTGAATCTGGGCATCATAGTGATGGTCAAGATCAATCTACCATCTTATACCAGTTGCCGCCGGAGCTGAAACCAGTTTTTGACAGAGATTGTGTCAAGGACTCCGCCGATCTCGGAACGATCTTCTCGAACCAGTGGCTTAGTTTAGACGGATCCGACAACAGAAGTTTAGTCCCTTGGGAAGCTAAAGAGAGTCAACCAGGTACTGTTCGAGGTACGTTCCAAATGCCACCAAAGAAAATAGAAAAGCTAAAGAAACTGGTACATGTAAAGGAAATGGCAAATAAGGATAATGAACAACATTTTCCAATTATTCATCTGTCCACTTTTTCATTCACGTTTGCATATACGTGGGCGTGTTTAGCCAAGGTAGAAGAAGTTAACGACGACAAAAGTTTTTGTGTTTTTGCCGTGGATTTAAGGTCACGCTTGGAGCCTCCTACACCGACGACGTATTTTGGAAATTGTATTGGTAGCAATGTCATGGTTGTTGAAAGAGAATCCCTGTTGGGGAAAGAAGGACTTGTTGTGGCTTTAAGTGCAATTAGTGAAGCTATTAAAGGCTTGGAGAAAGAACCACTAAATGGAGCTGAGAATTGGGTGATATCGATGAATCAATCGACGACCTTTTCAAGAGTGTATTCCGTCGCATCATCGCCTCGGTTTGGGGTTTACAGTACTGATTTCGGATGGGGACGGCCAAGAAAGGTGGATGTTATTTCCATAGATAAAACAGGTGCGATAAGTCTATCAGACAACAAAAATGGGGATGGTGGAGTCGAGATTGGATTGGTTTTGAGGAAACATCATATGGAAGCTTTTGCTTCTTTGTTTGCTGAGGGTCTCGAGTCTCTCTGAGCAGTAGGCTGCTATAAACAGATCTCTCTTTCTTTGTTTCCTTTATACATAATTTAGCTGACTTGATTTGTAAAATTTGAGCTGATTTTTACTCTAAAAAAAAAAAAATCCGAGTTGATCTGAATATAAATTGGATTAAATTTGAGCTAGAATAAATGAATAATTTTAATTTGGGTTCGTTTACTTGTTTTTCTTTTTCTTTTTTTGTTTGGTTTGCCATTGAGGTTAGATTCTGATTTTAGCTATTTTGTTTATTTTTCCTCTCTTTTTTGTAGACTAGTCGGGACATGTGCTTTTCACGTGCAGTGTTTTATAATGCAGTAACTGATAATGTAGATTTTATAGATGGATAATTTTAATTTTTTAATGTTTTTGTGAGAAAAAATTGTATACACAAAATGAAATCCTATGAAATTTAATTGAATTCATCACTATTTTTTAATTGTTAAGGTTGCATAAAAAGTTGTTGAGAAAATCAATTCATGAAACAATTAATAAAATTTATTTGTAATGACCACTTTAACAAAATAATATATTAGAGGATTGCAGTAAAAACACTCAAGAACGAACAAGTTCGAGAAAACATTTTGATAAGGAAAAGCTAGAATAAAAAATTATTTCAAATACATATTTAGAAATATGATCATACGATATAAAAGTGAAAAATAGGAAACTAAGAATACAAAAAAAAAAAAAAGAGTAAAGAAAAAACAAGAAAATTGGAAAAAAGTTAGAAAGAGTAAAAAGGAAAAAATAAAAAAAATTTGAAAATATGACTCTTAGTAGAAAAAAGGAAAAAAAAAATGCAAAAAATGAGAAATAGTAAAAAGGGCAAAAAAAAAAAAAAAGCAAAAACAAGAGTGTCAAAAGTGAAATTTGGACCCACCCTGAGGAGAAATAAAAAAAGAAACAAAATTAGCGAATACGGGTGAACCCACATCCTCCTGCGAGAAAAGGACACTATATAATATGACCATTGTACCATCCAGGCTAATAACTCTGCTAGGAAGCAGTTGGATGTGATATATTTAAATACAATATATATTTTGATAGAAAATATTGATATTATATTTAAATTTGAATAAAAAATATTATATAATATGACTATTGTATCATCCAGGCCTAATAACTCTGTTGTTGGATGTGTTTATATTATATTTAAATATAATATATATTTTGATAGAGATATTTATATTATATTTAAATTATAATATATATATAATATAATTGATAAAAATAAAAAAATTATAATGTGATTAATAAAAACAATAAATTAATAATTAATAATTATATTATAATTTAAATAATATTTAAATATATTATTTTTATATTTACATATAAAAATAAATACAATATGTTAAAGAAATTTATCCTTCGTATACATTAATTAGAAAAAAAAAAAAAAAGAACGCAAGCAATGGTTTGAAAAAAATAATAATAATAAACAACGAAGTAAACAGTTTTGGAACAATATGTATGGGCCGCCCAAAGCTGACCATTTCAGTATGGGTAGAATATGAGTGGAGACTTTAGTTGCTCGTCTTTGTTTATTTATTTTTAAATTGATAACAAATAAAGAATAAAGAAAAATGTAAATCAGCCTTCAACAAAGAACAATCTCTGTGAGACATGTTTGTAGAGATTAAAAAAAAAAAAAGTCGGGAAGAAAGTATCTGAGAGACCCACAAATATTCAGATTAAAACAACGAATTAACACATCTCCGGTGATGGTAAGAAGAATGCTTTTTCGAACAAACAACCCTTATGTTTTGTTTGGTATCATAATGAATTCACATTATATTTAAATATAATACAATTTTCATCTAAATATAAAAGTTTTACATTCAAATATAATCTTTTTCAACAGTGTTTCGAAAACAATTATTATTTCTTTGTTTTTAAAAATAATTATTTATTATTTTTTAATTTTTTTCTTCACATCATACTTTTTTTCCTCTAACTTTTTTATCTACTTTTATCAATCATATCAATTTTTTAATTTTAAAATACAATTTAAATACTTTTCATCTAAACATATATTTCATTGAAATACAAAACAAATACTTTTCAACCAAATACAACACTCAAAAAATAAATTACATTCAAATATAATTAAAACGCAATACGTTTACCAAACAACCCATTAAACTCATCATATAGCTACATCTTGGCTCTTAATTTTTAAATTTTGATAATTCCCCTTCTAAACTTAAAAATATGTAGTAAAACATCTCAATTGATGACAACATTTATTTAATGAAAAGACGAAATATAAAAAATAAAAACCAACTTTCATGAACTAATTAAAAGGGGTAACGTGTGCATCGGAAAAATAGCGCAACATGACTCTATCAAGAAACATTAGCTCATAATCAAATAGGAATCCCAAGAAAGCTACCGACAATCGCTCCAAATCATATGATCTTGAAAGGTATGATATATAAAACACGATCCTTCTGCAAAGACCACAAACAGCCTACACTTTCTCTTTCTCGGCCTTTCATTTCTGCAAGGATCAGATATCTATGAACAGCAAACAATAAAAAAAAAAAGTGAAAAATGAAAACGACAATGGGATTCCAAAACGAAGAGTACTTTGAAAAGGATGACAGCACAAGATGACAAAGATATAACAAACGACAGTAATTAGAAATAACATATAGTCTAGATAAAGAACTTAAATGACAAACTTTGAGAACAGAAATATGAAAAACGACAATAAGCTGTAAGACAATTGACGGACAATTAAAGGAAAGAATTTGCTTCTGTTCATTCGTGCGGTTTGTTGTTACATATAACTAATATTACATAAAAATTACGTGCCATGTCATTCACGGTGAATTCAACAATAGGCAACTATAGTTGAAAATAATAAGAATAACTATTAATAATAAAGGAGTGATTATATTTGCATTTTGCACCCACTAAATTCATAAAACTTTCCATTTAACTGATATATTTGCAATATTTTTTTTTTGAATCATCATTCTGTACATATTATTTTCAAAATGTCTAATTTTACCATCTCATATACTCTAATTTTTATTTTCATTTAATTTATAAAAATAAGTGAAAAACATTTCTAATTATAAAAAAAAACATTTCTAATTTAATAAAACTCTAAAAACACTGCTAACATCCGTAAAAATTCATTTATTTTTACAACATTAATTCTCGTAACCAATCTTTTTTCTCTTTATTGTTTGTTGAATAGTGCTTTCATTAAAATGGGCGCAAAATCTCAATAACACAAAAGGTCAAAATTTATTAATCTCTTCTCTGATTCAAGAACAACATAATAAAGACAGATGCCCATAAAGAATAAAATAGGATAAAATAGAAGTAATGGAATTGGTTCGTCGTTCTCTATCCCATTCAATAGAGTAATTCATCGGTTCATCTCCAAGTTCTGATTGGGGAGTAGAAAAAATGGTATTTTCTCATTATGACACATATTACAGGAATTATTATATCAATATATAGATGGTAGACCCAATGTTAGCTAATAGATTTTTATAATTATACCAAATTTTATACTATCAAGCTAATGACACCTAGTGTACAAATCATAGAAAGAATCACAAATTTATTACAAGGATCAATGGGATCAATCAACAAATCTCAACAACTTAAAAACAATATATATATATTGAAAAATACATGGCTGATTTTATTGATATTCAATCAAATCATCGATAACAACATTAAAACTAGCCTTGGTACTTCTTCTAGCTAGAATTGAATCCACAATCTCTTTTGAGGAGAGAAATGCATCAAGCAGATAGAGTCTCCCCCACACCACCACACCACACCACAACACGCCCCCCCACCCCAAAAAAAAAATAAATAAATAAATAAAAGTTGTTTAGAAAACAAAAATTCAAGTAACAACTAAAAATGATTAAAAAAGAAAAAGAAAAAAGAAAAGGTCAAATATGGGACGTGCATACACAGCCTCTCATGAGAAAAGGGCACTATCCAACACGATCACTAGACCATTTAGCCTAACAACCTTATTATTCCACTAGAAATAGAGAACGCAAAGAATCAGTGTGAACAAGAAAAAAATTACAAAACCAAACCTTTTTGGATCGGTATGAACAAGGCCACCCAAAATTGGCTCTTTTAATGTAGTTAGAATTCTAGTGGAGATAACAAACAAAGTCCACAAAAAATGTATTTGGAAGACCAACAAATATTTATAACCAAATAACAAATCAACGTATATCTCATGTCATAGTTTCTTGAAGATCCAAGTTGGAAGGCGATAGATCCAAGTATTTATAAGAAAAATGCTTTTTTGCAGTAATGTCCCTTAACCTCATCATATAATTATAATTTAAATCTTAAATTTTTAATTTTAATAAATTAATATTTTAAATTTTGCAAATATTTAACAAAACATCTTAATTAAAGACCAAAAAAAATATTATTATAAAATATCAATAATATTTAAGTTTCCAGTTGTCACAAACAAACAAAATGCATGACTCGAGACTAGGGCCATCACTATTAGACTTTTTTTTTTTTCCATTATTATTATACAATGTGCGTGGTCTCTATTTTAGCCAGAAAAAAAAAAAAAAATTATGCCTGGTTTCTAATTGGTTGTCAATTCAACTATCCAACTGATCGATCCTCAACGACATTGTACAATGTAGGAACTTGCGTCGCTGCCCAAACTTGCTGGGCCAAAGCTTGTCCGATCACTAGTAACATGTCATATTATTCACGTCAAGTCAAATCTACAATATTATATACTTTTTTTTATAAAATATAATTCTACATTAATAATATGAGGGTTATTTTTATAAAATTAAATAAATAAGTAATATTAAATTAAAAATTAAATTATGATATTAAATAAAATAAATATAATAGTTATATTATAAAATGTATGATAAATGATATAAAATTTAATTTGTGTAAAATTATAATATTACGAATGCTTATTCTACATTTCCACGAAAAAATTTAAGTGGAATGTGATTCCACGATTTTGCGGTACTAAAAAGTGCCGGTCAAAGCACGTAAAATGCGTTAAAAATTGCTAATTTCACGGAAATCAATGAAATAGTTTAGGTATAATTTGGTGTGTAGAGTATTGTTTTGTCTATTTGAAAATTAAAAAAAAAAAAATCAATGAGGTGAGCAAACATGTAATTCCATGGGGAATTGAGAGGGGTGAACACGTAAATTTAGATGATAAAAACGTAGTTACTGAAAGCAAGAGATCATAACAAGTTACTTTGTTATGAAGTAAGTAATGGTTAAATTGTTGAGAGTAATGTACGTTTTATGAGTTGTAATTTAAGAAGAAGGGAGAAAAAAAAGTTACAAAATTATGTAAAGTTGTCATTTTATAATTCAAATGTTGTTTTTAAAGTAAAATGATATTTTTTCTTATTTACTTATTTTATATTGAAATATTTACCCTTAGTTTATTTCAACCATCTGATAATATTTATCTCATTTTATTTGTGCTGACTATTTAAATAGCATTTGATAATATAACATAAATGTCATCAAAATGGTATCAAATAGTCCATTTGACCATTTAGGGGGAAAAAAAATTTGGCCTCCCCTTAATTTTGGTTTAATTTGAGTATATATTCAATAGTAATATTTATATTATATTGATTAAAAAAAAAATTTTCCTCCTTCCATTTAAATTTCAAAATAACATAACTTTTTATTTTTATATCCCATTGAGATGATTATATTATATGTACATTCAGAGAAAAGAGATAAACACCACCGTTATAAGATTAGTTAGAATTATTTTTAATAAATATTTAAACATACATTCAAATACTCTATTCAATTTTATTTTAACGTTGTAAATATCCAAACACCATTTAAATGACAGTTCAAATAATTTTGTTTAAATGTTTTTATATAAAATATTGCTATTCAAATAACTTTATCAAACACCCTTATTTTTTTTTTTGGTTAATTTTTTTAAATAGTATCTTTATAGGAGTTATTCATGATACTTTGTTTGACAATTTTCGATTGTATAACATATGGTTACGTCCAAAACATCGGAATGTCAAGTCCTAATTTACATCCAGCTTTCCTCATTTTTTTTTTCCTTCCTGTCGTCCTCAAAGGGCCTCTGCTCTGGAGGGTTCCATTTGTTCTCTCTTTTTCAGATTTTTTTTTTCCCCTAAAAACACAAGCCGGTTTCCATAAAATATTTTGGCAAATACCTTTCAATGCCCTTAATTAAAAATTGACCATTGGATCTCATTTACTTACCATGTCATAAAACTCAATGGCTAGAATATTTTTGCAGAATGTGTGGAGTTGTAAAAATTGTGGAATAGTAGCACACCCCTTAAATATATATATATTTTTTATCTTCAAATCACTGTCAAACCTTCCACGCATATTAAAAAAAAAAAAAAAAAACCAAAGCATTCGTCTTCATTATTTTTAATCGGTAGACTATAAACAAGCTTCTACGCACTTATAACTTTCTCCTGCCGAATTTAGAAATATTCAAATAAAAAATATAGACTCATTCAAATCGAGGATATTCAACAAAGAAGAAGCTCTCTTCCAAGCAGATACAGGGAACCAATGGTGGGTTTTAGCTGGAATTTGGAAAACCAGTGGCCAACTTACAAAGTAATGGATTACTATGTGTATGAACTTGGAGACACAGAGGATTTTGGGCTTGAGTCTTCCGAAGATTTTTCCCCTTCTAATTTTACTCTACTTTTGGAAATTAAAAGAAATGTATATTAAGTAAATTTAATCATTTTAAATTTAAAAAAGTAGATGTGTTTAAAAAAAAAAACGTGGGGAGTAAAAATAGACGTATCAATAAAATTATTTTATACTAATCATTGATTAATGCTGTTTTTTTATCCTACACCACAACTTTCTAAAGAAAAATCAGAAGAATCTTTTCTTGTTTTACTTGGTATTTTGTCGTAAAACTATATACATATTTTGTTGATTGAAGACCAAACAAGTATATGACAGTATCAAAAGCGGCAAGCTATGGCACAACCAAAAACGGTGGAAATAGTTGAGGTTTGCAAAGTCGCTCCTCCACCTGCAGCCAACGTTCCTGGTCCAAAATCTCTTCCTCTCACTTTCTTCGACATACGCTGGTTAAGGTTCCCACCAATTGAACGCCTCTTCTTCTATGAAATCTCAGCACCAAACAATACTTCAACTTTTTTCTTCGACTCCATCCTTCCAAGACTCAAACACTCTTTGTCTCTCACCCTCCTCCACTTCCTTCCTCTCTCCGGGAACCTCACATGGCCTCTCACTTCCCCAAAGCCCGGCGTCGAATACACCGAAAGCGACGGCGTTTCGCTGACCGTGGCCATGTCCAACGCCGACTTCGGTCGCCTCTCAGGCGCCGAAGTCTTCTGCGAGGCTACGGAATACACTCCTCTGATTCCTAAACTGTCAGCATCTCATGATCAGGTTGAAGTGTTGGCTATTCAATTCACTGTGTTTCCAAACCACGGGTTTTCCATTGGAGTCACCAATCATCACGCAGTCCTCGACGGCAGAAGCATAATCTTGTTTGTGAAATCATGGGCTCACATATGTAGATCACTCGGATCTGGAAATCGAAGTGATGGCCATGATCATTCTACCATCTTCCTCCAGTTGCCACCGGAGTTGAAACCAGTTTTTGACAGAGATTATGTCAAGGACTCCGCCGATCTCGGAACGATCCTCGCGAACCAGTGGCTTAGTATAGACGGATCCGGCAACAGAAGTTTAGTCCCTTGGGAAGCTAAGAAGATTCAACCAGGTTCTGTTCGAGGTACCTTTCAAATGCCGCGAGAGAAAATACAAAAGCTAAAGCAACTGATACGTGTTGAGAAAATGGCAAATAAGGACAGTGAACAACATTTTCCAATTATTCACGTGTCCAGTTTTTCACTAATATGCGCCTATATGTTGACGTGTTTAGCCAAGGCAGAAGAAGTGATCGGCGACAAAATTGTTTTTGTATTTTCTATGGATCTTAGGTCTCGCTTGGAGCCTCCTATACCAACGGCATATTTTGGAAACTGCGTTGCTGGCAAAGTCACAGTTGTTGAAAAAGAGGCCCTGTTAGGAAAAGAAGGACTTGTTGTGGCTTTAAGTGCAATTAGTGAAGCCATTAAAGTCCTGGAGAAAGGACCTCTAAATGGAGCTGAAAATTGGGTTGCATCGATCAACAAATTTCGGACATCTGCACTTAGAGCATACTCCATTGCCTCGTCGCCTCGATTTGAGGTTTACAGTACTGATTTCGGATGGGGACGGCCGAGAAAGGTGGACGTTATTTCCATAGATAAAACAGGTGCGATAAGTCTATCAGACAACAGAAACGAGGATGGTGGAGTTGAGATTGGATTGGTTTTGAGGAAGCATCACATGGAAGCCTTTGCTTCTTTGTTTGCTGAGGGTCTCGAGTCTCTCTGAGCAATAGGCTGCTATAAACAGGTCTCTCTTTCTTTGTTTCCTTTATATATAATTTAGTTGAGTTGATATATGAAATCTGAGTTGATCTTTAAAAACATAAATATCCTAGTTGATTTGAATATAGATATGATAAAATTTGAGTCAAAGAAAAGCGGAAGGAAGGAGAGTAGTGGAAAGATTGATGAAAGAATTTTAGTTGTATGATAGGAGAATAGAGATGAAGAAAAGGACTAGGAAAGAGAGTTCAAAACATCCTAATGTTGATTTCTTCTAAATTAAAGATGTTTTTGGAGGGATTCAAACCTATTTCATTTATATAAATAAAGTAGTCATTTTATTAATAAAATATATTTTTTCTTTTTTCTTTTAATATTTCATATCAAATAAAAATAAAATTTTTTTACTTAATTTCTTTTATATTTAATCATACCAAACATCATTAAAAATGATTTTTTATTCCTTTTCTATCTCTTTTACTTAGGTGATTTATCACTTCATTCTTTCACTATTCTCTTTCGTATCAAACATAATAAATGTTTCAAGATGTATAATTTTAGTTTTGGTCTGTCTGTCTTGAATGAGTTATTATTTTTTTTATTTTTTATTTTTTATTTGTTTGGTTTGCCATTGGATTTAGATTCTGATTTTTTTTTTAATTCTGTTTCTTTTTCCTCATACTTTTTAATAAATTTTAGTTGAGACTTTAGTTCCTCCTCTCTATTTATTTTACAAGAAATGATAATAACCATAGAACAAAGAAAAAATAACTTATACTTCAACAAAGATTAACAATCTTCATGAGTCTTGTTAACCATCTTTCAACAAAGAATAATATTTTGTGAGCCATGTTCGTAGAGATAATAAACAAAAGTCGAGAAGAAAGTAATTGAAAGCCCTACAAATATTTCGACTAAAATAAAGTAACACATTTCAGGTGATAGTTTTTTGGAGATCCAATTTGGAAGGGGATGGTAAGAAAAATGCTTTTTTGCACTGACATTTTGGTGGATCCGTTTGGGAGCGGATTTATAAATGTGATTTTAGATGCATATGTATTGGAAATCACATAAGTTTTAGAGACTTGTATTTATGACAAAATGTTTTAGGAAAAGTAAGTTTTGAGTATTGTGTAGATTGAGGAATATTTGGAAAGATAAATTGCTTGAGAATGAATGTTTACTTGAAAAGATAATTAAAAAAATAAAAATGTTAAGGATGCCAATATTAATTTCAAAATCTAAATACTAACTTATATAAAATGTGTGTTGTTTTTTTATTGGTCAATATTTGAAGCATTACTACATTAATTAGTTGTATCTACTAATGAAAATATAATATGTGAATTAATACTTAAAAATTTGTTGTTAGAATTAGTGTATCTGAAACTACTCTTAAGAAAATATTGGAAACAACTTTACCCCCAAACATGATCTGGTCTCCTAAGCATCTCTAAACAAGCCTCCAAACAAGACTTTAAATTTATCTTACAATTGTAATTTATAACTAAAATTTTTAAATTTGATAATTTATATTTGTAAATTTAAAAATGTATAATAAAACACTTAAATTGAAGATGACATTTATTTAAATTGCTAGTTGTCACAAACAAAATACATGAACCCAGGAAGACGCGTCGACCAGGGGCATTACTATTAGACTTTTACCGCACAGTTTCTATTACGTGTGGAGCTGCTTGGACGTTAATGAAGGACTTTTCCCATCAACAATGAACCTGGCTTCTAATCGGCAGTTTGTCAATTCAACCATCCACCTAATCCCCAACGACATTGTACGGGGTCGATGAAGTCAATCCCAAATTCAACCTTTTTCTCTTTCTTATAGGCTGTATATAGTCAATTCATGATAACAAATTAAACCATCTAATCAAGAAATCGAGCGGAAGGAGTCAAATTAAAACAATCTAAAAACTTGATAAAAGTGAAAGGCGATTCAAACTTCTAGAGTCTTTATTATTAATTAAAGGTCCTGGAAGAGAATTTAAAAATTAATCCTTCCCTTTTTTTTTTTTTCCTTAGCAAGTTCCTTGGATTACGCGTTTGATTGTGAATTCTACATCAATATGTAATTGATTTCTTTTTGTCGATTATCTTAATTATATATTCTATAAAAACCAATACATTACACCTTTCGATTAGTCTATGCTATAATGGCTCATTCTTGTTTTGCTTCTTAGTTTGTCGATTTACATATTACGTTTATTAAAAGTTATCTAATGGACCGGATGATAAGATCCTATTTTAGTTTATTCTTGTTCTAAAAAGATTTTTTTTTTTTTTATAATATTGTCTCTGAGAAATCATTTTCAATCTATCTCACTTAAGTAAAACCATGTTTATAATATCATCTCAAAGGGGTTTTGTTCAATTTAGAATAAGCGGTTTCACCCGTATCTCATGCTTATTTAGGAACTAGACTATATTTTATATTTCAATTTAAAATATAAAATTAAGGGTATAATAGCTTTTACTTTGCAAACATGCTCATAAATAATTCAATAACATTTATAATAATGAAATAGATTAACAAAACAAAGTCACATAGATTCTAACATTCTATAATTATTCTTGTGAAACAATTGAAGAATCTACTTACCTCAAATTGGACTATACCAAATAAAAAGTGGGAGGTTCAGTTCCGTTCAACAGCCTGATGCGCTAATCTTGCATGCGTATACGATTACATTTAGTTTTATTGTTGCATATATGATAAGAGGAACACGCATACTTGAACAAGTATGTACCAAGTACCTAAATTAATTAAGACTCATCACATTAAAATGTATATAAACTGATAACAAAACAATAGAAGTCCGTATTCTAACATATGAAATATATCCTTACAGCACCTCTAACTACGAGTATAGGAACTCCAAGACTAAAGTATCATGTTGAGAGATTGTATAAGTTTTATAAATATAACATCATAATCGCAGTTAATTGAAATCAAGAAAGTTACTTGCTTTCAAGAAGTCAATAATTAAAAATATTGATAAAATAAAATTACTAACTCATACGTTGCTTTAATCGGATTGGGCTATTTCATGGTCTGTAAATCCAGTCAAATTTCTTATATAAAGTAAGCAATAAAACTGAAGCTGTATGATGGGATCTAGTTTCGTTGGCTGCTTTTGTTTCAAATGATTGTGATAGAAAGAAAAAATGGGTTACAAGAAGAAAATGGAAGGGCACGAGGCCGAAAGTAAAGGAGAGCCTGAGAAATTTCTAGAGGCTTCCGTACGGTGATGGAATCAGAAAATTTTTTCAGAGGTACGTGATTTAAACAAAAAAATTTTAATTAAAATCAAAACATTAAAATCTTCTGTTATTTTTTATTAATTTGTATCTTTGGTTTTTTTTTAATAAATTAAGTTTATAATAAAATTTACTATATTTTAAAGTTTAAAATTCGAAAAAATTATGAATTTTATGTTGTAATATAATTGATTTTGATTCATTTGATATACTTAATTTTAAATGTGAGTACTTCAAAACAAAAAAAAAGTGAAATTTAAAATATTCTTGAAAAATCATATAAATCTAGTGATTAAAAATTTTTAAGGGAGGGCAAATAAGAGAGAAAATTTTTATCATAGTCAAAATTATCGTTAAAAATTTAAGACTAAAAAAGAATTTCTCAAAAATTGAGGGGACATGTACCCCTATAGTCCGCAGCTCCTCCGCCCCTGCTCTCACGCATATTCTATAATTTATCTATAATCTATATTTATAATCTATAATGTTTATAAAAGAGACAAAGGAATTAACCTCCATCTATCACACGTTGTACTCCACTTTTTCCTCTTTTTTTCTTCCTCCTTTTTACTTTGGTGACTTTTTTTTTTTTTTTTTTTACATGTTTTCATCCTTACTTCTCTGATCGTTGTTTTTTCCTTTTCTTTTCTTTTCTTTTTCCATCTTTTTTCATTTTATTTTATTTTTGCCATTATTGAAATCATTTTTCTCAAACGTATCGTTATCTGATCTTTTTTTTTTTGGGAACCCCCACAAGCTTTTTAACTACTATTTTTCTTGTAATATCTCATGACCTTTTCGTTTGATTTATAAAATTTTCAATTGTGCATGACACGTGCAGCACACATGCTTACACCAGTACATATATCTTATAGACACTCACTCATCATGTGGCAAGTGGTCAACCTCTCATATTATTTTCCTCTTCTTTTTCTCATATTTTCGTTTCTTTTGTTTTTCACTTTCTTTCTTTGCCCCTATTAAAATAACTTTTCTCAATTATATTTCTACTAAAATTTTTTTTCATAATAGCTCTCTTAAATTTGCCCCTATTAAAAAGCTTTTCTCAATTATATCTATACTAAAAAAGCTTTTTCCATTGTTGCTCTCTTAAATGCTTTTTTTTTTTTATGTAGCATCTGACCAAATTAATCTATATCCGTTAAATCTATGATTCATCAATAATAAGGATTCTTATGGGGGATAAATTCTAATTCACCCTCATGATTGCTCTAGTGTTTCTCTGTTTTTTTTTTTTTTCTAACTTTTATTATTAATTTTTACTATTTGAATTCTTTTCAATCTCTCAAATATAGGTTCCAACTCTTCCCTATATAAACCCTAAAAGTGAGAATTGATTTTTACGAAGTTTTCATAAAGTTTCGTAAAAAGAGTTTTGTTTTGATTTTTTTAACCTGATTAAAAAGGGTTTCATCCAAGGTTTTTTTTTTTTTTGTTTCACAAAGAAGTTTCAAAATTTTTTTTTAAAGTTTAACAAAGAAGTTCTGGTCTTTATTATTATTATTATTATTATTATTATTATTTTATTTTCATTCTTTTGTTATTTTGTGTTTTTTAATTTTTAAAATTTTTTATATCTTTAGATTATATATAATATTTCATACACGCCGAATGTGTGCTTCAACTAGTATACTGAAAAGAGTGAGAAATAACTAAGTAGGTGACTATTGATGTGTGTGGAATGAGCAGAACAAAGGTCTAATATGAGTCATCATATTATCATTCTATACATATGCTTTCATAAATAAAATGTTACAACTTACTCAATAACCAACAAAATTGCATACTTTCTCTTAATTATATTTTCTATATATGCAAATGGACTCCTAAATAAACACACACTCGAACATGCATAAGAGTCCACAAACTGTAACCCTTTTTTTTTTTTTTCACATTAGGTCCACAGGTGAAACTAAGCTTTGACCAACTTAGAATTAAAATATACACATGAAATAAAATTTACAAATGCATAAGCTACCCTCTTTCTTTCTTTCGTTTTCCTTTCATTTTTTTACACACACAGCATCTCAATTATAATACTAAATGTATATATTATGATTGTAGATATAATTTAGTGACAATTTTATTTTTAACTTCATCATAAAGTATAAAATTTAAATCTCCATCTTAAAATTTAAAAAATACATATCTTGTACTAAATTTTTTATGGCGTGACCTATGAACTACCTTGCCACTTACATCAAATTATTTTATAAACTTGATCTCTCATGTTCCCCTATCTGGGTATTTACCTTTCTTTTTTACCTTATAATTATAAGGTTCGCACCACCCATGTTAAGTGTGAATTGCGTTATTGAATTTTTTTATTTAAACCAAACAAATAATTGGATCTATTATGGGGTTCGTTTAATATACCCTACCATAACAAGAATCATTTTTAAATCATTTAAATTTAATCTAATGGTTAAATATTGTTTGTATATAATTTCTATATAGTGCACTTTTGTTTAAACAATTGTAGACTAATAAATAAATAAAAATGAACGGCTTCCTAATTTCTGCAAAGGAACAACAATAGCATATTCAGGAGGGAGGACAGAGATGGATGGAAACGGACGGTAGCCATCATCCTCTCTTTATCTCTCCCCTAAGTGAATTTTCCACACCCACGATTCCTTCCCCAACGTCCTTCTTTGACCCCCCCACCCCTGATTCCCCTGACTCCATTTCCAAGAAACCCAAGCTCGCCAGTGACTCGAACAAGCTCTTGAACCCAAACTTCGTTCTAATATGCTTTGATCGAATTGAATGAAAAAAAAAAAAAAAAATCAATTGTTAGCTCCATTTTTAACTAGGATCATGGGGGTGGGCGTTTAGCAGGTTATCAGTGGGGGAGGGGGGAGGATATTGCTCGCTGATGGGATGGGGGCAGTCGAATCTGGTTGTAAGTAGGGGAAGCGCCGGAAGTCACGGGGGAGGTCGGGGGGCAATTTGCTTGCTAGTGGGGAGGGAAGTCACTAAATCTAGTCGCAATGGATGAGGGGTGTGCCGTAGGTGGATGTTGGTCTTGTTTTAATTTCTTTTTTTGTTTTTTTTTTTGCTTGTTTTTAATTTTTCCGAGATAAGTTGCATTATTGTTGACACAGTATCTGATCTGATTGATTAGATCTTAATTGTTTAACTATGTTTCCTCTATAGGGTATATAAATTGATTTCTACTGTAGTTTTTTATAGGAAAAATAATAAGAATATGCAGTGCAATTTAAAAAATTTTTCAAAGATCGTTAATAAACTCTCATTGTCATATATAATAAATTATCAATAATCAATATAATTTCAAAAAAAAAAAAAACACTAAGAATGTTAGAGGAAGTGATTGAAGCGCTTTTTTACTATTCTCTAATTTCTAGACAGTGGAGTGTGTGGACATTTAGTTTCTCGATCGGTATTCTAACACGGCTTGTCTCCTTCCAATCACTTAGATCCTTAAGAATTTGTTATTGCTAGAGAAATGCACAATAATAAATTCGCTCATCTGAGAGTTTGTGATCTAAAAAAAATAGGAGTGTCAAAATTCCTATTTATAAAATTACATTAGGTGACTTTTGAATTTAGAATTGGACGAAAAAAAGATTTTTCTCTTTCCCATAAGCCTTAAATGCCAAATTCTTTCCCCAAAGAAGCCTTAAAAAATTCGACCACCCTAGAAGTGAGGGGATTCAAAATTCAAACAGTATTCAAATAAGATTTTTCTCTCTCATTTTTCCCCATAAAAACTGATTTCTATCCCAGGGAAGACTTCCACAAAAATTCACACAAGCTTGGATAATTATGATTCAAAATTTGATTCAAATTTCAAACTCCACAAATCTTTGGATTTTGTCTATATATATAATTTTCCACAACTCCAATTCAAATTCAAATAAATTCATGACAATTTTATTTGAAATTCAAATGATTGTGTAATCTTTTATACAAAACAAAATTCAAATTCAAATTAAAAAAAAAATCTTATCTTCGATCTTTATCCATAGTAGATGCCACCTATGTATGCCAGGACAAGATTTTGTTTAATTTAAATTCAAATAAGATAATCATTTAAATTTTAAATATTTATCTAAGAAAAGATATTCAAAATTCAGATTAATCTCATATATATCTTTTAAAGTAGAAATATAATTAATTTAAATTTTAAATCTTATCTTCTAAAATAAATATTAATTAAATATTTATCATATTTATTGAATAATGCAAAATTATAATCCTACCCTCCGACACCTAAAGAAAAATGCCCACATCATGTAAAGGGCGATCCGGGTTTTTCTCTTCACTAAATACAGGACAACAAGTAATAAAGAATATATAGATCAATTACGAACCATTAAAGAATTATATAGAGTTAGTAGAGGGACCAATTCGACAAATATAATGTGAGCTCCAATAATTTATGTAACTATTATTCTAAACTGAATAAACCCGTTACAATTATTAGTTTCAAAGTCACACCACTATAAATCTGAAACTGTACTCCCAATTGTATACTGCATTACATAAGCCCATGACAAGCTATCATCCAATAACCTTGTCATATATGCAAAACTCTCATATGATATCTATAATCAGCCTTAGGTCAAAGTCCATTCGACCTACAGATCACGTTATCTTAAAAATCTATTATATACCCGAATAAGAAAATGATTATTAATCATATGTGAATAATAAATTATCTGCCCAGTAAATAACTCAAGGGTTTATCTATTTTCACATCCAGCATAATACTTTTAGAAGGATAACCTTTACTCCTTATTAGAATTATGATTCCAATATCTGTAAACAAATTTTCCGTCATATGCAAGTCATGTACCCAACGAACTAGTTTATAAGCTTACAACATTGAGACACTTTAGCCATTAGAACATTAAAGTACATAAGTCATACACATGAAGTGATTCATCTACTCAAGATTAAGGTCATTGCATGATGAATATCAAAAGTGATTTGATTTATTCAAGCAGATTACATAGATCAATTACACTTTAGTCTTAGTCCAATACGTCACTACAAAGTAATATATCTATATCTCTACTCAGGATTTGAAGTTCCAGACAGTCAAGACAAACTGTTCTCTCAATTGGCTTTAGACAACATAATAGTCTTAACATGAGTTAGATGGTCGGTCTAACCCCATAGATTACATACTATAATTTATACCGTTTATTTTAGAACGTTGTCTTCTAGCACACAAAAATCTACTATATGTAACATTTTAACAGTTTAACACAAATAGTCAGTGAGTCATATTTGTTTACATTTATTTTAATATGTAAACAAGATGAGAACATATAATAATGTAATAAATAACTTCTAATATAATTTTATTATCTAGTTTAAAATAAGTGAAATACATATAAAATGTCTTTCCTGCTTAGGGCATTCCTAACATTTTTCCTATTATTTTTATTAAAAGCCTACAAAAAACTGATTCTAATAGCACTATTTTGAAATATTAATTTATTAATATATATTTGGTAAACTTTGATCTAAGGATATTCACCGAATATATGAATCCACTCAATCCAGTCTAATTTAAAAAATTAGATTGACTTAAAGGATTGACGGAATGTAAATGAATTAAAATATTACAAATCTGGGATTGAGGATTCTCTAATACTAGCAATCTATGAATCCAAAAGTTTATATATGTATATATAAAGAAGTTTTTGTACATATGTATATATTTAATTTCTAAAATATTTTAAATAAAAAAGTATATATAAGTTGAAGTTTTAATACATAAAATATTATTGATAATTTAATACATAAAATAATTTATTTTCTAAAATATTTTTAATATAATTTGAGTAAAGACACTACTAAAAAAAAGGTTTTAGCGACGATATTATTAGTGACATCAGTATAATATATTAATGGATTACAGCTGTCAGCCACAAATAGACGAGAATTTATTACTTTATTTTTTACAATGATATGTCGTCACAAATAAATATGACAAGCATATATTAACAAAAAAATAGTGTGGTATTTGCAACGACTTGTCGTTGTAAATACCAATCGTTTACAGTTGTAATCAACCAACAATTGGGAATTTATTGTTTCTATTAATGCAAAAAAAATTGAAATTCAAACTTTGATGAAAAATTGGTGGAATTTTTGATGGTTTTTCTATAGTATTTGAGACAACATATACAAAAAGTTGTCACAAAAAATTTTTCCTTAATTATTCCAGAACATTCATAGAGTATTCCTTCTGTACATTTAATAACCCACAAAAACGACATCGTTTTGTTCAATATTTGTGACGACAATTTGTTTTTATATGCCGTTGAAAAAAAACTATATATAAATTTTCTGCCGAGCCTTCTTCCTCATTTTCCTAGTGTTCTACTTCCATTTTCTCTTATTCTCTACTTGTTGCTAGCCTCTCTCCATTTTCTGACCCAAAAATTTGTCATTTTCTCTCTCTCCAACCTAAAACTGTCTCTCCTAATCTCTATTCTTCATATCTTCTAATCTTTCTCCCATTATTCCTCTTTTTTCTCTTGTTTTGCCGCCCCTCACAACCGGTGCCACCATTTCTCCAATCACCACTGGTTGCCGCTGCCTTTTTCCAAACATCTCTTGTTGCTGTTGTTTCCAACACCCATTGATAATAGGTTTAGATTTTTGTAAGTTTTATTTTATTTTTTGTTTTTTAATGAAATTATGTTTTGTTGATGTTGATATTGAATTATTTGTTGTATTTGGATATATAAAGATTAATATATAGATTGTGATGGTGTATTGTTGTAGCGTGTTGGTGGATTGTGGTTTAGTTGTTTGTTAATGTTAAATTGATGTATATTAAATGATTAAATTGTTATTAGTGAATATATATTGAAAAATTAATTTGTTAAATTAATGTTAGATTTGGTTAGATAAAATAGATAAAAATTAAGATTGGTTAAACAAAAATTTTTGATTATAATTCATAATTATAAATAAAAATTTTAAATTTATCGGTAACTAATAAATATTGGTAATAACTTAAAATTAATAATATTTTGATTGTAATTTATAATTATAAATAAAAATTGAATAGATTAAAAGTTAATGATGTATATACTTCTGTCACAATAATAATTATGTAAAATCACATAAATAAACATACAAACAATTATAAATACACACTTAATTATAATAATATTTAATTTAATTAAATATAGTAAATAAATTAAAATAATGTAAAAAAGTATGAACGTGAAATTATATAGTAAAGATTAGAAAAAACTTATTGATAAAAATTTAAATAAATGAATAATAAGCATTTACAAAAAATTTGATGATAAGATAAAAAAATCAATATTAATCTTGAAATATGTTTAAAGGAAAAAAAGTGTAAAACTAAAAATGTATTTAGAATGAAAAAATTAATAAATTTTTATAAAACATCATAAATTTATATAAAATTAAATATATAGTTTTTGGTTCTCTATGTTGTGATTTGTAACTTTATGGTAATAAAAGTAAAAAAAATACAAATTTCGTACGTTGTTACGACTTGTTAATTTGTTGGAAAAAGTTTTGGTTTTGTTGTTTATTATTATTTATATTAAATATATATTAAAAAATTAATATGTTAAATTAATAATTCAATTTGGTTAGATAAAATGGATAAAAATTATGATTGGTTAAGCAAAAAAATTTTGAAATTTATTAGTAAAATTAAAAATAAAAAAATAAATTTATGGATAAATGATAAAAATCGGTAATAAGTTAAAAATAATAATATTATTAAAAGAATTAATAATTATAAACAAATATTAAAATTGTAATTGAAATGATATTTATATGGAAAGTGTAATAATTAGTTTAAAAAAGAATGATATATATACCTTATTATAAAATTAATTACCTAAATATTTAAAAAATAAACATATGAACAATTATAATGAAATACTAAAGTATAATATTATTTAATTGAATTAAATAATAATAAATATGATTTATTAAAAATAAATAAATAAATTGATATAATCTAAAAAAGTAAGTCTATGAAATAATGAAATAAATATTATAAAAAATTAGTTAATAAAAATTTAAATAAATGATTAATAAGCATTTAAAAAATTGATAATAAAAAAATATTATAAATAATGAATTATGTTAAAAGAAAAAAAAAGTGTAAAACTAAAAATTTAGTTAGAATGAAAAAAGTATAAAACTAAAATATGTATTGTGATTGTTGATTGTTGCTTATAATTTTAATCTCAAAAACAAACATTAATATATAAAATGTATAAATTTAAATATGTTATTTAACTACATTAATTTGTTAACAAGTTAATATGTTTAGTCCAGTCATATGCAGTTATACGAGAGTCATAAGATTATATAGCAGATGTTGGTTGATATGCATCTGGATATTTGATTCCCAATTGTCCCCCTACTCGAGTCATATGTCCCTCTAGGTTCTCTGTCTTCTTTAGAGATTATAGACGATGATGACGATGACGATGCTAGTGATACTACTGTTAATTTAAGAGATTGAATCACTAGTTGTTATTTATGTATATTTTTTTACAATTAAATATATTATACTTTATTTATTAGGTTTTTTAATAAATGTATGATTTTGATTTAATTTTTTTAATATTATGATTTATTTTCATTATTATAATTCGCATATTTCTACTTAATTTTGAATTTAAATATATAATAATAACATATATCAATAAAATTATTAAATTAAAAAATAATAATAATTTATTAAAAATATTAAACAAAATAAACTAAAATTTATTTGCAAAAACATTTGTCGTCACAAATACTAATTCACTAATCACTATTAACAACGACATATAAAAATTTATCGTTGCAAATAATTAGTTATTCACATCTTTTTGCAATGACATCTTTCATTTTTGTCATCGTAAAATATGGTTGCCATGTCAGCCCAACAGATCTTTTGATGACGTATTTGCAACGACACAATTAACAACGACTATCATCGCTATTATAATTGCGACAACAACTTATTGTCGCAAAAAATACATTTACGACGAGATATTAGTGAAAACTCATTTGCGATGACATGTAGTTGCAAAAGAATTATTTATGATACCTTTACACCTTTTACGACGATATTCTATTCTCACAAAAACCCCAATTATTGTAGTGGGATTTTAGTTCCTTCTATTTATTTGTTTTTTAAAAAATTAATAGTAAGTAAAGAACAAAGAAAAAAGTTAATCATCATTCAACAAAAATCAATCTTTGCTAGCTATGTTTGTAGGGATAACAAATAAAGTTGAGAAGAAAGCAAATCCAATTTAGAAGATGTAATAAAAATGCTTTTTTGTAGTAATGTCCCTTAAAATCATTGTATGTATTACAATTTATATATTTAATTTTAATTTTTAATTTTAATAATTTAAGTTAAAAATATGAGAGCTACATCATCTCTCTTCTACTTTATCACCCTTTCTGGGTTCTCAAAGAAAAAAGTCACATGTTAGCCATTTGCTAAAGACGGCTAACACGGTTTGAACTCTATTACGATACTTTTTTTTTAAGAGAAAACGTTGTTGTACTTTTTTTTCCTCTTCTAAAAACCGTGTATCTAAGAGTGAACATTGGATGGATTGGGTAGATTTTTAAGAATTTTCAATCTACCTAATCAAGTTTGTGTGGGTTGATTTCAAATTCAACCCATCCAATTAACCCTAAGTTTAAAATCAACCCAATAAATTAAATTTTGGATAGATTGGGTAGGTTGGTCAGGTTAAACATAATTAAGAAATAAAAAAATAAATATAGCTAATTATTCAATCAAAAATAAAATATATATATAAAAAAACTAACTTTCAGTATGATTAGTGTTATAAAGCTCCAAAATTATCTTATAAGTTATAAAACTAACTTAAAAATAAAATATATGTAAAATAAGTTTAAATATAAAAATTGTAAATTAATAAACAAATAATAATAAAACTAATACAATATGAAATATAACAGGTTATCAACTAATTAATATAAAATATAAGACAAATACTATACGTTATGAGGTATAAAATATTTAATTTTACATATAATTGGATAGGTTCGGGTTAAGTTGAGTTTGAAAAAATAATCCAAACCCACCTAATTAATAATCGGGTTGGATGAGTTGAGTTGATCTCTTGATTGAGTTGGTCGAGTTCAGGTTATAATGAATTGAGTTGGGTAGATTTGTCGGGTTAATCAGGTTGTTGAATTTCTTATTCACCCCTAAGTGTATCGATTCATCTTCCATATACTCTCTCTCTCTCATTCAAAAAAAAAGAAAAAAGAAAAAACAATCTCTCTTCTCCTCTCTCATCCATATGTCTCCGAATGAAAGTCTTCCTTCATTCTCTACTAATTGTGTACTGCAAATCAAACAATGATTTTTATTTTTGGTTATACCATTTTCTTTTTAAGTACAAGCCATCAATAATTTTCAAAAACCCCGTATTAAAAAAAAAAAAAAAAAGATGTGAGAAAAGAGAATCACACCTTAGAGTTTTGTCCCAGCGGAAAAAGAGAATCATATCTTAGAATATATTTGAGAGAAATTTTGGAGATGTATTTTAATAGTAGAAGAAAATTGAATTTTAAAAAATGTGTTTGAGGAAAAAAACTATTTAAAGTGAAAAAGTACAAAGGTTTGTTTGATTTATGAGTTGAGTTTGGAATATAATATAATTTTTAGTTTAACTTAGTTGACTTAGTTATAATTTTTATTAACTTAAAAAAATAAATAAAATTGAATTCAAAAATTTAAATTCGGATCCAATTGACAAACGAGGCCTAAAATCTTTAAAAATTATCAATACGGATCTTGTTTTGTTTCTTTTAAAATTTTATATAATTTAAAAAAATCATTACATTTGGACTTATATATGCAAAGTTATAGATTTTTAAAATTTAAGTTTTGTATAGAATTTTAAAATATAAATACTAAAAAATAATTGTAGGACAAAAAAAAATATTAAAAAAGTATCTAAAATACATCTTCAAAATACCTTCAAACACCCATTGGAAAATTTCTTTTCTAAGGAAAAATACGGAAGTAAAAAAAATTGACATACACTTGAAAAGGGAAGTGGAGGACAAGGAAATCAGGGAAAGCACATTAAGGGAGCTTGATGATTTTTTTTTTTTTTTTGGGTGCCTATATTACGTAGAATTAGAATAAAACAAGGCCAACCACATCTCAGCTAGACGGAATAACAAAATGAACGAACTTTCTTGCGAGAGATCGACTCCATTTATAACAATCACGAGCCAGACCATTGAACTTTCCGGGCTCCCAAACAACAAACTAATAAACAAAATATTAGAAGCCGCATTAATGTAACCAGCCACCTAGCAAGTCACCGTCGGCACGTCATTCAAATGAAATGCACGACTGGAAACAATCTTCCTCAGAAACAAGTTCTTGCCACTTATTCTCCTTCACTACCTCAACGATTTTCAGCGAAGAAATCTTGGTTTTTATTTTATTGGAAATGTTTTTTTTTTGGTCGTTATAAAATGTTTCTTGCAAGAACAATCAGAGGGATATCCCCTTGAATCTTTTATTTTTGTCTTTCCAATACAAAGTGTGAAAGAGATGCTTCGTACAGAGAGAGAAAGAAGATAGAGAGAGAAAGGGAACCAGCGGTAGATATATTTGTTAAAAGGACCGAGAACTAGTCCGTTTTGTAACTTTGACATGTCACTTTGTGATTTGAGGAGACAAAGAACGCAACAGGAGTTGAAGAACACCTCAATTGAAGACCATATAATTATTTAAATTGCGAGTTATCACAAACAAAATGCATGTGTCGGGGAAGGCGTGCTATTGGGGCCATTAGTATTAAACTTTTGCTGCACAGTTTCTATTTTGTGTGGAGTGGCTTTGATGTTGCTGCAGGACTTTTCCCATCAATAATATACTGGGGTAAATGAAAATAAACCGAAACAATCTTTACTTATTTTCATGGTATTTTGTCTTGAAACTAGTTATAGTGGATATTTCTTGATAAAAGGCCAGACAAGTACTATATGGCATTACGAAAAGCGCCAAACACTGTACAGTGGAAACGGTTGAGGTTTGCAAAGTGGCTCCACCACCTACACCCAACGTTCTTTCTCCAAAGTCTCTTCCTCTCACTTTCTTCGACATACGCTGGTTGCGGTTCTCACAAATTGAACGAATCTTCTTCTATGAAATCTCAGCAACAAAAAATGCTTCTACTTTTTTCTTCGACTCCATCCTTCCAAGACTCAAACACTATTTGTCTCTCACCCTCTTCCACTTCCTTCCTCTCGCCGGGAACCTCGATCACATGGCCTATCACTTCCCCAAAACCCAGCGTCGAATTCACCGAAAGCGATCATGTCCAACGCCGACTTCCATCGCCTCTCGGGCACCAACATCTTCTGCGAGGCCACGGAATCTCTGATTCCGAAACTGTCAGCATCTCATGATCAGGTTGAAGTGTCGGCTATTCAAGTCACCGTGTTCCCGAACCACGGGTTTTCCATCGGAGTTCACGCAGTCCTCGACGGCAAAAGCATAATCTTGTTTGCTAAATCATGGGCCCCCATATGCAGATCACTCGGATCTGGACATCGAATTGATGGTCATTATCAATCTAACATCTTCCTCCAGTTGCCGCCGGAGATGAAACCTATTTTTGACAGAGATTATGTCAAGGACTCGGCCGATGTTGGAACGACCTACTCGAACCAGTGGCTTAGTATAGACGGATCCGACAACAGAAGTTTAGTCCCTTGGGAAGCTAAGAAGATTCGACCAGGTTCTGTTCGAGGTACCTTTCAAACGCCGCGAGAGAAAATACAAAAGCTAAAGCAACTGAAACGTGTTCAGAATATGGCGAATAAGGACATATTTCACTAACGTGCGCCTAGATGTTGGCGTGTTTAGCCAAGGCAGAAGAAGTGATCGGCGACAGAATTGTTTTTGTATTTTCTGTGGATCTTAGGTCTCGCTTGGAGCCTCATATACCGACGACGTATTTTGGAAACTGCGTTACTATAGGGTATTATTCTAATTTTTTTTTTTTTAGGGAACAGTTCTGAATTGTTTTAACTTGTAGTAAATTCAATCACATTTTTAGTCTTTTTTTTTTTAGAGTATCATAATTTAGAAAATTTAAATTCATTTTACCGATAAAGAATACAGAGTTATCTATAAAAACACCTCAATTACTTGTACATGTACTTGGGGTATATTTTAGGGTCACGGGATAAATTGACCGAATTTAAAAATTTGTAAAGAGATATGATTACTAATTAAAAAAAAAAAAGTGTCTACAAGCTCAATTTTGTGTTTGAAAGAGAGAGTTTCAAAATGTATAAATGAAATTAGTTTTTGGTGCCTTTTTTTTTTAAGGATTCTACCTTTTTATTTTTTGTCTTTGTCGTTAAAGTTGTACTCTGATCTTCTTTATTTTTTACGTTTTTATTTTATCATTTTAACATATTTGTGTGGGGGATTTTTCTCCTCTTCATCTACTTAAAAAAAGAAAAAAAGAAACTTGAGCTTTTACTTTGCTTTAGCATATCGCTATAGCACTCTATGTTTGATACTACCCAGGGTTTTGATGTGATATATTATTTTAGAAATGTGTAACATTAATTGATTAATATAAAAGATTTAGGTGAGATAAGAATAAATTATTCAAATATCAAACTTTTATTGAATAGGATTGATCGTATTAACATACCTAATACATTTTCTAAAGAATAGTTATATTTTTCCAAAAACTAGAAAAATAATTAGTTGTAGACGTAGCTTAACGATTGGAGTTCAATCCTCCACTTAAATTAAAAAGAAGCAAACAGCCGAAAAAAGCAAAAAAAAAAAAAAAAAAAAAAAAAAAAGGACTGGTGGTTTTATGTCTTTTCCCCAGGACATGATGTATCAAAAGAAAAACGATTACTACACCAAGGTCCTATATGATCTGCACAGACAAACATGGGTAGATCAGCTATTTCTTTGGTAAATAGCAATAAAAACTCCAACTCTGTTGCGTGAGAAAGAAAAGTAAAATGTTGATTTATCATCACAGAGAAAATATTCGGATGCGTACGTGAAAAAAGGAAATAATTTATTACAGAGTAAAACGACGGAGGTTGAAATCAGTGTGACATTCTCTATATTATTGCAAAAGAGTTGGCATGGTAGGAATAACAGTATGTGAATTACGACAGTCATTGCCATACAGATGAGATTGCCGGTTTCTCTAGGACCACATAATTTCTTGTCAATTAAAGCAAATGCTCAAAAACCGTTTAATTGCAAAAATATATATAAGAGAATATTTTATTTTTTGTAGATATAAAAAAAAAAGCGCAATGGGTACGACAAGTTGCGACAACAAGCAGCAATTAATTGTTTCAGTCGTCAGTTTTTAAAATCTGGACTTGCAGGACCCAGTAAATTTGTAGGCAAAGGCAAGGAAAAAATTACAAACGGTGAAGTTTGTTTTGTTTTGTTTTTATGTTTTTTGGTTTTAATGCACTATTCAATGTTTTGAGTTGCAGTCCCTGCAGATTCATGTTGTCATGATTCGTTTATTATGTAAATTTCTTGAAACAAGAAAATAAATAAAAATTCGTTTGAAGCCTTATTCCTTTAATCGTTCAACTTTAGACTAAACATATGCAAACAGAAATTAAGCAACCAGGATTGATTTAACAATGGCCATCTAAGAGAAGCTCCAATTCTTTTTTTCTTTTAACAGAAGATAATTAAAAATTAAAGAGGAAAGTAAAAGAGAAAGACGAAGAAAGAGATCAGCTAAAGAGAGAGAGTGATCGTTCTGGTTAAAAAAGAGTATTTAAGACCATGTGCAAACATAGAAACGAAAGTTTCCATTTGATGTTTCTTCAACACCACTCCAATCTCAACTCCATCTCCATTTCTGTTGTCTGAGAAACTCATCGCTCCAGTCCCATGTATGGAAATCACTTCCACCTTTTTCCGCCTTCCCAATCCAAAATCTGTCTCGTAAACCTCAAACCGAGGTGACGATGCAACAGAATATACTTTACTTCTTTTAGTACTACTCATCCGATGCCTGCTACTCACCGCTGCCGAAACCCAATTACCAACTCCGTCCAGAACTGACGACTTGTTTTTCAAACTTTTCATAGCTTCCCGCATTCACAGCCACAGCAAATCCATGTTCTCCGGACAAGACTTCTCTTTTGATATTCACAAACCTCAGCGCTACGCAGTTTCCGAGATATGTTGCGGGTAGAGGAGGTTCGAGTCGAGATCGACAGTCCACCAAGAAGATCAGTTTTATCTGCATGTTGTCGCTATCTTCCTCTGCTTTGGCTAAACAAAGCCATGTATAAGCGCAAATTACAGAGAATATTGACACACGAAGTGGCCGATCATGATGGTCACGATGCACAAGAACTAGTCGCCAGTTTTTGTACATGTGATCTTGAGAGTCGGAAGGTGTCTCGAATTGAATCTGGTTGAAGAGTGTTACTTTTCCAAGGTATTACGCTTCTGTTGTCGTGTCCGTCTAAATTTAGTCATGCGCTGGAGCAAGTAGCTTCAAGCTTGCTGGCCGGCTCTGCCTTGAAAGGGCTAGTCCTGTCATGAAACGGCTTGAGCTCCGGTGGGATGCTGAAGGCAGAATGATGGTCACCTACATACATGATCTCCTGAACCAAGTGATCTGCGTATGTTGGCCCATGATTTCAAAAAACGAGAAGATACTTTGGCCGTCGAGGACTGCCTTATGCACTGTGATTTCAGTGAAAAGTGCATTGCTTTCAGGAGAGAAGGTCACTTGAATTGCCAAAACCGGGGATGATTCTGAGCTGGATCGGCCTGTTGGCAATTAAGGAGCTGGGAACCAAAGGCCGATATGCTGCGGCTTCACAAATAGCGACATCGTCAGTGTGGGAGAAACGATGGAAATCAGAGTAGGACTTGGCGACGACCAGCGACACGACATCGCCTTTGGTGGAAGCGTTGACGGGCTTGGGTGGAAGCGGGAGGCCAAGTGATGTAACCGGCAAAAGGAAGGAATTGTGTTGGAGGGTGAGAGACAACGAGTGTTTGAGTCTTCGGAAGAGTGGAATCAAAGAAGATATTTGTTGAGCTATTTGGAGTAGAGATGTCGTACGAGTATAGGAGTTGAGGAGGTGAAAAGCGTAACCAGCGTAAGTCAAGAAGGTTAGGGGAAGAGACTTTGGAATACTTTCCGGATCATTATCAGGTGGAGGAGCCGCCCTACACACCACCACTACTTCCACCATGTTTGGTTGTGCCGTAGTAGATTAACTTGGGAGAAGAGTTCGAATAATATTCAAAATGGTGCTGTTGGAACTTGGAAGTAATAGTGTTCCTTTGGCCTTTAATTAAAATTTAAAAAAAAATTATTGCAATTGCTTTTTTTTTTTTTTTTGGGGTAGAAAGCTATTCACATCTACAAATTGATTTTGGTCCATATAAAAAAACTTCTGCCAACTCACGTGTTTCACATATCCACAAGGTAGAAAGAAAAAGGTCCACCGTATGACAGATCAAAAGTTTTATAAAATAGCATGTTTTGATCGGCAAGATAGTAGTTCAAATTGAGATATTTGTGCTGAGTTACGTATATGGACTGTTTGTGAATATTTTTAAAAATAGTTTTACTTTGGATGTTTAACAAAAAAAAGAGAATTTTTTTTAAGAATAGTGTTGATTTTTTATTGAATTTGTATTTTATTGTGTTTTAAAAAAAATGGTTTGAGCATAAAAGAAAGATAAATTAATGTTTAGATATATTTTTTAAAATTATTTTTTGGTATATAAGCTCTTAAAATGAAAAGAATTTTATTTTATTTTCACGTTCTTTAACAAAACGTGAAAAAAAAAAAAATTGTTTCTGTTCTTCTGGATTGGTTGCAAAACATATGCACTTTCCAACTATAATTCGATCACATCTTTATCAAGAATCGTCAGATCTCATTTAAAACTATTTCCAAATCAATAACAAATACCACCATAAATTTTTTTTCCTCAGATACATTAAATAATCTCCTAGCAAATATAAAAATGCAGAAATAATATATAAGCTCTTAAAATGAAAACAATTTTATTTTATTTTCACATTCTTTAACAAAACATGAAAACAAAAAAATATATACTTTTGTTTCAGTTTTTCCTATATTGGTTGCAAAACCAATGCACTTTCAAACTATAATTCGAAAACTTCCTTACTCAGAATCATAAGATTTCATTTGAAACTATTTTCAAATTTCCAAATCAATACCAAGCACTACCAGAATTTGTTTTTTTTTTTTGGATCTCGGATGCATTAAAGTAATCTCTTAGCAAATTAAAAAATGAAGAAATAATCTATTTTCATAACCTTGTTAAACTAAACTAACTGGCCACTACCAAAAAGATGCATCGTCCTAATTAATTAATTGGCGTTCTCTTGTCTTTTCATGGCACAAAATACAGATCATTTGTCTAAAAGCCAAAATATCTAACTAATATGCAATTATAGATATTCAAATGCGTAAGGTAGAAAAAAACAAATGAACATGTGATCACTTTCAATTCTTTTAACTTCCTGCTATTCTTATTCGATCTTTAATCAAAGTGTCATATTGATATTTGATATAACTAAATTGTTGCATTCATCTGAAAATTTTAGCTCTTTGACGATGAATTCCACTTTAAAAAATAGAATAAAATAAATTCTTGAGCATAGCACGTAAATACCAATTAAGAAGGGAAAAACTTATTAGTATACAAATTATTATATTTTTACCATATGAGTGAGTATTGTTATTTTAAATATTAGATCGTTTGAGTTATATAATTAATGGTTTTTCAAGCCATGTTATAAACTTTTAATATAAACATTTATGAATTAGCTCGTTAAAAAGTTAAAAGTATTGTTCGTATCATAAATTTTAGCTTAAAAAAAATATAAATAGCATTCCTTAACTTTATTCACTGTATTATGTCCTCAGGTCTTCTTCTTCTTCTTCTTCTTCTTTTCAATTCGGTTCTGATGGGTGGTTATCCTTCTTCCGAACTCAAATTTCTAAACCCAAATGAAAGATTAAAATTTCTCTTTAGATTTCTAATCTTCTTGGGGTTTTCATATGGAGTCACCTCGTGAATGAAACCTTTTAACTTCATAGATCTATTCCTTCCCTGCATGAATGAATTGTGCATATTTGTTGCCAATTGTGTTTGCAGCAGTTTTTCACCAATGAATTGTGCACAAAACTTTCTGTATATGTAGCGCTCAATCATCCTAGTACGATTCCAAAACGTAAGAAATTCAATAAAATTTCGTTCTTTATCTATTTAATAAATTTTGGCTTAAAAAAAAAAAACATACAAAGGAGATTAAGCAAAGTGGAACGATTTAAGAATGGCCATCCAACAATATTGCCTCAATCCAAGAGAAGATATTAGATCCAGCAGAAAGCATATTAAAACTCCATTTATTTTTTTTGAATTTAGAAAATTCTTACTGACAATATTCGTTAAATACAATCCTTTAAGATGAAGAGACAAGTGAAAGTGCTTAGTATTGTCGGCATATGCATACGAGAAATTTCAACCGAAGGGGGGGAAAAATAAAAAACAAAGAACGAACAAAAGTGATCAACTAAAGAAAACTAGTGATCTTCCTGGTTAAAGAGTGTTGCCTGAGGCTTCCAAATTCAAGACCTTGAGCAAACATAGAAGCAAAAGCTTCCATTTGATGTTTCTTCAACACCACACCAATCTCAACTCCATCTCCATTTCTGTTGTCTGAGAGACTCATCGCTCCAGTCTCATCTATGGAAACCACTTCCACCTTTATCGGCCTTCCCCATCCAAAATCTGTCTCGTAAACCTTAAACCGAGGTGATGATGCAACAGAATATAATTTATGGCCTGTTTTGCTACTTAACTGATGCTTGCTTTCCACTACTATAGTAATCCATTTATCAGCTCCGTCTAGAACAGACAATTGGTTTTCCAAACTTTTCATAGATTCATTAATAACATTCACAGATGCTGCAAATCCTTTTTCTCCAAACAAGACGTCTCTTTTAATAACCATAAGTCTCGGCGCTACGCAGTTTCCGAGATATGTCGCGGGCAGAGGAGGTTTGAGTCGAGACCGACAGTCCATTGAGAAGACCAGTTCAATTATGTCGTTGCTAGCTTCCTCCGCCTTGGCTAAACAAACCCACGTATAGGCACAGATTACAGAGAATGTGGACACACGAAGTGACCAATCATGAAAATGGTCAGGATGAAGTACTAGTTGCTTTAGTTTTTGTATATCTGCTCTTGACATTCGGAAAGTGCCTCGAATTAAATCTGGCTGAAGAATGTTATATTCCCAAGGCGTTACGCTTCTGTTGTTGGGTCCGTCTAAATTTAACCATGCTCTGGAGCAGATCGCTTCAAGCTTGCTGGCCGGCTCTGCCTTGAAGAGGCTAATTCTGTCGTAGAATGGTTTGAGCTTCGGTGGCAAGCAAAATGCAGATTGACGTTCACCGATATCATCTCCTGATCCCAGTGATTTGCAAATGTGGGCCCATGATTTCACGAACAAGAAGAAACTATTTCCGTCAAGAACTGCCTTATGCACTGTGAATCCGATAGAGAACGCATTGCTTTTAGGGAAGAAGGTCACTTGAATTGCCAAAAGCGGGCTGGCTGATTCGTTGTTGGATCGGCCTAATGGAGGAACCAAAGGCCTGTGTGCCATGGCTTCGCAAACAGCGACGTCATCAGTGCTGGAGAGGCGGTGAAAATCGGAGTAGGACTTAGCGACGATCATTGAAACGGCATCGCCTTTGGCATAAGCTATGACGGGCTTGGGGGAAGTGGGAGGCCAAGTGATGTTTCCGGCGAGAGGAAGGAAGTGTTGGAGGGTGAGAGTCAACGAGTGTTTGAGCCTTGGAAGAATGGAGTCGAAGAAGAAATTTGTACATCCCATATGGGTGGAGATTTCGTAGAAGAAGAGAGTTTGAGCAGGTGGGAAGCGTAACCAACGTATGTCAAAGAAAGTTACGGGAAGAGACTTTGGAGAAGTACTTCCAAGATGATCAGGTGGAGGAGCCACCCTACACACCTCTAATACTTCCACGGTGTTTGGCTGTGCCATAGGGTGGTTTGGGAGCTAGAATGAAATCTAAAATGGTGCTATTGGAAGTATTTTTAGGCCTTCTATAGAAATAATATTCCCATTATTTTATTGCTCCAAATAAAAAAAAACTACATCCAAAAATGATCCCTCCCCGAATTCTTTCAGGTTGATTCATTCTACTTTTCATTTTATACTAATTATATTACCTGAATTATTTGTTCAATTAGCAATTATGTATAAAATAAATGAAATTTGAAATTTTCTAATCGTTTATTCTTTCCTTCGAATGATTAGCCCCCTTATTTGATTAAAGTAAACAAAATAAAAAAATAATGAAGTATCTTAGAATTTTAAGAGATTTATTTGTCTATATATCATTTCATTTACACGATTCACGCGTAAAGTAGGAGATGAGAACCTTACAATTATAAGGCATAAAGGAAGGGTATACACATCCAGCCAGGGAACCTGAAGGATCAAATTTTATGAAATGATACAATGTGAGCAGCACGATAATTCAAATGCTACCCACCAAAAAATTATTATAACATACTTTAATACTATTATTGAGATATCTTTTTTGTTGGGGGACAAATGACGTTCAATAACCCAAAAAAAAAAAAAAACATATGCATGTGTGTGGGTGTGTGTGTGGAGCCTCGTTTCTGGTATCGATAGGGTACAGCTAAGAGACATGACACACCAGATATGACACACAATCATGTTGGAAGGAAGACAGGTGGTGGACAGCCAAGAGATATGACACACCAATGATGTAGGACAGAAGACAGGTGGTGAACGATTAGGGTGACTTTCAGAAAGGAGTTTAAATGAAAGGACGTAGTGGAAAAGGCATGTTCATGGAGTAAAGTATATTATACTTGTTAACGTGGGTAATTTGATTGAAAATGCGACATTTAATCGTTGGAGATGTAAATATGAAAAATACATATTAATACTTAAATTATCATTAATTAATAATTGATATTTTTTTAAAAAGACATTTTTAATTTGACAAATTTTCGATCATTTATTTAAAAATTTTATGTAAAAAAATTATTTACCTACAAATTCCTTTAAATTATCTTTATTTTAAACACACGGGTTAACATTAATTAAAAAAAGATATTTTTTATTGTTAAATATATAGAAGTTAAGTGTCAATTTTTATTAAAAAAATCAATGTAAATTGATCTCCTGGTAAATATCTGGGTCTTCCAATTTTAGTTGGAAAAAACAAAAAGGAGACCTTTCACTCCGTTAAGGAGAGAGTTTGGAATAATTACAACTCTGGCGTATCAAAGTGATTACTATTGGCGGAAGGGAATTGTTGGTTAAAGCGGTGGCTCAATCACTCCCTACATATACTATAAGTGTTTTCTGCTTGCCTGTATCGCTTTGCGGTGATCTCCTCTCAGTGGTGGCTATTTTTTTGTGTGTGTGTGTGTGTGTTGTTGGGGGGGGGGGGGGGGGGGGGGTGGTGTTGTGGGGGGTGGGGTTGGGTTGTGTGGCGGATGTAATCGTAAGATCCATTGGTGGAGTTGGGATAAACTTTGTTGTCGTAAATAGGTGTGTGGTTTGGGTTTTCGGGATTTTTCTGCGTTCAACCAAGCTCTCATTGTAAAGCAAGTTGGCAAATTTTGCATTCTCTAGATTCATTGATGGCCCAGGTGCTTAAAGACAAATTTTTTCAGGGGGACTAACTTATTGGAAGCCTCTTTAATGGGGTGAGTCTCCTATGTATGGAGAAGCATTCTGTGGGGTGATCAAGATGGGTGTTCGGTATTGTATTGGGGATGGTCTCTCTACTCGGGTCTTTGGCGATCCTTGGCTTCCAAGGCCTTCAACTTTCAGACCAATCACCATTCCAAACAATGACTCTCGGAACCTCCTAGTGGCCAATGTATTGGCAGTCGACACTACGTGTTGGGATATTGAGAGATTGGCTCAGGTTCTTTGGTCGATCGATGTTGAACAGGTCTTGACTATTCCATTGGGGCGAGGTAATTCCTCCGATAAATGGGTGTGGTACTTTGATTAGAAATGTCTTTACAGTGTTCTCTCAGATTATAGTTTGGTCACAGACTTAAGAAAGAAAGAGTCGTCTACTATTCGTTATTCGGATGTTTTTTGGTGGCGATTGTTATGGCATCTTAATTTACCCTCCAAATTAAATTTTTTTATGGGAATATTTTCATGATTTAATCCCTCCTATGACTTCCCTATCCGTTTGGGGCATTGGTAGTGATAACCTTAGCCCTCGGTGCAACGACCATCTCGAAACCTCCTCTCACGCCTTCATGCAATGCCCAATTGTTCAAGCTTTGTTGCGCATGTAAAGATTCTGGCCAAATGTTAGTGGCTATCTGGGGAAGTCTCTCTCCAAGGATAATTTTGCCTTATGGTATTGGTTAGCTTGGCAGCTTTGTGGTGATAGAAATAAGTTTGTTTATGGCTCTCGCTGTTGGGATCCCTCGACTGTTTAAGAGCTGGGAACGGCAAGTTTTGGTGAATGATAGCTCTTGAACCATGTTGAGCCAGTACCTATTTGTGAGTTTACTCCTGAGAAGTGGCTTCCTCCCCTTACCGGCTCTTATAAGCTGAATGTGGATGCGGCGGTTTTTCCGAATGCAGGGCGTGTAGGTGTCATTGCTGTGATCTGCGATGCTAGGGGTTTGGTGACTAGGGCGCTAAGGTCTTCCATTTCAAGTTCATGATGACTCTAAATCTTGCTATGGAAGGTCCTGTATTGGATGATGTCCGTCTCCTTCTAACTGCTTTTTCCAAGTTCTCTATTTCTCATGTTGGAAGTCGGCTAATACTATAGCCAACGGTCTTTCACGTTTTGGTTTTGATTCTTCTTGTCTTAATGTTTAGATAAATGAGACTCAGTCTATAGTCTCTACCACTGTTTCTTTGGATTCCATTATTAATAAAAGAAGCAGTTTTCTTAAAAATATATATATATATATAATATGAGTATGGAGATTTTGAACTTTCAACTTATAATAAATTATCATTAAAATTATATTTATAGTCACTGTAAATTAGTCATTTTTAGATTTTGTGGTTTTGTAAAGAAAAACTATAATATAATAGTTTATTTTTTAGATTATTTAACATGAATAGTATATTTTTAAAATATTTTAACTAAATAGTTTATTTATAAAATAATATATAAGATACATTTACCTTAAATATGCTTCTGAACAAATTATTTATCATATATAAACTCTTTACTTTAACTTATTATTATTATTATTATTTTGCTAACGATTCTGTAAACTTGACTGTTTCTTACTACTATATATAGTTTGTCGTACAAACGTGGCATTTTTGTTCAGTAAATGAAGTGAAAGCCTCCATTTTAGTAAAATTCAGAATCAAACTTGTAAAGTTTGATATAAAGATATGGCTCAATCGTTAGACCCAGAACTTACGTTTTTAATTTTTAATTTTAATAATTGATATCTTGAACTTATAAATTTATAATAATTTATCTGAATTAATAAAAATATTATATTAATATATTTTTTTTTATAAAAATTGATACTTAACTTACAGATAAATAATATTAAAATTAACCCAAATTTGTATTTAAAATAAAGATAAATTGAAAAAATGTGTAGATAAATAGTCTTTTTTACGTTTAAGTTTTAAAACAATACAAAAAGTTCGTCAAATTAAGAATATGTCTTTTTGTAAAAAATATCAATTAATAATTAATTATGATTGATCGGTGTTAAAAAGTATTTTTCACATTTACATCTCCGTCCTCTAAAATGCCGCATTTTCATTCAAATTACCCACTCAATTTTCCTTTTCCTTTTTTTTTTTTAAATCGTCATATAACTTTTCTTTTACGTTAACAAATATAGTATACTTTACTCCGTTAACATGCCTTTTCCATTATGTCATTTCATTTAAACTCCTTTCTAAAAGTCACCCTAACTGTCCACCACCTGTTTTCCTTCTTACATGATTAGTGTGTCATATCTCATAACTGTATCCTATCCGATGCCAGAAAGGAGACGCAACACACACACACACACACACACATGTAGTTTTTTTTTTCTTTTTTCTTTTTTCTTTTTTTTGGGTTATTGAACGTCATTTGTCCCCCAAAAAAAAAGATATCTCAATAATAGTATTAAAGTATCTTCTAATTATTTTTTTGGTGGGTAACATTTGAATTATCGTGCTGCTCACATTGTATCATTTCATATAATTTGATCCCTCAGGTTCCCTAGTTGGGCGTGTATACCTTTCCTTTTATGCATTATAATTATAAGATTCCCACCTCCTACTTTGCGTGTGAATCGTGTAAATGAAATGATACACAAATAAATAAGTCACTTAAAATTATAAGATACTTTATTACTTTTTTATTTTATTTACTCTAATCAAGTAAGGGGACTAATCATTCGAGGGGAAGTATAAACTAGTAGAGAATTTCAAATTTCATTTATTTTAAACAATAATTGCCAATTGAACAAATAATTCAGACAATATAATTACAATAAAATAAAAAGAAGATTGAATCAACCTGAAAGAATTCGGGGAACGATCGTTTTGGATGTAGTTTTTTTTTTTTTTTTTAATTTGGAGCAATAAAATAATTGGAATATGATTTTCTATTAAAGGCCTAAAAACAATACTTCCAATAGCACAATTTTAGATTTCATTCTAACTCCCAAGCCAATCTATGGAACAGCCAAACACCGTGGAAGTATTAGAGGTGTGTAGGGTGGCTCCTCCACCTGATCATCTTGGAAGTACTTCTCCAAAGTCTCTTCCCCTAACTTTCTTTGAATTGTATTGGTTACGCTTCCCACCTCCTCAAACCCTCTACTTCTACGAAATCTCCACCCATATGGGATGTACAAATTTCTTCTTTGACTCAATTCTTCCAAGGCTCAAACACTCGTTGTCTCTCACCCTCCAACACTTCCTTCCTCACGCCGGAAACATCACTTGGCCTCCCACTTCCCCCAAGCCCGTCATAGCTTATGCCAAAGGCGATGCCGTTTCAATGATCGTCGCTAAGTCCTACTCCGATTTTCACCGCCTCTCCAGCACTGATGACGTCGCTGTTTGCGAAGCCATGGCACACAGGCCTTTGGTTCCTCCATTAGGCCGATCCAACAACGAATCAGCCAGCCCGCTTTTGGCAATTCAAGTGACCTTCTTCCCTAAAAGCAATGCGTTCTCTATCGGATTCACCGTGCATAAGGCAGTCCTTGACGGAAATAGTTTCTTCTTGTTCGTGAAATCATGGGCCCACATTTGCAAATCACTTGGATCAGGAGATGATATCGGTGAACATCAATCAGCATTTTGCTTGCCGTCGAAGCTCAAACCATTCTACGACAGAACTAGCCTCTTCAAGGCAGAGCCGGCCAGCAAGCTTGAAGCGATATGCTCCAGAGCATGGTTAAATTTAGATGGACCCAACAACAGGAGCGTAACGCCTTGGGAGTATAACATTCTTCAGCCAGATTTAATTCGAGGCACTTTCCGACTGTCAAGAGCAGATATACAAAAACTAAAGCAACTAGTACTGCATCCTGACCATATTCATGATTGGCCACTTCGTGTGTCCACATTCTCTGTAATCTGTGCCTATACGTGGGTTTGTTTAACCAAGGCGGAGGAAGTTAGCAACGACATGATTGAACTGGTCTTTTCAGTGGACTGTCGGTCTCGACTCAAACCTCCTCTACCCGCGACATATCTCGGAGACTGCGTAGCGCCGAGATATGTGGTTATTAAAAGAGATGTCATGTTTGGAGAACAAGGATTTGCTGCATCTGTGAATGCCATTAATGAATCTTTGAAAAGTTTGGAAAACCAATCGTCTGTTCTAGACGGAGCTGATAAATGGATTACTAAAGTAGCGGAAAGCAAGCATCCGTTAAGTAGCAAAACAGGCCATAAATTATATTCTGTTGCATCATCACCTGGTTTTAAGTGTTACGAGACAGATTTTGGATGGGGAAGGCCGAGAAAGGTGGAAGTGGTTTCCATAGATGGGACTGGAGCGATGAGTCTCTCAGACAACAGAAATGGAGATGGAGTTGATATTGGAGTCGTGGTAAAGAAACATCAAATGGAAGCTTTCGCTTCTATGTTTGCTCAAGGTTTTGAATTTGGAAGCCGCAGGCAACACTCTTTAAACAGGAAGATCACTAGTTTTCTTTAGCTTATCACTTTTGCTCTTTTTTTTTTTTTTTTTTCCTTCGGTTGAAATTTCTCGTATGCATATGCCGTTAATACTAAGCACTTTCACTTGTCTCTTCATCTTAAAGGATTGTATTTACTGAATATTGTCAGTGAGAATTTCCTAAATTCAACCAAAAAAGAAAGTGGAGTTTTAATATGCTTCTTGCTGGATCTAATATCTTCTCTTGGATTAAGGCAATATTGTTGGATGGCCATTCTTAAATCGTTCCATTTTGCTTAATCTCCTTTGTATGTTTTTTTTTTTTTAATGAAAAAGCGAAAATTTATTAAATAGAAAAAGAACAAAATTTTATTGAATTTCTTACGTTTTGGAGTAATACTAGGATGATTGAGCACTACACATATAGAAAGTGCAATATATTTGGATATATATATATATGGCTAGAAGTTAGCTTAGTAAAGGTCTGGCCTCTCTCTGTAGGGTGTTGAAGAGGTCTGCGCAAGTTTTTAGTGCACAATTCGTTGGTGAAAAAAAAAATGCTGCAAACGCGATTGGCAACAAATATGCATAATTCATTCACGCAGGGAAGGAAGTTCACGAGGTAACTCCATATGAAAACCCCAAGAAGACTAGAAATCTCAAGAGAAATTTTAGGTGGCATTTGGTATTGATTTTGAAATGTTTTCTGGTTTCAAAAAAATTGAAAATAAGAATGTTTTAAAAATAGTATTGAAATCATTTCTGAAATTGTGTTTGATTATATTTTCTAAGTATATATTTTGAAAAACATAAAAATGAAATTTTGTTTGATTATATATTTTGAAAAGTATCTTATAAAAATATATTTATTTTTAATTTTAAAAAAATAATAAAAAATAAATTATTAGTCATAATTAAAAAAAAAACTTTGGTAATAGGTTTTGCAATGAGCGATAGGGGTAAAAGAAATTGGTAGTTTAAGGTTTAGGTGGCAGTGATGACTAAATTTAGGTTATGAATTGATAGTTATCATCGCAAAGGGACAATCGTCATCGTCATTAGCCCATGATCATCAACTTTCATTGGAAATGGATGCTATCGTTAGACATGATCATCATTGACTTTGCACAAGCAGAAAGAGAAAGGAGATGGAGGGAGAAAACAAAAACAAAAAGTGAAAACAACTTTTTTTCGTTTTCAAAAAACCCAAAAAACCAACGGTAGCATTTGGTATTGTTTTTGAAATCTGTTATGTTTTCAAATTCTCTGAATTTGATATCGTTTTGAAAACAATTCTAAGAACGTTTCTGAAATTGTGTTTGGTTTTATTTTCTGAGTGTATGTTTTGAGAAACAAAAAAGTGAAACTGTGTTTGGTTATATTTTTGAAAACCAGTCATTTTATAAGTATTCTATAAAAACATATTTATGTTTGATTTAAAAAAAAATATTATGAATACCAAAAATTAAAAATTAATAAAATTTTTTAATTGAAAAATGAATTAAAAATTAATAACCATAATATTTAAGTAATTACTATATCAATTAAATCTTAATTAACTATAATAATTAAATCAGAGAAATGGGAGAAATGGGAAAAATGAAATCAGAGAAAACGACTTTTAGTCGTTTTCAATTTTACGTTGAGAGCAAAGGAAATTTTGGATTCGTTTTGAAATCTGTTTTCAAAAACAATACAAACCAAACACAATTTCACATCGATTTTGAAATCTATTTCTTAGAAAATCGTGAAATCTGTTTTAAAAACAAAACCAAACACGCACAACATAATTGAAAACGATGTTTTCGAAATGGTTTTGAAAACGTTGAATAAACAAACGCTTTTTTAGGACCTTTTTCATTTTCTATGTATTTGAAAATAAAAAATCATTGTCGAAAACAAAAACAAACGCCCCTTAATCTTTCATTTGGGTTTAGAAATTCGAGTTGGGAATAAGGAGGACCACCCAGCTTAACCGAATAAAAAGAAGAAGAAGAAGAAGAAGACCCGAGGACATGATACCGTGAATAAACTTAAGGAATGCTATTTATATTTTTTAAAAAAACAAAAATTTCGGATGGGAACAATAGTTGCAACTTTTTAAAAAGCTAATTTGTAAATATTTATGTTAAAAATTTATAACATGCAAAACCATTAATTATATAAATCAAACAATCTAATATTTAAAATAACAATACTTATCAATATAATAAAAGTATAATAATTTGTACACTTATAAGTTTTTCCCTCTTTAATTAATATTTGCCTGCTATGTTCAAGAATTTATTTTATTTTTTGAAGTGGAATTCTACATTAAAGAGCTACAGTTTTCAGATGAATGCAACAATTTAGTTATTTCAAATATCAATATGACACTTTAATTGGAGATCGAATAAAAGAATAGCAGGAAGTTAAAAGAATTGAAAGAGATCACATGTTCATTTGTTTTATTTTACCTTACGCATCTGAACATCTATAATTGCATATTAGTTAGATAGTTTGGCTTTTTGTCAAATGATCTGTATTTTGTGCCATGAAAAGACAAAAGAACGCCACTTACCGTAGGTAGAAGCCAATTTACATGACATGACTGTATTTTCCTAAGTATGATAAAACTTCCAATTAATTAGGAAGATACATCTTTTTGGTAGTGGCTCATTAGTTTAGTTTAGCAAGGTTATGAAAATAGATTATTTCTTCATTTTTATATTTTCTAAGAGATTATTTTAATGTATCTGAGAAAAAAAAATCTGGTGGTACTTGATATGGATTTGGAAATAGTTTAAAATGAAATCTCAAAAATATAAGTAAAGATGTTTTGGAATAATGGTTCGAAAGTGCATTTGCTTTGCAACCAATATAGAAAAAAACAGAAACAAAAATATTTTTTTTTGTTTTCATGTTTTGTTAAAGAATGTGAAAATAAAATAAAATTGCTTTCATTTTAAGAGTTTATATATTATATCTGCATTTTTATATTTGCTAAGAGATTATTTAATGTGTCTAAGACAAAAAAAATTATGATGGTATTTGGTATCGATTTGGAAATAGTTTCAAATGAAATCTCACAATTCTGGATAAAGATGTTATGAAATTATGATTCGAAAGTGTATATGTTTTGCAACCAATCCAGAAGAACAGAAACAATAATTTTATTTTTGTTTTCATGTTTTGTTGAAGAATGTGAAAATAAAATAAAATTGTTTTCATTTTAAGAGCTTATATACCAAAAAAAAAAATTTTAAAAACATATCTAAACATTAATTTATCTTTCTTTTATGCTCAAACCTTTCTTTTTAACACAATAAAATACAAATTTAATAAAAAAAAATCAACACTACTCTCAAAAAAATAATCTCATTTTTTGTTAAACATCCAAAATAAAACTATTTTTCAAAATATTCACAAACAGTCCATATACGTAACTCAGCACAAAAATCTCAATTTGAACTACTATCTTGCCGATCAAAACATGCCATTACATATAACTTTTGTTCTGTCATGTTCCCTGGCTGGGTGTGTACGGTGTACCTTTTTCTTTCTACCTTGTGGGTATGTGAAACACGTGAGTTGGCAGAAGTTTATTTATATGGACCAAAGTCAATTTGTAGATGTGAATAGATTTCCACCCAAAAAAAAAAAAATTCAATTGCAATAATTTTTTTAATTTTAATTAAAGGCCAAAGAAACACTAGTACTTCCAAGTTCCAACAGCACCATTTTGAATATTATTCGAACTCTTCTCCCAAGTTAATCTACCACGGCACAACCAACCACGGTGGAAGTAGTGGTAGTGTGTAGGGTGGCTCCTCCACCTGATCATGATCCAGGAAGTATACCAAAGTCTCTTCCCCTAACTTTCTTTGACATACGTTGGTTAAGCTTTTCGCCTCCTCAACTCCTATACCTGTACGAAATCTCCTCTCCAAATAGCTCAACAAATATCTTCTTTGACTCCACTTTTCCAAAGACTCAAACCCTCGTTGTCTCTCAGCCTCCAACACAATTCCTTCCTCTTGCCGGTGACATCACTTGCCCTCCTGCTTCCCCCAAGCCCGTCATCGCTTCCGCCAAAGGCGATGCCGTTTCGCTGGTCGTCGCCAAGTCCTACTCTGATTTCCATCGTCTCTCCCGCACTGACGATGTCGCCATTTGCGAAGCCGCGGCATATCGGCCTTTGGTTCCTAACTCCTTAATTGCCAACTGGCCGATCCAGCTCAGAATCGGCCCCGGTTTTGGCAATTCAAGTGACCTTCTTTCCCGAAAGCAATGCACCTTTCCCTGGAGTCACTGTGCATAAGGCAGTCATCGACAGCCAAAGTTTCTTCTCGTTCTTGAAATCATGGGCCAACATATGCACGTCGCTTGGATCAGGAGATCATATATGTAGGTGACCATCAATCTGCCTTCAGCATCCCACCCGAGCTCAAACCTTTTTATGACAGGACTAGCCTTTTCAAGGCAGAGCCGGCCAGCAAGCTTGAAGCTATCTGCTCCAGCGCATGACTAAATTTAGACGGACAGAACAACAGAAGTGTAATACCTTGGGAAAATAACACTCTTCAACCAGATTCAATTCGAGGCACCTTTCGACTGTCAAGATCACATGTACAAAAACTAGCAACTAGTTCTTGTGCATCGTGTCCATCATGGTCGGCCACTTCGTGTTTCAATATTATCTGTAATTTGCGGTTATACATGGCTTTGTTTAGCCAAAGCAGAGGAAGACAGCGACGTCCTGCAGACAAAACTGGTCTTCTTGGTGGACTGTCGATCTCGACTCAAATTTCCTCTACCCGCAACATATCTCGAAAACTGCGTAGCGCTGAGGTTTGTGAATTTCAAAAGAGAAGTTTTGTTCAGAGAACATGGATTTTTGGTGGCTGTGAATGCCAATACGGAAGCTATGAAATGTTTGGAAAACAAGTCGTCAGTTCTGGACGGAGCTGAGAATTGGGTTTCGGCAACGGTGAGTAGCAGGCATCGATGAGTAGTAATAAAAGAGGTAAAGTATATTTTGGTGCATCGTCACCTTGGTTTGAGGTTTACGAGACAGATTTTGGATGGGGAAGGCCGAAAAAGGTGGAAGTGGCTTCCGTAGATGGGACTGGAGCGATGAGTCTCTCAGACAACAGAAATGGAGATGGAGTTGAGATTGGAGTGGTGTTGAAGAAACATCAAATGGAAACTTTCGTTTCTATGTTTGCACATGGTCTTGAATGCTCTTTTTTAACCAGAACGATCACTAGCTCTCTTTAGCTGATCTCTTTCTTCGTCTTTCTCTTCTATTTTTCTCTTTAATTTTTAATTATCTTCTGTTAAAAGAAAAAAAAAAGAATTGGAGTTTCCCTTAGATGACCATTGTTAAATCAATACTCGTTGCTTAATTTCTTTTTGCGTATGTTTAAGTCTAAAGTTGAACGATAAAAGGAATAGAGCTTCAAACGAATTTTTATTTATTTTTTTGTTTCAGGAAATTTACATAATAAACGAATCATGACAACATGAATCTGCAGGGACTGCAACTCAAAACATTGAATATTGCATTAAAACCAAAAAACACAAAAACAAAACAAAACAAAACAAGCTTCACCATTTGTGACTTTTTCCTTGCCTTTACCTACAAATTTACCGGATCCTGCAAGTCCAGATTTTAAGAACTGACGACTGAAATAATTAATTGCTACTTGTAGTCGCTACTTGTCATACCCATTGCGCATTTTTTTTTACTATCTTCTAAAAATAAAGTATTCACTTATATTTATTTTTGCAATTAAACTGTTTTTGATCATTTGCTTCAATTGACAAGAAATTAAGTGGTCCTAGAGAAACCGGCAATCTCAACTGTACGACAATGACTGTCGTAATTCACGAACTGTTATTCCTACCATGCCAACTCTTTTGCAATAATATATAGAATGTGATACTGATTTCAACCTCCATCGTTTTACTCTGTATTAAATAGTCTCCATTTTTCACGTCCGCATCCGAATATTTTCTCTGTGATGATAAATCAACATTTCACTTTTCTTTCTCACGCAACAGAGTTGGGGTTTGAATTACTATTTACCAAAGAAATAGCTGATCTACTGATGTTTGTCTGTGTAGATCATATAGGACCACAGTGTAGTAATCGTTCTTCTTTTGATACATAAAACCACCAGTCCTTTTTTTTCCCCCCCTCTATTTGCTTCTTTTTTAAATTAAGTAGAAAATTAAACTCCAAACGCTAAGTCATGTCTACAACTGATTATTCATCTGTTTACTAGAAAAATATAACTCCTTTAGAAAATTTATTAAGTTTGCTTACGAGATCCATCCCATTCAATAAAAATTTGATATTTGGATAATTTACTCTTATCTCATGTAAATCCTTTATATTAATCAATTAATGCTACACAATTCTAAAACAATATATCACATCAAAACCCTTGATAGGATCAAATATAAAGTGCTATGTTGATACTAAAACAAAGTAAAAGCTAAAGTTTCTTTTTTTCTTTTTTTAAGTAGATGAAGAGGAGAAAATCCCCCACGCAAATATATCAAAATGATGAAATAAAAACATTAAAAATAAAGAAGATCATAATACAGCTTCAACGACAAAGACAAAAAAAAAAAAAATAAAGTAAAATCCTTCAAAAGAAGGCACCAAAAACTAATTTCATTTATACATTTTGAAACTCTTTGTTTCAAACACAGACTAAGCTTGTAGGTACTTTTCTTTTTAAAATTAGTAATCATATCCCTTTACAAATTATTAAATTCGGCCAATTTATCCCAACACCCTAAAATCTCAATCTCTATTTCTTTTCAAGAGCAAGTGCATTATTATCGATCCTCCCCTCTAACTTGTCATTTCTGATGTTCGGAGCTACATCTTCAACATCTCTGACCTTGGAAGAAAAAGCTGTACTACTACACAGATGTTTATTCATATATTTTTTATTTTTTCTTTCATCAATTTGACGATTATGAATGCTCCTTCACTTCCTTAGCATGATCTGTCCAGGCAAGTTATATGACTGCATTGGTTTCCTCCACAGCTTAATTGTTCGCCTGATAATTCTCAATAAAGATAACATGATTAAAATGGTGCCTGATTAAATTTGTTTCATAGTATCTCCATTATTTTCAGAATCTGACTTTTCGAAATGTTCAGATAAGTCAAAATTAGCATGACTCTAATTTGATTGAGATAAAGCACTATAAGTTAATGTTGTAGTGTTAGTTATGACATAATTAATTTTGTCTCCATGGATTAATGAGACTTGATCCTAGATACTATGGGAATGGTAAAAATACTACATACAATCACTAGTTTTATATACGTTATGCCAAATAAATTAATAAATAAATAAATTATACTTTTTTATAGAAAAAAAATAAACAAACTATACTTACCATCTTATAAGAAATATTATTAGTATATAACATGCAAGAACATCTCTTACTTACCTTTAATTAAGATCGGATCATGTGACATAATTGTGACATAAAGATAGAACGAATTATCCGGATCATCTAAAAAAAAAAAAGAGGGAAAAACATTAAAATGTGAAGAGATCATTATTCAGTATGTTTGACTGCTATCGTCCAAATAATGTTTTATATTTTCGAGGCTAGTAATTCTTTTTGATAACGTAAAGCTTCAAGAGACGTTTGGTAAAAGTTTTACATTTTAATCATATTCAAAAATAATATAATTTTATATCAAATGTAAAATTTTACTTTCAAATACAATCTTTTTCAATAGTATTACGAAAACAATTACTATTCAAAAGTTTTTTAAAATAATCACATCAACTTTTCAACGCTACTATTTATCTTTACTTTTACCAATCACATTAACTTTTCAACTCTAAAATATTTTTTATCCAAACATACATTTCATTCAAATACAAAACAAATATTTTTCAATCAAATACAACACTCAAAAAACGAATTACATTCAAATAGATTCAAATAGAATCAAAACGCAATACGTTTACCAAACATCCCATAAAATGCTTAACCTGCAGCTTCCCACTTGATGGGTCCTTTCTTGAACAAAATAACAAATTAAACAGATCGTGGTAGCAAATTATCACGTTGAAAAAAAAATTGACAAAACTCCATAATGTAATAGCAATTCTACATGCAAAGTATTTATTTATTTATTCGCTCGCATATATGTAATTTCAGTTAATAGTTACAAGGAAAGATCTTTGCCTTAATTAGCCATCTGCTAATTTGACCTTAACTTATTAAGACTTTTGGTGGTTAAATAAATTAATATAGCCATTCTAGACTGGAAAAAATTTGATAGATTAATGCTGATGGTCGTAGATAATCTATCATATTACTTTTCGACGATCGTAGTTGGAGATGCCGGCCATCGGTGATCGGCAACCGTTCATGATCATTGGTTCAAGAAACACCTGATTGATAATCAATGATATAATCATTTTTACCGGCCGAGTAATTTTAGTAAAACATATATTTTAAAACCTTTATATATAAGGTGCAAAAGGCACAACATTGAATCGCCCAAATGGCACAACTAAAAGAGTAGTCCATGTTAGAATTGGCTTGTTTGTTTAAGAAAAAAAGTCTCATATTATTTATGTAGAAGGATGCATGGGTTTATAATTTTATAAATAGGTTCTTACCTTCCAAATTTAAATCATTCCAAAATTTATCTTCATCCTCTAATTAAATATTTGTGAAGATCCTTTAATTAAGATATATCGTCAGTGAGTAATTAAAAAATTACTAAAAATTTGAAATTTTTAAAGATAGTGAAGTGGTCTCCTACTGCGATGCCCGAATAATAGGTAAATTGCTGAACCTTGTGAAATATAATGTGTTCATTTCTCTATTCTTTATTTCAGTATTTTGATATTTGTTTTATATTCAATTGTAATATTTATCGTGTTTGTTTAATGCATATAGTATAGTATAATTTTGTATAGTATTGTTCATTATACGACTATTCATGTATATAATATTATTCATTTATATGATATTGTTAGCATGTATATACTATTTATTTGAACAACTGTTCACGTGTCCATTACTATTTATTTATACTGTTCACATGTATATAATATTTATTTTATATAATACTGTTCATTTTGAAATTGTTTTGTAAGGAAAACTACCTGGTTCTCCAACAATCCGATCAAAACATTTGATGCCTACATGGCGACTCCTTCGTCTGCAATTGGCTCGCCGGACTCGGTCACTCTAAAGTCTCTTCCTCTTTACTTTTTTCTACCTTCATTGGGTAAGATTGCCTCCAATACAACGCCTTTTCTTCTACAAAATCTTAGCCCAAAACACGCCAAAGCCACAGCCTTCTTCCACTTACACATCATTCCAAATCTCAATCAATCCTTATCTCTAACCCTCAACAACTTCTTTCTTCTTTCAGGAAGCCTCATCTGGCCCGAATCCTCCCACAAGCCCATCGTTGCTTACCCAGAAGGCGACGCTGTTTCGCTAATTGTGGCTTAGTCGGATGCCGATTTCTGTCGCCTCTTAGGCACTGATGAAGCTTTTGAAGCCATGACATATCATGATCTCATTCCCAATTTGGCAGCACTGTCCCACAAACGTGCTAAGGTATTGGCTTTGTAAGTCATATTGTTTCCGGAGTACTGTGGTTTTCCCATCAGAATGGCCACACATCATGCAGTTCTCAACAGAAAACTATTCACATGTTTATGAAATCATGGGCTTACATGTGCAGATCGCTTGGAAAACATGAATCCTCATCGTTGCCACCGGAGCTCAAGCCATTATATGATAGAACAGTCATCAATAACCCAACTGTGCTCGAAGAAATCTACGCCAAATACTTACTAGAGTTGGATGACCACGAACTGACTAACCAAAGCTTAAGGCACGTTTGGCGAGATTTTTGCAGGTTTTTTTTTTTTTTTTTTGGAAAAAAGTGATTTTAGAAAATGTATTTGAGGAAAAAAACTGTTTAGAATGAAAAAATATAAAATCTTAAATATTTATTTAGAAAAAAAATTATCAATATAGATCTTATTTTGTTTCTCTTGAAATTTTATGTAATTTTAAAAATATCATCTCATTTATATTTTTATATATAAAGTTATAAACTTTTAAAATTTGAAATTTGTTATAAAAACTTTTAAAGTTTGAAGTTTGATAATTGAATTTTAAAGATATAAATCAAAAATAATGATGAGGCAGAGAAAAATATAAAAAAAAAAAATGTTTTGAAGATCAAAACTGATCCTCAAAACAGCCATTTAATATCTTGGAAGCTCGGTAAAGTTTCCACAGATTCAGTTCGAAGCACATTCCAATCAACACGTGAAACATCGAGAAAAACTGAGGCAATTGGCAAACACTCACAAACCCCATGTGTCCGCTTTTTCCTTAGCGTGTGCCTGCACATGGGTCTGCTTAGTCAAGGCCGAGCAACGAGGCGACGAAGAAATAGGGATAATGTGATTCAATTTCGATTGTAGGTCTTGCTTTTTACTGAAGCTGTGGAAGTCATTGTTGAAGCAATAAAATGTCTGGAGAATGGAGTTCTAAGTGGTGCTGTTGGAGGTAGATTGTATTCCGTTGCTGGGCCACCTCGGTTTGAGGTTTCAGGGCTATCTTCTGTGCCTGTTGGACTATTTGACCATCAGCTTACAGCAAAGATCAGCACCATCATCATTTGACTCGTTTGTCCTCAAATTTTTCATTCTTTTTATGTGTGTTTTCTTTTTTTTTTTTTTGGTTTGGAATTAAGGACGCAGCAAGATGCTAAAAGGAAGCCAAATCCATGGCGAAGGATAAATGGAGGCGCACTTCTACTTCTAAACGGGGCAATACTCTTGACGGTACAACTCCGTAATGATTAAGCTTCCCAAAAAAAAAAAAGAAAAGAAAAGAAAGAAAACTCAACTAAAAAGAGTTGCTTATTAAAGATGCATTTGTGTAAGGTATTATATTAATATTTCATTTTAACGCAATATAATTTTTATCAAAGATAAGAATATTATATTCAAATATCAATTATATCATAATTTAAAATTTTAATATAATCATTATTAATATTCTATTTTTTTATTATTTTTATCAATCATATTACATATTTTTTTTCTCTTTTCTATTTTTCTTTTTATTTTTATCAATCATATCACATATAATATAATTTAAATATTTTTTCATCCAAAAAAATTTTATATTTGATAGTAATAAAAATCTTTTTTCATCCAAATAAATATTATATTTAATACATTATATTCAAATATAATCCAAACGTAACACGTTACTCAATACCTCTAAAACAACCAGTATAAAACAACAAGTAGCATATAAAGATGACAATCAAAGTAAAAAATACAAATAATAATAATAAACCAACAACTTATAAATTCATATTTTAACATCTATTAAATATCCCTTAAAACAGAACCTAAAATGTTAATTGGCATAAGGATCATTTGCCATCAAACAATTAATTAGATATAACTCTACTAAAAAATAATAATAATTAGAGGTAACCCCTCAATAATATTTTCACTTTCTTAATCTATAATTTATATTTCCGATGTTGTCACTATGGATTGTAACCCGTTTTTTAGAAGATTATTAATTAGTTAATTAAATTAGCATAAAGGACTATATTATGCCTTATATTATATATGGTACATAATGAGGCATACTTTTTACCTGTTATATTTTTTAAGGCAAAATTTGACAGATCAGCATGGAATCATCAATTACACTAATTTTATGCTAATTGTCATAATCTTCTAGTGTCAACTAACCATTACAAGCAATAATCCAAAAAATCCATCGCCATACAATATCAAAACAGCGATCTCTTTGTCCCGTTAAAATTTGTAATTCTTTCTTTCCCTTTCATAGTACCAACTAGTACTACTCTTAAAAAGCTTGTTCTATAGGAATTTTGAAGCAACTACATAGAAATGAGACTTTTCGAGCAAAATATAAGCTATTAATCGAGTGAAATCTCCCTCAAAAGAAAAATTATGGCATCTCTAGACTCGGTGAAAGTGGTCGAGGTTTGCCGTTTGCCTCCATCACCGGACGCCGCCGCTCCAAAATCTCTTCCTCTCACTTTCTTTGACATTCTCTGGCTAAGGCTCCCGCCAGTCCAACGCCTCTTCTTTTACGAAATCTCTTCCTCTAAAACCTCATTCTTCAATTCCATAGTTCCAAAACTCAAAACCTCACTCTCTCTCACCCTCCACCACTACCTCCCTCTCGCCGGAGCCCTAACATGGCCAAGAAACTCCCACAAACCTTCGATCGAGTACACCGACGGCGACGGAGTTTCTCTGACCATAGCCGAGTCAGACATGGACTTCCATCGCCTCTCCAGCGATGATTACTTCCGCCAAGCTTCTGATTGCCATCCTCTGATACCCCACTTGGAAGTGTCCCATGAAAGAGCAGAAGTGATTGCACTGCAAGTTACTCTATTTCCCAATTCTGGCTTCTCCGTCGCAATCGTCGCTCACCACGCCGTTCTCGACGGCAAAACCTCGACGTCTTTCATGAAATCTTGGGCTCATATATGCCGATCACTAGGAGGAGCAGAGTCAAAATTTTCTCCACCGTCGCCTCTTCCAGAGCAAGTTAGGCCTTTCTATGATAGAACAGTCGTCAAAGACCCGACCGGGCTAGAAACTATCTACTTGAACGAGTGGCTAAAAGAAGATGGACCAAACAACAAAAGCCTAATGACATGGGAGATCAGTCTTTCCCCGGGGCTGGTTCGAGGCGCGTTCGAATTGACTCGAGAGAACATAGAGAAGCTGAGGAAATCCGCCATGAAAAAGAGAAATTATCAAGGACTAATACTCCATGCATCCGTATTTTCTCTCACTTGCAGCTACACTTGGGTTTGTTTGGTGAAGGCGTTGGGAATAAGAGAAGGAAAGTCACATCTTGGCTTCAACGTCGACTGTAGGCCTCGCTTGACACCGGCAATTCCAGCGATGTACTTCGGGAACTGCGTAAGCGGCCGAGGAGTGTTGGTGGAGACGGAAGGCCTTTGGGGAGAAGATGGAGTGACGTTCGCTTTGGAGGCATTAAGTAGAGGTATAAAGAGTTTGGATGAAAATGGGGTTTTGAATGGGGCAGAGAATTTGGCTTCAATTATTATAGGCGCAAAAGCTAAAGATGTACCAAATAGTACTACAAGAGTTAAAGTACTTAGTATCGGTGGGTCTCCAAGATTTGATGTGTATGGGACTGACTTTGGATGGGGAAAGCCAAGGAAAGTGGAGATGATTTCTATAGACAAGAGCAGAGGAGCTATTTGTCTTTCGGATAGCAAAAATGGTGATGGAGGAGTAGAAATCGGTTTGGTTTTGAAGCTCAAGGATATGGAAGCTTTTGCTTCACAATTTGTCAAAGGCCTTGAGAACCTTTGAAGCGATCAGGTACTATTTAATATTTCTGGTTGTTTGATTTTTTTTTAATGAAAAATTCTACTATTCCACCCCTTTTTTTTTTTTTTAAGTGAGGTTTATATCGTTTCGGTTATGTAATTTCACCAGTTGATTGTGGTCGTGAATTTGTACACCTTAAATAAATTATATTTATTCATTCTGTCCTTTAAAAAAATTGTGTAATTATTCTGTAATCTATACAGGTGCTTACAGCCACGTTTATGATCTTAAAAATTGAAAAAGAAAAAAGAAATTAAGAAAAGAAAAGGAGATATCACGAGTGAATTTTTTCCACCTCATCTGGTCCATTCTTTGTCGGAAAAACAAAAAAACAAAAAACAAAACAAAAACACGGTTTTTCTTGTCGTTTAATAAACCTATAAGACCTGTTGTTTCTCCGTGTGAACGAACATTAATGAATAATTCTCCAAATTTGGGTTTGTGATTACTGACTAGTTATCGTTATTGATCGTAAATTCTTTTTTAATTATTAAATCAAAGCATAATTGTTCTTGTAGAATAAAAGCAGAACAATATATTTCAATTATTAAGGGCACGTACTAAGTAGAGTTAAAACTTTTATTTGATGAATTAAAATCTATTTAAAATAATAAAAATTAAAAATAAAAGTTAATAAAATAAATAAAATAAATATTATAACAACTCATAAAAATCCATCCTCTGAATAAATCCTAAATACATCAGGGATATAATTCTTTTTATAAAATAAACACATCTAAAATTAAAAACAAAAGACAAAAAACATAATTTAATAATTTAAAATTTTATTTGATTTTTAGTTTTTAACTCATAATTTTTATCTCAAATTTTATCCTTTTTTTAATTAATAATAATTATAATTAATTTTTAAAAATAAACTATTTCTAATATAAAAATTTCTTATAATGGAGGTTAAAGTGAAGACACATGCGCTCGCTCATAAGAATATGGCTTTGTCACTCTCACTTACAGTGATTTGTTTGAATGAAATATTTATTTTTAAAAAATAAAAAAAAATTTAATTTGAAAGGTAAAATGTTGTTTAGATTTTTTTTTTAAAATGAAAAATTGTTTGATTAGATAAAAAAAATTTTATTTAGAGAAAATTTTTTTATTTTTTAAAAATAAAAAAATTTTGATATTTAAATATAAAAATTTAAAAAAAATTTACTTTTTAAAAATAAATTTTTTTTTATTTTTTAAAAATAAATCTGCTAAACAAACAAACTACTAGTCTTCAACTTTAAAAAGTACCTGTCAAGTTGTCTTGGCCATAGCTGCCTTAAAGATCAAAACTTAAATAAAGCAGCGTTTGAGGTCTTTTCCGTCAAATCTGTCATTCTTCGATTGCTACGCCTTTTTCTGTTTAATTTATCTCAATTAATTAAGATTAATTACCCAAGTAATGCTTTTAAGCATTTCCTAAGTAGCAAGAAAGTAGGTCAGGAGTTCATAAATACAGAGTATTTGAGGTAATGATTTGTAATTTGTTAGGTTATGGATGCTTACTGCTAAAAAATAAAAATAAACAAAACCTATTAAGACTAATTTAGTTGATGAGGGAATGAGAGGCTCGATAAATACATTATGTTTTAATTGTATTTGAATATAATTTTTTTTTAGTGTTATATTTGATTAAAAGGTATTTGTTTTGTATTTGAATAAAATGTGTGTTTGGATGAAAAGTATTTTAGAGTTGAAAAGTTAACTAGTGTTTGGGATACAAATTTTTTTAGCATTGCATTTAAATGCAATGTAATTTTCCTCCAAATACAAAAACATTTCATTCAAATACCAAACACATCACATTTTAAATCAAACACAATCACTATTTATTATTTCACTTTTTCTATTACGTTTATTAATTACATCATATATTCTCTCTCCCTCTTTTTTTTTCTCTCTACTTTTACCCATCACATCACATATTTATTATTAAAATACAATTCAAATACTTTTCCCCCAAACACACATTGCATTCAAATGCAATGCTAATGCTTTTCCTCCAAATACAAATTACATTCAATACATTACATTCAAACGCAATGCAAATACAATGCGTTCACCAAACGAACCCTTAATATAATTGATAAAAGTAAAGATAAATAATTACGGTTGAAAAATTGATGTAATTATTTTAAAAAACTTTTAAATAGTAAATATTTTCGTAGTATTGTTGAAAATGATTATATTTAAATATAAAATTTTATGTTTAATATAAAATTAGTTTTTGTAGTATAAAAAAAAATATTCCAAATTTGATCTTTAATAATATAAGGTATTTGAAAGAGAAGTTTATAATTTGTGGAAATGAGAATCTTATCTATTTAAAAAAAGAAGGAAGGGAGGAAAGGAGTTCTAGAATTACTAAAAGTATTTAAAAGAATATAAAAAGTACAAATTTATTTTTAAAAAAAGCTAAGATTATAATGAGATAAGACTACTTTAGCAAATTGGTAGGTAAAAAATTTTAACTATCAATTTACTTATGAATAGCTTAGATCAAAAAAGTTATATCAGAATAAGTGTGATATTATTACACTAGTTTAAATATGGAAAAAAAATTTAAAAAGAAAAAGAAAAAAAAAAGATAGAAAAATCTGGAAATATTGCTGGAGCTTTATTTGTCACAGAAGGTTCATCACGACATCGTTGATCATCATTTTGACGGCGACAATCACCTCGCAACAGCTCCAATTGTTATGGACGGACAGGCATGGTGACAATGATTATTGCTGTTTGAGATCTCCTTATCAACAATTGCTGGAGATTTGATGCCACCTAAAAAAGATCCAGCAACTTCTACAGACAAATCCTTCAAGTGTGGTTCTCCTTGGCACGGCCCAACTCCAATCTCCACCATCGGATATCGTGAAAAGCATGAAGGTGGTGGCGAGGTGAAGATCGACGTGGTGTCGCATGAGATTAGAACGGAGGCCAAGATAAATGGTGAGAGACAGCTGTCAAGCTCGCGATTGCCAACCCGAGGGTTGTGAGCTCCACAAAAATGGTCGATCTAGCAAGTTGAGGCTAAGATAGGTTATGCGAATAGGTTGGGTTGTACCTGTTGGTTGGATCTTGTGGTGCGACCCATGTGGCCTCCAGGCCCCTTGTGATTTGGCGCTATCATTCCACTTGCTCTGTCGATCCTCCGCCAGTCCTACGACTATGCCATTGTCTCTCTTCACAAGATTCTCACCCCATGGCCTTTTCTTTTCTTTTCTTTTTTTTTTTTTTTTTTTGGTGTTTTGTGTTCTAATGTATGATCAATTTCATCATTGTTAAGTGTAATATTAATCAACGTCATTTAAAAACAATCTAATGGTTAATAATTTTTATCTCATTGATGGGTGAATCTAATGGTTAAAAAATTCCTTTTCTTTTTTTTTTTTAATGGATATAAGTTGTATTTAAAATATTTATTTTGCTCTTCTTTTTTTTTTTTTTTTCTCTTTTTCAGTAACAAGGCCATCCAAATGTTGTATGGTAGGCAATTGCACTAATTTGCAATCAGAAGTTAACATGTGGCATCCTCTTTGTGGAGAAGACACACTGAGTGGACTTTTTTATTAGTCATGGAAGAAATCCATTCATTCCCAGTAATTCCCAGCGTGGAATTTTCGATGTAAAGTTCTTGCACTCTTAGTCGTCCACACGCCCTATTAGTTCTCAGAAAGGAGAATGTTAAAAAAGATCGACTTGATTAATGAAGATGATCGTGTTCATTGAAGACTGAAAATGACAGTAGATTGTAATTATTCCAAAAAAAAAAAAAAAGAAAGAAAAAATGCTCCTACGTATATATGACAATTAAACGTTGACAGGATTCCTTCAAAAAAAAAAAAAAAATCTGATGAGCCGATCTCATAAGCAGGTGTGCCAAGTTAGCTAGTTTTTTTTATCATTTAGGAAACATATTGTATTTTAATTGTATTTGAATATAATTTGTTTTTTAAATATTGTATTTGGTTGAAAAATATTTGTTTTATATTTAAATAAAACGTGTGTTTGGAGAAAAAGTATTTTAGAGTTAAAAAGTTGATGTGATTGGTAAAAATAAAAATAAAAAGTTAGAATTAAAAAGTTAATGTGATTGCTTTAAAAAATTTTTAAATAATAATTGTTTTTGTAACACTATTAAAAAATATTATATTTGAATGTAAAATTTAATATTTAATATAAAATTATATTACATTTAAATACAACAATACTTAAAAACGTTTACCAAACGTGTCCTAAACCTAGTACATCTCCCAATCTCTAGGCAGGATTCATTAATTAAGTTTAATTACCAGGGCGGCGGACATATTGTATTATTCCTGTTATAGGGATGTTTTCAAATTTAAACTCATTCAAATTTAAACTCGATTCAATCATATATGTCGACAAATTTTGTTCTTCAAAATATACGTGAATCCAGAAGCTAGCTTACAAAAATAATCAGGAATACGTGTGTTTATATATATATAATATTTAATTATAATTCTATAATAATTTTAATAAAATGTAATTTTACATATAAATATAATGATATTTTTATAAAATTCATTATGTAATTAATATTAAATTAAAAATTTATAATACTAAATAAAATAAATATAACAATTAAACTATAAAATATAATATTATTAAACATAATTTAGTGGAATGTTTGGAAAACGTATTGCATTCGTACTGTATTTAAATATAATGTATTTTGTGTTTAAATAAAAAGTATTTACTTTACATTTAAATGTAATGTGTTTTTAGATAAAAAGTATTTGAATTATATTTTAGAGTTGAAAAGTTGATATGATTGATAAAAATAAATAGAAAAAGTGAGATAGAGAGAGAATATGATATAAATAGAAAAAAATTATTTTTAAAATATTTTAAAATAATAAATATATTTGAGATATCGTTAAAAAATATTGTATTTAACTATAAAATTTTTGAATTTAAATAAAAATTATATTGTATTTAAACATAATATAATGATTCATTTGACATCGTAACGAATTCGTATTGCGTTTAAATACAATATAATTTTCATCCAAATATAAAAATTTTGTGTTCAAATATAATTTTTTTTAATAGTATTATAAAAATAATTACTATTCTTTTTTTTTAAATAATTATTTATTAGTTTTTCAATTATTTTATTCACATTATACTATTTCTCTCTCTAACTTTTTTATCTACAATATATCAATTTTTCAATTTTTAAATACAATTCAAATACTTTTCATTTAAACATATATTTTATTAAAATATAAAACAAATACTTTTCAATTAAATATAATACTCAAAAAATAAATTATATTCAACTAAATTAAAACACATTTTCTTCGTCAAGCGATTCATAAATATAAAACTATAAACTAATGTCCGATAAGACGAAGATTTGATTTATATGTATATATATGGGAATGCCCTTTGGTGCGGCAGCGGGCTTTGTTCTGATGCGTACGACGGAGAAATGTCATCCATTTGTTGAAAGTTGACGACAGTGAGCCGCTTTTGAGTACGAGGGCAACCTAGACAATATATGCTGACATGGTTGCAGGTCAGGGTATGCAGAAGTCCAATTTAAAATTATTTATTTGGGGTCAATAAAATATAAAATAATTAATTCAAAAAAGAAAGAAAGAATAAAATAATGTAGAAGTTGTAGGAGAGTCGAGATTCACAGCTTGGAAGTAATTAAGAAACTAATGTTTTGTTTACTATGTTATATTTATATCATAACTAAACATAATATAATTTTTATTTAAATATCAAAATATTATATATTTAATATAATATAGCAAAATATTATATTTAAATATAATTATATTATATTTTAAATTTAATATAATAATTATTTTTCATTCTAACTTTTTATTATTTTTTTCAATTACATTATATATTCTTTTTATTTTTTTTATTTTCTTTATCTTTATTATAATCACATTATATATAATATAATTTAAATACTTTTTTTCTAAATAAATATTATATTAAAATATAATATAAATACTTTTTTATTTAAATATATATTATATTTAATATATTATATTTAAATATAATACAAATGCATTAAATTACTCAACCGCCTCCTAAACTTATTTTACAAGCATGTCTTGGATCTTATCATACTCTATAGTTTTACAACGTTTGCCTAAAACTTTTTTCTAATACACTGAGCAATCATTTCTCTCTACTTACACCGGGAATTGGCTTGTTTTCCTTTATTAATATGTCCCTAAAAAAGTCGTTTTTGTACTCTGGTGTAGGATTTTAATGCTAAACAAAATAAAAACAAAAAACAGCCATACACGTCCCTTGAAATAAAGCCTCCAATAATCATATTCGTGGATTCATAATCCAAAACATGTGATCCCTTTTATAAAAATGAAATGTCCATTGGCTAGTTTTTTTTTTATTCGTTATTCTTTTTTTTTTTTTCTTTTAACTTGAACCGGTTGGCGTCCTACAAATATTATTATTATTATTTTTCCTTGCTGGTTGCCTACAATTATTACGTTAATCACTCCCTAATGGTACTCTCAAATATCATTTCACAGCAATGTGGCAAAGCTTTGCAATTACCCGGATAAGATTTCCTACTTTTGTTGCAATCTTTAAACAATCCTGACACAATGCCAGATTTTATATTAGCCTTTATTCTTAATCCTTTTTAATTTCTCTACAAAATTAGGATTTCATCCCTTTAACCTTTATTATCCTTTTAATCTACGAATTCGAATTAAAAAATTTGAGTTAAATTTAAAATAAATTAAATTATGTAGCAGATCTTGTATTTGTTTATAAGTTGAGTTAAAAAATTTTATCTTAAATTAAAAATATTTAAATAATAAAAATTAACTTTGAACTCATATTAAAAATTATGAATCTCTTATTTTTTTCACGTAATTAATATAATTATTTTCTACACCATAGAAGATTTGTGAACAAAATATTATATAAATTATAGACTTAAAAAAAATGAATTATTAAATAAAATATAAAATTAAATTTATAGGGTATTTGGAGGGTCAAAAAAATTTAAAAAATTGTCTTCAAAACATCTTTTTTTAACCTCAATATCACTTTTCATTATTCACTTTTTTAAAATACTATAATAAACTCTAAATTTTAAAAATTCATAACTTTATATATACAAGTTTAAATGATATAATTTTTTTTAAATTATATAAAATTTCAAGAAAAACAAAACAATATTTATATCAATATTTTTTTCAAAAAAAATTAAAATTTTATATTTTTTCACTTCAAATAATTTTTTTCCTCAGACATATCTTCCAAATTAATTTTTTAACCTAAAAAAAATCTAAAAAAGCATCCAAACACACCCTTTAAATTCAATTTTTTTAACAAGTCTTAACAACTTCTGTTGACTGGACTGCCTCATGCGGCCTCAACATCTGTTTTGCTTCTGCCAAATCTCTGACCAGCCTACATGCCAAGTCCCTCCCGCTACAAACGCCACTGCCGGAAAACTGAGGCCGTGCGCGCGTGCACGTGTGTGTATATATATATATATGCAGGCATCGCTTTTATTGATGGTCAAAATCAGAGATAGTAAATTGACAAATCCAAATCCAGAGGTGAACATGTAAATTGAAAAAAATAAATGTTAAGGGTTCGTTTGGGAATCGTGTCTGCAGGCGTGATTTGAAGGGCTGGAGGCCAAACCGCGTTCGGCGACTTCGACTCTGCAGACGGTGAACAGGAGGCGCACATGAGCTCTGCAACGTTTCCTGATTTGCTCTGTTCCTCCCGTCCATCCGTCGCTTCAAAACCCTCTTCTGTCGGGTTGAATGTTTACCGACACGCCCTATTTCCACGAGATATCATCCGGCTCCAACGGTAATGTTTTCTCTTCGTCTTCACACTCTTCTTCTCTCCATCTTCACTGTCGGTTGCTTTTCAATCTCACCCCCGCTGGGGTTCCCTTGAAAACACCTGTTTATTGCGGCCGAAAGTTAAAAAATTTTAGTCGAAAATAACTGGATTTTGGGGGTTCCGGTTTGCATTGTTTAGATACATCTGAAAATATTTCTCTGCCTCCCGTGTTTGTTCAACAAATTCCGGTCAGTACCCTGCCAAAAAATTTTTGTTTGGCTATCGATCTGTGGTTTCATTAATGTTGTCGATAGTAGATGTATAGTTTTAGGGAAGTTTGGGGTAAATGAGTTTGGAATCTGGAAATTTGCATGTTTTTGGCTTACCGATTAGGTGTTTGGTTTGTGCATTGTTGTAGGGCCGCCTAACACAACCATTTCCGGTAAGTTTTAACGCCTTCTGTTGCTTTGATTTGCTCTGTACTGGAGTTGAGATTTTCGATTGATTTTATTGATGTTCACCCTCTGTGCTTGACATTTCGTGTTCGTTCTTCAAGTCTCCCCTCTGTGCTTGATATCTTGTGTTTGTTCTTGAACTCTCCCCTCTGTGCTTGATATCTCGTGTTTGTTCTTGAACTCTCCCCTCTGTGCTTGATATTTCGTGTTTGTTCTTGAACTCTCCCCTCTGTGCTTGACGTTTTGCGTTGAGTCCAAACCTGTTTGGAATTGTTGTGGTTGGTGGTTGTTGAATAGGACTGGCATTTTTCATGCTTGTTTTGTGTTATTGCACCGAACATGAACATATAACCCCAATGTTAATTTTTTATATTTCTTTGCAATCTGTCTCTGTACTGGACGTGTATTACATCCTGCTCCACTGTTGGTTTCCCCTGTGTGGGTGATGTTTCCCTCTGTCGTTGAAGTGTCCCCTATGTGGTTGATGTTTCCCAACGTGCTTGCATTCTCCCCTCTGTGGTTGATGTTTTATAAATCTGTCATGCATTGTGAGGATACTATGCCATGGTTTAAAGGAAGTTTTGCTTCGGTTGGCATGTTTGTAAGTGTAATTGATTCTGTTATTGCTCCCACTATGGCTCTTTCACAAATGACCAAATTTGTGAAAGAGTTTTCCAAACAACTGTGCCACACATGTGCCATCCGCTTGGCCCTTTTCTGTTTTCCCTCTCTGGTTGATATTTCCCCTCTGTACATTATGTTTACAGCCTGCTAGGTTGTTACACGGTGTGCAATAATGGTTCTGTTTTTATTTGTATGGTGCTTGTATAAACACAGGATATTTGCAAAGTTGATCTTAGCCATTTATAGCTGTTGTTTTGGTTGACAGTAACAGGTTGACGGTTTCAACCCCGTCGACCTGTCGTGATACTGTCGCCACGGCTACCGGTAGTAGGAGACACCGAGGTGGCGTTCACAAACGCACCACTCAGCGTTGCCACCAAAAGCAACAAAGGGCCTAAATTACACATTACTTCCGTGTTCGAAAGCGGATACAGCGAATAACGTCATCGTTGCCCATTCGTGAGGCGACTAGCGTCGTTTCATCCACTGTCTCAAACTCGGTATACATCTTTATAAAAAATCTACATATTTCTGTGCAATATATTTGTTTTCCTGTATTTATAAAAATTTGTGTGTAGCTCTGTGACTTACGAATAACATATAAAGTGCTTGTCCACATTGTATGTTATACCCAATTTCATTCATCCGTTTATCTATGTACATTGCATTAGGTATGGATTATGGTTTATGATTTGATTTGCATTTGCCATTAAGCCACCTAGTTTTCACTTTTTATATTTCATTGTTTTTTTATGGCATGTTGTGTTCTAATTTTCATTATATTGTTGGTCTTGATCAGTGGTATCTGTTGCACGTGCTGGGCCTTGTTGATTCTGTTGTTGGCCTCCTATTCCTTGTGGTTGTGTACTGGCTATGATGCAAACTGTCATGGTTGATTCGCTTATCATGTTATTGGTGTTTTACACACCCGTTAAACGAGTTTGTTGCTGGTTGGTATCTGGATTGTGAACCTTTATCACTTTTATCCGGTGTTCAACCTAGGTAGCAATTTGTTTTATGGGTGTGCATAATGCCTAACATGATTATGTGATATATTGATATTAGACTGAGCCGTGTATTTTCGAAAACCAAATTTTGCCCCCATCGTGCCTGTGAAATTTTATATTTTTTTGTACATTTTAGTGTAACACCAATATGCCTCGGGCGGATGGGTCGTCTTACAATTGGAATGAGGAGAAGGAGGTTTATTTTTTAAACCTCCTTGATGATTACCAAAGTAATCATGGTGGAAGAATTCCCAAGACTGATATATACTCGGAGTGGGCCGAGTTGTTTAACAGGAGGTGGCCTGATATCAACACCCCATGTTATGCAATGACTCTGCATGGGAAAAGGACACGAATGAGGCGGACGTACACCGCGTGGAAGGCGTTACAAACATGGACGGGTTTAGGCTACAACCCTATCACTGATACAGTGATCTGTTTCGACGAACAATGGGCCCATTTCGCTGCTATAAACACTACTACTCTTGTTTAGAATGCAAACTTATATATTATACGATATTTTGTACTTTCCCGTTTTGGTGTATATTTAGCAACACATACTTTTGTTCGTGCAGGTTCATCCAGAGCAAAACTTTCTCCGAACACAGGGTTTAAAGCACAAGGAGTTGTACCTTAACATTTTTGCGAGGTACCAAGCAACCGGTGCACGGGTTCAGCATTCCCGATTCAGCCCTAGTCCAAATGTTTGTGAGCTGTCTGGCGGTGACATGTCTGGAGACATATCTCAGGCTCCTGGCGTTGCGATCCATGGAAATGACGCGCAAGCCGACACGAGTAACCCGGGCCAATTTGACTCTCAATACGCACCAGGTTCAGTACGGAGTCGCGAGAAACAGGTTAAGCGTAAACAACGTCAGGACACGAAAAATAGTCTCGCTGACGCAATACGGGGCATCGGTAGTTACTACTCAAATAAGTCGTCACGAACATCAAGTACTGATGACGCTACCTTAGCTGAGTTGCTGGCTCAAGCGGACAAGGTTATGGAAGAGATGGGGGTGCCTACCAATGATGCAGTTACCGTGTACCTGTGGCTTCGTAATGAAAAAGCGTTGTTGCGAGACTTTACTAGGCTTTCCGTTGAGAAGAGATGGAACATTATTAATAGGATCGTGAACGGCGGTTTATAAGCTGGGTTACTCGTGCGAAATTTTATTATTTCTGAGACTATTCATTTGTCACGGACATTTCCGTTTACTTTATTATTTTTACCATTTCGTGTTTACTGACTATCACTTATACAGTTGTTTTCATATTTATATATTTATATTTATGCAATTTCAAACTGTTCACGGCTTGCATGTTAATTTTTTGTATGCCATTACGTAGTTTAACTGTTATAATGATTTGGCTGCAACTTTTACGAAATTAAATCATTTTGTATGTTATAAAATATTATAATGTTTGTTTTGATGCAATGATTTATGAAAATCGAGTTATAAATTTTCTTACAAATTCACTAAATGTAGGTCGTATAACTCGGCAAACTATGGATACATCTGATACGGATACTGATGATGATGTAGCCGGTGTTGCATGAGTCTTATACGCATATATGAAAAAGTTGCATAAGCAAAAAGTCCTTAAACACGACTCCATTTTAACGGGTGCTGTAAAGACAGATGAGTTGTTATACGGAAATGACGATAATATCAAACAAAAGACTCGGATGAGTAGGGTTACTTTTATGGCTTTGTGCGAGTTGGTGAAAGTAAAGGGTTTACTTTGTGCGACAGATCGTGTATCCGTACCTGAGTAATTATTCATATTCTTAGAAATACTATGCCATGCGACAACAAATAGGTAAACACAGGATATTTGGTAGCATTCAGGTGAGATGATATCGCGATGGTTTACAACCGTTCTTGACGCACTATTCACATTAAAGGCCGAGTTTATACGCACTATCCAGATTATAATATCGTGCACCCGTATATTATGGAAAACGCATATAAATACAAACCATGGTTTGACGTATGTGATTAAGTTTGTTATTAGATTTATATATTTTAATTGTTTGTAACCGTATATCTGTCTAATAATGTGATTATTTTCGTAGAACTGTATCGACGCCATCGATGGGACGCATGTGCCATGCGTGCCGCCAGCAGATAACTCGTTGGCATGGCGGAATAGGAAAGGCATAAGCACCCAAAACATACTAGCAGCTGTGTCATTCGATATGATGTTCACATGCATGATCGCAGGCTGGGAGGGCTCTGTACATGATGCGAGGATATTAGCACATGAAATGGCCGTCAATGGATTCCCAGTGCCACCTGAAGGTTTGTTATCTGTTTATAAATAAAAATGGTTATACAATTTTTTTTTTTTTGTATCGTATTGTCTGTTATACGTACTAACATATATTATTTGTTTAGGTAAATTTTATGTAGCAGACTCTGGTTATGCTAACAATGATCACTTTCTTACACCTTATCGCGGAGAAACATACCACTTGCCAGAATACCGTCAGAGACGATATGGTCTTACAAGTACGAAAGAAGTTTTTAATTACACACACTCGTCTTTGCGGAATTGTATTGAAAGAACTTTTGGTGTTTGGAAAGCGAGATTTAAAATACTGACTAAGATGAATAGTTACCCCATCGAGAAACAAGTGAAGATACCAATAGTTTGTGCGATATTGCATAACTTCATAAGAATGCATACAACGGTAGAACCAGACTCGCTACTTCAGTCATACATGCATGACGTGCCAACGTTCAGTGGAAGTACATCTATGTCTACTTGTGCAGTGGATACAGCTGATGCTGATGGGTTAGAAGATATTGATGATGTGTACGAGGACAGATATACGAACACAGCTAACGCCGACGCACAGCATCAACATCGTAGTGGGACCACGACTATGCCTCGCTTTAGAGATGCTATTGCAGAGCAAATGTGGGAGAGATACCAACAGTATCCCTGGTATAGACTTTGACGTTTGTCGTTTTGATGGCGTTATTGTATTCTTTCCAATGTAAATCAAAATGTCACGATAAATATTATAAGGCATGAGTTACTGACCCCTCCGATGATTTTGTATGTATGATTATGGTCAGCAATTGCCCTATGTACGTTAGCGATTGTCTGCAATTTTTGATTGGGGGCTTAACTGCATGTGCTCATTTATGCAGTACGCCTTTTTATAATTATTTTGTTTAACATTGGCAATCATGTTTGACTTGAGTTTTACAAACATTGCGTTGCCACCAGATTTTGGGGGGTGTTTGGGGGACGAGGTATTGGTACTACATTTTGGGTTAGGAAAAAGTTGTCTTGGAAAATAATTTTATCAAAAAAAAACTGTTTGAACTGAAAAAATACAAAAAAGTTAACAATATGTATATATAAAAAATTCAATATGAAGATTGTAAGGTTCATCTTGAAATCTTATGTCATTTAAATTAAATTTATCTCATTTGGACTTGTATACACAAAGTTATGAATTGATAGGACAATTATTTTACATAAATACCCCCTATTTATAATTATCATAAATGTAGTTGTAGATTATAATTTAGTTCAGGTTTCTATTGTTATAGATATAAAGGGCTCAAATCAATATGTGATATAAAACTTATTGTCTAACATCGCGTGTAAGTTGTGAACAAGAAATTTTTAACGCAAATGCTGGTTGTCATGAAGATAGCAAAATAAAATCTTTAAATTCCAAACATTTCCTTATTTTATCTATCATATAACACAAACTCCCATAAAGATTCCTTTTTCTCACTTATTTAATAATTTTTATACACTTTTTTCCAAAACCTTTTATCCCAAACACAATCTCCAACACTATATCTTATCTCCAAAACCAACATCTCCAAAAATATATCTCCAAAACCCCCCCCCCCCCCCCCCCCCCAAGAGTGGAAGGTTTGTACTATAATTTTTTTTTCCAATAACAGCTGTTTTTAACTCTTAAAAAAATTCAATTTTTTAAAAATTTGATGGACGAATGTTCACGTTATTTAATGACTGTATCGTAGGATGAATTTGAATAGGTTTTTAGAATTTTTAATCCATCTAAAAGCTAAGTGGCTCCACGCCAATATTTATTTATTTATTTATTTATTTGATGAGTTAAGGTTTGAAGAACTGGGTTGGTAGCTCATATGGAGCCAAACCTACTATACTACTGGAGTAGGTATATGTGTGTGTATATATTGACTAATATGCATTGTAAGTTGTATTACAAAGGGAGGCAGAGAAAATTAGATTGAATGGCCAGTTATCTAATTTAATAAATAGTCAAAAAAATTTTTAATAAAATAATTGTTTGTTATTTTTTAAAATTTGATCAATTAATAATTAATTAAAAAATTAATAATTTATATTATAATTAATCATAAATTAATTGTAATTTATCAATTAATCATTTAAAAAAATTAATTAATTATTTTTAAAAATATTTTTTAATTAATTTTTAAAAATTTAAATTATTTATTAAAAAACTTATTAATAAAAAGCCAATTTAACTAGAAATCTCATGGTTTTGATCTTCAACAGATAAGGGAAAAAATTGTGGTTGTGGTCCTCCTATTGGAAGATTTGCTGGTGGCTTTGTGTGGTGGCCTTTTTTGTATGGCGGAGAAGACAAAAACGGTGTCTGCTTTTTGGCTTTACCTACATAAAAAATTATTCCTCATTTTGATATTTGTTTGGATCGGCTTCAGCCAACAATAATTATTATAATAACAACTGTTTGAGGCAAACTAAAAGTGGAGAATTTTGGGTCATCAAAGTATTTTATTAGCTGGATCAACCGAGGAATTTTTGTACCATTCAATGTTTATTACTTCCTCCCTGTCGAAAAGGACAACGCACGATGACTTTTTCTATTCAAAGAAAAAGTTTTCTTCCATTCAAGCACAAAGAACAGTAAGAACTTAAAAAACCAGCCGAAAAGCTCGAAGGTATAAAATTTTGAATAATGAATTACATTTATATTATATTTAAATATAATATATTAAATATATATTTAGACGATAAAATTTATATTATATTTAAATATAATATTTATTTAAATAAAAAATATTTAAATTGTATTAATATGATATGATTAATAAAAATAAAGAGAAAAAAAAAGAAAAAAAAAGAATATATAATGTGATTGATAAAAATAATAAAAAATAATAATAATAAATAGTGATTATATTAAATTTAAATTATAATATAATTGATATTTTAAATATAATAATTTTATATTTGAATCAAAATTACGTTATATTTAAATATAATATGAATATAATGTATAAATAAACATATTATACCTATTGTTTTTATTTCTTTTCGATAAATAAAAATTATAAGTCTCACATCATATAAATAAATAAATAAAAAATGGACTTGGGAAACCAACCAAGCAAAGCAATATCCCAAACTATACATCATGACCAGATTTGAACCTGCCTTGGAACAAATGCTACAAATATCTCTAAGCAACGAGCCTTCAAAAGCGTCGAAGCATTGACTCTTAATTGCCTGAGACAACATTTTGAGCAACTATTTCAACGACTTCCAACTTTCCAATTGTTTTGCAATTAGAAACAAGAAGTCCGTCCTTGATTGCAATGCATCAGCAAAATAGGGTGACACAACCCCTTGATAGCGCTTGGAGAACACCCCCAATGCCGCTCTATAAGCATCTCTAAGGGCTCCTCCCACTGCAAATTACTCGAGGCCCTTTGTCACCGATGCATCAACGCTCAACGTCAAAGACTCACCATCCATGGACATCTATTTATAAGCCTCTGAGTCTGGTTTCCCTGCAACCGGCTCTGAATTGTAACCCGGTGCTTTTGAAACTTAAATAGTCAGGAGTCCGAGGATTCCAAGATGTCTTGAACCATCTGAGAGCCCTTGTCATGAAGACATGAACTAGCGAATTATGCTCCGTTTAGAGTGGCCAAGCAAGCATGCAAAACACCTTAGTATCACATTTGTTTAGGAATAGATACAAAATAACTCAATATAAAAACTGATATCACAACAATTTAGTAAATGATGGGTTCTATAAATACAAAAAATGTTAGGGTTTTCAATTCTAATAATAAAAATTATCAATCTATACAATCTATTGGTATTTTTAAAAAAGTTATCATATAAAAAAAATCTTACAAAAGAAGATTATTGCTGCCAAGAGACCTCGTATGGGAGAATATCCAGGACAAACTTTTGGAAATAATTTATTAGTAATGAGATAGAGTTTTAAAAATGTGTGTTTGATTTAAAAAAATTTTTGGAGCAATAAAATATAAAAATTTAAAATACATTCAGAAACCAATACCAATATATCTTATTTTATTTTTTTTAAAATTCTATACAACTTAAATACTTCATCTGATTTGGATTTTAAATCTTTTATAGAACACAATTAGTACCCCTACCTTAAACCATGTGCTACATTGTAAGGAATAAAAAGTATTCCCAACAGCTTTAATTCACGTGTAATTTTCTCGGTTACAATTTTGTCCACATTGGTTTCAGCTCATATAAGTTCATTCTCTCAGTAAGTGATTTTAAGCGCCACAACTAGACTATAATTTTTTTTAGGACACAACTACAGTATTTTAATGAAGGATTGATTTCATTTACATGACCATGTTGTATTGAGATAATTTTTTTTCAAGTACCATCTTTTAACGCTGTTCCTTCGTAAGACTGAAGTAGCACATATTATATCTCATCGTGTAAAATAGATATTTCTGAAGAGATGACGTCACGCTTTGCGTATATTCCTAAAAGAAGAAACCAGAAAGCATAACACATTAGAATGAGGAAGAATATATAATGTGTATATATATATATATATATTATATATTGCCAATATAAGGCATATTTATTGGCCTGTGTCTTTGTGACCATAGGCGTAGGTCTTCAAGGTTGTAGAGATATTGCCGATGGCGAAAACACTTGAGATCTACCATGTCCCTCCCTTTGCAGATTCATCGGATTCCCTGTACGACTTCTCTCTGCCGCTAACATTCTGCGACACCTTGTGGTTCAAATTCCCTCCGGTGGAGCGTCTCTTCTTCTATTCTCTCCCACAACCAAAACAAACTTTCTTAAATTCCACAATCCCAAAACTCAAACACACTCTCTCTCTCACCCTCCGCCACTTCCTCCCTCTCGCCGGAAACCTCACTTGGCCCCGAGACTCCCCCAAGCCCATCCTTCTCTACACCCCAAACGACGCCGTTTCCCTCACCGTCGCCGAGTCCGACGTCGCCGCCGACTTCGACTACCTCTCGGGCGACAGTGTCCGCAAAGCGGCGTCGTTTCACCCCTTCGTTCCGAAGCTGAACGTCACCGCAACAGGGGCTGCGGTCTTAGCCCTGCAAATCACTCTGTTTCCAAACAGAGGATTTTGCATCGGAGTGACGTGTCATCACGCTTTTCTCGACGGGAAGTCCACGACCATGTTCATGAAATCCTGGGCTCATATTTGCAGATCGGAGAAGCCGGTTCTACCGCCTGAGCTGACGCCTTTCTTCGACCGGTCAATCATCAGAGACCCGGATGGTCTTGACTTGTTTTACCTGAAACAGTGGCTGGCTTTTTGTGGGTCTAATACTGATAATCCTTCCGTAGTTGACGACCCAAAGATGTTCCATTTTCTCTCGGATCTAAAAGTCCCATCCGACTTCGTTCGAGCCACTTTTGAGTTAACCAAAGCCGACATAGCCAAACTCAGGCAAAAGGTGTTGTCCTCTTGGGACAAACCGGAAAAGCTCCGGTTAACCTCGTTCACTTTGACGTACACCCATGTAGCTCTCTGCCTTCTGAAAGCGACGGAGGACGACTATGGAGCCGAGAAAAAGACGAATTTCCTATTGGGGTTCACGGCGGATTACCGGAACCGTCTGAAGCCGGCCGTGCCAGAGAATTTCTTCGGAAACTGCGTGGGACCTGTGGTGAACTACGGGGATTTGAGAGAAAGATTGAAGGAATCGGCTGATCAGGAGCCGTTGACCGTCGTAGCGGCGGAGGTCAACGGGTTGATGAAGAGATTGGAGGAGGATTTGATGGAAGGAGCAGCTGAGGAGTTCTTGAAACTGATGAACGCTATTGCGAAAGGGGTTGGCGGCGCCGGAGTGGCGGGGTCGCCGAGGTTCGGGGTTTACGGGGTGGATTTCGGGTGGGGAAAGCCGGAGAAGGTGGAGGTCGTGTCTGTGGACAGGACCGGAGCCATGTCCTTGGCGGAGTCCAGAGATGGAAGTGGAGGCATTGAAATTGGTGTCGTTTTGAGGAAGCACCAGATGGATGTCTTCTCTTCTCTCTTTTCCACGCCGGCTTAGGGAATTAAGAAGGTGATTTGACACATTCTCAATAATCTATCGAATCATTATTCAGCAACAGCACGATGAATGGTGGATTGTTTCTTTTTTTGTTTTCCAATTGAACTTTTGCATGTGGGAAAAGTTGTGGCATGTGACAATTTAAATATTCTACCGTACGATTTTATGATTTTGCATCGTTGTTGATTTAATTTTGACGGTGAAATGATATTATTTACGTGAGATGAAGAATATTAAATTAATTTAATTATTATAAAAGTTTTCACTATGTTATATATATCAAAATAGAAAACAATATTATAATAAATTATTATATGATCATATTGATTATTACTTATTAATTATAAAAACTATTATAATGATATTGAGTTGTTATAATATTATAAATTAGTGTTTATTTTAATTATTATATATCTTTTATATCTTAATTATTAAAAATTCATAAATCGATTTTAAATTGATCCTCGTTAATATGATATTTAAACTATAAACTACAATAGAGTTTTTCCGTTTATTTATTTATTTTTCTTATTTCTTTGGATTTCATTTCATTTTAGTATATTTTGTTGTTATGTGATGGTGGTATGTGATTTTTTTTTATTTTTCTATTAGTGGGTCGTGGAATCGTGGATTGAGATTTGATAGTATGACACCACATGGGATTTTTCTCATTTAAATTATTCAAAAAAAATTATTTCTCTAGAAAATAAGAGCCTAGTGATCTTCTGCATGCAAGCTCCTTTTCTAAGCATATGTATAGTTCGTTAGATTCATAGACTGAAAGTTTTAGGTTTAAATTTGTTAATTTAGTTATAACTTTTATTGACTTTTCAAATATAATAAAGTTGAATTTGAAAATTTGTATTCGCAGTCATGTAGCAAAGGGCCCATAATTTGTTTGGCTACTGAGATGTTTTCAAACAAAGAAAAACCAAACATTGAAAGGGTGATGGGCTTTTTTTTTTTTTTTTTTCCAAACTTGAACATGAAAGGTCCAAACTTAACAACTTTAGTTGAAATTTGATATAGCATTATCGTCGCATTATATCTATAATCACTTTTTTTTTTAGTTTGATGGTGTTATTCAAACTTTATATTTTTTGATAAAATCAAATATGATATTTTTATTAGAGTATGTGTTCAATCACCCAGCAACTACAAATTAAAATGATGGATTCTGAAAAGAAAAATCAACATTTTATTATTTTCTTCTTTTTTCTTTTAAAAAAGTAAATTTTACATGTAGTGACAATTTTCGTTAAAAGAATCAATTTTATTTATCAATATGATATAAATTTCTAAAAATCAGTAAGTTTAGGATGTAAATTATCAAAATTAAAAATTCAGAGTATAAATTGTAACTTTATTAAATGTGTAAGGTGCATAAACGTAGAAAAGCTCTCCAAGTAGATGCCCTACATCATATTGGTAACTATATTGATGATCCTGCCCTATTCATAACAAAGTTGTTTTGTAGGGAATTAAGATTTATTTTTTTAATCTCTTGTCTCATTGACTATTCTTTCAATAGTATTATATTAAATCATCTAAATTTAAAAATTTAATCACATAAAAGTTGCTAAATATTAAAACTTCTAAACAAGTGGGGAAAATAATGAAGATAGGATAATGAGATATTTGATCTGAAGTTGCTCAATAGCATAGAGAGGAGTAACATATCAATTTCCTATCATATTGCTCTATAGGATAGAGTGGAGTAACATATCAATTTCCTATCCTATTGCCTAACATTAATATGTATGTGAGCAAGGTCCTCAATTCACTATGGTTGCAGTTTAACGAGCAAGTATGAGATACATTAATTATCGATAAATGTTCAATTGCAAGTTGACATTTAATGGAAGATCTCTTCAATTAATTACCTTCGTAAGCTAAGTTTCACATCTTTAAAGTTTTGTTTCTAAGTATAACTTACTGTAATAATATTTCGTTCATCGTTTATACCTAGTTACATAACAAAACGTAAAATTGTAATTTCATCTTTTTATACATTTAAATACCACCTACATTATAAGTATTTTCTTTTAACTAGAAAAACAACCTTAATTCGCCTTTATTGATATCCATCTTTTTTGAGTCACGACCTTTGCATTAATATAGACATATAAACAGATAACCCGATTCCTACTCAAAACGTACTTATCTGAAGTCCTTTTAAAAAATAAAATATAAATTTTAACACTATCTAAAAATTTTGATAAATAGGAGTACGCTTTTTAAACGTCTTTTGTTGAAACTTGCAAATCCAGCGTATAAATATAACTCTTGACACCAGTAAACCTAACCAACAGTGATCCAATTCGTAAAGTACTCTCATGGCACAACCAGATACCACAAAAATACTAGAGGTCTGTCGTGTCTCTCCGGTGCCGTCCGACCCACCGGACTCGGCTGTACTCACTGAGTTTTCTCTTCTACTCACATTCCTCGACACATTTTGCTTCAAATTCCCACCCATTCAATGCCTCTTCTTTTATCACCTCCCTGATTCAGGCCCATCTTTCATGTCTTCCACACTCTCCAAACTAAAACACACACTCTCTCTCACCCTCCAATACTACCTTCCCCTCGCTGGAACTCTAACTGGGCCTCCAAATTCCCCCAAACCAGTTATCCTTTGCAAGCCCGGCGACGCCCTTTCGCCAACCATCGCCGAGTCCACCGCCGAGCATTTTAACCGCATATCCGGTGACCATGTCTGTGAAGCCTCCGAGTCTCGTTCTCTTGTTCCCGACTTGTACGTGAACGAGACTTCGGCTTCGCTTATGGCCCTGCAAATCACTCTGTTTCCCGACAGCGGGATCTGCGTCGGAGTCACCGCCCACCATGCATTTCTCGAAGGGAAATCTACGGCCATGTTCGTGAAATCACGGGCTTACATTTGCAGAGAAAACCGAAAATTATTGTTACCAGAATTAACGCCTTTCTACGACAGAAATGTGGTCAAAGACCCCACTGGGCTCGACATGTTGTTCCTAAACCGACGGCTGGCGAAAGCCAACAAGTCCAAACCGAAAGTGTTTGATCATTGGTTTGAAACACACGAACCATCTGACATGGTACGAGGTACTTTCCATCTGACACGTGGCGACATAGAAAAGCTCAAGAAACGTGTATGCAAATATACCAAGGCTTCAAAGCTTCAGAATCTGAGCTCGTTTGTTGTCACGAGCGCTCATGTTTTGACGTGCGTCGTCAAAGCGAAGTCGTCGTCAGAAGGGGAATTACGGAAGAGTACTAAGGCTTACTTCAGCGTTGGCGTTAACTACCGGACCCGTTTGGATCCTCCGGTACCGTTGAACTACTTCGGAAACTGCGTTGGTTATTATTTGGGCAATGTGTAGGCGAGAGACTGCTTTAAAGTGGACGGTTTGGTCATTGTTGCAGAGAAGATAAGGTGTTTGATAAAAGGTCTGGATAAGGGAGTTCTTGAAGGAGCGGAGGACAGGCTTCTGAGATGGGGTTTGCTGGAGCCAGGAGCACCGGTGATTTCCATAACTTGGTCGCCTAAGTTTGGGGTTTATGGGATAGATTTCAGCTTGGGAAGGCCTAAGAAGGTTGAAATCACGTCCATAAACAGAAAGGCAATACCTCTGGTGGAGTGTAGGGAGGGAAATGGAGGCATTGAGGTTGGTTTGATTTTAAAGAAGTCAGAAATTGATGTTTTTGCTTCTCTTTTTCGTATTAATCCTGACGTTCTTGTAGAATAAATATTATATAGTCTATTTCTAATTAAAAGTTTCACAAGAAAATACAATGTTTATGTTGTAGCATCCTGTGCGGGTTATACATGCAAGTTTTACATATGTTTGCTTTAAGTACACATATAAAAGATTTACCAATTGTGAATGGCTTTACCAGACGTTTATTGATGTGAAAGGTGGATATCGAAAGGAAATAATTATAACCTAAACAAGTCTCCTATAATCAGAAAATAATAAACATCCAAATATTTACAAATTTCATAGTTATCAATTTCCTTATGATCATGCCCCCTCGAGATGGTGTTCCCTTGGCGAGCGCCAATGTCGACACGGGGTAATTAAAGTTGCTGTCGAGCCAAACACCTGGTGAGTGTATCCGCAACTTGATCCATAGAAGAAACATAAGCAACACGCAATTCACCATTTTGAGCCTTGTCGCGAATAAAGTGAAAATCAATGGCTATGCTTCATACAAGAGTGAAATACATGATTTGCACATTAGTAAGTGGCCCCAATATTATCACAATAAAATGCGGGAGTAGTAGGAAGAGTGAATCCAAATTCTGGTGATAATGATTGGATCCATGTAACTTCGGCTGCAACAGACTCGGCCTCGGTAGAAGAACGACGACTGATTGTTGCTTTTTAGAGCTCCAAGATATTGTCACCAAGAAACAGTACTAAAGACCTTTTCGACGTAATGTCATATATGTCCATTTTTTGTATTGCGTCTTCCTTTCTTTTAAAGTTTGCGTGGAAAACTTTGACATTAGATCAAGTGCAATTGTGAACCACCAATTAAACTAAACCCTCTATAATAAGTTTTTTTTTTTTTTTTGTTATAGATTTTTCATAAGTACACAGATCGAACAAGTAACAAAATGATGAGAAAAAATATCATTAATATTATTAAATATCAAAATTAATTAATTTTAATTTTATTTGATCAATTGAAAAAATATTGTGAGTGAAAAATTTAATAAATCAAATAAAATTTCAAAAACTAATAAATATAATTTAATAACACATAATCAAACACACAGATATTAAGAATTATGGTTTCATCGTAAGTAATTAGATTAAATTTTATTTAAGAATATTATATGATTTTGTATTTATAATTATTGATGGTCGACTGTATTTTTTTGCTTTATATATTTTTTCTTAATTTATATATGAATTTTACATTTTTATAATTAAATTTATGAAAAGAATTAATAAAATAATATTTATGATGAACAGTATCGTATATGTGAATATTATTGTATATTTACATAAATAAAAGAAAAAAAATTGTACATGGGCCCAACTGTCTTCTTATTAAAAGGAAATTAGAATTTGTCACAACTTCTTTATAGGAACTCCGATTTAAGTGATTCTTTTTTTAAAATGCTTGTATCAATGAGAGGATTAAAACAAGACCGATCAATGGAGTGGACCGCCAATATAAATAGAGACGCTTAGTATGACCCACTTTCAATACATGATTTTTTTACCACTGCAAACAAATAAAGTGTTAAAATTAGACATTTTTAAAATAAAATACTATAGGTAAACTCATTGAAAATGTTTAATTTTAAGCTTATTTAATATATATATTGTTAAAATTAAGTAAAAATTTCATGAAATTTATAAAAATCTAAATTAAAGTAAACAAAACAAATAAAAAACAAATAAAACTCTTATGAATAATTTAATTTTTATATATGAATAAGTAATAAAATAACTCTATTTTATAAAATTTTCTTTTTATCTATGAAGTAACTATTTAGTTCTAAAAAAAAATTAAAGCCAAAATAAAAAAGTACAATTATATAACTAACTAACTCATAGAAATAGTAACAAGCGGACGATTTAAGAAATAGCAACGTACATAATTCACTATTCTATGCCCCGTCTAGGTTTATTTAATTTACCCATGTCTCCTTGTCACAGTGAACGACAGACGTAATGGAAACTACAATAGGTACGACAACTTTTTTTTTTTTTTTGTTGGAATCAAAAAAAAGGAGAATCTGCAGTAGTAGGTACCTTTGTACGATAAAAGGTAATAATTGTTGCATGATAATCATGTGTTTTTATTCTTATAAGTCTTAAATTCTTTATTAATAACAATATATTAAAATTAAAAGAATAACAATTTGGTATTTTCACAAGCGCAAGTCATTCATAAAGCTTTATCTCTTCTTGAATGAAATATATGATTTTTACATTCAACACAAAGACAATAAATTTTATTACCTTTTATATAAGTTTTGATAAATAATAAAAATTATTCACTACTATTTTCATATCCTTTACTCAATCTATCAAATTACATTCATTTTTTATTCATATACAACCCCTAAAATAAAAGATCATAATATTCAATGATATCAAGTTTTGGAATCAAACAAATATTTAAGCTTTCGAAATAATTAAATAAATACCTATTACATAACAAACTCAAACAATTTTATCAAAAAAATAAAACTATAACGACTATAATCAAAAAAATTAATGATCACTTACCAAAAAAAAAATGAACAGATTGAATGATAGACGTAATAGCGATGAACGAAGGTGAAGGGCTATTTTCTGTTGTAATTTCGACTGTTTTAATTTCAGTTTTCGTAAAATGAAGACTAGGATTATGTATAAAAAAGGATTTTGATGAATTGATTCAACAACCATTAAAAAACAGTTATGGAATCAATTGATTCCAGGACTTTTTCAAATTTTACTTTTCATATCATGTTTTTGACATACTTTTCACTATCATTTTAAAAAAATGATAGTGGAATCTCAATAATAAAATCTATCTTTTATAATATTGTATGAAATTCATTATTCTCAATATAATTATAAACACCATAACTATAATATAATTGATTTGAAGCACCACAGCTACACTATAATCAATAAAGGATTAATCTCATTTACATGCCCATGTCATATTTATAGAGCGTTTAGTAAACATATTGTGTTTATATTATATTTAAACGTAATGTATTGAATACATTTTGTATTTAGATAAAAAGTATTTGTTTTGCATTGGAATGTAATGTGTATTTAGATAAAAAGTTTTTAAATTATATTTTAGAATTGAAAAGTTGAAAAAATTGATGTAATTAATAAAAATAAATAGAAAAAGTGAGATAAAGAGAATATGATGTAAATGAATTTTAAAAAATTTATTTTTTAAAATATTCTAAAATACTAAATATATCTGAAATATTGTAAAAAAATATTATATTTAATCATAAAACTTTTATATTTAAATAAAAATTATATTATGTTTAAACATGATATCAAAAACAAACATCTTATTAGATTTTTTTTTAAGTACGTGATGTTATCGTTAATATCTTTTAACGTCTTATCAAGGTTAATATTATCTCAGGGAACGTTTGGTAAACATATTATATTTTGATTGTATTTGAATAAAATTTATTTTTTAAATATTGTATTTGGTTGAAAAGTATTTGTTTTGTATTTGAATAAAATGTGTGTTTGGATGAAAAGTATTTTAGAGTTGAAAAATTGATGTGATTGATAAAAATAGAGATAAATAGTGGAATTGAAAAGTTAATACGATTATTTTAAAAATATTTTAATAATAATAATTTTTTTCGTAGCATTATTATAAAATTTATATTTAGTATAAAATTATATTATATTTTAATAAAAATAAAATATAATTTTTTTATCAACCAACGCCTCATCATACGTATACATCTTTCTCGTAAGATGACTTCACGCTTTACGTACATTGCTACAGCCCGAATGAGTAGACCCCGTCCTTCGTGGGCAAATATAAAGAGGAAACACCCTACAGATTTCAATCAGCAAAACAAAAGAACATATTAGAGAGAGAGAGAGAGAGAGAGAGAGGGAGAGCGAGAGAAGGTACATAAATTATATCGATATATATATATTATATATTGCCAATATAAGGCATATTTATTGGCCTGTGTCTTTGTGACCATAGGCGTAGGTCTTCAAGGTTGTAGAGATATTGCCCATGGCGAAAACACTTGAGATCTACCATGTCCCTCCCTTTGCAGATTCATCGGATTCCCTGTACGACTTCTCTCTGCCGCTAACATTCTGCGACACCTTGTGGTTCAAATTCCCTCCGGTGGAGCGTCTCTTCTTCTATTCTCTCCCACAACCAAAACAAACTTTCTTAAATTCCACAATCCCAAAACTCAAACACACTCTCTCTCTCACCCTCCACCACTTCCTCCCTCTCGCCGGAAACCTCACCTGGCCCCGAGACTCCCCCAAGCCCATCCTTCTCTACACCCCAAACGACGCCGTTTCCCTCACCGTCGCCGAGTCCGACGTCGCCGCCGACTTCGACTACCTCTCGGGCGACCATGTCCGCAAAGCGGCGTCGTTTCACCCCTTCGTTCCGAAGCTGAACGTCACCGCAACAGGGGCTGCGGTCTTAGCCCTGCAAATCACTCTGTTTCCAAACAGAGGATTTTGCATCGGAGTGACGTGTCATCACGCTTTTCTCGACGGGAAGTCCACGACCATGTTCATGAAATCCTGGGCTCATATTTGCAGATCGGAGAAGCCGGTTCTACCGCCTGAGCTGACGCCTCTCTTCGACCGGTCAGTCATCAGAGACCCCCATGGCCTCGACCTGTCGTACTTGAACCTGTGGCTTGGATTAACCAGGACGTCTGATCCCAAAGAAGACCCAAATCTGTTCCAGTATCTTCCATTTTCAGAAGTCTCCTGGAACATTGTTCGAGCCACTTTTGAGTTAACCAAAACCGACATAGCCAAACTCAGGCAAAAGGTTTTATGCACCTGGGAAAAACGAGAACCCCCGGGATCAACAAAACCCCGTCTGACCTCCTTTGTTCTCACGCTCGCCTACTCGTTAGTCTGCGTTCTCAGAACCAAAGAATTAGAAGACGAAGACGAACAGGAGGCCAAAAGAAAGATTATTTTCGGATTCACAGCCGATCTCCGAAGCCGTATGAGGCCTCCGGTGCCGGAGAACTACTTCGGGAACTGCGTCGGGTCTTTCGTGGGCAGTGAGGACGAGAGAGGGGTTCTAAAGGAAGAAGAGCCGTTTGCAGCCATGGCTGCGAAGGTTGGCGAGCTGGTTAAGTTGGTCGACAAAGATGTTTTCGAAAGTGCGACGGATACACAACGGAAGTTGTCTTTGTTGTTGTCGGAAGGCGCAGTCATCGTCGGAGTTGCGGGGTCGCCCAGGCTCGGCGTTTACGGTGTCGATTTCGGATGGGGACAGCCGAAGAAGGTGGAGATTGTGTCCATAGATAGAACAGAAGCTATTGCCATAGCGGAGTCTAGGGACGGAAGTGGAGGCATTGAGATTGGCATCGTTTTGAAGAAGCATCAAATGGATGTTTTCTCCTCTCTCTTCCCCATCGGCTTACAGACAGACTAATCATGTTGTCTAAGCTAGGAAGTTGTTTCTTTTTTCTTTTGTTTTCCTTCATTTTTGTTTTTTAAGAGCTTGATATCTACGATATGTACACCAATTATAATGAGAATAAAAAATAGATTGATAACAATAAAAACGGAGTCTTTTGTGATCTTTCTTGGGTAAGGAAAATTAAGGAGGTATAAAGGTGACATTTTCAAACGCATATGCCAGAGGTCCATAACTCACTGCAAGTTTTTTCTTTCACTTCTTCTTTTTTGACTAAGTTCTTAACACACTGCAAGTTGTTTGCTTGTTTATCTACTGGCTGTATTTCTAAACTAGGGAAAAACCGAAAAAGTGCTTGTGGAGATATATGTAACGTATATTATTACTCATATAAATATATATAGAAATACTTTATTATACGATCGAACGGATATTGTGGCCGTTTAATCGAGACAGACGGCTTGGATGATAGAAGCACAGTAAAGGGCAGGCTTCGAGAAAGTCTGACTGAGGCAAGGCTTACCCCTGTTTGCAACTAAATTTTCGTTGTCCAAGACTCTCATCATTGCCGTTGCAAAAGTTCGACATAAAAAACTCGACTATTTTCATCATCTTCACCTTCCAGTGGTATGTTGAGAAATATCGGTGAGGTTTGGTATTAATTTTAAAATAATTTTTATTTTTAAAAAAAATAAAAAATGAGAATGTTTTAAAAATTTTATTTAGTTATATTTTTTGAATATATATTTTAAAAAAGATAAAAATAAAATTTTGTTTAGTTATATATTTTAAAAACTCATTTTATAAATGAATATTTTATAAAAATATATTTATTTTTAATTTTAAAAAAATAATAAAAAATAAATTATCAGTCATAATTAAAAAAAAAACTTAGGTGGTAGGTTTTGTAATGAGTGATATGAGTGGAAGAGATTGGTAGTCTGAACTCTAGGTGACAGTGATGATTACATTTAGGTCATGAGTCGATAGTCATCATCGTAAGGGGGATGTCGTTATCGTCACTAGTCCATGGTCATCAGCCTTCATCGAAAATAGATGTCATCATTGAACATGATCATCACTGACATTGCACAGACAAAAAGAGAAAGAGAGAGATGAGATGGAGGGAGAAAACGAAAACAAAAACAAAAAGTAAAAACAATATTTTTCTTTTTAAAAAATCTAAAAAAATAATATAGTTAAAAACAATATTTTTAAAATAATTTTAACAACATTAAATAAACAAACATTATTTTAAGGTATTTTTATGTTTTTAAAAATAAAAAATCATTTTCAAAAATAAAATCAATTGCCCGTTGTTTGCAAAACATGTTTTCCATCAAATGTACCTGCGCGGATGCAATGGGTGTGGTCGTCACAACCTCACGAGGTACATCAAGCTACAATCTACACCCCGATTTCACACTGCATAATTACCGCTTTGTCCCTCTTGGATTTGGTTATTTTCCATTATGGCAGACAATTTTGACCACCAAAGGTTGACTTTCTGGGTTTGGTGTTGATTTATACATCTCTATCCCCTACGAAGCCTCCTTTGCTCTCCATCTGTCGCTATATTCATTAAAATCTTCCTACTCGATCGGCGACTACCAACAGCCCTTTATTCCACTTGACCGCCGTATGCATCCGATGGTGGATATCAGACGAGCTATATGTATGTGACATGCTCTTTGTAAAGTCATATAATGTATTTACTGTTAGATTGACATATCACGATTATAATATCATAATCTCGTATTGTCATCAATTTTATCAAAAAAGTTAAATGTTTACAGGCCTTTAAAATTAACAGTTATCGTGTCATGATAATATTTTCTCTATGTTTTCATCAAATAATGCATGTTGAGTATAAACAAATTTTTGTGATGAATTAGTATTACATAATAAATTACCAATTTTACATAATAAATTTAAACAGCATTTATTATGGTAACTATAATAATATTACCGGTGGTTTTCACTCCAAATTTAAAATATATATACACTACCGTAAATGATATATAAACAAGCGAAGCATGCCATATATAATAATATAATAATGACTGTAATATATCTTGATTCATTAACGTTAACTATCATAGTCATATGAACGTGAGAGGAGTGGTCCCCATTACTGTTAAAGGCTAAAGCACACAATTTTTGACGTCCTTACAGACAAGGTGACAAGGAAGGTTCTGACGTATTACACTTGGAAACTAGAAATGGTCGAAGGCGCCTTGAGAAATGACCAGAATTTTCCCTCCCTAAATATGCTTTCTTTGGCCATGGAGACTTGTCTTGTCATATAAGTTAAAACAACCGGAAATGCCCGCGACGTTGCTGCGGTATAGTTGTATGTTATATTGTAGATTTATTTAAATATTATGATAACACAAAATAATTTATTTGATGTATTATATAATATTTACATGATAAAAAAAGTTCAATAATTAAGTTACGGCTTTTGTTTGTTTTTATGTCGTGGATCTTCATCGTTCTGAGAGAGGAACAAATAGAGAGATTAAATTAAAAAAGTAAAAAAGCAGTAATTATATGTTATTAAGTTTGGTGGAAGGTTGGGATTTTTGCTGGTAACTGGCGGCCTTTTGCTTGTTGGAGGATAACGCTGCCGTGGTTTTATAACTGCAACGATGAAGTAGATGACAGTTTGTATTAGTATTTGTGTATTCTAATTTAAAAAAGATTTTGACGTGATTTTGGTTAGTTACACTGAGTTACCTTATAACAATCTTTCTTGGATTAGATTTTTTGGATTTAATATTGCCTATGTGAGGAACTGTAATATAAGAGTAATTGCTGTTAGCAGAGATAATAAAGGTGTAGATTCATCGTTAATAAATATCCTTGATATAGCTGGATCAATGAGTGTCCTTTGTGGTCTTAAGCAGAGATAGAAATTTTTTGTTTAGTTGCTTAATTACTTTATTATAAGTGGCAATGTTGTTGGATTAGTATATAGGCGGTGGCATTTTGATTGATCGTGTGGGAAAAACTTTTGTAATAGGTGAAACCATGAAGATATTATTTAAGTTATTATTGTCTGTAAGTTAATGATTTGTATATACATTATTTTATTACTATGGTATATGAGTAATGATTAGGGAACGATGTTGTTGTTAGTATCTTGTAATATTATGTAAAATTTCTTTGTAAACTATATTTTTAACGTGGTTTGGATGTTTACTAATAGATTTGTGAATCAATATGTATAATCCTTTAGGTATTGTCACCTTTGATAGGGCAACGTATAATTGATCATGGGTAAAGATTTCGTTTTCTAAGTAAATACCGATTTTGTTTAATGATTGTCCTTGACTTTTATTTATTGTCATTGCATAACAAATTTTTATAGGGAATTGCCTTCTTTTTAGTGCGAATGGCCATTTAGATTCGTGTACAATCATTTCAATTCTGCGTATATAAGTATTTTCATTTGTGTTGTTTGAGTTTATAATTTGTCCTTCTATTATTTTATTTGTTAATTGTGTAATGATAAGTCTTGTTCCATTACATAGACCTATTGATTGATTTAGGTTTCTTAATAACATAATTGGAGTATCAATTTTAAGATTTAGTTCGTGCCGTGGCACACAATTAAAATTTAGTGTATGTAAAATTCTTGCGGGTATAAAATATTAAGTTCATCAATGTTTTCTGTCGATGATGTTATTGTGTCATAACTGTAGTAAGATTTTAATTCACCAGGAATTAAAGATAGTATATATTTGTTGATATCATCAGCTGTTTTATTTTTTGGAGTTACTATTGCTCGTTGTTGTAGATATTCAATATTGTTATAATTTTCTTTAAGATTATCCTATATGATTGTCGAGATTTGTTGAACTGGATCTGAACTGTAATGTAGTATGAATTTATCTGGTATTTTAACCCACATAGCATCTTCTTTTTCTGGATCTTTGATTCCTTCAGCTGTACCATTTCCGACACTTAATATCCAATTTGAAAATTCTACGATTTCATTTTTTTGTTGTTCTGTGATTCTTGGATGCTTTAATCGCATATTTTCTGTTAAAGTCAGTATTTTGAAATGTGACTATAGGTAAGAGCTATTTATGCTTGCATCTATTATTTGCTCTTTTGTTCCTGCTAGAATTACAGGTAATATTTGTTGGAAATCTTCACCTAATATAATAGACATTCCGCTGAATGGTTGGTCATAGTTATTTTTTAAATCTTGTAATGTTTTGTCTAAAGTTTCAAAACAATATCTGTTATTCATTGGTGCTTCATCCCAAAGAATCAATGATGTTTTTTCTATTAGTTTAGCTAGTTGAGTACCCTTTTTGATGTGACAGGTAGAAAATTTGTCTACAGATAATGGTATTTAAAATCTTGAATGTGCGGTTCTATCTTGAGATAATAATAATGAGGCTATTCCGGAGGATGCAACAGTCACAATAATTTCATTGTTTGATCTTATTTTTGTAATAATTGCATTCCATAAATAAGTTTTTCCTATTCCTCCATGACCATAAACGAATAATAAATCTTGTTTTTTATTGTTTAATGATTGTATTATTTGTTCGTAGATATGTCATTGTTCGTTATTTAAATTCTTTGTTAATACAGAATTTTCTTCTTTTAATTTATTCATATCATAGTTAAGCTTTTCTCGTAATAGTCTATTATTTAGATCATGAATTAGCGTTCCGGTAGGAATGAGCAAATTGAAAGTTATTAAAGAAGATGCATTTAGGTTTAATAATTTTTCCAATTCATACAACACGTAGTTATAAAGTTCTTTTTCAGGAATGCAAAAATTTGGATTATTGAATAGATTTTTGATTTTATGTAAAATGTCATCCGTCATGAGTTTCCAATGCTTTTCAAGTAGTTTTATTGGATTATTTACATTACAAAATAATAAGATTATAGTAAATAATTGTCGTAGTTGAGTTGATGTTGACCACAGTGAAGCTTATTGTATCGAATCATCCCACTCTTTATCATCGCGTAACAAACCTAGTGCATTACATGCTGCTAGATTTGTTGGATATATTAGATTATCAATTGTTCGAAGAGATTCATAGCCTGTTACACCTTTTTAATGATTTGATAATAATTTTAGATAATATAGCTCTCATGAACTTGGATGAATATTAAATGTTCGTCCGATTACACATCTAGTTTGTCTTGGTATCCAAATTTTATCTTTATTATTCCACACCCACTTTGTTGGAAATTCTGTATATGATAGTTTTCTAGCTTCAGTATTAGATTTATTTATTTCCATCCATTCAGTTAAAGTTGTTTTATGAATTCCTGGTTGTTTTATTATATTAGTAAGTTGTTGATTTGTGTGAAAAGTTATGTTTTGCATACGTGGTAAATGAATTGATAATCATTGCACTGCAGGATTTTTATGATGTATTGAGTATTCATATAATCTCCACATAGCTTCATATGGTGTAATGTATCGACAATTTATGTAGTTTTTAGTTTCGTCGATTTCTTTATAAATAGTTTGTCTCGTTTTTGCAGTACAAATATTGTCTTCAATCATCGCTCTAATTCTCTATGGCCCTTTTGTTAAGTATTTGAATAAATATTTATAAGTATAGATTGCAAACATATTTCAACGTTTATATGAGCATGATATTTTAAGCATAAGTTTTTGTTATATGGAACTACAAATCTATTGTCTAATTTAATACCTTCTTTTTGCACATAGAAGGCTGTATTCCTACGTCTGTAATTGATGAATCCATTTTCTTCTATTGTTATTTCGTTTCGAAATTGTCTCGGAAATCTTTTAGAGCAGAATGAATTTTTCATACATGGAGCATTTGGTTTAGCGGCATTACAGGGTCTATGCATCATAAATTCTGCTACAGTCTGAAATAGTTTGGGATATTTTTTTGGATCAGGTATTTCAGCTGCAACAAAATTATCTATTTGTGATGGCTCAAATAATTTATTGTCAGGATGTAACCAACAAAGGAAGTGGCAATGTGGTAAGCCGCTTTTTTTAAACTCGACAACGTGTAGATCTACAAAATAAAGTAAGTGTAAGAAAAAAATAAAAAAGATATTAGGTTTTCTTTCTTTGCATATTATATTATAGGTGTCATTATTAGAGTAATTAAATATGTGTATATGTTTATATATAGTTATGCTTTATCTATTTTTTATCTTTTGGTTTCTTTCTTTTTTCAATTTTTATTTGATCGTTCTTTTTTTTTTTTTTTGTTATTTTCTTTTCTTATCTTAATTGTCAGTTTTATTCCTTTTTTTTAATCATTTTTCTTTCTGTTTTTACTTCTCTATTTTTTACTTTGTTCATTTTGTTTTTTGTTTTTTATTTTCCCTTTTTTATCCTTTTCATTTTTTGTTTATCCGTACCCTTTCTATTCAATTTTTTTGTTGCTTTTTTTTATTTTTTTGTTCTGTTCTTTTTTTTTTAACCTTGTTCAAATGTTTTTTTTTTTTGTATTATTTTTTATCTTTTTCTTTGTCTTTCTTTTTCTTTTCCTTATTTAGTTTTCTTTTTCATCTCCTTTTTTTTTTTACCCGCCCTTCCTCCATCCCCGCCATTTTTTTTTTCTGTGTTTGTAGTAAAAGCAAAAGGTGTTTAAGTAAAGAATCATACTTGCAATAATTTTTCTGAATATGGTTCCTGATTTTATGGTTGATAGAATATGCTCTAGTTTTATTTTGAAGATTCTAGAAATAATATCTGGTCTATCTTCAGGTCTTTATCCTAGAATTTTAGATAATGCTCAAGTAATTTCTAGCCATTTAGGGTTACATGTAAATGTTATAAATAAATCTAGGTTTTCATATTGTCCTCAAATTGCCATTGCATCTTGATAGTTTTGAATCATATATCTTGGACTACCTGTATGACTAGAGGGGAGAATAATTCTTTTACCTACTGTTTTTGCATCTGTGTCTCCTCTTGTAATGGCGTCCTGAATACCTTGATAAATTTCAGATCTTAAGTTGTTTTGATTTTTTCTAATATAGTCTAATCGGTCTTCTTCAACAAAAGCATATGCATCGACCACGTATTGCTGGAATAGTCTGCCGCTTTTGAGCAAGGTATTACCTTGACGTTCACGATATTGTAGTTGATAGCAATAAAATGCTCTCATGGAGATTCTCTTTCTTAAAGGTTCTTTGGTTCCAGTTGTGTTTCAATTTATGTCGATTTTATAACCATCTTCTCCGTAAGGAAACAGCAATGGGTATTGTAAAGCCATATACGATGGGTGTAATTTTGAGATTTTTTGTAAATTATCTAATCTGTCTTCAATAATAATATCTCTACCATATTCACATTCTCCAATATCTCCAACAATTAAACCAGCTATATCATCTGAAGTTAGAAGTTCATATTGGCTGCTATCAGTATTTCGTCGCTCTATTAGTCATAGTTTCATTGAAGGGATTTCTTGTTCTTGGTACCTGTCTCTCACTGTACGAAATACTTTGACTAATTTATTATTTTCATTAAGCATGTTGGTTAAGCGTTCAGTTATTGGCTTGATTAAATTTTCTGATGCATCATCGAATGAAAATGTTTTCATTCGATTTTGAATTTCGTTTTCTGTATCGTATATATATAATTGTGCAAATCTTGGAGGATTATTATTAGTTGGTAATAGAGATCCCATGAGATAATGTATCTGGCCACTTATTTTAAAAATATATGGACCATCTGTATTTCTTGCATTTGGTTCTATATTTGTTCTGAATGACGTAAATGCAAATATAGAATTAAAAGTTCTAATGTTTTTTCTAAAATATATACTCACTGGTCCTCCATAATAATCTAGTAAATTTTGTAGTATAGGAGGGGTTTCTTTTATAAAAGGTAATTTGATTTTTCCGTTTTTACAGCATAGGTTAAATTTGGGTGGGTTGCTTTTTTTTAGACGTTCATTGAACCAAAAAAGAGCACCGCAGTATTTACAAATGCAAGAACAGTCTCCTAAATCAGAATACGTATCGTTGTCATCTGTAAAAAGAAAGCCAAGAATTTGTAAGAAATCATTATTGCGATAAATTATCAAGTTTTTTTTTTTTTTTTGCTTTTCTTTTTCCTTTGTTTTCGTTTTTCTTCAACTTTTAGTTTTCTGTATCCTTTTTTTAGGGTTTTTTTGGTTGTTTATCTTTGCTTCTCTTTTTTTCCTTTAAATGTTTTTCATTATTTTTCTTTTTTTCATTGCTTCTATATTTTTTCATATATTTTAACTTTAAGTTTGTTTTATTCTTTTTTTGTTCTTTTTGTTCCCTTTAGTTTTTTCCTATTCTCTCCCTTCCTCTTTTTTATCCTTATAATTTACATATTTTTTTCCGGATCTTTTTCTGGTCCTTTTTTTGATATGTTGTAATTTTTTTTTCATTTATCTTTTTGTTTTTTCTTTTTATCCCTTTTTTTGTGGTTTTTTTTGGCTACTTTTTTTTGTCTTACATAATTTCTCACTCTACCACCTTTTTTTTATCTTATATTTTTATTCTCTGCCCCCCTCTTTTGTTTTGTTTTTTTTTAAGTATAGATGAAGGTGATTAAAGTATAGTTCTTTGTTATAATCTTTTGAGATCTGTAATTGGCCTTGAAAAGGTGGTTGTTCTTCAATGCCTTGATTTGTCAGCATTGCTGTAAATTTAGCACGATGAATGGTTGCACGTGAATCTTCAAATTGTCTGTATCGATTAGTTAAGGAGGCATCGTTTCTAGATGTGGACGCTTCGTTTGAATGCATGCAACAGCGTCGTTTGTATTGATATCTCGATCTTGCACTACTGACCGTTTGTCTTCTCTTTTCCATCTGATCATAAGAAATGAAATTTTTTTTTAAATTTACGATCAAATTATTATTGATTGTTTTTTTTTAACGTTAAAGTAAATAATTGAATAATTAGTGTTATTGATGTTAATTGTTAATCATATTTTAAGTTATTACAAATTTTCTTTCTGCAAGCTTCTATATAGTTTTTCATTAATAATATTTTTAAATTGTATTTAATTCCATAGATTTTTATTGAAAACAATAATTTGTATAGTTTAAATCGATTTTAAATTGATTTCGTTACAAATTGTTGTTGTTTGATATTTATTAATAGTTTATATATATGTTTTGCTTCTGTAAATACGGCGTACGTGTGCTTAATTAGATTGATTCTTTGTTTTTTTTAATCTATTTTTGTTTGTTTTGAATCATTTATGACTACAACATTTTTTCATTGATTGTATAGTTGTTGCCGTTTTATTTTTTTGCTTCAATCATTCTTTGCTTTGTTTTTAGCCCTTTTTTTTTTTGGTATTTGCATGCGATACTTGATCACATTTATGTAAATATTATGTATTATATGTGTTTTTATTATAATATAACATAGTTTTGTTTGGTATGTTACAGAATATTTGCAAAATAGAAGGAGTTCAGTGATTAAGGAACAGATTTTATTTTAAAAACACTATATATTATACATAAATTTTTATTACAACACAGCATAGTGTCTCTGATATATTATGTAAAATTTACATGGCAAAAAGAGTTCAATAATTAAGTCACAACTTTTGTTTGCTTTTGCGTCGCAGATCTTCATCACTACAAAGGGGGAAAAAAAGAACAAAGAAATTAAATTTAGTTAGGAAAAAATGATTAATTATATGTTGTTAAACTTAGTGGAAGATCGAGATTTTTTTTGGTACCTAATTGTTTTTCATTTTTTGGATGACTCTGTTGCCTTTGTCTCATAACTGCAGTGATAAAGTAAGCAATAATCTGCATTAGTATTTCTATAATATAATTATAAAAAAAAAGATGTATTTTCTGTTAGTTATAATTCATTACCTTGTAATAGCTTTTTTTGGATCTGGTGTTTTGGGATCTAATAATGTTTCTGTTGGCAACTGCAATTCAGGAGTAGTTGTTGTTGGTACAGGTAATAAGGGTACAAACTCATCATCATCAAATATTCTTGATATGACTACATCAATAACTGCTCCTTGTGGTCTGAAATAGAGCTGAAAAATTCTTGTCCGATCTCTCAATTGCTCTATTATAGGCAGTAGCACTGTTGGATGTGTATAACCTTGTTATATCGTGAGTTCGGAGCATGTTTTTTTAATCAATGTTTGTGCTGTTTTTCCAAACATTATTACCATCATGTAACCGATGTTGTCTTGTATTCTTGCATTTAATTTATACCTATTGATAAAATTTGAGATTAATTAATAAATAATAAATAAAATCAATAAATGCTAATACATAGTGTTAGGTTATATCTCATACCATGGAGTTGGGATTGACGTTAGATGTCCATGTATGTCACACCACCAACCGACGCCTGCTTTTCTTACTTGCCTATTACATTGGTGGTAAGAGTTATAGTACCATCCTTGTTGCGTTTCAAAGTGAAATACTGTTGCTTTCACTGTAAATTTAAAGTCCTGTATAGATAAAAAGTATATAAAAAATTGTTTGTAACTATATGGTATAATTTTGTTTTTATAAATATTACGCTATCTATGCTTACCTGATGTTCAAGGCGATTTAGTTTGTTCAGCTCCTCGATTGTTTTTCTGTTTCTAGCTTTTGCTGTTCAAGTGATTGTGTTTGTTTAATTGAAACTGGAACAAAATCGATGTGCTGTATTGTGTAGCAGAACTTGCATGTGTAATATATTAAAATTAGAAATAATTTTTAATGAGAATTAATTGAGTTATGCAAGGTTTTTTTTTAGCTTCCTCTTTTATTTTTCCTTTTTATTTATATTTGCTTTTCGATATACTTATTTAGTGTAAGGATAAGAAGCAATTGTTACCTTGTTTTTAAAGTATTTATCTCTGGTATGTCCAAGTTTATGTAATACATGGTTGCACCAATACTTGCAACATATACGTTCCCTGTTTAAGAATTGAAACAGTATTAGATCGTGTGTAATTTAAATAAGTAAAAATATTTGTGCATGTATAATTAATGGGATAATAAATTACTCAGATATTATTTTACAGTCATTGATGTAAAGATTGTTACTACTGGATCATCCATTGTCCTTAGAACGCTCTCATCGAATTTTTTTGCTGTTTCTCCCCACAATGTGATTTGTAGTTTTTCACTTCTGTAATTGAAAATAAATAATATTCAATTATTGATGTTGAGCTAATTATAATATAGATAGTTAGGCATAATCCATTAATTACCTTATATTTTGTATGGTTAATGTGCACCTCGATGTTGCTTTGCCTTTAATGTTTGTTTGTTCAATTTCTTGGACTTTCAGTAGCATTCCTATGACATCTGCTATAGAGAAAGTCAAAATAGTTATTAGCATGTTGAATAAACATTATTATGATGTATGGAATCGCTTTTATGTATGTATATATGCTATGCAATAATATGTGTTTTAATTAATCAGATAAGCTGTCGTACCTGTTAGTATTTCATTAACATTTGTCTTTGGTGGCAGTTGATCGAACTCGGTGAAGAAAAATTTATATAGAGGAATATCAGGTTTTTCCTCTATTATTGGGAGAAAAGATGATGCTCTTGCAAGCTATATCATTGCTACATGAGGCACAATTCTATATCTTAACTTGTTGGTATAACATTGAAGTTACTTATTTGATATATCTGTCCTTCTGTTATTTTTTCGGAAAAGGTAGTCTGCATCTTGAGCTTTAACGGATGCATGAATTGCTTCGTGTTACATTATATGAAATCGTTATTAGTTACTATTTACTATATTTTCAATGTTTTGTAATATAAAATGTATGCTTAAATAAAATTTTTTTTCCCTTAAAATGAAATGCAATACAGATTAGTATAAGAGTTGGTGATTACCTCGTTGTCAACCATAACACAATCGAGACTTATCAGATGTCCTGTTGTGTAGTTGTTGTCGCGCCATAATTTGATAATACGAACTTCTATCATTTCGTATAGCTCGTTTAGTTTCAGGGAACATATAGGTGTTGCCATTCTACTTGACTGTAGACGGAAAATTTTGCACAGGTAAAATTGTGAAGTCATTATTTGAACTCTTATTGTTTGTAAGTATTTTTTTTTTGTTGTCAATTGTTTGATTTATTTTGTCACTTTTTTTTAATCCGTTGATTTCATGTATACATGTACAATAGTTTCTTTAATTCCCTCTTTCGTTTTTTTTTTCCCAAAGCCTATAATTGAGACTTATATTTTATTTATGACCATTTTTCATTTTTTGTCTTTTTATCTATTCAACATTATTTATATTCTGTCAATAATGATATTAGTAAAGTTTGTTTTTCCTTTTTAAGCCTTTTGATAATTTATTAAAATATTTAGGCGTATTTTGTATAAAATCATGAATTTGATGTCTACGAAACATTTTAAGAATCAAATTATCGGCCTTTGTTATTATAATAATACTATTTTGGTTGATGTTATGTGTACAATATCTAAAGTAAAAAATATTTGTAATCAATGAACTAACAAAAATATAAATTAAGATCAGATAAATTAATCGGCACGAAAACTTGAAATAAAAAAAAATAAACGATTTAAATACATTTTTTTTCATAAAATCGTGAATTTGATGGTTACAAAATAACTTGGGCATCAAACCATTGAATTATGTTATTATAACAATACTTTGATTGATGTAATATATGTAACATCTAATTTAAAAAATATCGATAATTAATGATTTAACAAAAATATAAACTAAGATTATTCATTGATTAATATGAAATATTGAAATCAAAAACAACTCTTAATATGGAAAAAGAAACCAATCATTTTTTTTATTCAATAATTCCATTCTAACATAGAATAGAAATATACATTTAATAATTACAGAGAAATTCTGAATAAATATATATTGAAAGACTAACAACTTTATTTTCTTTACTTAATTTAATGCAGTACAAATAACAAAACATTTATTTTTTGTCGCTTGCTCTGTTGTTACTACACTTGTATTCACATCTTTATCATCACTAATCTTCCGATCACCATCACATCTTGTATTATTTTTAGCATCATCACCTCTAATGCTATTATTGTTATAACTATTATTATTATCTTTATTGTTATTTCTAGAAGAAACGAAAGTTGGATGGAAAAAAAAAAGTAAACTCTAAATTGAGTAAAAATATAGCGATAATTATGAAAGGTTCAGATCATTTATGAATTTAATCATATGCAGCAAATAATGTAACACACATTTTTTGAAATCGTATTATTGCTACCTAACCAAATATTCATATGAACTTTGGTGGCAACCAAACGATATCATAAAATGTGATTAAATACATCATTTGTTGCTTACATTAAGTCAATCGATGTTAAAGATTACTATATTTTTGTCCAAAAAGCTACCAGGTGGATGGAATTATTGATCAAAGACAAAAAATGAAAGATACATGACATTCTAAGATTACCGATTAAAAAATAAGACTGCACAATCAAAAAAAAAAAAAAAGGCAAATCTGATGTGATTTTATAGTTGTATGGCCGAATGTGAAATGGAGGGTAGGATGGTAGAAATGTTACAACACTAATCACAACTGCCACGATTTTCTAGACACTCTAATACGTAGCTTTTCTCCTAATTCTTAGATTTAGTTTTATTGAATTAAAGATCTCTTGGATGGATATAAACATGAGTAAAAAATGGATAGCAGGACATTATGAGGGGAAAGGAAGCAGTCAAAATTCAAACGAAATTGCAACTGTGAGTCTCAACAATAGAGAGAGAGAACTACTATTGTGACACCCCCCGCCTCGCGCAGGAGATGTGACTGAAACTTTGCTACTTTATTTCTTCTTTTTTAAAACATAACATAATAGATTGCGGAATTTTTTTTTTAAACCATCGATATACATAGTACTACAATTTTCCCAAAACTAAATTATCATAGTTGGAAACAATTTCATATTACTTGCATATAATAATATTATACTGTATTAGAAATAGTTAAAATCAAACATAGCAGCGTACTTTATACAATATCATACAATTGTACTTTTCCTTTTTCCTTTTCTTTTTCTTTGCGGAATTAGTCTGACAGATCCATAACCTTGTAGCATGACACCGACACTTCATTCCTGCAGTCCAATCCATATACTGTGGCTCAGGTTACAGGTTGTTTATCTTGATTACCTGAACACGAACAAACTGGTGAACTACATGCCCAGTAAGTTCAGACATAACACTTAAAACAATAAACATCACAATGCAACTTAACAAATATGTATGGAGTTCATTATGCTCAATTTACATTTACATTGTTCATTTACTATGTCTATGGGCCTGTTTTGGTTGTACTTTGTGCGCGCTGTAAGAGAGGCCTGGGAGCAACCCTGACTCTCACTCATTTATGGTATGTCTTCTGCTTTGATATAAGGTAACCTCTCCTTGCGAGAGGCCGGTACGCCAAAACATTAGGTTTTCATTACCCTGTTGTTTACTGTGCAATGCTACTTACTATGACATCTTAATTGTTCCAGTGTACATATTTAAGATTCATGTACTCAATGTTATGTCCATTCAGTCCAAAAATACTGTTTAGAACTCATCATCCACGCACTTAAAAATTGGGGCGTGATTGGGACTGGAAATGAGGCACAAAACTTTAATTATACATTTTTGGAACAGTTGGAGCGCCTGGCACTCATCCCCGAGCGCCTGGCCCTTCATCTTATTTTTCTGTAAAATTTTGGACAGAAACCTCAGCGCCTCGGCCCTCCCCTTGCAGCGCCTGGCGCTTTTGAAAATCCGATGCAAGAGCCTGGCTCTCATACCCTAACGCTTGGCACTTTTGCCAATTTTTACACTAGCGCCTGGCGTCCATACCCTAGCGCCTGGCACTCCTACTGGGTTTTTAACACTAAATTTCGATCGAGAGCTCAGCGTCGGGGCGCTCCTTGACCAGCACTTGGCTCCGGCTAAAATGGATTTTTAAACACATTTTGACACCAAAACCATTTCCCCCACATACAATCAACCCTAAGACATGATTAATGCATTCTAGGGTCAAACATCCATAAAACATCATCATGTACACATAACACATCAATACATACTCGTATACTCGCCAATTTAGGAGTTTTAACGAGTTCACAACAACATATAACTTTTCTAGCCAAAAAAATTAGGCTATACATGAATTGAGGTTTCAAAACCAACATAGAGTTCCAGTTGTTCATGTCCAGACATTTAAATGCCAGAACTTACTAGAAATCTGCTAATGTTTCCTTAGATTGATCTCTTGGTTTCCTTTCCTTAGTTTCCAGTCGTTGCCCTATAATGAAACAGTTCGACATTCAGTGAAATGTTTATAGGTCAACACTAGAGCATTTAAACATTTCTTATATACATTATCATCTTTAAACCCTTAGCCTTAAATATAAGTCCGAAAATTTCGGCATTATAACATCTTAAACCCTTATTTTCTCACTGTGCCAAAACGACTTAAATTGCATTATTGGACACAGTTTTTATTATAAACCTGCTCAAAATCCCAATACATAATAACAAATTCATTCTCATGCATTCCATATAATATAACTTTCACATTTTCCAAACTTAGGGTTTTTGCTCACAACCCTAGTTTTCTTTGTCTTTCTTTCTTTCAACACCTATATACAACACCATTTCATTTCCTAATTCACAATACCAATCCATTATCATTTCATAAGGGTTTTCAACCTTCTTTTTCACATTAAATCCCCCCCCCCCCCCATACAACACATTTATTTTCAAAAACTAACCCCACAAATACTTCAAAAACAAGTCTAAAACAAGTTTTTCCACATGAATTTCCTTAAAGCAACCAAAACCATTCAAACCTCATTTTGTTCCACTATTCTCATAAGCATAAAAACACTTAAAAACAAGCATTAAAACAGGGTTTTGAAAAATTTACTTGAACTTTAAGGTAAAGACTCCTCAAGATAAAGTTTTCTCACACTTTTTCTTCAAAATTTGTAACTTTTGAAAGTTTAGAAATTTTGATGGCTTTGTGAACGTGGGAGAAGATGAAGAACAGGAGAATGGAGTTTTTCTGCTGTAGGGGACGTGAGAAATCAATGAAAAAAGCTTATAAAAATCCTTAGGGGCCTTTTTGTAATTTTTAAAAATTTTAGGGTCAAAATGAAAATTTTTTGGGGGCATTTTTGCAAAAGTTTTGGGACTTTTTCAGCTGAAATACAGCTGTTTTTTCCCCCCTCTTCCACGTGCAATGGCAGGCTAAGGCTCTAATTAATTCACATTTCTTTCTTTAAATGAGATTTTGAGAAAAATACTAAAAATTCATTATTTTTGGTAACCCTTAGATCAAAAGAAATCTTTGATCTCATCCATTGATTCTTATATTAATAAGAAAGTATTATTTGTTTATACAGTATAGGTTTTTCTTTAATTATAGTATAATTTTCATCTGTCGAAATTTTGACCGAAAAGCTATACTGGCCAAATTTCGCAGTTTACCTCCCGAAATGCTATTAAAGCCTTTCGATGCATTTATATCATTTAAAACACTCCATAAACCCTAGATATTTCATTATTTTCTATCTAGAGTCTATGGTTGTCACATTTTTAGTCTCAGTAAAATTCTGTTTTTCGATACCGAAAATGCACTATTTGAGACGTTTCGATTCGAAAATCGTTACATTCATAGCCATAAAACATTTATCAACTCTAATAAATCATCATTAGAGTAAAATTTATATATATTTACATCACACTAACATATATAAATTTTTACTATACAGTGATCCCGAAAACAGTTATAAAACCTCGATTGTCACAACTATCACTATATAGAGCAAATAATGCAGGGTATAAAAGACAGGAATGACAAAACAGCCAATGGCTGCAAAATCCTGAAGATGATTTAGCAGGAAGGTTGGCCTAATGGGTAATCTGGCAATGGCACTCCATAAATGTTAATTTGACTAAATAAATCTCTATGAATATGACAGTCAACTAAAGGCAATAACTACAAACTTCCCATCCACAGCAACTATTGGAAAGAATATAGAATCTTTAACATTATTGATAGAAAACGATCATCATCGCCGAGAAATAGCGAAAACTACAACAAAAGTAATAACTAAGAGACAGAACTACCACTCTTATACAAAACAGACAACATAGTATATAAGAGGCAAGAATGACAAAACAACCAACGGCTGCAAAATCACCAAAATCATTTAATAGAAAGGCTTGCTTAATGGACAATTTAGCAACAGTACTAAACGAACACCAATTTCAGAAAACAAACCTGCATGAATTTGATAGTCAACTAAAGGTAATAGCTACAGACTTTGTATTCATAGCACCTTTTAGATAAAGCGTAAAATCCTGAATGTTACTAGTAAGAAACGATCACCCTCACAAAGAAATAGTAAAAAAAAACACAACAAAGATTAAAGTATTTTATGCAAGAAGACTACATAAAAAAAAATAAAGTACTGTATGCATTACAATATTAATACTATAAAGAGTATAACCATTAAAAGGATATGTATAAATGAATTAGAAGATCTGTGACATGCAAAAACAAATAATATAATCTGATTATACAAAAAGCTAACGAAATGGGATAGTAGGAAATCCATATAAATAATAATATATGTGAATAAGGTCATTTAAACAAATTAAGTATAACAATAGAAGAACACCAACGAAAAGTCAATGTTAATAATAAAGTAAAAAACAATACCAGCATCAAACATGAAATCCTCATTAGAGTATAATAAATAGGAGTATTAGAGCATAATAAATAGAGGTAGCAAATAGAATGAGTACCTTAATTAAAGTGAAAGCAACCAGAGAAAAGAGCAGTCACAGCAGGTCAATGCTCACCGAACAACAGAGAAGAGAATAAAAGGGTTACAGTTGTAATAAAGAAGACCACAAACAGCGTATTTATTTGTAAACAGAGAAGAGAACAAAAAGTCGCAGTTGTAATAAAGAAGACCACAAACGGCATATTGATTTTGTAATGGGGAAAGCAATAAACACATTGGAGATATATATAGACACACAGACACATTGCTTCTGAAAGCATTTATATAAAGAGCATTATAGATATCTGAAACAAATAGAATATTCAGAAACGTATTAAAAATATCAACAGTCAGCAAATAGGTGAATTACACCTCAGTCAATATAGTATAATAATATTAAATCCAAAGGACAAATCACTAAACGCAGCCGGTATTTCCTTTGTGAAAAAATTACTAATAATAAGTAAAATGAGAAATCTAGTAACCTTAAGAAAAAACAAAAGCCAACGACCCATCCGATGTTAACTCAACAATAAACACACAGTTAATCAAGAAAATTAGCAAATAAAGCAGAGATTTTGCTTAATATCTGACCAAAAAAAAAAACAAAAAAAAAAAGGAGAGAAAGAGATAGACAGATTAAGCTTTACATATTCGAACAAAATAACCTGAAGAAGACAATTGTTTCAATAATTTTTTAGCAGCTATCAAAAAACGTTAAAACCAGATTGTTAAGCACTACATTTGAAAACCAAGATCGAAAAACAACAATATCGACGTTCTATAGCAAAGGAAATCTACAAACCAAAAAAATACAGGAAAAATCACTAATCTAGAAGACAGGCACCGTATTTTACTAAAAAAATACAGGAAAAACAACCCTTCTTTATTTTAACTTTCTCGAACAACCAAACATTAGTGCAGGCAAAAAAACAATAAACATGTAAAGAACAAATAATCAACCATGGGTAGGGAGGCAAAATATTACCTTTCTAAAACAACCAAACATTAGTGCAGGCAGAAAAACAATAAACATGTAAAGAACAAATAATCAACCATGGGGAGGGGGGGCAAAATGGAAGAATCAGGGGGGGGGGGGGGGGGGGAAGAAAACAATGGAAAGGGAGCGGGAGGGGGTCGATAGATGAAGAAACAATAAACACTATGAAGAACAAACAACCAACCTCAGGAGGGGAATCCAATCAAAAAAAAAGAAGGAAACAACGGAATATAAAAGGAAAAAAATGAAAATAAAAGTATCGAAAGCAAAAATAGGTCACACCTGACACAAAAATGAAGAAAGAAAAGAGGGGGGGCGGGAAGCGGAGCTCAAGACGACAGAACAATAGAGGAGCAAAGAACCGGGGGAAAAAAATGACCACAAAAGGGAAAACAAAGAGGCAACCAAAAGGAAAAATGGAGAGCAAAAGAGAAACATCTCAAAACGGGCAAAAACAACAGAAAATGGAAGGCCAAAACGGGCAGAAAGAAGAACAGGAAGAGGAAATAGGGAGCGGCGATGAAGCAGCAGCGAAAAGCCCCAAAACCGGAAAGAAAATTGCAACTGCAACCCTAAACCCCAATTAAATGAGCATAAAATGACCAAAACAGCCCTCCAGAAAAGGCATTCAAAGGGGCAAAGCGGAGACGTTACTATACAAGGAACAGTGATTTTCATCCCCGCTTTTGGTATATATAGTAATGTGTGATTGGCATGAAAATATGTACTGCTATGACGAAGTTTGTGACGTAGCATGAAGCTAAGCGGTGTTAAAAAACACATTGGATTTTGATTGTATTTGAATGAAATTTTTTTTTTAAATATTATATTTGATTGAAAAGTATTTATTTTGTATTTGAATGAAATGTGTGTTTGGGTGAAAAGTATTTTAGAGTTGAAAAGTTGATGTGATCGGTAAAAGTAGAGATAAATAGTAAAATTGAAAAGTTGATGTGATTGTTTTAAAAATATTTTGTATAGTAATTGTTTTCGTAACACTGTTATAAAATTTGTATTTAGTGTAAAATTATATTACATTTTAGTAAAATTAAAATGTAATTTTTTTACCAAACGAGGCCTAAAGAATAGCCAAATGGTCGGAAGAAAAGAAGAGCTAAATGGCACCCAATTTAAAACTGGCTAAACAACTTGTGGTCTTGAACAAAGGACTTGCCAAGAAACAAACAAAATATAGTATATATAATCAGAACATCAAATAGCTCCTACATTTTTTCGTGTTGTCAATATGTGTTGGGTTTTGTCAAATTAATTTGATATTATCACAACTTTCTAATTAATTTGATATTATTTTAAGGTAATCTGATTGTTAATAACCTTCTATTAATATTAGATATGGTATTTTTCTTTGTCGTAAATTGACACTTTTTAGTTTTTACTTGTCGTAAAAATGGAGAACATGTCTGACTTAAGCGGGCATTTGGATAAGTATTTCATTTTAACTTCATTCAAATACAATACAATTTTACACCAAACATAAATTTTACAACAGTGCTACAAAAATAATTACTATTTAAAATATTTTTAAAACAATCACATCAACTTTTCAATTCCACTATTTATCTCTACTTTTACCAATCACATCAACTTTTCAACTCTAAAGTACTTTTCATCCAAACACACATTTCATTCAAATACAAAACAAATACTTTTCAACCAAATACAACATTCAAAAAACAAATTTCATTCAAATACAATCAAAATGCAATGCGTTTACCAAACGCCCCCTAAGACTTCATATTCTATTTTTTTCATTTTAGTTTTTGTTTTTATCTGAAAAATCAATAAAAAATAAAAAATTAATTTAAAGAAACTTTAAAATCAATTCTAATTTAAAAATTACATTCTAAATTTCAATCCCAAATGCAATTGAAGAATTTTTCCCAAAAAAAAAAAAAGGAGGAATTAAAAGAAACTTGAAAATAGTAGTTTTGCAGTTGTGGCCTTTAGTAGAAAGGCTTGATTTACTTGACTTATTTCGTAAATTTGCGTGGCCTCGAGACAATTCAAGAAAAAAAAAAAACCATATAAAAAGCTTAAAAATATAAAGGAGGAGAAACGACTTCAAAGGGTAGACGAGCAACGCAATGATACTATCAATGTGAGAAAGTTGCGTTATTGGTGCAAAAATGCTTTCTCGATGTTTGTGATAAAAATTTCAATGTTGTTTTATAAATTGAATTTATAAAACGAAGATAAACCGGTGAGATAAAATTTGACTTCTTGTAGTGGAATTTTGTTGCACTTCTTCTTTTTCCTTCCTTTATCCATTCGCATTCCTTCCCTTCCGTTAAACTTATTGCCGTTAGTTGTCAATATAGTTACCCGTTTAAATAGAAAACTCAAGCAACCAAGCTAATCCTAACCAATAAATTCAATCAAAACGGCCTAAAATATTTTACCAGTATATGATACTCCAAAAAAAAAAAAAAAAACAACAACAAAACAAAAACAAGAGGATCATAGTAAGGCCCTATACATATATATATTTTTTACATGTCACAAATTACATAATTAGATAGTTATGTAAAAGCTTTTAAAGCTCTTCAACTCAAGAGATTACCTAAATAGAACATTTATACAACTAAATTCATACTGCTGTCAAAGATAATTATGTCCAAAAGATCAAATTTTCCCAAATACCAAAAGCCCGTGAGTAAGATATAGAATGCAGCTCCTGTTGTATTGTTTCACGAAACAGGAAAGGGTGATGAAGTAGGTCATTTATTTGCTCGAAATATGTTGACTACTCCATTATGACAAGGGAATAACATTCTCCTTTCTTTGCTCAAGTTCAATATTGACCAAATGCAGAACATTTTTAATCACCAATTGCAATAGTCAAGGAAGTCAAAGTTTCTAATAAGGTAACTAGCTAGTGCTAAAATAACGAGATTACAGAATCATTTCCTTGTTGAAGTAAAGTTGTAGTTGGGCTAGTACAGAACAACCGGATATTCACCTTGATTAGTCAAGAGAAATGATCGAAAACATACCATTATGGTTGCAGTTTAACGAGCAAGTATGAGATACATTCATTATCGATAAATGTTCAATTGCAAATTGACATTTAATGGAAGATCTCTTCAAAAAATTACTTTCATAAGTTAAGTTTTACATCTTTAAAGTGTTGTTTCAAAGTATAACTTATTGCATTAATATTTCGTTCATCTTTTATACCTAGTTACAAAACAAAACGTAAAATTGTAAATTCATCTTTTCGTACATTTAAATACCACCAACATTATAAGTTTATTTTTTTTAACCAGAAAAACAACCTTAATTCGCTTTTATTGATATCCATCTTTCTTGAGTTACGACCTTTGCATTAATATAGATATAAAAACAGATAACCCGATCCCTACTCAAAACGTTCTTCTTTTAAGCCCTTTTAAATAATAAAATAAAAATATTAACACTATCTAAAAATTTTGATAAATAGGAGTACTCTTTTCAAACGTCTTTTTTGTTGAAACTTGCAAATCCAGAGTATAAATATAACTCTTGACACTAATAAACCTTATCAACAGAAATCCAATTCGTAAAGTACTCTCATGGCACAACCAGACATCATCAAAATACTAGAGGTCTGTCATGTCTCTCCGGTACCGGCCGACGCACCGGACTCGGCTGTACTCACCGAGTTCTCTCTCCCACTCACATTCCTCGACACATTTTGCTTCAAATTCCCACCTATTCAATGCCTCTTCTTTTATCACCTCCCTAACTCCGACCCATCTGTCATGTCTTCCACAGTCTCCAAACTAAAACACACACTCTCTCTCACCCTCCAATACTACCTTCCCCTCGCCGGAACCCTAACTTGGCCCCCAAATTACCCCAAACCTGTTGTCCTTTACAAGCCCGATGACGCCGTTTCGCTAACAATCGCCGAGTCCACCGCCGAGCATTTCAACCGCATATCCGGTGACCATGTCTGTGAAGCCTCGGAGTCTCGTCCTCTTGTTCCCGACTTGCACGTGAACGAGACTTCGGCTTCGCTTATGGCCCTGCAAATCACTCTGTTTCCAGACAGCGGGATCTGCGTCGGAGTCACCGCCCACCATGCATTTCTCGACGGGAAATCTACGGCCATGTTCATGAAATCATGGGCTTACATTTGCAGAGAAAACCGAAAATTATTGTTACCAGAATTAACGCCTTTCTACGACAGAAATGTGGTCAAAGACCCCACTGGGCTCGACATGTTGTACCTAAACCGATGGCTGGCGAAAGCCAACAAGTCCAAACAGAAAGTGTTTGATCATTGGTTTGAAACACATGAACCATCTGACATGGTACGAGGTACTTTCCAGCTGACACGTGGCGACATAGAAAAGCTCAAGAAACGTGTATCCAAATATACCAAGACCTCAAAGCTTCAGAATCTGAGCTCGTTTGTTGTCACGAGCGCTCATGTTTTGACGTGCATCGTCAGAGCGAAGTCGTCGCGAGAAGGGGAATTACGGAAGAGTATTAAGGCTTACTTCATCGTCGGCGTCGACTACCGAACCCGTTTGGATCCTCCGGTACCGTTGAACTACTTCGGAAACTGCGTTGGTTCTTATTTGGGCAATGTGCAGGCAAGAGACTGCTTTGAAGTGGACGGTTTGGGCATTGTTGCAGAGAAGATAAGGTGTTTGATAAAAGGTCTGGATAAGGGAGTTCTTGAAGGAGCGGAGGACAGGCTTTTGAGATGGGGTTCGCTGGAGCCAGGAGCACCGGTGATTTCCATAACTTGGTCGCCTAAGTTTGGGGTTTATGGTATAGATTTCGGCTTGGGAAGGCCTAAGAAGGTTGAAATCACGTCTATAAACAGAAAGGCAATATCTCTGGTGGAGTGTAGAGAGGGAAATGGAGGCATTGAGATTGGTTTGATTTTAAAAAAGTCAGAAATTGATGTTTTTGCTTCTCTTTTTCGTGTTAATCCTGACGTTCCTGTAGAATAAATATTATATAGTTTATTTCTAATAAGAGTTTCACAAGAAAATGCAATGTGTATGTTGTAGCATACCGTGCGGGTTATACATGCAAGTTTTATATATGTTTGCTTTAAGTCACATGTAAAAGATTTAGAGAGAGGAGGGAAAGCAATTGTGAATGGCCTTACCAGACGTTCATTGGTGTGAAAGGTGAACAATGAAAGCAAATAATTATAACCTAAACAAGTCCCCCATAATCAGAATATAATAAACATCCAAATATTTACAAATTTTTTAGTTATCAATTTCCTTATGATCATGCCCACTCAAGATGGAGTTCCCTTGACAAACGCAAATGTTGACTCGGAGTAATTGAAGTCGCTGTCGAGCCAAACGCCAGGTGAGTGTATCTACAACTTAATCCATAGTAGAAACATAAGCAATGCACAATTCATCATTTTGAGACGCATCGCGAATAAACTGAAAATCAATGGCTATGTTCAGACGAGAGTGAAATACCTGATTTGCACATTAGTAAGTGGCTTCAATATTATCACAATAAATTGTTGGAGAAGTAGGAAGAGTGAATCCAAGTTCTTGTGATAATGATTGGATCCGTGCAACTTCAGCTGCAACAAACTCCGCCTTGGTAGAAGAATGACGACCAATTGTTGCTTTTTTAGAGCTCCAAGGTAGAGCATAATGATCAAGAAACAGTACTAAAAGACCTTTTTGACGTTATGTCATACATGTCCATTTCTTGTATTGTGTCTTCATTTCTTTTAAAGTATGCGTGGAAAACTTTGACATTAGATCAAGTACAATTATAAACCACCAATTAAATCATACCCCCTTTAATAAGTTTTTCTTTTTTTGGTTGTTACGGATTTTCACAGCTGTGCAAATTCAATAGGTAATAAAATAATATAAAAATATTGTTTTTATAAAAATAATATTATTAATTATTAAAATTAATTAATTTTAATTTTATTTTATCAATCGAAAAAATACTGTAAGTGAAAATTTGATTAAATAAAATAAAATCTTAAAAACAAATGAACATAATTTGATAACACACATTCAAATACATAAATGTTAGGAATTATTGTTTCACCTTAATTAATCAAATTAAATTTTATTTAAGTATATTATTATAATTTTGTGTCAATAATTATTATGGCTAACTACCCTTTTTTACTTTATATATTCTTACTCAAATTATAAATAAATTCTATATTTTTATAATTAAATTTACATAAAAAATTAATAAATTAAAATTCATGATGAACAATACTACATATACCGTATATATGAATAGTACTGAATATGTGAACAGTAAAAATGAATTTGTTGAGAAAAATGTTTGTTGAGAAATCTGTTGTAGTTAATAATATAATGACAAAAAAATTAATAGACATATATATGTTCTATATTAAATTTCATAGTATTTATTCTAGAGTTATGTCACAAAAATCTCCTCTCGATCTCGATTTCATTTTATTTCTCAAATCATTCGAAAGTTAGTTAAAAATTTGAAAGTATTAAATTTGTAAATAAATATGTGAACAAATATGACAATTATAATAACAATCTTAATTTAATTAAATCATAATAATCAAGTTACGTCATAGTTTTAAGTAAAAATTTATTTAATTCATAATAAAAAATAAAATAACACAATAAAATAAATTAAATATAATAAAAATAAAAATAAAAAGGTCTAAAAATAGATACTGATATTTATGTTGGCAAATTCGTTAAAAACTCATTCTTTTAAAATGAAACTAAATAAGAGAGAGAGAGAGAGAAAAAAAAAACACTTGGGTTCGTTTGGTGAACGCATTGCATTTGCATTACGTTTAAATGCAATGCATTGAATGCAATTTGTATTTGGAGGAAAAGCATTAGCATTGCATTTGAATGCAATGTGTGTTTGGGGGAAAATATTTGAATTGTATTTTAATAATAAATATGTGATGTGATGGATAAAAGTAGAAAGAAAAAAAGGAGAGAGAGGGAATATATGATGTAATTAATAAAAATAATAGAAAAAGTGAAATAATAAATAGTGATTGTGTTAGATTTAAAATGTGATGTGATTGGCATTTGAATGAAATGTTTTTGTATTTGGGGGAAATTGCATTGCATTTAAATACAATGCTAAAAAAATGCTAGTACCAAACGTGTACACTTAGAATTCTTTTACCACCTCTCCCTGTCTTTTTCTCTCTTCCTTTCTGCTTTGCTCCCGCAGCTTTCCCTTCTCTACCTATATAGGCCACAAACTGACACTGCTCCCTCACGCTACGCACAGGATCAAGCGGTACTGCTATCACGGACGTTCAGCACTAAAGAAGAAAGTGAGGAGAAAAAGAAAAAGGAAAAGAAAAAAAAGAAAAAGCAATGTATATGACTCTTAATTATCTTTTTATTGATTCAAAATTAAAATTTATTATAATTTTTTTTGCGAGTTTCAATTTAAGTGATTTTTTTATAAAATACTCGTATTAATAAGAGGATCAAAATAAGACTAATCAAAAAAATTAACTAATGATATGAATAATGACACTTGGTGAAATATATTTTTAACGAATGAATTTTTTTACCATAATAAACAAACAAAGTGCTGTAATTAGATACTTAAAAAAAATGTTATAAATAAACTTATAAAAAATATTTAATTTTAAACTTATTTAATATGCTATTACAAATATAAAGCAAAATCAAGTATAAATCTCATGAAATTTATAAAAATCTAAATTAAAATAAACAAAACAAAAACAAATAAAACTCTTAAAGATAAATCAATTTTTATGCATTAAAAAAAAGTGATAAGATAATTTTATTTTATAAGGTCGTCATTTTCATCCATAAAGATTGAAGCATATGGAAAACAAGTTAAAAAGTTTTTCAAACTCAAAAATAACTGTGTAGTTCTAAAAAAATTTAAAAACTAAATAAAAAAGTATAATTATATAACTAACTCATAGAAACAAAGGGAGGATTAAGAAATAGCAACGTACATAATTCACTATTCCATGCCCTATCTAGGTTAATTTAATTTACCCATGTCTTTTTGTCAACATGAACGACATCAATGGAAATTACAAAAGTTACAACTTTTTTTTTTTTTTGAACAAACAACAGAAGGATATGTAGTAGGTACTTCCATAAGATAAGAGATAACAATTGTTATATCAAAATAGAACAATCATACATTTTCATTCCAACGAGTCTTAAATCCTTTATCAATATCAATCTGTTGAAATTGGAAAAATACCCATTTAGTACTTTTCTGGAAGCAAGTCATTCACAAAACTTTCTTTTTTTTTTTTTTGAATAAATTCTAAGGTTTTTACACTCAACACAAGGACAACAAATTTTATCAAATTTCATATGAGTTTGACAAATGATAAAAATTCTTCAACATCATTTTTATATCTTTCACTCAATCTATCAAACCATATCTATTTTCTATCCATATATAATCCGTAAAACAAAATATTATAATATTCGACAATATCAAATTTTTTGATTCAAACAAATATTCAAGCTTTCAAAATAGTTAACAAATACCTGTTACACAACAAACTCAAACAATTTTATAAAAGAATAAAATTATAATGACAATAATAAAAAAAATTAATGATCACTTAAAATAAAAGAACAGATAATATAATAGATGTGATAGAAATAAATGGAGTTGGAGAGGCTATTTTCTATTGTATTTCTAACTGTTGTAATTTCAGTTTTTACAAAATAAAGACCTTGATCGTGTATAAAAGAGGATTTCAACAAATTGATTTGACGACCACTAAAAAACAATTATAAACCCTACTGATTCTACTACTATTTTTGAATTTTACTCTTCATATCGTGTTTTTGACACATTTTAAACAACAATAAATTCTCAATAATAGAATCTATCATTTATAATAATGTATGAAATTCATTGTTCTTAATATGATTTAAAACACCACAACTGCAATATAATTGATTTTAAACACCTCAGTTACGCTACAATTAACAAAGGATTGATTTCATTTAAATGCCCACGTTATATTTAGATTATTTTTTGTTCGTCCGTGATGTTATAATTAATATCTTTAACGTTTTATCAAGATTAATAACATCTCACAGTATGTATAGATCTTTCTCATGAGATGGCCTCACGCTTTACGTATATTGCTACAGCCAACGGAGTAGACCCCGTCCTTCGTGGGTAAATATATGAAGAAACGCACGACCTTTTTCGTGAGATGACTTCACGCTTTACGTATATTGGTACAGCCCAAAGGAGCTGATCCGTCCTTCGTGGGTAAATAAACGAGGAAACGCACTGGAAGTTTCAACCAACAAAACAAAAGAACGTATGAGAGAGAGAGAGAGAGAGAGAGAGAGGGGGGGGGGGAGGGGAAGTACATAAATTGTATCCGTACATATTATACATTGTATAAGGTGTATTATTTATTGGTTTTTGTCTTTCTGACCTTAGGCATAGATCTTCAAGATTGTGGTGATATTGCCAATGGCCAAAACACTTGAGATCTACCATGTCCAACCCTTTGCAGATTCATCGGATTCTCTGTCCGACTTCTCTCTGCCGCTAACATTCTGCGACACCTTGTGGTTCAAATTCCCTCCGGTGGAGCGTCTCTTCTTCTATTCTCTCCCACAACCAAAACAAACTTTCTTAAACTCCACAATCCCAAAACTCAAACACACTCTCTCTCTCACCCTCAACCACTTCCTTCCTCTCGCCGGAAACCTCACCTGGCCCCGAGAATCCCCCAAGCCCATCCTTCTCTACACCCCAAACGACGCCGTTCCCCTCATCGTCGCCGAATCCGACGTCGCCGCCGACTTCGACCACCTCTCCGGCGACCATGTCCGCAAAGCGGCGTCGTTTCACCCCTTCGTTCCCAAGCTGAACGTCACCGAAACAGGGGCTGCGGTCTTAGCCCTGCAAATCACTCTGTTTCCGAACAGAGGATTTTGCATTGGAGTGACATGTCATCACGCTTTTCTCGACGGGAAGTCCACGACCATGTTCTTGAAATCGTGGGCTCATATTTGCAGATCGGAGAAGCCGGTTCTACCGCCTGAGCTGACGCCTTTCTTCGACCGGTCAGTCATCAGAGACCCCCATGGCCTCGACATGTCGTCCTTGAACCTGTGGCTTGGATTAACCGGGACGTCTGATCCCAAAGAAGACCCAAATCTGTTCCAGTATCTTCCATTGTCAGAAGTCTCCTGGAACATTGTTCGAGCCACTTTTGAGTTAACCAAAACCGACATAGCCAAACTCAGGCAAAAGGTTTTATCCACCTTGGAAAAACGAGAACCCCCGGGATCAACAAAACCCCGTCTGACCTCCTTTGTTCTCACGCTGGCCTACTCGTTAGTCTGCGTTCTCAGAACCAAAGAATTGGAAGACGAAGACGAACAGGAGGCCAAAAGAAAGATTACCTTCGGATTCACAGCCGATCTCCGAAGCCGCATGAGGCCTCCGGTGCCGGAGAACTACTTCGGGAACTGCGTCGGGTCTGTCGTGGGCAGTGAAGACGAGAGAGGGGTTCTAAAGGAAGAAGAGCCGATTGCGGCCATGGCTGCGAAGGTTGGCGAGCTGGTTAAGTTGGTCGACAAAGATGTTTTCGAAAGTGCGACGGATACACAACGGAAGTTGTCTTTGTTGTTGTCGGAAGGCGCAGTCATCGTCGGAGTTGCGGGGTCGCCCAGGCTCGGCGTTTACGGGGTCGATTTCGGGTGGGGACAGCCGAAGAAGGTGGAGATTGTGTCCATAGATAGGACAGAAGCTATTGCCATGGCGGAGTCTAGGGACGGAAGTGGAGGCATTGAGATTGGCATCGTTTTGAAGAAGCATCAAATGGATGTTTTCTCCTCTCTCTTCCTCATCGGCTTACAGACAGACTAATCATCTTGTCTAAGCTAGGAAGTTGTTTCTTTTATCTTTTGTTTTCCTTCATTTTTGTCTTTTAAGAGCTTGATATCTACCATATGTATCCCAATAATAATGAGAATAAAAAATAGATTTTTAACAATAAAAACAGAGTTTTTTGTGATCTTTCTTGGGTAAGGAAAATTAAGGAGGCATAAAGGTGACATTATCAAACGCATATGCCAGAGGTCCATAAATCACTGCAACTTTTTTCTTTTACTTTTTCTTTTTTGGCTAAGTTCTTAACTCACTGCAAGTTGTTTGCTTGTTTATCTACTGGCTGTATCTCTAAACAAGGGAAAAACCGAAAAAGTGCTTGTGGAAATGAATGTACCGTATATTATTATTCGTATAGAAATAGTTTAGCATACGATGGAAAGGATATTGTGGCCGTTTAAATCGAGACAGACGGCTAGGATGATAGAAGCACAGTAAAGAGCAGGCTTCGAGAAAGTCTGACTGACGCAAGGCTTACCCCTGTTTGCAACTAAATTTTCGTTGTCCAAGACTCTCATCATTGCCGTTATCCATGACTAAATTTTCAACTTAATTCTTGCGTTAGTCCTTTATATACTTAGACCTCAGTATTATATTTTTTGTAACATGCTAAACTCTAGTATCATGTACGGATGTTGTATTCTGCAGTTGCAAAAGTTTGAAATAAAAAACTCGACTATTTTCATCATCTTCACCTTCCAGTGGCATGTACAGATATATTATTTGCAAAACATGTTTTCCATCAAATGTACTTGCGCTGATGCAATAGGTGTGATCATCGCAACCTCATGAGGTACATCAAGCTACAATCCACACCCCGATTTCACACTGCATAATTACCGCCTTGCCCTTTTGGATTTGGTTATTTTCCATTATGGCAGACAATTTTGACCACCAAAGTTTGACTTTCTGGGTTTGCTGTCGATTTATGCATCTCTATCCCCTACGAAGCCTCCTTAGCTCTCCATCTGTCGCTATCTTCGTTAACGAGTTGTTTGGAGGGGATGGCTTGAGATATTATCTTTAAATTAAAAAAAGTTATTTTAAAAAACATATTTGGGGGAAAAATTATTTAAGGTAAAAAAATAAAAAATTTTAAAATTTAAAAAAAAAAAATTAATATGAATGCTATTTTGTTTCTCTCAAAATTTTATATAATTTAAAAAATATATCTCATTTGGATTTATATATACAAAATTATAAATTTTAAAATTTTAAAATTTACTATAACACTTAAAAAATAAATAATAAAAAATGATGAAGTTTAAAAAAAAAAATAATTTTAGATACCTCCAAAGTAGGAACAAAACACCCCCTCAAATCTTCCTACTCGATCGGTGACTGCCAACAGCCCTTTATTCCACGTGACTTCCGTATGCATCCGATGGTGGATATCGGACGAGCTATACATGACACGCTCTTTGTAAAGTCATATAATGAATTTACTGTTAGATTGATATATTATGATTATAATATCATAATCTCGTATTGTCATCAATTTTATCTAAAAAGTTAAATGTTTACAGGCCTTTAAAATTAACACTTATCATGTCATGATAATATTTTTGTAACAACCGGGAAAATTCACATTTTTCGAAAAATAAATACACATTGAATTTAAGCGTTAAAATGTGAAATTAAGTGATTTAATATTATTTAGAACTAAAATAAAATGTTCTAACAATGTTAAAGGATGAAAAATGAGTAATAGTGATATTATGTGTGTGCACGTGTGTGCCACTCACAGTATCAAGAAATAGGTCAAGATGATATTATCTTGACATAAAACTGATAAATTTGAGTTCAGCATACCCAAATTAGTCAGGATAGCCTATCAGCACGCTCAAATTTGATAATTGAGCACAAGAGTAATTTTTGACCGAAAATTCGCAGTATCGGAAATTGGTCAAAATGACCTCAGATGAAAATAAAACTGATATATTTGGATTCAGGACGCCCAAATTAATCAGGATAGCCCATGTTGAAATTTTGGGCGAAAAAGTATATAAAGAGAGGGAAAAAGTGGAATTTCCTCATTTATCCATGAATTCTCTCTCTCTACATTTCTCTTTCTCTCTCTACCCGAAAGTGTACAGTAACCGACCATCGGAAACGGTGTCCGTTTTCGACACCGCCGGTACCGTTGGAAAGTTCTCGCCGAGCTGAGTTCAACGGTGTGCCGAGTCGACGGAACCGACGCCGGAGGAGAACGCATGCGCCGCCCGAAGCCGCCGGCCACCGGAAATTTCGCGACGCCGTATCTCCGCCGTCCAACGTCCGATCAAGCTGAAACCGGTCCCAAAAGACTCGTGGTGAAGAGTAGAACAAAACCCAGGTAGTGGATCGCCTCAACACCGGCGGAATCGCGCCGCCCGAAGTCACGACGTCGCCGTCGCCGTCGCCGCCGTGAAACTCGCTGTTTTCGGCGATGTTGAGCTGCACCACTTGTACAGAAATGGTCGCCGTGAAGAGGGGAGCAAAAGCCCTCAATCAATTTCGGGGAAAAAGTCCGGCACGGCGGAGTTCCACAGCCGCCGCCGTGGCCGTGACTTTCGGGGTGATTTTCCGGCGATTGGGGCCTCCAAATGTGAAATTGAAGCCACCAATGGATTCTTCTCGTCGAGATCTTCAAGATGGACTACTCACTTGCCACCGTCGCCGCCGTCGCCGTCGGTCAACGCCGGTCAACGGCCGGTCAACACCGGTCAACGGCGACCGTTGACCGAAAATGGAAGTTTGGCCCGTTGGCCTATTTTCGACGTTCCGGACGCATCCGCGGAGTCAGAATTGCAAGACGAGACCTCAAATATGAAGAACGAGGAATTAGGGTTTATGCCGTCGAGACCGGACTGCAATTCGGTATAAATCCCAACCTTTTTATGTTCCGCAATTTAATTGTTTGGGACTGTTATATGATTTTATGATTATTGGTATGAAAAATGTGGAAAAGAATGTATGTAAAAAGAAGAAAATAACTGTAATGGAAAAAAAAATGTGATGATGTAACGTAAACAGTATGAGTTTTACGTAAAATCTAGGCTTCTGGTATAGTACGTGATAGAATTAGATTAGGATAGATGGTTTTCAGGCGTTTCCTAAACGCTGGAACCTCAAAAATTAAGGGGAAACTCAGCCGAAATTTCTAAAAATGGCACCAGGGGTAATATGGGAAACGAGGGGTAAAAATATGATCGGGAAGGGAACCCGAGCCCCGTCGAGGAATTAAGGCATGGAAAAAGGAAGGGGCAAGTTATAATTAGTAAACCGACCCTTCGAAACCATAGAACGTAAGGAAAACATGAAACCGATCCCTAGGTCGGAATAGTACTTCCCGAGGGCCGGGAATGTGAAAATTGGTAAAACGATAAGAATTGATCCGTAAAAGGTCCGATAAGATTTAGAAAGTTAATTAAATGATTTTGGGTTTAGAAAATCCAGCCTAAGTATGAAAATGAAAATATTATTATTAAACGACCCATCAGGGGCAAAATGATCATTTTGCCCAAAGATTCTCAAATTATGAGAAAAGAACCCCAATGACCCCGGAATAGGTGAATGAAGTTTGTAAAAGCCAAAATTGAGGTTTAAGTTATGAAAAATTACGTCAAGAGCAAAATTGTAATTTTGTCAAAAGCTAGGGGTAAAATCGTAAATTTTCAAAAAGTTAGGAAAAAATTTGAAAATGGCTATTAAGGTTTAAAAAGCTGTCATAAGGCTATAATTAAGGGTTATAGGATCAGAATTAAGCTTTTTAATAAAATAAAAGTTATAAATGAAAATGTGATTAACGGACAGAATTTGTCTATAGGAACCCAATCCAGACGCAACAACGGACGTCGATGGATTCCAAGAAAGGGTTAAGCACGCTATGAGTAAGTTCAGACATTTACTCGTCTACAACTATGAACAAGCTTATAGTATTTATATGATTTGTATGTAAATGTCATGATGTGATTTATGATGATGCTATAGTAATGTTATAGTAATGTTATGATGATATTAAAAGATAGGTTTTAATAAATAATGTATAAAAATATATATATATAAATATATGTATATATTGAATTATGAAGGAAAGGTATTATAAAAGTTTTATGAGAGTAACGATGTGATAAAGAGGAATAGAGGAATGGAAAGAGTAAGAATGATAATATTATGATAGAGTGCATAAGAAAGAGATGAGATATGAAAGGAATTAAGAAATGGATGTTTTATGAGATCGAAAGAATAGATATTTTATGAAAAGTTTTATGAGAGTTAAGTTATGATTGATAGAGTAACGATGATCGGTGAGGAATGGAATTAAGAAAGGGTATATTTTATGAGAACGAAAGGATAAATGTTTTATGAAAAATGATATGAAAGCAAAGAGTTAGACAAGAAAGAAAAACAATGATAGGTTATGATAAAAGGTATGATGAAAGGATTAGAACGTAACGATAAGATGTGATTGATTGAATAGAACGATAGGCTATGATCAATAGAAGGATGATGATAAGATACGGTAGATAGGAGGATGCAAACGATAAGATGAACAGAGAATAATTGTATACACGTAACAAAACATGTTTTTGTTTGTTATGATGTGATGTGATGTGATGTGATAATAAAGTAAAGAATTAAGAAAAGAAAAACAATGAAAGAACATATGTTCTACGAAATATTTTATGAAAAATGAGAAATGAAAGATGATGAATGTCATGAAAAAGATGTACAACGAAAAAAAAAATAATAATAATAAAATAAAGCCTACAAGATAATAAGACTGAAAACTTAAGTTGTTGGCGTACCGGCCTCCCGTAGGTGAGGTTTTATGTTATGAATTCCACTATAATTGAATGCTACCTCCCGTAGGCGAGGTTAATGGCTTATAGTGGAACGCTACCTCCCGAAGGTGTGAGGTTAATGGCTAAAAGTTAAAGATTGACTATGAGGTAGGTTGGTGGGTAGCTCCCCCTCCTCCCACTGTCAGCGCGCACTAGGTACGTTCGACAACGGGGCCCACCAGTGAAAGATAAGAAAAGAAAAGAAAATGAAAAAAAAAATAATGATAAGAAAGGAAAGGAAAGGAAAAGAAGAGAAAAGAAAAGAAAGGAAATGATGTGAAAAGAAAAGAAAAGTAAAGAACGACATTAAAAGAAATAAACGATATGGAAGAATGACACAATAAAATCAATGAAAAGTAATAAAACGAAGTTAAAAGAACATGATAGAATTATATATGTGATGTGATGTGTTTGATGTTATATGTATGGAATGACACGTTTTTACGTGATGTTGTGCTAGTGTATATGTTACTAGCTTTAAGATATGAAATGTTAAGAGACGATGATAAAGCGATAGAAAGTTATAAAGGTTTAGAACAGAAAGTTAAGAAATGATAGAAATGAAAAAGAAAAGAAATGAAGAGATTAGATTAGAATGATAAGAGATGATCAATAGAATGATGGGAATGATTAGTGAAGAGATAAATGAGCATGAAGAAGCTCACATTTTATGTTATGTTTTGAGGGTATGTATAAATGATGTATATGGTGTGTATATACGTGATGACATATATTCTAGTAATAATATATATTACTAGTATTTATAAGTTAATGAATGTATGTTTGAACTTACTGAGCATCTAGCTCATTAGTTGTTTATATGTTGCAGGTAAGCAACGTGTTTATTTAAAGTAATATGATGGACAACGGACGGATCTGCACGTGCCAAGGGACTGGGCGAGGGTATGGTACTACCATGAGTCTTTCGCTGAGCGTTCAAAAAGGAAGATGAAAGAAAGAAAATTATGATATATGTGTTATAAGAGTATGATAGAGATATGTATAGTATGTAAGTAAAAAAAAAAAATTTGCTATAGAAATTGCTTCCGCTATAAGATGAGAACGTTAAGAATGAAAAGTTAAGTATGTTAAGTAAGAGGATGACGACCCACGAGGTTGCCAACCATCGCGGTCGGCGTCAGAGTTTGGCTGGTTGGTATGGTAACGTACGTGGGGGACGTCACAATTTTCTCTATGTTTTCATCAAATAATGCATGTTGAGAATAAACAAATTTTTGTGATGAATTAGTATTACATAATAAATTACCAATTTTACATAATAAATTTAAACAACATTTATTATGGTAACTATAATAATATTACCGGTGGTTTTCACTCCAAATTTAAAAAATATATACATTACCGTAAATGATATATAAACAAGCGAAGCATGTAACGTTAACCATCATAGTCTTATATAGCCTATGAACGTGAGAGGAGTGGTCCCCATTACTGTTAAAGGCTTAAAGGCTAAAGCATACAGTTTAAGGGTGAACAAAAAATCCGAAAACCCAAATAACCCACCCAACCCACCCAAGGAAAACCCGACGGGTTGGGTCCACGTCAGACCCAAAAAAAAGTCGGGTTGACCCACCCAACCCGATGTCAAATTGGGTGGGTTCGGGTTGGAATTCTAAAACCCGACCAAAACCCAACCCACCCAATGAATTTTTTTTTTTTTATATTTAGAAAAAATATAATGACTAACCTAAGCCAATTTTGTTGAGCCGACTGTCATTTTCCATTTATGCCTCCTCCCAAACCAAAGTTTGTGCCTTGCCCTTACCAAACTCGATGTCCCACCAGCCTTCTCCAATCGTCCCTTTCTTCGACCATCGGCCGTCACCCCTCGACGTATTCATTTTTGCCTCCCCAAGCCCGTGTTCGTCTCGTGCCTTGCCCTTGCCCAACCCTAGCCGCCACTTGTCACTAGCCTCCCTTAATCCTCCCTTTCGTTAGGATTTAGGAACAAGATTTCAAGTTTATTTCAATTTATCTGGTTTTAGTTCTTGTTATTATACACATTGGAGTTAGAGATTATTCTTGTGAAATAGGTTTGATTGTTTGTGATTGATGTTTCTTAGTATTCATTAAAAACATATTTTAATTAGTTCTTATTATCTTTACATGATTTCTTTATTTGAATATTTGAGCTTGTATTTTGATTTGTGATTAAATTTTTAAGTCATGTTTTATTACTTTATTTTTATAAATTGTTGAACCCGATGAACCCGAAAAACCCGTCAAACCCACCCAAACTTTAATTGGGTGGGTCGATTTTGTATATTGGGTTAATTGGGTGGGTTGAAAAATGTCAAAAATCCACCCAACCCACCCAACGAGCACCCCTAATACAGTTTTTGACGTCCTTACAGATAAGGTGACAAGGAAGGTTCTGACGTATTACACTTGGAAACTAGAAATGGTCGAAGGCGTCTTGAGAAATGACCAGAATTTCCACACCCACCCCCCCCCCCAAACAAAAAGTGGTGATTTCTTTCACATGGAGACGTGTCTTGTCATATAAATTAAAATGTGTGATTGACATGAAAAATAATGTACTGCTATGACGAAATTTGAGACGTAGCATGAAGCTAAAAGCCAAATGTTCGGAAGAAAAGAAGAACCAAATGGCACCCAATTTAAAACTAGCTGTCAGAATGTTTGATAAACGTATTATATTTTAATTATATTTGAATGAAATTTATTTTTTGAATGTTATATTTAGTTGAAAAATATTTATTTTATATTTGAATGAAATGTGTGTTTAGATGAAAAATATTTTAGAATTGAAAAGTTTATGTGATTAATAAAAGTACAGATAAATAGTAAAATTGAAAAGTTAATGTGATTGTTTTAAAAATATTTTGAATAGTAATTGTTTTCGTAGTATTATTATAAAATTTATATTTGGTGTAAAATTATATTGTATTTGAGTGAAATTAAAATTGAATATTTTTTCCAAATACCCCTTAAACAACTTGTAGTCTTGAACAAAGGACCTGCCAAGAAACAAACAAAAAATAACATATATAAACACAACATCAAATAGCTCCTACATTTTTTCGTGTTGTCAATATGCATTGGATTTTGTCAAATTAATTTGATATTATTACAACTTTCTAATTAATTTGATATTATTTTAAGGTAATCTGATGATTAATAACCTTGTATTAATATTAGATATGGTATTTTTTTTGGGTCATAAATCGACACTTTTTAGTTTTTACTTGATCTTAATTAATCATAAAAATGAAACGCATGTTTGACTCAAAGCTTTGCATTCTATTTTGTTCATTTTAGTTTTTGTTTTTATCTGAAAAAATAACAAAAATTAAAAAATTAATTTAAATAAACTTTAAAATCAATTCCAATTTAAAAATTACATTCTAAGTATTTATCTCAAATGCAATCAAAGAATTTTTCAAAAAAAAAAAAAAAGGAAGAATTCAAAGAAACTTGAAAATAGTAGTTTTGCAGTTGTGGCCTTTAATAAAAAGGCTTTATTTACTTGACTTATTTCGTAAATTTGCGTGGCCTCGAGACAATTCATTAAAAAAAAAAAAACCATATAAAAAGTTTATAAATAATAAGGAGGAGAAACGACTTCAAAGGGAAGACGAGCAACACAATAATACCATCAACGTGAGAAAGTTGCGTTATTAGTGCAAAAATGCTTTCTCGATGTTTGTGAAAAAATTTCAATGTTGTTTTATAAAATGAATTTAGGGAGAGTTTGGCTGCGGTTTTAGAGATTTTTTTTGGTTAAAAAAAAGTTGTTTTGAAAAATATATTTAGAGAAAAAACTGTTTATTTTAAAAGTTTAAAATTTAAAATAAAAATTTAGAAAAAAAATATTAATATAAATATTGTTTCGCTCTTCATTTTATGTAATTAAAAAAAATCATCTCCTTTATACTTATATGCATAAAGTTATAGATTTTTAAAGTTAGATTTTATTGTAGTGTTTTAAAATTTATAACGTGATGATAAAATAAAAAAAATTATTTTAGAAGTGTTTTTTTTTTTTTACACCCCAAACTCACCCTTATAAAACAAAAATAAACCGGTGAGATAAAATTTGACTTCTGGTATTGGAATTTTGTTGCACTTCTTCCCTTTCCCTCCTTTATCCATTCGCATTCCTTCCCTTCCATTAAACTTACTGCCGTTAGTTGTCAATTTAGTTACCCGTTTAAATAGAAAATTCAAGCAACCAAGCTAATCCTAACCAATAAATTCAATCGAAACGGCCTAAAATATTTTACCAGTATATGATACTCCAAAAAAAAAAAAAAACAACAACAAAACAAAAACAAGAGGATCATAGTAAGGCCCTATATATCTACATATATTTTATATGTTGCAAATTACATAATTGGATAGCTATGTAAAAGCTTTTAAAGCTCTTCAACTCAAGAGATTACCTAAATACAACATTTATACAACTAAATCAAGCTGCTGTTAAAGATAATTATGTACAAAAGATCAAATTTTCCCAAATACCAAAAGCCCGTGAGTAGGATATAGAATACAGCTCCTATTGTGTTGTTTCACGGAACAGGAAAGGGTGATGAAGTAGGTCATTTATTTGCTCGAAATATGTTGACTACTCCATTATGACGAGGGAATAACATTCTCCTTTCTTTGCTCAAGTTCAATAATAACCAAATGCAGAACATTTATAGTCACCAATTGCGATAGTCAAGGAAGCCAAAGTTTCAAATAAGGTAACTAGCTAGTGCTAAAAAAACGAGATTACAGAATCATTTCCTTGTTGAAGTAAAGTTGTAATTGGGTTTGTATAAAATAACCGGATATTCACCTTGATTAGTCAAGAGAAATGATCGAAAACATACCAAATCCAATCGACTGACTTCTCAAACTTAGTTCAAGAATGGAATAGAAACCAAACTGACAGTGAACATTGCGGTTGTGGTTCTAAGTTCTGTCCGTTTGCTTAAGATTTGACTAAATCTAACCAAACCAATGCTCTAATTTAAAAAAAAAAAATCAAGAATTTTGATATTTTGAAGTGTAAAGATGAGCACTCCCTGCTGTTAGTCCATACAAACCTGTTGCATAAATTAAAGTGTGAAAACTATTTATTATGCTTCTACGTCTTCTAAAACTTTTAAAAAGTGAGAATTTGAAAGTCTTGTACTGAGAAGAAAGTGTTAGTTTGTCCCTCAATCCTTTCATTTAAAGACTACAAGATGTTCAAAATTCTATAACTTCAAATGCCTCATAAAAGGAAACGTGGTCTTGGAAACATTATTTGGACAATTATCCTTAACAAAATAGTTTTGTTTATTGTGGATCAATTATCCTGAACTCTTTACGGTGGACAGGTAAGGTTAGAGAATTGAAAAAATAGATATCAGCACAGTAAAACTCACGTTGGCTAGGAATAAACAAAACACAGCTCATGCAGATAATGGTTGTGGAAAAAATATTTACTTTTATATTCAAAAGTACAAATACATAAACTACTATTTATATGTGAACTATAGTTCGGATGTAGCAAATTCTATGGATACAAAAATGCACAATTTTAAAATAAATTCACGGATAGAAAATGCTTGATACAAAAGCCATCATATTAAGATTTTCTCAACCTTACCGATAAAAATTCCTTCAATTAGGTTTTGCAAATCACAGCTTCGTTGAGCACCCTACCAAAGAATGGGGCAACCTGAGAATAGAAAATGGAGTCTCACATCATTGTAATACTTGTATAAGGGACAATTCCGTCGGACATTGAAATGCAAGACAACACCTAGGATGCGAATTCTAACACTAAACTTCTTAGGAAGCATGACATTGCTTCAAAAACATTTTGTTCGGAATTGGGCAGACAGAAAACAAAAATTCAAATGTTATCCAGCCCATCTTTACATCCACAAGAGACAAGTCCTGTAAAAAAGGGAAGACATAAAAAAGTAAAGTACTTGCCCAGGTCCACTAAATGTAACTTCAGTTTTGTTAGTCATATTAGAGTAAGTTACGTAAGTATGGCAAATCTTCTTTGATATGATGCGGACAATTTAATTCCTTTTGTAGAAAGTTATTCCAAGCCTTCCGCTTTTAAAAAATAAGAGTAAAAAACATAAAAGTAGGTTAGTTTTGAAAACTAGGCACAGGGGCACAAAAGTAGAAATTAATGAAGGAAAAAAACAAATGTGGCATCTTAAAAAGTGCTGTTGTAGACAAAACATGATTTGCATCCATCTTCATTCACGAACGCGTTACTCTTGCGTTATTTTTCAAAGCAGAATCAATTGCATTTCTCTTCAAAAAAACGAACTGTAATTTTTTTTTTTTAACAATAACTGTTATTTTTATTTTTTTTTACTATCAATACAAATGATAGTTTTAATTATTATATTAACTTTTTTACCAATTTAATATATGGATATGAGAAATTTAACATGTACACTTTTAAAAAAACCATTGAAAACTTAAATAATGATTAAAACTACAGTTCCTAACAGTAGTTGAAATTGATAATTTCTACTTTGAAAACTCACAAAAAGATATGGCATCCGGCCTCTTGTTATCCTTCTACTTTTTTCCCCCTCTACCTCTCTCTTCTTGCAGCTTTAGTTTACTTCTCATGATCCATAATGCAGACAAACATGCTGAGGATGCGTTTAGGGTCCGTTTGGGTGTACTTAAGATGATGTTTTGGAGATATTTTGAATTGGAGATCAGTTGTGTTTTGAAAATATATGTTTGATTAAAAGAATTATTTAAGGTAAGACAATATAAAATCATAAAATATATTCAGAAAAAATTTATTAATATAAATCTTATTTCATTCATTTTGAATATCTATACAATTTTAAAAAATCTCATTTATATTTGAAAATAATAAAATTATAGATTTTTAAAGTTAGTTTAATATAACATTTGGCTATATAAATAGTGAAAAGTAATTTTGAGTTGAAGAAAAAAAAAGAAGAAAATATGGTTTGAATAACTTCCTTCAAATTACCTTTTAAATTTAATGGCATGTAATTGCAATAATAAAAAAGATACACGATATATAATTTTTTTAACGTTATGCAATAACAGTAGTAAAAAAGGAAAAAATAAACACGTATTTGGTACATCAGTTACATTTAAACTTAAAAAATTTATAACATTACATATACAAATTTAAACAGAATAATGTTTTTATAAATTGTATAAAATTTCAAGATAAAAGAAAAAAAATTCATATATTGTTTTTTTTTTCTCAAATGCATTTTAAGTTTTTATATTTTTTAACTCTAGTTATTTAAAATCATGCACCAAACACATGCTAAAAAAATAACTATATTGTTAAACAAAAAAAAAAAAGGAAGAAGAACTCCCAATAGTGGTTGCAAGCTGTATAATCTAGCTATAATTTTACAATTAACTTTATATATAAAATTAAAATTTGCCACTTTAATTTTTTTTAATAAAAGACCTTCAACTAATAAAAGAAAAAAGAAAAAAAATTGTAATAGTAATATAGCTCCCAAACACTGAGATTATGTTTAGTTGAAAGAATGGAGAGGAGGAAGGATAAAGAGGGTCACAAGGATGCAGAATATAAAGACGGTGAATGCAGAATATAAAGATGGTGAATCCTTTAAATTGTTTGGTAGAAGGGATTAAGAATTAAAAGTATGGAGGATAGTTATTAGTGTAATTACTATATTGAATATTTGTATAATTTATTAATTTTTTTTTGATAAAATAGATTTTTGATATAAAAAGTGATGGATTGGTTGAATCCTTCCACTGATTGAAGGATTCAAATTCATGAGTTTGGAGGGAGACAACATACCTACATCTATCCTTTCCCTCGTCTCTTTCCTTTGACATACTCTAACGGGGTATTTGGATCAACCATTCAATTGGCATTACATTGAAATACGACATAATTTTCATTAGATCATCAAGCATTGAATTTAAATACAAATATTTTTAAATTTTAAATTGAATATAATTAGTATTCATTATTCCTCTGTTATATATACTTTTGTCAAACATATCACACTTTCTTTCTTTCTCCTTTTTTTCTATCTACTTTTACTAATCATATCATATACTCTATATTTACATGTAATGTGAATACAAAATATCCAAATACACATTATATTTGAATGCAATACAAATTTATATTTAGTGTATTGTATTCAAATACAATGTGAATGATATATTGTCTCTAAATGGGCTTAAGATTATATTTGGTAGGAGGAATAGAAATGGAAAGAAAGGAAGAATAAAATACTTAGGTGAAAGAAATAAAAAGGAAGATGAGAAGCTTTTCTTTTGGTAAAAGAGTGACTCAAAAAGAATATATGATATAATATATTTTACAATTATATTCTTTTTAAATGATAAATTATAGTCAACATAGTTATGTGTACATATCATTTTATTTTGGTCAAACTATTTCCTTTTCATTTTCTTTTCAAACTTTGAAGAACTAAAATACGGAAGATCCTATGGAGTATGGATTTACAACTTCCTTGCTTGCCTTTTTCACTCTACCAAATAGGGGATGACATTGTCCTGAATAAGTTAGAAATGGGAGACTTATCCCCGAAGGTTGGTGTCGTAGGGATGGGACAGTGCCCCTTCCTTGCCTTCACCCTGTTATATTTTTTATCTATATATTTATAAATAATTAAATAAACATATATATATCCAATATTATAAATAACTATCTTTAATCATATTATTAGAAAAGAATAGCAAACTCTTCATCAAATATCTAAGAAAGTTATCAATATGCAATTGTCACATTTATTAATCAAGCATAATTATTTTTTTTGTCTAAATGGAGGGCTATTTGGTTTTTTTCTTCTAAATATGTAGTTATAATAAATTAGGAACTGAACGAACGTGGAAAAAGTCCATTAATGGAAAATCCCCATCCTCGTCCTTGCTTCTATTTAGGTGGGGATGGTGACATAGATGAGGATTGTTTTGAGAGTATGGACGGGTATGAGAAAGCATTCCTTGACGCCCAATTACCATTCCTACTACCGAACTACTTAATTTTTTGTTTGGTTGAAAGGAAAAAAGAGGAGGATGAAATTGGATGAGGGATTTTAAAAAGAAAAATAGAATCCTTGTTGTTTGGTAAAGTGGAAATGGGAAGGAAGAAAATTATAAATCTATAAGACTAACTATAATTTAGCATGCATTTGGTACACATGTTTGAATTAAGTTTTTAGATTGGATTTGAGTTAAATTGTTATGTGTTTGATACATAAGTTTGAATGATAGAAGCTTATAAGTATAAAAACATGAAAAATGTCAATTTGAAGCTGGTATGATTTACCTCAAAATTCTATATAATATAAAAAAAATCATTCTATTTTAAATTTATGTATGTAAAATTATAAATTTTTAAAATTTAAATTGTAAAATTGTTATAATAATTATATAGTGTAATTAGGAAAAAAAATCAATTGTATTTGAATGTAATTGATAAACCAAACACTTAATCCTCAGAACTTAAAAATAATCCTTTGAACTTAAAAAAACAAAAGGGGAAAACGTCTTGATAAAACAAAAATGATACAAAATAAATATTTTTATCTTAATCCCAATAATGAAGAATCTTCTGATTTATACAAATAACTTTAAAAGCATTAGCATTTCTTTTTCTTCTTTATATTTTTTTCTTTCTCTAATTTTTATTTCTCTCCATTTCCCATCCTATCAAACATTGGCTGACTAAAAAGTTTTAGCAAAAAACATTCCCAAAAAATAAAAATAAAAAATCACTGAGCCACCAGATGTTTGGGAAGACATTGACGCCACGCCGGTAGCTTTCCAAGCAAAAATACCCAAAAAAAAAAAAATCAGTAAACCACCAAGTATTGGAAATACATTCAAAGTACGCAGGTTGCTTTCTGACTCTCTCTCTCTCTCTCTCTACAGCGGGGACGCTTCCGTACAATCTCGCGGTTTCACTTTCTGAGTGTCTTAATTCCTGTAGCATTCGCATTCAAGGTAATCTCTTGACGTTAATTTCTTACATTATCAAAGATTGTGCCTTTGGTTTAAATGGTTTTCTTTTCTTTACCACGAGATTCAGTTTAGTTGATTTTGGAGTGACGGTTCAGGCATATTACAATCAGTATTTTCTTCTTCTTCTTCTTCTTCTTCTAATTATTTTTCATGTGATGTTTTTGAGTTTTTGCTGTTTGTACTATCAGGCATTGCTATGGTTCTACAAATTGGGTTTTCTCGTCCTTATAGTTTGGTCGGTTGTGGGAATGTATTTTTATTTATTCAATAAATCTGTAATTTTTCAGAGGGACTTTGGTTATCTTGCGTTTTGTGGTGGATTTAGGGTTTTAGATTTTGAGCTTTCCTCTGCTTTCGACCCAACTTATGAACAATGTTGATGAAGGGATTTTCGTTAATTAATTAATTGTCAATTAATCCTTGATGTTTTTAGGGTTTCTTGAGTTTTCGATTCTGCATATTTCCTTTTTTTTTTTTCTTATTTATTTTTCCTTTTTTTTCCCAGTGTGGTTAGATAAGCAAAATCAAATATTTTCAATGCAAAAGCAAAACTTAATCAATGCTGCTTCAAACAGCTTCACATCTTAGCTCGTTTAAGTTCCTTTGTTCTTTAATATTGCTCTGTGATGTCTAGGATGATGTAGGCTTGTGAGATTTATGCAAGTTTTCTTTATCCAACTTCAGGAATTGGGTTTTCGGATATTTCTGATCCTGTTTTGTTTTCAGTTTCATAAGGTATTTGTGATATATGAGATAGTGATGTATTGTTTCTGGGTCTTTTACAGAATGGCCTTGCAGACGGCAAGTACTCCAACAGCCCCTAGTGCGCAAGTCGTTGGAAATGCATTTGTTGAGCAGTATTACCATATTCTTCACCACTCTCCGGAGTTAGTGTATAGATTTTATCAGGATTCAAGTGTGCTAAGTCGGCCTGACTCCAATGATGTAATGACATCAGTTACTACCATGCAAGTAAGCTTCACGATCATTGGTTTATTTCATGATCTTTTCTCTATTTATGCTTTGTCCATCGGGCAAATTATTGTTGTTATTTCTTGGGAAAAGTTAATTAAAATCCCGGTCAATTTTATATCTTTAGTTTTTTAAATGAAGATACTAGAGAGTCTTTTAATCCTTATTGGCTACTGCCTTTTCAATCAGTGCTTTCTCAACTATCAATTTGAGGTCTTTCTATTTAGAGAAATTTGGGATTTGAAACATTCGTATTAAAGGCTTTATCATTCCTAACAGTAGTTCAATATTTATCTAAATCAGGAGTATTCAAAGTTGGTTTTAGATTTTGACGTCAACTGCACCTAAAACATTATTGCTTTGGTTTTGTGGGAACAGGGTATCAATGAGAAGATTCTTTCATTTGATTACAAGGAGTATAAGGCTGAGATAAAAACAGCTGATGCTCAAAAATCTTACAAAGATGGAGTGACCGTGCTAGTAACTGGATCTTTGACGGGCAAGGATAATGTGAAAAGGAAATTTGTGCAATCTTTTTTTCTTGCCCCGCAAGACAATGGATACTTTGTCTTAAATGATGTCTTTAGGTACATAGAAGATGGAGAACCATTGGAGAATCCTCCAGTGGATGGAGTTGATGTCACAGCAGTCCCCTTAACCCCAGATCCTGGTAAGTTACCTTTTTTTTTTTTTTTTCGCCAGTATTTCCTTACGTTTTGTCTTGAAATCTTTTTAAATTTATTTGTTTTTATAAATTTAAATATATATTTTTTGCAGAACCAACTCCTGTTCCTGATCCTCCTGCACCTGATCCTGTAACTAGTCATCTAGAATTGAATAAAACTGTTGTCGAGAAACATTATGATGCATCAGAGTATGATAGACGATTGCTGAATGAGGAAGCATCAGTTGTGGAATCACATGAGAATGATGTGTCCGTGGAATTTGAATCAGCTTCTATGACGATCCCAGACGATGCTCCAAAGAAGTCATATGCATCAATTGTGAGTTGTCAGCACTGTAAATTTTTATCAGAAAGTTTTGTGTTTAGGCATGAATTATAATTTGGTATATGTCATTTTAGGTAAAAGTAGCAAAAGGGAGTCCGGGACTGACTAAAGTTTATGTGCCAACGAATACAGTAAAAGTGGCTCCTAAGAGAACTGAGAATCAGTCTCATGGGTCAGCAGTGCCTGCTTCAGTGCCTGAAGCATCAGCACACAGTAGCACAAGTACTCCAGAGAGTAGCAATGACAATGAGGAAGGTACTAATTTTTTTTTTATTATTTTATTATTATTATTTTTTTGTCCCTGAAACATCAAAAGAAATGTAAATATTTCTCATCTCCTTTATTTGGTATACTGAAATTTTCAATTCAGCTGCATTATCGTTTTGGCCTTGGGATAATCATTATTTAATGGCGCAGCTGATTGATGAGATTATGTTTTAACAAAGTAAAGTACAAGCTAGTTATTTTGAATCTACTGCTTCCAAAATGTGGACGTTTCTAATACATCATTTTATTCCTTATAGTTGAGGGGCATTCTATTTATGTAAGGAATCTGCCCTTTTCTGTGACGGCTGCTCAGCTTGAGATGGAATTCAAGAAATTTGGACCAATAAAGCAAGGAGGCGTGCAAGTCAGAAACAATAAGGTTTGTCTTTGAGTCAATGATTTTGCAGGACATTATCCGCGTTCCTCAATGCAATTTCTTCATCTACTTTTCTTTTGTCTTGGCAGCAACAAGGCTATTGTTTTGGCTTTGTTGAATTTCACTCGTTGAGCTCCATGGATAGTGCAATTCAGGTATGTTCACGGGTTCATTGATTCTAGTTAAAACTTTTTTAATTTCATAAGGTGATAATTAATCATAACAACTGTACTCATTCAAGTAAAATAATAACGCCAATAGAGATGACACCTTTACGTTGAGGACGGTCTATGATCAATTTTATTTGAATAGAAACCTTAGTAGTTGTTCACAGGGTTCAGATACTCTTGCAGTAATGAACGGAATCAACCATTGGTTTTGAAAAACATGAGCAGACGAGAGACTTATAGGTTTTCTTGAAAATCTGAGATTTTTTTTTTTTAAACGTCCAGAATCACCGTTTACTTGTTCTTAATCAAATTGTTCCATTCTGATGTGTTGCACATGACACATGCGTGTGAAACTGAGTTGCCAACCGGTAGAATGATTCACCCATCCATGTATTTTCACAGCTTTAACTGTTAATCTTCATCTTTTTGTTTGAAAGCTTCAAGCCTTCGAATGACTGATTTCTGTTGACTTAGCCGTGTCTCGTTTAAATCCCGATATTTGGAACATTTGAGTTTCAGGCATCACCAATCACCATTGGAGGCCGTCAGGCTGTTGTTGAGATAAAAAGAACTACGACTCGAGGTAAGCTGTCTACTTTAAAGAGCTTGTATCTGAAAAATACTCATCATGACTTGATGTTAGAGAACTGTGAAATTTGAAGAATCAGCCTTTTATATTATTCTTGCAGTAGGTAGTAATGGAAGAGGAGGTAGATTTCCCTCAGGGAGGGGAGGGTTCCGGAGTGACACCTTTCGGGGTCGTGTGAATTACATCGGTGGCCGGAGCTTTGGTAGAAATGAGTATAATAACAGGGGTGAATTCTCTGGTCGAGGTAGGGGTCCAGCAGGGCATGGTGGCAATGGTTATCAGCGAGGGAGAAGTGGCCGTCCGAGCGGACCAAAACACAATGCAGCTGGTTCTACGTGAGACTTTTCCTGTTGATTGTTTCTCGTGGAAGTTTTCTTTCATGGGTATTTAATCATCAGTTTTACAAGAAAGTAAAACCGATGGACTCTTGACTTTGGAGTAACATTAAAATTAGGCGGGTATTTTCTTTGCCGTAGATCTAGGAGTTCATTTACTAGAGAGAGTTTTCATTAGGGCAGGTTTTTCCCCGAATGTAGCTTTACCAAAGATACGTTAGCTCATCTTTTAGCTTGATCCATATTTTAATGAAAATGCGTAAGTTTTAGGGCGAATTTATCAAAGCAGTAATGGAATGTAATCTGAAAGGTAATGGGATTGGAAAGCAAAGTAGCAGGGAGAAGGATTATTGTTTCCCTTTTTAATATTTGCTTATGTGTTAGACGGTATAATGGAAAATAATTTTATTCCCATTCTATTTGCTAAAGTTAGTAACATTAACGGGACGTTTGTTTTTTGTATTGTATTTGCATTGTATTTAAATGTAATGTAATTTTCATTCAAACGTAAAAGTTTTATGTTTAGATACAATATTTTTCTAAAATGTCTTAAATATATTTATTATTTTAGAATATTTTAAAAATAAATTTTTTTAAAATTTATTCACATTATATTCACTTTTTATCTTACTTTTCCTATTTATTTTTATCAATCACATCAATTTTTCAACTCTAAAATATAATTTAAATATTTTTCATTCAAAAATACATTGCATCTAAATGTAAAATAAATATTTTTTATCCAAATAATATATTCAATACATTACGTATATATACACATTGTATTCAAATATAAAACAAATATTTTTCATCCAAATACATAATATATTTAATGTATTGTGTATAAACATAATACGAACGTAATACGTTTACCAAACGTTTTATAATTGTCATTTTATGTAATAAAAAAAATCATTAACACATTGAAACTAAAAATATAAGTAAATTTAGGTATTCCCTTTGAAAAGGAATCAATTTATTAAATTCTCATTTTACATTTTATAAGCAAACAGATGATAACTGGAAATGAAATAACTACTCATTTTCTTATCCTTTGATACAAAACATACATGCCCCCTCGGTAAGGGAATGATCCTCTACATTAGAAATTTAGATAGGTTTTTGTGGAGGCAATACAATAGAAATTATAATTATTAGTAGTTTTTTTTCTTGAACACGATTAAAGTAAATAATAGGTTTTTGAAATATTTGTAATAAATAGTAAGAAAAAATAAATGTACTTAAAAGATAAATTTGATGTAAATAAAGCAATTATCCAATAAATAAGTTATTTTTTAAAAATATTTTAAAAATGTGCTTTCTTCTTTAACTATTTCTAAAAAAGCTATTTACTTTTCTTTCTTTCTCTTTATTTATTTTAGGGAAATTGTAGGAAATATGTTATTTTTCATGTACTTTAAAAATAAATAGTATAATTTGAAACCATAAAAAATTTATAATATAATCTAATTTAAATATAAATAATATTCCTATTTTATCCTTAAAATATCTTTTTGACCTATATTTTTTATATTCCCCCCAAAATCCACCAATTTCTCTCTCTTCTTTCTCTCTCTGCTCTAAGTCTCACTCTCTCCTTCGTCCATTTTTTCCGTTGTTTCAATGGTCATATCCGGCAACGATTGTTGCTTCCGTTATTCTCCGTCGAGATCTCCGATGGATTGGTCACCATAAAATCGCGAGCTTGTCACGATTGGACCTTCTAATCATTCTTGTTGAAAAATTGCAATATCGCGATTTGGATCTTCACAAATCATAACTCATGCTGGAGTTTGATAGCTAGATCAAAGCTTGATTATGCCGGAGATTGTTGGAGGATTCAAATCCATCACAATCTGGGATTGTTGTTTTTTGTTTTCAGTTTAAAGGTTAAACGAACATCTTGTGTGTTGGTGTAGTCTGGCGATGAAATCACCACGGCTTTTCACTAGATCCACACAAATCCGGCTAGATCTCGCTGGAAAGGAGGAGATCCTAGTGGAAAGTCGCAATTTTGGCCAAATCGCGAATCGATTCAATTCGATGGCTCCTAAGATTTCATAAGTCACCGAAGTTTTCAAGTCGCCATCACAATGAGCTTGCGAACTCCAGATCTTAGGAGTTTCTGATCAAATGAACCCTGGCTCTGTAGGTGATCTTCATAAACGTCAACGGTGATGATAGTGTTTCCGAGAACGATGGCGTATCTGAGAACAATGATGATAGTGAAGTGTGGCAATGGAATTTTTTTTGTTAAATTTGGGATGATTTGGGGTTTAGATCAATTTTAGGGATTAAAGTTAAGGTTCATACTATTTTTTGAATTGTTTTACAAAATTCATAAATAATGATTTATCAAAATTAATAAATTAATGATTTTTAAGTAAAGTGCTAGGGTTTGATTCAATTTAGGATTTAGGGTTAGGGATTGTTCAATTTGGAACTTTTTACAAATCAATAAATTAAAATTCGCACAGTAAATCAATAATTTACATGATGAATCAATCAAATAGTAAATTATGATATACAAAATTAAGAATTTATACTAATAAATCAATAATTTACATTTAATTACATCAGTAAATTAATGATTCACAAAATCAAAAGTTCTTTGTTTACATGGTAATTAAATTTTTTACCGAGTAATAAATGATTTATCAAAATCAGTAAATATATAATTTACCAAGTTAAACAATGATTTACTAAATAAATTTAGCAACATTTATTAAAATCGATAAATAAATGATTTATCAAATTATATAGTGATTTACCAAATAAATTTATTAAAATTTACATATAAAGGGATATTTTTAGAATTTTAGGTTATGATAAATCGTGATTTACTAAAAATATGCTATTTAATAACAGCTCAAATTTTTTTTGTTATTTATTTTATTAAGATTAAATTTTGACCTATTTATCTCATTCTCTCCTTATTTTATTTTATTATTTAGTATGCTGTCCGTGGACATCAATGTTATTAGTTCAAAAGAACCTTGTCCCTCTCTATTTATTTTATATTATTTTATTTTTTAGCTCTCTTTATTTATTTTATTTTAATCTTTATTTATTTGATTTTAATTGTTAGTTCTCTTTATTTATTTTATTTTATTTTTTAGTATGACGACTATGGACATCAATGTTATTGATTAAAAAAAACCACAAAGGTTTCCCATTTGGACCCTAAGAACATCAGCGGGGGAAAAAGTTGTGGTTGAAAAATTTGAATTCTACATCTTAAGATGGAATTAAGATGGAATTAAGATGGAATTAAGCGTGGATTTAGCCATGACATTTGGTTTAGTAATGCGTGATTAGTTTCTTAATGCATTCAACTCATTTAAGGTTTTTTTTTTTTTTTTAATTTTTGGGTGCAATCTAGTCGAACCCCTCTCTCTTCACATTATCATAAGTCAGGATAGTAATACAGAGCGCTATATGTAAGAAGGAAAAATTTACATATACAAATATCACTCGTTTTGAATTGTATTAAATTCATAATTTTTGACTATCGAAAATATCAAATTGCCTTTAAAGGGAGAAAAGAAAATGGAAAATAAAAGAAAAAAACAACTAAATAAATTAGGCGAAAAAAAAAAAAAAACTGGAGTCACCCATCAATTTTATTCTATAATAAAGGTTTTATATTTTGTATTGGAGAATATTTTGTTGTAAAAGGGGTAAAAATTGAACATTAACGGTAGCATAATCCAAATTTGTTAGATGATAAACTTAAATACGAGGAATGTTTGTGTAAATTTTCCTTATTTAGAATTATATAAAAAAAAATTTATTGATTTTGTGAAACTGGTTTTTCTTTGCTCCTTAATCTCCATAAAGGCTGATTAGTTATAATAGCCACTAGCTATGGCTGTTAACTTTCTAAACAATATGAGTCAGCTTTTTGAATTTGTTTCTCCGATTCAATCTGTATCCTTTTATTTTTGTCCATTTCTATCTTGTTTTTTTTTTTTAATTTTTATTAAGATGTTGATGCGTGAATAAAAGTAATCTATTGATTAAAACTATATTATATTAATTATAAAATTTATCAATTATATTAGGGACTTTTACAATAGAACCATTTTATTTTTTTCATCAATGAGGAAAAAATTTCTGATCATTAGTGAGATGTTTAATAAATATATTAAGTTCGTATTATATTTGAATATAATTTTAAGAATGTATTTTATATTTAAATAAAAAGTATTTGATTTGTATTTGAATAAAATGTGTATTTAAATAAAAAGTATTTAAATTATATTTTAGAATTAAAAAATTAATGTGATTGATATAAATAGATAAATAAAAATTAAAAAGAGAAAGAGTATATATGAATGAAAAAATTAAAATTTTAATAAATAATTATTTTTAAAAAATAAATAAACAATAATTATTTATGTTATATTATTAAAAAATATTATATTTAAACATAAATTTACATTTAGGGGGAGTTTAGGAAAAAAGTTGGCTAGAGATGTTATTTTTGGGTTGGAAAAAAGTTGTTTTGAAGAATGTGTTTGGGAGAAAAAACTGTTTCAGGTGAAAAAATAAAAAATTTTAAAAATTAAAAAAAATATATTAATATGGATATTGTTTCGTTTCTCTTGAAATTTTATACAATTTTAAAAAAAATTATCTCATTTGTATTTGTATATACAAAGTTATGAATTTTTAAAATTTAGAGTTTACTGTAATATTTTGAAGATGTAAATAATAAAAAATAAGTAAGTTTTGAAAAAAAAAAGTGAAATTTTGAAGGCTGAAACCAAACGGTCCCTTAAGTGAAAATACCTAAATTATATTATATTTAAGTGTAATAAAAATATAAAACGGATATCAGACTCGTAATAAATTACTTTTGGATTGATTGATGTTTCAAATAAATGGATCCATTTAATAATTATAAAATTGACCACATATTATATCAATTAACACACAAAATTCAAAAAAAAAAAAAAAAAAAGCCCTTTCTTCTCGGGTGTGCCGTGGTCTCGGCAACTCCGCCGACGGCCACACCCCCAAATCTTCCTATCAACAATGCAAGCAGGACAAAGAATCCGGCCAAAAAAAATAAAAAATAAAACCTCCATGGTCTTTTAACACTGAGCACATAAAAAAATTACAATTAAAAATCTTTTTTTTTTTTTTTTGCTGAACAAAGAATCCGAAAAAACGTCATGGTCTCCGGTTGCTCATTCACCGATGGCGGCGAGACGGTGGCAAAGCCATGGAGTCAGCGGAGCATGGACGGTGCAGGAGGAATTACGGATCCAGCGCGACCGATGGCGCGGAGCCGTCGCATGAAAACGCGGAAATGGATATCCACGACAGCCGATTGTCCAGATCGGGGAGGGCGGTTGCAAGGTAATCTCAATGGAGGTTAGGGCGGGTCACAGACCCATTGAGCCCTCTCCACCATTGCGTGACGCTGCCGGAAAATCGGGTTGGATCTGGTTTGGAATGGTCGGCTATGAGGTGCGTGGGTCTGGGATTGCGAAGATCTTGCAAACCTCTCGGCTAGTGAGTGGCTACCAGTGGAAGGCGCTGCTGTTAGTGGGGCTGCAAGTAGAGGGCCTGACGATGGTTGGTGGCTACCAGTTGAGGGAGGCCGGAGGTTTTTTTTTTTTTTTTTTTAATTTTTTTGAAATGTTTTGAAAATAATTTAGGTTCTTTTGATAAATATATTCCATTTACGTTACCTTTCAATATAAGACCACAATTTATATTTAAAAGAAAATATTTATATTATATTTAAATATAATATATATTTAGATAAAAAAATATTTAAATTATATTTAAATAATAAATGTATAATGTAATAGATATACATAAAAAAATATCTGATATGATTAATAAAAAATAAAAAATATAATAAATAATAATTATATTAAATTAAAATATAATATAATTAATATTTAAATATAAATAAAAATTAGATTATATTTAATTATAATATAAATATAATACTTAAGTTTAGTGTAAAAAAATTGTTTATTATTTTATATGATGTTTTGATATCAAATCATCCAAAATTTATCCAATGATTAATAAATTCTACCTTAATAATTGAGAAAAAAATGATTTTTTTTAATTGACCTACTATTAAAAAAAACAGGAATAAAACATAAAGGCAAATCCGACCTTCTTTTCTTGATATAATTTAATAATAAATAATATTCTCTGACACGACGCATGCGTACGAGACAGCATTCGTATTGACCCAATCTTGGCCTAAATAAATAGGCCAACTCATTTTTACCCAATTTGCAAATCTTTTCTTTTCTATTATTTTTTTTTGGAAAAATAGATAAATAGGTTAAAATTTAATTTCAATAAAAATAAATAAGAGAAAAGATTTAAATTATTAATAAATAATATATTTTTCATAAATTATAATTTATTATAATTTAAAATTTTAAAAATATTTTTATATGTAAATTTTAATAAATTTATTTAGTAAATCATTTTTTAATTTGATAAATTATTTATTTATTAATTTTGATAAATTTATCTAGTAAATTACTTTCTTACTTACTAAATCATTTATGTACCGATTTTTATAAATCTTTTATTGTTCGTTAAATCATTTATTTTAATAAATTATTTATAAATCTTTAGTTTACTGATGTAATTAATTATAAATATTTAATTGGCTTTAGTAAATCGTTGATTTACATTTACCGATTTGTGTAAATTTTTAATTTACTCCAATCAATCCCTAACCCTAACCCCTAATTTTCCTAAAATCTATAAACTAAAAATTAGTTGGTGGACTTCAACAGAAAGATGTGACAGCTGTGGAAAGAATGAGAAGATCGCAATCGCGAGGGAAAAGATCGTGACAGAGAGTTTGGCCTTGTGATCTCTTCTGGGAAGAACACTCGTCCTCACAATCATTACCACCACCAAATTGGAACTCTACCAAGCCTGATCACCACCGCGAAGCTAAGGACAATGTCACCCAAAGAATTGCGATCACAAATGTGGATATTACAATTGCAACACAATCTCTGCCATCATCATTAATTGTGAAAAGAGATTTTTAGCTTGGTCAGATTGCATATTTGACATTACCACCATTGTTGAGCTTCGTTCAACCTCCAAAGCAAAAATAGAAACCAACAATCCTAGATTGTGATGATTTCAAAGCCTTCAATAATCTTCAGTGCGAACTAACTTAGATCTAGCCATCAAACTTCGACATGAACTCAAATCTCACGAGGATCAAAATCACGATCTCATAAGGATCCGACGAGAAGGATTCAAAAGCCCAATCATCTCAATCTTGCAAGTTTATAGCGACCAATCTGTTAGAGATCGCGAAGGAGGATGACAAAAGCAATGATCGTCACCAGAGACGACGATCAAAATAGTGCAAAAGGGGGTGGAAGAAAAAGTGAGACTCAGAGAGAGAGAGAGAGAGAGAGAAAGAGAGGAGGAAGAGATAGAAATGAGTGGGTTTTTGAGAGAATATGAAAAATATAAGTCAAAAAGTTATTTCACAAATAAAATGGGAATATCATTTGTACTAAATTTATATATTATCCTATTAACTTATAAATATTTCAAATTATGTTATTTACTTCCAAAACACAAAAAAAAAAAAAGCCTATATACTATAATTTTCTTTTTTTTTTTTGTTTTGCCAAAAGTCCATTTAAGAAAGGTCTTGAATATGTATTTTGAACGTTGGAGAAAAATGAGTTTAAAAAAATATGTTTGCAATAAAAAAAAACTATTTAAAGTAAAAAAATGTAAAATTTTAAAATTTTATTCGAAAAAAATTATCAGTATAGATCTTTTTTTATTATTCTCAAAATTTTATATAATTTTAAAAAAAAATTATTTTATCTGAATTTATATACACAAAATTATAAACTTTTAAAATTTAAATATAATATAAAATTTTAAAATTATAAATAATAAAAAAGAGTTATAAGGTGGACAAAAAAATTAATTTCCACACACCTTAGACTTCTTTTCTACTAATTTAACAATAAAAATATCTTCTCAATTTGATTTACCCGCACCCCACACAACCCCCACCAGCCCCACCCCCAGCCCCACCCCCAACCCCAAAAAAAAATAGACCGCTCCGCTGTCACTTTACAATCATCTTGTGACACGTGTCGTTGATTCACCGCTGATACGTGGTGCTTACCTAGATCACTGAAACCCTGGCGACTTAACTTTGCACAATTTAAAAAAAAAATATATGAATGAATGTGTAACTTGGACCACCTGGAATGGACCCCCCCGTTGCCCGTCGCCCAATTATCTCCTTCCCGTTTTGTGTGTTTTCAGTTGTTTTCTCTTAAGCTTCCCTAGTTCTATTTTCTTTTCTTCTTCGTTTTTTTTTTTAATTATCTTTTTTGGTTATTTTAATAAATGATTTAGAGTTACATATGATATTTTATATATCAATCTCTAAATTTTAATTTTATATATCACATTTTCTTAAAACTTTTCTACTATTAGCGAATGATTACTATACTGCCTTTTGTAAGAAAATAAATAGATAAAAATTAAATATGTTATGAGTTTTATTTATAAATAAGATTGTGATCAGACATATATTTTAATAAAATTATAGCTCAATCAGAGGTATATACTAGTAAAGTGTACTTTCATTAAAGATATTCAAACGTCATTAAAGATATTTTATAAGTACAATTTCCTCCAGAACGTTTAATTATAATTTTAGTATTAATTAAAACTTATGTGATATAAATGTTTTAAATCCATTAATTTTTTTTACGAGATATCAGCGTAAGGTCTGTTTACATAACAACAAAAAAAAAAAAAATTCAAGGTAGTGTAACATATAAAAGTCAAAGACCAACATGAGATTTAAGTGTATAATTTTGAGATCATTGTGAAAATAACCATTTTTTTTTCTTTTCTTCTCTTTGCTGATATTTCAATTGAGAATGGTTATTTATGAACTTCCATTCAAAAAAATAAAAATAAAAACGCAAGGGGGCAAAACTCTAAGATCAACCCTTTTTTTTTTTCGGAGTAAGCTCTAAAATCAACTTTTAAATGCTTATTAACATGATATGTGAATTGTAATTCTTTGAATGATAGATACTTAAAAGATTACAATATTAATTGATTATAAAAAAAAAATGACAACTTATCAATCATGTGAATTGATACTTAAAAATTATAATTATAATTTGTATTCTAGCATTGTTCTTACAAAAAAAATGGAGATTCTCCACCAAATATGTATATATATAATATGGATATATGAATTGTACTGTTTTGTTATAAGTTAAAATTATAAACAGTTTTTATATTGCATAAGATAATTTTTTTTGTGTGTAGATACTAATAGGTTATATTATTGAAAAATTAATCTAACAATTAAAAATATAATTTTTGATATAAAACTATCAAATATACTTTTAAATATTAAATTTGACTAAACTTATACCAGCTTGTCAAAATATGCTGCGGATCTAATAACTTAAAACATAGATAATTTGTCTGGTATGATCTTTTACTATTATATATTAAGAACCATTATTTTAATTGAATTAATTATTTGATTAATTTTTCACAATCTAAATTATGACGGGGAGCAATTAATAGTAAAAAAATAAAAATAAAAGGTCCTGCCTAAAAAGAATTCTAAAAATAACCTATCTCATCTTAGATGTTTTTTTTTAATTAGTAAGCACCCACACTTATAATACACTACCCTAATTTTTTTATAATTGTCAAGACTTATAATCTAAGACTTTCAAAATCTAACCCTTGACCCCTCGCCTCTCACCAACTAGGCTAACCTTAGTGGCTTTTTCTCTTTTTCTTATTAAGGCTTGGATCCTAGTTTTGACGAAGAGCAATAAGCGTTTGGATGTTTTATATTTATATTGCATTAAAATGTAATATATATTTAGATATTTTATATTTAAATTACATAATGTAATTAGTACAATTAAAAAAAAAATACTTAAGGACACTATCGATGCTAAGTATTAGTACTAATAAAAGGTGGGTCTCGTCTGCGGGTTCTATCTTAATGAATGATACATAGTATTACTGTCGTTTTTTTGCAATGCTCTAAAAGTAAATAGAAAAAAAAAAAGAGAAAAAAATAAAATATATAGTGTAAATGATAAAAATAAAAATAAAAAATAAATAATATTTATATTAGATTTTAAATTTAAATATTTTAAAATTTAGCTATAATATTTTTATATTTGAATGAAAATTATATTATATTTAAATATAATATAAATATATTGACTTTTTCAAACCAGCCATTAGTTGTGAGAGGGGAAAAAAAAAAAAAGTGAGCTCGTGATTTGGATGGATGCATACTTTTGTGCTTTTGGAATAATATGATGGCTTAGGCTTCTAATGGTTTTATTCATCTGTGGTTAAGATGAGATTAGTGGTCCCAACTCATAAACAGAGCCGATGTTTATATATAATAATAAGATTTTGAGGCCAATATCAGAATATCCACCATTTGTTCCCCGTAGTATTAAGCCTTCTAATGTTTTAATTATTGACGCAATCACATGATCAAGTTGATCGCTTACTTTATATTAAAGAGAGTAACTTCTCAACTTGCAACATGTTATGATATGGGGATTATCTTACATGTTTTTAAAAAATGCTTTTGCTTTTAATTTTTTTATTGTTTTATCAGAACTTAAAATATATGATCGGATACGAGGACACCCATACTAAACATATTTTATTTGCAAGTTGGCAGATTTATTTGTTATCTTCTATTCTACAATTCAACATCAATTGCTATTATTGAATTTTTAAAATAAATTTCCTTGACAAAAAAGGGGCATCATAGATGCTGATGGGCAGAGCTAATAATTAGTGTTTCTTTTATAAACATTGTCAAGTACTCAATTAGTACTGCGTACGTATAAAATATTACATCCAATTAAATCTGTATCGTAGTAAAAAAAAAAAAAAAAAAGTTTAACACAAGTTTACAATAACCATGCGTTTGATTAACGTATTTTTTTATATTATATTTAAATACAATGTAATTTTTCTCTAAATATAAAATTATTTTATTTAAATACTAATCACATCACATTTTAAATTAAACACAATTACTATTTATTATTTTACTTTTTCTATTACTTTTATTAATTATATCATATATTTTCTCTTTCTCTTTTTTTTTCTCTCTACTTTTACTCATCACATCACATATTCATTATTAAAATATAATTCAAATACTTTTCACCCAAACACACATTACAATCAAATACAATGTTAATACTTTTTCTCTAAATACAAATTATATTTAATATATTACATTTAAATACAATGTAAATACAAGACGTTTAACAAACAAGGCCTAAAGATTGTGCTTACAAATTATGTATGTTTTTTTTTTGTACTCTCGTAAAATTATTGTTGCAATGATTTGATTCGCTATAGTAAGTGATTATATGCTATTATTTTTCCTTTCAGATGAAGGATTATCATTATTACAAGAAAAAGAGAATTAGCATTTTGACTCGAGTGTTGTTGACCTCATTTTTATGTTTCATTATTTATCCCTCAACTATTTGTTCAATACATTTTCTAAATTTAACAAGCTCTCACATACACAAAAAATAAGCCTTAAGAATAAAAAAATTAAATGAAAAAACAAACATCAAACATCAAACATAAAAATAAAATAACCTCCAAGTTGGATTAATAATTAATCACCATTAAATTGGGAAAAGAAAAAAAAAAAGGGACGTAATTTTCTCAACCACCTTGAGTTACTCTTCTAATTTTTCTAGTTAAAAAAAAAAAAAATCTAGAAGAGCAGTGCAAAGAAGCATTTTCAGCAGTGAGCTTCAAATTACCAACATACCCTTTTCGAAACCTGTCAAGTGATAACGGCGAGTAGCAGTAATCACAGTCTCGCGAGTGGGAGCGAGAAAGAGACGGAAATCAATTAATAATTAAAGTAGAGAAAGGGACGATTTGAAAAGGGCCGACACAAATTCCAACGCTTTAGCCACGTGTCCAGACGACAGACCATGTTTCCGTCGGGAAATCCAGTTTCTGGACGACTAGAGAGGGAGAGAGACAGTCGCCGGTTAACGAGGCCTAGAATCGCACCACGTGGCAGTGCTTGGAGTTCCACATTACGACGCGACACGTGTTTTGTCGGAACCTAATCCGATGTAGTGTGTTTGAGTTTATTCATGGCTCCACTTTCGCAGAAAGTCCAAAGACGTGACGACACTTGTTTGGTTGCTTCCTCGAGATCTGGTTTTTCTTTTTTCAATTCGCCACGTGGATGTACGGAACCTCTTCATCTTGCCACGTATCTACTCTAATGGGTTTCTTGTCCCCAAACACCAAGGGCTTTCCAGTAATTTCACTCCCTCCTAACGTAAAATATTTTCAATTCCATTCTCTAGTTATGTTCTTTCGGTTTTCTTTTTTCTTTCTGCTTTTCCTCTTCCTTTTTTCTTCGTCTCTTCTTCTCTCCAAGCCCTGTTGAATGGATGATGTTTTCCGTTGGTTTCGCGAGAAAATGTAGGAATTTTTTGGTGTTATGTTTCGGCGCTGAAAGATGCTGTGAAAAGAGCTTGAGTTTCTTTTTTCCCCCCCTCATGGGTTTTAGAATTCTCTGCTTTTCGTGACCCGCCGAGTTTCTGATCAAATATATATATATTTTTGTTAGTGAAATTCGAATCTGGGATTTCTTCATTTCAATGGCGCAAGCAGAAGAAGGCGGAAACAGAGCGAAAGCCCAAGAGTTGGTCTCAATCCAGATGAACAATTTCTCGACAGATCTGTTGCAGAGACTGGTCTCGAGAACCCATTTCTCCGACAAGCTCGAAGAAGAAGAAGAGGAAGAAGACGCCGACGCAGAGGACGAGATCGAGCTGAGCCTTGGTCTGTCGTTGAACGGCCGATTTGGGGTCGACCCAAGAGCGAAAAACAACAACAACAATAACAAGCTCTCGCTAAAACGCTCGTGTTCAATATCGGACTTCACCACGAAGACGACCCCCGGAGACTCGGGATGCCACGTGGCGGCCGCGACGGCGTGCCACGTGGCGCTGGCGAGGACGTGCTCGCTTCCGACAGAGACGGAGGAGGACTGGCGGAGGAGGAAGGAGCTGCAGAGCCTGAGGAGGATGGAGGCCAAGCGGAAGAGGTCGGAGAAGCAGAGGAATTCGAGGGCCATCAAAACGACCATCACTTGTTGTGGTGTGGGTGGGGTTGGGCTCAGTAATGTTGATAAAAACGACAATGGGATGCCGCACCAAGCGGCGTCGTTTCATGTCTCTGTTGGGTCTCACGGAAGTGGCTCGTCTGGGATTTCTGAATCGGATAGTCGTGCCTCTCAAGGTGACTACTATGCTAGACTAGTCGTTTCAAAGGAATTATCATCATCTTTGCACCAATTACTTTGCATTCTTTGTGTCGTTTCAAGACATTGATAATTTGTTTGTTTTGTCCATTTGTTCTATATTTGAGCTTGAACAACGCTGATTTTTCTTTGGATCTTTTTTTTTTTTTTTTTGGGCTCAAGGGTTAGTATAATATATGTTTGCTTTGATATTGATTTGTTTTCCTCTATGATGTATTGGGGTGCTTGAGCTTATGGTTCTTTGCTTTTTTTGTTTAAATACTTCTGTTAAGTTTGCTTTATTGTTAATGGACGTGAATTCCTCTTTATTAACCAAATGGCACGGTTTTGGAATCTATATATTATACCAGGTTAAACCGAAGAAGAAGTATAATAAATTAATTAAAAAAAAATTGCTTGAACACATGACTTATTTTCGCTATGGATGAAGAAATAAAAGTGAATCCCAAGACCCCAAACTCTTGAAGAACTAACGAGCTTGTATTATTGAATATTTTTAAGAGAGCGGATAAAAGAGAATGAAGAAATATTTTCTTTTTTGGTTGTCGGATCGAGGAAACACTTGAATGATGCTTTCGTGCTTGGGGTAATTTAGAACCCCAAGAACGAGCTTCTTGTTATGTCACAATGTCTCTCAATTCTTAACTCGTGTTCTCAACGCGTGATAAATCACCTCACTTTAGATTCCAAGGGCTATAATTGATAAAGCTTTTGTTTTGGACAGTGTAGAAATTAGCTCAACACAAATCCGAATGAATATTGAAAAGATTGCATGGCTTTTGTGTTATTATTGCAAGTTTTATCTATTTTCATTTGTGGCTTATTCATTTACTCACGGTTCTCACACCGCAACACCGACAACAGGCCATGCGGGAGTGCCCAAATGCCCGGAAATTAGAAGCCCCACAAGCGTTCAACCCTCGCAAGAGAGCGAGCAGAAACACGAGGTCGCCAATCGCGGGACGTTAACCAGATTGACATCGAGCGACTTCAAGGTACTGGTAACGGAAAACCACTCCGATAAGCCTACATTCGCGAAGAACGGAACTAAAGAAGTGACCAGGAATGTGTTGGAGGACATGCCTTGTGTGTCGACGACGGGACTAGGCCCCAATGGCAAAAGAATAGAGGGGTTTCTTTACAGGTATAGGAAGGGTGAGGAGGTGAGAATTGTCTGCGTTTGTCACGGCAGCTTTCTGTCTCCGGCTGAGTTTGTTAAACATGCTGGTGGAGGTGACGTGGCAAACCCACTCAAGCATATAGTTGTTAATCCAAGTCCCTTTTTGTAGTACTAGAATCTATGATTTTGTGACAATCCTCGGCAATCACGAAAATGTCATGAAAAGTGGGATTGATTTCTTCATGAGTTACTCTTCTCTTTCATTCGGTTTCTGTTCTTTTGATAGACTGGGCACTTATATCTGAGGATTTTATTTTATTTTATTTTCCCTCTTTCAAAATGAAGGCTGGTGTTGGAGGGTTGATTTGATTGTAGCAAGGAGATTTTCTTAAATTTTAGTTACAGATTTTTAAATTTAAGATTCTTTTAAGGTTTTTCTGCCATACGAATCAACTTCCTTAATACGACAGAAATTTAGAAGATAATTAAGTGGTGGTATTTAGTTAACAGAGTCAAGATTTATCTTTCCTCGACTTATTTTTAATTAATTTATTATTATTATCATTCGTTTTGATAAATTGATTTTAATCACCTTTGCAGTTTGCATTTGCTATGATGAATGAGGTGGGCTATGTTTGGAGGTAAGGTTTGGGATTTATAATTAAATAACATTTTTTTAATAAATTTTTTAATAAATGACTTAAATTTTAAAAATTAGTTAAAATATTTTTTTAAAATATTTAATTAATTTTTTAAATTATTAATAATTGATTAATTAAATTATAGTTAATAATTAATTGATTATAATTTAAATTATTAATTTTTTAATTAATTATTGATCTATGAAATTTGAATAAAAATAATTATTTAACTTTTTATTAAATTAAATGATTAGAATAGATTACCTAACTTAATTTGTGTAAGATTTAATGGTCGGTAGCCTAACATTGAATTCCCGTTTGCTGAGTTCTTGCATGTTTAAGAGCCCAAATGCTCAAAAATGAATACAAATAGCAACCGTGACCAAAATGCTGCTTTTGTAAAAAGTGCTACCCAATAATAAAATTATAAAATAAGGTCAAGCATTATCTTTACTCAAGTATTTCTGGTTTCATTGTTTTTTGTTAAATATTATATTTATCAACTTAATAGAAAAATCATATATATTTTTTAATATTTATATTGTACACATTCCCTTTGAAAAAAAAAATACACACGACTATTTTTACGGGACAACTGATTATAATTTTATATTCGTATTATGTTTAAATATAATATAATTTTTATTTAAATGTAAAAATTTTGTATTTAAATATAATGTTTTTCAATAGTACTTCAAATATATTTACTATTTCAAAATATTTTGAAAATAATTTTTTTTTTCATTTACATCATATTTTCTCTTTATTTAATTTTTTCTATATATTTTTTTCAATCACATTAACTTTTCAACTCTAAAATACAATTCAATTATTTTTCATTAAATACACATTGTATTCAAATGTAAAGTAAATACTTTTCATCTAAATATAAAATACATTTAATATATTGCGTTTAAACGCAATACGAATGTAATACGTTCACTAAATGTCCCGTTAGTCACAACTAAATTTAATATAAAATACATTTAATAAAAAAATTAACAATAGTGTCAACCTAAAGGTTAAACTATTAGGGGGCATTTGGTAAACGCATTGCATTTTGATTGTATTTGAATGAAATTTGTTTTTTGAATGTTGTATTTGGTTGAAAAGTATTTGTTTTGTATTTGAATGAAATGTGTGTTTGGATGAAAAGTATTTTAGAGTTGAAAAGTTGATGTGATTGTTTTAAAAATGTTTTGAATAGTAATTGTTTTCGTAGCACTGTTGTAAAATTTGTATTTGGTGTAAAATTGTATTGTATTTGAGTAAAATTAAAATGAAAAACTTTCTCTAAACAATACCTTAACCGCCTATCATATCATTTAGATGAACAAAAAATTATGAAAAATGCTTGCTTTTCCTTGTACCATATGTTATCATCACATTCTCAAAGAAAAATACAGCATAGCACTAGATCATTGTTTTCTCTTTTATCACAACTCTACTATTTTACTTATTTATTAATGAAGAGAAGATCTTAGAAGAATTTTTTTTCCTCCTTTAATAAAAAGGTTTTTTTTAATAATTTATATCTAAATTTTGGTTATGTTAAAATCATATTGTATAGCATATTTTATAGATACTCAAATATATAGCATATTTTTAAAAATTGATAAAATTATAACATATTTTATTTATTCTTTTTTTAAAAATAATTTATTTTTTTAATCAAATTTACCTATATTTCTTCTTCTTCACTCTCTCCCTTTTTCCCTTTTGTATTTCTCTCTTTATCATTTCTCTTTCCTCTACCTCTTTTCTCTCTTTTAACATGACAACGCTAGAGTCGCAAGATCCACATTGTTGGATTTGGTTTCTGGTTAGAGCTCACACCAACACGACATCAGAATCGCAAGATCCACAGTGTTGGATTTGCTCTCTGATTAGATCCCGTGCCAAGGTGACGCTGGAGTCGTGAGTTTGCAATGAAATCTTCGACAACGCTGAAGTGCTCGTGATTAGATCCTGGCGGTTGAAGTTTGCATTAAGATGGCGAACAATGACAAATCTTGTGGCAGTGACAAAGCTTGCATTAACATGTCGAATCTAGATTTGATTGATGTCGAGCTTCTTCTCTCCGTCCGAGCCACGGATCCTTTAAGTGAAGTTGCGATTTTCACGATGGCAAGGGAGAAAGAAGGGTGAGTCGTGCGATTTCAATATGGTTGGTGAGGATTTTGATGAGATTAATGCAGATTTTGACGAGATCTAGCGTAGTTGTTGGTATTTATGGTTATTTGTTAATATTTGTTTGGTATTTTTTGTTGTTCTCTTATGATTTCATTATTATTATTATTATTTTGCTACAAATGAAAATATAGAAAATATTAAAAATACTATGAATAAATATATGAAAATATAGAAAATATAAATATTTTCTCATATTTACAAGAAAATCTAATATTTCATCACAATCTGATCTCTTCGTCACTCATCGCCATTGCTATTGTTGATACGATCTAGTTTCACTGCTGTCGTCGTGATGTTCTCCGACATAGTACCATAGGAACGAGAGGGAGGGTGAGAGAGCGAGAAAGAGAGAGAAAAGAGAGAAAAATAAGAGATTGAAAAAAAAAATGTGAGATAAATTTAGTATTTTAATATGTAATTAATTTAAATTATATTAGTTTTAATCTTATTATTATTTTAAAATATTATAATCAATTATACTACTTTCTAATTAAATAATATAAACATATCAATAACATGTTCAAAATATGCTTTTATTAAAAAATAAAATAAAAGTAAAAGACATTATACATTGTGATAAGAAGATGGTAAAAAGCAGAAAACGTAGTTTAGGAAAAAAGAAAAAGAGAAAAAAAAAACACACACACAAAATTATATACATATGTATCGACTAGACACGTATACACGTCTTAAAAAAAAAAACAAAAGGCGTAGGCCGATGTTTGAAGCAAATAAAGGAGGCATATGAAAAATGAAAAAAAAAGGAATGCAGCAACGTACCTGCGAGTAAAAAACAGAACGTAAGGAATAGCTTGATGACATAGCAATTATACGATAACAATAAAGGGAAAAAAATGGAGGAAAATTTGGTAGGAGAAATAAGAGTAAAAAAACGATTTTTAAGAATGATATGATTTATAATAAATGATAAAGAAAGGATAATCTTTTGTCATATAAATTCTTGACACATGATAAATGATAAAAGAATTTAACAAAGTGATCTTAATATTTTTTCAAAAATTATTACAGCGAGAACATAAGGTTCTGTAACCATTCTACGATAATTCGCTAGAATCACTCCGCGTTTGGAATTGAAGATGCAATAACCCAAATATTGCATAGCCCCAAAAATCTTTTAATACCCTTGTAATAAGCCAACTCTCTCTCTCTCTCTCTCTCTCTCCCCGGAGAAGAAACAAAAACTTTAAAAACTACCCTTTCAAGATCAAGAAAATGTCTATCCTAGTGTTTTTATTTAACAACAAAGGAAACCGGATATACACGTATACGACAGGGAAAAGAAAGATCTGCACTCTTCTGCAGATTCATCAGCAGAGAGCCCCCCCTTATCCTGGGAAACGACATCCAAAAAAAAAAAATATAGTGGGGGCAGAGGCTATATATATTTCAATGTACAAGTGGGAATAACTACAATTCACAACTCAACGACACAGTGCAAAAAGCGCAGATTACAGCGGTGCTTAATCTTCCTTTCTACAAAAATTACATACTATGCTAATCAAGAAAAGCCACCATCTTCGGCTGGCCTTGGCTAACATGACGGGGGTTGAAATTGCTTTAGCCGCCGTACTGCTTGCCTCATCGTAGGCCTCGTAGAGAGAGAGTCAACCGTACATACAACTGCCAAGTGCAAAACTTCAACCAAATCATCATGTGGACCTGCATCCCATAACCCTGAAGTAAAGAACTCCTTTGCCCGGCCCTGCCGGAGGAGCATACAAGCCCACTGTACGATGTTGAAGCCGTTACCATATGGAGAGAAAGACGGGTCAAGAGCTTTCTTGTCTGAGAGCAACTCCAAAAGAACCACACCATAACTGTAAACATCGGCCTTGTCCGATACCCTGCAAGTCATTGCATATTCTGGGGCAACGTAACCAAAAGTTCCAGCTACACCGGTAGTAGCATGGGTTTCTGAAGTACCCAGAAGCCTGGCCAAACCAAAGTCAGAGAGATAAGCATTGAAATCGTCATCCAACAAGATATTGCTGGGCTTGACATCACGGTGCAAGACTCTTGGCACGCATTGATCATGCAGGTAGGCTAGTGCTCTAGCGATGTCCAAAGCAATCTTGTGAAGTATCCTCCAATCAACAGCTCTGGTAGACCTTTCCTGGATGAACTTTTCCAAGTTACCTCCCGGTAAATAATTGTATATTAAAAACATCTCCGTTTCACTGGCGTGGTACCCAATTAAAGTGACCAGATTGGGGTGGCGGAGCCTTCCTAGAGTTCTAATTTCTGCGTGGAACTGTTGAATTCCTTGGAACCTACCAACCGCAAGCCGTTTTATTGCTACCAAAACACCAGGTGAGATCTCCGCTTTGTAGGTCGCACCAAAACCTCCATTCCCAATACAGTTGCTTGCATTAAAATTTCCAGTGGCCCGCACAACGCAATCAAAGGTCAATGGAACCCCAATTTCCGTAAAAACTGTTACTTCCTTCCTGGTAGACCCAACGACTTTAGACTTTGAGTTCCACTTGCGGGTATAGAAGAACAGGACAATTAATGCTAAGAGCACTGAAACTATGGCTGACGCAGAAGTTACTGATGCAATCTCGATCGAATTGAGGCCACTGCTTCCACTGCCTTGAGTTGGAACTTCAGATGGTGAAGCAGCATAGGGTTGTGAGTCACCACCTCTTCCCTGAGAATCAGAAGATGACTCCGTGAGAGTATACATCCGGCATGACCGTATGAACGGGTTCCCAAGAGCACTATTGCATTTAATCAAGTTACTATTTGATGGCAGTGACCCAGACAAGTTATTGAAGGAAACATTAAATGTAGAGAGAGTGGTAACATTTGCCAACCCTAAGGGAATCTGGCCAGAGAGTTTATTCTTATCGAGCAGAAGAACAGTGAGCCTTTTCAAGTTTCCAAGATCTTTCGGAATCTCGCCAGTGAGAGAATTTGAAGAAAGATCCAGCACTTCTAAAGAGTGTAGTTGCCCCAAACTTGAAGGAATTGTGCCAGTAAGGTTATTTCCAGCCAAAGAAAGAAACTTCATCTCCTTTATCTGGCCAAGACTGGTTGGTATCTGACCTTGCAACAAGTTCCAACTCAAGTTAAGAGAAACAAGAGACACCAACTCTCCAACACCAGGGGGAATAAGCCCTAAAATCTGATTCCGAGATGCATCCAAGAACTGAAGAGATCTGCACATCTTCCCGACTTCCGAAGGAATCTGACCAGATAACTTGTTGTTGCTAATATTAACAACTAAAGCATTTAACTCTCCACACTTCTCAAACAGATTACCTGGGAATGTGTCAACGAACTTGTTTTCACCCGCAAGAAATGCATAAACAGTTTGCTTCCCTAATCTTTCAGGCGCAATCGGCATTGACGGCAAATTTCCAGCAAAATTATTTTGCCCAAAGTTGTGAATTACAACAAGCCAATCATCTTCTCTGAGAAGCTGCAAAGGATTCCCAACTTTGGCTTTGGATGCAAAGAAAGCTTGATAGAGTGACGACAAATTGTCAAGATCAGAAGAGTACTCATTCAGCGAAGGAATGGGCAGGCAAGTGCTCTTGTAAAATCCAGGAATCGAACCAGATAAAAGATTCCCACTGACATCAAACATATTCATACATGCAACTGGTAGTTCATTAACAAGCTCACCTGTAAGCTTGTTTGAGCTAACGTCAAGGAATTGCAGCTTCTTGCAGCGACTAAGCGTGGCAGGGATTTCCCCAGTGAAAAAATTCTGTGCTAAATTGATTGTCTCCAAATTGGCACAAGCACCCCAATTACTCGGAAACTGACCCTCCAGAGTCGACCTCGGCGACCACAGTATCCTCAGGCTGGGAAGGGACGTGATTTCCTCAGGCATCGCACCTTGAAAGTAATTGAAGTCATCATACATAGAACTCAACTGATCCGATGAAGAGTCGTCTTCCGTAAAATTCTTTTTCTGCACCGGATTGAACAGATTCGAAAGCACAATGACAGACAATCGAGTACAATTCCCTAGTTGATTTGGTATCGAACCGCTGAGGCTGTTCCGCGAGACATCGAGCACTTCAAGCTTCTGAAGCCTTCCAATCTCAGCAGGAATGCTCTCTTCTAACAAGTTGGAATACAGCAAAAGCGTTCTTAGCTTGCCGCAATTGCCCAAAGTGGCAGGAATTCCATGAACCAAGAAATTACCCGACAAGTCCAAATGCTCAAGCTGTTGACAATTCTCCCCAATCTCACTCGGAATAGCCCCGTCAAACCGATTGTACGACAAGTAAACCCCTTTCAACCTACCAACAAAGGCCGGAACGGTCCCGTTCACACTGTTTCCAGCTAAATTCAAGATCTCTAAGCGAACACAATTCGACAACGAACTCGGTATCTCACCCTCAATCTTGTTGAACCCGAGATTAAGAATCCGTAAATTCCTATTGAACCGAAGCGGAAGCTTCCCGTTAATCGAATTCCCCTCTAGATCAAGAACCTCCAAGTTATCCAAGCCCCAAATCTCGCTAGGGATTTCACCGCCAAATCCATTGAAAGGAAGCGATAAATTTCGAAGCTCGCTGAGCTTCCCAATCAAAGGCGACAGCTTTCCGACCAGTTTTCCTCTACTGCCCAAACAGCTTCTCCGGATTCCCAACCCGTAAAGCGGAAACTCGGAATAATCGAAACACGAAAACAGGTTCGAATTCGAATTACCTCCTCCTCTTCCGCCGCCGCCGCCGCCATTACCGATAATGTTGAGAGAAACCACACGGGAATTGGAGTCGCAGGAGACGCCGAGCCACGAGCAGTGATGGGAGCCGACCGCATTCCAGCTCGAGAGCAAGCCCGAGGAGTCGGAGACCGAGTCCTTGAACTGAAGCAGAGCCGATTTGTCGGAATCGGCAGGGACGACGGCGGAGACGAAGCCGTCAGGAGAGGCGGCGAAGAGGCAGGAGAGCAAGATGAGCTTCAGAAACAGCAACGAAGAAGCTAGTCTGTTGAAGAGCCGCCATTTGATCACGGACGATGACGAAGACGAAGAAGAAGAACAACCCATGCCCTAAAACCCTTGAAAGGGTCTTCAAAACCCAACGAATCGATCAATAACCCAGCCCTTTCTCTCCTAAAGTTGCAAAAGAATAGAGATGGGGGATTTCGAAAACCCTAACCCTAATTTTCGTCCTTTATGGTGGTAGACAGAGAGAGAAAGTGGAAGAGAGAGAGAGAGACTCAACTGTGCTCTTTCGAGACGAAAACGCGTTTTTCTTCTCTCTTGCCTTCTCTCTCTCTCTCTCTCTCCTCTGTTTTTTTTTTTTTTTTTAATTTTACTTTTCCCTCTTCATTCTTGTTCTTCTTCTTTAGCTCTTTTCTCTCCCTGTCAGCCCTTTTTTCTTTTTCTTTTTTTTTACAATTTTTCGAATTTTTCATTTTTCCTTTGTCCGTTTCTTTTTGGTGTTTTTCCAAAACTATTTTTAGTGGTTTTTTGGGTCCTATTTTAATGAAATTTTTTAATTAGAAAAAAATTATTTTAAAAAATATGTTTGAAAAAAAAATTATTTAGAATGAAAACATATAAAATATAAAAAAAAAATTAATATAAATATTAATATAAATATTGTAACGTTCTTTTCAAAATTTTATGAAATTTAAAAGAAATCATCTCATTTATATAAAGATACATAAAGTCATGAACTTTTAAATTTTGAAATTTATTATAATATTTTGAAGATATAAATAGTAAAAAGTGATCATATGGTAAAAAAAGTTTTTTGAAGGAATTTTTTTTGACCCCTCTTAAAGAATGAATTGCCAAATCCCCAAATAATAATATTTTTTTTACTGTTTGATGTCTACTTTTAAAAAAGAAATTTTTTTATTTAAAATGAAAAAATAATTTTTTCAATAATAAAATAATATTTAGATATGTAAAAAAATTTATCTTAAAAACAAAAATTATTTAGAATAAGAAAAAATATGATTAAGAATTTAAATTTACCCTTTGTTGCTAATATTTTTTATGAAAAATTCATGTAGCATATACATTATAAGGAAATTAATTTTTATAAAAATTCTTCGTAAATTATAAATCTTTTTCTTCTTTTAAATTTTAAAATGTAATATTCCTTTTTAATTTATGAGACATTTGTTTATAATTTTGTATTTGTATTACGTTTAAATATAATATAATTTTCATCTAAACGTAAAGGTTTTACATTTAAATACAATACTTTTCAACAGTGTCTTAAATACATTGATTATTTTAAAATATTTTGAAAATAAATTTTTTTTATTCACATCATATTCTCTCCTTATCTCACTTTTTCTATCTATTTTTACTAATCACATTAACTTTTTAACTTTAAAATACAATTCAAATATTTTTTATCTAAATACATATTATATTTTAAATATAAAATAAATATTTTTTTATCTAAATATAAAATATATTATATTTAAATATAATATAAATATAATATATTTACCAAAATCTCTCGTTGTATCATATCATGTAAACAAATAAAATCCTTCGTTTTTTTTTTTTGTTTTTAAGTTATGACTTTTTTTTTTCCTATCCGGAGGAGTGGTGGATAATGGGGTGGACATACCGGAAAAAGAGAAGGAGAAGGAGATGGCGGAGCGGGGTCCACTCATTGGTCAATAAATGCATCAGCCCGTCAAGTTAACGGCTGTTGGATGTTTAGGCTTTCTGGACCGGGTAAAAAAAGATTCCTTCAAGTGTATCCTTTTTATTATTATTATTTTTTCAAAATTTTTCAGGATGTAAACGTGCCTATACATAAAGGAATCCACGTGGGCTGTCTTTCGAGGAGGAAAAGGGTAGGCCCCACCGGGCTTTGATGGGTCGTTTGGGTCGGTCCCGGGGTTTATGATGTCCAGATAAGCCAGGGGACTGGGGTCCCCTATACACTATGCCACTTGGAATGTGAGATTGAGATAGGTTGGTTTACTTTAAGTTAAAAGTTATATAAGATTAGATTTTTTTTTTTATATTTTGTTTAACTTAATTTATATTATAAATTATAAAAATAAAAATAATTTATAAATATTAAAATTATAAAAATAAAAATAAAAAATAATAAAAGTAAGAATTAGAATTAATTTGAATAATTTAACTTAGGAGGCGTTTGGTAAACGCATTACATTTTGATTGTATTTGAATGAAATTTATTTTTTGAATGTTGTATTTGGTTGAAAAGTATTTGTTTTGTATTTGAATAAAATGTGTGTTTGGATGAAAAGTATTTTAGAGTTGAAAAGTTGATGTGATTGATAAAAGTAAAGATAAATAGTAGAGTTAAAAAGTTGATGTGATTGTTTTAAAAAAATTTTGAATAGTAATTGTTTTCGTAGCACTGTTGTAAAATTTGTGTTTGGTGTAAAATTATATTGTATTTGAGTAAAATTAAAATGAAAAATTTTCTCCAAACAACACCTTAAGTTACAAACTACATTAAGTTAGATAAGTGAACCAAACAAACTTTTAATAGGTTTTTCTTCCTTTTTGCCCCCTTTTTTTTTTTTTAGGCTTGAAAATTAAAGCACTTGGATCATGTTTGGGCGCATGTTTTGTATCATGTATAACGTGTATTGTATTACATTATTTTGTATTGAATTATCATAATGCAATGTCATGTGGTGTTTGCTGTCACAAATTGTTAAAGGTTATAACACCCTAATAAAATAGATAATGTAACATAAGTTATAATTTAAAATTCCATTATAGTAAATAACAGTTTCAGAAAATAATTAAAATAAATAATAAGTTTTTAAAATATTTATAATAAATAGCATAGTTATTTAGTAAACATAAAATTTATTAAATAAATAATCTATTTATAATGAAAATAATCATTTACTTGATAAAGACGTAAATAAATTATTTATCTAATAGGTTAATATATTATTTATTTGATAAATTTGATGTAAATAAATTATTTATATAATAAATCTGTTATTTATTACAAATATTTTAAAAACATATTATTTGTTTTAATTATTCTCTAAAAATTACAATTTACTTCTTTCTCTCATTTAATTTAAATTAGAGTTCTAGTTAAACCAATCCCAAGTCTAGACTAGCCCTAAATTCAACACCGATCTTGAACCTTATATGAAATAACAGTACAATGCATTAAAAATATATTATTACAAAATCTAACATTGGTCATATTTATTTAATATTTGTAGAGGGTAAAATCTACAGTCAAATTAAATCAAGTTAGGTTAGGGCCTACAATTATATTGTTGAACTGACTGAACACGTGTTAAGTTGACTGAGGGTGTTAGTTATAAAATAATAATAAGTAGAGTAAAAAGAGACAAAAAAAAAAAACGTACAAAATTTATAGATATACACTTTTAATGTAAGAGCTAATCCTTTGTGATGACTCTAGGAATGATTCATTATAGTTGATTAAAAGTACAATGAACACCGTAACAGATAAAATGAGAAGATAGAAGATGGAGAATACAATATGTAGGGAGATATTACAGAAAATGGAGAGAATCGGGTAAAGAGTATGAGAATTGTAGAAATTTCAGGTAATTTAGGCATGAATGCGGATGATCAAGGATGCCTTAAGCATCTAATGCTACTTTGTATTTATAGACAATGAATGTTGCGTTTAGATGACTTATTTAGTGTAGAATATGCCTAATTTGCTAAGGGGATGTTACATTTTTTGCTCTAGGTTAACTTTTCTTGTTTAAGCAAGTTTTATGTAAAAGGAAAAGTGCTTTTTTAGGCTGATTCTTAACTTAATTGTGTTCGATCTTCATTTCACTCCTATGTAGGGTTGAATTTAGAAGGTTTGTTGATATCTTCACGGCTTGACTTAGGGCAAGTGAATAGGTCAACTCGTGAAGTTGATTTATTAGGTCACTGGTCTTCAACTCAACCTGACAAGCTCTCGGATCGTCTTGAATACTTATTGAGTTAGTCTCTTTGATTTGTTGTGCAATAATAACAATTAGAAATGAGATATGAAATCTTATCTCAACAATATTCATATTCATTTATACAGACAATCTTTTGAAATATTGTAATTAAATATAGAATAATGCAATACAATACATACAACCATCAAACACATTTTTAACATTTGTTTGGCTAGGTTGATTGAAATGGAAAGGATAAAGAATGGGTATAATCTTATGTTTGGTCGGTTTTTCAAAATGAAATAGACATTCATTATTCAAAATTAATGGCTTTTCTACCACGGTTGAATCATCATTCCTTGCTCGTATGAATAGCGATTCCAATTTATTTATTTATGTTCCATGTTTGTCTTTCTTCTTTTTCTTCTTCTTATTATTTTTTAACACAACTACACTACCCATGTCCTCTTTGCTCTGCTTCCACCGCAATCCTTCGATGACATTGTCGATGATCAAAAAATCAAATTATTCATGGCATTTTTTTTTCCAGTTTATGGGTCTCTCTCTCTCTTCCAGAAACTCCCTATTATTTATCCATTCACCAAGGATCTCAAAATCATAAATCATCATCCAGACGACTAAGCAAATATCATCGTGCATAAGAAATATATTTCCTTTAGATTTTTTCAAAATCCTCCAAAAAAAAGTAAATAAAATATATATTAAAGTAGGGATAATATTGTAATAGTAAAACTAATCACCCTTTAAAAAAAATTAAGATTATGTTTGATAGAATGGAAAAAGGAGAGGAATGAAGAATAAAAGGGGATAAAGTTGATTGGTTAAGACTTGAGAGAAAAATGGATAAAGAGCTTGTAAATCTAGCAAACCCACTATTTTTTAAGAGAAAGTATAGTAAATAGGTTGATATTAAATATGTTTCAAATAACTACTATATTTTAAAAAATATTTAAGATAAATAACATATTTATAGTAAATTGTTTGTTTACAAAAATTTTTAATTTAATTTTATCATAAACATATTTGGTAAATAAATTATTTATCATAAATATCACAAATATTTTATTTATAATTATATTTATAATATAATTTTTTGTTGTAAATATATTTTATAAGTATACTACTTACCATACATATATTATTTATCATCACCAAAAAAGTTTTATGTTATTTATTTTCATTACTAGAGATTTTTGGTCTATTTCCCTTATTCTCCTTTCTTTTTAATCACTCTAAGTTTGAAAGAAAAGAAGAAGTAAAATTTAGCTAGAAAAAAGTGAAATGCAACATAAGTACTATTTTGATTTTAATCCCTACATATATATTTTTATATAAAGGGTATACTTAGAAAAGGTACTAGATTAGGAATTTCCACACTAAACCCTGCCAACTCTTTTCTTTCATTACTACAAAACAAGATAGAAAGAAAATCTCACTCCTTTTTTATTTTCCTTAACTTGGCATTCTACTTCTCAATATTTTATATTTTTTATACCTTTTACCAAACATAACGTCGAAAAGAAAAATCTGATCTCATGGAACTGGTCCTTTTTTTTTTCCCCTCCCCCCCTTTCTTCTCTCCTCTTCTTTCGGTGGTGCCTTCAAACAAGTATGTTCCCCTCTTGTAGTATGGCTTGATAGTGTCATAACATTAATAAGAAAAGAGGCATAATGCATCTTCCAAACTGTACTAAATTCTTTAGCATTTAAATTTAAAATGATTATATAATTCCATGTTATACTTTATGTTAATTAAAATTGCAAATGATCTAATACAATTTATTATGAAGTTAGGACATATGTGAAGTAAGGTGATTTAAGCAAGTGTAATACATAGCCTTATTTTGACACCGAAACCTTTTTTCTTTTTGAAAAGGGTCATGTATAGCAGATTCTTTTGAAAAGCAAAGTTATGGAACTTTCAGCAAAAAGAAAAGGAAAAGCCACTATTTTATATTAGTAGTAGTTGGAAAAAGTGAATCAACGGGCTGCTAGAAACTTTTAGCAATTATATAAAAAAGTAAAAATAAAAATAAAAATAAAAAAACTAGAAAAAGCCCAATTCCCACTTCTGTTGCACATTTCATAATCTTCTGTTCGCATAATCCTGCGGTTTAATAGTAAGTAAAATGACAAAAGAGTGACGTTGTCTGACATTTAAACATAAATAAACTATTTTTTATATTGTTTATTTGGCCTACTTATTTAATTAATAACCTAAAAGCAGATGATATTGCTTCTCAACAAAAAGTAACATTTTAAAATCATATCTTTCCATGCCAATGGTGACCTTGTTTTTTGAATAATTTAGAATTTGACAGATACCCTCTCAATCATTTAAGTGGAAGGAATTATATTTGGTCCCATGTGAGGAAGGAATAGACAAATTATCTCTTTGGTAAGAGATAAAATTATTATTTCTGAGTTAACTGAAATTCAAAATTGACAAAATATCATGCTGAAATTATTTGTTTGGAGGCCCGTAAACAAAGATTTTTTTTTTCCCCTTTTTTTCCTCAGAGTAATGAGTAGTCTTTTTTTATCCCTAGTCCGTAATAGTATGTAAATGCTTTTGCTAGAAATGCCTTAATCATATGAAAAGTGACTTATCACAATTGAAGATAGACGCAATATATTTGTTCCTCATTAATTGGAACATCAATTAGTTGCTATTTTTTTAGCTTATATTTCTCTGTAAACAACATTACGAATGTTTGATACTTTTCAAATCCAAAAAAATCGTGGAGTTAGAATCAAAGTTTTAGATTCCCGTCCATAAAGCCCAAGTCTCGAACAGAAAATTGTCTAGGTTCAAATGTGGCTTTTATAATTTAGTAGACTAATATTATGTTTATTTGACCATTCCAAATTTAAAAAATGAAAAATTTTTCTTTATAAGATAATGAATTTTCCTAAATTTCTGTATTCGAACATCCAAAATTTTTCATTTTTGAAAGATAGAAAAATAATTTTTTTTTCTAAAAAAATTTTCACCTACAAAAACAACTTTTTATTTTTAAAAAAATTCCAAACAACTTTTTATTTTTCATATCTAAAAATTTTTTATTTTCTAAAAAAAAAAAAAAACCTCTCCTTTGGAGCATGAGTTGACGTACAAAATAATATATAAGACCCAACTCCCAATCCATGTTAAATTCTTCATAAAAAAAAATTCTTATTAACATAATAAAAATTCTTATTAACATATCACTTGATACTTTTAAAGTGGTATGCTGATACTAGATTTATCTCTTTACATGTTGTATATAATAAAAAAATTGTGATTACAGTAAGTTTCAAATATTTACTTGCTTTTTGGAAGAAAAAAAATGGTGCGTAGTAAATTTTCCTTTTTCTTCTTTTGTTGGATTTTAGGATCCAAAATTTCTCAGTTAATTAAAAATTGCTTACAGAACTCTTTTGAACCATAATTATATTACAGACGGATTAGCCACCAAATTGTCTCGTTGGAGACCATGTCATGCACAAAATAATTTCTACATTCATTTTCGTGCCTGCCGACAAATTGTGGCCCTCCCCATTCGCCTTATGCATGTAAGATTAATAATACTTCATATAATTAAAAGTAAAGTCCGTACAAGTCTTAACTTAAAATTTTAAGTTTTTTTTTTAATTTTTTTAAAAAATTAATAAAAATTATGACTAAATTAACAATTTAAATTTGAACATTTCGTTTCATTCCAAATTCAACACGTTATATTTAGTTACTCCATCCATTGGCAACAAATCCCAAAGGACAAAAGATAGAAGTTCTAATGACACATAATAGTGTATAATTTACCCTCCATTTATTTGACATCTTCAAATTTGAAAAATGAAAAATTTTTCATTTCAAAAAAAATGAACCTTCTTAAATTTTTGTATCTGAACATCTAAAATTTTTCATTTTTGAAAAATAGAAAAAGAGCTCTCTAGAAGCAAAATGTTTTCACTCACCCAAACAACTTTTCACTTTTAAAAAAAAATTTTAAATAACTTTTTATTTTTCATACCTAAAAATTTTTCATTTTTAGAAAATGGATCTCTCTTTCAACCGACCATTAATCCTAACGACGCGTGGATATAACTATGTGCACCATTTGTTAATGTTCGTTCTTCTCTTTAATCACAGAAAAGTGTGTACAATTTTACACAACAATCTATATTTACGTTATATCATACATCATACGGATGAACGGTTATTTAATACTACATGCCTTTTTCAATAAAGTTTCAAATTTGAGTCAGTGTGAAGGCACTTATATGGACAAGTCTTACAGGTACATAATGATTGGGACAACTTTAACGAAAAACCAGTTAAAGATATTTGATTATTCTGATCACTATATATTTTTATAAGAATAAAGTGATGACATCTCAAGGTCGGCAACAACATGAGAAGCAAACCAACCAATTGGTGGTACCACATTTTGGCCTGTGAGGTTGTTGGTGATGATGCATCATATTCATCAGCGGCTGTGGCTGAAATATTTGCTGTCCTCTTTGCCTTCTAGAATCCATATCGAGGAGAGGCAATTTTTCTCCTTCACGACCTGTCAATCTGAGAAACTCAACCATAATACATCAATCAATATAACGCTTAACTAATGTCTTATTTAGAACAAGAAAACAAAGGAAAAAAATAAAAAAACTTACGTTAAAAAAAATCTTTCAAAAGAATAAGAAGCAGCCAAGTGGAACAAATGAAGTGACTGGGGCTTGGACTATTTCACCGCCTGAGTTAGTGGGCTACTCTCTGTCCTTCTAATCCTTTTGTTTTCGTGACAACAAAAATGCTGATGTGTTAGGATTGGCCATCATAAACGTACAATATTTCCTAGGTTTTTTTTTTTTTTACCTCTAATTAAAGACTTAATAAGGATAAAAAAAATCTATAGACGTACTAATAAAGCATTAAAAAGACATAAATATATTTATTTAAGAGGTTGATTCAATAATTTTCTCCAACAAAAAATGTATTTTCTTATAAAAAAACAAAAAAAAAAGTATTTAACACATTTGTCATTTAACTTATTGTGATTGATTATAATCTGATCTTCTTAGTTTTGGTAAATTATTTCCTAATTTTAATAAAGTATTGCAAAGTGCCTCATAACAATAATGGTTTGTTAAAATTTGAAAGAAAATGCCCTCTCACACACAATAACAACAAGAACGTTTATTAGAGGATCCATAACCAAAAACAAAATTTTAATTAAACTCAATAATTGTCAGTGTATTTTCATTATAGGTTTAGGATTAAAATTTCAAATTTTTGGAGGGTTTTATGTAATTTTGATAGTATATAATTAAATTTTCAAATTTTAATAGGGCTTTATGTATTTTGTTATACATATACAAAGTTAAGGGGGCGAAAGGGGGGGGTGCTTGACTCACTGGACACATGCATTCCCATCACAACTCACATGTAACATTAACCCGTTTGAAGAAAAACACTAAAATTTTGAATGACGATAAAAGCACATCACATCATACGTATCATACTCACGAGGGCATTCCTCCATGGATTTTAATATTTACCATTGATTTAGAGTATTCTAACGTGAGTAATACTAAAAATATCAACTCTAATTTTAACTTTTAAGTTCTAACTCATGTATTTTATTTTTTATTAAGAGATGTAATCAATTGAAGTAATAATATTTTAAATCCTTATTAATAAGAATAACAACTCACATGCTACATAGATTAGTACTCAAAAATTAAGATTACAATTGATATCTATAGCATTATTCTTTAAATATTATACTAGAATTAAAAAAAATTTAATCTACTAGAATTTTAAGTTTAAAGAATAGCCAAAAAAAAAAAAAAAACACTTACACGGGAAATTGGAAAGAGCGATTGCTTTTGTAGGCCTCATCAGGATGATAAATAATGCTGAAAAAGTCTTTCTTGTGCTCCTTTTCAATTGTGGTTTTGGTTTAAGGTCGTGTTTCTTCTTTGTTACCCTCCAAGTTAGTTTCGAAATTCACTCTTTTAATCTCACCACTATTTATTCCATTAAGGTGAGGTAATGTGGTAGAAGATGCAAAGTTGAAATCATTCAAATCACTAGACTTATACATCATCAAGAATTAGTCTTTCGAGAAGCTAGTGTTCTCTGTGTGAAGGCTGAACAAGGACTTGTTTGAGGCCACACTCCATTCTATCAGAGGTTAAGGCTTTAATAAGATTGAAACTAGTATCTGATTTGGGTCGTAGCTGTTCGAGGATGGTTGGGTGGCCGAGGCCTGAACTCGGGGGGATTGTAGGATTGGTGTGAACCGGGGATTGAAGTCTGGGGGTGATGATATGGGGGGATCTTTTACATTGGGGAAGACTAATTTTTGAGGTGAATGATCAGGTGATTCGAGTACTTTTTTTTTTTGTGAATACCGATTCTTGTGATGAAGTTGAACATAAAGAAGAGATTGAATTTTTTTGTAGAGGCCATAATGGAAAAATCTGCTTGGATATTGATCTTCAGGAGATGATCGATATTCTTCTTAATATTCTTACTAGCAATTTCAATATACATGATGAAAATCTATTCGAGTGTTTGATAATTCAAAGGCCTGTTTCAAGAAAGCATTTAAACATAACTTTTTTAGTTCAAATTTAACATTCTTATAATTTTATTAGAGAAGACACTTTATCAAAAAGGGTTCAAATCAAAACCTTTTGTGCATGTATGGTTTTGTTTCCAAAACAAATTTCACGATTCCCTAGAAAATCGATTTCAAAATCGGTGTGAAATTGTGTTTGGTTTGTATTGTTTTTGAAAACAGATTTCAAAACGAATCCAAAATCTCCTTTGCTCCTAACGTAAAATTGAAAACGATGGAATAAATAGTGACATATTCTCCTATTTTTGAAATTTTAACTTTTTGAAATTGTGTTTGGTTTGTATTGAAAGTGCATTAACAATGTTATTAGAACAATAATATGTGACATTAATGTGAACTTAATAAAACAAGCGAAAACCAAAACTCACTTGGAAAATTTTTTTTGGGGATAAAGGAAAAGGTGGCAGATCAAGAAGCTCTTGAAGATGATACATTTGGGAAACTAAAAATTAATAATTAAAGTTGCGAAATGGCAAATATTATAAGGAGAGAAGAGGGGTATATAAGAATCATAGGATAATTAGGCAGAGAAAAGTCAAAAAACCAACTAGAATTGGAACGATAAGAGGCAATGTTGGGAGTTTTTGCATATTGCGACCTAGTAAGTTAGTAACCCATTAACCAACACTGTTTTCTTACCCCCCCACAAAACAAAAAAAAAAAAAAAAGGACCAACACTGTTAAACACCTTTGGCGCCTGTTTCAACTTTGTTTAAAATAACGGTCTTACATGTATGTGTGTATATGTATATATATGCACACACACGTATATATATACATGTAATGATCCCAACTAATTATTGTGATTAAGAACGTCCTTGGTTGCATTAATTCAATCTGTTACATGGTCTAATTTGCTTTGGCTATCCAAAAATATTAACACTACTGAATTAGGATCAATAATCCCATGAATTTTGGGCAGGATTGGAAATTGAATAAAGAAGAAGTAAAATGTATCATAGAAATTATGATAAGAGCTTATATGAGAGAAGATTAAAATATTTATTTGAGAGATTAGAGATGATTGAGTTATAAAAATATGTTTTTAATAAAAATAAATTGTTTGAAATAAAAAATATAATAATTATAAATATGTTTTTAAAAAAATACTAATTTGGACCTTTTTATATTTCTCTTAAAATTTTATGTAATTTAAAATAAAATTATTTTATTTTGATTTAAAAATGAAAGAGTTATGAATTTTTAAATTTTGAATTAAAAAAAAATAGTAAAATTTGAGGGATAAGATAAAAGTCAACGTGGGTGGATACCAGAATAAGACGCTGCTGGTTTAGAAAACGACACGTTTGTGGAATTTTGTCAGATGGGAGTTTTTTTTATTATCGTTTTTGGATGAAACGACATTGTTTCTCCGTCGTTTAAGTTATACGACATGGCATTTGCTATATAATGTTTGTTGTTTGAGTGTGAAATAGAATACCGATTCCCCTGCTTTAAAATTTACTTTCTTATTTTATTTAACAAAAAGAAAAAGAAAAAAACTTTACCGCATTTTTAAGTAGACAAACAATAGCTTTTTTTTTTTCTTTTTTAATGTAAGAACGCATTTCGTTCGAAAGTCATAATGCCCATTGGTTTGCCTTTAAACTTTAAGGGTTCGTTCCGATGTTTTTTTGAGATTTTTTTTAAGTTACAAAAATATAATTTTAGAAAATATTACTAGAAAAAAACTATTTAAAGTGAAAAAAATATAAAATTTTAAAATGTTTTAGAAAAAAATTATTAATATAGATATTATTTTGTTTTTATTTAAATTTTATATAATTTAAAAAAATCATTTTATTTAAATTTATATATGTAAAATTATTGATTTTTAAAATTTAAAATTTATTGTTATATTTTAAAAAAATAAATAATAAAAATGATGATAAGATGAAAAAAATTGTTTGAAAACTTTATCTTTTAAGCCCCGCAAACACCCTCTAAATGTGGCGTAAAAAAGCCATGCCACTTGTTGTCTGTACGTACCTACATCAGATGATTTTTAATTTACATATTCTACAAGTAATATGCTACAAAATTTTCTGTCGTTTTTATAAATGAAAATTCTGTCTTTTGTAGGGAAAACGACGTGGACTGTAGTTAGTATTTGAGTACGCTGTTGTTTAAGTCAAATCAAGCTTTTTCAAGGAAGTGTCCTACGCACTAGGGTCCATTTGGACAGATTCTGAAAACGAGGAAATTATAGGCGTTTGTTTTTATTTTTGGGAATGATTTTTCATTTTCAAAAACATAAAAAATGAAAACGGTTTCAAAATAACGTTTGTTTATTTAACGTTTTCAAAACTGTTTCAAAAACACCGTTTTCAACTATGTTGTTTTTTTGGGTTTTTTAAACACGAAAAAAAGTTGTTTTCACTTTTTGTTTTCATTTTCAAAAAATATTGTGTTTTTTGGGTATTTTGAAAATGAAATGGGTTTTGAAAAAATATAACCAAACAAAGTTTTATTTTTATGTTTTTCAAAATATACACTTAGAAAACATAATCAAACACAGTTTCAGAAATGATCTTAACACAGTTTTCAAAACATTTTCATTTTCAATTTTTTTGAAAACAGAAAATATTTCAAAAATAATACCAAACGCCACCTATAGGGCGTTTGTTTTTGTTCTTGAGAATGATTTTCCATTTTCAAAAACACAGAAAATGAAAACGGTTTCAAAATAACGTTTGTTTATTTAACGTTTTCAAAACCGTTTCAAAAACACCGTTTTCAACTATGTTTTTTTTTTTTTGTTTTTTGAACACGAAAAAAAGTTGTTTTCACTTTTTGTTTTCATTTTCAAAAAATATTATGTTTTTTGGGTATTTTGAAAATGAAATGGGTTTTGAAAAAATATAACCAAACAAAGTTTTATTTTTATGTTTTTCAAAATATACACTCAGAACACATAATTAAACACAGTTTCAGAAATGATCTTAACACAGTTTTCAAAACATTTTCATTTTCAATTTTTTTGAAAACAGAAAACATTTCAAAAACAATACCAAACGGCACCTATCTCTCTTTTGAGGGGTTTTTTTTTTTTTATATATTTTAATTTAAGGAAAGGGAGAATAAAAAAGGACAACATTGAGCTTAATGGCTTAAGTTGGGGGTAGAGTTGAAAATCAATGGAACATCAAGGGTAAGAAAGTCCAAATGGCAGAGGCTGAGTTTATCTGTTTATCTACAACTCTTGGTATGTAAATGATAATTGGAACTTTTGCAGCAAAAGATATTATGCTCCTACCCATTAGAACTTGGTACCTTCTGAATTTAAATTGCTGAAATTTGCATAGAAAGCCATGGAGAAACTCTTGGAGAAACAGTTATTCAGCAATGGAGTTCTATGGTTCAACTGTAAGTTCTCCTCCTTTAATATATACTATAAACTGCGTCGTAGTCAATATATGGTTATATTTTGAACAGAATCTCGTTAAAAATGTCATAAAGTAAGTGACTTTTCATGATTTTAGTTTTGTCTGCAATGGAGATGGAGGCTACTTCCAGCAAAGCCAAGAGGCAATTAGGAAATAATTTTTAAGACAAAGAACTATTAATTTTTAGCAAGATTTTCTACCACAGAAAAATTCATACCTTGTCAAGTTTACATAAGATTGTATCCTTGGTTAATTTTTTTATATTGTCTTTTTGTTGTAGCTGAGGAAGCCAAAAGATGCCATATTCAAACTCCCCAAGTCCAGTTAAGACCGGCGGGCGTTACTGAAAAGTCAAGTTCCGTCTTTCCCAAAGCGCCTAAAATGGCAACGCGCAGAAGAAATTCAGGGGTAAACATTACATGATGTATATACATTATGTATTTGTGTATGTATGTAAAAGATATGGATGGATGGATGAAATACATAACAATCTATAGCTATAATTCAAAATTGTGGCTGCTGCATAATCTACATATCATTTGGCTCTTTTTAACTCTATCAGAGTTCAAAACTCCAGATATCTATTAAGTTTAAAAAAATTTCAATATCAGCCCACCCGTATTTTTACATGTACTCGTTCTAGTAATCTATCACTTCCTTTAATATCTACAAATTACGAACCTTGGAATTCATTCATTGTCAGGTTTATGCAATAAGGAGGAGACGAGTTTATGAAAGGACAGAAACTTATGTACTGCTTGAACCGGGACAAGACGAGAGGTTTGTGTCGGAGGAAGAACTAAAGGCCACATTGAAGGGTTGGCTGGAAAAATGGCCAGGCAAATCTCTTCCTCCGGACCTGGCAAGATTCGAGAGCATCGATGACGCCGTTTCGTTCCTTGTGAGCTCTGTTTGCGAACTTGAAATCCAAGGTGATGTTGGCTCAGTCCAATGGTATGAAGTTCGTTTGGAGTAAGGAAACGACATAATTTAGTAATTTACATTTGTCGTTCGAGTTACTAAACGTCATGTAGTTCATGCCTAAATTTTGTTGCGACCTCCAAGACTCCATCGCTAGTGTTTAAGTAGACAAACGACATGTTTCATGTTGTCATCATTTTCTATCAAAAACGTAATAGAGGAACGGCACGTCGTTTTATCAATTGTGTGTAAAACCACCTCCCTTTTTTGTACTTTGTAGTCATATGCACTAGATTATTACACAAGTCATAGGCCGACTTATGAAATAAATAAAGCATTAATTTTTCTTCGACAGAGAATAAAAGAATATGTGTTTTTTTTTTTTTTAAGCATATAGACTATGTCGTATATTTCATAACCTAGCAAAAATGTAATATCTTATCCCTTAGTGTTTATGAAGTTCAAATTGCTCACCTCCAATCATATATCATATAAAAAGAAAAAAAAAAAGACAAATATGCTTGTTGTTAATTATTAAGGAACATGATAAGAAAGGGGGGGGGGGGGGGTGGGGGGTGTATTGGGGTGGGGGGTGGGGGAGAAAACACACAAACCGAAGATTTCTTGAATAAAAAGCATAGGGACATGCTAAACAATTTTATAAAAGATAAAAGTTGTATTCAAATTACATTAACAAGCGTTGCCAAAAAATTACATGATACTCGTTCACTTCCACTCAGGTAATAATAATGAATGCCACAAGCAGATGTTGCTTTTCAGTTCTTGATCTCCTGCAGAGGACTCACATCCTGGAGCCGCAATTCCTGAATCTGTGCTTTTTTTTTTTAAATAAAAAATAAATAATGAAGTTACACAAAGTTAGCTATTAAAATTAAAATTGAAAAAAAAAAGATGATATTACAAAGAGACCTTGTGATGATTTTTGCTAGGCGGCAAGAGAGCCCCTCCCTTTCTGCTTCTGGCGAGCAGGCCTTTCGTGACTGGGGACATCATCGAGTCGGTTGGGCTTCTGTACCTACAAAATTTCATCAAAAAAAAGAAAACGAATCAGTAAAAACAAGACACGTTTATGAATTTGATGGAAAGGATTATAAAAAAAAAAAAAGAATTTAAGGTGTACCTTTCTGGGTACTTGAAAGCCTTGGGGACGTTGAGGCGATCGGGAGCGGCGGGCTTGCGCAAATCGACGCTGGAGTTGGAGTTGGGAGAGATTTGGAGAGGAGGGGTGTGGTCCGTTTGGGGAATTGGGGTTGGCGTTTTGTGCTCGGAAACTGCGGTTTTCGATTGGATTGGGGTTTCTGCCATTGGCATTTCGACCCTGTTCTCCATTGGGATTCTTATTATTATTTACCTGAAACACTGAGCCGTATGAAATGGAAGAAATCGTCAACTCAAAGTCACGAACGATAAGAAATTTGTGGAAAATTAAAAATCCAGACCTTTATGAAGAACAATGGAAAGGCAACGGCAACGGCAAGAGTTCCGGTGTTTTGTGTCTCGAAGAGAGAGAGAGAGAGAGAGAGAGAGATTTTAGAGAAGGAAGAGTCTGAGAAGGAATTTAACGATTAAGACTGGAGAGTGAGAGATGACCGTTTGCGGGAAAAAGAGACAAAATTGGGAAAGTCGCAACGGTCGAATTTTCAAGCCGACGTCAGTGTTTGGCTGCTTTGACCGTTTTATGCAGACCTTTCCACGGTAGGAAATGGTGGAAATCGCCACTCTAAGGCACATGTTGAGGAATTTTGCCTCATAATTTAAAACCATTTAGGAAGATTGTTTGAGACGGAGTTTTGTATATTGGGGTTGGAAATGTGTGTTTAATGGGATATAGAAAATGATACAAAAATTTAAAATTTGTTAAAAAATATTTAAAATGGATCTTATTTTGTTTGTTTCGTTATTGTGAATATTTTGATATAATATCATCTCATTTAAATTGAATTTTAAAATGATAAAGTTATGGACTAAAGTTTAGTTTTTTGAAAATGAGAATAAGAGTAAGTGGGATTTAAAAATGAGAAAGTTACATACTTTTAAAATTTGTGTTTTTTAAATATGAAAGAGAAAATAAATGAGATATATAATTAGGAGTTTTGGATTAAAGGATAAAAACATCATCTAGAAAAATTGTGCTAAAAGGGCATCAGATTTTTACCCAAAATTATTTTTTATTTGATATATACAAAAATCTTGAATTTATTATAGGTGAAGCAATATTTTATAGATGTGTTAAAAACATTCCTCGAATAACCCAAACATGAATGGCTAGTTCTTAAACTAGCCCAATATTCCCCCCTCCCCACTCCTCTCTTTTAGGACATCCCAATATTAAGGGAACTTAAACACAGTCACAAATGCCTTAACCATAAGTTTTGAATTGAATTTTTTTTTCTTTGGTAATAATAAGTTTTAAATTTTGAGTTTGAACTTATGAGCTCAACGGATAAAAAAATCACTTATATTAGTTTCATACAAACATATCAATTGCACCTAACTCATTTGTGATCCTATTGTGATATTGAAAATAGTCTGTAATAATGTTGAAAATTTCATATAACAATAATATCAATTGTACTATCACCGATTGTCTCATTAATGGAGTACCTATCATGATGTTAAAATTTAACTTCATACTAACAAACAAAAATAGCATCAACATTGTAATCTTAGTCCTTGATACGAAACATAATCATACCATTAGTTTGTGTGAAATCAATTAACTTTTTTTGATTGAAAATGGGGATTTAAACTATATTCTACACATTATAGTAATATTAGATGTGTCTCTATTTGTGATGATAAGATAACCAAGCCACTTGCATTTTTTTTTTTAATGTATAATCATTCTAAGTCAAAGGATAATTAGCATTGCTTCAAGAAAACACTTCAAAAAAAAATTTTTTTTTTTGGTGAATACAAGAAAACACTTCATGCATGCCGTCATATTTGCGACCAAAAACAAAACCACAGCCGCTTCTCCGCCACCATCTTCCTACGTATATTTTATATGGCACCATCTTCCTATGTATATTTTATATGGCACAAAAGCGAATCGATTGACCATTGACCCATCGATTTGGTTCATCTTTTCCAACGCATGGACCCAATTATTGTTCAACTAGAAGCCAAGGAACTGCAAATTATATATACTCAACACAGCCAGTTTTTATTTGACCACTCACCACCCACAGGTGCATTTCATTTGGTGTGGTTATTGCTCTCTCTCTCTCTCTCTCCCTCTCTCTCTCACTCTATGGAAACAAAATCATATTTCTGTAGCCGTGTGGGAACCCATAAACGAACAATATTTGCCATTTTATACTAATTATACAATTCCCCATGATTTTACACTACTCTTTTAAACAATATTGACCAATTTAGTAAATTGGTTCAGATCCAGTTTACTAATTAAGTTATTTTGTCACGTATGCTATAGTTTTTGTCTTAAATTTTACGTCTGTAATAGCATAAAAAATTTTTAAACAATGAAATATTACAATTATATACAGGTTCGAACCTACTATTCTTCATCCATAACCTTCCCAAGCCTCTCTCCTGACGTCATTAGACCAAATTATACGTACTAATTAATATATGAAGTACTTTTCTTCTAAAATATATTGTATATAAATAAAAATATATAGAAATGAAATCTCTCTTTTAATTTTGATGTGTCAAATGATATTTAACCAATCGTATTATAATACATCAAGTAAAATATTGAGATGTAAAAAATAATTTACGAAGCATTTTAAACTTTCTAAAATAATATGATATAACACTGTTGATTATATATTATTTGAGATATTAATTTTAAACAGAAGATTTGAATCTAAATATATAACAAACTTGATGCAAATTAAACACCCACCCCATGTTCACCCAAAAAATAAATATAAAAATAAACAACCACTTTGACTGATACTATATAGTACATTCCACTTTAAAGTATAAAATTTAAGTTTTGATCTATCTCTTATTGATTTGAATCCAAATATATAATGAACTTGATGCAAATTAAACACCTACCCACTTATTCACCCAAAAAAGGATAATAATAATAAACAACCACTTTGACTGAAGGTTTAATTAGTGATAACTATGCAGTACATCCCACTTTAAAGTATAAAGTTTAAGTTTTGATCTATCTCTTATCTCCAAATTAAAAAGGAAAAGGAAGAAGAAACGACGACTTTATTTTTCTTGAAACTGTATTTTGTTGCTCTATCTTTTGTTTTTGTTTTTTGTTTTTTTGATAATTGCTTTATCTTTTTTTCTTTTTTGCTTGAAAGAGATCACATATAATAATTTTTAGTTATGATCAGTTGTTGCTTGCTTATAAATTACTTTTCATGTAAAAAATACCTAAATATCAAATATTTATTTGACGAGTATATCATATAAATGTGGTAATGTTATACACTCGATTTGCTAAATAATTTCTTATACATTTTGATTTTTGTTTGGTACTTTCACGGTTTTCTAGTGAAATTTATGCTCTGTTCTTGGAAATTAAGTACAGCCACATACCTTACATCTAAACTCCTGATTTCGATATTATAGTTCATGAAAATTTAGGCTGAAATTAAGTTATAAAAGATCATTGATCATGTCCTTATATTATGCCCTAATTTTTAACAAGAGTAACGTAATACTAAGCCAAATAAAAACTCAAGATTAGGTGCTCTGGCAATGCTTCATGTGGTGTTGCCTCGTGAGAGGCTGTGCTTATCACAAATTGGACCTGCATGACTTTCATGCCTATGAGGTCACGTTGATCAACCTCAAGCAGACATGGCATAAGGCGGTCACCAAATATGAGGCTAGCACACTTACGAGACCAATTGTGCGACTTGTGCTGGTGAGGCGATCGAGCTCTCCCACGCCATAGAGATCTCGCTTTACGCCATGGGGAGAGAATTCTTTGAGCTAGAACTAGTGAGAAGCACTTCATCCCAGTGCAAGTTTGTTGGCATTGACCTCAAGTTAGACATTAGAATAAACCCTAGATTATGTTTGGTTGCCGTTTTGAGGCTAGGTGTGGGTCTAGATAGACATGAGAATAAACCCTAAAATATGTTTGAAATTAAACAGAGCTTCATATAGAGTCCTTTGGAGATTTTTTTTTACTTTTTTTTTTTTTTTTCTTAGTTAAGAGATCAACAAAGTAACATTTAAATCAAAAATAAGTTCAAATGTGGAGGGTGCCTATGTTGTTCCTAGTCCTAGATAAATAAATGGTAAATTTTACTAAAACGTGATATCACAGGGGTGAATTATATAGGTGGCGTTTGGTATTATTTTTGAAATATTTTCTGTTTTCAAAAAAATTGAAAATGAAAATGTCTTGAAAACTGTGTTGATATTATTTCTAAAACTGTATTTAGTTATATTTTTTGAGTGTATATTCTAAGAAACATAAAGATGAAACTTTGTTTAATTATATTTTTGAAAACCCATTTCATAAGTAAGTATTTTATAAAAACATATTTATGTTTAATTTTAAACAAAACAACAAAAACAAATTATCAGCCATAATTAAATAAAAACCCTTTAGTGGTGGGTTTTACAATGAAGGGCAGAAGTAAAAGACATTGGTGGTCTGAACTCTAAGTAGCAATGATGGTGAGATTTGGGTCATGAGTTAATATTCATCATTGCAAGAGGGTCGTCGCTATCATCACCAGTCCGTGATCGTCACCCTGCGTGATAGATGGAGGCCATCGTCGGACATGAACGTCATTACCGATGCTGCACAAGCAGAGAGAGAGAGAGAGAGAGAGAGAAGAAGGGGAAGGAGAAATTGAAAACACAAAAAATGAAAACAACTTTTTTCATTTTCAAAAAACTCAAAAAGACAACATAGTTAAAAATAATTTTTTCAAAATGATTTTGAAAATATTAAATAAATAAACATTATATTGGGCCATTTTCAATTTAAATTTTTTTAAATGAAAAATCATTCTTCAAAATAAAACCAAACACCCCCGTAATTTTCCCTTAGTTAGAATGGCAAGAACAATACAACAGGGTCGAGAACAATAATATTAAAGTCGATGATTACGGAAGGCTACGAGTAATATGAACAACTGTTGAGGGGAAAACATAAAATGAACAAGTAAATTTGGCTAATAAGACAAATTAATTGGTGTTTGGAATATGCTTTCTAGACATCCAAAACTAACTTTTTTTCCAAAAGTTCACCATTTTTTACTATTTATATCTCCAAAACGTTACAGTAAACTCCAAACTTTAAAAGTTCATAACTTTGTATATACAAGTCCAAATGAGATAATTTTTTTTAAATTGCATAAAATTTTGAGAGGAACGAAACAATATCCATTTTGATATGTTTTTTCTAAAAAAAATTTTAAAATTTTATATTTTTTCACCCCAAACAGTTTTTTCTTCCAAACACATTTTCCAAAACAACTTTTTTCAACTCAAAAATAATGTCTCCAAACATCACCCCCAAACAATAAACCTTTTTAAAGTACTTTTAGGTTGTTTTTTATGAGGGGAATGGGAATGAAAGGAGGAGAAAAAGTAAATTAAATGAAGAGGAGGTTCTTTTCCCTCTCTTGGTTTTGATTTTTCATTCTATTATACTCCCTCACCTATAATAATCCTCCTCTTTTTCCCTCATGGGAATAGCAATAATTTTTTTTTTGGAGGGATAGGAAAAACAATAATTAATAAAGCTTGGGAATATACAAAAAGAAAAGGAGAGAGTTTATATCTTTAATATTTTATGGTAGTATAGAACACAACAAAAATATGCGAAACAACAGAACAAAGAGGCCATCGTGTCATGAAATTTTTGTTGGAGTACCTACCAGTATTGTCTTCTTCTTTTTTCTATTTGTTAGAAAAGTTAATGGATATACCAAATTCCGAATCAAGATGTTATCATCAATTTATCTTTAAATACTCCAGAACTTTCACGCTCTATGGAAAAGTGGAAACCGTAAAGACAATAGTATAAATTCACGAACAAACTCCTTTAAAAAAACAGAGAGAGAGAAAGAAACATGTTAAACTGTACCAAAAAAAAAAGAAAAAAGAAAAAAGAAAAAAGAAAACCTTTTTTTTAAACATATTAGTTAACAAACTAACGAAAAGAAAAAGAAACAAACAGAATGAGAGAGAGAAAAATGTTAGCCATAAGCTATTCATAACCTTTTTCATTATGAGTTGCTTCCATATTTCTTGAGAAGGAATGTTGGTTACAGCAAACCATTTTTTGGGCCAAGGTTAAAGTGAGTGTCAAAACTCTAGATCAGCCATTTTGGTACATGTCCCGTGATAAATGCAACAAGATTTCAAATTCAACTTACAATGAAATCTATGAATACATTTATTGCAAAAATGCTTAAGCAAGGGCAACACTAAGGTCAACTACTTTTTTTTTCTTTTTTCTTTTTTTATCAAATAAAATATATGATGTTCCCATCTATTGATGCTTTTATACTTGAAAATAGATCAAACGTATCAGATAAAAAAAAAATCCTCTTTTTCTCTGTTCACTTTGTTTTAAATATCCATGTAGTTGTTCTCTCTTTTTAATTTTCTTTGGCTGTTTTGAAACCATATTGCGCTTTCTTTCTTTCTTTCTTTCTTTACTCGACTTATATTTAAAACCTTGCAATCTATCATCATTATTTTAGTTTTGTAAATATTTCTAAATTTACTACAATGCTATTATTCTAGAGCTAGAGTTAATGTTGAATTGCATGATTCTTCAAGCTCAATCAAAGCAATAGTTATTGGACAATAAGCTTAAAGACTTCTTCAGTATAGTACAAAGATATTAATGGAGAAAACAACCAAGGTATAATATACAATAGTTTTTTATCATCTTTTTCCGTCTTCCATATTCTTATATATTTCATTAATTGTCTTTACTTTTTTCAATATAAAGTTATGAAGACTGATGAAATTATTCAAGCATTATCTAAAACTGAAGTCATAATTTATCTAAAAGCTATCAAAAGGGTTGAGCACAACACAAATGACTATAAGTGTAATATTATTTTAGTCTTGGGTTCAACTCTCCATATTGAAGAAAGTACTTCAATCAACAATGTTGAATTGGATCTTTCTCAAACAACTACCTAAGCAGAGGAACAATTTCAGATAGAAGCAACAAGAACTCTATTTCTATCAAGTCAACAACAGCTAAAAAGTGTTTAATGTGGATTTTTATAAGTGCACGAATCAAACAAGTAATAAAGTGATGAGAAAAAAAATATTCTCATGAGGATAAATAAAATTACAAAAATATATGAACATAAATTGATGATAAACAATTAAGTATATAGATGCTGGGAATTATAGTTTTGTCGTAATTAATCATATTTAATTTTATTTAAGTATATTCTTATGATTTTATGCTCATATTTGTTGATAGTCAACTATCTTTTTTTGCTTTATGTACTCTTTCTTAAGTTATACATAAATTCTATATTTTTATAATGAAACTTACATAAAAAATTAGTCAATTAAAATTCACGATAAACTATAATGTATATACAAACGGTACCATATATGTGAATAGCATCGTATATGTGAATAGTATTACTTATATAAATAGTAAAAATTCAAATTCAATTATAAAAAGCATTCATTAAGAAATTTATGGTAGTTAATATTATGACTACACAAAAAAAGAATGATATAACTTTATTTTATCCTAGATTTTATAGTATTTATTTTAGAGTCATGTCATAAAAATCTCTTTCTGATTTTATTTTTATTCCTCAAATCATTTAAAAGTTGGCAAGAATTTTGAAAACATTAAGGTTAAGAATAAATACTTCAACAAATATGACAATCATAAAAATATACTTAAAATTAATTAAACCATCATAATCAGGTTATATCATAACTCCCATAAAAAATTTATTTAATTCATAATGAAAAACAAAATAACACAACAAAATAAAAATAAATAAGAAGAGTCTCGAATGGATACCAATATTTATGCTAACAGAATTTCTAGAAACTCCTCTTTTTAAAATTTTTTTTTTTTACACTCAAATTTATTTTACTTTATTTCTCTCTAACTCTACCTCTTTCCTAAGTTTTTGTGTGTTCTTAAGCCTCTCCCAACTTGCCCTTTTATAGGTGTAGTTTTACATTACTCCAACTAATTTCAATACAAAATTTTTAAATTTATTACAATCGTTAGTACATTATGCTACAACAGTTGATACATTTTCAAATTTGCTATAGTAGTCGATTCACTATAGCTTCAGTAGTCAATTCATTTTCAGACTTGCTACAATAGTCAATACACTGCAACTACAATTGGTGCATGTAATTAAGAAGGATCTAGTGTGGTAGGGTATATGATAGGCTAGATTTTAAAATAAAACTAAACAAAAGAATTTTTTTTTACACCCAAATTTATTTTACTTTATTTCTCTCTAACTCTACCTCTTTTCTAAGTTTTTGTGTTTTCTTAAGCCTTTCCCAACTTGCCCTTTTATAGGCATTGTTTTACACTATTCCAACTAATCTCAATACAAAATTTTCAAATTTATTACAATCGTCGGTGCATTGTAGCTACAACAGTCGATACATTTTCAAACTTGTTATAATAGTCGATTCACTATAACTACAGTAGTCGGTTCATTTTCAAACTTACTACAATGGTCAATACACTGCAACTACAGTTCGTGCATGTGATTAAGAAGGATCTAATGTGGTAGGGTGTATATAGGCTTGATTTTAATTTGTTGAAACTAAGAAAATGCTACGTGTTACATTCTTATTGGTTCCTTTTTAGCCTCCGCCACGTGTAGCTACATTCCTATTCTACCTAACCTTAACAAAAATTTTCAAATTTATTACAATAATCAGTGTACTATAGCGACATCAGTTGGTGCATTTTCGAACTTGGTACGATTGTTTGTGCACTATAGCTCCAATTGATGTATGTGATTAGGAAGGATTCAGTGTGGTGGTGTGCATGATATGCTTGATTTGAATTTACTAAAACCAAGAGAATGTCATATGTTACATTCTTATTAGTTCCTTTCTAGCCTCCACCGCGTGTCACATCATTATTAGACTGAAAAAGTGAGCTCATATAATCTTAGGTGTACTGTTTCCTCATTAATTCAATGTTATAAATTTTCATAACTTCTTTATACGAACTATAATTGGAGTAATTCTATTTTTAAAATACTCGTATCGATGAGAGGATAAAAAAATTAATCAAACTTATAACATGAATAGTGACGTTTAGTGGGATACACTTTCAACATATGAATTTTTAACCTTAATTTGACATTGCAGAAAAATAAAGTGTTAAAATTAGATATTATCAAAATAAAATACTATAGGTAAACTCATTGGAAGTATTTAATTTTAAACTTATTTAATATATTATTACTAAAAGAGAAAATAAGATAAAATAAAACAAAATTAAATAAAAATTTTATGAAATTTATAAAAATCTAAATTAAAATAAACAAAACAAAACAAATCAAAAACAAATAAAATTTTCAAGAATAAGCCAATTTTTATATATGAAAAAAATGGTAAAATAACTCTATTTTATAAAGTTATCGGTGTCATGAAAAATGATTTGGCAAAGGAAGTCAACAAGTAATTAAAACAATCTTATTAAGAAATGAAGAGATTTTTTAATTTTTTGACGTATTATTATCTATTATATCTTTCAACACTATACTCTTCTTGTTATGAGCCAACAATGGGACTTAACCTATTTTTTTGATAGCAAAATACAGCTCTGTAAGTTTTGAAAAAAAAAAACAAAATGAGTTATGTTTGTTATCTTATATGATAGCATGTTTAATATAGTTACTGCTGCATATATATTACGACTATATCATGAAATTTAACCCTTCAATTTTTTTTATTAAAACATTTCTTCATATTATCGGTTATAAACATATTGATTATGACTCAACACGTGAAATGCATGTTTCTTAACTAGTTTCTTTTAAACGAACAAATAACATTTTTACGATATTATTTCGTTGCTCTTTTCAAACCTACACATGATGGATCGCACCCACCATCACATGATTTTTTTTTCTTTGTTTATCTAACAATTAATTTTTGTAAAACGGACTAACAATTGCATTTATACTTTGACACGTAAAAATAAAAATAAAAAGAGAGAGAGAGAGAGAGAGAGTGAGAAATCAATGATGATAAATAAATAATAATAATTTGATTATGAGAACGTGGTCAAATGGAATAGTTAGCTAGGCATTCACATCGATTGGACGTGTAGTTTCTGCAGAGCATGACGCAAGGCACGTGTAAATGGCAGTCCGAAGTGTCTTACGTACTCTTACTATTTCATGGGTTCATTGTTTTGTGTCGTTTTCTATACCATTCTTCCATCCTCTGGGTCTCCTGCATCCGTTTCTGTTTGCGACTCTGATTCTGATACTTTCTTTCTAAGCCTCGCAAAAGATCCGAAACTTTTTGAGTGAGGATTCGCGAAGAAGCAATCTCTGATCATTGCATCTCTTATATATGACTCATTATGGTTAGCTATCTTGCAGCAGACAGACAATCCACAAAGAAACGAAGGAATGACCTAGCAACAAAATATATATATATATATATATACATATCTCTTTACTATACAAAATAAAAAGCACCGTAATATTCTTGTTTTATTAGTAGACATCGTTAAACTAATTTTTAACTATTAATTTATAATTGGAAGCAAATTTTGTATAAATTAATACATATACATATCATATCGTTAATAAATTAATACATAGACATATGTATGTCCTTTTTGGTACTACAACTAATATAAATGCGTTTAGTTACTTATATAATTATATTAAAAAAAAAACTTTTAAATTTTAAATCTAATACGATTATTGTTTATCATTTTATTTATTTATTTTTACTTATAACTAAAATAATAATACCTATTAACCAATCTAAACCTTTTCTTCATACTATTACGTTCCCTTAATGTGTTTATATATGTATATGTTTTAATTAGTATTCGATGGCCGTGTGTCACTTAGTTGGAAAGTGATGAGTTGATAACTCTAATTGTGCAGTCTATTTTGTAAGAAGAAAGAAAAAAAATCCCCATGTGCACATGTTTAAACCCCACTTGAATATTATTATTTTTCTTTTTTGGTAAAACACTTGAATATTATTATCTTGCCTTATTTGCATGGGTGTCCCCTAAAATTTTTGAGTTTGATAAATTAGTCTTTAAATTTTTTTTTTTGGCATTCAATCCTTCAAACTTATAATTTTTGATAATTCAATCTTCGTTACTTAAATCAATTAAATTAGGATGGATTTGGTACAAAACTTACATACTATAGTCCAAAAGAAGTAGTATTAATCATTTTTGTTAAATTTGAATACAATTTTTTTTAATTTTATGTTTAAATTTGATTATTATTTGATTAAGTTAAATATTTCAAAGAAAATTATATTAAAAATAAACAAAAATTATTAATAACGCTATTTTTAGACGATAATATATAAGTTAAGTATATAAAATCATTCAAATTTTAATAAATTTTAGCAAAAAAAAAATTAGATTATCAAAAATTATAAATTCAAAATTGATGGTAAGGAAAAGAAATAGAAATTAAAGTGTTAAATTCAAAAAATTCAAAATATAAATATAAATAAATCTTTTATCTTTTCACGTATAGGCCGAGCCCTGCATGATTATATATTACTGTAAAGGAAAAGGACCCACACACATGTAATCGTTTTGTCATCAAGCTCATATCATGATTCTCACATCAATTTTAAGCCAAAGGAAAAGATCAAATTGAAAGCCACCACCTGTATTAAATTCCGAGTCCAAGCCCGGCTCTCTAGAATCTAAATACAAATACAAATACAAATGAATAATTACATATATAATCTGACAATACAATTTACATTAAATATCTGATTTTCAAAGTCTTAAAATTGAAAAATTTAGAGTAAATTTGAACTCTCCCACTACATTAGAGTTAAAAAAAAAAAAGTCAAACTTCGTAGGCCAGCGAGGACAATATAGAGAGAGCAAGAGAGAGAGAGAGAGAGAGCTGTGGACATATAATTAATAGAAGCAACACGCTTTTGTCTTAGCAGTTCACATTTGATGATATGGTTGTTCACTGCAGCGTGCTTTCTAGGGTAATAACAACGAGTGATCAGTACTGGTTGTGGTGTTTTCTCCAAAAGGGATTGATAGCCCTTCTTCAACTCTCCCCACTTCCACCAACTCTCTGGCAATCACCTCTCTTTTCTCTACTCTCTGTCATAAATACCATTATTATGTATTTACAGTACTCTTTTCTACGCCTTACCCATCAATTACTCTACACATATATATATACACCCTAAAGATATATATATATATTTACCACTCTACTAGTTTTACAACCTATTCTCTTCTATCATCGTCGAAGAAAACTCTTACTATATTGATTCGACACTAACAGTCAGTTTTTATTTAATAGATTTTGTTAATTATGCATCTTTTTGTAATTTTGATTAGAATTGACATTGAAAAACACCCCTAATGGTGTACGAAAATCTCATTATTGAAAGAATCTGCCATCCTTCCATGGTTTAAAAATAATAAAGAGATTTTTGGTAAGTATATTATATGTATTTGAATATAATATATCAAATATAATTTATATTTAGATGAAAAGTATTTATATTGTATTTAAATATAATTTATATTTGAGTGAAAAATATTTCAATTGTGTTTAAATAATAAATATATTATGTGATGGGTAAAAGTAAAGAGAAAAAAAATAAGAAAGAAATAGAATATATAATGTAAATAGTAAAAATAATAGAAAAAATAAAATAATAAATAGTAATTATATTAGATTTAAAATGTAATATAATTCATATTTAAATGTAATATTTTTACATTTAAATAAAAATTACATTATATTTAAATATAATATAAATATAATACACTAAACAAATTAGGCATAAATATCTCAAACTAAAGTTACTTTCACACACACACATGTGTGTGTTATGGCATGGAAATGCAAAATACATTTTTTTTTTTTTTTATCAGTACTAGTTCACATTAGTTAAAATTTTCCCCAAGGGGTACTTATAGTGCGCCAGTTATGGAATATTCTGAAATAATTAATTCGAAATTTTTTGAAATGTTATATAATATATATATATCTTTTTTTTTTATTAATAATTAGATTAACTGAGATAAATGTCTGATTATAATTTTAAGAGATATGTGTTCCAAAAGTTTTTCAGACTCTCTAACCACTTGACCTACTTTTTATTAACACAATTGTACCGCGCTCTTGGATGTTTTTTTAGTGTAGATTAGTTTCGGGTTCTCAACTATCTCAGTGACTCTTAAAGTTTTACAATTATGTTCACGCATATGGTTTGACTATTAGAGAGATAGCCACATGAAAAATGGATCAGAAGGCGGTTTGGGACTGTCCATATATGGAATTATCGTGTAGATCACAGTGCTAAGTTTGGCTACCAACAAAATGGTGGTGATGATCTAATCTGAAGCGTAAAAGCCAGAGTTTTTTCACAAACTTTCGAATACGCAATGCAAGGCCAAGAGAACCGTCATCATATTTCGTGGCCATCATCATCACCCACATATATGGCCAGAGAGACACCCAAACTAATTTTGGAAACCAATATGCCTCTTCGCGTGCACATAAAGAGACTATCCAATAAAGTGTTTCCCCCACCATTTTTAAACTGATTACAAAACCTCTTTTCGCTGGCCAAAACTATTTTCTAAAGTTTCAGCCAAAAAAAAAAAGTTATTTTCTAACGAACTTTTTCATCCGTTTTATTATTGCATTTAAATCAAAGGTTCAAAATAGAATTTTGGGATGGAAGTTAGTTTACTTTTTTTTTTCAAAGAAAAATTAGTCAATTATTTAAGCATTAGTTATAATTTTTATTTTTATTTTTTAAGAAAAAGACAAAGTGATTGGTCGGCGTTTTTTATTTAAACTGTTATTTAAACAAAACCTTAGCTTTTGTTTGGGAATTTCATTTTTTAAAAATAAAAAATTTTTCATTTAAAAAAATAGATTTTTTAAAATTTTTATATTTAAATATATAAAATTTTTTATTTTTAAAAAATAAAAAAAAATTCTTTAAAAAAAGAAAAATTTTTACTCATTTAAATAACATTTTATTTTAAAAAAATGTAAACAACTTTTTTATTTTTCAAATTTAAAAATATTTTATCTTTTAAAAATAAATCACTGATCGAAACACATAATTAATTTATACTTAGAAGAAAAGATGCATGAAAATGGGGTACGTGGGAACGAAGCTAGCTATGTCACAGGCTAGCTAGTTGATTATATAAATTTATGGGAAAAAGTGCAACTATGCTCTTTAATATCAAAAAGCCGTACATTAAATTGGAGTAGTTCCACATGTCCCAAGACTTTGAGACGTGATTCTAAACTGAGGTGACATTTACTCACGTCAGCAGTTGTCGACACGTGCAAATTAATCAAAGTTTACTTAAATTTACCGCGCTTTTTAATCTTTGTTAATGAATGTGGAATAAGGAAAAATAAATAGCCAAATATATTACTACGAATTAATTTCAAAAATAGTCTCGAATTTTACATTAAAACTCTCTTTTTTCCCCTAAAGAACATCATAACTTTTTTGAATTTAGAGATAAGAAAATTTAATTTCAAATTTAATACTTTTAATGAAATTAAATATAATATTATCATTAAACTGTATATGTAATAACATTATAATTTATTTTTATCCCTAAGACCTATTACATTTCAAAATTGATCTCAATTTTTCTTAAGGTAAGTGACAAATTTGATCATTTTATTACAATATTGTTTAAACATCAAGGCAAAATATAAAACATCTCTTGCCCACGTGCCATTTAAAAGAGGGCAAAATTGACATTCCAATGGCTTTTAGGCGAGACAAATTGATTGAGAAATAGTATGTTATGCTGATATTCCCTCTAATTTTTCTCCCTTAATGTATGTTATAATGTCCGATATAGATAACAGTCAATTAACAGAGATTAATTTTGTCGTTTCAAGATGGATCGAGCTTAGTTTTAGATCATTTTAAATATAACAATGATTGATGTAAAGTCTTAAGACCATTCAGATTAGCACAAATAATGCAATACAAATTAATAGAAATATAAGATCATCTTTAATGTATTTATATATGTTAATACCATATCTGTTACAAAATAGTATGATATATAATATTATCTTACTTTATGTTTCACCCCATTATGTTATTTCTAATATTATTTATGTTTTTTATTATCATTAGTGTGTTTTAAAAGTTTGTAAAATTGAACTTTTAATATTTAAATAAATAAAAAATAAAATTGTTGTAATAAGAATTATAAATGAAATTTGATATTATCTATATCTAATGATAAATTTACTACAAAGTCTAAATATATAACAAATTTAACATAAAAAATAACATTATATTAAAAAAATACTTTTTTCATTTAAATACCAATATTTATACATATTCATGTGGTATTACATCGGAAATACTCGTAAGATGAATCTTCCACACGAACATAATGCAAATCTTGATCAACACAGAAATTTACAGCAAGCATTAATATAATTTAACTTATGGTCCATTTGGTGAATGTATTGCATTTGTATTACGTTTGAATACAATACATTGAATGTAATTTATGTTTGGAGGTAAAGTATTAGCATTATATTTGAATGCAATGTGTGTTTGGATGAAAAGTATTTGAATTGTATTTTAATAATAAATATGTGATATGATGGATAAAAGCAAAGAGGAAAAAAAGAGAGAGAAAGAGAATATATGGTATTTGAATGAAATACTTTCGTATTTGAAAAAAAAAATTACATTATATTTATATATAATACAATTGAAATATGTGTACCAAACACGCCATATCCTTTTATAAGCAATATTAAATTGAATATTATCCCAGGTTAGCGTTCCACTTTTTGAATACCTTCCTGTTCACCCCCCACTTCCGATGGACAATAATTGCTGGAAGCCACAAATGAAGATCAATAGTAATTCAATTCCCAAATTAATAAATTTTTTTTTTTTGACACCATACACGATAAAGTATTCTTTCTGAATTAAATAAAAGTAGAATCTAATAAAAAATACAGTTCAATGAATCTTCTCCGAACAAAACAAATTGAAATAGAGAAAAACAGAAATAGACAAATATACGTATTGTACATAAGTATATATGTAATGAGACTTGAGAGGATCAAGCCAATAAAGAAAAAAGGTGGTCAAAGTCAGGTATATGGATACAAAGAGGAATTGATGGAGGGATTAAAAGGACACTGATTCAAGGGCATGTGATCCAATTGCCAATATTATTAATACGACTTAAGTCACACAGCCACGGGAAATCAACTAATTTACGTTGGCTCAGAGTATATAAGGGCACCCCTCCCCATATCCACATTGAGATTACAAAATTGCCTTTTATGACATTTTCTTCTCTATCTATGTGTATCGGGAGGGAGTCTGAGATCTACTATTTTAAATTTCTTGTTTAATTGATTGTCGCTTTCAATATTATTTTATTAAATCATCTTAATTTAAGAATTTAAACACATAAAGAATATTAAATATCAAAAATATATAAATAAATTAATGATTCATAAAAATAATGTCGGGAAGGCAGAGAATGAGACAACAATTGTGGGCTCTGGATGGGTATTATAGTCCTTTCATAGGTTAGGGTGTCCAATTTAACAAGTTTCAATGGGTGGCTAAGTCCATTGTGCGTTAAATATTCAGTGATGACATTCACTAGTCACGACAACTCTCGATCTCTCTCTCTCTCTCCCCCCTATTTAATCCACACTGAATTGCACACTCGTAACTTCCCATCACACGCAACTGCGAAGCAACACAGTTTCCATTTTCTTTCCATATAACTTCTTCTTCTTCTTTCTCTTTCTTCATCAATAATATTAAAGGGGCTTTAGCTAGCTTGGCCTGGCCATGGCCAAAAGATCACAGATCTTGGCCGTTTACGTGGTGGTGTGTGTGTTGCTTTTTGGTCTGCTAGTTAGAGCAAGTGATGGAGTGAAGAACGAAGAAAGAGAAGAAGAAGAAGAAGAATTACAAGCTCAAAATGATAGGATTGTGGACCTTCCTGGGCAACCAAAGGTCTCTTTTCAGCAGTTTTCAGGTTATGTAACAGTCAGCCAAGTCGCCGGGAGAGCGCTCTTTTACTGGCTCACTGAGGCTGCTCATAAGCCCTTGTCCAGTCCTCTTGTCGTTTGGCTCAATGGAGGTAAAAAAATGCAAACACAAAAAAAAAGAACTTTTCGTAACTTTTGGCGTTTTGTGTTAGAATTTAGAAAGATGAGTTTGTTTGGTATATTAGTGATATATATATATAATAGTATGTGAGTTCTTTTTGATATTACTACTGTTTTCGGATGGTTTTTGAAGTTGATATTTTGTTTAATTTAATTTTTTATTATTTATCACTGTTATATTGCATTTCCTTGGTGTGGTAATTTGGTGATGTTATTTATGTTTGTCTTTTGACTATTGGCATTACTTGCTTTAAAAGACAGGTTGTTGACCTAACAAACGGATCATCAATACAGAAAATTTATTAACGTTCTATCTTTTACTCTCCCTAGTCCCTAGCTGAAATATTTTCAAAAAACCAACAACTTATAATTATGTAATTACTTTTGTATTGTCCTTTTTTTTTTTAATCTTGTTTCCTGTTCTATTAATTTGAATCCCTTCTATCTGTGGTGTAAATCCAAAAAGAACGTATATATATTAGTGTAAAAAAAAATGTTTGAAAATGATATAAGAAAAGGAAGGAAAAGAACAAAATGGATCATACATCAAGGGCCTACCTTAATATTGGCTACAGAAAGGATGACATAACTACCAATGAATGTTACAAATTCCATAAACGATACAACCTAATAATTCACTTCCATGTTTGGATAAGCAGGGAAAAAAAAAGGCCATCACTCAGAAAGGCAAATGATGACACAACACTCTGACTCTCACTCTCTCTAGTTCGTAGTTACATAAAAATGGTACATATGAAGTAAATATAATAACTCAAAATATTCTTGAAAAATATAACTTCACATGAAAATATAATTTACCGAATTAAAGAAAATGAAAATGAGCAAAAGCATATTTTAATTAAGTTATATATAGCTAGAACTACCTATATTGTCTAGCCTCTTTTATAACAACTCTTTGTTTCTTTTGGTGATTAATTATAGGACCCGGTTGCTCATCTGTGGCATATGGAGCATCCGAAGAGATAGGACCATTTAGGATAAACAAGACTGCCTCAGGGCTATACCTCAACAAGTTCTCATGGAACACTGTGGCCAACCTCTTGTTCTTGGAAACTCCGGCCGGCGTCGGCTTCTCCTACAGCAACCGCTCCTCTGATCTGCTGGATACCGGAGACCGGCGCACCGGTACTACTAAATTAACACAAAAACTCTACCTACATTTTCACATCTAATTATTAACTTATCACCACTATTGTTTATACTATATTTTCGTGCTCGTTTAGAGATTGAATTTTAATTCATTTCATATAGGTTGTTATAATATTTTTTTTTCAATCTTTATTATTTTAATCTATTTTAATTTGTGTTACATGAATTTCATTTTAGTCGTACGATCCCTTACTTTTCATATTGGTCATTATTAATTTGGTAGGCCATATAAATGTCAGCAATAGTAGTAAACTATAAGCAGTAATAATCACTTCAGAAGTTCTTGCAAAAAGAGTAAAAATAAAATTTTATATTATAAATTTATTTTCATCTTAAGATTCCACTTATGTCGCCCTCACACATCCATATACCTTTTTCAACACTAAAAATATCACTCATACATAGTTAAAGATGGGATTTGATTCAAATATTCTCGTTTTTGTTCTGCCTTTTGTATCTCGTGACGATATCATACGAAATTAATTAAAATACTTTAATTAACATAATATTAATAGAAGAACATAAAAATGGATTAAAAAAAGGACACACGATGTAATGTAATAGTAGAAGTTTTATATTAGAATAAGTGGGACAAAATTTTTGATGATACAGCAAAGGACTCACTAGAATTCCTCGTCCGATGGCTGGCTCGATTCCCAAGATACAAGGGCAGAGAAGTGTATCTCACAGGAGAGAGCTACGCAGGCCATTATGTACCTCAGCTCGCTAGAGAAATCTTGATCTACAACAAACGGTCTAAGAACCCCATAAATCTCCGTGGAATTATGGTACTTCTAATCAAATTACATATATTTATTGTTTGATGTTAGTAATATAAAATCTAATACTATTATCAAGATACATGAACAACTAAGTAAAAAATAAAAAGTAAAAAACAATGATTTAAATGACGATATGGTGATGAAATGTTGTAGGTGGGGAACGCAGTTACAGACAACTACTATGATAACGTTGGGACAGTGACATACTGGTGGAGCCACGCGATGATATCTGATAAAACCTACAAGCAGCTCATCAATACGTGTGACTTTCGCCGACTGAAGGAGACTGATCAATGTGAGTCCTCCTATAGCTACGCCATGGACAAGGAGTTCGGCAACATTGACCAGTACAACATCTATGCACCCCCTTGCAGCATCTTCTCCGACGGCACCACTGGTGCCACCACCTCCGCCACCCGCCACTCCATGCGTCTGCCTCATCGACCCTATTCGGTATCTCTCCCACGTATTTTTACACAAAATTATTGAGGCAACACCTTGGGACGCTAAAATTTTTTTTTGTAAATTGAGTGACGTGAAAATGATTTGAACTGTTGATATTTTTTATTGAACCGAAATCTCTCTTGGTGATAGCAGCTCGATTTTAATGGCCAAGATCTTTTTTTTTTTTTTCCTTGGATCATTTAACGCCTGATAAATTGTTTGTATGGACTACAAAATTAAAAATAAGTAATTTTAGTCTTAATTTCAATCTTCATTGGTTGCATTGTTTGTAAAGAAAAAAATGAGAACATAAATCTTAGCTAAGGCAAAATATTGAAATTTGTTTATATAGACCAATGACTAATGTTCTGCCAAATTCATGTGTTGTGTATACCTTGATTTTCTCAATCAGATGATGTTCCGGAAGTTATCAGGCTATGATCCTTGCACTGAGAAGTATGCTGAAATTTACTACAACAGGCCAGATGTGCAAAAAGCTCTCCATGCCAATATAACAAAAATTCCTTATAAATGGACCGCTTGTAGGTGAGTCTAGGAAAATCAAAAATAAAATCAAAGCAGTTTTTAATCTTTAATTTGTTTTTTCTTTTATAAATATGCAAATAATGCTATAATTTGTTGATTAATATATATATTATTTAATCGATTTTTATGCAGTGAGGTTTTAAATAGAAATTGGAACGATACAGAGGTATCTATTCTTCCAATTTACAAGGAGATGATAGCTGCTGGTTTGAGAGTTTGGGTTTTCAGGTTTGAAATTTCAGATTTTTACTTGCTATTATATTTGTATTTATTATATATACATATATATATATGTAAATCACTAGATTTTATATTAATTAATTAGCTTGTTGGACTGAAATTATAATATTATTTGCAGTGGAGACGTGGATTCAGTGGTGCCAGTTACAGCCACTAGGTTCTCCCTTGCACGACTCAATTTAGCAACCAAAGTCCCTTGGTATCCTTGGTACGTAAAAAAGCAGGTGAGTAATAAACAATTTGATTATATATAGTAATATAATATCCTGTTCAAATTAATATTTATACTTAATTTATGCAAACATAGATTAGATGTTAATTATCTCTATTATTGTTCCTTTGGCATTATTTAGCTTACACAAATCATTAAAGAAAATGTTATCATCATCAAGTTACATTTGTGTCGTCATGTGCTGTATGGTTCCGCTATTAATCCGTAATTAATCATGTTCTTCATTGTCTTTTGGGTCTGATCAATATATATGTATGTATATATGTATACATTTATATATGAGCTTGGGTTTCATAGTCAAAGCATATCCTATAGACTCTGTCCTCATTATAATATATGTTACTTTTCTTGTATACTTCCACGCCTTGTAGCTATCAGTGCCTTTTGTTTTTATTCTTTATATGTATTTTTTTTTTGGTAGATATTTATGTAATACCAAGTCAAGTTTTGGTGTTGATTTTGACTGACAAGAAGCAAAAATCTAGCAACGGTGCCTAAATGTGTACCTGCAAGCCCACGTGCATCCAAGTGAATCTAAAACCTAAATCTTATTAATTTATTATGATTAGCCATTTAGATTTTTTTTAGTTGTTGTCGGTACCATCCAAAAATTTAATTAAAAAAAAACTGCAATTTGTTAACTGTAAATCTTAACGAATTAGCCTTAAATAGGCAAAAACTACCAAGGAGAAAACATCACATTTTAGGTTTAACTATGTATCAAGAATAATAATTTATCCCAACAATAAGTTTTTGTTTTAAATTGTTATAAACGTATCATGTTATGTCGGATTTATTTTAATATGTAGAGACATTCTTTGTTGAGGATACCTTACCTTTGAAAACTTCATTTTTGTTTGGCCATAACAATGACGTGTTTTGATTTTTGTATTTAATTTAAAGGTGGGAGGCTGGACAGAAGTGTATGAAGGGTTAACATTTGCAACAGTGAGAGGAGCAGGTCATGAAGTCCCACTTTTCAAGCCCCGAGCAGCTCTTCAGCTATTTAGATCATTTATTGAAGGAAATCACCTTCCAAAGTCTTGAAAATTTATTGGAAATTTTGAAGGGGATAAGCAAGAAGAGTTCCCAACAACTTTGATTACTAATTTCCGATGAGATTCATGTTGTTTTTCTAGATGATGAGATATGTTACTGGTGACAAAAAAAAAAAAAAAAGCTGAGAAAGTAGAGAGAGAGAGAGAGAGAGAGAGAGAGAGATGTATTATTGTGGAATAGGAATGGCAAAGGGAATTAATCAAGAAGGTTTTGTTTGTACTAATTAATTATGCATAAAAATATGTATGCTTTTGTTTGAGAATTCAACCTCTTATAATTCGAATAATCGGTTCACTCTTTATATATGTGTAAAAAATGCGAAAATGCGAATTATGTGCATGTAAGTACTTGAATGATCCAATATATATATATATATACACACACACATGTTCGTGTATGGAAAATGAAGATTTCTGTCCAATTTCAATTCACTTTCCATAAATCTCATAGAATGCATGCATCCAAATTATGGGTCAAGGAACTTGTCATGCTTTCAATCATTCGTAAGTACAGTTTTCTTAACAACAAAAGCATACTTATATTTTATTTTTTTTGTTAGAATTACATCATCATTTTGTTAGATGAAAAGACAAGCAACATTACACAAGACGATGAAATTAAAACATCCCACACTGACAAAATGAGTAGCCTTATAGGCACGAAAAAAAAAATATATATATATATATATACCGACAAACCATATATACAAAGATGAGGTAGTTTTGGCTTTTGCATTATGCGGCATAAAGATTACAGTTGTATAAAGCCCTAGGTTAGCTGGCTAGGCAAAAAGTTTACCCCTAGTTTGTCTATTAATATTTGGCTTTCCTTGGTGCAGGCAAATCTCTCTTAATATTATTTTACTTTATTTTTTTTAAGTAATGTAACACATGGACTCTTATACAAACTATGAGAAGAATATCTCACTATTTACTTTTAACTAATAACAATTAGTTTGACAAAAAAAAAAAAAAAACCCAGAAAACATTTTAAAACTGAGAGAGAAGAACAGCACTTTGTTATTGAACATTCAAACGAGGGCCATCTGTAGCAGAATCGACTTCTTCTCATATTATACAAGTCAAACCCGCCAAGCGTGAATTTTTATTTTTTTATTTTTTTTTGTCATCAAATGCATTTTTCGGCTGATAGAAATGTTTTTTTGAATAAGCTAATGAGAATGAAATTTAACAGTTTCAGCTGAGGAAAGAAGTATTTATGTTTTTTTTTTTTTTTTTATATATAGTAGAACTATTTGATATAAAAGTTCTTTTTGATAAATAACACCGACGGCCTTGTTTTAAGAAAATTTTTAATAAATATATAAATTTTTGTAAAATTAGGAAAACTATTGTTTTTAAAAAATAATTGATTGACTGATTGATTAATATTAATATATTTTTTTATTTATCATTTATGATTAATGATTAATGAATTATTACTGTCATTTTCTTAAATTAAAAGGAGCCCTTTTTTTTTTTGGTTACAGGTCTACATATTTCATTTACCTAATATTTTTCATGATTTTGTTTTCTAAGTATAAAATTGACTACACCTTTTAATTATCTTTTTTAACTCATAAATAGAAGATTTGAAACCTATATTTTATCATAAGATAGATATAAAATTACTACGGCTTCCAACCAATTTAACCGTCGATTTTAACCTTACTTGAACATTAAAAATGGCAAAGAAACTTTCGAGAGTGGTAATCTCTCTCCATAAAGGCCGGTGCCCTTATCTGTGCGTACACAATAACTAATTAGTTTTTTCCCTGGCATGCTCGAAAAGTCAAAGGCGTCCGTACGTGCCCTTTTGACTCTTTGAAGCTGCTTGTAGGTCTTTGCTTTGAAATTTCATGGTCCTTTCTCTGAGAGATTCTGCTCTCCTGGCTTCGTTTTGGTCCCCATCCCCAGCTGCGGCTTCTCAGGTACCTCCCAAATATTCACCTCCTCTTTGTGGTTTAACTTTTTTTGGTGGTTTTTTTTTTTTTATTCTTTGTATTTCAAGTCGTTCATGGTGATTTTTGTTCATGTATGACTTTTGACTGTACTGGGTTTTTGCTTCTGCATTGAAATGGGCTTAAAATCTGAGATTTTTTTTTTTTTTTGGTTTTCTGTACTGGGTATTTGTTGAATTTTCACTGTTTGATTTGTTCTTATTGGATAGGATTGCATTTATTTGTTGGTCTGAGATTCCAAGAAGGACCACTCCAAGTCTCTCTTTTGGGAATTAAATGCTTTTGGTTGAGCTTTCAAAATCATTCCAGCTATTTTTGTGAAAGGTTTTTGGACGAGTGGCCTGGCCTGCCTTTGACCCAAAAGAAGGAAAAACGAAAAAGCGAAAAAACAAAAAAGGCAAAAAATTTGTCTATCTTTTGATTTTTTTTTTTTTTTTCCATCCGGGATTTGCTTCTTGTATGACCATGGCAGACTGTAAATCTGCTATCCCAGATTTAGACGGCGAAGAGGATTTAATCGCTGCGGCAAATCAGATAGCAAGGGCATTAGGGTCTAAGAAGAACCTTACAGATGAAGAAAGGGAGGTTCTGGCTGATCTTGGAACCAAATTGTCTTCTATGACCACAACAAGTGAGACAAAGGATGAGAGGATTTGTGAGATTGAGAGTCTACTTGGTGTTGTTCAAGAGAAGGTCATGAGTTGGGAATCAGATCAGTCTATGATATGGGATGCAGGCCTTGATGAGGCTTTTGAGTATCTAAATGCTGCAGATGAAGCCCGGAAATTGACCGAGAGATTAGAGAGTTTGCGTTTGGATAAAGGCGATGCCGATGATGATGGTCATATTGAGAAATGCGAGCTGCAAAGGAGGGCTTATGATGTTCTTCAAATGGCAATGGATAGGCTTGAGGAAGAGTTTAGGTACATGCTTGTCCATAACAGGCAACCATTTGAGCCCGAACATGTGTCTTTTCGTTCGAGCGAGGAGGAGACTCTTGATGAGGCCTCCATAAACTCTTATGGGGATGATTCATTCGAGGAGTCTCTCAACCGAGATAGTCTCAGCAGAGTCTCTGAGGAATTCCTCATTGATTTGATTCATCCGGATGTGATTCCTGAGCTTAGAAGCATTGCAAATTTGATGTTTAATTCCAAGTACGATAGGGAATGTGTCCATGCGTATACAAGTCTCCGAAAGGATGCGTTGGATGAGTGCTTGTTCATTCTTGAGATGGAGAAGCTTGGCATTGAGGATGTGCTCAGAGCAGAGTGGACCAACTTGAATTCCAAGATCAGGAAGTGGATCCGCGCTTTGAAGATCTTTGTGCGGGTTTATCTTGCTAGTGAGAAGTGGCTCTGTGACCAAATCTTTGTAGAGCTGGGACCGATCAGTCTGGTTTGTTTCGTTGAGTCGTCAAAGACTTCGATATTGCAGCTTTTGAATTTCGGTGAAGCCATGTCTGTTGGCCCCCAACAACCAGAGAAGCTGTTCCGAATTCTTGACATGTATGAGGTGCTTGCAGATCTCATTCCTGACATAGAAGCCTTGTACTTTGGAGATGCTGGTTCTGCCATAACCATGGAGTTTCATGAGGTTCTTAGCAGATTAGGCGACTGTGTGAGGGCTACTTTCATTGAATTCCAGAATGCTATTGTGTCTAACTACTCGAATAATCCGATTTCAGGGGGTGGAATCCATCCGCTAACCAGATATGTCATGAACTACATTAGGACTCTCACCGACTACGGTGAGACCGTAAATTTGCTTTTCAAGGATCATGATGAAGGGGCTCACATTGCAACATCGTCTCCTGATGCAAGTCCAACTACAGACGAGGGTGATAAACGCGTAGTTTCCCCAATGGCACGGTATTTTCTATCAGTTGCTGCAGTTTTGGAACGCAACCTTGATGCCAAGTCCAAGTTGTACAAGGAATTTTCTTTGCAGCACTTGTTCTTGATGAATAACATTCATTACATGGCTCAGAAGGTGAGAGGTTCCGAACTGAGGGCTATATTCGGAAGTGAGTGGATTAAAAAGCGCATCGGGAAATTCCAACAGCACGCGATGGACTACCAGAGAGCCACTTGGGGATCAATCCTATCTTTGTTCAAGGATGAAGGAATACAGATTCCGGGCTCAAATTCCATCTCCAAAATCATTCTCAAGGAGAGGTTCAGGGGCTTTTACCTCGCTTTCGAGGAAATTTACCGGACTCAAACAGCATGGACTGTTCCAGACACTGAGCTTCGAGAAGACCTGAGAATCTCAACATCCCTCCAAGTAATCCAAGCTTACCGGACGTTCGCGGGAAGACATTCCACTCACATAAGTGATAAGAACATCAAGTACAGTGCTGATGATTTGGAGAATTTCCTTTTGGATCTGTTTGAGGGATCCCCCAAATCATTACATAATCCAAGCAGAAGGTGATTGCTTTTGGACAAGATTAGAGTGGATTTTAAAGAGTTAAACTCTTTGTTTCCTGGTCTGCTTGCTCTAGTTTCATTAGTGTACAGATTAGGATCCTTTACACTACCCCAAAGAAGGAACGAGGAGAACAGTGGCCTCTGCTTTTGTATGAGAATAAAAGGCTTTCACTACTGTTATTTATTCGTGCTCTTATGAGCTGATGATTTATTGCGTATCAAGCCAAATTTATTTTGAATCTCCAACCACATTTGGCTAAATTTATGTATCACTCTTGGTTTTTTTCCTGTTAAAGCCCGTTTGAATGAACCATTAGAATAACTATTATTGTATTTAAATACAAAGTGGTGATTATTTGAACTGTTATCGGAGAAAATTATTTAAATATTATACTATTTTATAATAATTTAATTCAAATTCAAATTCAAATTTTCACTTTTTTGGAATCCCTACTATATTAGGGCTCATATGAAAAGATGGATTGGAATCCACATAATATAGATTGTGATAAATTGAAATAGTAAAAATTGAAATTAAAAGTTAAGAAAAAAGACAAAAAACATCTTAGTAATTCATGGAAGATAAATTGAAACCCGTCACTCCAAATAAGCTCTTCTTTTTCTACCTTTGTGTATTCAAATATTACCTTTAATAAAAACTATTCAAACAAGCATTTTATTTGAATACGGAATTCAAATTCATCATTTAAATGTAAACATGAATATTCAAGTACAATCTACAATCTGAACATTTCATTAGATAACAAATGTTTTGAGAAAACTGAAATCATAAACGGGAAGAATTAGTGAAAATTCACTCATACAAGCAATGGCACCTAACTGAAAATCAACCATAAACTCCACATGCTTTGTCTGTTGCTTACAGCCCAAGCCAGACTTTTGAAATGAGGTCAAAAATTCTTGGCTTAGTTCGAAGGTTCAACATGGTCTTTTCCTGAAATGTGCAAAAGGACCAGGTAAGACCAAAACTACCCTATAATAACAAGTATCAACACTATAATGGGAATGAGATCAAGTTTTGAACAAAAAGTAATAACATGGACAAGTTGGAAGGCCAAGTTGTGATTTGAAAAATGAAGAGATTTTTTCAAGTGGATTTTGTTTGTTTTCAAGCATGTGGTCAAGCAGAGGCTTCTGTTGGGTTGTCATCTTCAAATGGTAAAATATTGTAGGAATAGCAGCCTATGGCCTATGGCCTATGGGGATCCCATCTCCTGTACACCATAAAAGAAAGGGCCAACTTGAGAGGAACACGACAAGACCACCAACACTTCGTAAATTTTTAATTTAGGTCAACATAAAAGGGCTTAAATAGTGGTGGAGATATTTGCAGAGACACTGAACTTGGAGATAAAACTTGTCCCACTAGTTTGTTGCTGAGGGGTTTGGACCGTACAAGATGGGCTTGAATAGACTTCTCTTGTTGTATGACTGAGGCCTACAAAACCTACTGGCCACTGGCCAGTCAATTTATTAGCCAGCCATCGTGTTGAATTGGGCGGCATGCAAATGGCCAAAAGAAAAAAAAAACTAACAAGATGTAGTATAATGATTATTTTCTATTCAACTTTGTAATTTACTTTTGTTGAATGAGCATTGAATTTAAAATTCTGATCTTACTTTTGTTCATGGAATGGAAAATGGAAAAGTCATATTGTCAAACATGACCAAAAGAAAATATATATATATATATTTGCAAAAGAAAGACCATGATAGAAATTCATTTGTGAACGCCATGTGAGACTAGCTGATCCTTGCATTTACACCTGCAAGGGAAGTGCAAGGAAAAGTTTTGCTTTCAAATCTATGGCAACAAAGTGAAAGTGGCGTGACTCCACGGCAACACAAATCTTGGTGAGCATAGAAATCAAGCATGATGTGTGTATAAAGAAAATAACAAAAAGGAACTTGTAAAGATAGGTGCTACAACTAACATGAAATCTCTGCCCTGAAGGCTAAACCCGTTAAATGCGATGAACACAGAGCAACGCTCATCTTAAAAGCGATGGTATAAGCATTAAATTACCATTTATGCATGCAAAAACAAATGAAATCATGGCCCCACGCACGTTATGTGTGTTAAAAGTTTATTTCATTATCTGTAAAAACACAGTAATAATTTCTTTTTTAATTTAAAACTAAGAATTTTCAAATGTTAAATCTCGTAATAGAATTAAATATGGAATTATTAGGTAAACGATACTTACAATTATAAATCTTTAAAAATATAATTACTTACCTATATGTCCAAATTAAAGGTATTGTGTTGAAAAATTTTATTCTTTTTTTATTAACATAAATATATAAAATAGAATTTTTTGAGGATAATAATCCTTTTATAAAGAATTAAAAATTAACATAAAGAAATTATTAAAAAAATGAAAATGAAAAACATTTGAATAAATATATTAAGATTGATTCATGGTATTAATAAACAAATTTTATATAAAAGAAAATTTGACTTTTATAATAAGGAAAACTTTATGTCTAAGTATCATAATTTTTATTTTAGTATAAACGGTATAACAATTTTATAATAATATTGTAATCTTTATGATTCTTTATGATAATTTTGAGTTCTTTATGGTTACGATATCATACAATATAGCACATTTGATATATCTTATTTAAATAAATAGTAGATTTCCTTAAACATAAAAAATTATAACATATTTTTATTATTTAAATAAAACAAATTTATTTATTTTCACTTTTACCCATTTTCTCTCTCCTCACTCTCTCTCTTTCCTTCTGTCTCTCTACTCCCCCCTCTCACTCTCTTGTGATTCTTACCGAGGCACTCATCAGCTATGACAGGGAATGGTGATGAAGAATCTTGATAGTATGCCGAAGAGGTCACAATTATCACCGCTTTAAGGTCTTTGTTCTCGCACTCATGAGATCGTGATTCTCTTTGTCATGGTGGTCATTTTCAAAGAAGACGATGGATTTCTCGAGTCAAAAACATCAACCACAAGGATGGTTGGGATATCACACTACTGCCGACGAGATATCACAGTGAGTGTCGTGATTTTGAGATTGCGGTTATTCACAATCTACTCCCTGGTTGTTGGCTTTTCTGTTTTGCATGTGCTTCACCGAGGTTATGGCTGCTCCATCCATTAGGCTTCTTCGGTAGCGGTGACAAATTGGGGATTTGGATGGGTATTTTGGGTTGGGGTTTAATTATTTTGAGCTGCTTTGGGATTTTTTAGAAATTTTGGAATTCTTTTGTAAAAGAGATAATACTTGGTAATTATATGCAAATATATGGATTTATTTAATAAAAACCAAGTTTAAATTAATATATTGAAAATATATGTATTTAATTGTGATTTTTGGGGTTGAATTGTAACATTGATAATATATGTTAAATATATATAGTGCTCAATGAATATGTATATTTACTAATTTTTTCATTTTTGATCAAAATTGTAATATATATAACATGTGGTAAATACATGTATACTAGTGAATATATGTATTTACTAGTAAATAATTTACAAAAAAATACTAAAATTATAAGTAAGTAAATATTTTACAAGTAATCATATTTACACATATAAATAAGAGTAAATATTTTTATTTACTGAATTTGTAAATGCAGATTTTGTTAGGAGTTTATGGTTTCCTAGTAAATTACGATATTGATTTTGTTAGTATATTATGAATTTATCGGTAAATACTAATATTTATTATTAAATACCGATATTTACTATTTAAATTTATACATTTATTATCAAATAATTTCTTTAAATTCTCTATTTCAATATAGTATTTACCTAGTGTATGATCTTATAATGTTTCTTAATAAATATAGTAAATATTTAGATTAACTAGTAAATATTCATATTTACAAGTAAATATCATTAGATTTTCTATGTTTTAATTTATAAATTATAATTTTGACCTATAATTATATAAAAAAAAAAGTCCTCAAATTAGGGTAGTCCTCAATTAAAAAAAAAAAAAAAAACCGTAGATCTAAACTAGAACCTACCATTGTGACCGCGAAGAAGATGGCGAACTCGTCGTTAGAGAATATGTGATCATGATCATCGAAGAAAATGCAATCGTGAGTCACGATTTTTTGTGGCGGTGGACATTGTTAGAGATTGCAATATGTCTCGCAATGGTGGGAATCATGATCTCATTCCAACAATCCTAGTTTGATTGCCTTCTCTGGTCGTTGTAAGGCCTGTCAGTGTTGGATGGCAATATTCACGGCGTGGCTAGATCATCAACCTTTAGCAGCATGAGATCATGAACCATGCGACAATCACGAGCTCACTGGGACATTTCATCACCGATGATCTCTTCGCCTCGATCAATAGCGAAGCAGTGGTGGCGACTAGTGCCAGCCACGATAGGTAGGTTTCAATCTTTCAAATTTGGATTGGGAATATTTTTGAGTTTATACCTTATTGTTTTGATCTATTATGCTATTTCACCATTTCTCCCTTATATTAAGGAAAATTTTATGTCTAGATTATCATAATTTTCAGTTCATTATGAATAGTATAACAGTTTTATAATAATATTGTGTTCTTTATGATTCTTTATTGTAATTTTCAGTTCTTTATGATTATATTAACTATGACATTTTGATGGTTAAAATATGTTCATATTAGAAATTATCAATTTATTATGGTAATTTCGTGTTATTTATAATAACTAAATATAAATACAGATTATGGTTAAAATGTATTTGATTTTATTTATAGGATAATAGGGTAAGATTTTTTACCCATTGATAGTATAAAATTTTTTAAATCATTGGATTAACTTTCAATAGCTTAGATAATGTATCCACATAAAACTTAAAATGCATCCAACCACATTTGATTACAATTTAATTACAAATAAAAACATTTTAAAAAAAATAAACAAAACTTTTGGCTTTGCCGCCCCTATAGCAAGCAACCGCCATTCTTGTCGTCATCCCAATTAAACGCAGATTGATGGAATCACAATCTTCCCTCGTCAGCATTAGCGTGGCTCACCGACCATCCCGCCCACCATTGCGCTCACCAATGCTTCATCCAATTCTCCGACGACGATGTCTCTAATGATTCCTCTGACAACATCATTAGTAGCATGTTGATCAGAAAACAAGATATGATTTATGATAGATTTAAAGTTTGGATCTTGTAGGTTGACGGAGAAGGAGCAAGGGTAGTTGAGTAGTGGTGGGGTGGCTAGGATCTCCTAGGTTGGGAAAGGGGATGACTGCTAGCCAAGGTGGTGGGGTGGCTTTTAACAGTGGAGGGGTCACTGAAATCTAGGTATCTTTAAATTCTAATTTCAAATTTTTTTTTTTGGGTAATTTTTTTAATCATAATTAAATATAACAAGGTCTATAATAATCCTTCTTAAGATTAAATTTAGACTATTGTTTTCGATTTCACCCTATCAATAAGGTAAAAAACTTTATTCATTATAAAAGTCCTCTTGTTTAAAGTAATTCACATTTATGAAAAAATATATATATCATTAATGTCAAAAACACAAAAAAGGAAAGAAAATATGAATAAAAAAAGTATAATATCAATGATGATAAAAGACCAAAATAAAAACTATGGGCGTTTATTTCTTTAAAAATAGACATTTACGTAACATTATTAAAAAAAAAGATAAATTTAATATATTTTAAAAATGGACTTAGTAGTGTTTAACATTTAAACAAAAAAAAAAAAAGGTTGGTACCGTTGAGAAACAAGTACATGAAAGCGAAGGGAGGAAGGCATACTACATGGTTCTGTATTTGTAACAAAAAAAGCACAAGAGCTGGAAATTTTATCAAAATCTATTCCTAACATGACCCAAGAGGCACTATTTTTTTTTTCCTAGATCGGAATTACACCACGAGCTACTAATTTACACCTACGGTAAAACTATTTCTAATGCCCTGCCAAATGAAAATTAGAGTACGAGCAAACAGGCAAGAGTAACATGTTTGGAACTTTGAGTGCAAAAACAAACAGCACAGTAGCCTCCCACTCCAATCTTTGCTCAAACCACATGTTACTAATAGACCCTCAGCTGCATGTATTTGTCATGCAAACCTTCCTCCCAACACCACCACCAACCCGTTAAAAGAAATGGCATTTCATAATGCCCAGAACGGCTTTCGAGCTGCTGTTATAGGGCCTGAGTTTCTACCAATTGGCTCACTCGTGTGTTCCTCATGGTCATCGTCGTCGTCGTCATCTTCATCGCCATACTCCATTAGCCTCACTAAAGTATCTGAAAATTATTAAAGGGTATAAGACCAGTATGGAGCAATAAATGAAGAATAGAAAAAGTGAAACATTATACCACCATTCACCTTAGGCAAAAAGACGTGCAAAAAAAAAAAAAAAAAACCTGGGACAGGATCAGATTTTGTTTTCTTCGGGATATTGCTCTTGTCACATCCTTTAAAAGCAGGAGCTGAGGACGTAAATTTTGGCGGGGGAGGTGGAGGGGGCATGGTTCTTGATGGGGGTAGTGGCATTCCATTAGATGTTGCTGAGACCAGCTTCTTTGGAGCTGGCATAGTTGACACATTTTTAACACCCAAATCAACTGATACTTCATCTGGCTTTAAAATTTGGGAACCCTGCAGTGAGTCAGGGAGAAAAAAACCCCAGAATATCTCAATACCATTAAGTAACAGATATAATATTAACCTCGAGTACATACATTAGGAGTAGAGTTAATATTTATAGCTAAGGAAATGGACACGAGATGATGCATTTTAGATGCAATTCTCAGAATTGGATACAGGAACACATGGATTGAAATCCTTAGTTATCAAAACAAGCCAGACAGATAAAATTGTGATACTTGAAAATCTTGAACTGAGTTATGAAATGCCACTTTTTGATAGAAAAGTTATGAATGTAAGTAGCTCATATGAAAGTTGGTACGTAGACATGGCTAATTTTCTAAGAGCGCTACTAGCCCCATCATGACCAAAGAGTTTTACCGTCAATACCAATAATAGCTATGTCAATGCCACTGGAATAACCAGTGACAGAGAATGTATATTCAACAACTTGCTCATCCTTATAACCACTGAATTCTAAGGGCTCGTTTGGTACATAAGTCAAGTCTCGGATAAAATCAAATTTTTAGATTCAAATTGGATGACTTAGTTATAATTTTTGTTAACTTTTCAGAAAAAAAACAGAACTGAAACCAAAAAATTGGATCTAGACCTTGTATCTGAAAAAGGCCTAAGAATATAAGAGTTAGCATCAGCTCTAACAAAACCCCTTGTCTATAAGTTAAGCTTTCAAATGCAGGTTGTCTCATCAAGAAAGCCGATGCTAGAGATATTGCCATGGAAACACACAAAATCTACAAGCTAATAAGAATATTCACAAACTCTGAAATTAAACCAATTGGCATAGATGCTAGAATTGTCCGCTGATAATGGTTAATAAGCGACTCTTCATGGCACCTCCAGAAGCAAATATCCTGTGAAACATACAAACCAATGGTCCAATAGAGAGGTCCACTATCGGCAAGTTAGCTTCATAGAAGGTCAGAGAAAATACCTGGAATGGTGAGTACTGCAAGTTAGCACCAAAAAGTATCATAGTTGACGAAGGACAATTAAAAATAATAAATAAATAAAATTAAAATTACCATTAAAATAAAAATTTGAATTTAAACACAGCAGGGTGTGATGCAGCAACAAATTTACAGCTTGTGAGACAGTATATGGGCCAACAATTCTAAATGCAGCCGATGTAAAACATCCTAAATGAATTCATTCTAACCCAAAAAACTCAGAGCAGAAGATTTGAATCATCATTGCAAAGTTATAGAAATGGAAATTGAACGAAGTGCAACACTTTTCTAATATATTTCTATAGTTTTCCACATATAATGTTAACAATGCCAAAAATGCAAATGTTTACGTCCAACACCAGTACCTGAAGACCAACATGCAGATATAATGCATAAATACCTGAATGGGCTTGGCAGAACCCTTTGAACCAATCGGTAACTCCTGAAACTTCCGCCTTTGCTGAGGCCCCTTTTCCTTCTCAGAAGTAGTAGAGCTAACAATCAACTTTGGTTCTGTGCATGAGGCTACTGTTATGGGGGCAGTAGTAGAACTGAGGGGAGAAGATGACTGTCTAAGGGCTAGGGCAACTTGTTGCAAAGGTGTGGCTTGAGGATATATCCCACCATATCCACTATAGCTTGTCCCACCAAAAAAACAAGGCTGGGATGATTCTACCTGAGATTACTCACAATTTTAGAAGCCCGCCAGTTTAAGATACTTTCACTTGAGAAAAGACAGTAGAGATTCCAGTGATCCTAACCGAAGAAACTGAAGGAATTGGCGTGATAGCCACGGTAGAAGAACTCAATCCAACAGCTGAACTTGTACTTGCTTCTGCATTACTCACAGAATTCTGAACGCCAGCCAACATCTGTTGCGGAGGTGGAACAGCACTATATACCTGCTGTGGGGGTGGAATAGCACTATAAACCTTAGATGAAGAAACCCTATAAGAGTGAAGAAATGGCCACAAGTTATCTCCAATATGGGGCTAAAATCTATGGCACAAACAAGCTGATTGACATAAAATGATATTATGTAACAGAACAATGGATCCTCAATATTCAATCCAGTGCCCACGGAGAAGAACAAGAAATCCGCATTGTGGTGAAACAAATACTTCACATTACTGTGAAATGCAGAAAGTTTTGATAAATAATCTCATGAAAGGTATAAAAACTACACAAAATAAGGTCCAGCTTTCTGCATATGCAGAACTACACACTAGCCTTAAGGAAAAAGAAGTACAAATGCCGCAAACCTTTGTTGGGAAAAATGCACATAAACCTATGTGAAGCTCAGAACATTTTACACCCTAACATCATGATAAAGAGGATTACCTGGAGATACCACACTCTACACTGATTGTATCCAAAAGGTTATCAGCCAAACGCTTTGCGTCTTCAAGACTTTTTAGATTATTGCTTGACAAGAACAAATGTAGTTGTTGTTGTTGTCCACCTGCAAGAAATAACCAAAGAGAATAGATTACTGTAATTAATACGCAGCATCAACTATAGTATCCATAACAGGCCACATTAGCGTCAAATTGCATGAAGCAAGGTATTACCTTCGACACACGGACTTTCGGTATTTCCTGAACCATGTCCTCTGAGAATGACACTCGCTCCTGTTTCATTCATAATATGATTTATATACTGGTCCTGCATGTGCAAAACGGAACCACCACAAACACAAAAACAATCTCTCCCAATTGTATGGAGATGTCAGGGAAAGCTTCAAATATTAGAATCTGTTATCTTCATCATGTGCATTATGCAATGATAAAATAGATTTAACCTTATACCAACTCAATTCGTTGCAATATGTTGAAACAGAGTATATAGTAAAGAAAAGACCTCCATAACCATCAAAACAAAGTTTAATGCTTAGATAAATGGAAAGAGGGAGAAACTCACATTTGGGCCACGAATACGAGCAGCAACGTTCAATGAAGGGTCCACATCAAAGCCCAAAAATACACACGTGCTCAGCGCATGAGTGTCCTGATATAAAGGCTTTGATCATTGATACATTATATAATAAAGAAGACAGCCACATAATGCAAGCAAACATTCACTCCATTGCACTAATGGGTGAAGAGTGGAACCTACCATCGGTAAATTCTGACCATGTTTCAGCATTTCTTCAACCATGGAAGATGCACTATCAACAGCCAAAATTCGTTCTGCCGTGTCTTTCAACTGCAAAGGGAAATCATATCATGATAAAAAACAAAAGCACTTCATCTATTATAACTTCCAAAGATAAAGAAATTTGAAACTTCACATTATTAAGTATTTTGAACATTAGACCATAAAAAATAAATAAAAATAACACAGAGTATATGTTACAAGGAGCATATATATAGATACATAAGCAAGAATTTAATTTTCAGCTATTCTTCATAATGCAAGCTTCCAAAACTGGGAGAAAAAGGAAGAAAACCCCCATGGCAATAGCATAGGAACAGTAGTCATAGCCTTTTAAAAGAAAATCTTCTTGACTAATTAAAAACAAGAAAGCAAATCCACCACAATAAGATTACACGAAAACTCAAAATATCATCTATGCCACCCGAGAATTGATTAATACTTACATGAACCCCTGCAGAGATATGGAGATATAATGGCTTCTCAGCATCGGGTGGTGCATTTGGTGGACGATACTTTCCCCTGCAATGGCAATTAAACAGATGGATTATACACATGAGTACAATTCCTTCCAGGAAGCCTTGTGAAAGAACAAACCTCGTTATCACCACAGCACCGGTGCATCTCTGAATCTGCATATAGAGCACCATAATCCATCAATGTCTTAAAAGGTAAACAATAAAAATAAACGACAACTAATTGTCTAATAAATGACGACAACTTGAACCACACCTCCTCCTGTGTTTGGCGTTTTGTGAGCTTGTAACGAACAGAAGACTCCGCATCATTTATTACAATTTCCCGTGCTATCAATTCATCTTGGATCTTTGGCTAAAATAGCACAAACCATTTTATAACAAACAAATCAATAAACCAAAAACCAATGTGTGTACACACACACACACACACACATTCCAAAATTGAAAGACTCAAGCAACATTGGTGTATCATGAAGCTATCAAAAAAGAGAAAGGGACCTCACTTGGTTTAACTTTGAGACTATTGCAGCAGCATGTTGCTGCAACAAAGGCACGGGAATCACCGGGGACACATTGCCCGAGGTAGCCGAAAGCGGGTTCATCAAAAGGGCTGGGGACACAGGAGTAACACCAGGAACTGAAACCACCCCAAGAGATCCCACGGCACCTAATGAGACAACTCCAGGCACTAAAAGTCCAGCTGAAACCAAGGACTCCGCAGGCTGATCCCATTTTCTCTTCTTCCTGTAACAATTGCCAAAACAATTAGCGTTTCCATTTTCCTTTCTTTCCTTTCTTCAACAATTCCCAAAATTAGGACTTCTTTTGTCGACATAACTCATAAATTAAACAAATTCCCAAGATTTATCCGTCCAAACTAAAATGGTTTAAATCAGAGAAACAAGAATAAGGAAAAGAAAAGCCCAGGAATCGATTAACGATTGCGTTTCTGAACCGAGTGAAAATTAGGGTTTGGGGATTGGAGGGAATTTGCAAAACCGTACCTTTGTCTTGTCTGAGAGGAGGATTCGTGGGAAGAAACAGTGCAGGAGGTAATTTCCGATTCCGATTCCGATTCCGACGCCATTGTCGATTTGTCGTTACTTTCCGATATGTCTGAGAATGAACTCTCTCCCTTACTCGTTTAAGAGAGAGTCGCTTTCCTTTCCTGATCGGTGGAGAATGTGGAGTATTGCTAATTTCATTTAATTTAACTATTAATAAGTACCAAGCCCAAACAATCATTGCTGGAATAGCTCAGTTGGTTAGAGCGTGTGGCTGTTAACCACAAGGTCGGAGGTTCGAGTCCTCCTTCTAGCGATTCGCTTTTACTTCCCTGAAATTTTGTGAATTATTTTTAATTTAGAAAAAAAAAAAAAAAAAAGGAAAAATAATGGGGCATTCCGAGAATTGAACTCGGGACCTCTCGCACCCTAAGCGAGAATCATACCACTAGACCAAATGCCCTTCTTGAAGGTATTATTTCAATCTAAGTATTTAATTAAGAAAAAATCCTCAGCACCCTTGGAATATTTTTCTTCTTTCGTTTTAACATAGAAAGACGATGCTCCGTTTATTTTAACCGTTTTCTAGTATTTCAATATTTTACATGTTATTATTTGTAATTTTTAGATAAAATTCTAAATGTTAGGAGACAATATTTTGATCATTTATATAATTTTTTTTACAATGTTATATGTTTACATCCCATATGTTTATATCCATATGTTTCTCCTAAACGAACTAGACTTTTTGTATTTATGAATTCTAAGAAATATTTAAAAAATAATAATCAATCCATATGAACCAAACCAAATCATTTAATATTTTTCGTTTATTAGTCAGTTTTTTAAATTTGTTACTAAACTACTGAATGGAGCCAACTCGGGTTGGAAGGATAATGTTTTACATCTCAAGTTCAAAACCTACCTAAGTTGTAGATGGGATATCTCATATTCAAAACCGTATGTTTTCGTGTTTCTTTAATAAATATACCTCATATGTGTATGTGTATGTGTATGATAATTGTATAAAATAGAGTTATTTTACCAGCTTTTCATGTATAAAAATTGGCTTATCTCGGAGAGCTTTATTTATTTTTGATTTATTTTTGTTTTGTTTACTTTAATTTAAATTTTTTTATAAATTTTGCGATATTTTTATTTAATTTTACTTTATTTTAGTAACAATATATTAAATAAGCTTAAAATTAAATATTTTCAATAAGTTTATCTATAACATTATTTTGAAAATGTCTAAATTTAGCATTTTGTTGTTTGCAGTGTCAAATAATATTAATAAATTCATGTGATGGATGTGGGTCCAACCGCTTGACTTGTCTTCTTTTGATCCTCTTATAAGTACGAGGATTTCAAAAGAAGAATCACTTAAATCAATGCTCATATGAAGAAATTATGGCAGATTCTAATTTCGGATCAATAAAGAGACATATGGGACTCATGCACAGTTGCTTTTTTATCATTTATTATTTTATTTTTTTCCTTTCTTTTATCTGAAAGTCTACCATGAATATTTTTTTTTTTTTTACTTTCTTTCTTTTCTTTTCTTGCTTATTGTTTTGCACCGAAAATCAGCTGCGACCGCAAAACTTTTTCCTTTCCCAACTGTTATTTAGCACTGAATTTCAAAAAATGCCAACACCGAATGTTGAAAATGGTGAAATATGTCACCAACTTGTATTGGAATAAGCCTATAAATTGGCATGGGAAGAGGTGAAAGGGAAGGAAACAAGAGGCAAGCGAGAAAGAAAGTAGGAGCTTCGAATGCTTAGGTCTCTAGTGCAGAGCTCCACTTAGAGTATAGGTTACTTATAAATTTGTCTTTTGTTAATTTAAGTTGTAATTTTCGTATCAATAAAATGAGGAGTTTCTGGAGGTACTACCAGCATAACTATCTATAACTTATCTAGACTTTTTCCTTATTGTCATTATGTTTAATTTGTCATATTGTGTTATTTTATTTTTCTTTATGAATTAAATAATTTTTGCTGGGAACTATAACGTAATCTGATTATGGTGATTTAATTAAATTAAGCATATTATTATGATTGTCATATTTGTTGATGTATTTATTCTTAAACTTAATACTTTCAAATTTTTGGTCAACTTTTGAATGAATTGAGGAATATAATGAGATCAAGAGGAGATTTTTGTGACATGACTGTGAAATATATACTATAAAATCTAGGATAGAATAGAGATATATCTATCTATTTTTGTGTGGTCATATTATTAACTATCACAGATTTTTCAAAGAATGCTTTTTATAATTGAATTTATCCGCATTTTACTGTTAACATATATGATACTATTCACATGTACGATATTATTCACATGTATGATACTATTCATCATGAATTTTAATTTACTAATCCTTTATGTAAATTTAATTATAAAAATATAGAATTTATGTATAGTTAAATAAATAGTATATAAAGTATAAATGATAGCAACCATCAACGAATATGAACACAAAATTATAATAATATACTTAAATAAAATTAAATATGATTAATTATGGTGAAATCATAATTCTTAATATTTGAGTGTTTGCTTGTCTGTTATTAATTTATGTTCATTTATTTTTGTAATTTTGTTTATTTAATTTTTTATTGAAACATTTTTCGGTTGCTCAAATAAAATTAAAATTAACTAATTTTGATACTTAACAACACTATCTTCGTGAGAGCGATATTTTATTTATCACTTTATTACTTGTTCGATTCGTGCACTTGCGAAAATCAATAACAATAATATATATAATTGACATAAAATATCAAAAATTGGCATTTTAATTACCAATGATTGATGACTTGATTTTTCATTTAATCATTACGGCATGGTCATTTTTAAATTATTTACGTTAAAAATTTACTTTTATGAATTATAAAGATGAATGAAAGCATATAGTTTTATGTAAAATAACATCTAAAATATGTTATTTTCACATTTTTAAAACAAAATAGCACTCATTTTTTGCCATTTGGATATGAAAATCTACTTTTCAATACAAAAACTATTTCTAGTGCTCAATTTAACATATGCCATACTTGGTACAATACCAAAAAAAAAAAAAAAAACATACACTAACTTTTAGCGTTTGATTGTTATTAACTAATGTATTTCAAGTTTCATTTACTAATACAATATAACGTTTTCACATTATTAAACATCAAAACTTGGAATTTATCACCTTAAAAAAATTTTGGAATTTATTACAAAAAAAAAAAAACACCTTTTCTAAGGGATAAAGAAACATTTAGGGTATATTTGATTTATAGGTTGAATTTGAAATAAATTGATATTTTATTATTGAAGTTAATTGATCAAGTTATAATTTTTATTGACTTTTTAAAAACAGACAAAACTGAACTTAAAATTTTATGTCCAAATTCATAAACTATACATATTCTCATTAACATATTGGAGTATAAAGATATACAAGGTATTAATAGAATTTACATTATCACAATTTCTTGTATCAAATATATTTTATTAGTATTAACACTTGGATTGAAGATTATTTTATAAATTAACGGTATTTCTATGTTTATTTATATCGTACAAGATGTAAAAATTAATGACCTGTTTATTTACAGTATTGCGTTCATATTGCGTTAAAATATAATATAATTTTCATCCAAACATAAAAGTTTTACATTTAAATACAATGTTTTTCAACAGTACATCAAATACATTTAGTACACGTTTGGTACTAGCATTTTTTTAGCATTGCATTTAAATGCAATGCAATTTTCCTCCGAATACAAAAACATTTCATTCAAATACCAATCATATCACATTTTAAATCTAACACAATCACAATTTATTATTTCACTTTTTCTATTATTTTTATTAATTACATCATATATTCCCTCTCTCTCCTTTTTTTCTTTTTACTTTTATCCATCACATCACATATTTATTATTAAAATACAATTCAAATATTTTTCCCCCAAACACACATTGCATTCAAATGCAATGCTAATGCTTTTCCTCCAAATACAAATTGCATTCAATGCATTACATTCAAACGCAATGTAAATGCAATGCGTTCACCAAACGAACCCTTACTATTTCAAAGTATTTTAAAATTTCTTGTTTCATTCAAAATTATATTCTCTCTGTCTTACTTTTCTAATGCTTTTCTTATCAATCATATCAACTTTTTAATTTTAAAATATAATTCAAATATTTTTCATTCAAATACAATATATATTCAATACATTACGTTTAAATATAATGTGAATGTAATGCATTTATTACACGACTCATAAGTCCCATTGTAAATTCAAAGATGTAATATTTTATAATTTTTGAGCAAAAATTGGTTGGTATTTGCTAGCTTCGTTAAATGCAGCCAGCTTACTACTAAATAAATAAATAAATAATGCAGTCGGCTTACGACTAAAGTATTTTAGAATTAAAAAGTTGATGTGATTAGTAAAAGTAAAGATAAAAAGTGGAGTTGAAAAGTTGATATGATTATTTTAAAAAACTTTTGAATAGTGATTATTTTTGTAACATTATTGAAAAAAATTGTAATTGAATGTAAAATTTATATTTGGTGTAAAATTACATTACGTTTGAATAAAATTAAAATATAATTTTTTTACCAAACACTACCTAAATAATTGTTGCATCATGAAGAAATACAAGTACTCCATAAATTCTCCTGTTCTTTCAAACTTGCCGGCACCGCTACTAATGTTGTAACGACGTTGTCGGCTTTCCACCGAATGACAAATCCAATAATAATGCAGTCAGGCTTACTCTAGACAATTTTTTTAAATTAGAAAAAGAAAATTAGAATATATATTTAAGACAAAAAATTATTTAAAGTAAAAAAATATAAAATCTTAAAAAATTATTTAAAAAATTATTAATATAAATTTTATTTTATTCTTTTTGAAATTTTTTATAATTTATATAAAAAAACTCATTTAAACATATATATATATACAAAATTATAGACTCTTAAAATTTAAAATTTATTGTAAAATTTTAGAGATACGAAGAATAAAAATAATTATAAGGTGAAGAAAAAGATAACAAAAAATCTCCAGTACAGAGACTCTCCCCTCAAATGAACATCTAGACATGATTTGTTGCATTGCGAACAAACGATATTCTAGAAATTCTCATGTTCTTATTTTTCATCAATGATGGTAAATTTTTTAGATTATGAATTATCTTATATTATTAAATAATTGAATTGTTTTGAGTGGACACTTTTTTTTAAGTTACTTTTTGATAATAAATTTTGTTAATCTAGTCTGATATGATACTCTGAGAGAGTGTAGTGCAGAGTTAAAATAGTTTGACTTGTTTAGATGTTTCTCTTTGGGTTTTTGAATTTAACAATTTAATCTCTAATTTTTTTTTCTTGGTAATCAATCATTTGAATTTATAATTTTTGATAAATTAATCTTTTTTATTTAAAAAAATTAAAATTATGATAATTTTAACACAATACTCACATATTATAAGATATTATTAATTATTTTTACTTAAATTAAATACAAATTTCTTTTTATAGTTTATGTTTAAATTTGAGTATAATTTAATAAAGTTAAAGATTTCAAAAGAAATTATATCGAAAATAAATAAAAATGATCAATAACGCTCTTTTTAAATTATAATGTGCAAGTTACATGTAAAAAAAAATAAAATCCAAATTTTAACATGTTTGAGAAAAAATGACTAAATTATCAAAAATTATAAATTTTGAGAGTTGATTGTCAAGAATAAAATTAATGGACTAAATTGTCAAATTTGAAAAGTTTAAGCGATGTCCATGATCAAGTCTAATAGTTTTTTATCAAATAATGTAAAATTCTAAAGGGGTATTTTGAGGAATGTGTTAACAAGTGCACATATCTGAAATACTCCCACGTATATGCAATGAATTTAGGATTTTTTTTCTCTTGTAATATAAAATAAAAAATGATTTTAAGATAAAAATTCGTCATGAGACGTTGTATATACTTAAACAAGGATGGAAAATACTATTTTTCCTAGCAGTGTATTCCTATCTTTACCCCTGCCTGTGGAACCAAGGAATGATGTTTATTTCAAATGACCAAACTAAACAAACATGGAAATCACTGTTTCTCCTAATAGTATATTTCCGTCTTTGTCCCTGCCCGCGGAACCGAAGAATGGTGTTTATTTCAAATGATCAAATGCCAAGAGAGAGTTGGACCAAATTGATTAGCTTCCTTGCATACATTTATGTGGTTGTTAAGATGGGTCCATGCAAACAATGAACGATCTTTGTCAAAATGCATCATCAAACAAGGACGTGTACCAAATGCATTATATTTTCTTTGGGGTCCTTTTTTTTTTTTTTTTTTCCTCTTGATTGATCTGTATTATAACTCAAAGTTGTATGATTTTGTTTAAAGTTAGGGTTTTTCTAAAGTTGGGGTTGTAACATGATTTTGTATGATTTTACAGTGGGTGGATCAACACATTTTGTATGAAAACTGTAGTTGACATACTTTACCTAAATGAAAGGGCTAAAAACCAAGATTACAAGTACCAACCAAATCTTTGAAAGAATAGCAAGGAAAATTCAAAGATGGTGCTGGAATAGAGTTATTATCATTTTAATTTTGAGAAAGAAATAACTTGAATTTATAAAACAAAATCTATATCGTTTTAGAAAAACAAAACATAGTGTGTGTGTTAAACTGCCATAGACAATGCAAGAAATATAGGTTTGTATATACATTTTATACATATGAATAAAAGGGTTCAAAACAAAAAAAAAATTAAGCTTTAAACTTTTTATTTATTTTGATTAACTTTATTATATAAAAAACAGAATTATTGGTACAAAAAGAGGGAAGAAAATCAAATCAAAATTTTTTCCACCAAATATATTATAATCTTATACAATAAATTAACATATTAAGTTTTAAAATTAATTCAAAATACCATTACTTAAAATCATGAAAAAAAAATAAACATCTATTCAAACATTTATTTAAATGCTTTATTCAATTATTTGATTTATATATTAAACATTTAAAAATTATTTAATTAATAATTTAAACGTTTATATTTATATATTTTTGTTTAAACATTTTTGTATCAAATATTTATTAAATATAATGATTTTCCTTTAAATATCTCTAATAACTACTATTTTTCTCTGTACATCATAAATAATAACATTTTTCACTAAAAAACTATGCCTTTTTAACCCAAAAATAAATAAAGAAGAAAACATAAAAAAAAACAAACAAAAATCAAGATAATTTAGTGTATATTCTGCAGCAATGCAGCGGGCATTTCAGCTCGTGTATACTAAAGGAGCTACTCTACAATTTCCTTTTTGTTGTCATATTAACTGGTTGATTTAGCTCATTTATTTTGGCATATCATGTCAGTATCTATGTGTCCATTTTCAACTTATAGTGTTAAGCTCAACCTATGATACATTTCTAAAATGTATCATGTATTTTATATGCGTATGATTTAATCATGAAGACAAATATTTTTCAATACAATAGAAAATATTGATTTTTAATAAATACAAAGTACATTGTTAAAAATAAACTACAATGTTAAAAACCATTTTAAATAAAAACTCAAAGAAGATTAAATCTTCAACCAAAAAAAAAACCTAATTCTTACATGAAAATAGTTAAAAATATCATTAAAAAAAACTTTGCCATGTTATTTTTGTGCTTGTATTTGTGTTCATGTCATACCTTTAACCTGATTTATATCTAAAAAAATAGGGTCAAACATTGTCCATTTATTTAAATATGCTATACTAAGTCCATTCAACAAGATATCTTATCTTAGATCATTTTTAATATATTTGTGCATGTTAATACTATATTTGTTATAAAATAGTATTAGAAATAGTATTGAGTTAATTTTTTACTTCATACTTTAATACATCATATCACTCTTAATGTTATTTTTACTTTTTATTATTATTATGTTATGAAAGTTGTAAATTACACTTTTAATATTTAAATAAATAAAAATTAAATTATTATAATAATTACATAAAATAATAATTAATAAAAAATAAAAATAAAATTTGATATAATTTATATTTTATAATAAATTTATTATAAAATTTAATATATAATAAATTTAAAAGTACTGTGAGTTTTTTTTTTAATCTAAACATGTCATACTAAGGTGTCGTTTGATAAAAAAATTATATTTTAATTTTACTCAAATACAATATAAATTTATATTAAACACAAATTTTGTAACAGTGTTATAAAAATAATTACTATTTAAAATATTTTTAAAACAATCACATCAACTTTTCAACTTTACTATTTATCTTTATTTTTACCGATCATATCAATTTTTTAACTCTAAAATATTTTTTATTTAAACACATATTTCATTTAAATATAAAATAAATATTTGTTAACCAAATACAATATTTAAAAAGTAAATTTCAATCAAAAATAATTAAAATGCAATGCCCTGGCAAACGCGGCTGAAAACGTTCTTAAATACAGTCCATTTTGACGTCCCTGATCTGCAAGGCGTATGATTGTTTTCTTGTTCTCTACTCAAAAGTATCCTATTCCCTAACATCAACACGTCTGCGTCACCCTGTATTTGTTCTTAAAAAGGTGTCACGGAGCTTTGTTCTTTGAAAAACGCTTCCAGGCAACTTTTGACACTGTGAAAGCACATCACATCCCACCTGCCACTTCTACTTCTTCTTCTTCTTCCTTCTTCTCTGGCTTTCAAAAACGAAACTGCATTAACTTTTTTTCTTTTTTAATATCCCGAACCGAGAAAAATGACGACTATGATGTGGGTTTGTTCGCAATCCCCACATACAATGGCGGTGGCGACGGCAAACAGAGGAGGAGGAGGAAGCGGCTTAAGGGCTCTCACGGACAGAAACAATGGTGCAGATGGTAGTGGGTTTCCGTCGTTTCTTCCAAAGGAGGTTCAAAATATCAAAGACCCATTTACCCGAACCCTCGCCAAGAGGATTGAGAGGCTTCCCGTCAGGGTATACCTTTATTTTTTTTTTCCTTCTAGTACTACATTTTTTTTCAGTTACTTAAAAGGCTTTTTTTTTGGGTGGTTGGGGGGGGGGGGGGGGGGGGGGGGGATTTTTTTTTTTTTTGGGGACTGTGAAAGTCACGTGTGAAGATTGCTGTTTTGTGTGAAAACTTGGAACGGGATTTTTGTCCTTTGGCGAATCGTGTTCTTGGTTTCTTGTTCTCGCGACTGATATCAGTACTGGATTAGTGGGTTCGAAAAGAATTCGACATAAATGATGTGTTTGAATCTTGCTCTGAGCCTTTAAAATTTGCCTCTTTACACACACACACACACACAAATATATATATATAATTCTTGTAAGACCAGAATTGTATTTTTGATGAAAAAGTATACTACTACTGTTTTACCCTGTAGGAGCTTAGCGGCTGGAAGAGGTGGGGTCTGGATAGGAGCTCTAGATTCGATTCTTTTGACGTGCACTACTTTTCATTTTTATTTTTGTTTTTTCACTTTGTGGCCAATCTTACAAGCTGTTGTTGTTTTAAGAGGAAGAAACTAGTCCCGATTCAAATGTGACCCTTGTAATTTCAGTGGCAATTTGGAGACTCTAGTAGTTGTATTATGAGCAGTTGCGTGACGCCACTCAAACGAAGGGAGACCAATCCGGTGGTTCTTCTCCATTGCTTCGACAGGTAAACAAACAAACAAACCAAAAAAAAAAAACAGAGAACGAATGGGTGTTAAAACGTAATTTCCTGCTTAACATGATTCAGATTCGTTGTGTTGTGTTGTATTGGCTTAGTTCTTGTTTGGAATGGAGATGTGCACACCCATTGCTGGAGGAGGCAGGTCTGGAGACATGGGCTGTAGATATTCTGGGATGGGGTTTCTCTGACTTAGGTTCATTCACTTTCTTAATATACTTGTTTCTGATAGATAGATATGTAAAGCGTTATATTTTCTTCTCGCCTATATCCTGCAGTTAAGTGCTTAAAGACTTCATTCTTTTGTTATTCTCTAATATAATCAGAGAGGCTTCCACCATGTGATGTGGCATCCAAGCGTAATCACCTTTATCAGGTACCTTCATGTCGTGAGTATCTTTAGAAAAGGTCTGAGCCTGAAATGTTGTTTTGTGGTCTAGTGGAACAGTTTCAAAATATTTTCTGCGTCATTACAAGTTTTTAGCATATCATTTCGAAGATGTTTAATGGATAGTTTTATGTTTTATGCGTCTCGGGGTAAGTTCAAGAAATTTGACTTTGTTATTCTCCTCTAGCTCTGGAGATCCTACATCGAGAGGCCAATGGTATTAGTTGGACCAAGCCTTGGTGCTGCTGTTGCAATTGACTTTGCAGTCCATTATCCCGAAGCTGTAAGTTTATCGCTTTGTTTAGATCCTTATCTTGGAAATCCGTGTTCTCTATGCTGTCAAAGCTTCAATTAAACGAGTTGTCTCATATTCTTATGTCAAAGTTCTCCATTTACTCAATTTAGCATTTTGAGCTGTGAAAAACATATTTTATAAAAAGTTATATCACTTAACTTAAAAATCCATAGTTTCTTTTTCTTTCCTCCTGCCACCTTTGATCAAGCTTCTTTTCTTTTTCTTTGTCCATTTCTTTTCTATTATTCAGGTTTTTACTCATGGCCAATTGTTTGTTTATATTGTTTTGTGTTTTTTCGATTTACAGGTTCAAAAGTTGGTCTTGATTAATGCAAGTGTCTATGCGAAAGGCACAGGGAACCTAGCAAAATTACCAAAGACAGTAGCCTATGCTGGGGTAGGTCGTCGTATCTCATGTTTTTGTTGGTCTTCACTTGTGTTGAAATGGCTATGCATGCACAAGACATGTGATCATAATACAAGAACTAAAAGATAATGAGCTTCTTACCTGACTTCTTCACCAATTTTACTTCAGGTGTCGTTATTGAAGAGTATGCCACTACGCTTTTATGCGAACATGCTAGCCTTCAGTAGCATCTCTTTAGCTACAACCTTAGATTGGACTAATGTAAGATCTATATATGTATATATATATTTTCCAGTTAATAAATGAAAGGCCATATTTTGAAGAAGGTGGTGTTACGTAATCTATCTTTTCAATTTATGAATTAGGTTGGCCGCTTACACTGTCTGCTGCCTTGGTGGAAAGATGCAACGGTCAGTTTTATGCAAAGTGGGGGTTATGATGTTTCTGGCAAAATAAAACAGGTACAATATCGATATTCCTCCTCAACGAAAATTGTCAATAAGGAGCAGCACATTTTCTTAAATCCTAATGAGCAACAAAAAGCTGTTGGGTTCCATATGGAGCTAGAGAGATATAATGGACCCCACAGATTAAGAATCATCTTCTATCTCTCTGCCGCATAAAAACGCTCAATGAGTGTGCACCCTTTTTTTTTAGCCACTGCTCCGATATGAAGTGCAGGCAAGCTATTTGATTAGGGTCATTCTTACCGAATTTATTATATTGGGACTTGTTGGCATTTAGCATTAGAAAAAATGTTAGGAACTATTGGCTGAGCAATAAAACAGCTTCGTTAGCCTTCATTAATGTATGATAGTTGATGATGTTTTTTTTGGTCTTGGGAATCCTTTTATCTAACAATGTTACTTATTGCCGCAAATTACAGGTGAAGCAGAAAGCACTTATCATTTGCGGCGAGAACGATCAAATTATCAGCTATAAGCAAACAATGGTTAGTCTTAATGCTCTCAGCCAAGCTTCTTTGGGTGCAATGAATTGTTTAGATCTTTTTTTTTTCCTTTTTTTTTTTTTCTCCCGGAAAGAGAGTTTATTTTTCATTTAAACGACCTCATGCCAGTCAACTTAAGACATAAGTTCATTGCTTTGCCTTTGATTTAGAAGATGCTTCTCATCAGCATCAATGAGTCAGTGCGATTTTTCCCCCCATTTTTTTTGCAATAATCTGCGTTGTGAACGTGTTGCAGAGACTACATTGCGAACTCTCTGATTCGAGAATGCGGATAATACCTGAAGGCGGTCATCTCCTCCATGTTGAGAAACCCGACTCTGTTGCCCGGCTGATTGAAGAGTTCGCACGAGACACTGATGACGTCGACGTGCCCATTGAAAATTTATTACGGCTAATCACCCCTGCTGAAGCCTATTCTACTTCTTAGTGGTCGACTGTACATTCGTTTCATAGAAATAAGGGTACACCGTTCCGTACTTGTTTAACAAATCCTTAGTTTGGTGACTTCACCCCTTGGTTTGAAGTTGCAAAACGCTTTACTTTTACTAGCTTGTTTGGACGAAGGTCTTTAAGTTTCCAAACCCGCAAAACAAAATGACGTCATAGATTGTCTAATAGTTTGCTGTCGTTTGAGATGTTTGAGATAAAACGACTTCTCGTTTGTACCTAAAAGCGTATTGTCGTCTTAGGTTGTTAAAAGAACGTGACATCTTGAAGCTAACCGTCCTTGACAGAAAAGTGACATGTCGTTTTTCATTTGACATTATGCTTGCGTTTTCTTAGATGACCATGTAATGTTTGGTTAATAGGTCGTTTATTTACCGGATTATATTTACATTACATTTAAATTTAATATAATTTTTATTTAAATATAAAAATATTATATTTAAATATTAATTATATCATATTTTAAATTAAATATAATTATTATTTTATTATTTTAATTATTTTTACTAATATTACATACGTTTTTTTTTATTTATCACATCACATATTTATTATTTAAATATAATTTAAATATTTTTTTATTTAAATACATATTACATCAAATATAATATAAATGCTTTTTATCTAAATATATAATACAAATGCTTTTTATCTAAATATATGATCCATTCAATATATTATATTCAAATATAATATAAATAAAATACGTTTACACATCATATTCACATTGCATATTTTCATCAGTACCTATTACCAATATCTATTAGAATAACTATTTAAATATAATACTCTCCCGCCAATACCGATTATAGTAACCATTTAATATAATATGTGGAACGCAAACACTTGTTACATTTTAATACAATTGTTAAAAATAATATTCAAATGCATATTAAAATACACTCCATTTGAATACAATAACAAGTTGAATGGATATCCAAATGAACCATTAGTTAGAAAACAAAAGGTCGTTCATTTATGCAGGCAACTATATTTTTCTATCCTTTTTCGTTTTTGAACAAATTACAGTGACTTAAAGTAGCTGTTTGGAGTGGGGGATTCTGCCACACGCACATTAGTTTGCAACTCTGCCGCCTTCAAAATCATGCTAAAATACAACACTTGGACGACCAATAAATTTTAAAGCTGTAATCTTTGCCGTCAAGTACATCTTTAGGACCAGGAAAAAGAGAGGGGGAAAAGAAAGAAAGAAAGAAAGAAAGAAAGAAACATTAAACAAAGACTCATAAAATTATGAATGCCAAATTTTAACTGTAACTTGCCCATCACTGCACCGAAATTCCAGAAGACATGCGAAGCTTCGAATCAACTCCACCACTAGCAATGCTGTCACCTTTCCACCAGTCAGCACAAAGTACCTGGACGAGAAAAATAACAATCATGATTCAGATATTAAAAACTCGTCTCGAGAAGTTCTGAAAATGAGTTTTGGAAGTTGGTAAAAAATGAGTTTTAAAAAATATATTTTGAAAAAAAACTATTTAAAGTGAAAAATACAAAATTTTAAAAATTTATTCAAAAAAAACTATTAATATGAATTTTGTTTCATACCTTTCAAAATTTTATGCATTTTAAAGGAAAATCATCTCATTTAGACTTGTATAACAATGTTATTGACTTTTACAGTTATAGTTTAATATAGGGTTTTGAGATGTGAATAGAAAAAAATGGTTGTAAAATAAAAAAAATACTAAAAAAATCCGAAATATATCTCCAAAACGCCCTTTAACAAAAATATAAGAAGAAATACCACTAGTCAAAGATAATGAGAAAGCATAAATTTTTTTCTTTTTTTGTTTACCTTGTCTTCATGGGAACTCATAATGCACAGAGGCCACTGCAAAAGGAAATACTAATTAGTAAACAAATCAAGCGGGAATGCAAGTGAAGAGTGCAAAATGCAGTCAGTAGACAGTGAGTGCACAATACCGCAGTTCTCAGATCCCACAGCATAATTTTTCCGTCATAGGATGCAGAAAGCAAATGGAACCACGAGTTGGTGTGCCACTTGCAAGCCGAAATCCAAGAAGTGTGAGATGAAAATTGATAGACGGGGGCAGAAGTTCCTACCAGAGTAACAATTTATGGTTTCAGAAGTGTGCCGGAAAGTTAAACACATGAAGGAGAGTTTTGTCAAAGGAATGAATACTTGTTAGTTTAGAGATTTTACAGACCTGGTTTCCGAGGATCCCATATGCGAAGAATGGAGTCAGAACTACCAGCAGCAATCAGAGTAGAACTTTCACCTCCAATATCAATGCAGTTAAGAGCTTTCCCACAATACTATAAACAAAAGAGATTGTAAACGTCATCAAACAACTATACAAGTTAAAGCTTGTATTTGCTCTTTTGAGCAGAAAATAAAGCTAGAAAAAGATATTTGCCAATATTGTAGTGATAATCTGTACAACACCGACAGACATCTTCCTTTTTCTGAGACACAGTCTGAAAAGCAGAATATCAAGGCTTACTATGTCCAGCAAATCTTTGCCCGTCTCGACATCCCACCTTCTAATTGAATGGTCCATTGATGCAGAATAGATTGTTTCACGCTGAGGCCAATTTACAGAGGATACGCATTGTGTGTGGCCAATTAGAGTAGAAACAGCCTCACCCTGAATTTAGTGAGAGATTGTTATTGATGACAGTACGACTTGGATGGGAATTAAACCATTCTGCGGAAATCCTAATGCCAAAAGATAACTACAACTTGGATGGGAATTAAACCATTCTGCGGAAATCCTAATGCCAAAAGATAACTAGCTATGGAAAAAAATTAAAAGCATGCACAAATAGACTTTAGAATGAATCCCTACAGGCAAAAGAAAGAAATGTAACCTGATTTTTTTCCTTCAAAAAGAAAATGAAAGAAAGAAAAACTCTCATATCCTAGTAGTTTACATAAAATGATGCGCTGATCAGTTGTATCCCCCAAATAACACTTATAAACTGTTTCACTGGAACAATACTATTACGCACCACCCCCAACACACACACACACCAAAAAAGATTAAAAAAAAAAAAAGTAATCTGGAATCAACTGGAAACAGAGCAATTAAAAATGGTCTTTTTTTTTTTTTTTTTTTCCTCCGCAAAGAGACTAACACTCAAACTCACCTACATGAATAAAATAAAGAAAAATGCAAGTACCTCCAACTGGGATTCCTTAGCTCGATCATTCACCCTTTTCTTCTTAACCGACACTTGGTCACCTTCTGTGTTAGTCTCATTTGTCTGCCACAAACTAATTGTGCAATCCCAACCACCTGAGCAAACCTGTGTATATGTTTCCAGAGAAGGGATAGATATGAAAATAAGCACCTCAATTGACTACTACAGAAATAAGAAAATAGGCTATACCATGTCGCCAGAAGTCTCAGCAGAAACACTTTGAACGGATGCTTTATGCCCACGTAAAATTTTGAATGGCCTTATCTTTAAAGGATTCTTCGCATGCTCTTCTGCACTGAACTTTATTAAGGAAAAAAATATGGAAAACATAAGATTAGCCAAGACATCAAGTGACCATTGTTAAAGGATAATTTGATTCCAATTACCTTCCACAGCCTCACGGTCTGATCTTTTGAAGCAGTGGCAACAGTAACATTTTCTCCACCTGCACATACAACAAAGCCTATTCCAAAGTAAATGACGTATAATCATACATAAGTCTCTCAAAAAATAAACTGTTGTTTCTTTGAGTAAATAAAGATGCATTTTCAGAATAATCCAACGGTTAGATATTGGTGGAGATATGTGTCTTATTGTTAGTAAGTTAACATGAACAGTCTCATAAATAATTGTTATTTTGAGGAAACAACCCTAGAATCTTCGACATTTCAAAGAGGTCCAAAGATTGATTGTTAAATATTTCTCTATCACTTGATAAAAAAAACCATCACATATTTACCAATCCTGAAGCAACACCATGGACTCAAGCAGGTCCTTCGAAGCTTATGACCAAATGACAGTACCAGCGAAGGCATGCCAATTCATACCTAAACCCACACAGATAAATTTCTTCTATTTCTTTCTCTCAAATAATGGGTTTGTAAACCTAAACTCTAGATAACTGACAATAGTCCAAAGACCAAAGTTATTGTCCTACTTGCACCTTCTGGATTGATGATCCTAACCGAAGTAATTGCACCACGATGCCCATCCAGTATATGCGTACACACGCCAGCAAGTTTCCACACCCTAGAGAAGATTAAATGAATGAATGAATTAATTAATTAATTGAACATATCAAACTCCTCAATGCAACCAAACATCAATTTCAATGCGAAATAAACACCAAAATATTATGAAGTACAAAGGGCAAGTGTGTTCCAATAATTACCTTCCAAAATTATCATAACATCCTGTCAAAATGAATCTGCCACATCAAAAAATCTAAGTACTTAAAGATTTTTGTGAAAGGTAAAACACTAAAAATCAAACTTCTCATGGGCTTACCCAGGATTAGAACCATCAACTGCACTAACCCAATCATCATGCAAAGAAGGTTCTTCTTCTTTCCGTGGAACCACGGCTCTTATGTATTCAATCTCCAATGTTCTCTCCTGTAAGGAGATGGGAAACAAATCTATGTTTGCACAGGCTATGATATCGAGGAAAACCAGACAGATAGGTAAATAACATTAGCCAGTCGGTTCAAATTCAACAAATTAGTATAAAGCTGATTGCTTTTTCCTTTCATTTTCTCGGGAGACAGAATCAGAAAAATTACAAGAAAAGGAAAGTAAAGAACCGTTTGGAACAACCATTGGACTTGAAATTGTTTCCTTTTATATTTTAAAGTCATTTGTTTGACCATCTCATTTTAAATCGACACCTCTTTTACTCTCTCTTCCATTTCAACAAACTCAAACTTTAAAATTACATAATTTTTGTATCAAAATACTCACCACAACAACAATAACAAGAGGATCGAAACAAGATTCATACAACATTTAAAATTTTACACCATTTCCCATGTGACAGTTCATTGCCGCTTAACACTTCAATCAAACACATAATTCCAAACATTCACCCATTAAATTACCACAGAGATGCCCTTGGCGAGAAGGAACTGTTCAAGCGACATACGAACCAGCTCTCCATCGATCAGGAAATCAAGCGGCTCGGGATTCCAATCAGGATTTCCTGGTCAGAAATGGCGATCAATCTCAGGCAATCAATAGAAATTCCAAGAAAACAGCAATGGCGGAAACTGAAGATCTGAAAGGCGTACCGGCCTGGAGAAGATTGTTGACGATGGTTGAGAGGCCCAACCGGGTGATGTTGGAGGGAAGGGTGATGGAGGTGGAGGGGGCTTTAAATGGAGGATCGAGCTTCGTGACGAACCGCGCATGGATCCGCGTCAACGTGTCTTCTGCTTCGCCATTAACGTCCATTACTTTCTTCCCGTTTCCTTGGGATAGAAACCAAAAAAAAAAAAAACCCACTATTCGACTGAGAGAGAGAAGTGGATTTAAGAAGAAGAAGAACAACAACAACAATGAGAATGGAGCTAGGGTTTTGCTGAGGGGTTTAGGAAGAAAGAAGAACTACCACGCGGGAATTACTCATGCCGCGATTTGTTGGGCCGAGCCTTGGGCCTGAACCAACACTTTCCAGCCCATGAACTGTGTAAAAATGTTAAAAGTTAACGCTTGGCCCATGCAGGTCTCGAACCTGCGACCTTCGCGTTATTAGCACGACGCTCTAACCAACTGAGCTAATAGGCCGCTTGATAACGTGAGGTCTCGTCTAATTATTAGTTGTATTCAAAACTACGCCTGATTCATTAACACCTGCGATTGGGATGTGAAATTCTTATAGGAATGTAAGGGAAAAGAAAGGACGAAGAACAGAATGACAACGGATCCAAAACATGGATTTTTTTTCGTCACATCTGATGTTGTGAAAGTTGGCCGTACACCATAATGATCAAAAGGTCTACATTTTTGGAAAAATTTAAGATTGTGGATCAGCCAAATTGGTGAACATAAGAGTCGCGAGCTTATGGCATTTGACGTATGCAATCTCACAGTGGTCGTAATTAGTTTTAGGGTTGTTCTTGCTACAAGCTTCGTCAAGTTGGCAAGCACTGGTGATCCTCCCAAACCTTTCAACTTTATATTCTCAAGATTTTTAGATGCAATTTTCTTAGGTTGTGTCAAATCTTTAGCGAGCTATGGTTATATTAATTTTTGGTATGGTTATTCATTATTGGTTTTGATTAATTAAATTCATGGCATTAATAATAACAGATCGTCCAAGTGATTATGAGATTTAAGTGTTTTTATAATAAAATTTAATGTTACAAAACAAAACAAGGTAACCCATTCTTATTCATTATTATTATTATTATTTTACTTTGATAAGAAACAATTTTAAAAACTTAATACGAATTTCATGAGAAAAATAAACTATTTGAGTTAATCTATGATGTTCTCTACCTTTCCACTTGTGTCAATTTTGGATACAAAGTACTCATTTCTTATAAGTCATTAGACCCTCTCCCCCCCCCCCCCCAAGTATGGCAAAATGGTTGCTTTGATTTCAACACACTTTCACTGTACTGACCAAGTAGACAGTGCTACTTTCCCTTGAATCATAATTACATCATTTGACCAAATTATTAAATGATTCATTAGATGCAAAAATAATAGAAAAATTAGTTTTAATTGCTAACTGTACAAAATTTTTGTTAAAAATAAAATAAAATAATAGAAATAAATTTTAATTCCCCCTAGTTGATGACCTCTAACCCCTGTGATGAAATTCCAATGAGCTCCAAGAGTTGTAGTAAGTTTGGTTGGTTCATTTTCTTAAATTCGACAATCAGCGGCCATTTCACCAACTAGAGGTGAACATTTGATGGGTTGATGGGTTTTTAGGATTTTTCAATCCACCAAAATAAATTTAGGTAAGTTGAAAAAAGTCTTAACCTACTCAATTAAATTCGGGTTAGGTTAGGTGAGTTAATTGGGTTGAGCATATAATTAAAAAAAAAAGCTAATAATGCGATTTTAAATAAGAAATGTAAAAAAAATAACATATTCATAAAATAGTTTTTATATGAAGTTAACAAGATTAAATCTATTTTAATTTATAAAAAATTATAACAAAGAAAATATAAAAATAAAAGATCAACGATATAAGTATAAATATATATATCATAAATCATAATAAAAATTAATTGATGTATAGTTAAAAAATATTTTAATGATAGAAACAAACTTGATTTGATGGATTAGGTTTATGTCAAATTATTGTTGAACCCAGACCCACCTAATGAAAACTCAGATTGGGTGAGTTGGGTCAAGTTTATGGTCGGATTAAATTGAACTAAGTTAATCGAGTTAAATTCAAATGGATTTAGGTAGATTAAGTGAGTTATGGGTTTTTTGTTTACACTTATCACCAATGAAGAAGAAGAAGTGGAAGGATTTTATTTTTTTTAATTTTTTATTTTTACAGTCCTATGAATCAATATTTGTATTAGTTATTATAAATTCTCAATATCTCAACCGTTTAAATTCCATAAAAGGGTTTAAAAACGAATCCTATCAATAAGGTCTCTTAATTGAGCTCTAGTCGTCTCCCAAAATTTTGTTACAAAAAATAATAAATTAAGAGTTTGTTTGATTCACCGATCTATATCTAGCTTACAAATTAAGTTAATGGGACGTTTAGTAAACGCATTATATTTTAATTGCGTTTGAATACAATTCGTTTTTTGAATATTGTATTTAGTTGAAAAGTATTTGTTTTATATTTAAATGAAATGTGTATTTGGATGAAAAGTATTTTAGAGTTAAAAAGTTGATATAATTAGTAAAAATAGAGATAAAAAGTTAGAATTAAAAAATTGATATGATTGTTTTAAAAAACTTTTGAATAATAATTGTTTCATAGCACTGTTGAAAAAGATTATATTTGAATATAAAACTTTACATTTGATGTAAAATTAGTTTTCATAATACTAAAAAATGTTTTCCAAACATATCATAAATTATCTAAATTAATTATAATTTAATTTAACTTGAAAAAGTCTATTTTTATTATTTTTTATCTTATTTTTACTATTTTAATATGATTTTTAATATAAATTATCTTTATTTTTATAACATCTAATATAAATCAAAATAAAATAAAATATTTAATCTAATTTAATTTTTAAATTAGATTAAATTACATTGACCAGCTCGCGCTAAAAGTAATAAATTTTAAACCAGTAAATTGCTTTCTCAAGGCAAAGATCCAGAAAAAGCCGTTTTAAAAAGTGGTTTGGTTGGGAGCCGTGAGGCAAATCCCGTGAGGGTCACGGCCCTCAAGACTCGATTTTTGTATTTGTCACATTCTTCTTTCACGTTAATCATGATCAAAACGAAATCAATTACAACAATCAAATCTAATCAACGAGATTAGTCAAAAACTAACAAAAATTTAAGCCAAAAAGTAAAAAAAATCAAAAAAATCCCAAATAGCTCAAGAGCGCTTTCTCTTCTCTCTGGCCAGAATCTTTCCACCTAAATGCCTCACTCTCCCTGCCAATCCATCTCCGTCCTTGGCCACATGAACACAAATTATCTCGGATTATGTAAAACTTCGGATTTAATCTAGTCCTTCACTGTTAACATCAGACTTGATTCGGCTCTTACTTTTTTTTTATGAACTTATTCAATTTTTCTGGGCATTGCAGAGAACCGGTGAGGTTTTCATTTTTTTCTGGATTGGTAATCATTAATGTTGAAGATATGGTGAGTTGTGTTTAACAGGAAGAAATGGGTGTCACTTTGTTAACTAAGATGGCATTTGGGATTCTTCCTTGCAATGCCATGGTTTCTTCAGGTGCTAATGGCAAACTGGTTCCAACTCGACATCTCGTTTGCTTTAAAACTGGCTCATCAAAGAGGAGAAAGTGCGTAAAATATTGCTTAATTTGTTGGTTCCTCTATTGTTTTTTGGGACATAAATTCAATTTTCCCTGGTTATGCTGAGAGGAAAAAAAAATTTACCTGCAGGAGAATTCCATGTCGAGACCTGGTGAATTCGAGACCAAGGATTAGTATTTTCTCAAGCATGGTATGGATTTCAATTTTCTCAGCTCTAATTAATTTTTTGATGTTCCTTTTGTGCTTCTGCGTTGTTACAGTCATCAAAGCTTGTAAAGAAAGCGTTAAATTGTAGTGGTCAATTGTGAAATCAAATGTATATGTATATATATAAATATATTGTTTAGATTGCAAGAAGATGAAGCTTAGATTTCATCTGATTGGGCTTGATTTATTGGTCTTATAGATTCGAAAATGGTAAGATAGCGGCAACAAGTGGTAATGGTTTTTGATTATGATGGCAGGATGATTCCAATGACACTGTCACTGACTTGGTCGATGATGCTTATTCGTCAGGCAGAAGTGAAGTACCGGAGAGTACACAAGAAGATGATGAGCTAATGAAAGCTAGAAAAGCTCTTTCCGAGGCCCGAGCTAAGCAAGAAGCCATTCAGAAGGAGAGAGATCAGTTGATCGAAGAGTTGGCCCGTTCGGAGGCTAAACAGAAGGAATACACTGCTACCGTATTACATGACAAGGAACTGGCTATTTCAGAAATTGAGGCAGCTAAGTCTTTGTTCCACCAAAAGCTGCAGGAATCTGTCGAAGAGAGATTCTCGCTGGAGTCAAGGTTGGTGCTTGCTAAACAAGACGCTCTTGAACTTGCAGTGCAAGTAGAGAAGTTGGCAAAGATAGCTTTTCAGCAGGCTACTTCTCACATACTGGAAGATGCTCAGCTCAGGATTTCAGCTGCTGAAACTTCTGCAGCCGAAGCAGCCTATCAGGTAGAAAAGCAAATCAGGGATGCCACTGAAGGTACTATTTCATCAATCTTGGAGCAGTCGAAAGACGCTATAGAGAAGGCGCTTGCTGTGGCGGAAAAAGGGGGTGATTATGCAACAAAAGCAGTGTCGGCGTTTGGTGACATTATGGACCCAGTTGAGGAAATTGTTTCTCTCCGGTCTGAAAACTTGGAGTTAAACAGTGTTGTGAATAATTTAGAATCTCAGTTATTGCTCATAAGAAATGAGGTTAATAAGTTGAAATTGGAGTTGGAACAGGTCCACGAGCGAGCACATGCCTCTGAGATTCGTGCTAACGAGGCTGAGAAAGCATTACTAGAATTTAAGGAATCAAGCAAGGAAAAAACCCTCCAGCAGGAGGAGGAAATCAAGTCACTGATGGAGAAAATGAAGAAAGATGCGTCAGAAAGAAAGAAGGCTGCTACAAAGGCATTTAAGGCCGAGTTAGAAAGCATCAAGGCCGCAATTGAAGCAGCCAAAGAAACAGTAAGTTCTAGAGATACTGCCTATCTAAGGAGATGCGAAGCACTCCAGAGATCATTGAAGGCATCTGAGGATGTTTCAAAGATGTGGAGACAAAGAGCGAATCTGGCAGAGTCATTGTTAGTGAAGGAAAGTCCCTTGGTTGAAGGGGATAAAGATTCCATCTATGTTGTTAATGGTGGAAGAATAGAAATTTTGACTGATAATGATTCACAGAAGTGGAAACTTCTAAGCAACGGTCCTCGTAGAGAAATACCGCAATGGAGAGTACGGAGGATACGCACTATCCGTCCAAAGTTTCCACCAAGAAAGATTGATGTAACTGAAGTATTGACTTCGAAATTCAGAACTTTGGATTTGCCAAAACCTGATGAAGTATGGTCCATTGCTGAGGAAAAGCTGAAAGAAGGTGATACGCTTATCGAGCAGGTAATTGAGAAAGAAGCAATAGAGAAGAAACGTAAGGCTCTCGAGCGTGCCCTTCAACGAAAGACCATACAGTGGCAGAGGAGCCCGGAACCCACTATATTGGGCAAGTTTTCTCATGTCATCAAATTGTTGCTCATTCTTCTTTTTTAATAATATCCAGAGAGCATCTCTCTGAAACAGAGCCTGTATTTATGTGTAAATGTGACATGAACTTCAATGCAGAACCAGGAACTGGAACCGGGCGAGAGATTGTGGTTAGTACCTTATTGATACTCATTATACAAAAAAGTAGATGAATATTTGAATTACTTTTTGTGATCATGTGCATTAACATGAAGGATGATGACTAGGCTCTTTTGGTTTAAAGTTGCAATAGGTAGATGTGTTCTTTATGTTGAGTTGAATTTGTGAAAATTATTTAATATTTGGTTTCTCTAGATATAAAATGTGTTCATGCTAAGATTTATGGGATTACTTCTTGCAATCATGTTTTTAAATTCTTGTGAAGGTGCCATCCCGAATGAGAATGTAGTTTCTGCTGCTGTCATTATATTTTCATGAATACTTTGAGTTGTAGCTTTTCCTTTACTTTGTTTTACGTAATAGTTTTTGCTCTCTGTGAATTGTTGAATGTCTAATCTTCTTACATAACATCTTGTCTGATGAGTACTCTTTTTGGTGTGAAGTTTCAAGCTTTCAACTGGGAAAGCTGGAGAAGGCAGTGGTACTTGGAGTTGGCTCCTAAAGCTGCTGATTTATCTCACTCTGGGATAACAGCTGTTTGGTTACCTCCACCAACGCGATCTGTGGCTGCTCAAGGTTTTCCACTCTTTTGATTGTTGCCGGTCTTTCATGAATGTCTATAATCCATCTTATGATTTTTTATCCTTTATTATTATTATTTTTTTGCCGGCGCGGGGTGGGGGGGTGTGTGTGTTGTCCCAAAACGCACGTTGGTGTTGCTTTTCTATTGGTTTCAATTGCCTTCTAAATTTACGTGTTTTGTTATATTTACTAAAATTAACCAAGGACGTACAATTTACAAAGACTTAATTATAGGAGTCAATTATCTAATAAAATGCAGGTTATATGCCAACTGATCTTTACAACTTGAACTCCGAATATGGTGCCGAGGAAGAACTTAAACACTGCATTAAGGAAATGCATTCTCACGACATTCTGGTATGTGTGAAATTTTAACTTGAAAGGCTGGGTCTCGGAGGCTGAAGAAGTTGATGCATCTTTGGTTCCTAAAACATTTATGCTCTACCTGTGTTTCCTATGATTTTAGGCTTTGGGCGATGTTGTACTGAATCATCGATGTGCAGAAAAACAGGTAAATACACTTTTCTTATTGAACTTCATGGCTAGTTCATTGAAGACAACTCAATCACCTAACAGACAAGCACCATTGCGATCGTGACTTTTAGTAATTAGAACTAAATTAGATTCCCTCTCAGAGCGCTCTTGTGGTGCATGCTGATGAAATTCACCTATTGCTGATTTCAGAGTCCAAATGGTGTTTGGAACATATTTGGGGGCAAGCTTGCTTGGGGGCCTGAAGCAATTGTTTGTGACGATCCAAATTATCAGGGCCACGGAAATCCTTCTAGCGGTACCCTTTTTATTTATTTATGGGGCGTTTGTTTACAATTTTATATTCGTATTGCATTTAAACGCAATGCAATTTTCATCCAAACGCAGAAGTTTTATGTTCAAATATTATACTTTTCAATAGTCCCTCAAATACATTTAATATTCTTAAATATTTTGAAAATAAATTTTTTTTCTATTCATATCATATTCTCTTTCCATCTCACTTTTTTGATCTATTATTACCAATCACATCAACTTTTCAACTCTAAAATACAATTCAAAAACTTTTCATCCAAACACATATTGCATTAAAATGCAAAGTAAATACTTCTTATCCAAATACAAAATGCATTCAATACATTGCATTCAAACACAATGCAAACACAATACATTTACCAAATACCCCATTATTGTTGGCTTATAACTAGCAGCTTCTCGTGATAAGATTATCTAATTCCATATCTTTAAGTTTTAACCTTATGCCTTAATTATATAAATGTCAAAGGAATGGTTCCAACAAATTTAATGGAACGTACTATGACTTCTCTTGATTGAATGATTACGAATATACATTATTTAGCTATAAGCCTGTAGCCGATCTACTTATGGAAACGTTTTAACTACAAGTTTCGACAAACTAAATTGACTTCCTATCTCTTTCTGCTATTGAACACAATAAAAGGTTTATATTTAGAGGTCCACAGGATAAAGCGTCATTATGGTTATCTGGTGAGTAGGCAGGCAAAGTAGAGCACTCCTTACTCGTCTGCAATTAATGTTCTGTGTAGGTGATATATTCCATGCAGCACCAAACATTGATCATTCCCAGGATTTCGTAAGAAGAGATATTAAAGAGTGGCTAAACTGGCTACGAAATGATATTGGCTTTGATGGGTGGCGCCTCGACTTTGTAAGGTAATGCATTTCTCTAGTTTCTCGGCCTTTAAATTACACGCATTCAGGCACTTTGCTGCTGCCGATTTATGTTCTTTGTTTTGTTCTGTATAACCATGAATTATAAAGGAAAATTTGTGAGTACAAGTTTGGTGGAAAAAATTTTAGATTATATTGGTAAATCATGGAGGCCATTCCCTAAAAAGAAAAAAAAGGGAAAGAAAAAGGTTAATGTTGGTTATGTGCGGAACACTGCATGGCCATGTATAAGTTCGTAATTCATAAATTCTAATGGTACTTTTAAATGCTTTGCGCGCTCAGCATATCTGTTTGGATTAGTATTACTAAATCGTAGTGGAAAATTGTCATCGTCTATGTTGTTCACAGAGGCTTCTCGGGTACATATGTAAAGGAATATATAGAAGCTTCAAATCCTGCCTTTGCTATTGGAGAATACTGGGACAGTTTAGTCTATGAACATGGTAACTTGTGTTACAATCAAGGTGAGAACCTAGGTCATGTTGGTTAAGATTAGTAGCATTAATTTCTTTGTTCAATGGTGCAATGCCCACATACATACTCGTACTTAATCTGCCTTATTCCATTTGTCAGAAAAAGAGCATGTTATTTGAGCGTCTGCAAACTGGTCAAGCCGACATTCCAAATTAGGGTGTAGATTAAAATATTCCAAATTAGGGCGCAGAGTAAAAGATTTCAAACACATTGTGCTCGATGTTTATTTGGCATCTAGATGTCTAAAGACTTTTTTTGGCTACCCAACAGAGGTTTAGATCTGATCTGTGCTAGCAATTTACATTAACACAAATTTTTCATACAAAAAATGTTCTAGAATGAGTACAGTCAAGAGAGCCTGAATACTGTTATTTATGCTCCGCTTATTTGCTCTATTCATGCATGATTTATTCCAAGGAGGCCGGAAAATATATTTCAATTTGATAAAGAGACTCCTTTCTTTTTTTATTTAGCATGTCAAATTTTAGCTCTCCCAACCAAAAATGTGGAATCTTGCATTTCGGCTTGAGATGAAATTGTTGTTTTGATACCTTGAAATTGCTTATATTCCAGATGCTCATCGACAAAGGATAGTGAATTGGATCAACGCCACTGGTGGTACTTCATCAGCATTCGATGTGACAACCAAGGTAATCTTTATGTTTTCTTAGTTTTTCACGTGCTTAAGACTCTGAGAATACATTTCATAACCTTTAGGTCTTCTATAATTAGTTGCCCTGGATAATTCCTCTCCTGTTTCTAATCTTTTTACAGAGAAATCTCATGTTCTCTTGAAGATTGTTTAATTCTTCCTAATGCATGCCTTCGAGTCATTTGCCCTTATACAGGGAATACTGCACTCTGCTCTGCATAATGAGTACTGGAGGCTGATAGATCCTCAAGGTAAACCAACCGGAGTCATGGGATGGTGGCCTTCACGCGCAGTCACATTTTTAGAGAACCATGATACAGGATCGACACAGGTCTCTCTCATTAAACATCCAGACGACCACGCAAATGCACCTTCTTACATAACTTATATCTATTATTCGTCGAACTTTGCATGGATTGCTAGAGCATTATCCTATTATTCATGCAAATAAATCATGCTCTCTATCCTACGGTCATGTCTCAATGGTAGTTAAGAAGTTCCATATGCTTACTCTCTCTTTCTCTCTTTCACAGCACCACTATGAGAGCTTCGAGTTCTAACCCACTCATGAAATGATCTGTTTAGACTCAAGTTGAGAGGAATTAGACTAAATTAACCTGTTTGATTCCAGGGTCATTGGCCATTTCCACGAGAAAAGCTTGCACAGGGATACGCCTATATCTTGACCCATCCCGGAACAGTAAGTTCTTAATCCCTCATATAGCTTCTTAGCAGTTCCATGAAAACCCAACATGTGGTTGGGACCAACTAATCAATCCAAGGAACATGTATGTTTTAAAAATGGATTTACCATCGAAGACGGTAGATAATTTTCTCCAAGCCAGCTTAAATTCCCTATTTCTACTTGCAGCCAGTGATATTCTACGATCATTTCTACGATTTTGGCATCCGTGACATCATCACCGAGCTAATCGAGGCTAGGAGGAGGGCCGGGATCCACTGCAGGAGCTCTGTGAAGATATACCATGCAAACAATGAAGGTTATGTTGCACTGGTTGGTGACACCCTAGTGATGAAGCTTGGCCAATTTGATTGGAATCCCTCCAAGGAAAATAATCTAGATGGGAGTTGGCAAAAGTTTGTCGACAAAGGAACAGATTATCAGTTGTGGCTGAGACAGTAGTCTGGAAAATGAGCAAAGGACAATTTTACCAAAAAAATAAATAAATAATAATAATAATAATAATAATCAAAAGACAAGACTTTTACGTTCTTTGCCAAGTGTATGATAATATTATATTATTTCGTCATTGGTTAATAATTGCTCATCATTTGCAAGTTGGAAAGCTGCAAATGGTGCAAAAGGAAGTATTTATTGAAGTTCTTTGAAGTGTCTTGTTTTGGTCTGTACATGGTACTCATGTCATGTCTGTGGAACAGTAGAAGAATAATTTCAGGCCAATACAAGTACACAATCAATATTTAGTCTATGAATCTGGAATTTTTATTTGCACTCAAATGACTTCTCCTTTTTTGTTTTTTGTTTTACTATTGGCAAACAGGAGAAAACAATATAAAATTCCATGCAATCGTCAACATGTACATGGATCCACATGGAAACACCAAATGCATCAGTAGCGGTGAGCCTTTCCAGGATATCGCATCAAATCCAAAATTTTGAAGAGAAAAAAATGTGAATAATACAAAGGCTTTTTGGTATTGATACACTTTAAACTTATCGTAAAGTTATAATTTATATATCAAATTCTTAATTTTGATAATTTACACTCTGAATTGATAAATGTGTAATAATTTACACCTTATTGATAATAATATTAATTAAGAAAATTAACATGTGATGTATACATTAGTTGTTAATTCATGACATGAATGAATTTTTTGTCTACATTAACCCAAATTTATTGAGACTGAGATCTTTAATTAAATTTTATCAAAATAGAAAAATTTAAAATAAATTTGTTCTAAATATAAATTTAGATTAACATTGATTAAAAAAAAACTTTTTGCTTGTATTTAACAACCTTATACGCATGAGAAGTGTCAATTTTCATTAAAAAATAAACATTGTTTACCAACGGAGTGTAAATTGTTACAAATTTGTAGATTCAATGTATAAATTGTCAAAAATAAAAGTTCATGGTGCAAATTACCAAAATTAAAAATTCCATATGTAAATTGCAATTTTGTGATAAATCTAGGATATATTGATATATAAAAAAAAAACTTAAGACAAATTACCACTGAGGTGATAAGATATACAAGGAGAGGTCTTAAATTCGAGTCTCGTTAGAAGCATTTAAAATAATTTTTTATTTTAGGTTATTAATCTTGAGCGGAATTAACATGCTCCATTAATTGTAATGCATGTTTGTCTCTAAGGTTCTAATTCAAGAATTATAATTTAGTTTTTATTTTTTTCTATAAAGTCAATAAGTTTCATTATTTAATAATTAAAATAAAATTTAAAAACTTACTTTTGTTTGGTACAAAGGTCTTGACTAAAAAAATTTGGATTTAGATTACGGTTTAAATTGAGTTGTGCATTTAACATGTGTTTAAACTGTTCGAGCTAAAAAATGCAAAATTTTAAAATGAGTTCAGGAAAAAATAATCAATATGAATCTTATTTTGTTTATCTTGAAATTCTATACAAATAAAAAAATCATCTCATTTCGAATTGTATATGTAAAGTTATGTATTTTCAAAATTTGAGTTTTGAAATTGTAATCTAGACTATTGAATGGTGAAACTTGTTAACTTTTCAGAAAAAGATAAAAACTAATGGGGCATTTAAGTAATGTATTGCATTCATATTACATTGCATTAAATGCGATGCATTGAATGCAATATGCGTTTGAATAAAGTATTTGCATTACATTCAAATGCAATGCATATTTAGATGAAAAGTATTTGAATTGTATTATATGTGATGTGATAGATAATAGTAGAGAGAAAAAAAGAGAGAAAAAAAAGTATGTGATGTGATTGGTAAAAATAATAGAAAAAGTGAAATAGTAAATAGTAATTATATTAAATTTGAAATATAATATGATTGGTATTTAAATGTAATACTTTTACGTTTAGATAAAAATTGTATTGTGTTCAAACGTAATACAAATGCAATATGATAAACAAATAAGACATAAGTTATAATCTTCGGGTTTAGATTATGAATCCAAAAACAAGCTCAAACTTTGAAAGTTCATAACTTTGATTATGCAAATTGAAATTAGATAATTTTTTTAATTGTATAAAAATTTAAGACAAACAAAACAAGATTTATATTGATAAATTTTTTTTGTTATATACATTTTAAGTTTTTATATTTTTTGACTCAAGCAGTTCAAACACATAACTTGACTCTAACCATAATCCAAACCTAAGTTTTATAATTCAAACATTTACACCAAACATCCACTTAAATGCATTGGACTTACTCTCAAGTGATTTGATAGATGAGAAGTCTTAAATTTGAACTCATTAAAATTGCTTGAAATTATTTTTTATTTGAAGTTATTAATCTTGAGTGAGGTTGACATGCTTTATTATTTTTAAATGTATTAGGCTTATTCTCAACTAATTTGATAAATGAGAAATCTTAATTTTGAGACTCATTAGAAGCATTTGAAATTATTTTTAATTTTAGAATAATAATCTTCAGTGGGGTTGACACGTTTTATCTTCTATGTAAGTTTCTAGATCAATACATATATTTTTCAGAGTGATGAAGTGACATAGGCCTCGCTCAACTTTTAAAATATAAACTTTTAAAAAAATTTCAATTGTACCCTTATGTTTTGAGATAAACAAATTCCACTTGTACCTCTTTCTCAACTTATGGAATTTTAATTTTTATACTGATATTGTTTAGAAAATTTCAACTGTGCCCTTATGTTATAAGAAAAGTTCTACTCATACTTCAAATTTAATATTTGAAATTTATAACTACGTTACATCTAAAAAAAAGTTATTTGAAATGATAAACTAACTACAAAATCTTAATTAATCATTAGAATTTGGGATATAAAAGTTTATATTAAATCACATCCATAAAAAAAACTAATTTCTTTTTTTTTCATAATGGCCCCATTAATTTTTTTTATGACTCCACTATTGTTCTGAGTAGGAAGAAACACCTATAATCATACTATAAAAATTGAAAAAATACAAACCGTACACATTTTTTCGATATAAATGTCTCGTTTGGTATCGCAATGAAAACATTTTGTGTTTAAACGCAATACAATTTTCACCTAAATACAAAAGTTTTACGTTCTAATACAATCATTTTCATCAGTGCTACGAAAATAATTACTATTCTTTTGTTTTTTAAAAATAATTATTTATTAGTTTTTAAATTTTTTGTTTCAAATCATACTCTTTCTCTCTCTAATTTTTTTATCTATTTTTATCAATCATGTCAACTTTTTAACTCTAAAATACAATTCAAATCCTTTTTATCTAAATACACATTTTATTTAAATATAAAACAATTACTTTTCAATAAATATAATACTTAAAAATAAATTATATTTAAATATAATTAAAATATAATGTGTTTATCGATTGACCAAAAGATTGGATAATTAAAATTACAATGGTCAAACATTTCAAAAGGTTGCCACTTGTGAATGAAATATTGTACTGCTATGAACGAGACTCCATAAAAATTGTTTAAAAATTGTATGGGATATACTTTAGAATCATATATAATGTTTTATTGATTAAGAACTATATAAAAGAATTGGGACATTTGTTAAAAGCATAAATAAAAGACTTGGGGGGGACCAAGAGGGTCCAATGGAAAAAATTGGCATTTTTGCTTTGTTGAAAAAGACTGGCATGTGCTGTGGCCTCTTAACCTCTCCGCTACTTTTGCCATCACTTTCTGCAGAGGACTCGCGTCAAAATCTGTTCACATTTTCCAAAGTATGCTTTTCTTCTGCGTGTGTAAAAAAAAAAAGAAAGAGTGACACAATATTAAAATAGGATCTTGTCTGCCCAAATGTGAGAAGAAATAATAAGAAAAGTTGGATATTGCAATGCAGCTGTCTATCTCGTGCTCGGTGGATTTTTTTTTTCTTTTTTTTTTTTTTTGGGTTTGGGGTGGGTTATCAATCGTTTCAAACAAAATTTCACAATAATTTAACACGTGATTTTATGATAAAATGTAAAATTTAAATCTTATCATCCTCAATAAAAAAAAAAATTTCATCAGAAATTTTCATATTTATACATACACACATTAATTTCGTTTGATCTCATCTTTAAAAATACATTAGGACATTAAACCGTGTGAAAAACATAGCAAATTACTCATCATAATTCATGATTATTTGAACAAAATCTTATATAAACAAAGTTATTACAATAAAAATATCAAAGATTATCTGAGACACTTAGCATTCCTTTAATAAAATATTCTAGTTTTGATTTAGCTTGAATTAAAGTAAAATGAGCATTTGATTGTATCTTGAATTTAATGTAATAGGCTCCGTTTTAATTATTTTTTATTTTTATTTTAATTATTTCAACATAAATTTTAATATAAGTTTAAATTAAACTTTTACGTATCAAAACTAAAATATTTTAACAAATGAATACTTAGAAAGCGTTTGGATAATGTATTATATTTACATTGTATTGAATGTAATAGATTAAATATAACATGCATTTGAATGAAAAGTGCTCATATTGTTTTCAAATATAATGTTTATTTTGGATAAAAAATATTTGAATTGTATTTATATTGAGTATATGATGTGATTAATGAAAATAATAAAAAATAAAAATAATAATAAATAATGATCATATTAAATTTAAATTATAATATAATTAATATTTAAATATAATATTTTTACATTTAAATGATAATTACATTGTATAGTATAATATAATATAAATGTAATATTGTTTCTAACACTCTGTTTGGATAGAAGGTTTGTTTTTAAAAAATGAAAAATTTTTAAATATGAAAAATAAAAAATTGTTTAAAATTTTTTTTAAAAGTGAAAAGTTGTTTGAATGAGTAAAAACATTTTTTGTTTAGAGAGCTCTTTTTTCATTTTCTAAAAATGAAAAATTTTTGACGTTCTGATATGAAAATTTAAGAAGATTATTTTTTTTTTAAATGAAAAATTTTTTATTTTTCAACTTTAGACATGTAACGTCCCAAAATAATAATAAAACAGGATATCACATTTCTGCGAACTAGTTTTCAAAGTGAATCCCATTTTAGTCAATTAATAACTGGTTACGGTGAATTAACTAACCAGGAGTTTGCCCAAAGGCTAGTATAAGTACAACACCCATGAAGGGTTTTGATTCGTTGGGCTGAGAATGTTAGGTAAGCAGAGTTGAGAAGCAGCTTTGTTATTAATTCAGGCCCAATTCTTTATTATTCTCAGAGAATAATTTCTGGGCCAACCCTTTTCACACCTGAAGGGTGTTTATGACCTTTTAAATGGATAACAACTTTGCATAAATAAATTAAATAGGATGATTTTATTATTAAATAATATAAAATTTTAAGATAAATAAAAAAAGTTTTACATTAATGATTTTTGTCTAAATATATTTTAAGTTTGTATTTTTTTTAATTTAAATAATTCAAATGTCTTAATAATTATCTAAATATAAATTCAAATATTTTCATATAAATGTTTTTTTTTTTCAAAATATTGTCACCTAAACATCTATTTAAATAACAATTTAAATATACTCATTCCATGTGTTTTCATCTAAATGTCTTAATATACATACCTCCCTTGAAAGGAGGCCAAGGGATTTGTAAAATTAATCATATAAACATGTTTCTTTCTCCATTATTATTATAGTTTTAATTATTTTAGATAGTATTTGTTTCAACCATATGTGGAATGCAACATATTTCATCTAGATGGACATATACAATCTAGATGGCTCGTTTACATATTATGTTTACATTCTGAACATTTCAAATGCATTTAGATTAGGATGATTTGAAAAATTATTCAAAATATGGTATTTTCTTATAATTTTACCTACCACAATGTCGGAATTTATAATTTTATCCATTAATAATATTTTATGAAATAATTAAAAGAAAAAAAATAGCAAATTAGAGAAAAATACCCTTATTTCTTTCCTTTTTCTCTTTTTTATTAAAATAAATTTTTATGTCTCCAATGGTCCGTCGTCAATTACCGACTGAGTATTAGTCCCCAATCACCAGTCGGGCATCAGTTCAATGGCTAGATTTATATATTTTTTTCATTTCAATCAAAAGAAGACAAACCCGATCATTTAGTAAACGCATTGCGTTTTAATTGCTTTTGAATACAATTCATTTAAGTGTTGTATTTAGTTAAAAATTATTTATTTTTTATTTGAATAAAATATGTGTTTGGATGAAAAGTATTTTAAAATTGAAAAGTTAATGTGATTGATAAAAGTTGAGATAAAAAATTAGAATTGAAATGTTGATGTGATTGTTTTAAAAAAAATTTAAATAGTAATTGTTTTCGTAGCACTGTTGAAAATGATTATATTTAAATGTAAAACTTTATATTTGGTATAAAATTATATTATGTTTAAATACAATAATATTAAAAAAACATTTGCCAAATATCTTCTGAATATGCTATGAATTCTAACCGAACTTCAAGGAATTTATGTAAATTTCGTAAAAAAAATTTCATTTTTCCCACGTATTATCATTAGAAGTTTTCTCAATCAAACAAACAAAAAAAAAAAAACAAATAAACTGCTAAAAATAAACCAAACCATTAAATAATCAAATTAAACACCCATTCAACAACCAAATCGAACAACTACAACTTTTTGAACATCGGAGATCGTCATCGTACGAGGAGCAGTTCAAGACAGCGGCCTCCAACTACGGGATTTGGCTACTTGAACGTTGACGACGGTGTCTTAGTTAAGAATAATGCCATGCTCTGATCTTAGGCGCAAGCTCCATTCTTCAAGTCGCCGATCTGCGATGCCGATCTTTTCTGACGCCAGATCTTACATTCGTCGATCAAGTGACTGGGGAAGACGATCCGCGCTGGAGATCGAGTTGTGGACAATTGCATCATGTGGACAGAGAGAGGGGGGCAAAAAAGGAAATTCAGAACAATAATGAAATATAAAAAAAATACAAAATGGTAAAAATATTAACACCAATGTTAAGATTAAGGGGGCATTTGGAGAAAATATTCAATTTTAATTTTACTCAAATACAATATAATTTTACACCAAACACAAATTTTATAATAGTGTTACGAAAACAATTACTATTCAAAACATTTTTAAAACAATCACATCAACTTTTCAATTCCACTATTTATCTCTACTTTTACCAATCACATCAACTTTTCAATTCTAAAATACTTTTCATCCAAACACACATTTCATTCAAATACAAAACAAATACTTTTCAACCAAATACAACATTCAAAAAACAAATTTCATTTAAATAAAATTAAAATGCAATGCGTTTACCAAACACCCCCTAGGATAAATACAAGTAAGTCCCAGAAGTAGACTCTCTCAATTTTCTTTATTTGCTCAAGTCTATTGGGTCGTTTAGATAATATATTGTATTTGTATTATATTTAAATAATATATATTATATATATTATATGTTTAGATGAAAGTATTTATATTGTATTTCAATCTAATGTTTATTTAGATGAAAAGTATTTAAATTGTATTGTATATAATGTGATTGAAAAAAGTAAAAAGGAAAAAAGGGAAAAGAAAAAAAGAACATGTGATGTGATTGGTAAAAATAGTAAAAAAAATGAAATAGTGAATAATGATTGTATTTAATTTAAATTATAATGTGATTAGTATTTAAATATAATACTCTTACATTTAAATGAAAATTACATTGCGTTTTAATACAATGTAAATGTAATATAGTAAATAAACGAGGCATAAATAAAAAAAATTAATACCCCGTTTGTTTACCGCATTATGTTTAAATATAATAAAATTTTCATCCAAACGTAAAAGTATTGTATTTAAATACTAATCACATCACATTTTAAATTTGATACAATCATTATTCATTATTTTATTTTTTCTATTACTTTTACTAATCACATCATATACTCTCTTTCTCTCTCATTTTTTCTCTCTATTTTTACCTATTACATCAAATATTCATTATTTAAATTCAATTTAAATACTTTTCATCCAAATACATATTGTATTCAAATGCAATTTAAATACTTTTCATCCAAATACATATTGCATTCAAATGCAATTTAAATACTTTTCATCCAAATACAAATTATATTCAATATATTGTATTCAAACATAATTCAAATACTTTTACCTATCACATCATATATTCATTATTTAAATACAATTTAAATACTTTTTATCCAAATACATATTGCATTCAAATGTAATTTAAATACTTTTTATCCAGATATAAATTACATTCAATGCATTATATTCAAATGCAAAACAAGCATAATGCACTTACTAAACATCTTATAAGAAACAAAGATCCCAAAAAGCTAGTTTGATTTTGGAAATTTTGATTTTTTTTCATTTTAAATGATAATTTTTAACAATTATCAAAACATAAATTTAAAAATTTTTGTTCACGTGTTTTTGTTTTAAATATTAATATCCAAATCTCTATTTACATAATAATTCAAATATTCTCATTGAAAATATTTCTATTTAAATATTTTTATTTAAATTATATAACTTAGATGGCTCCTCAAAGTAGAATCTTAAAGAGTGTTTGGTTTTATTTTTTAGAATAATTTTTTATTTTTAAAAATACAGAAAATGAAAACGATCTTAAAATAGTATTTGTTTATTCAATATTTTTAATACCGTTTCGAAAATATGATTTTTAACTATGTTGTTTTTTTTTTTTTAGGTTTTTTGAAAACAAAAAAAAATTGTTTTCATTTTCTCCCTCCCTCTCATTTCTTTCTTTCTCTCTGCTTGTGCAACTTCAGTAATAACGACCATGTCCGAGAATGTCCTTCATCTTAGGTGAAAGGTAATGACCATGAACTAATGACAATAATAATGGTCCCCTTACGATGACGACTACAAACTTATGACTCAAATTTCACAAAGACGATCATCACGATAGCCCTAATTTCCAGTGAAAGGATGATGACTACGGACTGGCAACAATGATGACAGCTCCCTTACGACGACAACCATGGACTCACGACCCATACCCCACAAAAACGATGCCCAAAAAACCCATTCTGATGGCCTCTATCTCTGACAGCAATAAAGATCAACAGGTCGCGAGTTTGGGGTTGTCACTAGCGCTAGGATTTTGTGTCTTTAAAGTTGTTGCCGTAATCACATTTGCTCCAGAACGATGACATTGTTGCCACTCTAGGTTATCATCGTCACCGTTACCTAGGACTCAGACCACCAATATCTTTTACTTTTGCTCCTCATTGCAACACCCACCACTTTTTTTTTTTAATTATGACTAATAATTTATTTATTTTTAATTAAATAAAAATATGTTTTTATAAAATATTCACTTATAAAATAGGTTTTCAAAAATATAACTAAACGATGTTTTATTTTTATGTTTTTTTGAATATACACTCAGAAAATATAACCAAACATAATTTCAGAATTGGTCTCAATATAATTTTTGAAACAATATCATTTTTAGTCTTTTTGAAAATAGAAAACATTAAAAAAAACAAACAAACACCACTATAGTTTTTTAACTTTTAATTAGACAAAATATGTAAGAACAAAAATCCAAACAAATATTAAGTAAAGACAAAAAAAACATTTATATTTGAAGGGCTGTTTTCAAAAATTAAAGTTAGCTATTGTAAAATTAAAAAATAATTTTTTAAACTTTTAACTAGTTAAATTTTATTTAAAGCTAAGTATAAAAACATAAAGAAATACAACAAACCTGATTAATTTTTTTGAAAAAGGTCTTATTGAAGAACAAACTCTTTTCTTGGTTTGAAATATCTAAAATTAGTGATAAGTAAAAAAACTAGAGCTTTCAAACTAAAAAAATTTAAATCAATTGAAGATATAAATCAATCAATTTTTAGTATGTTTTCAGTATTTATCCTTTTTTTTTAGCACCTATCTCCAGTCTTCACGCATTTTCTTCTTCTACCTGCTTTTTTTAAAATAAATAAATGAATAAAAATGGAATAGTCTATGATAGGAATTCAAATATAGCACCTACTGTAAGTACTTAATTTCATATATAATCAAACAGTTGATATTTGCTTGTATATAATAATTATCGTGCATATTAGCTTATAGAATCACAAATTTAAAAAAAAAAAAAAAACCTTGACAAAAAATTTGCACCTGCTTACTTCGACCACTAGTGAATCAAAAAACAGTGACTACCTCCCACTGGCAAGATGCCTTCCCCCCCCTTCCTTTATCTGTTGAAGCACCCTAACAAACCCACTTATAAATCACTACTCCCCATCACTGCCTATATGAATTTAAAGCAAACTCACAGCTTATTATTATTATTTTTTCCAACTAATGGATCTAGATTACTGCGATAATGGTGGATAATGAGATTTTGGAACTTTCCAAGATCGAGCTTCACAAGAGAACAAAAAAACAATTTTTGAAGCCTGATTCAAAATTTGTGAAATTCTCTTTCTCTCTCTCTTAACTTTCTCTCTCTAAGTATAATGATCTCTAGGGTTGAGGTTTGCAGCTCTAATTTGGTTGTTAAAGAAGAAAATACAGAAAAAAAAAAGAATTTGTTTTTTGGAAAAACCAAGCAAGTATGAGTTATATAGGTCTTTCATATCAATTTTCCCTTTGTTTATGCCTTCTTTATACGAGTTTATTTTTCTTGGTAATTTTCTTTATGTAAATATATGTGAATTTGTAGGATCATAATAGCTTAAGAAGGTGGAAATAGGAGTTTGCTTGGTTTCATTGAAAGTGATTTAAATGATTTATTTTCGAGAGTTATGTTATTATTGTCAATAACTAAATTTTAATTATTTGTTCTATTTATTGTTTTGTTTTCTTAATTGGGTTCAAATGAAACCTAAGGTCAAGCTCCAATCCATCAATCATCTTTGACAACTTTAGGGAGATTAGCACTCCCTTACCTATAACTGATCTTGCAAGGAGCTTTGCTAATCAAAGAAGGGGGGCATCTAGTTGGCGGTGGGGGGATCTCACTGGTGATTGGGGTGATCGTTCTTGGATTAGTCGGTGGTCGGGAGAGAGTAGGTATAGATTTTTTTAAATTTATTTTTGTTTATAATTCTATTAATTAATAAACAAACAAATATCAATCATTTAATTGTATGTGAATAGTTTAAAATTTAATACATACGATATGTACTTTTTTTGAATTCTTATCACAAATTCTCATAAAAAAAAAAAACACTTAGGGGGCATTTGAATAATACATTGCGTTTATATTACATTTGAACGTAATGTATTGAATGTAATATACATTTGATGAAAAGTATTTAAATTGTATTATATATGATGTGATTGATAAAAATATAGAAAAAAAAGAGAAAAAAAGAAAGTTATGATTAATAAAAATAATAAAAAAATAAATTATAATTATATTAAATTTAAAATATAATATAATTAGTATTTAAATATGATATTTTTATATTTAAATAAAAATTATATTATGTTCAGATATAATATAAATATAATTTGGTAAATAAATGAGAAATTAACAAACACTTATAACGATTTTTTTTTTCTCCCTCTCAAATTGGCGGCGGGAAAATTAAACTCGCGGCTAACAAAAATAACAGAATAAAAAACCAGGCATTTTTTTTTCCCAAATTAAAGACAATTTAAAAATCAAAAACCAAAATCCAACAGGCCACAAAACGAAGCAGAAGAGAAATCTTTTTCTCAAAAAAAAAAAAAAAAAAAAAAAAAAAAAAGAAAGAAAGAAGCAGACGAGAAGCCTAAGCGCATTCTTCCCACGTACGTCCAAAAGCGCGTAGAATCCGAATATCCTGTTCGCTTTTGCCCTTTAAAGCCCCGAGCTTGCGTCATCCTTATAATCACAACCGTCCATCACTCAAATATCTCCTTCGCCAGCCGACATTTTTACAAGCGAGAAACACCGTATCATTGCTCACCATGTCTTGCTTCGGACACCCAAACCTAGATTCGGCTCCGAACTTGACGCACTTTTTCCGTAAATCTCTTTTTTTTTTCTTTTCTTTTGATTATTTATTTGTATTAATTTGTATTATTATTATTATTTTTCGGTATCTCACGTTGAAAATGCATTAATAATGTTTTCAAAACACTGTTTGTTTCCGACCCCTTTATCTTCGGGCTCTCTCTCTCTCTCTCTCTCTCTCGTCTGAAAAATCATTTTTGTATTTTCTCTCACACTTTCCTCCTCTGCGCAGTGGGATCTTCGGTAGAGAGAGAAAGAGAGAAAGTTTCAGCTCAGAGAAGCGTTCTAGAGAGAGAAAGCACTTCTGCGTCGTCGTTTTGAAGCTCTAAAGGCAAAACTGTGTATTTTCACAACGGTAAATTATATAATATATAAATTTATATTTATATATATATGTATGTATATATAGAGAGAGAAAACCACACGCTTTGATCATTTGCCAGAAGAAACGACGCCGTAAGTTCCACGCTCCTGAAGAACCCTAACACACTCTCCGCTCAGATCACACAGTGAGCTAGCTTCTTCACAAACTGCACCATCCTCAGTTCCTGTGATTTTCCCTTTCAATTCCAGTTCGGAAGCTCCTTTTACGTTGCGTTGAGCTGATTCCTTGTGGTGTAAGGATGAGTAAATTTTTCGTTTCGGGAAAAAGTTCTGAGCTTTTTTTAGGGGCTTTAATTCTGGTCAAATTTTCTTTGGAATGTTTAATTATGGCGATTTCTCTCTTCTCTGTGAGAAATTGAGCTTAGAAATGCGTGTTTGGTGGAGGTTTTTTAGGGTTTGGAGGTTTGGTCTTTTTGAGTATTGTTAAGTTTTTTAACATTTAATTTTTCCTTGTGTAGCTTAATTATGGTTTCTGAGTGGAATTTGTTCAGTTTTTTTCATAGTTTGACTGATTTTCGAGCTGACATTAGCTCAAATTTTCCTATATTTTCTCCTTTTTGGATTAGCTTTGTACCTTCTCATTTTCTGTTTATCCTTCCAAAGTCTCGGAAGACTCGTAATTTTCCATATCTGGGAGTGGAAAATTTGGAGAACTTACCAAAATTTCTTTTATTTATTTATTTATTTATTTTTTTAAGAAAGTTATTTGGGAGTTGAAAGGTTCGATATTTTGAAGCTTAATCGAGTTCTTAATTTCTGACTTTCCATTTTTTTCCCATCGTAAATCTACTTTTTTTTTAAATTAATTAATGGCGAAGTTCTTGGCACTTGCATGAAGTTTTGAACTTGGCATTACAAGCCATCTCTCTTTCACTCTCACTTTTATCTAATTTATTTGTAATTTTTTTTTAACCTATTACTGGGTGTGCCCAATTTAACTTTGACATAACGCTAGCATTATATATTGTCTACAAATTTAGAGTTTTTTACTTAAATTACGAAATAAGCTTAGTAGAGTATTGCATGGCTGCAATTTGCCACTTTTGTTTTATATCTTGGTTGTAATTATTTAGTGTTACTTTTCCGATCTCATTTGCCTATTAAAACATTTTTTTGTAGGTGGTTTAGAGTTTTGCTAAGAGAGAAACTGTGTGCCATTTTGGAGTAAACTTGTCTTGCAAATTGCATGTTTAAGCACCTCAAGTTTGTAGTCGAGCGTAATTGTGATGATGAAGTGGTCCAGTTCAAAATGATATTCTCTACGGGCATAAGCATTTTCAGAAAAAACAAGTATCTGGAAATAGTGTTGTATTTAAAAATTTAATGCCTGGCAACGAAATTGAAGAAAGGATCCGCATTCTTTATGAGCTAGAAAACTTTACGCAGGGTCAGCATCAATCTGAAGCTATTGATGACAGCCGGCCCGTGCTTATTTATAACCAGTGGGTTGAAAAACAGAGACAGATCAGTGAACCTCTGAACTCCAATCTGAAGAACTACACTGGCCGACAATTAGGTTTGTGCTGAGTTTACTATAGATGGGTATACTGTTTTTAGAGGCTTCTGTTTAGTTCCATAAACTGCTTTGTACTTGACACCGTTATATTGGAAATGGTATTTTTCTGCCGGTATCCTTGTAATGTGGAAAAATTAGGAACCTCTTTTTGTCCTATCATACAGCTGTTTTTTCATGTTTGCAGATTCTTTGGGAGGACATAGAAGTGAATCTTTTTGTGGATTTGATCAGAATTATGGACAATTGACTCGAAGACCTGAATTGTCCAATAGTCTATCTATCAAGCAACAGCTAAACACAAATGGCTTTATGCTTGGACGACAGAATTTCCAGGGGAGGCAGAACGAGTTGGAGTATTTGGGTGACAATACAGGTCTTATTCCACATAATTTAGCGTTGAGAGGATCATCTGTCCTTAAATCTCAGCAAGAATATGCACCAGGGGACAGTCCCACTCTGACAACTAATTCAGAAAGGTCAGAAATGACAGATGCTTCCACGGAGTTTAACTTCGTTGGAGGGCAGCAGCAACTTGTGAGGGGCCAGCAACTTGGTGTTCCACAACCTACCTCAATGCAGCAGTCTGGTTACAATGACGTGCAGTTGTTGCAACAGCACTTAATGTTCAAACAGTTGCAAGAACTTCAGAAGCAGCAGCAATTTCAGCAATTCGGTGATGCCAGGCAACTAAGTCAGCAGTCTTCAATCTCTAAGCAGGGATCTGGAGTTCAGTATTCAACGCTCATCAATGGAACAGCCGTGAATGATGCATCACAAATGTTTATGAACAGGGTGCAGCGTGGTGCATCTCCTGCTCCTCAAGGCATATCTAACAGATCTGTTTCTTCGCAAGAGCAAGGTCAGACACTGCGTTCAATGCCTTTAGTTTCTCCACAGTTTGATGTCTCATTATATGGCACTCCCGTTGCTAATGCAAGAGGTACTATGAACCATTTTGCCAATGTTCCGAGGATGCCACATGATTCTCCCAATTTGTTGAACAAGGTCGGTGGTCAAATTCAAAAACCTGTAATGCAGTCAATGGCTGTCAGCAATCCCTTTCTAGGTGATCAATACAAATTTTCTCCTGATCAGGTTTACCTGTCCCAAGGGGCTTTTATGTCCAAACATGGACTTCAGGGCAAAAATATGTTTGGGCATGTTCCTCTTCATGATTTGAATAATGGTGCTACATTGGGAAACTCTCTACTGGGGACTTCCCTACAGGCAAATGCTTCATTCGAGGAACTTAGTGGAAGGCAAGAACCAGCTGGTTGGCCTGGAGTTTTGCAGCAGAAAACAATGCAACATGCCTCTTCCCAGGATTTGGTTTCCCTAGATCCAATGGAGGAGAAAATTTTGTTTAATATGGAGGATGACGTCTGGAATGCTCCCTTTGGTAGGTGCAGTGACTTGGTCGCTGGAGGCTTTGGTGATGCTTTGGAACAAACAGAATTAAATGCACTTCCTTCCCTTCAAAGTGGGAGCTGGAGTGCTCTTATGCAGTCCGCTGTTGCAGAAGCTTCAAGTAGTGATACTGGGATGCAAGAGGAGTGGAGTGGATTGACATTTCAAAATACAGAGATCTCGACAGATAATCAGACTTCAAACATCTTGGACAGCGAGAAGCAACAAAGAGGTTGGGCTGATAACAACTTGCAGAGCGACTCATCCTTGGGTTCAAAGCAGTTGTCAATGCTTAACGATCCTAGCGTTAATTCTGGCTTCCCTGGCTTTCATCCAGCAGGCATCCCATTTATGACCAAGCAGGGAGAAGATCTTCACCTGGATGACTCTCATGAATCCATTCAGAAGTCTCCCAAAGACACAAGTGAGTGGTTGGATTGTAACCCTCAACCTCTGTTACCTATGGAGGGAAGTATGCAGGTTCAACGACCTATGCACTTGGACAATTCATGGGCTTCCCAAATTAACAGGCTCACGGAAACTAATGCACGTCAGCAGAGAATAGCCTCACATGACATTGTCAGCGGACCAAGTAGCAAACCAGAAGGTAAGTATTTATGCGCAGATCACCTTTTAGCAGTGCTAGTATTTCAGCAATTATGATAATGAAAATGCTGTGGGTGACTGTTGGCCAGGTCATGCTAATGAAGCCATGTGCAAGAGAAGTGATTCCGCTGGTTTTCCATGGAAGACAAGTGGTGATTCATTTTCAAGACCCACTGGAGGATTGGCCCAAGTAGGATCTGATACAGACAGTAATCTACTAAGCAGAGAAAATACACAACTATTCACCTTTTCTGCCGCTCCAGCTTCACACATTAGTAAGGCTCATCAGGAAACTAGTCAGCAAGTCGCAGATAGTAATCAGCTTGATTACATGAGACAAGTTAAAATATCTATGAATAATGAAGAGAATGACAACATAGGAGTAAAAGCATATCAGATGAGTAACATCACTAATGTTATGCAGAACTCTTATAGAGCTGCTGAAGCTTACGGGCAACAGCAAAACTGCTCTCCAAGGGACAATTCCCATAAACAAGGACATCTAGGGCAGTTCAAGTTTATGGGTGATGTTTCTACCAATGCATTTTCTGTGGACAAGGTGAATTGTAGTTTTATTTTCCTCTTGAAATTATTTATGGTGATCACAGTTGTATACCTTATATTGTACTTTACATTTGCTATTACAGGGGCGTTTACCTAACCTTCAAGGAGATTTAAGAGCTTCAGAGGAATCATCTGGACGTAATCTTAATATATCTGCTGCCTTTCACAGATCTGTTGGTTCTGGCGGCTCAAATATAAATGTTGAAACAAGGTAGTTAATTTAAGACATTATCATAGCCTGGAAGTTTTGCTATTATAATAACTGTAAGCACACTATGAGCGTGTACTGCTTTCCCAGACAAGCATTTGTTCATTATGTGCTTATAATTTGTGTGCCAACCCTTTTTTTTTTTAATTTCCTTTGTATTCCCATTTTTGGAATAATTGTTCTCCTTGCATATTTGTATCACTTTAATTTTGTGTGTTCTCATTGAATCTTTGACCGTCTTTATCATGGCAGTCAAGATATGCTTGAGCTTCTTCCCAAGGTTGACCAATCAGAGGAAAATACTACTATGTCCCATTTTGGCTCTGCCGACTTTAGTCCAGTGCATGTGGTAGCTGAGGCAGGAACTGCACAGGCACCCATTGCTCAAATGTACAACCAATCTTCTATGTCACAAGGTTTTGCTTTGAGGTTGTCTTCTCCATCTCAACAGCAAGCCAATTCAAACTCTCTCATCTCTCCTAGTTTGCCACAAACTGAAAGTAACTTCAATTTAAGGCAAGGGCATTCTGATCTAGGGGAGAAATATCAGACACGGTTACCTCCACCATTTCAGTCATTGCCGGCTTCAAATGAATTGTTTCCAAGAGAGAGCTGGGATAATAAATTTGATACTTCAGAGCGCTCAAACATGTCCTCAACTCCGTACGTACACCAAAGCTCTGTTGCTGTAATTCCTTCCGATCCTCCGGTTACCAGGAATCAATTTCAAATGCGGCTCATGTCCAATGTACCCATGTCTTGCGCATTTCCTCAGGCAACATTGCATGGTATGACTGGTAGATATCCATCTTTTAACCTTGTTCCATCTCAAGATACACCCCAGCAGATGCGTGCCAACCTTACCAACCTTTGTGGACAACAATTTCCAGGTCTGGAGGCTGTTACGACGTCTCAGCCTCCGGTCAGCATGCTACAACAGGGTGGGTTATCAGCAAGGCCACCAAGTTCATGGACAAGTACACAACAACATCTCTCTGGCATGGAGCCTCACAAGGTTCCCTACGTGGAACCTTCAAGAAATAGTGTGGCTAGTACTACATTGACTCAACAGGGGTTAAATGATCAAGATTCTCGGAAATCTGGATATGAGCCATCAGAACTAAGTGCAGGCTTCATCAATTCTCAAGGATCTGTCCTTGATGAGAACCAGTCAATAAAAGAACGGCTGCAGAAGCTAATGTCTTCTGGAATGGTTAATTCTTTGCAGGCAGGGGCAAGGAATATCTCAGATAAAAATTCTTTGGGCTCTAGCTCATTGGTAACTCATTCATACCAACAAGAGCTGGACAGATTACATCACAGTCATAACCATTCCCCAAGTGGCTCCGAGAGAAGTCACGAATCCTTTGACCATTCCATGAAAACATCATATGGTTCCAGTCAAAACTACTCCCTGCTGCACCAAGTCCAGATAAAGAAGAATGCAGAAACTGACCAAAGTAGAAGTGTTCCAAATTTACTGCAGGTTAGTGCTCTAGTGGGTCAGCATTCAGCATATGAACCCAGTTCAACATCTAGAAACTTCAAGGACAATGGACTAAATTCTCCAGGACATCTTAGCTCATTATCATCTCGAGATAACAAAATATCAAGCTTCCTGTCAGAAGCAAGAGAAGATCCAATGGTGAAAGCTTCATTACAACCTGCTCTCCAAGATATGCCTTCCCAGGAAGTGGCTGCATTTCGTCAAAATGATTTCAGTAACCAACCAAGTGGCAGCAGTGTGGTATCTGAGCATGTGGAAAATTCTCTGGCCAATCTAAAGATGGTACCATCCTGGTTTAAGCAGTATGGGACTTCGAAAAATGGACAGTTACCTCCACTATATGATGGAAAGCTTGCAGGGACTGCAGGAGAACAGTTCTCAATTGTGAAGCCTTCTCAGAATTTTGATATTCATTCTTCTATGGAGCGCCTGGATGTTGCTGATTCTAGTCAGGGTGGCATGGTTTTGCCAAGTACATCTGCTACTGTTGTTCCAAGTGAACCTTTTCCAGCTTCTTGCAGGCCCTCTTTAGATGCCATTAGCCGAAGTGTGGTTTCCACAAGGCCAAAGAAGCGTAAAGCTATGACATCTGAACGTTTACCATGGCACAAAGAAGTGACAGAAGGCCTCAAAAGATTTCAGCATATAAGGTATTTTTCATTGGAGCTCAACCGTTCACTTTTGTGTTTGTCATTAGATGCTATTTATTATGTTCTTTTACTGATATATATATCTATATTTTTAAAATGTTGTCCCCTGCAGCATTGCAGAACAAGACTGGGCACAAGCCTCTAACCGGTTGATTGAGAAGGTGAGATATTAATTTATTGAGCCATGCAATGCAACAGACTGAGTCTTCCTTATGTAGAAGCCTAGGTTCAGGAAATTTTAAAATTTATCATCTTCATTCGCAGGTGGAAGATGATGTTCAAATGAGTGAAGGACCACCATTGCTTCGAACAAAGAGAAGGCTTATCTTGACAACGCAGCTGATGCAGCAACTGCTTTGCCCCGCACCAGCACCTCTTTTCAGAGCAAATGCCGTTTCTCACTATGACAGTGTAGTCTGCTGTGTTGCTAGATTATCCCTGGGGGATGCGTGCAGCCTTGCCTGTGGCAAAAGAAATGATATGTGCAAGCCACTTATCAGTGGTACTGGTAACGTGTAAGTGTTGCTCTTCATGTTTCTTTAAATGAGTGCAAGAGATTAGTAATTTTAGTGTTGAAATGCTTGGCAGCTTGTATTTGAAAATCATCTTTTAAGCTTGAGCTTTGGATCCTATGGAACATAATTTGCCTGTAAAATTTGTTCAGGATTTCAGAGGAGCTCAAAGTTTCAAAGAGCATTGACATGGAACATTTTTTAAAAGCTATTGAAGAATTCACAAGTAGATCAAAGAAATTGGAAGGTGACTTGCTAAGGTATGAAATAATTTTGTCGACCTTGGTCTATCATATATCATATGGATGAGTGTTAGATGTTAATTTGAACAAGGCTTCGCTAAGTTTTTTGGGCAAAGTAAATTGACAAACAAACAAACAAACAAACAAACAAAATTAATCTTGTGCACTATTAACACTTGAATCCTGCGGAAATGTCACTTTTATGCTCATGGAATAAAAAATTTTCATCATTCACATCCTCCCATAAAAAATCCTACTCTAAATGATATTTCAGACAAGCAGTTAAAGCGCTTCTAAATTTAGTACATTCTTGTAAAACGTTCAATTTGGCAATGCAGATTAGAAAAGGCAGCATCCATTTTGGACTTAAGACTGGAATGTGAGGAGTTGGAAAAGGTTTCTGTCATCAACCGGTTTGCCAAGTTCCACGTCCGAGCAGCAGATGTCTCTGGAATTGCATCTTCCTCAGGCACAGCTGCACCGAGAATGCCCTCTCAGAGATACATCATTGCACTGCCAATGCCCAGCAATGTGCCAGAGGGGGTACAATGTCTTTCACTGTGATTCTCAATTGATTGATCCCCTTCCCAACTGAATCCGCTTCTGATCTTTATATTCCATCCAACATCTCAATGATATCTTTTCGTCGATAAACATGCTGGCATCCATGAAAAGAGGAGAATGCAGGGAAAATACGGCCCCAAGTGACTGAGGCTACTAGTTCATTTTTGAGCAAGGCCAATTGTTATCATTTTTGAGAAAGTACATATTGTTTCTTGTATATTTTGATGAAATTCCAAGGAGGATAGGTAGTACCCAAAGTAATATTTTCAAATAGCAAGAGGATCCTTGGTATGAATGTCTCTCCAGTTTCCCCAGTCTAATTTAGTATACCTAGTTTAGATAGGTATATATTCGTAATTGTGGTGGTGTTGTTTCTTTCTTTTTTGGTTCTTGGCTTTTTTGCAACCCACCCCCTTCTTTTCAGGTTAATTTCGCATGGATTTTCAGAGGACAGAAGAGTCGGTATCCTGAAGGGCAAGCAATAGTCGGGCCACGAAATATGTAAATAGGTACATGCGTAGTTGTAATTTTATAATGCTTGTTTCTGCCAAACTAATTCCACAGGTGCTTTTTTTTTTTGAAGAGGAAAAAAAAAAAAAAAAGGTTTAGAAGCTTCTCAAGTTTTGCATTTAATTTATCATTTATTCTCCTTAGTCACGTGTACTAGTTTTTATTTTGGCTTTAGATTTGTTGGGGAGCAAAAAGTCTATTATAAAAAGGTTATAGAAGAAGAAGCTTCTATGATAACTTTTTATATGCACTTAAATTTTTAATTTAATATTTTTGGGTGCAAGGATTCAGACAAAGATTCTTGTCCCTCAAATGTCACAAAAGGGTGTGCATGCATGAGGTGGTAAAAGACAATACAAGCCTTTTATTGTAGATGACAAAAGCATGTATTTTATTGTCTGCAAAGATATTCTGTACTCTTTTTCCCAAAAAATAAAAAGACTGAAAGCAGCATTGACACGTCAGAGCTTTGTGATCCTCTTGACAACTAAATTTGGTGTCCAACTTGTCAGCATCAGTATCTGTTCCATTCATGATTGGGAAAGTGATGTGAGTGAGAAAATCTTTTCTCAACCAGTAGAAGAATAAAGAAGAAAGATACAAAAACATTCCCTATTCTTTAACATTGAATAAAATGACAGCTCTCGTGGGGTTTTGGTTGTACATACGAGAAAGCTTGATTGGTGGACACCAGACAAAAGGGTCTTTGTGAACAGATTAGCTGACAACATTGATGGTTTTTTTTTTTTTTTACACATTTTTTTAATGCCACATAATACTAATTCTCTAACCATCATCACCACGTGGGGACTTGTACTAGTTTTGCCCCGTTCAAAATGGGGCCCAGCTCGTCCTGGTCTGGCTCACTCCATGGATACTCATGCTTTCGTGGACTTTTGATTTTTTTTTTAATATATATATCTTTTGTGAGAGGTTTGAGAAAAACACGGTTGGGTTGTAAGCCGTTCTGTGGTCCTGAGAAAATGATTCAGTATTTGTTTCTACATGGGTGGCTTTTCATGTCAAAATTAAATCCATTTCTTGGAGCGCCCCAAAAAAATAAAGGGGATGAACTTAAATATTCTGTAGGTGATGCTTGTCCTTTTTAATATCACGTGACAAAGACATGGGTTCTTTTGGTTGGAGAAAAGGAAACTAAGCAATAAAGAAACTCTAGCAAGTCACAAGGGGAGATGGTACATAAAGAAGGAAACCACTGTGAGTTTTACACTACTGAAACGATATCCGTCAGAAAACAATGCTTAACCGCTGCTAGAGTTGAACCCAAGCTTGGCATGCAGGCACTGCTCATCAGGAAGCATCACAAAACCTAATGTTTCGATTGTTTATCGCATAACATCTATATTATATTTAAACGTGATGCAATTTTTATCTAAACGTAAAAGTATTGTATTCAAATATTAATACAAATAATATTTATCGTTTTACTTTTTCTGTAATTTTTACCAATCACATTATATCACACATTTTTTTTCTCTTTTTTTTTTAATCTATACTTTTATTAATTATATTACATACAATACAATTTAAATACTTTTCATCTAAATATACATTACATTCAAATATAATACAAATAATTTTTATTCAAATAAAAATTATATTTAATGTATTGTATTTAAACGTAATATGTTATTCATATGCCACATAAGTTTGAAAGTTCAAGAACTCAACGTGATCGGCCTTTTGTTTTTAAGGGCGAAGATTACGGACCAAATTGACACTTTGAACCTATTCATATTATCTTCAAGACCATTCATGATGCTGGATTATTATTATGATCCTCACTAATGATCAAAGTTAGGACCACAAACCGAGATGGTTGTTTAAGTTCAAAATTTTAATAATAGTTCCGCTCGTGTCTATGTTTGAGGCAACACAAAAACCAACAAAAAATTCAAGACATGGAATCAGAAGAGAGCAAAATCAAGGAGATTTACATACAAGACATGGAGCCTTTTTCTTGCAAGGTGCTGTTGCTGTAATCTTGATGATGAATTATCAAAGACTTGCAATAGTGTATTCTAATTGTGGATTATAGATAGCTTAGTGGTAAAATATCCATCTGACTCCATCACAAGGTGTTAAAATTAATCTCCTCACTTCAAAAAAAAAAAAAAAAAAAAAAAAACTGTATTCTAATCATGCGAAACCGTGCACAAAAACTCGGCAGGACTTTCCCTTCCATGCTCGAAAGAGAGCCCGAAAGGCAAAGGCCACGCCATGAAATCCTTCCAGACCTACAACTAGATCAGACATATTCACACGAGCGTTTGGGCCTAAAAAGCTTGTCATATGATTCTGTCCGTTTTGAATTTTGATTACTTACATATATGGCTAAATTATAGTCATTTTCTTAAATAAATGCCCAAAAACAAATTTATTTGTAAAATTGAATTAAAAAACAAAATTGGACATGTTGTAATAAAAATATCCTTGCATCTAATTTAAGAAATAAACTATATCAAATTCCCTCTTAAAGAATTGGCACATTAACTTTACAAACCCAAATTTAAAATTTCAGAATAGAAACCCAAAGTGTCTTAATATTAACCCTAAAATCATTTTCTCCATTTGTTAACGCAATATTCCCTTATTTACATAATGTTTTTCCATTCCCCGATATTTTTTTGGTCAATATAACACTGACCTAGTCCTTATATTATTTTGTACAACAATTTATTGTAAATATATTTTAGAAAATTATCCATATAATATTAAGCGTGTCTTTTAATTAAATATCACGTGGTTATTATGTTGTTTGTTATTTCGTCAATATAATAATGGCCTAGTCATTTTATTACTTTATAGTTTATACAATAATTTATTATTACCACATTTCAAATTGTGATCTATGTTTATCAATGCTTTTGTTATTTGTTATTGATTTTATGTATTGAATACTAATATCAAAGTCAATATGTTATCAACCTATATTTGGTGAATGTCTTGTTTTTACTGAATGATAATGTCAGTTTGATACTAATTCAATTTTATTTATATTTATTTTAATGTAGTCTATTTATTATTTCTTGTCAATTTTGTGTATATATAAGTTTTAATTTCGTGTGAATATGTTAGTAACCATAAAAAAAAAAAAAAGAAGTTACCAAAAACTTGTAACACTAATTGTGGGGAAGTCAACGTGGAAAGGTGAGAGGGGTAATTCAATAATGAAATTGAAAATTTGTTTAAATTCGCAAATAAGATGCATTGTGTTTATATTTTAAACGGGTGGCTCAAAATAGTTATTTTGTGTAAATAATTCTTTGAATTATTGCATTAAAAAATAAATGGGAGAAGAATGGTATTTTTCTAAATAGTGTATTTTAAAAAATTAGATAAATATTTTATTTATAAAGCATATTTATTTACTTATGAGTATTCTCGTAAATAAATTGTTCATCATAAATAAGCTATCTACCTAAAATATTTTAAAATGTGATATTTAGTGTAATTAATTTTTTAAATATAGTCTATTTGCTCAAATTCTGCTAAAAAAGTGTATTAATGTATTAATAAAAGACAAAAATCTTAGATAAATTTGTGAAAACAACCTATCAACACACGTGTTTATGTTTTTTTTTTTTTTTACCCTTTTACTTGGATTTTGGACCCTTCATACCTACCTAATTAGAGGTTTAAAAAATTGAAATTATAATAATTGGGATAATAATCTAGAGATGTATTTTTTAAAGGGTATATTTAAAACATGAAGTTGTTATGAGCAAAAGTAAAATTATAATTATATAATGAAAATTGAAAAACATAGAAGATGAACTTAAAAGACAAAAATGTGAGAATAGTCCTTCTAGTGCACGTGTTTATAATTTTCATCCCATAATTCAGATTTTTGCCATGTTGACCATTTGATATTATAAGAGAGTAAAAACCTTAAAGCCATTATAGATGGGGTAATTTTTTCAGAAATGTATTACTTTTGAGACATTCCTTAAATAAAAAAAAAAAAAAAACCCAACTTAAAGAGAATTAGAACTAGAAAAAGCATAGCTAGCTAAAAATCACTGCCACTTCCAGGCCATAGAAGAAACTGAATCGCTGAATTCCTCGACAACATTAGCTTCCATTAATATACACATTGAATTTTTTACAACTCGTATCACATTATCGCGTCTGACTCCACCACCCAACTTGAGAAACCTAGTAAACTATGCCATCTTATGAAAAACCTTATAAAAATTTATTTATTTTTTAATAAAGTTTTAAACTATAGCAAATTGATCAAAATTCTTTTATAATTCTTTTATATATTAGTTTTGTTAAAACAAAACTAATTCCATTATTTTCCAAGAATTTGTTAAATTCTAACCAAACGAAGACATCTCTTTTCTTTTCCATTACATTCTCATTACCAGGTTTATTGATTTTCCCCATCCTTCCAACCCTAATTAAATACATTAATTAGATGGATCTTTTTTGTTTGGTTGTGCTTATATCTTGAGAATTCTAAGCACTACCTCAACTTGAAATCAAATTCTAAGGTGATGTTTGAGAGAGATTTTAAAAACCACATTTTCAAGATTTAGTTTATCATTTTCTTCAATAACATCTATTTTTTATTATTCACATATTCAAATATATATAATAAACTTAAAATTTAAACACTTATAATTTTGTTATTTTAAATTTAAAAGATATATTTTTTAAATTACATAACATTTAAAAATATATATATATAACAACATCCATCATTTTTTTAAGATTTTATAATTTTGTATTTCAAATAAAATTTTTTTTTTGGCGTGAGTGTTTTAAAAACTCAAACATGTATATCATTCAAATTTACGTCTCTGACAATGAAGAATGGCGATATGATCATGTTTAAAAGCAATTATTGTACCTTTTCATTAAAAAGAAATCAATTATTGTACGTCTCCATATAAAAATCGACCAATTATTGTACGCCTCCATAAAAAAAACTACCAATTATTGTACGTCTAAATTAAAAAAAGAACCAATTTTTGTACTTATAGGAGCTGGCAAGTAGTTGGTTCATTTGATAATAAACTATAATTATTGTGTTTCAGACCAGGGCCTCCGATCACAGACATATAATTGAAAATATTTCTTAACAATGATTGGCAATTTTGGCCTGTCCATTTGATAATACATTTATGTAACAAAATTAGAGACCTTTAACAAACAAAGGTTTTCTTGAGAATGATTGGAAGGGATATTAGAAAAGCCAACCAAATGAAAAACCCAATAAATCCAAAGGGGAGGACCACATAAACTACCAAACAGTAAAACAAAATAAGACGTTAGATTCAACAATATATTCACCATATTTCATGATTTCTTATAAATCAGAGATTAAAAAAACTTTTTAGATAACATTGATCTATTTGTTTTAAAAATATCGTTTAATTTAAATCATATGGTTGAGATTAATTATTCTTATAAAAGAGTGTTCTTAACGTAATATCTCATGAACAAGACATGTAATTAAAAAAAAAAATTGATTACTTGGTAAGATCTCAATAATATAAGACAAACATGTAGACAACTCAACTTGACTGATCACATTAAAGGCTCTTTTCTTTCAACACCCACATTCATAAAACACATAGTCAACAAGAATTGAAGTGTTTTAGAAAGAAATTAAACAAAATAATGGGCAATCCACATATCCTAGTGGTACCATATCCAGCAGAGGGACACATAATTCCTCTTATGGAGCTTTCCAAACGCCTAGTCAAGCAGGGCTTTAAAGTCATATTTGTGAGCACCGAGCATGTTCACCAGAAAGTCAAAGACATAATAATGTCAACAAACGACAATGATACAGAGAGTGAGGTTCACGTGGCAGTGGTCAAAGACGGGTTGTCGTTTGAGGACTGGAAGAGGCCAGGGAAGCTGTCTGAGTCAGTCTTGAGGGTCATGCCTGGGAAAGTGGAAGAACTCATTGACCACATCAATGGGTCAAGTTGTGGAGATGATCAAAATCAGATGATCATGATCAGTTGTGTGGTTGCTGATCAGAGCCTTGGGTGGGCCCTGGACATTGCTGAGAAGAGAGGGATCAAGAGAGCTGCTTTCTGTCCTGCTGCAGCTGCTATGTTGGCCCAGGCTTTCAGCATCCCCAAGCTGATTGATGAGGGAATCATTAACAAAGATGGTGAGATCATACGTTTACTTATTTGCACATATTTATATTTGTGTGTGTGTGTGTGTGTGTGTGTGCGTGTATTGCTTGAATTTAGTATAACAAAAAAGAAAGGAGGAGGAAGGAGGAGGAGGGCCCTTTTGGACTCCCAAAACATAAAGCAACGATTTTTTTCGTCGTTTGTGAAATTATGAACGACATGTCGTTTCCTTGATTTCAAATTGAATGACATTTAACTAAAAACAACTTGTAGTTTTACTTCCCGAAAACGACAAGCCTCCTTGTTGAACAGTTTGAACTAGTACATGTTTTGGATATCACTGAAAAATATCACCACAGGATCCTCCCCCCCTCCCTTTTTTTTTTTTTTTTTTTAAATAAAGGCAAATATTTCTTAAACACTATGCCTTTTACCCTTCCTCAATAAACGACACATAAAATACGATCTGTCGTTTTTCAAATTACAAGGCTAAATGTCAGTTATTAACTTATTCGTTGAGGGAAAAAAAAAAAAAGGTATGTCGTTCTATTTTATATGGCATTAGTCCACGACAGAACCCCATATTTTATACTATTAATAAGAGCTGTTTTTCACTTTTTGATTAATTGTCTAACAATTTCATCAAATCATTTATAGACTCGACCGTCCAAAAATCAATCCAAGCGGTTAAACTACCAACTCTTACCCGTTGTGGGAGGTGCTAGGATAAAATTCATTTTTGGGTACACTTAATTCAAACTAAAGGACAGGTCCCTATTTCTAAATTGAAATATCAACATGTTTACAAAAACGACATCTAAACAAAATAAGACCCTTTGATCAGAAGACAATCTGAAACTGAGAAATTAAAATATTTCAATGGCAGGAACTCTGGCTAAGAAACAGATGATAATAAAGTTATCACCAGAGATGCCAGCCATGAACACATCAAACTTGGTGTGGGCCAGACTCGGCAACACAGACATGCAAAGGAACGTGTTTCAGCTGATGGTCAGGAACAACACGTCGGTGAAGAAAACCGACTGGTTACTCTGCAACTCAACCTACGACCTCGAACCAGCCGCGTTTCATCTGCTCGCCCCACAAGTCCTTCCCATTGGCCCACTTCTCTCAACCAACTCAACTAGTAATCCTACTACTCGTAGTTGTGAAAACTGCCTGAAATGGCTTGACCAACGCCCACCAAAATCAGTCATTTACATTGCCTTCGGAAGTTCAACAGTTCTAGACCCGACTCAGTTTGTTGAATTGGCCTCCGGACTAGAGCTCTCCAATCGGCCATTCTTGTGGGTTGTAAGGAGGACTCACAACATTTATGGTGACAATTTCCCAGAGGGATATATTGGTAAATGACCCTTTTTTTAATTGACTTAAGTTTTTTAAAATTAGAAAATGGTTGCTTTAATAAATTATCAACCACTTTCTAAATGATTAATCATAATTTCATTGATTAATAACAATCAATTAGTAATTGATCGATCATGATTAATTACTAATTTATTGATTTCAATATATGTCTTTAACGGTTAGAATAGTAGGTTAATTTTCAAAATAAAAGAAGTTTGATTTTTTTTTTTTCCTTTTAAAACAAGGGTTCAATAACTGTGTGTTTACCTAATTTTTGTTATTCCAGATGAGTTTCTTGACAGAGCAGGGGATAATAATTGTAGAGGAATGATAATGGAGCGGGTCCCACAACAGGAGGTTTTGAGACACCCTTCGGTGGGTTGTTTTGTGAGCCATTGTGGGTGGAACTCGACCGTGGAAGGTGTGAGCAGTGGGGTTCCGTTGTTGTGCTGGCCCAACTGCTATGCCGATCAGTTTGTGAACCAGAGCTATGTTTGTGAGGTTTGGGGAGTTGGTATGGTGCTGGAGAAGGATGAAAATGGAGTGGTGAGTAGGGAGGAGATAAGGAGGAAAGTGGAGAGAGTGATGGGTGATGAGGAGATGAAACGAAGGGCTTTGGAGACGAAGGAAATGGCTCTGGATTGTGTCAGGGAAGGCGGTTCCTCTGCCAAGAATTTCAATGCTTTTGTAGAATGGATCAAGTCGTAAATATTCTTCATTCTTGTGTATTTTTCATCGTTTACATCACTTCTCCATAGTACATGAAAATGTGTGCGCTTTTGCTAAAAGTGTTCATTTCACGTATGGATCTAAGTCTCTCTCTCTCATTTTATATGTCAAATTATTCGACGATTTTCTGTTCTTTTCTTCTCTCTCCTTTTTTCTCCGCCAGTTTGCATTGGATCATGCTCACCACTTGTCTATTGACATTCTTTCGTGCGCCAATTTGTTTTGGATATTTCACAATAAGACCTCGTATCGATTGTATAACTTTTTCATAAAAATATGTATGTTTATGTATATACAAGAGTTGTAACAACGGAAAAATAGAGCCTCATTAACAATGCATTGATCATCTTGATCACCGTTCCCTTGAACCAGAATCGGTCAAGAAAGATGAACCCACACCACATTTTACAATTTTTGAACCAAAACCCCTGACTGGAGATGGAATTCCAGAACCAAAACAGCTCAGTTTTAGGTCCTATCATCAAAAATTTTTTTTTCCCCACCAAATATAGGAGTCTTGTTTCTAATTAAGAGATTTAGATTTTTCAAGTATTTATTTTTTTATTCGTTGCAAATAATAAAATTTTGCGTTGACAAATAATAATCAAACTTTGAGGCTTGTAAATTATATTTATTCATTGATTACAGTACTACATACGAAATTTTTAAAAATCCAGAAAAAAGAATATCATTTTTATTTAGTTGTCGTTTATGTTGCTATTACAACATGAACTGTCATTTATTAGTTTAAACGAATTTCGCTGAAAACAATTATTGGCTACATGTAAGGATCGTATCTATTCACAGTAATTCACCTTAACAAAGAAATGACTAGACTTCCCCATCTAGAGAACAATAAGGTGTTTAAGGTGCTCCATCAAAGTTGTCGTCTTCAAGTAAGAAACGACATGTCCTCCATTAAAATGTCTCGTCCCTTTTAAAATTTTAACGTTAGAAAACGACAAGTATTTTTCACTAAAGCTGATGTTTATCAACAGAGAACGACATCTCATTTGCAAATGACTCGTCATTCTCCATATTTAAAAAATGACAATTAATATTTAAGGTTTCTTTATTTTTATCACCAAATGTGTTCCATGTCAACTAAACGACATATCATTATTATTAGGCCTAGTTTGGATATATGATTTGAACTTAAAAAATTAAGTTTGAACTCAATCTATCATTTGATTTGTGATTCCGTTTCAAGTTTTTTAATTTATTATTTGTTCAGTGTTTTAGACTTAAAAACACTATTCACAAATCTTCTCTCATACAAAAAAAAAAGTATCAACTGCATGAAAAAATAAAGAGAAACACAACTTTTAATGTAAATTCAAACTTAACTTTTATCATCCAAACACTTTTAACTTAAAATAAAATTCTCTAACTCAAACTTGAATACCAAACACAAGGTTTATTTTATAATTTAACCCATTCCAAACTTAACCCAAATTTTTGAATTTGAAACTTATGCAAAAGGTGACCTTAATATTGAAACACTCAAACATAGTGTCCTTTTTAATATGTTATATTGGGAAACTATGCGTCTTTACTTAAAAGTTTCCTTCAAAATTGGACGGAGAAAGCATTTTTGACTAAAAGATCAATTCTGAAGGCATTAGTTGAGATGAGATTAATCTTTTAATGTTGATCGTTTTCCCTAAACATCAAACAATATATACTACTTTTGCAAGGCCAAATGATTGGAAAGGATTTTTATATGCTTTGTAACAAGTTATGGCTCCAAAAAATAAAGAAAACTCATTTGGCCGTCCTTGCATTTAAAAGCTTTTATCGAAATTAGAACTTTGGGAGAAATTATTAACCATATTCTCAATGACTTTTCATTGTTGCTCTTTTCGGTCCTGTTAGCTCTAGAAAAAACAATTCACATCAATAATCAGCTTAGTTTTATCATTCCGAAAAACATATAGAAAATATTTGATTTCTCTGAGGAACCAATCAGATCATGAATGAACAAGATGCAGTCATTTTCCTCTGTCTTTTTGTTTAGATATTTCATTATCGGCTCCAATAAAATTCTAACCCCTTGTACACGTTCATTTCCAATACTTCCACGAGAATAAACCATGTGGCAGCCACAAAAGAGCAAAATGATCGAACAAAATAGATGCACGTTATGAAAATCACTTGGGCACCAACGCCAAGTGACATTGTAAATTCATAATGAAAGACTAGTGAAAATAATGTACTAAATACGCCATGCTAATAACTGTTAGATTTTTCGGTATTGACATTTTTAACAATTATGTTTAAGAAAAATCAAAAATAAAATTTGTTAACTAGATAAATTTTTAGACAATTTTTAAGTTCTGTATCACATAATGTGTCATAATATGAATCTATTTAGATAGTTTGTGTTTTGAATCAAGATTCAGCTGGTATGGTAAGTGATGACTGGGATTACTGACGTGAATATGCACAAGAAACTAGATTTTGACTTATTTGGAAAGTTTGAATGCATTTGAAAATAATCTTGGAAGATTTGATTTAAATCTTAAATAATCAAATTTGGAGATTTAAAAAACGAATTGGTGGATTTATTTGAGAGATTTGTGACAGGATAATTCAGAGATAATTTTGAGATTTAAAATTAAAAATAAATCTTAGCTTAAATAGGATTTTAAATCCTATTTGAATTAGGATTACTATCTCAAATTAAAGGTAACAAATTCTTGAGTATTTAAACATATTTACCAAAGATTTAGTGAGGAAAATGCATGGATTTAAAACAGCACGATTTTAGCTTAAATTTAGAAAATTTAAAATTCGAATGTTTTAAGTTGTGTTGTAATAAGTCGAGAAACAATTTAAAATTTGAATACCTTATAAGTAAGAGATCGACTTGAATTTTTGAGGATTACCTATTTAAGTCTCAATACCGTGAATAGTAAGGACATGGCACAAAATCATTAGAGTATATTTTGAGACTATTAAAGCTTTTGCGTGTTTTGTCTTTCAGGAGAGAGATTTGATGTTTTTGGGAGAAGACAAAAGCAATTGAAGAGAGTTCAACATATGATAGCAAGGGGATCTTGTTGAACGAGTCTATTAATTGGATTTCAAGACGATCGGTGATAATAACGAAAAGGGAGCTTTTAGATTACATAAGAACATTAATACTTGTAATCATTTTCATAATTAATAAAGAGTTCAACATCTGAGCATGATCTTGAAGAGTAGGGAAATCAAACCTTGTTAAAATTACCTGTTTTTTTTTTATTTACTTATTTTTAGTAATTAATTAATTGAATTAATTAATTAAATCTGATAAATAATTTAAATTCAGATCTTACAATAACTACTAAGGTGTCATGTATTTTGCTTTTTATACGTGGGTTTGCATAGACAATTGGAAATGAAAGATAAAATAGTGTTAATTAATATTTTTTTTACAAATAAAAAAGAATATACTCTTATCCAAGCGCGTAAAAACAACGCCTTTGATTCCCCATCTTGCCGTATATATATGAGACATGCATTTAGCTCTAGCAAGAGTTGGCAAAGAATGGTTAAGCCACATATCTTATCTATACCTTTCCCCGCACAAGGGCATGTAATTCCCTTGATGGAACTATCTGAGCGCCTAATTAATCAGGGGTTCAAGGTCACATTCGTGAACACAGATTATAATCACAGAAGGATCATGAATGCAATGTCGGAAACAAGTGTTGACGACTGTCGAATTCGCCTAGTTTCGCTTCCAGACGGCTTGGAGCCATGGGAGGACAGATATGATCCTGTGAAACTTCTGGAAGCGTGTCGGGTGGTCATGAGGAAGAAGCTGGAAGAGCTCGTTACAAAGATTAATGAAGTGGAAGGTGACAAGATTACTTGCCTTATTGCCGATACGTCCTTTGATTGGCCTATGGAAGTGGCCGAGAGGATGAAAATCAGGCTAGTCGCCTTCTGTCCTGCATCGGCTGCACATCTGGCCTTGATGTTTAGTATCCCAAAACTGATTCAAGACGGAGTCATTGACAACAACGGTAAGATCTTCAGACTTTAACACTACTAATTTAGCACCGTGAGAGAAAATCATGACCTGGGTTGACTATCAACTACAAGATTATGTTGGTATCATATGACAAAACGAACCCGGTAATGTGGAAAAATAACACGTAACCACATTCAAGATTTGCTAATAGAACTAGTGTCTCCAAGCCTCCAAATAATGAGGAAAATAACCAAACGGGCAGACCAAAAAGAAAAAATTTTTGTTGATTTTGGACTGTACCTACAAATTTCCCAATATGTGCATCGGCAAACCCATGAATTATCACATATTAAGGCATTTTGTAACGATATTTCTTCTACGCATGCATTTTATTTGTCAGGAGTTCCACAAAGAAGCCAGATGATTGAGTTGGCACCAAAAATGCCCACAGTGAAAACAGAGAACTTGATGTGGGCATTCTTTAGTGAAGCAACCGCACGGAGAATCATATTTGAAACCATTACTAGAAGCAACCGAGCAGTGAAGCTGGCAGACTGGATTCTTTGCAACTCAGCAAACGACCTTGAACCCTCAGCATTCACCTTGGCTCCCGAGATTCTACCGATTGGCCCTATGCTGGGGAGCAATCGACTAGGGAATTCAGCCGGCAACTTCTGGGCCGAAGACACCGCTTGCTTGAAATGGCTTGATCAACAACCACCTAGCTCAGTTATCTACATTGCATTTGGAAGCATCGCAGTTTTTGACCAAACCCAATTTCATGAATTGGCTTTAGGACTTGAACTGTCGAAGAGGCCTTTTCTCTGGGTTCTGAGGGAAGATATTGGCGATTGCAGTGTAACTCATGCCTACCCGGAAGGATTTCTCAAAAGAATCGGATGTCATGGAAAGATTGTGAACTGGGCACCTCAGCAGAAGGTTCTGGGACATCCTTCAGTTGCTTGCTTCTTAAGTCACTGCGGTTGGAATTCAACCATTGAAGGTGTCAGCAACGGGGTTCCTTTATTGTGTTGGCCTTGCTTTGCTGACCAGTTCCTAAATGAAAGCTGTGCCTGTGATGTTTGGAAGGTGGGATTGAGCTTTAGCAAAAATGCAAGTGGGATCATAGAGAGAGGAGAGATAAAGAACAAAGCGGACCAACTGCTCGGCGATGAAATGTTTAAAGAAAGGGCTTTGAAACTCAAGGAATTGGCCATGAGTAGTGTCATGGAAGATGGCCAATCTAGTGTTGTTTTTAAGAATTTTGTTGAGTGGGTTAAGTCTTAAGGCAAGTTCTTGACCAAAAAAAATAATAATAATAAATAAAGTCTTTAGACATGTTATGTAGACAAGTCATAAAACAATGGTTGTTTGCTCCAGTTGTTGCATGACTTCTATTGCTTGTTATAGAAAGATTTGATTTTTTTTTTTTTTAATCTAAAGGAATCATTAAGTTTCACCCTTACCTTCGTAAGGCCCGAACTAGTTCTAATTAAGCCATTCATTCCAACTAAGCTTCCTTTTATTTTAAGCATTTTTAGGCAATGTCGTTTTTTTTACGACACGTCAAATAAAAAGCCACGTCATCAACAACAACATTATTCGAGGAATTTTCCATTGTCCTTTCTGCAGAAAATTGAACAAATTCTTTGTAGGCTACCATTTACCATCACAAAATGCCGAGCAAGCTGCATTTACATACACGTACATATTTTGGTTGAAAATGTAACGCGTACATGTTCAGTGTTTTTTCACTTTTGTTTCAAGACATTTTTCATGTGGCAATGACCGTGCCGTAAGGAATTTCAGTACCTTTAGTCTGTGCTTACGATGACCTTTCATAGACATGTTTCAATTTCAAGACGCAAGAAGACATCATAGAGATTAGAAATTTTGAATAAAAACGTAACTTAATTTTCTTTTCCTATATAGTTTTAAATTCCTTTTTTTTTTTTAATCCATAACTCGACTCAAGAATAATATAATTATCATATTTCAGCCTGATGATTCTTGCAGATCATGTATTCATTCATCTAGGAGCCAACTAGTGCACAAAATCTAAACCAACCAGCCTAATATACCAGCAGGGTCCTCTTTCCTCTGTTTCTAAAATGCAGCTGACATCATCATTAATCATGCCAGACAAGAGAGAGCTATTGTGTAATCATGCCCCAACAAAAAGAGAAAAAGAGTGAGCTATTGATGAAGAGATAATGAAATAGTAAAAAGCTTCTCTCTTCTTCTACAGCTCCGCAAAACAGGAAATTATTGACAAAGCAAAGAAGTAAATATGCACATAAACAAAACCAAATGAGTTCCCACATCATGTGACGTAGTTACCATTTATAAGCAAATTTCAATCAGAGACCTTAAATACAGCATTAAAAAGGATCATGGAAAATAACAGATCCTCCAAACTGAAACTAGGCACAGACCCCTTAAAATTTGGCTTTTGCACATGGGGCTCTTGACTACCACACCACTGCCCCAGTGAAGTTGTCACTGTCATCAACAACACAATCCCACTGTGTGCCACTGCCACACCACCACCATCAGCGCAGAGTCAGATATATATATATTTATATACATAGAGAGAGAGAGAGAGAGTAGAGAGAGAAAGCAAAGGGACAAGGGCAGTGCCGTCCATTTCACTCAGATATTATGTATGTGCAATAACTGTCAACACCACCCACATCCCATGCTCTCAAGACTGACACATGTGTAAGTAGAGACTCTCTCTTCTCTTCTTTCCTCCTCTTCTCAATTCTCATGCTTCCCTGGCTTTAGATATAGACACAATCATATAAGCATGTTCTGAACATTGTGTCGCCAAAAACTCTCTTTTTGCATCACATGTTTTTCCTCTCAAATATATGTTGTAGCTATCACATGGCTGAGTGTCGTTAGAAAAGATTTCTTCAGAATGTTCAACATTGTTCAGAAGAGTTAAAATTCTGGTTTTGGGCATTGTTATTTAACTTACAATAAATTTAGAAAAAAAAAGAACACACACACACACAGTGTAATAGAACAGAGCATATATGGTTTAAGTTAATACAAATTATATGAATAAAGAAACCCATTGAGGAAAATAAGGGGGGAAAAAGGAACTGGAAGAATATGTGTTTGGAAAAATTTCCAGCCGAATTATGTGTTTCTTAGATTAAAAGCTTGAATAATTCTCAAGTTGAGTCGGAATAAAATGAAATTTTAATCCGAAATTAATTAGGTTAATTATAATTTTTATTAAGTTATTAAAAAAAAGTAAAATTAAAATTAAAATTTTAGTTCTCAATTAACGAAACAAACGAACTTAAATCACCTAATTCTAGCGGATATACATACATATATATGTATTTATATTATAAAGCCACCTAGTTGGCCAAAAAAAAAATGAAGATCAGAAGTACAGAACTTGGAAAGATGAAGTCCATGGATATTGGATGCCAAAAAAAATTTTAGAAAAAAAAAATCCCAAACGGCTCTGGTGAAAGTTCCAAACTTTCCAATTTTTTTTTTCTTCCACTTTCATTTAAACCAAACAAACATGCAAAATGTAGAAAGAAAAAAAATCAAAAAAAAAAAAAGGAGAAAGAAAGAAAGAAAGAAAAGAAAATCAGCAAAGGCTCTCTCTTCATCTTCATCATCTTCTTCTTGCTCTTCTTGTTTTTCCTGTTTTTCTTCTTCATAAAAAAACTAAAATTAACCAAAGCTATGATACAACATTTTCTCTCTCATCGGACCCGTAGAAGTCGATAAGTTTCTGCAGAACCACGACCTGAGTCCTTAACAGGACGATGTAATCGGCGGTTTGCTGGAACAGCTGGTCTGCCTTAAAAATCTCCACACCTTCCCCGGCCGGAATGAGGTTCTTTAGGGCTTCCAATCTGTCTGACACCTTCGAGCACGTGCCTGCACCATTGCCGTGTCTCCACCCCATGCGGCAGGCACGTGACCGCGCCCTTCTTCGCAGCCCCGTTCTCCTCCTCCTCCTCCCTTTCGTCGATTTCCTCGCCGAGAGTTTCATAGTTGATGATTTCATCGCCTTTTCTACGAAGGTTTCACCGACGAAGAAGAAGATGAAGAAGACGAAGAAATAATAAAGAAAGAGCCTCTTTTTCCGACTGGTAATTTCGAAGGAAAGAAGGCGATTCGGGGTTTAAGTAACGAAGAGTTGAAAAATTGCCACTTGTGTTGTTTATTATTACGGGAATGCCATTAATGGCTTTCACTCTTTTGTCGTTTTCTATGTCTTTTCTCTCCGTTCCACGAAACTTTTTTTTTTCCTACTTTTAAAAATTCATATTCCCTGTTTAATTGATTTAGTAAATGCATTATATTTTAATTATATTTAAATATAATTTATTTTTTAAATATTATATTTAGTTAGAAAGTATTTATTTTATATTTAAATAAAATGTACGTCGAGATAAAAAGTAATTTAAAGTTGAAAAGTTAATGTAATTGATAAAAGTAAAGATAAAAAGTTAGGACTAAAAAGTTGATGTAATTATTTTAAAAAACCTTTGAATAATAATTGTTTTCGTAAAATTGTTAAAAAGAATTATATTTAAATGTAAAATTTTATGTTTAGTGTAAAATTATATTACGTTTAAATACAACAACACTAAAAAAAGTTTTTCAAATGAGTACTAAGTTGCTTTTTGTTTGAACTAAAAAATCTGAATTAAATTTAAAATAAATCAAATAATAAAATAAATTTTGTATTTGATATTTAAGTTTAAATTACGGAATTTTATTTTAAACTAAAAATATTTTAATAAAAGTTTAATGTGAATTTATATTAAAAATTTTGGTTTTCATTTTTTATGTGATTAATATAAATTTTTTAAATAAAAAATATTTATAAATAATATTTTTAAATTTAAAATATTACATAAATTATGAATTAAAAAATTTAAAATAAGATAACAAGTTAAATATAAAATTAAAATTTAATTTAATTTTTTAAGTATGAATCCATTGATATTATCCTCTATTTTTTTATGTTACGTGACATTTATGAGATCCCAAAAGTGCTGGACCAGTACCAATCAAGCTCATGACAGGATAAACACATCTCACATGTGTAAAGAAGATTGATGAAAACAACAACAGTACGGTCCAACTCATGCCATTTAGTTTTATTTTTATATTGTTTGTTTCTAGAAAGCGTTTTTCTCTTCCCTCTCTCTCTCTCTCTCTCTCTTTCCTTTGATTTTTTTTTTCCATCAATTATGTTGATGGCATAATAAAGGGTCTGATATTTCACAAACGGTTTAGTAAAATGCTCTCATTTTGGACCTATTGCAATGTTGGAACTATTTTTTTTTCTCTACCATATGAAATATATGCATTTAAGTATACATACACATTTAGGGATGATATATAACATAATGTTAAATAATAATATAATTAAAAACGACGTAGGTATAACATATCCATTTTCATTTTACCACATTTGTACAAAATGTTGGCTAATTAATGGATTAAGTCCTAAAATTACCATTCGTACAAATTTAATGTACACCTAGATATCATTCTATTGTGACCCGCTTCATCCAAAGAAACATTCACGGTGGGCCCCACGATTTAGGAGGTGCAAGCGCTGTGAATGGTGCAGATATTTTTGCGAGAGGAGGTTGTTCTTGTAATTTCATATGAAAGAGGGCACCTATTTCGTATCCCAGTTAAAAAGAGAGAGCGGGAAGAGAGGGCTCAACTTGCGAGCCAGAAAGGACTTGGGAGAAGTAACAGCATGTATTGGGAGTGTGGCTTCCTTGGAGGGTCCATGTGAAGGTGAGATATGGGCCAGCAAAGCCCCATTAGAAGGGAAGAGAGAAAGAGAGAGAGTTAGAGAGAGAAAGCACATGGGAAGCACATGCGGATGAGGCATTTTGGAGCGTAGCGTTTGAGAGACAGTGAGGCAGCATGAAATGTACAGCATGTTCTGCACATTCCCTGCATGCAGCTGATCATTTGGCTGCACTTTTTTTCCAAAGCCTCATAAACAAACAATCCGCTCTTTTTTTTTTTTTTGCCCTTTTTTTATAAATAAAATAAATTAATTAAAACTTTGTTTAATTAATAAATATAGAGTTAATTGGATTTAGTTGATTTTATACACATGTGTGAGAGGCTTGGTTTTGAAGCTAGATTATTCAATCTGGCATGTGTATCAAGTGCACATGACTTTCTTTTAAGCATATATATATATATTGTATTTTAATCAAATAAGGAGGCCCAAAATTTGGCTACTTTTTCCGTGAAAAAATATTGACCGGATTTAACCTTTGCAGGAAAGTGGTCCATTTTTATCATCCCCTTTTTACTTCTTAAGATACTTTATTATTTGTTATAATTGTTTTCTAATTCTATCTCGAATCTAGTGAAGAATAAGAACATGATGCTCTCATAATTGTGAAGGGCAAAAGAAATTGGCTTGAAATGGACTGACTATCTTTGGAGTTATTAGTTTTGGGGACATTTTTTGGAAAGCTAAATTAAAATATCGATGTTTTTTTAAGTAAGCATGCATTTGGTGAACGTTTTTTTTTTTTTTACATTATATTTAAATGTAATATAATTTTTCCTTAAATATAAAAATATTTCATTTAAATACTAATCACATCACATTTTAAATCCAACACAATTACTATTTATTATTTTACTTTTTCTATTATTTTTATTAATTACATCATATATTCTCTCTCTTCTTTTTTTCTCTCTACTTTTACCCATCACATCACATATTCATTATTAAAATACAATTCAAATATTTTTCACCCAAACACATATTGCATTCAAAATGCAATGCTAATACTTTTCCTCCAAATACAAATTATATTCAATGCATTTACAATGCGTTCACTAAACGAGACATAATAACAACATTCCATGAAGTGGTGTATCAATTAGGATTTTTATTTTCTTTTTTACTTTCAAATATATTTAAGGTTTGATATTTTATAGTCTAATTTTAAGATTATAATTTTAAATTTGTGACGGTGAGAATGAAATTAAACCTGATATTTAGTAGAATTAAGCCAATTTTTGTTTTATTAATGAATCTGAGGATTTTTTTAGTAGACAAAAAAGATAGAATTAGATAACACAACAAATGACCCTTTCAGCTTTTAAAAATTTTAAAAATAAAAATAAAAACGTGACATTGCTTTTTCTTTTTATTCTCGTTACTTTAATGGACTACACAACTTGAAGTTGTCTTATATAAACTTTCTCACAAAAATCATTTCATTGTTTAGCGGTGTAATGTTTCGACACATGCTCTAAATAATCTTTAATGAATTTTCAATGGACAATACGCACTTTTTTCTTTAAAAACTGAGAAATTTTCGAACCATTTAAAGAAAAAAAAAGAAAGTGTTTCGCAGCCTTTGCTCCTAAGTTCACATTCTCTGCCCAAGTCAAACAGAGGAAACAATATATACACATATATATATATGTGAGCGTGAGAGACAGGATGATGAAAGCCGTTCTTACAAACTCACACATGGATGTGACGTAACATCTTTATTTTTATTTTTATTTTTTGCTTTTTTTGGGTTCAGTTACCTGTCTCTCTCTCTCTACACTCTCTCTCTCTAAAATCTCTCCCTTATTAGGGAAGGAGGCTTTGGCTGCTGCAAGTCATGTGAAGGTTTACGCTTTATTCCTTGTGTTTTTTGGTCGGCGGAGGGTGGTATTATCAACATGGGTCACTTCCTCACTAAGCCCCTTTTTGGTTGTAAGCGCCCCCCCCCCCCCCCTTTGACCCACTTGTTTTGTCTATCTTGAACAACTTTGGCCCCTCACTGTTCCCTTCTCTCTCTCCCTCTCTCTCTCTCTCTCTGCGGGATTACACACGGTTTTTGGGAATTTTAATTGTGTTAAATTATTTCTTAAGCACCCCGTTTTCAAAAGCACCATTATGCAACCGACGCATTCAACCACTTTCGACACTGGATTTTAAGTCTATCTAACCAAAAAACACACCTCTTTGCATTGATGTTCCTTTGTGTGATTGGTTGTGTAAATGTTGTAGATAGTAGATGCCCACTTTCATTTACTGTTTTCTGGTATCAGTTAACATGGCGGTTTCGTTGTTATAGTTGCAGTTGAACAACATTGGATGTCACTAGCTCAAGGTTTAAAAAATAATAATAATAAATAATTCTAGCCCTATCAGTTGACTGAATCATAAAATATTTTTAATGTATCCACTATGAAATATAGTAAGTTCTAATTATTCAATAGAGACATGACTATAAACTTTTTTTTTTTTTTAATGGAAACAACTAGCAAAAAATCCACACGGTGCAATGGTAGATATTGTTGCATTGGAGATTTTATTGAACTGTATAAAAATTATTATTATGTTTCGCAACATTTAAATTAATTTGATTTTTTATTGTGATTTTTAAATGTTGATATCTAAGTTGAATAAGATATTTGTCTTTTAAACTTAGAATAACATCGTATCGATTCTAGATTGAAAAGCTTTTACTGAAAGAGTATTAAAATTTTTATATTTTTCACTTAAGCATTCGTTGTTTTCAAACATGAAATCTTGATCAAATGAGGAAAATTACTCCATTTTTATTGACGTTTTGATATTAGATAACTTTTTTTAATTCTTTTGTTATTTATCTATTATTAAAAATAAAAAAATGAGTTAGAACTTACAAATAAAAATATTACTATTTGCATTTTTTTAAAATCTAATTTAAGAAGTATCATTTAAATATAATAGTATTAATTATTAACTAACATTTTTTACTAATTTAATTTTTAATTTATATAAATGTTTTAAAAAAAATTTATTAATAACATTTAAAATGATTTTTAATTTCAAATTGTTAATTTTTTGTATTTAGTAGGTACATATATTATTTGTACTTATTTTATTTGCATCATCTAAGAATAAAATTATACACAATTCAAAAATTTTCCTCACTTTCAACAATTATAAATAGCTAATTTTTACTTTATAAATTCATTTATCCTTTAGTTTTTATAAACAAATTGTATTTAGTAAGTATATCTATTATTTGTATTTATATTATATGCATCATTTAAGAATATAATTGTATAAAATTTAAAAATTTCCCCCACTTCTAACGACTAGTTTTTACCCTATAAATTCATTCATCCTTAAGTTTTTACAAACACATATCTCATCTCTTTTTCATCTCTCTATTTCTTTCATTTACTCCACTAAAATTCCTCTCTTAGTTAAAAAAAAGTTCACAACATAATTAGTGTATTATTGTTGCTTCTTATCATTTTAGTTATCATAAGTTTTGTTCTTATTTTTATTGTAGAGTTTTCTCAATGAACTTTTCAATTTTTTATTTTACTTTACACTCTTGTAATGGTCATTCTTTTATTTATTACTATAATGATTGATTAGTAATGTAACAATTATCATGAATCTCAGTCATTTTCATTTTCTTTATACTCTTGTATTTTTTTGTTTTATTTTTCTCTTATGGAATTATAGCAACTCATTCTTTTATAGTCTCTTGAAGGGACACTCAAAAGCCCAATTATTTGGACTGCTGTAAGAGTCTAAGACATTTTGTTCATTTCACTTCTTTGCACAATACAAGCTAAAATAACAAAGATGTTAATACAAATAGAAAAAATTACTACGTAGACATACTTTATTTATGAGTGTTAACTATTTATTTTTGTACTGTTTTTCTTTTCTTTTATTTTTGAAAAATTGGAAAGTCTTTCTTTATAACCCCATAACTTTACGTCTATTTTTAATTTTTTAAATAAAGACTAGTTAGGTTAGTACCTAATTATATATTTCATACATAAATAAATACAACTAACAATCACCAATCCTATCAATATTTTTTTAATTAAATAAAAAAAACATTGTTTTATCCTAGATATAATGTGTGGAAGGAGGAAGAATTTTTGCTAAATTTCTAGAATAGGCCAAGATTTATTTAGAATCCAATTTAATTTTCTTGCCTAATGATGAAGACAATTAACTCACTTTTTCCTCCTTTAACTTTTAGCTCATTTGAAAAATTTAACACGACAAATTGAATTAGAATTACGACATACAGATCATCACCCATATCATATAATCAAAACCAAAAAATCTTAATCCACTCCAAATAATTTCATGAATATTAATGCTTAAATAAAAAATATACACATAAAATTAGAAATCAATTAACCTACTTAGATAATCCGCGTCTTTGTTTTGCCATTAACTCATAGAATAAAAAAATAAGGGGTGAAGAGAGAAAATCAAACGGCCTATGTTTTTCTTTGACCTATATTAAATCCAACTCAAAAATGACCAAAGAAAGATCAATAAAGCCAAAAATAAAAAAATGAATCAAGGAGCATATAAAAACAACGATAAAAGAGAAACAAAAAGGAAATTAAAGGGGAAAAAAAGTCGTTGGCCTTACTAGAGGAAAAGCAAGGACAAAGAAACAGAGGGAGGAAGGAAAAAAAATCATGCAGAAGAGAAAAAACCAAAACAAATCTAAGGAAGAAGATCATGGTATTCCATCTAAGCAGAAAAACGGAGATGACAAAGGAAATAAAAAAGCAAAAAGAAAGAGAGAGAGAGGAGATATAGATCTAAAAATGAGGCAAGCAAGAAACAGGATGAGCATGGTGGGGTTTTCTCATAAAATTACAAAAAATCCAAGAATAAGGGAATCTAAAAAGAAAATAAAGGGTAAAAAAATAAATTTACACAAGCAAATGTGAAAGAAACAAAAGCTCATAATTAACCAGGAACAATATCGGCACACTACTATCCTGGCAACAGTAAATGTATAGTGTTTTTTGCCTTTACTTTAGTACATATTATAATGTAGCATAACTGATATTTTGCACAAAGCTTAAAAGTAAAAATCAAATTAAAGGAAGACTATAGTACATTATATTCTAAACCATCAAGACACAATTGAAATATTTATAAGAACTTTAAAAGTAAAAAAATAAAAACAGCGTAAAATCAAATCAGGAGATTCCTCTAATATTTGAGATTATCATCTAGAACGAAGGTAAAAGAAGTCATATCATGGACTGCTCTATTGGTCTCCTTGAGAAAAAGCTACCTCCAAGAAAGAAAGACAATAAATTAACAATATCTAACAACAATAGATCAAATTTATATTATGAGTAATGTAATTCTTGTTGAGAAATTGAATCATAGTTAAGGCATTTAAATCCTAATAATATAATTTTTATTGACAGATTGAACTACTGCTAAAATATTTGATTTCAGAAAAATAGGATCAACTTCTCTAGCCCATGATAATAAAAAATTGATTGCCATTAACTTATGCTTCCTTGGAGAAAAATTTTCATGAACACCTTTTTCAAGTGTAGTCATTAGAGGTGATAATTTGTGTCACATATCATGTTTTTATCGTATCTTGATTTTGATTCAACCTAAACATAATTTGTCATACAAAAATCTTTAAAAACCACGACAAGACCACTTGATGGCTTGACATGACATGATACAACTTGAAATAACACCTGACACAAAATTAACTCGTGAATTAATAAATAACATGAGAATAATGTTTTTTTTTAGTTTTTTTTTCTTACACCTTTTAAGAAAACTAAATTTGACAATTTGCTAAAATACAATAATATTATCAAAACTAAGTAAATAAGAGTAAAAAGATATAATGAAAACTATCATAAGACAACAAGTTCAAAAGAAAGCCATAGTAAATTAATGCTTCCACAAAATTGCATGCCGTGTTTGGATTAGTCATATCCAACCGAAATTGATGTGTGTTTTTTGTGTTAGTTTTAGGCTGACACAAAACTAACCTACACCTCTTCCCCTCCTCCCCACCACCACCACCACCACCACCACCACCACCACCAAATAGCCATAATAACATTTTGTGAGTTTTTGATAATAGCTTAAATTATAACTCTAGCGACGTCTTTTGAAATCGTTACATCAATTTTTAGTGTTAAGTGAGATTTTAAAATGATCAAAATTAATGAAAATTTTCAAAAGTTAGCAACTAATAGAAAAAAGAGATATAACTTTTTTTTTAACAGTCTAAATAGTTTATTTTATCATTCAACAAATAACACGCTATTTAAAAAAAAAAAAAAAGAACAAAACAAAAATGCATACATTTAAAACGGAGAAAATTTTGAAAATGGTCTCTAAACAGAAATGTTTATGTTTTTTTTTTCCTCTTGTTCAGACTATTATCTTTCGTACTTATCTAATTGTATGTAAAAAAAAAAAAAAAAGTCTGAATCTATAACAATTTATTTGAACTTTTGGAGTTGAAAGATTTAAACTCTACACTTTATAGTAAAATCAAGTATGAAATTACTGCTAAATTATGTTTACAACCATTGAATCTATTATAACTAGGACATTAATTTATATATATGTTTCTTTGAAGGGCAATCTAATAAATCACTCAAAAAATGGGCCATAAACTAAGGGCTTTTTTCTAGGGAACTTTAGAGAAATGACATAAAATTATACCTTGGATTAATTTTGCCACAATACAAAAAAACTTTGTAAAAGAAAAAACTATAGATGACATCATTAATATGTTTTATTTATTTATTTTATAATATCATTTTTCAAAAAAACTAAATTAAATTTTTTAAGCTTCTAATCTTTCTCTTTCCTACACCAACACCTTGTCACCGAAAAGACGTAGCATCGTCGGCGAGGCAATCTGAGCGTCATCGTCGTTGTTGCCATGCCTAGCATGACAATCCCGAGTTGCAAGATCGAAGCTGCTATCCTCCCCTTACCCATCGACAAAGAAGTCATCACGACCTTTGCTAGAGTTGTCATTGTCGGATGGAGTCCTTGTTGTGGGTTCACAAACGGCTGTGACGGTAAATCGTTGCAACTGGCGAAGATTGATGACACCGAAATTCGACATCTGCACATGCCAAATCGCGCCTTAGAATAAATCACGCAACAATGCGTGTGGCTTTGAAATGGAGGAAGACGCGCCTCATGGACAAGGATTAAAATGTCTTTGTTGACGGATATCTTAAGAAAAATTTGATATTAGAAAACACTTATAATTTTAGATGAAACTTTACAAAATGTAAAAACAATCAATATTACTTACTATGAACTAATTTTATAAGAAAAACAACAAATTTGTTTTATTAAATATAAGAATTATATCGCATAATTTAATAAAAAATCACAATAATTATGCATTAATTATAATTTTGATATAATATTACATACATGTTGGACATTACAAATAAAATATAATATTATAATATATTATATAGAAAGTAAATATTAAGTATAAGAGAATATATAAAAGTTTATAATACTAAAAATAGTTTCAACTATGTTAGAAAATATTAAGTAGATGTTGATCTGATCCAAACAATACATTTAATAAGATATTACCCTCGAATAGTTCTGAAACTAATTGTTAACGTTTCACATATATGTTTCTTAGTTTCTTCCAATCGCTAACCCATAAATTAAATATTGCTGATTTATCCAACTTGACGAGTAAACTGAATGAATATGCAATTACATCTTAAATGTTAATTTGTGGTGGAAGATATACTAATATATCAAAAAAATTGGATGAACTTTATACTTTTGAACTAGACCCAATTTGATAACAATAAAGAGGATTATAACTGTATGAATTTTACTCGATTTCTAAATTCATAGAATCTAAATTCAAGACAATAAAATTCTCATCATTTGACTTATTTGATATACCACGTCTTCTTATATATTGTTTTCTAATTACCCCAACTTCTTTTCTTACTATCTTATAATCATGATCTTTATCTTGATTACAATGCGTAAAATCTTCTTCTCTAATGAATCGACTCAAAGGTATTTGACTTAATGTTGTATTTCTTATTCTCCCATGGTTCTCATTATCATTCTCATCACCTCCATTTCATTTCATTGTTATGATTCTTTTATTATTATAAGTTGAAGAACATTGTCACATTTTATTGACATTTAAAAAAAAGAAATGTGCATCAAAATTGAAATTTTTACGGAAAAAAATAAAAAATAAAAATCCTTCATAGATATTCATAGATTTTGTAGATATTTTTGGATATTATGGGCATTTGACGAATACTCCACGAAGAAATATTCTTCCTCCCATTATCTATATTGAGATTTCAAAATATAGATAATGTTATAGAAATGTCGACGATGTCGTTAATATTTTAATCAATGCTCGTGGTTATAGAGCTAAAGCTTGTACTCTACTTTGTCTTGATGGTAGTGGTTGCCGTCACTGTTGAGGATCTCCAATGAATGCGTTGGCCCAAGGAGAGGACAACATCGTATCAGAGAAAGAGAAGAAAGAAATAGAGACAAGAGAGATAGAGAAATTTGGGGTAGGGGATCGCGTCTAGGGTTAGGGAAAGAGAGAGAGACTAGAGAGAGAAAATAAAAACAATTAATTTATTTATTTATGGCATTATCTTTATGGTATTTTTATAACATATTTTTTTGTTTAACAAAAATCAATACATACTTGAAATTTATGGCATGTGGCATAAAGGAACAAGGGGTTAAATAGGCTAAAATTTAACCATAGTAAAAATAAATAGAAGAAAAAGTTTTAGTTGTTAGTAAATGATATATTTTTGGTAAATCGTGAAATTCTAAAAATACTTTTTTGTGTAAATTTTGGTGAATTTATTTAGTAAATCACTTTTTAATTTAGTAAATAATTTATTTACTAATTTTAGTAAAATTTGATAAATTTATTTAATAAATTATTTTTTTACTTGATAAACTATTTATTTACTAATTTTAGTAAATAATTTATTTATCGTATAAACAACTAATTCTAGATCTCGTAAATCATTAATTTACTAATGTAATTGAGTATAAATCACTTTAGAATATTTAGTTTACTAATATAATTAGTTGTAAATCTTGATTTACTGACATAGATTTTCGATATTATAAATCATTAATTTATCAATTTTGATAAATCATTTACAAAATAATCCTAAATTAACCTAAACCCAAACCTTAGCCCCCAAATCCCTAGTAATTCACCCAAAATCCAACAAAACCATAACCCCCAAAATACTTAATAATTAGCCCCTGCCATTAATGATAGCTGGCCATCAGAGAAGCCATCAGAGAAGCCATCATTATAAGGAGAGGTGCAGTCCGACAATTACCGTCCACCAAAGAAGTCATCGTCAAAGGAGAATTGTAATTGACATCGTCAGGGAATTGTAATCTCAACATTGCTGGAGAATTGTGATTGCGTAGATCTGATGACAACGACACGGTCTCAACCATCACCGTCAGATCTGAGCACATCAGATTACAAATTCGATGCCACCACCATTATCGAGTTCCCATTCAATCTTGAGATCACAATCGAAAAAGTCATCCTTAAGCATAGGGATTGCGAACCACTTCTCGTTGATCCCATCATGACCTCAACGGTGAGAGATTGTAAGCTTGTTATCAGAAAAAATGGTGGCAAAACCTAAAAAAAAAAAAAAAAACCAATAAACCTGATGGAATAGACAATCACGCTCTCTTTGGCTTTTTTGGTAACCATTGTGATTAGATTTGTATGGCGACGATGATGATGATAAGTGGCTGGAGAAGATGATTGGTGTTAGGTCAGCTCGTTGGAGACAGAGATAAAGAGAGAGAGGGAGATTTGAAAGAGAGAGAAAACTTAAGAAAAGGGAGAGAGAAAATTGAGGAGATAAGAGAGAAAAGAAAGTGTAAATAATAAAAAATCAAATAAGAGTAAAATAAAGATATTACTTATATTAAAATTAGATAATATTATAAATTTTTAAAAGTTAGAAATTCTCTTATTTACTTTCAAAACATATAAAAAATGGTTATTTTACAACCATTTCCCTGCATAATTATCCCCTTGTTCAATGAGAGGAGCCGAAGGGAGAAACAGGGAAGCCCAAAAACCACAATTGGCCCACATGACCGTGGGCTTGTAGAGCCCACAGTCAATATTGAACGCTCTATACTGGCGGCTTAAGATTTTTTTCATCTCTATAATTTTTATTTTTATTTTTTAATTTTTCAGATCGAGAAAAGACGGGTCTAAGGTTGATTGGGGACTCTCCCTCTCTCTCTCTCTCTCTCTCTCTGTGCATAGACTCTACAATTACATCTCTCCCGTCTCTCAATTTGCGATCAAGTATAGGGTTTTACTAATTCCGTTGAGAATTAAGGTATTAACCTCCCATAGCTTTTCTTCAATTCTGATTTTTACCTTCGTCATTTTCAATAACTTGATCATCATCTAGGGTTTGACCTTTCTCTCTCTTCATTATCCGTAGATATTGGATCCTTTTTTTTTTTTTTTTAATTTTGTCGTTCAATTTTATTTAGTGTTTTTAAGTTGATCGGTGAACGTCTTATTTGCAATGCATTTTTTTTTAACTGCAGTGATAGTTTTGCTTTCTGAGAATTACATTTTTTTTCTTCTACAAGAAAATTGGGGAAATAAGAATGTATATTTGACTGTCATTTCTTGTAGTGGGATATTTAGATTATTTGTTGTATTTGCTCTCTGCACTAAAATGGGGTTTGTTTGTTTGTAAGTTTTTAATTTATTAGCTCAAGAAATGATGTAGAAATTGGTACGAATATCGAGAGTTAAGGCATTATGACATGCGGGGTTGTGAATTTGGGTTGTTCTATCTTTTAGGTTAGTAAATGCTCACGAGCTTCAACCTAATGAGACGTTACGATCCTTAATTATCGGTCTAGTAAATATGCAAGATTAAACAAACGGATTTGAAAATGATAATTGTTAACTAGTGATAGTGCTCGATTTCTTTTGTTTTTAGGTGTACAGTTGTGTAGATAGCGTGTGACTTCCATATCGTGTTGCTCAATTCATCGATCATTCTAACCCGAACACAATACCGATAGATGGAAATGGATAGCCATCAAGAATTCACTTTTTTTTTTTAGTACAAATTTTAGGTTCTTAGTTATGTTTTTAACTTTGGTGCAGTGTGTGTTTCCTTCTTACGAAATATGGTGTATGCATTTTTGTGTTGGTTGGAGTAATTGATAAGAGATTACGTTTCTCTGACTTCAAAATATTTTTCAATGCTTCTCATTCGATAGGTGTTTCTTCGAATTCTTTCACCATGTAATGTTGTGCTGGCTGCTTTATCAGATTCTTTGTTGCTAAATTGTTGTTTACGAGCTCAACATGTCAAACGAAGAAGTTTTGAAGGCTGTTTTCCCTTTATTGGAAGGCGTGGACCTTGCTTCATGCATGGCAGTGTGTAAGCAGTGGAGGGATGTAGCCCTCGATGATTACTTTTGGAAATGCCTGTGTGCCAAGAGGTGGCCGTCAATCTGCAAGAAACCTAGGCCTCCCACTGTGACTTACTATAAGCTGTATCAAACTTTCTATAAGCGCCAGCAGAGTCGAATTCTTCCCCCTCCGAGAATTTCTTTCGATGATTTGGAATTTTATATAGACATTTGGACCGAAGATCGATTACTCTTCTCTGAAGCTGTTCCAGGCCCTATCCTGCAGGCTGGTCTTAAAATCCCACCTTCAGGAATTTGTGATAAGCTTAGATTTTGCATAGATGGCCCTGAGTACAGGATGACTCTGCCCGTTGATCCGAGATTCACTGTTCCCGGGGGCCAGACTGTGAGCGTTTCTGTGCTAGTTGCACGCAAGGATTCCAATATGGTTGCTTGTATAATCAATAACTCTGCATTTGACTATATTGATCGGTCAGCACATAGGGCCATGGCATTTGACTTCCTTGACTTCTCACCTGTCTACCCTTTTGTTTCGGGCATCCGGGCATGGATTTCATTGCTTTTCATGGATGATGGAGGTGAAGGTGTTCTTGATGTTTTTGGGATTCAAATGGATTTCTGTGATGCTGCAAACTCTAAGGAAGAGGTTTTGTGGCTCTTGGACATGCTTGATTGGAAGTAAAAGATTGAATTGTATAGAGCATAGAGAGAAGGCAAGAGTAACTTAAAATCGGGTGCATTACTGATGTCTTTCCCTTCCCTTGTTCTAGCATGTGGTGGACTAAATGGGACCAGTGTCAGCTCTATCATTTATGTTTCATGTCTGTACATACTATTTTGCTGGTTTTCTCCAACTAAATATTGTAAGTGTTGCATATTCTGTAAGCATTCCTACCTATCACGCGCCTGAAAGGCACAATCAACGAATTGTTTACGTACCAAAATTTAAGGCGCACGGTTAACAATATCTTATATCTTTGAATAACTTTGCGACCGTGGTTTCTACTTCTTTGAGTGCTTTGGGCCAAAGGACGTCTATGATTTTCTTTGGTCCGGTATGACAAAGTTTTAAAGTATGAGAAAAGGCACAATGTATTTATTGTCAAGCATGCATTTGAGGCCTCTGATAGTACAAGTAGCTATTATTTTTGAATCATTTTTCACAAATCACAAACATTAGTCATTAAAAGTGCAAGAGACCGGCAGGTGCATTTGGGCACTTGATACATTCAAAAATTTCTCCCGCCATCGTATGTTTGCCCAAACTGCCACTTTCCCGGACCAACATTGTCAACTCGAACCACTTTCCCATCACTAGTCATCACTTGGGATGACAAACTTTGCCCTGATAAGTTCTCAGATTTGTTCCAATTTTGGCCCCATCTGCGAGACATCTGCAACCATCTAGTATCGGAGCCCTTGATTTTGAGACTAGAAATATCACCAACACATCCGATGTCGTACACCAACACGAGCACCAAATAAGGATTTTCCTTGTTTATTGCATGGAACTCGGCAGTATCAAACTGGTATGATGCCAGCTTTGTAGTATGCTATCTTCATGAACATTGGCATGGACAGGTCGACGTGTTGCCGAGGCGGATTGCACCAGTTTCCATCCTGTTACGTAAAATTTGGAGGGCAGAAGTCCGTTGCTGTCACTGTTATGGTGTCAGGATTTGGCATGCACCATGTGGACTGTCAACGCACCTGATCTCAAAACAAGCACCGCAAGCTAGGCCCTCGTTGAATAGTGCCGTGCTTAGGGCTGTGGTTTGAAGACCATACCCTTGTTTGAAGAGGTCACCATAGCCACAAGCTCCCTCTGCCAAATGAAACAATAAATCCCATAAATACATAAATGGTTCAATAGTCACCATGTAACTTAAAATTTCTACATATCATAAACCAATTGATATGAAAAATGGATTGGTGTTTAGGAATTTCCGCAGCCATTTTGCAATAAACTAACTTGATTGGGCGTTTGGGACACAAATTTTTTTGGCATTGCATTTAAATGCAATGCAATTTTCCCCCAAATACAAAAACATTTCATTCAAATACCAATCACATCACATTTTAAATCTAACACAATCACTATTTATTATTTTACTTTTTCTATTACTTTTATTAATTACATCATATATTCTCTCTCCCTCTTTTTTTTCTCTCTACTTTTACCCATCACATCACATATTTATTATTAAAATACAATTCAAATACTTTTCCCCTAAACACACATTGCATTCAAATGCAATGCTAATGCTTTTCCTCCAAATACAAATTGCATTCAATACATTACATTCAAACGCAATGCAAATGCAATGTGTTCACCAAACGAACCCTCAGAGTTTTTCACTTGCCATGGTCCCTGCTCATGTCACCATAAAATGTTGCATTCCCTTTGTGCCAAACATTCTGCTCACGATCTATAGCAATTTCCTTGCCTATTGCTTGAATTAAGAAAGTTATGACTGCTAAAGCAATCAAAATGTAAAAGACTAGTCATGAATTTTATATTGCACTCGGCACTTGTATTGTGTTCGCATTGTGTTTAACTGCAATGTTACTTTTATCTAAATATAAAAGTATTATATTCAAATACTAATTACATCATAATTTAAATTCAATACAATTATTATTTATTATTTTATTTTTTCTACTACTTTTATCAATTACATCACATGCTTTCTTTCTCTCTCCCTTTTTTTTTCTATACTTTTATCAATCACATCATATATAATATAATTCAAACGCTTTTAATCTAAATAAACATTAAATTTGAATGTAATGCGTTATTCAAATGTCCCTTTAGAGCCCATTTGGGGAGGGAGGTTTGGAGATTTTTTTTATTGGAAAAAAGTAGTTTTAGAAAGTATGTTTATGAAAAATCTATTTGAAGTAAAAAAAGTAAAATATTAAAAATTTATTTAATAAAAATTTATCAAATGGATTTTATTTCATTCATCTCGAAATTCTATATAATTTTTAACTTAAAAAAATCATTTTATTTTGATTTATATATATAAAATTATGAATTTTAAAATTTAAAATTTATTATAGTATTTTAAAGGTATAAATAATAAATATAACGGTGAAACGTGAAATAAATAAAAAAAGGCCGTCTTGAATACAAATGGATCCCCCAACTGGCAATGAAGGAGGCCAATGAGAAGTTTAATTTATGGCAGAAAAAGGAACCAAAATAGGAAAACAACCATAATTTTTCATTAATTGCTGATATCATATAGCCATTAAAACCAATCAGAGAAGAAAAAAAGAAAAAAGAAAAAGGATGTTATCATATGTAATTACAAAAAGCCAGCATTAACTGCAGCCACAGAAAATTCTACTGGCAGGCCGGGGGAAGTTCTTAACGTGCAAAAATGGAAAAATAATTGGCCAGTTTAGCGATATTTGGAAATTACACAAAGTCAAGGCAAATGTAGTTTAATATTTTAGTTTAATCTAATTTATAAGTTAAGTTAAGTTAGTTATTATATTTAATATAATGTATGATTAAATAAAAAATATTTATATTATATTTAAATATAATATATTATTCAAATATTTCATTAGAGCCTCTCTGTTTTTTTTTTAAGTAGTTTTGGAAAATATTTTTAAGAAAAATTTAATTTAAAGTGAAAAAATGTAAAATCTAAAAAATTTATTTAAAAAATTATTAATATAGATATTATTTCGTTTATCTCGAAATTATCATTTCATTTAAATTTGTATACACAAAATTATAAATTTTTAAAATTTAAAATTTATTATATTGTTTTAGAAATATAAAAGTAAAATATAATGATAAAATAGAAAAAAGCATAAAAAAAGTCACTGATCAAAATAGGTCTACCAAATGGTATCGAAGGAGGCCAATGAAAAGTTGAACTTTCATTAGTTTTCAGTATTGTATTTACATGGTGTTAAAATATGATATAATTTTCATTCAAATGCAAAAGTATTACATTTAAGTGTCAATTATATTATATTTTAAATCTAATATAATCAATATTCATTATTTTAGTTTTTATATTATTTTTATTAATCACATCATATACTTTTTTTTCTCTCTATTTTTACTTATTACATTATATATTTATTATTTAAATATAATTTAAATATTTTTCATCTAAATATATATTATATTTAAATATAATATAAATATTTTTTTAAATATAAATTATATTTAATATATTACAATCAAACATGATCCATTTATCCATTTATGAAACGAAACCTTAATTTTCGAGCAGAAAAGGACACCAAAACGGGGAAAAAGAGAGGTAGCGTTTGGTATTGGTTTTGAAATGTTTTCTATTTTCAAAAAATTGAAAATGAGAATATTTTGAAAACTGTGTTGAGATCATTTCTGAAATTATATTTGGTTATGTTTTTTGAGTATATATTCTGAAAAACATAAAAATAAAATTTTGTTTGGTTATATAGTTTGAAAACTCATTTTATAAGTGAGTATCTTATAAAAACATATTTATTTTTAATTTTAAAAAAATAATAAAAAATAAATTATTAGTCATAATTTAAAAAAAAAATTTGGTGGTAGGTTTTGCAATGAGCAATAGGGGTGGAAGAGATTGGTGATCTGAGCTCTAAGTAGCGGTGATGGCTAGATTTAGGTCATAAGTAAATAATCATCGTCGTGAAGGGACCATTGTCATCGTCACTAGCCCATGGTCATCAGCCTTTATCGAAGATGAATGCCATCGTTGGACATGATCATTACTGACGCTATACAAACAGAAAGAGAAAGAGAGAGAGAGGAGATGGAGGAAGAAAATGAAAACAAAAAGTGAAAACAACTTTTTTTCGTTTTTAAAAAACCAAAAAAAAAAACATAGTTGAAAATGATGTTTTCAAAATCGTTTTAAAAACGTTGAATAAACAAACGTTATTTTGGAACTGTTTTTATTTTCTGTATTTTTGAAAATAGAAAATCATTATCGAGAACAAAAACAAACGTCACCAGAATATCACCAAAATTTTTCATTAATTACTGGTATCATGTAGTCATTAAAACCAAACAGAGAAAAAAAAAAAAAAAGGTGATATCATATGTAATTACCAAAAGCCGGCATTAACTACAGCCGAAGAATATTCTACTGGCAGGCCAGGGAAAGTTCTCAACATACAAAAATAGAGAATAATTGGCCAGCTTAGCATGATCTTCTGAAATTACACCAGATCGTTTGGAAGGGAGATTTATTTTTTAAAAATAAAAAATTTTTAGATATAAAAAATAAAAAATAAAAATTTTTTTAGGTGAGTGAAAATTTTTTGTTTTTAGAAAGTTTTTTTTTTATTTTTCAAAATTGAAAAATTTTAGATATTCAGATATAGAAATTTAGGGAGATTTATTTTTCTTGAAATGAAAAATTTTTTATTTTTTAATTTTGGATATGTCAAACAAACGGAGTGAAATCAAGACAAAGTGAATTTTTTTTGACACGCAATAAATTTAACCTTCTAACTTAATTTAATTTAAAATTATAAATTAACTATTTTATTTCAATTTAGTTTAACTTAATTTAACTTAAATTATGCTAAATATATAAAAAAAATTTTAACATGCACTTAATTTAACATTCTACCTTCACTAAAGATTGTATTATACTAAATTATACTAAAGATTATGAAAATAAAAATAATTTATCTTAGAATTTGGATTGAAATGATAAAATAAAAATACAAAATAGTAAAAGTAAATCCTAGTAAGCTAAATTAATTAGAATCAATTTGATTAACTTAGTGTAATTTATAAATTAGATTAAATTAGATCTTAAAAGCAAAAGGAAGCCTTAAGTTCGAAGAATGTCACTTATAGTCAAGATGGTCAAACATTATGCAATAAATGGACTGGAAAACAATAATCGGCAAATAAAATAAGAAAAAAAAAACTGTGGTATGATGGTTGAGTTTCTTGTAATGATGTTCTCTAATTTAATCACCCTTTGAATCAGGATGTTTTTCTTCTTTTATCTCAGACTTGAGTCGGGTTCATTAACATTGGAAGACATTGAGGGATGGTCTGATATCAATAATCTTTTATACCAAAACACAAGCTGTGCAACAAAATCTTATATCTTTGGATGACTTTGCTACCGCGTTTTTTTACTTGTTTGAGAGCGTTGGGATAAGGGATATCTCAGATTTTCTTTAGTACAATGTAACAAGGTTTCAAAGGATATGAAAAAAAATACAATGTTGGGTGAGCATAGAAAACATCTTATGCATTTCAAATCGCAAATAACGGTACAAGTACAGATTATTTTTTGAATTGTTTTCCGCAAACAGCAAACATATGTTATTGAATTTGCAAGAGACCAATAAGTGCATGTAGGCACTTGACACGTTCAAAAATTTAACCGGGCTTGGTAGGTTTGGCCAAACCGCCAATTTCGCGGCGCAACATTGTTAAATTGAACCATTTTCCCATCACTAGTTGTAACTTTGAATGACAAACTTTGCCCGACTAATTTCGTCGACGTCTGCCAATTTTGGCCCCAGTTGTGAGACATCTGCAACCAGCTAGTGTTAGAGCCCTTGATTTTGACACGAGAAACATCACCAGCACCTCCGACGTTGTACACCAACACGAGCACCCAATAAGGATTTCCCTTCACCTCAAACTTCACTCCTCCTTGTTTATTGCAACGAACTCGGCGGTATTGAACCGGTATGATCCCAGCTTTGTACCATGCCAACTTTGTGAACATTGGCATGGACAGGTCGAAGTGTTGCCGAGGCGGATTGCACCAGTTGTCATTCGGCTTCGTGTAATTTGGAGGGCAGAAGTTTGTTGCTGTAACTGTTTTGGTGCCGGCATTTGGTATGCACCACTGTGGATCGTTGACACACTTAATTTCGAAACAAGCACCGCAAGCTAAGCCCTGGTTGAATAGTGCTGTGCTTAGGGCTGTGGTCTGAAGACCGTACCCTTGTTTGAAGAGGTTACCATATCCACAAGCTCCCTCTGCCAAATGACACATTAAATCACATAAACATATAAATGGTTTGATATTAAACATAGGACCTAAAATTTGTACATAAATGGATTAGTGTTTGAAAATTTCCGTAGCGATTTTCTAATAAAATTTCACAGTTTCTTTTTGATACAATTTTTGTTTTCATGATTTGAACTCGAGATCTTTAACAAAGTATTGTAACAAGACTAACTTGAAATTTTCACTTACTCATGGTCTCTGAACCAGTCATGTCACCATAAAATGTTGCACTCGCTGCATGCCAAGCGTTCTTCTCGCTATCAATTGTGACTTGCTTGCCTGTTGCTTGAATCCAGACGGTCATGACTGCAAAAGCAATCAAAATGCAAGACCGAGCCATGATTTTTAGACTGTGAGAGAACAACAAATAGAACATATATGTGTACATGTATAATGAAGGAGTTCAACAAGGAGTTCAATTTATTGACATAAAAGGGAACCAAAAGAGGGAAAGGAAGAGAAAAACCACCACCTTTTTTCATTAATTGCTACTGCTGGTATTCATTAAAAACTAAACAGAAACGGCAAAAATGATGTAATTACAAGTAATTAGTAAGAGCCAGCATTAACTACAGCCAGAGAAAACTCTCCTGGCAAGCCAGGGAAGGTTATTACCTTTTTTGAATGAAGAGTCTAGCAAAAAAATTTTGAAATTACACAAGCCAAGGCAATTTTAAGGATTCATTAAATGATAAAATATAGTAGTAGTAGATCCAACCTATCATTTCAGTATATGTACATTAAATGATAAAGTATTAAAGGTTCATATAAAAATAGTCAATTTTTAACATGAGCAAAATAAGAAAATTGTAAGGTTTTAAGAGTTACATGTCCCACGGTGGTGGACATGTAAAGTTTAGTCGTCGTTGTTGTTGTTGGGCTTTTTTTTTTTTTTTTTTTTTGTTTTTAAAGAATGACACTAATAGTCAAGTTGGTCAAGCGCTATGCAATAAATGGACTGGAGAAACAAACTATTGATTACACAAAACAATAATCGGCAAATGAAAAACAGTGGTATAGTGGTGTTTCCTTATAGTGTCGTTCTCTAATTTTGATCACCCCTTGCTCAAACGTGAATCAACGATAAATGGTAAGAATTCACTTTCAATGCGAGTTTGTATGGGATTTTAGCCATTTTCTTCAATTGGTATATCTTTAACTGCAAATTCGAGAAATGTAGAGAAAGAAAGCTTTTCATTAATGAAGATACTGGTTTTAACCTTTCTGTAGTGTTTTCCGGAGTTTCTTCTGAGAGTAGGAAAACAGACTCATAATGATTGGTATTTTATGAAATCTGGAAGGTACAATTAAAAGGCATGAAATATAATGTCTCGATGGAATTTATATTCTCTGTTTAAAATTTTTTATCCTAAATTATATCCAACCACTTATATTATGCTATCTTATTAAAAAAATTATATTTATTTTTTTATCTAATTTTCATCTTATGAGATAGTATGATATAAATGATTAGACATGATTTATGATAAAAAATTTTGGATGAAGAATATGAGTTCATGTTGATGAAGCTATATATCTGACTTATTTTACACAAACATTTTACATGAAGATTTTTACGGCAGAAACTTAAAATCTGCGCTATCTTTGTGGTTCTGTTTTTCAACAGTCAAATTTAAGTTAACATGCATTATAAATTGTCTATTATTTATATTTTTAATATTTTGATGTAATTATGTACTCTATCGGTATGAGGCCGCACCAAAGAATGATTTATTTTATACATCTTGCATGTTATTTCTACTTTCTTATAGAGTTTCTTAGATGCTAATCGATAATTCTTAGCGAATCTTGTTAGATTGAGATTGAGATTGAGATTGAGATTTTGCTTTCAACCAAGATAATATATGCTTAATAAAAAAAAATGCAATATCTGATTATTAAAAGTGATTGGCTCATCGCCCCTAATAAAGTGCTTACCCAACCTGCGATTTCATCACCTCTTTCGTGGGGGAAATGTTTAATTTTGATTTTTGGTTTTTGGCCGAATGTTCTTTTTTTAATTTACATTTGTTAGTGGCAGGTATCAAATAACTTAAAATATGATAATCTCTTATATATTAATTAAAGCATACAAAAAATAATTAAAGCATCGCAACTAGTATTCACGTTATAAAATATACAATTCAATACGCAATGATACTTTGAATTCAATATCAAATTATTAAAAAGTCAATACATGATCCATTTGAATGAAGGCGTTTGTTTTTAAAAAATGAAAAATTTTCAGTTTTGAAAAAAAAAGTTGTTTAGATTTATTTTTATATAAAAGTAAAATATAGTTTTGATGGATAAAAACTTTTTATTTTCTATAAAGAACTCTTTTTTCATTTTTTAAAAATGAAAAATTTTTGATATTCAAGTATAGAAATTTAGAAAGATTCATTTTAAATGAAAATTTTTTTATTTTTCAAAAATAAATATGCCAAATGAACAAAATGATAATAATTAAATAATAGTATTTACAGTTGAAGTAATATCATATTGTTTATGAAAAAGGTAAGCGATCAATCTATAAGTGTGATACAGAATCTCATCTTTTGAGTTAGCTTCTAATACCATCTATAATTGATATCAAACCTAAGGCAGTCAACAAGTTAGGCTCTGTTTAGTAAATGCATTGCTTTTGAATGTAATGCATTAAATATAATTTACTTTTAGAGAAAAAGTATTTGTATTGCATTTGAATACAATGTGTATTTGGATGAAAAGTATTTGAATTGTATTTAAATAATAAATATGTGATGTGATAAATGAAAGTATAGAGAAAAAAAGAAGATAGAAAAAAAGTATGTGATGTAATTAATAAAAATAATAAAATAATAAATAGTGATTGTATTAGATTTAAAATGTGATTTGATTAACATTTGAATACAATAGTTTTGCATTTTGATAAAAATTGCATTATATTTGAATACAATGTGAATACAATACTGAAAACAAATGATACCTTAGCTCAATTTGTAAAAATCATATTTGATAAATAATATTTTAGAGGATTATAAAAAAAAGTTATATGATTATATATTTGAGAAAATTTCTTTAAAAATATCAAGAAAGAATAATTTTTAAAAATATAGATCAAAACGACAGAAAATAATACCCCGAGGAACACTTTCATTAAAACGTGTTCGCACGTTTGACATTTCTCGTATCAATCATCACCAACGAAGAACTTGCACGTTGTAAAGGCCAAGCCATGCAATTAAATTTGTAGACAACCACGCAAATTAATGCTGTTGGTTACTTCATTTCCAACTTCATTGATTAGTTATTATTATTATTATTTTTTGAGAATAGATTAGTTAATAATTTTACCATAAAAAAACTTTAGGCTAATTCCACAACGTGGCCTTTTATATTTTTTCTATCAATGGGTAAGATTCAAAGGGCTTTTTTTTTTTTTTTTTTTTTTTGTGAATAGATTATTTGTGGAGCCCATGAATTCAAACATGCAAAATAGGATGTGGAGTAGGAAATTCTATTCCTATTAGCTAAAATCCATCACGGATAATAAATTTTGAAGAGTCATTTACATAGATATTGTAATTAGATATATTGGGTTGAAAAGTATCTATTTTTTCTTTAATTTATATAAATGTCTAAAATAATAATTTTAAAGATAATATCATCTTATATAAAGATTTGAGAATTAACAAGTAAAGAAATTATGAAAAAGGAAATAAAAAATAGAAATAAAAAAACATTTGAATGAATAGGTATAAGATTGATTTTATGTATCAGTAATTAGATTTTATATAAAAGGAAATTTTGACTTTTATAATAAAGAAAATTTATGATTTACATTATCATAATTTTTGTTTTCCTTATGAATGATATATCATTTTTGTAATAATATTGTGATATTTATGGTTTTTATGGTAATTTTTAGTTCTTTATAGTTATATTTAGTAGGTTTTTTAATAATTAAAATATGTTTATCTTAGAAATTATCGATTCATTATGATAATTTTGTGTTCTTTATAATAACTAAATACAAAAAAAATAAATGCAAATTATGGTTAAAATGTGTTGGGTTTATTAAAATTAATTCATATTTATTGGTAAAAAAATTCAACATTAATGTCAAAAAAACAAAAAAATAAGGAAAAAAATCTAAATAAAAAAGGAATGATGTGAATTATGATAAAATGGCAAAATAGACATTACATCCATTTATCTGTTGACTCCTCCTAACATGGATTTGGGGTCTGTCTTTATATATTAGGGCCCGCTTAGGGTTAAGTTTTAGAGATTTTTTTTTAAGAAAAAAATAGGTTTGGAAAATATGTATAAGAAAAAAATTGTTTATAGTAAAAAAATATAAGAATATAAAAATTTATTTAAAAAAATTATTAATATAAATTTTGTTTTGTTACTCTCGAAATTTTATGTAATTTAAAAAAAAATTATCTCATCTAGATTTATATGCACAAAATTATGGATTTTTAAAATTTGGAGCTTATTATAATATTTTTAAGATGTGAATAACAAAAAGTGATAATGAGGTAAAAAAAAAAAAACGAAAGAAGGTGTTTTGACAAAATTTTTGAAATACCAAACGGGCCTTTATCCTTTTTCTCATCACTAGCGACTCTAATGTCGCCAAATCAGATAGGTTGTTATTTGATCAACAAGGATGACAGAAGCAGAGTCGGCAGAGATGGAGGAGATGTTCATTCACTCACTCATGGTGAAAGAGACTGACATTAAAATGTTGATGCTACTTCTTCGTGTATGGAAATTCAAAGGGAAAAGAGAGTGGAAATATGACAAACTTGACAATCAAAATCCATACGTATGGAGTTCAAAGGGGTGGTTTCGTTGGAATTCACGTATGGATTTGGTTCGTTTTCAAGTGCTTCTTTTCCATGATTTGCAAAAAGGCATGGGTTGCATACAATGAGAAAGGGTTTTTCTCTGTGATATTGGACATTATTTTATCGTAGGCTTTTCAAAACTGGTGGGAGGAGGCAATGGTAAACCTACTCTTCCAGACAAACACAAGCAAGTTTTTTTTTTTTTTTTCCTCAAATTATTTTTATTGGTGAATCTTTTTCTCAAATGATTGAATCCTGTGCAGTAGGTTTTTGTTACACCCTTGCACATGTGGTCTTTTAAACCATAGATATTTGATCAGAATGTGGAAGATTTTTTACACCATCCATGAGGTAAACCAACTTAACCTGTGGTAGAAGTTCCCAAAACTTTAAGCGGGCATTTGGAGAAATATTCAATTTTAATTTTATTCAAATATAATACAATTTTACACCAAACACAAATTTTACAACAGTGCTATGAAAACAATTACTATTCAAAATATTTTTAAAACAATCACATCAACTTTTCAATTCCACTATTTATCTCTACTTTTACCAATCATATCAACTTTTCAATTCTAAAATACTTTTCATCCAAACACACATTTCATTCAAATACAAAACAAATACTTTTCAACCAAATACCACATTCAAAAAACAAATTTCATTCAAATATAATCAAAATACAATGCGTTTACCAAACGTCCCCTAAGATTTTTAAAAACACTCAACATTGTCCCCATATAACTATATTTAGTGGTATGCATTTAAATAAAAGTTTTAATAGTTTAAAAAAAGAATAAGAAGAAAAAAAGCATAAGAAGATATAAAAGAAAAAAATTCCATAGGCTAGAAAGGAAAAAAAAAAAGTATTGGAAGGAAAAACAAAAAATAAAATAAAAAACCGTAGAATGAAGGAGGAGGTGATATGTGTTTTTATATACGTAAGGATTTATCACAATTTCTATAAGAAATATATGTAAACAAAAAGGGAGAAGGGTTAAGTGTTGCTTTCTTTTTTTTTTTTAAATTGATTTTAACAAAAATTTTAATGGAAGATTGAGAATAACAAAGTCTTGTATATGATGGATTTTAATCCATCCCTAATAGTTGTAATAATTTTTATTTGGTCATATTTCCTAACTTTTACTATTTTAATTTATTTTAATTTCTCAAATTTTAATTTCTCAAATAAAGGTTAAAAGTTCGAGTCCTTCCTATATAAACCCCTAATTATAAGCCTTGCAAGGCTGATTTATAAATAGCTAAAAATTTGGTGCAAAGATTAAAATTTAAGAAATGTCAAGAGCAAGATTGTATTTTATTTTTTAAAATAATTATTTGAAACGATAAACTAATTACAAGATCTTAATTAATCATTAGGATTTGGGTCCAAAAGTTTACAACCATGTTAAATCATAACCATAAAGAAAAAACATGTCAAATTCATAAAAATTTTAAAAAGAAAAAGAAATTGAAATAATATATATATTTTTCCTCTTCTATTTAAATAAATAAATAACCAGAGTTATTACTCAATAAAAGATGACAACTAGATTTTACTGGGAGGTGATTGAAGAGATATTTACTTTATCAGTATTTTTTTAATTAATATTAGAGTTAAACTCTTTTTAAAACAAAAAAAATTTTAACATTTGTTTAGACGATTAGTTTCATTTGGATTTAGCTTCAAATAAGTTAAATTAGAGCTAAAATTAATATTTGATTTAAACTCATATTGGAAATTATATTAAAATAATGAAAAATAAAGATAAAAAGTTAGGGGGCATTTGGAGAAAATATTCAATTTTAATTTTACTCAAATACAATATAATTTTATACCAAATACAAATTTTGCAATAGTGTTATGAAAACAATTACTATTCAAAACATTTTTAAAACAATCACATCAACTTTTCAATTTCACTATTTATCTCTATTTTTACCAATCATATCAACTTTTCAATTCTAAAATACTTTTCATCCAAACACACATTTCATTCAAATACAAAACAAATACTTTTCAATCAAATACAACATTCAAAAAACAATTTCATTCAAATATAATCAAAACAATTCCACTGTTTATCTCTACTTTTACCAATCACATCAACTTTTCAATTCTAAAATATTTTTCATCCAAACACACATTTCATTTAAATATAAAACATATACTTTTCAATCAAATACAATCAAAATGCAATGCGTTTACCGAACGCCCCCTTATTAAAGTATGACATGCTAAGCAAAATTTAAACTTTCATCTAATACACAATTTAGCTTGGTTTAAGTTAAATGGGTGTTTGATACAAAGGTTTAGACTGGAAAATTAGGTTTGGATTGTGTTTAAAGCTGAATTGTGCGTTTGAACTGTTAGAGTCAAAAAGTGTAAAAATTTGAGACGTGTTTAGAAAAAAAAAATCAATTTAGATATTCTTTCATATGTCTCAAAATTTTATATAATTAAAAAAAATCTCATTTTGCTTTACATATACAAAATTATAAACTTTCAAAATATAAGTTTTTAAGTTATAATCTTAATTATTGTGCAATGAAACTTATTGTTTTTAGAAAAATACAAAAACTAAATTGTAATTATTGGATTAGAATATTTCATCAAACATGCATTAAATTCAAGCTAAGTTGGGTAGCCATATGGTCCTTGAATTACTTTTTTTTTAAGCCTTTTAGGGGAGTCTTGGAAAAAAATTTTTTTAGGTTAAAAAAAGTAGTTTTGAATAATAAGTTTGTGGAAAAAATATGCTTGTAGTGAAAAATATAAAATTTTAAAAATTTATTAAGAAAAAAATTATCAATATATATTTTATTTTGATCTTTTCGAAATTATATGTAATTTAAAAAAAATCAATTCATTTGGATTTATATGTATAAAATTATAAATTTTTAAAATTTAAAATTTATTATAATATTTCAGAAATATAAATAATAAAAAATTATAATAAAATAAAAAATATTAAAAAAATTATTTTAAAGACAAAAAAAAAAAAATCCTCGCAGACGGGCTTTTAATTTCCCCCCAAATAAAATGACCATTTTTCAAAAAAAAAAAAAAAAAGAAAAAAAAAAGAAGAAGCAACAATCGTGGAAGCTTCTTCGGCAAATTAAACACGTAATTTTACAGACAGGTAAACAGGGGTAATTTCGTAACTCAGTTACTGCTTTGCCGCCGCAAGGAGTCTCTTCCCGAGGAAGCTAATCAGTGGCTTAACAAATCGTCAGCTAAGGGCGTTGTCGTAATTGCGTTTCCAGTTTCATTTCTTTTCCATCCTTAGCCTCCAGGTCCTCTCGTACTCCTCCCACAAGAATTCGCCTAATTTTTATTTTTATTTTTATTTTCTCATTTTCCATTTGCTCACTTTCCCCGCCATTTGCTTCCCCCAATTTCTGTTCCCAAATCTGTCTCTCTCTAGGGCTTGTGAGGTGCTCTCTCTCTCTACACTTTGCGGGGAACCAAAAAACCCTAATTTCCTCTTAAATCCCCCTCGATTTTGACTTATTTACGCGCCAAGCCACTCCTCCATGGTCCCTGCCCTCGCCGGCGCCGATTGGGGACTCATCGGTTAGCCTGATAATCGATGAGTTATCATCAGAACCCCGCCGGTTCGAGTGCCGGTTCAGGTTCCGGTCCGGCGGTCTGGAATCACCGCGGAATCGGCCTCTCCAATACTATACACTCCGAGGTCGCGCCTTGCTTGCCTCTGCCTTCGCTTCCCGTCTTCTGCGGCGCCTCCGACCCGGAGCTCCGCCTGTTCGACGATTCGAGCCGGAACAACTTGTGGTCGTTGAATCGCAGTGAGGTTCTCGCTCAGTCCAGTAGGATTGCCGATCTGCTTCGTGAAGCCGATGTCTCCTACTTGTAAGTCTTCGCTTTGTGATTTCTTGCTCGTAATTCTGATTTTTTGGGTCCTACTTTGAAATTCGAGTTCATGCTTCTGTGGAACTATCGGAAATGAAATTTTAATTCGCCGTTAAATTTAATTCTTGTATGTAGTTAAGCATTTGGAACGAACTTTTTCCTTTTGAAATTTGAGTGCATACTCTAGTGAAACTATCGGAATACAATTTGATTCGTCTTTAGTCTTGTTCTTGTATGTAGTGAAGCGTCTAGAATTTTCACTTTGTTCATTTGAAATTTGAGCACATAAAATTTGAATTCGCCGTTAAGTTTTCTATTCTATGTAGTTAAGCGTTTAGTATTCAAACTTTTAATTTGTTTTTAATTTTGTTTTCGGTTGGTTGCAGCTTACAATTTATTTTAAATCCGATAAACTTTATTGCCTTTGCTTGCAATAGCACATGAATTTTGTTAGTTTTTGTCACAAAATTCATATATCTTCGTATGAAGAAAAAAATAATTAGAAAAAATGATTACTATTGGTAGCTAAAGTAGAGATTAGTCTTGAAATAATATGTAAAGGAAACCAATATTAGTTTCAGTTATCTAAAAACGAATTACTTATAGACGCTAACATTGAGTTAAGTTTGGAAATAATACGTAAAGGAAACGAACGTAAATTCAAATAAGGTTTCTGAGTAGAGTGAAGTTTAATTCTTGACAGTATTAATTTAGCTGATGCACTTCGTGTTTGAAGCATATTTTCGTTAGCATTGTTGATGGGGTCATGCAGCAACTTTCTTGGGGATTTAGAACCTTCTAAGTTAACTGCCATTCAGGATCTTAATTTAGACTAATTGAAAGTAAATTTGAGACTGCTGGATGCTAAAGGGGCTTTATAATATGACTCAGCCCATTGAACAAACTGATCGTGTCAGGTGTTTTGGCTTTTCTCATGTCCTGTGTCATATGCAGGAACCTTAGAGAGGATCCCAAGGAAGTTTCATATGGTTATTTGGAGCCTTTAGATCTTTACGAAGAAGTTCTTAGATTCAATCCAGAAGCATTCAATGTCAACAGTCCAGGTAAAGCAAGTATTTGGTTGTGTTTTTGGCCGTTTGTTAGACATTTGTATTTACAGTTGTTTCAATGTCTAATTTGAATTGAGCGCTGATGATATGTTATGGTGCAATTTTGATTTTGGAAATTTAAATTCGAGTTTTAACTTCTAAAACTTTGAAGAAATTTTGCCCTTCCTCCCTTTTTGTGAAAGTTTTTCATTTTTTTTTGTTTTTTGAAAAGGGAACTCCTTTAATCTAATAATTACAAGGAAGATGATAAGGTATCCTCAGGGACGTAATAAATGTTTTCAATGTTAATCTCTCTTTCAAATTCATTGTTGGGAGAGATGGAAGCTTGAAATTTAGTGGTAAATTTTATATTATATTTATTATCTCTCAAGTAGAGATGAGTAGGCTTATGTTATTGGAGTATGATCGATTGATGCAAATGATATTGAACTTGTTCTTCTCAAATATATTAGCGGATTTTATTGGTGGTAAAATTTTCTCTAGCCACCTTTATAATTAACTGAGTTTGGTTTGGTCCACACTTTAATTTGGTTTGCAAACATGTTTTGACTCATTTAAATGTAACTTGTCTTTTCCTCGCAACTTCTTTTGAATATTATGTCTAGTTAAGTTTTTGTATTTGGTTACATTCAATTATTTTTTCAAAGCCAAAGGGATCTCTCAAAATTATTCATTTGGGTTTGGCCAAACCAAAATGTGCCCAAGCAGAGTCCATTACTTCTCAATAGACAACATGATGCACATCACTCTGCACTTTAATTCAATTTTTCCTTATTTTTATTCCACTTTTTGGTATCATGATTTGTTTTTCAGGACTCGTTTGGTTCATGGGTTAAGTCTTTAATGAAATAAAATTTTTAGTCTCAAATTGATTGATTTAGTTATAATTTTTGTTGACTTTTTAGAAAAAGACAAAATTAAACCAAAAAATTTAGGTTTGGATTCGTAAACCAAACAAGACGTTAAATATATATGTTCTGTGCTTATTATTTCTTGCACTGTTCAAGTCTCTCAGGTCATATTAAGGAGCAGATCTCTGTTGGCACAGCACCTGAAAAGAAGTCATCTGAACCAACTATCTCGATTACAAGTCATGCTAAAAGGGATTATGGTGCCACTCATAATCATCACTTTAACCATGTTCCTGCTAACGTATGATTACTTTTTATTTAATTATTTTTATGTATTTAATCAATGTTTGAATGGGAGGTTTATTTTTGGAAAATGGAAATTTTTTAGATTTGGAAAATAAAAAGTTGTTTGGATTTTTTTTAAAAGTGCAAAGTTGTTTGGATAGGTAATAACTTTTCTTTTTCTAAAGAGCTCTTTTTCCATTTTCCAAAAATGAAAAATTTTGGATGTTCAGGTACGGAAATTTAGGAAGATCCATTTTCTTAGAATGAAAAATTTTCCATTTTCCAAAAATAGAACTCCCAAACAAACATAGCATTAATATTTGGTGGTCATTGTAATCTGGATGACGTAATTGCAGGACATATCTATGTCATCTTCTAGAAAAACGAGAGCCAAGAAGAAAGTTGCTGATAACATTTCGACATCAGTTGCACCAGATCCCATTGAGCTTCAAGGTTGGTCAATCTGGCCTTGGTTTTTAAAACTCCAAGTTTTGTCAGTGTCTATTTTTTCTCATTTTTTAAATAAAACTATTTACTTTTGGAATTCTCTTCTAGATGCAACCATTGAAAGCTTTTGCGACTTGGTGGAGAACTTTTGCAGTCGAGCTGAAATAGATAATGATGATCGTGATGAAGCAGAGTGGTTATCATTACCTCTTTCTGACATTAGAATCCTTGTAAATGAAATAATGTCTATTCGTGCAAAGAGACTTCTACATTTGCTTCCTGTAGATATCCTGGTTAGACTTCTAAGGGTTTTGGACCATCAGATACATCGAGCTGAAGGCTTGTCCATTAATGATTGTGAGCATGTAAGTTTGTTTGCACTATCTTTCAGAGCTTTACAGGTAGTGCTCTGTGCACGTTTCTTGTCAGCAACTGTATTAAAATAGTTTTTTAGCTTGTTGGAAATTGCCCTGAAGTTATTTTAACTAAAGCATGAGCTTGAAGAATTTATAGATGCCATTGTTTTGTGTGCGGTTTTGTGTACAGTTTATTTTTGAAATATGATAGCTGCATATGTTGATGTAAATGTTGTTATCTTAAACTTTTTTTTCCCTGTTGCTATTTGTAGCGTATTGCTTTGATGTATAATTTCTGCTAAGTTCAAGAATTTTGGTACTAAATAAAGGATGATGCTTTTTATCTTCATCTTTTACTGTTCTTTATGTTTCAGTCAGATTCAGATGCCATTTCGTCCATCTTTTGTGGACTTGAGTCTATTCATGCAGCTTTAGCAGTGATGGCTCATAATGAGATGCCGAAGCAGCTTTATAAAGAAGAGGTAAAGTCTTGTACTAGTAAACTTACTATGTTTGTTAGGATCAGTACTTTATCAACGTTAATGCTTCCAAGTGCTTTAAGTAGTTTTGTTATTGTTTTGGCTCAAGACTAATGAGTTTACTGCATTTCCTGGCCAGATCATTGAAAGAGTTCTGGAGTTCTCCAAGCATCAGATTATGGATATCATGTGTGCTCATGACCCTTCATTTCGTGCTTTGCATAGACCAAGTGACAATGGGGAACTTGAAGGTTAGCTTTCTGAATTTTTTTAGATGGATTAGAATTTGTTATTCTACTCTATTTTTAAAGTGGCAGTAGTTTGTTCATACATATTTACGTTGAAAAATAGTAATTCTCTTTGTTGTCCTTATCTTTTTACCTGATATCCTCCATACGTTGCTTAATAAGTTTTCATGAATATTCTGTTTTTCCTGCTTTACTGAAATGATGTTGAGCTGCACTTTTGGCATTTGTTTCCTCTGCAGTTGAGGAAGATGAAGAGTATGATGCTGAGTTTGGTTCAGCCACCAAGAAACGACGTACCATCAAACCAGTTAAAGTGAAGAAATCAGGAATAAACAGGTGTGCTTATCTATGCTGTTCCTATCTCATTGAATGTTTTGCGGGGTTTATGTGTTAAAGGATGTATTTTTCTTATTACTGGCGTCTGTATTTGCAGGGTGTCTTCTTCTGTTACTACCATTCTCCAGAAGATGTGCACAATTCTTGGTTTGCTCAAGGATTTGTTGTTGATAGAAAGGTTGTCGGATAGTTGTATCTTACAATTGGTGAAAACAAGCTTTACAACATTCTTGGTGGACAATATTCAGCTCTTGCAACTGAAGGCAATTGGTTTACTTAGTGGGGTAGACATCTTTTTCTATTCTTTCCTTGGCATCTTGTGCTTTCTACGAACACAAGTCTAACACTTATGCACTCAAGTTTGTAGATACATAGCTCTATAGGTAGATTGCTTGTGTTACTGTCCACGTAATATCACCCCTACTACTTGGTCTGAAATTACTGACATCTTGACTGATGGTATCACAGATTTTCTATTCGTACGTACAACACCGGACTTATGTGATAGATGAATTACTCCAGCTGCTGTATAAATTGCCATTTTCAAAGCGAGCCCTGAGAGCCTATCATCTGCCTGATGAGGAACAAAGGCAGATTCAGATGATAACTGCTTTACTTATTCAGTTGGTTCACTCTAGTACAAACCTTCCTGAAGCATTAAGGCAAGCATCAAGCAGTAATATGATGTTGGAAGTTTCCATTGAAGCTAATTATCCGACCAAATGCTATGAAGCAGCGACTGAGACGTGCTGTCTCTTTTGGACCCGTGTACTTCAGCGCTTCGCTACTGTGAAATCACAGGATGCATCTGAATTGAAAGTAATGATGGAGAATCTTGTTACTGATTTGCTGACAACACTGAATCTACCAGAATATCCTGCTTCCTCTACGATTTTGCAGGTTACATATTTAAAGCATTGTTTATTTGTTATTATTATTCTTATATTTAAATTGATTTTGTTGTGCTGAAGCAAACTTTATTTGCAGGTCCTCTGCGTCTTACTTCTCCAGAATGCCGGGCTGAAGTGTAAGGACATTGCTGTACGTTCGCTGGCCATTGATATTCTAGGTACAATTGCTGCGAGGTTGAAGCGTGACGCTGTATATTGCAGTGGTGATAAATTTTGGATGTTACAGGAGCTGGATGGCAAAGATGAGACTGACCAGAGCTATCCAAAAGATGTATGCTCCATTTGTTTGGAAGGGAGGATTGAAAGATTATTTTTTGTATGCCAAGGCTGTCAGAGAATGTTTCATGCTGATTGCATGGGAGTAAGAGAAGAAGAGGTTCCTAACCGGGCCTGGTATTGTCAGATATGCCTCTGCAGGAAACAACTTCTTGTTTTACAATCCTTCTGCAAGTCACAATGGAAAGAAGATGGGAAAAAGGATAAGAAAGGAAACAATCTTGAAACTTCTTTCCCGATTACAGAAGTAGAGATTGTTCAGCAACTGCTTCTTAATCACCTCCAAGATTCTAGTTTGGCTGATGATGTTCATCTTTTTGTCCGTTGGTGCGTGATCATTGAATCTCCTGATTGATATTTTTGTATCTTTCACACTATACTTATGCATGTATATGTAGGTTTTATCTCTGCGTGTGGTACAAGGATGATCCAAAATCACAGCAGAAGGTGATGTACTACCTTGCTAGACTGAAATCAAAGGCTATAGTGCGGGATTCTGGCACTGTTTCTTCATTTTTGACAAGGGAGTCAATCAAGAAAGTTACTTTAGCATTGGGACAAAATAACTCTTTCTCCAGAGGACTTGACAAGATTCTCTACACGCTACTGGTTAGCTGTCTTCTTTTCTATTATGTTATTATTTTAAGGTAACAAGAGTGTTATTTTTATGAATTTTCAATCACAGGGAAGTTTAAGAGAGAATTCTCCTGTAATAAGGGCTAAGGCTTTACGTGCGGTGAGTGGAACTTTCCTTGTGAAATTTTGAGCCTTCAATTATAAATAGAACAATTATTTCTGCTTTTTCATTGACACATTTGTACTCCTTCCTCATATTGCTTAATATAATGAGCAGGTCAGTATCATTGTAGAAGCAGATCCAGAGGTACTTTGTGACAAACGTGTGCAGACAGCAGTCGAAGGAAGATTTTGTGATTCTGCAATATCTGCAAGAGAAGCTGCATTGGAGCTTGTTGGCAGGCATATTGCTTCCCATCCTGATGTTGGCTTGAAGGTGTTTGCTGGATTTCCCTTCTCCATCTAGTTTTAGTTGTATTCACTATTACAATAACTAATTTAGATCTCTTTAAATTTTGGCTTTTGCAGTATTTTGAGAAGGTTGCAGAAAGAATCAAAGATACTGGAGTTAGTGTTCGAAAACGAGCTATCAAAATTATTCGTGATATGTGCACTTCAAATGTTAACTTCTCTGAGTTCCCAAGGGCTTGCATTGAAATCATCTCACGTGTGGGTGATGAAGAATCAAGTATACAGGTATTCAGTTAGCTCTCTGTTTCAAACTTTCAAGGCAGCAGTGATTACGCTGCATTACCAAAGAATAGTGTTTAAAAGACAGTTTGACTCCTAAGTAACTCCAAGATAATATTAAAAAAATACTAAAATATTTAGAAAGTATTGGAAGATTGATAATATTATGAGCACCAACTAAGAAGAAATATGAATACCTTAGTCTGTTCTTTCTTTTTCTCAGGATCTTGTTTGCAAGACATTTTATGAGTTCTGGTTTGAGGAACCTTCTGGTTCACAAATTCAGTACTTTGGAGATGGAAGTTCTGTTCCATTGGAGGTGGCGAAAAAAACTGAGCAGCTTGTTGAGATGTCAAGAAGGATGCCAAACCATCAATATCTTGTTACGATTATTAGGCGCAACTTAGCGCTTGATTTTTTTCCACAATCAGCTAAGGCTGTTGGGATCAACCCTCTATCATTAGCATCAGTGCGCAAGCGCTGCGAGATAATGTGCAAGTGCCTATTGGAAAGGATATTGCAGGTGTCTTTCCTCTTTTTACCTTTTAAAACACTTGATCTTTGGAGATTTTGGATCCAAAAATTTAAATTTATAAAATCTTGTCAGGTAGAGGAAATGAGTAATCAGGAAGTAGAGGTGCGTGCACTTCCATATGTGCTGGTTTTGCATTCTTTTTGTGTAGTCGACCCAACGCTATGTGCACCAGCTTCTGACCCCTCCCAGTTTGTGGTCACTCTTCAGCCATATCTTAAAAGTCAGGTGAGATTTTTTTTTAATTTATGACGAATTTAGGAGCATGTTATGAATAAAAATATGCATTTTCATTTCAGTAAAGATGGTTGGCGAGCATGATGTGTGACACTTTTTCCTCTACAGTCTGACAATAGAGTGGTGGCAAAATTGTTGGAGAGCACAATTTATATAATTGATTCTGTGCTTCCCTTGCTGCGGAAGTTACCTCAAAGTGTTGTTGAAGAACTAGAACAAGACTTGAAGCACATGATTGTCCGGCATTCCTTCTTGACCGTTGTCCATGCATGCATCAAGTAATAATTTCTTTGCTTCTCTTCTTCTTCTTTGCTTTTTTCATGCCCCTTTTGCTGCTTCTTTTACAAGGTTTTATGGTGTTCACTTGAACCTTGATACATAATTGTAAGTGCTTCTGTGCAGGTGATTATATCTTTCGAGTGTTAATATGATTGATTTAGAAGCATATCTATATGTGTTTGCATGTTATTGTTTATGAATTGCTTCAGTATGAGCACCCCTGTATATGTGGGAATGTAACAGCACCACATGGGACAGTTGGAACTCAGCCTCTTGATTAAATTTTACTTTATATGTTATTTTACGTTTTTTTATACGTTAGGGAATTCTGTCCTTAAATTTATAGGTACTTTTGCTTTTAATTTAGTGTATTTCTTCTTGGTTTGAGAGATAACGGACCAAGAAAATAGTGGATAATAATTAGCTGTAATTTTATCCTAAACAAGTATGGTAGTGTGTTTTTAGGAATCCAAGCAGTCGGGAAGTATCATTGTTTATCTAATGATGTGTAAATGTCTTCATCTAATTTTTCTCTCATTTAACAGATGCCTGTGCGCTTTGAGCAAAGTTGCTGGAAAAGGTGCTACCGTGGTTGAGCATCTTATTCAGGTTTTCTTCAAACTTTTGGATGCTCAGGCTGTTGATAACAAGCAGGTTGGTTTTGTACACACGTGGACTTGATAGCTAGAGAAGTTAAATATTTTTCTATTTTGGTAACATTGCGATGCCTGTGACTGTATTGAAATTTCAAGACTCTGAAATGGTGTTTGCCTACATAAAGTAGGCTGTTCCTTTCTATCATGTGAACTAAAATCGGCTAAGTTTTGCTGTTGCTTAGTGTCTCACTTAATTTTTGATGGTGGGATACAGTTATAGCTAATTGATAGTATTTTGTACGTGGACTTGGCATTTCTGTGGATTGGCATGGAAGTCGTATACTTTTTTACAGTGAACTTGCACAAGTCTTTGACATACAACAAATTTCTTATTGCCGGGATAAAGATTTTTCTCGTTACATTATGTTACAAAGGATGGAGCATTGAAATATATTCTGGAAATATCTATTTCGAACTCAATCTTACACATGCTTGCACATGCAGTCATGCACGCACAACATACATATTTATTGCATCAGGTTGTGATCAACGTCAGAATTTTTTTTGTCCCAGCATGTCAGTCATGGCCGGTCTCTTTTTTGCCTTGGATCACTTATCCGCTATGGCAACTCTTTGCTGAATAATTCCAGTGACAAAAAGATTGACATTGCGAGCAGTATCAAAATATTTAAAAAGTATCTTCGTTTGGATGATTTTGCAATAAAGGCTAGAGCATTGCAGGTTATCTGCCCATCCCCTTTCTCATTCTTTCTTTCTCTGTTCCTCTCTCTTATCTATTACCTGGTTTAATTTTTTGGATTATGCTTATGTTGCCTTTAATTTTTGTAGGCTTTAGGCTTTGTTCTAATTGCTAGGCCTGAATATATGTTGGAGAAAGAAATTGGGAAAATAATAGAGGTGACACTTTCATCTGGATCCGATGACCGCATTAAGGTATTTTTTTTATTCTTTCATAATTTATAATACAGTGTCATCCTATTGTTAAGTCATTGTATTGATCAGATGCAAGCGTTGCAAAACATGTACGAGTATCTTCTTGATGCGGAAAGTCAAATGGGAACAGATAAAGCCAGTAATGATGAGATTCATTATACTGTAGAAGGTGGTCAGGCAGTACCTGTTGCTGCTGGTGCCGGAGATACTAATATCTGTGGTGGTATAATTCAGTTGTATTGGGATAACATTCTGGGAAGATGTTTGGATACTAATGAACAAGTTCGCCAATCTGCCCTTAAGGTATGGCCTGGACTTTGTATTTTGTCACTGACTACTTTTTTTGCAATTAGACAATTCAAAGCTGTTGCTCAAGGGCCGTACCGTGTTTTTTTCCTAATACTTGGAATAACAATCTTCAAGTGTTGGCATTACTGTGAAAGAAATATTAAGAGTTCATAGCATGATCCTGTTAATTCCACATGCAACTTTTTTTTCACATTGTTATATCGTGAATGACAAATTGATTATCTTCTAATCTTATGCACTATTTGATGACGTTTTTGATTAAATTTACATTAATTTGAATGCAGATTGTTGAGGTTGTGCTGCGCCAAGGTCTTGTTCATCCCATTACTTGTGTTCCGTACTTGATAGCACTAGAGACGGATCCACTCGAGGTTAATTCGAAGTTGGCTCATCATTTGCTCATAAATATGAATGAAAAGTACTCCCCTCTCTTTCCTTTTTCCTTTGTTATCTTATTTTTCCTTATGACAGCTAACTAGAGCATTTTTATAGGTACCCTGCATTTTTTGAGAGCCGCTTAGGAGATGGTCTTCAGATGTCTTTTATGTTCATGCAATCCATGAGCTCGAGTTCTGAACGTGTGAATGCAAAAATCCAATCCAAACCTCCTGGAAATATGAAGGGAAAGTCCGATGCCGTCTCTTTGACTCAAGCAAGGCTAGGAGTTTCTCGAATCTACAAGCTAATTCGCGGAAACCGAGTTTCCAGGAACAAATTTATGTCCTCTATTGTGCGCAAATTTGATACTCCGAGCTGGAGTCCTTCAGTAGTACCCTTTTTGATGTGAGTTTCAATAATTGGTTCAAGTCCAGGAGTTACTTTGTGCTTGGGTGAACTGACTTAAAAACTTTGTTTCTTCTGCAGGTACTGCACTGAAATTCTAGCTTTGCTACCATTTACGTCTCCTGATGAACCCCTCTATTTGATCTATGCTATAAATCGAGTAATACAAGTCAGGGCTGGTGTGCTTGAAGCAAAACTGAAAGCTTTGAGTTCACATCTGTCGCAAAGAGCTGTATCTCGGGAGAATGGAAGAGTTAAAGAAGAACCCAATACTTTCCATATTTCAAGTGAGATGACTTCAATGGACCTGAACAGCACAATTCAACTAGGTCTAGCATCTCATAATTTTATGTCATCAATGGAATTGAATGGGACCGTACAACCAGAACCCGCTCACCAGTTTGTCTCAGATCTAAATGATGTGCATTCTATGGGCTCTGGGGATTCTTGCATTACAAAAGATGATGAGCAGATGATCCAGGTAGATTTAAAATGTCAACTTACTATTTTATTTGTGGAAAGCAAGTTTTGCAATTCGCATGGTCGTCTGGAAAATTTTCCTGAATGATTAAAAAAAAAAAAAATGTTTATTGTTGTCAGTTAATTTCTAAATTCTCCTCTCTTTGTTGGTGGTTCTACAGGGGGACTGTGTATCAGCTATTTCTTTGCAGCTTCTGTTGAAGTTAAAGAGGCACCTGAAGATTGTGTATAGCCTGAACGACACCCGGTGCCAGGTAGGGCTTAACTTAACGGTAAGAGTTACATTTGATCTGGGTATGAGCTAATTGTATGTAACCTTTTGTGCACATGCAGGCTTTCTCTCCGAACGAACCCCTTAAAGCAGGAGAGGCTCTCTCCAGGCAGAATATTCCCTTTAACATCAGCGAAACACGCATGAACTTGCCAACAACTTACCAAGAATTGGTACAAGTATATCAGGTAGTGTATACTATAACATTAGCACACAGCTTATACGCTTTCATCCGTCGGGATTTCTCTACCCATGTTGCTAACTATCTTTGTTGCCATACAGGATTTCAAAAATGCATTGAAAGAAGATACAGTTGATTACTCGACATACACGGCAAATATTAAGAGGAAACGCCCTACGCCCAGAAAGCGCAAAGCTGGACATATGGCGGGCAGAGACGATGATGACTATGACGACGATGATGACTACACAGGTGTGGTTCGTGGACTAAGTAATAGTGGGAGGAAAAGTGTCAACACCAGAAGTAGGGTACGATTATAGATGTACATATATGACAACTAGGCTAACCTTGTACAGCATTTAGGTGGAAAGGAAAAAAAAATATAGAGGGGGAGAGGGCAGAAAGAAGATAAAAAATTTTGGAAACAAGAGAGAAAACAGCAATGCTTTCTCTTGATGTTTCCATTATTGTAATTCGTTTTGGCATTATAGTAATTGCATTTTTTTTTTTTTTTTGGTTAACAAAGTAATCCCATTTGTATATTGATTGCCCCTCGGATGAAATTTTGATCCTTAGCTTACTTGGAAAATTACTCATCCTTTGACGTCGTTTCGAAGTCACAGCATTAGACTCTTAACTAACTTGTACCACGAACCTCTATTATTGTTTATATATTATATATATACATGTGATATATATACTAGGCTAAAGCATGTCAATTGTATATGTTAGACATGTTTGAAAATTTTATCTAAACAGGGTAAAATTAAAAAGAAACATACATAAAAAATTTTTAAAAAAGCAACAAAAAACCTAAAAATGGACAAAAAGACAAAAGATAAAAGACTAAAATGTAACAAATTCACCAATACAAAAAAAGGATTAAAATTAAAAAAAATAAAAAAAGAGGCTAAATGGAAAATAAATAATTTGAAGACCAAAAAAATAACAGAAAAAATTGAAATGGAAAAAATAAAAAAATAGGTGGAAAGGAAACAAAAAAAGGAAAATGCATGACCAAAAAAGAAAAAAACACAAAATGACTAAAATGAAAACAAGTAAAAAAAAAGGCTGAAAACATAAAAAAAAAAAAAAAAAAAAAGAAAACCGGAAGATCAAAGAAAAATAAAATAAAATAAAATATTTCCCCGAAAACAAACCGTTTTGGATGATGTTACTTTCTCCTTTCCACACATGTATAGGTACATGCGTGTACACGCTACCTGAGGGGAACAATGAGATTATTCGAGCTCAACCTGCTTGGTTGAAGTCGGAAAAAAATTTTGCCAATTCCTTTTAAACTGTCATTGGTGTCAACATACCTTTATTATTGTTCTCCAATCTCCTATATCTCTAGATTTATCCTCTAACATTTGACATGTGCTATTTTTAGGATGGAATTGTTGAGTTTCCACTTGATTTAAAATTAGGTATAATAATTAAAAGGTTAATGAAAACTCTCACTCGGAAATAAATTAGTTGACCATCAAATCCTATATATATTTTCTCATTCTTTCTTAGAAACAAGAAAAGATACAAAATGGTAGAGAACAGACTTTGGTTCAATTTGATTTGTTAAGGATTTAAAGAAATCGATGAATTTGTGCTTTATATGCGTGTTGCATGTGCTATTCCATTAAAAATAACATGTTTTTTTAAATAAGGAAATTGAGAGATAGAAATAAGTAAATGTACGAAATACTTAAATTAAGTTGATATTTTCTTAACACTCTAGTTATTTATCTATTTCTAACATTTTATTAAAAAAAAAAAGATGAGGATTAAGAGGTGTCAAAAACATAACATGTTTCAGAGTGAGGGGTAAATTTAAAGATGTATAAATTGGGGGATATAACGTGTACATTTCAAAATTCAAAGGGGACATGGTATTAGTGAATGGTTTAGAGGAATTCAAAAAATTTTTCCGTTGAATTTCAATGTGCCTAGACTGGCATTAAGGTAAAGGCCTATGGATGCATTGAAACTAGTTTCCTGGTTGAGCGTTTGTTTGTTAAAATGCGTTAAGCCATTTCGCTCTAGGTAGCTCGAGTCATTGATTAGATATTACATTTGCTTTGTTTAAACAGAATTATAACTCCCGACAAAATATAGAATTTGGATCTTCTCCTCTTTGTTCCCCCTCAAGAGCCACTCAAATCAAACGGGGATTTCAGTGGGAATCATAAGCATGTTGTAGAAGACATGAAAAAATAATTAAATAATGATATTCAATAAATCAAAAGGCCTCATAAGACTTTCCAAAGACTGTTGAAATGTATTTCTTCTGTTTCAAGTGTTCCACATTTCTCATAACCACGAAAACAAAAGGGCGTATAAAAGGAAAAAAAAAAAAGGAAACTTTTTAACATTACTCATTCCCCAACATTATTATGCCAACCTCTAAAGCTTAAAAATGACAAGTTTGATGTAAAAAAGGAAAATCTGAACCAAGAAAAGATATTCTAAAAGTAGACGTTGCATCACAGTGAGTTTTAGTACGACCATTGTAGACTAAACTCAGGAACCAATACTTTCACTAAGCAAGCACGGAAAGTTCCTTGCCGTGTTTTTCATGGCACAATGACAAAGAGAGGCTGCAAGGGGAAACGGTTTTTGTTTAGATACAGAAATTGAGAGAGCAAACAAATATTCAGAGAGAGAGAGAGAGAAATTTGGATTTACCGTGTCAACGCTGACTGGTTTCCCATCCTCCATCAGTATCTCGGCTATGGTTCCAGTTTGATCAGCCTGACAGAGAGAAGGGAAACTGAGTGCTTGCAAACATGTAGCATTTCAAATCTTCTTAGTGATCCAGAGTAGATTTGCTTATTCCAGTTAAAAATTTAAAAAGACAAACAAAGAGTATAATCTACGTATGTAAGATGTGGTGTTGCCGGCACTATATTTTTCCATTTTGCATGTGGATTTTTATCCTTTCTTTCTTCTGTTTGTGAAATTAAGGGATCCAGATCTTAGAGAAATTAAAGAAGCTAACTCATCCAAGAGAAATAAAACTACAACCGCTACAATTAGATCATGTAAGGAATAGGTACCTCGATTTCATTCATCAGTTTCATGGCCTCAATGATGCAAATCACCTGACCTTTCTGTACTTTATCTCCTACCTGAAATGATTGAAGGAAAAATCCACCAGAATATCAATCAGAACATTTTTGCTTAAAAATAAAAGAGCGCACACACATGTGCGGGCACGTGTGAGGGTGTTTATTAATGCGTGTATAAGTTTTTATTTTTATCTTGCTTGGTGTTTTATGTGTCGCCTTAGACTTGAACTTAAACTATAGCCTGTCCAAGATTGACATATACCTTAATAAACGGGGGTTCCCCAGGTGCAGGGGACCTATAAAAGGTTCCGGCCATGGGGCATTTCAAAGGTGGGTGAGATGATTTGCTGCTAGTTTTTGGAATGGCAGGCGTTGCCGGTGCTGTTAATGAAGGAGGAGGGCTTGCAGGGGCAGGAGTAGCTGCTGCCGGTGATGGTGGTGGTGCATATGTAGCATGAGGAAGAGTTGGGATTGGGCCTATTGAGACTTGTGGTGCTGGCTGTTCCAACGCTTCCTTTTTCCTTATTATAAGCTCACAATCCAATTGCTTCAATTGCAGCTCCACTATATCCCTTGAATCCACCAGTCTGCTCATCAAATTGAAACCCAAAGGAATGAACAGCATTCCAATACCTAATTACCAATTAAGACCACAAGTGCAAAAAGTTTGAAGTTACAGTAATTTACTTGACAAGGTCTGATACTTGTGCCATGAATGTTGCAATCGATGACGGATCTGGAACATTGTTACTTTGCGTAGTTTCTTCCAGAGATTTATCTTTTCCTTCTGGTGATCCAACTACAGACTTAGTGGCAGGTATAGGTACAGAATTCGAGTTCGAATTTGCAGCAGTAACCTTAATTTAAAACGCAGTTGATAAGATGCAGATTACATCATCTCAGTTCCACAAATATTTTAATCATTTCTTTAACTTGATAACAACAACACTTTACCTCGCTTAGCCGTGCCTGCACGTTCCAGAGAGCGGACTGCCTCCTGTTGTGGCCCTGCAGACGATAACCATGTCACAGAAACAGTTAAACCCTGAAAATCTTTCCGAACAGAATTAGCTATAAAAAGATAGCATGCCTTCCGGCTTAATACACAGCCAGATTGCATAACGCAAGATCAAGTGTATCACTTCATTCCGATTGTCAAGCAGCTTGACCGTTCTTCTCTTATGCTCTCAACATATAAGCCTGCATTTCTTGCACTCTCTTAAAGCCAAACCATATTCATGTTGAACCAATTTCATTGCCAGTTTTTTACAGCAAACATCATTCAAGCAAATATACTTTATTCATATTCCAAACACAAAATTCTCTTTTCACCACACTCAAAAAACTAGACCTATAAATCAACAGAACCATATCGGTAACAAGATGACGATCAGAACCCATTTAAGGAAATAAACAAAAACACAAATCAAAGGAGCTAACAACAATAACAAGTCAAAAACTGACAGACTTGAAGAGAAGCCATAGATTTTATTGACCTGAAGAAATCCAAGAGAGAGAGATGAGCTGGGACTCGCATTCTGCAGCTGAAACTGACGAGGATTCCGCGCCGCCAACCCTACGCGAGCAAAGGAGGTGGAGGCCGTTTTGGGGCATGTCACGGAAAAAGTCACCATTTTGGTCTCGGAAGGAGAAATGGAGACCCACCCAGATCCGAGAATGAGGAGTTTACAGAGAGAGAGGTAAAGAAAACAAGAGACGAAGAGGAGAGAGAATCTGAAATGAATAAGGAGAGAAGAGTGGGATAGTTTGCGTGGTGTTTATGCAGGGAGGTTGTGATCTGAAAAGGAGCAAGAAATATGTGGGGCGATGGGATCGAAGAACGCAGCAAACAAAAGAAGGAAGGAATGTTAGTGAAGGGAGAGAGAGAGAGAGAGAGAGAGAGAGAGAGCGCGAGGCTTCGGAAAGTTTAAAGAAGTGGGAAGTGTTTTGTTTGATTTGGTTTTGTGTTGGACTTCGAGTTGCGATACTTACAATGCGACCATCAATGTCACCCGTTTAACTAACCGCAACAACATACAACTACACCTGCCTCTCACACGTACACAAACACACACACACTCTTCCTCAGAGCGTGTCACATACACAATGAAAGTGATTTTTATTTTTTTTTTAAAGAAATGGACTTTAAAGAGGCAGTATTATTCTTAATTTTTTAGGCAATATTGTATTCAAATTAAACAAAGATATACAATAACCAATAGTAATGTATATATATAAAACAAAGCTTTTAATCAAGACCTGTTTCATTTGTAAAATATGATAAAGTATAGAGACAAAAATTGTATATCAAAACTTAACAATGGAAATGTATCTCAGTAAGAGTAGAGTAACTAATCTCCAACCCATTATAAAGGTCTTGTATAAATCCAATAATTCTGATCAATGGTCCAAACAGACTTTACAATAAGGTGCTCTGATGGCAAAAGGTTTCTTATCTTTTTCTTTCTATTTTTCTTAGGTGTAATCGCATTATTATTTTTTTTTCGGAGAATTTTATTAAAGGAATATCAAAATGAAGGGAAATGGTAAAACACATTCTCGTGTTTGACCTAATAACATGAATATCCTCTTTAGGAATAATAGTAAATTTTTAAATAAATTTCAAAATCATTTAAAAACCTCCCTCGGATAAAATTATGCAAAACAAGAAACGTAAATTTGTAAAATTGTCCATATAGATTGAAAGACAAATTTTGTATTACGAGCTAAGTGGGTCTAAGAAGTTACGCCATTGACTACTTCACCAAAAAGAGTGAGGAATAAAAGAGGGAAAAAGACTTCTTGCTAGTTTAGAGGAAAAACTTGGATTGTTGAATAGTCTAGTTTTTTTTTTTTTTTTCTCTCCTTTCTTTTGGGATGGAAAAACCTTATTATTGATTAGTAATTACCGACATGTTGGTTGGCATGAGTTGGACGTTTCCAGTATAATAAATACGATGACACACAGGCACTTCGTCTATTTTGTGTGGCTTTAATAGTTCGGTACTCAACCGAACAGCTTAAATACTATATTATATAGGTGAATTTAATTTAACATGTCCAAAGTTGTACCACAAACAAAGAGAAAAATGTCATCAAGAACGTCCCATTCATATCTGAACTGAGCCCGTGTGGAAATCAGAAACAGGGCAGCCGGCGGGCATCGACCATGTTCTTTACATCAATGGCTTGACTAAAACATTTGCAGCAGAAACCGAGCGGGCTAAAATTTCAATGAAAATTTACACCTTGTAGTCGGAGCGAAAAGAGCAATTTGGAAAATCTCGGTTCCTGTGAATCACAGTCGCAGCTCTTGAAACAAAGCTTATTTCTAAATGTCAAATGTTGGGAAAGGGAAGCTCTAAAAATACTTATTGAAAAAAAATATGGACCAGCCTTTGAAAGCATTCGGTGAACAACGATTGCTAGAAAAAGAACAAAATATGTACGGCCAGACTGCCGGACAATGGTTGTAAGGAAATAAATACGAGGACGAAACTAGTATCTGTTCCAGTAGGTCCTGCGTCTGAACCAGTTGTAGTCGGGCAAACCCTGGATGGGACCCAGCGCAGCAATAGCGACATCCTGTTAAGACCATGCGAAACAGAACTACTTTAGCATCTCCAGTTTTTCATGTGATGATGGAAAATTATCATAACGTGCTAAAGTTATGTTTTGTTAAAAAGGGTCAACGCAATATATAATGTTACCCTGTCATATATAAAGCGGTTTGCAACACGTTTGACGGTGCTTGCGTCGACGGCATCAATCCTAGCAAACAGCTCAGCAAATGGGATTCTTCGTCCATACGTGAGTAGCTGCGAGCAAAAGCGCATAACAGGAGCAAAATCAAGTTCCAATAAAACACGAAAATGTAGAATGCGGAAATTCTAAATACTCTGAACAGATTAAATGTCAAGTGGCTTTCTGTATTAGTGTCTTCATAATTCAAAAACAATAGCAGCATCACAAGCTTCTATGGCACATCTCCAGGTGCCCTCTACTTGGAACTCTTAAGAGGGTGGTTCAAATTACATAGTCAAAGGGTAACGCCCATATACGTGTTACAACAGAGATAAAGGGCATAAATTTGTTCGTTTTTCCTAATACAATTTATTAAGTTGAAACCACTATTTTTTCAGTGAACATGAACAGTTTGTACAAATAAGAAAATAAACATAAAATGAAAACACCCACTGTACAAACGAACAACATAGTTTGCAATAAATCTCAATTTGGAAATACTATTAGTCCCATAAAGTTAAATAAGCAAAGTAAAATGTACCTGGCGACCAATATCTTCTGCTACAGGGCTTGTCCCGTCAATGTGAAGCAGCAGAGAAGATTTCAACTGGGAAAAAAAAATAACATGTTTTAGTTGCTATCAGTTGGGTGACTGTCACTGCCTCATAACTTAATCTACAGAAATAATCTTGCACCACCAGAGCATAAAGAATATTTCTTTTAAAAGAAAAAAGTTGAAAAATTTTCAGAGAAATCAAGATGTAACAGCTATAATGCCTGTTTGATTAAGGATGGTCGGACAATCACTCCAAGTAAGAGTTCGTGCACCTCCACAAGGCAGGCTTTATAATCTCAAAAATTGCGAAGTTAAAAAAAATTAACCTAGCTGCAAGTTTAGGACACAGAAGAAAGTATGTATCCCAGGCCACCATAAGTAGGAGATGGCATTTACCTGATTACGAGCCCGGATAACATCCTCTTGTGAAACTCTATAAGCTAACTTGGTTATCTCATGCATGATTGCCCAGGCCAAGTCATCTAAGCAATCCGACTGAAATTAACAATAAAAACCAAATAAAAGACATGTCATCGATGGTGAACAAATTAGCATAAAGCATTTAGATGATTTTAAACAGGGTTTCTGGGAAAAAAATACCACAATAAATGATAGAATAATGAACGTTTTTCTTCAACAAAAAAAATATATAAAAATATTAGAAACAAGAATTTATTGAATTAAGAGGGTGTTTAGGTAACGCATTGCGTTTGTATTGCATTTGAATGCAATGCATTGCATGCAATATACGTTTGGATGAAAAATATTTGCATTGCATTTATATTTGCATTGCATTCAAATGCAATGCTTGTTTGGATGAAAAGTATTTGATTTGTATTGTATATGATGTGATTGATAAAAGTAAAGAGAAAAAAAGAAGAGAGAAAGAGAGTATGTGATGTGAATGGTAAAAGTAATAGAAAAACTTGAATGATGAATAGTGATTATATTAGATTTAAATTACGATATAATTGGTATTTGAATGTAATACTTTTGCGTTTACATGAAAATTACATTACGTTCAAACGCAATACAAATGCAATGCGGTGAACAAACGAGACATAAATGTTACTTTTCAAGACAATTACTAAAAATGGCTGTTTGAATAAAGCTTTCACAAAATCATTGAAGCTAATGCAGGAATAGCACCTTAGCAACAGCATATATGCCAAACAGTCCAGTGTCTTTGTAATTAGTATTGAAAGCCATAATGCTTTCTGCAATTTCACTAATTCCAACCCTCTGTACCAGCTCCGAACTGTTTACAGAAAACCAAAACTAATAAATGTAAGTTCTTCAAAGAGAAAAGATGTTAAAGACAATTAACCAAGCAAAAAGAGACAGAAAAAGCCTCACCCCACGTGCTTTCCACCACCAGCATTTTTATTCCATGAACCCAACATAGCCTGCATGACCATCAAAGGAATGGAATCTGGATCTGTCCAAGATGCTCCACTAAAAGCAACCGCGAATTGTGCCATAGGAATATCATCATCAATGATTCTAACCTGTTTTTACAGCAATGAAACAGAAGAATGGCTTAGTAAAAGAAAAATCACAACACTAGAATCATAGATAAGAACAAATAGGATCATTTCCAACCTCAGAACCAGTAAAAGTTGCAGGTTCCTTAGCAACCAATTGAGAAGCTGTTGTTGGGTCAGATGACAACTTTGTAAAAGAATTCTTTACGATCCCAACAATATCTTCATGCTTAACAGCTCCAGAAGCAACAATGACCTGAAAAAGAAGTTCCAAAAAAGACAAATGATAAGTACTTCAAAAGGGAAGTCTCATATATCTATCCAAACATTTAGAACAAGAACAAAAGAAGAGATACAAAATTTTCAATACCGTCCTGGGAGCCGTGTAATGTGTCTGTATATAGTTCTGGAGATGCTCCTTATTGATGGTCTTAATATTCTGGGCGGGTCCAAGGATTGTTCTACCAAGAGGAGTGTACTGGAATGCAGTCGCGTGCAAATGGTCAAAGATAACTTCCTCAGTTTGCCCCTCAACCTGCACGAACAACAACGCACTTAAACTTCAGCAATAAAAACAACACACTTAACATACATATCAAAATGGCAGTATGTAAAACGTATTGAAGGTCATCAAACAAATGCAGAATCCAGAAGTAGCAGTAAAAATACGCTCACAAGCACAAATATTAAACAAAAGTATATTTCATAAAATCACTCATTTGATTACAAATCAAACTCGACGGAATCATGAAGGACTAACATTACAGACACATTTTCTTAAACATTGAAGAAAGAAAAACACTTATGGATGAAGAACACAAAAAGGCGCTAATTCAGTCGATGTCGGATAAAATACATTATGAATACATTATCATCCGCGATCAATCAGAACTACATAAGTTCTGTTTACTCAAACAAGTATCCTTTATACGTGAAGATATACTAATTTACAATTCAAAAATTGAAACTCTACAATTCAAATTACCAAAGTATGAATTTTTACTTATTATCGACTAAAAAAAATGAAAATTTTAAAAGCACCATTCAAATTGGAAGTATTAAAAAACTCAAATCAGCATTTTACCTCCTCCATTTCCCTGAGAATCACATCGCGCTCGCGACTGATTCTGTTTTCATCAAACTTGGAGTTCTGCAAGATATCAGAAAGAATATCGAGCGCCTTAGGGACGTCCTTGTCCAGGACCTTGGCGTAATACGTGGTCTGTTCCCTCGAAGTGTAGGCGTTCAAGTGGCCTCCCATGTTCTCAACCTCCTCCTCCAGCTCGCGCGCTGTCCTCCTCTCGGTCCCCTTGAAGATCATGTGCTCCAAGAAATGCGCCGTCCCGTTTGTCTCTTCCGTCTCAAACCTTGACCCGGCGTCGATCCAAACCCCGACCGTTGCGGTCTGCGACGCGAGGTTCGACTCCGTCGCGACTCGCAGGCCGTTCGGCAGCGTCGTAACCTTGGTCTCCGGAGCCGACAGGATCCGATTGTGGTCCGCCACGGCCGGCTGGGGAGACCCATACTTGAGGAACCTCGGGTCGGGATTCTCGAGCTGCTCGAGCTTGGATTTTACGGCCTCGGCGAGGCGGTCGTAGATCATGGCGTCAGGAGGCGGAGGCGCGGGCGCCGGAGACTGAGACTGAGACGTGGCGACCGCCGGAGAGGTCGATGCGGCTCGAACCGCCTGGGTCTGGAATGGGTGGACCGGGACGAAGGTCCGTTTCCCGGACCGCCGGGCTATGGCGGTGAGAAGATGCCTGATCGGCATGGTTCCGATGGCACCAAACTCTGATCGATTTCTAGGGTTTTCAGCGGGGCGATTCGAGAAATGGTGACTGGTGAGAGAGAAGAAGAGAGTGGAACCTTTCCACTTTGTGGTTTTCTATACGCGGATGGTTTCGTGGTTTAGGCTCAAAACGACGTCGTATTTTCCTGGGCTCAAGGAGTTCATTGAAGCCCAATTAGCCAATGACTTTGGTCTTATTAATAACGACATCGTTTAAATTTGGGTCATTGTCATAAATGATCCTAAACCAAGCACCAAGCTCACGGTGGCTATTTCACTTTTGATCTTGTAATCAAAATTAAGTATACTCCAATCACATAAACTTTATTTATATATGTATATTATACCTCATCTTATATATTTTATAAGTAAACTATATTTTTATTAAATATATAAATTGTCACTAAAGATATTTTAAAGTTTCAGTTTTTCATAAAAATGTTCAATTTCGATTGAAACATTAATGCCTCGTTTAATACACACATTCAACTTGCATTACATTTAAATACAATAGAATTTTCCCCCAAATATAAAAACATTTCATTCAAATACCAATCACATCACATTTTAAATTCAATACAATCACTATTTATTATTTCACTTTTTTTATTACTTTTATTAATCACATCATATATTCTTTTTCTCTCTCTACTCTTGTTTATCACATCACATATTTATTATTAAAATATAACTCAAATACTTTTCACCCAAACACACGTTATATTCAAATACAATACTAATACTTTTCATTAAACATAAATTACATTCAATGCATTACATTCAAATGCAATGTAAATACAATGCGTTCATCAAACGGATCATAAACTTATCTTGATTTGATCATGTTTAATTTTCATTCAATATTTTTTTTATAGACACATATGTCTGATAGAAGAAGATGGTATATAGAGAGACTTCACCTCTACTAGTGGTTTTTTTACCGAATATAGGGGTTATTTTCCAATAAAAAAAAATAATAATAATAATAAAATTTAGGGGGTCAAGCCTCCAAACGACGTCGTATTTAACAAAGTTTGTAGAAGCTCAACTATCTGATGACAGTGGGCTCGATAAAGCCCAATTATAAAGTTTCAATGGACCTAAGGCCCATAAGGAAGTGGGTGATCCAAATCCGGGCATGGAACCCTAATGTGACCCCCTATATAACGGAGAGATAAGGAAGAAAAACCCTAGTGAGAGAAAGAGAGAGCGATTGAACGCATCAGCCTCCTCGGAAGCACCCTGGTACCACTTGAGGCGGAAAATCTCAGCTGCTCTCCGACTCCGACAAAAATGGCGACTGCGAGGACGGTCAAGGATGTCTCGCCTCACGAGTTCGTGAAGGCTTACGCCGCCCATCTCAAGCGATCTGGCAAGGTGTGTTTGTTTCTCCAGAAAAAAAAAAAAAAACTAACTAACTTGTGCTGGTCTTTACTTGCTGTTTCCTGTTTTTGTTGTTTCAAATTCGTTGCCGATCTTTCATCTTATTTGCGAATTCAGTGTCTAGCATTTCGTTGCTAAGGGAATATATTGATTGTTTGTTTTTCGTGATCTATGCCGTTGTTTGTTTTCGGTTTTGATAATTTTCAGTGTAATCAAAAAGATTTTGAATTTTATTTTTTCTTTTTTCAGGAATAGATTCGTAAATTTTCTTTTTATTTGAAGTATTTGTATATAAATTTCGACTCTTTTGTTATAGCAACTTAAGAAATCACAAGTGCAGTTACTTTTGGCTGATGAGAATTGCGGGTCCAGTAGTTTTAGGATCAATCTGCTTAGTTTTTTCGTTTTTTGGGTGTGAAATAAATTTTTTCCCTATTTTTTGTACAGGTTGAGCTTCCTGAGTGGACGGATATTGTTAAGACTGCTCAATTCAAGGAGTTGGCACCTTATGACCCTGACTGGTACTACGTCAGAGCTGGTATATGGATTTACACGGAGACCGATGACTCTATATGATCATAATCTCAATCTATGTTTATGTTTATGTTTGCATTTTTTTGATAAAATTTTTGTTTTCTTTTTCAGCCTCCATGGCTAGGAAGATTTACTTGAGAGGAGGTCTTGGTGTTGGCGCCTTCCGCAGGATCTATGGTGGGAGCAAGAGGAATGGAAGCCGTCCGCCACATTTCTGCAAGAGCAGTGGTGCCGTTGCTCGTCACATTTTACAACAGTTGCAGAACATGAATATCATTGACATCGACCCGAAAGGGTGAGCTTTTTATTTCCTTTCTTTTACCTTTTATCTTTCTCATTATCAATTTACTCTCTCTTTTTGTTTATCGTTTTGGTTGGCGTTAGAGTTGTTGAAATTGAACATGCTTTTTTTTTTTTGGGTTGAACTTGAACATACTTATTTACGTTATGCTGATGATTATGTTAATCATCGTACACAAATCAAACACTTCTGCAGCGTATAATATCATCTAGGCTTAAGAGAGGTTTAAGCATGCATCTTACTAATCTTTGATTGTGTATGTTATATATAGTACAAGTCCTTGCGTTTCGGACATAATACTATTATGTAACATCCGTCTTCTAACATAACCCTCTTTCCTCTCCCTTGGACGGATGAATTATAGGGAAACCATATGTGGAATACTGTTTATTCTCATCGTTGTCTTTTTTGTTTTCCATATTTTGTGGTTTGTTTCACTATTTCTTGTTGTGATTCCGAATATGTGTTTTTATATAGTAATGTGTTTTCCTATAATGCTTTGTAACAGAGGAAGGAGAATCACCTCCAACGGTCAACGGGACCTTGACCAAGTTGCCGGGCGTATTGTGGTTGCTCCATGAACGGACTTCTGAGAACACTGCTCGAGCACTAGCCTGTTTGGATGCGTTTAGGTTTTATATTTTATTTAGTTTTTGAGAAATGTGGCTACAGCATATTGTTTGACAATTTTGGTTTTTGGCTCAACTGTCGAGTGTCTTCTGAGATAAACATGGTTGCTATTTTGTTTAATTGAGTAGTTCTGAAATATTTTCTTAATTCCAATGTTCTGTGTTTCTATTTTAATGTATGAACCCAAACTTTTAATAGTTGCACGATTTCTACCTAGGGCATCCCATCTGTTTGCCGGAGCTTCATGATTCCTCCATTTTCCGATTTTCCTAAAAGTTGAAGTAAGATAAATTAGAATATTGGCATTTCTTGAATCCCAAATTGAGCTAAAAGTGACTGATTTATAGAAATTTAAACGATGATTTTTCATGAAAGTATCGGGTTATCTTTTTCATTTTCATTTTTTACTTTACGTCAAATTAAGGCGAAAGGAAACAAAAAATGCAAGTACAAATTGGCCTATAACTAGCCAAAGCCTGGAAATTATACTTCTTGTTGCATTTTAACTCTTAACAAATTATTTTGAATTCGGAAGTGCAAATATAGGGGTCATTCACGTTGTTCGGCTTCGTTGTTCTCGTATGCGTTGGGTGGTACATTCCTTTACCTTCTTTCAACGTCGAGTCTCCACTGACATTATGAAGTTTGGATACTCGCTTATGCCATAGCAATCGGCGGCTATGTTTCAATGCATATTTTGTATGTAGTCTTCGTTTTAATTTTTTTAAAAACAATAATAATCACACGTCATTCCTCAAGAAAATTATTCCAACACAATCACACATGTATATGTGTCTATACTTGATTCTGAAAGGACAAGCAAAGGGAAAAAAAATCTTAATGCTGAAAGTGAAAAAATAAAAAAATAAAATTTATGAACCAAATTCATACATTAGCAAATTTCAGAACTCATTACGAAGATCTTGCTCATTTAGAACCCACCTTGATCACCGATAATGGATCCAACTCCACTTCTTCACGCCCGGTGCCCACCATGAAAACTTCCTTGAGGAAGAAGGCAGTGATCTTTGTTTTTGTTGACATCAGCTATTGGTGATCGAGCCAGTGCATTTAGTACGTGAACAAGACCGTGAAAGTATCATAGCCAAAACAGCCATTTCAAAATCTATTATCTCAAGTAATAGTCCCCATACCAGTCCTATAAGATTCCTTTTTGATTACTGCCTTTTTGTACAACCCGAGCTTCAGCGGAGAACCCAACTTCTATTTTGCTTGACCAGCATAAAATTTCCCTCAAACAACTAGTAGATCACTAATTTACCAGAAATCACCAGGCAAAGAAACCGTTTTAGCTGCTGTTAGTGAAAAAGTCTCAGCCAACGGATGAAGGTTGTGAATGAAGACTAAAAATGGCTTTCGTTATAAGTTATATAGAAATGAAACAAATTGTGAATGATTAAAAATGCATCATCATTGATGGGTATACAAAAACGTCTCCACTCTCTATTTTATGCACATAAAGCCCATGAATGAATCTCCAAGAGTTTTGCACACGATTTTTAACAGGATGGAAAAAAGGGCATTTGGATCAATTACGTTGATTCGTAGCCCTTTCAAGATTTTATTAGGACGGGAAATCTCATGTAAGAACAATTGATTACAGAAGGAAGGAGGGCTACAGTTCATAGAAGAATGTTACTTTCCCCCTAATTTCTTCTTGTCTTTTCAGGCTTCAGTGTTGGCTAGTGTAGGAGCTGAAATCACTTGACGACAAACAGCTTTTGATCTTTTTATGTTGAGGTACATGGAACTTTGGTTCTCTTGGTATGGTTGGATGCTTTATTGACCTGTATAAAAACAAAACAGAACACGCAAACCCGATATAAGAGAAGCTATGCTTGCATTTTCCACTTTTGCATAGAACAATTTTCAAGCTTTTAATTTTTAATATGCGGTAATTTTTTAAACACCAACCAATGAAAGGACAATTCACATGACATATAGGGTTGGTACTAAAAACTTGATAATAGAGTTGGTGTCCTAGAAGAATTATTCTTTTCTTTACCTTTTAGGCAGGAAAGGCCTGTCAAAATAAGGCATAGGCTGTGCTTTTGGGACGAGCTCCTTTCTTAGCCTTCTGATCTCTACCTCTTCTGCCATCTGTAAGAGAACAAATAAACAATGCACATACTTTAATCATAGACAAAAGGGTTAATATCAATATCACAAATCACTAACATTGTATTTCGCATTATTTACCTTCTGCTCCCTCTCTCTTTCCATCTTATACAGCTCTATCAAGGTCATCTTCTCTGCTACCTGATTGTGCACAAAAATGGTAAGTCATATATATCAGTGAAAATGCAGCCTCGTAGAAAAGAGACAGTAATAGATAATACACGATCCATATTTATTGACATAATACATTAATGAACTCTAATGGATCAAAATGTGTGAATATATTAGCTCCACAAATTTAACTTCTGATAATCCGTAGAATGAACTACAGATTTATTGGAGATCCATCAAAAGGTGAAGGCAAATTGGCTTCTTTTGATTTGGCCGTTACATGAAGCAACCTTCCTTGCTTTTGTTTACCAAAAGAACGCCAAAAATGTTCTCAATTCTATTTTGTTTACCAAAAGATTAATGTGGAAACGTCTTGGCAAAAGAACTAGAAAACCACCTGATGGTCGAACTCAGCACGCTCTACTGCCCGCACATCAGTATGAAGTTTCAGGTCAACAGGCCTTGTGCTCTCTTTAACGGGAGGTTTTATAACATACTGTGATAACAAACACCAAGGAAAATGCATATGAGCACAATCTACTGTCGGCATTAAAATTGACTCCAAACATATGATTAGCAAGGAAAAGGTAGTCAATTATAAAGAGCTGCAAGAATGGCCTAAACCTCTGGCTCATCTGTTGTCAATGGAAGACCTTGCGCAATTGGTATCCGCATTCTCTCCTCCTCTCCCATCATGTCCTGTAACTTCTTCAAGAACTCCTCCTCCTTCAGTTTTCCCCTTTGCTGCAATGAGATTCCACATGCGAATGTTGTAAGCGATGTCAATGCAAGTAAAGTTATCATTTTGGTCATAAACATGTATGAATTTAGCATAATATACCTCAGTTCTTAGCTTGAATGGTTTCTGGGATGTGGCTTTGAGCTTCTTCTTCTTCCATCTGCTTCCACCAATTGTGCTCACTGTTTCTGAACTCTGTTATTAGTCCAATAGAAGTACAAAAAAATAAGATTATGAAACATGTACACATGCTTAATAAACTCAAATAGTGGAGGTAATCTTACATTTCTTCGGCTCCTTCGACCTCCATTAGAAGGCCTACTTGAAATACTAAATGGGCAAAGAATAACAAAAGCAAACAAGTCAGAACACAAAAATACCAGAACTCAATAACAAAACGGATATTTCGCAAATTAAAACCAAATTAAAGTATTTTTCAAACCTTCCCAGGCTGCTATCCCAAGAAGATGAAACCGATGCCTGTGGATCCAGACCAAGGTTCTCTGATGTCAAGAACAAATCCGATGGACAGAACGAAGAATATGAAACCTGTGTTTCAGGAACCTTAGGAGGTTGCAATCCAGGTAATGCCCACTTCATTGCCTTCTTGTTATTGTCTTCTTCTTGCTCCTGCTCATGATCATTCTTCTGATCATCAGTATCTTTCGAGCTTGGTATCGAAAGAAGCTTCTCAAAGGCCTTGACCAGGTGCATAACTTTCCCACACTCCGGCACACTGTTCCGCGCCTCTTCCATCAGCTTAGCCCGTCTTCTCTTGATGGTCGAAGAGCCTATTTGATTCGGTGAATCGACCTTGCCTGGTTCCCCACTATCAGGCTCACATTTTGCAGAAACTTCACCTTCATCTTCATTACGGAGGTCCTGCATCATCAAACTCTTCTCGATCTCCTCTTCCAGTTCAATCTCAGCTCGGTCCACATCCTTCGAACAAATCGACGCCGAGACTTCTCCGCTGCCTCCAGAACCGCGATCCTTGAAGAACTCCTCCTGCGACGCCCGGAGACTCTCATAAGCCACGCAGAGGCACTTCTTCGAGTTACCGCCTCCGGCCTTCTCTTTGCACTTACAAGCAACATTCGTTCCCAAATCCTCTTTCTTCGAGTTTTTCTTCTTTGCGATCACGAACTTCCTCCCCCGGATCTTGTTCCGCGGCGAGATAACGACCGGATTGTGGTTGGGTTTGGGGCTGGGGTTCTTCGAAGCCGATTTCTGAGACTTGGCCGATTTGATCGCCGGGGAATTGGAAGGTTTCGGACCGGGAGATACGTTAGGGTTCAGATTCTCCGAACAAGAACGAGACTTGTGCGAATCTTTCACGGGAGTCGTTACTCCGGCGATCTTGCCGGTTGTATCCATCGGAATGTGAACGGAAACCGAAGAAATGTTAGGGTTTTACGATGGATTTGTGAAAAGAAATTGGGGGAGGGGGGAGAGGGAGAGAGATCGGATTTCTGATTCTTGAAGAAAACGAATGATTCAATTCATGAATAATGGAAATGGGAAGAGTGAGAAAAAGAGAAAACGTTGAGCTCTGGACGCTCTCTGAGTGTGTAACGGCTAGTTTTGTGGGGTTTGTTTTCTGGGACGTTGGATGGGAGATTTTAAATTTTCTTTTGGGTTTGGACCGTTGATCTGGTGATTTGTGAAGATAATAGCCATTTTTGGAACCGTTATGGGTTGGGTTAGGACCGCTTAATAATATGCTAGTTGGAGTTACAAAAAGACACCTGCCCTCTGATGAAAATACAAAGGAAAATTATTTAAAGGTCTTAAGAAATTAGAAGAATTGGGAATTCCATCATAAAAAAAAAAAATGGAATAGGATTACTATAGTTACAAAAATACACTTATATGCAAAACAAAATAATTAGATAAAAATAAAGGTATATTTAGTAGTCCGTTTATAACAGTGGGAGATAAGTTTAACTCTTTATTTTTAGATTAGACCTATATTATTTAATTCTCAAATATAAATATAAACTCTAAAATTTAAAAATTAGAATTTAATTTCTTTTTCTTTAAAAAATTAAGAAACTTTTTTTTTTCAAATTGAATTACTATTGGGTTCTTCTACAATCTCTCACATGTGGATGGTCTCAAATGTAACTTTTTTTTTAATAAAATATAACAATCAGTTGACTTATTTATAACTTTAAGTAAAATGATATGTAACATAATAATTTAATAGTAAATAGTATCATATCACAAAAATTTTTTTATATAAAATTATAACTAAATTAATTGATTGTTATATTTTGTTAAAAAAATAGTTACATTTAAAGGACTCTTTAGCTGAGAGACAATAAAAAAAACCCTTGATAGGTTTTATATATATATATATATATTACTCTTTTACGCTTTTTCTCCTTATCTTTTTTTCTGCTTGAAATATTTCTCTAGCCTAGACAATTATGTTACTTTAAAAATAAAATAACGATCTTAATCATGACATCATTTCCTATTGTTTTCCTGGAATTATATGTCGTTGTGAAAGATTTATGCAACAATTTAATGGCCTATAGTTTTATATCTATCAACAAAACGACATTCGCATTGACCAAAAAAACAACTGAGAAAATAGTAATTTTCCATGCTTGTATTTGCAGAACTCAGAAAAAGGTGGTGGAAGTTATTTAGAACATTGAGGTGAAGACGTAATTATGCTTCTATTGTTTTTTCTCTCTAGCATGCTACGAGAGGGTGTTCCCATCGCTTAAGTGTGTGCAGTTCCAATCTATTTTTAGAGTATTATTAGTACAGTGTGTTGTTCCCTAATGGAGTAAGTGTTAGGGAGATGGAAATCACTGTCTATCGCAGAGGAGGAAGATGGAAATCACTGTCTATCGCAGAGGAGGAAGACGAGGTCTTTGGTGTGCCTGACAATATTATGGAGAAAGGAGAAGAGGTTGTTCAGTGGGGTTTGTTAGGCAAATTTCTTATATGAAAGCCTTTCAACCGAAATGCTTTCTGTTCTACAATGTCGGAAATCTAGCATGTTAAGAAGGGGGTGACGATTAGTGAGGTAAAACAAGATATTTTCCTTTTTTCTTTCGCTGACCTGAAGAAGAGGGATATGGTTCTTGAATTAGAGCCTTGGAATTTTGATCAGCCTTTACTAGTGTTAAAGCCTTATAATGCTAATAAACTTGTGGATTATGATGATTTTGCTTTCTCCAAATTCTTAGTTCAAGTTCATAATCTACCACCTAGTCTTGAGAGATTTTGTGTCGGTTAACTAAAATAGAGATGGAAAGTGCGTTAGAAAGTATCTGCAAATCAGAGTGGCTTTAGATATCACAAAGCTATTGTGAAAGAGAGTCAGGCTAAGGTTGGGTAGCAAGGGACCTACTATCTGCAGCAATCTGTTCTTCAAGAAATTGCCTAGGATTTGCTTTTGGTATGGCAAAATAAGGCATGTTATTAAAGAATGTTATGCTCATGATGTTAATCTAGAGGTAAGGGAAGATGATCTTCCGTATAATCGATGGCTATAGGTGGAGAAGCAAAGGCGTCATATTGTGACATTTGGGAGCTTTGGGAGAGGACGTGGTGGCTACCATGATTGGAGGCCACCGAGGAAGGGTTCACCAGTAATAAGGAGATTTTTGGGGAATGGAAGAGGACATACTAGGATATTTATTAGTGCAGAGTTTCAAGAAAATAATGGTGCAGATTTAGGTTGTGATTTGATGAAAAGAAGAAGCGTTAATTCCATGATTAGAGATTTGGATTCAAATTTGAATTCAAATCCTAAATTAATTCGAGTATTAACTCCTGACCTTAGGCATTTAAATGAGCACATGCTGTACTTGAGTTCTAATGAGAGTTTGCATGAACAAGTCTTGACATGCAATGTAACTTAAGATCAAAGAGAAAAGAATAAGGAGGAGCTTTTAAAAGGTGATTCTAATTCTGATTGTTGTTCTTTAGTGATTATTGGAAATGGAACTACCTGCTCTAGTGGAGAGGTTGGTAACCTTAATTTTTGTTTTTGGCTTGGACGATTATTGTTTAGGAATTCAAAATTGATGCTGAAGTCCATTTGAAAATGGAGGTCGGCTGCTAGGAATGTGGCTAGCTTAGAGAATAGTAAGGTAGGTGCCTCTAAAAGGAAGATTTTGGCTGAGGATGGGGCTTTGAGTAATAGCTCGGCAAAGTGTGCAGCTCTCCTCAACAAAACCAACTTGTTATCGGCGAAAGTTATAGTGCAACCACATGGGGAGCCATGACTCTCGTGTTTTGGAATGCCTGGGGTTTGAGGGATATTTAGGAAATCGATAGGCTCTGGATGTTGGTTCGTAGTGTATCCCCTAGTTTAGTTTTTATCTCGAAAACTAAACTTTATGGTCGTAAAGCGAAACTTTTGAAGACGAGTATGCGAATTACTAACGGGATTCATGTTGATAGTGTTGGTCGGAGTGGAGGTTTAGCTCTTTTGCGAAATGATGAGTTATCAGTAGAAGTTTAAAACTTTTCCAAGTTTTATGTTGATGCTTTTGTTACGGGCTCGAGAAGTGGTTAGTGGCATTTTATGGGCTTTTATAGATACCCGGAAAGATAGTAAAGGCACTACTCGTGGACCCCTTTTAAAATGGCTTAGAGATTTGTTTGTTTGATCTCTTTTGGCTTATTAGTGAAGATTTTAATGAGATTTTCTACCCATCAAAAAAGATCGGTTGGTCTGAGAGGCTTTATGTGAGCATGAATCAATTTTGGGAAGTGATCGATGATTGTGCCCTCATGGATCTTGGATGCTGGGGCTTGCTATGACTTCGACTATTTATTGGACCTATAAATGTTTAGATAGGTTTTTGGGAACATAGAATTAGAAAAACCTTTTTTTTATTTATTATAAGTTGTCTAATTTGGATTAATTTGGCTCGGACCATAGAGCAATTGTTGCTAGCCTTTTCAAGCAAGGCACCAGCGGTAGGAGAGGCACTGGTAAGTGTCACCAGTTTCTTTTTGAACCCCTCTAGATGATGAATGATGAGTTCAAAGAGGTTTTGTAGACTTCTTGGACTCAGTCTTTTGATAATAGCAGTGCTAGCAACTAAGTGGCAGGCTTGGAGTCTTGTGTAGAAAAGTTACATACTTGAAGCAGAAGTTCTTTTATGACTCTTGAGCGCAAAGCTCATGAACTTCAAAAAGAAAAAGTTGGTGGGCAGCTTACAAGTGTAGTTTTGGGAATTCTTAATGAATCTCTTTCAGTAGCTTCATTGAATGGGATTCATATTGTCCTAATCCCTAAAGTGGTGGAACCCAAAAAAGTTTTTGACTTTTGCCCTATAAGCCTTTGCAACGTTTTTTCTCAGGTCATTACTAAGGCCCTTGCTAGTCGATAAAAGAAAGTCCTCCCATCGGTTATTTCTTTAGAGCAGAATGCTTTTGTCCCAAGGCGCCTTATCACGGATAATATTTTGGTTGCTTTTGAGACATCACACATGATCAGGAGGAAGACCAGTGGTGTGGGGGCCCTAATGGGCCTTAAGCTCAATGTGAGTAAAGCCTATGAGCAAGTAGAGTGGGATTTTTTTGGAGGCTATTATGAATAAACTGGGTTTCGGTGAATGATTAGTAAAGATTGCAATGGATTGCATCACCACTGCAAAGTTTTCCTTTATTGAGAATTGAGGTGTAATGGGAGTCGTTGTTCCGAATACCTATTATCTCCCTATTTATTTTCATTGTACTCTATAGGCCTCTCAATGGCCATTCACAAGAAGGAATATGAGTGCTCCCTGCATGGTATTCTTGTCACTAGAAGAGCTCTAAAGGTATGTCATTTTCTGTTTACAGATGACTTTATTCTTTTTAGTCGAGAACGAGAAGAGTTGCAAGATTGTAATGTTATCAGGAATATTTTAGACTTGTATTCTCTTACCTCTAGACAAGTAGTCAACTTTTTGTCCTAATGTGGATGTTGATTTAAAGGATGTTATCCAGGATATTTTGGGTCTCTCTGCTGATGTTTCTCAACATAACAAACACTTGGGGTTATCTTCCTTTATTGGGAAAAATAAGAAAATTACCTTCAAAGGAATCAATGAAAGGGTTTCTGAAAAATTGCAGCTTTGCAGAAGGAAACTATTTTTAATAGGTGATCATGAGGTCCTTATCAAAGCAATTGCTCAAGCCACTACCACTTATGCGATGAGCGTGTTTCGTTTTTCTTCGACCCTTTATGATGAGTTGCATTCTTTTTTTGCAAAGTTCTGGCGCGGAGGAGGCAAGGATTGTAGGAAGATACATTGGAAAAAATAGAGTATGCTTTGTCAGCCGAAACGGAAGGGCAGGTTGGGTTTTCGAACCAAGCATTATTGGCGAAGCATAGGTGGCGCATTGTCTCGAATCTTGATTTCTTGGTGGGTAGAGTTTTAAAAGCCAAATACTTCCCCCGCTCATCTTTTATTGAGGCAGAATTGGGACATAATGCTTCGTATGGATGGCGAAGTAATTAAAGGGAAAGGGATCTCTTAAAGAATGGACTACGGTGGAGGGTGGGTAATGGTTCGAAGATTTCAGTTTTTGGCTACCCATGGATTCCTAGGCCATATTCTTATGAAGCCGTTACGATCCTTGATGAAGGGTCTAGGGAGTGAAGGTTTCAGATCTAATTGTTAGGGGAAAGTGGGATTTGGTTGAGGTTTAAAAGTACTTGGATGTAGATTTGGTTAGTAGCATTCCTCTTGGCCGCTCAAATGCCATGGACAGATTGGCTTCGTACTTTGATCCTAAAGGCAATTTCACGGTGAAATTTGCTTATTGGATAGCCAGTGATTCTTGCCGAGGATCAGGTTTTTCAGGCTTTAGTCAAGCTTGAGATTGGTGGAAGAGATTGTAGAATTTGCATACTCCTAGCAAGATTAAAATCTTTGCTTGGCATCTTTGCTTGGCGAGCTTTTTATGGGATTCTTCTTTGCTTAGAGAATTTGGCTAAACGAGGAGTCAATTGCGGCCTTACATGTAAACAATGTGGTGAGGAAGTTGAGACTAGTTGGCATACCTTTTAGGGTTGTAGAGGGGTAAGGGAGGTATGGGAAGGATGCTCTATTTGGACAAAACTCAAGTCAACCTGTGTTTCCTTTTTTGATAGGCTTTGCAATTTTGTTTATGACAAAATGAAGGTGGAAGAGGTGGAGATTTTCATGATGGTGGCTTAGAGTATCTGGGGGTCTTGGAACATAACGGTGTTTCATTCCAAATGGAAAGATCCTAGAGATGTGCCAGAGGTCGTTGGGAGACTCTTGGGAGATTACTAGTTGCTTGGTCATGTTGATAGGCCTTAACGGATGGTCGGTGGCACAAACATTGCCAAGTGGGCTCTTCCACCTAAAGGGCGGCTGAAACTAAATGCTGACACTGTAGAAACAAACTAAGTGAGACAGAATTGAAGAATATGATAAAAGGATCAATGAGATCAATTTAAAAAAAAAAAAGGAAAGAAAGAAAGAAAGAAAAATGGTAGTTGTAGTAAATAGAATTTTTAAAAAGTGAAATGTAAATAGCAAATCATAAAAATAAAAATAAAAAAAAGGCTTAAAGCTTATAACTAAGAATTCGGGGTAGAAGTTACTTACAAGCAAGTATAATTAACCCTAAAAAAGAAAGGATTGTTAGGTTTCAAATAAGTTACCATATTATAAATTCAATGCAAGATCATTTGTGAAGATAATTCAACTGATATCATAAGTATTAATTCAAAATATAAAGTTGTGATTTTTCATTCTTTCCTCAAAATGTGCTTGCAATAAGTACAGATCATAACAATTAATATAAATATAAAGTTGAGTAAAAATAATAAGGACTCGTATGACTAAGGGGGCGTTTGATAAACGCATTGCATTTTGATTGTATTTGAATGAAATTTGTTTTTTGAATGTTGTATTTGGTTGAAAAATATTTGTTTTGTATTTGAATGAAATGTGTGTTTGGATGAAAAAGTATTTTAATTGTATTTTAGAAAAGATGGGTTGATGTGATTGATAAAAGTTGATAAAAAAGTAAAACGTGAATAGTAAAATTTGTTGGTAAAAATATTGAAAAAAAATCTAAATTAATTTATTTATATAAAAAAATTAGATTAATTTGTTTAAAAGAAACATTCATAGATGTTGATACTCTTTTATCTATATTATTATCTTCAGTCACCAATTTTTAATCATTGTAGTTACAATCAGTAGCATTCTACTGTTTTTCATGATTTAAACTTGTGTTATAATAAAAGTAAAACTCGTGTTTTCGTACATCGAAATGGAAAAAACAATTCATTAATGGTTTTTCAATTTATAATTATGTTTACATATTTTGCCATGTATTAGAATAAGAAAACGAGTTAATTTATTTATTTATTTTATTTTGTTCAGCATATTAAAATATTTAGAAAGGACAACGTATGGTCAACTATGGCCAAAAAAAAAACAAAATTCAACTCTAAGCTGTCTTTATTCGAATATAGTTACACCTATTAATAAATGAGTTTTATATTCACTTATTAGATGCTGGTTAAGCTTACTATTTGTTAGTTTTCGGGGTGATTTGTTGGTTTGATATTTGTTTTCGTGTATTTTGTGTTTTGTTGTTTTTATAGGTAATGGTGAATCATGATACTAAAATGGCTACTAAATGGTGAAAAAGAAGAAAAGAAGTAATCGGACGTGGTTGCATCTAAAGGGATTGTTAGGGGAAAATCACAAATCTAGGTTATTCAATCTTTAATAGTTCTTCCATATTAATTCAGTTTAATTTCAATTTTGCTTTAATTAAATTTATTTTTATTTTCATTCGTATTTTTATTCAAGTATTGAATAAATCAGCTTTTGTTTGTTTGGATAGAATTAGGATAAATTAGATTGGTAATTAGTAATTGAGGGTAATTTAGTCTCCGTAGGAACGATACTTACTCACATCTTTATTACTTGTGCGATATGTGCACTTGCGTGTGTAAAAATATCAACACCTATCACTACCGTTTGGCATACATTCACAACGACTATCTATACCAGGGATTTTGCTGGTACTTGTCCCACATTTGCATGGTCAAGTAATGTCTAAAATGATTCATTTGATTTTGATCATTGTTGTCGTCTGGAACTTCATGCCCCTCTGGTAAGGCGTCTTCAACTTCATCTTGCATGTCCAACGTCGTTTGATGAATTTCATTGACTGGTACACCATCAACATCGTACCGTCGCATAAGTCTATTCCTCTCCCGAACCATGATGATGAAGTTATGCACGACAACGCATGCGACAGGTATTAAAACTTGCTTCCGAATTGGATAGTTTGTTACGTTCTTTAAAATTTTAAACCTTGTCTTCCATACACCAAATGTCCTCTCGATACAAGTCCGTAACGAGCTATGCGTATAGTTGAAAACTTCTCGCGGTGAACTCAAACCTTGAAGACGACGCCTATACTCAGGCAAATGATACATGTCACCCCGATAAGGAGTTAAAAACCCTGTCTTATTAGCGAACCCAGCATCACCTAAGTAAAATTTTCCTACATATCATATATAACAAGTATTATTCATTATATGAAAACATGTATACTTTCTTTTACAAATATTGTTGGCCATATATAATATGTCTAACCTGCTGGTGGCATGGAAAAACCATAACGGTCAATTGCTAGATCAAGTACACGAGCATCATGTACCGACCCCTCACATCCTGCACATATATATGTGAACTTCATGTCAAATGAACAAGCTGCTAGGATATTTTGTGAGAATGTTCATTTCCTGTTTCTCCAGGCTTCCGCATTACGAGCTGGTGGAACGCATGACACATGAGTTCCATCAATGGCCCCTACACAATTCTGTATCATTGGAAACAATAAACTCACTAATAGCAGATTTTATTACAATGCAAATATAAAAAATTTCAACAATAACAGTATGTGTTACTTACGTCGAACCATGGCCTATATTTGTATTGGTTTTGATTAATGAATGGTTGCACGCGTTCATAATCTAGAGGAGTTATTACCTCGTCCTTTAGATTGTATATAGCTTTGAGTACAGCAAAAAACCAGCGAGATATTGTCTCATCCGAGTGGTTCCAATGATCTGCTACTTCAGTATTTGTTGTCTCTTGACATATGATATACAGAAATATAAACAATTGCTCATCCACATTTAAATGAGATGTTTGTTGCAACAGTTCTCGATTTTCCAACAAAGTAGATAAAGCCTTAAATGTCCTCTTGTCCATCCTAATCTTTTGCTTTATTTTGTTTGGATTTCCATTCAAAATTTCATTAACGCGCATCAAACCAGACAACATAGAATCATGTAAAGGTTGTTTATACTTCGCATTCATCTTATAACTTGCAATAAGCAGACATGCTGTAACAGCCAAACTCTCTTCGTCATCAGTATCAGTTTCACTACCACTATCAGCACATGGGTTTATGTGCGATGAATCACCTGGGTCAGACATGTCTTCAACCTACATTATCATAAATGTAATATAATCAATAATAATAGTAGAACATTCATTTGATAACTTACAACATATTACGAAAATCTGTTCCAATATCCAAATTGTTCTAGAACCAGTACTTGAGTATTTGTAAATATAAAACATGTCACTATTGTTTGTCCTATTTATGATGCAAATGAAAATAAAATTCGTTAAGGAAATGAATGCCATCCTGTAAACAATCTACTTATTGGGCTGATGCGGTAGGATAGGAGGGTCACTGGGTGGTTTTGGTTGTCTTTGCCGTCGTAAAATATCGTTAACAAACGCCTGTTTTATACCATCTGTACATCCGAGGAAGATCGGTATCCAAGATCGATTCTCATAGAAGAAATGCATCATTGTCACTACATCCTCAAATCCAACTTCGAGAGCCAGCATAGCCTTTTCACAGTCGACAATTGCATCTTGCGAACTTCCATAATCGCAAGAATCCGTTCTGGAACGCTTTGATGCACGGTTAGTTAAATGGTTCGATATCTCTTGTATTGCCTATGCCATAATAGTCTCGTTGCGCAATTTTTGATTGCAAATTGAATAACGTTCTTGATTTCTCGAACTACTAGGTTGATGTGCGTCCGTATTAAACCCCGACTCTTCATCATAACCAAAGCGATGGTCATGTGACATGTCGCCATCAAGGTGAAACGTTGTTCCACTCCCTGTCATGTATTCCGTTGTTGCAACGTGCTCATTGAATATACTAAAGTACAAATCTTCGAACTTAAGACCCTCATACCGAAGCTCACGCGCCTCAGATCCATATTTCTGCATAAAAATATACATCATTCAACCAAACGAATCGTCTTACAAAAAATTTTAACCAATAAATTATAATGCAATATTACTTCGCTTATACCACAGTGTTAAAATGCAAAACAAACATGCCACATTGAACATATGATCGATATATGTAATACGTCCTTACCTCGATGAAGCTCTGCCACACTTCATTACTACAACTGATGCTCTTTGTCTCTGGATTGTACCCAAGACCAGTATGCATCTTCAGTGCCTTCCAACATTTGTATGTTTTAGCCATACGGTCTTTTTTACTCTTCAGTTATGCAGACGTGCATGGGGGATTGAATTCGGTACCCCATTCAGTTAGAACTGATGCTGTGGGAAACCTGCTACCGTGCATATTCTTGTATGTTTGAAGACGAGAAAGTAGTTCAAATTCTTTTTCCTCAGTCCACTTATATCCATATCTTCTACGCGGCATCTACATAAGAAATGTAAAGAAATTTTGATGGGGGTGTTCAATTTAGTAAAATAGTAGGTAATAAATAAATACTTCAACATCTACAGAAATTTGGTCATGTGGTGTTCAAATTTCCTTTTGTTTTCTATGAATTTCACAGCTACTTATGGTGATAACAAAAGTGTCAAAATGATGCAACAACAGTATTATGGTTATATTACATGCGTACTCGATCTCGAATTGTAAACGTATTCAATAAATTTAAAAGAGACAAAGATGGAAGCATAAATTCAGTACCGTGTTTGAACCGGTTGAGGACTCGGCTTCAATATGATCAACTGCAGGGCAAGAAGATGATGCTGACACAAGTCGTTTCCTTGGAGCTTGTAAACGCAGAATTAGGCCATAATTTCTTCGTTTTAAATTTCGACTAGAACGTCGACACGGCCTGATACTACATGGTTTGCCAATATATGAAAGGGCAGCTGATTGTTTTCCCGTGGTTTCGATGTGTGCGCACAAAGGCAAATTGAGGTTGGGATCGAGAATGAACTACTGCACCCTGACTTGTGATGGAGACCAACAGAGATAATGAAACGTGTATTTACCAAACCGAGAGCAAAATTTGTCACAGTGGGGATGGGTTTAGGCCACAACAACGGTCCACAAACTATTTCCTAAGATGCATGTTCGCTCCATCAACATGTCAATTTCAAATATATATAAACAGAGCAATAAAAAGTATGCATCATCGACTGGAGTTGATTGCAAAACTTACCAGTAATCCGCCACTTATTGTGAGCGACTGACTTCACTTACACACGCTGATGCGATCGAGAGATGCAGTTGACCACGTGCTTCCTTCGAATGAACCAAAGAGATGCCAATTGGGGAAGAAGATATTGTCCACGTCTTGTTAAATGGACAGGGCTGTATGTCTCGGTAGTTGTCGTCCTTCTGAAACGAGATTGACAAAGGCTGTATGAACAAATTAAATATCAACAATTCACTTCAACCATAACCATAAACACAGCAATACATTTTATCAATCAATTACAACTACTGGTTAGTAAACGTACCCCGAATGATTAATGAAATGTAACTTAAAACTGATAAGCATTTTAATATTTTTTAAAACATAAATTTTTTTTGTTTGGATATTATGCATGAAGATTCGAAATTCAGCAAAACAGTTATAGCCTCATACGTGTATAAGCATTCATTATCATGTTTACTTACTACCAAATGCAACTACTCTCTGCGTGTAACATGATGCATAATGACTACACCAAATTATCTACTTTAAAATTTCTTTCAAAATAAATCCATCTTAAGCAGTTAGTTTGGACAATTAAAAAAAGTGTACGATAGAAAGCTGATTAAAATGTGGTGCCAAATGGGAGCCTGGTATTTACCAAAAATTTAGTGAGATATCCAATGGCATCTATAGCGACTATTTGGTTGAATTTTAGTATCTTTATTCTTGTTGCAGAGTCATAAAGATGAATGTCTTCTGTAAGAAGTTCTGTATGATTCAGTGTTATTGGTGGACTATTTACCAAAAAATTTAGTGTTTCTTATTGTCCCCCTTTCCCTTTTTTCTTAAAAAAGACAAAATTAAAAAAGAATATAAACACGAACCAAGAATCATCCAAAAAAGCATAATAAAACAAAACAACATGCTAAGCCAATCCCAATTACAAAGAGGACGATAGAGTGAACAAAACAACCTTATAAATGCAGAAGAACAAGAGGCCCTACTTCCCTTTAGACTCAAAGAGGCTATTATACAAAGATCACAAAACAGAGTATCAAATCCCACTGAATTAGCTTGCATGAATAATGTAATCAGTTAAATTTAGTATCTACAAACCGCCCATTCATGGCAACTTTTGGATTGAATAAAAAATCCCGATCATTATTAATAAACAATAATCATCATCGCTAAAAACAACAAAAAAACAAACAAAACAGTTTGAAATAACTTCCAACCTTATGCTACTTTACTGCACTAATTCTAAAAACAGGAAAACAAAAATAAAATTAAATCAAAATAAACCAAGAACACATAGAAAACAAATAAGAAAAGAAAAACAACTCCATAAAGAAACAAAACAAAGAGGAAAGCAGAAATTCCAAATGAGGAGTAAATGATAATATGAAGATTCTCTATTAAAATTGTCTATAATAATAAAAAGACATAAATAATACCTATCATAACACTGTGATGACAACAAATCAAAATCACTATCAATAACAAAACCTAAAACACTTCTTATATGAAACATAACTCCATCACTAGACTATAATAAACTGACCATTAACTGTAGTTAGAAGAAATAAATAAAGAAAGTACCTTAATTAAAAAGTAAGCGTCCACACATAAAATAACATGCAAAACAGTTCAGTCTCCACAGGGTATCAAACGATCTCAGAAAACTTGCAATAGCAATAAAGAAAACTACAAATAGGCCACTTATTTATAACTAAAAATAACGATAAAATACAAACAAATTCATATATCATTTTTTAGGAAATCATTAGCATACAGAGTTCTATAGGTCTTTTACACAAAAAGAATTACTAGAAGTAAGGAAGAAATATCAAGAATGAACAAATAATAGGATTATAGCTAAGAAAGCATAGTATATAAAAATTAAATGTAATGGACAGGTTAGCAAATTCAGTCAATTTTATCTCAGTAGAAAGGTTGCAAATAATAAATAGAATGAAAAATCCAATAACTAAAAAAATGATAACATCTAACAATTTGCTCCATTCTTACGAGACAACAAATGTAAATAATTAACCAATAAAATCAAAAAACCAAACTGAAAACTTAGCTATATTTGTCTGGCATCCTTATATAGTATATATTTGTCTCTGCAGCAAAGTTTATAGTACACGTGCAATTTTTTTTTTCCTTTTATTTTTTGGCTTTGATTCTCAACATGCTACATTACAAAAAGGAGGGATCCTTGTCACATGTAAAAGTGGAGCAGAGAAAATACTAGAACACATTTTCCTCTGGGAAATGTGCCAGCATTCTGTACTGCAATATATTGAACTCTAGTTGCATTTTGGACAAACTGAAGAGCAGCTAATGAGAGATGAGTTGCCCTGTTTTTATGATCTTTTTCACGTTTTTGCATAACCTTGTTGATGTAATTTTCTTACGCAATTTAGTAACAAAGTGATGTTACCACAAAGTGGATGCTACTTGTTAAAGATAAAGGGGTAAGAGTGTTCGGTTGTGAGATTTCCAAGCTTCGAGCCAAGGAAGTTATTGACAAGTCCAGAGTCCAGTATATGATTCCAGTTACTAAACCAGATGGTAAAACACTCAATGACAGTGATCTTGAGATGGTTGATTCTGTGGATGCTGTATCTGTGGCAGACGCAGTTGATGGCATGACAAACACAGACGGCTACTGAAGGTCTAAAAAAACAGAAAGGGACAATGGATGGGTTGGAAATACCGGTTAAATTTGTGAAGTATCACTCTGATGAAAATTCTTTTAAGAAGCAGTTTCCTTCTTTAGGTAATGATGGTGGTTTGAGCAGTAAGAGTGAGGTGGACAATCCAGTAACTGATGGAGACATTATAGATATGCAGCACTGAAATCTGGTTAATTAAAGAACGCTGATATAGGACTGGCAAGCCATTGTTGGTGTTGCCTTTTTGAAGAAACACTTCATTATGTGTTTCTTTCCCAGGACCGAGTTCACAAGGGATTGTTCCTATGGCCACCAGGTTCTGTGCTCTTAGCTTTTGAGGTCTGCTATTCTTCATGTGACTAAAACTTCCAAGATGGTAGAATGTATTTAGGTGTGCTAAGATTTTTAGCGTTATAATTCTGGTTTGATTGAGCAGTCGTGTTTGAGAAAGTTATCCACGTTGTGTAAATGCTTTCTCCACTCGGTAATGTATATGTTCTATTTGTCTTTGGTAATGGAAATGAAGATGTTTATGGTTCAAATCTGTTAATCCTATCAGTACAGACTATAGACTTTTAATTATACGGCTTGACTGATTAATCTTCATGCCATATATGTTCTCTTCAATACTTTATTGAGCAACTTAAGCCATTTCTAAATAAGTAAAAGAAACCAACGAACTACCAAAAATGACACCTTGTAATTGAAATCAGGATCACGCAACACATTTTCAGACATGTCAAATTGAAATCAACAAGTAAACTGCAATTAACCAGCATAAGAATACAGATCACGCCCACACAAACGCCAAATACGTACCTCAATGTTTTTTGTTGCTCCAATAAGTTTCGGCGCAGAAATCGGGCTTCTATAGTAGTCGGTGGAAAAAGCTGGCTAAATCCTGAAGGCAAGCACAAGAAACAAACTGCCGTTGGGGTAGAGATTGAGGGCCAGGGAGAAGGAGAAAACAGGGGGCAAAAATCCTAATTATGAGAGAGAGTACAGTGGGGGCAACTGCATCTAAAAGAACCCTTACCTACACAGGCCTCCGGCAGTGAGCAACCATCGCAGATCTGTGCACCTAATTGTCGAAAACGTCCAACAACCTACTTGCGACGTCGATCGTTGACGGAGACGGAGATGGATGTGAACGACCGGTGGGAGGCGACGGCTGAGTGAAATTGAGAGAGAAGACAGCAGAAGAGTCTTGATTTTGGGAAGTTGGATGATGAAGGTCGCGTGCAATCTGGTGAAGCAAGAGTTCACTTGCGCCATAACCGAGAGTAAAGTGGAGAGCAGTTACAACGGCCAGCAATCTGTCAGAGAGGCAGAGAATATATTCGTTGGGTGTTTATGCCAAAAACCGTGTGTTTCAAAATGCTACTGCACAGTATTTCAAATGGTTTTACTGTTAATATATGCTTTATTTTGAATAACAAAAAACGCGTTTAGTAGTAAACTGTATTCTAATACAGTTAAAATGCGTTTTCCAAACGCACTGTAAAACTTTTATTAAAAAGTTAAAAATAATTAGAATAATAAAAATTGATAGTAAATAATTGAAAAAAAGACAAAAAAAAAACACTAAAGCAACTCACAGAGTAGATTTCTCATAGAATCCTAAATAGAGATCATAAAAATTAATATAAATATAAAATTGTGATAAATTACTGGAAATGTATTTAAAATAAATAAGAAAAAAAAGTACACAAATGATCTAATTTTTTTTTTTTTTGGGTTTCAAATTATCTTAATTTTATGATCATAAAGAATGGTATAAATTAACAATACAGCGATCAACACTCTAAATAGATTATCCTTCCCAAAAAAAAGAAGAAAAAAAAAAAAAACACTCCAAACAAATGATTAAAGCCTACATAATACTCACACGTGCGTAGCATGTGCATCAAAACAAGTACTCCTATAAATTGCGTGCTTTTATTCTCCTTCTCTCGTCGGCGATTTTCAGTCTTTTTAGGTGAGAGCTTTTAGCTCTAGATTCATTATTATTATTATTATTATTATTATTATTCTGTGGATGCTTTTAATTGTTTGTCGCTTATTAATTTTTTCAAATATTTTTCTGGATTTTTTGTCTTGTTTTGTTTTTGTTCAATTGGAGCTAAAATCTCTCGTTCCCACAGTCGATTTATTTATTTATTTATTTTGCTACGGAATTTGTACAATTATGTTTTCTTGATTGGATTAATCGAGTCAAAAAACAGTATATGTCTGAGATTTAAGTCGTTGTTGGTTATTCGTTCACGTTATATGTGATTTTCGGTGTTTAATATGAAACGAGTTAACATCTAGAGCACTCCAACTTTGTGTTTTTTTGGCTGTGTCAAGTGGTTCAAACCAAAATCATTTTCAGTATGGTGGTATTTTTAGCTAGGTTTTAACTTAGTATTGCAATTTCCAATTCAGCACTTTCTTGTCTAAATGTCATTTTATTTTATTTTATTTTTTATATTTTTAATTATGATTGTTTCTGCGAAGTTGATAGTAACCTTTTTGCTATAATTTTATTAATCTCTATCAATCTAAATTTTCCATTGATTGTAATGATATTGTTGAAAGAGTCATAAGTGTGCTCAATAATTAGTATACTTTCTAAATTTTCTATTATTAAAATTTGGTGCACGTTTTACTCTTTTATATGCTTCATTATAATTTATTGATGGAACTAATTTGTAATTAAAGTTAATTTTCTTATGCTATGAAATCATTCAAGCCACAGTTGGTGTTTATTTTTTCTTGATTTGAAATAAAATGAGCCTTTTGAAATATATATAAGGATATTATTATAGTTATTGTGCTTTTTTTAATTAATTAAATTATAATGGTTAAAGACATAATTTAATAGTTATATCACATTTCACTCTATAAAAAATTGCATAATTTAAATCCCTTGCACTTAGTTAAATTTTTTTTTTGTCTAACTAGAAACCTTTTTGTGATATTACGTAATTCAACTTATGGTTCGTTTGGTGAACGCATTGCATTTGCATTGCGTTTGAATGCAATGTATTGAATGTAATTTGTATTTGGAGGAAAAGCATTAGCATTGCATTTGAATGCAATGTGTGTTTTGGGGAAAAGTATTTGAATTGTATTTTAATAATAAATATGTGATGTGATGAGTAAAAGTAAAGAGAAAAAAAGAGGGAGAGAGAATATATGATGAAAAAGTGAAATAATAAATAGTGATTGTATTTGATTTAAAATGTGATGTGATTGGTATTTGAATGAAATGTTTTTGTATTTGAGGGAAAATTGTATTGCATTTAAATGCAATGTTAAAAAAATTTGTGTCCCAAACACTAGCTTAGTTTTAATAATATACGTTTTTAATTGAACGCGGCAGCAAATTTGTACAGCATTTTTCTATTAAAAATTTGTACCATTTAGCTAAAGCTGTTGTTGTTGTTGTTTTCTTTTTTTTAAGCATTAAGCGGAAGTTAGTTCAAAATTCAACTATATTTCAATCCAATTTCTAAAGTTAATGAACTAAAAAGTATATTGTTATCAAAATTCGAGGATCATTTAGTACAGTACTTTCTAATAAACCTTTTTCTCTTGGGAAGTTTGAGCACTTAAATAGCATGTACATACTAAAAGTTTATTTTTAAACTTATAAATATAAAGGTGGTCAATTGATAAAAAATAATTTGATCCCCCCTAAAAAAAAAAAAAGGTTCATGGTGATCAGGAGAAAAGTTAGTTCAGTCTCTGTGTTTAAATAATTGAAATAAAATAATAATAATAATAATAATAAAAAGTTTGCAAAGAGAGATAAAAATTATATTTGCAGTTTGCAATAAAGCCAAAGCTTAGAACTTGCTTGTAGAAGCTCCATGGTCTTTTGCTGTTTGTCAATTCAAGTTCTTTTAACAACAATAAAATGACTTAAAATCTCTCAAATTCTTTTCTTTTGTAGTGCCTTCGTGGGTATTATTATGAGTAATCATCACTCACACGACTTTCTAGCTTTGTTTTTCATGCTCTGAATGGCTTCTAGCCCACTCCAACACCTTTTTTGGATCTCTAAGCAAGTCCAATCTTGGGTTTGAAGTTTGCCCTTTAAAACTTTAAAAAGGCTGTCATGACCTTAATGCACAGAAAAATTACCATCCAATGAATTAGCAAAAATTTACTTACCTTTTGCAATATATTTTCTCAAGTAAGCCCCAAAAAAAAAAAAAAAAAAGATTACTCATACTATTGAGGGTTAGTTTGAGAGAGATGCTTAAAGACTTTTTTTTTTTTTGTTAGAAAAAAGTTGTTTTGAAAAATATGTTTAGAGAAAAAAATTGTTTGGGGTGAAAAAATAAAAAATTAAAAATTTTTTTTTTAAATCAATATGAATATTGTTTTGTTTATCTCGAAATTCTATATAATTTAAAAAAATACATCTCATTTGAATTTGTATACATAAAATTATAGACTTTTAAAATTTAAAATTTACTATAATGTTTTAAAAATATAAATAGTAAAAAATGATGATGTGTTAGAAAAAAGATGTTTTAAAGACGGTAAAATTAATACCCGAAACGGAGCCTGTATATTTTCTATTTCATGGGAGAGAAAACGTTATCTTTCATTTTCAACAAGCTAAAATGCATTTCATCACGTTGTTACCTCATAACTATATAAACAATAGACGTGCTAAAGAATCTTTAGTCAATTTCTGAAACTGGGGACCATCACACAATAAAAGCCAAAAGCCAGAATTCTTCCTCTGGAAAAATAATTACTATAACAACAGTTAGCAACAATTAACCTTAAGAATTTTTTATTTTATTTCAGTTATTCTATTTTTTTGGTTTACGAACAACCTTGAGAATTTGTGCTCAAATGGTGCGAGCTATCAATTCCACGTTGTCGCTATAGCACAAATCCAAGGACCAATACTTCCAAATAGTGTCAAGATCTTTCATAGAAAATATGTAAACATTAGCAAATTGAAAAGTTCCACTAATTTTTCTTGTAGGATCATGCATGATAAAAATTGTGTTTTTCTTAATAATCAAAAAAAAATATTCTGTCAAATTCCATAAATCATTGCGTAAATAAAGCTTTTTTTTTTTTTTGAGGTAAGAAAACAACATTCATTTGTAAACAATAAGTATATTTTTTTTTTTCAAATTATACATTTTTACTAAATTACACTATTAAAATGTGTCTCTCCCTCTCTCTCACAAGCGCGCGCGCACACACACACACTAATGTGTGAACAAGGCGCGTTCTCCCTAATAACGAAAAATATTTTTTTATTATACCTTTTCTTTTGTGAGGATTATTAAGATGGTGTTTGGTAAACAAATTATATTTTAATTTTACTTAAATGTAATATAATTTTACATTAAATATAAATTTTGTAACAGTATTATGAAAATAATTATTATTCAAAATATTTTTAAAACAATCACATCAACTTTTTAACTCCATTATTTATCTTTACTTTTACCAATCACATCAACTTTTCAACTCTAAAATACTTTTCATCCAAACACATATTTCATTCAAATACAAAATAAATACATTTTAACTAAATACAATATTTAAAAAATAAATTTCATTTAAATACAATTAAAATGTAATGCGTTTACTAAATGCCCCTAAATGTAACTAACAACATCTTAATACAAAAAGTTATTATATTTTTCAAATGTTGCTCATTATAAAAAAATATATATGTATAAACAAGTATGCTAATAAAACCTTAATTGCAGTTAAATTTGATCAAATATTATATATATATTTTCATATTATATATCTCAGCATAGAATGAAATTATTAATTTAAAGAAGACAAAATATGGTATCTTTAAATACTCAATAGTGATTAGTATCTAAATTTGTCTCTTATATTTTATCAAAATACCATGTTTGACCCGGTGTTTTCAATAATGTAAGGATCATCACCTTTGTTTTCATTTTCACGTTAGAAATCTCCCGTTTGACAAATTTCGATCAAACTTAAAGTGAAAAAAAAAAAAAAACTATTTCAACAATCTCGTAATACTTTATGTTTATCAATTCAGTCAATCTCGAGGTTAATCTTAGTTTAAAATTTTGACCAAATTTTGTGAAAGGTAAAGGCATTTAAGTTAAAATAAACAAAAAATATACAGAGATTTGTTGTAACATTTCCAAAAACAGATGATAAATACGTAAAATTTCGTTAAAAAGGTTTGCATATATCCCTGATAAATATACTTGGTTTTTAAGTTAAAATGAAAAAAATGAAAAATAAAAAATAAAAATACCAGAAAGGATTGTCGTAACATTCCTAAAAAACAGAGGATAAATACATAGAATTTGGATAAAAAGGTTTATATATATATATATATACCCCTGATAAATATATTTACGCATTACATTAGCACAAATCTTTTAAAACGATATAAAAGGATGGATTATATATTTTTTAATAATTACAATCTTATTATTTATTCTGTAATGAATTTTCATGCAAAATCAATTTTGATAATAATTTTCTAATTTTTAGTATCATAATTCACAAGTCCGTTGGGTTATCCTTCGAATAGCCTGAGCCAACACAAACCATCTAAAGGTAAATCTGTTTCCTTTCATAGCCAAAAATATCTTTAAAAAAAAATTTTAAAGTAAAAAAAAAAAAAAGAAAAGAAAAATTCATGTTCCGTCAAAAAGCAACACCCGGGAAGCTCATGAGTTTGTGAAATACAGCAGTTTGCTTATTTAGCAAACGCGTGGGAATATGCTAACTCCATTGTTTTTTAACCAAAATTCCAAACAACCCTTTTGACTTTTTTATCCACATGCAAATGACAAAGGCTAATTCCGTAAATTCATTATGACATTTTAGACCGCGTGCAACTACGATTTTACGATCTTACCCTTTCCGACACACCTGCCAAATGGAAAGTCATTTGCAAGAAGGAGAAATAAAATAAAATGTTCGTTCGAGAACATCCCATCGGACAAGCACTGGCTTGTAATTTTGGAGTTAGTCGAAGGGTAGATCTGGAACATGGATTGGGTATTTAAGCGAGCTCCAACGTCTGTCTTCGTCGCACTTCTCTCCTCCTCTCTCTCGCATAGAAGCTAACGCACAGAGCAGGATTTCAGGAGGTAAATTTCTGACCTCGCTATTTCAAATCTTCATGCAATTTCTTTTCCTTTCTTTCTCTTGATTTCGTATCGTTTCGATTCGATTTCCTTCGTTGCTGAGATCAAATCACAGTGTTTGAGGGGAATTCTCACTCGTGTTCGTTTCTGATCTGAATTTGATGCCAGATTTGGTTTTCTAGGAATGAGTTTTTCGTTTCATCGTTTCTTGATTCTGGTTTCGATTTTGATGCTTATTTGATACAGATCTAGCGACATTTTCGGGTTTAGCATTGTTTTGGTGACCAATTATGGCGTTGAGAATGTGAATTGAGCTAGTTAGCATTGGATCTGATTTAATTATTGGTTGTTAGCAATAATTGTTATGTAAATCAATGTTTTCGTTTGTTTAATTATAGGATTTGCGAACATGTTGTGCGTAGAAAATGTTCTTTTACCTGTTTTTGATATATTACCATTATTGTTGGAAGCTAGTTGTTGGTTCACCTAGCCGGGTTAGATCTGGATTTGCCTTAGCTCTGACTATTGTCTATTGGTAGAAGGAAATTCCTTTTTTCTTTTTTTCTTTTTTTTATGTTTGTTTTCCATGCTTGTTCGATAAGCGTGCTTCTTTTTCAGGAACAACGACTTAATCCCGCGTCCGTTTTAATCCTCCCACTATGTTAAACTGTTCTTCAACCTAAAAACCGACTTTTCGGATATTTAAGGAAAAGGGATTCCTATTCCTAGAAATCTGCAAATCCTTATCACATATATATTGTCTTACAAGGTAGCGTAGCCATTTGAGGCTTCTCTTAGTTCTCTAATTCGTTGTGAGAATGGATGGCAGGAAATGGATTTGATGTTTTGAGTCTAAGGGCCAATATCCGGGGAAAAGTCTCACGAGTTGACCATAGATCTGCCTAAAGTATATTAATGAATTATCGCTGCATGGGATAGTGTAGTTGCATTATAAAACTAATGATCAGCAAAAGCATTAAAATAAGTTTCTCCACTTGCATGTTTTTGCAATGTTGTTTTCTTTATCCTGCTGATCTATATAAAACCTCAATGTGGACAGGTTATAGAGCAATAAAGGAGCAACGATGGTGAAGATCTGTTGCATTGGTGCCGGATATGTTGGGGGGCCAACAATGGCAGTGATTGCACTTAAGTGCCCCTCCATTGAAGTGGCCGTTGTTGATATCTCTGTGTCTCGGATCACAGCCTGGAACAGTGATCAGCTTCCCATCTATGAACCTGGCCTCGATGCTGTCGTGAAGCAATGCCGTGGAAAGAACCTCTTCTTCAGCACCGATGTCGAGAAGCACGTCTCAGAGGCTGATATAGTCTTCGTCTCTGTCAACACCCCGACCAAAACTAGAGGTCTTGGAGCAGGCAAAGCCGCAGATCTGACATATTGGGAAAGTGCGGCTCGCATGATTGCAGATGTCTCAAAGTCTGACAAGATTGTGGTTGAGAAATCCACAGTTCCTGTCAAAACAGCTGAAGCCATCGAAAAAATTCTGACCCATAACAGCAAGGGAATCAAGTTCCAGATCCTTTCAAACCCAGAATTCCTTGCCGAGGGAACTGCAATTCAAGATCTGTTTAACCCAGATCGTGTTCTTATTGGAGGCAGGGAAACCCCAGAGGGCGAGAAAGCCATCCAGGCATTGAAGGCTGTTTATGCACACTGGGTTCCTGAAGAGCGAATTTTGACCACCAATCTTTGGTCTGCCGAGCTCTCCAAGCTGGCTGCCAACGCCTTTTTGGCTCAGAGAATTTCCTCTGTTAATGCAATGTCTGCTCTATGTGAGGCTACCGGGGCTAACATCTCAGAGGTGTCATATGCAGTTGGTAAGGACACAAGGATTGGACCTAAGTTCCTTAACGCTAGTGTTGGTTTCGGTGGATCCTGCTTCCAGAAGGATATATTGAATCTGGTATACATCTGCGAATGCAATGGCCTTCCAGAGGTGGCAGAATACTGGAAACAGGTCATCAAGATCAACGACTATCAGAAGAACCGCTTTGTGAACCGTGTTGTTTCCTCCATGTTTAACACGGTCTCGAACAAGAAGATTGCTGTTCTGGGATTCGCATTCAAGAAAGATACTGGTGACACAAGGGAGACCCCTGCCATTGATGTTTGCAAGGGCCTATTGGGTGACAAGGCCAGGCTGAGCATATACGATCCCCAGGTCACTGAGGACCAGATCCAGAGGGACCTCACAATGAACAAATTCGACTGGGACCATCCGCTTCATCTGCAGCCAATGAGCCCCACCACAGTTAAGCAAGTCAGCGTGGTTTGGGACGCCTATGAAGCAACCAAGGATGCTCATGGCGTTTGCATCCTCACTGAGTGGGACGAGTTCAAGACTCTGGACTACAAGAAGATATATGACAACATGCAGAAACCAGCATTCATATTTGATGGTAGGAACGTCGTCGATAAGGACAAGCTGCATGAAATCGGCTTCATTGTATACTCCATCGGTAAGCCTCTCGACGCGTGGCTCAAGGATATGCCTGCCGTGGCATAGAGAAGATGTGAGTTTCAAGTGGCCATCTTCTGCGGGTCAGACATTCATACCTTGAGGAAGCCAGTTTAATTCTTTACAATTTTTTGAATGGGTTTTTGTATTTTCTTACTTTCCCATAGTGGGTCAGGATAGTGATAAAACTTTGGTGGAAGTAAGAAGCTCTATGTTTTGCCTTGCGTTGAATTCCATGTTGTTATATTACTGTTCGTTACTTTGTTAGAAGACATTATATGATATGTGGTCGGTTCAATCCAATATCACAATTAATTCTGGAAACCACTTTTCCCTCTATTATTTTATTTTTTTATTTTCTTTTAGAAATTCAGTCAACAGGTTTCCTAACCTGCAAATGTATGTTTTTTATTTTGTATTTTTGAATTTGGTGGGGGAATTCGAAGACCAGGTATGGTATTATCGTTAGGTTATGTGTGCAATCACTAACTTGTAAATGTAAGTAAAGTGTTTAGCCAAAAATATCTCTGATAATTGGCTTTTTCTTGTTGAAATTTTGTGACTTAAAGTTGATACAAGGCAAAAGCCAGATATTTACATCTTTGTCATGGCTGCCATGTTTTGGTTTCATCTGCACATAAATTGCTTTACTAAATTAGGAACGGTGCAAAATAACGAGCCTAGTCATTGAGGATCTATCCATGTCTCTCTTAGCTCGACAACAACGCATGGACCACCATTACCTTGAATCATATCTTGTCCATCAGTTCAAATGTTATGGTTTTAATTTGTGTTCTGGGACTTCTGATTTTGGATTAAAATTATGACTAAAGATTACTTTGTATATATTTGTTTTAAATTGCTTTAATTTATATGCATATAGTTATATTAAATAAAGAAGGCAGTGGATATGAAGAGTGCTCTCCGACCAGAATCTCTCGGACCCCAATCCCAACTATCTTTGAGCAAGAATAGAATGTGAAATTTTCCCTTACCTTGTCTCGTCCTATTATCATCTCTAATTAGGTGAATTGGTTATATGCATTGCATTTGACCAATTTGGAAGTCTAAATAATGGGGCAAAAATGAATGATAGAGTACTGCAAATCTATATTCACGCTCATGAATTAGTTAAATGGCTTTTTCGTGAGCCCTAGACGGCCCTGCTTGTAGATTTGTAGTCTCCATTGAATCCTAGACATGAAACCACAAGATCTCGTGAAAAATCTTTCTTTTTTAGGATGAAAAATCTATTTTTAACAAATGAGATTAAGAGGGAAACAAAAAATTGGAAAAAATTGGTCTATGCAACCTGTTGATCCTTATATTAGTGAGATACAACAACATCAATTATTGAGAACAAATTTGTCATTAGCTATTTTATTATTCACATTTCAAGTGTACAATCGAGGGTTGAACTTTACTAGCATTTTGAAAATAAATTTGATTCGAATATCAAAATTAAGTATATGATTTTTTTTGGTTTGAAATTGATGAAGGGATAATTTGTAAAATTAAATCAGTAGTGTTTTTCAAAAGGATTTGGTTTTTGAGAATGTTTATGAAAACACATGTTAAGTTATAGTCTTATAGCCTGTTTAGATGCCCTTTTTGCAGATCTGTTTTTAGGGTTGGAGATCAAACTATGTTTGGCTCTCTATTTTCTCCAAATGATGAATAGTGTGCCTAAAATTTTTATTTTTATTTTTATTTTTTTATATTGTACTTGTTTCAAAACAATCATTTTTATCAAATATTCTACAATCAACAACATAAATTTTATATCAAATTTTTTTTAAAAACTTTTATCTCAAGTACAATCTTCAAAATCATATATGGTTTTCAAAATCAACATCTCCAAAGCTCTCTCCAAATAATCTCTTAGAAAGTAAAAATGAAAATGATCCCATTGTTATTTTCTGATATCATTTCCATTCTCGAAATATTTACTAATAAAAAACTAAGGGGGTGTTTGGGTTAATGTCTCTAAGCCCAAAAATTCAATTTTTTTCAAAAACTTCATCACTGTTCATTATTTACATCTTTAAAACGTTACAATAAACTTTAAAAATTCATAATTTTGTATATACAAATTCAAATGAGATATATTTTTTTTAAATTGCATAGAATTTTGAGAGGAACAAAATGATATCCATATTGATTTTTTTTTCTAAAAAATTTTTTAAAATTTTTTATTTTTTCACCTCAAACAGTTTTTTCTTCCAAACACATTTTTCAAAACAAATTTTTTCTAACTCAAAAATAATATCTCTAGCTTCCTCTCCCAAACACCCCCCTAAGAAAATGCCACCGTTTTCGTTGTCACAATTCAAAAGAAGTGCGGAGGCTTTACCAAACAAAAACAAGTGAGAGCAACAACAAACACAACAACGTAACTACAGCTAGAAGCTTTTCATCTGTTTATTTATTTTTTATTTTTTATTTTTTACTTTTTTGTGTAAAGAAAACCAATGAAAGGACCTTTCTCCCTTCAAAGGATGTGGTTGATATATTTAAAAAATAAACAACTAAAAAATAAAATGACGTATTGGATTTGAATACGACATGTTTTCTTGTTTTATTCCCAAGTGCCCAGCATTAGTTTGACTCTTCTCCACGTGGGATATTCTCATTGGACAATAGTTCTTACTCACGATTGACTTTTGAACCGGACAGAAGAATCATTTCCCGCTTTGCTCCGAACGCAGAATCACGAAGTGGCGCCAACGTAATTTTCACAAGATTCTAACCTCTTTTGTAAATTATTATCCCAAAAAAAAAAAAAGAAACCGAGTTTTTGTAGTCCTATAAATGGCTGCAAAATCGCAGGGCTGCAAACTTTACCCTTTTTTTGCCCATTTTACCGATCCCCAATCTTTTTCTGAATCAGATTCTTACAGAATGACCTGTTCGATCTAAAATTCCACTTCTTATTTTTTCGATTCGTCCTCTTCTGTACCGATTGATCCCAGTTTTGTCTGTATAGACGTCCTCGATTCAATTCTAGGGTTAGGGTTTCGAAAATCTCGGAAATTTTTCGATCGCGAATTCTTTTTGCCTAATTCGTAGAGTATCTGTGTCTAGACTAGCGTTTCCCGATATTGATTTATCTTCCTCGGTCGAAACTCTGTATTCTTCTGAAATTTTGAGTGATTTTTATATATTTTATATTTTACCCAATAAATATTTTGTATTTTTTTTAAAAAGATTTTTTTTTTAAGTTTCTCAGTTTTTTGTAAACACTATCTAAATTTGTAAAATTTTGGGATCAAGAATTGCGTTTTGAGAATTAGAGTTTTGTGTCTTGTTTCTGACAAGACAGTTCGTGCAGTGGTTTTGCTAATTGTTTGGGAGATAATTTTTCCAGGTAAAGACTTACTCTTTTTAGCTCATAATGTATAACTGTTGGTTTATCTAGTTAAAAATAATAATCTGAGATTCTTTCAGGTTTTATTATTATTATTATTTTTAATGTATGTAAGGAATAGTTAGTTTAAGTGTATATATGGATTAGTTGCTTTTGTTTATGTTTTTGTTTTCAATTTTTGCTGGAATATGGAATAGTTAGTTGAAAGTTCCCCGGCACAGTCTTGAAATGAAAATTTTCATTTTGAAATGTGAATGTTTGGGAGAAAGAAAAATGAGCGTAGTATGGATTTTGAATACAAGATTATCCTATCTGCCTCACATGTAATCCATAGATTTTTTTTTAAATGCTATATACTCTTCTCAAATATAGCCAACTCTTGCAGTGGCAAAAGAATGATAAACAAGAGGCCTTATGGTGAGGAGGATTCTTATGAAGTTGCTTCTAAGCACCCAAGACAATGTACTAGTGAGGTTGCTCCTGTTCTAGATTTTGTTCCTGTTCAGAGTGATCCGCAAAAATCTTTTTCGGGTATGATAATTTCGATTTCATTATGTATAATTTGGCTGATTCGCTGAATTATGTTTAAGGATGGGTGTGTCCCATGTGATTTAAGCTTGTGCACATGGTGGTTTTCCTTATCCTAGTTTTGCTTATCTGACATTGAAGTTTGAGTTTTTGGTTGAATTTATTGGACTACTCGTAAAACTTGCTCTCGTGCTGACCAATAATATTTAATTTACTATTTTATATCATGCAGCATTTTAAGCTTATTGGAAATATATAACCCCAAGGGTTGGCTCAGTGGTGAATCACTTAGAGTTACTGCCTTATGAAACATTAGGTCTAAGGCTCAATATCTATTGAGTGTTACCAATTCCTTTGGGCCATGCATATGTGCCAAAGGCCCGAGATTTACCCGATCCATGTGGTGGTGGTGCTTTTCTTGGGTCCTGTGGATTATTTGGGAGAAAGTCTCGAATATCATGTGTATTAAAAAAAAAAAAAAAGATTATTGGAAATATATACCGTATGTTTTGAATGTTTCCAACTAGATTTCAATTTATACATTCTCTGAGTCAAATTATGATTTTGACCACTTAGCCGAGCTATAGAATGAAGAAGCTAATCATGATCTTTGAAGGGTAAAACTGTGATTTAAGTGGCCAAAGTAGCTGACGAAGACAAGGTATAAATTTGATACAGAATTAAAATTGAAAGTTACGACGTTGAAAACATCCAACATGCATTGTATACGTTTTTTAAAAGCTAAAATGCAAGCTATAAAATAATGAGTAACCCTAATATAAAACCTTTGTTTTCCAGAAATTATATCTTTATAGGTTCATAGTTCTTTCTTTTACCATGTTCTGAGGTTTAAATTTTCAATTTGAAATTTTGAACCAATAGCTGACATATTCCCTTATGAAGTTGATGAAGGTGACAGCAGTTTTGATAATTGCCGGGATGGAGGGAGATGTTCAAGTGATCTGATCACTGATCTCACAAAAGAGACTAAAGTAGCTGGAAATTGTATTTCTGGTGGCACTTCCCATTATTTGTGGGTCAACAGCAATATTATTGAAGCAGATCTAAGGCTAGAGACAGCTCCTCATATATCACTTTTTCCAGAATTCATCGAACACGGAGATCGTCTGCGGGTTTTACTTCAATCTGATGATATCTTTGCGTCATCTTCAGTTGATTATCCTCCGCAAAAGTTAGTTTCTGTTGGACCAGAACATCAAGCTTGTGTTCCAGAATGGGATCCGCAGGGTTCGAACTCTTTTACTTATCAAACTGATTCTAAAATGCTAAGTGCTGACAGGGAGAAGATGGGTACTTGTGTTATTTCAATGCCTAAGCCTGAAGTTTGTCTAAATTATTGTTCTGAAGATGACGGAGTGTGCGAAAACGAGTGTATGTGCCTTGATGGGGGTTCTGTTAGATGTGTGAGACAACATGTGACGGAAGCTAGAGAAAAACTAAGGGCAAACATTGGGTTGAAACTATTTGAGGAGTTGGGCTTTTGTGAGATGGGAGAGGATGTTGCCAAGCACTGGACTGAAGAGGAAGAACGGATTTTTCAAGAGGTCATTTTCTCAAACCCTGCATCACTGGGTAAGAACTTTTGGGAATATCTTCCGGTTGCTTTTCCTTCCCGGACTCATAAGGACCTTGTAAGCTATTATTTTAATGTCTTCATGCTCCGGAAGCGTGCTGGACAGAACAGGTTTGACCCCCTAAACATTGATAGTGACAATGACGAGTGGCAACAAAGTGAACTTGCAGTGGTAGAGGAGGATGATGACTCTGTGGTGGAATCTCCTGTTGATCAAGATGCTCCGGCTAATTACCAGGTTGAGCATTTGGAGGATTGCCATGAAGACTTGGAAGATGCAAACGAGGTGTACACTTGTGAAGATGGTGCTGATGTGGTTTGTCGGGTTGGAGCTGATGAAGAGGACAGAGGGGACATAGATGATGGATCCGGGTCATTTGTCAAGGATTCATCGAGTAGTTTTTGTGGCACCAAGACTGATGTGCTAGTCAAAAGTCCTAGCAACAACAGGGAGGATGTTGACGTTCAAGATGATTCCTGCACATCTTACGAGTATCAGCAAGATGGAATAGATCTCTGTTGTCCCCTTGATGATGGAAGTCTGGGAATCAATGCAAGAGACTGTAGCATCGGATGATGTTATAATTTTCCGATTCTTAACACAGAAGCAAAATGCAGATATGTTTTCGATCCTTCCAATAAGAAAAAGCTTGAATCATTAAAAACTGATAGAAGTTTAGTTGTCCTGGAATATACGCTTTGTGGGTGGGCATCTCGTCTTAGAAAATTTTGAACGATGAGGAATGATCACAAATAAGAATAAGTTGGCGATGGATGATTCACCTTCCAAAAAGGGAAAAAAAAAAAAAACCAAGTCCTCTTGTTGCCCCTTTTGAATGGTATCACACGTGTTGGAAGTGGCATCATATGGGAGTTATTTCTCATGGAAGTTTGCTCTCAGCATATGGAATTCTCTTTTTCCCTTCCCCCCCCTCCGTCAGTGTCCTTGGTATGGTTAGGAACAATACGGTTCTGTACTCAAGGTTTTTCTATTAGAAGTGAATAAAAGAAGTTTGTTACACGCTATTTCACTGTTTGATTCTCATTGTCTATCAGAAACGACCGGACATTCTGTTTCTTTACCCCCACCTCTTCATTTTTGTTTCTTTTCTTATTTTGGAAATGACCCGCTAGCAAATATGGCAATCTTAGTCTCAGTATCAATAAATATTCATTTTTGTCATCTCTCTCTCTCTCTCTCTACACACACGCGCGCACGCACGGACACTTATATATAAACATCCCATCGTTTGCCCAATTTACTTTCCAGATAAAGTTTGGCAACAGGGAACAAAGAAAAGGAGAGAAAGTGGTAATACTCAACTCAAAGACAAAGGTACATTGATCTTTAAGTTTATTTTGTAATATTCTTCCTGGTTGGTCCGTTTTTCATAATATTGTATGAGATAACAACAACCACGGCATTTCCTAGCAAAGTGCTAAGTTGTCACCATTTAGGCAGTATTTGGAACGGTCTTCTTGGGCTCTTTATCTCTTTATCTTAGTGAAAGTATGGGGGTGACAAGTAACACCTGTAGTGCAGAGAACATGTGAAAGTTTCTATGTTATGGTTAGTTTACAAGTAACTTATCTTGTCTGTCATTGTTGCAAAGAAATGGCACATTTTTAGCCCCGAGTTGATCCTATCTGGTGCAACAACACTCACTAATAGCCTTTGGACATGCACCGCATCCACATTACCCCACACCCCCACCCCACCACCCCCCCCTCCTCTCTCTCTCTCTCTCTATATATATATATGTATGTATTATATATTGGTGTTTCTATGGCATGGTAGGACCTCACGCCATGTTTTTATAGTTGAATAGTATTGACAGTCTCTGATATAAATTGAAGAAAAACAAAATCCAAACAAGGATGCTTTCACACCCCCACCCCACCCCCCCCCCCCCCCCCCCCCAAAAAAAAAAAAAAAAAGGTCCTGCCCAAAAAATCTCCTACTTTTTTTTTGTGGCTTTGTTTTTTAATGTTTATAAATTTTAAGGAATGGAATTATTTACTGAAAGGCTTGATAGATGGTGACCAGGCGAGACAAGAGCATAAATCCATGTGACAGGTTCTTGTTTCCACACACCATCTCGTGGGTGTTCCACAAATATAATATGAACGGATTAAGGATTTGCTTGGGGTGAGTTCCAATCTACTCTCTTATATTGTTATAGTACTTTGTTTTTTCTTCAATTTTTACTCTTGGTTTGGGTTCCAATCCATCAAATAAAAGGGGCATTTAGTTTTACTTTTGAGAATGATTTTTTATTTTTAAAAACATAGAAAATGAAAACAGTTCTAAAATAATGTTTGTTTATTAAACGTTTTCAAAATTATTTCGAAAATACTATTTTCAATTATGTTGTTTTTTTTAGTTTTGTGAAAACGAAAAAAAGTTATTTTCATTTTTTGTTCGTATTTTCTCCCTCCTCTTTTTTCTCTGTCTGTACAGCGTCAGTGATGACAATCATATCCGACAGTGGCCTCCATCTCTAACAAAGGGCAATGACTATGGACTAACGATGACAGTGACGACCTTCTCATGATCACAATCACTGACTCATAGCGACAACTACCGACTCACGAACGAAATCACGCGAAGACAGGCATTGTGACGGCTCTCATTTCCGGTGAAAGAACAACGACCACAGACTAGCTATGACGACGACGATCCCCTCATGATAAGGATCAAGGACTCACAATCTAGATCTCGCAAAGACAACGCCCAAGAAATTCACCAAGAAAACCTTCATCTTTAGCGGCAACAAAGACCATCAGATCGCGAGTTTAGAGGTTACCGTCAGTGCCAAGATTTCGCGTCTTTAGAGTTGTCATTGCTATTACATATGCTCAAAAACAACAACACCGCTATCGCTCAAAGTCGTCACTATCGCCGCTATCTAGTGTTCAAATCATCAATATCTTTCACCCTTACCTCTCGTTACAAAACATATCACTAAAGGTTTTTTTTTTTTTAATTATGATTAATAATTTATTTTTTGTTATTTTTTTTAAAATTAAACATAAATATGTTTTCATAAAATATTAATTTATAAAATGGGTTTTTAAAAATATAACTAAATAGAGTTTTATTTTTATATTTTTCATAATATATACTCAGAATACATAATCAAATACAGTTTCAAAAATAGTCTTAGTATAGTTTTTAAAACATTCTGATTTTCGATTTTTTTTTTTTTGTTGAAAATAGAGAACATTTCAAAGCAATAACAAATGCCATCAAAGATTCCAAACCCCCCATACAAGCTCTAAACTCCAAAGAATTAACATAAACACTTTTAAATAACACTTTCTCAAGAAAAATAGGAAAGACATGCCAGAATTATTGCATGTTCTATATAAAATACGAGTTTGAATTACTCAAGTGAGGTGGTAAGGTGTTCAAATAGTTTAAAGAAAAATGTTCAGAAACATCATCAATACTAAGTATTATTATTAATAAAAGATGGATTTCACGTTATAAGACCCATCTTCTATTAGTAGATAACATTATTGTCAGTATCTTATAGCAATATTTTTGTTTTAAACACCATAAAATTCTCGTAAAATTATGACTGGGTTTTCGGTTAAGCCTGTTGGCAATGGGCAGCATTTTAGGCCTAGACCCCAATAGCAATAAAACAAATATGGCTGATGAAAGCATCAAACAAGTGGCTTGACCATTTCAACCTCTCAAACACCAAAGACCTCGTATCGACAATCATAACTTAATTACAAGTTTAAAGATAATATAAACTAAACCAAGAGTGAGGGCATTGCTATATGTCACCATATAAATTATAATTATAAATTTATACACACACACACACATATATATATATTTCATTTTTCTTCTCAAAACATTAGTTGCAAGAGGCATACCCCAAGTCTCTTTGGTTTTTGCAATTTTCTTTTGGCCAATATGTTATACAAAACTTCTATTTCCCGTTATTAATTGATATACAACGAAGAATATCTGTATGTCTGAGTCTGACTCTTTAACTTACTACAGGCTTATCCATTTATACATGCCATATATATATACATATATATATGTATATATAGGATGTAACATAAAATAGAAATTGATGTACTACAAATAAAACACATATGATGGACTACAAATCAAATATTTTGATGCTATCATGAAATACCAAACTAAGAATAAAATTTTTATTACAGATATAATCTAATAACAATTTTAAATCTAATTTTAATTTATGATATAAAGTTTAAATCAGTAGTTATAAAATATACAATCAAAATGGACTCAACTTAAAATGGCCATTTCTTATTGTATTTCCTTAAGAAAATGAACTTGTATAAGTTTGTACGTAGGGTGAACGTAATATTCCTTTTTCCCTTGTTCTTTTACTGATGATCTTGGATGCTCTTTCTCATCTTTAAAGGCTTGATTATGTCACACTTTATAAAGAGGTTGGTTAAAAGTCTTGCTCGTATTGATTTAAACTTAATTGTTATTTATTACCTAATGCATGCTTAGCGTATCCATTACCAGAGATTATTTCAGTAGTGCAATGATTCATACCTATTGCAAGTTCAAGCTGTACACTGACCACTCTATTTGGTAGGAAGAATGGAGAGGAAGAACGATGAAAAAAGTTAAAAGTCATTACAGGATGATATTAAAGGTTCGTAAAAATTGTTTATGTTATTAAAAAAAAAAAAGGGATTGAAAGAATGAAAAATAGTTATTTGTCTAATTATGATGTTATCCATTTTATAGAGTTTTAAAGATAAAATAGGCTTTTTAAACTTAAATATGAAGAGTCGAATCCTTTTATTAATGAAAAGATGTAACTTAGTGATCAAGAAAAAGTCTATCTAAAAAAAAATAAATTAGATAGTGGATTGATCGTCTCTTTTCATCCCTTTTTCTTCAACAAAACACACTTGGACAACTTCTCCCATTTATTAAAAAGAAAGAAACAAAGAAATTAGGGCAATGGGAGGCTTAAAACTATCCCATGTTGAGGGCTGCTTATCTAAATTTGGGAGCTTTAATTTACAAAGAAATAAATTGTTTTGCTATGTTACTCTTACGAGTCTTGCTCAAGGAAAAGACCATGATTCTTCGAGGCTTATTAGTAATACTTAATAGTGTGATTTTATTTATCATATCCCATGTTTCAAATGGGTTTCCATTTGAAAATTAAGCAAATTATTAAGCACTCAATTTGCTTATCTTTTCTTATTCTTAACATATAAGATCACTTTAACTAACAAATTATTATGTTCCATCTATTAGATTGATTTTTTTTTTAAAAAAAAATAATAAAAAGTGATCTCCTTTTCCGTTATTGATAGATTAATACTAGACATGTGTACATTGCTCTATTTCCTTCATCCAATTTTATTTGCTCTCTTGGAAAATTTTATACAATATTTAATTTTATGTATTCTTCTAAGCTGCTTTCTTTGGCCATTTGATGAAATTGAAGGTTTTTTTTTTTCCCCTTTTTGGATAAGCGGTGAGATGGTAAGGTTTGAACCGTTTTTTAGCCCATTATACTCAATTTATTGGCATCTTAGTCCACTGTTTCGATTTTCTTTTGGGTTTTTAGTTTTTTCCTTACTAGTAAAATATAAACAAGTAGAAATCTACAAGGAATCTCATTGGGCATTCAACACCTAATCAATAGAAAATCTCAAGTCCTTAAAGAAATATTAAATATAAAAGATTCTTCACTTGTTGTGCATCCAATCGTTTCTTTTTCTGTCCCCCCTTTTCTTTTGGTACCAAGAAGCCTCCTTTCTATAAGAAGAATATGAACACAATTATTTCCTTTTCTTTTAACCATAAAATCAGAAAATACCACTAACTACCTCTTTATAAATAATCCAACAAAATTACATAGGAGAATTATGTAGTATGAAAAAAAAAACCTAGTGGTTAAACACTCAGAACTAATAAATTAAATCGGATTTTATCATAAATTTTAAAAATTATAACTTATTATTTCACATAATTTAATAAAAATCTAATTATTTAAAACTGTAACTATAAGTAAGGTTTACTTATAAATTATAGGCTATTATGATAGATAGATCCATTACATAGGTTACTACAATGGTTTTTTTATTTTATCTTTTTTAACTTTTACTATATAAATTATCTCTATTTCTTGAACAAAAATTCCAATCATACAAGCTCTATATATTTCTTTTACTCTAGGAGAGAATTCTCCCATTTTAAAAGATATAAATAAATATATAAAATGCCTAAATACAAATATGAGCTTTTTTTTTTTTTGAAAATAAACATGAGCATTGTGCTTAGCAAGTTTGGATTTTCGTACACATTAGTGAGACGAATAACTATTTATGATTTATTCCATAATTTATTTTTTTTTATATTGATTTTTCTTAGATTATTTATAGCTTTGCTTCCATTACATGCAAGGATTTCTCCTTCCAAATATAGCATCAACCTTTGAGAAAAAAAAGCTACACTGCAAGAGATTCTACAGTCGCTTATTTTAGTCCCTCTTTTTATTTCCCCCTTTATTTTATTTTTTTTTCCCTTTGCGTCTTCTCGGTGCTCATCTCACTGTTAAAAACAGTAGTCACTACAACAAAACCATTTTCCTTCCTTCTCTTGGACCAAAATAGCTTGAACATTTCAAGCACCATTTAGGGAGAGAATGAGCATAGGAGAGAGAGAGAAAGAGAGAGAGTGACGACCAAGAGAATCAGCTTGAGCAGATCTTGATCCTCTCCATAACCAAATGGTTTGTTCTCTAATCACTTGAGAAACAAGGCAAGCAAAAGCAAAGCAAAGCAATATCTTCTGATCTGGGTCTTTCTTCATTCCTCTGTTTCTTGAACATATTCGACTCTCTCTCTCCGAAAGTTTACACCTTTCTCTGGAAACCAACCTTCTTGCCTCGTTTTCTGATCCGGGTTTTGCTCAATTCCGTCTCCCATTTCCAGAGCTGCCATGGATCAAGATCAAGAACAGAGACACGTGTGCAGATTCTGCAACAAGAGTTTCTTGAGCGGAAAGGTCTTGGGAGGTCACATGAGGTGTCACGGAACCAAAAACTCAGCCAAGACCGAGAAGAAAAAGCTCCTCAACAAGAGTGAAAATACAGACACTGAGAAAACTGGCTATGGCCTAAGAGTCAACCCCAAAAAATCCTCCAGACTTTCTGGAGCCTCAAACAACTTTGATTATGAAGAACCACCTTCTTCTGGGCAAGACAATGTTTTCTGCAGAGTTTGCGGCAAAGGGTTCGATTCGATGCGGGCTTTGTTCGGCCACATGAGGCACCACTCGGGGAAGCAAAAGAAAGAGGAGGTTCAGGTTCATTGCAAGGAATGTGGGAGAGAATTCGAGTCTCTGAGGGCTCTCACTGGCCACATGAAGAGTCATTCCGAGAGAAGGAGATTTTTTGGTGTCTCAAGAGAGAAGCTTTTCGTGGAAACAAGCCGATTGGTGCGCAAGAAAAGGTCGCGGCGATTGTTGCGGTACAAGATTAGTCCGAATTGTTCTTTCTCTAATTTGAGTGGGTCTTCAAGTGGTGTTGAGCTTGAACATGATAAGGAAGTGGAGGAGGCTGCAATTTGCTTGCTGATGCTGTCTAGAGGTGCTCGCGGCTGGGATGAATTCCGCTTGGTCACCGAGTCATCTGATAACAATTCTTCTTCGCCTTTCGAGGTCAAGTCTCCGAAACGAGTTCTGGAAAATGGTGGTGGGTGGATCAAGGTGGTGAAGAAGCCAAGGCTGGAGAAGTTGGATACGTTTCGCGCTTCGGGTTCGGAAGCTTTCTTTGATAAGAGGAAGGTTTCTGAGTTGAGTGAAAACGATTTTGGTCTCGAAACCGATGAGGAAAAGACCATGAATTTAGAAGCTTCAGTTGACGCTGTGACTGAGAAGGAGAGTCATGTTGAAGTAGAATTCGATGAGAATCAAAGAGAGGCTCTTGTTTCTGGTTCAATGCTCAATTCCGAACCCGAAACACCGGACAATTCTCATAGCAAGAAGAGTGAGTACAAGTGCAGGACTTGCAACAAGATTTTCAACTCTCATCAGGCACTTGGAGGCCACCAGACCATCCACAGGTCAGCCAAGAACAACTTCTCCGCACTCCAATCCGACGATGCCGGGCAGTGCAGCAGCGATCTTCCCGGCATCGAAACTGCCAAGTGCGTTGAGAATTCGATGGAGCTGATAGAGATGGACGGTAGAGTGACAATGACAACAACAGGAAATGAGACTAATGGTAGTAACAAGGAGCACAAGTGTCCCATATGCTTGAAGGTGTTTGGTTCAGGCCAAGCTTTGGGTGGCCACAAGAGGGCTCATATTGTTAGAGATTCTGAGGTTGAAGCAGACCAGATCACATTGATGAAGCAACAGGTTTGCAACATCTCAGGTGTACTTGATCTTGGTGTTTCAATGGGACTTGGGGATGAGGAGGCCAAAACTGATGTTCAGCTCAACTCATGGTGGGCCAAAAATGACCACAAGCATGAGGTGCTGGTGGGTCTAATGCCCAACTAACAGGAGTGATTTTCTCTCTCTCTCTCTCTCTCTCTCTTTTTTTTTTTTTTCATTTTTGGGTGATTTGGGGAAAATTCGTAGAGAAAAAGCTTTGTGGTTATGAATTGTAAATGCCAGTACAGAATTTTTTTTTTTTTTTTCTGGGGACAGTTTATATACTGGTAGTTTAATCAATTTTTTCACAAGGAAAATTTGTTTGGCATTTATTGAGGATATTTTTGTCCTCACAATTAATGAAAACAAAACAGCCAGATCCAGTTTTGTTGACCCTTTTCTTTGATCAAAATTTTCATATGATTTACACTTGGGTGTTAGGTTGAGGAAGAAAATGTCAATGAATATTAAGGCAATTAAATAATTCTCAAGAGATGGCATCTTAGTTGATTTTGGTTTTTTTTTTTTTTTTTTTTTAAGTCCTCATTGAGTCTGAAAAACCAATCTCATCTATTGTTTCTTTTAGTATATGATGATTGATCTTATTTTGTTGGATAGTCCACACGTTTATCTACTTCTCTCCCTCTCCCTCTCTCTCTGGTTAAATACTTTCTTTAGCAATCAACTATAAGTCCCTTTGCCGTGGTCCAAAAGGAAAAAACACTACATTTTTTACTTTCTCCTTTTGTGCCTAGATGGCATAAAAAGCATGTTACAAACTTGAAGAACCACTAGAAATTTGGACTTATTCATATTTTCAAGAAAACGAAATTAAAAGTTAAAAAATAATATGTTGCCAAATTGGTTACAATACAGGAAGTGTGAACATAGACAGGAGCAGCAAGGCATGATGAGGAATTGACTAATCCTTTTTGTTTAGTGATCATTCACTGGCCGCTGGTTGTAGCTTGCATTTCTGCATCCAACATGATTGATAGTGTAGAATTAAACCAAAATAATGGTTTTGGCTTTATTCATAACAATGGCTTTGGTTTTACTCGTTATCAAGATGACTAACCTTTTATTGTGTGATTATGTACTATAAATTTTTATTATAATTGATAAAATCTATATCATAAAATCTTTGAAATAAAATTAAAAAAATTTAATATGTGGGCCCTATACATTCCTCTCCTGATCAAGACCATTTTTAAGTATAATCCAGATAAATCAGAGCTTAATTGGACATTCTTTATTAATAGATTTGATAAATTTTGCAATTAAGTTTGAGTTATATAGGAGTATATAAAATAAGATATAATTCCAAACCATCAAATTATATTAAAATTACGTTAGTTTTTTAAATTAATTTAACTGGATTAATAAAAATCAGACGATTTGATGTTATGTTAAGAGTGTTTTTGCTATCTTATTATAGAATTCTTCTTTACTTTCTTTGTGCGGTGGAGTTCGTAATTTTGGGGCACTAGGAAGAAAAGAGAAAAATAAATTTAAATTAAACAAAGTGGAAAGAAAAAGGCGTTTTCGCAGTCCTCAAAAAGCTAGCGGCTTGTCAAGTTTAGGCATGGTCGAAAATTGCAGACATCGACCATTTTATTGTTTTATAGATTAATCTATCTGAGAATTACGATACAGTCGTTTACTTTGTTATTCGCAGCATTTGGACGAAAATGGTTAAATTTATGGAGTAGATTAAAATCTACTCCCGTGAAACCTAAAATAAGACTAGATAGTGATAAAATAGATTATAGAAAAAATGCACTAATCAATTCATATGATAAAAAAAACTAAGGTCTTATACGAGGAGAAGACTGAAACATTTATTTGAGAGATTAGATAAGATTAAAATAGTGAAAGTTTGTATGAAACGAACTAAAACCTTTATTTAAAAGATTGAAGAGTGTTAAAATAATAAAAATTAATAATAAAAATAAAAAAATATTATAGTAATTTATAGAAAAATTATGAAAAAAACACTATAATAAGTGAATAATTAACATGAGAAAAAACTAGTATATAAGTTGTCACCTTCTAACAGTCACATTTCACATTAAATTCTCATCCCAAATTTATTAAAATAAAGAAAAATACAATAGTTAAGAAAGATGAAAAATTTCAATCATAACTGCGCCAAAAACCATCTAGAAGCCAAAAAAAAAAAAAAATACCCCCACAAGAACAAAATCTGACACAGAAGGAACGTACAAGACCGCGCCTTTAAAAAATCAGGTATCATGAAAAAGGGAGTAGAAGGCATCAAGTAAAGCTTTTCGACTCAACACCGAGATGAAGAAGGTCGAGTTATTGCAGCTGTTACTGCCTTATCTTCAGCGACCAATCCGCTTGTGGCAGAAGCTGACGCAAGTAGAGCGGCTTTAATCGTAGGTTCAGATTGTGGTGGGCAAGCACTCGTAATTGATGTTGATTCGTCCCTGGCAGTTACTAGCATGAAAGGTGAGGCCTCAGGAATGTTCAAAGCTGATTTTGATAAGATATCTAAGAATTGTTGTTGTGTTGCTTTAGATAGGATTCCGAGGAACATCAACTTTGCTGCTCATAATTTAGCCAAGTGGGCAGGAACTTCTGGTGTGTTGGGGAACATTGATGTGGCGAAGGTGCCAGAGGCAGTTTTTGGGGTCAGTATAGAATGGAAGCCTCTGTAAGGCAGCAAGTTGTTTCTGTTTAGTTTTTCTTTGCTGTGTGTTTGTTGGTTTCTCCTTTTCGTTTTTTGTTTGGCTGCTTGTTTTCTGTGTTTTCTGGTCTCTCTGTGGTCCCTCTCGATTGGCTTTCTTTTGGCCTTTAATGAAATAATCTTTTAGCAACCAAAAAAAAAAAAAAAAAAGAGAGAAGCCAGCCTTTCCATTGCGAAAGTTTGAGCTTAATTTTATGTGCAGTGGACTGTAAATGAGCATGTTTCAGGCGATCTTCAAAAACAGGAAAACATTGCATAAGACCGACTAGTCTACCGGCATGATGTGCTAAACGACATGTAACTTTACATGCGGGAGAAACGACTCACCAATTGTGTTCTTCTCAAAGTTTCTGTCGTTCGATTTTAAACGACATAATTTTTAAATCGAAAAAGTATAAAACGACGCGTCGCTAATTGTTAAGAAGTTTCCTCCTTTTAAATCCAGGAACGTAACAAAAGTTCGTTGTCGTTTTCTTTCTGAAACAACTTGTCGTGTTTGTTTAACTTTTGCCGCTTAAGAGCAAAAAGGAAATCTCCTTTGAATTTCCAAAGTTTTGGTAGTTTAGGATTAGCGATGATTATTCTCTTGTCGTTTTAGAAAACGAAATGTCGTTAAGAGATTTATCTCGTTTGTACAGTTGCCTGTAAGCATAAAACCACACATCGTTCGACATTCTGAATTTGTTGTCGTTTACCCAACGACATGTATTTTCCTAATAGCACAACCAACAATATATCCTTTTTTAAGTTCGTTCTCGTTTACCAGTTATCAAAGTTGCATTCAGTTTCTCCTTCTTCTTAGCCGTGTCTCCTATAATATTACGATATATCAATTAAAAAATATATATTTGATTATATTATCATATTCTATTAATTAAAAAATTGTGTTATTTATTCATGTATCATAATATCATTGAAGGAATATAAATTGGGACAAAAATATACAAACATATGAACTAAAGCCTTAAAATGAAGAAATCAATACGTTTTTTATTTTGCCAAAAAAAAAAAGGGAAAAAAACAACAACAACAACGTTGTGCCGTTAGATGTGGTAATTGGCCGCCGTACGTTTTCTCTTAAAAACGACATGCTTCTAGATACCAGAGCCAGTGTTGGATGTCATTAAGGAGAAAAACGGCTTGTCGTTTTCTTTTTTATATTTATAGTCATCGGTGCAAAAAATGACGTGGCTCGTTGTGTTTAGCTTAATCGTCAGTTCTTTTACAGTTTCTCGTATTTGTTGTTGTTTGGGTTAAAAAAATAAACACATATAAAGGAAAATCAATGATTAATGAGCTCAAAGAAATGGGATTGTGTCCTTGGTCTATTATTCAAAGTTTGAGATTGGATTCTTAAAAATAACTTTTCCTAACAAGTGAACAAAAATATAGTTTATTTCTGCTGCTTCCAAATAAGAAATAACTAGAATTCAAGTTAAACAGTGCCTAATGTCAGCTGCTTCAAGATAATATGGTAAGGTCGAACTGATCTGCCAGCTGGAAGAAGCCATAAACTTCACCGGCCTTAAGCGTGTTGGAATTATTTTATTATATAAATAGATTTCCACGTTCTCTGCTTGATCAGCATAAGCTTGGTATTTAAGGCATTAATCTGAGTCCTAATAGTTCTCATTTCAAGTAGTAAAAACGTGCAAATATTTCAAGGAGAGTTCACACCTTACCGAAAAGTATTATGTTTTAAATTATCTGATTTGTATTAAATTATGTTAGTTTCGCGTATTTTTTCTGTTTTAATACGATATTGATTAGATCAAATGTTTTAGAAACTTATACTATCCCCCATGTTTTTTAAGCTTTTGCTGAAACCGTAAAAGGAACATGTGCAATGGACATGTGGGTATGAAATTGAGTCACTTGAATCACTGGTCTGTCCATGTGCAAGGTCGGCAAAATCCTCAAGAAGTGCCCACAAACTTTAACACCGTGTTCCCTATGGCTAGTTATTTTATTACATCGGCTGGAATTGAAAACAACAAGATCTAGTTGGTCACCATAACTTCTTTTAATCTTACACAAAACAAAGAGATTTCTACAATACAAACACCTCATCATTTGTAATATATCTGTGCATATAATATGAAGTTGGATTCCACGAGAGAAATTTTTAAACCGTAACATTACACATGCTTCATTAAATCATCCGGGTGTAGTCAATAAATAATCTATATCCTTTTCTTCAATGTCAATATCAGACATTACCCATTGCATTATAGCGGCTCAAAATATGATCTAGGTGAGCAATTGAACAACGAGGCTGCACTAATTTGAAGTGAAGAGGAACTGCAATAGAGGAAGAAAACAGCAATATCTTTATTTATTGCAGATAATATTATTTTGATAAACGAGTTCATAACAACAAAATCCTTATTTTGTACATAATCGCGTTCTCGAGCTATATATTATTGCCTTAACTCTGCATTGAAACTAAACATAAATACAAGATTAAAACAAAAAAAGAACTGAAAATGCGGTGGTGAAGAGCGGCATCAGGCACAGATCATCACAAGCAGTGAAGCAAAACATGTCATTTGGGACCAAGTAAATATTTTGATTTCTATGGTACTTCGACAGGTTTGATGTTCCAGATGTCTTTAGCATATTCGTGAATGGTTCTGTCACTGCTGAACTTGTATGAGCCGGCTGTGTTCAGTATTGACATTGTCGTCCATTTCTGCGCAAAGAGCAATTACCGAACGTTAGAATTTGAACCCAGAATCTAACAGGTAAACCTATTGGAAATGTGGAACTTGCCTTCTGGTCCCGATATGCCTCGTCAACCTTCTCTTGGCATTCGATGTAACTGGGGAAGTCCTTGCCAACAAGGAAATAATCTGCACGACCAAAACCTTCATTTCCTTCCAAAGATCCAATTAGTTCATCATAATTGTAGGAACCGAAAACACCGCTTCTGACGTATTCCTTGATTTCTTCAAACCTTGGGTCCGGAACAAACTGCATCACAACACCTAATACGTTTAGATACATCAAGGAAATAATCAGATGAAGAGGAGTGTAAGTAGTTATTTCCTATTTACTTGATAACTCTTTGTATGAATGCATTTGTAATGTTTCATTTTCCAGCTTACCGACCATTAATTCAAAAGCACGACAGTAGCAGAAAGAGTGTCACTGACTTGGTAGATGAATAATTATGAAACGGACAATTTTGGTTATTAAGACAAACCTTTCCCTCAGCTCTTTCTTTTCTCAGGCCGGCAATTTCATGAGCCAGAGCACCAAAAAGAAAAAAGTTATCTTCTCCAACCTCTTCCCTTATTTCGACATTTGCACCGTCCAAAGTCCCAATCAGAATGCAGCCGTTCATGGCAAATTTCATGTTGCTGGTTCCACTGGCTTCCATTCCAGCAGTACTGTAAGGAGAAAAGAAAGGAAAAAAGGAAGCACTTCAGATAAAAGAAACTTGTGCATCTCAAATCAGTAAAGGGGTTATGGCCGGGTGAATAAAGCGTGGCCTGCTCTCTACTTGAGACAATATTTATGAATATGAGCAGTGGTAAAGTTTTGGAAGCAAGGTTCGTTAAGTTTAACAAGAGAATAATACAAACAACATTATAAAACTGAATTACCTGATGTGCTGTGACAGCTCACTTGCAGGAATCAGAAATTCAGCGACACTAACATTGTAATCTGGGACGAAGACAACCTAATATGACAAGGAATCATATAGCAGTCAGTAGCGCAAATGAACTTACAATAAGCAACTAATGCACATGTAATCATCTACCCCAAGATTACAACTTACACATTCCATAGTTGTGACTCTGTGTGATAATCTTAAAAACATTTATAAAGTAGCATATTAGATCCAAGGAATTTTCCTCCATGTCAGTCTATAGATACAATAGCCGATACCCAGAATAAATACTTACGTTTGCATACTAAGAAACATCTAACAGTAAACAAGTTAAGAAATTATGATGCTTCAGTTAATGGAGAATACACCTTAAGCAAGTCACCAATTTCAGGATCATGGTTAACGGTTGCACCAACATCTGTGATAAATTTGACAATTCTCTTTGCTTGCACATATGTAGCAAATGCTTTTCCTCCAAATATACACACTCGTGGAACAAATTTTTCTTTCCTTTCTGCAGCACTCATTTCTTTCATCTGCTTGTAGCGATAGACAATGCCCAAAATATTTAGTAGTTGTCTCTTGTACTCATGGATGCGCTTCACCTAAATGAAGTCAGTCAAACTTAAAGTTAGATATTGAAAAGGAAAGACAGCACACAGAAAAATTTTGGATAGTTTGTGCTCTTTATCTGGTGATAGTATGCTATTAATTTCTTTAGCACTTGTCAATTTTTATGAAAATGAAAATACCTGTATGTCAAACATAGCATCAGCGCTAACAGAATATCCTGTTTTTTCCTTGATTAATGATACAACTTTCATCTTATTGCTCCTCTTTGCTTGCCTCCACTGGGCCTGGAGATCATCGTTGTCTGCGAACTACCAGAAAACAATACAAGTCTAGAGTATGCAGCATAGGACAACATAATCTTACACAAATAATTGAACATGAATCGGTGGCATAAAACTGAGACAACGATACAAAAAAAAAAAAAAAAATAGAGAGACTCAATTGCAATCCTTTCAAAAAGGGGAAAAAAATATGCAACCATTACCTTGCGTAATTCGGCCAGCTTTTCGGTATTTAGGACCCAGTCTTCTGTACCAATCCAGTCAGTAATGATTTTACTCAATTCTGGATTGCAAAACCGGATCCATCTTCTTGGTGTAACCCCATTTGTTTTGTTCTGAAATTTCTCAGGCCACAGCTGCAAAATCGTACAATAACAAGAGAAAATTTTCATAGTCTATAAAACCCCTAACTTGAGATTAAATAATTCAAATACATTATACTCTGACTAGAAAACAGAGAAAAGATAATCTTCTGACATTTTTACCTTAAAAAAGGAGTTGAATACTTCTTCCTTGACTATTTCACTATGTATCTCGGCAACCCCATTCACTGCATGACCACCCACAACACATAGATTAGCCATACGAACTAACTTTGGTGGTTCTGGTACTGGCTCCGGCAACATCTCCTCCTCCTCCTGGGGGATTTCTTCTTTAAATTTGTCTTCTTCATCAACAGCTTTAACTTCTTCATCAACAGCTTTAACTTCTTCAACCTCATCAACAGCTTTAACTTCTTCATCAACAGCTTTAACTTCTTCAACCTCATCAACAGCTTTAACTTTTTCAACCTCATCGACAGCTTTACCTTCTTCAACCTCGTCAACTTCTTCAACATCTTCAACTTCCTCGCTGGATACAACTATGGGGATTTCTTTAGGCTTAACAATTAAATCAGCAAAGGCAGCTGGCAGCTCCACATTGTCTAATATTCTCAACTCCTTCAGTTTCTTCTCTAATAAGTCAGAATCTTGGGTACCATACTCCGCAATTATGGTGCGAATAAGCTGAAGATAAATATTGTGGGAGTTAGACCAATGTATAGGAAAAGGTGTTGCATTTCAACAAAATCCATTACTACCTCCTCATCTATCATTTCTATAATCTCAACATGTCGAGGGAGGAGTGTTTGCATAAGGTCCAAACTCCATTTCTCCAATGCTTCAGGCAAAACAGTGTGGTTGGTGTATGCCACAGTTCTGGTGTGGGTAGCAGGACACAGGAATTTAAATTAGCAAAATTGAGGAAATATTAGAAAAGTATTATCTTCATTCAAAATAAATCTAGAACATATAAAGAAGATACAGACATGGCTTATATTTCAACTTAACGGAGATCAAAAAGGTGATTAGGGCAGAAGAATTTGATTATAAACTGAATTCTTGTTTTGAGCTTGAAATGGTGGAGCTAACAAATGAATTCCAGTCTTGTGCTTAATATGTTAAAGACGATACAAACAACGAAGAAGAGTAATTGATTACAGACATAAAAGTTCATGTCCCAAATTTATTGAATAGTTAAAAAGAAGAATGTTGTCTACAACAATCTCCTATGGTTCTGATAAATAAGTATGATGGTGTCTGCAATTGCTGTTTCACAATATAAATTCATTAAAGATACCTTTGAGTGATATTCCAGGCCTCCTCCCAACTTAAACCCTTCACGTCAATCAAAATTCTCATTAGCTCGGGAATGCATAGAGTTGGATGAGTATCATTCATCTGCACTGCAACCTTTCCAGGGAACTCCTCCCATTTTACAGATGTTTCACTTCTTCTCTCAAAACGTGCAATAATATCTTGGAGAGAAGCTGAACATAGAGAATATTGCTGCTTCAGACGGAGGATTTTTCCTTCAATTGATTCATCCCCCGGGTAGAGTATGTAGCAGATCTGATTCATCCACAGTAGGTTCTCTTATAATTTTCAACTATAAATGGTAAATGAATCACATTGAAACTTTTAAACATCATGATATTAACAACAAGGATTTCCCAAACCGTATATAAAACAATAATTAGCAATGGTAATAAAAGCCATGACACTTAATACAAACATTCACACAGTCATCAGCCTGTCCATACCCTTTCAGCATTTCCGAGGGCCTCGTATGCCTTGGTATGCTCTCCCGCATTGAAGGCAGATAAATCAAAGTCTTCTGATGGAGCCTTGGTCGACCACAGTCGCAGATTAAGTGTGGTTTTAGTTTTGTATCCTGGTATGGGAACATCATATGCGACGGCCACTATATCTTCTCCCCCAATCCAATGTCTTTTACCATCTGAACCAGAAAAAAGCTTTCCAAAAAACTTAACAGGATATGAGACATCATTTCTTACAATTTCCCAGGGATTGCCTAACTGCAAGGAGGAAAAGGTAACGATTTAAATACCACTAAGTCAAAAAACCTGAAAGACAATGATAATTTCATTAATCTTAAGTTATAAAGAAGCACTTGAAGTGAAAGTGGAGAACAGATAGCATTCATACCTCAAGCCAATCCTCAGCAACTTCTTCTTGACCATCTTTCGTAATCCTCTGTTTAAATAAACCATACCTGTATCTAAGGCCATAACCCCATGCCGGGTAATTAAGAGTTGCCAAGGAATCCAAAAAGCAAGATGCCAGCCTCCCGAGACCTCCATTTCCGAGTGCAGCATCTGGCTCCTAACATTGGAGAAACAAAGTATTTTAGCTGCAATAATCGAGAGAGAGAGACAGACAGAGACAGAGACAGAGAGTAATAAGGGTCTAACCTGAGAAGCTATTTGTTCTAATGTGTATCCAAGTTTGTTTAAAGCCTCTGCATAAGCACCGGTGAGCTCTAAATTACCAACGGCATTTAAGAGCGCTCTACCCTACCCCCAAAAAAAAAAAAGAATATGGCAAACAAATCAATGTGCATACGGATTCTGCCAGCAAATCCAATGTGGGGCATATATGCGACAAACCTGAAGAAATTCCATTGACAAATAATATGCCTGTTTAACATTCACTTTCTCATAATAATTGTATGTTTCATTCCAGTTAATGATGAGAGAATCCCGGACACTCTGAGCAGTTGCAAAGTAAGCCTTTGGAAGATCAAACTGCTCAGGAGAAAATAGCGGATTGAACTCTGCATGGTATTTGATACTTGAAGCGAGAGATGCAGCATCTGGCGCAAGAGAACCGAGTGCGGTTGAAGCTTCTAAATAAACACATGTAATGCTACAATTCGGTGAGACTGATTAAAATACTGAATTCAAAATACTGTATTTTTTATGTATGTAATGAAAGGAAGAATCATAAACCAAAGTTTTTCTCTCTCAGACGCACAGACACTTCTTATGTTTCTTCTTCAGCTATTAAAAAATCTTCGTTGAGTCCCCAATATTTGAATATTAAAATTCAAAATACAACAAAAATGATCATATTTTTTTCCACGTCAGCATCAAAAAAGGATCCGAATCGACCATATATGATGATTATCCAATAACCCAACAGACTAAGATGATTATCAACCAGTTACTCCGATTCCATTACATCATAAATGGTTTTAGCTACCGTTTAAAGGGTAATCGGAACTGAATGGCTGAAGTCATCAAAAAATGCATGACTTTTTAAAACAATTAGATGTACTAACCCATCAGATGGTGGATCCCAATCCTTTCCAGACACTAAAATGGTAAATATGAATAGTTTCCATGGCCTACCAAACACGGCTTCTTCAAATTAAATTACAAAACAAAACACACACACAAAATCAATAATAATTCTATATATATTTATATATACATGTACATATAATTTGAACACTCACACACACTGGTAACATTAAAGCATTAAAGAAAAAAACCTGAAAACACCAAAAAAAAAAAAAGTGAGAGAGATAACAAAGATAAACAACTCAAAAACAAAAGGAAGCAAATTAATGCAATGTGAAAGCTAAAGAGGAAGACAATCAGGACCTTCGACGGTGATCGGATCCTGAGATTTCTGCGTCGGCTCGCTGGAGACGCTCTTGACCGAGAGCGACCGCCGAAGTGACCGGCGATTGAGAGTCCTGACGTACAACAGCCTAGAATCGGTGCTTCTGAAGCCGAAATCGATAAATTTGGAGCGAGAATCGCAATGAGAAAACGCCTTTGTTCTACTACATGTTGCGGACAATTGAGAAGCTGCCATTTCTCCAAGCTCTCTCTCTCTCTCTAGAATCCCTCTCTCTCGGATCACAGACTCATATAAAAGAGAAGTGAAGACGGAGCAACGATACTGAGGGAGTAAGAAAAAAGAGGAACCTCTGAGGTCTTTTCTTAGCGTTCTTCATGGAGATTTATATGTGTGAGTTCGTATCATAAATAACACAATCTTTATTTTATCATAAAAAAATATTAAAAAATTAACACTTCCGTGCTGAAAACGACGCTTTCACGAGTACCCCACTTTAAAATGTTTTCATTGTCCAGTTTGGATCTCCTGCGTTCAACTCCATGTGAAACTGCGTCTTTCTCATCGGGCGTCTAATAAAAATGCTAACTTGTCAACTTGTTATTGGTAAGATTCTTGTCAACTGTAGTTTGTGTTGGCATTAGCAGCAGGTGATCTGTCATTTCGTTTGGATATTTTTTGGTCCCGTGATGTCTTGTAGCTTCATGCACACCGTCAACTTGCTGCCGTGTTATTGGCTTATTTTTTTATTATTTTTTTTCGAAGTTTGATAGTGGCACCGGCACACATATCAACCGTTGATATCATTTTGGTTTTATTGGTAGCGTTTGGTATTGTTTTTGAAACCTGTTCTGTTTTCAAAAAAGTTGAAAATGAAATCGTTTTGAAAACTGTTCTGAGATCGTTTCTGAAACTGTGTTTGGTTATATTTTCTGAGTGTATGTTTTCAAAAATCAAATTTGAAACTGTGTTTGGTTGATGTTTTTGAAAACCAGCCATTTCTCATAAGTACTGTATAAAAACATATTCATATTTAATTTTAAAAACATTATTATGAATACCAAAAAATAAAAATTAATAAAAAATTTTAATTAAAAAATTAATTGAATATTAATAATCATAATATTTAAATATTTACTATAGCAATTAAAATATAATCAACCATTATATTTAGTTACAAATACATTACAAAATAGTTCTTAATAGTAGAAGTAATATTTAACTAAAAAATTACAAATTATAATTACCATAACAATTAGGATACATATTGTTCCCACATTGCTTGTGCTATTTGGTCTCTGAATTGGCTCATACGTTGTCGGTCCCTATTAGTGGAACCAACATCAGAAGACGGTTCAGATTCATGATAATTTGTACGTTGTTGATTTCCTCTTCGCCGCTCAATATCTTCTACAGGCTCGTCAACGCCATAATCTCTAAACAAATCATCATTTGCATCATACATTTTAATACAATTATGAATAACACAACATGCAATTACTATCTGGGCTTGTTTATGGAAAGGAAAGTTAGACATATTCTTCAAAATACCAAATCGTGCTTTAAGAACACCAAAACACCTTTCTATGCAATTGCGTAACGATGAATGTCTATAATTGAATAGTTCGATAGGTCCAGTTGGTTGTCCATGGTTTCTAAATTCTGATAGATGGTACCTTTGACCCCGGTATGGTGCAAGGAATCCTGGCATGTTACTATATCCGGAGTCAACAACATAATATTTAGGCCATGGTGGCCTAACAAATCTGTTATCTTGATCTTGTAATGCATGTACTAATACTCTAGAATCGGCAGCTGAACCTTCCCATCCACTATAAACAGAGGTAAATCTCATATCAAAACTGCATGCTGCCATTATATTCTGAGTGCAAGTATGTCTTCTTCCCCGATAAACTCTTTGCTCGGCTGCTGGGACAATAGCCATCACATGTGTGCCATCAATAGCTCCGATACAGTCCTTACACAAGTAAAGAAGCTAAACTTTATTAAACCCTATTTTGAAAGTAAAAACCATCTATTTCAAATTTTAAAAATAATGTGAGTTATACCTTAAACCATGGCCAATACTTTTCGCTATTTTGAATTTCCGGAGGCACGATGTTTGGGTCTGGTTGGCGAATAAATTCTGGAGCCAATGCACAAATGGCATTAAGAACACTATCGAAATGTCTACTCACTGTTTCTCCAGAATGACAAAATCTATCTTGTATGACTCTATTACGATCGGAATGACCAATAATCTTTAAGAACATCATTAACCGTTCTTCTACTGATAGTCGACTTCTAGGTAATAATTGACGTTCTTCAAGTAGTCGAGCTAATGCCAAAAAAGGTTCTCTATACATACGAAATATTTCATAAAATACTTCAGCATGCCCTTCCAGCATATTTAATACATATTGTCGTCCTGTTAGTTCATCATTATGTCGAGGTTGCTTAGTAATAGTTGGTATAAGACCTATCAATAACTGTAAGATCTCTTCCTCATCATCAGATGACTCAAGTGACTCAAAAAAAACCAACTCTTCATCAGTATCTGAACCATCTGATTCCATAATAGCCTACATAAGATAATCAAACCAATTTATAAATGTTTGTCACCAATAATAATAGCAAAACATGGCAACAAATATCTTATAATTAGTATAAATCAACAAACCAACCATTATATAAGAGTTCAATAAATTAAAATCGTGAAAGCAAACAATACAAAATAATCAAACACAACAAATCAATCAATACTCCATAGTTTAACATACTAAAATCACGAAAATAAACAACATAAATCAATCTAACTCAACAAACCAGTCAGTAAATAATAGGACAATAAATTGAAAGAGTTTAACAAACTAAATGAGTTTAAGAAACTGAAACCAATTATTAACTAATAACTACTCTACTAAGCTGAGGATGAAACCATGACGACGCTCGGGTTTGATCTTTACAAATGATCTCCTGTAGTCCTTATCCTTTGATAACGTCTTAATTGCCATCCCGTATATCTTGTCATCCAAGTCTCCTATTTCATCCAACAGCTCAATACAAATTTCAATACTACTGGGATCTTCAGCAGAAGTCTCAGGCTCACTTGTGTCCGCAAGACGTGCTCGTTTGGCCGCTAGATAATGCTGCAAGTCATTAGTGCGTTGCACTGACGCCTCACTTCGCAAACTCACAGACTTTGCCAACAGCTCCATTGCAGACTCCATTGCAGTTTTGATCTTCTTCTTGGAACGCCCACTGCTGGCCTCAGCATTTCGCACACGGTTGCGGTCTGTCTGGACTTCATGCGAGTCTCCCGTACCTTCTCCTTCAGCTTCGAGATTCACAGAATCTGGTGGTGCTGCACGTGGCACATAGGCAGCTGTTTGCGGACCCATGGCATTACGGCCTGTTGCAATAGTCCCACTAAAGATCTCGTTTAGGAGAGAAAAGTTTGCTAAACCCTTCTTCTGGTACTTTTTAGCTTTTGGATTTTGCTACACAGTGAAAATAAATTTAATTAAGTCAATGATTGGTAACTTATGTAAATAAATATGAATGCCATTAAATAAGAGGTACATTACTTGTAGATAAGAATCCCAAACTTCTTCTGAGGCTGTGACTGTATTTGCTTCAGAATCCCATCCAAATCCAGTAGTTTGAACCAAGCTTTCAAACTCTCTAGTGCTACGTCTAAGTCTATTCCACTTAGTTTTAAGTTGTGCCACTGTAAGTCTCTTGTTAAACTTGTTATGTATTTCATTCGAAATTTTTGTCCATGTTTTTTTGTCTAAAGTAGATGATTGAAGTCCTTTTTTTGCCTCCTCGTATAGCAACTCGATAAAAAAGGCTTCCAAATTTTCTCCCCATGTGGCGTGATCGTCAATAGTATTATCCTCATTGACCTCCATTATTTAGTTATACTGTCTTTGTGTCCCATATCATTCAAATAGCAAGTGTTATCAACACTATTTAGGAAATCGTTTGTGAACAAAAAATCATTTAGTAAACATACAATATAAAATGATAGAGATCTTTTATGTTGTTTAATCAAATCCCAAACAACACTTTAAAAGAATATTATTGACTCTAATGAAAAAAACTATGGATTATATATATATAAATAACACTGTTATCATCCATGTAAAGCAATTCATTACCTAAATATATAATTACCTATTCACTTAAGATTATAATATTTATAAAAATATATATAAAAGTAAAATGATTTATTTTAAATGAAATTATTACATATATCAATATTATTTTTAGTCTACTCTAATACATATAATAAACCATCATATATATATGTGTGTGTGTCAATGCTTTCTTCGAAAACCTCGTTCCAATACACTCAAGATAAACTATCCCATAAAAACAAAAGTAAACAAACATTACAGTCAACATTGTAAGTTTTCAGCTCTTATATATATAAATGAACATTTCAGCTCTTAAATTAAAATCTGAACTTGCCTACACTCTAAAGCAAAAGGCAGATAAGAATAGGGCATTCAAATTGAAAATGGCAAACACAAATTGAATAAACCATTCAAAACGGCAAGAATAGAGACGTCTTCATTCACAAACCATGCCAACCATAATACAGAGGAACAAAATTAGGTCAGAGCAGTTCCAATTCATCTCACATTTTAGAGTTAAGTAATAACACAACATTGTGAGAAACCATACAAAATTAACGCAAAATTAGAATAAACTAGCTCTAATTCATCCTTCCAGATACAGGTCAAAACATTGTGCGATAAAAAAAAGCAATAATGCAACAAATAACAATAATCAAGGGCAAAAACAATCCATTCAAAACAGCAGATATAAGAACCAAAATTAACAATATTCAAAACTGACTTTGGACAAGTTCAAGTTAAGAATAGCAACTTTCGGTAAGAACCGAAATTTCAAAACAACAAAATGTATCAAGTTAAGAACAGCAACAAATTTTCGGTTCTTAAGAACAGCAACACATTTTCGGTTCTTAAGAACAGCAACAATTCAGATCGGTTCTTAAGAGCAGCAACATTTCAAACTCGAAGGCAGATAAGAACAGCAACATCAAAACCGAAATTTGCCGTTGATTCAAAACCAACATTCAAAACCAAAAGGCAGCTTAGAATCGAGCTTCCAAATTGAAAATGGCAAACATAACACATTCAAACCGGCAAGAACAGAGCCAAATTCCAGAAACCACGCCAACGAGCACATTGAAAGAGTTTAACAAATTCCAGAAATTTCGGTAAGCATAAGAAACCATTATATTCATTTGCCATTTTGAAAAATGCATTCACAACAAAATGGCAAAACCGATCAGCTCATCGATTCACGAACTACAAAAATCCCCAAATTCTAGGGTAACTCGGCTACAAAATCACCGGTCCACCAAAACAGAACAATAGAGGGAGAGAGTCGAAACTGAGATGAGAAGCCTACCTCTCGTAAAGCAGACGATCAAACCACGAGAGATTTGACTGTGATGCCGACCGCGATTGTCGAGAATGAGAACGCCGAAATAGTGCCGAATGAGAGTGGATACAGCTCGGCCGACGGTGATGAACGAGCGGATTCGAGCCGAGGGGAGGACGACAACTTCGGCCGACGCCGATGAACGGAACAAGAAAGATAGGGGTGGAACCGAGACCTTGGAGGCGAGAGAGATCGGGGCTGTGCGTTTGTTCGAGGGCTGAAGAAGAATGGGACCACGGGCTGAAGTATTTCACACGGCTGTGAGGGAGTTAAGTTAGAAAACGATCCCAAATCGTTTTCTAACTTCAGCGGAAAAAAAACGAAAACAACTCATTGTTTTCAAGTTTAATTTTCAAAACCAGCCTAAACAAACGTGTTTTCAAATTGGTTTAGAAAATGATTCCCTAGGGAATCGTGAAATAAGTTTTGAAACCAAAACCAAACAGGGCCATTATTTTTGGCCCATTGTTTATGGAAATTTCCGCTAGCATGACAAGTTGACGGTGTGCATTAATTTGATTTTCAATTATCAAATCAATATTAAAATTTAACTGCCGTTTGTTTTGAATTTAAAATTTTAATTTAAGTTTTATTTTCTTTTAAAAAAATCAATAAAAATTATAATTAAATTAACTGATTTTGATTTAAAATTTTATTTTATTTTAAGTTTAACTTATTAATCATTTAGATTCTAAAATTGAACAAAATTCTTATTATTTTATTTTTATTTTTTATTTTTTTAGAATGTTTCATATGATAATTTTCAAACTAATACTTAACGTAGCCGGTAGTTATACTATATGTAAATTTTGCTACTTTTTGGAAAAAAAACTTCATTCCTTACAACCTTATCTCATCAATTCAAGTACAAATTAATTCTCTTTTTTAATCACCATACTCTATGCTCAAATTTCATTTTATTTCAGATTTAACTTGTGAACCATTTAGATCCTAAAACTGAACAAAATTCTTTTTTTTTATTTTTTATTTTTAATTTTTTTAGAATGTTTCATATGATAATTTTCAAACTACTACTTAATGTGGACAGTAGCTATACTATACGTAAATTTTGCTGCTTTTTGGAGAAAGAACTTCCTTCGTTGCGACTTCATCACATCAATTCAAGCACAAATTAATTCTCTTTTCTAATCACCATACTATGCGCACAAATTTCATTTTATTTCATATTTGACTTGCGAACCATCTAAATCCTTAAACTGAACAAAAATCTTATATTTTATTTTAATTTTTAATTTTTTTTAGAATGTTTCGTAAGATAATTTTCAAACTAATACTTAACGTGGACAGTTGCTATACTATACGTAAATTTTGCTACTTTTTGGAGAAAGAACTTCCTTCGTTGCAATCTCATCGAGTCAATTCAATCACAAATTAATTCTCTTTTCTACTCACTGTACTCTGTGCATAAACCAGAATGTAGATATAGGATTGCTAATCATTTCATTAAAACAATATGCAGTTATAACTTAATGATTAACTCTGTTATAAAATATGAAAATTGAATTATACTCACTTTAAATTAAAAAAATAATAAATAAATTGTGCATATTATTGAAGGTTGAATATTTGGAGATAATTTCTAATACAACACTATTTTATTTATCTTATAGTTGGTATAAAGCTAAATATATATATATATATTAGGGGTATTTGAATCAATGAATCATATGTTGAATGAGTTTACGAATCAAGTGAGAAAAGAAACACCCATATACTAGAATAGAACCTAATTTCACTTCTTTTTTATTTTTTCTTGCTACTACAATTAATACAACTAAAAAAATTTCCTATAAAATATCATGGAAGGAAATGGAATTTTTTAGAAAAGGAGTTTAGGACCATCGAATTGGAGTTTTTAAAGTTAAAACAATAATGGATACCCAAAAAAAAAAAAAAAAGGCTGTAGTTAAAAGTCAAAACTAAAGGTGTAAATGAAAACTTGTACCTTTTTTATCAAGTTTTATGATCCGTTTGGTAAACGTATTATATTTACATTACATTTGAATGCAATGCATTGAATATAATTTGTGTTTGGAAGAAAAATATTAGCATTGCATTTGAATACAACTTGTGTTTAGGTGAAAAGTATCTGAATTATATTTTAATAATAAATATGTGATGTGATGGGTAAAAGTAGATGAAAAAAATGAGAGAACAAGAGAATATATGATGTAATTAATGAAAGTAATAAAAAAAGTAAAATAATGAATAGTGATGGTATTGGATTTAAAATGTGATGTGGTTAGTATTTGAATGAAATGCTTTTACATTTGGAGGAAAATTACATTACATTTATATATAATATAATTTGAACGAATATACCAAAGGAAGTATTAATTTAAATATTTTAAGGCCTAAATAATTAAAACGGGTTAAAATAATTTAAAAAATTAATTCGGTCAGTTAAGCCTAAGTGGCTGTTGCAGCCGCTTAGAATCTATGCTGACTCCATCTCTGTTTATATATGTTGTTTGATTTAAATCATTCCGTTGAGATTATTGACCCTAGAGTGTGAGACCTTACAATAGAACTCCTTTTCATACACGTGGATTGATTGCATTTTTCGTATCCAAATAATTATTCTAATCCTTGATTTTAAAAACGACCTAAGTCCCCAATCTATGAAATCTTTTAGATTAGTCATTCCATCTATCTAATTTATAAAAAAAAAATGACATAATGGGCTAATAAGGGGCATGTGCAGGTTAGTAGAAGTCAATCGTAAAGACTAATGTAGGATAACTTAGTAGATGACAATTTGTTCTAACAATTTGGAAACTAGAAATAAAAGTAAGCCTACATTCATAAATAGATGAAGGGCATATAGATAGATAGATAAAGGGCATTTCCTTTATTTTTTGGCTGATAAACATAATGTAAAATTATGTTGCTATTGTTTTACGTCAAGATGTTTTATCGAGGAAAAATGTTTAGACGTGAACACCACGATTAGTACAAGGATTATTTTCACGTTGGCTCATTCTCAACCTGCTGCCTAAATTTTAAAAATTCTTACTTTTATTTCTTGAATTTTGAATTAGCTTTGCTTAATCCCTATGTTAGAAAATTTGTTAAAAACAAATGGAAAAAATGATATTTTAAAAATATTGGACCTAAAAGAGAAAGAGGAGTAGTAAACTGGCATTTTCTATATCTTTTAAATGAGAATTCTAATGATATAGGTTAAATAAGACTAATTCAAAAGTCAACTTTGAGTAGGAAATACTCAAAGGTCAAAATTAAAATAATCCTAATGTTTAATTTATTTGATTTATGGTAAACAAGCTTCGTCGATGGCCAACTACGAGAGGAGATTTGTCGTCGGAAGTTGCCAACGATAAAATTGAGAGAGGTTTCCAATGGATAATCATAATTAATGTCTTTTTTTTTTTAACATTATTTAAGGTTTTGGAAATTTGTATTTTGAATGTTAAAAAAATCATATTTCTCATAAAGAAATGTGTTGCGATATTTTTAAGTATGCAAAATCGCAAGTGAACGGTGTCAAGTTTTAATAGTATAATGATGAGAAGGGTTGTCGAAACCACAGAGAAAAATATTTAAATCTTATTAATTACTGTAATATGAGATATATCAACTTTATTTAGAACCTGATTAAATTAAATTATAAGTTAAATAAACAAAATAAAAAGAAACAATTAACGAAATAAAACAACGAATGACAATTTGTAAAAGAACCAATATGATTAAATACTAGAGATTTGATCTCACCTAATTTTCAACTATGCTTTTCATGTCAAACACCAATTTATTTTCCTAGTTTATAAACCAAGAATCCTAATGTATTTAATTCCCTCTTCTGAGCGCTAAATCAAATATATTCATAATTCTCAATTTCCACATTCTTGCACCAAAATTAAGAAATAAAAATCCCTTAAGAACTTAATTCTCTTGAATGGTTTCCAAGGCGATTAACCGTTTCCCAACCAATTAATTAGCTTAGGTTATTCTATCCATATTCCAATTCAATATTTCTCCTCCCAGGCGCTAAACATCAAATTCAAAATCATTTAAAAGTTGATCAAAAATTTAGAAGCATTAAGAACAGAATAGAATAAATAAACTGAATGGAAAAATTAAATAAATGAAATTGGTACTCAAAACATAGTATCTGGCTAGACTACATCAAATCTTTAACTAAGAAATTAGCCAAGCATGTTCAATATAGAAACAGTCATGGTGTTCATCATATCAACAATAAAGAGAAAGAAAGGAATTAAGAGATGAAAACTCTTGAGAAACTGTATTCAATCTCCAAATCCACCTCCTCTAGGCTAGAATGGCCTTTAAGCTCTCTAGGGTTCATTCTTCTGCCAAAAGTCCTCTTTTAGGTCGAAACTTGGCTATTTATATGAGAAGCACCGACTTAAAAAATCTTAAAATGCACGACATAAAAATCGTAACTCACTGCAACAGAAAAGGATCTCGCTGCGGTGAGTTTCGGGCTTCAAAATTCGTCGAAACTTTACGCGAAACTCGCTGCAGCCCCGGCCAATCTCGCTGCAGCCAAATTGATTCCGGCTGTAGCCAAAATGATTCTAGCTGCAGCCAAATTGCTTCCATACAAAACACTCCTTGGGTGCTTTTCTTGTTGCAGTCGAAACGAAACTCACCGCAACTTGATCTTTTAGTTTTAGAAACACTCCTAAATGCTCGAATCACTTACCTATTCAATTATGAATAAAACACACTAAAATACCAAACATAAACTCGGAAAAACTAACAAATTACCGATGAGAAATATATTGTAAATGTGTCTTATCAAAAAGATGTTTTAGTTTTGTGTTTATTTTGATTTTTTTTAACAATAATTTTGTATATTTATAAAAATAAAGAGTTATAAGACTTAAAAAATTAGACTTTTTCGTAAATATATTATCAATTTTATATATAGTAATTTATATTAATAGCAGTTTTTTTTTTTAAGAATGCAAAACAATTAGATATGGTTTTTTTTAGGGGTATATATTCATTATATTCTGGATTTTTAGTGGTTACATAATTAATAAGATTTTTTCATAATGGTTTCGTTGGTTTTTTATAAACAAAAATTGTGGGTCAATATTTTAAGTAAATAAATTTTGTTGATATATGATTTTAAGTAGTAGGCATAGATAATAAGTTTTTTTAATAAAGAATTCATTTTTATTAAAAAACTTAAATACTTCGTATTAGTATAATTTTTTTTTTCTATTTTAACAATCTTTATTGTAAATAGTAGTTGTGGTGTATTTATTTTTTGGTTTGAGTTATTGTCTTTACAGTTTGTATTTGATATTTATCATAACTATTTTTTCTATTATGTTTTGGACTTTTAATAATTAATATAATTAATAAAGTTCTTTTTCATATCAACTTTATTGGTTTTTTTATAAAAAAGTGTTGGCCAATATTTTTAGTAATTGAATTATGTTGAAATATGATTTTAACTAATCGGTAAAAATAATAAGTCTTTTTTTTTTAAGAATTATTTTATTTTATTAAATAACTTAAGCACTTTGTGTTTGTATTATTTTTTTCCGTTTTAATTTTGTTAATAAAACTTTATTGTAAATATGGGCTGTGAGTATTGATTTTAATAGTTGTGATGTAAATAAACATATTTGATTATATTGAAAGAAATGATTAGTTGTCATAAAAAATTCATTATTATAGTACAAAAAAAATGAGAATATGAATAAATGAGAAATAATGTCAATATTGATATAAGGGCAAATTAGTTACTACAAATATGTGTTTATTCAAAAATGGACATTTACATGATAAAATTAAAAGACGAACATATTTTGACACGAGATCGTGAAAATAAAATAACCAACATGGAAAGGGGGGAAACCACTTTTATCATTAGAAATAATAAATAAAAATAAAACACTCAGATAAATTAAGACAAAAACATCACTATTATTGTATATAAATCTAAACATGACAAAACAAAAAATATCAATCACACACACTAAGTCCTTACTGGTAAAACAATCTGCATCACTCGGAGAAACAAGATTAACTAATTAAGCAACAACAAGACCTTATCGACACATGACTATAACGCATCAACGTCAACTGTCTCATCCCTATTTTGCTCCTTCACACAACACTCATCCTCCTTCCACGGACTCGCCTTTGCCAAGATCTTCATTACATAATTCCACCTTCATTTCTAAAGCTGGGAAACCGGAGGTAAGTCGAAGGTCGCCACTAGAGTCCGATCTCAAGAGAGGAAAACGATTGAGAAATCCTAATCTTTATACACTAAGAAGAGAAAGAGACCAAAAAGAGATAGAAAGTTTTAGAAAATACTTTTGATTAAAAATAAAAAAACATAACCATTCCATTCAAGTTGCCAATTTAAGTTGTCTATGAAATTGCTCATATAAATTGGGACTACTTAGATATATTTGCTACAATAAATTGAATGAGTCATTCTTGACTATTTAGATATATTTGCTGCAATAAATTGAAGAAGGCATTCTTATTTACACTTGAAATAATATCTATCTAAATACATTTTTTAAATATTTATGTTAAAATTATATTATTCAAATTGCGAATTTTCAAATACTAATTTGGTGGACAATTAAATTGCTTTTATTCAGATTTTATATTTAAATAAAAATATCAAAAATTGTAATCGAATTAAAGAGAGCCTCATAAAATTAAGACTTCATTAAGAAATAACCAGACTGATCTCTAGTAAATTCATTCCATGATGGCAAGGAAGACAGCTTGTGTCTGTGGGCTCCCAATTCACGTCGCATCTATACATTCCAATTCCAAATAACAATTCAAACACCAAAGGGCTCCCAATTCACGTCGCATCTATACATTCCAATTCCAAATAACAATTCAAACACCAAAGGGCAAAGAGTCATGTATGATTCTCATTCTTTCTTTAAATACACACACACACACACACACACACACGGCACTTCTCCTCCACATGATGGTCACGTGGAGTCTGCACAGCACTAACGCATTACTGTCTCATAAAAAACGTCTAAAGTCACCAACTTTATGCCATTGGATCAAATGCTTTCTGCTTTTGTTTTATTCCGCTTCTATTTTCCCTCGTAAAAAATTCCATTACTTTGCATCATTTTTCCATAGAATATTTAAAACCATTTTTATCACTCTCTAAAGAGTGAAAACTGATCCGATCCTCTTTCTTGCCTAAACCCTTAGCCCACCAAAAAAAAAAAAAAAAACCCTCGAACCAAAAACCCTCATCAAAAGCTCAATCTCCCACCTTTGCCGGTCATCCATGGCGGCTCATCACCACCACCTCCACCACCATCTTCCGACAACCTGTTGCAGTAGCAGGAGCACCTGCTCTTTCAGCCATGGCTGCTCCTGTTCACCACCATTACCGCCTGCCCCAGATCCACTCCTCCACGCCATTGCATCCCAACTCCTCCAATCCAGCTTCCCACCGCAAATTTCCGCCAAGTTCCAACGCCTGAAGCCCCGATTTCATCACCGGAGCGAGTCGTCGCCGTTACAAGAACAGACCCACAGCGTGATTTCGTGTCTCGTCTCCCGCATCGAAGCCCTTGAAGCCTCTCTCAGCCACTTGCCTCCGAATCGTTGTCCGTATTTGTCTTCTCCTCTTCGAGACGTGGCGGCTCGGGTGATCCAGACCCATTTCCGGGCCTTTCTCGTTCGCAGATCACGAACCCTTAGAGGCCTCAAGGACCTTGCTCTGATCAAGTCCACTTTCAATTCTCTCAAATCGTGGATTTCAAGCGAAACCCACTTTGATTTCTACGATGTTTCTCGGAAAGCCATGGATTTGCTTGTCAAACTCGACACTATTCAGGTAATCCAGTTATGGGCTTTTGTGGGTATTTGTTAACTTTTTATTTTTTTTAATACTTCTTTTAACTTTTTGGACATAGTTCAGGTAAACAAGTTTTGGGTTTTCATTGGTTTATATCAACTTTATAATTCGATTTTTTTTTTTGGTTGGCTTTTTGTATGTTTTTGTTTTGTGGGTTTTGGTTTTAGGGCGATGATACGATGGTTAGAGATGGGAAGAAGTCTATAAGCAGAGATTTGGCTCGGTTTTTGGATTTCATTGAAGGGGCTGCTTTGAAAAGGCATGAGCTTTTGTTGAAAGCTAGGAAGAATGTGAGTTTTGTTCCTAATGTTGATAAACCCCGGGTTGTTTTGAGCAAAAGGAGGAGTGATTTGGATGGAGATGAAAGAGAAATTGTGGGAAAGTTGAGGGAAAGAGTTGAAAAGATTCGTGCCTATACGAGAGTTTCTCCGATCGATGACGAAGATGTGGAGCTTGAAGGATTTCAACATGTCAGTGATGATGACGAGGATGATAACGAGGAAGAAAATCGTATAATTGTTGTTAGTGAGAAAAACGGTCGAATCAGAAATGGGGTTTTGGTGAAGAGGTTAGTGGATCAACAACCTAAGGTGAAGAAAAGCGTGAGCTTTGCGGAGAACAAGAATGTGTTGAAGATCTTTAGCAACTCCAGAGAGCCAGTTCCAAATGAGGAGGGTACTAATAGTTCTACTTCAGGTGATGATCACAGAGAGATTACGGAGAACCTTTGTGATGAAGTTGAAGAGATCAAGGGATTTTCACTTGTGACTGAGAGTGATGATGATGAGAATAGAGCATCTCCGCATAGAAGCGAAAGTATTCCAAGAAAAGATGGAAACTACGAAATTAGACGCCATTATCAGGGACATGACGGGGGGTTTTTATTCTCTCCCCCTTTGCCTGTTCAAATGGAGGACAAAGTTGATTTGGTTAAGAGGAGAAATGAGTTGAAGATTTTGAGATGAGGAGACAGGAATTTGATGTCGGGTTTTTAGTTCTTGCTAATCTTTTGTGGCCAGCAGGTAGTAGTTAGGTTCTCTGATTGTATCTTTCACGATTTCATTCCAATTCATTTAGACTAAATCTAAAGAGCCGCCTTAATTTTATTGTTTCTCACGAGTCCATTGACTGGAAAATGTAACTTTGTCCCTGGGATTTTAATGTTTCATGGAGTGTATTTGTGTTCTATACTGCTACTTCCAAGATACGATCACCGATGGTGAACCAGTAACATATATATATATTAATGTATATGATTGAGGTTAAAAAATATTCTCCCTACAATTGCTTAGCAATAACTTTAAACGATTGTTTAAAATTAAAATTAATTAAACAAGTGGACATCAAATTCTTGAAGACAGCAAGTTCTACATATGATACTTAGCTAGCAATTATGCTAAATTTGGTGCTTCAAGTTTGCATTTGTAAAGGTCAGAAGGCCTTCTTCGACAGCTGAGAAGCTTGAGCATGAAAAAATTTAGCATTCTCATCTCCCGCGTGCCCGTAGCCAAGAAAGACTAGACCGTTGCTTCTTAAAAATCTCCTCTTAGTAACGTACTGTGCAAATCACGCTCCAACATGCTCACTTTAGTTGAACAGAAGTCTTCGGTATTGCCATTGTAACTTGTTGTGATGGGAGTTTGGTGGTTGCAGATTCTCATTTGAGTTTGGTGGTTGTAGGTATGGTCTAATGGTTTTGAATTTGTGGAGTCACTACTACAATATGTCAAGTTTAAACCTCCATTCAAGTTAAAGAAAAAAATTCGTCCATGTTCGGTTGATGTCATTTATGACCTTGCCAAAATTCATTTGAAGCCATCTCACTCAAAGAGAAGAGATTAACTTGTTTCTTGGTAAGTGATGCAGAAGCAAAAAAGTAGGAAGAAGAGAGGGGAAATTTAGAAAAGAGAAGAACAATAAAGAGGAATCGTGGAGGCCAATAATAGACAATATCTTCATCCGAAAACAGCTTATAACTTTTATCACACTGTACGCTCTAAAGAATAACTCTTCATCAAATCTTGAAAGATATTAAGTTGGAATCCCATTCTAACTAAGGCTTCTTGTAGTTTTAGAGGATCTAGTTACAAGAGAATCAAGAACAAAGAGCTTTTTCCCCTTTTACACTTGGCTTTCTTACTTATTATACAATCTAATGGTGCCATTTCACTCCTTAATCCCTACATTAAACGAGTCTTTTCTACGGTTTTATGGTCAAAAGACTAAACCAAGACAAGTGAGCTAATCACTAACTCTATTTAAAGTTGAATCAATTTAATTAAAAATCCCTAACTTTCTACATCATTTCCTCATTAGTAGTCTAGCACACACATTCAAAACTAGATGGCACAAAAATTCTTTACAAGAGAAAGAATGAGAATGATCATAATGAAATGATCTTACCATTGAATTTAAAACTTCTTAGCTTGAATCCTCTAACCATGGGTGATAACTCTTTAAAAGATTTATGATGCGTTTGATATTAGTTTTTTATTCGTATTGCGTTTAAACCCAATATAATTTTCACTCAAACGTAAAAGTTTTATATTCAAATATAATACTTTTCAACAATGTTACGAAAACAATTACTATTCGTTTGTTTTTTTGAAAACAATTGTTTATTAGGCTTTTAATTTTTTCATTTACATTATACTCTTTGTCTCCTGAATTTTTTTTTATTTACTTTTACTAATCACATCAATTTTATAACTTTAAAATACAATTTAAATACTTTTTATCCAAACACATATTTAATTTAAATACAAATCAAATATTTTTCATCCAAACACATATTTCATTTAAATAAAAATCAAATACTTTTCATCCAAATATAAAATGCATTTCTAAAATTATATTTAAATATAATGCGAATGTAATACGTTTACCAAATGCTCCATTAGCCTTTATTTGTTTCTAGTATTGCATTTACACGCAATGCAGTTTTTATTTAAACGCAAAAATATTATATTTAAATGCTAATTATATCACATTTTAAATTTAATGTAATCACTATTCATTACTTTATTATTTTTATTAATTACATCATATGCTTTCTTTTTTTTACTTTTACCTATCATATCACATATTTAATATTTAAATACAATTTAAATATTTTTTATCCAAACATATATTATATTTAAATATAATGTAAATATTTTTATTTTAAATATAAATTATATTTAATATATTATATTTAATTCAACGTACACATAATGTATTTATTAAACAAAACAATTCTTTTTATATTTAATTTAATTTTTATGTTTTCTCCATTGCACAGGTAAATTTGATTAAGAAAAACAAAAAGATAAGCTTGGAACTTAAATGGGACCAAAGAATACAAAAATTGCAATCAGAATTCGGACAAAGTGTTTTCCACACTCACCCTACGAATACGCGTGTCTACGCGCAATATCTACTGTCCGATCAGAATGAGGAGGGGTCCGATCGCGTGTTACACCACTCTCCCAGTTGGAGCGTCTCCGACTGCCTGTTAGAGTCCGTAGGAGGTCTGTACGATCAAGTGTGGCGTGCTCCATCTTCATTCCGTGAACCTGACTCTCCAGCCAATCCGCGTGGCCCACTTCAGCGGATTACCAGCCAGTTTGTGCCACCTGCAGGACTGATCAGTGGGGCCCCGACGGATAATTTGCGTCAGCCTGCAGCTTCCAAGAAAAAGAAAAGAAAAGAAAAAAATATTTAAAAAAAAAGAGTTTGGAGGCTGGCGGCTGAGGGAGGCTGCAAAAGAAAGTTTTGGGCTTCGTGCCAAGGGGATCTTTCGGCTGATTGGAGCCCGAGAGACGAAGAAAAAGAAAAAAATCATAAGGTGTTTGGTTTTATTTTTTTAAAAATGATTTTATATTTTTAAAAATATAAAAACAAAAACGGTTTTAAAATAATATTTTTTATTTAATATTTTTAAAATTATTTTAAAAATATTATTTTTAATTGTGTTATTTTTTGAGTCTTTTGAAACGAAAAAAAGTTGATTTCATTTTTTGTTTTCATTTTCTCCCTCCCTCTCCTCTTTCTTTTTGCTTGTGTAGTATTAGTAAAGATGATTGTGTCCAACGATGGCCTCTATTTTTGACAAAGGGCGGTGACCACGGACTGACAATGATGACAGAAGTCCCTCACGATAACTACCACCGATTCGTAACTAAAATCTCACCATCATCACTACCTTGAACTCAAACTACTAATATCTTCCACTCTTGCATTTTATTGCAAAACTTACTACCAAAGGTTTTTTTTTAATTATGTCCAATAATTTTTTTATTTTTTGAATTAAATATAAATATATTTTCATAAAATATTCACTTACAAAATAAGTTTTCAATAATATAATCAAATAGAGTTTTATTTTTATATTTATCAGAATATACACTTAAAAAATATAAACAAATACATTTTCAGAAATAATCTTAACATAAATTTCAACATATTCTCATTTTCAGTTTTTTTGAAAATAGAAAACATTTGAAAAAAAAAAAAAAACCAAACACCACCATATATTTTTAGGTTTTGGTGTTTAGTTCTAAGAATTTTATTTTTAGTTTTGTTATAAGGTTTTGGTGTCATTTGGTAAAAAAATTACATTTTAATTTCATTCAAATGCAATATAATTTTACACCAAACACAAATTTTTTAACAGTGCTACGAAAACAATTACTATTCAAAAGTTTTTTAAAACAATCACATCAACTTTTTAACTCTAAAATACTTTTTATCCAAACACACATTTCATTCAAATACAAAACAAATACTTTTCAACTAAATACAACATTCAAAAAATAAATTTCATTCAAATACAATCAAAATACAATGCATTTACCAAACGCCCCTTTTGTTTTTTATAAAATTAGGAGATTGCATTTTAAAATATCAAGGATAATAAGGGAAAAAAAAAAGATCAGAAGAAAAATTTAGAGTCTTGTAAAATTTCTAAAAAAGGGTTTTTTTTCTTTTTTTTTTATCTTTTAAATTTTGTAATTTAAGAATGTTTGAATTTTTGTTTTATAGATTTTGCTTTTATTTGTGAGTTAATTTTTGTTCTAGGATTGCAATTAAAACTCAACATATAATTTAAATTGATTTATTTTCTCTTTTGATTTTATAAATCAATGTTGAATTGTTTATTTTATTTTATGCTTAATGATTCTAATTAATTGGTCACTAATTAGATTGATTTGGTAAACCCTAATAAACTTGGAAAATGAATATTTTGTGTTTAGCCTTAGATAGAATAACATATAATCTATGTGTGGAAGTCTTGAGTTATATAGGATAGGAATATACCTATATAACATATATAATCACTAAGAAAGCTTTTACTTAATGAATTTTTTCTTAATCTAACTCTTATAGGATTATAGTGAGTTTGTTAAGAGGATATTTTTATTTGACTATCAAAATAGGCTTTTAGATAATCTAAAACTCTCGCATAATAATTTAATTTGATTAGTTTATCAAGGGGAGGGTAGAAAGATTCAAGTGAAGTGTTGAGGGAAAATTGTAATTTTAGGTTTTATTTTGTTTTATTTTATCAATTGTTATTTTGTTTAATTTTATTTTCATTATTTTTATTATTTTTTTTGATTTATTCGAATAAAATTAGAGTTAATATAATTTCGATAATTAGTAAACAATAGTTCTCATGAAAACTAAGAACTATACTTTACTCATCATTTTATTATTTGTTTGTGATATATACACTTGTATTATAAAATTTATAATAAGTTTTTAGCATCATTGTTAGGGATTAATTTTGTTTTACTAATATTAATATCAATTAGCTCTAGTTTTAATTTGAATATTTTTCTTTTTTTTCTTTTATTTTTTTTCCTTTGTTATAATTTTGTTTGTCATATCTTTCTTGTGAGATACTTTGTGATGTTTCATCAATTGGTATTCACAAGTTTTTCCCAACAACACTTAGAACCATTCTATGACGTTTGAGGGAGATTTAATGAATTGGCAAATAGATTCTCGTACCATGATTTTTCAAATCGATCTTTTATTATCTTTTTCTACAATGTATTGGATGATGTAACAATAAGTTAAGTATATTATGGAGCTTTGACAACTAGTAGTCATTCGTTTACCAAAGATAATAATAGTATATTGCACTTGTTGAATGATATGGCTAATTTTGACTACCACTGGCATTGAGATCCTTTACTGCATGGTTAGAGTCATGAATATCCTCCATAACTCTATTACCCTAATATTATAAACCAACCATTAGGGCATTAAGAGAAGAAGAAACCGACACTCGAAGAAGCATTGGCCCAAATGAAAGAAACACTAGCCAAATTTAAGAATACTTGTGACCAAATTAATACCAGGTTCAACACTTTGGGAGTTCAGACTGAATGTTAGGAGAGTGATTTGTATTATGTGGAAGATTTATGGGAACTTAAGCCTCTATAAGTGATTGGGCCAAAATTAGAAAAACAAGACCCATTTGAAGTTGTGTTAGTTCAAACCCTCACTAATTTGGCATTTACCCGATCGATAATGATTTCAACTTAATGAATGAAGCAGTGCCCATCTTAAGTCATGAGTTTTGTGATGATCAAATCACAAATATGGTCATGGATAGTTAAATGGAGAGTGAAGTACAATTAGAAGAGTTATTGGAGGAGTTCCTATGTAAAGACAAGCCAATAGCATAGTTGGAGGATGAAGAAGCATATGAGACCATTGATTTAAGCTCATTGATGGTACTAATGTATACACTACCAATGGATCCTTTCTTTCCACCAATGCTACCTTTATCATATTATGACCTCTATGAGTTAAAGCCAAAATAAAAATTCTCCTCCCATGCTCATCAATCAAAGCTGAGTGTTGTTGGTGTGATGTGTTGAATTCTTCCGCATCTTGCCAAACTTGAGTGTATCTATAATTAAGACCCATATATAATACTATATGACATTTATTATGGGCGATAGTCGCCTTTTGACAAATGTTCTCCATAGTCAAGCTAATGACTATAAATCAAGCACTTCTTATGAGGCAACCCAAGCTTTTCTATATCTTTTTTGTTTAATTTGTTTGAATTTCATTAAATTTGAAGTTTTATGATCTTTTTATTTTTCTTCTTTGTTTTCTTCTCTAAATACAAGCTTCGGAGCAAATGAGTCAACAAATGGATCTCAAGCCATCAAGCCTAAACACCAATGAGGGGAAGTTTCCTATATTCCTTCTTCTTCTTTTTTTTTTTTTAATGATTACTTACACATTGTAGACAATGTGCATTTTAAGTTTAGGGATAGGAGACTAATGTGAAAGAAAAAAAATTAGAAATTTTTTTTTTAAGTATTGATGATGTTTGATTGTCAAAGGCCAATGATAAGAAATAGATGAACTGAATATAGCTCTTGGAATATAATAAACATTGTATTATTTGCATACTTGATTCTTGTATGAGTTTTGTCTTACCTGTGACTTTTTGAATATTTTGCACACATAGTCTTGATTACTTAGTTATTTTGCTTGTTTAAAGAAAGTTTATGTGAATCAAATAATCTCATGATCTCAATGAATTGTAGAATTTGTTTGATTTTCACCTGAGGTGAAATCTTAGATTACATTTTGCTAAGGACATGATTTAAACTATTTTTGGATTGTTCGAGCCTTTCGAGCCAACCCGTATATATGCACATCCCTAATCACCCTTTTGAGTCTAACTTTTACCTTTTATCTGTTATCCGCATTTTTTCAGCTTAACTTTTTACTAATTTTCAACCTTTCAACTATTGACCTTAAACATGTTAATCATTATAAGAATTATTTTAAGCTATGCTAAACTACAAGAGGGATGGAGGAAATTGTGAAAAGTTAAGCTTATTTTTGTTTGTTTATTGGTAAAAAAAAAAAAAAGAAGAGTGTTATATCATTGTTCATAAAAAAAAATAATAAGTTCGTATTCAAAAACTAAAAATAAAAGAAAATAAAAAAAGAAAAAAAAAAGGAATAAAAGTGGGATGATAAAAAGAGTTGAAATTAAGTTTGAGGGGAACGAGGAGTGTTTAAAAAGCTCTATAACAAGTCCTAAGATGATTAAGGTGGTTAAAGTGATATGAGTTGCATTATAATCCATATCCTAATATTACATTATAAACTTAAAAAGTCTTAATGATTCTTACTAATGTCTTTGTTGACGTTAGTAAAGAGTGATAAGAAAAGCATGTTCATGGAGTTCGTAAATTTATTAATTTAGAGATCCATTTTAATTTACTTGTTTACATAAATCTAACAGAGTTGCTAGTACTTAATTATAAAAGACTATTCATAAATACACACTAAAAGAATCAAAAGTGAGGTGAGGCAAGCTTTTGAATTGAAATCTAAACTTTATTGATGTTTAAAATTTTCGTTGAGCTATAAATCATTTGCAATCTTTGAGGTATATTTTGTAAAACAAACTGAATCGGTGCTTAATTTTTAGTTTTTGTCATTTTTTTTTTGCTTTTTTTGTTCAAAGACTAGTAATATGTTAAGTTGGAGGTGTTCAAGTCCGACTATCATGACCAGCTCACTTGCAAGTACTACTCAAACCAACTCTACTTGAGGATTGCTCTGTCATAAGTTCAGACATGTCATTTTCCTCGCAAGTTTCCCTCTCTTTACCTTTCTGCTTTTTAATATGGTTCGGGTTATTCTCTCTCCTGGCATTTTTCTGGGTTTCAATAATTTTAATCCTAGCTTCTCTTATGGTACTTAATGCCGCCTTAAATATACGACCTGAAGCGATTTCTTACTATGCACATTTAATGGCTTGCTGTTGCAAAATATTCTACTTGAAATTCTCCCCCTTAGTGCATCAACGCCACAATTATCGTCTAATAAAGCCTCATCCTTTCCGCATCTTGTCCATCTCTTTACGATTCATTTCGGCGGAAGTTTAAGCACATTTGTTGCTATGAAAACTGCAAGCACATGTCAGTAGAGAATCCCTTCATATTCAAACATCCTGCAACTACAACAAGCGACTCGTTCGCCTACATTAAGCCGCTCAAGGCAAACTGTGTTCTTCATCGAATCTAGCTACCTCGTATTTAGTGGTTCCGTTGTCCTCTCCATTGGATCTCACAGCAAGAACAAGAGACTCAAAAACTTCATCCTCAAATAAGAAGAACATCTTTCTCGTTTACAGTTCTGCTGCTTGCTTTTCCACGGGCAGTGGCGTTTTCGGAACCGGATTAGTATAGACTGTCTCGAATTCCGCCTTTGCTTCTTTCTCATACCGATCGCTCAAACCCTCTTCATATCGCTCCGCGAAATCTTGTAAGGTGGTCCTTGGATTCACGTAGCCATCAAAGGGACCTGCACTTCTCTGGGCAGCATACATGCCTGCAAGGGGTTTGTCTCTTACAAGTATGGCATCCCACAATTTGCGGTCGATGTAAAGCGATTGAAGCCAATCATTCTATTTCGCTAGCTTCATCGGATTGTTTGTCTACTTCCATTTATGTTCAAACCTTTGAAAAAAAAAAAAAAAAACTCGAAAATCAAACTAATGAATCCTCTTTTGTGATGAAAGTATTGCATGTGTATTGACAATGTTTAAATGATAAAGGAATAGTGATGTCACTAACAAACAAACTAGCTAACCAACTAACTAAAAGGTCGTTAAATGTTGGTTTTCAAACCTATCTTTAAAAAAAAAAAAAAAAAAAAAAAAGAAGGAACATTTTTCGTTTGACAACTTGGGAAGTGAGAACGCGCGCCGCCGCGGACCGGAGGGCTGCGGGAGGACGACAAATACGATATGCTTTCTCTTATGGATCAGAACGTTCAATATTGGCCGTTTGATGCTTTCTCTGCGGTTGATATTGTTCTGCATTCCGTTTTTGTCTTTTTTTTTTTAATATGGTTTGTAGGCCAAAGTTACCCCTAGACCCCTTGAAGGTGTTCATTGTCGTTTATAAGACTTCCTCCCCACGCGAAATGTCGTTTGCAAGACTTTGAAGCATTCTAATGTTGTACTAAATGGAAAAATTTGAATAGACGATTTTTTAAACTCTTATATAAAGGGAAAGTCTATTTAAAAAATAATATCTATTATTTTTTTAAAAACTAATCAGATATAATTAAAAGAATAAAATATTATTAATGTATAATAATTATAATGTATATTAATTTATAATATTATAAAATTTCCCAAACCTCATCGACGATCTGCAACCACCCCGTCCCCACCGACCTCACTAGTCCCCCCTCGTCTACTTTCCACCAACAAGATCAGCCCCTCCCCTGAGCTTCCACAGCAACGGCCAGCCTAAATTTAAAAAAAAAAAAAAACCATTTTATCCACCTAGCCTTGCTATAAAAAAAAAAAGAAAAAAAAAAGAAAATATCATTAAAAAAATATATATATATAATTGTTTGTCGTGGGATGACTACTTTTCTCGCCGACTTGACAATTACTTGTTCTTCCAAGTCGACAATTGGTTTCAATTGAAACGCTAATTACTAATGACTCATGAGTTACTCCTCTCAAGCTCTACCCAGAGCCAAGCACTTTGTCACTGAACAACTAAACAACTGCATAGCCACTCGATCCCTCGCAAGAAACAAGCAACTTCACGCTCATGTTATAACGTCAGGCTCTTTCTCCTCTCGCCTCAGCTCAAATTTCGCCAAGTCTTACGCTCTAAGCGGTCACATCTCTTATGCCCGTAGGCTGTTCGATGAATTGTCTGACCGAAGCTCCTCATTGTATAATGCTGTGATACGAATGTATGTACATAGAGGTTTGCATTATGATGCTCTTAAGGTGTTTGGCGGTATGCTTAACGAGGGAAAGTGCCGCCCGGATAACTTTACTTATCCGTTTGCCGCTAAGGCCTGCGGTGAGTTGTCTTTGCTTTATGTGGGTTTTGCGGTTCACGGATGTGCATTGGTGTCTGGATTTGGGTCGGACACTTTTGTCCAGAACTCTCTGTTGGCAATGTACATGAATTGTCGAGAGAAAGAGGCGGCTCGGAGTGTTTTTGAGGCAATGGAGGATTGGAGTGTCGTGTCTTGGAATACTATGATTAATGGGTATTTTCGCAATGGGTGTGTTGATGAGGCTTTGAGGATGTTTAAGTGGATGATTGATGTGGGCGTGGAGCCTGATAGTGCCACTGCAGTGTCGGTGTTTCCAGCTTGTGGTTACACAAAGAATTTGGCGTTGGGAAGAGAGGTTCACGCCTTGGTGGAAGAGAAGGGATTAGGGATGAATATAAATGCATGCAATGCGTTGGTGGATATGTATGCGAGGTGTGGTAAGATGGATGAAGCACAAATAGTTTTTGACAATATGGGAAAGAGGGACGTTGTGACATGGACAACAATGATTAACGGTTACATTTTGAATGGCGATGTAAGAACTGCTTTGACACTTTGTGGGCTCATGCAGTATGATGGAGTACGACCAAATGCTGTGACTATAACCTCGCTTCTTTCGGCCTGTGGTAGTTTATCTCTATCAGCCTACGGCAGGTGCTTGCATGGGTTGGCATTCAGGCAAAATCATGAGTGTGATGTCATTGTGGAGACTGCTTTGATTGACATGTATGCAAAATGCAAATATATGGATCACAGCTTTCGAGTGTTTGTGAGGACGTCAAAACAGAGAACTGCCCCCTGGAGCGCTGTTATCTCTGCATTTAGTTATAATGGGCTTGCGAGGGAGGCAATGGAAGTTTTCAAATGGATGCTTATGGAAGCTGTAAAACCTGATGATGCGACCCTGAATGGTCTTCTTCCTTCATATTCTAATCTTTCCGATTTTTGTCAAGCAACAGACATACATTCTTATGTTTTGAGATCTGGGTTTCTTTCAAGTACAGAAGTTGCTACTGGTTTGGTTGATGCGTACTCAAAATGTGGAAGTTTAGAATCTGCTCACAAGATATTTAGTGAGATCCCCACCAAGGAGAAGGACATAATTGCGTGGAGTGTGATAATAGCTGGCTATGGAATGCATGGTCATGGCGAGGCTGCTGTCTCACTTTTCAATCACATGGTTCAATCTGGGGTGAGACCAAATGAAATCACTTTTACTTCTGTTTTGCATGCCTGCAGCCATGCGGGTTTGGTGGATGAGGGCTTGTACTTGTTCAAATCCATGCTTGAAAGTAAAGAAGTGGATCTACAGACTGATCATTTTACATGCATTGTCGACCTTCTTGGTCGTGCAGGTCGACTAGAGGGAGCTTATGATTTGATTAAAAGTATGAAATTGAGGCCTAATCATGCTATATGGGGTGCACTGCTTGGTGCGTGTGTGACACACGAGAATGTTGAACTTGGAGAAATAGCTGCCAAATGGTTGTTTGAGATTGAGCCAGAAAACATGGGAAACTATGTTTTGATGGCCAAAATTTATGCTGCAGTTGGAAGATGGAAAGATGCAGAAAATGTGAGGCGAATGATGTCTGAAATAGGTCTAAGAAAATCACCAGCTCACAGTTTAATTGAGGTCAGAAAAATCTGAACTGATTATATTTTCTTTGATAGGATCTTAATCGGATTCTCTTTGTACAATGCTAATATTTCTTTACATAAGTATATCAAATGCAAGATAAAAATTCTGTAAGAAGTTTTTAGCTTGTGGATCTCGTGAGGTTCACTATAATTATTCTCAAAATTTTTAGGTTTATGAACTTCTACTAACATGTAATTAAATCCATGTCTGCTTTTTTGTTTGATCTATATACCAGATAAAGATGAATAGAGAATAAATAGAACAGAATATTACATGTTCATTTTGAAAGGATACGTTAAAGGCATATTACAGATTAAAGCCTCATTTATGCACCTTTTCGCCTTTTTTTTCCCGGACAAGTCCTTTTCACGGTCGGTATCAAAAAATGCCTTCTTCCTTCTTTTTTTTTTTCTCTCGCAGCACATGTAATATTTTGTTTTCTATTCTCGTTACTATCTTGCTTTTTATTAACTTTCAAGACTTGCATTATATTTCAATAATATGGACACTTAACGTCTCTTCATGTCACTGCCAAGTGCTTTTTGTCTTTTGCATTTACTTGTACTCACTTAGATCACAAAAAAGTTTTGATTTAGAAGAAAAGTTAGATCAAATCACTCTTAACCATTCTAATTCCTACACACCAATCTTTTCTCGGTGTTTTTTTTTTTTTAATTTTGGCAGACAACACTTGTAAGGTTAATTCTCAAATGGGTAGGGAAACAACTTGAGACTTGTGCCGAACTTATCGTACCATTATCCCAGGTTGTTCTTTTCTTTTATATTTCTACTTTTACCTTTTTTAATAATAAAAAAGGAAACAGCAATGTCTTCACTCTCTATCTAGATCACCGTTGGGACGTTAGCTGGAATGGAGAGTATCTAGCCCTTGGCCTTCAACAACTATCGGCCCAAGATTCGAAGAGTCCACCAGCAAATAGTCCATGTCAAGGGGTTTAGAGCCAAATTTTAAATTAAACAAATTTAGGGAAAAGTCTAAAAAATAGAAAAATCTAACAACACGAGGATTTAACGTGGTTCAACTTTTGACTTAGTCCACAGGTAGAGACGGCGAAGAAAATCCACTATAAAACCAATGGAGATTACAAAAAATAAATATCTCTCACCACCTAAATCTCAAATACACCCAAAATCTCCCAACCCAAAAGTAAGAACACCAAGAGAAATTTTTTGACAGAATCTCACTCAAAAAGAAACAAAAGAGAGAATATGTATCAATAAGAATACATTCTTGTGCGGTTGCCCTTACCCTCACTCTCTCTCAACCACGATATCATAAGCATATACATATATGCTCCCAAAAAAACTCTTAATCACAACTAGAAAGAACATGGCTGTGGGCCTAAGTGAAATATTTGAAGCCACGCCCATCAATCTCTACCTTGGCGAAAACTAAGTCAAGCCAAAAATAGTGAAACTCCTTCGCCATCTCCTTTAAAGCCCCTAGGGTTAATCATAATTCGCAACACCAAATAAGTCCAAGCGACGCTTGAACTTTCAACTGGCAAGCAACTTGATCACCGTACTTGTCGTAACTGATGCAAAACAAGCCAACCTGTCAAGCTCCACTTGCTTACAAACACTAGGATCCTTATTTGCAGCTTATGACTCCCCTTCTTCAAATAGGACGGCAAATTCAAAATCATTAACTCAACTAATTACCAATCTTAGTGACTTTAGCCTAACAAGCCACAACTAATAGCCATTCACCCTGAATTCAAATCCTAGGAACAGCCATATTTTTGTTCTTTGCTCAAGCTCACTATCATTCACATGAGCACATGTAGAACAACCAAATAATCTCAAAACAAAACCAACAGAGCAACCAAACTATACCTAAAACAGAGTTTTCAATCCAAATGTAGTTGATGGAGATCTAACCAAATAGCAAGTTGGAAAACCAAACTTAGAAAGCAAACAAGAAGCTTTCCATGGGAGAGTTTTATTCATACCATTCGCGATTAACAATTGTTGTGGCATATCCCAAATAATACGGTATCTCACTACTTTCTTCTTATAAAACTCATTCAAATAACTCTCACCAAATTGCACATCATCATATTCATCAACAAAAGTCAAAACCAATGTACCCATATCACTCACATGACCTTGATGCAAATACCATGAATGAGTGATTTCAAAATCTAGATCTAAAAAAGATGAAACCATAATAGCACCGATAACAATACCACCCTACAGAAAATAGAGGCTATTATGCAACCTTTCCTTAATCATCAAAAAAGTTCTCTTATTAACTCTCAAAACTCCACCTTCAGTGGAATAATTATAACCTTGTGAGTTAAGAGTCCCTAAAGAAACAGGACTTTTTTTCAAATCTGGCATATGTCTAACATCAGTCAAAGTCTTTACACTGCCATCAAACATCTCAATTCTGATTCCAACACCCACAACTCTACAGGACTTATCATTCCCCATAAAGACAACACCATTTTCAATAGATTGATAATCAACAAACAAATCTCCATCTGGGCACATATTTTGAGAACATCCAAAATCAAGAATTCAAGGATTGTCTATGCAATCACCAGACACAGATGGGCATAATTTTCATCATTAAAATACTCAACAAGATTAGCATTATTATCAGTTAATGTTTTTTCACTAGTTTCTTTGTTTAGGTTGAGCTTCGGGCAATCATATTTCCAATGCCCTGGTTGGCGACAATAATTGCAGTTGCCTTTTCTATTTTTAGACTTTCCTTTACTTTTGTTTTCTCTCTTTTCAATTTCTCTACCCCTAACAACCAAAGCACTCGATTGATTTTTATCCCAATTTTTAGACACCTTTTTCTTTAATTCTTTGGAATTTAAAGATGCCTTAACATCTTCCAAATAAATAGTGTATCTGCCATATAACACAGTATGAACAAAGTGCCATACAAATGAGATAAAGAACATAACAAAATTAAGGCTTGATCCTTATCATCAATTTTTACATCAATATTCTTCAAATCCATAATAATTTTATTTAATTTGTCAAGATGACTTTGAATAGGTGTAATACAAAGAGTGTACAAACATTGTTTTAGATAGAGCCGATTGGTAAAGGATGTAGTCATATACAGACTTTCAAGTTTGAGCTACAACCCGACAGCAATGGTGTTAGTAACCTTATGCAACACCTCGTTTGATAATGACAACTGAATAGCACTGTGTGCCTTTTCGAAGAGATCTTCTTTCATCATCTGACAACATTGTTAGCAAAGCCTCCTTACCTTTTAGCGCCTTAAGCAACCCTTGCTGAACTAATAGGGCTCGCATCTTGACACGCTAAAGACTGAAATCATTCTTTCCGTCGAATTTTGTAATTTCATAATTTGCCGCCATTGCAGAAGCTAGAAAAATCCAAAATAATTTGACAAATAAACCACTCTCTGATAACATTTGTTGAGCCAAATGTCAAATTAAATTGATTCAGAGAAAAATATAAAATATAGAAAAATCTAACAACATGATGATTTAATATGGTTCAGCTTTTGGCCAAGTCCGCAGCTTTTGGCCAAATCCAAAATAATTTGACGAATAAACCACTCTCTGATACCATTTGTTAAGCCAAACGTCAAATTAAATTGATTTAGAGAAAAATATAAAAAATAGAAAAATCTAACAACATGATGATTTAATATGGTTCAGCTTTTGACCAAGTCCGCAGGTAGAGATGGTGAAGAAAATCCATTATAAATCAAAGGAAATTACAAAAATCTGACAAATATATCTTACTATCAAAATCTCAAATACATCTAAAATCTCTTAGCCCAAAAGTACGAATACCAAATATTAAAGAGAGAAAATTTTTGATAAAATCTCACTTAAAAGAAACAAAAGAGGGAATGTGTATCAATAGAAATACACTCTTGTGCGGCTGTCTTGCCCTCACTCACTCTCAACCATGATATTATAAGCATATACATATATACTCTAAAAAAAAAACCCTTAATCGCAACTAGAGAGAATATGGGCTGTGGCCCTAAGTGAAACATTTGGGCTTATTTGAAGCCATGCGCATCGAGGGGCATACTTCTGTATGAGACATGACTTAAACCTTTGCATGGATAGAAGTGAAGGTTCCAAGCAGGGCATCGTCACCACCAGGCCGCCAACCTTTTATTTTTTACTATGCATGACTTTGCAGTAGTAGCATGATAAGAAACTTACTTGACAGAACTTATCTATCTTGTTTATTATTGGTACTGCAAGACAATGTGCATCATGGTTTTTTTGCAGGGCATAGAAGAAAGAGAAGAGGAATTTGAGTTTGAGAATAGATTATGACACCACAATAAACAGGCATGCACTGAGTGGGAGTTGGGAAACGTGGGATTGCCCATGTACTGACCTACTAAATGGTAAACTGACCTATTTGGCTTTAGAATAAAGCCATCATACGTCCCCCAACTTTAAATCCGTTGTCTCCAACTCACTACTACAACTCATGTGTCATTCATATGCCTTTTTTCTTTTTTTTTTTTTTTGGCAATTTGTGACGTGCTTTTAAATAGGCCCCTCATATGCCTTTTTTTTTTTTTTTTTTTTCAATTTAATGCGAAGTGCATATATCTATGCTCTGTACTTGAAGGAGAAGGAAAAGATAGTGAGGGAAAAGGGTTTATTCTGGTCTTGTTTTCGCATGTGGAGATTAGACATCATACAAGGTACTTCTTGTTGTGGCCAGCTAAAGACCCCCCAAAGGTAACTGTGTTGATATAATAATTGTATGAGAATTTTCTGGTGGGATATAAAACAATATCCAATCAATAATGTGTAGCTTTGAATTGTACAATTCAGAAATGCATGCTACCGATTGTATACTATTATACTTCAAGTAGAAATCTCCCCAATAATAACAAAAACTGACCAAAAGATATATGTTTTATTATAGATAGGAATCGCGTTGGATTAATCTTTTAATAATATGTAAATGACAGTTTTGTGTTGTGGTAAATATTTAAGGTGTAAATCTCAGTTGTTATTCTTAAGCAATGTTTTACTACTCAAAAGATGTGTAGTTTTCAGCTCTTCTGTTTAGAAGTTGGACTTATTTGACCGAGAAAATACCAAAATTATAGGCCTCCCCCATTTAAATGCCATTTGTTAAGACAATTTTTGTCGGTGTTTGCTGTTTAGGCCAAGAAAAATGGCACCCTTATCCACTTATAGTGCACCTTTCTTTTTCTCTTCGCAGCCTCCTCAAGACTCCACAAATCCACATCCATTTGGGGTCCCAAAAACAAAAACGAAAGTTCATATATATCTCAATAAACATCACAATTTAATGTTATTTCTAAGTCCTTATAACAGTTTCGACATTATAGGGGCGTTTGGAGAAAGAATTGCATTTTAAATTTACTCAAATACAATATAATTTTACACCAAACACAAATTTTGTAACAGTACTACGAAAACAATTACTATTTAAAATATTTTTAAAACAATCACATCAACTTTTTAACTCTACTATTTATCTCTATTTTTATCAATTATATCAACTTTTTAATTCTAAAATACTTTTCATCCAAACACACATTTCATTCAAATAAAAAAAAATACTTTTCAATCAAATATAATATTTAAAAAATAAATTTCATTCAAATACAATAAAAAATATAATGTGTTTACCAAAAGTCTCCTATGTAATATTTTATTGGTCCATAAAATTGTCGCTTTTCCAACGTAAACATCAAAGTTCAAGAGCTGGCCCAATAAACATCTGGTTTTTTTTTCTTCAAAGGCCTGTTCATCTGTAAATTTAGGCACCTACTTTTCTTCTTTTGTTTATTTATATATTATTTATTTATTTTTGCGCACAAACTTGGTTCGGCCAAATCTCGCCGTCTCTTTCGTGCCATGTGGAGTTAACCATCTTTAGACGGCAACTGAGTTTTCACAATGCTGCTAGATGCACCGTAGTACAGAACGTACTTTTCTCAGTATATATATGTACGTATATTTTAAAATCCCTCAACAAAATAGAGGGGAAAAAAAAGAAAAGAAAAGAAAAGAAAATGTTTAACAGGCCCACAAAATGTTGTGTCCCATTGTGATTGTGTTTTTGCATGGCCTATTTTGCAACGGAAGCATGTGCTTTCAGAAAAGTCCTGCCGAGTTGCTTCCGTCAATTCCCACGCTTGTCAAATTTGAACATTTAAAGCAAAATTTTATTTTTATTTTTATTTTCCTTTCTACTTAATTTCTCATTCTTGGTATGTTTTATGTTTGTTCATTGACACGTCATATTTGAAAAATAAAAAAAAATTTATTTTTAGAAAATGAATCCTTATAAATGTTTATAGTTGAATATAAAAAAAAAACTTTCTATTTTTGAAAAATAAAAAAGAAGTTTAAAATTTTTTTGTTAATTCAAACTTTTTTTTTTTATTTTTGAAAAGAAAATCAAAACAACGATTTATTTTCTAAAAATGAAAATTTTTTATTTTCTTAAAAATAGGTACTTTATCTAAATAGAAACTTAATTTTTAACCTATAAATTGATATTTAAAATATTATAACGTTAATAACATTAACAATTTGAGTCTTAATTTTCATAATGGATTGCGAGTTATGATAAATAAACACGCTTAATAAGACCTTTTTTTCCCCCTTGTGTAACCATGACGGCAAAATTGTCTTCTTGCCCAAGACTCTGTATGGTGCACAAGAAAGGTCAGAATTCCATGGCTCCCGCACTTTCATGTCATGTGCATCACAGTGCATCTGTTGGGTGGTTAACATCCAAAAACCAATTCTTCATAAATATATATATATATAATAAAAATAAAAACAAAATCCAAAAACAGATTCATGAAAAATAAGAAATAGGGGTGAAAAGAAAAGCCGAGACTAAATGAACCCATCCAACCTAATTGTAATAGGGTGAGTTGATTGGATGAGTAAAAAAATTTTTCAACCCACCCAATCTTCTTTAATTAGATTGAAAAAATCCTAAAAACTCACCTGACGTTACTTATTTAAATTATTTGAATATATATAATACATTACGTGAATATATAATATGGATGTAATTCTTTGTAATGTTGTGAAAAATACTATTATACTTCAGTGTATCTTTGATAATTCTCAAAACTTGAATTCATTTTACGTTGGACTACTAGTAAAGTTATATTAAAACTTTTTTTGTGTGTAAATACCGTGATAGAATTTATTTTAGAGAATGTATCATAATTGTTTTTCTTTCCTTAAATTTTTCATTTGTGATTAAATTTTTAGTGTCATTTATATTTTTTAAATAAAATGCACAATCTGTCAAACTCGTACAATACAAACCCACCTTAATGAATGGGTTGATTTTCTATATTGGGTTAATTAAGTGGGTAAACAAATTATTCAACCCATCAATCTTTATTGGATGAGTTGAAAAACCTTAAAAAACCTACTTAACTCACCTGATTTTTATCAGAAAAATTTTGTATTGTCTATTTGCATTACAATTTACAAGACCATAAATTAGGGTTGCCCTATAATCTGGTTCTGTAAACAGCCATTAATTTCAATTCCATTTCAATTTTAGTAAACAATATCTTTTTTTTTTTTTTGGGTTAACTTTTTGAGTAGTATTTACTTGAAAGGTATTTTGAACTAAATGCATCCTTGACGTCAAACAACATAAATGTTCATTAACCATGAAAAAGAAACGCAATGGTGTAAATTGGAAAAACGTTCCGATTTCCTTTTTCTTTCCCTAAAACAACGTTTCCAAATTTCCTTAGTATGCGCTGAATTTGAAGACACTTGCAATTCCAAAAACGTTCCAACTGCACTCTTGTGTCTCTACCTTTTCATGTCCAAAAATATTAAGACATATCAATCAAAATATTATTTTAAAAATTTATATTTTATCTTATTAGTTTATCAAATAAAAATAACTATTTTAATTCATTAAAAAAGCTATTTTAATTGACTGAAAAAGAGAATATGTGAATTCGAATCCACGGTTATCCTCATTCCCTATTCTATCCATCCATCTTCGATAACTTAAGTCTAAATCATATCAGATAATCTCACGTAGAAAGAAATTAACTAAAATTAAGCATTAGATTAGCAAAAAATTAAGAAAAAAAAAACATAAACAATTTGTATCCACATAATCCCTCTAGAGGCAAATGTTAAGCCCATAAACATAGGGCACATTTATCCAAAATTAGTACCAAATTCAGCCCTGCTCACTCATTGCCCCCTTAGCCTAAAACTCATCAAAGGTCAAACTCCCCCAAGATTTTCTCTCTTTCTCTCTCTTAACCAACACGGTTTTGACCCCAAAAAAAAAATAATAATAATAATTTTTGCATACTTTTTTTTGATTAAATAATTTTCCCATTTCGTAATTGCATTTTTATTTTCCGGGAAAACGAGAGAAATTAGATCGGACCGATCCAACGAATCAGAAAGCTCCTCTTCAAGAACTCGGAAAGAATTTCGTGAAGAAAACCCAAAAGAGGTGGAAGAAAAAGAAAAAGAATAACCAAGAAAGAAAATAAATCTCTCTCTTCTCTGATCATTTCCCTCTCTTTGATCCGTGCAAAAATCTAAAATCGGTGAATTGGATTGGAATTTTCGATCTCCGCCGTGGATTGAATCGTCCAATGCGGTCTTGTGGGAGGCCGCGAACGAGCAGAAAGCAAAGGGACAGATCTGAATTCGGCCGGCAATCTTGGACGGAATCGAAGACGCATTGTCGGCGGGCGATCGGTGGATCTCATGGTGGGGATTTTGCGGCTGCGGGCGTCGTCGGTGGGTGCTTTAGCGACGGGTTTGGACGGTTTTTCGACGGGCTGTGTTGAAGAGGTGGAGAAGGAGAAGAAGACGACGACAACGAAGGTGGTGCGAAAACGACGATGCAGCTACGCTTCTCGCCTAGCATGAGAAGCATCACGATCTCAAGCAGCAATGGCTTTATTGACTTGATGAAGATCAAGGTCGCAGCTCGCCACATCTCTTATCGAACTCTCTTCCACACCATCCTGATCCTCGCTTTCCTTTTGCCTTTCGTCTTCATTCTCACCGCGGTCGTTACCCTTGAAGGTGTCAACAAGTGCTCCTCATTTGGTACTCTAGCCTTATTTTTATTACTCCTGATATATAGATCTTGATTTGTTTCGATTTTCTTTTTTGTTTGTGATTGTTTTTGCTTGTTTTGGTTAGTTTCGATTCGATTTGATTCTTAACATAATCTAGGTATTGAGATAATGCGGCGTTTCGAATTGCTTGATTGGTGTTTGGCATTTTGTCTCACCGGATTGGATTGATTTGGTTGTGAATATTTTGGAGTAGCTGAACAGAATCTGGATTAAGAGAGTGGATTTTGCTTCTGAAATCCTACAATATACTATAGGAAGTTAAAATTTAACTTAGTGCTGAGGAAGATCAGGCAAATGAACAAATAGCAATATCTAGTCGATCCATTCTTTGTATGTTCTTTTTTATTAATTTGACTTTAAAACATCACGCGAAACTCTACGGTGGTCATATCTTATATATTTCTAAGATCTGAACTGCGAGAATAATTTGCAACTTGGCTTATTTTGACGGCTGATTTTGAATCTTGCATTTAATATGTTCTAAACGATACAAGGCTAGCTCGTTTCAGTCAATAATTATGATATTATGCGCATTAAAGTAGTGTGATTTCTGTTTTGAATTTGATTTATATCTGTGCTTGGTTTATAGAAACTGAAATAAATGGGGCAGAACTACTTTGCCTCTTTTCCTTTGCATTGTCATTACGTTATCTATTTAATTTGGCTATGATTGGTATTCTGGTACAATATATGTATATATATATACACATTTTAATTTTTCTATGCTAGCCTTGTTGTTTTGTATGCCTGCTTTTATCGTCCATTTATTCTTAGATTACGATCTGAAACATTTTCTTCAACACGTTTATGATTGGTCCATTATTTTATATTCGTTTGTAATTCTGTGCTTCAGACTGTCTAGGAAGACGGTTAGGACCACGGCTTCTTGGTAGAGTTGATGATTCAGGGGTAAACCTTTTTCCCATGCTTTGAGCTTATTTTTTATTTCTATCCAGAACGTTGGGGTGAATGATTCTCTTACATCATTATTTAAGCTGATTCCTTGTTGCATTGATGGTGCAGCAGAGACTTGTTAGAGACTTTTACAACATTCTTAACCAAGTGAATGCGGAAGAAATTCCAGCAGATCTAAAGCTCCCAGATTCATTTAGTCAACTTGTTTCTGAAATGAAGAACAACCAATATGATGCAAAGACCTTTGCTATTATGTTAAGGGCAATGGTACGTCTTATGTCATAGAAGCCTAATTAGTTGCTAACAGGAACAATAAACATGACAATCTTTTTTTCTTTTAATCTCATAGTCTTCCTCAATATTTGTATTATAATAAATTGTTAAGCATTGGGCATCTCCTCCACCTTAGTAGAAAGCTCTAGCTTTCCTTCTTAAGTTATACAGTCGTTCACTTATCATCTTCTAGATACTACTGTTTAGGACAGGACTAGGATATTTTATATTCTTTCTCCACGTAGTTGAATTACTCTTGGGAATGTCTGTCATGATAATTTTGTGAGAATTTTTAACTTTTCCTTTTCTTCTAGATTAAGACCCTGCAACTTGATATTCCTGGACACTTTTCATAGTCATTTGCTAATCATTGTGCAGATGGAAAAACTTGAAAAGGAGATGAGGGAGTCCAAATTTGCAGAGTTAATGAACAAACATTTTGCCGCAAGTTCCATACCTAAAGGAATCCACTGTCTTTCTTTGCGCTTGACTGATGAATATTCATCCAATGCTCATGCACGCAAACAGTTGCCTCCTCCAGAGTTACTCCCATTGCTCTCTGACAACTCTTACCACCATTTTGTCCTTTCAACTGATAACATCTTGGCTGCTTCGGTTGTTGTTACTTCTACTGTGCAGTCATCTAGTAATCCTGGGAAGATAGTCTTCCATGTCATTACTGACAAGAAAACTTATGCGGGCATGCACTCATGGTTTGCTCTAAACCCTGTGTCCCCTGCTATTGTTGAAGTCAAAGGCGTACACCAGTTTGACTGGTTAACAAGAGAAAATGTCCCTGTGCTTGAAGCTGTAGAAAACCAAAACGGGATCAGAAACTATTACCATGGGAATCATGTTGCAGGGGCCAATCTCAGTGATACAACTCCACGAACATTTGCTTCTAAATTGCAGGCTAGAAGTCCAAAGTATATATCCTTGCTCAACCATCTCCGCATCTACTTGCCAGAGGTAATTACATTTTTGTTTTAGACGACAATTCATCTTTTTGATTTTATCCTTTTACACTAACAGTGCTTATTATGTATATCACAGCTATTTCCAAACCTGAATAAGGTCGTATTCTTGGATGATGATGTTGTGATTCAACAAGATTTGTCACCACTTTGGGAAATTGAGCTGGGGGGAAAGGTCAATGGAGCTGTAGAAACTTGTAGAGGAGAAGATGAGTGGGTAATGTCTAAGCGTTTCAGGAATTACTTTAATTTTTCTCATCCTCTTATAGCAAAGAATTTAGACTCTGAAGAATGTGCTTGGGCTTACGGAATGAATATCTTTGATCTTAATGCTTGGAGGAAGACAGACATAAGGGAAACTTACCATTATTGGGTGAGAGAGGTAATAATTATATTTTCAATTTTTAATTCATTCTTTGATGCTTTTTTTTTTTTTTTTAATGAAGTGAGTCCAGAAGTGATTAGTACCTTGAAATTAAGAGTATTATAATCTGTCCTTCATTTTAGCATGATCTGGCCAGAATCATCTGAAGTTAAGGATTTACATTGATCAGTTTGTAAATATCCAAGTGAGCTATTTGTTGTTGAGCGGGCGCAGGGGCTGGGGGTTGTGGTGGGAGTGGGGAATTTCACTCCTATACGGTTCGAATTTGTCTTATGTTTTGAAATTTCATGATGTTCTTTTTGGGCCTTTTGATTAAAGATAAGAAGAATAAGAACTTTAGGCCAAACTTTGTATTTCATTTTTGATCTCGTTGATGCTTGATGTTAGTAACCTCAGTTACCTTGGTTTTTAATCTCTTCCCCTCAGTAAATCACTTGTTATTCTATATTGCTTAATTAACCAGATTATGGTATTGTGGGGATTCTTGAAACTTTGTACTTAGTTGTGTATTCTTTTTGAGCAGAATCTGAAGTCAAATCTGACAATGTGGAAGCTTGGAACACTGCCACCTGCATTAATAGCGTTTAGAGGTCATGTTCATATAATTGATCCATCCTGGCATCTGCTAGGATTGGGCTATCAAAACAAAACCAGCATCGAGAGTGTTAGAAAAGCTGCTGTTATCCACTATAATGGACAATCGAAACCCTGGTTGCAGATTGGTTTTGAGCACCTTAGACCATTTTGGACCAAATATGTCAACTATTCCAATGATTTTATCAGGAACTGCCACATCTTAGAGTCATAGTTGATCAGCTGGAGGAGCTAAAAACGAGATACTGAACAAGCAAATGAAAGCGCAGTTTATACGGGTTTGATGTTTAATGTAAGTTTTTGCAACTCAAGATGACAAACAGAGAAATGGCAAAAGGGCAAAAATTCCCCGTTCAAGATGCTCTATCATCCCTTCCACTTCTGCATACAATGACCAGCTTCCCTGTCGCAGGCATTTGAGATTCATTCTTTCAATCTGTAACATAGCAATCCGTCTATTTTTTTTTGGTTTGGAGAAGGATATTACTATTGATCTTCCCATTGGAGGTTTTGCTTAATTTTTTAGCGCATATTTCAGAATAAAGTGAGATGCAGAAGATTAAAGAGAGCGTCTGTCTCGACTCTAATATGCTGATCAGTGCATAGAAGTGGAAGGCTGCGTCCTTTTTGTCAGGTTCACCCACATTAGCCCAACTCTGTTTTTGCCCCTCAAATTTTTTTAATGTTTCCTTTTAATTTTCTTTTTCTTGTTATCATTTTTGTTAGTACCCATTTCTTCCCTTTCATTTGATATCTTAATGGCCGAATTTAGGAGTAGTTCCCTGAGATTGCTTTGTTACAGATCCCATTGAATTGGGGAGCTCTACTTAGAACTTCATATCAGTATTTGTTATGTACGATTCACCATAGACATTTGAAATGTGCAGAAAAATTCTTTAATTACAATATTTTCCTTTTTAATTTTTTAAAATTGAGAGCGGATTGATTCAAATTTTATATTTTACAACAAACTTAGTTATAAGTTACTGTTAGTGTCATTACCGTTGTATTATTTATGCAATTAATAGTTTCTGGAACTTGGATATTCTCATGGGATCAACTTTGGCAACTAGTCAAATAACGTATAAGTTGACTGATCGTTTCCCCATGGATAGGTTGGTTTGGCCTTGGTATTAGAGAACAAAGCCGCCAACGTGCCATGTTTTTCTTTAATAGATGAAAATGATTTCTCTCTTCTGTTTAAGATGGCCGTTAAGACGTCTATGGTAACTCTGGAGTCATCTAATCTAGGCTTATATTATTATTCCAAGTCTAATCTTGTAGCAGAAGACTCTTTATCATGACATGACATTTCTTTAGGAATTGAGTTATATGCCTGTCTTGACGTGTTCCATATGGATCTTTTAGGCATAAAGAGCACAGCCAGATATTCTCTCTCGAAACAATTTTTAATCTTTTTCTGCAAAATATTCTTGATCATGGAATTTTCGAAGTTGATGATGGCAAGAAATCCATCTTCGGAAATTTTTTTAAGACTCTTGGCAATTGTGTTCAAGGCTTTGGTTCACAGGTTATTTATTTTGATTTGAACTAAAAAATAAATAAATAAACAAACTGAATTTTTCATTCATAAAAAAGGGGTTTAAATTGTCAAATTGAATGGGGAAGGGGCCTTCGGGTTTGGATGATGGAGCCTAATTCAAATTGAAAAATTTGTCCAGACCTACCAACAAATCTTGTTGTTTGGATTGCTTCTATATGCACCGGATGGTTCTTGATATAATTAACAATTTGAATTATAATACGATAAATTAACACGAACACAATATGAAATTAGTAGATTTGTGTGTTTTATAAATGAGTTTGGATTAAAAACAGATTAACATGATTAACATAATTAATAATTAGATCATATCTGAATTTGCCTTTTAACACATATCAACACGAATTGACAAAATTAATTATATATATTATTTTATGCTTAATTGTATATAATATAAAACAAGAGTTTTCATAATTAATAAAATGTAAATAATATGAATATTAAAATTTTATAAATAAATTTTACTTATTTTTTATAAAAAAATAATATGTTGATTAATAAATATATTAAAATATCAAATCATATGAATTATTAATTATTATTTTATTTATATTTAATTTAAATAAATTAATATAAATTGATACATATAATAGGATAGATAAACAAAGGTGATTTGAGTTTAAAATTTTAATATAAATATTAAATAAATTAAATTTAAATTTAATATAATAATAATAATTAAAGAATATAGCACAATATAACACGAAAATACGAATTAGGTTGCCTCACCACCAAATCCTTATTCTAAGACACAACTCGGCCCCACAAGAGTGGTGACCCCTTTTTGACATTTTGCCCTTTTCTTTAATTAATATCAATATCACCTTATTAACTTTGTTAATGGATGATTAGACGTTTGATAAGAAGTATCGCCTAGTTGCAAATTTTTATAACGCATGATTCTCCCATAGTGGCAGAATCCGGAAGGTTCTCGGCCATCTCATGGTATATCTTTAACTACTTATCTACTTCACTTATAAGGAAGAAGGTGCATTGTATGTAAATTAAAAAATATTAAATTTGTATTATATTTAAATATAATATATTTTATATTTAAATATAATATATATTTAATTAAAAAGTATTTAAATTGTATTTAAATTAAATATATATTTAAATTAAAAGTATTTAAATTACATTTTAGAGTTGAAAAAGTGATTAGTAAAAATAGATATAAAAAATAAGATAAAAAATGATGTTAATGAATTTTTAAAAAATTATTTTTAAAATATTTTGAAATAATAAATATAAGTGAGACATTGTAAAAAAATTGTATTGTATTTGAATGTAAAACTTTTGTATTTAGATAAAAATTATATTGTGTTTAAACGTAATGTAAACACAATAAAAGAAATAAACGTCCCATAAATTAAAAAAAAAAGAGAGAGACCAAAAGGACATCCTTATTCACTAGGCTTTTGGTAAAAAAGAATAAGTGAACGTTTTGGGCATACACTAATAAGAACCCGTTTTTGGTTTGCCATAAATTTGAGCTCTTCAACATTCTACACAATCAAATCAACCCCCAAAGAGGAGAATTTTAAGCATAACAGCTTTAATATCAAAATTGGAGACCCTATTGAAAGATAACGAATTTCCTATTACTCCCCTTTCAATGTACATATTGACCTTTTAGCTTTGGGTGATAAAAATTGTTCCTCTTTTGTCAAACCTGTTGATCATGACCCCTCTAATCCAACGCTCTTGATTTGTAAATCCAATCATTTTATTTCATTAATTTATCGAAATGGGTTTTATAATCCTAGATCAGTATTATGTGTTGAATGTGATTCACGCATACATACAACAATAAATATATAAATAAATAAATAAAAGAAATAAAAAGTGAAGTTTCTTTTCTTTTCTTTTTTTTTTTTTGGTATCCTTGATATTGGTATCCCTTGACGCCTACGTTGTACATAATGCAATATGATTTCCCACCAATGAATCAACCAGTGAAAAGTCAAAATGTATCAAATCAATTTTTTATTTTAACCGTGGCAAAATAACCTTATTTGGCGGGTAGTGATGATCACAGATCAAAGGTCATGATGACACATCATGAACAACAAATTTTATTTATTTTTTTTTAGAAGGGAATTTATGGAAAGAAAGTTGGTGACCTTGGAAGTTTGCCAAAAAGTGTGAGAGATTGTGTATTTTTATTATTATTTTTTTAAGAGAGAAATCTGTCAATTTCCATAGCATTTGGAGATTTGAAGGAGAAGGCAAAGAAATGGAGTCATTGACCACAGATTTGGAAGACTTTGAAAACTCCGAAACTGCCTCCTCTCTAGGCACTTATTGCTATTTCATCTCTTCCTCCTCTCACCTCTTTATTAATTAATTAGTTTATTATTATTATTATTATTACCATCTAGTTCTTCTTCTTCTTCTTCTTCGGCTTGGAATTCTGAACCGGCTTTGCTTGCTCTGTGCCAAAACAGAACAACCCAGATCAGTTTCTGAACCAAGTAAGACCAACATTAAAAAAGAACCTTTTTTTTTTCAGCGTTTGCTTTTGCTCTTTTGATTGTTTTGGAGTTGACCCAGCTGAGGATTTGTATTGATTTTGGGATTTTTGAAACACCCATTTGAAAATTTTGGTGAGATTTCTTTCCCTTTTTTTTTTTTTTTGTTGGATTGGGTTGTTTTTTGTTGGGGGGGGGGGGGGGGGGGGGGGGGGGGTGGGGTTGTGGTTGGGTTGTGTGAATATTCAATATCTGTTTAATTTCTCTTGTATCGTTCTTGTCAAATTTGATGGTCACTGCTAATGCTTATATTTGATAAAGAGTTCAGAAAATAAATTCTTTTTTTTTTCTCTCTTTCTAGAAAATTAAAGATCATATTTTGGTATGTTTGACTTTCACTGTTCAATTCCAAATTTTTATTTTTAAAATTTATGTCCAAAATCAAAGCACTCATTTTTCATTTCTTATGGTATTTTGCAGAACATTGAGCGAGGATTTAATGGGGTTTTCTTATCTGTGAGATCTAATTCAAGTATTTGAATTAGTGGAGTTGATTGCTCTTGGCAAAAAAAAAAAAAAAAAAAAGCCTGACAAAAAAGTGAAGACATTTGGGTTCCAGATTTAGAAAACAATTGAAGATGGCTGGGGTGCAAGATCAGTTGGATATCAAGTTTCGGTTAACTGATGGATCAGATATTGGTCCCAAAAGCTTTCCTGCTGCTACAAGTGTTTCAACCTTGAAGGAAAGTATACTTGCTCAGTGGCCTAAAGGTAAGATAAAGAAAATTCCTTTATTTGAGTATTTCTCAAAAAGGGGGAAAAAAAAGTTCTTTCCTTGGTTATGTTCGATTTTATTGGAAACTAATCAGAATCACTACTTTATTATCATCTATGTTTTTATTGATCCAAAACAAAACATCTTAGCGTGAAAACTCACAAAAAATTCAATTGTTTTGTTGTGTAAACTGGAGAAAAGTATGGCATAGAAATCGGGTTCATTTTTTTTTTTCCTATGGTTGTGTTTTTCGGTGTTTCTCAGAGTTGAGAACTCGACAGAAACATAATCAAGTACATGCATGTTTGATTGCCAATGTGAAAATCAGAAGGTCAAGGTGGGATAGTTTCATTAGTACGTGTTTCTTTTTTTTTTTTTTTTTTTGAGGTTTGATTTTTTGGAAATTCAGATTATGATCTTGTGACAACGTTAGGAAGTCCTATCTCACTTCATCTTCACTTCTGTTTATCATTGTCTTCTTTTCTTTTCATTCTTTCTTGTGTGAACAAAAGAGAGCAATATGACAAAGGTCGTTAGTTAAAATTGATCCGTTTGCGGTTTTCTTAGGCTCGGAATGTTCTCACCAAACACCCGTGGTAGTTGCAAAGAGAGAGTAAAAAAGGCATTTTCCAGTAACTAGAAAACTTGCTTTATGACACGATGGGATAATGGATTTAAGGATACGCATGTTCCTCTATAAATAGGCAGTTCTTGAAGGGACTAATTACAAAAAACGAGTAGAATAGGTTTTCATCAACAATTTAAGTTATTTATTTTATGTCTATTTTTAGGAATAAGACAATGTGAATGGTAAAAGCAGGCCGGAGCTTGAGTCTTGGAGTTGCGTGAGTCATCCACATTATGGTCACTAAAATCTTAGGTCTCGTATTGCCATGTTCTTTGATTTTTCTATCATAGCACCTTCTCCTATGAAATTTGTCAATGGAGACATGTTACCATTGGTAACTTGATGTTGGTTAAGCTGTATAAGGCGTGAAATTTTATCTGTTTGTATAGAGAAGGAGAATGGTCCAAGGACAGTAAAAGATGTGAAGCTAATAAGTGGAGGAAAAATATTGGAGAACAGTAGAACGGTTGGCGAATGCCGTAGCCCCTTATATGACATCCCTGGAGGAGTTACAACCATGCACGTTGTTGTTCAACCACCATCTACGGAGAAAGGTACAACTGTTTCCCGGAACATTACAGAAACTATAACTTGCATTCCTTATGATTAAGAAAAAACATTTCGTTTTCTTGTTGGATCTTTTATGTGAAGATATCTCTTCTGGGAACAATTTGGAAATGAAAGAACCACTTCATCAATCAATTGCTCAAAAACTGATGAAAATTATAGTTTCGGATTCTTGAGCCAAATTGGTAGAACTTCGTAAATTGAGAACCATATGAACAAAAATTTAAGAAGAAAGACCTAAAACCAAGGGAACTTGCTGTCTCTTTTAACTGAATTACTTACTAACCTCGATTTTATTAATTTTAAACTCATTCAACTGACACCAAACTTGAGGTTCACTACACAATGTAATTACCTAACTTTCTCCCAAAGCCTTTTCCACTGACAACTAGCCTTTTTATGTGGAAATTTTGATTGTTGTTTCTTCCTGATCCGTCTAATAACAAATATGGATATTGTTTTTTTTCTCACTTCAACAGAAAAGAAAGCGACAAGCGAACCACAGCACAACAAGTGCGTCTGTGTGATATTATAACTTTGCAGGTTCTAAAATAGTTGGGATGACATCATTTTTAGGTTGGTATTTGATTCCTTACCATCTCTCTTCCGTTGCTAATCTCACACCAAACTTCTAGATATATATATATATATTTTTTTTCGTCTATTTTGTATTTTGCTAATTGTTTATGCTTGTGTCATAGGTAAAGGAGATCTGGGGCTGGTAAAGATGAACAAAGTTGGTGAAATTTGCTGATTGATGGAGAGATTTTTGGATCAAACATATATATATATATGTTTATTATATTGGTCACGGATTGGTAAAGGTCTATGTTATTTTTCATATAGCTATTTGCCTTTTCTTAACACTACACGTTCTTTGTTTGTCGTACCCATTGAATCCTTCAATCTTTATTCGGATACTGATTATCACTCAAAATTCATGCATTCCTCCTTTCTTGCGTTAACTTTGTAGTTGTGCTTTATTTTGGGTCATTAGTATCATTAGAGTCAATTTGGAAAATAGCTCTTTTTGATGGTACATGAAGGCTCTATTTGGATTATAAGTTCACACATTATTTGAACAGTAAATTCTGTGAAAATTTTTTTGGAAAGTGGATTTAAAACAGGATGCCTCGAGAAAATACCCCCTGCCCACATGCTTGGTTGCAGTGAAGCTCACTTGGCTACGGATCGATCAAGTTTGGCCACACCAAAGAATGCTCTTGAATCTCCGATGGAGCGAGAGTCGATCATTTGACTTGGGGTCGAGTGCACATCGATACGATTAAGGGTGCTCTCAAACCTGAGTCGATCGCTCCACTAGAGCCGGATGAGCTTGACTGTAGGGGGATTGGGCACTCGACCAAGGGTCAACCACGCTTGGCCATCGAGAAGAGCTCTCGACCTGCGAAAATGTCAAACTTGACTATAGCTCATATATAGTCTACTTTGAGAACGAATAGATGAAGGAAAATAAAATGTCATGTGTTGAATGGCTCTTCATAAAATATTCCGAGAAAATTCTCACGCAAAAGATAAAAATGGATACCACAGGCGTGGCAACATCTAGCAGAATCTGAAATTCATTGCGGCCACAGTTTACAAAATAAGCCCTCTTAAAAGGTTACAAATCTCAACATGTTGACGAATCTGTAGTCGGAGACTTGCCTTTGAAGTAATAATAATCTCTCCCATCATTTTCAGCGGCCATTGATAATACAAACGAGGAAACCTCGGATCATGAGTCATCATTTTAATGGACATAGGCATCTTCCAAGTTCCTACTTTCAAATTTCCCAAAAAAAATAAAAAAATAAATATAAAAATAAAAACAATAGCCATAAAAGAATTTTACATTTGAAGTCAATCGGACGGTGAAAAATTACTCCCTCCTAAAATGAATCTAGGACTTTTTTTTCTTCTTCTTCTTTCCATCTTTTTTTTGTTTGGTTAAACCTGGTGGTGTGACATTTGAATTATATATTTTTTGAGGGATAACCGGGTATGAAAATATAGCTATATTATACTTATAATCATGAAGCTAAGGATTATGATGTACAAATATTAGAAGCAATCAAGTAAATTCCAAATTTGTCACTAAATTTTCACTCTCAGTATTTATACTTGAAAATGCTTCTGTTTATTTCTTAAGGGTTTAAATTAATACAACTCTAACGGTGTCCTGTTTGTTAATTGTACTAGAAATTAAGCAAGAAAATAGTAAAATAGAATAGAAAAGAGAGCATAAAGATATTTAATGTGGATATGTGCTTAATGCTTATATACAAATTAGGAATAAGAGAAGAATTCATTAATAAATAGCATTATAAATAAGACTTTATATATGAAAAAATTACATAGCTTATCTAAATCTAAATTTAACTTTTTTTTTATTAAGTATAACTCTATTTTACAATTTAAATAAGCTCAAAATTTAAACTAAATAACTAATTAGATAATTGTTAAAATAAATTCATTTCTTATCTAAATAACTACACACACAAAAAAAAAAAAAAAAAAAAACCAAATACAATTATATACTTGTCTCTTATAAAACCTCCAAAAAAAAAAAAAAAACAAAAAGAATATGGGTAATGAAATATTATAGTTAAACGAGCAAATGACATAAAAATACTTAGAAGTAGAAAATCCTTTTCCAGCAAATATATATGTATATATATATATATGTATAGAGTTTGGAAGAAAGAAAAAAATAAATAAAAGATATAAACCCTAGTTTTAATTTTTTAAGTATTAATTTATATATTATATTTTAGTAGATATAAAAAAATTAATATAAACAATATGTAAATAATTATTTTTATAAAAATACTAATATATCATATAAATTAATAATATATAAATTGATATTTAAAATATAAAATTAAAACTTATATTTTAATAATTAATAAATAAAAATTATCGATATAATTTATCGATAATATCGTGCTTTCATTCGAAATTTAAAGATTAATCCTTAAAAAAAAAAAAAACCTCATTTCATAGATAAAATATATATATATATATTAGCATAAGCAGAAATTGCCATCTTTGTCCCGATCACGATTAAATCCTGTAGAAACGAGCCACGTGTGTGTACTAAAACGAGTGGTGCGCAGTGCGCACCATCCGGATCAGCCAAAAACACTCCCAAACTCCTCCAAAAGTCTCGACCTTTCACGAACACTCCCCTCCCTTCCTTCGCCTTCTCTTCTCCCATTTGACATTTCATATAAAACTCACAATCTCCATTATACTCTTTTCCTCTTCATATTAAAAATTAAAAAATAAAAAAAGGGCGCCCAACGCATCTTTAACATTTCAGAGTTTTTTTCATTTCCCGAGCAAGCAAGGAGCTCATATATATATATATACACACACATATTTATAGACAATATACGGGAAACTTTCAACAATGGCGAGCTCTACGACGTCGATTGCTTCTGGACTCGCGCTTCGTCTTCCTCACTCCAGCTTCTCCAGCAGAAGCGCTCTCTGTGCTTGGCCCCACCGTTTCTCTCTCAGCTTCCCTCCCAGTTCCAACTCCTTCGGAGCCTTAAAGTCCTCGAATTCGAACAAATTAGCCACTAATTTCCCCAGGTTCTGTCGTAGCTCGAGGCGTTTCGTCGTCCGCTGCGATGCTTCCAGTGGAAGAGTACGTTTTGTTTTTTGCTTAAACCATTTGGTTCGATTTTAGGATACATATATACATATATGATATACGTATATATATATACACACACGTATAGTTGAATTGAGTTTGGTGTTTTGAATTTTGATTTTCGGCAGCAGATTACGCAGCAGGAGTTCACGGAGATGGCGTGGCAAGGGATTGTTTCGTCGCCGGAGGTGGCGAAGGAGAACAAGCATCAGATAGTGGAGACGGAGCATTTGATGAGGGCGTTGTTGGAGCAGAAGAATGGGCTTGCACGTCGGATCTTCGCCAAAGTTGGTGTTGACAATACTCGCCTTTTGGAAGCCACTGATAAGTTCATCCAACGCCAACCGAAGGTGGGCTTTCACTCAAACGCAATATAAAGTTCATGTCTTTAAGATGTTTCTGGTGTTTGTTAATTATTTTAACGCCTTAGTACAAGTAGTTAAGAACTTTTATTAGGTTGATCATACGTCTACGGATTCGAACCCTAACTTGTTCACGTTAGGTTACGTCTGCAACCGCAAGGGTAGCGTATTTTGGACCATTGGATTAGGTTATGCTCGCTTTTGGAACGGAATATGTATGAAAGTCGTTTCATTTGGTTTTTAAATAAAACTTTACAAGTAGTTACCTTTTGAAATAAAATGCTAAGAACTTATATTTGGTTGATCAAGAAGGAGCTGATAATTTGAGCGTTGTGTGTGTTTCATGACTCCAGATTCTGGGTGATTCTGCCGGGTCGATGTTGGGACGTGATTTGGAAGCTTTGATTCAACGAGCTAGGGAGTTCAAGAAGGAGTATGGAGACTCATTTGTGTCTGTAGAGCATTTGGTTCTTGGTTTCACACAAGACCAGAGATTTGGGAAGCAATTGTTGAAGGACTTTCAGGTGTCAGCACAGAGCTTGAAATCTGCAATAGAAGCCATAAGGGGACGCCAATCAGTTATTGACCAAGGTTGTAGTTCGTTCCTTTACTTCAGAGCAATGAGGTTGGCCGAATATGTTTTGCATATGTGATCTTTGTGACTTGTCATTGCTCTCTTAATCCATGGTTTGCTGTTGTTTTCTAAAAGAAACTGAGTTTAGAATATCTCGTGTTATGTTGTCTTTCCAAGTTGTGGGGATAGAATATTGAGGCTTTTGTTTGGTTGCAGATCCTGAAGGGAAATATGAAGCATTGGAAAAATATGGAAAAGACTTGACAGCCATGGCGAGTGAGGGAAAGCTTGATCCTGTGATTGGAAGGGATGATGAAATACGCAGGTGCATCCAGATTCTCTCGAGAAGAACAAAGAACAACCCTGTGCTAATTGGTGAGCCAGGTGTTGGGAAAACTGCAATTTCAGAGGGGTAAGTTGCTGCATTTTCTCTTTGTTTTTTAATTATTTTGATCTACAAACTGTTTTACTCATTGGGAATTATTGGGAACTGGCTGCTAGATTGATCTATTTCCTTTATTTCTCCTAATTTTATTTGTGTACACGCATCTAATTCAACCACTCCAACAGGCTTGCTCAGAGAATCGTGCAAGGGGACGTTCCACAAGCTCTGATGAACCGCAGGGTGTGTATCATACTAGCGCTTCAATTCGTTTCTTCTTCTGGTTGAGTGTTTGACAATCATAGGCTTTTTTGTGATTTTGAGTGGATTCTAGATGTTCATCTAACATAATTTCTCTTTGCAGCTAATTTCTCTTGATATGGGTGCACTCATTGCTGGTGCAAAATATCGGGGAGAATTTGAGGATAGGCTGAAGGCAGTACTTAAGGAAGTAACGGACTCAGAGGGCCAGATTATTCTATTTATTGATGAGATTCACACAGTTGTTGGTGCAGGTACTCTTGATTTAGTTTTATTAAATTCAAATACTGAATTTTTAATAATTCCAACGTTTTTAAAAAACTTTGAGGATTTCAATTCCAATAATACTGATTAGTTGTTATCTTCCTTTTCAGGTGCTACAAATGGTGCGATGGATGCAGGCAATCTCTTGAAGCCTATGCTTGGTCGAGGAGAATTAAGGTGTATTGGTGCAACAACACTGGATGAATATCGCAAATATATCGAGAAAGATCCAGCATTGGAGCGTCGTTTCCAGCAAGTTTATGTTGATCAACCCTCTGTTGAAAATACCATATCAATACTTAGGGGATTGCGTGAGAGATATGAGTTGCATCATGGGGTACGCATATCTGACAGTGCCCTTGTGGAAGCTGCTATTCTCTCTGACCGTTACATCAGTGGGAGGTTTTTACCTGACAAAGGTAATGCTCTTACACTGTATTTATGTACAACAAGGTTTTAGGGATCTTTGATTTTTGTAAATAGTTGATAGATCAAGAAATGCTTTATTTATTTATTTGTTTGTTTGTTTTTGGGCTCCTGCAAAAGTTTTGTAATTGTGCTATCTTGTGTTTGTGGAGAACTTGGGGACATCATTATATGCAATTGCTTTTGTATTAAAAACTGAAAATATTTATGTGTCAGGCTTAGGGTTGGGTCATTGAAATTATGTTCTTCTATAATGTAGTTGATTTAGACACGTTACGTCAGGCTCAGATTCAGGATATTGAAGTTGTATTCTTCTTCAAATAGTTGATTTATATTTGTGGCTTCACATCTGCACCTTACATGGCTTGCTGATTTACCTTTCATTGCAGCTATTGATCTGGTTGATGAAGCAGCGGCTAAACTGAAAATGGAAATCACTTCAAAACCCACAGCTCTTGATGAGATCAATCGATCAGTACTGAAACTGGAGATGGAAAAGTTATCACTCATGAATGACACGGACAAAGCTTCTAAAGATAGGTTGAGCCGCCTTGAGGCAGAGTTGTCTCTACTAAAGGAGAAACAATCTCAGCTGACTGAACAGTGGGAGCATGAAAAGTCTGTGATGACACGCCTTCAGTCGATCAAAGAAGAGGTATTTTAATGTTAATCTTATTGTTCTAACAAGTTAAATTCCAGTACATGTTTTCATAACCAAGGTGGAAGCCTTCCCATCAATTACATGTATTATATATTAGAATACGGGATTATAAGTCCAAAAAAGGTTGAGATATTGAATAACTTGTATTTGGACTTTATTTTATTTCCTGTTTTTGCTTTAGCTTTGTTTTGCTCTTCCTTTTTCCCGCTTCCTGTATTTTCTATTCTTGGTGGACTTCTTGTCCCCCTCCTTGTATTTGATTTTTAATCAACAAAGGATTTTTATGATTATTTAAAAAAGAAGAAGAATTATAACCGTATCATTTTCTCTTGTACAGATTGACAGGGTAAACCTCGAGATCCAGCAGGCCGAGCGGGAGTATGACCTCAACCGTGCTGCTGAATTGAAGTATGGTAGCCTGAACTCTTTGCAGAAACAACTTGCAGAGGCAGAAAAAGAACTGGACGAGTACATGAAATCAGGGAAGTCTATGCTGAGAGAGGAAGTTACCGGGGATGACATTGCTGAGATTGTCAGCAAGTGGACTGGAATTCCTGTTTCCAAGCTTCAACAGTCAGAGAGGGATAAACTCCTACACTTGGAGGAAGAGCTTCACAAACGTGTTGTGGGCCAGGATCCTGCAGTGAGAGCCGTTGCAGAGGCCATCCAACGGTCTCGAGCAGGGCTATCAGATCCTCACAGGCCGATTGCGAGCTTCATGTTCATGGGTCCCACTGGTGTTGGGAAGACAGAACTTGCCAAGGCACTTGCTTCCTACTTGTTCAACACAGAAGAAGCACTAGTGAGAATTGACATGAGCGAGTACATGGAAAAACATGCCGTGTCAAGATTGATTGGTGCCCCACCAGGTTATGTGGGGTACGAGGAGGGAGGACAGCTGACAGAGATTGTTCGTCGGAGGCCTTATGCAGTTATCCTGTTTGATGAGATAGAGAAGGCACACTCTGATGTTTTCAATGTCTTCCTTCAAATTTTGGACGATGGAAGAGTCACTGACTCACAGGGTCGTACTGTGAGCTTCACCAACACTGTCATCATCATGACATCTAATGTGGGTTCACAGTACATTCTTAATACAGATGATGATACCATGCCAAAGGAGTTGGCTTGTGAAACCATAAAACAACGTGTTATGGAGGCTGCAAGATCAATATTTAGGCCAGAGTTCATGAACCGTGTAGACGAGTACATAATTTTCCAGCCCCTGGACCGTGAACAGATCAACAGAATTGTCAGATTACAGGTAAGATATTCTCAGGGAACCTTGAATTTCCTTGCGGCATGTGTTTTGCATCTCTTTTTTCGAACTTATTGAATGCTTTGCTCATATGCCCCTTGTTTCTGCTACAGTTGGAACGAGTGCAAAAGAGGATTGCTGATCGCAAAATGAGAATCATTGTGAACGATGCAGCAGTGCAGCTTCTCGGAAGCCTTGGCTATGATCCAAATTACGGTGCTAGGCCAGTGAAAAGAGTGATTCAACAGAATGTTGAAAATGAGCTTGCCAAGGGCATACTGAGAGGGGATTTCAAGGAAGAGGACACCGTGTTGATAGATACCGAAGTCACAGCCTTTGCCAACGGCCAGCTTCCTCAGCAAAAGCTAGTCTTCCGGAAGCTGGAGACTAGTTCAGAAGCTCAATCTGCGGAAGATCAAAAGGCTTTCTCTGGTACTTTATGATATTCTCTTGTAGATAACTTAAAGTTTGACATAGGTTTTAACATAAATTTTGGATCTTGTTGGCTGTGTACTAAGTTCTTGTATACGGCTTTGTTTCATATAAGTTATTTTCTTGAGCTTTATTGGGCGTCTTCCTTTCTGTGATCTCTGTGATTTTAGACGTTTATTTTGTTTTATTTTTACGGAATGTTTTATTGCTTCTACTTAACCAAAAGGAATGAAAACAATTTCAGGTTTTAAAAATGAAAGGTATAAATTTCAACTTAATAGTCAAAATATAAAGTCTGAAATAAGTAAAATAAAATTTGGACGCTGCTTTTTTTTTTTTTTTTTGTTTTGGGAAAGAATGTAAAGTGATCTACATCCTCTTAAGACATTTTATTTATCTTAAATGTCGAAGTGCGGTCATTTGTTAAAAGCATTTGCTCAGTGAATTTTATTTTTTTAAAGTAATCATAAAATGAAATAAATAATAAAAGGTGAAATGAGGAAATTTTAAGAATTCAACAATTACTAAGGTCCGTTTGATGAACGTATTGTATTTACATTGTATTTGAATGTAATATATTGAATGCAATTTGTATTTGGAGGAAAAGTATTAGTATTGCATTTAAATATAATGTGTGTTTAGGTGAAAAGCATTTGAATTATATTTTAATAATAAATATGTAATGTGATGGGTAAAAGTAGAGAGAAAAAAAAGAGAGAGAATATATGATGTAATTAATAAGAGGGTGTTTGGAGGTGATGCTTGAAGGCATTATTTTTGGATTAGAAAAAAGTTGTTTTGGAAAATATGTTTGGAAGAAAAAACTGTTTAGAGTGAAAAAATAAAAAATTTTAAAATTTTTTTTAGAAAAAAAAATATCAATATGGATATTGTTTTGTTTCTCTTGAAATTCTATGTAATTTAAAAAAAATTATCTTATTTGGACTTATATACATAAAATTATGAACTTTTAAAGTTTGAAATTTACTGTAACGTTTTGGAGATGTAAATAATGAAAAGTGGTAAAGTTTTGAAAAAAAAGTTAGTTTTGGATGTTTGGAAAACATCATCAAACACTCCTTAAAAGTAATAGTAAAAGTGAAATAATAAATAGTAATTGTATTGGATTTAAAATATAATGAGATTGATATTTGAATGAAATTTTTTGTAATTAAGAAAAAATTATATTATATTTAAATATAATATTAAAAAAAAACTTGTATCAAACGGATGCCAAGACAAAGCGGAAAAATGACCTCGTTATAGCCAGCTATATGAATTTTCGCTAGAAGAGTAAAAGTAAAAGTAGTTAATCTATAAAGCTTTCGCTAGAGGAGTACAACTTTAAAAATTTATAGGAAGCAGTACAAAGGCTGATATTAGTAAGTGGTTTTTTTTTTTTTTTTAATGGAGGGCTAATGTTTATAAGTTGCTCTCAAGTACTTACGAGGTTAAGTCTAAAATTGTTTTTTTTTTTAAATAAATAATTGGTTTGAATTTGACAGAATTTCATATGACATTTGGTTTAAATGAATGCTTGAACCTTTTGTTTTTCTTATGGAATTTTTTAGTTTTAGAAATATAGTTAATGTATTATTTTATTGTTAATAAATTGACGTTTTAAATAACAGTTAGTGAGGTTTTATCATCTTGTTTTTCAGAAAACATATTTTATATACCATATATTTGTTTCAATTTCGAATTCACACTGAGCATAATTGCGGACTTTTTCAAAAGAAAACGACAAAAAAAAAATCCCTCTTGGCCAAAAAACAATGAAAATGAAAAGAGGTACAACGTACAACGTTAAGCACGGCCCCAAAAAAAAAATCTGAAAAACATGCGGATTGTGAAGGAGCGTGGTGCTTGCGGGCAGACAACCTCCTGCCTTCGTATATTCTCTCTCTCTTTTTTTTCTCTACTTTTACCTATTACATCACATATTTATTATTAAAATACAATTCAAATACTTTTCACTTAAATACACATTGCATTCAAATACAATGCTAATATTTTTCTTCCAAACACAAATTACATTCAATGCATTGCATTCAAACGCAATCCAAATACAATGCGTTCACCAAACTGACCATTAGCTTTGATTTATGCATCGTTTAATAAACGTATTACATTTTAATTACATTTAAATACAATTTGTTTTTTGAGTATTGTATTTGCTTGAAAAATATTTGTTTTGTATTTGAATGAAATGTGTGTTTAGATGAAAAGTATTTTAAAGTTGAAAAGTTGATGTAATTGTTTTAAAAAAAATTTGAATAATAATTGTTTTTGTAACACTGTTGAAAAGGATTGTATTTAAATGTAAAACTTTGCGTTTAGTGTAAAATTACATTACGTTTAAATACAACAATATTAAAAAACGTTTGCCAAACGTCTCCTTAGTTTCGCTTATTTAGTTTCGTTCAATTTGCCTTGATCCAGACCGAAATTCTATTGTGCTCGCTTAATTAGGGTAAGGGGCTACTCATTCCCATTGCATTAATTTGTGGTGCCTTTTGTGTTAAATAATTCAGACTCTCAATCGGTCAAGTTTCATTAATTATAGATAATTTATTAAAAAGGGTCTTATACATACTCGATGTTGATGTATCGAAATTCATTCTTATTATCAGGCTTTATATATTATCTTTCCTCTAAGCGTTTTTTTTTTTTAAGAAAGGAAATATGCATTCACACTAAATAATGATGTATTAAAAATAAAAAATCATTATGTTAATTCTTAAGAGTCAAAACCAAAGACAATAACTGAAATATTAAGGATGTGGCGGCCCGCCCTACTGTAGAGGCTCTACAGTGCTACTACGGCCAACTCTGTAGTCAACCGCAATAGTCTGCAGGCCTCTAGGGTCGCCGGCAATCATGCTGAACTGTAACTGACTGCTAATTTTACGGAATAAATTTTTTTTTCTTTAAAGACATAAACTGTTTAAGAATGTGATAAAGAAATCATGTTAACAACTGATCATGATTCCCCTATCACATACTCCTGACTTGAAAACTTGTCTCATTGAAATTACATTCAAAATCTACACAGCGGAAGACTATCGGTGACCAATATCCCTCGCCCAATCCTGCCCGGCATGCGTCTACCCTGTTCGTCGTCCACCAAGACTACTGGTGAACAGGTCTCTTACCTGCAACATGTGAACAAACTGATGAGCTATGAGCTCAGTAAGTTCAAACATAAAAACATGTAACTAACATGCTATACTGCTGTGCTCATGCTGTACTGCTGTGTTCATACTGTACTGCTGTGCTTATGCTGTACTGCTGTGCTTATGCTGTACTGCTGTGTTCATGCTGTACTGGACTCTGTAAACATGCTGCACTGGCTAAAGATTTAGTCTTCGGACTTTAATCTGTTATTTTAGTTCTGGTTTTGGGCCCCTGATTGGACGTACCGACATGTTAGCGCAACCGGGAGCGGTACTTTAGTGCTGACCTCCTCAGTCTTAACTGATGCTAAACATGATAACCTCCCCGTGGGTCGAGAGGCCGATACGCCAATAACTGGTTAATTACCGTCTTGCTGGTGTTCCAACTGGGTAGTATACTGTTTGCCCCCACAGTCGGAACCTGTTAATCAATTTACTGGGGTGTGAATTTATCAACACACTAGGGTGCCTTGTGCACCTAACTGTTTTCTTGTTCTGGTACTGTCTGGTCTGTGTACTGGGACATGCAACTCTATATGCATGACATGAACTGCTATGAACGGACCTGTGCTGTGACTGACATGCGCTGACCTGTGTTGTGACTGACATAAACTGACATAACATCGTGATGCAGACAATCAATGTCTAACAACACGTCATACAACATATATAACATTGTAATAAAGCAAGCTTGTCCACGTTGCAGTTAGGACAATGCTTGAACTTACAGAAAATCTTCTAGCGTAAGCTGCTGCTGCTCTGGAACTGCTGATTTGGGGTCTCTGGTTTGGACTCCTATAAATGGAAAAATCACTGATTATTTACCATATTTATCTTATACTGGAAATATGGCAAAACATGAAATTTTTCCTTTCTAGACTCTTTTTTTTTTTTTTTACTCTCTGACTTCGAACACGCCCTCCTATACGGCGGTGTCCGTGCCCGTGTACCCCTCTGGATTTTTAAGCCTGGCCGTGTAATTTTTGGAACATACCCGTGTATACTTATACGGGTGGGTACACGGCCGTGTCTCTGGCCGTGTACTCCTCTGGACTCTTACACGGTTACTTACACGCCTCTCTTTGACCGTGTGCCCCTTGACACGGTCTGATACACGGCCGTGTTCTTGACCGTGTACCTCTCGGGTCTGATTTTTCTTGCAACACGGGCGTGCGTATGGGCATGTTCGGGGCCGTGTTCTGAACACGCTCTTGCACACGCCCGTGTTCATACCAGAATCAAGATTCTGGGTCCGAACTGCTCTGCTCTGATTTTTCTAAAACTTTTATGGCCTTTGTTCTACTTCTTACACTTGAAATCGATCTTCATAAGATCATTTCAAGGTATCTACTACACTCCTACTATCACAAATCCATGATTTCATAAGCAAAAATCCCACATTTTGCTCATTTACAGCTCTTGACTCAACTTTTGAAAAATCTGTATTTTAGTGAAGAAATTTCACTAAACTCGGTTTTCTAAACTATCTGTTCATGGATTCGTGTTTGAAAACGTCTAGACTTGAATCACATTTCGATTTTAACCGAAAACCTAAACGTGATTCACTTACATTCTCTGTTTTCTCTCAAAACCCCAGATTTTTCCCCAAAGAAAATCGTGAGAACTAGGGTTTACCTCGCTTTGATCGTGAGCTTTTCTTGCTGCTAATTCTTGACCGAATCTCGATCAACCTGCTGCTTGAACTAGAAATCCGAACTTCAATGGATTTCTTCTTCTTCTTTCCCTTTTCTCTCGGTTTCCTTTCTCTCTTTCTTTTCTTTCTTTCTTTTCTTCTTTCTTTCTTTTCTCTTTCTGCCGGCTGCATCTGCAGCTAAGGGGATTAAGATTCCCTTAATCACTGATTATTACAGTGACACAGTTTACAGAATAAAGAGCAGAGGAAAATTTTGATTAATCAAGTTTTAATCAAAATTTGAAAATGAACTAATGAAAATAGTTTAAAGCCAAACATTAATTCATTTATGATGTTTTAAAATTTGATAGAAAAGTATGTGGAAAATACATACTAAGAGATCAATGGTACACAAGTGAGCCACATTGATCAAGGGCCAAAAGATAAGCCAAACAAGCCCTTACACATTTAAAAAAAAAAATAAAAGAAAGTAAGGGAGAGAGTGTGATGCACGTGAGCATGAGATAGAGAGGGAATTAATCCCCTTAGCTGCAGATGCAGCCGGCAGAAAGAGAAAAGAAAGAAAGAGAAAAGAAAGAAAGAAGAAAAGAAAGAAAGAAAAGAAAGAGAGAAAGGAAACCTAGAGAAAAGGGAAAGAAGAAGAAGAAATCCATTGAAGTTCAGATTTCTAGTTCAAGCAGCAGGTTGATCGAGATTCGGTCAAGGATTAGCAGCAAGAAAAGCTCACGATCAAATTGAGGTAAACCCTAGTTCTCACGATTTTCTTTGGGGAAAAATCTGGGGTTTTGAGAGAAAACAGAGAATGTAAGTGAATCACGTTTAGGTTTTCGGTTAAAATCGAAATGTGATTCAAGTCTAGACGTTTTCAAACACAAATCCATGAACAGATGGTTTAGAAAACCGAGTTTAGTGAAATTTCTTCACTAAAATACAGATTTTTCAAAAGTTGAGTCAAGAGTTGTAAATGAGCAAAATGTGGGATTTTTGCTTATGAAATCATGGATTTGTGATAGTAGGAGTGTAGTAGATACCTTGAAATGATCTTATGAAGATCGATTTCAAGTGTAAGAAGTAGAACAAAGGCCATAAAAGCCTTAGAAAAATCAGAGCAGAGCAGTTCGGACCCAGAATCTTGATTCTGGTATGAATACGGGCGTGTACACGGGCGTGTACAAGAGCGTGTTCAGAACAAGACCCCGAACATACCCATACGCATGACCGTGTTGCAAGAAAAATCAGACCCGAGAGGTATACGGTCAACAACACGGCCGTGTATCAGACCGTGTCAAGGGGCACACGGTCAAAGAGAGGCGTGTAAGTAACCGTGTAAGAGTCCAGAGGAGTACACGGCCAGAGACATGGCCGTGTACCCACCCGTATAAGCATACACGGGCATGTTCCAGAAATTACACGGCCAGGCTTAAAAATCCAGAGGGGTACACGGGCACGGACACGGCCGTGTAGGAGGGCGTGTTCGAAGCCAGAAAGTAAAAAAAAAAAAAAAGAGTCTGGAAAAGAAAAACTTCATGTTTTGCCATATTTCCAGTATAAGATAAATATGGTAAATAATCAGTGATTTTTCCATTTATAGGAGTCCAAACCAGAGATCCCAAATCAGCAGTTCCAGAGCAGCAGCAGCCTACGCTAGAAGATTTTCTGTAAGTTCAAGCATTGTCCTGACTGCAACGTGGACAAGCTTACTTTATTACAATGTTATATATGTTGTATGACGTGTTGTTAGACATTGATTGTCTGCATCACAATGTTATGTCAGTTTATGTCAGTCACAGCACAGGTCAGTGCATGTCAGTCACAGCACAGGTCAGTTCATAGCAGTTCATGTCATGCATATAGAGTTGCATGTCCCAGTACACAGACCAGACAGTACCAGAACAAGAAAACAGTTAGGTGCACAAGGCACCCTAGTGTGTTGATAAATTCACACCCCAGTAAATTGATTAACAGGTTCCGACTGTGGGGGCAAACAGTATGCTACCCAGTTGGAACACCAGCAAGACGGTAATTAACCAGTTTTTGGCGTATCGGCTTCTCGACCCACGGGGAGGTTATCATGTTTAGCATCAGTTAAGACTGAGGAGGTCAGCACTAAAGTACCGCTCCCGGTTGCGCTAACATGTCGGTACGTCCAATCAGGAGCCCAAAATCAGAACTAAAATAACAGATTAAAGTCCTAAGACTAAATCTTTAGTCAGTGCAGCATGTTTACAGAGTCCAGTATAGCATGAACACAGCAGTACAGCATGAACACAGCAGTACAGCATAAGCACAGCAGTACAGCATAAGCACAGCAGTACAGCATGAACACAGCAGTACAGCATGAGCACAGCAGTATAGCATGTTAGTTACATGTTTTTATGTTTGAACTTACTGAGCTCATAGCTCATCAGTTTGTTCACATGTTGCAGGTAAGAGACCTGTTCACCAGTAGTCTTGGTGGACGACGAACAGGGTAGACGCATGCCGGGCAGGATTGGGCGAGGGATATTGATCACCGATAGTCTTCCGCTGTGTAGATTTTGAATGTAATTTCAATGAGACAAGTTTTCAAGTCAGGAGTATGTGATAGGGGAATCATGATCAGTTGTTAACATGATTTCTTTATCACATTCTTAAACAGTTTATGTCTTTAAAGAAAAAAAAAATTTATTCCGCAAAATTAGCAGTCAGTTACAGTTCAGCATGATTGCCGGCGACCCTAGAGGCCTGCAGACTATTGCGGTTGACTACAGAGTTGGCCGTAGTAGCACTGTAGAGCCTCTACAGTAGGGCGGGCCGCCACAAAGGACTTATATGAAGGATTGAAATTTTTGTTTAAGAGATTAAAGAGGGTTAAAATAGTAAAAATTAATACTAAAACCCGAGTAAAAAGACAGAAAAATACTATATCAACCCATGAGGAAATTTCACCCCTCACACAAGCCCTGAGATAAGGAAATTTTGCAACACAACACACATATACAATGACGTATTCAAATCCGAAAAAAAAAAAAAAAGGTTGTAAGTATTCATATTGTCATTAAGCTAATGATATTTATGCAACCAGTATAATGACAGATAAAACAGCAAAAAGAAAATTATCAAAATCCTTATCAAATCTCTTTACTGAAATATAGGGAGAAAATAATAAACAATTTTCATAAAATAATTGATCAGGTAAAGGTAATAAATTTATCAGGTAAAATAATAATTTACATCATGTAAAATCATATTTTATCTAATCATATTTTATCTAGTAAATTTTTATTTGTTTAGTAAATTTACTATTTATTAATTCAACCATTTTAAAATCTTATTATTAGTATAATTACTATTATTAAAATTTTATTTACTATAATTTCCTTAAAAATATATGTAATGTACAAAGATTTTTTTTAAACTTGGAGGTAAGAGTATTCAGACTCCACATTTTTTTTTTCATATAGAGTTAGGCGGCTAAGCCTATAATGACAATAAAACAAGATTTTATGATAAAAGTTTATTTGTTGATTTCATTATAAGTCTCTAAATGTGAGAAATTTTGTGAGTCTAGTTACTTTTCAAATAATATTATTAGGTAATTTATTTTAAGGATAATTATAGTACCTGTAGTCTGTGAGAAATTGTGTGAGTCTAATTACTTTTCAAACACTATTATTGGGTAATTTATTTTAAAGATAATTATACTACTTGTAGTCTTTATTTATCCATGATGAGAATAATTTATAATCATAGCTACATTATATTTTCACAATATGTCTAAATTTTGTACTGATATTTTCAATTTTTTTTTATTAGGCAGTCGTTATAATTGGAGTTCCTAAAATATAACATACATATTGCGCTTCCTAAAATATAACATACATATTGAACTTTTCAATAAAGAGTTTCTTTTCACCAAAAAAAAAAAATTTATCATTGTGTATTTCTGTTTCAAATTATTCTTTATTTTCAAGAGCCAGTCCTTTATATATATATATATAAATATTCAGGCGGGTTTCTACCCGACTTTTTTATTACCATGAATTATTATTATTATTTTTACTTGGAATCATTACTCACTTTATTCGTTCAATATTTGTTAATATTTTTTTTGTCAATGGAACATCTCTACTCTAACATACCTCATTTATTTGCACCACCAACGGTGAAGCTAATCCTTTACTTCGTTAATAACAGATTTTTTTTTTTTTCATTTAGAATAGTTTGGTATTACAATATTTTAGAAAAACTACGGAAAAAAAAATTAATAATTAAAGTTTAATGGAAACAAATATAGAAAATTAATTCTCAACATAAAGAGCAACATAAAAAATTACAAATTCTTTTATAAGTTCGAAATTTAATTTTCAAACTATGCCTAAGTTAAAGGTGCTAGTCACTCGGTGGTGTATAGTGGAGACTGTGTTAATTGCACTATCTGATTTTATTTTAGAGAGCAGTTGAAGTCGAGCTTTTGGAGAGGTCATACCACAATTTATAATAGGGTTCAATTTTTAACTGTTTAAATGTAATTTAACAGTTAAGATTTATTTGTCTATAATAATTATAATATACCTTAACTTATATATATACTTAGAAATTAAAAAAAAGAAATTAAGGAACTTCATTTACAAACTAATCGTCACCATTTCAAATCAACCAGCAATTTCAATTCTATCATCACATATACGATTGGACTAATCTTGCAACAAAAACAAACATAGAAATTTCTTATCTTTTCAATAATGTAAAACATAAAAAAAAAAAAATTAGGTTCTTGAGCTTATTTATCAAAGATGCTTTCTTTCATCAAAATAAATTATTATTATTATTATTTTCATTTAAAAGTTGATCTAAAGGCAACAAAATCAAGAACAATTACAAAACGGAAAATGAAGATCATTCAACCACCCAAATGAAAGGGATAACGAATTTCTCAGTTTACTTGATTGTCTCGGCAAGGAATTAGAAATGTGAAAGGAGAAAGCAAATGGGAAAGGAAAGAAAAGAAAAGAAAAGAAAAAAGAATACCCAAGAAAAGGATTTGGAGAGAGTGGCGAAGGCAAAGCGATGGTAAGGATTAATGGCGAACTTGGTCTGCACTGATTACAGTCGTCGCAATCTGCTCGTGAACCCGATCATGAATTACTCGTCGACTAGCTCGTCAAACCCCCAAGACCGGTCTTAGTCTGAATTGTGTGCAAGATTCGATGGCCAAAGGGCCTTGCCAAACACAATTCACAGGAGTTGTCATCGGAGAAGACGATGACTCAAGGTGGTCGTTGCCGTGTCCCACCTCCCTAGGGTGTCCTAGTGAAATCCCCAAACTGAAGAGGAAGAGGGATTTTATTTTTTTAATTTTTTTCAAGATTGATTTTTTAATTTATTTTTATTTGTTAGTCCATTATTACATGAAGTAAAGTTCATTATAATTGTTATGCATATATAATATCTTTTGTTTTTGTTGTTTTAGACATTAAAATAAGTGGGGGATTGCTAGAGTTGTTTATGGACGGTAAATGGTCTTTTTTAAGCATTTTTGTAATAAATGTCTGAAATTTTGTTAATTCATTTGCAAAAATGATTGTTTTTTAATGGTTAATGGTTATACTCAAATTGTGACAACATAAAATGATCAATTGTAACACAATTAGGATGATCGATCCACGAGAAGGTGATAAAAACAAATAACAGAGATTAACTAAATAAAAGCATTAGAAAAATAAGCAATCAAACAAAGAAAAGAAAGAAGTGTTTTTGTAATTTTAGAGCAATTTAATTAAAAGAAAATATAATTTAAAATAGAGAAAATTCATTAATTAAAAGTGGTAAGACATTAAAAATCCCTATATACTTCGTTCACCTATTTGGATTTTGATTCATAAATTGACTCAATTGAAAGTTTTACATTCCAAACAATCAATTGAAAAATAAAATTTGAAGAACTTGTGAATTAAAATATATTCGAGTAAATAAAATTCTTACGTTAAGAATTAGGAAAAATTATCTTATAAGAAATTTATAAGCTACAACATACATCGGGACGATACTGTAATAAAGATTACTCATAAAATAATATCTATCAATATATTATAATACGTAACAATTACATAAAAAGAGTTTGACTAAATTTATATAAAAGTTGACAATAAAATATATTGATATGGGAATTTAATAAGGTGAAAGAAAAGTATTTACTCAAATATATAAAACTTATAAATTATTAGACAATCAAAATCCAAATAAGTTCACTACATATATAGGATCATTGTAGTCTCATCCAAGAATTCTAGTCTAATTTGCAAAACATTCTTACAAAATTCTAAAGAGAATATGTAAGAATAAAAGCAATACAAAAATAAGAAAGAAAGAGTGTATATGCAATCTCCTCAAGCCTCCTCAAAATGTCTTTTTATAGACATAGTTTTATACTATTCCATGTAACCTCCAACTTGCTATAGTAATCGGTGCGTACACAATACAAACTTTTTAAATTGCTACAGTAGTTGGTGTACACACAATACAAATTTTTCAACCTTACTACAGCAGCTACAATAGTCAGCGCATACTTGCTATAGTAGTCAACGCATACTTGCTTTGGTAGTCAGTTTGTCACAATAGCTACAGTAATCAGCACATGCTTGCTACAGTAGCTATGGTATTTGATATACATTTTTCAAACTTTGCTATAGTATTACGTTAGCTATAGCCGGTACATATAATTAGGAAAGATTCAGAATGATAGGGTGAAAGATAAACTTGGTTTTCATAGTTTCCTAACATAAATAGTTATCCCTGGTGAGACCCACTTCCTCAATTTGACACTGTAAAATAGCAAAGTGCTAAAATTAAATATTTTCAAAATAAAATGTTATAAATAAACTCATTGAAAATATTTAATTTTAAACTTATTTAATATACTATTAGTAAAAGATAAGATAGAATAAAGTAAAATTAAAGAAAGGTTTTATGAAATTTATATAAAAAATCTATATTAAAGTATACAAAACAAAATAAACCAAAAAAAAAATTAACTAAAATTCTCAAGGATAAACCAATTTTTATATATGAAAAAGTAGTAAAATAACTTTATTTTATAAAGTTATCAATCAATCTATGATTAACTAATATAATAATATATATTTTTACTGATTAATCACTAAATTAATATTTTAATAATCACTAGTTATTTTCTTAAATGAAAAAAATTTCAGTCATTTTTTTAAATAAATGTTTAAAATCTGTGTCTTTGCTTAATTTTTCTTATCAGTGAGGCTAGAATTAGACTCTGTAAACCATTACATAAGCCATCATCATACTTATGGTTCGTTGGATAAAACATTATATTTATATTGCATTTGAATGTAGTATATTGAATGTAATATGCATTTGAATATTTTGTATTTGTATTACATTCAAATGCAATATATATTTGGATATTTTACATTTGAATTGTATTTAAATATTGAGTATGTAATGTAATTGGAAAAAATAAATAGAAAAGTTAGAAAGAGAAAAAGAGTATTTGATGTGATTTGTAAAAATAGTAAAATAAAACAGAATAATAAATAGTAATTATATTATATTTAAAATATGATGTAATTTAAAATATGATATGATTAATATTTAAATATAATATTTTTATTTAAATTACATAGTAATACAAATGTAATACTTTATACAAAGGAAGCATTAGTTTATTTACCGATTGTATTATTTCTGTAGTTATTAAATAACAAAAGAACTCTCACCCTTTTTTCCTTTCACTATTTTGTATTGGGTTTTCTATCTCCTTGTTCTCAACCAACACCAAGCTAACACCGCTTCTCGTTTCATTTAAAAGCCATGATGCTTAAAATTGCTTTTCGGTCAACTTAAAATTGGTTTCTGAAGAAAAAAGTTGTCCATTTTGTTTCATATGATTTAAAATGACACATATAATACTTCCTTGAGCATATCATAAATAAGTTATAATTTCAATGTTTCTGTCATTTAAACGTTAATTTTATAGTTTTAATCATATGTGTGGATCTAGTGACTGTTTTGTAATGGGCAATATATTTAAACAAAATAGATTTTAATTTTTTGTATGAAAAATTTTAAATGGTTCACAAGTTCTTCCTCGCCGTAACCTTAGGTACCGTCACCTCCTTTGCTCGCAACCTCCACATTGTTGTCATCCTCCTTTATTGTCTTTTAATCTCCTCACACCCATATATGTACTCACACATTAATTAACAGAATGTTTTTCAATAACTTCTGTCAAAATCATCACCAGCAAGATTGAAAAAATGGTACGAAAATACTATAACATATGACATTATAATGACAAAATCATCACCATTTATTTTCAAAATTAAAAAAAATGCTGCAAATTCTGATATTATAAAACAGTTACTTTTATAAACTTCGGTTTTTAAAACAATGATACTATGATACATCTCGATGTTTTATATTATAATCATATTTGGCCGTAATTTTTTTTTCCTGCTCTTCTAATTAAGTGTCATAACCAAAAATAATAATAATAATACTAAGAGAGGGGGGGAGAGAGACTGATGGTGATTATTTGAGTATCATATATAAACACTTTTTCAAGAAATTATTTAATGGATGCATCGCGTTATCATTTTTATACGGTGCATCCAATTTTTTGAAGACAAAATTAGTATTTGTCTTCTCTGTGATACACCAGATCGACCTATCTAAGTGCTAGACTTGCTATCAATATTATTATAATATCAAAACTATATTAAAAATAAAAGGCTGCTGAGAAAGGTATACTCTTTTGTTTTTAACTTCTAAAATTTGCTAATATATATAGATGCTTTTCTTCTGAATTCTTGGCAAGAATATGATACATATGATCATGACAGATGAACAATCACCAGCGTTCCAAGACGTCTGATTAAACTTGTAATCCCCAATAAATAGAACTTTAAGGCTAAGGTTTTAATTCAGAGACCTCCAGAAGGAGTTGAGTGTAATTATATGATTATTAACAATGGCAAAGAAGCTGACAAAGAGCGATGTGAAGAAGAGACTGTCTGTTCCGAGGAAGTTGTAGGATGCTATTGAACTGCTGATTTTTGCGCCGCAAGACCAAGCTGTGGGCAATGGAGGTCTGGGGAATGTTCTGGGAGTTCAGATGCCTTGTGATCCAACAGAAAGGGTGGTACAAGAAGCAGCCAGTTATCTCGTCCGATGTTTGGCTCTCTAGTTTGTCAACTGCAAGGGGATTGAAGTTGGGGATATGATTATTCTCGAAAGAGTTGGGAACTAATTCCATGGTAGGAGGTTATTCTGTAAATATATGTTTTATGCTCTATTGGTTCTTCTCGATTTTATATTATATGAACTTGTAGTAATTGTTTAGGTCATCTTGGATTATAATTTAGTATTTCTTAGCATTGTTGATACATTTTCTATTTGCATTGGACAACCTCTGAACCCTGCAGTAAGCTTACATACCAAAATTGTGATAAATTCCATCGTATAAGTAACAGAGAATGAACCTCACTCCACCAAGGTTGTCAATGTCATATATTTGCACAAAAATTTGACCTGAATTACACAATTTCAGCAACAAAATATTTGTAAAATTCTATACGTATCTTTGGTGTTAGCTGTCGCACGGGGCAATAAAAAATTAAAAAAAAAAAAGTGCAGAATAGCGTGCTATAATGGTACTCTTTTCAAGCAACCTCTGCAGCCATGTATAAGAACCAGCTTAGCTCTGCTTCAGTGCTTGTAGAACACTAAATCTCTACTGCAGTTAGCTTTGATCGCGTCCTCCAGTTTCTCCACACAGTCAAAATCAGCTTTAAAAGTTACCATGGTTGTGCCGTCTTTACCCGTTTCGTAGTCTTGCTTGATATCTTCGACTTGAAAAGATTGTAACTGGAACGTAAACAGAATAAGGACACAACGAAAAACTAATTCCAACCATTCCAATTCTTCAGGGAGAAGTATAATTATGGATTCGCAAGGGTTACCTGATGATATAAAGCTCCCAAAAGATCATATGGAACCTCCACACCAATTGGAACCTGAAATTCATCGATGCAAATTAAAATAAAATAATAATAATAATAATAGTCCATAAATGAAAACGCAACTGAATTTTCTTTGTTTTTGAGAGAGAAATGTATCGATTTAAACAATTAGAAAATCATCAACACCAGCTAATCTGTTAATTTTTTTTCATATGCATCTAGAGATAGAAGTAGCCACCAAATTCAAAAAATGGCTGGCAGTAGCCCAAGTAACAAACAAAATTCATAAATAAAAATTTTATCAAGTTTCATCCAATATTTACACTTATTTACCTACGATGATGTGATTATGATATGATCTAACGGTTAAACAGGATCGCATTGATATTGTTTTAACTATTACCCCACTCCATGATATTAATACCTTTGATTTTACTAAACAAGTTGGGGCATTTCTCAAGCATTCTGAGGCTACTCCTCCATAAGCTCTCACTAGCCCTCCGGTCCCCAATTTGATGCCTCCAAAATACCTTCAAAACAATCATCGTACTATTATTATCTTCACACGCGCACACACACACACACCTTTATACATGAATTTAGCAAAGTAAATTGTTTTGTAAAAATGTCAAACCTGATGACGACCACCATAACTCTGTCGATTCCCGAGGAAACAATCGCAGAATGTATAGGCTTCCCAGCTGTCCCCGACGGTTCGCCGTCGTCATTCGATCGATATTGATCTCCAACCTGACCTCCAATGATCATAAGAAATGATACATACAAGAACAACAAAAAGACAATACGACAATTCTTTCAGAAGATGAACAACAAAAGACGATTTCTTCCGAATCTACCTTGTACGCCCAACAATTGTGAGTAGCTCGTGGATCTCGCACCTAGTATAGTATAATCGAAGAAAAATCAAACAAAAGAATCGAGCTTTTTCCGAATGAAAAAGAAAAGAAAAGAAAAAAGGGGGAAGTACCTGAGAGAGGAAGGAGAAGGTGGATTGTTCGTCGGAGATGGGGCCAGCGACGACGATGAATTTGCTCTTCTTGATTTCCTTTTCGAAAGTAACTCTTTCCTTGATCGTCGTGTAGGCACCGCCGCCATTACAGCTGCTGCTACTTTTTGTGGTGGCCATCCTGGCGGCGGAGGAGGAGAGGGAAATTGGACGGCAGTTAGTGGTTAAGAGGAGGAGTTTGCGGCAGTGGTGATGGGTATAGCTGGGTATTGTGGTTATTGCCACCGGCATGGCTTGGCAGTGGGCCTTTGGCTTAGCTCCCAAGCCCCGACCCGCTTTCCGTGCTCCTCTGGCGTGCTTCGCAATCACTTATCAGGCTGTAACTGTGTCCTTTTGATATTTCCTTTATCTGCATCATCTTTCTTTTTTCTCTAAGATGTTATGACTTGTAGGTACCCAATACGATTTTTTTTAGTTAATGTAATATAATAGTATAATTAAATTGAGCATATATATAATTGATATTTTGAGGATGGTAAAATACAACACTACCTACTCACCAAATGTAACATGCATATCTTATTTCATTTGTATGTTCTTTTATTTTTGTTATGTTTCTCGTCTTTTTAATAATGTAATGACACATAATTAATGAATAATATGATATAATATTATAATTAAAAATTCATTTGATGAATGAATTTTAATATATTTTTTATAAATTATTATAATTTTTTTATTTTTTTTTATTTTTTATTTTTATTTTTTTTATTTTAATCTATCTCAATCCATATTATATTATATTGATTCTAATCCATCCTTTATATAAATTATAAATATATATTTTTAATTACACTATTGAAGTGACATAAAAGGAAAAAAGGTGCATTGTTAAATCCTGTTCTGCCTAAATTGCACTCCATGTAATTTAATGATAATTTTTTAAAGAAAGCCTTTTTTTTTTTTTTTGAGGGATTAAACATGTCATTTTAGAAGGTGAGATATAGTAAATTGAAAAATAAAAAATAAATATATTGATAATTCGTCGAGAAGCTAAAGTAAATGTATAAATCTATGCAGCTAGAGGTTCAACTTCTCTGAGGTGGAGTTGCATTTATTATGACCACTGATTGTATAAGACCATGAGTGGCCGGTCATTCTTCTTTAGCTAAATAATAATGATAACAATAATAATATTGATAATAATAATGTGTAAAAGGCGCCATTGGAATTTACCAGAAGCGGTAAAAAATAGCTCTGAGTTACTAATAGATTTAACTTCTGTATTTTTAAATTTATATCTATTTTATATCCTTCTAATAATATTATTATATTATTAATTTTGAAAATCGACTTATAAAATTTTTGATACGGATCAAATTTTATATTTTAAAATTTTGTCAAAAAATTATTCAATGATTAATATTTATATTAATTTAATAAATAATATAAGTGGATGATTTAAAATTATATCATCATATGATTAGGTCAAAAAATTTGAACTCCTTAAAAATCTCTTAACATCTTAGATTTTCCGTATCTAATATCCGATAATTGACGAATAGATGTGTGGGTGTCATTTTAAAAATGAAATATCACTTACTTAATTTTGGTGAATCTCATTCTATTCTCAATACATAAAACATAGAGATTTTCTTTTTCTTTTTAAGAGAACTTTTCTATCTTTATTTTTCTTATCAGACATAATACATACCACCAAAAGCTCTAAACATGTATATTTATAACCCTTACTTGGATATTATTTTTTTAATTATATATAATATATAAACTAGTTAAGCTAGCCACTTCCCACAGACGTCCACTGTTGTGGACGTCCAGGAGACATGGTCTCCTCCACAAAAATCGATCCCCTCTTTCTTTTTTGTTTTTTTAAATTTAAATTTCAAACATTTATTTAATAAATATTTTAAATTAAATTAAGAAGAAATCTATATATTATCAGATCAAACGCATACTATCAGATTAAACACCAAAGGTGTATGCCATCTAATAATATCTACTTATAATATTATCTAAGTAATTGAATTAATTCAAAATTAATTGATTGGATCATAATAATGTGACTAAAATAATAAGAAAAAACACTCTCTTTTATTATTTTATTTCACAAAAGTTAAATATGTGCAACAACATGAAATTCAAAAATTTTAAGTTAATAAATTTATTTCTTTTTATCATGAGTGTCCAAAAGTAAATTAGAGATAGCGTGGTGAACTATAGACTTATAACTTCAAGTTTCAATAAAATTGATAACCAATTAAACTTTTTAATTAACATATCAATTTTATTAATTCCAAAGTTACCTACTAAAAATTTAGAATTGCACTCTTGAAATTATAAATTTAAAATTACTCAATCTAAAAGAATAGTCCATTGATATAGTCACTGCATATAAATCAATTTTTCATTAATGATTCATAATTAAAGCTATGTATTTTTGATTAACCTCTTTAATTATATGTTTCTCCTTAAGTGTCATTGATTCTGTAATGACTAATATATTTATGATATAATCATAAATTGAGCATCCTTATTATTCAAGTCCTAAATCAATACTGATAGGAATCATTCATCTAACTTCTTTACAAAGGAGTGGATTTCATTTTGCATATTAATATTACCGACTATTTATGTTATTGTATTTCCAATATACCAATAATTTAACACTATGATTTGTGCCATTACCTGGTATGTCAAAAAATACAATACAATAAATAGGAATATATTAATTACTTAGAATTAAGATAGATTCATATACGACCATTAGTTGACGTAATTAGAATCTATTATACTTAACAGAAATTATCAACAATTCACATCTCATCATGTTTCCATCCTATACATTCACATTATGTATAGTACACTTAGTAAATGTCTTACTATATTAACTAATCAGAAAAGACTATTCTATTCTTAATGGTAATGATATACACCGGTAATATTTAATTAAATATATCACACTTTAATTGTTTGATCAATTAAATAATTGATTAATTATTTTAGATTATTTTATGTTATTATCCTTAAATATTTTCTTTTTATATATAACACTTATATATAATAATTCAGGTCACATAAATAATTATGAAACTTTTATGATATTTATTAAGTATTAATGATTAATAACTGGTCCCTAAACTTTTTAGCAAAAAGGTCCATGAACTTCTAAAATGGGTGCGAAAGGGACTTAACCCTAATGGTCATCTAAAAAGGGGTGGAATTGACCCATGTGAGCTGGACATGCCTTTAAAGATTTTTTTTTTAATAAAACAATAACTAAAATTAAAATTAAAGCAAAAAAAGAAAAAAGGAAAACACAAAAGGTGTTTTTTTTTCCCTAAAGAGGAAAACAAAAAAGGCTAAATTAGTGGATTTTGATTCTCTTTTCTCTCTCTTTCAAGAACCAACGGCACTTTGAATAAAGTGAAAAAAAAAAAAAACAGAGGCACTTTTATTGCTCGAGGGCTTGGTAAGAAATCACAAAGTAGATGAAAGGATCATTAATCAGGAAGGTGTAGGTTCTTCCCTTAACCGTGTAATAGCGGCGGTTAGACGTTCGATTGTGCATTAGGTGTTGTGATTTTAATTCTAAATCCCAAATCTTGAAAAACTTAAAATCATTATATCAAATTATCAATAATAATTATTGAGAAGACATACCTGAATCTAGATTTATGAATTGAAATGGGATGAAGTCTTCCAATTAAATCTCCTTAGGTTCTTAAGATGCTTTATGAATTCTTTCTCTTTAATGGGAAAAGAGGAAGATAACAAAGATTATATATGATTTGACTTGAGAACTACAACCATTATAATGATTCTTATATACTAATTTAAATTAGGGTCCCATTAGTCCTAATTTAATTAGTATTGGGTTTCTATGTAGTAAAACCTATATCTAATAGATATCTCTAGAATTCAATTAATAGATGACTTATTTGACTCTATTAAATTAAAGAGCTTATAATACGATCATTATTTAATATGTAAGCTCACAGTAAGAAATTAATAAAAATCCCAACATTAGGGATGCTAACTCAAGGGGCGATGTTGAGCTGGGCAATAGAGAGAGAACATTCACAGTAATAGTGGTCTTGTCGATGCCACCCTTGTCAGTGGTGATGAGAACCATGCGGGCTTCCTATTTGATTCCTTTTACTTTCATGAATTTCTTTGATTCGTTTATTTCATTTGTTAAGAAAATTTGAAATTATGTTTTATTGCATTTAAATAAACATCCGTTTGGTTAACAATAATACGTGTGAATACCACATGAGTGATGAACAAGCACGAAAGCCATAAAAATTTGTGTACAAGCTTAGATTTTTAGAGTTACCATTGAATTTTGACACTTGAGATTGCTTGAAGTCTAATTAAAATCTTATCATATTGGGATTTTGCTGCCAAAGGATTTTAGGGTTCTAGGGATGTGGAAATGGTGAGAACAGAGGTTGGGGTTGACGGAAGAAAGGAAACGGCAAAAAAGCATTTTCATAAGAAGGGGGGGGGGGGGGGGGGGGCGGGCGTTGAGGTTAAGGGAGTTTTTTTTTTATCCATTTTTTAAAAAAATAATTTTATTAAGGGTAATTTAGTAAAATTAACTAAAAATTTAAGACCAAATTTAAGTTTCCGTCAAGTTTTTAACATCTGTTAGTAAAAATGATTAACTTGCATCATTTTTAATAGTTATATAATTCATAATGAAATAAAAATTATGATAATTTAGTTAATGAAAATTTTTTTATTATAAAAGTCAAATTTTCGTTTTATACAAAATCTGATTACCAATACCATGATATCAATCTTACACCTATGTATTCAATTTTTTTTTTAATTTTTTATTTCCTTTTTAATAATTTTTTTATTTGTTAATTCTCAATTTTTTTATAAAGGATACTGTTGTCTTTAAAAATACTATTTTAGACATTCATATAAATAAAAAAAAATAGATATATTTCAACTTCATATCTCTAAGTTGATATCTATACCTTTCAAAAAAAAAATTTTTTTTTTGACATTTATATGAACAACCTTATCTAATAGAGAGTTTGCTATATTTTTTAAATAAAAAAAGTAATGCTTAAAGATAATTATTTATAATATTAAAAATATAGATATATATTTATAAATTTATAAATCATTATATATATTAGGGCGGAGGCAGGGGAGTGCTTTCAGAGATAAGATTTTATGTAGCGCCTGATCTCCATCCCCGATTGTCCTCCATCCCAGCCTTGAATATTGCCATACTGCAATTTGTAGTCATCATCCCATATAATTACAGTCGCTCTTTTCATCTGCAGCTCGCATTGTAGTGTAGTACGACAATAGGAAGTGAAATGCCGTTTCTACTTTGATAGTTTATGTCGTTTGAATTAGAAAATGATAGGAACTTTGTCGTATTTGCTTGAAAACGACATCCTTTAAAAAAGCAACAGATGGTGTCGGCTTACTTCTTAAAGTTACTGACGAAATTTGTGTACAAAATGACATTTTATATCTTGCAGAAGCCTTATATTTTATGTGTTGTTTGGATTTGAGAATGCACTGACATTACATTAAAGATTCAAATCCTCTATCTAATTTTTTTGATATCTTAAATAGTATTTAACTAATAATATTATACCATATTATTTTATAAAATTTAAAATACTTAATAATTGATATTTTATACTTTAAAATCTAATTTCTTTCAATGATATATCATAATATAATTAGTAATACACGATTTGATATACCAAAATTGGACAAGAGATTTCAATCCTTATATTACAATGTAATACAATTTTCATTTAGATGGTTAAATCGTATTTAACTAATAATATTATAGTACATTATTTTATAAAGTTTGAAATGCTTAACAATTGATATTTTATGTCTTAAAATCTAATTTCTTTTAATGATATATCATAATATAATTAGTGATACACGATTTGATATACCAAAATTGGACAGGAGATTTCAATCCTTGTATTACAATGTAATACAATTTTCATTTAGATGGTTAAATCGTATTTAACTAATAATATTATACTACATTATTTTATAAAGTTTGAAATGCTTAACAATTGATATTTTATGTCTTAAAATCTAATTTCTTTCAATGATATATCATTATATAGTTTGTTATACACGATTTATTATATCAAAATTGGACAAGAGATTTCAATCCTTATATTACAATATAATACAATTTTCATTTGAATGGTAAAATATTGTATTTAAATTTTAAATCTAATGCAATTATTTTTTACTATTTTACTTTTCTTTATGTATTTTTACTAATCACGTAATATAATATTTCTATTTTTTATCTACTTTATCAATCATATCATATATTTTATATTTAAATACAATGTAAATACAATTTATTTAAACACATATTATATTTAAAAATAAATACAAAATAACTAAATATGATAGCAAATCCGAACGACACATTGGTTCTGTAAACGATGTTTGCTATCTTTGTCCAATAAATTATTCTTAGACATACGGTAGCCTTTATTCGTTAAAGCGACATTTCATTCAAAATTTAGAGGATAGGCGTTATTTATGTTTACATTTTCTGTCGTTTGGTTCTTGAAATTTTTTGTTGTTTTGAAACAGCATATCGTACATCTAATAAAACGGCATGGCAATTTCTGTTGTATATTTACCAAAATTGTAGAACAAACTAGAACGTCGTTTTCCTTAGAACTTCGTCGTCGTTTCCCTTTGCTTTTATCTTTGACGAAACGACTTATCGTACATCTTATGGGAAGATTTTGTTGTACAATTTAAAGAAAGATATGTGGTTTCTATTCAAAGTACACTCTTATCCTACGTTTGGCAGTGGTGAAAAGTGGAGGAAAAAATGTAAAAAGATAGAAAGATAAATGTATCTTTGCCATTTATATGTCTTCATTTTTAAACTAAAATAATATAATTAATTGATAAAATAGTAATTACTTAATCATTTATTATCTTCCTTCCTATGACATATAATAAAATTCCTTTCTCTCATTCATATTTTTTTTTTCATATTTTTCTTTTTTTTTTTCTTTGGGTAGTTCTATTGATATACATTTCTCAATTTTGCACACCTTTCTTTTAAATACATATCCCTATATATTAAAAAATTACCCATAACCATTTTCCTAAAATAAATACTATTTGTAGATGCTGAAAATCTACGATCAAATAAAATTTAATCAAATTAGTAAACAAGATGAATTAAATCAATTGAGCTCTTGGACGCTGTAATTAAGAACAAGTAAATTATATGAATATCAAATTAGTAAGTAAGATGCATAAAAATAAAGGGCATCGAAAATTAGAGAGATTCACCAAAATGTGTTATATCTTCTAAGAGTTCTTCGCCATATTTCAAAAAAACAATATCACAATATCTTATGTTTTTGCTAATTTTGGCAAAGTAGCAGTATATTTTTTTAGATTGTTCCCGTTTGAGTTGCTCTATTTATAGAGGAAAAGCAATATATAATGGTTTCTTTAATCTCAAGACTTAGTGAGCCACAAGCCCACGATCTATGCTGTCGATATCATGGGCCCCATGTGAATCCTCGAAATTGCCTAGTAAACTTAATAGATATCGAATATCGATTGTGGTGTGGAATATGCAGTTAGAGCTGAGTACTATTTTCATGACCAAAAGATCATTGAATGATTATTAGAGGCAACATCTATGCCTATGGTTATAATCATCTCCGAAAAGATAACAACAGATACTCGAGCACTCAATCACTAAAGAGATAGATCGATGAATATTACTCGTAGGTATCTAGTGCTCGACATTTGATCTCTACGAAGACAATCCAATGATTTATCAACTTCGTCTCAAATTACCTGATGTTCAATGGAAAATGGGCCATGTGTACAATCCCCAAATGATCGGAGTTCGACCCCAGCATTATTTTGTTACTTTATATTTTCTGACATTCAATATTTTATTTAACTATATTTATGTTATTATTCTTCATTGTCACCTCTTCTTCTTCTTCTTTTTTTTTTTTTTTTTTTTTTCAATTTGTCGTAGTTATAGAGCCATTTTTTCATATGTAAAGTAAATTAGAAATTTTAACAAATAAATATATCTACTAATTATTCTTTTAAATTTGTATTTTTTTTAAATGTGCATGTAGTCTATATACTAATTAAATTAAAAATTTTCAAGAAAAAAAGAAGTTTGCAAAAAGAAAAAAGAAAAAGTGGTTATTAAAAAATGAAAAGAAAAAGACTGGTTCTAGATTGTTTTAAACTTTATATAAATATTTTATTCATAGATATGTTTACCAACGAAAGCAACTTAAAAAGTAAGATATTAAAACTTTATAAGAAAAAAAAAAGTAAAAACCTATAAATATTTATATATTTGCATTATAAAATGTTAGATAACTAAAGTTATTGTAAAAAACTAATGTTGTATTGTATAATGTTATATAACTTTATTCTATTTATATATGCAAAAGAAAATTACAGTTTTATATAAAAAAATTAAATACGAATGATTATTTTAATAAAATAAAATAAAATAAAATAAAAGGTCTCTTTTCTTTGAAATAATTTCTATGGCTTTTTTAATGGTCATTAAAAATGAAAATTTTCTAATTTTATTTCTAAAAATTAGAAATTAAATTTTAAATTTTGTATATCAAAATAAAAATAATTTTATTTCCTAAGTATAATTATTTATTCATCCCAATCAGCGTAATGCCCTTTTTGTCTTCTTCTGTAAAAGTCTTTCTGTAATGATAAATTTTAATTTAAGGGAGTGTCTTGAAATTGTATGAATAGGACCAGCTTTTGCCCTTTTATTAAACTGGATGAAGTGTCTGTGTCGAATAAACTGCTGACACGTACCGTTCATATTTGAAAACGACATCAATTCAAAAAATTGAAGATCGGTGTCCGCAATAGTATCCATTGCCAACGTTTGCTTGTCAAAATTTTGTTGTCATATCATGTCTGAACAACATATACAACCAAGCTTGTAATTATTATTATTATTCAAGCACCAAAAAAAAAAAAAAAAACCGTGTAATTATTAATTGGGCTTACTATAAACTACATGTCGTCTTTTTCGAAAACTTTGCTGCTGTTTCCGTGTAGGAGGAGTTTTCAGCCGTTTTCACGTGAGCCATATGCCGCTTCTAATAAAAAATGTGGCCTATTTTAGTATCCAACGACATTTGATCGTTTACAGTTTCAATAAATTTCCATCGTTTGTTTGCTTAACGGCAATATCATTTATCGTTGATTTATAGAAGTTTCGTTTTCGCTTTCGCTTTCACTTTTTATTTTTAATTTTTAGGCCGACGGATGAGATAGAATCAACTATTCATCACTACGACTTTTAGGCATCATTATCATATATTATATGATTTATACGGTATCTTGTAGACCAGTCGCAAATGGATCCGGGTCCCTTGTACTTGACAACTCATCAAACTAATCTAGTTCATCATTCGGGTAATCAGAAAAAGATTACCAAACCAAAAACGACGTACATGGTACTAAAAGCATAACAACTTCAGCAAAAACACACCAAAAACAAACAAAAAAAAAGACTACTCTCAAAATTAAAGACAACATAACGGAACGCCGAAAAACTAAGTAATTTAAGGGCTACACCTCAAACCAGTAGTGACCGTCAGCATCAAACTTGAGAGCCCTGACCAGAAACCTCGTACCTCGGAATTCGTTTTCAACTTTTTCGAGAGTAACAATATCCCCAGCTCCAAGCTTCTTGTAGTTGACGTACCGGAGCCACCCATCAGACTGAAAAACTGGCTTCTTATACAGCCCTCTCTGTCGGACAGCGCACCGAAACTCCCAAAACATCCCCATGCCGTCAACCGCACACAGCTGTATCTCCTGGCGGTCCTCGCCGAAAAGTGGCCTAAGCATGTCCCACCATTTTTTAGGGACAGAAAGCCTGCTCTCCACATCACTCTTTGTCAGCCGCTTCATCAAGCTCTCCGTTGTTAATGTGTTAATCACAATTAATTCAAAACTGCGGACAAAAGCCAGCCGCTTCCTTCCTTAATGGACCTTCTTATATAGGCCTTCATCTGTTTGTGGTTTGTGAGGGATCAGACTTCTAATTCACCACCGATTTGGGAATGTGGGACTGGCTAGTCTTTATCACTTTTCTTGAGACTTTTTATCTACTTTGAATATTACAACACGAATACGTAAGCAAGCTGCCCTTCCCAAAAAATAAATAATAGATAAATATACAAAATTACGTAGCCAGCATGCCCGTCATTTTCAATTTTTTTATCATGACGCCTTGTAGTCTATCTCTGTGGTTACTCTCTCAACAACCGAATTTTGTCCGTCAGCTAATCTAGGATAAAGCAATGGGATCATATTCTATAGACCATTGAATATGCAAAAAACTAGTGCTTATTATTTGCTTTTTGTTTGGCCGGTATATTCTGTCTTTTTCAATTTCTATGATTAATCTACCGTATATTATGTTACCGTACTAAATATCAACGGTAATTAATTTTGTATTAATTTTATAATTATAAGTATAATTTAAAATTAATTTTATGCCTGGTGTTTGAATCTTCTAATTTGAATTAAAAGATTCTAAATTAAAAAAAAAAAGCATTAAAACTAATAAATCTCTAGGAGAACAATAAAAATAATAGAAAAGTGTGAAGAAAGAAGGTGAGTATTAAAAAATAATGAAAAGATTAAGATTTATTCAGCTGAAAAGTCGTGACTATGAGATAAGTGAAAAAAAAAAACCAGTTAAATATTAGTGAAATTTTAAAAAAATTAAAATGAATCACATTTGAGTAAAAGTTTTTTTAATGGTAGTACACGTGTAAAACAGATCTTATTCATTTGTTCTTAATTTATGTCTCCTTTTATGTTTAATAATATTATGATACATATTCAATTAAAATTATATTCAAAAAAACATTTTTAATTGATGTATATGTTGAGATTGGTGCCATAAAACATGTGATACTATAACTTTGTTAAGATTTAATAAATAAATGTTTTGCTTCACTATACTTTTATGTGCATATATGCTTGATACTTGGCTTATTAGCTCTCGTTGTACACTTTTATACACTTTTATAATGATGTTATGATGTTTATAGTTTTTTATGATAAATTTCAAGTTCTTTATAATTATATTTTTATAAATTAATTGCCTACCCCTTTCACAATCTATGGGTGACTCTCTCAACAATATCCCCATTACACTTCGGGCAGTTAGGGGTTAGGGGCCCGGCTTTGCGTGTTTTTTTTTTTTTTCCTTAATTATAATTTGAATTTGATTGAGTTATTTACTTGCTTTTTTACTGAGGTATTTACTTGTTATATATATTTTTTCTATTAATAAGGTATTCACTTGCATGAATAAAAATCATATAAAACCAAATTCTTAAGCAGTGTTAATCAGATCTCAAAAACATTTTAGCAAAATAAAAATTGGTGGTGATTTTGACTCAGTATACGAATTTCATTGATAGACATTTTTAGTAACGTTGATAGATAGTGAACTAGTTCTTTCACTTTTTAGAGACAAAGGTGGGCGATTATGTATGTATGTTAAATAACGAAAACTTAATTTCAAAAAGGTGGACGATTATATTTATATGTCAAATGACAAAACGATTTTATAATTTATCTTCGCGGGTGTATTGCGATCAAAATTTCTTTTTGTTCTTCTTCTGAGCGAGATGTGTATTTCGCTGAGCAAACAATCTTCGCAAGAACATCTTTAATTATACAATATTAAATCAATTCTGCATTAAAGAAAAATTTTAATATTTTGATAGGAAAACTATTTTCGAATGCATATTTTTTTTTCTAATGTTAAACTTGATAATCATTGCATATAATGACAAATTTATCACTAATACAGCAAATATTGGTAAGTTTTGACATTTGATTTTATTGGCTGACGCCTTCACTTTTTCCATGATAATCGGACAATGTAACGTAAGACTAATAATGTGTTATACTTATTGTACTAAGATCTCCAACTATTATCATATTATAAATAAAGTTGCGTGTAGGCATCTAAATAGAAAATTAGATCCATCAAAGTTGTACCGTTTTTGAACATGACTATTTTTATAATTTGTAATCTTTAAATTATTTAAATACTAAAAATATAATTTATACGTGTTTCATAATTTAAAATGATGACAAAAATAGATATAGCGTTATATATTAGACCGTAAAATAATATAACATATCAAATCCATATGCTATGTTCAAGGTTTTTTATTGCAAATATTACATTTTTTTTTAATTTGCATTGAAGATTAGCTAATCATAGTATGTATAACTCTCATCATGCTAGCATATATAAATGGCAGCATAACCTGGTAGCCAGAGACATTTTCAATTTAAAATTTTCTGATGTTTTGACTTTTCTTTAAATTTTTTTTTTTTTTTTTTTGCTCAACTACGTTCTTTGAATGTTCTAGACTTTCCTTTGCCCAGAGAGCGACAATACGACTTTGAGAGTGCATATAAGCAAGCTTTTAAAATAGGTTCACACCCGAATCATTTTATAATCTCCCTGATGTATAGATATATGTTTTGGTTATTTAATAAAATGGCTTGGTCGAGAAGATAGTTATTTGTAACAATATTTTATGTTGAATAAGACAAAATATTAAGCCCTAGCTAGGTGTAGGTTTCTCGCATACAAAAGGTGAATCACGTAATGGTCAAATATGCTAAAACTATAGCCAGCAAAAAAAATATGTTACCACCAATACCACTAGTGGTAAACTTCTGATGCAAAACGGGGATAGTTGATGGTTTTGCAGGCAATATTGTTGTAAATTTAATTAGTCGATCATCTGAAATCTTGATTGTGAATAGGTTGATAGAGACTTTGTTATTATAGTTTATTAGCCAATATGGTTGAGTGTTGACACAGTTTATTAGACTTTGTTAAATCTATTTTTTTTAATCTATATTAATTATTACCTCAAATTGAAATCTAATTAAATAAATAAAATACATGATTATATCAAGTTAAAAAAATAATAATAATTGTACCAGTCTTGAAAAATATAATTTTATAAATTTTTTTTACCGCCCGCTAAAAAAATTACATACTTGGGTGCTGTAAGAGATGTAAAAACGATCGCATGTCGTTTAATATTGTAGATGCCAAACTTTTTTGTTAGAAGGAGACGAATTCATATATCAACGACAGTAAACTCCAAAGAGAAAACGACATGCCGATTAGTTTAACCGCCGACAAAGTTTACGAGGAAACGGACATATATATATATATATATATATGATAATTGTAGCAAACCTTTTTTTTTTTTTTTTTCCAGTACGACGACAGAAAACGCTTATATTGGACGACAACAATCTTTAAAACTTTGAATTAGATCGTTTTAGCATAAGAATAACGGGTGTTTTTTTTTTTTTTTTAAATTTAAGTGTGAGGGATTTTCAATAATAAAGCGAACTTTCATCAAAACGACATGTCCTTTGAAATTCATGACAAGAATCTTCTCTAAGTTACACGATAAGTCGTTTGCCTACATAAAAGAATAAAGAGTTTTATATAATTTTTTTTATTTATTTTACACTTAAGAGGGAGAGGGAGGAATGAACTCTGCACCTTCTAATAAATATATATAATTAAATATAAAATTACTATTAGATCATGTATATAACAACTTTTATTGTAATTTTTATTGGTATTGTGAACATTGAAAATAAGAAGAGATATGGGACAAATGACAAAAAATAATTCCCATTTTTAGAGGAGAAAAAGGGTTTTATTATGTAAACAACACCAATCTTTTAAGAATGTGTTTGGTTAGTCAATCTAAATAAGAATTTTCCATTCTATTCTTTGTCTTTCTCTAAAAAATTACAAACTTTTAATTAATTTTTAAAAAATCAATTAATTTCAATCTAAAAGTTCCATTCCACACCGGTGCACTAAATGCCCCCTAAATTTTGAAATTTGAGTGGATGGCGTATTGATAAATGACAACAAGGGCCTATTGTTACTTTAAGTTTAGATAACACTTTAGTTAAAAGCGGCATGTCATTTTTATCACAAACAATGGAAATCCTAACATGATAAAATGACATGTCTGCAATATAAGAAAATCAATGTATAGTTTATTCTATAATTCTTTTATATTTAAAAATGTGGTATTGTATTTTAAATATCTATTTGATGATCTGTTATAGTTTAAATTTAGCTTAAATCAAAATAAATATAAGTTAAAGTTAGATATTTGGTGTTTTAGTTTAGTTTGAAAGTTTAGCTTATTTTTAGTTTCAACTTGTATTAAAATAATAAAAGTATAGATAACTTATATTAAAAATTATATTAAAATAATAAAAGAAGTTTAGAAAAAATTTTTCCGTTGAAGTTAAAGTAAAGATGGTCCCAAACGCACAATTTAGTAAGATAAGCTAAAACAGCCCGCGAAATGCACGCGTAATTTAAACAACTAACTCCACTAGAGGTACAACATGTTGTTTTGTAACATAAGCGGCAAAGAAAAATAAAAATCAAAACTAATTGACAGGAAAGTCACTGATAAACAACTCCATGAATGATCTTTCAAATTTTGAATGAATGTCGTTTTAACGCTTGAAAGACTAGTGTCCATTCTTTATTCGACGATGATATCAAACTTTGAACAAGACGTCGTTTATGAAATTAAAATACATAATAAGAGAGGCGTTTTTTTTTTTAATCTTTTTAAAACTCAGTTGCAGTATTTTCTCTCTCTCTCTCTCTCTCTTTTTAATATGAAAATGGTGACATTTCACCATATGATAAGATCAAATGTCAACTTATTATTAAATTATACATAGAATCACGCATTATCTCATTTTATAACACATTTTTCATTTAATAACAGTGATACTTCGATAGTTTTAATGAAAAAAAAAAAAAGCTTAAGTCGTTTTTTAAGCCAAACGACATGAAAAAGTCAAAACATAAACGGCATGTCGCTTGTTTGTATCTTTTGAGAAATCAGAAAAGCACGAACGAAAGGACGATCGTAGACTGCAGATTTGCAGCAATCAAACGACTGCCCATTAAGTCGTTTCACCGGACTCGGGGGGTCCGGTCTCAAGTCGGAGAAAAATAACAGTAGTACCAGGAGAATCAACAAATAGGTAAGGTTTTGGTGTCACACCGCCCCCCTCCCCCTTTTTTTTTCTTTGGTTAAAATAAAAGATTTCGGATTTGGTTTCTATATTTGATGTTTCTCAGAAGGAGGAGAATCAAATAAAAGAGAAGGATGGTCGGGGAGGTAATGGAAGGAGTAGCATCAATAGCACTTTTGCCATGTGGGTCCATTTCTGGCCATTTCATCCAACTTCCTCATTCCACTTGCTATGGCCTTCAAGCCACTGGTACTAGTACTACTTTCTCGTGCCTTAATTCTGCAAATTTCTTGGAAGTTCTTTTATTGTGTGGAAAATATTTACTCTTTAATCCCATCTTTTTGTGTCAGATATCCAGTTATGGAAAAATAAATAAATAAATAAATGTGCATGATTTTCTTAAGTGGGTTGGGTTAAAATTAGAATTTCTGTTTCTCCTAGAGCTGGTCTATTATAACGTTGTTCTCTGTGTTTTAGGGAACATGGTTTTTTGAAATTTGTTTTAAAGGGTGTCTTTTAATTGATGAAGTTATGATTTTAGTTCCACAGATACTTGGGTTTTATTTATTTTTTTTCAAACCAAATGGTGTCAGAATTGGCATGTGAAAGGGAATGTAGCAGGGGTGAGGATTACCGTCTGATCAAGCTCACAATCATAGACTACAATGTAGGAACCGTTCATCACCCCCTGATTCTTTTGTGTTCCACCCAAATTAAACTTGTATTGTTTCTTATCAGTCTTTTTTCTGGTTTCCCTTTTCTTCCTCTGTAATATGACAGAGAAAGAAAGAACGAGATGTTATTTTGGAGCGTAGAGGCCATGACGCCGCTCGGTTACGCAGCATTGATCATGCACACGGGTAAGCCATCTTGGATCATCATTTTTGACTCTGAACATTACATATTTGGCGACAAACTATCAATTAGACAGGCACTTCATGTGCATGACATGCTTTCATCGCATGTTTTGCAATGCCTTTTTCTGGTCAGTTGGGAAAAGGATGTCGTTGGTATGGTTGAGGAGAAACATGGGAAAAACAAGATAGTGGTTTCTTTTGACTGCGAGACCTTGAAAGCGGACAAAGCGGCCGAAGATCACATCAATCACTTCATGCCCAAATTATCTGGTCTTGATGCTGTTGGTATGTTAAGCAGTTGCTTCTGTTATATTTCTCACTACTCTGTTGCTTCTGTTATATTTCTCACTACTCTGTTGCTTCTGTTATATTTCTCACTACTCCGTCTGAAATTTCAAGAAAAATAAAAGTTTTGGTTTGGAGAAGACTCGTTCTCCACAGATAACAGATTGGAAACTGTTTATTGCTAATGTGCTTTGTTGAGGGTAGTATAATATTAGAAATGGGGATCGTACTATGCATAAGGTGTCTCTGTAGAAAAAAATAAAAAAGATTTAAAAGGAAAACCAAGTTATACAATCTATCAGCTTGTTTTTTAGATGGTCTAAATCGAAAATGTTTGCTTTGTAATCTTCTTGGAGTCTAGAGGTGAACTTCAAATGAGATTGTTGGTAATTTGTTTTCATATTTTCTTTTAAGTTGGCTGCTCCTTTTAGGGAGTAGAGGAAATAGAAGAATGTGCTTAACACATGGCTTGTGGATTTTATTCTTACATAATCCTCAAATTAACTTAAATGATAATTGCTAAATATGGCTTGGTAGTTGATGAACTTAGACACTCTTTATGTCTCTGGATGATTTAGAGGAAGTATTGGACTTGTTAAAGTCATTATTCTTTGATGTATGTTTATAAGTCTGAAATTGTACTACTTTGTACACATTTTTCTCTCTCTCTCTCTCTCTCTCTGAACATACGATTTTAATGGAATCCAACCTCAACAATGTCATGGTTTTGAAGAAACGCATTTTTTAACCACTAACTGAAAATCACAATTTCTGCAGTAAATATTGGCCGGATGACCATCGCAGGATTGGATTTTGAGGCAGAGGAAGTCCATGGAAAGCGGAATAGTCTTGAAATGTAATGCTATATGTTTGCCTTATTCCATGCCAATCTTGTCGTATCTTACTGTAGCTTAACTGCTTCCCTTATGCCTGCTCTGATGAAATCTCTACGCGCAATGCGTATTTCAATAACTTCTTTATGCTTCTTAAGTAATCATGACATGCCTGTTTGCTTTAATTCTAACCAAATTCTAGCTTGGAAGAAGTATGAATATCATTCCCTAATTTGATCTTCCAAAAAGGAATAGGGTAATTCTCAACTAGTGCTTTTTCGTAAGTCCCGAAAGGTTGGGGGCCATCTTCAACTATGTTCCGAGGAAACAAAATGTGATATTTAAAGCTCTTGACAGGGGAGAGCAAAAAGAGCGATTTAGTTCTATTAACTTCCGCTAAAACCAGAGAGCTAAGAGAAGGATATTCATTCCATTCTACCACGCAACTCAATGACTACTCTTTGAAACAACGCACCTTAAACATTGAATAACTATAAGGTGAGAAATTTTAATGTTAAAAATGTAAAAAGTATAAAGAGAGAAAATAAAGGGCACTAATAAAGCAATGGAACACTAATGAACGATCACAAACACTTGCGATGTTGATTATTGGACAAATCAATTTAACATCCACGTACATATTATACATTTCATACGCAAATGCACATGGGCTAACAACATAAATCTTGGTGACAGCCTTTTCATGAAAAGGACAAATCCAAAATGTAACGGTCAGCAGCATCTTCAAAGTTCAAACCCCTTCAACTGGAAAAAGACGCCCAGGGCAAGACCGGGACTCGAAATCACAGATCGATGTTACATGGTTAATTTCAACATCTGCCAGACGGAAGCCCACTCCAACACCATGTCTGGCTATCAACTTCCACATCAAATACGACGCAAAACCTGGTAAAGGAAACAAGACATCTCAGAAAATCTCATACATGTTCAGCAAAACAAGGCGAGGAAAACCACCTTAAAGGAGTCGCTATTCACCAGATAAATGAAATTCAAACCATATAGAGCACCTAATCAATTTGAGGAATACCAGTTTTAGAGATTTTGAATTCAAATGTTTCACTTTTGCAGAAATTTTAAGCCTAATTTCCACATCACAGTGGGACAGATGAATAACTAATCTTCAAAAATGGCCTACACCCTAATTAATACTTACCATTTATCTACTGATAAACACACAACTTTCCTTTTAGAAGTGAAACTGCAGTTGCTGTATCTTCCAAACTCAAAAGTGGAAGTTATTTTCTCAAGCTAAAGCATATTTATGCTCATTCATGAACAGCTAAAGTGCAAACACGAGCTTCATTCATTCTGATTCAGGAGAGCTTGGTTCTAGCAATATTTTTGGTCTAGACGTGGTTGTCAATATGCCATCTAAAATCCCAAACTCTGCAAACTGAACTTTGTTCCTCTCAGAATTAAAAGATTTTTGTTACAAGGGTTTACCTGCTTTTCATCAACTGTCTCCCCCTCAGATGTCTCTTCCGAATCAGATAAAGGCAAAAGGGTGCAGATCCCAAGCATATGTCCATTGAGGCAAACAAAATACTCAATACAATCCTCATAAGCACCCAACCTAATACTAGCACTCTGTGGTATCATTTTGGCTTGCAGCATGCTCCACAACTTTGCCTTACAATAAGGGCACACCTCCTTTGGATGAAGCTGAGCCTCCCTCTTAATCAGCATCTTCCGGACCTTTGATGTTGCGAATGACTTGAAAACTCCACGGAAAAATCCCACATCACCATCCTCTCCTTGGTCAAGATGTTCACAAGGATCAGAAACATACAAGACATCTGTTCTACATTGCGGCAATAGAAAGCTCTTCCCTGATGTCCTAGAGAATCGAGTCCTATAAACAAAGTGACCAGGAATTTGAATGTTATTAAACAGGCCACCTTTCTGACACCCTGAACAGTATATAAGCAGCTTTCCAAGTGCCCTCCAGTTCCCATCTACGTTGTGACTTCCACAGGACTGCAGATCAAGCATCATTTTCGGTGCTCTCGTACGGCAAAATTCCTTCCATAGTACTCGCTTGGCAAGATCATCAAACCATTTGCACACACAGGAAAGTGCGGCAATCAACTTAGGGTTCCAATTCAGCTGTTGAAATACTAGGAATATCACATCTTCACTCACATGCCCCTTTGTGCACTGGCAGCTTGATGAGTGTACACAACGATACTGCTTGGTCAGAATCATTGTCTCAACCTGGCCAGACAGAAAGATACACCATTAAAAAAAAAAAAAAAAAAAGGTCCTTTTGTACATGCCTAGAAAATAGGAAACAATCTCAGGATCTTATAGTCAAGTTTGCAACCAAACTTATGATATACAAAAAGGGTTATAAGGATAACTGGCGGTAGTCACAAATAGGAAGCAGGGTATACGAATCCCTGGTGGCGACACTAGCTCCAACCCAAAACATTGTAATTTACATCAAATGCTTAGGTGAGAGTGTGCATCTATATTATAAAAAATAAACTACTCGACATGAAGTTCTGAAAATGGCAAATTTGATATCCTTAATGCTGGAACCGCCAAGATTACCACCAAACACAAAATTCCGACCAAAAAAATACAAACCCCATCTGATCGGAAGCTCTTTAAAGATCGTTGCAAATAAAACCCAACTATAAACATAAACAAATTTACTTCCTACCAAGTAAGACTAGCAAGAGAGTAAACCCAATTAAGTGAGATACATAGTTTGGCATTAGAACTCCAACCACTGAAATCCCAAAACATGTTTGTTCACCATAAATCCAGTTCAATCACATAAAAAAAAAAATCATCTTTCGGTCTATTTGTTACTCGCAAAATCCCAGATCCATAAAGTCTCCACAGCAAATTCAGAGGTTTAACTTTCAAACAAAACCTACTGATATTTTAATAAACCATTGAAATTAAACTAAAACTCTACATTTATTAAAATCTTCACCTGATCGCACAAGAGAGAGAACTGAAGAATTGGCGAAACCCTAGCCCATTTCAAAGCCAACAAAACGCCCGCCAAAAAAGGCACTGAGAAGTAGTGTGTACTCAATCGTAATTATCTCCAAAACGGAGGTTTACAATTTCGGTTTCTCAACTCAGATCACGAATCCCTCCTTCCGCAAATTCCCGAAACCCGAAGAAACACAGCTCTGCAAGAAACAGGAAAACCCAGATTTAGGGCTTTTGCTAGAACCAGAAGGGCAGACAAAACCCAAGAAAATCAGAGTAATTTCCACCTCGTACGCAAAAAAACATCGGTAATTCCCGCTTCCTACCAGGGGCAATTCCGTCCACAGAAAAACACGCGCTCACCAAAACAGAGAGAGAGAGAGAGAGAGAGAGAGAGAGAGAGATTGTGGGGGCGAGAGATGAAGGGATGGGTCTGGTCGTTGAATTGGGCTCCATATAGAGGGGAAAAAAAATTGCAATAATAATATTATATTTGGTTGGAAAGTTACGGCGACAAGTGGTGTTTAGAAACAACCAGTTGATATGCCCCACGTGTTTGGAGCTTAGCTGGCGTGCTCTAGGAGTTGGCGGTGGGGACCAGTTAGCCTTATCTGTCGTACACGAAATTGGTGGTGACGTTAGCGAAGAAGACAAGGAGCGACGGCCAAGAATCGCTCTCAGTTTTTTTTACTGCGGATCGGAGCTGAGGAGTATATTTTCGTATTTCGTGGGGGATACTATATAAAAAGATTCTATTAGCGAAGTAATTCTACGCTTGCCACGTGATTAGCTCTAATTAATCACTGTTTTGTTGGTAATGACAATGCAATTAACACGCAGCTTGATAGTTGATTGTACTACCTATTTCTTTCAATTTCCAAATAACTAATTAACAAATAAAACGGGAATAACCGAGTGATAGAAGTATAATTATCGGTTGCATTTGGTGGTGTCTGAAAAATTGTGTATAGATTTTGGTCGGAAATTTTACAGTATACAATCTTAAGATTTTTTTAATTTTTATTTGCTGTCATGTTTATAATTGTTTGAATAGAGTTTCAATAAAATAATTTTGAAGGCGTTGTTTTTAGAAATCAGATATAATTTTTAAAATTGTGTTTGGGTAAATATTTAGTTAAAAAAGTTGTTATAGAAATACAATGGTTTGAATTTTAAATTACGTGGTAAAAAATTAATGCTTAGAAATACGTGTAAATACAATTAGAGATTTAGAGAAATGTTGAAGGCAAACACAATTTTTTTTTGAGACACCCAACTCATGTCTCGAAACCCTTATTGTAAAGACCCCAAGACACGTATTCCCAAAAAGGTTCTTTTTACCACTTATTTAATATTTTTTTTACACTCATTTTCATAACAACTTTTTTCTAAAAACTTTTATTCCTAACACAATCTTTAACATCATATCTCATTTTCAAAACCAATATCTTTAAAACCTCCCTCAAACCCCCTCTAAATAGATTTATGGTTCCTTTCCTCAAACCCCCTCTAAATAGATTTATGGTCCAAAACGAACACCGCTGATAAGAATAGTTTGTTGTAGAAAAACTTTTAAAATTGTGTCATCTCATTAAACATTGCTTTGGAAAATAAGGATTAGTTTAAGAGGATTTTTAAAAGCTGAGTTTTAAAGGTTAAAAAAATAAAAAATGTGTGATATAGATTTCGAAGTTTTAAAATTAGATGGTAAAATTCTGTTCGGAGACTATTCTCCAATCACCACCGAAGGAATTAAAAAATATATATATTACTTGTAAACAGTTATAAAATAAATAAATTTTTCAAGGGGGTGATTATGTGAGAATTTAAAAACTAAATTAAAAATGTAACTATTATTTTTCAACTCTTTCTTTCTCTTTCATATTCTTCTATTGTTTTGTGTCCTTTTTTCCTCTTCTTCTAGAGGAGACAAGTCTGTGAACAAGTCCAATTCACTTTTTAAATGTTGAAGCCTGCAAATTTATGTATTTATATCATAATATAGTTTTTTTTTATTAGAGATTTTAAGTTTCATTTGTAAAATAATTCATACAAGTATCGATAAAAGACAAAATTTTAAGTGACAATAAAACTTTCAATAAAATATATGAAGAAGCAGTAATAAAAAATTTCGAGTGGAGGCAAATTAAAAGAAAATTTGAAATAAAATACTTCATGGGGAAAAAGTTTTAAACTTTTTTTAAACAACGAATCACAATTTTGAGCTTCATTGAGGATAGCCTTACAATACTCCATCACGATCATAATCTTTTTGTTCCATGTCATAATCCATCATTAACACGATCATAGTTATATTCTTCATTATTCATTGTATGTGCATTATTACACAGTAAAACTTGAAAAATGACGAAATTCACAACTCAAAAACTCTATAGAATAATAGGAAAGAGAGAGGGGAAAAAAAAAAAAATGTTTGTGGATTGTCTTTCGCATATATTGCAGCTGGCTTGGCTGTCTGGCATTTATACTCACTTCAATGAAGAAGTTAAACTAGTCAATATTCTGATATCAAATTGAAGGGATCAAATCTCTAATTATGAGGTTCAAACTATTTTTCAATCTAAATACTTTTATTCCTAGCAAAGAAAAAATCTAATTATTTTTTATTTTTTTTTTGTCAATCTTAAATTTAGACGATGAGCTTCATTGAAATTGAAAAATCAACGGTGCCCCTACCAAGTCGTTTTCACAATAATTGTCGTCCACCATACATTAAAAAAAAAAAAACAAAACAAAACAAAAAGGTTCACAGCACCCCGTGTTATTGTCTTTTATTTATAAAATATATATATTTTTTTTTTGCTTGAAAAAAATGTCATTTGAATACAATGGTAGTGTTGCATATCATCATGTCGTTTTTCAGAGCTTATGTCGTTTGAAAGGAGCTAATCAACTTCTTAAGTTTTGTCGTTTTTGGAACAGGAGCAAACAGAATACAATGATTGTGTTGTTTATTATTATGTCGTTTTTTCAGAGCTTATGTCGTTTATAAGAATCTATCAAATTCCTCAGTTTCCGTCCTTGGTAGAACACGGGTAAACAAACGACAACAACAGCACATCATGTTTTGAACTGATGTCTTGTTATCCGAAAATCAAAGCACATCAGATCAGTTTAGTTCCGAAAAATTGATATGGATTTGAAATCATAGAAAGAATTAAGAAGAAATAATAAAATAAGAAAAGAAACTGGAAGGAGCTCCCTCAGAACATAGTGAAGTTTGTCAACATAGACAGAATTGAATCTCAGACAAGGCTGAAACTTATATTTTTATCAGTAGTTCAATCATAGGGAGCTCACAATGTAGCATAGAGATTGACAATCAAAACCACAAAACCATAAAACCAGAAACCCAGAAAAACAAAAGTCACCATTCTAGATCAAACAAGGAAGAAGAAGAAGAAGAAGAAGAAGACCTGAAACATAAAGTACAAGAAAATATTCTTAAAGAGAGAGAGAGACAGATAGAGAGAGAGTGACGCCACCCAAAGCATCGATGCCATTCTTTCAACTCTTTACACATCTCTCCTTTTATAACCCCCGCTAACCCTACCTAGGGCTTTTCTTTCCTTTTCTTCTCTCTCTCTCTCTCTCTCCTTTTTTTTTTTGAGGGATTATATAGTCTCTTTTCGATAAAACATTTTTTAATCTTTTATTATTATTTTTTTAATGTGGGAGTGAGGACATCGACTTTAGTTTTTATTTCTTGGTAAGTATTGAGTCGTATGAGTTAAATTATATACGTTAATATATATAATTTGATACATCGATATGTATCAAAATAATCACTCGCAAGACAAGTCCCAAAAAAGTAATTTGAAACAAATAAATCTTTTGTTTAGCATATTGCTTGTGTAGATATAAATTAAAATATATATACGACTAGGTTAACAATTTTTACTTAAAAAAATTGAGACTAAATAAACACGAATATCTTTATTAATTTCTTTAAATTTAAACAAATATAACACATTCTTTGAAGTTGAAAGAAATAAATAAAAGTAAAACCCTTAATTTCCTATTGTTGTACTTTCTTTTTCTTCTTTTTTTCGTCTATTTTAATTTTTATTTGATATTTAAAAAGCAGATTTAAAAAGATGATTTTGAAACTTAAAAAAAAAAAGGCAATTTTTAGCATAAAATTTTCGTCATTTCAAAATTCATATCACTCTTGTTTTTCTTTCTCCTAAATACCAATTTAAAAATTCTCAATTTAAATTAAAATCTTTTTAAAAATAACTTTTTGAATCTATACAAGCTTGTTTTCTTTCATAAGTCTAACACTCACTAATTGTTTAGTTTTTTTTTTTTAATTTACTTAACTTGAGGTGGGATTCAAATATCACATCATATGATATAAAATTATAGTTAAACTGTTTCTACAACTACAATCAAATATTACTTTGAAGTTAAAAGAAAACAAAAACAAATCCTGGTCACTTGGATTTGTTGAAGCTAGAATTTGATTAAGATGGTGTAGAGGGTGAAATCTACAATCAATTTGTTTTGAGGGCAATTAATTAATTTGACATTGATTGTTAGCGTGATCTATAATCTCGAGTCGTTCTGATGTATTGTGCATAATTGAAGTAAGTAAAATATAGAAAATAAATAAAAAGACAGATTTTTATAGAGATTCACCCATAATCTCATAAATTACGTCTTTTTTGACGCTTTGAGAGCCTTCATTACATATGATACGGTGAATACATGATAGCTCATAAACAAGAATGAGATAAAGAAGAAGAAGGGGGATTCTTAGATTTAAGAAATATGGGAATGACTAGAATCATAGGTTGAATCATAGGTTGTGAACAAGCTAGAGACGAGTCACAGTGAGTCATTGTTAGAGAATTCTTAATTAATAAAAATGGCAGTATCTTCCTTGTATATGTATCAGTATGCCCTCCAATTTTGAGGAGGTTTAGTATTTATAGGATTGATGGCAGCTAGTAAATCTTGTTACAGGTAGGATTTGTATTTGAAATTTAAATATAGATAACATCCAAACTTATCCAAATCTTGTTAAGAGAAAATTCCATTATTTGAATTAGATATATTTGAATTACAAAGCCAAATTCAAATATATTTAGTGTTGATTGGATTATGGATTATCCAAATTCCTAAACTCTTGGAGTGGATAATTATGACAATTAACCATAAAATCCCATGAATCTCAAGCAGGGGCTTAGCAACGGTCGGCTTGGTGAGCTGCCTAGATGGCTGTCTAGAGACCTATCCAGTGAGTCGTCTAGTGACTTGTCTGAGACTGGTTTGCAACTCGTGTAATGAGTTATTTTGAAACTTGTTTTGGGTTGTGGAGGTAGCAAGCTTATGAGCTGATATGGAGTTTGATAGCATGGCAATCTGGAGCTTGCTAGGAAGTTGATTTGTGAGTTGGTGTCTTGTGATAAGTAGGTCAGAAATGAGATGCGAAATTTGACCGTAGGAAGTTCAAGCTCACTAATTCACCAAAAAAAAAAAAGAAGCTCAAGCTCGCTAATAGAGACGAGCTCTTGTGCAGAAGCATCCTTGGCTTCAAGGCTAAGTGTTGAACCCTGAACCATTCCAACAAGCATGGGCCTACTTGGCCATGATGGTTACAGCAAAATCTGACATCTTCAATTGCTAAATTTCATCCAAACTAACCGCAAACCTGATGATTTGCTGATATATTTCTATAAAGCAACACTGAATTGCATACATAAAGTTCCTTTTTTTTTTTTTTTTCCAGAAAGATACAAGTTTAGGTAGTTGTGTAACCATTACATAGATATTAATAATGAACGTGAAAGTGGAGTATAAGTCGAGTACATCTTCTGCGCAATAACTGATAAGCACGTATGTGCTCAAAACATAAGCAAACAAAAACAAGGGAGAAATACAGCAAAATACAATAAATTAATCAGCCAAACATATTAGATATAGTGCTGAAACGTCTCAAGTAACAGAGAAAACATATCAGCAATATGTATTGAAAAGTGAAAAAGTTTACATCCACAAAATTACAAGCCAGAAAGTTAATGGTCGATTGTCAATTGTATCAAAAGAAAGATATTACAACTACATATCAGTAATATGTATTGAAAAGGGCAAAAGTTTACATCCACAAAATTACAAGCCAGAAAGTTAACAGTCGATTGTCAATTGTATCAAAAGAAAGATATTACAACGACATATCAGTAATATGTATTTAAAAGGGAAAAAGTCTACATCCACAAAATTACAAGCCAAAAAGTTAACAGTCGATTGTCACTTGTGTCAAAAGAAAGATATTACAACAACACCAATACAGTTTTCTTTTCTCTTCGTTTGAGTTTTTCCCATCTTCGTTCCCAGAAACAATGATCAAAATCATACGAGGTAATCGAACTCGGAAGAGAAGTTAAGAAGACAGATGCCTTCCAGAAAATTGTATGTGAACACTGAAGAAGAAAAACATGTCAAGATTATTACATTAAAGTCAGCCATACCAATCTATCTTTATATTTCCCCATGGCCAAAAGCTTGCAGAATACTAAAATTTTCCCTTGCAAGCTTATGTATTTATTTCTTTTTCTCACTGTTTCACGAGGGGGAAGAAAAAGAAAGAAAGAAAGAAATTTATAGTTTCTGTGTATATCAAAGGGAAGATTCTTTGCAACTCGATTGACTGGTGTTTGCAGGAGATTTGTTGTCTTGAAGTGAGATCACCGTTTCAAAAGCACCAACCAAGGCCTTAACCTTGCTCTTCCGGGTTTCAACCAGCTTACTTGCTGTTTCTTCAATCACATTGTTGAACAAACCCTGAGCATCTTTCTTCCCCTGCACGTCTTGATGTTTCAAAACAACTTTTTCTGCACTGGTTTCGTTACCATCATCATCGACTTCTTCTCTGCTCTTATATCTTCTCCTACGGGCCTCGGCATGGCCATCTCGGTCATCCAACACTCTCCCTCTCCTGAACTTGAGCCTCCTTGGAGCGTTATCCTCTGGTTGCATTTCCACTACCTTCCCCCTCCTGAACTTCAATTTCATTGCTTTCTCATCCTCGTCTCCAGCATAATCCAAGCCATGCCTGTTGTGCATCTTGTTACTCATGTCTAGAATCTCCAAATTTTCCACGCTTTCCACATCACTGTACTCGGAGTAAAGGTTGTCTTCCGATTCACTTATTGTATAGACAGACTCCTGTTGATCTTCCTCTTCACGGGGTGAAGAGGATAGAAGGTCCGGTGAGGATGAAAGCTTGGGTGATATTGGCGGCTGATGTGGCAGCATTTCAGATTCTGTGGCACAAGCTTCATTCTGATCTGATTCCAGGATCATGTTTTCAGTTTCCATCTCGACCACATATTCCTCTTGCGTAGGACAAGTTTCGTTCTGAGGCAATTCCAAGGTATCGTTTTCATTTTCCGAATTGACGACATACAAGGTCTTTTCTTGGACACCATGCTTCTTTGGTTCTACAGGCTCAGCATCTCTGACTTTGTTAGTTCTCTTAAGAGGAGACACGACTTTCTTCAAGCTCCTATGCGTCATGTTTAAGCTTGCAACCTTACCCTGAGAGGATTTGGGGGACAATGAAGCTGTCGGGGACGCTTGCACTTTCTTTAAAGCCACCCGAGAAGTCCCCGTCCTCTTGCCTATCTTCATGTCACCATTTCCAGTCAAAGCACCCAAAGATTGTCCGGAAGACAGTGGCTTCACCGAGGCAGCTTTCGACTTTAGAGAAGTTGCATGTTTTCCGGAAGAGTTTTTCAGCTTAGCCTCTGTCAAACCTTTCTTTGAGTGGACTTCCAGCTTTCCAGCAGAGGCAGGCACTTTCTGCCGAATAGATTTCAGGGTTTCATATGCAAAAGGTGTAGTAGAGGGTTCACCTTTAAGGCTGACCAACGATGTTTTCTTCTTCTCTGAAATAAGATCACGCTTCAGAGAATTCAGGCTTTCAAGTGATTTTGTCATATTGGGGGCATACGAGGAACGAGTTTTGTCAGCGGAAGACTTCTTCTTCCCTAGGAAAGCCAGAGTATCCACCGAGCTCAAGCTTTGACTGTTTTTGGGTTTTGCCGCAACCCTTTTCATTATAGAATGTCTCGCCTTCTCTTCCAATGCATGTTTCTTCCCATATTTACAGAAGTCATGACAGGAACCGGTAGAAGCTCGTAGATAATGAGGAAGAGCTCTTTCGCCGCTGCTTGAAGAGACCTTCTTTCCTGTAGAGTTTCTTCTTAAACCATCCTCATCGAGTTTAGATGAATCTGGTGACATTTGTAAACTTATATTCTCCTCAGCCATCAGAAAAGGAACAAGACGTACTAAACCAACTTCAGAAGAAACGACCCTAAGAATTCAACCAAAACTAGTTTACGATAGAGCAAATAAAATAACAGAAGACAAATATGATTTCCAAACGTACGTACAAATTGACCAATAACAAAGTTTTTAAAATAAAAAAGGAAAAAAAAAATGATATCAGGACAAGTAAAACAATGAAAATCTGGTTCAAATAATAGTTTCACATTTCCTCACCCTGATGGGACACCAAAAAAAAAAAAAAAAATTTAAAGCCTTAATACGTACCATTTATATTAACAGTAGTGAAGAAAACATGTGGAAAAAATTTAATACATTGTTTGAAAATTTTTTTTTTTAAATGATTAAGGAGACTAGACACGGAAATAAGACCAAAAGTTGTGAAGTTTCAAGCTTTCCGATTTTGCAGCTATAGATTTTGAGTTCAATGGGTACAAACAAAACAATCTCATGCTGCTTATATATATATATATATTTTGTGGCCACAATTAAAACCACGAAGAAAATTAACTGTTGCAAAGTCTGAAGGGAAAAAGATGGAAGGATCACACGTCTTGTAATTCAAAACTACTACCCATCCAATACTTCTTATTCGGTAAAAGTTGCCAAATAAGAACAGAAAAAGCAAGTTGTCGCAATAAACATAACAAGGTGCTTGAACATAACCGGACAAGAGGAAACCAACAAAGAAGCAAGCAAATGGGGAGCCAGAATCATTGCCTGTTGAAACTTAAGAAGAATAAAATAAGCCGCCAAAAAATAGAGAGAGAGAGTAAAAACCCTTGATATCATCTAAGGCACCAACATCAACCTCTTTTGCAATTGCTCCTTAAAAAATTAAAATAATAAAAACTCATTTCAGCTATACAGTCCTGTCATTACTTGGCCAAACTTCATTGTAATGGACCTGTAGATCTATAAAATTTTTCATTTGAAGTGCCCGACCCACCTATAAAGACTAATGTTCCGTTTCAACAAGAGGTTTTTTTTTTTTTTTTTTTTAAAAATAAAAAATTTTTAAATATGAAAAATAAAATGTTATTTAGAATTTTTTTTAAAAGTGAAAAATTGTTTAGGTTGCTGATTTTTTTTTTTCTAGAGAGCTCTTTTTTTATTTTTTAAAAATGAAAATTTTTGAATGTTCAGATACGAAAATTTTAGAAAAATTCATTTTCTTAGAATAAAAATTTTTTCAATTTCTAAATTTAAAGTGATCAAACAAACATAGCATAAATAAGAAAATAATAATAATATAAAGAGAGAAAAGAAGAGGAGAGAGCACAATAACAAATTAGTTTAAGAACAAGAGAATGATTCTTTAGTAAAAATATCATAAATGCACTCCTATTTAAATATAAATTATAATGCTTAAAATTAGTTTTTTTGATACTAACAATTCACCTAAAATAAATAATATTCTAAATTACGATATATATAAAATTCTTAATAAAGATAATTATACGCAAAAATAGTTATAATATCTTTCCTAACACCACCAACATGTTTACTCTCTACACAGTCCAGCAAATATTATATAGTTATATATTTATATGTATAAATATATATATATATGTAAATTCAAGCCAAAAAGACTTCCCTTTTCAGATTAATAGCGATTTATTTTTAATCATGCGGCATCCAATTTAATTGATACAGTAATAGTAGGAACTTAAAAGAAAATTCAAGAGAAGTAAAATTTGCTCAATCATTATTTTTCATTTTATCAAGAACAAAGTTCCAATATTAGACCGCAATCTTGGGTTGAAACAAGAGAGCTGGAAAGCATAGCTACCAATAAGAGAAATGTGTGTGTATGTGTGCGTGTGTGTGTGAACAAAGCACAGATTCACACCAAAGATCTGGACTTTATTTGGGGGGGTGGTGGTGTGGAAAAACCATTTTGAAGAACAGAAAACGCAGAAGATTTTATACGACTAGCCTTTCGTGGCTAGCGTTGTTCCTAAGCTACCCTCTGAACATTAGAAAATTCCTAAACAAACGCAAAGAAAGAAAGAAAGAAAGAAAGAAAAAAAGAAAGAAAAAAAGCACCATTAATGCATATAAGAAGGAGAACCAGAAAAGAGCACAAGAAAAGCTTTCTTAATTTTTGGCACGAAAACTCATAATCAAAATCACACTTTTCCAATAACCCATTTGTCAAAAGGAAAAAAAGACCAAAACCCATCTCAGTTTTCGTCAAAAAAGAAAGAAACACAGAAAGAAAGAAATGGCCTTTTATATAAACACAAACGCGAAGACAAGCATACCTTTCTGTTCTTTCCTTTTATTTTTGGACTCTCTCTCTCTCTCTCTCTCTCTCTCTGCGTCTCTGCTAAGCGCGCTGAACCAGAAAGCGAAGATAAAGAGGACGGGGAAAAGAGAGAAGAATATGAAATGAAGACGTGTGTTTTGCGTTTTTGGTTGTGATTTTAATTTTGGGGTTTGTTTTTTGGGTGTGAAAATTTATAATTTTGTGATAATATCAAAATGTGTATGTATCTGTGTGTGTATGTGTGGGATTTGCTCAAGAGATCGTGCAAGCAAGCAAGCTAAAACAGTTTTGAAGGTTTTTCTGGTCCGCGGGGCTTTTCTAATTTGCTCTTTGGCCGCGCTGGCGTTGGTTACAGAATCCTAGATGATAAATGCAAGACCAAAAATAAAATAACATGTGGGCCCCCCCACCCCAAACAAACCTTTTTTTTTTTTAGGAATTTTTTGGTTGATTAAAAAAACTTCACTAATATTTAAATTTGTTTCATTTCTACCCTTTGTAAGGATATTATTATTCTATCTATTGAATTTTAAAAACTTTTATTTTACCTTATGAATTTTGAAGTTACATAATTGCAGTTAAAAAGTAGACTAGACGGGAAACAAAGTAAATCAAGTGTAACCATGTTGTCTTTTTTCATTTGTTGTTAGCATAAATTCTAATGAAACGGGTTTTACAAAATTAATTCTCTTATTTTTTCCATCTGTTTTCAATAAAAATTCTAGTAAAAAGGTTAAGTGAAAATGTGCGATAAATTCAAAGTTTAAGGAATAACTTGAAAATGATTCTAAAGTTTAGGGACATAAATGAGAATAATTCTTAATATTTTGTAGTTTGTTGAGTACTTAGTTCTATTAGTTTTTAAGTATTTGTATTTTGTTGCTTTGATATCTGGAATTTTTAAATTTGATAAATCACTTCATGAACTTTTTTATTTTAGTAGTTTTGGTCATTAATACTAAAATGAAAAATTAGGTTGATCGCCTAATCTAATATATAGTCGATTTTTTTTTATTAAGCAAAACGACTATTTGTCATTTTTTCAGATTTAATCAATCAATAAATGAAATAATTGATTAAGAAAAATCATTAATTTATATCATGATCATTTTGCATTTGGTCAATATGATTGACCATTTAAGAAAATTGATTAATCATTAAAAAAAAGCCTTTTAACTAACTTTTTAAAACTTGAGTTATTTATTAAAAAAAAAAAGACTATTTAACTAAAAATCCCTATTAAAATTGATGAATATTTTTTTACAAAAATAAAAACGGAGATAAACCACATCGTTATTGCATAATAAATGGAATTTTAAAGAAATTGATACAATAAGTGCAAGATATTACAAAGTCTTCAATGACATATAATTGACAACCAATTATCTTTATCAAATTTCAGAAATTTTACCATTAAGGACTAAAATCTTAAAATAAAAAAATAAAAGTGCATAGAGTAATTTATAAAATTCAAAAGTTAGTAACTAAAATGAAATGGATGCTTATAGTTTGGAGAAATTGTCCAAGTTTTTCTCAGACTAATTTTCAAAATGTTTTAGTTTTGTTAATTTTTTATACTTTTTTTTTTTCTGGGAAGTGATTTTTTAAATAATAATACAATTAGACGGGTAACTTTAAATTATTGTTCTACAATAAATTTTGTTAATATTGTTTTTTGCAAACTTGATATGGAATTGTGAGATACCATGTATAAAAAATGGTTTTAGGATATTAAATATAATTAGGACGTTGCCCATAAATTTTGATTTGAATTTATTGCATAAAAGGAAAGGGGAGAATTGGACCTGTTTGGCAGGAAATTAAAAACGAGAGTCAAAATGATGTCACTGAAGTTTGTTAGTTTGATTTCAATTTTTTAGCATGTCATGTTTTCTCTCTCAATGATTAATTTTGGAAATAAAAATTCCAATGTTTAATTATTACTATTATCCGCTTCCTTCCTCAATTGTTGTGGAAAATGTCATTTTGAAATTGGAGTGGAAAACATGGCCTTATTTTTCTAAAGAAAAAAGAGAGGAAAAAAAAAAAAAAAAAGCTAGCCATTATTTTCCTCTTTTATCTTAACTTAGAGAATGGTAAAGGCAAATTTGGTAGCAAAATAATTCACACGGTACATATATTTGTCGAAAAAGTACTTTGCGATATATTCGAGAGAAATCATTCTAATAACTTTTTTTTTAAGTAATTATTCCAAAACTTTTGAACGAAATTATTTTGCAATATTACACAAAATGATTTTTTTTTTCTCTTTTAACGAATTACCCAACGTGATATGCACAATATTATAAAAAAAAAAAAAAGAACAGGAAAGAAAGAAAACGTGATTATGCACAAAGTATTTTCCAGTTTTAATTCAACGTTCCGATTATTTTTATCTTTCTAGATTGTTAATCATTATTATTATTTTGAAATGTAAATATTATGGGTTTAGAATTTAAAAAAAAAAAAAAAAAAGGGTTATGGTTTAGGAGGAACGATGCATAAACGGTCATCTAAATTGCTGTTATGGAATTCATTGCATAATTATTGATTTGAAATGGAAATGAAATGGTTGCATAGAATAATTTATTTTCACAATTAAGATGAAACTTTTGTTTGATCAATTACAAAGAAACATCTAACATCAATGTAGTTTGACTATATTCTAGTTTTTTTTTTTTAATAGATAATTCTCAATTAAGGGGGTGTTTGGAGGAGATGCTTGAAGACATTATTTTTGGGTTAGAAAAAAATTATTTTGGAAAATGTGTTTGGGAGAAAAAATTGTTTGGGGTGAAAAAAAAAATTTAAAATTGTTTGGAGTGAAAAAAAAAATTTTAAAATTTAAAAAAAAATATTAATATGTATATTGTTTCATTCCTCTTGAATTCTATACAATTTAAAAAAAATTTATCTCATTTGGATTTGTATACACAAAATTATGAATTTTTAAAATTTAGAGTTTACTATAGTGTTTTAAAGATATAAATAGTGAAAAGTGGTGAAATTTTAGAAAAAAGTTGGTTTTAGATGTCTCGGTTTCAAACACCCCCTAAGTCTAAAGAGTCTTTGGCTTTGGCATTTCTATTTTCTATTTTTTTTAATTTGGTTTAATCAAATGACAATAGAAATATATTTTCCTCGTAGAAAAATTTCCAATATCAATTTAGAAATATTGACAGACATACCTCATTGAAAAAAGGATCTATTTTAATTTGAAGGTGTTAGGATGAATTATAGAACATTAACAAACTCATACTCAACTTCTTAATTAAAAAAAAAAAATCATCTTCACTCTTAAATTTTTCAAAGCAAAATGTCAACTCTGGTGTCCGAGTGAGAATTTATTATATCCTCTTTTAAATTTTTGAAAGGCAACATTTTCCATTCTAAATATGTGCCTTTAATTACATGAAATGAAATAAAAATGGTGGAAATGTCAAAGGAAGAGTGTTAGAATTGAAGGTTCGTAACAATTTTAATACACTAATTGACTGGGGTTCCAGATTATCAAATATTTGGTGTTAGAAATGGTCCTTGCAATTCCTTAAAAAAAAAGAAAAGAAAAGAAAAGAAAGAAATGGTCCTTGCAAATTTGCAATACTTTATTGCATAAGAAGAAGATCTTCTAAAGATATATGTTTATTCAATTTCAATATCAATTTTAAAATATCAAATTATATAATTGTGACTTGTCATTTTTTATTGATAAATATAATCTTTTAATTTTTATTGATATACAAATTATTAAAGACTTTCGAATTGAAAAATAACAATTTGTATATCACGTTAGTTAATGCTTACAAATTGATACTAGAGTTTTCTTTAAAAAAAAAAAAAAGATATTAGAGTTTGGTGTCTTGTACTTATTGATTGGTTTCCTCTTGATCTATCTTTTTATAATTTAATTACTTCGACCAAACATGCAAGAAGTGAAAACAACGAAAATGAAAGAGAACAATCATTTTATGTTATTTTACTTTTTGGTTTTTAACAAAGGGTACAACCATTTAACTTAACAACAATATATTTCAAAGGGGAAAAAAAGGATAACATGTACTTAAAAAAGAAAAAAGATAACATGAAAAAGCAATTTGCATAGAAGCTTTTATGATAAAATATCTCATTTTGTATGATTAATAGAAATTTTTTTAATTATTGAATTAATTTTTAATTATTTGATTTATAAATACAAATATCATAAGTATGTAAAATACGACACATAACTACTCTAGACAAAAATTATACTATTAAAAAATTAATTCAACAATTATTCTTATTAATAAAATAAAATAAGTGTTCTACCATCAATATGAGATTTTTTTTTTTCAATTATCAAAGTGGAATTTGTAAATTTATTTGTGTCGGCCTATAATTTATTTGTTGACTTTTTCAGTGGCTCAAAGGAGTCACTTTTCCTTTGAACTAGCGCAAAGTTTATTGAATTTATTAGTTGATCACAAACAGACCGCAGGAGGTATCACCAGCTTCAAATGTTCAATTTCCAAAACATAAACATATTTTAATCCCTTTTCACATATCTTGTTTAAAAGAAATAGACTATTTTTGCTTAAATTATTAATTGAGAGAAACAAAGGACGGTAGTTCTAATCAAATTGATATCATTAATCATATAAAGGAAGGACCTTTAAAAGAATAATACATTTTATTATCTCTTTTCCTTCGAGTATAGTGGAAGGACTTTTTCCCCCCCATCCTAAATCACATATGTGTGCAATTTGTGGCCTATATTTCCCACATCCCAAGAAAAAGATGTCCATATTGTTAGCTAAAAGAAAATGTCAACCTTGGCCCCAAAGGAAATAAAAAAAAATTGAGGTGTCATGAAATGCATCATATTTAGCGTCTCACAAACTTGGAGGAAATGACAGGGTGGGGTTTATCCAAAAGAGAGGTTTTAATTATCCTTAAAAAAAAAAAAAGGGGTGGGGTGTTGTCTGTGGTGAGGTTTTAAGCTTCCTTCATGGGGGGAAAGTTTTAATAACGTCTCTTAATGATACATCATCATGATTAATTGAGCCCAAAAAAAAAAAAAAAAAAACGAAGTTGGTGGCTTGCATTGGTACGTTAAAGCATGCTGTATGAAAGTCTTTTTGACAAAGTTGTATGGCCAAACTGGCACAATGGTGGGCGTAAAAATTCTAAATGATAATTTCAGGAAAAAAAATGTGTGCTATATGTTAATTAGAGTACATGAATAAAATCACCTTGGATTCCCTATCTTTCTCTCTTTCTCGAAGCAATTTATAAAATAAAAGGTTCGTTCTCTCTGAGCTTGCTTGCCCACATGAAACACATAGGTTGCTGCGTTATAGTTTTAACAAAATTGTGCTTGTAAACCTTTAGCTTAGTTTACTTCTTTGATTTAATTACTTGTGGATTTAGATATTTGAATCCATTACTTTTAGGTATGATGATTGTAAAAGTTCTATGTTAAGGGATCACGAAAAAATTATATTGATTAGACACAACTTTTAATTCCATCGTATAAAATTATATCATATTAAAAAAAGATATAATAATTTAATCGAATTAAACAGATAATCAGATGGTTATAATTATGTCATATATCTCTTTGTACCCTAGAAAAAAATTATCTTATCCCTATAATCAAGAGCTTTACACTTGTACAAAACCACTATGGTTGCCATAGGGATTTCCTGAAAAATATATTAAACTTCCTTAAGCCTTCCTCTCGATATGTGCAGAGCTTTTGGGAAGAAGGAGAAACGTGAACATAGTTGGTAGCATGGCCTAGTTAAAAGAAAGGTGACCCTCCAACAAACAAGTAAGGTTTTTTTTTTTCTGGTCAAGGGTATCAATATTGCAACCCATTTGAGTTCATCTTCCAAACATAATCTTTATTAAATGCTTATAAACTTATTCATCATGTCAAGCTTCCATCAAATCGTCATCTACCCTATCTCTCCCAAGTTTTTTTCTTTCTTTCTTTTTCTTTTTATTTTTTTTTTTCAAACAAAGAAAGATAAGTCTCTCTCTGTCCTTCTTGCCTTAATTACTTAATTATTATTTTTTTGCTGAACTACCTTAATTACTAATTGGACCCCATGCCAGGTAAGTAACTGCCTGACCTAGGCCAACCTAACTCTTAACCAATTATTTAATTAGCAGGCAAAAAGAGTACATTAGAAAAATTGCAGCAAAGTATTATTAATAGGACTTTAACGAGGAGATATGGACAGAAATTTGTAGGTGAACAGAAAGATGTTTCTTAAGGGTGAATCCAAACCCACATATCAATAAGAACTAAACATTGATGGGCTGATCTGCAGAGTCATTAAGGGAGGTACTTTTTTTTTTTTTTTTTTTTTTTTTAAGTTAACGAAGAAAAGAGTCAGTAATTGAGGATAAGTGTACCAAATAACTTGGCAAATAATTGGTGATGCATAGATTTCTTCGTGAAGTGTATTGCTCATAAACGCTGTCCGCAATTATTGACGGAGCCATAAACTTATATGAGGACCACTTGAATTAAACCAAAATTTTAAACTAAAATTAAATGTAACTATATTTTTTCAAACCCCTTTATTTCTCGCATTTGCTTTCATTTATCTGTTTATGTCTTTATTTTCTTCCTCCAAATGAACTGAGCTAAGTAATATTTTACCTTCTAAAAGTTCGGAGACTAGCAAAATATGAATTTATATGCTGTATAGTTAGATTTTTTTTTTCTTTTTATATGGAGTTTTAAACTTGTAAATCAAGTATACTTAAAAGTCATAACTGAAATTATTTATAAAACTAGAATACTAATTAGCAAAATTTAGAGGGACAAATTAGGAAAAGGAATAATAAAAGATTTTTTTGATTATCCTCAAACCGGGGCTAACTGGGATTAAGGTAGCTCTGCCCCAATCAATAGTTTGTTTGTTTGTTTGGGTGTTTTTTTTCTTTTTTTTTCTTTTTTCTTTTTCGGTGCGAAAGATGTCCCTATCAATTTGATAGACTAGTTTGGAACTAGGGTTTTTTTTTTTTTTTGTTATTTGTGGCTCAACAAAGTTTGGACCTAAGAGCTGGTCAAGGAATAAACAAGCTTAAAAGGACGTTTAAATAAGGCGGTATATTATAATGTATTAATTATATTATATATATAAATAAAAATATTTAAATATAATTGTATTATATTTAATTGTAACTGGCAAAAATAAAGAGAAAAAAAGAAAAAAAGATGTTTGTATTATATTTAAATATAATATTTATTTAGATTAAAAATATTTGAATTATATTTAAATATTGAATATATAATGTAACTGGTAAAAATAGAAAGAAAAAAGGAAAAAAGAAAGAAAGTATGTAATGCGATTAGTAAAAGTAGTAGAAAAAGTGAAATAATAAATAATAATAATATTGAATTTAAATTGTGATATAATTAGTATTTGAATGTAATATTTTTGTGTTTGGATAAAAATTATATTGCATTTAAATACAATGTAAACGTAATGTAAATTTCAAATACCTCCTAAAGGTGGTCCCAAAAAAAAAAAAAGATCAGAGGTCAGTTTTTGGAAGTTATTGTGTAGTGTTTTTCCTTTGATTTTGTTGTATGTTTGCAAGCAATACAAACAAAGTCTTTGCCAAAAGCCGGAGAGACATAATGTAGAGCTTTAAGCAAGTGCCTTTAGTCTTGGCTTAGTTGGAAAGACCAGGGAATACACAATACAAGTATACAACTAAGCTTGCATAGGAGAATCTTCATTCCCAAGCAAAACCTTAGAAATATTATTTTCGTTACGGCTAACATTTTAGACAATAAAATTGTAAAATTACAATTTCTCTCAAAGGTGAAGAAAGCACAAGGATGGTAAGATATCACCCACTGTAGTATATTGTATATTTGTGACTTCGATAGGTGAAGAAGTATCAACGAGAAACTTTGTGACTAAGCTTGTTTTTGTGTCATCGTTTTTGGCCTGAAAAAGTTTTCTTGACGACTCCCACCGAGACAAGGAACTGATCAAGGGATGACAAAGTCTTCATGTCATCTGGTGGGAAGTAACTGGTGGCCTTTCCCACAAGTGATGCAAAGAGAAGAGACGGTATGTCGGCCGAGTGACATAGCGCTCGTCCAACAAGTAATCCAGAAACGCTAATGCAGTTAAGAAAGTAGACCTATTTGCATTGATTGGAGCAGCACAATGAGCTGGGATTATTCTCCTGAACCTCCAGTCCCGATTGATTCTATCAATCCAATCACTCACTGAATTTTCGAGAAGAATAGAACACGTTACTTTAAATGAGTTATTAGCTAAAGCTTAAATATGTTCAATTACTCACTGAATTTTCAAGAAGAATAGAACACGTTAGTTTTAAATGAGTTTTTAGCTAAAGCTTAAATATGTTCAAAACATTAAATTACCATTTCACTAACTAATTCTTAACCATACATTTCGGAGCATGTGTTTTGTCAATTGGAGCTGAGAATTCATTATTCCAGACACTCTAAAGCGAAAATGTATAGAAGTCGCCAAAATGCCACGGTTTGGCATCAAATCTTATTAGTTTATTTCGTTTTCAGTAACTTTGTTAAAGACCAGAGTCATCACAATTGGTGAAACAATCAGCTTCTGAGACATCTGAGCAAAGCAAGCATTAGGTTCCAACAAATTTGATGGACCAAGAAATAAGATTTGGCGAACCATTCTTTCCCATCCTGCACCCAAAAAATATATATATATATATACTCGTATTCTTTCGCTGTGGACGTAGAGATACATTCTCGCTATATAATGCATTGGCATTGTAATCAAATTAACTCGCAGAGAGTTTTTCAATGGAACTTGAAATGAAGGAGTGACCAACCTATTTGACGGTTCATCTTGTTGTCAACTACGGGTTCATTGGGGACGTCTTTTCCTTCACTCAGAATTTTCACAGCCAAACCATTCTTTGCAGATGGCAACAAAGATTTTTTGCCAATACACTCAGGTGGCGCCTCGGAACAAAAATTACCGCGTCTGTTACCAGCGCTGTTCTAGAAGGTTATGGTAAAATGCTACCTCCACATATGGCCCAATTCCTGGAAATTAAAAATCAAGCAAAAAGGTTTTCTTCTGATAAGTTTATTAAAAATGAAAAACACAAAAAACCAGGGCATACGTATGCGGTTCATATACCAACTTCTGGCGAACTTAGAACTTTCTGCTCGATCTCATCAGCCCATGGGCTGGGCAAGTCTTCATCTTTTAACGTTTTAGAACGAAAGATCCCGAAAAACTCCAGTGGCAAGTTCAATGGCCAACTCCACTGCCTTGGTGCTACCCAAACCTGAGCCCGAGGGAACTTCCTAAAAAACGGGCCCATAGAAATTTTGTGCTCATAAGCAAATGTAGGCAGGAAAATTGTATTCTACTGGAGCTCCTAGCTCTTTCAATGGCTGGCAAGAGAACAGATTAATGATAAGAAAAGGTTCATGGAATCATAGTTACCGTAAGTACTAATTTAACACGGTTGGGAAACAAATAAACATGAAAAGGATAACTGTATAAGGATCAGTTTTGGATTGCCTTTGTGGTTCCTAAAAGTGTTCACCAAAGAACTTCAGTAACGACTGGCTTCTGGTAACAAGTGGTGTGGAATAACAACCAGTTGTTGAGCACCACATGTTGGGAGAGTTTAGCTGTCGTGGTCTAGGCATTTGCGGTGCGGACCAGTTTGTCTTGCACTCACTTATTATTGATTTATTTTTAGTGGGCCTTATACATGGTATAGTTCTGCTGTATTAATAAAAAGTCACATTAAAATTACAATATAAATATATATATATAACAAATTTTGAAAAATATCTTAAAAATATAACCCTAGATCCTCCCTAAAAATCTCGTTATTAGTAATGGAAATTGCTTAGGCCTTGATTAAAAAGGTTTCGTGCTCAAAGTAGTCGATGATCTAATGTCAAATCGAAGAGGTCTTATATCTAATTATGAGATTTAAACTAGATTTTTCAAACTATATAAATATATATACACATTTATGTGGTCAAACAACAATTAGACGATGAGCCAACTACGTTATCCCTACTCAAGTTGCTTTTACTCGTGGTTTTCACAATCCTGGTCGTCCATTGTATACTCCAAAAAAAAAAAAAAAGAGAGAGAGAAAAACAAAACAAAAAAGTGTAATGCACACACTGTTGCTGTCATTTGTATGAGATAATCAAATGTCATTTGAATTCAATCCCGTCCTTCAAAGTTTCAAGAACGAGTTTGCTATTAGACATTATAGAATGTTTCGCCTTCTCTTCCAATGCATGTTTCCTCCCATATCTATAGAAGTCATGACGTGAACTAGCAGATGCTCTTAGATAATGAGGTGGAACTTTTTCGCCGCTGCTTGAAGAGTCCTTCTTTCTTGTAGAGTTTCTTCTTCAACCAACCTCATAAAGTTTAGTTGGACTTGGTGTCCTTTGCAAACTTATATTCTTCTCAGCCATTAGAAAAGGAACAAGATATACTAAACCAACTTCAAAACTCACCCCTATAAAGCGGCAAAATCTAGTTAATGACAGAGCAAATAAATTAACAGAAGACAAATGTCGACTCCAAACATACAAATTGACCAATGACGAAGTTTTGAAATGAAAAAAGAAAAAACAAAGATATCAGGATAGGATAAGCAGTGAAAATTTGGTACAAATAATAGTTTCACATTTCTTCACCCGACGGGATACAAAAATAAATGTTAAAGCATCAATATATACCATTTAGATTAATAATAGTAAAGATAACATGTGGAAAATGTTTATTACATTGCTTGGCTTCTTTTTTTTTTTTTAATTGATTTAGGAAATTAGACATGGAAACAAAACGAAAAGTTGTGAATTGTTTAAGCTTTCGAATTTTGTTGCTATAGATTTTGAGAGCTATGGGTACAAGCAAAAGAACTTCATGCATATATGTACGTAGTTAAGAAAACAAGTGGAAAATGTTTTTTACATTGCTTGAATTTTTTTTAATGACTTAGGAAATTAGACATGGAAACAAATCGAAAAGTTGTGAACTTCTTAAGCTTTCCAATTTTGCAGCTGTAGATTTTGAGAACCACGGGGACAAACAAAAGAATTTCATGCTTCTTATGTATAAACATAAATATAATTATATATTATGGCCACAATTAATTTCACAAAGAAAATCACTTGTTGCAAAGTTTGAAGGGCAAAAGATTAATCCCATCTTAGTAAAGGAGGAATGGTACAAAATGTCCACCAAACTACCGTTATCGATCAAAATCTAGTGAATTGTATGGTTGTCGATTACCATTGTAATGACCAGTATATCATATTGGGGAACGTGCACTCAACGGGTGTCTTTTTCTATAAAAATGATTTTGGCACCCTCTGCTTGATCGCCTTGGCCGGCCTTTCCTTTATACTCATCATTGTTTTGTGAAAGGTTTCTTTGGCTTCTTTGACATACCACTTATGTGATCTTCGAGTATTTCCACTCGTATATGGCCCGTCGACTATCATGTGGATAACTTCGGATGGCTCGTTGTTCTGGTTGTCGCGATCATTGGCCTACTGTTGGCTCTATCATTCCCCCTTTTATCATCCCTCCGTCGATTGTCTTTACGACTTCATCCTTCATCTTTACCCCTGTTGTCCCCATCGTCATTCCTCCTGGAATCCTGCTTGAACTCTTAAAGGTAGCTCCAACATATGAGGTCTTTTTTCTCATTTTTCAAGTCATTATAATCTGAGGTGAGATTTCTGATCTCCGTATAGAAACTGCAGTACTTGTTCTTATTTCTTTTTGTGGGTTTTTCATGATTGGAGGATGGCGCCATAAAGGGTCTTTATCCTTTATGTTGTAATAAATATCCTCAATTCCATACTTCAATCTATTATAAGTATCAAACCTTTTAAAGGGATGAGGTCTGCAGTCGTTGCTTTCCACGTGATCTTTTGTTATCTGAAAAGTCATGGCTGTCATTGGCTGGCCATATTATTCTGCCGGAAGACTCAGTGCTGTGGTTCTCAATTCTAACAATGATCAAGCGTGGCTTCCGGTTTTGGAGGATCTACGCCTCTTCTACGTTTATGAACTTGGTGGCGCGATGGAGAAACTCTTTCCAAGTCTTTGCTGGTTTTGCATCCAAGTTTCTTTTAAACGGGATATCAGTACTCTGACTGCTTATTGCCCCCGATAAACAGGTTGTGACGCCCCCTGATTCAGACCACCCGTAACTGTCATGTATCGACTCTACAGTCGACCAAGACCGCTCGTGTGTCGAATCCGGATCGTCAGTTTTAAACTCTTTTTCTCACAATACTTAATTATCAAGGTCTAAAATTTCACCCATAATTTTTTTTTATACATACTTTCTCTTAAAAAAACTAAGTAAGAAAGCCATGTAATATGCTAACTTTTATATGTCTTAATAAAGTACAACATAATATACAACATATAATATATATATGTACTGTATATTTTGTTTTTAAACACATTTTCTACAACTTTAAAAGCTCAGCGAAAAACTTTTGACAGGACAAAGTTCACGATAAGTTCCCTATCCCTTAACACGTTCGCATTTTGCTGCCATCCAGAAAATCTACTGAACAGGTTTCTTACCTGTAACATGAACAAACTGGTGAGCTAACAAGCTCAGTAAGTTCAAACATACATAGTAAGAATCCTACATATTCAAAAACACTGAAGTCTCAATTTTTTATAAATAGTACTATTTATCAATAGTACTATTTATCATGAATAGTGACGTTGAGTTTTGACCGATGAATAGTATCAATTACCCTAACTGGTTACTATTCACTTTATCTTAATAGAATACTATTCATATTACTATAACCGGATACTATTCACATTAGCCTAATCAATTACTATTCATAATCCTAATTGAAATCACTATATTTAGCATACTTCGGTTATGCTCAATTATGATTTTTTTTTTATCATTTTATTAATTGTTCATTCTCTATTTGATTTCTAGTTTAGAGCTCTGTTTATGACAGTACTGATGATTATTAGCGCGCTAACTGGGAGGGTCTAAGGAGCGACCTTAGAACATCGGCCTCCACAACCCTGATATCCCCATAGGATCCGAAACAAACCTCCACCACTATGTTGGAGGGGCGGTACGCCTTAATGGTTTCATTACCATCTTTCAATTTATAGTCTTGACAAAGTGATATTAATCATCACCTTAAGGTCACTATCCTCCATTGCCCGTAGGTCTTACTTATTCTCATTATCTAGGATATGTTATTCTAACTAGTCCCCAAATGTCTATAAGACTTTATGTCTAGTGTACATCTAGTATAGAATAAATCAACACAGTATTTCATGTTACAAACACAAAAATGCTTGAACTTACCAATATTGTGCTTGTGTCCATTTCCGGAACTCCTTCGCAATTCTATCTCTATTTTGGGTTCCTACAGACATAATATTGTCTGTTAATACTCTGTTTTAATTATCATTTTAAAATATTCATTTATTTTACTTAACAATTCAACACATTTAAATTTTGTTTGTGGTTACATGGCCTACAACATGTCCGTATACCTCTAGGGTTTACTCTACACGGCCATGTTGTTTACTGTCTAGCCGTGTTACTGTACACAGCTTGATACACGCCCGTGTTCAAGCCCGTGTATCTCTTGGATTGAAAAATTCTTTATGTACACGGCCGTGTATTTCTTCTACACGCCCGTGTTCTTCGAAATTTTTAGATTTTTAACTCTAAAACCTTTATTTTGAGTCTTAGAATTTTATCTAAGTTATTCTAGGTCTTTTAGGGTCCTTTCCGAGCCTTTCAGAAATTTTTGGTCAAAATGACCATTTTGCCCCTAACGGGTCTCGGGACCGTAACTATTCCGTTTTATCATTTTTTCAAATCTTCTAAGTCCAAATATTTTAAAATAATATTCTCTAGACTTCTGTATCATTTTACAGCTTAAATTACTGTAAAATCTCAATTTCATTTTTCCCGGCCCTCGATTACTATTCATCCGTTACCTAGGGTCGTTTTTTCATTTTTCGAGTGTTTAGGAGCCTCAAATGGCCCTTTCACTACTTCTTCAATATTATTTATCCCGTCCCCGGCCCTCGGTTCTCGAGAGGCTTGAGTTTCCTATCCCGACCTAAATTTTTCTCTCGTTTTCCAAAATACCCCTAACATAGATTTTTTTTTCCTGTTTTAGGCATTTTATTCTTTTAGGGTCGGTTTACTATTCCTTTTGGGTTGGTTTTCCATTTCTAACCCTAATCCACCTAGGGATCCCGGTTTCCTTCCCGAGTCCAATATTTTCACTCCTCGTTTCCCAAAATGCCCTTATGCCGATTTTAAAAATTTTGACAGCATTTCTGCTTATATTTTAAGGTTTCCCGGTGTTAGGTATGCCTCAGAACCTTTGTACCTGCCACGTACTATATCAGAGGCCTATTTTATACAAAATTTCTAAACTTTGTATAAAAATTTTTCACATGAATACAATATTCAAGAATTAACACAAACAACACATATTTTTCTTTCAAACTAGCCTCGGTTTACTAGTTAATCATACCAAAATAATTTTTTTACCACAACATATAATTCTTAGGTTTTCTAATGTATAATTCAACATTAAAACCTAACAAAACATGCCTTCTAATCCTAACATAGCCACGGATTTTCATGCATAAACACATAAAAAATCTTATTTTCTTTCCTAGGGTTTTTATCAACACTTTTCAACATTAATAATTTTCCATTTCTTAGGGTTCATACCTATGGTTTTAGCAAGAAAATTACATCAAAATTTTCTTGTTTCTTTATTCCAATTCATGCTTAATTCAAAACATAATTGAATGAACATAAATACTAAACCAAAACTTCAAAACTCATGCATTTTTCACACCATTGAAGCCACGGTTTTTCAAGGGAAACATGCAAATTTTTTGCTTATTTCTAAACCCTAATTCATGCTTTAAATACTACAATATCAACCAATCATATAACCAACAAAACAACAATTCTTTTCATTATTTTTCAACACTCCAAACCCACGGACTTTCTATGGAAAATCAAAGAGAAAAGTTTCAATTTTGAAGTTTACCTTAACTAGTTGATGACTTGGTGTTGAAAATGCAATGCAAGCTAAGTTTAGTGTGAGATTGAAAACAAAATTTTAGCTTTCAAAGGGGGAGAAGGCAACGGTTTTGACTGAAGAAAAAAGGCAAGAATTTGGTTGATTTTTTCCATTTTTTTGATTGAATTTTGATGCCTATTTATAGGCAAAAACCAAGGACGTTTTAGCAAAAATTTTCAACAATTTGCTAATTGTTCAAGGGCTAAAAAGTAAGGATTTTGGGGTCAAAACCTAATTTTTTTTTCTTCTTCCTTTCCACATGGCCGAATGGCCTTTTTCCAAAAATTAAAAAAAATTTCAAATGGCTTTGTGGCAAGATCATGACCCTTGATAAAAAAAATGGGACAATCCTAGCCATACACCTTTCATTTTTACTTTCCAAACTATGTAAATTAAAATGTATTTATGACATCATCTTGATGATGTCATCCTACTCTTCATATTAATTCACTAATTAATTCGTGGTCAATTTTTGACTGAAATCCGATCCGAACGGAACTTCACCGAAATCGCATAGGCGGGTTCTAGGCGCCTCCGGTGTGATCGGTTTGTCTTATTTTGCTTTCATTTGATCAGAATTCTCTACCGTAAATTTCTATTGTTTTACTACATTTCAATGCACTCTCTAGGATTTTCGGCTCTGATTTCGAAGCGTCTTACTCAATTATGTCCGGTAATATTTTTCATCCCCGAACTCACACACGTTAACACTGCCAGAACATTTTTACACTATTCACAACAATATTAAAACACAACATTTTCATAGTTTATTCATTAAAATTGTTATATACATACAATTTTAATCTACTTTGAGAATCTAAAATTCCCGGTTATCACATTTACCCCTCCTTATAGAATTTTCGTCCTCGAAAATTTAGAATAAATGGGGGTACAAATTCTTCATTTCGTCCTCACGTTCCCATGTAGCCTCTTCAACGTTGTGATTTCTCCACAGCACTTTGACTAATGGGATTGTTTTATTCCTCAAAACTTTATCCTTGCGTGCCAGTATTTGAATAGGTCTCTCCTCATAGGTCAGGTCTTCCTGAATCTGGATCGGTTCATGTTTCAGCACATGGGACGGATCCGATATGTACTTTTGTAGTATCTACACATGAAACACATTATGTACTGTCGATATTTCTGGAGGTAATGCCAGTCTATAGGTAACTTTACCAATGCGTTCGATGATCTCGTATGGCCCGATATATCTTGGACTCAATTTCCCCTTTTTCCTGAACCGCATTATTCCTTTCATCGGTGAAACTTTTAGGAATACGAAATCCCCTTCATTGAACTCCAGGGATCTTCGTCTTTTATCCGCGTAGCTCTTCTGTCGGCTCTGGGCTATCTTCATCCACTACTGTATTTTTGTAACTGCATCTACTGTCTCTTGTACAAAATCCGTCTTATGCAGTTGTTTTTCTTGTAGGTCGTACCAGTGAATTGGTGATCTATACTTCCTTCCATACAAAGCTTCATAAGGTGCCATACCTATCGAAGCTTGGTAGTTGTTGTTATATGAAAACTCTATCAGTGGAAGTTTCTCGTTCCAGCTCCCCGGGAAATCTATTGTACACACACGCAGCATGTCTTTTAGCGTTTGAATGGTTTTCTCAGATTGCCCGTCTGTCTGCGGATGAAATGCTGTGCTCAATCTCACTTCTGTTCCCATAGCTTCTTGTACACATGTCCAGAAGTTCGAAATGAATTGTGGATCACGATCTGACACAATGGATTTAGGAACTCCATGTAACCTGACTATGTGGTTAACATATACGTTCGCAAACTTTTTCAAAGAGAAGGTCATTTTTATTGCAATGAACCTTGCCGTCTTTGTCAGCTTGTCTACAATAACCCAAATGGCATCATAGCCTTCTCAGGTCTTTAGTAGTCCTACCACAAAGTCCATCGTTATATGTTCCCATTTCCACTTAGGAATCTCTAACGGTTGTAGCTTTCTACCTGGATGACGATGTTCAGCCTTCACTTTTTGGCACGTCATACATCTACTTACAAACTCTGTGATATCCTTCTTCGTCCCTTTCCACCAGAATTACAGCTTCAAATCCCGGTACATCTTACTGGCTCGGGGATGTACTGAGTAAGGAGTTTCACGAGCTTCGGCCATAATTCACCTTCTTAATCCTTCATCATCTGGAACTTGAATTCTCCCCTGATGCAGGATTAATCCATCTTCGAACGCTTCTTCTTGCGAACTTGCTAGCTTCAGATCTCGTTTCTAAGCTTTTCGGATATCTTTATACAGCGTTGACTCCAATTATAATGCAGCTAGCTTTCCAACTGCTAGCTCCATCTCCAACATGTTGATTTCTTGCTGTAATGGCTTTGGAAGTTTTCCAATCGACAGTTACTACGGAGCAGTAGATTTCCTACTTAGTGCATCTGCAACACGATTGGCTTTTCCTGGGTGATAGAGGATTTCACAATCATAATCCTTTACCAACTCCAGCCATCTTCTTTGTCGCATATTTAGCTCTTTCTGTGTGAAGAAATATTTTAGACTCTGGTGGTCTGTATAAATTTGACATTGAGATCCATATAGATGGTGTCGCTAGATCTTTAGCGCGAACACTATTGCGGCAAGCTCCAAATCATGGGTGGGATAGTTCTTCTCATGGTCTTTTAATTGACGCGAGGCATAAGCAATCACTTTGTTGCCTTGCATCAGGGCGGCTCCTAATCCCATTTTTGAAGCGTCACTGTATATCATGAACATCTCCTCTTCAGTTGGAAGTGTAAGTATCGGCGCGCTTGTTAATCGCTTCTTCAGCTCTTGGAAGCTTTTCTTGCACTGTTCAGTCCATTCATACTTCTTACCCTTGCGTGTAAGTGCCATGATAGGAGCGGCAAGTCGCGCAAATCCTTCAACAAATCTTCTATAATAGCCAGCCAGACCTAAAAAACTTCTTATTTCCGTCACGTTCTTAGGTGCGGGCCATTCATTGATCGCCTCCATTTTTGCAAGATCCATAGCGATTCCTTCCTTGGAAACCACGTGTCTGAGAAAATGTACTCTATCCAGCCAGAATTCACATTTGGAGAATTTGGCATAGAGTTGATGCTCCCTTATTGTTTGCAGGACAATCTTCAGATGCTCTTCATGCTTTTCTCGAGTTTTTGAATATATGAGAATGTCGTCAATAAATATAATGACAAACTTATCCAGATATTCCTTAAAGACTCGATTCATCAGGTCCATAAAGGTTGCCGGTGCATTTGTTAACCCAAACGGCATCACAAGAAATTCGTAATGACCGTAGCGGGTCTGAAATGCGGTCTTGTGGATGTCACTCTCCTTGATCTTCAGTTGATGATATCCTGATCGTAGATCAATCTTGGAGAATACTGCTGCATCTGTGAGTTGATCGAACAGGTCATCAATCCTAGGTAATGGATACCTATTCTTGATCGTAACCTTATTCAATTCTCGATAATCGATGTATATCTAAAATAAGCCATCTTTCTTTTTAACAAACAGCACTGGAGCACCCCATGGGGAATAGCTCGGGCGTATAAATCCTTTGTCAAGAAGTTCCTTCAGCTGCTCCTATAACTCTTTTAACTCTGCCGGTGCCATCCGGTATGGTGCTTTAGAGATTGGTGCAGTTCTTAGCATCAGCTCGATCTCAAAGGAAATTTCTCACTCAGGCGGCAATCCTGGTAATTCCTCTGGAAAGACATCACTGAATTCCTTCACAATGGAAATGTCTTCGGGTTGGAGCTTTTGTTCCTTCGTCACATCCAATACGCATGCTAAGTATCCAGCACAACCGCTAGACATCAGCCTCTTTGCTTCCATTGAGTTGATCATCATCCTCTTTGATCTGCGTGATGTATCGACGTACTCGAATCCCTCTTCTTGGTCAAGTTGAAACCTTATCTTCCGCTTCTAGCAATCGATCGTGGCTTGATACTTTCCTAGGAAATCCATTCCTAGTATTACATCGTAGTCGACAAGTTCCATCACGATCAATTCTGCAAATAACTCCCTATTTGCCACAATTATTAGTACATATAGTAACCAGTAATTGGACATCAAGACTTCCCCCGAGGGTAGTACAGTTCTAAATGTCATACCTATATTGTCGTTAGGATATCCTATCCTATTTGCAAACTGATAGGAAATGAAAGAATGCGTAGCTCTAGAGTCAAATAAGACCGACGCCAAATTATTAGCGACAGAAAGCTGACCTGTCACTACATTTGACATTCCCGCTTCCGCTTCTTCCTTCGTGTAGACCATAACTCTCGCATCTGCTCGAGGCAAGTGTTCTTGTCTTTCCTGCCTCCCAGAATAGGATGACCCTTCAGCTTTGACCTATAATGCATGTGCCTGGGGACGTTGTTGTGACTGCGATGAACTTGGCACATTCTGCCTATTTTCTAGACAGTTTTTAGCAAAGTGACCGTCCTTCCCACATTGAAAACAGGCATTTGGGGCCAGTCTACATCGACCCGAATGTCTTTTCCCGCAGTTCACGCAGTCTCGAACCATAGGGCCAACATTATTGTTTGTTCTCCTCTGCTGATTCCTATTCCCGGAATTGTTTCCTTTCCTCTTCCCCTGGGACTGCTGACCAGAAGTGCTTGGCTGTCCAGCCTTGACAATTGAACTTGGCCTGCTACTTTGTCCAACTTGAGACCCAGCTTATATGGCTTTGGTCAACACATTTTCCTTCTTCATCACATCCCAGACTTTCTCTCTCTCTTCCATCTGTTGGATCAAATAATACTCTGCCCTTAGCGCACGACTAACACAGTCAGATACAATGTCAGGCGGTGTCAACCCAGTGTCCACCAACGCTAAGATCTTGGGGTGAAACATTCCCAGCATCTTCTGGATTTTCTCCCTCTCAGTGGTGACAATGTGTGGGCATAGTCTGGATAACTGATCAAACTTACTGCGGACTTTTATCACTATCATGTCCCCTTACTTCAACTCGGTGAACTCTCTTTGTTGTGGTCGCAACAGTGCCGGATTATAATACTTTTGATTGAATTCCTCCAGAAAATCCAACCAGGACATGGTATACATGTTTCTCCTTAACTTAACTGACTCCTACCAGAACCTTGCATCCCTTTTTAGAACAAAGGACGCACACAGAATCTTCTCTTGGTCGTTCAGTTCCATAAACTCCAATATCATGTGGAGTGAAGACAACCACTCCTCAGCTTCTAGAAGGTTTATGGAACCCTCAAACTCTGGTGGCCTCATACGTCGGAATCTTTTATATAATGGCTCGATATTGGCTCTGGGTTATGGTTGGGGTTGTACTATTTCCTCTAGTACCACTGGTGGCACTTCTGGTTCTGGTGCGGCCATTTGTGGTTCTTGGTTTTCTTCATGTTCTTGTCTCTGTTCCATTTGCTCGAGTCTTTGCCTTAACTCGTCATTTTCTCTCATTTGGGCTTCGATTAAGGCTTCTAGCTCGTCCACTCTTTCTGACAACACTGGACGTCCTCGCATGTTCCGTAGATTTCTTGGATTCACCATCTTATCATATTTCCTATAATCGCATGAAAATCGATCGTTAGGTTTTCACAATCATATTTTTACAATATAAGTACAAATAGTTTTGATCATCATATAATTTCAACATTTCACACATTGAACATGTCAAAATATGGTTGTCATTTTCTTCTATTTCAAAAGTACATCAATTTGAAGGCTTTTCTTAAAATAGCCTTTCGATACTGTCATATATACACATATACAGTTATATATACACATTTGTACAACACATATATTTCTATAACTAATCTCCTAGCTGAGGTTGCTCTGGAATCGTCAAAAACTCGATTGGATCCATTTCATCATTGTCCATTCCGTTTCCGGTCTCAGACGGCGTTGAGCCTTCAGCTGGATCTGCTCCCTCTGGTTGTCTCGACGGACCCGCCTTATGGTCATTCGCCATCAGCCCAGATCTGTATAGGCGATCTAACATTACTTCTTGTAGTAACTATTCATGCCTCTTGCGCACCATGCGCTCTATCATCATCTCCTCCTCCACTTTAGCTACATTGATAATAAACTCGCGTAAAGTAGCAGGGTATAAAGGGGTTACTCTTTGTCGTAGGTCTAGGGTGAGTCCCTTCCAAAATATATCACAAAAGTTATCATTTGTGATGTTAGATAAAGGACACGCCCTTTCAAGCCCAAAAAATAAACTTATGCCTTACCAATATTCCACACGTCTGCACCAAAGCCTTCGTCAAGCACAAAGCGTTAAACCCCAAAAATCATAATATTGTCTTGTCCATAATAGGTTCGTCAGTGTGTATATATACATATATAACTATAACACATGCAGTGGAATAACAAAAAAATTAAAAGAGCTATTTCTCTTTCTAAAGGAAGAATTGCATTTTTTGTTTTGGTAAATAACACATTTTCTCTCTGAACATCAGGCATTATCACAAAATACCTTAAAACTTCAATTTAAAACATTTGTTCCCCCAAACTTTTCAACATTTGCAAATTTTCCCTTTCTGTTAAATTTATTAACGGAGTTGCCACATGTCAAAAGAAGACCAAAACTTAAATGGGTATTTTTGTAAAAACACATTTAAATTTATAAAAGAAATCTCTTTAAAAAGGAAAATAATTTATACTCTTTTAACATAATATAATATAGTACATCTCTTTCTCAAGCGATGGCATCCAGCATCCCTAATGGCCATTGAGAGCAAGCCTACCGCCAATCCTAATCTCAACTTCCGGTGATGGCACCTTCCCCCCTTCTCAATGACACCTCTCTCCCAACAACAACAATGCAATACCTGATAATTTCATAACAATTAATTTTAGGTAAGATATTTAATTATTTATAAACTATAATCAATAATTATAGTATAAAAGTTAGATTAAGTAATCTTGTAGATGGTGACATTAAGGACTTTAATATGCTTAAAAAAAATTTCATGTTAAAAGGTTAAATGTTAGGAATTTTACTAAAGAATATGATTTTATATTCAACCACAATTTTGATGAGGAAACTATTGAAATTTGACAAAAAGTTCTCATCAAAGTTGTAGATCTTTTCATTATCTTTTTAATGCCTTATAAGTCATTTAATTCTGATATCAAAGTAAAAAGTTATGACCAAAATACTACTGGAGATTGAGTAGAAATATATATATAGTAGGGGCTGAGTGCCTGGTGCGATTGCGCCACTTGGTTGCGTAGGCATGCCACAACCTATAAATAAAAGAGGATTTTAAAAGGGGCCAACTTAGTAGGTTCTCTAGGCCTATTTAACCACCCAACTTTTAATCCTAGCCTTTAAAGTTTAGAGTTTAGTTGTTTAGGTAAAAATCCATCAGTTGAAACCCCATTATACATTTTCTCTCATAACTTTTACTCTCCTTTTCTCCCAAATATCTCTTCCTTATTTCACTTAGAAGATTGATTTCCTTCAAAATTCCACCACTCAAACATTGAGGAATTGCTCCTCTTGAAAGATTCTCGGCTTGATTTAATTAGAGATTCAAGTTGATTATAATTTTATTCATTGGTTTAAGGATTTTGGATTTTAGGGTTTCATTAAATTTAGGGGATTGATAAATAATTGATTTTGGTAATGAAATTGATAATATAAAGTGATGTACTAAGGGTTGAAAGACATGATTTCAAATGGCTGATGTCAATTTTTTAGAAAATTAGAATTCTAGGTTAATGGAGAATTGAAAATTGGGACTTTTGTGATTTTAGAGATTTTAAGATTTTTTCTAAGTATAGAATATTAATAATATGATTTTGTAACATGAATTTGGTTAAGAGCAAACATATCAAGGTCTCGAAACATCATGTGACCAAACCAATCAACTTTGTAAGTTTGTTTGACGATGTAAGTACATCTTTCACATACAGCATGTTTATTCAAAATTAAATGGGTTTTGAGATGTGTTTATCATAGATGAGATTTTCCATATCATGACATGTGATTAGCATCATATACATTGAATAGATAGCAGTTATTATACATGTGCTATGATGCTAGTTATTAGATATCATATTTATATAATTAGTTTTCAGTTCAGATTTCTAGATATATGTCAGTTACATATTTCAGTTATTTTAGCTCAGATATTTATGCTATGTATGTAGGTTCAATTAGAGATTATTTTGAGATTTTAAATCTTCTAGCTTCAGTTTCAGTTTAATTAATGGAACCTTTTTGTTACATATGCATAAATGGATTTTATTATAAGATGGTAATTAAGTGGTGTGTACTAGGAATTAGTCTTCCCACAGTTGCTCTGTTGGGTTTGTAGATCGCTCCCTCACTTTTAACCAAGTTACGCATATCAGTTGGTACATTGCCTAAGGCCCTTTTAGTAGAAAAAATAATAATTGTGTACATGATAGATTGAACATAATTGGTTAAGTTTTTAGTTGTGTTTGTTGTAAGTGTTTTCTATTGTTGACTTGTTCTATCAGATTGGTATTTTTACACCTGCAAGTTTTAAAATGTTTTGCAAAATAGGCGATGTATTTATTAAGTATTCACTTAATAGTTTGATTTCACATATTACAGGTAAGAACAAATGAGTAGTTATAACATAAATGGAGGAAGTTGGTGCGGATATGGGTGTATTGGCAGACACGGGTTATTAGAAAATCTTAAAAAGGCTATTTCGGTTTAAAAGTTTAAGTTTTTATTAATTTGTTTTAAAAGATTCAGCTTCAGTCTCTTATAATTCAATGTCAATTTTCGTTTGATTTATTTATCTTCCAAAACAAAGTTTAGTTGGTTATGGGTCATATTTGAGACCATTATTAGTTATTTAAGAAGTATTATTTAGTTAAAAAAAAATTTTGTTCCGTTTTTATGTGGAAAATAAATTGTTTCATGAAAATTTGTTTTAAAATAAGAGATTAGTGAATAACACTTCTTACTTAGAATGGTGTTACATGTAAGCTCCCTAACCTAAGGCCCACCCACTTACCGTTGCTCCAAATTGTCTGCCCCACCCGTTTCCTTGCCCAAAGATCTACAATGCCATGCTACCCTACCCAACTCTCAAACTCTCCGTCGACTTGTCCTTATTAGATCAGCAATGCCTAATCCCCTAATTTCACAATCACCCTTCACCTCATATTTACATCACGCCTTTTCTTAAACCCAAACTCCTCATCAGCTCCCTCTCTCCCTCCCTCGCCTCAAATCTGCTTCACCTTTTTTTTTCTTGCAACTCTTAGTTAATATTAGTTATATATATATGTATATAAAAGAATAGTTAATATTAGTTTGTAGTGGAATAATATTAAGATTTTAAGGAGTATTAACATTTAAAGTTAGTTAGAGTTTTTCTTTAAAAAAAAAATTAGGATTTTTTAGTCTTTTTTTTTTAAGAAAACGTTAGCGTTTTTCTAATAATTAGGATTTGATTAAATTTACTTATGATCATTTTCAAGAATAAATTACACTCTTTGAACTTTTGACTTTCTCACAAAATGCCACCTAAACATTCTTTTTCCCTAAACTTTGAAACATTACAAATTTCCCCCTTTAGTTAATTTTTTTTTCTTACAAAAAATACACTTTGGTGCATTCTTAATTATGAAATTATAAAGTGGCACTCATTGGTAATAGACTTAGTACTCATTATTCTTATGAAATGTGAAATTATAAAGTTAAACATACGAAAGCTATATAAAAAAAAAAAGACAATCAGTTCTAAATATTTACTTTTTTGTCCTAGTGTGGCAGCCCGTCCTGCTGCCGAGACTCTACAGTGTTATTACAGTCAACTCTGTAGTTAACTGCAATAGTATGTAGGCCTCTAGGATCGCCGGCAATTATGCTGAACTTGAAAACTGCTTGCTAATTTTGCGGAATAAAATTTTTTTTCTTAATATCATAAACTATTCGAGAATGTGATAAGGAAATCATGTTAACATAATAACATGCACATGAATCATGATTCCCCTATCACATAATCTTGATTTGAAATCTTGTTCTTGAAAATACATGTTTAAACTTTTCAAAACTGTACAGCGGAAGACTAATGATGACCAAATCCCTCGCCCAATCTCCTGACATGTATATACCCTGTCCGTCGTCCACCATATACTACCGGTGAACAGGTCTTTTACCTGCAACATGTGAACAAACTGGTGAGCTATGAGCTCAGTAAGTTTAAATATAAAAACATGAATTATAACATGCTGTACTGTACTTATGCATGAAACTTGACTCTGTAAAACATGCTCGTGGCTGAAAGATTAGTCTTAGGACATTATCTGTTATTAAGTTCTGGTTTTGAGCCCCTGAGTGGTCGTACCGACACGTTAGCATAACTGGGAGCAGTACTTTAGTGCTGATATCCTCAGTCTTAACTGGAGCTAAATATGAAAACCTCCCCGTGGCTCGAGAGGCCGGTACGCCAATAACTGGTTTAATTACCATCTTTGCTGGAGTTCCAACTGGGTAGCATACTGATTGCCCCCACAGTAGGAACCTGTTACATGATTTACTTGGGGTGTGAGTTTTATTAACATACTAAGGTGCCTTGTGCACCTACCTGTTTTCGTGTACCTGGTACCTGTCTGACATGTATACTGAAACATGAAATTCTACATGTATGACATGAACTGACCTGAGTATCGTGATGCAGACAATCAATGTCTAACATACATGTCAAATAATATACATAATATCATAAACATAACAAGATTGTCCACGTTACAGTCAGGATAATGTTTAAACTTACAGGAAATCTGCTAGCGTGAGCCTCTGCTGCTCTAGGACTGTTGTATCGGGGTCTCTGGCTTAAACTCCTATAAAAGTAATAATCGCTGATTATTTCCAATATTCATCTCATACTGGAAACATGGCAAAATATGTAAATTCACATTTCTAGACTTTTTTTTTTTTACTTTGGCTTCGAACACGCCATCCTACACGAGCGTGTCTCTGGCCGTGTACTCCTCTGAACTTACATGCATGGCCGTGTGGTTCATGAAGCATGGCTGTGTAATTCGTGTATACTTACACGGGTGGATACACGGCCGTGTTTCTGGTCGTGTACTCCTCTGGACTATACGTGCATGCTTACACAGTTACTTACACGGCCGTGTTTCTGGCCGTGTTTTCTTACTATCAAACATGGTCTGCTACACACCCTTTCCGTGACCGTGTGCCCCTTGACACGGCCTAATACACGGTCGTGTACCTCTCGGGTCTTAATTTTTTTCTAGAAACACGTTCGTGCATGTGGGCATGTTCGGGCCCATGTTCTGAACACGCCTTTGTACACACCAATGTTCATACCAGAATCAAGATTCTGGGTCTGAAATGCTCTGCTCTGATTTTCTAAGACTTTTATGACCTTTGTTCTACTTCTTACACTCAAAATCGATCTCAATAAGATCGTTTCAAGGTATAGACAACATCTCTACTATCACAAATCCATGGTTACATAAGCAAAATTTCACATTTTGCTTATTAACATCTCTTAACTCAATATTTGAACAAATCTAAACTTTCTTGAAGAAAACTCATTAAACTTAGTTTTCTAAACCATCAACTCATGGATTCGTGTTTAAAAACAACTAGACTTGAGCCATGTTTCGATTTAACCGAAAATCTTAACATGCTAAGCTCACATTCTCTTTTTTCCACTCAAAACCCCAGATTTTCCACCCGAAAAATGTAAGAAAACGAGGGTTTACCTTGCTTGAAGCTTAAGAGCTTCTTGCTGTGGATTCTTGGCTGAAACTTGAACGATTTCCTGGTTGGAAGAGAAAAATCCGAACTTAAATGGATTTACTCTTCTGCTCTCTCTCTTTCTCTTTCTCTTTCTCTCTTTCTCTTTCTTTCATTCTCGGGCGTTTCTCTTTTCAGCTAAGGGGAGTGATTTAATTCCCCCCCTTAAACTCACATGCCTAACTCTCTCTCTCTCACTTTCTTTCATTTCTTAAATTTTCTTTAAGAAAATTATAAGGGTTTGTTTGGCTAATCTTGGCCATTGATCAATGTGGCTTACTTGTGTGCCATTGATCTCTTAATACGCATTTTTCACATACTTTTTTATTAATTTTAAAACATCTTAATTTGAATTAATGCTTAGCTTTTAAACTATATTCATTAATTCATTGTCAAATTTTGATTAAAACTCAGTTAATCAAAATTTTCATCTGCTCTGTATTCTATAACATGTCTCATCATGAATGTACATTTATTTACATATCTTATACAAAATTTTCTAAGAATGATAAGTTTCTCGGTTATCACACCTAGTTATAAGAAAAACTTTGTAATCTCATATTAATAGCACTTAACCATGATACCAACGAGTATTATGCACATTTTTCCATAAAAAATTCAACTAAGGGGGGAAATCTATAAATATTTCAAGGTTCAAAAGGAAAGAACATTATAAATTAAAGGTCAAGGGGCATTTTGTGATAAGGTCCAAAGTATAAGGGGAACAAGTGTAACTTGTCCCTTTATTTAATTTTGCCATTAAAATTTGTTGTTGGTTAAATTTGTCTTTTAACTTAATTCTATGGATAATTTTGTAATCATACATTCAATGCCTCAAATCATATCATAAATGAATGACACGTGTTGTTTTCCGTCAACCACTCAATATAAAGGGAAAATTTGCAAACATTTAAAAGTTCAAGAGGAATGGATGTTATAAATTAAAGTTTGAAGGGTATTTTGCGGCTAGATATAATGTTCAAAAAGTAAATGTGTTTTTTTTTTTTTTTTAAGGGAATGATGAATTATATTTTGGTTGAAACACATAAATACTTTTTTTTAAGGTAAACTTGAGTTAAAATATTTTAATTAACTTTTCAAAGAGTACTTAATACGATCACATTTTAAAAAAATTGAACGTCGTTAAAAAAATACAAGTGGGTATATATTTGACAAATGTTAATAAAAAAGTAAAATATTAAAGAAAAAGTAGAAAAAGAAAAAAGAAAGCAGTAAATATGTTTTGTTGAAAAATAAAAAAATAAATAGAAAAGGAAAAAAAGGGGGGGGGGGGGGGTGGGGAAGGAAAAGCTAGCCGTTATGGCAAAGAAGTTAGAAGAACATAATTTTTTTTCTTTCGTGGTTGAAGTGCAAAAATGCTTGGAAATTATCCTCCCTTCTATTATAGTTATAATTGTGGCGGCCCGCCCTGCTGTAGAGGCTCTACAGTGCTATTACAGTCAACTCTGTAGTTAACCGCAATAGTCTGCAGGCCTCTAGGGTCGCCGGCAATCATGCTGAACTGTAAACTACTTGCTAATTTTGCGGAACAAATTTTTTTTTCTTTAAATTCATAAACTGTTTGAGAATATGATAAGAAAATCATGTTAACAAAATAACATGCGCCTGATCATGATTCCCCTATCACATACTCTTGAATTGAAAACTTGTCTCTTTGAAATTACATTCAAAATCTATACAGTGGAAGATTAAATGGTGACCAACATCCCTCGCCCAATCCTACCCGGCATGCAACTTCCCTGTTCGTCATCCACCATATACTACTGGTGAACAGATCTCTTACCTGCAACATGTGAACAAACTAATGAGCTATAAGCTCAATAGGTTCAAACATAAAAACATGAAACTGACATGCTGTACTGCTGTGCTCATGCATGATATTGGACTCTGTAAACATGCTCGTGGCTGAAGGTTTAGTCTTAGGACATTAATTTGTTATTAAGTTCTGGTTTTGGGCCCCTGATTGAACGTACCGACATGTTAGTGCAACTGGGAGCGGTGCTTTAGTGCTGACCTCCTCAGTCTTAACTGATGCTAAACATGCAAACCTCCCCGTGGGTCGAGAGGCCGATACGCCAATAACTGGTTAATTACCATTTTGCTGGCATTCCAACTGGGTAGCATACTGCTTGCCCTCACAGTCGGAACCTGTTAATCAAATTACTGGGGTGTGAATTATATTAACACACTAAGGTGCCTTGTGCACCTACCTGTTTTCTTGTTCTGGTACTGTCTGGTCTGTGTACTGAAACATGCAACTCTATATGCATGACATGAACTGACCTGTGCTGACATGAGACTGACATGCACTGACATAAACATCGTGATACAGACAATCAATGTCTGACATACACATCATACAACATACATAACATCATAACTAACAAGCTTGTCCACGTTGCAGTCAGGACAATGCTTGAACTTACAGAAAGTCCGCTAGCGTAAGCCTCTGCTGCTCTGGGACTGCTGATTCGGGGTCTCTGACTTGAACTCCTATAAAAGGAACAATCACTGATTATTTACCATATTTATCTTATACTGAAAATATGGCAAAACATGAAAATTTTCATTTCCAGACTCTTTTTTTTTTTTTTTTTACTCTCTGGCTTCGAACACGCCCTCCTACACGGGCGTGTCTCTGCCCGTGTACCCCTCTGGACTTTTAAGCCTGGCCGTGTAATTCGTGGAACATGGCTGTGTATGCTTACACGGGTGGATACACGGCCGTGTTACTGGCCTTGTACTCCTCTGTACTCTTACACGGTTACTTACACGGCCGTATTTCTGGCCGTGTTCTCCTACTGTCTAACATGGTCTGCTACACGCCTATCCCTTGACCGTGTGCCCCTTGACACGGCCCGATACACGGCCGTGTTCTTGGCCGTGTACCTCTCGGGTCTGATTTTTTTCTTGCAACACAGTCATGCATATGGGCATGTTCGGGGCCGTGTTCTGAACACGCCCTTGTGCACGCCCGTGTTCATACCAGAATCAAGATTCTGGGTCCGAACTGCTCTGCTTTGATTTTCTAAGGCTTTTATGGCCTTTGTTCTACTTCTTACACTTGAAATCGATCTTCATAAGATTATTTCAAGGTACCTACCTACTGCATTTCTACTATCACAAATTCATGATTTCATAAGCAAAAATTCCACATTTTGCTTATGAACCTCTCTTGACTTAACTTTTGAAAAACCTGCATTTTTGTGAAGAAATTTTACTAAACTCGGTTTTCTAAACCATCTGTTCATGGATTCGTGTTTGAAAACATCTAGACTCGAACCACGTTTCGATTTTAACCAGAAATCTAAACGCGATTCACTCACATTCCCTTTTTCCTCTCAAAACCCCAGATTTTTCCCCAAAGAAAAACGTGAGAACTAGGGTTTACCTTGCTTTGAATCTTGCGAGATTCTTGCTGCGGATTCGTGGCTGAATCTCGAACAATCTGCTGCTTGAACTAGAAATCAGAACTTCCTTTGGATTTCCTTCTCTTCTTTCCGTTTCTCTCGGTTTCTCCCTTTCTCTCTTTCTTTCTTTCTTTTCTTCTTTCTTTCTTTTCTCTTTCTGCCGGCTGCTGTGCAGCTAAGGGAATTAATTCCCTCCCCTCTTATGCTCACGTGCCTCACACTCTCTCCCTTACTTTCATTCATTTTTTTTAAAGGTTAGGCCTTGTTTGGCTAGTCTTTTGTCCATTGATCAATATGGCTCACTTGTGTGCCATTGATCTCTTAGTATGTATTTTCCCCATACTTTTCTATTAAATTTTAAAACATCATGAATTTGAATTAATGCTTAGCTTTTAACTATATTCATTAATTCATTGTCAAATTTTGATTAAAACTCAATTAATCAAAATTTTCCTCTACTCTGTATTCTGTAATCTGTATCACTGTAAATATACATTTATTTACATATTTTGTACAAAATATTTCCGAGAACATAAATTTCTCGGTTATCACAATAATATATTCCAATTATTTTAGAAAAAGAACTTAAATGAAATAATTTAATGACTAATGCATCAATATGGTTAAAAATTTGAAATTAGATTAATATGATAAAAAAAAACTAAAATTTATATCATGTTGATAAAAAAAGAGAAATTTATATCATGTTAATCAATAGATGAAATAAATGTAGTTATTTGGATAATTTTCTCATTAGGCAATAGCGTCTGATTTGGGCCACACGATTGTTTTATTGCAAATTCAATGTTATAGGAGTACAAAAACGAAAATTTTCATTGATTATGAAAGCTACATTACATTAAGACCAAATTCAAATTACAAAAAGATCCCAAACTCAAAGTAGACTAGTTATTGTTTCTCAGATAGTAAACCAACAGACGATTTCTCCTTCTCTCTCTCTCTCTCTCTCTCTTCAATATGTTTTTGCCACCATAATATTAAGGAAAAACCTCAATAACAGATCTTATTCCAACAGTAGCAGTTATCTCATATCGAGAGAATCCAGCGTCTATAATAAGCTTTTGCCAATCCCTTTCACTCCGTTCTTTTCCATTTGTCAGAATCATCGTCATGGTATCATAGCTTAATTTTGCCTCCATCAACTCAACTGAATCTTTAGATTCATCAATAACTATATCGATAATTATTACTTTTTTCCCACAGCTGCCTTGAATAGATTCTCGACAATTTCTTAAGATGGTGAGGCACTCCTCGTCATTCCATGCATGGAGCATAAGCTGCAAATTAACAATGTGAGGTTTCTATAAAACATTAAGCAAAAAAAAAAAGAGTGCACACACACACACACATATATATACTTTGAGCAAAATAGCATCGCCAGGAGGGATGGCCTTAAACATGTCACCACTCACAAACTTTAAGTTGCAAGTGTCTGACAAATTGGCAACAACATGCGGTAGATCCAGCACCGTGCATTGCATATCAGGGAATGATTGGAGGATAATCTTACAAAACGCTCCTCTACCTCCTCCTACCTCGACAAGCGAGGTAAGTCCCTCAAAGGTAGTCTTCAAGTCCTTAACAGCCAGGTTTAGGACAGTTGAATCACTGTCCATGGCATTGTCCATAAGAGCTTCAAATTCAGAATCCTTCTCCAAATAGTCCCAGATACTCATCCCATGCGTTGACTCGAAGGGTGTTATTGCTCCATCTTCTTTCAACCACTTTGTCAGGTCAAGACAAGGTGCCAAAACAATCGGGTCCAACAGTACCTCAACAAACGGGGATAAGGAAGGGAACTTATCTTTCAGCAGCAGCCTTGAAGAAGGAGTCAGCGTGTATGTTTCCTCCACGTATTCGCCACTTTCAACTAAGTTGAAGATTCGGTGATGCACGAGCACTCGCATAATACGCTTGATAAAGCTGCGTTTTGTTGGGTGAACCTCAATACGCGAGACTAACTCGGAGAGCGTGATGGGTGGGCCGTGATTGAAAATAACATCCGCGATGCCTAACTGAATTGCGCATCTGAGAGACATTGTAATGGAAAATGCCATCATGTGTTTATATACGTGCACTTGAGCTTGGAGTAGATCTTTTGATTCTTGTCCTTGAAGTGCCATAATAACAGTGTTTTATTTAATTGACGAAATAATAAAGAAGGCGGGGGAAAGAAAAGAATAGAAAGTGATAATATCAAAATGTGTGCGTTTCTCTGTGTGAGTGTGCGTGCGTGTGTGTGTGTGTGGGATTTGCTTCAGAGATCGTGCAACTGCAAGCAAGCAAGCTAAAACAGTTTTGAAGGTTTTCTGGGCCGTTATTGGGGTTTTTTTTTTTTTTTGAAAAAGGAATTGTGAGATGTTACATGTCTATTGTAACCTACATCTTCTTATATTATAAATAAAAGAGTAGATCAGGGTGTCACTATTCACTTTTGGTAGTCGAAGACGCTTGGTTTGGTTTCTTCTTCTTCTTTCTTTTCCTTCTCTATCTCTCTCTCTCTTTTTATATTTATGTTGTTGCTTTATACCTGGCCTCCGACGTGAATTGTTGCAAGTATTTTGGGACTAAGCATAAAAGAAGACTACAAGGTTAATACATATTACAAAATTACCATCTTGAACTTTAATTTTTTTTTTTGTTAAATGTTTTTTTTTTCTTTTCCAAATTCAACCAAGTGTTTTGTATACTATTTTAAGATGAAACCAAATTTACTTTTTTTAGTTTTTTTTTTTATTTAAGAGTAAATGATTCGAGCTCTATATATCATGATAGAGTCAAATATAAAACTGCAACTAAATTACATCCATAAGTATTCCTTTTATTTATTTTTATTATAAATACTAATTTATTTCGGTTTTTCAATTCCAAGCAAATTTTTCTAATTTCAAAACAGGGAACAAATGAAAGTAAAAGTTAAAAAAAATATTATAAAGAAGAAGCTCCTTTTTTTCCCTTTATTAAAGAGGAAGAAGAAAATTTTATTATTTTTATCTTGTTATCGTCCTTTATGCTTTGTTTAGATGTTTTTTATTGTCTATAAAAGCTGTTTTTTGTTCAAAAACTACTATGATATTCATTTTTAATTTTATTTGCTTGTCTAACCTCTTTTTTTTTTCTCTTAGTTAATAACTAACATTTTAAAACTTCTAATCTTAACTTTCTTATCAAAAACTCTAATCTCCTTAATTATGATTCTGTCTAATTACGTTGAGGGTTTTCCCTATTATTCATGATTAAATTTCTGTGTTCCAAAATCAATAAAAAGAGATCTCTTTTTTTTTAATTCTATTTATTGGATTTTTTTTTGTTTCTAAAAAGTAGCTTATTATGTTTACTATTGTTACTTTAACTTATTTGTGTGTAATTATTTCCTTTCTTTTGTTATGAATGGTTGTTAGATCATTTTTATAATACCTTTTCTCTTTTGCATTCTATGATTTCATTGAAAAAAGTTCTATTTAAATAATCCAACTTCTAAATGATGCAGCCATTGTTAATATTTTAATAATCACTGTCAACACACTTGTACGAAAACTTTTATTTTACGAAATAAATGATGCAAAAGATAAAATAAATTATATATTATTTAAAATATTTTATATAATAAAAAAATGTCAACATGGTTGTTCAATAAAATATAAATTCTCAATTTTAATTATTATCTTTAAGAAATATATTTTTTCATTATTTATATATCTTACTGATTTTCATATTTTATATTATAAAAACCTCAACTACAATTTAATACATATAACGTGTGTACTTTACAGCAGATGCTGGTTTACTGTACATTTTCGTCTTAAAAAGCGCGGAGTTTCACTGCGTTTTGGAAGATTTTTTGAGCCGTGCTTGTACTTTTTGGCTGACACTAACAAGCTAACAAGCTTACTGCAAACCTCTTTTCTTTTTTTTTTTTAATTATTTTACTATCTTAGTTTTTTTTTTTACTTGAGGGTAAATGATTCGATCTATATATATTATAACAGAGTTAAATATGAATATTAATTTATTTTAGATTTTAATTTAAAGTGAAAGTTTTAAGTTCTAAATTTCAAAATGATATGCAAACGTTAAAAAAAAAAATATTTGTAATGAAGAAGGTGCGCCTTTTTCTTTTTTTTTTTAAACCTTGCTGAGAAGGCAGAAGGAAAATTTTTATTTCTTTCACCACATTAACGTCATTCACACTTTGTTTTCGGTGCTTTTCAATTTTCTCTAAAAACTGTTTTAAATTGAAAAACTTCTTTGATATTCATTTTTTATTTTATTTTACTTTATTTTTATTTGCTTTGTCAATTTTCTCATATTTTTACCCTATTATATTTGTTTTTAATTTTAAGATGATGTTTGGTAAAAAAATTACATTTTAATTTTATTCAAATACAATACAATTTTACACCAAATACAAATTTTATATATAAATACAATTCTTTTCAACAGTGTTAAGAAAACAATTACTATTTAAAAGTTTTTTAAAACAATCACATCAACTTTTCAACTCCACTATTTATCTCTAATTTTATCAATCACATCAACTTTTCAACTCTAAAATACTTTTCATCCAAACACATTTTTCATTCAAATACAAAACAAATATTTTCAACCAAATACAACATTTAAAAAATAAATTTCATTTAAATACAATCAAAATACAATACATTTACCAAACGCTCTCTAAATTTGTCTTTGGTTTGTTTTTTCTTCCAAATTTTTAACTTGTACTTTTATTGGAAGGAGTTTTAACTTGTACTTCTATCTTTAGCTTTTATTTTATTTTATTTTATTTCTCTTCATTAAAAGCTAACATTTAATACTTCTAATCTTAATTTCTCACCAAAAACTCTATTCTCATTAATCTGTGATCACATTTAATTATAACACCCATTTAACCGGATGTCACAATTTACTACTTTTATATACATTAAAGTGAAAAATAATAAAGATCCTACGTTAAGCTTGTATTGTGATAACCGAGAAATCTACGTTCTCGGAAATATTTTGTACAAAATATGTAAATAAATGTACATTTACAGTGATACAGATTACAGAATACAGAGCAGAGGAAAATTTTGATTAATTGAGTTTTAATCAAAATTTTATGATGAATTAATGAATATAGTGTAAAAGCTAAACATTAATTCAATTTATGATGTTTTAAAATTTAATAAAAAAGTATGTGGAAAATACATACTAAGAGATCAATGGCACACAAGTGAGCCACATTGATCAATGGACAAAAGATAAGCCAAACAAGGCCTTCCAAAAAAAGAAAAGAAAATGAAAGTAAGGGAGAGAGTGAGTGGCACGTGAGCTAAAGGGGATTAATTAATCCCTTAGCTGCAGATGCAGCCGATAGAAAGAGAAAGAGAAAGAAAGAAAAGAAAGAGAGAAAGGGAAACCGAGAAAGAAAGAAAGGGGAGAAGAAAAGGAAATCCAAAGGAAGTTCGGATTTTTCTTGCTCCAACAGCAGATCAATCGAGATTCGGTCACGAATCAGCAGCAAGAAAAGCTCAAGATCAAAGCAAGGTAAACCCTAGTTTCTCACGTTTTCTTTGGAGGAAAAATCTGGGATTTTGAGAGGAAAAAGGGAATGTGAGTGAATCACGTTTAGGTTTTCGGTTAAAATCGAAACATGATTCGAGTCTAGATATTTTCAAACACGAATCCATGAACAGATGGTTTAGAAAACCGAGTTTAGTGAATATTCTTCACAAAAATGCAGATTTTTCAAAAGTTGAGTCAAGAGTTGTAAATGAGCAAAATGTGGGATTTTTGCTTATGAAATCATGGATTTGTGATAGTAGGAATGTAGTAGATACCTTGAAACGGTCTTATGAAGATCGATTTCAAGTATAAGAAGTAGAACAAAGGCCATAAAAGCCTTAGAAAATCAGAGCAGAGCAATTCGGACCCAGAATCTTGATTCTGGTATGAACACGGGCGTGTACAACGGCGTGTTCAGAACACAGCCCCGAACATGCCCATACGCACGACCGTGTTGCAAGAAAAATCAGACCCGAGAGGTATACGGCCAAGAACACGGCCATGTATCGGGCCGTGTCAAGGGGCACACGGTCAAGAGGAAGGCGTGTAGCAGGCCATATTATGCAGTAAGAAAACACGGTCAGTAACACGATCGTGTAAGTAACCGTGTAAGAGTACAGAGGAGTACACGGCCAGTAACACAGCCGTGTATCCACCCGTGTAAGCATACACGGTCATGTTCCACGAATTACACGGCCAGGCTTAAAAGTCCAGAGCGGTACATGGGCAGAGACACGCCCGTGTAGGAGGGCGTGTTCGAAGCCAGAGAGTAAAAAAAAAAAAAAAAAAAGAGTCTGGAAATGAAAATTTTCATGTTTTGCCATATTTCTAGTATAAGATAAATATGGTAAATAATCAGTGATTGTTCCTTTTATAGGAGTTCAAGCCAGAGACCCCAAATCAGCAGTCTCAGAGCAGCAGAGGCTCACGCTAGAGGATTATCTGTAAGTTCAAGCATTGTCCTGACAGCAACGTGGACAAGCTTGTTAGTTATGATGTTATGTATGTTGTATGACATGTATGTCAGACATTGATTGTCTGCATCACGATGTTTATGTCAGTGCATGTCAGTCTCATGTCAGCACAGATCAGTTCATGTCATGCATATAGAGTTGCATGTTTCAGTACACAGACCAGACAGTACCAGAACAAGAAAACAGTTAGGTGCACAAGGCACCCTAGTGTGTTAATTAATTCACACCCCAATAATTTGATTAACAGGTTCCGACTGTGGGGGCAAGCAGTATGCTACCCAGTTGGAACACCAGCAAGATGGTAAATAAACCAGATATTGGCGTATCGGCCTCTCGACCCACGGGGAGGTTTGCATGTTTAGCATCAGTTAAGACTGAGGAGGTTAGCACTAAAGTACCGCTCCCGGTTGCGCTAACATGTCGGTACGACCAAACAGGGGCCCAAAACCAGAACTAAAATATCAGATAATGTCCTAACACTAAACCTCTCAGCCAGAAGCATGTTCACAGAGTCCAGTTTCATGCATGAGCACAGCAGTATAGCATGTTAGTTTCATGTTTTTATGTTTGAACTTACTGAGCTTATAGCTCATTAGTTTGTTCACATGTTGCAGGTAAGAGACCTGTTCACCAGTAGTATATGGTGGACGACGAACAGGGAAGTTGTATGCCGGGCAAGATTGGGCGAGGGATTTGGTCACCGATAGTCTTCCGCTGTATAGATTTTGAATGTAATTTCAAAGAGACAAGTTTTCAAGTCAAGAGTATGTGATAGGGGAATCATGATCAGATGCATGTTATTTTGTTAACATGATTTCCTTATCACATTCTCAAACAGTTTATGAATTTAAAGAAAAAAAAAATTTGTTCTGCAAAATTAGCAAGTAGTTTATAGTTCAGCATGATTGCCGGCGACCCTAGAGGCCTGTAGACTATTGCGGTTAACTACAAAGTTGACTGTAATAGCACTGTAGAGCCTCTACAGCAGGGCGGGTCGCCACATATATATTTAATGAGAATTAATCACAAATCAAGCAGAAGTTGAAATAATATTTTTAATTGAAACTGAAACTTCTATCATAAATTTAAACTTAAAAACATCAAATATTATAAATTTTGTAACGACGAAAACCTAATTTAAGAGAACTTAAATAATTCATAAAAACATAATCAAGTTAAAGGAAATAAGCTTGAAGTCTAAATAAAATCATAACCAAAAATCAAATTAAGAAATACTTAAGAAACTAAACGTAGGTTCTGTCAAATAGGAAAGTTCAATAACCCGCTCCACTATCGCACGCACATCCATGCCAAACACCCATTAAACCTATGTTTTGCCTTTACCTTTATCTGCAACTTGTGACAAAACTCTAATAAGCAATTGTTTAGTAAGTATCTATATCTCACAAAAACATTAAGTTCATATATTGATGTAAACAAACTTTCAAAATATATATTATATCATAAAACATACAAACATACAAGGACAATAATAAATCTCATGCTTTAAAACATATAGGGCTCGTTTGGTGTAAGGTTTTGAGCTAGAAAATTAAAGTTAAGTTTCGAATGAGTTAAACCATGAAATAATCTTATGTTTGATATTCAAGTTTGAGTTAGAGAATTTCATCTTAACCTAAAAGTATTTGGATGATAAAAGATGGGTTTGAACTTGTATTAAAAACTATGTTTTTTTTTTTTTTTTACTTTTACATGTGGTTGATACTTTTTTTTGTATGATAGAAGATTTATGAATAGTATTTTTGAGCTCAAAATACTTTGTAAATTATGAACTAAAAAGCTTGAACTGTATTTGTGAAACAAACAAAAGATTGAGTTCAAACTCAATTTTTTAGTCTCGAAACCTTGCACCAAATAAGGCTATAAGAATATATATATTTCAATTATTACTTTTGTCTACTATTTTAGGCTCTAGCCAATGTATTAAAACATGCAACCACGATGAACACAAGTTAGCTAGACTTATCATTCACCGGGGCAAATATCAATTATACTATTATCGGTGTTAACCCAAACACTTTTTATAAGCTACTAGCGGCTCAAGTGTAAAACTATAATGGGGTACATGTCTCGTAATTACTTTTTATCTTCTTTACTATTAACGTGAATTTTCATAATTAATGAGATACATATATTTCTATAAACATAAAACTTTCATTCATAAAAACAATCTCATTGAAACTTTAAAAAAATAAACAATAATAATAGAATAACATAATTTATAAAATTTACAACAATTATAGACCTGAATTAATTTTTAAACCAATATGTTATAAATAAGAGATATACTTACCTCATTTGATACACTTACTACTATTACTGTTTTGGTGACTTGATGCTTCAAAACTTTGATACATTATTCTTAATGAAATCCAAATTACAAAACCATCGCATCAATATTTTATAATTAGAAAAAATCTTTAAAATCCCAAAAATCATAAATCCCCAATTTTCTAATTCTCCATAAACTTTAAAATTCCAATTCCTCAAAATTAACATAAACAATTTGAAATTCTACCTCCCAATCCTCACTTCACATCATAAATTTTATCTTCTAATTCAATAATTTATCAATTTCCTAATTTTATTAAAACCGTAAAATTCAAAATCCTACAATCAACACATTAAATAATATTACCTAAAATCTCAAATGAAAACAAGCCTAGAAGCTTTCAAGAGAAGCAATTTCTCAAGGTTTGGGTGGTGGAATTTGAAAGAAATCAGAATTCTAAGGGGAAGAGGAAGAAAATTGTTTAGGAGAGAAAGAAAAAGAGAGGTTTCTATCACCACAACAATCAACCATATTTGCAATGATATTATTTGTCATCACAAATAATTGGCCTTTTAAAATGACATGTCATCACATATACAGATAGTCATACTCTCAACATTGTTTCAAGAAAGTTGGTAATAATGAATGTTTTGCAATTTTTTAAAAGTTTTTTTTTTTATCACTTTGGCTTAACAATGATTCTAACACATTCACCTTAAGTATGGAGATGTGGAGACCCAACAGCCAAGATCCTTAATAGACAATTAGGTTGACATGCAAAAATGTGTTAATCCAGAAACAGAATATGAATTTGTAAGTTTTTTTTGTATTATATATTCATATTTAACTTATATTTGTAATAATATAATATATTATTTCTATTAATTTCTATATAATCTACCTTTCCAGTCTCAAATAGAGAGTGGAAGAACCACGTAGATTGCAAAGTCTGCTGGTGAAAGTTATCTGCACCAATAGTTGATGTAACAACCGGGAAAATTCACATTTTTCGGAAAATAATTACACAATGAATTTAAGCTTTAAAATGTGAAATTAAGTGATTTAATATTGTTTAGAACTAAAATAAAATGTTCTAACAATGTTAAAGGATGAAAAATGAGTAATAGTGATATTATGTGTGTGCACGTGTGTGCCACTCACAGTATCAAGAAGTAGGTCAAGATGATATTATCTTGACATAAAACTGATAAATTTGAGTTCAGCACACCCAAATTAGTCAGGATAGCCTATCAGCACGCTCAAATTTGATAATTGAGTACAAGGGTAATTTTTGACCGAAAATTCACAGTATCGGAAATTGGTCAAAATGACCTCAGATGAAAATAACACTGATATATTTGGATTCAGGACGCCCAAATTAATCAGGATAGCCCATGTTGAAATTTTGGGCGAAAAAGTATATAAAGAGAGGGAAAAAGTGGAATTTCCTCATTTGCCCATGTGTATTCTCTCCCCTTATTTCTCTTTCTCTCTCTACCCGAAAGTGTACAGTAACCGACCATCGGAAACGGTGTCCGTTTTCGACATCGCCGGTGTCATCGGAAAGCTCTCGCCGAGCTGAGTCCGATGGTGGGTCGACGTGACGGAGCAGCCGCCGGAGCAAGCCGCACGCGCCGCCTGAAGGTACGATTAGTAAACCGACCCTTCGAAACCCTAGAACGCAAGAAAAACATGAAACCGATCCCTAGGTCGGAATAGTACTTCCTGAGGGCCGGGAATGTGAAAAATTGGTAAAATGATAAGAATTGATCCGGAAAAGGTCCGATAAGATTTAGAAAGTTAATTAAATGATTTTGGGTTTAGAAAATCCAGCCTAAGCACGAAAATGAAAATGTTATGATTAAACGACCCATCAGGGGCAAAATTGTCATTTTGCCCAAAGATTCTCAAATTATGGGAAAAGAGCCCCAATGATCCCAGAATAGGGTAATGAAGTTTGTAAAAGCCAAAATTGAGGTTTAAGTTATGAAAAATCACGTTAAGGGTAAAATTGTAATTTTGTCAAAAGTTAGGGGTAAAATCGTAATTTTTCAAAAAGTTGGAGAAAAATTCGAAAAGGGCAATTAAGGTTTAAAAAGTTGTCCTAAGGCTATAATTAAGGGTTATAGGATCAGAATTAAGCTTTTTAATAAAATAAAAGTTATAAATGAAAATGTGATTAACGGATAGAATTTGTCTATAGGAACCCGAACCAGACGCAACAACGGACGTCGATGGATTCCAAGAAGGGGTTAAGCACGCTATGAGTAAGTTCAGACATTTACCCGTCTGCAACTATGAACAAGTTCATCGTGTTTATATGTCTTGTATGTAAATGTCAAGATGTGATTTATGATGATGCTATAGTAATGCTATAGCAATGTTATGATGATGTTAAAAGATGTGTTTTAATAAATAATTTATAAATATATAAATATATGTATATATTGAATTATGAAGGAAAGGTATTATAAAAGTTTTATGAAAGTTAGGTTATGATTGATAGACCAACGATGATCGGTGATGAAAGGAATTAAGAAATGGATGTTTTATGAAGACGAAAAGATAGATGTTTTATGAAAAATGATATGAAAGCAAAGAGTTAGACAAGAAAGAAAAACAATGATAGGTTATGATAAAAGGTATGATGAAAGGATTAGAACATAACGATAAGATATGATTGATTGAATAGAACGATAGGCTATGATCAATAGAAGGATGATGATAAGATACGGTAGATAGGAGGATGCAAATGATAAGATGAACAGAGAATAATTGTCTACACGTAACAAAACATGTTTTTGTTTGTTATGATGTGATGAGATAATACATAAGAATTAAGAAAGGAAAAACAACGAAAGAATAAATGTTTCATGAAATGTTTTATGAAAAATGAGAAATGAAAGATGATGAATGTCATGAAAAAGATGTACAACGAAAAATCAATATAAGAAAAGCTAAAAGAATGCAAGATAATAAAACTGAAAAGTTAATGGTTGGCGTACCGGTCTCCCTATATAGTTGAGACTTCCGGTCTATATCCTCCGCGCAGATGTGGTGCTACCCCGAAGGTGTGGTAGATTATAGGATGGACCAACCCCGAAGGTGAGGTTTTATGTGACTGTGAGGTAGGTTGGTGGGTAGCTCCCCCTCCTCCCACTGTCAGCGCGCACTAGGTACGTTCAACAACGGGGCCCACCAGTGAAAGAAAAGAAAAGAAAAGTGAAAGAAAAGAAATGAAAAGAAAGTGAAAAGAAAAGAAAAGAGCGTGAAAAGAAAAGAAAGGAAAGGAGAGTGAAAAGAAAAGAAACGAACGATATGAAAGAACAACACAATGAAATCAATGAAAAATAATAAAACGAAGTTAAAAGAACATGATAGAATTATTTATGTGATGTGATGTGTTTGATGTTATATGTATGGAATGACACGTTTTTACGTGATGTTGTGCTAGTGTATATATTACTAGCTTTAAGATATGAAATGTTAAGAGATGATGATAAAGCGATAGAAAAGTTATAAAGGTTTAGAACATAAAGTAAATAAATGATAGGAATGAAAAGCAAAGAAATGAAAAGATTGGATTAGAACGATAAGAGATGATCGATAGAATGATAAGAACGATGAACGAAGAGATAAATGAGCATGAAGAATCTCACATTTTATGTTATGTTTTGAGGATATGTATAGACGATGGTATGATGTGTATATATGTGATGTCATATATTCTAGTAATAATATATATTACTAGTATTCATAAGTTAATGAATGTATATTTGAACTTACTGAGCATCTAGCTCATTAGTTGTTTATATGTTGCAGGTAAGCAACCTGTTAGTCTAAAGTAATATGATGGACAACGGACGGATCTGCACGTGCCAAGGGACTGGGCGAGGGTATGGTACTACCATGAGTCTTTCGCTGAGCGTTCAAAAAGGAAGATGAAAAAAAGAAAGTTATGAAATATGTGTTATAAGAGTATGATAGAGATAGATATAATATGTAAGTTAAAAGAAAAAAAAATTGCTATAGCAATTGCTTCCGCTTTAAATGAGGATGTTAAGAAGGGAAAGTTAAGTATGTTAAGTAAGAGGATGACGACCCACGAGGTTGCCAGCCGTCGCGGTCGGCGTCAGAGCTCGACTGGTTGGTGTGGTAACGTACGTGGGGGGGGGTCGCCACAGTTGATGAGAAGGATATTATGTCCCAAGTCCTAGGCAAGTGAAGAGGATACATAAGGAAAGTTAGACCGCACTCATACAAAGGACTCGCTTAGGCATTTCTACTTCATCTAATTCATAGTTAGACGTTTCATCTTGGGCACAGATGCCCCGCCCATCCAAAACTGGCTTAATGACTTGTACAACAACCAATGCAATATGTTTAACAACTATCAATTGATGATGGATGCCATGCACCAAATCAAACCCAATATCAACTTTTGGCCTGTTCTTTGTCTCCAGCCATTGGTCACTCTGCAGAGTCAATAAATTAATAAGATAAAGATGATGATGAGGATGACGATGCCCCTAATTTAAGGGATTAGAGTTTTAGAGTTTTATTCATGTTGATGAATTATTTTTTTCTTATTTTTTAAATTATCTAAATAATTATTTTTTTTATAATTTATCTATCCAAACTAGATATTAGTATTTTGTTTAATGATTATATGCTATATATTGCCATAATTTTCCTAACAATTAATATTAATTTTGATGTTTAATTTTATTAATACAATCTTACTATTTAAATTATCTCTCAAAATTTTGATTTCTATATATTAAATGATATTATTTTTATTAAATTAAAAAAAATTAATTAGATTATTTGAGACCATATTTTTTTTAAAGTTGTTGCAAATAATGTCATCTAGTCAAATATTAGTAATGATATTTTTTAAAAAGTCGTCACTAATAATTACTTGGATAAATTATTTGCGACGACATTTTTAAAAATTTTGTCACAAATAACCTTTGTCATGCCATCATTAATGACATCATTCAATGAACATTTGTGATGACTTATTTGCGTTGTTGTTGTTAACATATTTTCATCATAAATATTTTATTTACATCGAACTATTTGCGATAATATGTTATCGCGAATACGTTATTTGTGACCATTTACGGGTCTTTTGTGACAACAATATGTCATCGCAAATGAGTTTATTTGTTGTAGTGTGTGATCATACGTTTAATGAGATTAATCTAATAGATTTAAGCTAAAATAAATAATCTCTAAATATCTAAGAATTAAGATTAAAAATTAAAATAATGATTTAAAGGTCAAAAATAGATTCAAACGACCCACTACCTCGATCTTTCTTTTTTTTTTTTTTGGATTTAGAATTGCCGTCCGCTGGAGCCCCTGAATCTCACATCGTTCATGATATCGGAGATATTATGCTTTTTAATGATTGGGGAAATATTTATTAGGGTGTCGTTTGGTACTTGTTTTGCATTTTAATTTTACTCAAATACTATACAATTTTACACCAAACACAAATTTTGTAACAGTGTTATGAAAACAATTACTATTCAAAACATTTTTAAAACAATCACATCAACTTTTTAACTTCACTATTTATCTCTACTTTTACCCATCACATTAACTTTTCAACTCTAAAATAATTTTCATTCAAACACACATTTCATTCAAATACAAAATAAATACTTTTCAATCAAATATAACATTCAAAAAACAAATTTCATTCAAATACAATCAAAACGCAATACATTTACCAAACGCCCCCATCAAGAGAATTCTATAGTTCACTGTCTAGTTAGTTTTGCTTGTTAATCTTCCAATAACGTCTTTTGTCACGATCCGGTTCCTCTGTTCCGTGGACCGTTTGTAAATGCAGACTTGCACACATAATGAAAGCAACATATTTTCCTTGAAAGGAAATTGCAGAGGAAAACATGGCCATTTTCATCCCACTAAGCTAGACATTTTGCCTTAATTGTTTTTTTTTTTTTAAAGCTATTCATAATTTTCCTCTTCATCTTTTACGAATATTTTATCTTTATCTTCACGTAATAATGGCAAAGGTTTCTGTGGCCCTATGCCTTTCCAAAAAAAAAAAATGGGTAAAGGCCATTTGCAGTAAAAGTGCTTTTTAATATATATATATATATATTTATTTGAAAGAAAGTTTTACAGAAATAAATAATGTGAACTTTGATACAAAGTATAAAACACTTTATAACAATTGATACTTTATATACAAAGTATATTTAAATTCTAATCAAATAGAAGAAAAACAATGCAAGACGAAACTCGATAAGAAAATCGATGCAAGCCAACACCCGATATTGAAAAAATTTCTTGACATATCAATTTGAGCACGCATAAGACTCTTTTTAAAACTACTATAATTGATTGAAGTTTTTGATTCATGAGGAGCATGTAAAATGTAGACCATTAACATATATGCATATACTTATAGTTAGTGGTACTTTGGGTTTTATTTTGTATGTTGGGATGCCAAACCCTGACAATACGGGAGGTAGATTTTCACTAAACCTGTTTTCATGAATGTTTTGGTAATTATGGAATTTTACACTATAATATTAAAAAGCTACTTAACTATTTTTCATAAACTAAGATTTGGTAGACCTAGGAAGCGTGCAAACGAATCAAAAGAACAACCTATTTTATTGAAAGTAGTAAAATTTGGCATTCTTCCCAAAGTCGTGAACAATTTTGTAAAATTGAATGCCTTTTTTGAAATTCATTTTAATTTCTCCTCAATTTTATAAGTAATCGCGTATTTGGTTTATATAAAGCCCTCCACATCACTAAACCTGGTTTTTGGGTTGTGAAACTCATCTTCTGACAATTATTGTCCATGTTCCATTATTTTTTTTATTTTTCTATAGATTGAAAAAAAAAAAAAGGAGAAAAAGAATTTTAAAAAAGATTTAAAAAATGGAAAATTTTTATTATTAAAGTTTTTTCTATTATAGCTCAAGATTGGACCTCCTATCGAAAGTCCACATTAAGGAAAGTTAATGTTAGGAGAAGTTATTGTTATGTATGTAGTTATCTTATGAATATTAAATTTATTTGTAATTCTTGTAGTTTAGGAAATGTCTTGATTTGAGTAGATTTATTTGTATTAGCAACTTATCCGATTATATATATTATAAACTTGCATTTAAAAAGGAGCCTATTCATAGAGCTCTTCACTTGTGAATCTCATTTTTCACTTGTTCCTAGTCCATTGACATAGACACATTCACCTTAAAAATTTTTGTGCTCTTCTCTTCTTTCTCTTTATTTTAATTATTTTCTTAATTAATTCTTTACTTTCAATATGTTATTGCTAAATAAGAAGATCATTTAAAGATACACATGGGATGAAATATATCAATTTTAATCTCTTTTTTTAAGATAAAATTTCATTCAACTAAAAAATCTTATAGATACTAATATAATACGGATGACCTTATGGTGCACAATACACAACACCCAAAAAAACATATTCCATCAGGAAATTTTGATGGAGCACATGGAAAATAATGCAAGACAAGACCCAATATCAGGAAAATTACTTGACACATCAATTTGAGCACGCGTGAGACTCTTTTTGAAACCACTACAATCGATAGAAGCCTTTGATCCATCAAGAGCACGTAACATGTAGCTCTAAGGCCACTAACATCTCTGTATAGACTCATAACTAGTGAAACTTTTAACTCGCCATAACTTAAATTTGGTAGATCAAAACAAATTAAAATGATGGGAGAACCATCTTCATTATTACAAAGAAAATACTAAAACAATACAACTAAAATATCGATGTCTTTACTAAACTAAAACATAAACAACTAAAGCCTAAAACACGATAGCTACAAGTCTTTAATGAAAATACAATCGACAAGAAGACTATAAGAAAATGCTTTTAGGGACAAGAGGTAAAGCTGACGAGATGCCTTCAAATAGCAGAACATGAAACACACGAGCCACAAGTACTAAACACCTTCATTGTTACAAAGAAAATACTAAAACAATACGACTAAAATATCGATGTCTTTACCAAACTAAAACATAAATAACTAAAGCCTAAAATAAGATAGCTGCAAGCTTTCAATGAAAGTATATTCGATAAGAAGACTCTAAAAGTAAGAAGAATGCTTTTGGGGATAAGTGGTGAAGCTAATGAGATGCCTTCAAACAGCAGAACGTGAAACATATGAGCCATAACTCTCAATGTCTAGAGCTGACACCACTACCTCTACAAAAAGCCCAACATTGTCTGAAAACTTTGAAAGAATACAACCACCAAATGAGGAATACGCCAAAAAAATGTCTCCAAGTTGTCCGTATTCCATCCTCTAAGTAAAATCAAAATTTGCCCCAATGAAGCTACCCTGCCAAACACAGCCACTGTCATCAAAAAGCTAACAATGATATGATTCCTATAATCAAATTTTAAAGTCAGAGGTCCAACAAAGCACCCAAGGGTGGTCCTAAAACTTGGCCAATTTACCCTCTCCTTTTCTCTCTATCTCATTTCTTTCCTAGGTTGGTTACGCTCTCCTCCTCCATTTTAATCTCAATTTTTATATATCAAATTACGTGACAATGAGGTATTTATTTTTTAAGAATAAATTACATGACAATGAGTCACACTTTTTTTAATTGGTTAATATAGTCATATAATTTTAGTTGATATGTCAATTATTAAAAAACTTGTCAATTAAAAAATGACATATATATATTATATAGGTTAATATTTAAAAATTTGAGGTTAGAGTTTGGTGTAATAAGCATTATTCATGTTTACCTGTGTTCAAATACGACCATTCTCTGATATTTGGTAGCATCCGAACTAGTTATTAAGTTGATTCGTTTCCTCTTGATCTATCCTTCTATAATTTAATTACTTCGAGCATTCAGGCAATAAGTGAAAATAATGAAACAAGAAAGAGAACAGTAATTTAATTTCCCTTTCTTTTTTATCATAAGGTAGGACCCTTTAACTTAACAGCAATATATTTCAAAGGAAAACAAAGTAAACATGAAAAAGCAGTTTGTATGGGAGGATTACTTATTTGACATTACTAATAGAAAATATTTTTTTATCAATAAATTAATTTTTTAATAATATGATTTATATATATCAACATTATAAATTTATAGAATGCAGTACATAATTACTTTAGACATAAATTATATTATTAAAATATAAATCTCACAACTAAAAATAATAATTCCACTGTGGTTGGCAACAGGAGAAATTTTTTTTTTCAATTATTAAAGTTGATTTTATTTATTTATTTATTTGAGTCGGCTATAATCAATTTGTTGACTTTTAAGTGGCTCATTGGAGTCTCTTTTCCTTTGAACTGGACAGAATTTATAAAATTTATTTGTTGATCACAAACGGATCGCAGGAGGCATCACAAGCTTCAAATGTCCATTTCCCGATATAAACATATTTTTTTAATCTCTTTTCACACATCTTGTTGAAAATAATTCGACTATATTTTTTATGCAATAAACTCCAAATTTGTACTTGAGACGAGAGATACGAAAAGCAGGAGCCCTAATCAAATTGGGATCATTTTCTTATTTCTTTTCCTTGGAGTATAGCGGAAGGGCATTTTTTCCTACCTAAATCATAAGTGGGCAATTTGTGGCCTACATTTCCCACATTCCAAGAAAAATATGTCCATAGTGTTAGTTAAAATAAAAAAAATGGATGTCAATCCTGGCCAAAATAATAATAATTATTATTATTATTATGATAATGATGAAATGGTGGTGTCATGAAACGCATCAAATTTAGCATATCACACTTGGAGGAAACGACAAAGCGGGATTTTATCCAAAAAAAAAGGGAGGTTTTAAGGGGATGTTTAGTAAATATATTATGTTTGTATTATATTTGAATATAATGCATTGAGTGTGATTTATATTTAGATAAAAAGTATTTATATTATATTTAAATAATGAAATTTTAATGTGATGGGTAAAAGTAGAGAAAAAGAGAATATGTGATGTGATTTGTAAAAGTAATACAAAAAATAAAATAATAAATAGTGATCATATTTGATTTAAAATACGATGTGATTGGTATTTGAATATAATACTTTTATATTTGAATAAAAATTATATTGTATTTGAACGTAAAGCGAGTATAATATGGTAAATAAACAAGGTATAAGCCTCCATTACAAGAGGAAAAGTTTTAATATCATCTCTTTAATGATACACCATGATGATTAATTGAGCCCAAAAAAAAAAATTCCATAAAAGCATGCTCTATAAAAGTCTTTTGACAAAGTTGTATGGCCAAACTGGCACAGAGGTGGGCACAAAAATTCCATAAATGATAATTCCAGAAAGCATTAAAAAAAAAAAAACAGTGCTAAATGTTAATAGAGACCAGAGTACATGAAACAATCACATTGGATTCCCTATATTTCTCTCTTTCTCGATGCAATTCATAAAATAAAAAGTTCATTCTCTCTGGGCTTGCCTGCCCACATGAAACGCATAGGTATTGTGTTATAGTTTTAACAAAGTTGTATTTGTAAACCTTAGAGCTTAGTTTACTTCTTGATTTAATTACTTGTAGTGTTAAATATTCTAATTCATTACTTTTACAACAGTTATAAAAATTCCATGTTAAGGGATGAGGAAAAAATTATACTGCAGTTTGTAACTATCAAATCACTCCAAAATAAATTATATAAATAAAAATATAATAATTTAACATAATTTGATAAAATTCGGTGGCTATAAACTGTGTCATATCTTTCTTTTCCCTATCAAAGAAGTATCTTACAATCAAGAGCTTTATACACATTTGACAAAACCACTATGGTTGCCATAGGAGTTTCCTGAAAAATATATTAGACTTCCTTGAGCCTTCCTCTTAATATGTACAAAGCTTTTGGGAAGATAGAAAAATGTGAACATGGTTGGTAGCAAGGTCTTGCTAAAGAAAGCTGACCCTCCAGCAAAAAAATAGGATTTTTATTGGTCAAGGGTATCAATATTGCAGCCCATTTGGGTTTCTCTTCCAAACAATTAATCTTTATTAACTGCTCATATACTCATTCATCATATCAAGCTTCTATCAAATTGTTAAAAACGAAGGAATTATAAATCTCGTATTTACCTTATAATCTTTTCATATAAAATAATTGATATATAATATAAACTTGGTCTAACTCTCCCAAGCAATTTTGGATTTTAAAAAATAAAATGGTTTTATTAATCATAAACACTTCAAAAAATTTTGATTTTGATCCCTACTAGTAAATCCCGGCTCCTTCACTAGCCGTCGGCCTCGACTCTACTTGGATTGCCGCCTCCTTTAACTCTGTAAACTCCTTCCGACCATTTCTCTGTCAATCATACTCTTCTTTTCTCAAATGAAACTTTTTTTCTTTCCCCTGAGTCTCACTCTTTCCTCTCTTGCTCTCTTCTCTATCTCTCTCTCTCTCTCTCTCTCTCTCTGTGGCTGAAATTCTTCCGTGCTCTTTTGCTTTCTCTCTCAATCCTTTTCTCTTTTTCTTTCTTCTTAGGAATAGCTCCTCCTTAATTTGTCCTCCCAATTGACGCCCACATCATCGGTCACAGTTTCATGGGCGAGTCAAGTCGCTTCGTATGTTAAGGATGAAGCGTCAGACGGGGTGTTGTCGTCTGGCAGTGGGCCCTAGCCTTCCCAGCTCATTGGCATCGAAATGGAGCTTGAGTGACTGAGCTTTCTTTCTCCTCGCTTTGAATTTTCAATTTGTTTGAGGCTTTCTCTGTTTTTGGAATGCTTTTATATACTGTCTCAAATGTTTAGGTTTTTATTTGCTCCTCTTGCAATAGAAATGTAGTTGTAGTTGTACCAAGTACAACACTGTATGTAAGTTGTCTACTGATTTTAGATTTCTCTTGTTAGAGATAATCTATTAGAGGGTATCTAGTTTGTTAATTAGTTAGAATTAGTTACAGCTAACAAATAGCTAATCATCTGTGTAACAAATCAGAGTAATTAGTTACTCTTAAAACTGTAGTGTTTGAACCTACAGCAGACTAACAAGTTTGGCAATGAGAATTCCATATCTCATTCCCAATTCTCTTTTTCTCTCTAATATTCTTTCTCTTACCCTTTCTTTCTCTCTCTAAGATCATCTTCTTCAGTTTCTTAACGTATGTGAAGTTAAATGAACCAACAAAGTCAGCTTTTTGAGCAATCCAAAGCTTATCTTTGGATATTCAAGCTAGAGGAGTAAATGAGAATATCCTTATTTATATATTTATATGTATATATTTTACTTTGTGTTTTTACATAAAATGTTGGTTGATTTTGTAACACCCAATAATTTTATAATAATTTAATATAAGTAAGAGATTTATTTATTATAAAATATAGACTAAAATTATATTATAAATATTAAATTAGGTATTCTTACTAGTGACAATGCTAAAGACTTTAATACGCTTAAGAAATTCATATTTAAAAATTTAAGTGTTAAGAATTTTACATAGAAAATGTGATTTTATGTTCAACTGCAATTTTTATTAGGCAAACGTTCAAATTAGACAAAAAGTTCTACTTGAAATTGTAGATCTTTTCGTTAGCTTTCTAACGTTTTTTGAATTATTTAATTCTAATACTGGAGTAAAAAGTTATAACCAAATTACTATAAAAAGGTCGGATGGCCTTTAAAAAAAAATTAAAAGGGGTTAAAGTTAGTGGGTCTTCTAAATCTATTTTTGACCTTTAGATTATTATTCAACTTTTAATCCTAACCCTTAGATTGGGAATTAGTTACTTAAGTCTAAATCTATCAGATTAATCTCACTAAACGTATTATTTCGGAAACCTCTTTCTCTTTCTCTCTTAAACCACCTTTTTCTTATTCCCCTTAGAATACCGATTTCATTCAAATTCCACCGCCCAAACATTGAGGATTTGCTTCTCTTGAAGCCTTCTATGCTTGTTTTCGTTGGAGGTTCAAGATAGTTTTATTTTGTGTTAATTTTGGGGTTTTGAATTTTAGTGTTTTGGTAAAATTGGGAGATTGATAAATTATTGAATTTGATGATAAAATTCATGATGTGGAGTGATGATTTTAAGGATTGAGATGTAGAATTTCAAATTGTTTATGTTAATTTTGAGAAATTAGAATTCTAGGTTTATGGAGAATTGAAAATTTGGAACTTTAATGATTTTTGAGATTTTTAGGATTTTTCCTAATTATAGGATGTTGGTGTAATAGTTTTGTAACATGGATTTCATTAGAAGCGAACATGTCAAGATTCTAAACTGTCAAGTCACCAAAATAACAATAGTAGTAAGCACTTTAAGTGAGTTAAGTATATTTCTCACCTGCAACATATTAGTTTAAAACTGAATTAAAGTTTATAATTGATGTGGATTTCATAAAATATATTATTTATGTTTAATATGTATTTTATTGATGTTTCAATGCGGTCATTCCCTTATAGTACCCGGCATTTATTCCCTTATAGTAATGGTTCTTATGGGAACAGTTTCATGTTTGCCTTGTTGGAGGTTGAGCCTAGCTAACTCACCTTCATTGTGATTACGCGCATTGGTATATCGCCTAGGGTCCAACATTGTTTGACAAACTTAATGAAGAATAATAAGGATTTTACATTTTTTTTTAAGTTATGGCAATTGTCTTCACTTTATGATTTATAATATATTCTAATTTATATGTTATTTACATTAATCTATGATCTTAATGTTTTATGAGGATACAGATGTACTTACTAAGTAATTACTTATTAGAGTTATTGCATATTACAGATAAGGATAAAGACAAGATTTAGGTAGAAAGTGTTCGGCGTGGATGTGCGTGTGGTGGCAAAGTGGATTATCAGACTTTTTTTTTTTTTTTTTGTAGAACCCTTGTTAATTTTTAAAGTATTTCTAATTAGTTTTCAGTTATGATGTTATTTAGGTTCTGAAGTTATTTCTTTTAAGTTGTTTAGGTTCATATGAATTGCTTACATTCTTTTAATTTCTCTTCCGTCAACGCAAGATTTATAAAGTTGGTGTTTTTAAGTTTATAGCAAGAAGCAAGTTTTAATTTATTAAAAAAAATATATATTCCAACTTTCACTTTATTTGTGATTTATTCTTGTTAAATATATAAGCTTAGCATAGAATCTTTATAATTTTCCACTTTAATGTTACATAAGGATAACAAACTATGACATCTTGCAAAGGAGATATTACAGATTTCATGACTTCTTTTGCATAACCTTCTTATATTCTGATTTCAAACCTTTTTTTTTTTTTTTACTGGCCAACTTGTTCTTAACAGTTCTTCAAATCATCGTGGTCTGATGATTTGAGGGTTCCTAAAATCCATGCATTCAGGTCACCAGTAGGCCCAAAGGTAGGTTCGGCCTCATTTTCCTTCTGTTGATTGATGATAGTTAGCTCAGAAATCTAGATGAGTTTGGATTCATGTACATCTAACCTTCCTTTTTTTTTTTTTTTCAATTTTGTGATAATTATATGGATGATTTTTCTTTTTCTTTTTCTTTTTAATTTATCAATTTTTCACAGAACAACTTTACTTTTAAGTTGATTTTCGCTCTCTAAAAGATTTTCTGACTCTGTCATCTTTTATTTGTGTGATGTGAGAATATATTTATACATATATATTTCTTCTTGTGTGTATGTCCAGCAACTATGTTTGGAAATATTTGAGGATAGAATCAGTAAAGCGTGACAAGAAAGCCATGTGAAAGAAAGAAAAAGATCATCTTCCTCTTATTTGTATATGACTGCATAATAGAATATCCTCACATCACAGAACTCACATGATGAGCAACCATAGAGGTAAAACTTCAAAGATATATGAGCTAAAAAAATTCAACTTGGTCCTGATTTATTTTAATTTTTTTTTTTGAACTTTTTATTTTCTATATTTCCCTTTTTTGTATTTGGGATTGTGCCTAGGCTAAAAGCTAATATTTTTACATAGACATTTGTTTATTGTAAAAATTTTTCCTCATTTTCATGTAACATAGTAGCTCCTTTTTCAGTCAAGTGCTCATATGAACATGGCTTCTTTGACAGGAAATATTGGATAGTTGCCATGACAGATTTCTGGTATGCAGAACAAGGAGGCATGTCATTGAATTTTTGGCATTTGAAGGTACACTTTATGGTTTTTGCATTGCGGTAATTCAAAATTGATTTATAATTTTGCCTTTGTATTTGGCTATGCATTTTTCTGTGCTGCTTTTTGATAATATTTAACGAGAATCAATTACTAACATAAACAAAAAGACCAGTTTGAAGGAGAAGGTGTTATGCTTTATTCTATTATAATATTCAGGTACACAGATAAATTGAAAAGGGTTAAAATAGTAAAAATTAAAAATTTAAATTAAAAAAATATTATAATAATCCATATTTAATGGATAGAAATTCATTATTAAACAAGTTTTTTAATGGCTGTTAATTTTTTTAGTTGTATGAATCATGAAGGTTCTTCTACCAAGCCTCATGTGAGAAGATACCTCAAATATAACTTTCTTCATAATAAAATGTAACAATCAGTGATTTATTTATAATTTTATGTAAAATGGTGTGTAACATAATAAGTTAATAGTAAATAATATTATGTTACACATCATTTTACATAATATTACAATTAAATTAACTTATTGTTACATTTTGTAAAAAATAATTATATTTGAAAAATTATTCAAACCAAGGGATAGTAGAAAAAACCCTACGTATTTATTATTGCAATAACTTTAATTTTTAATTTGTGTTCTTATTTCTCTTGATGATTTGGTTATTGAGGCTTTTGTTCACGACAACTTCTTTGTGAGAGAAATCTAAACATCTATTCAGTAGACCAGGTCTTCGAAAAAATAAAATAAAATAAAATAAAAAAGACGAAGAAAAGAGATGTGATATTGAAATTAGATTATTTATATCGCTATAGAAATTTTCAAATTTGTATTTAACAAGTGTACCGTAGGAGTTAGTGACTGAGAAATCCCAACAACTTTGACTCACGTTCTCAAAAAAGGAAATTCATTTTTGTGTGGTTTTTTTTGTTAGAGAAGAGTATTAATCACACATGCACATAAAAAGGTGCTTGTTTTGATCTATTGCTCATAAATGGGAACTGTTCATAGCTTGTTTGTTTAATGCTGAGAGAAAATGATTTTTGCATCTGATAATATATAGTACGTGGTTTATTAGTAGGCGTTCAAGTTTAGCAGTTCAACAATCAGCTTCGTACTATAAAACAGAAATCTCCAAACAGAAATTAATCTTGACCTTATTTACAGCACTAATCAGTTGGTATCATTTCAACTTCGATGAAGTTCTATGAATGTCAAAACTCACAAGTACTGATATTCCTTCTGTTGCAAGTGCTGGACAGCCTTCGCCAAACAGAAATCTCCCTGAATCACAAAATGTGTGCTCGTGAAAAACAAGTTTTGTATGCTTTGTAATCTCATACATAGGAAATTATGTTTCGTACTATTTAATATACTTAATTAATGTTTACCAGATCTTTTTTTAACGATTTTTTTAAGTTATTAAAATTGCATCAAAAGGTCTAATAATGAAGGTGAGCCATACAAGATTTTAATATTGTTGTCTGTCATGGAATGCATGTCAATAGTTGTAAAGTATAACTCTCATCCAATATAATTTAACTATTTTAAACCGTCCAATAGGTATGTTTTCTTTTACATACGACTAGATTACTTCTTATATGTCTTTTTTTTTTTTTTTTTTTGGTTACATCCTCTTATTGTTTTTAATTAAGTTAGAATTTTTTCAATTATTATTAAGATCTCTGTTATCTAACTTATAAAAACATCATTTTGTCCCTTTTTTTCTGACGAATATTATTTTAACTTTTATTTCTATATAAAATAAACTCAACAACCAGTAAACTGAACCATAAACTAATTTTTATTATGCAATTAACCACATGGCAACACGTGCAAAGCACATCGTTCAACTAGTATTTATAGAAGTGTGAATAGGCTTTTTTAAGTTTTGCACTTCAATTTTCTTAACCCTACAGTTCAAATTTATTCTTTTCAAGTTACTTTAAATTCAATGACATCTACATGGCTTTCTTTATTCTCTCACGCCCAGCACCTTTTTTTTTTCTTTCCCACTTTGACACTTCCACCATTATTTTGTCCTTTTATAAATTAAGGAGGCGTTTGATAAACACATTATGTTTTAATTACGTTTAAATACAATTTTTTTTTTAGTATTGTATTTTGTTAAAAAGTATTTGTTTTGTATTTGAATAAAATGTGTGTTTAGATTAAAAGTATTTTACAGTTGAAAAGTCGATGTGATGGATAAAAATAGAGATAAATAGTTAAGATTGAAAAGTTGATGTAATTGTTTTAAGAAACTTTTGAATATTAATTATTTTTATAATACTGTTGAAAATGATTGTATTTGAATATAAAACTTTGCGTTTGGTGTAAAATTGATATTCGTAACACCAACAAAGTTTACCAAACGCGCTCTAAGTTAACTTATGTTTTTTTTTTTTTTTTTTTTTGCTACTTCAACCAATTATGTTGAATTAAATCACCTCAATACCTTGTTTTTTATTAGTGGTGTTTATCAAAATATTATGGTCACATTAAAAAAAATTGTAGTAAGAAATAGTCAAGTGGGGATATATTTGAAAAATATTATTAAAAGATAAATTAAAAAAATCCACAATATCTAAAAAAAAAATTCTAAAAAGCAAAACGAAATTGGAGTATTAACCTGTGGCATGTAAAAGTTGAAAAAATTAAGTATAAAAGATGTTTCCAACTCTAAAAAAGTAATGCATTTTAATTTAAAGTACTTAAATACTACGACTTTTTAAAGACATATTTGATAAAAAAAAAATAATTGATAGGAATAATGTTTAGCAAATTGTGTGAAAAAAAAATAAGTGGAATCATAGTTGAAATTACTATTTAAAAGGTAAATAAAACATTTTGATGGGAAATTATAATATTAAAAAAAGAAGAAGAAAAAAGTTTTGATCAAAGGCCTCTCATACTAGTAATATTAAGAACTAAACATTTATCGGCTGATCTGCAAAGTCATTAGGAGAGGTCCCTTTTTTTTCAGTTAATGAAGAAAAGAGTTAACAATAAAGGATAACGTACCTAAAGAATTAGGCAAGTAATGGATGACGCATTGATTTCTTTATTGCTCATAAACACCACCCGCAATTATTAATGGAGCCATAAACTTTTACGAGGATCACTCCAATTAAATTAAAATTTTAAACTAAAATTATATAATATTTATTCGAAAACTCCGTTTGTTGTTTTATTAACTTAAATTCAAAATTTTGATTTCTTATCTTTTTTTTTTAAAGTCAACAAAAATTATAATTGAATCAACTAATTTCGATTTAAAATTTCATTCCATTACCAATTTGAAGACTTGGCTCGTGAACTATTCAAGTCCAAATCCTTTATTTGTTTGTTGCTTTTACTTTTATTTATCTTCTTGTACTTTTATTTTCTTCCTCAAATGAACTAAGCTAATAAATATTTCACTTTTTAAAGTTCAAATACTAAAAAAATAAATTTTATTTGCTATATCTTTGTGGTTAGTTTTTTTTTTTTAATTATTTGGTATCTTAAATTTGAAATTCAAGTATACTTAAAAGTCATAACTGAAACTTTCTTTTTTTTAAGAAAACTAAATGTTATAATTAGAAAATTTTAGGAAGGACAAATTAGGAAAAGAAATAATAAAAGATTTTTTTTTTTTTTTATGGTGGCAAAAGTTTAAGTAATCCTTGGACCGAGGCAACGGGGCTAAATGTAGCTCTGCCCTTATCGATTCGATAGTGATGGGACTAATTTGGACCCAGAAGTTTGTCAAGCAACAACAACCTAAAAAATCACCAATGAAATCAGAGGTCAGATTTTGAAAGCTATTATGTAGGATTTTCCTTCGATTTTGTTGTATATTTGCAAGCAATACAAACCAAGTCTTTGCCAAATGCCCGCACAAGAGAGACGTGATATAGAGCTTTAAGCAACTGCCTTTAGTCTTGGCTTAGTTGGAAAGACCAAGGAATACACAGTACAAGTATACAACCAACTTTGCATAGGAGAATCTTCATTCCCAAGCAAAACCTTTGAAAGATTCCTTTCCACTACAGCCAACTTTCTAGACATTAAAATTACATTTTCTCTCAGAGGTGAAGGTAAAAGGATTGTGAGATATCACCCACTGTAGTACATTGTGTATTTGTGACTTTGATAGGTGAGGAAGTATCAACCAGCAACTTTGTAACTAGGCTTGTGTTCGTGTCATCGTTTTCGGCCTGAAACAGTTTTCTTCACGACACCCACTGAGACTAGGAACTGATCAAGGGATGACAAAGTCTTCATGTCATCTGGTGGGAAGTAACTGGCGGCCTTTCCCATGAGTGATGCGAAGAGAAGAGACAGCGTCGGCCGAGTAACATAGCGCTCGCCCAACAAATCATCCAGAAACGCAAATGCAGCCAAGAAAGTATACCTACTTGCATTGATTGGAGCAGCAAAATGAGCAGGGATTATTCTCTTGAACCTCCAGTCCCGCGTGATTCTATCAATCCAATCCCTCACCTGAGTGTTCAAGAAGAATAGAACACGTCACTCTAAAACAAGTTATTAACTAAAGCTAAATTATGTTCAAAACATCCAATTACCATTACATTAACTAATTCTTAAACATACATTTCATAGCATGTTTTTTGTCATCAGGAATCGGAGCAGAGAGTTCATTGTTCCAAAGACTCGAAAGAGCAAATGTCTAGAAGTCAACAAAATTCCACGGTTAGGCGTCAAATCTTATTAGTTTATTACCTTTTCAGGAACTTTGCTAAAGACCAGTGTCTTCACAATTGGTGAAACAATCAGCTTCTGGGACATCTGAGCAAAGGTAGCATTAGGTTCCAACAGATTTGACGGTCCAAGAAATAAGATTTGGAGAACCATTCTTTCCCATCCTGCACCAAAAAATATATATAATTATAGATTCGTATTCATTCGCTTTGGGCGTAGACTACATACTCGCTACATAATGCACTGGCATCGTAATCACATTTACTCGCAAATAGTTTCTCAATGGAACTTGAAATGGAGGAGTGACTCACCTTTTTGACGGTTCATCTTGTTGTCAACTACTGGTTCATTGGGGACGTCTTTTCCTTTACTTAGAATTTTCACAGCTAAACCATTCTTTGCAGACGCCAACAAGGATTCTTTGCTGATACACTCCGGTGGCTGCCTCGGAACAAAAATTACCGCGTCTGTAACCAGCAGTGTTCTCGAAGGTTTATGATAAAAAGCTACCTCCACGTATGGCCCAATTCCTGGAAAAGAAAAATCCAGCAAAAGGGTTTTTTTCGGATAAGTTTATCAGAAATGAAAACTTAAAAAACTAGGGCATACACATGCGGTTCATATACCAACTTCTGGCGAGCTTAGAACTTTCTGCTCGATCTCATCAGCCCATGGGCTGGACAAGTCTTCATCTTTCAACGTTTTAGAACGAAAGATCCCAAAAAACTCCAGCGGCAAGTTTAATGGCCAACTCCACTGCCTTGGTGCTACCCAAACCTGAGCCCGAGGGAACTTTCTAGAAAACGGGCCCATAAAAATTTTGTGCTCATAAGCAAATGTAGGCAGGACAATGTATTCTACTGGAGCTCCTAGCTCTTTCACAAGCTGGCAAGAGAACAGGTTATTCATAGGACAAGGTTCACGGAATCATGGTTACCACAAGTACTAATAAGCAGAATTTGATACGGGTTGGGAAACATCTAAACATGAAAAGGAAAACTGTATAAGGATCAGTTTTGGATTGCTTTTGCGGTTTCTAAAAGTGATTATCAAAGAACTTCGGTAACAACTGGCTTTTGGTAAACTTTTTTTTTTTTTTTTTAAGATTATTTTATAATTTTATTATCTTAGAAAAACAACTTTTAGAAGCAATCTGTTTGATAAAAGATTTTGAAAGTGAATTATTTAAGAAGCACGACAACACCAAATTAGTGTTAAAGCTGGAAAACTAAACCCAACCTGAATGCATTCCTTAGTTGGAGCAATGGGTGCGTGGATCCATAAACCGCCGGATTTGAGTTTGATGACTGTCATTCTGATGTTTGTTGAGACACTGCTGAAACCCAATGCCTGCTCTTGCTCAAACAACCATATACAGCCTTTTACAGCCTAAGAGCACATAGAATGAACAGATAAGCAGATCTTATACTTCCATTTAACCAAAGTATAAAATTCTTTTGGTCCTTCAAAATTTTGTACTTTCTTGTGCACCCAAAGGCAGGGCTACTTCAGTTTGCAATAAAACAGAGAAAGATAGAGAATGTAATTCCATGTTTTCACATTAATAGTGCACAAAAAGAGTACCCAAAGATCGTAAAACCACTTCAATCACTCACTCAGAGAGAGAGAGAGAGAGAGAGAATAAAATCCAGAAAGAACTAGCAGCGGTTTCAATAGCGTATAAGAAACAATAAGTAACCTAAACAAAACTTAAACGAGTAATATTAGAACAGAAACTGGGCCAGATAACAGTTTTTTGAACACTTACTAAAAAAAAAAAAAAACCAAACAATATTTTTTTTTCAAACAAGATAGCCGGTGGTCATTATGCCTGTGTTTGGAGCTCTCACCTCAATCAAATTTTTCCAAAAGTTTTTTTTCTCTTTTTCTCCAAAAGTAAAACAATTTCATTATCCACGTTTCCAAATCTCTATTAAAAATTTAAATTTTAAAAATCCATAATATTTTTATTTCAGATCTAAATAAAATGATTTTTTTTTCTCTTGAATTACATTGTATGATAAGAATTAAACAAGATTTATATTATTATTTTTTTAATACATTTCAAGTTTTTATACCTTTTAATTTCAACCGAATGATACATTTTCAACCAAACGCTCGGCTCTAAACATTCACTTTTTTTTTTTTTTTTGCCGAACAAAATATTTTCAAAACTTCAAAACTCAAGTATACATACCAGACGTAGGCTAAAATGATTGATTAGCTCAGATCCGATCAATCAGTAACTCGTAAATTGTTAATTAACATTAGTTAAAACATATGTAAATATGGATCAACAAGTAAGTCAATCACTAATTAACCATTTTTAACAGTCATTTACAAATTAAACAAAACTTGAAACATTTATAAGAAAAATATACTTTGAAGAAAGAAAAAAAAAAAAAGGACAATTATTCCACATATCCCTCAGAAATACCAAACCCAAGACAAAGGAAAAGGAATTCAGATAAAAAGGAGGAGCATGGGAATAACAAATACTTTTCATATTAAAAGGGAAGTGTAAGGTAAAAAGAAGCTAACCTCAGTCCTTATGGTGCGTCTGTTGAGAAAGGGACCAAGAGGGAAAGGGAAGCCAGTGAAGTTGAAGTAGAATCTACCAGCATCGGTGGGATTTGCTGAAGCGACAACCAAACTGAGGCCACCTCTGCTCTTATTTCTTGGTCTCTGATTTGGACACAGACCCTTCAACGACACACCGAAGAAACTGGAACTTGGGTCTCTAGGAAACACTGGGTTCTGCAGAATGCTCGATTTTGCTGAGGAAGAGGAAGAGGCAATGGCTGCCGCCGCCATTTTTTCTGAGGAAGCTTTAAGCCTGACAGACCACTCGGGAGGGGAGTGGGGAGTTGGGAACATAGCAGAATCAAGGTAGCAAATTCCAGGATGTGTTTTTGACACGTGGAGTGGAGGTCCACTTGGCTTTGTCTGTGCATGGAGGGATTTTAGATTTATTGTGGCCACTCGGGAAGGAAATAAAAACGAAGGATGTGGAGAGAAATGGAAAAGCATATAACTTTCTAGAGCCAAGACTACTTCCTCCCCTCCTCTTTTTTTTTTTTTTTTGTACTGAAATATATTGTTACAAGTGATTAGATGATGATTGTAAATATGAGCCTCCCGATGTGGCTAATTATGCGGGTTTAAGAGATCAGAAAGGGTCAATTTGACCCGTCCAATTTAAACAAAGGTCTCTCCAATATGATAGTGTAGTCTGAGACTGGACCTACGTTTTAATAAGTGAAATAACTAAAAATTCCGATGCACTGTTTTATAATCTTATTACGTTTACATTATATTTAAATGTAATATATGTAAATTATATTTGTATTACATTTGAATATAATATATTAAATATAATTTAAATTTAGAGAAAAAATATTTGTATTATATTTCAATATAATATGTGTTTAGATAAAAAATATTTAAATTGTATTTAAATAATAAATATATAATATAATAAGTAAAAGTAGAGAGGAAAAAAAAAAGAGAAAAAAAATATGTGATATAATTAATAAAAATAATAAAATAATAAATAATAATTATATTGATTTTAAAATGTGATATGATTGATATTTAAATATAATATTTTTATGTTTGGATGAAAATTATATCATATTTAAATATAATATAAATGTAATATTAAAAATAAACTGAGTGTAAAAATGACGTTACACGAGTAGACTTGCTCTGTCGGCCATAAACCTAGCCACACCCCGCCGTCATGTAAGACTAGGACAGGTTGGGCAAGAGATCGGCTCATTTAGCCCAACATATATTTACAACTCATGCATAATCTAAAAATGAAATAAAAATATATATTTTAAAAAATTTATAATAAGGTGGAAAAGATACATATCGCTAGAACCCATTCTTACCCCGTGTTTGACCTCTCCTGTTATTACAAGTCTTCTTCTTCCTTTTTTTTTTTTTTTTTGGGCTGATTAGCCAAAAAAAAAAGCCTCCGAATTACACCTCCTGGGCGTTTCATGCACATTAATCACCGTTAACTTTGCCTAATCAATGAAAGTTGAAACACCATGTAAAGTACATAATAGTAAAATCATGCTCTTTGTAAGTGATAAATCGTGTTAGTGGATCATATTTGTATCGTATTTGACTTGTTTGTTGATACGAATATATTCAACACAAACGCGACTCGTTTAATAATTGTGTCAAAAAGTAAAACCTGAACACGACTCATTAATAAACAGATTGACATGACACGACACGTTTATAACCCATCTATTAAATGGATTATAAACATGTTGTGTCGTATCCGCTAGATCCACTTACTAAAAGGGTCATAAACGGGTCATTCAATCTGTTATTAACCTATTTAACTAACTTATTATTGACCTATTTAACTAATCTATTATTAATCAATTTAACTAACATATCATCAATTTTAATATTAAAAAAACTTATTAAACACCTAAATAACAATCAAGTTATAACAACCAAATTAAGTTCATAATCAAGTTACACCTAAATTCAGATCACAAAAGATAAATACAAAACTAAAAATATACATATAAAAACTAAAATATATATTTTATATTTAAATTTTAAATTTTTAAATCTTAAAAATTTATATAATATATATTAAAAATTATAAATACGTAATTCATGCATCGTATTCATGTTAACCCGTATATGACTCATTTATTAAACAAGTTATTTTGTATCAATTGTGAGTTGATAGATTCATGTGAATTCAACCCTTCATTTAATCGTATTTGACGGATTCGATCCTTTTTGACCTAAATCCATTTAAAAAAAAACCCAAACTCTCTAACTTTATACGAGTTCTGAGCCATGTTGTGATTGATCTAAATTACCACCTCTAATGCTCTTTATATATATGGTTGATTATAATTATAAGGTACACTAGCAATACTCGCACTGTAAATTAACAAGAACGTTTGTTTTTATAGAATAAGAAAAAGTACATGCACTCCTTGTACAAGATTGAAATTATAAGCTGACAAGACCTGCCACTGCCTTATATTCAGAGTCCATGCCTCCATCTTTATAATTACAACGGTATATTATCCGAGTCATATTCAATTACCTTCGGTTCAGAGAAAAAACATCTGGAATTTTGGTTACATAACTAGAATTGGACTAGTTTTATATGAGTCTAAATCCACAGAAGTCTCTACCTCTTCACAGGAACAAGAAGATGAGTCCATTGTGTCTGACAACCCACATACTGATTACCTAGTTAATTCACAGAAAATCATTCGAATATCCACAAAAGAAACTGTCTGTTTCCAACTTCACAGAATTCTTGAGACCGACACGCTGCATCCAACTTCTGCAGGAGCACAAATGAATTTGCATGGAAGACCTGGAAACTTTGATGCCAGGAAAGTCGTCGAATTGCATACTACTGGGGTAAAGAAGAGTATCATGTGCGAGGAACTTCTATACACAGTGCTTGTGAACTTGGAAGCAAATGGCATCTCGCAAAGGGAATCTCAAGTAACGATTTCCCTCACGAGCCAATCCAAACTAGGATATGCAAAGTACAATATGAGAAATGATGGAAGAGCAAACAGAACCGTGATGAGTATGTACAAAGCCAATATCGCTGCACTTGCTGGTATAGCATATAAGATGATCAGAAGGAATATCACAACCAATGGAAATTTGGCCGTAACATGAACGAAAAAAAGCAGTGATTTCTTAAGGAAAGCATTTAGTCTCTCCAGACTGAGGTAATTACTTAGATGGACATGCTCGTTTGATCTTGATGGCTCGGAAGGGCGAATACAGTGTCCCCTCCTAAGGTTACTACCACTGCTTATTTGACCGGCCATGGATGTACTGCCATTTTCACACCAGGAAGGATGATGATCTTCAGAGTGGCTAGAATGGGACTTAACTCTATCACCATTCATGCTCTCGATCATCCAGAGAAGAAAGTAGTTCTTATGGGGGAATTTGAGGGCTCCCCTGTACACCAAACGGAAGGATAAGATATTGCACCACGGGCAGGATATGAAAAGCGGGAGCTGGATCGGTAAAGTAGGGAACTTCACAACTGCCCATTGCAATCCCAAAATACAATTTTTACAAAGGGTATGGCCACACCATAAAACATAGGGCACGTTCTCAACCAGGTTGAAGGATTCACAGCATATTGGGCATTCTAATCCTTCCTCTCTGCCAACCACAGAAGATACCTCATCATCTGAACATTCAGAAACAGCTTGCACTGGCTTCTGAGCGTCCTTTTTCAATCCGATGCTTCCAGCTATGCAACTGGATGCAACATTCCACATTTTGACAATGCCGGTTGAGTGACTACAGGCACATCACCACATGCTAAGTTCAACAAAGCCGTATCTCATAAAGAACCCAATAACAAACCGTAGAAGACTGTATCGGACCGACCTTGAGCTGTTACAAATACACCAACATCCAACAGCAACCAGATACACATCAACCTTTCTACTGCAAAGTAAATTTGTTCAATATTAAACTACCTAAGATTCGGCATAATACAATATAAGCAGAAAGAAGAGGGGGTAAAAAAGAAAACGAAAAGGAAACACATTATACGGAAAAGGTTCGCTGTCATATTGCAAATAAGAGGATCACTTTCCACGGGTTTTACATTTCAAAGAATTTCAGACCAAAATCTAGATCAACAATAATGACATTACTATTCAATAATTACAATAATTTCAAACTCATTTCATAGGTTGCTCAATTCCTTAATTTCCCAGAAAATAGATAAAACCACGTCCATAAAATTATAGAGAAGACTATAAGCTCAAAGAATGCAATTAACAATAAGATGATTAGCAAGAACTACATATAATGAAGAAGAAATCAATAGTAAACAGAGAAAGAAAAATAAGGGACCAAAAAAAAATTTTGAAATACACAGAAAAGAAATCGGGGAAGTTAAGCAAAAATCTTGATCTTGACCTAAAATACGAGGAACTGGAACCAATTTGTTGAGGCAAAACGAAGGAAAGTAAAATAACAGAAAAATCCGAAGGAGAAGCTTAAAAATTAAAGAAATGCAATGGCAAAATTAGAATCAGATTCAGAAGACGGATCTTACGTATGATTCGGATTGAGATCGAAGAGAATTCCGGTCTGAAAATTGAAAGAAAGTCTGACTGTCTGTCTGTCTGTCTCTCTCTCTCTCTCTCTCTAGCTCTTTCTCTCTCTCTCTCTATCTCTCTCTCCTCTCGCGCTCGCGGTGAGACCGGGAGAGCTTTGGAAGCTCTGGAGGGTCTCCGAAGAAAGAACCCTCGAAAGAGAAATTTTCCCCCTTTCTACCCATTTTTTTTCCTTCTCGGATTTGATTATTTTTCGTTTTTGTTTTTTTTTTTATTTTATGTTTTTTTGTTTTGTTTTGTTTTTTGGTTTGTTTTTAATTTTACAAGAAAATGAAACAAAAAGAAAATGACGTAACTTTTCAAAAAAAAAAAAGGAAAAAGAAGAAGAAAATGACGTAAACGGTTTGGACCACCACATTAGGAAACGCATTATATTTTGATTATATTTGAATGAAATTTGTTTTTTAAATGTTGTATTTAGTTAAAAAGTATTTGTTTTGTATTTGAATGAAATGTGTGTTTGGATAAAAAGTATTTTAGAGTTGAAAAGTTGATGTAATGAGTAAAAATAAAGATAAATAGTGGAGTTGAAAAGTTGATATGATTGTTTTAAAAATATTTTTAATAGTAATTATTTTTGTAACACTGTTGTAAAATTTGTGTTTGATGTAAAATTATATTGTATTTAAATCAAATTAAAATGTAATTTAATTATCAAACACCATCTAAACATGTTAGAGAAGAGAGGCTGCTCTCTTCTTGTTTTCTTTGTTCTTTTTTTTTTTAACTTAAACTTTTTTTCTATTATTTTCAAATGTAAAAATACCATTAAATTTTACTTACAATCACATTTATTTTATGTAATAAAAAAATAAAGGAAAAAAAAAGCAGGAAATATCAATATGTTAAATGAAACCTGCCAAACAAATGAATGGAAACAGACGCGGGTGACCGTCCATAAACTGCTTCATTCTTCATTTTTAATTTTGTCCCTGTATAATAAATAAAATTTTATAAAAATTAAATTTAAATAAATAATATGTTCATGACAAAATCCATAAAAAATTTATAAAAATTAAATTTAAATAAATAATATATTCATGACAAAATCCATAAAAAATTTATAAAAAATAAATTTAAATAAATAATTTATTTATATAATAATTTATTATTTTATAAATATATGATTTATTTCAAAATTTTTAGAAACATAATATTTACTTTTTTTACTTTTTCGTAAATATTTTCATTAAACTATTTAAATAGTAATTTTCAAGAAATAATTAAAATAAATAACAAGTCTTTAAAATATTTATATTAAATAATATATTTATTATATTAATAAAAAATTTATTAAATAAAAAATATATTTTTTTAAAATATAAATAAATTATTTATTTATAAAGATATAAATAAATTATTAATTTAATATGTATATATATTATCTATCTTATAAATAGGTAAATAAATTATTTATATAATAAATCTGTTATTTATTATAAATATTTTAAAATCTAATATATATGTATATATCAAAACTGCTATTTACTGAAGTTTTCTCGTTTATTTACATCTTTCTCCTCTTCTATAACTCTCCCTTGAAAAAAGGCGTACTCATAAAATGTCTCAAGTGGACTGTACTTGCTACAAAGGCATCCTGAGCCTTTATTTGTTGGGTCTAACAAATATTGACCCAAGCCATATGACTAGGCCCATTTACACCTTCGAAAAAAATTTAGACCAACTTTGTTTTCTCAAGAACCTCACCAAACAAACAAAGCTTACCCATTTGTTACGCAAATGTTTTTCTTCAAATATGTATAAGAGGAAATGTATTACATTTATATTATATTTGAATATAATACATTAAATATAATTTGTATTTAGAAAAAAAGTATTAGTATTACATTTGAACGTAATCTATTTAGATAAAAAGTATTTGAATTGTATTTTAATAATGAATATATGATGTGATGGGTAAAAGTAGAGAGAAAAAAAAGAAGAGAAAAAGAGAATATATGATGTGATTAATAAAGTAATAGAAAAAATGAAATAATGAATAGTAATTATATTGGATTTAATATTTGATGTGATTAGTATTTGAATGAAATGTTTTTATGTTTGAGTGAAAATTATATTACATTTAAATATAATACAAGCTAAATGCTTTTGTCAAAAGTCTACTAAAATAACATAATAACAATACAGAGCTATATTCTGAAATAAAGTTGATAACTTTTCTATTCAAAGTAATGCTATTTTTTCTCAAAATTCAAAAACTATTATTTTCTTCGCAATCTTTAGTTAGTACGTGACTGGGCATAAATTCTCAAAACATACCTCTTGCGCCCCAATTCTGTGTCCCAGCATCCCGTTTTCAATCATAAATGAGGAACTTAAAGAATTAAGAAGATACACCACACACCCCCCAACCCCCCTTCCCCCCCCCCCACCCCCCCCCCACCCCCAAAACAAAAAAAAAAAAAAAAAACATGAAAAAACTAAATACAATTTTTTAACAGTCCGATTTATATCGGATTTTGTGAGTTCTCCACACTTTTTCACTCTAGTTTGATCACTTGAAAAAAAAAACTATCAGATTGTATTCTTTATTTCTATATTTTCACTTTTTTTTTAACACTATTTATCAATATATTTCATGCAACATTGTGTTTCTAGAACCCAATCACATAATTGAGCATCATTTTGTGCGATAAAAATAGGCATTAACAAAGGTACAACACAGTTTCAAAAAGAAAAAAACAAAAACAAAACAAAACACATCAAAGGGGACACTTAAAAAAAATATATTTAAGACGAAATTAAAAGACAACACACATTCTGCATGTTCAGAGTTCAGGGCGCAAACACAAGAGAGCCATGGCTTGTTTTAGTGTTCTTGAACGATCCACTCCCAACCTTATTAGATGAAAGATTCATAAGGCATCTTTCCCCATGATTGGACAACATTAATAATATATAGGTTTGTCAAACCAGATTTTCAAATCCCACAAAGAAAGGGAAAAAGAAAAATAATAATGAAGTTGAGATTTTTCTAGATATATCTTGGAACGGTGACAAAGAGATTATTGCATACAATTGGTAAACACCACACTATTGTAAGCTAATCTGTTCATGAGATATTCCCAACTCACAATTTGCATGCTAAACTGTTCATGAATTTGTTTGGATCCTTGAGTAGAACGAGGCTTTCATTTCATACCCTTGGAGTGTGGGGCATATTTGGTACGTTCAACTTTAATGCATGGGTCACTTCGTCTTTGTCCTTTTGTGGCAGTTTGGTCTATTTTCGTTACGTTGAATGGTTGAGATTTGGCCACATAAAATTTCTCTAGAACCAGTTATATGTACATATATATAAATATATATATATATATACATTCATACAGACGCGCGTCTTGCACCGAATATTGATTGAACTTCTTCGCCAAAGCCAAAAAGTTCCAACACTGATGTAAACCTGCATGGTTTAGAAACTGGAAAGACGAGATTTTGCCATTACTGCATGAATCTATCATGCAGGGCCATATTAAAGTAAGAACTTGTTTATTAACTCCATCTCATCTTGTCCATCAATTTTAATTAGTATCAAGCTTATCATGAAAAATGATATCATCAACGTTGATCATCTTTAATACACTAGTTAATATGTTAGCCCACTAGAAACTGATGCGTAAAAGACTATCTAAAGTTCATAATCTATGAGTCTCAGCATCCCTAGACTCGACATTCAAATTTAATTTGTAATATGTGATAAGAACCATTAACAATAATTATAAACAGCATTACTCTATCATATATTGGAAACTTGCTCCAACCAGGCGCCATGGTCTGCGCCAATTTGGAGCTAGTCAACAGTGTTACGCCTTCACCATTTTTTTTTCATATAATAAAAAATGCCTATAATAAGTTTAAAAATTCATATTTTACCCCAGTTAGAACGTTTTTTTTTTTGTATTTATTTAATTTAATTCCATGTTTTTACTTTTTTGTTTAACTTGTATTGTTAATGGTAACGTTTCGTCATATATTTTATTTACTTTAATATCGTATTTTATTATATTATATTGATTAAATATAATATTTTAATTAAATTAACTAAAGTAATAAACGTAAAACACAAATTATTTTTGTAAATAACTGAATATATTATTGCACTAATATGTTTACAAAATTATAAGTAGATATTTGACAAAATAAACTAATTGCTGTAATTAATAGAGTAAAAAGGAATATATGGAAAAATGTTCGTTTTAAAGTAAAATTTGAAATAAATAGGATAGAGAGGAACTTTTAAGTTTGGTGCAAAAGTTGCACAAAAATGGAGATATAACTGTGTTGATGATAGAGGCGGAGTCACATTGGGCCCGAGGGACAATCCAATGGGCTCCATTCGCTTTCACTCCTCCTTTTTTTTTTTTTTGGATAAATTACCTTCAAATTTACCCTCCTTGAAATTTTATAATTCCAATATTTAACTTAGAATTTTTTTAAGTTTCACTTATATCTGTCAATATATGACTTCTAAATGTGGATTATTTCATGCTTAGAGTTATAAATAAATCAAAATTACGTATACTACTATTTAAATTCGTAATTTTTTGGACTCATAAAAGTGAATTAAATAAGATTATAAGATTTATCCTCGTTTAGAAAAGGAGAAAAAAGATATAATTAGATTGTAAAAAAGGTAAACGAGATAGACAAATATTTAAAAAGTTATAGTAAAATTTTTTTATTCAAGAACTTGGTTTAACTCACACTCTCTAAAAATTTTTTTTGACTCCACCAATAATCCAAGACCAGGATTTCCCCAAAAAATTCAAGGTTAGGATCGTTTCCATCTTATTTACAATCTTAATAGATTTTTTTTAATAACATTGGGCATGAGCATTAAGACAATAATGATCCTCTTTTTACTTAAAAAAAAAAAAAAAGGAATTATTGCTCTATAATTAATGTCAAGACTTAGCTTAAAAATCTCACTTTCGAATGTGATATGACATGTTGTAATGTAATGGTACGGAAAAATAGTACACCGTATAGACAAGGCCTACTCCACTACTCCTAGCGGCCCTACATGAATAAGACGCTTTCGTCTCTTTCTTTTTTACACCTAAAATTACAGATTAATCAGATGGGCGCCGACGCAATGTATGATGCTTATTACGAATTTATAATAATGAACTGTTTTATTTTTTTATTTTTTATTTTTATTTTGGTGTGTGTAAAAAATAAATTAGACATTTATTTTTTATATTATGTTTATTTTATATTTAAACATAATGTAATTTCATCGGAACATAAAAATTTTACGTTTAAATATAATATTTTTCTGCAGTGATTCAAATACATTTACAATTATAGAATATTTTAAAAATAAATTTTTTAGAATCTATTCATATTATATACTCTCTTTATCTCACTTTTTTTATCTACTTTTACCAATCATATCAACTTTTTAACTCTAAAATAAAATTCAAATACTTTTTATTTAAATACACATTGTATTCAAATTCAAATACAAAGCAAATACTTTTTATCTAAATACAAAATATATTTAATATATTACGTCTAAACACAATGTGAACACAATACATTTATTAAACACTTCACAAGTATCTTCATGACTAGCCTTTTTTTTTTTTTTTGAAAACACTCCTAGACTTTTTAGAGTAAAAGAATAATAACATATTTAATCATGATGTTTTAAAATTATAATAAGATTAAAACTAATATATCTTAATGACATATTTTAAATTAATTATCTATTAAAATATTATATTTATCCCCACTCATCTTTCTCTTTCCTCTCTATCCTCCATCACCCATCTCTTTTTCTCTCTCTCACTTCTTTGTCTCTATTCCCCACCTTCTCCGATGAGCCTCATTGGAAAAATTGCGGCGGTGGTCAACATCCACGTTGTCGCCAGACCTCACCTTCATCGGTCGTCACGACTCACAGTTGAAGAAAATCACGAATCACCTGAGTAATAACCCATCGAGATCGCGATCACGAAATCTCCATGAACAAATCATCGTCAACCTTGCTTAGTGGTTGCAATCTTCCTGGAGATCAAATCCAAAAGAGTTCTGTCGATTTTACGAGCATTAGGGACCACGAGTTTGCCGTCGTGTCCTTTTGTTCATCGAAGGAAAATCGCAAGCCCCCCGCATTGCTAGGAAAACATGCCGGAAATTGCAACCATCCATCGTGTTAGCTGTCCTCGTTTTGTCAACATTAGATCTCTAGTTTGCTCGCGATGGTTTCTTTGACAACCACAATTTCTTTATCTTCTTCGGTTGATATAGATTTTTGGGTGGATTCCTAAATTTTAATAAAATCTAGACTTATTACTAATTAATAATAATAGGAGATACTGAAACAAGAATAAAAATTGATAAATCAATTTATTTTCAAAAATATAAATCAGTAAATAAAAGTATTTCTAAAATAATCTTTATATTTATTAGTAAATTTGAGTATCTACATTGTGTTAAAAGTTACCAACTTATCAATTAAATAAAAAAATATCTACTAATAAATCTTAGTATTTATCAATATCTACATCATTTTAAAAGTTATCAATTTATCAAGCAAATTCATAAATTTATTAATAAATTCAGTATTTACTTGGAAAATACTGATTTTTACTAATAAATACATGTATTTACTACATATTATCTATATTACATTAAAAAAAAAAGGTATGCTTTGGTGTGGTAAATTCAAGAATTTACTAGTAAGTCCGATATTAACCTTTTCAATTTTTATGATAAAAAATTACAATATGTAATGTCAATATAGTCAATCTGAGTATTTACACTATTTTAAAATTTATCAACTTATCAAGTAAATAAAATACATATACTAGAAAATATTGATAGTTACTAGAAAGTACATATATTTATTAAGCATTATCGGCATTTACCACATATTATCTATATTATATTTCAACCTCAAAAATCAGAAAATTAGTAAATACACATAATTTTGGGTAATTAGATGGATTTACTAAGTAAAATAAAATGAATTTGCTATATAACATAGATAAAAATTATAAATCCAATTATTAACATGGAAATCCAATAATGACAACTCTCGTATTTAATATGTAAATACAAAGATATACAAAAACAATTATAATAATTGCTTGATTTACTTTATATATGATAAATTTGTTGAGTAAATATTTTTATTAACTTATAAATCTTTGTATTTACAATGTTTTAATTAAGGATTGTTAAGATGATAACTGGATTTGCTAGTAAAATCAATACTAATAAATATAATATTTACTAATAATCTAAAAATTACTTTATTTCAGTTTTTTTATGAAATTATTTTCTGTTTTTTGATTTATATGGTTAAAATAAATATATATATAATAGTGATTCTAATTATTTTTTTAATTTCTTTTAGGTATAATTATATTTACAAACTCTTACACAAAAACTTTATTTGTTTGACATGTTCAAATTTAAAAAATAAAAATTTTTTTATTCTAAAAAAAAGTAACATTCTTAAATTTTCGTATGAATATCTAAAATTTTTTATTTTTAAAAACTAAAAAAAGACCTATCTAAATAAAAAAAAATTTCATTCATCCAAATAATTTTCCACTTTAAACAAAATTTCTAAACAACTTTTTATTTTTTATATCTATAAATTTTTTATTTTTTAAAAATAAACTTATCGTCCATTTGATTATTATAAATAAGCCATGAGCCCAAATCACATCTATCCAAAACTATAACCTAAAAACCTACCCCTGCTAGCATCATTGCCGCCCACCAAAGCAACACAAAGGGGAAGCCGCCATTTCTCATAGCTAGTGCCAGATCTTGAACCTTGTGGGTGACTGGACAGAAAAAAATAGAATCGCTGGTGAGATTACCTTTTCCTCTTTGGCACAGTTGCCTTCTCCCTGCTGTCGAGATCATGCTTTCCTCGCCATCATGATTGCTCCTTGCCTTTGAGGTTGCCTTATCCTCGTCATCGTGATCATGACCGTTATCTCACCTCATCGCGAGGTCGGAGCTGGAGATTAGAGCTTGTCACTTGAGAAGATTCGATTGCCGACTTTGCATGACGGCTAAAATCACAATAGCCGGTCGCTGGGGATAAAGAAAAAGTCGTCTGTCAGTCGATGATTAGAAAATCGTCGGTCAATTACCGACGCCTTCCATCACGGTAGGTGCCTAATCATGGAGTATGAGCGAGATAGAGAGAGAACATAGAGGGGGAGAGAGAGACACAGTAAGGATGACAGAAAAAGTGTGTGAGGTGAGAGAAAAAAAGATAAAAATGAAAATAAATAAATTTATTTTAAAAAAATAATTAAAATATACTATTATTTCACTTACTTTTAAAAATATATTATATATTTTATAAGTATCTAATAAATATGCCATGTATCTCCCCAAACTTTTTGTTTATTTTTCTTTTTCTGGAAGTATATATGTGCACAACAATACGTGACTATTCAAAGAGGGTTTCTTCATTGGCGAAGCTTGCTCTTTTGTCTGTTTCCTCGTTTGCTTCGTTGGCGCTGATAATCATACAAATATATATATATGTGTGTGTGTGTGTAAAAGGTTTGATATACATATATTGTATATCCAATAAAATATAGACATTTCTTTTCAGTTGGCCAAGTTTTTCAAAAGAATCATATGCGGCATATACTTTCAATTAAATGCAAAAGGTGTATTCAGTGAACAACAAATCATATGTCAAAGATATGCAAGAATCTCAAGGCATCTATCACACCATTATTAATGGTAAGTGTTTACAAGGTCTATGTGTATGGTCCCTGTCCCACTGGCTTTCTATTTGTTAATTCTGTCAGCCACTGAGCATAAACCAACAAAGACCAAAACATTCAGTGCCTCTTCATCTGTACAAAAAGGACTTGTATGTTTTGGAGTGTGTGTGTGTGTGTGTGTGAGTGTATATATAATTATAATATAGGTGCGGATTTAGAGGGGGCCCACAAAATTTTTTTTTACTTTTAATTTTACCTAAAAAATTTTTAAAAATTTTTCTTTTTTATCTCTATTAAAAACAAAAAAATCTCTATATAACCTCCGATGAAAATTAAAATAAACAAAGATTAATGAGACACTCATCATTAATAATTATCATTACGTACTTGTAAAGATATATATATATACACATATATATTAACTTTTAGAACAAGGAAACATAAACTCTATACTTTCTTTATTGTGGTGTTGTGCCTACAACCTCTTAAAGATAATATTTAACAAAAAGTAAAAAATTATATGAATTTTTTTAGTACAGCTCAACGTCTAGGCATTAAGAAAAAAGTTAAAAAAAAAAGGAAAATAAATGTCAATTAGCAGTTTTTTTTTTTTAAAGGAATCTCATCATTGACATAAATAAATATCAATTATAGCACTGTCAAGGAAGAGGATTAACACTAAAATAATGAAAGCTGAAAGATAAGACAAAAAGCATTGAAGACACAATAACATGCCCAAGATCGACAATCCATCACGCTTAGTCTTGAACAATATATAATTATGACAAGGCAACAAAATTAATTCCAACAATGATATCCTCTGGCCTAGCTTTTTTTTTTTTTTTCCTTCTTTTTTTTTTTTTGAGCCTTTTTCTGGACTTCCTTGGGTGGAGAATATCGAGGGAAAATCCAAAATCACGGTAGTGTTTGGTATTATTTTTAAAATCTATTATGTTTTCAAATTTTTTAAATTTAAGATCGTTTTGAAAATAATTCTGAGAACGTTTCTGAAATTGTGTTTGGTTTTATTTTCTGAATGTATGTTTTGAGAAACAAAAAAAGTGAAACTGTGTTTGGTTATATTTTTGAAAACCAGTCATTTTATAAGTATTCTATAAAAACATATTTATATTTGATTTAAAAAAAATTTATTATGAATACCAAAAATTAAAAATTAATAAAATTTTTTAATTGAAAAATGAATTAAAAATTAATAACCATAATATTTAAGTAATTACTATATCAATTAAATCTTAATTAACCATAATAATTAAATTAGAGAAATGGGAGAAATGAGAAAAATGAAATAAGAGAAAACGACTTTTAGTCGTTTTCAATTTTACGTTGGGAGCAAAAGAGATTTTGGATTCATTTTGAAATCTGTTTTCAAAAACAATACAAACCAAATATAATTTCATATCGATTTTGAAATCGATTTCTTAGAGAATCGTGAAATCTGTTTTGAAAACAAAACCAAACACGCATCACGTTTCCTGGTCTTCACCTAAATTATAATATTTAAATAGAGTAAATTGTTGGAATGGTCTTTGTACTCATAAATAAGTGAGAGTTTCCTCTTGAACTTTATTTTTTGGTAAAAAAATGTCTTTAAACTTTTAAGAAGGTGAGAATTTAGTTTGTAATTTATTTTTTTATTGTTAAAAAACCTTTGAACTCTTAGAAAAGGTGTGATAGGCTGACAACGATAGAGGAGATTACCCTCGACAAGTGGAGTACAGTGACTTGTATCTATATTAGAACTAAAGTACTTTATCGCAACTTGTATTTATATTAAAACAAAAGTACTTTTATCGTACTAAAAATATCATTACGCACAAAGTAATTATAACCAAAAAAAAAATTCTTTATGTATTAAAAAAAATTCACAAATTATTAAAAATCAGAAATAAAAAAAGAAATAAAAATTTGTTTCTGGTGATGAGACAAAGAAATTTAAAATAAAAAGAAATAAATAAAAAATCAACATCTTTTATTTATTTTTTTATGAAAATTTATTTTATGTGTACTTATTATTTGTGTGTCTTTTTAATTCATAAATTTTTTTTTTTTGGAAATTTTTTGAACTTATTGATTTTTTAGGGTACTATAGTAATTTTGTTCAAAAAATATGTCCTTTACCATTCTTTTTAAGTCGTGACAACCTTGTATATCAATGTCCCTCTATTGTCATATCCATCCTCCTTTAAAAAAATAATAGAAGGATTAAAATGTATTTTTTTAAAAAGAGTTACGGGTAATTTAACCAAAATAAATAATTTAGTGATTAAACTCTCGTCAACTTAAGAATTTAAGGGTATTTTTATCAAAAAATAAAGTTAAGGGACTAAACTCTTACAAACGTAAGAGTTTAGAGGTATATTTATAAAAAAAAAAAGTTTAAAGACTAAACTCTTATCTACGAAAAAATTTAGAAACCAATTCAACATTTTACACTATTTAGATATTAGGGCAACCGACTAAATAGTTTCATGTTTTATATTTAATTATATTCACGTATTAATTTCTTATCCATCATGAGCGCCCGGACCCATAAGATAATATACGTTGCTAGCTTTGAAGTCCATGAAGATACAATACATACACATATATATATATATTATATACGAGATATTGTCTGTTGAATGCTTTAATCATAAGCAATTGGTTGTGTTAAAAACATAATCAGCAATCGTAGTTTTAAAAGTGTAACGCACTGAGCAAGAATCATCAAATTATATGTTTTCAAAGAGACATGGGATTTTTTTTTTTTTTTGGGGAGTTGAGAGAATATTGAAGCAGTACTCTTTATAATTTTGAAGATTGTTCCTTTAATTAATAACTAAAGTATAAACTTCACAAAAGACGTCCTTGTCGACATGGACCCCACTTGGTCTTTTTTTGTTTGGTGATTATAATTTGGTCTATCCACCTAGCCAGCTAGTAACTATTTATTTGTTTATGTATAAATTAATAGCTTTTTGGATTGTTCTTGCAATCATAAAGGCGAATGTTTGGCATGGTAACTTTAGGAACCTTCCACAACTACGGCCAAAAAAGAGTGGATATATCTCTATAGACTACATATATGTGTATATTGAAAAGAATTGACACTTTCAAAACAAGAGAAAGCGCTTTTTATGTAGCATCTATGCATTCACGTTTTCACACGCAATATTATCGACATTAATGGGGAAAGGCGGGTGGGAGAAGCCTATTTTCAACTTTCACAAATAGCAAAAGATTATGTAGACAACAAATCGAATCTTATCGACTTCTTATCAAAAAAATAATAATAATAATATTGACAACTACACATAGACATAATAGATTTGAGGGAGATTTTTCTTTCCTTCATTTTTTTAATCGAATTAGGGTATAAAAAAATAAATCCCACGTTTTAAATGATTATATCATATTAAATTACACCAGGTTTATATATTGACCACTTTTATTCAAAATTATGCTTCATTAGTTAGGAACTCCTAATGAAAAATTAGTCATTCAATAAAGTATTGAGGAGAACCCATTCTCTTTATGTGAACCAGAAATATAATTTGAGTAGAGTATGTTAGTTTTTGGTCATAATTAGCAAACATATAGAAAGCAATTAAAGCAACGCAAATATTATATGCCTAATTATTATTCGCATTAGGATTTGGTTTAATTACACAATAATGAGTGTCCCACCTATTAAAATGAAATAAAAGAACTCCTACTCAGAATCTTTTTCTTCTACGTGCAATATATGGTGTTCAAATTATTATCTAAAAGTAAGATATATAATCATACCACATGCATCCACATTATTTTCGTAGCCAATATTAATAATTTATTTGTATGGTTTTCTTTCTTTTTTCTTTTTCCCTATGGTTCCAATCAAAAAGGATCGCTCACGCTCGCTACATTGTCTTTTTTTTTTGTTGCTGTGGCTTTTATGACAACGGCAGTTGCAAACTTGCAATCAGATCATGATGTCTGATCTTGACACAACAATGAGAAGCATGCGTGATACTAATGCTACTATATATTATATATATTCGTTAAATTAACACTTATATGTGACTTATGACCAAGATTATCTAGTTACTTCTTTTCCTTTTTAATTAGCTTTATCAATAATTTATTATTTCTTTTTTATAGATAAGAATTTACTGTTTCTTGTTTTGATTCCTAAGGAAAGCGATTTTCGCTTTTATCTCCTAGGGAGTTATAGTACTACTCTAGGCTACATATAGCAATCTTAATTCCAATTAGAATACTTTATCGAAAAGACGGGGAAAAAGAAAAGGAAAGAAAAGATACTTTGTGGTCACAATTATTCTTAACAATAATTTTATATATATATCCACCTAAATCAAAAGGAAAAAAACAATACTGCGTTTTCCTCTTAATAATTGAGTGCCTACGCGATTTCATGCATTCCCCACATAAACAACATTATAATTGTTATTCTGTACCTAATTAGAAGATCACAGATAATCCGTGAAAAAAGTTAGGAATGAGTAAGAAAAAAGAGAGAGCGAGAAATAGACCACCATTTACAAAATTCTCTGTTAGGTGGAAACTTGAAGGACTGATATTACGCTCGCAATCAACAGCTAAGAGAAATTAAGGTGGCGTTTGGTATTATTTTTGAAATGTTTTTTGTTTTCAAAAAAATTGAAAATGAGAATATTTTGAAAACTGTGTTAAGATCATTTCTGAAACTGTGTTTGTTTATGTTTTCTGAGTGTATATTTTGAAAAACATAAAAATGAAACTTTGTTTGATTATATTTTTTCAAAACCCATTTCATTTTCAAAAAATCAAAAAAACACAATATTTTTTGAAAATGAAAACAAAAAGTGAAAACAACTTTTTTTCGTTTTCAAAAAACCCAAAAAAACAACATAGTTGAAAACGGTGTTTTCGAAACGGTTTTGAAAACGTTAAATAAACAAACGCTATTTTGAAACCGTTTTCATTTTCTGTGTTTTTGAAAATGGAAAATCATTTTCAAGAACAAAAACAAACGCCCCTAAAATTTCCAATATTCTATAACTTAACTAACTACTTATATGAAGTTTGTCTGTACAGGTTAAGTTTGTTTATATCTAAGGTAGAAGAGTACTTGGGTAATGGTGATTGGGCAGTGGTTTTTTTTTTTTTTTTCATGTGGAGAGGAAGTTCTTTTGTCACTTGTCTCATAGAGATTCTTTCACTCCTATACATCATCACAAGTTCAATATCGTTCAATCAATTGGTTATACAAGAATCTTAAAATGACACTTTAGATTATAGAACCGTGAAATACTTGTCATATAAGAAAAATAAGAGAATTCCCCTTAAACTTTGTACTAATCCCTTGAGGATTATGGGAGAAAACCAACAATATATATGTAGATATTTTTTGATGGAGCACAATTATTGAATATTTTTTCTCTGGGATTTTTCTTCTTCCTTGTAGACGACAAATAGAATATATGCCCAAACAGCAACTTGATTGACCGGAAATTTCGCTCTTCGATGTTTGAAATCTGTTGTTGCTCGGGGCAAATAATTATTTGCTTGTGATAAACGAGATTCATCCGGGAAAAGGAAAAGAAAAGGAAAGAAAAGAACAACAGTAACATATTTATTATAGATATATTTGCAATGTGTTCGGTTCTTCTCTTAAGAAATAAATAAATATTGAGTACAGATATAGTTTATCACACCTGATTTCATCATAAGATTTTTTCTCTTAGCAAATAAATAAATATTGAGTGCAAATATAGTCTACAATACCTAATTTTATCATAAGATAAAGAGATTGAATTATTTCCTAAATTAAAAAAAAATACAAGTGTGTGTGTGCGCTCGCATGCATGTGCGCGCATATAACTTACAAGGATCACAGATCACTTATGTTATGTTTGGCAAAAGGGAGAGAAAACAAAATTGAAGAAAGAGTAATATCTCTAAGTGATGGAAATGAGAGAAGTTTTCCATTATGTTGTTTGATAGAAAAGAAAGAAAACAGAAAAGATAATTAAATATATTTTACAATTATAACCTTATATAAATTAAAAGATGATGATAGATAAATGTCAAAATAGACATGTATATTACTCACATTTGCTTTGTTAAAAATTTTCTATACACTTTTCTTTCCAAAGTTGGAAGGATTAAAAAGTTTTGGGGTCTATGAATTTTCAATTTCCCTTCTCAATTTCCTCTTTATCAAACAACTAAAGTTTCATTTTCCTCCCCATAATCCCTCCTGTAATTTCTTTTCTCCCCTTTTCTACTCTATCAAACAAAGGCTAAGTGAAAAGTCATTTACAAATTACCATTGTGTTACATTTTTTTTTTTTGGTATGTTTTAGTGGCCAATCTCTTCGTGTTATGCATGGATGTTAAAAAAAAGGAATAACATTTTTATGGTGGAATAATTGAATGCAGATATGGAAACGAACGTGGTCATTTATGTATGGCAAACAAGAGCAGCTTTCAACTTCTGATTTGGAATATTCAAAGTACAGTTGTCTTATCTTTCTGGTGTCCCTACCTCATTTAGGTAACCTTACGAATATATTATAAATCATTCAGTAAAACCGGACGTCTTTCCTTTTTTTTTTTTTTAATTTAAAAAAAAAAGACCATTATCAGATGTTGTGGAGAGAAAACCACAAATCGTCTTACCAAAAGAATTCAATTTAGTAGTTTTTAGACCGCGCATCGGAGTGGCTTGAATTGTCAATATATTTTTTTCTTTTACAGTATAAAATATTGTCATAATTATATATTTAAAAATAGCTAGAAGGAATGACTTTGTATTTATGTTTAATTATTCAGACTTTGAATTTATGTTTAATTATTCAACTGACACACATGTTATAATGTTTTTATTTGCGTATGGAAACTATGAAATATAAAACTTACTAATATATATTTGAGTTTTCAATTGTTAAACTTCAATTAAATAAAATTTGAAAAAAATAATAAAACCCAAAAACTCTCTAAAAATTAAAGTGTTTTGGAACACTCTTTAATTTATTTTCAAAAAAAAAAAAACACTCTTAAATTTTATGCAAAACTGAACCTAGTAAAAAAGCGTAAATCACGATTTAAAAACTAATCGGTCCATTTTAGAATGGTCCGATTTTATCTTTACTATGGTTTTTTTTTTTTTTTTTTGGTAGTGTAAAATCATTTTGGTATATATATATTTAGCAATTTGTATGACCTAATCATGCACACTCCAAGTTATTTTGTTACCTTTTTAAGGGTCTTTGTTGTTGGTCTGTCCGTGAATTTTATTACTCTTTACTTTTTATGCAAGCATAGTTTAATACGTATTTTTTGGAATAATTAATGCTGATGTTGGAAGAACATGGTCATTTATGTATGACAATCAAATAGTAGCTTCTTCTAATTAGGAAAGTTAAAAGTACAGTCCTTGTCTTCCTTTAATTTCTCATTTATCTCATTTAATGAGTAGCCTTACAAAAATTTATTACAAATCATTCAGTAAAACCGGGTGTATTTCCCCTCCCCCCCCCCCCCCCCCCTCCCTTTTTTTTTTTTTAAGATCGCTCTTCATGACAAAATCACAAAAAACTAATCTTCTACAGTTTTAACTAAAGAATTAATGCGATTATAAATATAATTTAGTAATAATTTTATGTATAATTCAATTATAAAATATAAAGTTTAAACACTATACTTGAACACTAGAGAAATCAGAACGAAGGCATATAATATTATTGTTTTCAACTAATTTATGTACTTTTGTATGTGAATTGTGAAGCATTTATTTGGTATAATTAGGGGGTATTTGGAGAAAGTATTCAATTTTAATTTTACTCAAATACAATACAATTTTACACCAGACACAAATTTTACAACAGTGCTACGAAAACAATTACTATTCAAAACATTTTTAAAACAATCACATCAACTTTTCAATTTCACTATTTATCTCTACTTTTACCAATCACATCAACTTTTCAATTTTAAAATACTTTTCATCCAAACACACATTTCATTCAAATACAAAACAAATACTTTTCAACCAAATACAACATTCAAAAAATAAATTTCATTCAAATACAATCAAAATGCAATGCGTTTATCAAACGCCACCTTAATCTTCAAATGGAATATGTATCAAAACGATAATGCGAAGAGAAATAGCATACATGTAGAACTTATTGCTCCAGGCCAGAAACATACGTACAAAAATAACGTGTCAATACATACTTTTTTCACGAAAATAAAAAACCAACGTCGAAGCGCAATCCAAAATATATAAATAAAAAAGGACAACTCTAAATTAAAAAAAGAAAAAGAAAAATCTGAGCATGGGAAAAGAAAAATAAAAGCAATGGGCTAGAAGACTACCCAAGTAACACTATATGATAAGAACCGCCATACGAGAAGAAGGCAAAAATCCAGGATTTCAGCAGATTTAACTTCACAATTTAAATCTCTTTCCTCTTCAAACACGAAGTGCGTAAGCAGTCTTATTTTTGGAATCATTAATTTGATCTCTCTTTATCAAGATCCGCTAAATCATTACATATATATGACTCTAATAACTATCTCTATCTCAATTTTCATCAAACAGTCGGGTTCAGAAATTTCATTTTACCTTTATTCTGCTTTCAGCTTTCCGCGACCATAAATTCATGATTGCATGTCAATACACAAGCTTGATAGTTGTTATAACTTTATTCACATGCATGTAAATATACATATGAATAACGAAGGCTAAGTTGTACTCTACTCCAACTTGCTATATATTTTGTAGTTACATATGACCTTTTTCTTCTCATCGTGTTTCCAAAGGAATCTTCGGAGCTTAGCACGTATTATGAATGGTCCATAACTAGCATGATTATGTGGATCAAGAATCGTTTCTTTTTTAACCATTTGGCTAAGAAACATATAGTTGTGTGGCTGTATATATATGTTTCTATCCCCATTATATAACGACATTTTTTATTCGCCCTCTTTTCCTTTCCTATATATATCTTGTTTATTAACCTTCTTTAACCTTTACAAACGGCTTTGTTTTTATCGATATTGAACTTTCACATTAATTGAATATGATTTTAGTACCGTATGCCAGTACTTCGGCTTTTACGAATCTGTTGAGGTGGTATATTCATTCCTCGTGGAATAATGGGCTGATTGCAACCATTTAGTAACATACCTACATAAATTCATTAAGAAGTCGGCTAAATACAAAATTTACAACAGAAGAATTATCATCTCTTTATAACCTTCGTCGAGCAGAAGTTTGGGCTAGCTAGTGAACCACCAAGTAATATTGATGCCAGAAAAAGCATTTTTAATGCCAGTCACATGATTATCCTCCAGAAAAATATGAGATGCCTAATAAGAAATTATCTTCAAATATTATATATGGGCTGTTTGAAGGGATTGGTTTTGGTTTCCAAGATAACTTTTTTATTTTTTATTTTTCAACTCACCATCACTTTTTGTTATTTAGATATCAAAAACTCTATAATAAACTCTAAAATTAAAAAGTTCATAATTTTACATATACAAGTCTAAATGAGATTTTTTTTTTTTAAATTACATAGAATTTTGAGAAGAATGAAACAAGATCAATATTGATAATTTTTTTTTCTATATAAATTTTTAAGATTTTATATTTTTTTCACTCCAAACAGCTTTTTTCCCAAAACGCATTTTTCAAAACTACTTTTTTTCAACCAAAAAAAAAAAAACACATTCAAAACTCTTCTAAACGGGCTCATAGTCCCATGTAGCAAGAAACATAAACAAACATAAATATATATGGTTTATTAGTATATGAGATATATCAAACGAGAATGAAATTGTTCCAGTGTACTTCTGTTCATTTAACCATCTAACGTGCATGTATATATTGTCGGAGGGAGATCATGTTTTTAGTTTTCTGGATTTAGAATAGCATATTTTTATAAACCACTACACACACACACATATGTTTATATACAAGAAACTTCCCCCTCCAACATCTTACATATAGGATTTTCCTTTTAATAATCTATATTTTTCATATCATTATGGTCTCATTACTTTCTTTTGCTAATTTATCACTTAAGGTAGTTCCCACAACTTTATTGATTTGATCTATACGTCATGAATTCAATTTGTCTCCTTGGAGGGGAAACTCATCATCAATCAAATAATTTACTTTCATCGAAATTGATTGAAACTCCAGATTCCGATCACTTTAAAGTCTAGTTATAAAAATAACACTCTTTATAAAAAAAAATTATGAACTTATGGTGGGTTATATAACTGATGATTTAAACCAAGTTTGATAGTAAAATAGGTTAAGTCCTAATACTGTTCTATTTTGCTTCTACTAGTTTCTAAATAGATGATAGATGAAGTGTGTTAGGACACAGCAATCCTTTTTAATCAGGAAAAAAAATGACTTCCTTCCTAATGTAGGGCAATAATTTATTAGTCATTTCGCGTTTGATAAGGAGTTTGAAGGGTTGTTTGGCCCCTTCGTACTGTGAATGCTTTTGAGCGCCAATTATTATTGCCTTTTATCAAGAATCATCTTTTATCCTTATAAGCCATCGTACGTGGATCACGTTGCTCTTATATGCCGATGTGACTGCATCCGTCGGACGTGGATCACGTTTGCTCTTTTGCGCCGATGTGACTGCAGGTAAAAAATACATATATTATCACACACTTATGTGTGTGTGTGTGTGTGTGTGTGTGTAATCTGCTGTGTGGTCCAGTTTCGACCCTCAAGGGCATCAATTTTCGTGGGAGCCAATTAGCTTCAAACTGACAAAAGATACTTAAAGCTTTGTCGGCGCATGGCTCGTCGATCGAAACTAGTTAGCGATAATATTTATGTGTATAAATGAGAACTAGATCGCCTGTTTTTTTATTCTATCACTTCATATATGTAATATGTTTTTTTTTTTTTTTTGGGTAATATCTCTGGTCGATATTACGATATGGCTATGACATTTTTTCCCATTGTACTGAATAACACGTGAAATTAATGTATTAATTTGCGAGCATATGCATGTTTAAGTTAATGAATATATATCTATATGTATAGCTAGGAGAAAAGTAACAAAAAGCTAGGAGAAAAGGAATAGTTCAATTTATTGCAAATTCCGATGCTTCTTGATCGACTGATTCATCCATTATTCTTTTCTATGAAAAAAATAGTTCATCATTGATTCTTAAGACATTGAAAACGATAGAATAACGAAGAGTCACATGACGAGCTTAATTTTCACAAAGTTTCTATGCGAAATAAAATTAAGAACTCGTTTTAAGTGGTTTTAATGTGAAATGACATGTGTGTGTACATGTGCACATTTTGTATGTATAGTGTGAGTATATATATGAATATGGTCCAAACGATTCAACATATATATCAACCGTATTAGTCAAAATCATATATTATATTCGTCCACACAGGCAACAAATTAGTTTGGTATAAAAGAGAGATTGGGATAATCATACAGTAAGCTTTCAAACTTAAAATGTCTCAAACATATCTTAGCATTAATTCCACATCTAATTTTACCAAATTCAAAAAAATAAAAATCAAAAAATAAAACTTATAAGCTTTTTTTTTTTTGATAATTCTCACTGTCGGTTAATTAAAAAAAAAAAACCCCAAAGAAGACAAGTGCATACAAATTCAGACACCATCTTAAAAAATAAAAATATAAAAATATTATAAACCATTTTGTTCACTCTTTTTTTTTTTTTTTGAATTCCATATTCATAAAATTGAAAATTAATACAATTTTTTTTTAAATTGGGGTGACAGAATTTAAACTCTCTATATGTTTAAATAAAGTCAAGTATGATATTAATATTAGATTATGTTTGTAATTACATTAATACAGTATTTTTAGATTTCTGTTAATTGTATTATATACACAATATATACTATTTGTTTTTTTTTAAGTATAAACTATTTGTTTGCATCTTGCGATCTAACTTTCAATTTTGGTGTTGAGTACGACTTGTTAGGCTTTATTTAGGAAATTACATTAACGGTGCCAGACTTGCAATCCAACTATTTATTAGGTTTTATTAATATTAAACTATGCCTATAATTACATTAACACAATATTTTTAGATTGCTGTTAATTGTATTATGTGCACAATATATACATTTTTTTAAAGAAAACTATATAATATTTGTTTGCATCTTGCGATCTAACTTTCAATTTTGGTGTTGGGTACGACTTGTTAGGCATTATTTAGGAAATTTCGGCTGAAGGAGAAGTAGAGGGCACGCGTTGAAAAACTGTCCGTCCATTTTGCATGCACAGGAGATTAAAAAATCAAGCTAAGCGAGGGAAGGTGGGTGGTGCTGTTTTCTTGTGGATTGTCATAATATTATTGTCTCTAAGAAGAATTTTTGCAAAGATTGTGTACGGAAATAAGTACAAACGGTCAATTATATTTCCACTCAGATAAAGAGAATACAGAATGATAAAGCAAACTAATACTAATTAAAGTTGCATTTGTTGAACTTTGAAATTGTGGTCTTCCATTGGAAGCCACGTATGGGAGCTAATTAAGTTTCAGTCTGTTTGAAACGTTCAAATTTAAAAAATGAAAAATTTTTCATTTTAAAAAAATTAAACATTCTTAAATTTTCGTATCTGAATATCCAACATTTTTTATTTTTGAAAAATGAAAAAAGAGCTCTCTAGAAACAAAAAGTTTTTACCTACCCAAACAACTTTTCACTTTTAAAAAAAATTTCAAACAATTTTTTATTTTTCATATCTAAAAATTTTCTATTTTCTAAAAATAAACACCACATCCAAACAGACCCTAATAGAAGGTGTACGTGTTTTGTTTTTGTATGCCGTACGTATATAGGACGTCTTTGTTTGTCTAAGCTTTAACTTGAAGTACTAATAAGTTGTTTAGATAACATGTTTGTTCTTATAAAATTAAAATTAAAAAAAAAATCTCAATTTATTTATCATTTTTTTACATTAAAAAAAAAGAAAAATATCTTATTTTTAAATATTTATTATACTGTACATTTTTAGAAAAAAGAAAAAGAATTTTTTTTTCAATCCTCTAATAATTCACCATATCTAACATTTTATTTTCAAGAAAAAAACATTTTTTATATATTCAAACATTATCTTATTCTTAAAGTGAAAAAACTTACTTATTTCAAACGATAAAATTTTTCTTTCTGAAAATGAACACTTCATTCAAATAGGAGTAAAGACTTCTTGCTAATTAGTTGTTTGTATTTTCTATTTCAAATATAGCTAATAAGTTGTTTTACCTTGGAGGCTTTACTTTTATATAAATAATACAAGTTTTTAATTGTTGGGTTTAGACATAATCATATCGAAATAAAAAAAAAAACACATAGAACAAATATAATCAATGTGTTTTTTTTTTCCAGCTTCTTTTCTTGTCGGGGTAAGTTATATTAGCAAAGAGGAATATTGAATTTTTAGATTTCTATTGTACACAAGACAGGCAAGAATCTCGAAGTAGGATTAGGTTCCACAAGGTCCCTCTAATATGCCCCTACCTAAAAAAAAAGAAAAGAAAAGAAAAGAAAAGAATAAAGATTGTCACAAGAGAACGGTATGACAAACTCTCCTTTTTTTTCCCCCATTTTGGAAAATGCAAGAGTCTACAGCAATCATAAAGTAACTTTTTTACATGTCCACCAACAACCACCCCCCACCACCCCCCACCACCTTCTTATTGTTTTTAAATTAGCAACAAAGGGATGTACTGTAAAGATATGTATAACAATTTCAAACAAAAAAGATGCGTACTGCTGGCTTTAATAATGATGTGGAGATCACAACCAGCAAATCCGACATTTTCTAAGGACAGTATACTTTAGCTCTCAAAAAAGCCGCAATAGTGGGTTAATTAGTACCTTTAATTACAATAATATTATGCTTTATGGTGTTTAAATATTTCTTAGTAAATAAAAATAACACTCCCGTGTAGCTCCCCATATATATACACACGTACATATATATATATACATACATACATTTTTATATATAGAGTGTAGCTCCCCATATATATATATACACACATATATATATACATACATACATTTGTATATCTATATATATATAAGGAGGGGTTACAATACCGCACCCTATTATTTATAATGTGATTTGTATTATATTGTAATATTAATCTAGTGATTTATATGTAATATTTTTTAGTTATACTTGTTCTTTTTATACTATAATCTGATTAGTGTCATGTGATAAATTTCTAGATAAAACGTGTTATATGTAATTGTAAATCCTCTAGTTTTCATAAGTTTTTAAATATAAAATTACAAGTATCGTGTGATAATATACACTCATTTACGTATGTATAATATGCAGTACCTAGAGAGAGACATATAAAAACTTCTTTCACTATAACTAAGTAGCTAATCCATCAAACTAGAGCTGGTATGGCTCAAGCATTTATTGGATACAATCATGGGAGCAGTTTTTTATTTGTTTTTCTTTTTCTTTTCTTTTTTTTTTTTTTTTTTGCCAGTTACTTCTTTACTCCTGCGTGCGTTAGGAATATTTGACAAGAAAGTCTCAACGAGTCTATTTAAAGTTCATCTTCCCCTAGATCATGAGGAATAAAAAAGAAAAAAGAAAAACCTTATATTCTCTGTGAGAAAGTAACATATCTATCAAGTTTTTATCCCTAAAACAATTATTAATTTGGAATTGTTCATGTCATTTTACGATAATAATCAATATTGCACATAAATATATGTTATATATATATATATGCTTAATTAAGTTGATTTTGTATTGATTGCGGTTTAACGAGTGAACATGACCCAATATAATCTATCATGATCAAGCCCCTCTGGGATCTGGCAAGTGGGCAACCATATACAACCGTATATGTAAGTGTATGTGTATGTATATGTGCTTATATATGTGTATCATGATGCGGTTTTTGTACATAATGTTTTTAATGCCGTGACGTGCCCCCTTTCGCCAATCGCTGTCCCTCGTCTAAGTGGAACCCCTTTTTTATTGCGATATGTACAGAATTTTGAAATTAGAAACTTCGAAATTAAATACTTTGATCTATGTGTATAGAGATATTCAACGACTAGGAATTGATTAATGCGCTCATTCACGATCCACAGAAATATGAAAAGAAGAAGAAGACCAACTTAGTAATAAACAAGGGGGAAAAAAAAAAAAAAGGAAGAAGAAGAAACGAGAGAAATCATTCAATGCGGATGGCTAGTTTATCAACCGCCACGTACCGATCCAATAATTTTTAGTTGTTTTTGTTCTTTTTTGTTCGATAAATCATATTTTGGGAATTTCTTTTCGTATAAATATTGTTTGTCTGAATTCAATTATACATGCGTGGACAGGAATTTAAGACACAAGATACCCCATAAAAAAATAATAAAAAGAAGATCCAACACACTAGGTCCCAATTCCTCAAATAATAAAACTCTAGCTTTTCCCCTACAATATATTTTGTTTTGAAGAAGTTTTTCCCCTAGAACATATAGATAATTCCCAAGGCATTATTTCTCTATTCCTTCTTAATTGAGTGAATTCCTTCTTTTCTCAAAATTATATATACAACCCTTAATCAAAACTAATAACATCAAGATCCTCTCTTTTTAACTCTATTAAATTTAGATGTAAAATAATTAAAATACCTTAATAAATCTCAAACATTGATATTATTAAAAAAGATTATAACCGTTTATTTTTTTTATTTAAGTATTTTTTGACTAATGATTTTTTTTCTAAAACTAAGTTGATAAGAATAAAAAAACACTAAGCCTATTGCTTTGTCAAGATTGCCCCCTCCTCCCACGAGCCCCCTACACTGGAGACCACCAAAGCAAGCACCCTCACTTACATCGAAGGAGCCGTTGCCTATGTGAAGCTTGAGCTTGAGTTAGCTAGAGTCGTCGCAGTCACCCTTTGAAGCCTTGTTCGTGAAGGCATCACCACAGATGTCGTTGTTGCCCCATGTTATCCGTCCCTACCATTTGTTGTGCCATTGTAAACAACCACATCCCTCCCACCCCCAACCGCTCTTCTCCTTAGTAGATCTGAGTCACTGTGCCATCCTTATACTACTGTAGTCACAGAAGCTTCACAGCCAGCATGATCCTGTCTCCGTTGGCCTTCCACATCGCGGACTAGCCTCTATCTCCCTCCCTGCCATGAACCAATACCGATCTTCGCCTCCCTCCATCGTGCGAGCTAGAACCTCGCAATCAATGACAACAATTGAAGGTGGCAATCATGACGAACTCGCGACCTCAAATCTGTCCTCGTAACAGCGATAGTTGTAACCGTTGGGAAACCGGGTAATTTCTTTTATAAACAACTTTACAATAAACGATACCGTATAGGTGAATAGTAATATACAAGTGAATAATATCATACATGTGAATAGTATGTATATGTGAATTGTACCATATAAATGAATAATAACATATACGTGAACAGTTCATATAAATGAATAATGTCGTATTCGTAAATAATACTGTATAGTAAATGGTACCGTACGAATTACACTATACTATGTACAATAAACAAACCTGACAAATATTACAATTAAATATAAAACAAATATCAAAATGTTAAAATTAAGAATAGAGAAATAAACACATCAAATTTTACGGGGTTTTCCTCAAGCACCACGATAGGAGACCATTTCACTATCTTTAAAGATTATAAATTTCGTTAATTTTTTAATCACTCACTGATGGGATATCTTAATTAAAGGACTTTAATAAATATTTAACTAGAGTAAGAAGAGAACTTTTAGGATGATTTAAACTTAGAGGGCAAGGACCTATTTATAGGATCATAAACCCAAGTCCTCTTGATACAAAAGCAACGTGGGACTTTTTTTCTTAAACAAACAAGCCAACTCTAACAGTGACCTCATTGGCTTCTTTGCCACTGTTCTCCATTGTCACTGTTCTCTGTCATCTGTGAGTGCCTCTTTGGTGCTAAGAGTAACGGTGATAGAGAGAGATAGCAAAAAGAGACAGACAACAGAAAAGAGAGAGGGTGTGAGGATAGAAAAAATGGTAACATTAAAAATAAATAAATATGTTTTAATTGAATAATAAAAATATATTATAATTTATTATGTTTTATACAACTTGTTACTTATTTAAATAAGATCTATAGATAGTTATATTATTCTATTAAAAGAATGCAAAATATAATTATAATAGATACTTTATTCTAAAAATAATAACAATTTACTTAAAAGTAAAAATAGAATATAAAACAACATAATCATTTAAATCTCTTAATATTTTTTTAAAAACAAACTTTTATTATGGATATTATTATTATAATTATGTATGCTTTACAATATTTACCACTTAATTTTTTAAAAATATCTCTAACAAATTTAAATTATTAATCAAAATAATAAAAAAAAGAATTTTTAAAAAAGAAATAACAAAAGTGCAAATTATGATAGCAAATGTTTAAAAGTCAATTAGAAATCCCTTTTTTATCAAATAAGGGCAAAAATGTGATTTAAAAATTAGGTAGATAGTTATAGACATTTTTTAATATAAGGAAAGACATTTCTGGTATTTTTAATATAATTAATGGTCAATTACATTAGCAGTGTCTCTATAATTTTTTTAACAAAATCATGAGAAATTGACCGTATTAATTTTGGTTAAGCATGTGTCTCTTTAATTTAAAAAAAAAACACAGGAAGTGTTAATGATATTCACTCCACTTATAAGTAATAACCTTGACAAATTTTTATCCGACTTTTGCATTTTGAGGTAATTAAAACTGTTAGTCTTTGAATTATAAGCATTTTTCACTTTAGTTGTTGAGCTCAAAATTTAACTGAGACAGTCAAGTATCTATAATATACTAATAAAAAAAATTTCACAGCAATTGCAAAATGTTCTCTTCAGAATCGATACAAACATTTGAAAACTGTAACATTTTATGTTTACATATGTAATTATTTTTGTAAAACTTACAGCTAAAGAATCAAAGTTCATGAAATAATTTGTTGAAAAAAAAAGTTCATGGGGACTAAACTGACACAATAATCATCATGATCCAAGATTAAAAATGCTAATTACTCTTCCTTATGACGGTCTATTAATTTATTCTTTTAGCTTGAAGCTGATAAAGCGGATAAAACAGAGATAACACACACGCACCGAGGATTAATTATAGGAATTTCTTGGACTATAAACTCTAACTTATTTTGTTTTTTGCATTTATAAAATCATTTATCGTGTTCTTTAGTATATATAAAATCGTTCAAAATACTTCTTTCGTCTATTTCCATCTACAAAATTAATGAAAATGCTGACATAACATGATATTATAAAATATTATTCCTTAATTATCAAATAAAATATTAATACAATACATTAATTTATTTATTAATTAAATTTAAAAATAAAAAAATTAATTAAAAAACCACTAACTCACCCAACCCCCCCCCCCCCCCCCTATCCGTCAAAATCCCCATCGCCAAATCAATGTTGTTGCCGTTGTTGGAGACAATGGAGTCACTTGGGGAACCTATATTCAGGGATTTGAAGGTGTCGTCTTAATCTAGGCATCATTGAAGCTCGTGGTGGGGGCGTATTCACTGATCACGAGGTGTAAGTAACTGAGATCTAGGTGTCGCAGAAGGTGTTGATGATGGCAATGAAGGATGTGGTGGTGGCTTTGATTAGCTCCGATCACCAAATAAGGTAATGAACTCACTGAAATTAGGAGTTTTGTAACTTTTTGGTTTCTGTTTTTTATCTTCACTGACTTGAATTGGTTTTAATTTTGTATGAAATTTGGTTAAGGATGTTCACTGAAAGGTAGTGGAGAGCTCAAAATTCTCTAGTCGCCTTGATCTTGGCACTGTGGAAGCTTGTTGTACGGGCACATTCACGAGTCACGAGAGTCGGGGGTGAGTAGGTCACTAAGATCTGAGTGCCATAGAAGGTGTCAACGGTAATGAAGGATGTAACAGCAGCTCCGATCAGCTTTGATCGTCTGATAAAGTAATGAATTTCTTTTTATAGTTATTTTAAAATTTTTTTTATTAAGATTGATTTGTTTTTTATTAATTGTTTTTTAATAAAAATATTTGATTAATTTTTCAATAAGTGACATTTACAGTGATTTGATCAACGCAATTAGATAGATGAGACACTTTAAATTGCTTTATATACATTGCGAACACGATAAACAATTTATGAATAGAAGACAAAATAAATTAGAATACATAGTTGGAGGAATTCATATAATTTATATATATAATAAGAAAACATTGAATAGTATAATGTTAACGTAGTGATTTTTGCCCGAACCTTTCCAAGGTACGACACTGAGCATGTGAAATTTGCTTGACGATGTTTTTAAACAGTCAGTACTATAGATAATGGTTTTCGCTGAAACAAAGGACAGTGAATGATTTATTAGCAACGTTGTTCGTAATATGATAAATTAAGAGCACATAATGTCTTGAAAAAATTTATTTTGTAGTTTCACATTGTTTAAAAAAAAAAAAAAACAAAGAGTAAAGATAATAGAAAAAAAAAAAAGATAAGACATGTTTCAAACAGCATGAAAAATATATAATAAAAAAAATATTTATAATGACGTGATATTGAGTAATTTCTCATATAATAAATATTAGAAATGTAAATTTACCAAAAATAAAAGCTAATAAGATGGACAGTGGTGGGAAGGAGCAAAAGAAACGGTGGTGGTCCCCAAGAGGGGGAAGGGGGTGGAGGGTGTGAGTGTGCTCATTCGTCACTTGACCTGAAAGAGTGGCCCACCTTCACCCCTCCACCCAGCTGTTCAAGTGCAAGAACGGACAGCTGGTCTGATGATCATGATCAATAGGGATCGTATTGATCTGGCCCCACCACCGGGGGCCACATTTCCGTGACCGTGAGAAAATCGTCTTCCACTACTTCATTGTATGTCCCTCCTTCCTTTGGTAACTCCTTCCCTCAGTCTCTGTCTCTCTCTCTCTCATACATGTGCATTTTCTGACAGACAAACCCCGTCCACGTCCCCATCTCCTCTCCTAGCTATCTATATGCAACCATTATTAACCCACGCCTCTTCTTATTATACGCTCTTGCTCCAACCTAATTCTTATTATTACCATTTCAACCTCTCTCTCCTCAATTCCTCTCGCCCATGGTTCCACTCCCCCCTCAACCATGCCCTCCCTCCGCTCCAACCCCCTTCCCTCCTCGCTCTCAAGGTCCACACTCTACCCAAACATGCACATGGTATATTGTGTACATAACAATTAAGTTGTTCTTGTAACTTATTAATTTAGCATATGTACATGTGGTTGCAGGTGGATTGGAATACAACAACGCAGCCATAACTCGCAAAGCGACAGCGATTACAGCAACAATAACCATAACAGCAGCGTCGCGGTGGTCGATGACACCAGCACGACGACGGGGGAATGCTACGCCTGCACGCAGGTGGGGGTGCCGGCGTTCCACTCAACCAGCTGCCACCGGGCGGGGCACCAGCCGCAGTGGGAGGCCTGCGCCGGCACTTCCCTAGTCCCGATCAGCTCCCGCACCGATCTAAAGAAGGAACTTTCGATTGCCGCCAAGAAGCAGCAGCAGCAGAAGCGGGCGCCGGCAGGGGCGTTCGGGAGGGTGCTGGACCCGCGAAGCAAGCGCGTGCAGAGGTGGAACAGGGCGTTCCTGCTGGCGCGGGGGATGGCGCTGGCGGTCGACCCGCTCTTCTTCTACGCGCTCTCCATCGGCCGCGGTGGCACCCCCTGCCTCTACATGGACGGCGTACTCGCTGCCGTCGTCACGGTGGTGCGCACGCTTGTGGACGCCGTCCACCTCTGCCACCTCTGGCTGCAGTTCCGCCTCGCCTACGTGTCACGTGACTCGCTCGTTGTCGGCTGCGGCAAGCTCGTGTGGGACGCACGTGACATCGCCTCCCACTACGTCAGGTCCTTCAAAGGCTTCTGGTTCGACGCCTTCGTCATTCTTCCCGTTCCTCAGGTCAGTTTTTTTTTTTTTTTTTTTAATCCTTGTACTTGAGATCTCATTAACATCTGTGTACATACATACATATATATACATATATATATCTACATATATTTGATGAATAAATAAATGTAATAAAATATGTTCCTTATGCTCCACTTCATTCTGTTGCTGCATTTTTTTTAGGATCCCGGTACCTATTATTGATTTCCCGCTGTTACGTCGTCAAAACAGCAAAATGACCAAATTACCCACGCGTTCTGACATGACAGTCCCATGTAATAATTGGCATTCCATACTAGTTCATGCTGTTGTGGAAAAAGATAAAAAAAAAAAAAAAATGGTTGAAGAATCATCGGTCCTCTTAAACCCGCAACCTTCTCTCTCATCCAAACTTTCGTTGCCAAAGAGACCAAACACTGTTAGGCTTGTCAACAATTAACTTTATTTATAGCAATCCAAATGAACATCGCCGTTATTAGAAGGTGAATGGTGATATCAAGTCATTTTAAACGTATATTGAGTGCTCTTTTGTCGTTTGGCGACTGTCATTGCCCAGTAACTTTTTTCTGTACTTCCCTTATAACTTTAACGTTTTGTTTGTTGGCCCACCTTTTTCCTTGTGCTCTCCTTGTATAGAGGTTAAATTTGAGAGAATCACCGTTTGGACCAAGATGAAAATTTATATGTAAGCCTCGTTTGATCCAGCTGTTAGAAAATTTTTTCAAAAACTAATTATAATTGTTTTTGTTGGTTTAAAAAAAAAAGGTAAAATTGAGATGGAAATCTTAAGTTGGAGATGATATACCAATCAAAACCCTTTGAGGGAACAATTGTCCAGAACAAGTAGAAGATTTACCCTAAATAAGCCCCTTTTACCAACCGGAATAGAAAGTCTGTAGGGCATTTTTCTCTAACAAAGCCTCTGTGTGTCATAATGAGTTTTGACATCATAGTGGTTGCCTCTCAATGGAAAGGGACATTCAGGCCTTTTTCTCAAGTAGAGTAACATAGATCATCCTACAATATATAACAATCGGTCTTGTTGTGGCCAGAATGGTGATACATTACCATCAATCTCTCTATATCTCTCTCTCTCTTTCTCTCTCTCTATGCACATTTTTTGTTGCATGTGCTGGTCAACTGAGTACTAAAATGGCACAAAAATTTTCCCATTACCAATTTGGTATTATAAACAACGGCTCATGTTTTAACAACTAATCTTTAGACGGAGAGCAGATATATGGTTGTTGTAATTGAACACAAAGTCACATGAGCTGTTTCGTGACTACAAATGGTTTTTACAAGTCATGTGATTCAAATTCTTTTCGCTAGTAAGTTCTTGTTTTTCCTTGTGCAGGCTGTGTTTTGGTTAGTACTGCCAAAGTTGATCAGAGAAGAGAAGATTAAGCTGATAATGACAATACTTTTGCTCATCTTTTTGTTCCAATACCTCCCAAAAGTCTACCACACCATTAGCCTAATGAGAAGAATGCAAAAGGTCACGGGGTACATATTTGGTACCATTTGGTGGGGTTTCGGTATCAACCTCATTGCTTACTTCATAGCCTCTCATGTAAGCTTACGCATATATGATAAAATTTAATGTTGCAGATTCCATATAAAGTATCAAGTTACATTTGTATTTTTTATTTTTTTTTGGGTCTTGTACATTAGGTTGCTGGAGGATGTTGGTATGTTCTTGCTATACAACGTGTGGCTACATGTCTCCGGACACATTGCGAGAGAAACATGAACTGCAGCCTAACTTTGGCTTGCAGAGAGGAAGTCTGTTACCAGTTTATGTTACCGACTGGCACGGTGGGTGATCCGTGTGGCGGTAACTCAACAGTGGTCAGAAAGCCGCTTTGCCTCGATGTCAACGGGTCCTACAACTATGGGATTTATCAGTGGGCTCTTCCGGTCATATCTAGCAACTCAATTGCTGTCAAGATTCTATATCCCATTTTTTGGGGTTTGCTGACCCTCAGGTACATTGTGATTGAAAAATGAAGTAAAATTGGAAATTTTATTTTCCTCCTGAGATTTTAAGAAATGTCTTCATGGTTGTTGGAAACTCTTGAAGGAAGTTTTTTTTTTTCAGTCCTGTGAATTTCTTATGAATTGGTATGACTTGTTCTTTCACTTCTTGATCCTTTGTTAGTTTTAAGAGTATTTAAAAATTAAACATGGAATGTTGAAATGGAATTTCTTTGAACGATTTTCAGCACGTTTGGCAATGATCTTGAGCCCACAAGTCACTGGCTTGAAGTGATTTTTAGCATATGCATCGTCCTGGCTGGATTGCTGCTCTTCACACTATTGATAGGAAATATCCAGGTATAATTTGTTTCTCTCAACATTAAGCTCAACTTTTACCTTTTCCTTGATTTAAAAAAAAAAAAAAAAGTGATCCTGAGGACTGAGTTATTATCACTATAATACAGGTGTTCCTGCATGCTGTCATGGCAAAGAAGAGGAAACTGCAGCTGAGATGCCGAGACATGGAGTGGTGGATGAAGCGGCGACAGCTCACGTCTCACCTGAGGCAAAGAGTGCGCCATTTCGAGAGCCAAAGATGGGCAGCCATGGGCGGAGATGACGAGATGGATATGCTCAAAGATTTGCCAGAAGGCCTCCGAAGAGACATCAAGCGCTATCTATGCCTTGACCTCATTAAAAAGGTGACTCATCCTGAATGTCACAAGACTTAGCTTAAGATAAATCAATTTTATCTCGAATGTTAAAATTTTTCTCAAACTATCTTCTCTGTTTTTCAGGTTCCTCTGTTCCACAACTTGGACGATCTCATCCTTGACAACATATGTGATCGAGTCAAGCCTTTAGTATTCACCAAAGATGAAAAGGTACTAAAGTAAAAAAAATAAAAAAAATCGCAAAACCATTTTCAACATCTTTATTCATCATATTCTACGACAACATACTAATTTAATCCTAAACAACAGATAATCCGAGAAGGAGATCCTGTTCCAAGAATGGTGTTCCTCGTCCGGGGCCGCATAAGGCGCAACCAAAACCTCAGCAAAGGCATGGTTGCGACTAGCGTGCTCGAGCCCGGCGGCTTCCTCGGCGACGAGCTGCTGTCGTGGTGTCTCCGCCGGCCCTTCGCCTACCGGCTGCCGGTGTCCTCCGCCACCTTCGTGTGCGTTGAGAACACCGAGGCATTCGGACTAAACTCGGAGGATCTCAAGTACATTACGGATCACTTCCGCTACAAGTTTGCCAACGAGAGGCTGAAGAGAACCGCGAGGTACTATTCCTCCAATTGGAGGACATGGGCGTCCGTAAATATACAGCTTGCGTGGCGTCGGTACAGGATTAGGACCAGAGGTCCGGTGATTCCTGTGGCCGAGAGTGGAAGCACTGAACGTAGGCTCATGCAGTATGCTGCCATGTTCATGTCAATCAAGCCTCACGACCATCTTGAATAAAAAAAAAAAAAAAAAAACAACCCATTTCAAAAATTAATTTCTTCTTTCTTTTTGTTTGGTAACCATTTCTCAATCAAAAAAAAAAAAAAAAAAACTATGTTGTCAAATCCACCTTATTCTTCTTCTTGTAGACCATTGAGGGTTCATGGGACGACTTACCGTTCATGTACAAAAAGAACAAGTTTGGGTTGGAGATTTCTTTTTTAATTTGTAATTTTTAATTTTTAATTTTGTCTTTTGTCCTTTTTTTTTTTTTTTTTTAGGAATAATAATAATAAATCGTTTATTCGATTTTGTTGATTGTTGAGTTCGAGTTTCATGGGCAGTGCGAGTCGAAGGAATCCCATAAAGCTGAATTGCCTTTTTTTCGTCGTTTTATGTTTCGGACTTCAGAACTTCGCGTCGTTTAGTGCAACAGACACTGAGACGTTCATTTCCTTTCGGACGAGTAAACGACGAGGCTTAGGGGTGCTCAGTGTCTTGTCGTTAGGAGATAAGAGCGGCAGGGCGGTGATCACTGATTGGCACTACCAGCCTCTAGTTTCGTTAGTTGTCTGATCGTTGATGTAGAAGTTGCAATTTTGGACAACTGTTTTTTTTTTTTTGGTTAAAACTATGAACAACTAATCTTTTGCTCTGGAAAACCATAGACAACTTATTCAGGACTCATATACGATTAGAAAAAGTTAAAATACTAAAAGTCGAGGAAAAAAAAACTATAATAACTCATATTTAATAAATTAGAATTCACCCTTAAAGGTCAAACATCTTATATTTTATGTTTGTGTTCTAATTACATACACGTGTTTTTTTTTTTTTTTTCCAAATAAGTAAAAGCAACAGGTGTATTTACACCCGCGAAGCATTCATCCACATTCACCTATCTTTCTTTTAGGTGTCGTTTGGTAAAAAATTTACATTTTAATTTTACTTAAATACAATATAATTTTACACCAAATATAAATTTTATAACAGTATTACGAAAATAATTACTATTCAAAACATTTTTAAAACAATCACATCAACTTTTTAATTTCACTATTTATCTTTACTTTTACCAACCACATCAACTTTTCAACTCTAAAATACTTTTCATTCAAACACACGTTTCATTCAAATACAAAACAAATACTTTTCAACCAAATACAATATTCAAAAAATAAATTTCATTCAAATACAATCAAAATGCAATACGTTTATCAAACGCCCCCTTGTTTTTCTTTCCTTTACTTTGAGTAATTTAACCAGGAAAAATAGCAAATCTTCTATTTTTTAAGAGGATATCTATATATAGTTCTACATATATATGATAAAGGGGTTTTTTTTTTTCAAGGTGAATAATATGATAAAGGTTAGGAAATATTCCTATTTTAACTAAAATGGCATCTTAAATTATTTGTTCTCTTGGGGTTTTAAACTTATTCTATGGTCTCAAACTTTAATAGGTTAAATCCAAAGATTTGTTTTTCAGTTTTTCTTAAAAAAAAAAAAGTTAGATTCACAAACACATATCAATTTAAAAAGAATAGGTTTTATGTAAGAATAATATTACATAGCAATTTCTTCTAAATATACGTTTTTTTTTTTTTTTTGAGAAAGATGTAAATTTTAATACGACTATATATGGGTAGGATTTGCCTTTACGTTTTCTCAAGAGAAGTTTACTTCTTTTTTTCTTTTTCCCCTCCATTTTTTGCAAGAAAATTTCACTTCTACTTGTAGTAGGAAACTGACTGCTTAAGTTGTTATAATTAGGGATCATTAGCTCTTGATTTCGTTCCTCTGAAGCTCATGAGAGAGGAGAAACAAAAAAAAAAGTGTTCTAATTAGTTTATTTTGTGTGTGGACAGGAGTCAAGTACTAAGAAGTACAGGTCGTTAAGAAGAAAAAAAAAAAGGGGCGTTAAGAAGAAAAGAAGTGCAGCCAAACAGAGCCCAAAGGAATTCAGTTAATAGAAAAGAAAATTCCTGAGCTCCCGCCAACACTAACTAACTGTCTTCCAAACAAAGGCGTATCTAAATAAGATTATCGACCGCTTACCATGCATATAACTCTGCCTATTGCCTAAGTTCTCGGCCATTTTTCCTCTCCCAAATCTCCATTCTTCGCAGCAAATTTCTCCCTCCCCAATCACACCCAATTTCTCCATTCTCTCTCTCTCTCTCTCTCTCTCTCTCTTCATCCCAAAGAGAGCATTTCCAGGGTTTATTTGTTCCCCAATTTCTGCATTGGGGGATTGTTCCAAATCACCATCCTCCCTCAGGTACATTTGGTTGTTTTCAAGGCATGCTTCTTCACCAATAAATTAAACGTGTAATTGTAAAAAATTTTCCAAAACGAATGATTACATAAAATCTTTTGGTCCCCTGGCAGCTCAAATGGGAATACGATTTTCGAAGCCGAAGTCGTCTAGGAAGATCGAAGACCTTAGTTTACAACACCACCTGATTGATTATGTCACCCAAAGCTTTTGCCTTCGCAACTTGGTGTCGAGGCAGCGGAGGCGGATACTCGCCGACGGTTATGATCTCGACATGTCTTACATCACGGAGCGAATACTAGCCATGTCGTTCCCTGCGCAGCGCATGCGAGCAATGTACCGCAACCCTCTCTGGCAAGTTAAGTCTGTGTTGGACACGAGACATCATGGACATTACAAGGTGCACGAAATATGTTTCAACAACGCAAATTTCGCTATGGCCTTGTTCCTATTTCCTTTGCGGTGATACGTGATTTTGCCGCTTTGATGGTATTTTGCAGATCTATAATCTTTGTACAGAAGAGAGTTACGATCCAGTCCTTTTTTATGGCCGTGTAGAGCGATATCCTTTCGATGATAATCATGTACCACAGCTCGAAATGATCAAGGCTTTCTGCGAAAGTGTGTATTCATGGCATTCAGCTGACCCGGAAAACATTGCTGTTGTACACTGCATGGTACTCCTGCCAAACGTATCTCAGTAATTTGTTTGTTAATATTGTCCTTTACAAGTTTGTTTGTTTTTTTTAATGACATTATTTCCCCCCCTCAAAATCTGTCTTTACCAGAAACCTGAATGTCCCAGTTTGTTTTAACACAATTCCGATTTCAGGCAGGTAAAGGAAGAACAGGCCTAATGGTATGTGCCTACCTTGTTTACTGTGGGATGTCTGCAGAGGAAGCCCTTCAATTGTACGCTCATAGACGGACCACCAATAATGAAGGAGTAAGTGACCAAAAAATAATAAGAAAAAGAAAACAATATCGTTGCTATTAAGAAACAACGACTAAAACAATAAGGATTGAAATGAATGATCCACGAACTTACACCAAGTCTAACATTGGTCCATGACAATTACAGTATTCCAAAACTTATCCCGATCTATCTTGGTATGCTAAAGCTAGTCATTCTTTTGCTTGAACATACAAAATTTGGATGAAATATATCAGTGTCGCTCGTGTGCCATTTAAATCAAGGAAAATTGAAGTGGCTTTTAGGGGCAGAATTAAATTAATAAACAAAAATTTAAATGGTGTTCGTATGTTATTCTTGTATATTCTATCTAGTTTTCACTCTAAATGTATGTTACAATGTTTGGTAGGGCTTCAAGGACATTTATTACAAACCACTTCAATAATCCAACTACCCACCACGCATAACTCAGGTGCTGTTTTCCCTCATTTTTTTTAAAGGTCAACTAACCTGATGTTTATCGTATCAAAATAGACCATATCAGTTTTGGGACGTTTTAAACATTCCGGACAAAAATGGATTTGGTAAAAAGTTCGAAAGCCATTTTTGAGATTTACATTAACCATAATAATATTATCTCTTGACATTAAACCATAAACCATAATACTATGATATCTTGGCATTCTTTAAGAGGAAAACTCAGCTTTTGCTTGCAATATATGCCACATTTTCTGATGATGATCTAAGGCGTATCAAATCACATTCATGCTCAACAGGTTTCAATTCCAAGCCAACGTCGTTATGTGGGTTATTGGTCGAGTGTACTACTGTTTCCTCGAGGGCCTGGTAATTGGCCTCCACTTGTGAATTTGCCTCAACCATGTAGTAGAGAATTGCGTCGAATTCGGCTTTATGACACAGTTAACATCAATTCGGTTTACTTTGTAGTGACAGAGTTGCAAGAGGTAGGCACTTCAGTTAAGCTTGTTTTCTTCCGAGTTTTCGCTTATAAACTCTTACTTATTCATCTAGAAATTTTCCCTGTAATCACAGTCCCCTGGAGAGATGTACCGTCCAGCAGTAGAAGTTTCCAGGAGTTGCTGCAGACCACTGAAGAAAGGATTCCAGAGAACTGACAGTCTTCGCTATTATCTCTCTTTCATCGCGAGTGACGAAGAAGGGAAGAAACTAGAACCGGAAAGGTCTCATGTTGTTCAAATGGATACAGAAAGTCCTGTTCTATACCATAAGACCTGCCTAGACTGTCATTTCCAAAAACCTGTACAAGTACGTATAACTTTATTAAAACGTATTACTACTTGTTTCATATATAGTTTGAGAATATAAAAAAAAAATTCTTTTATATATTTTCGTATAGAGCTTTGTTTGGAGAATGAATTTGTAATGTGATTGAACAGGTGACAGGCGATGTTCGTGTTATATTCTACCAAAAAATGAACGGAGGGCGTCTCTTCTATGCCTGCTTCAACACAGCGTTCATTAAAAACAGCGTCTTACAGGTATTATTCATGGTTTCAAGGACGTTTTTGCAGTTTTCTTTTTCTCGTTTTTTGAAAATATATGATAATTTCATTCCAATTTTGCAGCTGACGGTACGAGAGTTGGATAAAGTTGGGAGCAAGGGAAACTCAATATGCGGCCCTGCCTTCTGCTTGGAGCTCCTATTTGGTCCTGCTAACGTAAAGCACTCGTTCTCATCAAGTCCATCGTCCAATTTCGGCGACGACGGTTAGAGCAATGAATGGTTATGATATCTTAAGTAAAGACTCTTTCGTATCACTTTCTTTTTTTTTTCCTTACTTTTTTTTTCTTTTCTTTTCTTTAATCATATAAGAAATAGGATCAATTTGGTCCTCTTAACAATTCTTGATCGCAACAAATCCTTGTAATTATGGGTGTTAGATATAAATCCATACAAAGTTAACCACCCAAAGTAGCATCACAATGGCCGACCATCGGGTTTGAGAGTTTTGTATTCTAGGACTTTTGGACCAGGGGAGAAGATAAAATTTTTATTTTATCATTTTTTTCGTTAACTTTTCTTTTTGATTTTCTCCTTGGTTGGTGTTTTCGGGGTGTAATACATATAACTATTAATAAATTTATTTATATGGGTTTGAAAATAAGACAGATTGGTTCATAAAAATAAATAAAATATTGGCTTTGAAAATAAATAATTTTTTTTTATGTGCATACGTATAGAATTCTCACGTCTAAGATTTTCAAAGCCCCTAATCTTCCTACCTAGTATTAGCAAAAATTTGATTTAAGTTCAAATATGTGCAAAAAAAATTATTGAATAAGTTTGAACACAAAAATTTATTATAATACTTTACATCTTAAAAAAAACAAAGAGATCTATTTGTATTTCATATATGCTTTATTGTTTCTTTTAATTTTCAGATATGTTTGAAAATTTTAAATGATTCTTATTAAGGAAAAAACAAGAATTATATGGTTGAAGGTGAAAAAAATACTCTATCAATAAGGATGTACTAAGGTTTCAAGTTTATATGAGATTGTACCAATTTTATGTGCTTTTCTTCAATTTGATGTAATTTTAACTAGATGTAGTGTGTAAAAATTTACTTACCACTAACATATTCTATTGTAAAAAATTTATATTAAAAAGGTCCCTCAAATGATTTTGCTTTGGACCCCGAAATTACTTGGGTCGGCTCTCCCTGAGCTGGACTCCCCCATCCTTGTTGTCTAAACTAACTTGATGAAGAACGTTGGGAAAGAGTAGGATTTTTTTTTTCTTCGAATTTCTATGTTTTCATATCATTTCTTCTTGAATGGGATGAAAAAATTTTGGTTTTCATCTTCTAATTGGTCTCCAAACGACATGAAAAAGGACGACCAGACAAAAAACTACAACAACGTCAAGAATCGACGTTATGATTGTAAAAAGGACAACCGCGGAAAGAACTTCATTAATCTTAAAAACGACAACGATTAAACGACAAGAATATTAAAAAGACATCAAAGGGAGAAACGACAACAACTTGAAAAAGAACAACATCGCCTGTAAACGACATTAGTAAATAAGTGACATGATGTGGATAGATAACTACGTGAACATCCACGTGAATCGAATGAAACGAAAAATAACTAAAATGACAAGAATCATACAAAACTTCGACATTAAACTGAAAAACAACAATTTAGGAACACCAAAAAGAAAAAACTACAGCAATTTGAAATGCAAAGTAGGGGTGAACATCGGGTGGGTTGGGTGGGTTTTCAAGAATTTTCAATCCACCTAATCAAGTTTGAGTAGGTTGATTTCAAATTTAACTCACCCAATTAATCCAAAATTTAAAATCAAACCACCCAATTGAGTTTTGGGTGGGTTGGGTGGGTTAATCGGGTTTGATATAATTAAAAAATAAAAAAATAAATATGACTAATCATTCAACCTAAAATAAGAAATATATAAAAAAAAGAGATAACTTTTAGCATCATATTAGTATTATAAAACTCCAAAATTATCTTATAAGTTATAAATCGATATAAAAATAAAATATATGAAAAATAAGTTTAAATATAAAAGTTGTAAACTAACAAACAAATAATAATAAAATTTTATGTAATATAAAATATAACTAGTTCTTAAGTAATTAATGTAAAATATAAAACAAATACTATATATTATAAGGTATGAAATATATTTATTTATACATATTAATAGATTGGGTGGGTTCGGGTTATAATAGGTTGGGTTAGGTGGATTTGTCAGGTTTTTCGGGTTGTTTGGTTTTTTGTTCACCCCTAATGCAAAGGGAAAAGAACAAACGTCCCCCATGAAAAACGACAACAAGATTAAAGGGAAAAATAACCAATTTTGACCGCAATGTGACGATTTTTTTTTTCCTTTTTTTTGGTAAAAGCAATGTGACAAATTTGTACCGTGCAGTTTAGATTCTCTCTCTCTCTCTCTCTCTCTATTTTTTTGGGTAAATCAATGCATCGTATGTGAAAAGAATTAGTCGTGATTTGCTACAACAAAAGTTTGGTTAAGAATTATAATAAGGTAAAACTAATGATAAAATTCAAAATAAAAATTTATACCAAATTACCAAGTTTAAATTTAGTCTAACTTCTTAGTAATTATAACAAAGTAATATAAAGAATATATTTTTTTTATGAAATACAAATATAAAGTATGTTTTAAGAACCCATTAGATTTCAGTTTACATAAAATTTCATTAGATAAATTGGGTATTGTGATAGGTGAGTGGTTAAAAAAAATTAAACTATACTTGTCTAATGAAACATTCCGATTAGATGGGTTAACTAAACTTTGAAGCGAGATTAATGATCTACTTGGTATCATGGACTTATTATAAAGAAATAATAGGGGAGGAAAAACTTTTTGATGCTTCTCTGGTATGGAGGAGAGAAAACCAGAAAGAGAAAATATAAGGACTTTTAAATTGTGGGGCCCACCTAATTTTATCTTTTCAAACGTGGTTGGATTAAGGGAAGGAAAATATATCATTCATGAGACATAAATTTTCTCCAACAAAATATCTAAAAGGATCATTTCTATTTTTCATCACCTCCACATTTTTTTTTACATCCTATTTTTTTTTTTTCTTTCTACTAAATACTAGTTTGAGGGACTTGCCTCACCCATTATTGGTTAATTTCTTTATGTTAATCCATTTTTTTTTCTTTTTAAAGAAATCATACAAAACTATTACGTATGATTAATATATTTAATAGAAGTTATTTTTTCTTACAGTTTTTCAATGATACCCATATAAATATCTTGATTCAATTCTTAATAATTTGGTTAAATTTAAATATTTTTAGCATTTACATCTCAAAAATATAAAGATGTAAAATGAGTAAATTATGTTACCATTAAATAAACATCAACAAATTTATAAAACTACATACATGTAACATGTGAATACATATATGTTAATTATATAATGTCTATTAAAATTAATTTTTCTCAGTCTAACTAAATGAGATTAATTAGTGTGCTAAACTTTGTTTAAAAATAATTAATAAGCATTTAAAATTATACAATTTCAAATTAAAAAAATAATTTTTCAAAAATTACATTTTTAACCCCTCAATTTTTACAGAATTATATCTTTGACCTTTAAACTTTTGACAATTTCATTTGACCCTGCTTGACCTACCGACTCTTCTAAGCTATTTTAAAGACTCGTATGCCTTGAATTGGTAAATATTTCATCTGCCAAACACTTTTGCCACCAACTAAAAACCCATCGTAGGAGGTTTTCTTTTATTAAACCCATAAATTTTTCCCTTTTTCCCATAAATCTCTCACCTCCCTCAGCTCTCCCTCTCGATCCCTCTTGCTCACTGTTTTTCTTCCTCACCATGTCTCCCTCTAGCTCGCTTTCTCTCTTTCCTCCCTCTCTTTCCTCCTCACTTTTCTTCCCTAAGCATGACCAATTGCACGACAGCCCAGCTCATCACCACCAAGCTTGCAAAAAAGCCACCGCCCTAGCGCCGCATTTCCCTGAGCCTCTGTGTAGCTTAGCCACCGAAGTCCCTTGCCCACAGTCTCATCGACCTAGCCCGAGCTTGTAGTCATGAAGTGTTAGAAAAAATGTGTTTTAAAGATATCAAATTTGGAGTACCAAACGGCCCTTAATTTGTTCGGATAACTAGAAATGCTATTCTGCAGGTTTGGATGTATTTTTAGAGTTTTTAACGGTCAATATTTTAAGGTGAGTTATGCTGAAATTTCGAAAAAATTTTATGAATTTTAAAATCAAATGTTATTTTTAAAATTTAAAATAAATGACATATTAATTAATCGAATTTATCATAATCAAAATTATAAAGTTTTAGACAAATAATTAAGTATCTATGATTTTATTTTAAGTACTTTTTGATTCACTGTCGATGAAGAAAATTAACTCAAAAATTTATACTATAAGTTATTAGTAGATTTAATTGTCAAAAGAGATAAGAATACATTATTTCCTTTTTACTAAATAACTGTCATTTTTTACATGTGCTTGTTTTGAAAATCATTTTTGAAATAAAATGTTTTATATAAATACGTTAAACAGAGAGTATATATAGTTACATATACAAATGCTTTCAATCAAAATGATATATATGTAAACATATTATTTTAAGAAACTCAAGTGAGGTGATTTGAGACTTAACTTATATTTGTCTAAGTAGTTTAAATAAGATTGTAAATACTATTTGGTTAGATGTCAACAGTTGATAGCTTTGCCTTGTATGTTGTGTTTAGATACTAAGAAAGTATCTTATTAACGATCGGTCTACTGAGGTGGCATTTAAAGTAGTGTCCATTAAGATGGCTTTATACTAGTGTCCACTGAGACAATGTTAATATTAGCTTGTGTAACTGTGAGTTATATTATTTCAGCTTTAGTTATTTACATTGTTGCATTTTTTCATTTATATGTATTGTTTTTAAAGTTACCGTCTCCCTGTTTCAGATTAGCTTTATTTTAAATGAGTCATAGTATCCTACTAAGCTAATAGCTCACATTTTAGTGTTTTCACATTCAAAAGATATCAAAAATAGTGCTGATTAGACTTCCAACTTCAAGACCATTTTAATTTAGTGATGGCCCATTTTAATTTAGTGATGGCTTATTTGTATTTGTATTTTAACCCATTACTTATCCTTAAGCATATATAATTAAACTCCCCTTCTAAACTTGGGTTGATGTCTTTCTTTGTCTTTTATATTCCTATAGGTTTTATTTTATATGTTAAGTTTGTTGATGGACATTGTTTTCATTCAAAATTTTTTTTTTAACAAAAAATCTTTATATTTCAGAATTTTTCATCATTTGATTTAGAAAATTACTTTGCACCATTTATAAATTTAAAATTAGTAGACATTTGACCAATTTAAATGGATTGGAAAGTTTGACATGTTTTACTAATGGGATGTTTAGTAAACATATTATGTTCGCATTTCATTTAAACGCAATACATTAAATGAATTTTGTATTTGGATGAAAAAGTATTTGAATTGTATTTTAGAATTTAAAAGTTGATGTGATTGATAAAAGTAGATAGAAAAAGTGAAATAGAGTGAGAATATGATGTAAATGAAAAAAATATTTTAAAAATATTTTGAAATAGTAAATATATTTGAGATACTGTTGAAAAATATTGTATTTGAATGTAAAATTTTTACATTTGAATGAAAATTACATTGCGTTTAAACGCGTAATGCGAACGCAAAACAACAACCGAAGACCTTATAAAAGTGACTAAAATGACATTTTTAAAATTATGAGTTGGATTTTAAAATACTGCAACTTTTATCGATTGTTAATTTTATATTTATTGAAATTAAATCCTTCCACGTTACCATAACCTTTTTTTGTGGGTCCTAACAAATTAATCAATAAATTTATATAATTCCATAAAATTATGTGTGTATATACATGTTACCTAGTCAAAGAACTAGATTATCAACAAATTTATGTAATTACATAAAATTATGTGTGTACGTATATATTAAGTCAACGAATTTATATAAGTACATAAAATTAGGGATGTGTGTGTGTATACATACATGTTACATATACAAAGAGTCAGATTATTTATATGTGTGTGTTTTTACTTAGTAAAAATTAAAAGAAAACAATGAAGTTATCCATGACTCAAGTTGAATGTCATAAGAAAAAAGAAAAAAGAAAAGCTATTGTAGATCATTTATATAATTACATATAAAGTAAAATTAAAATATTATACAAGAAAATTTAAAAAGCAAACAAGTTAGTATAAATTAATGTGTAAAGTATAAAAGATCAAACAAGTTATGTGAATCAAAATTAACTTATTAGATTTAAATTAAATAAAAAAAGAATATAAATCATTAGATGAAAGGTTACTTTTTATTCTTCTTTCTAGCATTCTTATAATAGATAAGCTATATCATGGTGAATTGGTGAGTTATATATATCGGATGAAAGCAGAAATTATTTTTTTTTTTAAAGAGATATAAGGAATTATTGAATTTAAAAAAAAAAAAAAAACGAACTCCTCTTCCAAGTCTTCGCCTCTCTCTCATTTCTCAACAGACGATAGACGCACTTCACAAGTAATAGATAAGCTATATCATTAATCGTAAACTATTCGATTCTTGCACCATTTGGAACTCCAATAAACACCAATCTGTTTGTTTCCTGAGAAAATCCCATTCATTCAAAACGCCTGATACCGATTCACGTCCTTCAAAGAGGGAAAAAATCAGGGAGAGAGAGAAAGGAGGAAAAACATTCCTTCGTCTAATGGCGACTCCCAAACTCCAGAGGTCACCGGAGGAGGTGGAGGACATAATCCTTCGGAAGATTTTCCTCGTCTCTCTCGCCGACCCGGCGGCGCCGGATTCCGATTCCAGAATCGTCTACTTGGAGATGACGGCGGCGGAGATTCTCAGCGAGGGCAAGGAATTGCGGCTCTCCAGGGATTTGGTCGAGCGAGTCCTCATCGATCGCCTCTCCGGAACCTTCCCCTCTGCCGAGCCCCCTTTCCAATACCTAGTCGGCTGCTACCGCCGCGCCTACGACGAGGGCAAGAAAATCGCTTACATGAAGGACAAGAATCTCCGCTCCGAGATGGAATCGGCCGTCAAACAGGCCAAGAAGCTCTCGGTTAACTACTGCCGGATTCATCTCGGGAATCCCGATCTTTTTCCGTCCGAAAATCCCGGCAATTCGAGCAAACCGAGCGGTTCGCCGCTTATGCCTCTGATTTTCTCGGAGGTCGGTGGTTCGCTGGACTCCTTCGGAGGGACGAGCGGCGGCGGCGGCGGCGGGGTTCAGAGTCCGCCGGGTTTTCTGGACGAGTTCTTCAGAGACGCCGATTTCGATAGCTTGGACCCGATACTGAAGGGATTGTACGAGGATCTTAGGCTCGGAGTGCTTAAGGTTTCGGCTCTGGGGAACTTTCAGCAGCCGCTGAGGGCTCTGATGTACTTGGTGAGCTTTCCGAATGGGGCTAAGTCTCTGGTGAACCACCCTTGGTGGATTCCTAAAGGCGTGTACTTGACTGGGCGTGCCATTGAAGTGACGAGCGTTTTGGGTCCTTTCTTTCACGTCAGTGCTCTGCCTGATCATACTATCTACAAGAGCCAACCCGATGTTGGGTGAGTCGGATTTTCGAATTTGTTTGTTAATTGTGTTCTTTATATGCACATTATGCTTTAATCTCGATGTTTGTTCTCGCTGAAATGCAATGGCTTTAAACAAACCAAAAAGAAAGATTGTGTTCAAGTTTAGCATATTGTTTGGCTTCAAACTGTTTAAATCTATAGCTCTTAACAGACTTAGAAACAGAGAAAAATAATGCTCATCCTTTGTCATATTGTTGGGTTTGAAATCTATGGCTACACTTAGTTGAATCCAGTGGGCACAGTTGGGTTACTTCTACTTCTGTGTTTTTAGATGAAGCAGTAGCTAAGTCAATTTCTCTATTCTCCATGGCCTTTGCGCCTCAAGTTGTGCACTAACGAAGGCTATGGCTAATTCATTTGGCTTTGAATTGTTTCGTTTATAATTTAAACTCAACGCATACAAGATTCGGAACCTATTGGGATGTAAATACGATGGAGTACTGGCTTTTGATTTGATCACTGCATGTAAATATGATGGTTAGGACTTTTTCTTATTGGGATGGTTCTTCCTTTCTTCAAAACACCAGCCAGCAATGTTTTTCTGAAGCTTCTGATCGGCGACCAAATGATTTGCTATCTTCCTTTACCACAATAAAGACGGTCATGAATAACTTGTATGATGGTCTATCGGAGGTTCTTCTCGTACTCCTTAAAAATCAAGACACTCGGCAAAATGTTCTTGAGTTTTTTGCAGAGGTTATTAATAAAAATTCATCAAGGGCTCATATACAGGTATTTTTCTCTTTATGCAAAGTCTTTTAGATTTGCAACAATCCTGATTATACATGCATATAAAATGTGTGTATGTATGAGTGAAATATTTAATGGTTTTCTATATATAATTTTTTCACAGGTGGATCCTATGACTTGCGCAAGTTCAGGCATGTTTGTGAATCTGAGTGCCGTCATGCTTAGGCTATGTGAGCCATTTTTAGATGCAAATTTGACAAAAAAGGATAAAATTGACCCAAAATATGTTTTTTATGGTGACCGTTTGGATTTGAGGTGAGCACTTGTATTCTGTATATTTTACTAAATCTTTGTGCATTCCTGATTCTTGGTCATTAACCTGTGCTTTTATGCCAGTGAGTTGACTGCTCTACATGCATCATCAGAAGAAGTTGCTGAATGGACAAATAAAAGTAGTTTGGGGCAAAGTGATGGTGAGAATCGGTTGCTGCAGTCCCAAGAAGCCACCAGTTCAGGCAGTAATGCTTTTGGACCTTCTATCAAAAATACAACGTCAAGTGGTGAAAAAACTAAATACACATTTATATGTGAATGTTTCTTCATGACTGCAAGGGTGCTCAATCTGGGCTTGTTTAAAGCATTCTCTGACTTTAAACATTTATCTCAGGTAATTAGGCTTTATATGTGGCCAGATAGAATGCCCCATGATAACCATGAGTTCTTATTAGTTGTTAATTTTGAGCATCCGGTTTATCTTCCCATCAACTTTATTCTTTTGTAATACTTCTTAGACAATAATCAACTGTTTAAAAAAATTTCTTTCCAGGATATCTCAAGGTTTGAAGACACCCTCACCACTCTCAAAGCTATGCAACAGCAGACACCTTCTCCACAGATGCAGCTGGAAATAACTCGTCTTGAGAAAGAAATAGAGTTGTTTTCACAAGAAAAGCTGTGTTATGAAGCTCAGATATTAAGGGTATGCGAGATTAATATCTTTCATTATGTCAATCCCCATCACTCTGAAAATTTTCAAGCTGTTTGTAACCAGTTTCTCAAAATGTATTTGTTGTTAGCTGGTGAAAACTTCACGGCCTTCATTTGATGAAAACTTCACGGCCTTCATTTGATCTAATGATTGTTTCTTATCTTGATTATTATTTTAGGATGGAACACTTATACAGCACGCCCTATCGTTCTATCGATTGATGATTGTTTGGTTGGTTGGTATGGTTGGTGGATTTAAAATGCCTCTTCCATCAACATGCCCAAAGGAATTTGCATGTATGCCAGAGCACTTTGTGGAAGATGCCTTGGAATTGCTTATATTTGCTTCCCGGATTCCAAAAGTTTTGGATGGGGTCTTGCTGGTAGACTTTTTGTTCAAAATTCTATCCTGAGTTTATATCCTTTTTACTTACCGCCGTGCGAAATTCACATATGTCTCTGCTTTTTATTCCCAGGATGATTTTATGAACTTTATCATCATGTTCATGGCTAGCCCAAACTATATAAAAAACCCTTATTTAAGAGCAAAAATGGTGGAAGTTCTGAACTGCTGGATGCCCCGTGGAAGGTACTTTGTTGTCTGTCTCATAGAAGTCCATCTCTGAGTAGATGTAAATTTAAGCTCAAATTTAGTTACTAACTTATTTGTACATGGTGCCTCCAGTGGATCATCTTCTGCTGCTGCTAGTCTCTTTGAAGGTCACCAATTGTCTCTTGAATATCTTGTGAGGAATCTTTTGAAGCTTTATGTTGACATTGAATTCACTGGTTCTCACACTCAGGTAAGTGGCATTATTATCATGGAATCGATACATCAAGAAGTGATTTTTGAGTTTTTGTGCTGGCTCTGGTTTTACGTGCTTCAGATGTAGCAAACACGATTAAAGTCATAATATTTCATCTTTTTCACTCTGTGGTTTCTGTAGTTTCATTCGTTTATACTGCTCTTAAATTTTAATTGTTTAGTCCATCTTTCCATTTTTTCAAAGGAGGAGCTCTCAATTCTTCACTTTTTTGATTGGCCTGATTGTTTTCTACCTGTGCAGTTTTATGATAAGTTTAACATCCGTCACAACATTGCGGAACTTCTTGAATACCTGTGGCAAGTCCCTAGTCATCGTAATGCTTGGAGAAGGGTAGAGTCACTAAACTCCTTTTTCTACTTCATGAGTTCTGAATTCAATACAGTGCTAACTCTTGCCTCTTTTCTCTGTGTCTTTTTGTGTAAATATTTATCTATTCCAGATTGCTAAGGAGGAGGAGAAGGGTGTCTATCTTAACTTTTTAAACTTCCTGATCAACGACAGCATTTATCTTCTTGATGAAAGTCTTAATAAGATTCTTGAAATAAAAGAGCTGGAAGCTGAGATGGCCAACACTGCTGAATGGGAGCGACGACCTGCACAAGAGAGGCAAGAGAGAACCCGACTATTCCATTCCCAGGAAAATGTCAGTATGCTCTCCTGGTCTCTGTTTCCCTCCCAACCTCTACTTCCTTTAAACCATTTTTCCCTTCGACAATTTAGGGAAACTCAACAATTTGGGCTTTTGCAGATTATCCGTATTGACATGAAATTAGCAAATGAGGATGTTAGTATGCTTGCATTTACTTCTGAACAGATTACAGCTCCTTTTCTACTTCCTGAGATGGTAACCGTCTTTCCTTCTTGTCCAATGTCTGCATCATCTCTCTGATGAAGTAGTCTTGTTAAATCTGTTATGAACATGTTTAGGTTTATTTATTTATGTTTTCTTCAGAACTTATGATGTTTCGCATTTACTTTTTCAGGTTGAAAGAGTAGCAAGCATGCTCAATTACTTTCTGTTGCAGCTGGCGGGTCCCCAAAGAAAGTCCCTTAGTTTGAAAGACCCAGTAAAATATGAATTCCGTCCAAAGGATTTGCTTAAGCAGGTTTGCACCATCGAAGTTCCAATTTAATATATAAAGTAAAAAAGTGAATATTATGTAGGCTTGAATCAGGCAAGTTGATATCAATCTCACAGCTCGTCATGTCCATACCAATTTTTTAATTTCATGCATTTCCAGAAAATTGGTTTGGCAGTCGGCAGACTCTGTGAATTCTTAATCCTTAACTAGCAGGGAATATTGTGCTATTACTTTAGCCACTTGTCTATTCTGGTAGAAGCATATCGATATTTATGAATTCCATCACAAAACTTTTACATTGCTATGTGCATTCCTTTTTGCTGACTTGTCCTTTACAGTTCATGCCTAAAAACCTCCACTAATTAATGCGTTACTTTACAACAGATTGTACATATTTATGTTCATTTGGCTAGAGGTGATTCTGAAAATATTTTCCCAGCTGCCATTTCGAAGGATGGTCGATCTTATAATGACCAGGTAATGCATCTTGAGGGAAAAGCTTCCATCCGAAATTCTCTTCCATTGACTGGATTTTATGATAAAATTTTTGTTGGCCCCCATTTCCTTCCAAATTAACGGGGCTTGCTTCAGTTGTTCGCTGCCGCAGCAGATATTCTCAGGAGAATTGGTGAAAATGGAAGGATTATACAGGAATTTATTGAGCTAGGTGCCAAAGCCAAAGTTGCCGCTTCTGAGGCTATGGATACTGAAGCTGCTCTAGGAGAGATACCCGATGAGTTCCTCGACCCAATTCAAGTACGTTCTCTTTTTAGGATGCTTCTCGCACTTTGGATGGACGCATAATTCATCTGAATCGCAGGAGACTTAGTATAACAGTATTTTGTGTCATAAGCATTGCTGATAGTGTTTGTTTTCTTGCAGTACACTATAATGAAGGATCCAGTGATCTTACCTTCTTCCCGAATCACAATAGACCGGCCAGTCATTCAAAGGCATCTTCTTAGTGATAGTGTATGTCTTCATCTGGTACTAACTTGAACTTAAAAAATAATAATAAAATCTCATCGTGCTAATCGCCTGCGAATTTGCAGACTGATCCATTCAACCGTTCCCATCTCACTGCGGAAATGTTGATACCCGACGCTGAATTAAAGGCAAGAATCGAGGAGTTTATTAAGTCCCAACAAATGAAGCGACATGGTGAAGGCTTAAGCACGCAGAGCTCCAAAGAAACTATACAAACGACAGATGGCAAAATGCTAATAGATTAGATGTTTAGGTTTGTAGTAACGAGTTCGGTTTCATTTGCTGGGAAGGAATTTGTGATATATTTCAATAGCAATACATGTTAAGATGCGGAGTGTAAGTATTCCATTGCCAATATCCACAAGTTCATTTTTAAAAAACCAAATTTCTTTTTGAAGCCTGTAAAGCGTCATAATTTCATGTAAAAGCGGGTATATCACCAGTTGAAATCATCTGTATTCATACTTTTCTGCCATTTTTGAAACCATTGGCCTCTTATGATATTTCTGAGAGTTGAACATGTTTCTGTCACCAGACGATTCCCTGTCTCAGATTATTTTGATTTTAAGCAGGTTGGCATACGACAATCAATCACCATATGCTACATATAATCCTCATTTGTAGACAAACAAATAAATAGGAAAAATAAAAAATAAAAAATAAAAAGAAACAAAGACTAACAGGCTCTACATATCATTCTAAGAATGAGATTGAGTTTCAACCAAAATGGGTAGAACTTCTAGCAAAAAGTTGTTCTTTTTCAAAAGTGAATTTCGAGTATATAGCAGGTTTTCTCTTACAAAACTGATAAGACCTATAAAATCCTGCAAAACAGGATCACTGAAAAGTTTTTCCTCGTACAAATCACACTAGGAACATGAAGGTGACGATGAGTTTAAGTTTTGAGAATGGCTTCTTATTTTTAAAATCTCAAAAAATAAAAATAATTTCAAAATAATATTTATTTTATCCTGCATTTTCAAAATCATTTCAAAAATATTATTTTCAATTATGTTGATTTTTTAGATTTTTTAAAAACAAAGAAAAGTTATTTTCACTTTTTTATTTTTATTTTCTCCCTCTTTTTTCTCTCTTTGCCTATACAATGTTGGTGACAATAACAATATCTAACAATAGCCTCCATCTGCAATGAAAGGTGACGATGGCGATGATCTTCTCACGACGACAATCACCAACTCACGACCCAAATCTCTCTATTATTATCACTTAAGACTCAAACTACTAATCTCTTCTATCTATATCCCTCATTGTAAAACTCATCACCAAAAGATTTTTTTTATAACTAATAATTTATATTTTGTTATTTTTTAAAAATTAACAAAATATAAATATGTTTTTATAAAATATATATTTATGAAATAAGTTTTTAAAATTATAACCAAATAATTTTTTTTTTTTTTATGTTTATCAGAATATACACTCAGAAAATATAAACAAACATAATTTCAGAAATGATCTCAATATAATTTTCAAAACATTATCTTTTTCAGGTTTTTTGAAAATATAAAACATTTCAAAAATAATATCAAACAACGTTAAAAAACAACGTTAAAAAATCTCGACTAAGAGTGACACCACTTAAAGGGGCCATGTGACCATGTCACCACTGTTGCAACAAAGATCCATCTGAGAGCTTCCTACATCAATTGAGAAGAATTCTTGGGCATTTTTTCTCTTATGGGTGCAATAAACAGGATTTCATTTTCGGTCTCTTCCTTTTGATATGTTTTCCAGGCCATGATTCGTGAACATCCCCGAGTGACAGCAAACAAAAATAGCAAAACATAATCATAACTTTGAAGTTGGTAGAGCTGCCTTCCGCTTAGCAAACTCATGAGCAATGTTGATCGAACTCTTGCTATGACGTAACGAGAACTCAGCGAGTAGGATTTGTTGTTCTTCTGCTGTCAGATCACCATGAGAGCCCTGTCGATTTTTGTGCAACAATTCAATCTATTACATTAATGAAAATTTGACAAAAACTGATTTAGGTTCCTAACAAAAACTTGTTATTGACTGCTCGGTTTATTATCAAAATCAAACGCCATTTAGAAGTTTTTCAAAGTAAAATTCCAAAAGATTTGTAAAAAGGGAAATGCATAAGCAAAATTCGTAAAAGGGTTGAAAATTCAATTTAACTTATTCAAATTCCTCGTCTTTGACAGAGTTCAATAGTCTGGTAAAGCAACTACTCCTTTTCTCCTGCTTGCTGGTACTTGAATATCTGTTTCCCTTATTTCTTCTAATTTTTCATGCCTTTAGCATTAAAAAGGAAGCCATGTTCATTAAGGAAAAAGTTTTGATCCTCTAATGAGGTGAAATGATCATTACCAGGCGAGAAGTTCGGTCACAAACAGCATGGTGCATGAGAATCCCAGCAGCAACTGAGACATTGAAGGAGTCCACCATTCCATTCATCGGAATACTACAATGCAAATCTGACAAACCCAATGCCTCATCACTTATGCCCCTGCACGAAAATACGATACAACCCAGGATGAAGAAGGAGATGAACAAGGGGACTAAAAGAGTCTTTCTTTTTTTTTTTTTTTTTTCCAACTGAGAATTGGGTTATTATTCCATAAATCCAGGTACCAGTCTATCTCATAGTAGGCGAATCTCTGTAGAGACTTAACAACTAATGAGACCAACAATCTATCATTTTGAAAAACAAAACCAGACTAGACTAGTGTATCAGCTGAAAAACTAAAGAAGAAATCCATCTGCCACAAGATAAGAGTCATACCTACTCTCATTACCGACTACTATTGCAGTTGGGTAAGACCAATCCATGTCATAAACAGACACCTAAAGAATAACAAACTAATCGTCGGTTAAACATATATAACATGAGCTCGATCTGTTGTTCACATAGTCACACTAACTAATCACCAACACTAACAACACAACGTAAAATAATCCAAATTATAAGAGAGAGATATATCCAGAAGAACATACTGCATCCATCCCCACATGGGTGGTGGCAATTCGATAGCCGCGCGATTTGAGATCTTTGAAGCAGTCTTGAACGGAGTCCCATAGTTCAATATCCAACCATTTCTCTGCTCCCATGCTAACATGGCGATTTTCTCTATATCTGACAAAAATTAAAAAAAAAAAAGTAAAACCCAAAATAGTTATTAAAAAAAATTGTTCAACAAAATCAAACCCTTCTATACTGTGTACGTGAATAAACTCATCACAAAAAACAAAAGGCAACCATATTTATATATTTATATATATTTATTTATTTATTATTACTATCATTATTATTATTATTATTATTATTTGGTTGGAAAAAAATTGTTATTTTAAACTCATTTTCACCTCAGATGTCGCAGCACCTTTTGGAGCTGTCGCAGGAGACGACATGATCAGACTGAAACCCGAGGGCATCAGCGGACCGAAACGCGGCCGAAACGTTTCCGAAATCGCTGAGTCCTTCGACTACCAAACACACCGAGTAGCTCCGATTCGTGACCACATTTCGAAACCTCTCCATCCTCGACTCCATTATGTGAGGCTCCAGAGCCTCCACCACCTCGCCGCTGCTCAAGTACGCCTCGTCCCCGCACTTAAACTGGTCCAAGTACGGAAACCATCGGCCGGTCCTCCGTTCTCCGTCGACGCCGATATGACGCCGTTCCATTTTCATCAGCCGAACGACGTCGTCCTTATGCGTGAGCAGGTTCTCCACGTTGTCCTCGTCCGAAGAATCGATGGCTTCCATTGAAATCGAAGCTGCTTCAATGGAGGCGTGAATTCTTGAAGGGACTCCGTTCTGCACAAATCTTGGCCCTAAAAGATTAAACGAGGTTGATTAGCGGAGAAGAGGAGAAAGAAAATACAGGGGAAGAAGAAAGAGAAAACCTTGGTGAGAGGAAATGGGAGGAGAGAAACAGAGAGTGGGAGAGTTGTGAGGGGAAGAGAAGGTCGGTCTTTTGTTGCGGAGAGTGGAAGCCATTGAAGAGATAGATGTACGGATTAGGGTTTTGCAGGCCGCCATTGAAGAGGGAGAAGAAGATATTTGGCGGCGAAGATGGAGGACAACCGGATGATGATGAGTAGCAGTAGAAGACACAAAACTACATCTCGTAAAGGAGGAAAGGGAAAAGGAACAAATGTATATGGCTGATTCTGCAATTTTACCTTATTGGTTGAAATTTGCAGCTATTAGAATGTATTTAAATGGCTTGGATAGTCATAAAAATTAAAAATATATGAATATCCTCTCATTTGGTTTTGATTTTAAAATATTTTCTATTTTTAAAAAAATTAAAAATAAGAATATTTTAAAAACTGTATTGAGATCATTTCTAAAATTGTGTTTGATTATGTTTTCTAAGTGTATATTCTGAAAAATATAAAAATAAAATTTTGTTTGGTTATATATTTTAAAAATTTATTTTATAAGTGAGTATCTTATAAAAATATATTTATTTTTAATTTTAAAAAAATAATAAAAAAATAAATTATTAATTATAATTAAAAAAAAACTTTGGTAGTAGGTTTTACAATAAACGATAAGGGTGGAAGATATTGATGGTCTGAGCTCTAGGTGACGATGATAGCTAGATTTAGGTCATAAGTCGATAGTCATCATCGCGAGGGAACCATTGTCATCGTCACTAGCCCATGGTCATCAGTCTTCATCGGAGCTGAATGTTATCGTTGGATATGATCATTACTGATACTGTACAGACAGAAAGAGAAAGAGAGGAGATGGAGGGAGGGAGAAAACGAAAACAAAAAGTGAAAATAACTTTTTTTTCGTTTTTAAAAAACCTAAAAAAATAATATAATTGAAAACGATGTTTTTGAAAACGTTAAATAAACAAATACTATTTTAAAACTGTTTTTATTTTTTATATTTTTGAAAATAAAAAATTATTCTCGAAAACAAAAACAAACGCCACCATTATGTGCCCAACCATATTTGATTATAGTCAACAATAAGGAAAAAACTTGTTCATCAATCTTATTGAAGTCCTCCTCCAAAGACCACCAATGAACTATGAAAGTTATTTTATTATTATTTTTATTTATAAAAATTAACTTATTTTTAAGGATTTTATTTATTTTTAATTTATTTTGTATTGTTTAATTTAATTTAGATTTTTTATAAATTTCATAAGATTTTTGTTTAATTTTATTTAATTTTATCTTATATATATATTTTAGTAATAGTATATGAAACAAGTCTAAAATTAAATATTTTCAATAAGTTTACTTATAGTATTTTATTTTAAAAATATATGATTTTAGTTTTTTTTTTTTTTACAGTTTTAAATTGAAGTAAAAAATTTATTTGTTGGAAATAAGTCCCGTCAAGGGTCACTATTTATGTCAAAAAACTATAAACTTAACTAATTTTATATGATTCTTTCATCGATATGAGTATTTAAAAAAAAAGAATCACTCCAATCGAAACTTACATAAAAAAGTTATAGCAATTTATAAAATTAGATCAATAAAAAGACACATAAGTTTTACGCATATTATTATATTTTATGATAAGAATTCAATACACCTAATATCATATGGGCTCATTTTTTTGATCCAATAACAATGCAATACATGGCAAAAGCTAAAAAAAAAAAACAATAAGAATATGACATGTGATATTCTATTAATTTCAGTAAATTAGAATCAAGCTTGTCATGCACTTTATTATATTGGATCATTTTTAATCATATATATCGTCCTATAGTTAAATGTAAGCTTACTGTAATAAAACTGACTTTTTTCACGATAGCCCCTGCAGTTACTGTAGCAAGTCGACTTTTCTTCACATTTTTCCACTGTAGATTACTACAGTAGCCAAACTTATATTTAATTTGTTTTATTGTGTTATTTTATTTTTCATTATGAATTAAATAAATTTTTGTTGAGAATTATGACGTAACCTGATTATAATGATTTAATTAAATTAAACATATTGTTATAATTGTCACATTTATTGGCGTATTTATTCTCAAACTTAATACTTTCAAATTTCTGGTCCTGAATAATTTGACAAAAAAAATGAAACCGATAAAAGATTTTTGTGACATGACTCTAGAATAAATATTATAAAATATGAGATAAAATATAAATATATTTATCTATTTTTGTATGGTCATATTACTGATTATCATAGATTTCTCAACGAAAACTTTTTATAATTGAATTTGGGTTTATATTTTTATCATTAACATGTATAGTACTATTCATATATATAGATACGATACTATTCACATATACGATATTGTTTATCGTGAATTTTAATTTGCTAAGTCTTTATATGAATTTAGTTAAAAAATATATAGAATTTACATATTACTTGAGAAATAGCACATAAACCAAGAAGGGTGGGTGACCATCAATAAGTATGAATATAAAATTATAATAATATACTTAAATAAAATTAAATCAGATTAATTACAGTGAAATCATAATTATTGTTAATTTTCACAAGCACATGAATCAAACAAGTAATAAAGTGATGAAAAAAATATCATTCTTCCAAGGATAAAATTATTAAGTATCAAAACTAATTATTTTTAAATTTACTTGAGCAACTAAAAAAATATTACAAGTGAAAATTAAATAAATAAAATTATGAAAATATATGAACATAAATTGATGATAAACAATTAAGTATATAAATATTAAAAATTATGATTTAACTGTAATTAATCAAATTTGATTTTATTTAAGTATATTATTATGTTTTTATGTTCATATTTATTGACGATTAATTACCATTTTTCTTTTATGTACTCTTTCTCAACTTATATATAAATTTTGTATTTTTATAATTAAATTTGCATAAAAGCTTAGCAAATTTAAATTCACAATGAACAATATCGCATATGAATAGTACCACATGAATAACACCATGTATATGAATAGTATCATATATATAAATAGTAAAAATATGAATCCAAATTTAATTATAAAAAGTGTTTGTTTAGAGATCTGTAATAGTTAATAATATGATTACACAAAAACAAATAAATATATTTCTATTCTATTCTATATTTTATGGTATTTAATCCATATTTATGTCACATAAATTCCTCTCGATTTCATTTTGTTCCTCAAATTATTCAAAAATTAGCCAAAAATTTAAAAATATTAAGTTTAAAAATAAATACTTTAATAAATATGACAATCATAATAATATGTTTAAAATTAATTAAACCATTATAAATAGGCTATATCATAACTATCAACAAAAATTTATTTAATTCATAATAAAAAATAAGATAATACAACAAAATAAATTAAATATAATAAAAATTAAAAAAATAATTTAAAATGAATATTGATATTTTTGCAAACAAAACTTAAAAAAAAACTATTTTTTTTAAATAAAACTAAATAAGAAAGAGAAAATGAAAAAAAAATAACTCAGATTTCCTTTAATCTCTCTCTCTCTCTCTGTCTCTTCCTTTTTCTTGCTTTCCATGCGTCTCCCTGCCTTTGTTTATAGGTTAAAAAAATAATGTGTACGCATGCAAAGATAATATTTTTTTTAGTATGAATGGGTGGCACCAATCGGCGCCAAATTTGGTATTTGATGCACGTAGGCGGCAGAAGAAAGCAAGCAGAAAAGAAAGGAGGAAAAAAAAAAGAAAAAGAAGAGAAAGAAAATACAAAAATAGTTGTGTATGAGTCCTATTTGTTTTCTTATTAATCTAAGATTAGAATTTGCTTTAATTTTTTTATACAAGTTCTAATTTGAGTGATCTTTTTTTTTAAATACTCATTTCAATGAGAGGATTAAAACAAAATCAATTTAAGGGATAAATTACCGATATAAATAGTGACGTTTGATAGAATTTACTTCCAACAAATAAATATTTTACCACAATTTGACACTATAAATAAATAAAGTGCTAAAATTAGATATTTTTAAAATAAAATATTATAGATAAACTCATTAGATATATTTAATTATAAGCTTATTTAATATATTATTACAAAAATAGAACAGAATTAAATAAAAATTTCATGAAATTTATAAAAAATCTAAATTAAAGTAAGCAAAAATATAAATCAAAACAAATAAAAAAATAAAACTCTGAAGAATAAGTCAATTTTTGTGCATGATAAAATAGTAAAACAACTTTATTTATAAAGTTATCAATAATTCATAACAATTGTGTGATTGATTGTTTATGATTAATTTATATTCATTTATTTTTGAAATTTTATTTATTTAAGTTTTCAATTGTAATATATTTCAGTCACTCAAATAAAATTAAAATTAACTAATTTTGATACTCAATAACACTATTCTCATATGAACAATATTTTACTCTTCACTTTATTACCTATTCGGTTCATTCACTTGCAAAAACTAGCGATAGGAAGTAAGTCACACCACTGTGAGATTTAAAGGCCAGCAGAGGAGTTAGCCTATACCATAGACACCCTATAGGGTGCGATTTTTGCCATGTGGATTGTAGGGGTTACAAATGTTCATATTTGGCGGAGGGCGAGATAGAAATTGGGTTTTTAACTTGGTCTGGCTTACAGATGTGAGGTTGCGATCTAGCGATAGCATGGTGGATTGCAGGGGTTGCGAGTGTTCATATTTGGTGGAGGACGAGATGGAGATTGGGTTTCTGGCTTGGCTTGGTTTGTAGCGACGGCATAGTCGAGATCATGTCTGAGCGATGGTAGCTCACTTTACATTGAAGGGTTTGCGTTTGATAATAATCTTTGTGTTATTGGGTTTGAACAATGGATTTCATTTTCTATGACACAAAATAACCAAGGGTCCATTTAAATGTTTTTTGGAGATTTTTTTTTAGATAAAAAAAAAAGCAAGTTTTAGAAAATGTGTTTAAAGAAAGAAAAAAAACTGTTTGAAGAATAAAAAGATAAAATCTTAAAAATTTATTTAGAAAAAAATTATCAATATAAATCTTATTTCATTTCTTTTAAAATTTTATATAATTTAAATAAAATTATCTTATTTAAACTTATATATATAAAATTATAGACTTTTAAAATTTAAATTTTACCATATAATTTTAGAGATATAAATTATAAAAAATAGTGATAAATTAAAAAAAAACCAATAAAATTAAAATTTTAGCCTCCAAAATCTCCCAGCCCTTAATTCACGTACAAGCATTTTGTCCCACTGTACAAGGAATGGTTTTGGGTTTAACAATTTGTTTGATAAACCCCCAGCTTTGTTTGTCTCACAAATTAGCTCATTCTCTAAGATATATATTTTTTATTTTTAACTCTGCACTCCGTAGGAATGATTTAGCTGTGGAGGATGGGCCTCTTATCGCCGTCGACGGAGAAAGGTGAGGAGAGGTCGAAGGAGATGGGAACCCATAATCCAGACAAAAACAAGCGATATATATGTGTGTATATATATATATATATTTATTTTTTTCACTTTTCTTAGGCTTAATCCAGTAGGCTTATTTTACGTCCTTGTACCTGTGGTCTTCTAAATAGAGACTTAAGAGGCGGTGGAAGATTTTTACGCCTTTTATGGGTAAAACCTTACCCTACAGTAGAAATGGATATATATATATATAATGAGAATTCTATTTTTTCCTCTCCGATGGAGAAAAAGTGAAGATTTTTACATCATTCATCGGTAAAATCTTACACTATAGTGGAAGTCTCTATATATATATATATTTTTTTTTTTTCTTTTTTGAGAATTCTACTTTTTCCCTCTTAGATGGAGAAAAAGTTTCTCACCATTTCTCACCGTTAGACTCGAATGGTAAAGAACAGTGGAACACCAAATTAGAACAAGGCATCACACATTTGATTCAATATCATATTAAAAAATTAACATTAAAAAATAAGTACTAAATTAAAAAAAAAATACAAAGCTGTTGTTCATGTGATTCGCCAAGGTGGCCGGTAGAGCTAGTGCCGCCGTGGAGGGTGAAGTTGGATTCGCGTCAACGTGGGTTGTCGGCAAAACCATGGGCGACGGCCTTGAACGCGTAGTGGGATAAGAGGCTCGGCGATGGAGGTGGGCGATTCTTCCGACTGACACGACGACGTTGGGACGCCAAGGAGCAATCCTCCACTGGCGATGGATTTGCCCCGAATCTTAACAATCGGTCCTCCGCCGGAGCTGTGCGATGCTCCTGACCCTCAACAGCCTTATCTGGACGATTCCCCAAGGGCGACGACTGCTTCTGTCGGAAGATCGCCATCGCCGTGTGACCTCGTACTGACCTCCTCGCCCTCTGCCGCCATCATTTCATCATCTTCTCCACCGTCCTATGAGCCGCCAAGAACGAAAACGTTTGCCAAGGGTGGGTCGCCAACTGTCCAGATCCTTTACCGTTACCGTCTACTGTCGATGGTGGGGGCTAGTGGAGATAGCGTGGTGGCTTTGGCCACCAGAAAAAAAAAATTTTTTTGAGTTTTATAAATTGTTAAAATTCTAAGGAGTTTATTTCATTAAAAAAATTCAGGTGTAGTATATGTTAAGATCGTTTGGTATTTCTTGTTCATCTTAACCATCCAAAATTTATTGAACGGTTAAATTAAGTCAGATCGGTTATCTCACTATCATATCTTAATAGTTATCCTTCCAATAATATTTTGATATTTTATTAATTTATTTAATAATTTTTAATTTTTAATATTTCATATTTTTTATTTTGATTAAATTCTTAAATTTAGTTTAAAATTTTTTTAAAATTTAAATGATTTGATATAACATAATTTTATGAGAAAATTAACAAGAAAATCTGATACAATAAATTTTAATTCTTATTAAATTACTTTTGATTTTATAATTAAGATATATATTAATAATAATTTCATATTAATCTCTATTAAAAATTACAAGGCTCTTGAATTAAAAAAAAAAAGCTTTTAATTTCTAGCAAAACAGAAAACAGCTTACGACACTAATCCAAAAAAAAAAAGTCGCAAAATTTCAATTATAATTATATTTTACCAAGTCTCTTTAACGCTGCCTTTTTTTTTTTTTGTCAATCTTTTGTTTTCTCCGTTTGCCCTTTTCTTTTTATAATTTTCTGCAACTTAACTGTCTTGTCTTTTTCATTTCCTCTCAACCTATAAAAGTTATTTTTGGAAACCCAAGTGGCGTATTAGCCTATGATTTTTTTTTTTTTCTTTTCTCTCTCTTTGAGCCTTAGCCACAGTGCGCTGTGCCTCTTTTTCACCATTGCTTTGCAGATCTTGTCGTAAATGTTTTTACTTGTCTCCATGTCCAAAGGAAAAAATGTTAACGTGTCTCCGAAAGAAAGAAAGAAAACAAAAGTGTCATAGTTATGAAGTGCTATGCCCTATTTTTTTTTTTTTTTATGTTTATTTACAGTTTTATAATTATATTATATTTAAATGTAATATAATTTTTATCCATGCATACAAATTTTATATTTAAATATAATATTTTAACAATATTTTAAATATATTGATTATTTTAGAATATTTTAAAAATAAATTTTTTTTATTCACATCATATTCTCTTTTTATCTCATTTTTTCTATCTACTTTTATCAATCATATTAACTTTTTAATTCTAAAATACAATTTAAATATGTTTCATTCAAACACACATTATATTAAAATGCAAAGCAAATACTTTTCATCCAAATACAAAATGGATTTAATACATTGCGTTCAAACGTAATGTGAACACAATAAATTTATCATATGCCCAATAAGTCTCTTGGTTTAAAAATGTTTTCTCATTTTCAAAATCACGAAGAATAAAAATGATTTCAAACAATGTTTAATTGATCAAAATTTTCAAAATATTTTCACAAACACCGTTTTCATCTTCATTTGCTCTTTTTCATTTTCATTTTCTCTCACTCTCCTCTCTCTCTCTGCAAACCAGTGACAATAAAGGCAACAGCCTCTATCTCCGACGACAGAGGCCGACCCTTGGCTGTTACAACGGCTTGCTACTACTCCCTCTTTCTCCATTTTCTCCCTCCCTTTTCTTTTTCTCTGTCTCTCTCTCCTTTGCAGACTTCGATGCCCTCGGCTTGTTTAGTGGTGATGGGTGCAAGTGAAATCTTTTGTCAGCAATCGCCCTTTCCTCTTTCAATGGTGGCTAGGCTGAACTTGATCTTGAGCTTCCTCATCATCGCTGTTGCTTATAAGCTTCTCGGAGTCACTAGAAGTGTGGGACACCCAACTAGCTTGAGTCGTCCACTCTCTTTTTCTTTGTTTCTTCTTACTTAATAAGCTTTCCTTTATTTCTTTTATAGAGCTCGTACTTGAAAAACCATAGATTTTTTTTTAATTTCTTTGAAATCACATATATGTATTATTCTATTTCATTCTTCGTAACATACTTGCGATTCTATTTTATTTAAAATACTTAGTAATATAAACATGTTTTATTACTTAAGTATATTTCTAAACTTGCTTCACTTCTTTATATAATACATTTGTCTTGTCTTTATACGTTTTTACATATACTTTTCTATTACTCTTCTTTCACAGCGGAATATCTTGCGAAGCGGATTCATAATACATCCATGACACTGTGGGGATCTGCCTGCCCGTCCACTAGCTTCCTTTTCATAATGTAGGGAGTTTACCCTTGTTACCTACATCACGAACAGACTCATGAGTTAAAACTCAGTAAGTACAAACATACATGTAAAATATGTTTCAGGCATAACACTTAGAGTTAGTCCTTTTATGTGTATCTACCTCTTATTCTTATGATATCTTGTTCTCTCTATACTATTCTATTCTTTTCTTCCTTTTTTTTTTCTTCTCTTTCTTTATCTTTCACTTGTGGACCCGTGGTTGGACGTACCTAATGCACGCTGACCAATGGGAGAAGGTGGAGCAACCCACCAGTCAATCCCAAGGTCAATCTTTGAACTACCAAACTTAGAGCTAGCACATTTAGCCATTAACTACCTTATTCTTACGGTAGCACCACACTTCTAGGGTGGAGGCTATTATTAAACCTCACTTCTGGAGAGGTCGGTATGCCAACCTTACATTTTTAGTCTTATTATCTTGCTTATTTTTTTTTTCTTTACCTTAGCTTTTAATGTTTTTCTAGCTTAGTGAGTATGTTAGATTATCATGCTACAAAATATATAACTTATATATAAATATAATTCTATGGTAAATCAGTTCGTGAGTAGCCATTTAAATGTCTGTACTTACAATATTTGTGCTAAAGTGAGCTTTAGTGTGTCCTTCAAATTTCGTTGTCTGTCTCGGGTTGGTTTCCTATAGACAACAATGTCGTCAATTAATATACTTTCATTACACTACCTTTATTTTACTTAAAATCTGAATGTTGGCTTTTAAAATTTTAATTAAAACCTTATGATAGCATCTAAAGCCTTAATGGTTCTATTTAGATCTTTCCATACTTTTTTTTTCTTTTTTTTACTGTGAATCCTTAGACGGCTTGGTATACGGCCGTGTCTCTGGCCGTGTACCTCTTGGGACACTAGCTTCTTCTCTTACATGTCCATGTGATTTGGGCGTATATACTGTACATGGCCTGGTACATAGGCGTGTCCCTGGCTATGTAACTCTCTGTGACTTATATAATCACAACATGACTGTGTAACCTCCTTGTGTTCCTGTATATTGTATGTACACGGCCTAGTACAAGCCCGTGCCCCTGGCCGTGTAACTCTCAGTTTGTGAAATATCTCTCTACACGGCCGTATCCCTGGTACATGTACAAGTACACGGCCGTATACGTGACCGTGTACTATTAAAAAAACTACATTTTAACCTAAAATCAAAATTATGGCATTTGGAATTCCGTTTAAGCCATTCTAAGATACTCTCTTAATCTTCTCTAAGTATTTTGAAAATCTTTATACTTACCATTTCGATCCTCTAAGGTCATCTATTGTTTTTTTATCGTTTCGGAGCTTTAAATGAACATTTCATTAATCTTAAAAGCGTCCGTTATCTTTTCTTCAACTTAGGTCACCGAGGGGGTTTGGTTTTTTCCATTTTTAACCTTATCTTACCCCTCGATTTCTAAAATACCCTTTATGCCATTCTAAAATTTTCGATAGCATTTCTGCTTAAATTTTTGGTTCCCGGCGTTTAAGTAACGTCTCAAAACCATGGTACCTACCACGTAATATACCAAAGGCCTATTTTATGTAAAAATTTACAAACTTTTTACGTCAAAACCTTTGCAAAAGCCTAATCAAACTTTTGTTTCAAAGTTTCTAAACTCACAAACTTGTCTTCTATATTAACTTAATTCATTTTCATCCAAAACATAACCTTATTTTTTTTTTCCAAAATTTCATGCCTTTCGTTATTACAACTCACAGTTTTCATTCTTGCATCAAGTGCACATATTCAAAGTTTCATACTTAAACATTATTTTCTTATTCACTTTTCTACTACTAACTTGTAAAGTACTAAATAACAAAATCAAACTTAAATTTCATCACTAATCCTTTATATAAAATACACAAACAAAACTAAAACCAAAAAGTTTGAACTAGAAATTTCTACACTTCTTCCACACAACAAACACAGACTTTTAGTTTCAAACACTAAGAAAACTTGAATTTTCCCTTGCTTACCTTACTATGTTGGTCTCTTGATACTTGGAATGAACTCTCCTCAAGATTTTGTCACCAAAATTTGAAAGAACTTAAGCTTAGTGAAAAGGAGAAAGCAAGACAACTAAAGGTTGCTTTGGGTTGGGGGGGGGGGGCAAGGAGAGGGGGCTGTTTTGCTGAATTTTCTTGGAACTTGAAAACGTGTTTAATAGCTGGTTTACAACTAAAAAAAATCCGATGGCTTATCCAAAAATATCCACCATTTTCTTTTTCCAATTTTTCACTAAATCATGGCATTTTTGGACCAATCAAATGGCTCCAACTTAGCTCCTAAATCAGCCTCAAAAATCAATTAATTGATCCATTGCATATTCGGATCCACATATGGAAATTTTCCCAAAATTTTCTAAAATTAATTTCATGGCTTTTTGGCAACATCTAGGCCGTTCATCAAGGCTTCTTTAAATTAAAGCCCTTAGATCTACCTAATCTTTTCTCACACTTTTTTTTTCTTTTCCCATTTATGACATATGCATACTTACATCATCTATTTTGTCCTTATTATATTAATTCGAGTCAAAATTTGACCAAAAGTCAAACCAAATGGAATTTTATCGAAATCGTATAGGCGAGTTTCTGGGGCCTTTCACGCAGTCGATTTGCCTTAATCTACTAACAAAACCGTAAATTTTCGTCTTTTAATGAACTTGGTTTACTTAAGGTAATCTCTTGGGTTTTTTTTTTCCCAAAAAGCATCATCATTTCTTCAGGAATGATGGAATTTCTCAGGAAACGCACCAGAGGACTTACCTAGTCATCCATACTATAAGTTTGATCTAACTCCATCTCGAAGCTCTTAAAGCCCTAAAACGCTCATCTTCTCCTATCTTTACTTTGACTTGCTACTACCTTGTGTTTACACTTTTCAAACACCGAAACCACTCCATTTTAAGCGTTTTGGTCTGAATTCTCAATCATAACTTTATTCTTTAATCATTTTTGAAGATTTTAAATCCTCCAAAACATTTAGTTATTTCTATTAACTCTATTATTCGTGAATTTACAATACAATGTTTCTATACATTTTTATTTACAGAGAATTTCCAGAAACCCTAATTCTAGGTAACATTGTTAAGATTTTCTGGTCCGTCATAGGAAGAGACGATGGTAGGGGTGGAAACAGGGAGTGTGACGCCTAAGGCGAAGAGGAGGCACTTGTCATAACCAAATCTACAACCTGTTTCGACGATGGCAAACACGACTAGGTGGAAAGGCACACCATTGGCGCTGGAGATAGAAGTCAGGGGTGATAGGCAACAAGGTAAGGTTGAAGGTAATATCAAATTTGGGTTTTTTTTATTTATGAGTATTTTTTTTATAGTTTCAAAATTCACTCAAAAAATAATACCAAACATAATTTCAAAAATAATAATAAACAATTATCAAAACATTCTCATTTTTAATATTTTTAAAAACATAAAAACACTTTAAAAATAATACCAAATACCATCTACATTTTATCCCAAAATATATAAATATATACACATATGTTAAAAGTTAATATGTCAACATGTCTCCAAAAGAAAAAACAAAAACAAAAAAACAAGTGTAAAATTATGTAACTCTATGCCCAATTTTTTGATTTAAGCTGTATGTCCAATTTGTTTCAAGTAGAGTTTTGTTTGGGAGAAAGAGCCAAATAACATTTTTATATAGTAGTAGTTTATATATATATAAGTGTGAGGATTAAAAATCTGACTTTATCAAGTATAAAATTATAGTTAAACTAGTTTTTGTAATCACATAAAGTAATAGTTACTTATAATATAAAATTTTAAATATAATAATAAGTAGCATCAATAAAGCCATGATTTATTAGTAGAAGGTCAAAATATTTTTTTCATTAAAATTATACTAACATCTTCATATATGATCAACTTCATCATGCCACGATTTATGAATGCTGCCTGTTGTCGTGATCTCTTATGCGGCCCCACCCACCCACCCACCCTACTGTCTCTCTCTTCTTTCTTCCTCTCGTTATTTCTTTCTCTTTTGTATTTCTCAAAATATTTAGTATTTTGATTATTTTAATTTTTGTGTTAATTTTTTTAAAATGATATATTTGTAATTGTTTATTTACAAAGTGAAAAAAATCATTTAATCAATGATATTTAAAAAATATATTTGAATTAATCTAATAAAAAAATATTAAAAATCTTGTAGAATACCAAATGGTATTCCGACAGATTACCAAATTATACCAAAACACCTTTTTAATTGATTAAGAGAAATTTTAGGAAGACACATTAAGTTGATCTTTAACTTTTCTTAAACAAGGGGCAAACATATAGAAACCATTATAAATGGGACAGAATTCTAAAGATGTGCATTTTTTGGGACATTTTCGAGATTTCCCTTTTAATAAAAATCTTTTATTCTTAAAATCTAAATTATTTATCTAATAAAATATAGATAATTATTAATTTAAGGGGGCCTAAGATTAGTTTATACACATACTCATTATAATAAAATAAAATAAACCATCATATTAAAATTATATTAACATATCCACACATGATCAACTTCATCACGTCACGATTCATGAATGTCGCCTATTGTCGTGATTTCTTACGCGGCCCCACCCACCCTATTGTTTCTCTCCTCTCTCTTCCTCTCTTTATTTCTTTCTCTTCTTTATTTCTCAAAATGTTTAGTATTTTGATTATTTTAATTTTTGTGTTAATTTTTTTAAAAGGATATATTTGTAATTGTTTGTGTACAAAGTGAAAAAATCATTTAATAAATGTATTTTTAAAATAATAAATTTAAAAAATGTATTTGAATTAATCTAATAAAAAAATATTAAAAATCTTATAGAATCCCAAATGATGTTTCAATAAATTACCAAATTGTACCAAAATACCTTTTTAATTGATTAGGAAAATTTTTAGAAAGACATATTTAGTTGATCTTTAACTTTTTTTAAAGAAGGGGCAAATATGGGACAGAATTTTAGAGATATGCATTTTTTGGGATATTTTTGAGATTTCCCTTTTAATAAAACTCTTTTATTCTTAAAATTTAAATTATTCGTCTAATAAAATATAGATAATTATTAATTTAAGGGAGGCTAAGATTAGCTTATACACATACTTATTATAATAAAATAAAAAAACCATCATATTAAATAAAAAAAATGCTAGGGTGGCCATGGCCACACCTACCCCCTAGCTTTGTCATTGAGAAACATAATCAGATTTATGACCATACAGTACCAAAAAACCTCCTTCTTTTTCCTCCCTCCTGTCCTCTCTTTCTCCCTCTAATATGAAAATGCATAAATATAATTGTTATTAAAAATTAACTATAAATATGTTATTTACTAGAAAATAAAATGATTTACTAAAAAAATCTAATGATTTATATGAAAATCCAATAATTTACCCATAAATATATATTATAATTTATCATCTTTTAAAAAAATCTGTTACAAACTTTAAAAATATCTGTAAACTATACTATTACTAAGAATTCCTTTCATTTAGACCGAAGCAGAATTCTTTGTGAAGCAAAACAATTGGAAGGGCTCTTGGACTTTCTCTTATCTTTATCGAACTCATGTGTAGCTTTGAGAACATGAGTCTCGTCATCTTCTTCCCCTTTCTCTCTTCCTTTCTATAGAAGAACAATTTCCTTATTACCATTAAAAAAATGGATGAATTTCAATTTTCTAATAGGCTTCAACCTAGAATTACCAAAAAAGAAATAAAAGGTTCTATAACTCAAATAGTAGCGTGTCATTCTCAAAGCTAACATTGCTTCCGGATGATCAATAATGTCTTCCCCCAATCTAATCTCAATCTATCTCTCTCTCCCTTTGCATTCACAATAAGACTTGATTTGCATACGTGTCAAAAGAAAGAGAGTAGTAGCCATTGCAATACTTATCCACTCAATACACCAACTCTTGATTTGCTGATTTAGATTAATGCTACAAAACTAACATCGACTATACTTTTGTTTATTATAATTGATCAGTATTCAAAAACATTACATGTACGTTATATGATAGCATGAATAGAGTTGGGATTTATTAATCGGACCAAAATTTTTTTTTAATTAAGATTATGTTAACATCTTCGGCCGCAATCAATGCCACCATGCCGTGATTTGCAAACGCCAGTAGCGTGCTGTGATCTCTTGTACACACTACCCCACCCTATTGTCTCTCTCTTCTTTCTTCGTTTCTCTCCTTCTTGTTATTTCTCTTTCCTCCTTATTTCTCTCTTCACTGTGTCTACAATAGTCAGTCGCCGCGATGTCCACCAGCGAATCCTCTCTCTAGTCGTCGTGGAATAGTAGCGTAAATTTGCTCTTTTTATTTTTTTTATATTGGTATTTTTGTAATATTTTTGTAAATCTTAGTGATATGATTAATATATTTAATATTTTGATTTTTTTATGTTAATATTTTAAAAAATTAATATTTGTGATTGTTTGTTCATGTGAATTGTGTCTTGATTATTGCAAAAATACTGTCATAATCATGTAAATGTTCCAATGGGCTTGAATGCATGTGCATTGCACGTGCCCAACAACCTAGTTAAAAAGAAAAAAAGAAAAAGAAAAAGAAAAAGCATGTCAGCGAAAATCGACGACAATAAGCTTAAAACACGACATTATATTTTGTAAAACGACCTTACAACAGTCAGCTTACAGAAGACTAATGATAAGCGACAATATCTCTGAAAAAGCACAAACGAAAGTATATTATCCTATAAACAACAGCATTTTTTAATTTTTAATTTTTAAAGAAACGATATTTGATTTCAAATGACTTATGATATAAGAATTCATTTTAGAAGGCCAGTTATAATCTATCTCCTATGAGTTATTATAATATTTTTATGTTTTTTTCTTAAATTTTTATTATTTTAATATATCTCAATGTGAATTTTAATTTATCTGCCATAGGAGACCAAAAATGTAAACGACGATGATATACTTGCTTATTATGGTTTATAGGATACCCTGTAACCTTACCTCCTGGATTTACTGTCGTTTTTCCAAGATCTGTCGTTTCTTAAAATTAGTTGTTTTTAATTGCGAGAAAAGTGACAACAGTGTACAGTAGCACAACAAAAAGGAAAAAAAAAAAAAGGATAATCTCTTAGTTAAAAACAGTAGCACAACAAAAGAAAAAAAAGGGAATAATCTCTAAGTTAAAAAAAAAAAAAAAATTGGGAATCGCATTGTTATTTGGTGCACAATTGCACTTTTGGGATCTAGAGTGTTAAATTTGACGATTTATCCCTAAACTAAGAAATTATAACGAAACACTCGTAACTAAAAGTGGAATTAATTCTTTTTAACTAAAAATGGTCATATTTATCCTTTTTGATTAGGGATGACATTTTAATCAATGGGCATAGGTTCCCACCTTTTAATGTGACGAGTACGGGGGTTGATTAGAGAAAATGATTTAAATAGTATTTTTTTGAAATTTTTTATCTAACATAATATAAATTCTCCTTGTTGATTAACTTGACACAAAATTTAATTTTCCTTTTTTTATATCATATTGGTCTAGTGTCAACTTTATATGTCATATTGATGCAATAATCTTTAAATATATGTCATTAAAATACTTTTAGTTTAAGATAAACCCCTCGCTTTTATAGGGTGAGGATGGGGAAGCTTTTTCCTATTTACATCCACTCTTCTTATATTCACCTTTATAAAAAATATATATGTTTATATGCATACATGTATATATATTATAGAAATCTTAGTGTTTCAATGTTTTAATTTGCTTTATAAATTTAGTTTATAGAGTCCTGTAATTTATATATATATTTTTAGATTTCAATTTCATTTTTAGTTACAATTATAATTGGATATGGTATAGAAATCTTAATTAAATTTTTTTGATTAAATTCTTAATGGATAAATGATTATGGTATGGGTATGGTATCCCAACCCATTCCCGCATTAAATTAATTGGATATAGGAACAAGTATAAGGGATTAAAAGAGAGGTGGGTATTATTGTGGGTTTTCGCAAGTGTAAAAATTGAACAAGTAATAAAATAATGAATAAAGTATCATTCCCACAATAATAGTATTATTAAGTATTGAAATTAATTAATTTTATTTGAGCAACCGAAAGATGTTTTAATTGAAAAATTAAATAAATAAAATAAAAATATAAAAATAAATGAACATAAATTAATAACACATAAACAAACACAAAGATATTAAGAATTATGATTTCATCATAATTAATCAGATTTAATTTTATTTAAGTTGATGGCCAACTACTCTTTTTTACTTTATGTCCTCTTTCTCAAGTTATATATAAATTCTATATTTTTATAATTAAATCTACGTAAAACGTAAACGACTAGTAAATTAAAATTTATGATAAACAGTATTATATATGTAAATAGTATCATATATGTAAATAGTACTGCATATATGAATAAAATCATATATGTAAATAATATCATATATATGAATAGTATTATATATGTGAATAGTAAAATGTGAGTCTAAATTCAATTATAAAAAGTGTTCATTGATAAATTTATGATGGTTAATAATATGATCACAAAAAAAAATAGATATATATCTATTTTATCCCAGATTTATGGTATTTATTTTAGAGCCATATCACAAAAATCTCATCTCAATTTAATTTTGTTCCTTAAATTATTCAAAAGTTAGTAAGAAATTTGAAAGTATTAAACTTGAAAATAAATATATCAACAAATAAGATAATCATAATAACATTTTTAATTTAATTAAATCTTCATAACCAGATTACGTCATAGTTCTCAGTAAAAATTTATTTAATTCATATAGAAAAATAAAATAACATAATAAGACAAATTAAACATAATGACAAAAAAAAAAAAAAGAGAGTCTAGAATAGTACTGATATTTATGTTGGCAGAAACTTAACAAAAGTAAAAATTTATTTCCTTCATAAAGAAAAATAAAATAACGCAACAAGATAAATTAAACATAATGACAAAATAAAAAAAATCTAGAATGGTACTGATATTTGTGCAGGTTGAATATCAAGAAACTCCTCATTCTATTAATACTAAAATCGAACCAAACTAAAAAAATAAAAGATATAATTTAGGTGCCCAGTAGCATATGCTCTAGTTGGAGCTACTAATCCTCCTCTCCTTCTCTACCATCATCCCCTTCCCATGCCTATATATAGGCTTAGTCCAATGCAAGTTAGTTGAATCTTTTACCATTTCCAACATTCAGTATTGATTTTTTTTTTTTCAACATTCGGTGTTAATTTACGACTTAAAGAGAAAAAGTCTTGTAGCAGCCACATCAGGCTTTCTGCATAGATGTAGGAAGATAAACTAGCGAGGAAAAGAAAGAAAAACAACAAAAGAAAGAAAAAAAAAACTATTTATGGATCCTCGCTGTTTTTTCATTTATCTGAAATTAAAATTTGCCATAACTTCTTCATACGAGTTCGGATTTGAGATATTCTTTTTTTTTTAAATACTTATATCGATGAGAGGATTAAAACAAGACCAATCAACGGGATAGACTGTCAATATAAATAGTGATGCTTGGTGGAACTCACTTTCAACACATGAATTTTTTTTATCACTATTTGACATTGTAGATAAACAAAATGCTAAAATTAGACGTTTCTAAAATAAAATATTATAGGTAAACTTATTAGAAATATTTAATTTTAAACTTATTTAATATACTATTACTAAAATAAAGTAAAATTAAATTAAAATCTCATAAAATTTATAATAAAAAAATTAAATTAAAGTAAACAAAACAAAATAAATCAAAAATAAATAAAACTCTCAAGGATAAATTAATTTTTATGCATTAAAAAGTAGTAGAATAACTCTATTTTATAGAGTTATCAGGTGTGATGGTGGGAAAAGCATGCCTACTCCTACCTCATCCCATCTTATTATCATCCTTTATTTTGATCCAAATTAATTGTATATTGGGTCGTAATTAAGTTTTAACATAGAAAATTTAGAATTACCTTTATTTAGATATAAATTTGATCAAATTAATTAAAAAAATATTTTTTTATGTTTTTTAATTATGTGCAAGTCATATGTTAATTTATGTTGAAAAATTAAATATTATTATCAATTAGAGGTCTTTTACTAAATACTTTTAGATTTAAGAAATAAATTGTGAAAATTGAAAGTTTAGGTGATAAATAACAATTGCATGATAAATTCAGAGAAAAAGTGTTTTTTTAGATTATAGATTGCGTTTGAGTGTTTATTTAATTTGAATGTTTACATTTAAATATATAATTTGACTTGTGTTTTAAAATTTAATGTGTATTTAGATATATTTTGATAAAGATAGTATTTAGGTGGCGTAAGAATAGAAAAATAAGTGTGGTATGAATTAGTAAAAAATAAAAATTTTGATTTGAGTTGAATTTATGAAATAGTAAAAATATTTAAATACAGTTGATTTTTTTTATTACCAATCAAACACATATAAATCAGAGTTAAAATAATTATATTGGATTAAAATAATAGTACTGGAGACGAATACGAAGCCATGCTTTTAGATTTTCTTTTTTTTTTTTTCAATTGTTTTACAAGCAAATAAATCAATACTTCATATTTTGGTCGGCCTTCCTCGTTATGGCCTTGCTCCCACCTTTACGCATCTCATGGTGCTTTTGCTTTGGTAGTCTTTCGAGTCTTATAATAGTTTTCTTCCCTAGTTCATCAGTGAAGCTGACTTGTCGAACATTCACGACATATTTATTAACTGTATTATATTTATATTACGTTAATTTTTATTAAATATATTTAAATAATAATTATATTATAATTTAAATTTAATATAATTATTATTTATTATTTTATTTTTTCTATTATTTTTATTAATAATATCACATATTCTCTTTGTCTTTTTCTTTTTTCTTTGTACTTGTGTCATTCATTTCACACATAATACAATTCAAATACATTTTATTCAAATAAATATTACATTTGAATATAATATAAATGCTTTTCATCTAAACACATATTATATTTAATACATTATATTCAAATACAATATAATCAATCACAATGTATTACCCCAACATTCCCTCGTTCTCTCTTCAATTAATGTACCTTTTTTTTTTAATTGACAAAGCAACTAATCTAGAACTTTCCACGGAGATGTTAATTGACGTGGGCCTAGTCTTATAAAACAATGTACCGAGCCGAGTAATCGTGAATTTAAATATTTAATACACATCCGCAGCCTAACCTTCTCATCTAAAATTTCCCCGATGTTTGGTGTCTTTAGTTCATGGCTCACTATTCCAACCTAACTCCTCTTCTATATATGGATTAAAAATACAAAACGTATTTCTCGCACTTCTTCTAAAGTTCCAAAAGTATCTTTGGAAACTTGATTCTCCACTGACAAAAGAAAAGAAAATAATGTCAGACACCACATACTCAAAATCTCTCCCTCCTCACATAGCTCTCTTTCCAAGCGCCGGAATGGGCCACTTGACGCCCTTTCTCCGTATCGCCTCCATGCTTCTACGTCGCAATTGTGCCGTCACATTGATCACCGGCAAGCCAACTGTGTCCGCCGCAGAATCCTCGCATATCTCATCCTTCCTCTCTGAACATCCACAAGTCCAACATGTTGAATTCCAAACTATTAAACTCCAGCACTCCCATCTTGATGACCCTTTCCATCTCCAATTTGAGTCCATCAGCCGTTCTGTTCACCTTCTTCCTCCCTTACTGTCCTCCTCCTCGCCGCCTCTCTCAGCTATCTTCGCAGACTTATTCGTGGCTTCGAGTGTGACGCCCGTAGCAGCCAAGCTTAGCATACCTCACTACATTATTTGCCCCACCTCTATTAAATTCCTTTGCCTACTAGCATACCTTCCTGAACTTATAGCCGATCCTACTAAACTAGACAACAGTTCCACCGAGGTCAAGATCTCGGGTTTAGCCCCTTTTCCCGTATCAAGCATTCCTCCACCATTCAAGGATCCAAATCACCTCTTCACCAAAACTTTAGTTCCAAACTCCAGAGCACTCTCAAAGGCCAAAGGAATCCTTGTGAATTCCTTCCATTATTTGGATCCAGAAACTGTTGAAGCTGTTAAAAATGGAGTTTTGGAGCACTCCCTCCCACCAATTTTCCCAATAGGGCCATTGGAAATATACGAAATAAAGAAGGACAAAGGACAGTACTTGACATGGCTAGACAGCCAACCTGCAGAGTCTGTGGTTTATGTGAGTTTTGGGAGCAGAACAACCATATCAAGAGAGCAAATAAGAGAATTGTCAAGGGGGTTGGAGAGAAGTGGATATAGATTTCTTTGGGTGCTTAAAAGTAGCAAAGTTGATAAAGAGGACAAAGATGATCTGAAAGATCTGTTAGGGGATTCCTTTTTGGAACGTACAGAGAACAAGGGAATGGTAGTGAAGGGGTGGGTGAGCCAACTGGATATCCTGGAGCATTCTTCCATTGGTGCTTTTGTAAACCATTGCGGGTGGAACTCGGTCATTGAAGCAGCTAGGCGAGGGGTTCCGGTGGTGGCTTGGCCACAACATGGGGATCAAAGGGTGAATGCAGAAGTTGTGGAGAGAGCAGGGTTGGGAGTATGGGAAAGGAAGTGGGGTTGGGGTGTCAAAGAGTTGGTGTGTGGGGAAGAAATTGAGAAGAAGATAAGGGAGGTAATGGAAGATGAGAAGCTGAGGAAATTGGCTAAGAAAGTTGGGGAAGAGGCTAGGAAGGCTACTGAAACTGGTGGGAGCTCTGAGAAGGCGCTAAAGGAAGTCTTGGAATCCTTGTAAGGTAGTGAGATTAAGGTTGTAATCTGCTATTATTTCAGATGTAATAAGAGTTGTAACTCAAGTATTACGAGAAGAGGTGTGTTTTAGATAAATAAATCATTTACTCGATAAATCTATCATGACTAAATTATTTATCTGATAAACTTAGTATTTATTCTAAATATTTTTACAAACTGTGAAAATTGTTTGATTTTTATAATGAATAAGTAAACGATAATGATATTATTATTATACATACTGCATAGATAATAATTTGAACGACGAAATTTAAAATATCAGAGAAACGACAATAGTACAATTTAAAACATATTAAAAGGGGGTTATAACAAGTAACTACTTTCCAAAACGATAAGATCCCCCGGAGACGATTAAAAAACTCAAAACGACGATAAGTACGAAGAACGACTAGTAGTAGAGACCTCACCCATAAACGACAATAACTTTAAATATTCAAAACGACAACAACAAATACACAACGACGAGCTTTCAAAAAGTTACACTAAAAACGACGAGACTTCCTTTATACCAGCCAGTTAACATTAAAAATACGACAACAAATCTAAAGAACGGCCAGCAGTCTACCAATTGCCCTACAAACGTCAACGATTCTAAATATCAGAAACAACAACACAAATTTACAAACGACAAAAGACTGGCACGATATTAGCAAGGAAAGGAGATTTAAAAAAGGCAAAAACAAAAATTCTATGGAAAAAATTCAAAAAAAAAAAAAACTATTTGCGTTTGTATGGTTAAAAATAGAATAAATTAACCAATGTCTTTTTTAACATTATGCTACATATATGTCCATTATATATATATCTATATTTTTTTGTATGGATTTGCCATTCATATCTAGTAAAAAAGGACTGCTGAACAACTGACTTCTCGGCGTTTTTATTACCTAAAAACAGGTCAACATCAAAATTATTTAGTCCTTTTACATCTCTTACGTCTTTTTTTATTTTTTTAAGGGCATTTATTATTAATTTTTTATACAAATATCCGCGCTTTATTTTTTTAGCAACATCGATACTTGCATCCTTGTCCAATACCAACAGCTTGACTTACAAATGACGAATAACTAACAAAGCAGGAATTTGAGTTCTTATTTTGTTTCTCAAGTAAGAAATTAGAGTTATACCTCTCCAAGCATCAATGCCTCCCGTCACTTTCACTTTCTTGGCCATCAAGCAAAACGTTTATTTGTTGACTAGCGAAGTCAATTCAATTGTCCCCGTATGCGATGGCTTTTCGACCCTGACAACACAAGTATTCAAGTGCAATGCACGGGGTTGGGCTTAAAGTAATTTCCACAATATCGCGAGCCGTATATCTTTTGAACTCCTCCCCTTTGTAGAGAAAACAAAACCGTACAAAAACCTTGTTCTCCTCAAACGACGGCCTCAAAATATGTCAAGTTCAGGTCATTATCCTAACCTAACTCCTCATGTGGCGCTTCTTCCAAGCGCCGGCATGGGTCATCTCACACCGTTCCTTAGGCTTGCTGCTTTGCTGACAGCACACAATGTTCAAGTCACTTTAATCACTCCGCATCCGACTGTATCACTTTCTGAGTCACAGAGTTTATCCCTCCTGTTCTCTTCCTTTCCTCAGATTACACAAAAGCAGCTTCATCTCCTTCCGTTGGAAGATCCTTCTGCTGAATTCGAAGACCCTTTTTACCACCACTTTGAAGTGATTCGCCGCTCTTCTCATCTTCTTTCTCCACTCCTCTCGTCACTCTCTCCACCTCTCTCTGCTCTTGTCACGGACATGAGCTTGGCCTCCACAGTCATTCCTATAACTGATGCTCTTAAACTTCCGAACTACATTTTCTTCACATCATCTGCCAAAATGTTGACACTTTACTTATCCTTCCATGTCGTGGTTTTGAATGAAATGAAAGATTTCGTTGAAATTTCGGGGTTGGAACCAATACCCAGATCATGGATTCCGCCACCACTTCTACAAGACACAGATAATCTGCTGAAGAGCTATTTCATAGAAAATGGCAAGAAAATGACAGAATCGAGTGGAATTCTGGTAAACACATACGAAAGTGTAGATGGTGTGCCACTAGAAGCATTAAGCAAAGACAAAGTGTTAAAAGGTCTACCACCAGTACATGCCATTGGACCTCTTCCTCCGTTCAATCTTGAGAAGAGCCAACCTTTGGCATGGCTTGATGATCAACCAGCTGGATCAGTGTTGTATGTCAGCTTCGGAAGTAGGACTGCCATATCAAGAGATCAGATCAGAGAGTTAGGTAAAGGATTGGTAAAAAGTGGTAAAAGGTTTTTGTGGGTTGTCAAGGAAAAGAAAGTCGATAAGGAAGATAGTTCGAAGTTGATGGACCTGATCGGACGTGGCCTAATAGAGAGAATTAAAGACAGAGGATTTGTGGTGAAGAACTGGCTGAACCAAGAGGAAATACTAAGCCATCCAGCAGTAGGTGGGTTTTTAAGTCATTGTGGCTGGAATTCTGTAACGGAGGCTTTATGGCATGGTGTGCCGATGTTATTGTGGCCTCAACATGGGGACCAGAAAATAAATGCAGATTTGGTGGAGAGAATTGGAGTTGGGATGTGGGTGAAAAGTTGGGGGTGGAATGGAGAGGCAACGGCGGTTAAAGGAGAAGAGATTGCAGAGAAAGTTGGAGAGATGATGGGAAATGGTTTGTTGAGATTGAAAGCAGCTGAGGTTAGAAATGATGCTAGAATGGCAGTTGTTCAAGGTGGGAGTTCATACAAGAGACTTGCTGATCTCATTGAGTCTTGGAAAGGGTTAGTGGTCAAATGATTTATCTTCAAATTTCCTCTAAGCTGCACTTTATGTAAGAGTGGTAGAGATGGAGCAAGAGGACATATGAAACAACACTGTTTTAGCTTGTAAACAATCATTTTAATATAATAAAGTAAGAAATAATCAGTTGAAACAAACCAAAAGGCCAAAACTGCTCAACTAAACTGCAATAATTCTTACAACACACCATATAGTAGAGAAAAAAAAAAAAAAAGTTGGAACTTGAAAATTATTATGTGCCAGTATTCATGAGATGAGAACATTTCACCTACAGTTGTATTCCGCTAAATGTAAAACACTGTATTGGCTAAGCAGAAATATCCCTCTTTGAAACCACATCAAAAGATATTCCATTCTTTTGGAGTCGTTCTTGGAGATCAGTTGGACCAAAAACAATCCCGGGAGTAAAAACTCCTCCCTTGGGTAGATTTTCACGTTGGCTCAGAACTATGAGAGCAGACTGAAGCAGAATTATTGGCGTGGTCAAATAGCCAATCTCAGGGCCCATCACTCTTGTTACTATTTCCATGTTGGGTTTCGATTTTCCTTGGGAAACAAGACTACCATCGCTGAAACCGTGCCCAACAAACCACATCTTAAATGAGGCACTTTTCACCTCCTCCTCGGACGGACCCTTCTTCCTGAACCATCCAAGGGTGAAAAACGAGGGAAATTTCAAGAGAAGCCATCTCCCAAAGGAAAAATTACCAAAGATCCCGATGAATACCCCAACAACCATGATGCGAAAAATGCCCAACAAAGTTTTGGTGCCAATCTTTACCCCGAAATGAGCAGGCTTCACAGTTGACCAGAAAGCCTCCCTCTTTTGAATTTGTTCAGGGCTCTCATTCTTCCCAGGAAGACCACCAGGGTTTTCAGTCAGGGTTGCAAGCGTTCTCCGCACCACAATGGAATCTGCCGAAGGGAGCCTAACAGCCCAAAGGTTGATCACTTTCTGGTGTTCTATAGTCGGACCTTTCGGAGGAGGAGGCCCAGGAATCTGCCATCATTTAAGAATATATTCTCAGTAGGATTATAATCCAAAGAGAGCCCATACTTCATAGTTTTCAGTAATCTAGTGAAGACAGAAGTTCAAACTGTACTACAAAATTATCCGGATGCTACCCAAAGAAACATCTAACGTAACATTTTCATTAATATTACAGAGATAAAACAAATCCAATGAAGTATGAATTGCACAATCAATCATTCCCAACCCAACAAAATTTAAAAATTTAGTTCAACCATGCACCAACTTTTGATCATAAGCACACATTTGATCCAAACAGAAGTCGTTTAAAAATCCAAGATATTTTCCTTCCAAGGAAAGCCACAATCAAATTTCTCACTGTAAACACCTCATCAAGCACATTCCCATGCATTTAAATCAAGCTTCCATTTCGACAGTCCCTACAACCAACAAGAAGTTAAATATCCACAATTTCATCCACATTTTCAAATAACACAATAAATATAGGTTCTTGACATACATATAACAAGAGAATATTACATAAATATAGTTTTTATTACAATATCACCTCTTATTATGCACTACCTGCAAAAACTGTTTTCTAATAGTTAAATTAATTAAAAGCAGCATAGAATTGCTCGAGTCATAAAATTGTTCGTTGTTAATCCATTATCTAAGACGGTAATTTTTTTTTCCCATAGTGCAAAATAGGAAGTTTAACCATAAAAAATTCCCATATAATTTCTTAAATTCAAACAATTATTTTCTGTGCACAGCTGTATTTTTCATCCTTACTACTGCAAAACAAAGAAATAATGATAGTTATAAAGTTTTTTTTTTTTTTTTTTCCAAAGTTGCTCACCACTGGCCTAGCTCTTTTGGGTCTGGACCGCCTAAGCTCCACCAACTTGTGGGCATTGGCCACTCCCAAAACCGCCGATTCGTACGTCCCAATGTTCCCAACGATCTTCTTATCGGACTCCAAGCTTACGTACGCCTCGACCCGGTTCGGCACGGCCGGCCCGGTCCACTGACGCGAGTTAAACAGCAGCCCGATCTCGGCCGGCACCGAATCGAACCCACACGCCGAGACCACCAACGAACCGGTCTCCACCGTCCTGTCGTGGTACCTGGCCTCCATTCTCTCCATGAACTCCGGCTCTCCGCAGATGTCCAAGTAATCGGTCCCGGCCTCGGCGCAGGCGGCTACCACCGGCTCGCCGTAGAGGCGAAACGGTCCGACGCAGTTGAGGACGAGCCTGGTCTGGGCGCAGAGGCGGCGGAGCGACGCCTCATCGGTGGTGTCGGCGGAGAGGAGCGGAATCGGAGGCGAAGAGTTCGGGTGAGCCGCCCATTTTAGGGTTTCGGCGAGCTTGCTGGTATTCCGGCCGGCTAAAGCTAGGGATTTGAGAGGGGAAGAGGGGGTGTTGAGGAATTTGAGGGCTTCTTTGACGACGTACTTTCCGGTGAAGCCAGAACCTCCGAGGATGACGAGGTCGTAGGGAGGAAGGTCGGGGCTTTGGTGATGTTGCTCTGGTTCCGCCATTGTTGGGGGTTCGAGGTCAAGCTCTGAGCTTCGGAGTTGGTTTGTTTGATGTTGGTTTTTTACGTGATTCAACCAATTGACAAGCACTAGAAAAAAAATAAAAACAAAATTCAAGTGCAGAGTATGCCTAAAAGTGCTTGCCATTTTCCTTTAAAAAAAAGTGTGTAATTTTTGGTATTCAGAGATAATTCTAATTTTTTTCAAAAAAAAAAAAAGATAATTCTAATTAATTGACTAGTTAAATAAGAAAAAAAAAGTTACGAGAAAAAATTAATTTAATTATTAAAATTGTATTTAGGGACATTTGATAAACGTTTTTTAATACCGTTGTATTTTCATAGCACTGTTAAAAATAATTGTATTTGAATATAAAATTTTATGTTTCGTGTAAAAAATAATTTCTATTCAAAAGTTTTTTAAAAAAATCACGTCAAATTTACAACTCTAACTTTTTATCTCTACTTTTATCAATCACATCAACTTTTTAACTTTAAAATATTTTTCATCCAAACATACATTTCATTCAAATACAAAACAAATACCTTTCAACTAAATACAACATTCAAAAAATGAATTGTATTGAAACGTAATGCGTTTATTAAACGACCTATTAATTAAGAGATTAAGAGCTAAATAGTTTTTTTTTTAGTTTTTTAATAAATGATCTAAATTTTTGAAAATTAGTAAAATATTGTTATTTTTAAATGGTTAATTAATTTTAATTAATTAAATTAAAAATAATTATTGATTAATTATAAAATAAATTATTAATTTTTATAATCAATCACTAATTAATTATAATCAATTATAAATAGATCAAATCTAAAAAGAAAAAAGAAAACTAACAGTTATTTTGTTAAATAAAAAATTTTCAAATATTTATTAAATTAGATAATCAAAATCTATGATCCAATCTAATTGCTCTTTAATTAATATGATAGTATCATGTTATGGTTTCTTACATTCTTTTTTAAATTTACATTTTGATTTAAGGTGGTTGTAGGGTTATTTTGATCTGTGTTTAGTTGGTGCACGTTGAGTTTTAGGTTGAAAAGTCTACAAAGATTTTCTTTTTTTTTTTTCTGTTTCTGGCTCCACACCACTTTAAACACATCTGCCTTATTTGTGGTCCAAACCTTTATTTAAACAAACAAATCGAAGCTTTTCAGTTTTCTGAAAAAATCTTAATTAAGCAGATGCAAAGACATTTATATTATTCTGTAGTTCATTAAAAAAAAAATCACTATTCTCTATTGTTTTGGAACATGAGATGTTTATTAATTTTTGTAAAAATATATGTTTTAGTTTATTAATTTAATAGTATAGAACTTCCCAATACCAAAGCTTTTTTTTCTTTTTCCTTACATTAAAAAAATATATATTTATATATCGTGAATTGAACATATAAACGTGTGGTTGTCTATTTTCTACTTTTAGCTCAAGTTATAGTTCATGAGTATTTATTTTTTATTTTTAAGTTAACAAATTTTACTATTTAATATATATAAATCAAATAAAGATGATTTATTTTTTAAATTATATAAAATTTCGAAACAAATAAAATAAGGTCCATATTATTATTTTTTTCCAAACATATTAAAAAGTTGTTATATTCTTTTATTCCAATAATTCAAATGCATGCTAAATACATAATTCAGCTTTAATCACGATCTAAACCATAATTCTTAATTAAAACTGATCAACTAAACGTGCGTGTGTTTAAGACAGGATAGAAAAAGACATGTCAAATCTTCATAAGGTAAATAAAAAATCTTCATAAATGACAATATTTCTAACTATAATTAGTATTTGGTAGAGTTTTACCCAAAAAAAAAAAAAACAGTATTTGGTAGAGATTATTGCCAAGAAAAAAGAGAGATAACATAAATGAAAAGACACTAACTTGGTGCGAAATTAAATTTTGGCCACGAGTGGCCATATCGAAACCTGTCAATAACAAGGTCTTGGCGTGTTTGATAAAAGGGCAATTTAAGGATACGTCAAATAATAAATACATATGCATGAAAGTCCTATCAAGTAAGAATCTCAAATATTAGCTATAAAAAAAAAAAGACAAATAATAAAAGTCCATATCACAATTTTTAAAGATCCTAAAGCGGGGTTCCCCAGCTTTTCACAAGTTCCAATTATGTTACACTCTCAGCTAAGCAATCTCTACTGAAATGAACAACACAACTTTATTTATGATGAAGAATCATGCAAGTTCACTCAGAATACTTCATCCAAAAAAAAAAAAAGTGAAGGAACTCGAATTAGGAGTACAAATTTACATTGAAGAACTCCTTGTCTTTGAAAAACAAGACCCAATAGCTCCTGATCACCAAAGACATACATTCTCTTCCTCTCTCTTTCATTTTAGAGGGAGAAGAGAATTACTAATTGGACATCTCTGCCTCGGAGGACGCCTTGTCCTCTTTCCCCACCCCGTAAGGCTCGTTTCGTCAAGTCCCGGTTCCTTGGAATTGGGTGGCTGCTGAGCTTGGGCGTGGCAAACTATGGGTGCCGGAGGAGGAGGAGGAGGAGGAGGGGGTGGGGCAGAACACATCGTTCGCCTCCTTCCCCTTCCACCACCGCACTTACCTCCATTTCTCAGTGCCAAACTCGACTGCCATGTCCCACCAATTGCTTTAACCATCCCTTCAATGGTCTGGATATCCTCAGTCACCTCATTTCTCGACAAGGATACCAATCCGGGAAGTACATCTCTCTGAAAATCCTTCCTCTGCCTCCCTCTCCTCGCCTGGCCTCTTCTAGGCCTTTTTGGCGCTGCTGTTTCTTCTTCTTTTGGGTCTTTGGGTTGCGGAGGCTTGTAGCAGCACTCCTCTACTTTTGTTTCTGGTAAGTTTAGTGTCATGTACTCGAAGTCATCAGTGCCATCGGGACTGGACTCTTCAAGACAGGCACCGGTTTTGGCCATTCCTGGTTCGTTCTCGGAGTTTTCATGGCATGATGAGATAACGTCCACAAACCAGTGAAGGAAGTCACTTGGAGAAGAGTCTGATTGGCGCTGTGTCTCATTTTCTTGAAGTTCAGAGTTATCTTGCAAATTTTTCTCATGGAAGGATGAGATGGCAACTAGAGTCTCAGCTGCAATCTTGTCAAGGCTTTCACAAGGTAAACCGGGTTCATATCCAAATATTTCAACAGGTTTCTTGAGTTTGCTTTCAAGAGAATCTTCCTCTAAATCTGATTCAACTATAAGTGGAGCCTCCAAATCTATCCCAGTTGTACGTTTCACGACCGGAGATGGTGGTATTGGTTGAGCCTCCTCTTCAGTGACACATTCATTCAAGTCTATTAGATGTCTTACATGGGAGATGTCATTGACCAATCCCTTTCTTGGTTCTTGGACTTTGAGCTGCTCTCCAGAACTCGGTGACTTGGGATCACGAGGCAAATCACTTTTAGCCAACTCAGTCTTTAGAAGGCTATTGTTACCAGGGACAGAAGAAACAGAACCCGGTTTTGATTCAAAGATGGGGAAACCAAGAATTCTTTTGACGCTTGCGTAGTCACTTGTTTCAAATCTCCTGCCCTCAGCTTCATGACCACTTGTCATTGATGAAGAGTCCTGAACGGGACTTTGTGAGGGACCCTTCCTCAAGTCAATTTGTGTGGAATCTATTTTCATCTTATAAGATCCTTCACTTTCTTCTTTCAAAGATTTGCCATTAACTACCGGCAACGTTCTAAGCCAAGACAATCCCCCTTGTGGCATATTCAGTTTCCCCGGTTCATCAACAGAAACACCATTTTCTTTACAAATGGCATCACATGGATACTTGTTCAGGGTTGCCACATCGCTCGCAACCTTTGTGGAGTTTGTGCAGCTGTAGCCCCACAAGTATCCACTGGCACCATGTTGTGCAGAGGTTTTATATCCAGGGTCTCCTTGAACTGATATCAAGTTCGGGTTGATGCAAATTTGAGGCTTCGTCCAAGATGAAACAGTTGATGTTTCAGAATTGGCGACATTGATTGCTTTGGAAGGAAATGCAGATGAATCATTATTTCCTCCGTCAACTTCTACACCAAAGATTTTCCTTTTAACCTGTTTCCCTGAACCATTCTGATCAAAAGAAAGACATGTAGCTAACTCACTGGCTTTGCTAGATTCAACTCTTGGCAAGTCGCATTGCTTCTGAAAACCTTCAACACAGAAAGTCCCACTGATTGAACTCTTGCTTCTCAAATGCCCTGATAGAAAAAGGCAAATAGATTTATACGCATATCAGATTGAATGAAAATCCTGAAAACCGTCTCCTAGAGAAACAAAGTTTTAGATGAGGTAAAACTTGGATAACCAAAAAACAGGATCTGCAATGGGATCCTGATGAAAATAAAGCAAGAAAAATAAATTGATATGGAGTTCATTACCGGATTCAAAAGTATAAGATGAACATTCTTTCTCATTCTTCTCAGTCTTTAAATAAACAGTTCTGATCCCTCCACCGATCCCATTGCCTAGTTTATCGATGGAAGCTGAAACTGACACTTCCTCCACGTCTATGGGTTCATTTAAATCAGCCAAGTTATGAGTTCTCCTTGAATAAGAGTGATTTGAAAAAATTCTCTCTCCATCATCACTTTTGTTCAACAAATGACTTTCTGTTTTTGACACTGTAAATTCTCCTAGCTCTTCAGTTTCGTCATTCATGTACTCATTAGCTGGAAGTTCAAGATCAAACAATAACCTCCGAGGCTTCTTGCATTTAAGATCCAAAGATTCATTTTGGATGAGGTTGCATCTCAACTGCAAGGTCTTCTCTTTCGTGAAACTTTGGGGAGATTGGCTCACATTAGCGCTTGATGAGGAGGGTCTACCGTAATTGGAACTAACCGAGGGAAAGCCAGAGAAGAACAAACTTCTTTTATCATCTTCGGATTGAAAGCCAGACGAAATTGGACTTGATTGCAATGTCCCTATTGGCGCCAAACAAGTGACTTGTTCTTTCCTCTTGATTTCATTCATCAAGTCCCTTTGTTTTTTGTAAAGACGATGGAGTTCGTGAACCTGGACGACAAAACCATATCTTCATGTTTAATGAAGGAAGGTACAAATGTAGGAGATAGAACCATTCCTAGACAGGAAAAAGAATCAAACACACACCTGTTGTCTAAAAATAGATTCGTGCTTCATTATGGTTTGCCTCAACTTTTCCTTGTCATACCCATCATAATCCACTCCATCCATAATCGGCTTTGACAAGTAGATGCCATAATGCTGCCCGTTCTTCAGTGAGTTGCTTTCTGGATGTAAAGACCAGCCGCTATAGCCAGAAGCGCTGTTACTTATGTCCTTCATGGAATAATATCCTGGTAGATACATCTTAGACTCTACTTCAGTTCCCATTTCTGAAATTAACCCAAGAAGCAAAAGCAAACATCATCAGTTAGAGAAACAGAAAATGCAATGGCCTAACTAATTCCTCAAAAAGCAATCTTGCAGACCCATATCCGCAAGTTTTGTTAGAACAATGAGGCTCTGTGTCAAGATTGCAAGTAACGTGCACATTCAGAAAGTCATTACACCAATCATCCAAACCTGTTTCCCAGTTAAACTGTTGAAAATACAATTCACGTAGCACTAAACCAATTTTAGAACCCGGGAAAAATGCAACTCAAAACTACTAATTTAGCTGTAAATGGAATATCAAATTATAAGTGATACAAAAATAAATTTGTATAAAACCGGTACATATAAAAGAAGTAATAGCTGCATTTCAATATAGGAAGAGAAGGGGGGAAAAAAATGGAGCAGTGAAATTGACAAGTTGAAGAATACAAAATCCAAAGGTTTTAACATAAATTTGCTCACAACATAGAACAATAAGCAGATAATAAAGAGAACTTAGTCATAAATTGAAGAAAAGATAAAATTTGATCGGAAACATATACAGACTCATTCAAAACTAATCTAGAATCAATTATTATTGAAAATTCCAAAATACCCATTAAAGATTGAAATCACAGCTACAAGATCCATTAACCTGGTTAGGGAAACCAAAACACAAAAGGACTAATAGTCAAAAGAAAAAATAAACAAAAAATCAACTGCCCTTAGAGAAAATTAGATAGAGAGGGAGGAAGAGAGAATCGCATAATCAATCACCAAAACCTTACCTCATATATTCTCTTCTAGAATCTTCTTTTATTAGAGCTCTCTTATAAATTCACCAAACTCAGAACGTTGAATTCCAGCTCCAAATAAGCTCGGCACAAAAACATTTTAGTGAACAGAAACCCAAAAAACTCAAGAACCAAAACACAAAAAACAAAAAACCACCTCACAGTTAATAATAATAATATCTCTGCACTGCCATTAAAGAAAAGGCTTTAGATCATCCCTAGAACAAACCCAAAAATATAATAATAATAATAGTAGTTATTATTATTATTATTATTATTAGTACAGAGAAAATTCAGATCTGCTGGGCCAGAATCTGATGAGAAAATAGAGAGATCCCACATCCCAGATAGAAGATCTTCTTCCCTATGCAAAAGCAACAGATGACTTCTTCAAGAACAATGACTTCAAATTTGTCAACTTGTGGTCTGCCCATTATTCTACTTCCCCTATGGCTTTGGTTTATGATTTTTTTTTTTTTTTTTTTGCTTTACGTTGAAACCTTTTTTTTATTTCTGGGTTTTTGAGGATGTGAAAGATATGGGTGTTTTTTTGTTTAAACCTATTTTAACTAAAAAAGAAAATTCTGTTTTTATTTTGTTTATAATTTTTAATTTTTTAATATTTTTATTTCCCACACAATTTCTAGATTCTCTCCAACTTCCATGCTTTTTGGGTACAAATATTTATATTCGGAAAGTACTTAGAAAATGTAGACACCTGGGTTTACTGAGGCAGCAACCTAACAGTTTCCGAAAGTAGCTGACCCCTCTTGAATTTTTTTTTTTTTATAGATTTTTTTATTTTCATTTTTATTTTTATTTCCTAAAAGGCGTGTCGGTTCCACGCGCGCATCTAGTGATTGAAAATATTCTCCCCACTAAATGAAAAGTACTTTTCAACTTTGGAGAGTACGAAGATATCAATGTAACATGACGTTGTTGTGTTCTTTAGTTCTTAGATTTTGAGGTCGCGGTGTTTTCCCTGACGCCCCTTGGCGGCGCGTGGATGGAGTTTTCACACTATTAAAGGGACGTTTGGAATAAATATTTCATTTTAATTTTACTCAAATACAATATAATTTTACATCAAATTTAAATTTTACAATAATGTTATCAAAATGATTATTATTTAAAATATTTTTAAAACGATCACATCAACTTTTCAGCTTTACTATTTATCTCTATTTTTACTAATCACATCAACCTTTCAATCCTAAAATACTTTCATCCAAACATACATTTCTTTCAAATACAAAACAAATACTTTTCAACCAAATACAACATTTAAAAAACAAATTTCATTCAAATATAATCAAAATGTAATGCGTTTATCAAACGCTCCCTAAAACACTTTGTGAATTTGATGAGGAAAGAAAGGAAGAAAAAAAAAATTTTAAGTGTGATTAAAAATAAAATTTTTTTTAAAGACAGGTATGAAAGAAAGGATGGGGATTGGATTTCATTGGAGGTTTTGTGTGTAATTATGCTTAAGAAATGAGATTGTTTGGATTATTGCTTTATATATATAATATGATTAGTCTGTCTTCATTGGTTTTTTTATTGCTGGAAAAAATATTATTATCATTATTATTTTTTCTTGGAATCTGTCTTTTATTGGTTGTTTGTCTTTGTTCCACTTCGACCTTTCTATAATGGCCATTAGTCAACTTGGAATTGAGCATAAAATATCTATTCGAAATTTCTTTTCCTTTTTTTTTTTAATGGGCAAAAATAAAACTTCTTTGAATAATTTAATGAATAAGAATAATGTGAAGACCCTAACATCCACTTACATGATATTGTATTATATTCTTGTTTGGTAGGTATTTAAAACAAATATCAAAGACGTTTAGTAAACGTATTTTGTTCAGTAAATATATTATATTTGTATTGTATTTAAACGTAATATATTGAATATATTTTGTATTTGAATGAAAAATATTTACTTTGCATTTAAATATAATGTGTGTTTAGATAAAAAAATATTTGAATTATATTTTAGAGTTGAAAAATTGATATGATTGATAAAAATAGATGGAAAAAGTAAGATAGAGAGAATATGATGTGAATGGAAAAAAAAATTTATTTTTAAAATATTTTAAAATAGTAAATGTATTTGAAGTACTGTTGAAAAATATTGTATTTGAATGCAAAACTTTTATATTTAGATAAAAATTACATTGCGTTTAAATACAATACAAATACAAAATTATAAACAAATACTAAATTAATTTCTGTTAAAATATGTACTTATTAATAAAAAGTTGATAGATTACAATTACGTGATTGATGTCAAAAGTTAATATTAAAGTTAGAATTTTTAACCCTAAGGAGGCATTTGGTAAACACATTGCATTTTGATTGTATTTGAATGAAATTTGTTTTTTGAATATTGTATTTAGTTGAAAAGTATTTGTTTTGTATTTGAATGAAATGTGTGTTTGGATGAAAAGTATTCTAGATAGGGGTGTTCGTCGAGTGGGTTGGGTGGATTTTTGACATTTTTTAACCCACCCAATGAAGATTGGGTGGGTTGAAATTTTTTTTCACCCACCCAATTAACCCAATATATAAAATTGACCCACCCAATTAAAGTTTGGGTGGGTTTGGCGTGTTTTTCGGGTTCGGCAATTTATAAAAATAAAATAATAAATCATGACTTAAAAATTTAATCACAAATCAAAATACAAGCTTAAATATTCAAATAAAGAAGTCATATAAAGACAATAAGAACTAATTAAAACATGTTTTTAATGAATTCTAAGAAATATCAACCACAAACAATCAAATCTATTTCACAAGAATAATCTCTAACTCCAATGTGTGTAGTAACAAGAACTATAGTTAGGCAAATTGAAATGAACTTGAAATCTTGTTCTTAAATCCTAACAGAAGGGAGGATCAGGGGAGGTTAATGGCAAGTGGCGGCTAGGGTTGGGCAAGGACAAGGCACGAGACGAACACGGGCTTAGGGAGACAAAAATGAATACGTCGAGGGGTGACGGCCAATGGTCGAAGAAAGGGACGATTGGAGGAGGCTGGTGGGACATCGGGTTTGGTAAGGGCAAGGCACGAACTTTGGCTTGGGGGGAGGTATAAATGGGAAATGATAGTCGGATCAACAAAATTGGCTTAGGTTAATCATTATATTTTTTCTAAATATAAAAAAAAAAAAAAAAAAACACACACACACATTCATTGGGTGGGTTGGGTTTTGATCGGGTTTTAGAATTCCAACCCGAACCCACCCAATTTGACATTGGGTTGGGTGGGTCAACCCGAATTCTTTTTGGGTCTGACGTGGACCCAACCCGTCGGGTTTTTCTTGGGTGGGTTGGGTGGGTTATTTGGGTTTTCGGATTTTTTGTTCACCCCTAATTCTAGAGTTAAAAAGTTGATGTGATTGGTAAAAGTAGAAATAAATAGTGGAGATGAAAAATTAATGTGATTATTTTAAAAAACTTTTGAATAGTTATTATTTTTATAGCACTGTTGAAAAATTTGTATTTGATGTAAAATTATATTGCATTTGAATAAAATTAAAATACAATTTTTTTTGCCAAACAACACCTAAATAAAAAAGGTAAAATTTTAATATCTCCCAATATTTAAACCCATTACTTAGTGCATTTTAACAGCTACTACACCCACCTTATATTGAATTTTATGTGAACCTTTAGGAATGATATACAGTTCATACTCTATTTTAGTATTTGTGCAACAATGTCATTTTGAAATTTGATATTGAAATGGTCATTCAATGGCCTAGAAGGTCCCCTAATTGTGTTATTTATTTTTCTGTCAAAGGGCCTAAAAAACAAATAATTGGATGCTATGTAAATGTAAATCTCTGTGCACAAAAACTGTATGAATTATAATCTAAATATTTATGGCCAATTAGTTAAGGTTGGTACGCGTTAATGAATACGTTTCCTAGCTATTATTTTAGTTTGGAATTTTTATTTTTATTTTTTGTTTTTTTAGTGTTCATGAAAAGTTAAGTTCTAATCAAACCAGACAAGAGTTTATTGTGTGAAACTAGTCTCCTAAAATGTCAATTTTTTCCCAAACATGTGAACAATAATATGATGTTTCTTGGTAGCTACATCTTCATTGAAAATGGATCATTGTTGCACCATTCATTTGAAATAATATTCTTCCTCTTCTTCTTCTTTTTATTTATTTATTTACGAATAACTTTCAACCTATCAGTGTTGAATTATTTAAGTTCAATGTGGTACACGTTATTTACTCATGATAGGTAGCATTTATGTCTATCATTTTTGTATATTAAATAGCTGTTATTTCAATATCATCTTTTATTTATTTATTTATTTATTTATTTTTTGGAAGGTATGATTCCTTTGAAAATCACCCTTCTTGGGTTTTATAAGTTATCAAAATTTAATGCTGAATTCAGATTTTATTTTTTATTTTTTCAAACCTAACAGATCTAAGGGAACTCTATATTGCACGTCTTAGAGCTGTTACACTCATGAAGATTCAATCGATAATATTAAACACGAATATGTGACTTTGGTTCTAAATTTTGCCTCTTTTTTTTTTTTTAACTCCCTCTTATGCTTTTTACCTCTATGAGCTAAAATGAAAAGCACATTGATTTGCCTTATAATGGCAACATGAGCTTATATGAGTTTCAAAATTACCAAAATAGTGATGAAATAAATTTGACAGCTCAATATGGTGCTCTTATTGTTACTGATTGGTAGGTGTGGCATGTGAGTATTTGGGGCTAAAAATAATTTGCAGTCCCTTCCAAAGGCATAGCATGTCGGAATCTTATCCCAATTATTGTATCTGATCTAGCCAAACAATTACGAGTAAAGAAATTATAAAGGATTTCATGTTGACACATCATGGCCGGTTTTAGTGGTGTCAATATTCAATAATAGCTGGAGCTTTTACACCTAATCAAATCAAAGTGCTAATTACCAATACAAGAATCATCTTACAAGATGTTCATACAATTTTAGTAGCTTCTAATACTCAGTATATAACTGTACTTATGATATAACGTTTCTGAATGTCAAATCTTATCAAAATCACATTAAAATTAAAATAAAGATAAACTACCTATTCATAATATAAATATGACAGGTTTAAAATAGAATTTTACTAATAAGGTTTTTCTTTTAATCCTATTGTTAAAATTGTAAATAAATTTGAAAGGGTTGTCAAGAAGGATTATACAAAATATAATAGAGGAAAAGTTTCTTGTCTCCGGGTTAGAAATCTACTCTGACCTTTGCTGTTCCTTGTCCCACTTTTCTTTGTCATTTCATTTTCTTTTTAATGTGATTAGGTAGCTGAGATGTCTTAGTCAATTTTTCAGTCAAGAGTAATCTACAAACCAAGAGCTAAACGGAAGGTTTTTTTTTTTTTTTTTTAAAGGGCTTAAGAATGTTAATTATCCCTTGGTATGCATATTCCAAGATTGTCTTCATGTGCGCTCGTCAAAATGCATACCATATGGAACATATAACCATATAAATGAAGGAGACGAGGTGTTGACGGTAGAGGCTACAGTTCATGCAGCAATATTTTATTCATCGATATCAGCATATCTTATTATTCAACAATAGGACAAATATTTAAGTTTTCAACTCAAACATTAAAGTCGGATCTGTTAACAAGTTCTCTCTTGAATGGAAATGAAGTGATTAGCATAAAGAGATATGTCACAAATAGTTATAATTAATTTGATTATTCATTTATATCATTAATCTGTGAGTCCTATCAAAATCTTATTGTTTGAACAATATTTATCAACAGCTAGACGGAGATATTTATTATCATTGATTAGTATAAGTCCCACAAGAATTATGTTTAGACAATGTTTTCAACAACTAAAAGGGGACAATCACATCAAATGCGAATGTTTATAGTATCACATGAATATTTATCAAGACATTATGCATTTCTTTAAGTAATTTAGCACTAATATTTATCTTTACACCCTCCTTTATTTTATTTTATTTTATTGCTGAAATTGTCTTAAGCCCTCATTTAGTGGATTTTTGGTAAATGGATTGATAAGTCAAACATATTGAAAATGGGGTAAAGCAAAGGAGAAGAGTTCACTCACGCAGTCCACTGAAATTTACTGCATCAAATTACCTAAAACCAATTTTAAAACAACTGTCATAAAAAAGAAACAAATTGCAAATGTACTTTATACACTTGATTAGAAAAGTAGCTGGTGACCAAATCAGAAAGGCCATTTTCTTGTTTGTTCCTTTACAAAATATGCTAGTTCCACTCGAATCATACCAACATAAACCTGCATCTAGTAGCCCTTGAATAATAACTAAGAAAAAGGAAAGATATACAATTATTATACAATCTAAGGCACATTCCTAACCTGTAACCAAATGTGATTATAGATATAATCTCATAATAACTTCATAACTAACTCTACCTTTGCCGTATAGAGTTTGAACCCTTCTTAGTAGAAACCATATGCAATCTATGAAACACTCATTATCTCACCACACCTTCCTTGGGCCCATAAGCCCAAGCACTTCATCCCAAAGCCCAACACTTCCAACACTACCCAGCCCAATAACGCTTGGGCTACAAGCTGCCACGGTCCAATAACCAGCCCTAATTTCATCCCTCAATTGCTCTCTCTCCCACCCACAATACCCGTCAAAGAACCTAAAGTCCCCAAGCCCAATCATATCTCTCTTCACCATTTCAGCCGCACAGCCCACACTCTCCTTTGTCCCATAATACAACCCGTTCATTATTTCTTCAAAAACTCCACTTTTTCTTACAGGCCCATCATTATCCCCTTTTGGGCCTACCAGGAACAGGCCCTCCTCCATGGGCCCACCGAAGAACAATGGCCTGTCCAAGAACGTGCCCGCGATGTCCAACGCCGTTGATCTCGTTTCCTTGATGGACATGAGTGAAGGCCTGTTGAGGATGATCCCTGATGGGCCCAGAGGTCCAGTTGACAAGAGAAGGATCACCGTCCGTTCGAAGATGTGGACCCCATCGAGCTTTTCGGTTGCTATGAGTAGGCACCCCTTTTCGGGCTCGTGGATCTTGTGGGCCCACTTGTCGCCGATGCCGATGGACGGTGGAGGATCCACCACACTGTCCAGATCAGCGGTTGAGGAGGAAAGCTCAGCTTGGGGCCTATATGCTTGCTCTCCTGCGACCAGTTTTGCTCTGAATGATCTCCAGTCGGAATCAATCAAGGACTTCTTGTCATCATCAGACGGTGAATATGAGTCTCGTAAACAACCTATAATTTGCAAAACCTATCAGAAGCCTTTTTTTTTTTTTTTTGGCGTGTGTGGAGATCAATGAAATAATATAAATCATCAAAGACAAAAATGGTTTTTCCTTTTCTCTATATTTCTTAGGATTCTGTAATCGGGCATAACGAAAATCATATAAGAATCATATCATCAGATTAAAAAATATGATAATTTAACATAATTTATGGAAATCTCACCTATCAATAAGTTTTTTTTTTTTTTTCATTCTTATTAAAAAAAATTTCTTAAAGAAGAAGAAGAAGAAGAAGAAGAAGAAGAGCTTACATGTTATGGAAGAGGGAGGTGCAGCTTTTTTGTTATGAAAGCGTGAAGAATTTCTCTTGGAGAAACTGAGAATTTTGGGTGTAATTGAAGGAGCAAATTCTATGGCTTTTGTGAAGGAATTGGCGGTGAATAAACAAGCTTCCATGTTGGTGTTTCCTTAATCGTCAGCTTCTTCTTCTTCTTCTTCGTCTTCGTCTTCGTCTTCGTCTTCCTTTTTGATCGCAGATTAGGAATAAAGTTTGCCAGTGGATAAAGAGAAATGGGGCTAAAGTATATATATATATATATACTCGTTTTGTGGCTGAACGTGCACCACAAGGTGCTGTTCTATCCATCCCGTCTACTCTCTGCACGTGTTTTTTGATTGCTACTGGGTCACTTTAGACGACAAAAAATATGGGTAAGTGGATATGACTTAACACGTGACACTGCGGAGGACGAGTACACCAACTTACATCGGAATACACATTCTTTATTATAAATTTCTCATCTAAATTACATCTCATTATTTAAATCATATTATTTCAGAAAAAAATTATATTTATTTTTTTATTTATTTTTAATCTTATGATATAAATTGTTAAATATAATTTAAAATAAAAAATTTTAGAAAAAAATAAATAAATTTCTACGACAGTGCCAACTTCGTGGTATTGGACCAATCGAATTCTTTTGGATGACGTGGCATACTTGTGGCCAGTTATTTTTTTCAACTGCAGCTTCCTCTCTCTTTGCACTGTGACGTTGGTGGGGGACAAATTTTCAGGAGGGTAATGCCGAAAGGTTAAAGTGTTCATGTTGGCACATATGGCGTTCTTCCATTGGCTTCTGCCATGAAATTTCAGGTAACGTTGGATTACGGCCTTTTTGTTTTTTATTTTTATTAGTATTTTTGGGTATCAGGCCCGGTTGACAATCCACTATTAGAGATGGCCATGATCTTGTGGACAATTTAATTCTAATAGCACGCTTAGGTGTCGTTAGTTGAATGCATTATATTTGTATTATGTTTGATCGCAATATATTTAATGTAATTTATAGTTGGAAGAAAAGCATTAACATTGCATTTGAATGCAATGTGTGTTTGGATGAAAAGTATTTGAATTGTATTTTAATAATGAATATGTAATGTGATAGGTAAAAATAGAGAGAATATATGATGTAATTATGAAAAGTAATAAAAAAATAAAATAATAAATAGTGATTGTGTTGGATTTAAAATGTGATGTGATTGGTATTTGAATGAAATGTTTTTGTATTTGGGGGAAAATTGTATTGCATTTAAATGTAATGTCAAAAAAATGCGTTGCCCAAACGTGGGCTTAGTATATTATCTTTATCACGTTGCGAAATTTTTGAGTTTAAATTTCACACGTGAATGTATAAAACTCAATTTGTTAGTGTGCCAATAAAATTTTTATTATAAGAATTCAATTTTAAATTTTCGGTGTATTAAATATTAGTTTGAGGATATTTAGAACATTTTTACAAATTTTAAAATTTTTACAATTTTTATCCACAAAAAAAAAAAAAGAAAAGAAAAACTTTTTATCAAATGTTATTTTACTTCATTTTCCCATTTTTCCTTTTCTTTTCTTTCCCTTTCCGAAATTATCCGGATGTTTTTTTTCTTCCCCTTTCTCTTCTTAATATCTTCTTTCTCTTTGTTTTCCTTCTTCACCGACTCACCCTCTTTTTTTTAAACAAAATTTTCATTCAACAAAATTCACTTTCCTCACCGCCTCTCTCTCTCTGCTCTCTCCCTCGTTCCCTCTCATTCCCCCCCCCCGAATCTACTCTCGCTCGCTTGCTCGTTCTTTCTTTTCTTCTTTCTTTTTCCTCTCTCGCCCCTGGGTCGCCGCCTCCATTCTCGCCATCACGCCTGCGCCCGAAACCCCCACGCCGGACCGCCCAGCCAACTGTTTCCAATCCAAGCTACCCTCGACTCTTGCCGTTCGCATCACCAACCACGCCGTCCAATCCCGAGCCCACCTCTCTAAGTCGCCCAACCTCACTTTCTCCCTCTCGGTCCTTTCTCCTCCACGGGACCAAACACAGACCAACCGGCCAAGCCCAAGCCCAAGCCGGACCCCGTTTCCACCGCACTAATCGAAGCCAATCACGAGCCCATGCCCTCGCCGCCGTTCACCAACCGGAGCCACGCCGAACACCACGGCTAGCCTATTCCCCTCGCGACGCCAATACCAAGCCCAACCCCGTTCTTCGCCGTCCGTCCCCGTCTAGCCGGTTGCTCCTCGCCGCGCCACCGACCGTAGTGCCTAAGCGCCGCCGCCCTCCTGCTGCCTAAGCTCCACCGGTTGAAATCCCCATTTAACAAAAAAATATATATATATACATATATGTGTGTATTTGTATACATGTTATATAATAAATAATAATAATATAATTTAAATAAGTGTTTTAAATTTATTTGGGATTGAGATTTAAATTTGGAATTTAAACTGTTCTGGGAATTGGAAAATTTTTTTGCAGGTTGAGCATTTTAGAGCTTTTGGGGAAGCCTATATTTAAGGCAGGTCATGCCGAAATTTTAAAAAAATATATATATTTTGGATATTTGTGTTAAAATTGTTGTTTTAAAATTACGGTGTTAAAATAAAGTATCATTTTAAATTTTAAAAATTCAACGGCATACTAATTAATTGAGTTTACTGTAATTCGATTACGGAATTCCTAGACAGATAATTAAATTATCTGTGTTTCTTGTTTTAGGTACTTGTTGATCGAATTCAAGGAAAAAAACTATCTTAAAATTCGTGCGAGAAGTTGATCGTAGGTTAAATTGCCAACGAGGTAGGATATCTTACCCTTTCTTTGTAGCCAGTTTAGTTTTTAATGATTTGGCCAAAAATCATTTATAGAAAATGAGTTTATAAAGTTTTGAAAATTCTGTGATTTTAGAAAATATCATGATTTCAGAAATTAAAGGAAAAATATCCGGTTACGGATTTTTTTGAAAAATAATACGGCATATTTTTATTATGTGAATCATATGTTCATATGCAATGTTGAAAGTTGGATTTGGTGTTAAAGTATACCGCGAGCCAGCACACACGTGCGAAGAGTGCACAGCTCGATCGAGGATCACTCATCATACTTCGGCATGATGAGGGAGGCTCATATGGACCGTACACGAATTAGATGTGTATAGGGACACAATTTGCATAATCACGATTCCATGTTTATAATTCGGTACTGCATTGACATACTTAGTATGATGGTTAAATTAAAATGTTGAAATATTTTTTTTAAAATATCCTACTGGGTCTTTCGCTCACTGTTTTAAAATTGGTAAACCCCTAGGAGATAAAGGTGATTAGAAGATACGGGAGTCGTGGAACCGTCCGTGGACGACAAGGACTAAAGACTTGAAGTAGTGTTCAGTACTTTAGGACAAAGTATGTATATGAGCATTCCGGGACTGTAAATTCTAAACTTTACTTTTGTAATCTTACTTATTTTATTTTATCCAAGTATGCATATGTGGGATATGGGTACCTCACCACCTAATATTGTGATAAAAATTGAATATAAATATTAATTAATTTAAAATATACAAGCATAATTTATAAACAAGTTTAAAGAGTCGGTAAAAGGTAAGATATAAAAACTGACAGACTTAGGAATCTGAGCTTTCCTTTTATTTATTCATTTAACATCTTATATCTGTCACTATCCCGGATTTTTGGGAAGTGATACCTGTCGCTGTTCCGAATTTTGGGACGTGACAATTTTAACTTAAGTTTAGATTAAAAATCCATTTGGATTACTGATATAATCTAAAGTAGTTTTAAAAATGAAGTTACATCGAACGTTTTATAATTTAACTTAGAGTGAGTTTGGGGGAAGAGGCTGAAGACATTATTTTTGAGTTGAAAAAAAGTTGTTTTGGAAAATGTATTTGAGAGAAAAAACTGTTTGAGGTGAAAAACTAAAAAATTTTAAATATTTTTGTACAAAAAAAAAAATATCAATATAGATAATTTAAAAAAAATATCTCGAAATTCTATGTAATTTAAAAAAAAATATCTCATTTGAACTTGTATACATAAAGTTATGAATTTTTAAAGTTTGGAGTTTGCTATAGTATTTTAGAGATGTAAATAGTGAAAAGTGATGAAGTTTTGAAAAAATTTTGATTTTTAGGACCTGAAAAACAGTCCCCAAACGGGCCCTTAATTTAAAAGTTAAGTTATATAGTATATTTTGTAATTTAACTTAATTTAAAAATTAAATTAGATTATTTATTTTGTATAAAGTTTAGTTTGATTTTTTTTAACTTTGTCTTATAAAGTTTGTTTAATTTGAAAAATAAAAAATTTTAATAAGTAATTAAATTGAATTTTTACCTACTTAATTTTTGTTATATTTATTAAAAAAAAACTTATTTTATAACTTATTTTTTTCCTTTCATCTAATAGACTATACGCAAAATAATAATAAAAATAATCATCATCAATGTTGTTATTATCATAGTTGTTAAATGTCAATATGGAAGGCTATGAAAAGGTGAGACAACTTTTATCCTTTGCCCGTTAGCTAACATATTAGAGTTAAAAATACATCAAACAAAAAAAAAAATCTAATCCTTATTTATGTCACCCATATTCCCTGAATTTGAATACGTATTAGTCACAAAAAAAAAAAAGTTTGTTTTAAAGTATGAGATACTGTATAGCTTTAAAAAAAATATTTTTTTAAGTTTGAGATATTGTTTAACTTAAAACAAATATTTGTTTTAAGCAAAATTAAGTTAAATTAGATTGTTCCAAAATGATTAATGGAATTTAATTTAAAAGCTAGATTAAGTTTGATTTATTTACCAAATACCCTCTAAATTAAAATAAGGATCTATTTAAAGGAAGAATCTCTTAACTTAGTTATAAAAAGTCTTTGTTATCTTTATCTTCATCTCACAATCACTTTTACTATTTATATTTTTAAAATTCTATAGTAAATTTCAAATTTTAAAACTTTATAACTTTAAGCATATAAATCCAAATAAAATGATTTTTTTAATTACATAAAATTTCTAGATAAATAAAATAAGATCCATATTAATAATTTTTTCTGAATAAAATTTTAAAATTTTATACTTTTTCACTTCAAATAGTTTTTTTCTCAAACACAATTTTCAAAATTTACTTTTCTCCAACCCAAAAAAATTGTCTTCAAAACTCCCCCCAAATGGCCCTAAATCTAAGTTAAAGTTAGGCATTAAGCGCTTTAGGTTTGTTGGATTCCACATTTTAATTCGATTTAGTTTGCAAGTTAAACTAAGTTAGTCAAATTGGTTCAAACTTAGGGGTGTTTAGGAGAGATTCTGGAGATGTGCTTTAGAGGTCAGAAAAATGTGAGTTTTGAAAAATTAGGCATTAAGTGTTTTAGGGCTTGTTGGATTCTACATTCTAGTTTGATTTAGTTTGCAAGTTAAGCTAAGATAGTCAAATTGGTTTTAACTTAAGAGTGTTTGGGGGAAGTTCTAGAGATGTGTTTTGAAGGTTGGAGAAATATGAGTTTTGAAAAATGTGTTTTAGGAATAAAATCGTTTGGAGTAATAAAAAAAGTGTAAAATCTAAAAAATTTATTTGAAAAAAATTATCAATATGGATATTATTTCGTTCTTCTAAAAATTTTATGCAATTAAAAAAAATCTTATTTGGACTTATAAATACAAAGTTGTGAACTTTTAAAGTTTAAGTTTAGTATAGAGTTTTGAAAATATAAATAATTAAAAGTGGTTGTGAGGTGGAAAAAAAAAAAACCAAAAAAGTGTCCAAAATGTATATTCAAAATGCCCTTAAAACACTCATTTAGTTTAGCTTAATTTAGTTTGATAGGATCCATTTTCATTATTTTTTTATCTACTTTTACTATTTCAACACAATTTTCAATACAACTTATCTCTACTTTCACAATTTCTAATACTAGTTAAGCTAAACTAAATTGGAACGAAATGACCAACTTAGTTTAATTTGCAAGCTAAATTAAACTAGAACGTTAAACTAAATGCATGCTTAGTTTAGCTTGAAAGTTTAGGTGGGGTTTGGGGTTCTAAAAAAAAGGTCTCCATAACAACTTGTGTCACCTCATCATCACTTTTCATTATTTATATTTTCAAAATGCTAAGGTAAATTCTAAACTTTAAAAGTTCATAACTTTGCGTATAAAAGTCTAAATAAGATAATTTTTTTTAAAATTGCATAGAATTTCGAGAAGAACGAAACAATATCTATATTAATATATTTTTTTTAAATTTTAAAAATTTTATAATTTTCACTCCAAACAATATTTTTTTCCCTAAACATATTTTTCAAAACAACTTTTTTCTAATAAAAAAAATCTCCAAAAAAGCATCCAAACGAGCCCTTAGTTTGACTTTAGTTTAAACTTATTTTAGAAATTATGTTGAAATAGTTAAATTTGAGATAAACTTATATTAAAAATTATACTGAAATAGTAAAAAAAATTTAAACTAAGCTAAAATAAAGTTAAAATATAAATTTTCTCTAAATGTACATTTTAGTCTAAACCAAATTAAAACAGAACCTTACGCTTAATAATGTTAATGCATTGTCTATAATTAAGTCCGTTTATTTATCGAGGCAAATCAAAAAAATCAACTTACAATTATGAGTACCCATATCAATTGGTGCAGATTAATTCACATTAATAAGTATACAATTTCACTTATAGAAAAAGATTTCCCAACTTTGATATATCAGTAACTATGTAACTCACTTGAATTGCAGTGGCACTTAGGTCCCCGTTTGGTTGGGAGTAATAGAATGGCATGGAATAAAATAAAATAAAGCTTCAATCTAAAATTTGGTTTGATATGGTTTAGTAATAGGAACAACCATTCAAAAATGAATGACTTTTTCCCAAAACTAGCTAAATCATCATTCCTCTCTCATGAGAAATGGCCATTCAAGCTTATTTTCATTTTTTTTTTCCCATTTGTATTCTTCATCTTCATCTTTTATTTTTTCTTTTGGAGTTCTATTATAACTTCCTCTGTCCTCTCTCCTCTGTTCCACAGTCATCTTTAACTTCCAACAAGACCTATCATCATCCTTCTCCTCTATCCCATCATAATCCTTCTCTTCCAGTGAAAGCTACCATCATCCTTTTCCTCTGTCATTCTCACTCACTCTAACCTCTTTCCTCGGTCATCCCTCGGAGAGCAACTTAGCCAACGATTATCTCCACTGGTGTTCAATCAAATCCACTGCTTAAGCCTTTTTTGCGATCTAGAAATCTCGCTCTCTAATCTTTCAACTAGCATTCAAATTTGCCATTTCTCCACACCCCTCGCCCAAGGCCATCCTCGTCTAGATCAACCCTTGCCCAGATTCGCCCTCCACTAACTCCTTCATCGGCCGGTTCTACCTCTGTCCACCAACTTTCCAATTCATTGTTTGGAAGACAATCTAGTTTGTCATTTGTCGTTTGAAAGTTTTAAGAAAAAAATTCTTAAAATTTTGTTTTCTTTTTAAATTTATTTGTCTTAGAAGGATTCTAATAAATAATTTTTATTGTGTAGCAAAAAAAAAGTTTTCAATCATTTTTTTCCCTAATTAGACTAATTTTATATACGCTAAGGATAAGGATAGTTTTGTCTAAATAAAAATATTCATATTGCATTCCATAGCATTTGTAAAAGTCAAGCCAGACAAACGAATTAGCTTAATTTTCCATTCTATTTCATTACGATTCCATCCCTTTTCCCGTAACCAAGCGTGACTTTAAGTCGAGAAACTGCTACAGCTGCAATTGTGTAGCTCTATATCATAAATGCATTAGCTTGCTTTAGTTAGAAATACTTGATTTAAAATTTACTCTCAAATAAACTCTAGTATAAATTAATTTGTATCAATCCGAATGCCACTTAATTCTCATTAAGATTACACAAATTATTGATGACTGTATAACTTACCAAATTACAGTGACACAAACAACCACCAGATAGTTTTTAAATATAACTGCTGTTATAATATGCATAAAGGGAGACCTGGTTGTGTGAGTTAAGGCTGCAGAAAGAGAGCGAAGGCAGAAGTCAAACAAAAGAGACTGTAATGTTTTGCATTGTGTGAGAATCATTAATGGATATAGGTTTCATAAGCAATAAAACCCCACTTAACATACTCTCCATTTGTTTTCAGTCTCTTAATTTTGTCATTCAAATTCACCCATTTATTCACCTCATTAAAGTGTGTCCACGTTTGACAGAAAACACCACCAACAATATTGAGAAGAATTGACTCGTTACATTCTCCAATAGGGGAGATGCTCTTATTAACAAGAAAGGAAGAAGAAATGCCTTGAATGTTATATCTTTTTCAAGTGAAAGTTTAAACTAGGATAAATTGCAATTGTAAAATTTTTATTGTTACATAATAAATACTGACTTTTTAGCTTTGTCACACTATGAATATTGAACTAGTAGTTTTCTCTTCCCTTCTAGAACTCCGGAGAATTGGAGCATTTTGCACTGCAAATAACTCTTTCGATAAAATTTCCAGTAATTACACAATCAACACATGATTATTCAGTAAATTTGAAAAAAAAAAAAAAAAAAAAAAACTGTTGTCATTTTAGGTACAGAGAATGGAGACCAAAATTGTAAAAAAGCAAAAAGAAAATTATATATTAAGTTCATGTACTAATCGGCCAAAGCAAAATTCTAAATACCAAACTAATCACTTCCTAAAAAGGTTAGGGACGATACACTACAAATCCTAAAATATTCAGTGAAGTCAAGCTTTATATATTTTAAAAGGCCTAACTACCCATGCGTTAAAGAGACAAAGGATCAGTCAGAGCAATGCCATAAGAAAAAATTGGGTATAAAAATTTCATTACTATAACTAATCAAATATGAATGTCCTCGGCAATCAACTGTACTTATACAAACAACATAAGCATTTGCCTACTTCTCTTTTTCTCTGAATGAACAATACCGTTCTTTTAGATTTTTCTCGGTTAATATCCCCTAAATTTTAAAACATTCTCGCTTTGTCTCCCAAACTTTAAAACTCTCACTTCAACTTGTGAATTTTGAATTAATCACACTTAACCCCTTTCATTAGGTGATATTAAATTAAGTGCAGCCAAGTGGTCTCCATATTTGCGTAAAGCTGTTAAAAATAGACAGAAAACGGGGGGAATGAGTTAAAGTGATCGTTTTCTGACATATTTTTAACTGAAATTCAACCTAGAGGATTAAGTGAAACTAGTTCTAAATTCAAAAAGCAAAGTCAGGGTTTTCTAGTTCAACGGTCAGAATGAAAATAGTCCTAAAACTTAGGGCACATGTGAGATTAATCCTATTAATCCTATACAATAGGTGCATATACATATATACATCATGACTCGTGCCTCTCTACCGAGCGTAAGAGCATCTACTTGGAACTTTCCTGGGACATTGTTTACTTATAACAAAAACCATTGATATGGTAACCCCAGAAGTTATGCTGAAATTTTCCCACCATTTGGAGTTAGGGGATGCATGCAAAACAGGCATACCGTTAGCAAAGTACGCGCATGAAGCTTCAGAAGATGCTATTGTCAACGTCCTATGGGGACGTGTCCCACTTGCTTTAGGTCCTGTTTCAGTTTTCCAATCATCTGATATATCTTATCTGATTGAGGATGTGATTCGTCGAATACCTTAAACTCATGGACTTCCTCGTTCACCTCGATGAAGCTGGCACCTGAAGCCTTTTGCATCCCTGCACTCCTCATCTTCAGCCTCATATTTGCAACACTTTCCCAATCACCGGCTGCAGCATAAATATTTGACAACATGGAAAAGTTTCCTGGATCCGACGGTTCCAATTTAGCCAGGTGATCGAGCACCTCTCCTGCAAGATCCACAGCATTATGCACACGGCATGCTCCCAAAAGTGACGCCCATATTATGGCATTAGGTTCCACAGGCATGCCGTTCACAAGCCTAAAAGCTTCTTCAAGACGGCCTCTGCGTCCCAACAGGTCAACAACACAACCATAGTGCTCAACTTGGGGAACTATTCCATAGTCTCTATCCATGGATTGAAAGTAACGAAGGCCCTCCTCTACAAAGCCCGCATGGGTACAAGCACACAAGATGCCAATGAAGGTAACTGCATCTGGGGAAAACCCTTCCTTTTTCATTCTAGCAAAAAGCTGAAGCGCTTTCTCACCATGACCATGGGTAGCAAAACCATGGAGCATGACGTTCCAGGATATCAAATCCCTTTTTCTTATCCCCTCAAAGACCTTGTATGCCTCGCCCAAGCTACCGCACTTTGCATACATATCTACCAACGCATTAGATACTTGTGTGCAACACCTGTACCTATTCCTCTCTATAGAGGCATGAACTTTCTCACCCAAACGAAGCAAACCAGACTCCGCACAAGCGGCAAGAACACTAATTATGGTCCCATCATCAGGCTTTAAACCAGCTTCCTCCATTTGATCATATAATCTATTTGCCTCATTTGCAATCCCCTTAGTGGCATACCCAGATACAATAATAGTCCAAGTAACCAAGTTTTTCACAGGCATCTTATCAAACAACATCCTCGCCATTTCCATATCCCCAGCTTTGCTATAACCCGAGACTATAGTCGACCACGAGACCACATTCCTCTCAGGCATCCTCTGAAAAAACTCAAACGCCTCGCTCATTTGCCCTGCCTTTGCATACCCATCCAACATCGTGTTCCAAGTAACTAAATCTCTCTCCGGCATTTCGTCGAACAGGTGGCGTGCTTCCTCCAAGTCCCCAACTTTGACCAACGCACCAATCATGGAATTCCAAGACACGATATCTCTCACTCCCATCACCACGAACAACTTCTTAGCCGCACAGACACCAACCGGCCCACACTTGGAGTAGCTATCAATAAGCGCGTTGGGCACAAAAATATCCAAACAGAACCCACATTTCTCAATGTGGGAATGCAACATTTGAACAACATGAAACCAAGTTTTCCCCGCACACGCTTTCAAAAGAAACGAGTACGTGAAATTATCAGGCCAAACGCCATTACTCTGCATGTTGAAGAAAGTCGCGAAGGCCTGCGAGCTCTGAGAGTTCTGAGTGTGGGCCCTAATCATCGCGTTGTACACGTGCACATTTGGCTCGGGAATTTCGTCGAACACTTTGACGGCGAGCGCAATTTGTCGGCAGAGAGAGAAAGCGGCGATGAGTTTGGGTACGACGTAAGGATCGTGGTGAAGATTGGCTCTGATAATCTGGGCATGAACTTGCTTTACCAAGATTAAGTTTCCGCATTTATCGAGGTCGAATAGCTTCTGCTCGAACAGTCTTCGCGAAGAAACCCATCCTGGTCTTCGAACCGGCACGCACATATGCATCGTAAAATCCCAAGAAAAAATTTACTTATAAATATAATATATAACAACTTCGACGAGGAACTAACTCATGAATTAACAGGAAATTCTCAGAGAAATCGAAATGGTTTTTCGATTTTTCGTATACTAGATTAGATTGATGAGCTTTGGTTCCCCTGTTTTTTGCCGTTCAGACACTCTCTTTTCGTCCATGGTAGCTTATCTTTCCTTTCTTCTTGTGTGAACGGGGAAGGATTATTTTAATATTTGCCTCCCCTAACTATGTGATATTTGGCACTTTGTCCCTTAACTTTCAAAATATAACTTTGTGCACCCCCTACTTTTTAAAAACGCGCCACTCCATCCATCAAATTCTGTTTCGTTATCAAGTAAACCCCTTTAGTGAAATTAAATTAGTTTTTTGGGCATTTTTAATACTATTGTTTTAATTTCCTCTAATTATGTCATTTTTCACTTTATCCTCAAACTTTCAAATGACATCGATGTGTCTTTTAAATTTTGTTTTGTTAACAAATAATCTTGTTTTGTCGAATTCTCTTAATGTTTGGACATTTTTTGCATATTATTTTTATGTCTCCCCCTATAGTATGTGATTTATGTCACTAGACTGGATTTTTAAAATGCGCTACTCCATCCACTTGAACTTTGTTCTTGTAGCAATTAATCCCATTTCATTAAAACTCATTTGAGTTAACAAATCAATGACATTTTTCTTCCAACTTTGTGGCACCTCAACGTTAATCCACTCTAAAAACAAAAACAACTACCAAAAAAACCACCACCTTGCGAGTGTAGAAAATGAGATCCCAACAAGCTTGTCTTTAAAGAGATATATTAAAGATGCTTGAAAGAGAGTTTTAGCATTAAAAATAAGGTAAAATACGTATTACTAATTTATCTTTTCAACCAATGGCAAAGACACTCATGGTTGAGTGGGGGATCACCTTACTAACTTTTTTGTTTTTTAAAAAAGATCTCTAAAATGTATATATACTTTTGTTTTGCCGCTATTAATATAAAGTTTTTATGCATGCGTACCTATTGGACTCTATATTATTTTTTACTTTTATTTATCTAATTTAAAAAATAATTAGTGTGTACTCTTACTAAAATAAAAGGTTAGCTTCGACACTTACAACTACCTTTAATTAGTTTTTTTTTTTTTTTTTCTGGGTAGAACTACCTTTAATTAGTTTGCCACATAAACAAAAGATAAACAAACAAAAAAAAAGACCGAAGCGGTAACTTTCTAAAATAACGAAATTTGAGTGGATGACATGGTGCATTTTTGAAAGTCAAAGGGCAAAATGACAAAAGTGATATAAATTGGGAGAATATAAAAAACAACTCTAAAAAACTGGCTAACAGATGGATTTGGAAGAAAGGGGGTTAATTGCTAACGGATCAAAGTTTGGGATGAATGAGTGATGCATTATGAAGTTTGGGGCAAAATGACATAAGTGACAGAATTCAGGGGCAAACACAAGATTAAAATTCAACAAGAAGCTTTGAAAGGAGATGGGCACCCTCCTGGTTCTGCACAATGAATATGGGCCCTATTGCCAACAGTCGCGTGATTGTTTCCGAGCCCTTTCTTCTAAAATGGCAATTTGACCGCGAGTCTCATAGGAACTTTCATATCCGTCGTTTTAAAGTTAAAAGCAAGCAACAACAACAGCTACTTCTTTTGTTTTTTGTTCAATGAATTATGTTAATGATACGCATTTTAATATAAAGTCTTACATTGAACAACATTTGGAATCCTAGGCTTTATATACGCATTCAGCCAAATTATCAAATGAAATTAAAGTTGACAAATGAGAAGCTAAGCAATCATTTCTACAACTTGAATACAGAATTTGATTGTGGCCCTTTAAGCAAAGTCATAACCACAAATGGAATACTACCAAACCCGAAAGTTATATTTATCGTTCTTTTGCAACTGAAAGGTTCCAAATCCAACCTCATAAAGGGCAAAAAGAAATTTCCATGCAAGAACTTTTCTTTCCCTTCCTAAAAAATGAGGGGAGAAGAAAGAGAAGATCACTCATTAATCAACTTGGCTACATTTACAAGCTACATACTCTAGAAAAAATTATGATTTTCCTTACAAGAAAAACATCATAAATTTTAATAGCATATCTGATAATTATTTGTGAGATGAAATTATGTAATTATTTAACTTTTTTCTAGAAGATGTTTAGAGATAGGGAAACAGGAATCAACGTATCCTTCTGGAAGTTATCAAATGGATTGTAACAAAGAAGAATGTGTGAAGATATAAGAGTTGACAAAAAACAAACATTCATATTTAAGAACTTGAGAACCATTCAGCATTCAAACCATATATAACAAATGATGATACGATAAAAATACAAAGCTAACAAAAAACAAACATTCATATTTAAGACCCTAAAAACCATTCAACACTCAAACATTAAAGAACAATTCTCACCTGTAATAGACGATAATTTATAAAGATATGTGATTGACGAAACAAACGGTCATATTTAAGACCTCAAGAACTATTTAACACTCAAATGTTAAAATACGATTCCCATTGTGAGGTTTGGCTCATATGTCTCAGTTTTCTTATTCTTTCCCTTTTCTTTTGTAATACCATAATACATCAATAAACTAATGGAATCTTTAAACTAATGGTATATAAATTTCTAAAGTCTATTTAGAACAGTATTTTTCGAAAATCATATTTTTAATTTTGATATAGACTCTTCCTTTTCTTGAGTACAGAAACCTCCTTAACGAGTTATCTAAACACTTTAGAAGCAGTTTTTAGATTAGGAAGCCAAAAACAACTTCTAGAAAAAGCTTTGTTAATTTTGCCTTATGTCATGTTATTTTACACAAAATGTCCAACAATAAGCTCTACTGCAGGAGTTTATCAGCTTACAGTAGTAACTCTGTATAAAATACTTTGAGTGAATAAAGAGCAGGTGTTCCTTGACCGCATATTTCCATTTTGTTTCACAAAAAACATTCTTAAAAAGTGTTTTATTAAATACTGTACTCATTGTATTCACGTACACATTGGGTTAGGGAATTTTGTCGAACACTTGACGGCAGAGAGAAAAAGCGGCGACGAGTTTGGGTACAACGTAAGGGTCGTCGTGAAGATTGGCTCTAGTAATCTGGCTTTGCCAGGATTAGGTTCTCTCATTTATGGGGGTCGGATAGCTCCTGCTCGAACAGCCTTCATCATCCCGGTCTTAAGCCGGCTCACACATTTGCATTTTGAAAAAAACGAAAAATAAAGCTAAAATATATATATATATCTTCCGCAACATATTTAATCATAATTTTTAAATATAAATTTACGTAGTAATATATAAGTTTTTTTAATTAGTAAGTATTTATAAACAAAAATATAATAAATAAATTAATATTTAAAAAATTAAGATTAAAATTACTGTTTTTATAACAAGTCTTTACGTATTCAACCAAAGAACAAACTGAGGAATTGACTGGGAATTCGCTGAGAACAATAAAAATGGGCTTAAGTTTTGGGCTTCAACAAAGATGGACCTCATTCGTGGGCTTGAAGAAGAAGTATAGGCCATGCTCCTAATAGGCCTGATTAGGAGTAAACAAAAAACTCGATCACCCAACAAACTCATCTAATTTGATTTTAATTAGGTATATTGATTTGTTATATTTAGTTGATAGAGTGAGTAAAAAAAATTTTCAACACACCCAATAAAGATTGGGTGAGTTGAAAAAATTTTAAAAACTCACCCAACCCATCTAATATTCACTCACTTACTATTTTTTCTTTTTTACTAAATGATGTTCACCCTTAAGTGTTGTTTAGATTATTTAAATATATAAAATACATTACTTGATATTCAATATGGATGTAATTTTTGATAATTTTGTAAAAAATATCACTAATTACTTTAGTATTCATGTATGTTTGGGTGATTCTTATAACTTATATTTATTTTATATTTGACTATTAATGAGATTATATTAGAAATTTTTTTATTTGTGTAAAGTTTATGATAGAATTTATTTTAAAAACTATGTCATCAGTTTAATTTCTTCTTTTCCCATTAAATTTTTTATTTATTGTTAGATGTTTAGTATCATTTATTATTTTTATTAATAAAATACATAACCTACCTAACCCAACCCGATATTAATTGGGTGTGTTGATTTTTTACATTGAGTTAATTGGGTAGGTAAAAAAATTATCAACCCACCCAATTAAATTCATTGGGTGGGTTGAAAATTCACAAAAACCCACCCAACCTACCCAATGTTCATGTGGCGGCCCGCCCTATTGTAGAGGCTCTACAGTGCTACTACGGCCAACTCTGTAGTCAACCGCAATAGTTTGCAGGCCTCTAGGGTCATCGGCAATCATGCTGAACTGTAATTACTGCTAATTTTGCGGAATAAATTTTCCTGTGGCGGCCCGCCTTACTGTAGAGGCTCTACAGTGCTACTACGGCCAACTCTGTAGTCAACCGCAATAGTCTGCAGGCCTCTAGGGTCGCCGGCAATTATGCTGAACTGTAACTACTGCTAATTTTGCGGAATAAATTTTTTTTTTTCTTTAAATACATAAACTGTTTGAGAATGTGATAAAGAAATCATGTTAACAACTGATCATGATTCCCCTATCACATACTCCTAGCTTGAAAACTTGTCTCATTGAAATTACATTCAAAATCTATATATGCAGCGGAAGATCAAAAGGTGACCAATATCCCTCGCCCAATGCTCTCCGGCATGCATCTACCCTGTTCGTCGTCCACCGATACTACTGGTGAACAGGTCTCTTACTTGCAATATGTGAATAAACTAATGAGCTATGGGCTCAGTAAGTTCAAACATAAAAATATGTAACTAACATGCTATACTCTGTGCTCATGCTGTACTACTGTGCTCATGCTGTACTGCTGTACTGCTGTACTCATGCTGACTGGACTCTGTAAACATGCTGTACTGACTAAAGGTTCAGTCTTAGAACATTAATCTGTTATTTTAGTTCTGGTTTTGGGCCCCTGATTGGACGTACCGACATGTTAGCGCAACCGGGAGTTGTACTTTAGTGCTGACCTCCTCAGTCTTAACTGATGCTAAACATGATAACCTCCCCGTGGGTCGAGAGGCCGATACGCCAATAACTGGTTAATTACCATCTTGTTGGTGTTCCAACTGGGTAGCATACTGCTTGCCCCCACAGTCGGAACCTGTTAATCAAATTACTGGGGTGTGAATTAATCAACACACTAGGGTGCCTTGTGCACCTAACTGTTTTCTTGTTCTGATACTGTCTGGTCTGTGTACTGGGACATGTAACTCTATATGCATGACATGAACTGATATGAACTGACCAGTGCTGTGACTGACATTAACTGACATAACATCGTGATGCAGACAATCAATGTCTAACAACACGTCATACAATATACACAACATTGTAATAAAGCAAGCTTGTCCACGTTGCAGTCAGGACAATGCTTGAACTTACAGAAAGTCCTCTAGCGTGAGCTGCTGCTGCTCTGGGACTGCTGATTTGGGGTCTCTGGCTTGGACTCCTATAAAAGGAAAAATCACTGATTATTTACCATATTTAGCTTATACTGAAAATATGGCAAAACATGAAAATTTTCCTTTCCAGACTTTTTTTTTTTTTTTTACTCTCTGGCCTCGAACACGCCCTCCTACACGGCCGTGTCCGTGCCTATGTACCCCTCTGGACTTTTAAGCCTGGCCGTGTAATTTTTGGAACATGCCCGTGTATGCTTACACGGGTGGGTACACGGCCGTGTTACTGGCCGTGTACTCCTCTGTGCTCTTACACGGCTACTTACACGCCTCTCTTTGACCGTGTGCCTCTTGACACGGTCTGATACACGGCCGTGTTCTTGATCGTGTACCTCTCGGGTCTGATTTTTCTTGCAACACGGTCGTGCGTATGGGTATGTTCGGGACCGTGTTCTGAACACGCCCTTGTACACGCTCGTGTACACGCCCGTGTTCATACCAGAATCAAGATTCTGGGTCCGAACTGCTCTGCTCTGATTTGCTAAGGCTTTTATGGCCTTTATTCTACTTCTTACACTTGAAATCGATCTTCATAAGATCATTTCAAGGTATCTACTACACTTCTACTATCACAAATCCATGATTTCATAAGCAAAATTCCCACATTTTGCTTATTTACAACTCTTGACTCAACTTTTTGCAAAATCTGCGTTTTAGTGAAGAAATTTCACTAAACTCGGTTTTCTAAACCATTTGCTCATGGATTCGTGTTTGAAAACATCTAGACTCGAATCACATTTCGATTTTAACTGAAAACCTAAATGTGATTCACCCACATTCTCTTTTTCTTACTCAACCCTAGATTTTTCATCCGAAAAAAAAACAAGAGAAAAACGAGGGTTTACCTTACTTGAACTTGAGATTTTCTTGCTGCTGGTCTTTAACTGAATCTTGATCGATCTCTTGCTTAAACAAGAATCCGAACTTTCTTTGGATTCCCTCTCTTTCTCTCGGTTTCTCCCTTTTTCTCTTTCTTTTCTCTTTCTTTCTTTTCTCTTTCTTTCTTCCGGCTGCTGTGCAGCTAAGGGAATTAATTCCCTCTCTATCTCATGCTCACGTGCATCACACTCTCTCCCTTACTTTCTTTTATTATTATTATTTTTTATGTTGTAAGGGCTTGTTTGGCTATTCTCTTGGCCCTTGATCAATGTGGCTCACTTGTGTGCCATTGATCTCTTAGTATGTATTTTCCACATACCATTCTATAATTTAAAACTTCATAATTGAATTAATGCTTAGCTTTTAAACTATATTCATTAATTCATTTTCAAATTTTGATTAAAAACTTGATTAATCAAAATTTTTCTCTGCTATTTGTTCTGTAAATTGTGTCACTGTAAATGTACATTTATTTACATAATTGTACAAAATCTTTCCGAGAGTATGGATTTCTCGGTTATCACAGTTCACCTCTAAGCCTGATCAAGATTTTTTGAGTACCCATTTTGACTGTGACTCCAATAGCTCTTTTATTATTATTATCTTTTTCCTTCAATTACAAATTATGTTGTTTATAATAATTATGCGCATTTAAGGGCACTTAATATAAGGTCTTACATTGAAGAAAGTAGGGATTAATCTCATGTAGGTTAGGTGGGTTTTTACGATTTTTCAACCTATTAAATGAAAATTGGGTTAGATGGGTTAAACAGGCTGTGTATTTTGTTAAAAAAAATATAAAGGACTCTAAAAATTCAGTCACATATGAAAAATTCAAGGAAAGAAAAAGAACTAAGACATATACTCTAAAATAAATTATATCATAGTCTTTGCACAAAGCAAAAGTTCTAATATAACCTTATTATAAAATAAATATAAGTTTTGAGAATCACTAAGAGATATAAGGATACTGAAGTAATTAACAATATTTTTCACAATACCAGAAGGAATTATATCCATATTATATATTCAAATAATGTACTCTATATATCCAATAATTTGAACAACACTTAAATATGAGCAAAATTTTGCAAAAAAAAAAAAAAGCAAGTGGAGTGAATATCAGGGTGGGTTGGGTGAGTTTTCGGATTTTTTCTACCTACCCAATAAAAATTAGGTAGGTTAAAATTATTTTTTACTTACTCAATCAATCTAATATAAAAATTAATTCAGTCAATTACGATTAAATTTAATAGATTAGATGAATTCGTTCGATCATTAAATTTTTTGTTCACCCTAAAACTAAAAGAAAGCTTTATATACGCATTCAGCGAATTATCAAATGAATTAAAGTTGACAAATGAGTGACTGGGCACTCATTTCTAGCAACCTGTGAACAGAGTTTGGGCATTGTCCATGCGAAGAAGAATTTCAAAGAGATTGTGACCATTTAAGGCAAAGTCATAACCAACAGCACAAAATGGAAAATAAGCTGGTTATACACTTAATCCCAAGCCAAGCCAATAAGAAAATTGAATCACCAATTTCATCGAACAATCAAGTTCGAATCATCACAATGCATACTATTATCATATGCACAGCTCACATTTTGGTTTTATATTACTTGTCTCAAATGTCTAACTCTCGATATTAATGAGTTGCTTGATCACTGATATTAAATAATTGTAATATTTTAGAGCATAGTGTAATTCTTATTTGATGATGGACTGTTCAAGTCTATGATACATGATCATATAGGACAAACAAAAAAAACAAATATTCTTATTTAATACCTTGAAAACCATCCAAAACTCATTCATTAAAGCACAATTCCCACTTACAATAAATGATGATATGTGAAGATATAAGACTGTAAAGAAAGAATATTTGTATTTAAGAACATCAGAACTATACAGCACTCAAACTTTAGAGCATAATTCCCGATTATACTAGATAATGATAGGTAGAGATATAAGACCGACAAAAAACAAAATTTACATTTAAGACCTTGAAAATCATCCAGTTTTTAAACGTTAATGCATAATTATTAATAGTAACAGACAATAATATATGAAGATGTGTGACTAATATAAACAAATGTTTATTTTTAAGAACTTAAGAACTGTCCAGCACTCAAACGTTGAAACATAATTATTGTCTATCATAGAAAATGATATGTGGAAATATGTGACTAACAACCAAAAAAAGTTCATATTTAAAAACTCAAAAACCATCCAGCACTCAAATGTTAAGACATAATTCTTGATTGTAACAGATGATGATATGTTGAGATATATAATTGATAAAAATCAAATATTTATATTTAAGAACTTAAGAACCATTCAATACTTAAACTTCACGTGGATATGTGTGACTGATAAAATAACTAACATTTTTATTTAAGAACTCGAGAACTGTCTAGCAAGGTCGCATTTTCTTAAGAAAATAATTCCTTAATTCACATGGCAACAACAATTTAAAAAGCCTGACAACAAACCTATCAAATAAGATTTCTAACTATTAACAAATCGAAAAAGCACTTGAATGCTGGACTATAATTTCTACTACCTTCGGGTATTGCTCTTCGGAAGAATAGTTTCAATATCAATGATATTGTTTCCCTTTTAAGGTAAAATCATAATCAACTGCAAATCATAGAAATTTTGTTGGTCAAGGCACTTAATCACCCTTTCATCTAACAATTAAGTTTGAACCATTACCGTGCCTATTAAGAAAATAATTCCTTAATTCCCATGGTAACAACAATTCAAAAAGCCTGGCAACAAACCTATCAAATAAGATTTCTGACTATTAGATGAAATGGTGACTGTTTGTTAATTGACTTGTGATGCCTTCACCAACAAAATTTCTGTGTTTTTGCAGTTGATTATGATTTTTCCTTAAAGGGGCAACAACATCATTGTCGTTGAAACCATTCCTCCGAAAAGCAATGCCCGAAAGTAGTAGAAATTATAGTTCGGCATTCAAGTGCTTTGTCGATTTGTTAGTAGTCAGAAATCTTATTTGATAGGTTTGTTGTCAGGCTTTTGAATTGTTGTTACCATGGGAATTAAGGAATTATGTTCTTAAGATAGTGCGCACCATACAGTGCCTATTATCCTAACCAAAACATGTTCTTCCCCCACACAACCCAACCCCCCCCCCTTCATATTTTCTAATTCCATTCTAGTAATCTATATACATTCTCATGTGTCTTAACTCTTGATATTAATGAATTACATTTTCACTACTAAGACAGACTCTACTCTTATAATTAATAATTGTATAACTTGAGTTATAGTAACAATATCACTCTCAAGTTTAGAACCTACAACTATCTTTAATTATCGAGTTTTAATTTTTAACGCTCATTTATTGTTACAGTTTCACTGATTGAGATATGATCATTACTATCAGTCTTCAAAAATCAATAATTTTGTAACTCAGTTAACCTATAGTGACATTTAATGTTCAAGTTCAGAAATAATAAATGATCAAATTTAGAAATCACACTATCTAAATAAGCCCGGTTCTATCTATTTACATTTCAAACAATAAATGAAAGTTTCATTTTTATTAAAAGCAAATCAATTTTGGTTTCTCATTCAAATAATCTATTTGGATAACATTTTAGTCCATATCTACAGTTACACTTGCACTTATTGAGATAGTTTTGTAATTCTAAAGTTTCAGATATCAATAACCCTCTCACTCACTTGAAAAGTTAAAACTATTTAATTTCTCATTCAAGTGATTTCAAGATAGATTTGTCACTCTCAATGTTTAGATATCGATAACTGTGCAACTCGCTTAAACTACAGTGTCATCTAATGCATAAGTTCAGACACATGAACTCAATAACTCTCATCTTTTAAAGGGTGTTTTTTTTTTTTTGGGTTCCATTACTCCAAAATGGTGTGCTAATTAAGTGTTATTGGTGTGCTAATTAAGTGTTATTGTTGTGATATTTTATTTAAGAGGAGTTCTATTCATACCCCTCTTTTTACTTTCTACACCTCTCTTTTAATTACACACTCTACATAATTTTTAAATGATTAAATTTTCATTCTACACAACCTGTTATTTTAAAATTACCCTTAACTATTTTCATAAAATTATTAAGGATGATTTTGTTTACACTTCCATCTTTTCTTTTCACATCCACCTCTTCATTCTTCACACCACTCCTAACCAAACACCCCATATAAATTAATTTTATTGCTTTAATATTATCTTTTATTAATATCTTTTTATTTTTTTTATTTTGTTGAAACATTAGGCATGGAGCTTTTTTTTTTTTTTTTTTAAGTTCAATAGGGAAAAAAATCATAAATGAAAAAAATAAATAAAATGTAACTGAGTTGCATTATATTCATTGAATATTGATCGAACTCAATAGCGAATGAAAGTGTAATAAGATACTACATCATGAGCACAAAAAGCATGTAAAAAAAAAAAAAGAAAAACCAATTCGATACTGTAAAAAACAGGAAAAAAAGATAAAACGATTTGCTTGAAAAAATTATTTAGCAAACAAATATGAATACAAAACGAAAAACAACAAAGTGAATAATAAAGAAAATTGAATTTCTTGCATGTACTTTCTTAGAATTGTCATTTCAAAGTGAAAATTATTTGCTACGAATTTTTGAAATTAATAGTTCGTTACTTGGAAATATGATATGTGGGGTGTGTGGAGAAAAAATACTCTGTGTAATAAAATTTATGTAATTAAGTCTATTGTCTTTTTTTTTTTTGGTCGTTTTATTTAAGGGCTTTTTTGTAACACGAAATTTTTAATTTGAGAGGGGTGTGGAGAGTAAAAAATGGGATGTAAATAGGACTGCCCTTTAGTTAATTAACGTGATATGATTTTAGAGAAGATATATGAAATAAGATAGAAATAAGAGAAAAATAAATCAAATCTACCAAAAAAATCCTTTATTACCCTTTCACTAAAAATGTTGAGACTACTTTTAAAAACTACTTAAAAATTTTAAATTTATTTACCCATGATCTAAACTAGGTTTATTTAAAGAAAATAAAAGTTTTATCTTTCTTTATTTTCTTGCTCTCTCTAACACATGAAAACTGAGGTTTCTTAATTGTTTTCCTCTTTTTAAGCCAGACTTTGGTGGTAGCCTTTGGCCTATCTCTGGTTTTCTATTCTAGAGATGGAGGTAGGAGTACAATAAAGGTCTTGGTAGCACCGAGTTCATAGAAGGATAGGTGTTGTGGAAAGGAGTAATGTAGAAATGAGATAGTTGGTGGTGGTGTGTCATTATCATGCGTTAAGGAGGTTTTGCAATGGCTTGACTTTAACAATCCAATTTCTTTAAATAATATGTATCGTTTTACAGGAAGAACTTTTTTTGTGTGATTGGTTTCTTTTTTCTTTTTCTTTTTAATGTTTAGACTTATATATAATAAAGACTATGTCTTCATCGTCTTTTATTTGAGTATTTATGTTTGTTATTTCCAATAACATTTTCTGTGTAAGTTGTTTATCAACTAGATTTAAGTCGGCAGTTTTTTGATTTTACTAGAGTTGTTTTTATGTAGAGTTAGAAATAGTTATAGTATTACAAAGTCTTGACCTTTGGTTGATTTGGAAATTACATTTATTAATGTTATCATGTTAAAAAGAGTGTTTTATGTTCTCGATTTTATTATATAGATGTATATACATATTGTTGGACCTCAAATATGCATCTTTCTCTTTTTTAGGTCATCAAAATTTATTGATAGATTTGTTCTTATTAAAAGATTTGTCTCATAAAATATCCAAATTTATTATGTTTAATGTTTTTTTTATCAAGTTTAATGAAACCTTCAATTGAGGGGGGGAAAAAAAGAAAAGAAAAAGGTTTATTTATTTATTTATTTTATTTTTTTAAACACAAACGAGGGTTTATTAAATACAAAAAGAAAGAGTCGGAAAGGAGGTGTGGGGTCAATTTTCACGTCATAGTTACGCATTACCCAATCAAACATTTTTCTAGTTTCTACATCACCTCTCCAACCAACAACGACTTAAACAACAAGACACGCAGGAAAAAGCCTTCATGGTTCGGCTCGTGGAAGTCCTGAAACTCCACCTACCCTCCCCACATTTCGCACATACCCACCACCAGTACAAAACAACGACCTTTTCTTCCTTCTTTCTCATCTTCATCTTCATCTTCTTCTCTTTTGTTTCCTGTTTTTCTTCACTGCTCTCTCTCTCTCTCTCTCTCTCTCTCTTCTCCTTCTTCATTTGCTTTTCAATGGAAGCCAAGCTTCTCAGAGCTTCAGTTCCTTCCACAAGGCCTCTTCGTAACGCCTCAAATCCAAGACCCACTTCTTTTTTTTCCTTCAGAGCCAGGCAAAGTCTCAACTTGGTGAACTTGAAATCAAGCTTACCCACCAAGACTTGTAGTCTTCGCTGTACTCAGGCTTATGCAAGCTCCAATGGGTATAAAATAAATATCAACCCTTTTCATCTTTAATATTGATTCTTTAAAATTTTCAAACTTTGGCTTGTGATTTCGTTGTTTGGGTGTGGAATCTATAGTTGTTTTCCCCTCTGTGCCGTCTTGGAAGTTTTTCATATTTTTTTTATGTTCCTCTGTTTATTCAAATATCTTGTTTTGAAGCACCTTGCTTGGAATTTTTGATCTGTTCGTGTTCATAAATTTTGATATGTCATAATTTGGTGACCGGTGATCATGGTTGTGTTTTGAAAGTTTAAATGCATTGTTCTTACTATTCAGAGACACATAAATTGGCTCAGAATGTAGTAATTTTCCCAATTGGTATAAAAGTTATTATAAGCTTTAAGCGAGTAATTCTAGCACACATGCAAAACAGAAATGAAAAAAAAAAAAAAGTTTTTAATCATTGACATGGTTCAGCATTGACGTGCGTAGCCCAAAAAAAATAATAATAAATAAGGAATCAGTGGATTTTGTTTGCAAGTCTGAAAATTACATGCCAGGTTAAAAAATTTCATTAGACTTTCATGAGACTCCTAGTAGAAAATTTCATTGACTTGAATTGTTGGCATAGGCCATGTTTGCTGTACAATTTTCTGCATGAATTTTGTATTTTATTGGATTATGATGAGAATCTGAAATTGCACTGAATTGTTCAGATCATTGGCAATGAAGGAAAGGACGGATGATAGCGAGAACTTGACCCTAGAGGCCATAAGATACTCTTTAATCAGGCAGGAGGATAGCATAATTTATAACCTTTTAGAGAGAGCTCAATATTGTTACAATGTAGATACATATGACCCCAATGCTTTCTCGATGGAGGGGTTCCGTGGATCTTTGGTGGAATACATGGTCAAGGAAACTGAAAAACTTCACGCACAGGTATGTTAAACCGCTGAACGAATTTCGGAGGGGAAGAATTGTATGTTGCGGTTTGCATTGACCTTTTCATTCTGGATCAGGTTGGCAGATACAATAGTCCCGATGAGCATCCTTTCTTTCCAATTGGCCTGCCTGAACCAATGTTGCCGCCAATGCAGTACCCGCAGGTAACTAGGCAAAAAAATGCTTTTCCTTCATTTTGGTTTTTAACTTCTTTTTGTTAGTCCTGCTGTTCACTTCAATTTAAGTTTTACGCAACTCGTAATTTGCAACCAGGTACTACATCCTGTTGCGGACTCGATCAATATAAATAACAAAGTGTGGAACATGTACTTTAAAGATCTCATACCAAGACTGGTCAAGGAAGGAGATGATGGAAACTGTGGATCGGCAGCCGTTTGTGACACAATGTGCTTGCAGGTAAATTTGAGTAATTTTTTTCCTTGTTTCTACACATTTTTAGACCAGTTCAGTTGATTCTTGACTGTGATATAGGGAATCCATTTTGCCTTGAAATTAAAACAATGGGATTTGAGTCCTTGGGCATGGCCTAGCCTTTCCTGAGTCTCTCAAACAGACACAGTAAACACAAGAAAACATTGTCTAACTTACTGAAATATTGAGTTCATCCACACCCTAAACCCGCCCTTTCCTTATCAGCTGAGCTAGCACTAGTTGGCACCCTGTAAATTGTCATAGATAACTGGATTGACACTATTAGAACAAGATATATAATTAAACCAAACTGAAGTAGGTGTTCTAGCATTACCATATTTTCAGGTTCGGTTGATGTGAAGGGAAATCAAATTAAGGTCCATGTGTTGACGGTTTTGAGGATCAATATATTGATTAATGGGTCATGACTGACTTATTTGTTAATAATATTGATTTCTAATTCAATTAAAACTCTTTCTCAAATTGTCATGTGCAAGCTAGCTCTTCCAGTAAACAAATAGATTACTTCACCAAGCCTGAGAATTATATGTTTATTTTTCATTTTCAACTAAAGGTTCCAAATCCACCCTCATAAAGGGCAAAAAGAAATTTCCATGAAAAGACTTTTCTTTCCCTCCCTAAAACTGAGAAAAAGAGAAAGTACTAACTAAACAACATAACAATCTACGAAACTTAATTACATTCACAATTCTTGTTCTCAAGAAAAGATTATGATTTCCGTTACAAGAAAAACATAAAAAAAAAAAAAAAAAACAAATTAATAGTGAACCTATTGATTATTTGTGGGATGAGATTTATTAACGATTAAACAATTTTTTTGTTGAAGAAAAAGTTTATAAAGAGGGCAACTGGTGTTAGCATATCCCTCCGAGAGTTAGGCAAAGGAATGTAACTGACAATGATGCGTGGAGATGTTGAGCTGACAAAAATAAACATTCATATTTAAGACTTAAAGAACTATCCAAAACTTAAATGTTAAAACATGATTCCCATATGTAATAGATGAATATACATGGAGATAGGACGTTGACAAAAAAGAAACATTCATATTTAAGATCTTGAGAACCACTCAAAACTCAAACGTTAAAAAACAATTAACATTTATAACAAACGATAATACATGAATACGTGGATATGGTGCTAACAAAAAAGAAATGTTTATATTTAAGAACTTTAGAACCATCCAAAACTCAAACTTGAAAACACAATTTTCACTTGTAACAGATGATGATATTGGAGATAGGATGCTCACAAAAAAGATTTGTTCATATTTATGGCCTTGAGAACCATTCAGAATTCAAACTTTAAAACACAATTCCCATCTATAACAAACGATAATACGTGGGGATATGGTGTTAAAAAAAAAAAAAGAAATGTTAATATTTAAGACCTCAAAAATTATCCAAAACTCAAACATTGAAACACAATTTTTACCTGTAACAGACAATGATACGTGGAGATAGAATGTTGACAAAAAAAAAAAAACGTTCATATTTAAGATCTCAAGAACCATCCAACACTCAAATGTTAAAGCACAATTCTCACCATGGGTTATGTCTCACATGCCCCATTTTTCCTATCCATTTCATGTCCCTCATGTAATCTCATAACACTTCAATAAATTGATTACGTCTTTTAATTGATGGCACACTGTCTTGAATTAAAAAAAAAAATCATTTTGAAATGAGAATCTAAAATGAATGGGTGTCTGGGAAAAAGAAAAATGAGTCTTTGCCAAGCTCTTCTAGTTGGCACCATGTAAATTTTCATAGACAACTGGATTGTCATCATTAAAACAAGAGATATAACTTACACCCAAAGAAGTAGGTGTTCTAGCAATACTGCATTTTCGGGTTCAGCTGATGTGAAGGGAAACAAATATGTTGACAGTTTTGAAGATTAATATTTGATTAATTCTGCTTAATTGTTAATGAAATTACGATTTTTTTTTTCGGGATTGACATGCATGCTTTTCTAGAGTGTATGAAGTAGACAGTTTCTACTAAATTTTCGTTTTCTATTATCTAGTTAACAACCTTTATTAACTCTACTGCGTTGTTTATCATGTAAAAGTATTTAATTTCAGTAAAGAAATTTTGTAACTAGCATGCATGTTTTATAGATGATTCTATAGATCTAGGTAACTGCTAAAAGTTGAAGGAGATGTAATGGTACCCGAGTTCTAATATCATCATAAAACGCATCATAATGAACTTTCTTTTTAACCATGATTGCTATCAAATGTGGCTAAAGTTTGACAGTTCTGGTTCTATCTATACTAATACATTTTCGATTCTTATGATGGCAGGTTCTCTCAAAGAGAATTCACTATGGTAAGTTTGTAGCAGAGGCTAAATTTCGAGCCTCCCCGGAGGCCTATGAGGCTGCCATCAAAGATCAGGCAAGCACCCCTAAACTAATTGCACTGATTGATACAAGACAAGCTTAGATCTTTCACATGCCAAGTTTTCATTAGAGGTGTTAAATTTTTGGCAGGACAAGGAGAAGCTAATGGCCGTGCTGACATATCCATCAGTTGAGGAGGTAATCAAAAAGAGGGTAGAAATGAAGGCCAGAACCTACGGGCAAGAGATGCCCGTGAACATAGAGGAAGATGTGGCCGACCCGGTTTACAAGATCAAGCCAAGCTTGGTTGCTGATCTTTATGGGGACTGGATCATGCCATTGACAAAGGAAGTTCAAGTTCAGTACTTGCTGAGAAGGTTGGACTGAGCAATTGAATTAGCCTCTGAAGCCTCTGCCAAATGTCTACAATCTATGTTTATTTGTAAATAACCTATCTTAGTGCTGTTTATGTCTATAGTTTTTCTATGTAATAGGTTTCTGAGACTCATAGTGCTCTTCGGTAAAGTCAATGCAACGTTTCAAAAATAGAATAGGTAGTTTTTGTGGTTTACACCCTCTAAAAAAATTTTCCTTTCTTGTTTTGAGAATTCTTTGGTACGGAAGTGCCAGGGTAAAATCCCAAATTGGTTGTGAAAGGGGCTCGTGTTTAATGTATAAATATGAAGGAAAACCTAGCAAGTAGTTGAGTTGAGAATAACTAATGCCACCCAACACTAGCATCATGGTCAAGTTAACCAATATATCTTAACTTAATTTGAAAGAAACAAATCAGTCATTAAGTCGACTTAGAGCCTGATGTGAATTGAGGGAAATTGTCAAGGCAATCAAACATTGATTGTGGGAAAACTGGTGATTAGTTTGTAAGTAAAGGAAAACCCACCTCCCAAACTAGCTTTTAAGATTTTGAGAAGGTCTAAATACCATTTAACAGGCAGGATGTAGTCTTTAAATGTAGGATTTTCATAAAGCCCTGTTATCATATTTACTTTGTCTGATCTTATACAATTTTTATTTTATAACGATTTATAACCGTTATGTAATCTTTTTTTCATAACTTATTACATAATTCTCTAAAACCGAGGTTTTTTTTTTTTTTTTTATGCATCGTTAGCAGATAAGACAAAAAGCATAATAGCACCTTTCTCTAAGATAGTTATAGGACTTTGTCCTTTTGCTCAACATATTCTCTGGCTCATTTCACAAATGGAATTTTTTTTTCCACGCACAAAAATCGTAAGTGGATTTTTATTGGGGGAATTTAAAAATGAAATAAAGTCGGCAGACAGAGAACAATTTTAATGGTTGGGCTGAGAAATTGCATAATCCATTTGCTTGTTGTTGTGTGTTCATATGAAAGTAGCAATTGGGAATCTGAATCCAATTTGGTCCCCAGGACCTATGTTTTCACAGAAAGCCACGTGGGATGTAATTAAGGTGTCCACGACATAGTTTTTATTTTTATTTTTTTACAATTTCTTATATTTTTATGGAATTAATTTCTGATTTTTGAAAACAGCTATAACAGCAACTAATAATTTAATTGTTTAGGTGAATAATTAATGATTTAATTGGAGAGGATTGGAATTTCAAATGTTTCATTATGGTTGGTTGCTGCCTAGCTGGTCCTCTCAAGTTTCCACCAATTAAAGAGCATACCTGTCTGTGCTTTTATTACAACGTAAAAGTAATTATCATGGTTTTATATTTTGCATGTCCTAGAATACTGCATTACAATTAAAAATATTGTCAACACGGAAAAAATCTTTAGTTGTGACATTTTTTTCCAATCTATATCCCGATTTAAAAAGTACCACATGATTTTGGTCAAGCCTAAAAGGTTTCACGACGATAAAACAAGTTACTTTACCATTAATGGATTAAGGGTGTCTTTTCATTTCTTTTTATATTTCAAGATTTAGTACTCGTTGACGAACATTTTTTAGTTTTATTGTATTTAAATACAATGTAATTTTACATCAAAAGTAAAGTTTTACATTTAAATATAATCTTTTTTAACAATATTATGAAAACAATTACTATTTAAAAGTTACTTTTCAACTTTAAAATACTCTTTATTCAAACACACATTTCATTCAAATATAAAACAAATACTTTTCAGCTAAATACAATACTAAAAAAAATGAATTATATTTAAATACAATTATAACATAATGCGTTTAATAAAAGACCGATTAATGCTTTAGAATTTTATTATAAAGTCTCAGTTTCATCAAGGAAATGTTCGGTGTTGAATTTATGATTGTGGAAATAAAACCGAGTTCATATTTTAAGTAATATTTAGTCAAGTTAATCCGTCCTATTAGGGAGCATGTAGACTTTTTTTTTATTTTTTGAAGTACACAAATGAGATAAGGATTGTAATGTGTGAAGAAAATTATTGTGCAAATTGAGTATTATACCATGTCCAGCCTGGGAAGCACCTATAGATTTCTTCAGCCTTCACGTCACTAATAAATAATAAGAAATATATTAAAAAAAAAAACTAAACTTGGCAACCGCTGCCAAATTATTCGGTAGTATTTACTCCTGAAGAGGAAAAAAAAGGTGGCATGTGCCCCAAATTGTAGAGAACCAATATAAAGGATATAATATTTATTCTAAACAAACAAAATTTTTAGCGCCTGCAAATTAGTGAAAGACAAAGTGATTTGCACGTAAAAAGGGATTGAAAGTAGGATTATTTCATTTAAACAATCTCAACAAGTGTGAAAAACAAGGATTTAGATTAAAGTTTCTTAGATTCAAATTTGGTAATATTTTTGTTATTTTAATTAATAAGATCGATAGATTGGTCATAGTAAAATATATATATATACATATATTAATACCATTCACAAATGAAATGAAGTCAATCATCAAATCACCAGTTATAAACTACCCTTAGGGGGCGTTAAGAGAAAATTTTCATTTTAATTTTACTCAAATATAATATAATTTTTCACCAAACATAAATTTTATAACAGTATTACGAAAACAATTACTATTTAAAACATTTTTAAAACAATCACATCAACTTTTTAACTCCACTATTTATCTCTACTTTTACCAATCATATCAACTTTTCAACTCTAAAATACGTTTCATCCAAACACACATTTCATTCAAATACAAAACAAATACTTTTCAACCAAATACAATATTTAAAAAATAAATTTTATTTAAATACAATCAAAATGCAATACGTTTACCAAACGTCTCCTTAGAATTCCCGAGAATGCTCGTCAACAATTAATGGTTCAAATCGGGACGACAAAACCTTGACATGGTAAAGCATATAAGAAAAGGGCAACCTTAACATTGCACATGTTAAGACGTGCGTGCCACATCAAATTGAAAACACGAACTGCCCATCTTTTGTCTGCCTTCTCGTGAAAATTTTAAACCAAAGGCATGACGTTTTAAAAAAAAAAAAAAAAAACCCCAAATGAAAATATGGATTTTCTTCCCTATAAAAATTTTAATGGTTAAAGTCTCAAATAGGAGACAGTTTTTAAATGATATGAAATATAACTATATGTTTGTCACGCTGTAATTTTAACGGTGAATATTCACAAATCAAACGTTAAAATGTTAATTCAATGGTAAAGTAAAGTTATTTAGATAATATTTGAAAGAAAATCAATTATACAGCTTCAACTATGTTATTTTGGATGGAAAAGTAAATCTGTTCTCTAATAGAAAATATATATATAAAAATTTAAAGAAATTTGTTTAAAAAAAATCACACTTCAAACTACACAATGAAAATACCAAATAGAGGTTTTTTTTTTTTTTACCTTCTCTTATAGCTATTTCTTATTGATTATAAACAGTTTTATAGTTGAATTTAATCGCAATCACATCAACAATAAATATAGAATCAATTATTTATTATATAAATGAAAAGATTTAAAATTAAACTCTACTTGTAAACTATTGTTATTGTCGCTGTTGTTGTTTTTGCTTGAAGAGTTATAAGTTGCATACACCTTAATTTCATCCTTAAATTTTGGGAAGACAACCAAAACTACTTATTTATTTGGAAAACAAAAAAACATAACAAAACCGTCCCCAAACTATTTATTTATTAATTAATCTTTACATTAGTGTTTTTTTTTTGGGCAAACAATCTTTATGATGTTCTTTTTTGGTAAATAATCATTAGAGTAGGTTACTTCTTGATCTACAAATGCCAGAAGGGATTTTATCTCGATCAAGTATGGTTGGTTGGATTCGCATACATTAATATAAAACATCACTTTTTTTTTTCTTCTAAAGATTTAACCACAATTTCACAATAATTTTTTGAAATGCAGTTTCATATATGAGTATAATACTTTTATAAAATTAAATTAATAATTAATATTAATTTTAAAAAATCATAACATTAATATTTTGTATGGATGAGAGGTTTTTTTTTTTTGAAAAATAGAAAATTTTTAGATATGAAAAATAAAAAAGTTGTTTAGAATTTTTTTTAAAAGTGAAAAATTGTTTGAGTGAGTAAAAATTTTTTTTAAATAATTTTTTTATTTTTTAAAAATAAAAAATTTTAGATATTTTAATAAAAAATTTAAAAAGGTATATTTTTTTAAATAAATTTTTTTTTATTTTCTAAATTTAAAATATGTAAAAAGCGTAAATTTAGTTAAAAAAAACAAAAAACAAAAAACTTACTGCAAAGATGAAAATAAGGTAAATGTGAACCGAGACCACTCCAGAGAAAAGGCCAACGAAATGAGCTTTCATATACAGTGTGTTACATAGAGGGAGTGCTATTGAGAGAGAGAGAGAGAGATGGCGGTGATGAGAAAAGGTATAGCTTCCGGTTCTCCGGCTACGGTGGCGGGACTGGTCTTGTTCGTGTTGGCTGTGCTGGTCACCGTACCGGAAGTCTACGCGGTTCGCTACACCGTTGGGGGGAAAATGGGTTGGACTACTTCTGTTAACTTTACCATTTGGGCTCAGGACATTCACTTCTACAATGGCGATTGGCTTTGTAATCTCTCTCTCTCTCTCTCTCTCTCTCTCTCTAAATCTGTGTTCTTTCTCTCTCCCGTTCTTTCGCTGCATGGTTATTTTTTAGCTCAGATCCACCATAGTTCCTCTGTTTCAGATACATATACATATACATATACATATATAGTTACATTTTCTGAAGAGTTAAACCGCGTTCTTGCTTAATGTCGGAGCTGATTGTGTTAGATCTGAAAATGGATTGTGCGTAAAATCTGATTTTATTATTGTTCTGTTATACTCGAGTGAGGATTAGCTGTGGGGGAACGGAATTAATCAGTTTACTTCTTAAGAAACATCTTGGAAATATATAATACATACACACACATACATGTGGTGATGTTTCTGCTCCATCTTGAACTTGCTTGTCTGTCCGTGAACGAGATAAATAAACTTAGGCGATTGTAATTTATAGTTTGTTATTTTCTGCTCAATATGGGAAATTGTGAAGTTTGGGAACGATTTTTTTCTTTCCTTTTGATTAACAATTTATTCTTTTATATCCTTGTTGTTTCCTTTGGCAGATCTAAAATTTTTGTTACTGTCTTTTCTCTTCATGTTTTCATTTCAGTGTCTTCTCTTTCTTTTTTGTTTTTCCCCTTTTTTCCTTTTTTTATTGGTTTTAGTTAAAAGAAGGTCAAAAGGCCATGCCTTTACCAGTTTACCGCTTTTGAGGTAATTTTGAGCCACTTTAGTTAAGTGAATTCCCTTTTTATTTTTAATTTTTTTTTTCACTTCATAGTTTTCTGTCACTGTTGAATTCAAGAGTCTAAACCTGAACTTGTCTACAAGGAGGTAGTGACAAATCTGGTTCCCTCTCTGGTGACAGTGACATTGTTTGTCAAGGTCGTCTTATAATAGCTGGACTAGTTTTGTCTTAACAAGCCTGATTATGATTTGTGGCCATGAAATCATTTCACATATAGTCTCTTTCTCTAATTTGTGACATTTCGAATGGAAAATGTCAAGATTCTTGCTTTCCCCCTTTCTCCTTTGACCTCATTGTTTTAGTGATTGTTGAAAATGCTTAGTTTTGATCTAATGACTCCTTTTACTAACATAGTACCAACTCAATTTGGTCTCAATTGAATTTATAAACTTTTATTTATTTGTTTGTTTATTTATTTCTTTATTTTTTGCTATATTATGAACTTTTAGTTAGTTTCTGGTAAGATAGTATTTTGATAGAACATTTAACTTCAAACAATATATATTTGGAAAGCATCAAGATAGTGTCAAAACATTTACATCAATGAAATGCTCCAGAGAATCCAATCGATTACTCTATGACCTTCTTTTTTTTTTGCTCTGAGTTACTCTGGCTTGTTTCACTATCAAGTATTGGTTTCTACTTTAAGGTCTTTGATGGAATGTCATGTTCTATGAAAAAAAGTTTTGAAACTTTTTTTTTTTTTTTTTTTTGGTAAAGAAAAATTTTCAAAACTTGGCTGCTTAAGCGATTAGCCATAGGATGGATTTAAATTCAACCATTGGCCTATATGGTAACTCTGCTTTCTTTCCTCAGTTTTTGTGTACGACAGGAATCAGATGAACATTCTTGAGGTGAACAAGACGGACTACGAAGCATGCAATGCTGATCACCCTCTTGTCAACTGGACTAGGGGGGCCGGAAGGGATGTGGTTCCGCTGAACGAGACACGACACTACTACTTCATCAGTGGAAAGGGTTTCTGCTTTAGTGGCATGAAGGTAGCCATCCTTGTCGAAAACCCTCCGCCCCCTCCCTCGGCTACTCCATTGAATGAAAAAAGCACTGCTCCGAGACCTACTTCTTTCCATGGCCAATTTGTTTTGCCTGCCGTTTTCGCTATTGGTGCAGCATGGGACGCCTTCCTTCGGTTCTGGTAGTCCTCACTAGTGTTTTTAAAATCACCATTGTCTATTGGGGAGGACATTAGACTTACCAAACAAACGAGGGGATTAATTCCCTTGGCAAATTTGTTTTAACCAATTTGTTTTTGCTTTCTTGGGTGGTGGTAATTTATTGAATTTGTGTGTGTTTGTTGTACCTTTAGTAGTTGACCTAAACTTGGGCAATGATTCAAGTTGGAGGAGTTTGGTAGAGGGTTTGAATTTTGAAAATGCAAAAGTGTTGTATGAATTGGATTTGATTAGTTTTATTTGTTGGGGAGTATTCAAACGCATAAATTGCGGTACTAATTGTAAGTTAAATTAGAATGGACGGATAATGAACGTGTCGGCCATGTGTGTTTGTGTGAATGTGAGGTTTTTTTTTTATTTTTATTATTTTTTTTAAACTTATCTTGTGTGCACTTGAAGATTTTTGAGACATGCATGATTTGTTTATTACTTGTGTGTCTGGTGCCTGGTAGATTGCATGAGAGACATATTTTGGCGCATTTTATGAACTTGGCCCTGACAAAATTTCACAGTATTTCTTTGTACTCGTATATATAAAATCGTATCGCACCGATACGACCCTCATTTGCATATTGGTCTGATCTTTTATGTAAAGCGTTTGTAAATGCCTTTTGTAGACAACAATTACTTAAATACATTTGTATAGCTGGAAAATCAGAAAGGGTCAACGTGCCAAGCAAGATTTAACAGGAGCTCCTATTTGTTTGCTTTTTTTTCATCCTAGGTTGATTATCTAGTTGAAACTTGTTATTTATCACCTTCTTTTTCATCATCGCATGTGTTTGTACATTAAAAACTGTCATGTAAAAATATGAAAAGAAATTCTTGAAATGAAATCTTGTGGTTTTTATTTTATTGCTACACATGCGATGATACTCGAAATTGAAGTGGAACTTTTTCTGAAATTGTGCCATTTTTCTGAAGCAAATACAATTTATAAAGCACACTACCTGAATTAAAAAAAAAAAAAAAAAACCGCAATAGTTATGACGCGTGATTTCAGTTAGAATTAGGTACAAAAAGTTGCACGTGCCCAAGGGAACAAAATCTCCACCTTTATTACTAAAATGAAAAGGTGCCGGTGTGTCGTGGTGTCCACCCTACAACCGTTGGGCCGAGCTGAGCTTAGCCGAGCCTATGTACAGCGATGGAAAAGGGGGATAGAGGAGGAATTTTTGAGAGAAAATGACAGCTAAATCTATAATTTCACTAATAATTTTTATGAAATGCATTTCTACACGTATGAAGTATGAAAATTATTTTTATAAAATCAGATGAATAACTAATATTAAATCAGTAGAGATCATAATATAAAATAAAATAGATGATATTCTTAAATTTTGAAACGCAATGTAAATAGTGTGAAATGTAGAATAAATAGTATGAAATGTGAAATTATAACATTGCCTTGGAAAAGATAATCAGGTTGTCCCATAGAAGAGAGGAAACAAGAAAATTGTAATTCTATGAGCTCCATTATTTTTCAATCCTTCTATAAAAAGAAAAGAATAAAGAAAACTTTAACTAAAAAGGGTTTGTGAATAATTATTTTTAACTTTAATCCTTTTGTAATTTTTTTTCATTTATATAAGAATTTAAATGCACTCCTTTAAATACTTGGATATTTGATCTCTTTCTTTTCTATTCTCCCTCTCTCTCTCTCACCGTTAATGCTTGGGATGTGTCCATCCTTTAAAATAAAGGGCCACAAAGGGCTCATTTACTGAGTGCGGTTGAGATGGGCATCAGGTCCAGCCCAGTTGATTTATTGGGCTGTAGTCTCCTCGGCCCCACTAACGACAAAAACTTATACAAACGACCTCATCTTATCGATATTAATGGATATTAGATTATTGTAAAAAATTTAGAATATTTTCCAAATAACTATTTTTTTTATATCATTATAGTTATTACTCCGCAAGCGAATTTCCAGGCCATACCAGGGCTATTAGAACATGATACTGATACGTAGCTTGGAGTGTTATTAAAATTATTAGCATGCATTTGGTATTTAGGTTTGAATTAAATTTATTTATATTATATTTGAATTAAATTGTTATGTATTTGGTGGACGGGTTCGAATAACTAGTATTAAGAATATAAAAGCTTTAAAAATATTTGAGAAAAAAATTATAAAGATTTCTATGTAATTTAAAAAGTATTTCTCATTTAGACTTATATACGTAAATAAATGGATTTTAAAAATTTAAGTTATAAAATTTTAATAGTAAATTATTAATGGTAGAAATTGAAATAAAAAATATTGCATTTAAATGTAACTGAAACACCAAATGTAAGCTTAAACTTGCAAATTTTATGTTGATTCATTGATTATAAATAAATCACCAAACATTGAGATCAAATGGTTCATAACTCTTTATTTTTTTGTAGTGAATGATGTGCAGGTTGTCATTAATAAATGTTTGAAAGATTGTTATATCAACTAATAACTGGATATTATATCTGCTAATAAATTATCACGTAAGTTATAAACAAAAAAAAGATTAAAATTAGAGTTTTCAGCATCACCCAGCTCTATGCGTGAAATACACTCACAAATCACGGTAGCCCTCTAATAATAAGCTTTCATTTTTGTGCTTTTCCTTTTCTTCTGATCAATTTTTGCTTTTTTTGTTCCCTCTCTTTCATGTTAGGAAGATAAGAATTATTGCGATGTTGGTGTGGATTATCTCTATTTTATTTTTTGGAAAGAAAAGGGTAATTATGCCATCCTCGACTCCTTTTCTTTTTGTTCCAAAATGAAAAATGTCCTTGTCCCATTGCCAATCACATGGCTTTCTTTTCAATTACAAATCTTTGTAAGCTTTTGCTGACGGACGCGTAACAGCATCCCCAATCCCCACCTAGAGCAACTGCTTTGCCACAATTCCAATAACGTTCTGCCACATGGATGCCTAGCATCTTAACAAAAAAAAATCAATACTAAATATGATTATTAATTGAAAGTGGACCTCGTATATATAGATATAAATATGTGTATATCTTTTATCATGAAATTCACTTTTATTAATAAGTAATATTCAACACCATCGATATCTTTTAATATTGTTTCAATTTCATAAATCTTATTATACTATGCACGTGATTGTTGATTCGTAATTTTATATTCAAAGACAATAATCAATCATTATCTTGATACATTCATCGATCAAAAAGCAATGGCTAAAAACGGTAACTCTGATTATTAGTTGTGTAAAGTAAGGATTTGCACTTTGTGAAATTCACTCTTTCACTTTAGTTTGACTGTACTTCTTTGGTGGAGGCCGTTAAAGAGCATTAGAGAATATATATACTCCGTTGCGGCCATGTTTAGATTTTGCTCTTTTATATGTGCATATATATATATATATTTATAGAGAGAGAGAGAGAGAGAGAAGAATAGACGGTTTGATGATGAGCTTAAGAAGAGGAGAGAGTGGGAAGTTGGCAATGGTTGTAACATTGGTCATGATGTCCTTGGCGTGGCTGACGACAACAGCCAAAGCAAAAACGACATTGCACAGGGTCGGAGGCTCTCTAGGCTGGAACCAGAACGTAAACTACACTCAATGGTCCGCTTCTCAGCATATCTTCGTCGGAGACTGGCTTTGTAATACTCTCTCTCTCTCCCTCTCTCTCCCCTACATTGTTGCTCTTGTTGTACTTCTTGTGGTTGGTCGGACAAATGTATGTGCTGACATTTCGTTATCAATCCAAATGATCTGTAAATGAATTAAGTACATTGTAGTATTGCAAATGTATTAGTAATAGCAATGTTAGTTTCTATGATACATTTAGTAATAAGTTGCTAATTAAGATTAATGCTTGGCCTAATTTTGTTTTTTCTATCAGATTTCCGCTTTGACAAGCGCTACTACAACGTGTTGGAAGTGAACAAAACAAGTTATGAGAACTGCAATGACAAAGGCTTCATTAAGAACATAACTCGAGGTGGTCGGGACGTGTATGAGCTCACAGAGGCACGGCCTTATTTCTTCCTCTCCGGCGGCGGCTACTGCTACCACGGAATGCGTGTTGCCATCATCGTCAATGACCGACACCCCGACACTGATCCCGTCCCGTTTCCTGCTCCTCCTCCTGCTGCTGCTGCCCCTGCTCGTAACGGCCCCGTTCTTCTTGCTCCTGCTCAAAACGCTTCTCCTGTTTCAATAACAAGCCCGGTTGACAAAATGTTTTTGTATATTGTACTTCACGTTACTTTCATTTTTTCACCCTCTATTAAACCACATTATTAATTAATGTATTGGGAGCAGCCCATTTAGTTAATTGAAGAAAAGCACAAAAGATTAATGTGGATTTATGCACGTATATGATTTGGGATTCATATAAGTAATAATAAAGTACCGTCATTTTGCTTAACTTGCCTCGTGTTCGTTTGTAACTTAGAATCAAGAATAAACGTGTGAAAAGCACTACGATATTCAAGTCATATAAATAATTATGAGAACGAAAATTATTGAAATTTTGCAAGAATAGTAGAGTTTTTACAAGAGGGAAAAGATATAAAAATATTAACTGGCCGAGAGAGATCATGAGATGAGATGAGACAAAATTATGGGAGAGAACCAGGAAAAAGAAAGATGAATAGAGAGAGTGAGGTGAGAGAAAGTGACAAGAGAATAAGGAGAGAAAGAGAGGGGTGAGAATGAAGTGAGATGCATAGTGGTGGGAGAATATTACGTGAGAGTGTGAGGGGATAAAAGTGAAATGAGAAAATAATGGGAGAGAAAATAAGATGAGAAAATTAGAGAAATAGCGACTTTTTCTCCCCCTAAAAAAAGGAGTTATTTTTATAAATGATCCGAAACTAGTAATTACCAAACGTAACGAAATAGTAGTCACTAAACTTCCTTTTTAATTTTTAATTTATTTTTTAAATTTAAAAGTGGTGAGATTTAAACTCTTTAATTTTTTTTAATAGAGTTTTAATGAAAATATGCTATGCTAAGTAACCAAGAAGGTAGTTATCAAAACATACTTTTTTTTTTTTTTTACAAAGATAACAAGAGTAAAGATTTTTTTTTTTTCTGAAAAAATTATAAACGGAAACAACAGCAGATGAGGAGTTGTCCCATTTTTTTTTTTCCTGTCTTTGTTAAAATCTCGACGAAAAACGACATAAGTTCCTTCTTATTAGTCATTTTTTAACCTATATAATTACAAAACTAACTCTATTAAATGGCAGATAATTCTTGTGTACTATATTCGTCAAATGTTAATAATTTAGGTTTTTCTTTCAAACAAAATTCAAGTATACCTTTTACACGACATTTTAAGAATCTGTCTGGATGAGAGGTTTTTTTTGGAAAATAAAAAATTTTTAGATATAAAAAATAAAAGTTGTTTGGAATTTTTTTTGAAAGTGAAAAATTATTTAAATGGGTGAAAATTTTTTTTCTAAAGAGTTCTTTTTTCATTTTTTAAAAATGAAAAATTTTGGATGTTTAGATACAAAAATTTAGAAAGATCTATTTTTTTTAGAATGAAAAATTTTTTATTTTTTAATTTTAGAGGGGTCAAACAAATAGTGGGTAAAAATTAAGGAAAAAAAATAGGATTTGGCTTTATAATTGGGAACTTAGAAATGGGAACGTTAAGACAAGACAACCAACTTTGCAGTATCTATAAGGAATGGATTCGTAAACTTAACATTTGTTTAGTTTGTTATCTTTAACTCCAATCAAAGTATATTATTTCGATTGAATTTTTATTTTTTTTCTAAAAAATCAATGATAATTATAATTAATTTTTTAAAAAGTTAATCAAATTCCAAACTAAAAAATTTTTAACTCAATATTTTCCATTTTGACAAGCGATCCAAACAAAACATTCCTTAAATCACGAAAATACCCTCTTCACTCCTGTTTTACTCTTCTGCAGGTGTTTACCTACCCACATGGGTTCAAAGTTCAAACCGCCTAAAAAAAACCACAGAATTTTGAAACTTGAAACAGGTTTCCCGTGGAGAAGGAGAAAAGGGAAAAAATGGCGGTTTCTGGAAATTTAAGGGTCTTCGCAACAATGGGTTCTTTTCCTTTTAAGCACCACCATTTGAGAAACTCTCTCCTTTTGCCTTCCAAGGTTTGGCTTCGATTTAACTATCAATTACCCATTTCAGTTTTCAGCTCCAAAATCTCAGAATTCTATGCGGTCTTACAAAAAATGTCGTCTCTTCCGTTTAATTCTGTTCAACATTTTACTGGGCATTTTCCAATCTTGTTGCAGATTTTGTGTGTGTGTGTGTTATTTGGGCGTCTTCTAATTTCTCTACTCTTGTTTGGTTTCCACTAAAACTCAAGCTTTACAAAAAGCAAAACAATCATTTACAAGATATACTGACCTTTCATAATCCACGGAATGGCATTTGAAAGAAAATTAGGAGAATTTGGTATGAATTCCCTGCTGCTAGGACACAGTTTTTAACGGTCAATTCTCTATCAAATTCTGTTTAGTTATCGTACATTGGATTTTAAAATTATGTGACGGTTTACATAGCGTATCACTATATTCTTTGTTAGAGATAAAAATAGCAGTTTTAGAGTGGGATTTAGTGGTATAAGAACTTGGTTTAGAAAAATGTTTCGTTTGAAATGCCAATTTGTTTGGCTATTTCATGTCCATTATACTTTGCCAATTATGCAGATAGGTCTCAAAGGCTTTAATGGTGGAGCATCCACTTCCAAATGGTCTTTCTCAGATCTGGAAGGCCACAAGTTAAAGTGCAATTATCACCAATTCTTTGGTATTTCTAGCGACAAAAATGAACTTTCGCCTGAACCCGCAATCCAAGAAGCAGAAAACCTTCTTCTCAATGCGGTGAACATGAATTTCTTTGAGCGTCTGAACTTGGCGTGGAAGATATTGTTCCCCTCACCATCAATCAAAAGGAAATCCAACGCGAAGATTGCAAAGCAGCGGCTGAAGATGATCCTCTTTGCAGATAGATGCGCAGTGAGCGATGAGGCAAAGCAGAAGATCGTGAGCAACATTGTGGATGCTCTGTCGGATTTTGTGGAGATCGATTCCCAGGACAAAGTGCAGCTTAGAGTCTCGACTGATACGGATTCGGGCACTGTCTACTCTGTCACAGTCCCTGTGAGGCGTGTGAAGCCGACGTACCAAGATGCGGATAAATTTGGTACCATAACAAATGTTGAGTAGGAAGACACTGGAGAAGGATCCGAATCTGTTGATGTTCGATTCGACTTCTTAGTCCCCGACGAGAATTCTAGGTAGTAAGGTCATTAGTGATTACTTTTTATCTGAGTAGTGAGTCATTGTGTACTCAAAAAGCTAAAGAGAGGAAACTTCCTACGTGAGACCAAGTATCTTTGTTTTAGCTTTGTTGGTTTGTGATGTGAGTTGTTAGGAGGAGACTTGAAACTATTTGTAAATATCAATTTTTGCTCGTGTTGCTTTGAGAGTTGATTTCTTTTGCTTCATGTTGGAACAGATTTTTGTGGTTGATCATTACGTTTCAATCTCTTTTTTGAATGTGCTAGTTCAAAGCCAGCATTGGTAGGACTGACTTTAATTCTCTCTATGTTTACTTTTTTTTTTTTTTCCTTGTTAGATTTTGGTTTTGAAATTTATGCTGAAAGCATGACGTGTTGCTGTTTTGACAATTATCGTCGTTTTTAAACATGTTTTCAGAATATTGCAGCTTGTTGGGTGTTTTCTAGGACTATCGTGGTTTGAAGTAGACTATTATAATCTGAACCGTTGTTTGCAGTTTCAACGTCGTTTTTCATAAATTGTCGTTTTCTCAGGACTTATCGTTTTAAAATTTTCATCTTTAGGATATTGCTTCTTTGATAAATTGTTGTCGTTCTAAATTTTACCAATTCAGTGTCGCCTTCGGGTCTACCCGTAGAAGATATTGGCATTTTATGAATGAGATGTCGTTTATTAAATTGTTTATCGTTTTCTAGCTATTGTCGTTTGTTGGAGAACTAGGCTGCTCTATAGGCTGTTTAAACACGGACAATCTAAAACGACATCCTGATTTCCATGTCAACAACAACAAATCAAAATAAGAATGGTATGTTGATTAATTAACGGCTCACGTGGGAAAGACTGTAACTGGAACGTTTATTTGAAGATCAGAGAGGAGTAGAATAGTAAGGTTATGGTTGATAAAAAAGAGAGAAAAGTGAAAGGAATGAGTGGTATATTACTTATGTGAGGAAGATAAACAAGGAGAGATAAATCATTTTCTTTATGATATTTGGTATAACAAGAAGAAAAGAAATAATAAATCATTTTTTTATTTAGTATAAAAATGTAAAGGAAAGGAATTAATAGATTATATTTATAAAATAATAACTTTACTATTCATTAATTTGTTTATCATTTTCTTATTATTCCTTCAATTAAGAAAAGAATTTTTGTTATTAATAAGTTTATTATTATAATTTTAGTTCATAATTAATAAGATAAATTAATTCTCTTCAAAAATTTCTCAAATTTGGAGATATTAAAATTATGGTCTTTTAAAAAATTAAGAATCCCTCCTCTAATCTCTTCCTCCATTCTTTCCCTCCTATCAAATAACTATAACTATTATAATCCTTCCACAATTCCTCAACCACTTCCTTCCAAACATATAGTCTAAAAATTGATAGTAAAAATTGAGAAAAATATATATATATAAATATAACAACCCATGGAAGTGGTTCCAAGTCCACCTTCAAATAAGCCCTAACTTAAATAAAACAGTACCCCTTATCCTCTTCTTTTACAGTTAAGATTTAAACCCTGTCCGGTAATTGTGGTGCAAATGCTACATGCAAATGGTAATTGTCCAGAAATATGAGTAAAATTTAAGAAAATAAAATTTATATACTTTTATAAATGACTCATGGATTATATATAATGTCAGATATGATTTCTGATTTTTAGTTTTATAAATCTTATTATTCTAAGCTTCTCTACTGCTACACGAACAGCCCTTTGCCAGTATTTTGTCCAAAATTAGATAAAAATTGAACATATTCTAATCACATCAACTTTAATTAAGATTAAAATCTTAATTAAATATTTTTGAAAGGAAATTGTAACTTCATTGAAGATGTTTTTAAAGTAAATTGTATATACATAAAAGATTTATAGTTTCATAAGATATATTATAGCGATGCAGTTTTCTTATTAAAAAAATGTTTTATTATAGTTTTATCTATAATTAAAACTCATGTGATTAAAATGTATTCAATTTCACTCTAAGTTTTTGAGGATTGTCAAAAAAGGACGGTTTATGTTATAATAAAAAGTTTGGGGTAGTGGAATGTGTAAATAAAAAAAAATCAATGATCAATACAAGGGTGTGTAATTCAGAGGTCATTTCCGTTAAAAAAAAACACAACAACAACAACAAAAATTTACTGAAGAAACGACACGTCGTTTTAGATTTTTTTTTTTTTTAATTTGGGAGTAATTTGAAACGAGATAAAATAAGGCACGCCATTCGCCGAATCCAAGCTCGTTTGCAATGGCTTCCATTTGCTGCCACTCACTCTATCTCCCTCCATTACACAATTCACCCAAACCCAGCTTCCTTTGTCACTTCCCCACAATTCTTCACAAAGTTGTCCCATTTTCTCGACCAATTCTCAAGTCATGGAGCTCCGGAATCCGAGCCACGAGCTCAAGGGCTTCCTCCACTGTCCGCGACGAACAAGGAGCTCAGAAACCCACTGAAGAATCCATGAGTATCGACAATCTTCATAGATTCTTCGATCTCAATTTGGGCAAATGGAACGGTTCTTTCTTTGTAAGTATCAACTTTCCCGTCAGTGAAGGACGGTTTGGATTCCGTTTGGTTTCCGAGAAAATACCGGAAAATATATATATTTTTTGTCTCTGTTTTGTTACTGAGTAATGTATGTGTAAGCTGTTTTGTTATCGATTTTCCTTCGCCGTCCATGAATTTTCTAGGAAAATTAAAACCGAACTCTGAGTGTGTTTTTATTTTCCCCAGCAATTTGATGCTGATGGGAGACTACTGCATAAAATTGATACAAAGCTTGCGGCTAGTTCTTATGGAGAAGATGAACTCATCAGCCTTATTCAGACGTAAGCATTACTTATTTTTTTTCGCATTGAAAGATTTTGGATGACCATTTTTGTTTTTTCAATGACAAACATCTGAAAAAAAAAAATTGAAGAAGAAGAAGAGAGAGGAGAATTGAATTAATGTCAAGTATTAGCTCAGTCATGAAAAATTTTTGGTCTTTTTTGGTGTAATTTTACTAAGTATTAGATCTGTGTCTAAGACTATTCCAAATGTATTTGTTAATGCTAATGCTATATTTGTCATACAAAAAATGAAAAAAACTAGCATTTTTTAAATTTGTGCTCTAATATATAATGCTATTTCTGATACTATATCCACCTATTGCCATCATTATTAAGCTTTGAAATTCATAAAAGTAAAGTTTTAGTATTTAAATAATTTAAAAATGACAAAATTGAGACACCAACCAATAAATCAAATGCAAAATTTAGCTTATGGAAAACTTAACATCAACAATAGCACTTCATTGGAGAGTTTGATTTTTCATTCAAATGCTAAAATTTACCATTGACTGCATCCATTTAGCACTCCATTAGAGATGTCGTGACAATAAATAGAAGGATTCGAGTGCTTTTTGTATTGCAAAAAAAGGATATTGGTGGAGAAGAAAAGCCTTTTAGCAAGCTCACTTATCTCTAATTATCAAAAAAAAAAAAAAAAAATGAAGAAGGTCTCTAATCTCATTCACCAATAAGAAACTATAGCTAATATTGATAGCATTCCCTTTTCTTCTGTTTTATTCCTGTCAACTTAAATTTGACAAATTTTTGTAGATTGTACATTAAGCAACCTCCATCAAGTACTTCGGCTTCTGGATTTGATGATGATGATGCGAAGGTGGAATGGGCGGAGTACAAAATCAAAGAAACAAACATGTTTACTGTAGACAAATATCAACAGGTGAAATTTTCTGACACTTGAGAGATTTGGAGTTTACTTTTATAATTGGTCAGTTTCAATGGAGAAATAGCTTATAGCTTAGTCTTTGTGATCACTTGTTTTCTGTTGAATATCCATTGTAATTAGCCTGCAGATTGGCTTTTTTCCAAATGAGAGAGCATTTTCTCTGAGGTACCAGACAGCTGGCATGTTAGAAACTGTTCTACGACAAGGGGTTCTAGGAGAAGATGACACTGGTGAAGAATCACCAAGGTAAGCACTAATTTGTGCTTAACTTGAAGAGTGGTTCTCATGAAAAAGCCCTTTTATTTTCTTTTTAATGTTAAATGCTCACCTGTCTTTTGCTTCCACTTGAATAATTTCCCTTTCATCATGCAGAAATCTCAAGCTTCCTTCCCGTCGCCCTTCTATAGTATGTGAAAGCTGCCTGTATTCACTACATAAAGATATGCGAGCAAGAGCATTCCATATCATGGACCCAAAAGGTGTTATAGAAATGCTTCTGATCTTCCTTGAGGAAAGAGGTGAAGGGCTGGCTTCTCATCCTTTAATTAGTCCTAATATGGTAAATTCCCCATACTGCTACTAACTAGCTAATAGCGGGAGAGTTTTTGTTCGTATTGTTTTGTTAAAACATCTTTGTCCATGTTTTCTTTCTAAAAATCTTTTTTTTTTTTTTTGGCATGTCAGGGTAACACAAGTAGGATTTCACCATTTCTCGGCAAGTGGAAAGGTCACTCTATAACAAAACGGAGTGGTGTTTATGGATCAACAATTGCCAAAGCTGATACAGCAGCATTACTTGAAATGGACGACAATGGTCAAGTCATCCAGGTATATGAATATCCACTTCAAACTAATCGACTCAACACGTTACATTAAAAAAGGGAAAAGGAATAGCAGTTTCGGGCTGTTGAAAATATTAATAATGAAAGACAATCATTGCCGGTATCTTGATTCTATACAACTGTTTAAGTAGTTTATGTCCATGCTCAAACATTGAATACTTAATAATGTCACTTAGAAGAAATTCCGACTCCGAGCATGCAGTTTTGTTGTCTATATCATAGTTATTTTCCTTCTTACATTTTTACTTATAAATCAAACATTGGCTTAATCTCCTTCTCTTTTGTTATCTCTTACTTCACGTTCATTTCATAATGTTCAAAAACCAATAACAGGACATTGCTTCAACGTCTACCGGGGGCAATGTTACCACTAATGTGCCTTGGACAGGCATCATGTTGAACAATTTGGTAATCTTCGACGGAGGTTACCAGATTACGCTGTTGCCCGGCGGTATGTACGTGGGATGCCCGTGTGATGTGGCAAAGAGTGTGGCCGAGTCTAAGTCATTCCATTTGGAGTTCTGCTGGCTTGAGTCACCTGGCAAGAGACAGAGACTAGTTCGCACTTATGACGTGGAAGGCTTGGCCGTGTCAACGACTTATTTCTACGAGACCAAACTGTGAGCCCCTCTTTCTGTTTCACGTCTGATGTGGTTCTCGTATAGAAGATAGTTTCCACCAACGTTTGCTCATGCATGGTTCTGCAAGAGACCCTTCAGAGTTCAGAGGCGTTTACCTGTGTTTGCTTTCAACTTGCGAAATGGCCTTGTAAAAAGCTTCTGCTTTCATGAGCATTGCAAAATCTTGAGCAAAAGATTCCATTTTTATAGATAGAGCCATATACTTTGTGTTCATGTGTCATCGAGTAAAGCGTGTATTCTTCCCCTCTTGTTAGGAAAGCAATGTTAATTCTTGTTAGGGGTGTTCACCGAATCTATCAAATAGCTTAATCTGTTTAATCCAATTTAATCCGTTAATTTGGATTGGATTAACAAACTAACAGATTGATTATAAATTAAGATTTTTCCAATCCTAATGTTATGAATTGAGAATTTGACCGTCGATGTGAATTAGTTACATTATCTAGTCCAAAAAAATATTAGCCCTGTAGTGTTTCTATCATTTGGCCCAAATTTTTTTTAACCTTCCCTGGTCCAAATAATTGTTTGTCCAGTAGTAATCATTTAGCCCAAATTATTGTTAACGCAGCCCAAATCCCCCTCACATTTTTTTGCTAGTCAACGGAACCCAACCAAGTCTAACGTGATATTTCACTTCTGAATTCTTCCATAGCCGCCCGCCCGCCACCACCAAAATCCAAATCCCTCTCACCTTTTTTTTTTTTTCCTCCTCAATATCTTAATCACATATCTCCAGACTCCAATAATAAGTTCTTAGAGTAAATGGTTTGAAACCATCAATCCAATCTATGTAATCCGATATTTACAAATTGATTTGAATTGATTTAAGATCTCACAGATTAGTTAGGAATTAAAAAATAATCTAAATATCACATATTGGTTTATGGTTTACAACCTAATCCACAAAAATCAATCTGTGAACCCTTTAATTCTTGCAAATTGTCCATTTTTAAAAGCATTTCCTTGTTATATAAAGTCAATAGAGTTTGCTACTAACCAGAAAGCATATCTTTGATTTGTTGCGATGGGGTCCATTTGCCTTCGAGGAAAATAAAAGAAAACGAGGTTAGCTTTTCATTCCCATTGTTTGGCAGAACAAAAAAAAAAAAAAAAAGAAAATGTTCAATCTAATATATTTTGTGATCATAACTTCATAAAAACAAGACACTGTGTGATGAGGATTAAAATGGTTATTTAACATCAACATATTGTCTAATATTTTCGCTCTTCGTTACTTTTAAAATTGGAGGCATTAAAAATTGAAAGGATTAAAAAATGATGACTTCTTTCCCTTTTTTTTTTTTTTTTTTTACTAATTTCCCTTTTTATCAAAGACCCAAGATTTCCATTTTCTTCATCTTGTTCTTCTTTTAAAAAAGGGCCTCCTTCGAGTTCTTTTCTTTCTCTCTACTCCTCTCAGTATCATACTCTAATATTATTAGAGAAATACAAAAAAGATAAAAATATAAGAACGCTGAAGTTAAATCCATTAGGCTCTCGGATTCTACTGTCTCAAAATGCCAGGTTCGGTATAATAAATGACAGCTGTAAATTACAAATATTGTGAGACTAGATTTATAAAAAAAAAAAAAAAGAGTACAATTAAATTCAAGTTGTCAACTTGCTGGTGATTGATTCCTATCCTTGTTTGAATGCAAATGCAATGCGCTACTTGGATTTGATACAATGTCTGTGGTTGTTGAAATGAAAACAATGCATCCACATTACATGCCTCCAACCACCCAAATAAATTCTGGGAACAAAAACTGCAAGCCACCTGCTATGTTGTCCTTCTCCCTTAAATGGGCCTCAATGTGGTTGTTGGCATATTCCAAAAACATCTTAATAGAATTATTCAAGATAAAAATATTTGAATGAAAAGGTTAATCATTACGGGAAAAATATTAAAAATTTTGTCTAAAAATTCCAAATGATATTCTTAACAATATTTCTAGTATATTTAGACAAGAGCTTTATTTTTTTAAAATAAAAAGTTGTTTGGATTTTTTTAAAAGTGAAAAAGTGTTTGAATGAGTAAAAGATTTTCTTTTCTTAGAGAGATTTTTTTTTTCATTTTCTTAAAATGAAAAATTTTAGATATTTAGATACAAAAATTTAAGAAGATCTATTTTCTTAAAATGAAAAAATTTTTCATTTTTAAAAAATGAAACTCCTAAACAAACATAACCATATCATTTTAATTGTAATAAAAAATATTATTAAAATATTAAAAATGATTGATATAAACAAATTATCTTTTTGAGGTCTTAGATATATCCCTTGTTTAGGGGAGTCATTTGATGTCATTTTCACAACTATCCCTTATTTAGGGGAGTCATTTGATGTCATTTTCACAATCTTATATGAATGTGTGTTTAGCGAACTCAATTATGACTTGAGCATTTAAATAGCATTTACATTATTTTCTTAAATGACAAAAAATTACTCCCAAAAATTTACATCTATTTTGATATATATTCTATAGTGATTTTAAAAAAAATTAAAAACTATCTTAGGTGTTATTTTCTTACCTCTCTCCTCCTGTCTATTCATATGCTTACTTTCAAGTGCATATAATGTTTTTGTTCAAATATTATATTACAAATGTTAACATCTAAACGCTAGTTCCGATGATAGTTCCAATGCTTTTGTTGAAAGGACCATTTGAGGAGGGTGTTTTGAAGAACAAAATTTTTACTTTTTTAATATTTTTTTTATCTCACCATCACTTATTGTTATTTATATCTTTAAAACTCTATAATAAACTCTAAATTTTAAAAGTTCATAACTTTACGTATATAAGTTTAAATGAGGGGGGCTTAAAGACTAAGGTGGCGTTTGGTATTGTTTTTTAAATGTTTTCTATTTTCAAAAAAATTGAAAATGAGAATGTTTTGAAAACTGTGTTAAGATCATTTCTGAAACTGTGTTTGGTTATGTTTTCTGAGTGTATATTTTAAAAAATATAAAAATGAAACTTTGTTTGGTTATATTTTTTCAAAACCCATTTCAATTTTAAAAAACTCAAAAAACACAATATTTTTTGGAAATGAAAACAAAAAGTGAAAACAACTATTTTTCGTTTTCAAAAAACTCAAAAAAAAAAAAAAACAACATAGTTGAAAACGGTGTTTTCAAAACGGTTTTGAAAACGTTAAATAAACAAACGTTATTTTGAAACCGTTTTCATTTTCTGCGTTTTTGAAAATAGAAAATCATTTTCAAGAAAAAAACAAACACTCCCTAAAATTCTCACTTTTTTTGTACTTTTTTAATACCTCAACAACATTTATCACTATTTATATCTTTAAAACTGCATAGTAAATTCTAAATTTTAAAAGTTCATAATTTTACGTATATAAATCTTAATAAGATGATTTTTTTAATTGTATAAAATTTCAAAAGAAACGAAATAAAATTTATATCGATAATTTTTTTCTATATAAATTTTTAAGATTTTATATTTTTTTTCTTCAATCAATTTTTTTCCATACACATTTTTCAAAATTTTTTTTTTTTTTTTTAACTTAAAAAAAATCTCCAAAATTCATCTAAATTAACCGTAAAATTTTTCATTCAAATGATTTTATTTGGATTTTTCTCTCAAATGGATCCATTATTTTTTTTTTTTTATGCAACCGGATTCCAAGGTTTTATGGATAACGTACTATTTTCTACTTGTCCGTTTCTCGTCAATCTGAGAGTGGGCAAAAAAGATATTTTGCTAAAAGGTTTTTGGCTGCTGGGAAATGCTTAGCACTTGACATGAAATTCTTGTGAGTACGTAGTAGTACTGTCGTAAGTGGACGGCTTTTTGCATATGTAACCCTGAATTTCTCGTGGTTTGGTAGTTTTATTTCTTTTTTCTTTTTTTTTAATTTATAATATATTTATTTGATCACTTCAAATTTAAAAAAAATAAAAATTTTTTATTTTAAGAAAATAGATCTTTTTTAATTTTCGTATTTAAACATCTAAAATTTTTTCATTTTTAAAAAATGAAAAAAGAATTCTCTAGAAAAAAAAAAGTTTTCACCTACTCAAACAACTTTTCACTTTAAAATAAAATTCTAAACAATTTTTTATTTTTCATATCTAAAAATTTTTTATTTTTTAAAAAAAAAACCTCTTGTTCAAATGGAACATTAGTTTATGGAATCTCTTTTTGCTTTTTGTTTTTGTTTTTTTTACCTGCATTGAACTTCTTGCAATTTGAAACTTTGGTAATATATATATATATTATCAATTTAGTCCATATTGGATTCTCTATTGAGTTAATTTGCTACTCTTTCATAAATTCAAGGACTAAATTATTAAGAAAAAAAAAAGTTTGAGCACCAAACTATAAAAAATTCAGAACAAAAATACAAAAAGCCTTTGAAAAAAATTGAGACATCGTAAAATGTTCCACTATAATCCAATAGTTATAGTTTAATCAACCATCGCATAAATAGAACATAACATGACGGTCGAATGATATTTTTTAAGTTTTGCAATTTTAAGTGATGATTTGGGGAAGGTTATGATAATCGATGCAACTAATCGCCAGCTGTTTTTTTTTTTAATTATTATTTTGTTTCTATTATTATTAGTATTATTTTTATGGCGGTGGCCTCGTGCACGGCACTTTGTTGTTGTGCTTTTTGCATCATCTAAGTTCGAGCATGCACGCATTTGCTGTCGTAATATAATATGCCTTTCTGGTATGATCATCTAAAAAAAGTGGACTTTCTGTTTGTATTATTTGGCCGTCAATTTATAATACAAACTGATGTTGTCTTAAAGAGGTGGGGTTGGCAAATGAAATACCTCAACATGGGCAAAATTTATATTCATGTTCTTACGTTTTCTTATTGCTTTCAAAAACACCATTTTCTGTATAATATAATGATAAATTTATTACGACGTTTAGTAAATATATTATTTTTATATTATATTTAAATATAATATATTAAATATATTTTGTATTTGATTGAAAAATATTTGTTTTATATTTAAATGTAATGTATATTTAGATAAAAAGTATTTAAATTATATTTAAAATTTAAAAGTTGATGTGATTAATAAAAATATATAAAAAAATGAGATAGAAAAAAATAATATAAACAGATTCTAAAAAATTTATTTTTAAAATATTTTAAAATAATAAATATATTTAAGATATTATAAAATAATATTATGTTTAATCATAAAATTTTTATATTTAAATAAAAATTATATTACATTTACATAATATGAACGTTACACGAAAATAAAGGCTTGTATATTTTCACTAGCGGTGGATTGTAGCTTTTTCGGTACAAAAATATCGTACAGATTCAAGTTTTTATTTTATTTTATTTTATTTTAAAGAAAAATGGAGTTCGCTTTGAATTTATTATATGGCTTAAAGGCTTTCTGTACTTTGTCCCTAAACTTGACTTTATATTTTGGATTATTTGTGCCGTTTTTTTGTCTACTGGCCTACGCGTGATCATGACACAAATATGTGAAATCCAAAAACTTAAGCTCCTCTAATGTTTTTTTAACGAGAAGTGAGCTTGACCAAAGATTTTTTTTTGTTTTTTTTTTGTAATGTCTCATGGAATGACATAACTAGAGTATGTTTGTCTCACACTTTAGGAATACAAAAACGTTACTTATGATCATGCTCAACATCAAAAGAGGAATTGAGTTGCAAATGCCAACCATTGATTTATTATTTTAGGAGGAGTTTGAATAAAGCATTATATTCGTATTATATTTAAATACAATGTATTGAATATAATATGTGTTTAAATAAAGAGTATTTAAATATAATATTTGTCTAGATAAAAATTATTTGAATTATATTACATATGATATGATTAATAAAAGTAGAGAGAAAAAAGAGAGATAGAATGAGAGTATATAATGTGATTGATAAAAATAGTAGAAAAAGTAAAATGATATATAATGATTGCATTGGATTTGAATTATGATGTGATTGATATATAAATATAATATTTTTACGTTTAGATAAAAATTAAATTATATTAAAACACAATATGAATGCAATACAAGTGTCAAACGCACCACCCTTAATTTAGTTTTTTATAAAACTATTTCCCTTAAGTTGACATCATCAAACTTATTACATTATGCAAACAAAACGTTTTATAATTTGATATCCAAGTCAAAAACAAATATAACTAAAATTTATATGTTATACCAAAAATAGTCAAAGGTGTAATTTTTTAGAAGAAAAAACAAACGTAATACTTTTCAGCGTTCATAAGGTAAAAACAAATACTATATATATGGTAAAAGATAAGATTTAACAATCACACAAAAAAATAAAAATAAAAATTCATTATAAATTCAAAATAAAATTATAACAACTTTATTTGAATTAAACAATTATGTAATAATTATAAAAATAAAATCAATAAAGATAAAATTTTTTTCCTTAACTTATCCTAATGAAAACACCAACTATGTGTAGATAAGGATAAGATTTTATTTTGATTCAAATTTAAATAATATAATTATTATTTAATTTAAAATATTTATTTAAATAAGATTATCTAGATATTTAATTTAATTATCCAAATAATTAATTTATCTATATCTCTTAATTTAAATCAATCTCATATTTATCATCAAAAATAAATATAATTAATTTAAATTACAAATTTTATCTTTCAAATAAATCTAAACTAAATATTTATCCAATTAATTAAATAAAACAAATTTCTCATTCTACTCTTAATGTAAAAAAAGGCCAATACTATGGGAGGTGATCTAAATTTTTCTCTTAAAGTCTAAAAATTAAAATCATAATAAATATCCCAATTGATTATCATCCATTCAAGAATTATATTGAGCAAGTAAAATGATCAATTGGACATATATAATGTGTGCTCCAATTATCTATGTAATTAATTATTCTATATCAAACAAATTAATTACATGTTTATTAGTTTCATTGTCACACTATTATAAACTTAAAACTGCATTTTTCAATTATATACTGTATGACGTAAGTCAGTGTATAACAACAATCTAATGACCTTGTCATATATGCAGTACCCCTATATGATATCTACGATCATCTTAAAGTCAAAATCCATTCAATTTTTTGATCACGCTATCTTAAAGATCTATTATATATTTAATAGGAAAATGATTATTTACCATATGTAAATAATAAATCATTTGATAAGCAAATGGGCCTTATCTATTTTCACCTCCTGTACTCTTTAAGAAAATAACATGTACTCTTTATTAGAATTATGATTCCATATCTATAAGTAAAACTCACATAGTATACAAGACCTGTACCTAACGAATCGGTCTAATAGCTTACTGCTCTAAGACGCTTAAGCCTTTGGAATATCAAAGTACATATATCATATACATGAAGTCATTTACTTATTTAAGATTAAAGCTATTATATAATAAATGTCAATAATGAATTAATCCATTTAAATGGATTACAAATATTAACTACACTTTAGTCTAAGTCCAATATATCACCACCATTAGGTAAAATATCTATGTCTCTATTTGAGAGTTGGGTCACTCCTGACGATTAAGATAAATTATCTCTCCAATTATATTTAGCTAACATATTAGTCTTAACATAAGTTAGATGCTCATTTTAACACTATAGACTACAAATTATAAATTTAGAATACTTACTTTAATATGTTGTCTTCTCGCATATAAAATCCATTATATGTAATATTCTAATAGTTCAAACATCAAAAAATCAATGAGCTATGTTTACTTATATTTATTTTAACATATAAATAAGGATGAGTATAATATAGTAATGATGTAACGAAAAATCTCAAATATATTATTAATCAGTTCAAAATAAATGAAATATATCTTAAATGTTTTTCTCTCTTAAGGCTTATCCAACACCACCTCCATGCCTAGAAACACACCTAAGAAATCAAAGATCCTTGATCTCAAATGTTAATGCAAGAGAATTCTTTAACCGGTTCATCTCAAGTACATCATCTTTAGTAAGAATTATGTCATCTATGTATACAATTAGCATAGATATATTATCATCTTGAGAGTGTCTCATAAACATTGGGTAATCAGCTTGTCCTTAAATATACACCTGAATTTTAACAGATTGGGTGAATTTTTCAAATGAGGTTTTTGGTGATTGCTTCAACCTATATAGGGAGTTCTTCAACTTACACACCCTCGAGCTAAACACTTTGTCAACTCTTGGTGGTGTATTCATGTATACTTCTTCCTCCAAGTCCCCATTAAGAAATGTATTTTTTTACATTTAGTTGCTATAAAGGTTAGTCAAGATTAGCTACGAGTGATAAGAGAACCTTCACAGTATTTAGCTTTGTTATTGGTGCAAATGTCTATAGATAGTTAATGTCATAAGTCTAAGCAAATCCCTTAATAACCAATCGGGCTTTGTATCATTTTATAGATCCATCATACTTGTATTTAATTATGAACAGCTACTTTAATCTAATAGTTGTCTTCCTTCTTGGTAAATCCACTATCTCCCACGTACAATTCTTTTCAAGAGATTTCATTTTCTCTAGGATAACCTCTTTCCAAACGAGAACTTTTAAAACATCGTGCACATTATTTGGTATCTCTATACATGACAATTATGAGGGAAAAGTATGAAATAAGGGTGAGAGATTTATATATGACACATAATTAGACAATGTATGCTGGGTATGAGACCTTACACCCTTTTGGACTACAATAAGGCGATTAGAATCCGTGGACTCAAACTTGGAAATAGACTTGGGATTTAAACTAGAAGACTTGCAACAAGAGGTAGGAGGTAGCACATATTTGATTAGGATATTATTTGGAGAATTGGTGGACTCTTGGCAGTGTGACAGATTTGTAGACCTTTTTTTCTTTTTGAGTTACCTTGCGTAAGTAAACAATGTCAAATAGTGTCCAAGTTGTGCTATTTTTAACACCCGTTTCTTCTTTATTTATTACCATAGAATCTTGATTATTGTGAGATGGCGTTATAAGCAGTTTTGCATTTTCACTATTTAAAAAACTTGGCCTACTTTCTTCCGAAACAATGAAACCTGGGTAAGATTAAGATATATGTGTCAGAGAATAACTATTTTTGGAATATTCTATTTGAGAATTTAAAAAATCATCAACCGAATCTTTATTTTTAGTCCCCCAACCCCCAAAAGATGAGGCATGAAATATGGAGTCAATACAAAAAAAGTTGATATCCGAGGGAATAAACACTTATTTAAAAATTAGGTCAAAACATTTATACCATTTTTTAGTATCAACATGACTTGCAAACACACGTTTAGTAGCCCGGGGCTTAAGTTTTCTTCGATTATGATCATGAATATGAACAAAAGTGGTATACTGAAATATCTTTAGGGTAATTCAGAATAAAGGTGATTTATTGAATAAAACTTATGAAAATCATTAAATGGTGTTTCAAAGTTTAAAATTTTATTAGGCATTCAGTTTATGAGATATGTAGCTACAAAAATTGCTTCACCCTAAAAATATTTAAGTAACTCATTTGTAAAAAGTAAAACTCAAGTTACTTCTAATAAGTGTTTATTTTTTCTTTTAGCCAAACCATATTGTTGTGAAGTATCAATACAAAAACTTTGATGGACAATTCTTTGTTCGAGAAAAAAAAAAACTTCCCAAAACCTTGATAAAATGCTCTTTACCATTGTCACTTTTAAATATCTGAATGGTTTTTGAAAATGTTTTTGTACCATGGCATAAATATTTTTAAAATTTGATTCCACTTCTGATTTTTCTTTTATTAAATAAACCCAGCTAATTTGAGTGTGATCATTGATAGAGGCACTAATCAAAAAATTTTTTTTTTCAGAAATTATAGGCACCCGATAAGGTCTTCAAACATCATTATGAATCATAGTAAAGGTTCAAAATATTTGTAGAATTAGGGGGAAAAAGAAGCATGATGGTTTTTAGCAAATTGATAAACTTCACACTGAAAAAACAAGAGACTTTTATTCCTAAAAAAATTAGTAAACAAGTGTGTTGAATAATGAAAACTAGGATAACTTAACCTATAATGTCATAACATAATATCACTGTCCTTGGAAACTGAAATAGAATTAAAACAAGTATTTTGACAAAATTTACTTAAGTTGGGTTCATCCTCAAAATAATAAAGTTCATCATTCTCCTTAGCGCTGTCAATCGTCCTCCCTAAGGTTAATTCTTGGAACTCACAATAAGAAAAAAAAAAAAGCTTGATATTTATAGTCATAGGTAATTTTGTTGATGGACAAAAGATTGCAAGATAAATTGGGAACATAAAGTACATTATTGAGAGTTAATAATGAAGAAAGTTTGATAGAACCTATCCTAGAAATTGTCGAGAGGTAGCTATCAACAATCTTGACCTTTTTATTTCCTACACATGAACTATAAGAGGAGAATAATTAGAGCAACTTGTTATATGATCAATTGCTCTAGAATCAATAACCCAAGAATGGACTAAATTTGGATGAACACTTAGAAAGGTAGTTGCAAACGAATTATCTAGTTAAGTCAAAGAACAAGATGAGATTAAAGACAATTTTAGAAATTGTAAAATTTTGTATAGGTATTCTAATTGTTCCTCAATGAATGGGGCTGCACTAGAGTTAGTAAAAGACTTTTGAACAATCTTGATTGTGGTTTGATAGGCATAGCAATCTCGACGGGATTTGGGCTTCCAATTCGGTGGTTTTTCATAAAGCTTCCAATAGGTCTTCTTAGTATGCCATGGTTTGTTACAATACTCACATCATGGCTTTTTCCATCCATAATTTTTAGAATCAATTCTCTTGGACACTAAAGCTAAACCCTCGGATTCCAATACGGACTCCAAATTTGACAACATAATTTTCTAATTTTGTACAAACTTGTACGATTTATATAGAGATCGTATGGACTTGTAAAGCTTTGTATGGAATTTGTAAATCTGTTCAGAATATGCCGTCAAACTTACTAGTGGACTATTCTACAAATGGTACGTAAAAATCAAGACTCTGATACTATGTAATTTTTGAAAAGAAAAAAAAAACATAATACTTCTTTACGTTTATAAGGCAAAAATGAATATAATATATAAAGTAGAAGATAAGACCTAACAATTGCCCAAAAAATGAAAATAAAATTCTTAATCACTAACTTTATATTTCAAATTTTGAAAATTAAAATCTTCTAACTCCTAACTTCTTAAAATTCAAATATAATGAAATCCTAACTAACTATATTCTAATCTTTGACAAAAGGCTTAATGCTTTACCCAACAACAAACCCATTAGATCTTTTCAGTTATTACACGTTACCATACTTCGGGATTCAAAGAAAAAAAAAACTATTTTCCAAACTACTAAAAGAAAATAATGAATTGGATTATTTTAATGAATTATTCTCGAACTCTACATTATCTTATATTTAACTTTTGATTTTACATATTATACTCTCATGAATTTTTCTATTATTATGCTAATGGTTTATCTATCTATATATTTACAAAATAAATAAATAATTAAAGAGAATTAAATATGAATTAATTACATGGGCTTTATATATATGTAAAGTCATAATTAAGCTTGTATTTGATTTACAGTTTAGAATTAAATTCTTTTATATTAGAGTTGTTTGACTTTTCAAAAATTAATTAAAATTTTGTTAATTTTTCATGAAAAGATAAAAATGTGTTAGAAAAGTTTAATTCTAAACAGTAAACCAAACATGCATCTCTGGAGGAAAATTATACATCTATAAGAGATTTTTTAAAATTAAGCTATAGTTTCATAAAAAATAAATAGCATTATCATAGATATTTTAATGATACATTTTCCCTTATTAAAATATTTTATTACGATTTTAACTTTAATTAAATATCATTTAATTTAAATGTACTCAATATTTTTTTAATAAAAATACCGAAAATGGACCATGTTCGGGATAACGAGGCATATAAAATTAAAAAACACGGATCAACATGAATAATGGGTATGATTCAAGAGTTATTCTAATAATAAAAATTATTTCTATTTTATTATAATTTAAAATTAAAATATGCTCTCCCTTTCGAAAGGATGAAATTCTTGTAACGAGGCCCATCAATCGTAGACTTTGGGCTTCTGAGGGGAGTACACGGCATTAGGACATGGGCCCTCTTGTCTCGGTGGGTCCCAGTGATATGCTTTGCTTCTCATTCGGGTTGTTAATAAAATTGCCCACTTGCTCAGCATCATGTGACGGCGTTGTCTCCATCCCTACAAGTACACTCTCCGGAACTCGCGATCATACTCGCTTTTCACGCGGCCACGTAATAGCCTGACAATCTTTTTTGCCATATAAAGACATCATAAATTATTTTGTTATTAATTTTTGAAAATAAAAAGACAAATTAAATTAGAGTCCATGGAAATGGATATACATGGTTTTTTTTTTTTCAAAAATGCAAAGGGGTAATTTTTTAATTTACATATTCTTATATAGTAAGATTTGTAAAGTTGCAACCACGGATTTATTTTTTTAATTTTTGGTAAAGGGATATTCTTGCCAAGATTATGTCTCCTTTTTTTTTTTAATAAATTACCGATTGTAAAATTTATTTATTTTCTCTGTCCATAAAATAGGAGCGAGTGTTCTAGATAAAGGCAAGAGGGTAGAAAAAGAATTTTATAAGCATGCTTGGTGGTGCCGTGGCGGACAACTACTTTGAGGAGACTTTGATTATAAAATTTAGAATCTATACACATGTACCTATGTGCCGGCTTTATGGGGTAACAAAGTCAATTCCATTCTCTCTCACACACATTTATTTCTTTGCTCTTTTGTCAATATTCCTAAGAAAAATTTCATCGAAATTATGATTATGTCTATTGGATTATAAATTTAGAAAACAATTTTGATTGTAAACTTTAATTTATAAGAAAGAAAAATATTCAAAAATAATCTTAATACGGTAATTCAAACGGTTTACATTAATTTTTTTCTTTTTTGTAGGCTTAAAATCATTCACGATGAATTAAAAAAAAAAAAGGGAAAAACAAGCCGCCAATTACCGACAAAACTTTTTTTTTTTTAATGTCAAATGAAAAAAAAAAGAATAAATTAATAAATACAAAAAAAATTAAAAATGTCATTTTCAACATAATTACTTGGTGGACTTTCCACTTGAATTTCAGGATAGCACGAAACCACCAAAAAGCTCAGCCATTCCTAGACAGAGAAGAAGAAGCGAAAGAGAGAGAAAAATCAGTTGTCTCAGCACCGTCTAGAGAGAGAAACAGAGTCCGTTTTTATTACGGAGAAAAGAAGAGATTTTTAATTTTAATTTGAACTTTTTGTTTTGTTTTTGGTGTTTTATGTGATATTCATCAATGGCGAAGAACGAAGACCCAGAAAGATTTTCCTTTTCCGGCGGACCGGCGGCACCTCCTGCGGGGGTGGCGCGGCCGACGATAACTCTCCCGCCGAGGCCGTCCATGGACGCCTTCTTCTCCGCTGGGACCGGGGCGAGCCCAGGGCCGTTGACTCTCGTATCCAGATTCTTCTCCGACGGCAACCCCGATTCGGACTACAGGTCCTTCACTCAGCTCCTCGCCGGAGCTATCGCGTCGCCGTTGGCCAGGCCGCCGAGCTTTCTCGCCGATAATTTGGGCGATAATTCCTCCAAGGGAAGCTCCGACAAGGATTCGGGGTTTAAGCAGAGCAGGCCGCTGAATTTGGTCGTGGCTAACCCGCCATTGTTCATGGTTCCTCCTGGGATGAGCCCCTCCGGGCTCTTGAACTCGCCTGGGTTCTTTTCGCCGCCGGTAATTTGTTCGATTATCCTTTGATTTTTGGTGTTTGTCTGTGCTAATTCACAAGTAATTTTGGAATTTGGTTGTGTTTTAAATCTGAAAAATTGGGACTTTTGTTTTTTTAGAAAGTTTAGGTTTCACTTTTTACCTTTTTTTTTTTTTTTTAATGGCATGGAGATTCATTATTTGCTTAAACTACCTTAGAAATTGTGATTAATTATGAACTGATTGTAATTACTTTGATGGAGATTCCATAAGCATCATTTTGAGAAGATTCTACCTTTGATTTTACCTTTATTTGCGAAAATGAGGGAAAAAAGTGGAAATGTTCCAAAGAAAGCCATTAGTATCTTTGTTTTGATTTTGTTTGTTTTCGAAAATCTCTGTGTAGAGCCCCTTTGGGATTTCACACCAACAGGCCTTGGCGCAAGTTACCGCCCAAGCTGCTCTTGCGCATTCGCATTTGCCCTTGCAAGCTGAATACCATCAATCTTGTCTAGCACCGGCTTCGACGGAGACACAGACACAGACGCAGACGCTTAATACATCATATGTATCCAATGAAGCTTCACAACAGCAGGCAGTGTCATCGACGTCCGACCCCAGAAGTTCTGCTGTGGATTCGTCCACAGCGTCTCATTCCGATAGGAAATACCAAGCTCCTTCGCTTGCCACTGATAAGCCTGCAGAAGATGGCTACAATTGGCGGAAATACGGGCAGAAGCAGGTTAAGGGTAGCGAATTTCCGCGGAGCTACTACAAGTGTACGCACTTGAATTGCCCTGTGAAAAAGAAGGTTGAACGTTCCCCGGATGGGCAAATTACTGAGATTATCTACAAAGGACAGCATAATCATGACAAGCCTCAACCCAATAAGCGTGCCAAAGATGGTGGTGATCCCAATGGAAATGCAAATATTCAGGTTAAATCCGAGAATAGAGCTGGGACCTTACTCAGGTCAAACGAAACTGCACCGTCGCAGTCAGTGTCTGAAAGGGATCATGAATCTGCACCAGGAGCTCTTGTGTCTGTACCTGGCACAAGTGATAGTGAAGAATTGCTTGATGGAGAAGTTAGAGAAGATGATGCAGATGCCGATGAACCAAATGCAAAGAGAAGGCAATTCTCTACTTAGTGTTTTTACCTTAAACCTTATTAAACCAAATGCAAAGAGAAGGCAATTCTCTACTTAGAGAAGGCAATTGCCAAAGATGATTGTTGGCAATTCTTTTTTGTTGCTTACGTTACTAAAAATTAGAATCTTTGATTTGTGGTGCAGGAACGTAGATGTTGGGACATCCGAGGTGTCTTTGTCACACAAGACAGTTACAGAACCAAAAATCATCGTCCAAACACGAAGTGAAGTTGACCTTTTAGATGACGGTTACAGATGGCGCAAGTATGGGCAGAAAGTGGTCAAAGGCAATCCTCATCCGAGGTTAGCACTTTATTCATACATGTGTGCCCTTATATTTATATTCTTCGTCTTTTTGCGGGTTCTTTTTCTTTTTTATTTTCCATCAATATTTACTTCTGTTTTACTTTTGCATGATCAAAATAGAGTTGTCAACAATCATCTTTGACCCCAGTTGACTGGCTATGAAATTTTCTCTTCTGTCATTATTTTTCTCTCCTGTCATTATTTTTCTTTTAACCTCGTTTCAATTGATAATTCGATAAGATTTCCCGTAACCATTTAAAAGAAAGAATGAAGTTGGACTCCGAGAGAAGTGTACAGTTGTTAAGTGTTGAAATATATAAAACTATTATTAGCCTATATCCTATCAGCTTAAGTTTTTGGAATAGATTTATAAACTAACATGGTATCAGATTGGGAGGTCCTGAGTACAAATCCCTACAATTACACTATTTAATCCCTTTATTATCACTATGTGTTGGGCCTTTGCATGTTTGGCCTTTAATATGTTTCGGGCTTCTTAAATATTTGTGTTAGACTTTTAAAAATTAATATTTATTTGTACATTTACCCATTATCAGGCCTACACGTGAGGGGAGTGTTAAATATATAAAACCATTTTTGGCCTACATCCTAATAGCTTTAACTTTTGGGATGGATAGGTAAACTAACATTAAGTCAATTGAGCTATCAAGTTTCAATTGACTAAATAAGGGGAAAAAAGGATGAAAAAAGAGAGAAGGATAGGGTAGGAAAGAAATATATATGGGATTTCGTAACTTCATGGGATGGCACAGTTAATTTGTTTCTAACAGTGTATGCTTTCAGTTCAACATTTTTAAAATTTTCTTGTTCCTCATAAAATGAAAAAATTGGTAAAAAACACTTTCTGGAGTTAGAAACTTAGCATTATCAATTGAATGGTTTTGAAAGGAACAAAACCTAATTAGAGAAATTTGTCAAAAGCTGCTATAGATTTTGTTTTGTTTGCCTGTTTTTCCCTTTTTTATGGCTTGGGACCTATGGCTCCCACTAATTAAGAGAATTGAAAACACTATCAAGTTTCAAACCAGTGAGCTCCTAGCCAAACCCTCATCATCCACTCGCTGAGGTACTATTGATTTTGTTTCTTTTTTTAAGCACTGACTGCATCTTTGGGTCATCAATAAGCATATCATTATTTAGCTCTATAGCTTTAAGGTTCACCTTATCTTGGAGTTAAGGTTCTCTATTGATTTTTTTTTTTTTTTTGGCTCACTTTCTTCACGAGGTACAATAGTTAGACCAATGCTATTTTGCTACCTTGTTTTATCCTTGTGGTTTGATATCACCGTCAATGATGACCTCACTTCTTATGGTGGTTCGCAAATGTTGTTAATGGAACAACTGCTTTGGTTTGTTGTGGTTTGGCATGATGTCCATGATAATTGTTTCTATATTTTAGTCCAGTATATTTCTATAAACATGAGTTATGAATGTTTCAGGCCGCTTATGATACTATAATGTGTGAATACAGGAGTTATTATAAATGCACTAACCCGGGATGCAACGTCCGTAAACATGTCGAAAGAGCTTCAACAGACCCGAAAGCTGTCATCACTACTTATGAGGGAAAACATAACCATAACGTCCCGGCTGCTAGAAATAGCAGCCACAATACCGCTAACAATAATGCACATAGTTAAAACAAATCAAGGCTTTTGCTGTGAAGCATCCACTACTTCAAACGGATTGAATTTGGAAGGAAAACAAGGATAAAATTTTATTGCTTCTGCAGCTAAAAAAGAATGAGCAAATCTCTCTGTAAGTAGCTCTTTCATGTAACCGCAAGGTCAGCAATCAATTTCGATCAACTAACATTGTGCAAAATGAAGAAATGTAGGAGAGAGAGATCATTTGACAGGTCTCTAAGGAAGTAGTAATATTTTGCTGTCTAGTTTGTATTTGTTTCTTTCACACCCCACAAACCCCAACCCCCACCACCCCACCACACCCCACACCCCCCCCCACCCCCCCTTCCCTCTGTTTTTTCTGTTTGTTATTTGGTTTTGGGATTTTTTTTTTAAGCATTGCTGCACAGGTATGATACCCTACGTGAGTTTTTGTACATTCAAATTCAGAAATTATGTTCATATGATTATTATTACTATTATTACCCACTTGATTGGGAAATGGTACTTGCAACATATGATCAATTATCTAAATGTGGTTTTTTTTCAATCTTTCTTCTTTGGGGCTGTGATTATTTAATATTTATTTAATGCAGATCCAGGCTTAAATTTGCACATTGTTTTAAAAGTTTTTAAATGTCTTATTATTATTATTATTATTATTGCAACATAGTTTGGAAAGAGCTTGCGAGATCCAATCTGCTGTTGATATTTCCCAGCACACCCTTTTGTTTTTAAGACCAAATCAGATCGAGTCAACAGGTTCAAATCTATAGGCACACTTAGCTTAAAAAGGAAAAAGAAAAAGCACATCCATTTAAACTAGTAAATTTAAGGTGCCTACCAGAAAGAGAAGAATTGTGAAAAAAAGAGAGAAAAGCGGAAGACCAAACTGAGTGTTAATTTTAACGGCAAAAGTGATCCACCCCCACTCCCCGACTGTGTTAGCTCGCGAGATCATTAATAGCGTATTAAACTTAATAAATTTGGCCTATGACAAATAATGGAATTTTGGGCCTCACATTTCCGAGATGATGATGGTGAGATGAGAAGAATCCCATTTAGGCTTTTTCAAAATTTTCCAAGTTTGGATAAAAAAAAAAAAAAAAAGGAAAGAGAGATCCTGCTATTCCTCAAGTTTCTATGAGATAGTAATGATATACCCCGGACACAAAAATAAATAAACAAATAAATAAATATATTCGAATTCTACACTTATATATTGAGTAAGATGTGTATAACCATTAGACATGCACCTACAATCATTTTTTTTTTTTTTTAGTGAATGCAATCCACATCATTGATGTCAAACTTACTTAAAGTAAAGATTAGAAAAAACGACCCAAACTTTATTAGGAATAATTTAGTGAGCTATTTTCTTTATAAAAGAAAAGTGTTATTGCGCATGTCCACGACATAATTTATATAACGAAAATTATACATAATAAATCAAATATTTAGTCAATTAAAAGTAAATAATAATGTACTATCTTTATTTCTCTCTCTCACACATCCTCTCACACATCCCCATCCCGACACTCTCTCTTTTCCGTCTCTCTTTGTCTCTCTCCCCTTCCTCTTTCCTCACGATGCCCACCCCCAACACTCTCTCTTCCATCTCCCCACACTTGACAGCCCTATTCTCTCTCTTTTCTTTGCCAGAAACAGCCATTGACAATGGCCAAATGAAGCGGAGCTTCATGGAGATTGTCAGTCATTATTGTCTTCTGTAGCCATGGTGTCCTTTAATTCCCAATCATCGCTATTGCAATCATGAGATCGCATGGTCGAGATTGAGAGATCTAACATCATGAGTTGAGATCACGGTCGGACAGACCATGGTGATGGGAATTCTAAGACTATCAAAATTGCAATCGAAACCGTCCCAATTACGATATCATAAAGGTTTCTTAAGATCTGTCTTCATCGAACGGTAACTAGTGTAGTGGAGATTGTTGTTCAGATCATGGCTTCTTCGTGATGGAGTAGAGATCATGATGCCTGGTCATTATGGAGTACAAGATCACTCTCATGATGATGACTTCTCCAATGGATGGCAGCCTATAGGTGGTGACCATTGGCGACAGGGGTGATTGGTATCCATTAAGTGTAAATGTTACAATTTACAACGTAAATTAAGTGCTCGTTTAGAAAACATTTTTTAATGCTATTGTATTCAAACATAATGTAATTTTACATCAAATGTAAAGTTTTTCATTCAAATACAATCTTTTTCAACAGTGCTACGAAAACAATTATTATTTAAAAGTTTTTTACAACAATTACATCAACTTTTCAATTCCACTATTTATCTTTATTTTTACCAATCACATCAATTTTTCAACTTTAAAATATTTTTTATCCAAACACACATTTCATTTAACTATAAGATAAATATTTTTTAACCAAATACAACACTCAAAAAATAAATTGCATTCAAACGCAATTAAAACGCAATGCGTTTACCAAACGTTCCATAAATATAAATTTTATATTTATATCATAAATTAAAATGGATATTTTTAAAATTTTAAATAAATTTTTGACTTATTTTATATTAATTTATATTACTATCAAAGTAAAATTTTTGACTTATTTTTTTATTCTCTCAGACTTTTTGTCTATTTTTCTCAATCTCCCTCCATGTAAACAAGGTCATTATTAGTAAAAAGGGAAATTGTAATAAATATGATAACTGTTTTAATCAATAAAAGTAAATAGCATATTTACTTAATTTAAAAAATAAATAACAATTTTGATTTAAAAGTCATGTAATTTTACAATTATACTCATATTTCTTTCTAGATTTTATTTTTCTTCTATGAACTTTTGTTAGGGGTTAGACTTCTTGTTTTTGTTTTTATGAGGAATTATCTGCTTGTTTTTTGAGAAAATTTTGGGTGGATAATTGATAAATCAATAATTTACACGCGTAAATAAATAATTTACCAGTAAAATTTTAAAGCTATCTATTTGTTTCCTAAGAAAATTCTGGGTAGAGAATTGATAAATCAATAATTTACACACGTAAATAAATGATTTACTAAGTAAAAAATGATTTCCAAATAAATTTATCAAGATTTACACATAAAAAATATTTTTAAAATTTTACCAAAAATATATTATTTATTAAACATCTAAAACTTTTTTACTATTTATTTTTATTTAATTTTAATTTTGGTCTGTTTCTCCCTTTCTTCCCCGTAAAAACGACAATTATGGCCACATTTCACTTTAGAAAACGGGCCCTAGAATTTGTTTTCCTTCTCTGAAACAGAGAAATTCTCAAAATTATTTTCCAATTTTAATCGCTGATCATCCATGCTACTGCCCATTAATAATATGTTTAACTTCAGCCAGACTCAACTTATTTGCAGAAGAAAAATAAAAAAAATAAAAAATCAAGAACAAAAGAAGAAGAAGATGAAGAAAAAGAATATTAAGAAGGTCCAACCAAAACGCTTCTCAACAAAACCCCAACCGAAAAAGAGGAAAGTTATTTGATTTCCAACCGCCTTGCTCCCAAATGCAAAAAAGTGTCGCGGTGGTGTTGCAGTGGAGCTGTTGGGCAGTTGGTCTGCAACCACCATCACCACCATTCACCATGCCCCTTTCCTCTCTCTCTCTCTCATCTCATCTCGAGCGATATCATTGTAACATGCAACAGACGGAAAACAATGACAGAAGAAGAAGAAGCTCCATCAAAACCACCCCACAAACGGTTACATTGTACCTTTTCCCACCTTTTCCAAAACCAAGAAAAGAAAAAAGGAAAGGAAAAAGAAAAGAGAAAGAGAGAGAGAGAGAGAGAAGCAAAAGAGCCGTCGTCTAAATCTCTCTCTCAAAAACACAACCCAACCCAATTCCCCAAAAATAAAAAAGCCAACCAAACCCCACACACAAACACAATATCTCCTAACAATGGAGCAGTTCGGTCCCACGTTATGTTCTTCTCCTTCTCCTTCCCTTTTCTTTCCTTTCCTTTCGGACCGTTTTCCTTTCCTTTTCCTTTTTTCTCCTCCTACTCGTCTTCTCCGCACATCTCGCCGCTTCCCTGGACGAGAACAAAAATTTTTCATTCTCTCTCTCTCTCTCTCTCTCCCCCAAAAGCAAAGAAAAATGATTTTTTTCTCTCGATTTTCCTGCTTCCCAAACGCTATCCCATTGGCCGCGGTCATGTAGGGAGGCGCGGTGGACACAGAGAGAGAGAGAATTCAACTCTCCGAATCTCTTTTCTTTATTGTTTTGGCCGATTTTCTTCCTTCCGCTGATCAATCCATTCTCGATCGGAAATATATATATACATTTTCTTTTTCTGTTTGAGTTTTCGATCGGCGGATGGGTTGCGTGAACTCGAAGAAGGAGGAGGAGCCGGCGGAGGAGGAGGCGGCGAGGGGAGGTTTCGGGCGGTCGGGTTCAGGGAGGAAGCTGGGGAATCCGTCGGATGGCGAGAGTTGTCGAAAGGGGGAGAGAGCGGAGGATCGCGGATGGGAGCTGAGGAAAACGAGGAAGGAGAGCGCCGCCTCCCATGGACGGGGATCGTTCAGCTTCAGGTTAGGTTTTTCTCATCGTTACGTCGACGGCGAGCACGTCTCCGCTGGCTGGCCGCCCTGGCTCAGCGCCGCCGCAGGCGAGGCCATTCACGGCTGGGTCCCGCTCAGAGCCGATTCCTTCGAGAAATTGGAAAAGGTTCGGACTTTAACGTGAATCTCTTCTTCTGTCGTTTTCTAGAAGATTCCTGGATCAAGAATAAGCATTTTCTATCCTAGTAAGACTAATCAACTTGTTTATCCATTCATTAATCAAGTTCTTGACTTTAACGTAGAGAACTAATTTTGCTAATATTATAATTTAATCAATTACACGACAAAAATGGGTCTCAGCTCAGCTTCTGTAGGACTATTTCTGGTCTCAAAACGTTAATTATTCTCGTCACGAAGAGCATTAACTAAATAGTAGATAAATTAGACAACATTTAGTGAAGAAAAACAAGTTCTTCTTTAATTTAGCAACTATATATACGAGAGGGACAAATCATTCCTGTATAAAGAACTATGGAACTAAACTTGAAAGCAATCTTAAGTTGAAAGTTAAAGCACAACTGTCGCATCGCGTTTTTAATTTCGTCTGTGAAATGAACTCATTCTAGGTAGGTGTTGATCAATTTACTTGCGGTGCAAGGATTGATTTCTGACTGGTTTTCCCCCTTTATTTTTTATTCTGTTAATGTAAGATTGGGCAAGGCACATACAGTAGTGTGTTCCGAGCTCGCGAAGTAGAAACCGGAAGGATGGTAGCTCTGAAGAAGGTCCGCTTTGATAATTTTCAGCCGGAAAGCATTAGGTTTATGGCAAGAGAAATATTGATCCTCCGGAGGCTTGACCATCCAAATATCATGAAATTGGAGGGACTAATCACATCCGGATCGTCAACTAGTATATACCTTGTATTTGATTACATGGAACATGATCTTGCTGGCCTAGTATCTTCTCCGGAGATTAAATTCAGTGAAGCTCAGGTTTAGTAGTTTTGCTGTTATTTATTTATTTTTACACCAATCACTTTCTGCTTCATAACATAGTGTAACTTTTAAGTTCTTTTTGTTTCTCTTTTGCACAGGTTAAGTGTTATATGAGGCAGCTATTATCTGCTATTGAGCATTGCCATTTAAGAGGTATAATGCATAGAGACATTAAAGTGTCCAATATTTTGGTAAATAACGAAGGAATTCTTAAATTGGGAGATTTTGGGTTGGCAAACATCGTCAACTCAAAGAACAAGCAGTCACTAACCAGCCGTGTTGTAACGTTATGGTATCGTCCTCCTGAACTTTTGATGGGTTCAACGAGCTATGGAGTGTCTGTGGATCTCTGGAGTGTTGGCTGTGTATTTGCAGAACTTTTTTTAAAGAAGCCTATTCTTAAAGGAAGAACTGAGGTGCCCTTCATGTTTATGCGTGCTTATTTGTTCGTATCTTGATTGTTGGAAGTAGAAATTGAAGTTGATGTTGAATTTTCTCAATTTCCAGGTTGAACAATTGCATAAAATCTTCAAGCTTTGTGGTTCTCCATCCGAGGAATACTGGAGAAAGTCTAAGCTTCCTCACGCAACCATGTTCAAACCACAACATCCGTATGAAAGTTCTCTAAGGGAAAGGTGTAAGGACGTTCCATCAACTGCCCTTGACCTGATTGAAACCTTTCTTTCCATAGAACCTTACCAGCGTGGAACTGCATCCTCCGCCCTTATTTCCCAGGTAACTTCTATGATACATTCTCCGATATTGCATATGCTATTTTCAATTTACCATTTGAAATGTGTTGTTTTCGCCTTCATTTTTAACTCTCTTGGTTGATCGGCCACACGTTTCATGTCTCATTTCCAGTACTTTAGAACACAGCCTTTAGCATGTGATCCATCAACTCTGCCAAAGTATCCACCAAACAAGGAAATTGATGCTAAAAATCGTGAGGACGTGCTAAGGTATTTTCTATTTTCCAATGATTACTCATTTGTGATCTTATGTTTCGGTTGTGGTTCAGATATGTATCACTGTCACAGGACTGCCGGTTTTTTGTTTTGACAAAATTAGAATCAACTGGTTCGGTCTATAAATTAGAATTTTAGAACTTCAATGGATTTATATTCGGACCACTTTGATATTTGTTGCATTACTAAGCTCTGCATTTACACTACTTAAACAGGAGAAAGCCAGGCACTAAACAAACTGGAGCATCAAGAAAACCAAGGAGAGCTCGTAAGACCTTGCAACAACAAACTTTAATCACTAAATTAGCATTGAAAGAGGTTCTTTTTCTCCTTCTCTCACTCGGTCTCGGTCTCACACCGACTGTGTAAAAGCAAGCTAGATTACACTGAATGACTTGTCTTTAAACTCAGGAAGCGCAAGGGAACACTCAAGGTGGTCGTAGAAACAATGTCAGTAACAATGATGCACAAATGCTGATGGTAAAAGGAGGTCATACACGTAGAGATTCGTTCAAGCCATCATTCGATACGGTGTCAGAGACTTACCAGGCGATGAGCACACAACCAGGTGATAGTGCATTTTCAGGTCCGATACCGGTTTCAGCATCAAGTGGCTTTGCATGGGCAGCTATTAGGCGAAAAGATGAAGTCACATCCGTGATATCAGACAGCTTGAAAAGCCAGTTCAGTGCCTTGGATCCGTCATTTGCAAAGCCCACTTATGGCTTACCAAAATTGGGGAATCAAGACCATGTATTGCACAGAGCTGATTCCAAGCATGAGATGCGTAAGCAGCTGAGGAACGTCAGCAATCCACCCGAGTCTTTTGACTCCTCTGATTTATATCATTCCCAAGATATATCAAAGATGGCTGTTTTGGCAAAGAGCATGGTAGTTTTCAACACAAACGCATTAATAATTTACATTCTTTTGAGCGTTATTGGTGTCAAATTCTCAAATTGCCCACCATGATGAATTGTGTTATAGGATTACGAGGATGAAGAAAACCATATCGAGTTCTCAGGGCCTCTGTTGTTACGACCACATAGAATGGATGAGCTCCTGCATAAGAATGAGAATCAGATACGGCAAGCGAATCGCAAATCAAGGTTTGAAAGAGGTAAAATAAGAGAAACCTGATTTTTGCTAGACTGGGCAAAATTCTGTTTTTTGTTTTTCAAATTTCTTCTGTGTTTGGCAACCAGCAGTCCTTAGATTGATGGTTTTTTTTTTTTTTTTTGGGGGGCAGAGAAATGATTCAGAGGAATTATTATCAAATGATTTGGTCCCTTGGCACCCAACTCGAGGAAGTGTAAATACTTGTCTTGTGGGTCGAAAGTGGGAATTTCATTCACAGACTCTCAAAATATATTTGACCCCCCCAAACAAACCAGTGTGAGCTCAGACGGCTGTGCCCTTTTGTTAACATCATCGTCCTCTGCTTGGAATCCTTTCAAGGCTTTGTTTTTTATTTAGCCGAAAACTAGCAAATGTTGTCACCTCCATTGTATTACACAAAAGAAAACAAAAGGTTGATACAGATTGTACACACATTGAATTAATCGAATCGAAAGGTGAGTTTTGCTCATCAAGTTCTTCGGTGTTAGTCGGTGAATTATTCGGATTGTTGCTGTTTCATTTTAAACATTTTCTTAAAGTTCATTAGTTCCTAAATTTATTTATTGGCAATTCTAATTCTTAGCCACTCAATTATAAAAGGCCATCGCCAAATGACTTAATCACGCAGTTATGTGACAATCACCTGATAATTAAAAATTTAATAGTGATAAGAAACAACAATAAGAATTTTCAGATTATGTGAAATGAACAAGTGCATTTTCTTAAATTTTCACTATTAAATTTTCAGAACATCATTTCTTAAAGTTAATTAGTTCCTAAATTTATTTATTGGCAATTCTAATTTTTAGCTGCTGAATTATAACAGGCCAACGCCAAATGACTTAATCACGTAAGTACGTTACAATCACCTGATAATTAAAAATTTAATAGTGATAAGAAACAACAATAAGAAATTTCAGAACGAGAGAAATGAACAAGCGCAGTTCATGTTATAGCATCATGTACTCTCATTTTTTTAACAAATAAACGCAAAAAATAAAAAATAAAAATATCATATTTTTAGGTTAAGGCCAAAACCATAACTAATCTGTCTTAAAAAACAAATAAGGAACAAGTTCAAAAGCAAAAGAAAAGAAAAACCAAAAGAAAAGGTCTACGTTTCATCAATCAAGAGCAGATCGCATATCATAATTTGGGTATTGAAAAATAAAGAGGAGAGAAGCTGAAGAGGAAGGATAAATCGAAGCTTTTTGAAAAGGAAAGAGGGAAAAAAGAAGAAGAAGAAGAAGAAGAATAAAAGGAAAAGATGGGATGTAGGGCAAAACTCCTCACTCAGGCTGCAAATACTAGGGCAGCAGAGCGGCCAAGTAGCCCCCAACAACAATGTTGCTAATGTGCGCCCGTCGCACTAAAGTGCGCCACGAATTTCGAAACCTCTCTCGTGGAAATACCACGCCACCCCTTCCTCAAGAGGGAAGCGCTCGGCCTCGGACGCTTTCTTTTCCCCCATGTTCTTTCTCTTCCTTCTTTATATATCACTGGTCAATAAACCCTAACGACCTTTTTCCTGTTTTGCCCCCCAGTTTCCATCAATTTTACGAGGAATGATGTTTGGGTAGTTAATCACAAGTTTGGAAAACGTTTTTTAATATTATGAAAATTAATTTTACATCAAATATAATCGTGTTACGAAAATAATTATTATTTAAAAATTTTTTAAAACAATCACGTCAAATTTTTAAATCTAATTTTTTATCTTTATTTTTATTAATCATATCAACTTTTTAATTCTAAAATACTTTTCATCCAAACATACATTTCATTCAAATACAAAACAAATATTTTTTAACAAAATACAATACTCAAAAAATGAATTGTATTCAAACGTAATTAAAACGTAATGTGTTTATCAAATGTCTCATAAACCTTTTAATTTTGATAATAAGATTACGAGGTAAATAGAAGATTTAGGAGTAGGAATAAAAATTAAAATAAAAAATGTAGTTATAGGTAGAGTGGTAATTTTATATCTAATTTTATTAATAGGTTAAAAGTTTGAGCCTTATCCCAATTTCAAAAAATAATAATAGAGTATCACTCAAAAATGTCAAACCCTCAAAAATACTCTTAAGATCCTTTTCTTCACTGTAGCAAGCACGATGGCTCGATGCAATCTTCCCGCACATCAAGATCAAGAGAATTGCTGCCAACAATAATGACATGATCTCAGGTCGCATCTCTCATCGGATGTGTCGTTTTTTCTGATTACGATAGCGGTGGTAGCTTCTCTTCTCAGTTAGGTTTTAATCTGGGAGGCGGAAACCACATTTTGAGTCTTTTGACGGCAAACAGAGGAGCCAAGAGGGTGGGAGAGGAGGGGTAGTTTGGGCATTTAGAAAGTTTGCGTGAAAAATATCTGCTATTAGTTTACAACTCCTACAAAACTACTGTCCTCTTCCATTATTTTTCAAAATATGCTATTTGTTTGAATTTCAGTTTGAGGATTTTTTTTAAATAAATTTGATCCTGATATTTAAAATGATGAAGGATTTGAAAATTTTGACAGATGTAGCCATGCGTTAATTGTTTAAAACTTTAAACTTGACAAAAATAGTTACACTATGTAAAATAACCTTTAGGAAGTAAAATAGCTCTTTTATCATTGTTAAAAACCTTTATTATTTTGAACTTGATATAACAAATTCTTTAAAAATTTCAGCTATTATGTGATTAGTTTTTATCTCCATTAAATTTTAAAAATATTTCGTTAATTTTAGTATCAGAAACCAAAATTGCAAATAAATAAATTAAATTTAGGACCAGAGTGACATTACAAAGCTTATTACCCAAAATATTTTATACAAATATGTAGTTTTTTTTTTTTTTTCAACTTTGTCGTTCTTCTAAGGTAAAACGACACGTGTTTTTTCCAAGTAATTTCGGTCAACTAGAGTTAAGTAGCTGATGGAAGAAAATGACATGTCGTTGCTCTTTGAAAATTGTTGTCGTTTCAATAAATAACATGTCCTTCTTTATAAAAATTCGATGTCGTTCGAACTGAACATGTAAGGACATTTCTTTCGCCATGTGAAACACAAGTATCTCCCGCCCTTCAATCTTTTTAACCTTTGAGTTAAAAACGACACGGCGCCTGTTGACTAAGAGTTTGTCGTCGTTCAATTATAGAACTGACGTGCCGTTTGCCCATAAAAATAACCATGTCATTCAAAAACGTATTTGGTCGTGCTTAAGCTTGTTGTCGCCATGTAGTATAACTCAAAAAGCGCCATATCTTCCTACTAACGGCAAATTTTCTTTACCCCTAAAATCTCCGTCTTTTTAACGTAAATGACACGTCGTCTCTTATGAAACATCTTTGATTTCTTATAAGGTACAACTAAAAATAAAACGATATCTTGTTTCTCATTCGCTGTAAGGTAAAATGACATGTCTTAATTCTTACTAACAGATAAATTTAAACAGATTGAAGTTCTAGAAAGCTGCTATCACGGCCACAATTTATATGTGCTTTTGAATAGAGGATTTTATTTATTTTCCTTTTCGATTTACAAAAGGCTAGAAGTGTATATAAAAACGAACGTCTTGATTCTTCCCGATAAATGTGTTGTCCTGACTCCTGAAGTCTATTTCCATGTTCTACGTTTCACCACCTTAATCAATCATCATCTAGTGTCACCAGTGTTGGTATTCTGCTATGATCTTGATCAACAAAATCAATCTTGCTCAACCTCACACAACACAACATTTTCTCCGGCAGTTCTTCGGGCTTTTGTGCCTGTTTCGGCATCATAAAGAATGTTAGTCTGAACTAAGTTAGTGCTTTTAAAAACAACCAAAAAAAAAAAAAAAAAGCCTGCAAGACCTGTTCTTTATTACCTGAATTGTTAGGCCTAGATCGAGTATTCCGTTTTTCAAACGTTCTCTAAAAGATTCAAGTCCCTTCCTCGCTATGTAGCTGAAACGGTGAATGTCAAGATCAATCTCAAAGTAATTAGGACCCTGCATTTGATAGAGAGAACAGCCAGAGTTAGAACTGCATGTAATAATATTGGATCAAGAAATTTGCTTATCGTTGCAGATATTTTGCCTATTTAATCATGCCAATTAGAGTGCGCTAGCAATATTTTAGTCTTAAAGAATCCATAAAGAAATCGGAACCACTGGCATCAATTAACAAGTGCACGAGTGCTTATGTAAAAACATTAATTGCTATTATCTGCTCGACTAATCAAGTGACGATCAGGTCTGTCGTACAAATTTAAAGTTCCACAGCATGATGTCAACGTGCCCCTCCATAACATATGTTGATATAAGATTTTACCAAGGACTACAACCAAGAAGGGATGGCAAGGAGACAGGAAGGGGCTGAGAATGCTTTCCTAGACCCCATCCCTGCCTTCCAAAATCATTGTCCACCTAAATTGAAGCAGAGACAGGGGTAGGGATTCTGCATTGTGGAACTTTCTCCATACCTATCCCATTCCCCGTCTATTCTAACTATACATTCGAAAAAAAGAAAAACAATTAGTCCTTTTATTGAAAAAAATAATTTTGTATTTCATTTATACATATAACAATTGCATATTAACAGTCTCTTTGGGTATTTGGTAGAAAGTATGCTTTTTTTTTTTTTAATAAAAAACTAATAATGTTTAAATATGATTATTTATAATTTTAGAAATATGTACATATATTTCTAAACGTATAGATCATATATATATATATATTAAGGTGGGGAATGCTTTCCCCGTCACTACCCCGCCAATTCTCGGGGATCAAATTTCATCCCTGTCCTTGCTTTCATCTCCAAATATTATCCCTTATCCCTGCCTTTTTTGTGCCCGTCCCCGCGGTGAATATTGCCATCCATACAACCAAGTAAAAGCAAGAATCTGTTGTACATCACCTTATAAAAGTTGTGCTGAGGGCGCGAAAGGACTGGCTTTTCATTATAAGCATTTATAAGCTTCTTCTCAGTAGAACTCAACTGAAGATCCTCAGGATTAACCAACCCAGCCATGATCTTTAGCCTTTCTCTAAAAGGGACAGTGGATTCCTTTGCGAATCCTTTGACCTTTTCCATCTCATCTTCAATCAATTTCTGTAGCATCAATATATGTCCTTTGTAAATTCTAATCACAGTGATGGTAAATTCACTAGTCCTTCTCAGTGCCAATAGGAAAAGATGAACGTGAGAGGTAAAGTTAATAGAAGGAGAAAAAAATTTACCTTGATGTTATCCTGACATTGTGGAGAGATGTCTTTATCAAAAGTATCAGATACTTCGAAATACAGTACTAGACTCATACCCTCTCCATCGCTATCGCCAAGGAACATTGCAGCGGGATAGGTGGGCAACTGCAGGTAAGGTCCAGATCAAGATTCCAAGATACAACATTAGAAACTGTTGAGGAACAGATCTTTTAGTACAATAAGCGCATGAAGTTATTCACCAAAAAAAAATTTGCAAGAATATAGATAATTCCAAGAAAAGCACCTGTATATTCACAATGAGGAGGGGAGGTACTACTCCATCAGCTTTTACATTTGGAAGCTCAATGTGCTGAGCAATATGATCAATCTTTTTCGGACAGACAAATAAATCGACACCAATTGGAGTATATGGGCAGTAATTTGGAGCAGGTGACTTTCGCTTATCTCTGCGTGGTAGACGAAACGGCATTACATACTTAGTAAAGGAAAGAGAGGAAAAAGAATAATAAAATCAGAGTAACTACTTGCAGTAATCTGTATCTCTTCAATCTTGACATACTTGAAATAGTTCTCCCCGCGGAGTTTGAAGTTTGAGGGTGGAATTTCAGCCCAACATCCTGGAGTTAGCTTCTCTCCTGTACAGCACGGAATAATATGACCTGCTCTTGGGCGATACAAATACCTTTTGGATTGACCTGCATTTACATGATAGACATTTTGAACAAATCTTTGGAGAGAAAAAAAAAATCATTTAATGAAAAACTGAATAGGAATTTAGTTTGGTGACTAAAGAAACAAACTAAGAAAGCACGACCTTATATAAGTATGCGAACTAAAAAGTTCTTTAGACTATATAGTAAATAAATTGTTCTGGTACTTACAATGTTCAATGGTTTCTTCTTTTTCACAGGACCTCCTTTTGAAAGAAAGCCTGAAAACAGCTGAAGGTTTTTTCTGTGGCTGCGGACCCATGCTTGATGGATGCAGAAGCTTGTCATTGAAACTTACAGCAGGTAATAATTTAGTTAAGCCAGATTTCCTGTTAGTTTTCTCTTCCGAGTCATGTCTTTCCTCCTTGAAACCTTTGAAGCTTCCAAGAGAATGGTCTAAAATCTTCTTCCTCTTGCTGCTTACTTCATCAGTCTTCCCTAAGCAATAAAAGTAAAACCCCCGAATACTAATTAGGGAAAATTCATTTCATTCCATGCTTTCACCTTTGACAAAAAAAATTTTATCTGATTTACCTCCATCTATTTTCAAAAAGCTCTGATATTCTTCATACGTGCACTTGTTATCAACAAAGCATGCCGATCTTTCATATTGAACCACTTGACCAGATGAGATGTTCCCAATTGCATTACCTACTATTGGGAATCCATCTAAAAAATTAAAAAGGAAACAAAATCAAAACAAAAGACAAGTCAAGAAACCTAGTATAGGGGGTGAAAGTTCACCAACATAAATGTTCGGTCGAGTAAGAGTTGCACCAAAAGCTTGATGCATATTTATTTTCAACAGAAAAACACTTCCATGTTAATTGTATAAAAATCCTAATTCTAAGAAGAGGAAGGTGAACAAATTATTGTGGATGAGGTTGGCTGTCGTTCGTTACCTCCATGAACGCTGCTGAAGTCATCATCCGAGTCAGACTCCAATATGCTGACCGAGTCAAACCAAGCTTCCTCTTGGCAAATGACTGCAAAGAGGAAAAAATAAAAAATAAAAAGTCATGGGTCAATTTAGATGAAATGTCCTACAAGTTGGCTCTTAAGAAACTCCCATAAAACTAATCTTCCAGTTGACTTTTCAAAAAATACTGTCAAGTAACATAGTTTATGGGACCATATGAACATTACAAAGATACAGACGTGAGTGCGATGATAAAAAATCAAGTAGAACTGGTCTTTCCACCACTCTTAGGCCACCAAGGCCAAATATGTATCAAAAATATTAAAACATTTCAATTTTTTTGTACTGATTTCCAATTCGCAAGCATTGAGAGCAGACTAATGAATGTCCAGATGGTTTAAGTACAAAATAAATGTCAAGATAACACGATTAATTTATGTGATCATCGAAATGAGAAACTCAAAATTATTTGTGCTTGGAGAAAGTTACAATAAAAGACTGTTGAACAATGGACGGTAGAAAAAGAAGAAGAAGAAGAAAGGTCAAACCATTAGCGTCACATTGACTGCAGTGCCATTGCAACTGAGTGAGATGGAACGTTGCATTTGTAACCTCGGATCTTTTGCAAGTGGTAGTCTCACCATTCTCAAAGTCCATACGAACAAATTCGCTCACAGCATAATCCGTCAAACGTGATCCCGTATCGCTGTTTCTTTTCTTGGCACCGTCGGCCACCGAGAGGGATATCTTCCCGCGGCGTTTGCTGGAATGGTGACGGCGCTTTCTTCTCGATTTGATATTTTTCGATGGTGTTGATACACACCCTCCCATTACTCCTCAATCATGCAACTCCTGGTTACAATGGATTGTATAAATATGTTAGACAAAAAGACCAGATTTTGCTGTCAAAAACATCTATTGATTAATGAAAAACACAAGTAATTCTGTGTTTCTAGGCAGTTTTCAATGAATTGATGGGCTAATCTTGGTTGACATAATTACGACTTGTGATGTTTAATTTAAGGGAAGACCAGCTTAGAATAATTGAATTCAAAAACAAAAGAACAGCTTAAAATGATTGAATTCAAAAACAAAGGAAAAATATCTAAAGTTTCAAGAGGCTCTAACAAATTTGCAAATTGAGAGAGCGAAACAGAGGACTTTCAACTTTAGGCAGTTTCAAGGAATCTGGATGTATTTAAACTCGTTTTTTTTTTTTTAAATAAAAATCGGGAGAAAAAAGTTAAAGAAAAATCGCTCAATGGTCCAAATCCAAGTAGGTACAAGAAGACAAAAACAAAAACATTGTATGTGTTCTATAGAGAGAGAGAAAACCCAAAAATAGAGAGAGAGAGAGAGAGACGAAATTAAACACAACGGCCGAGAATGCGGAAAAACAAGATACATACACGCACACATATATACATATACGTATATATATATACATATTTCGCGTTCCTCTTCTTAATCTGAATCCTCATTGGGCAGAAACACACAAGAGAAAGCTACAACAAGAAAATCAAAAGCTAAAGAAAGTGACAGAGGAAAATTCCGTGGCAGAAGCTGAAAACGTGCACGCAACGAATACCGTTATACGAAGGAACTAAGAAGAAGAGAGGAGGAAGGTGTTACCGATGGTAAAACAGATCTCGGAATCGGAGACTGTTTAAAAATTATCTCCCTCTGCAACGACGACAAGAAGACGACGACGACGACCTCCGTTGAAGGCAGAGAGAGAGAGAGAGAGAGAGAGAGAGAGGAGAAGGAGAAGAAGAAGAAGAAGAAAGCTTACATTTGATATAACAATGGAGGAAGGGAAGGTGGGTCCGACGAAGTCGGATCCGGGTTACAATGGCAGAGCCGGCATTCTCTCTCTCTTCCTATCTTGTTAGTTGTTATATGGTTGTGTATATTATTCTATTTAGAGAGAGAGGAGAGAGAGAGAGAGAGAGAGAGGAAGGGTCGTGTAATCCTCATGGCTGTTTGTTAGTGTTGTCATTGCCTTTTCTCTTTTCTTAGTTTAGATTTTTTTTTTTTTTTTTTTTGGGCCCGGGATTTCGCTGGCGATGCCAAGCCAAGCACTTTCTCTCTCTATATTTCTGAGGATGAGAGAGAAAGAGAGAGGAAGAAAAAGCGCGGGGCCTTTTTGTTCTGAATCTCCGCGGTCTTCCTGCCATTAATTTCCTCCCAACCAATTATTAAAAGCAAAAGATATTAAAATATCCTCCAAAGTCCTAACTGAATTTTAGTTAGGTAATTAGCACTATTAGTCCTTGAATCATTTAATAATTAAGAATCTCGTCATTATATATTTAATTTAAACAATTAAGCTCCTATACTATAAATAAGGGAGTGATTACCAACATAATTTTTTGCAAATGTCACATATAACTTCACAATAAATGTAGAATTTAAATCTTTATCTTTAAATTTATAAAATAAAAAATGAAAGATATCAAAACCTTCCCATAGAATCGCATGATCACCATGTATAATAGATTTTTAAGGGGAAAAAAATTAAATTAACCATAATCATAATCATCATTCTACCACTTAAACCTAATACCCCACAATTACGGTGTCTCCAACTTAGCCTCACCTATATATTATCGGCTACTTGATCTTCAATTATGAACTATCAACCCCCAAGTTTTTTTCTATAAATAAATTAATTAATTAATTGACCTTAGGTTTTTCTTTAATTCAAGGGCTCTATTAGAAAATTTTAATATCAAGTTTAGTCGTGTTTGTTAAGGTGACGATGTTAACAAATTTACCTAACATTACAATGAAATTAAGAATTCAAAGACTCGATTGTCAAAATTAAAAGCGTTATAATCAAATTGGTAATTAACATATGAACTAATTGTGCCAACGGTCCATTATTCCTTACAACACTAGGAAGTTTATGGTTAGACTTGTCGACCACTCACGCTATTAACCTAAGCTAGGCTATTAAATTAGATTATTGATTATAACGTCGATACGGGCATAAAATAGAGATTGGATGGGTTTATAGAATGAATTACAATGATTTCCTGTGTTTTTTTTTAATTATAGAGACACTTTATTAATTAAAATTAATAACGTCAACGTCTCCTGACTTTTTAATAAATTACAGAGACATTCTTTATATTAGTTTGACTGTTAATTATGCTAAAAATACTAAAAATACCCCACCTTTTATTAAAAAAAAAGGCCTTTAGCCATATACCAAATTATAAAATGATAATTTTACCCTTCTTTGATACCAAAAATGATTTCTAATTAAATTTTCATAAATCTAAAATAATAATTTGAACCTTTATTTATTTTTCATTTTTCTATTTTGATGGACAATTTACACATATTAGAGATATTTATAAAAAAATTAAGTTATATATAATTATTTTTTTTTTAGCAAAGTAGTATAAAATTGTAAAGTATGCATAATTATGATAAGAATATCCAAATATAATGTTTGATTTTATAAAGAAAAAATGAAAATTGTTACCAATAGTAAAATACTAATATAATAACGGATATTTTAGTCATTTCAAATATAAACTAAACAAAGTCAAGAAGAAGAGGTTTTAATGTTATTAATTTTTATCAAGAAGCATCTTTGTAATTTAAAAAAAAAAAAGGAAGTATCAATATAGTTAATTAGGATTTATATTGTAGATTCAATCTCACTTGGAAGTTATAATAAATGTTTTTATATATTTAAAAGATGGCACTTGTTTTTTTTTTTGTTGTTAAATACACTCCACCTTTGTTTTTATATTAATGTTTTAACAGCTAACAATGTAAGAAAAACTACTTGTATTTAACTTTTTCAAATTAGTCCTTCGAACAGGGGGAAAAAAACGCTATTTCACCACTTAAGTAAGCTGTTCTACTTCCAACATATATGCATGTATATTTATGTGTGTATATATATATATATTAGAATATAAAGCTATTATTAACATATATCCTAACAGTTTAAGCTTTTTAAGACAAATTATTAGAACATATTTTTAGCGTTATATTTTATTATTATTATTATTATTATTATTATTATTATTATTATTATTATTTTAAAGTTAACTAATTGAGTAATATATACTAAATGTACAGAATAAACAAGTAAGCATATGAAATAAATTTCATGTGGCAACATGGGCAACCACGTTGATGTAAATGTAATATAGTAAGCATTGAAGTAACTAAAGCTGTATTCTTGCTTTTATATAGAGTAGGTAAATTATATTATTAGAATCATATGCAAACATAAATAATAATAAAAATTTGATAAAACTTTATATAAATACGATGATTTAAAATAGAGTGTATCAGTAGATTTTTTTTAAGTAGATTTTCGTTTTAACATATTATATATTCATATATTCTCCTATTTTGATATGCCTTTGAACCATTCTTTGTGGTACAAAATCTTCGATGACTACAAGCATTTCATGTGGCTCTGAAATTGTTTCAATAGATAACTATAACAAGGACAATAAAAAGCGTTTAAGAATTGCGCTTTATATATTTTCATGATACTAGTAAATGGAAGTGGGTCATATGATTACACGTGTAACGATTCAATTTACTGCTCATACGGTTAAGTGCTTACTGCAGCTGCGTATGCTTCTTTTTCTCTTCCTATTTTCACCTTTTCATTTTCTTTTTTTTATCCATCCAACCTCTATCTTATATCATTTTTCATTTTAAATCATATTTAATTACTTATATCATATCACATTATAAAAAATTAATTATTTATATATATTATTTTATAAAAACTTATATTTATTTTTTATTTGATAAATTAACATAATATGATATAAATAATTAGATACAGAAAATATAAATCCTACCAACCTCCTGTAATTAGGCATGGTGTCCAAACCTGATTGGTATTCAGATGTTGTGTTTGGATCACATTGACAGTGAAACGAAAATCGTGAGTGAAACATTTGGATAATGGTTATCCAAATGAAATTTTGTGCAGACTCTGCATATATTTTAGACGATATCACGCGAATCTCGAGCTAAGTTCACTCATCCAATATGAATGTTACATGTGGCTTCTGGCAGCTCTATATAAAACTATTGATTTGATGGTTTTAAGGTTTTTCCTTTTTCCTTTTTATACTCAAATTAAAAACAGAATTTTCAAGAGAAAGCAACACTATTGATGAATATAATTAAGGGAGCGTTTGAAAAAAAAAAAAAAAAACCAAAATATCTTTTTTACTTTTTTTTATTTTATAATATTTTTTATTATTTATATTTTTAAAATATTATAATATATTTTAAATCTTAATAATCTATAATTATATATATATAAATTAAAATAAGATGATTTTTTTAAAAAGTATTTCTTTTTGTAAAATTACTTTTTTTTCAATCCAACAAAAAAATCTTCAAAACTTGAATGAAAGGGATCCTAAATATATTCAATTGTAATTATTGCAAGGATCCTAAATATATTTAGATGTAAATATATTCAATCAAACGAATACAATTTACTTTCCGACGTTGCATGAATATAGATTGGGTAACATTCTAAAGAATATTTTGAGGTTTAGGATCAAATATCTAAAGTGAATGCAAGATTACCAGTATGCTAATTAAGTACTTAATTAAAGTTGAATAAACGTTGTTATAGTCACGTAATTTCTGTCATCATGCAAATTAATTTTTTTTTCTTTCTATTTATTAATTAAAAGAGAGATGCAAGCAAAAGACAAATTACAGGACCTTTTCACTGTATATGCAGTTGGTGAGTTGTACCTCATGTTTAATGATCCAGAAAGATTGATACAAATTCACTACGTGAGCTCCTGCAGAAAGTGCAATTTGTGTTTTGTCTTATACTTCTGTTTATGTTTGTAGCAGTTTGATGCGACTGTTTTGTCCAAACCGCGGTACAACAAGCCAATTCTGTCCCTCTCTCTCTCGCTCTCTCTCTCTCTCTCTCTTCTTGAAAACTAGTCTTCAACCTAATTCTCTCCGCAATAAAAAGTTAAATAATATTGAGAGAATAAATTAAAATATATAAAATAATAAGATTAAATAACCCTTTTCTTTTTAAAAGATTAAATTATAAATTTATTTAATCTAATTTTTTAAAATTTTTAATTAAAAAATTAAAATCTAATCTCATTTTATCCTCTTTAATTTTATACATTAAACAAATCTTTAAAATATTAATAACTCCCGTCTAAGTAAGAGGTTTAATTAAAAAAAAATTTCTTGATTTAAATGAGAAAGTTTAGGTTTTTATGTGTTTAGAATGAGATGGTGTTTAGGTGTAGAAAAAGTTTTTCTTCTTGAACACAAAAAATTGTTTGGAATGGAAAAAAATTGATATTGAAAAATATATATTATGAAAGTATTAGAATGTGTGGAAATAAAAATTCTTTCTCTTTTCAAAATGAGAAAAAATTATGAAAAACAGAAATAAACGATTTTTGTGAAAATTATTCTCTTTTTAAGATTTGACCTCTCGTCGAAACAGAGCCTGAGAATATTTGAGGAGGATAAAAAATGTTCTTCTTTAATTATCAATAAAAAAAAACTTCTTTGTCATATGATAATATTGTTTAAATATATTGGGTGTATGTAAATAAAAAGTCCTATATTAACTATATATGAATTTGTAAATGGGTTTAAAAGGATTTGAGTTATTGCTATTAATAAATTACCCTTTTAAGATAGAACACTACGGTTCTAACAAGTAGTATAAGAGTTTGATTTTAGAAATAATTATATATACACGTGTCAGATAACTCTCAAGATAAAATAAATGAAGTGATTTCCACAACGAACAGATAGATTATTGTTTGATGAAAAACTACAGTGATTATTAGATATTTTTATTTCTCTTTAATAAATAAAAACTATAAACTTCATATCTTAAAATAGGAAAAATTATTGAGATATTAGGTTATTTTTATCATAGGTTGTGACCGGGATTTCTTTTTGTAAAGTTAAAAAAAAAAAAATCAATTTGCGTCTATATTATAATCCTTATATATTGGCCACAATCATAATACTTTTTTTTTTTTATTCAATTTTGCTCTAAATAAAACCTGTTTAATCTAACGGTTTGGATCTTACAAAGCCATCCAATAGCTTCTTATCGCGCGTGCGATATGTGGAAGGATTATTAAAAAAAAAAAAAAAAGACGTTCCGTAAATGGACTCTTTTCTAATATTACCTCAAGGGAAGCACCAAAATTAGTGAAAATTTTGTGACATAATTTTGGTTGGAAATTATTATATGAAAATTGAAACCTTTTGGTGACTAAACAGTTGGCATCAATTATTTCGAAGATCTTTTATGACTGTAAAGTTAAAAAAAGAAAAAAAGAAAAAAAAGAGGACATCACGACAGATCCATGCAATTAAGCATCTCTGACTTTCCCGGCCACATATAATTAGGGGTCCTTGTCGCAATGATTTTTAATTTTTAATTTTTAATTTTTTTTACAGATTATTATAATATTTTTAATTTTTGATTTGTATTATTTTAATTTTTCTTAATTCATGTTATATGAATTCTAATCTATTCTTATATAAACTCTAATGCGATGTTTGGTAAACATATTATGTTTTAATTATATTTAAATGTAATTCATTTTCTAAATATTGTATTTGATTGAAAAGTATTTATTTTGTAATTAAATGAATATTTTAATGTTGAAAAAATGATGTGATTGGTAAAAATAGAGTTAAATAGTAAAGTTGAAAATTTGATATGATTATTTTAAAAAACTTTTGAATAGTAATTGTTTTCGTAGCACTGTTGAAAAGGATTATATTTGAATGTAAAATTTGGTATTTGATGTAAAATCGCATTGTGTTTGAATATAATTAAAATGTAAAACTTTTACCAAATGCCCCTTAAATTATTTGCTTCTACGCATGAACATTTTATTCATAAACTCTAAGTTAGAGATTCTAACAGGTCTAAAACACGGAGAAATAAAGCCCTGATCTTTGTTTTAACCATAAACTATTAGTTCATGAAGAGCTCCTAATACCGGAAATTAGATAGTAATCTAGTTATAATCTTTTTCTATAAATAATGTCCTCCGTTAGAAAAGAACCAGCAGTTAAAAAGAAACAAAAGATGATCCATATTTTAGAATAAATTTCTTTTTTTTAATATTTAAAATGGATTTCATTTGTCCATTTGGCTATTTTTTCTTGTCTAATGTTTTAATGAGTCTCATGTCATGTCACTTCTACTTAAAGACTATACAAAAGCTATGAATGAAAAAGTCCCTTGTACATTTAATTAGAGAAGTTAGGGGAGTATGTAGTGGGAAAGACCTGTTGAATGTGCAAAATAATTATGATGCTAGCTAGGTTAAAGCATCATCACATGAAAACCGATCTCCATGTATATTAAGTTAATGAAATATACATGATAAAACTCTAAAGATGCCGAGGCGCATTTTCAATCAATGAAACATTTTCCACAAACTATCTTAAAAAGTAAGGGTTTAGTTCATTTATATGTACAAAAGTTCTAAATATAAAAATTTAAGGACACAAAAAAAAAAAAAGCAATTTCATGTAGAGTTAGCACTGGATTTTATGTTTATTTTTTACATCACGGCTATGCCAATAATTATCAAAACTAGTCATGATAATATCAAATGCCACACAATAATTACACTAAACAAATTAGATGAGAAATGGGCAATTTGGGTCGAGAATCTTCTCATCTCCTTTAATATATATATATATATTTCAATGGGGATAGGACTACTTTAAAAGAGGTGGGTAGCAAGGAATAATCTGCTTTTTAGGATAGACTTTTTTCGATGGCCATCAAAAGCTATGCTCCTATTTATGAACGAGAACCGACCAAGACAATCTCAAGCAACAATCATAACATCACTGTGTATATATATATATATACAAAGGTTCTTGTATCGATGGGCTAATATATCCAACAATCGTAATCTTATATTCATAAACATGTAATAATTAATTGATTTATAAATATTTTTTTATTTAAAATATTATTATATAACAATCAAAAAAAAGTTATAAATGCCTTTTTCTAAACGTGTCAAATAGCAAATATACAGGTTTGATTTTTCCCTTCTGAGTTCCTGTTATGCCCAAAACGAAAACGACAAATTTGCGTAATGGAATCTGATCTCTTTTGCAATTGGTTTGGCGAACTTCCACACGCCCATAATTGTATCCACTTTCCACAAAAGCAAAATAGTGGTTTTATTGTCTATAGCTTTGAGAAAGTGTTCAGAAGAATAATTATTTCCCAGGAGTGTTTTTACGTCCTTTTTTGGATTAGTTTGTTCATATATATCATTTCTTTGGCCTCCTTTTATGGTCCCTCAAACGTACACGTTTTGATCTGTTTGAACTTGGTTTCTAGCCAGCTTGAAATGCTAGCTTATTTGTGGATAACAGATCGAGCCATGATTAACTTATTTGATATTTGGTCAATTCTTCGTTGAGAATCTTGTGGTAGATGTGAAAAGAAAAAAAAAAAATCCTTAATAATAGGGCACAGTTTAAATTATATTACCACTTTATAGTTATATATAAAAAAATAAGATTAACTTACTAAATTTGTTTCGTCACAATGCTCCTTTGATTAAATGAAACTTCTTGGTAGACAGAAGAAAGAGAATAATATAATTTAAACTATTACAATTTTTTTTTAAATCTAGTAATATTTTGATGTGATATGACATGATTTTAAATTATATCTTATAGATAAAGCGTTTTTTTTTTAAATTTAACGCGTAATTCTCCGTAGAAGAATTGACGAACATTAAACTTTTTGATTAGCAGGAAAAACAAAACTGATTGTTTAAAAATCTGATGTTTGAGTTTGTGAAAAATATTTCACCATTCATCTGCAAAGAGGTTTTCTAAGGAAATATATAAAGTACTACTAGAATGCATTAATATATATATATATATTGTTTTGCTAAACGAATGTATTTATAATTTTTAAAATGCAGACAAAGCATGTGAAAAGTGGTGAAGCGGTAGAGGACAATGCATGCATGTCAATTATATATGGATTTAATATTTGCTCGAAACTTGCACCAAACTTAAGATATTGGACTAGCTAATCAATATTATTTACTTATTAGTTATAATGAAAAAGTTAGTAGGGTATTTGGGAAAGAGCATGGAACCAACCATCGGAATAATTGAAGTCCATTTAAAAAGATAAAAAAAAAAAAAAAAAGGAAGAGAAAACAAGAACAGCATCAGAAGGAACTAGGAAGAAGATTAACCTAATGCAATTATACAAATGACACTAAAATAAAATAAAATAAAATAAAATCCCATGTGAATCTAAACTTCAAGAATGCGACGATCTATTCACATGGAATAATTCATTTACACGTGAAAGGCATATACACTAACTCAAACTACAATGCAGAATTATAGAAGTCAAGCTGCACGATTAATTAGCCTTTTGTTTGTAATAATTCTTATTTGGAAGATTATTGGAACTGAATATAATATATATATATATATTTACATATATAGCAGAGTACTTCCACACTAAACTTCAGCAAGAATGGCTCTAATATACTGGCTAAAGTGATCACATGCATCCACATATGCCTCTTGAACTGTATATATGCATTTTTTATTTGTTTACTTTTTGTTGGTCCGCCTTTTTATTTTATGGGTTTGTTGAGATATGGCTGAAACTGCACCGAACCCATGGTCCTTTTAAGGGAGAAGACATATATTTAATATACATATATACATATACACATATATATGTAGATATATATATATATAAAAAGTAGTGGGTGCTTTCAGGTTAAATATTAAATATATATATACATATACATACGATATCGGTTTGTTTGTTGGAATGTATACATTGTGTTTGTATAACGCAAGGCAAAAATATACCTAATGCACACGCCCGTGAAAGAAAAAGGCCAGCTTTTCATGCCAAAAGGGAAATAAGCTATGCTAAAGTGGTTGCTTAGAAGCTTCATGTCGGATCTTAAAACAGCCGAACAATTTTAACGTGTCCAAAATCAGGATTAAGACTTGAAAAAAATGGTTGTGGGACTCTGCGTGCACGGAGCAAGCTCCGTAAGAGATACATTAGACCCCCATATAAAAGCGGTTTCCTAAACTGAAAACCACCCATATAAATTTGCTTTTTAGGTGTTATTTGAATTTCTCTGCCTAAAATCATCAAGTATTTTCTTTGTCATAAAGTAAAAGGCATGGTTTTGGAATCTATGTGCGTGTTTGGTTTTGTTTCCAAAACAGATTTCACGATTTCCTAGGAAATCGATTTCAAAATCAGTATGAAATTGTGTTTGGTTTGTATTGTTTTTGAAAACAGATTTCAAAACGAATCCAAAATCTCCTTTGCTCGTAATGTAAAATTGAAAACGACTAAAAGTCGTTTTCTCTGATTTCATTTTTCCCATTTCTCTCATTTCTCTGATTTAATTATTAAGGTTAATTAAGATTTAATTGATATAGTAATTACTTAAATATTATGGTTATTAATTTTTAATTCATTTTTCAATTAAAAAATTTTATTAATTTTTAATTTTTGGTATTCATAATAATTTTTTTTAAATCAAACATAAATATGTTTTTATAGAATACTTATAAAATGACTGGTTTTCAAAAATATAACTAAACACAGTTTCACTTTTTTGTTTCTCAAAACATACATTCAGAAAATAAAACCAAACACAATTTCAGAAACGTTCTCAGAATTGTTTTCAAAACGATCTCAAATTCAGAGAATTTGAAAACATAACAGATTTCAAAAATAATACCAAACGCTACCTATATTTTCCTGTCTTACTTTGGAGTGATCAAGAATCCCATCCCATGCACAACTTTGAATTTAGCGCCAAGTGACCAAAACAGCCCACAATTATTTTTCTAAATAAATGGGCATATTACGGCCCACGATTAATTGGGTCTGGCTATTGGTTCCACTCATGTTCAACCTCAAACTAGGCCCAACCAACAAACAGGTACAAAATGAACAATCAACATTAACACGAATGTTTGTGACATCAATCAATGAAACGGTAAATTTGTTGTGGTTATAGGTATATCTTATGGTAATTTTATATCAGACTCTGTTATCAAATATAGAGTTTGGTTCCCTCCGTCTCCAAGTTTAAAATAATAGTAACTTTTTCTTGAATAATCACGATTATCTAAACGAGTTGATGTTATACATTTACTATGACATTAAAATAACCTCCACTTAATTTTCCCTTCATTTGCTTAGACCATGGAAGTCAAGAAATAAATGACAATACATGAAAGATAATCGGACAAAGGGCAAGACAATGTTGAATATAGTGGCTTACTTGTGGTTTTTCTATTTAGAGGTCCTCCTGGAGAAGAAAATATCCATGTATGGAATTCTAAACAACCTCAATCTGATCAGAAAACTCATTTGAATTCTCTGTTGAAGAATCTGATCTGCAACTTTGGATGAAAAAGTAACAAGTGATTGTGTCAAGCACAATAATGATGGAATATAAATAAGCGATCAACATTCCCTCCAAGGCCATGGACATACTAAGTGGCCTTTCATTAAGGTGATAAGATCTCACAAGCCTGAAGCAGAACAAGGCCTCTATAGAAGCAAGGCACAAATTGGTAGGGAGAGCCAAAAAGATAGCCATTGAATTGCTTCCCTTTCTCAACAAATAAGCTTCGTATATGGCTTTGTAGCCACAGCAATTCTTCATTCCTGCCACCACCAAAGCCAAGTTGCAAAGAAGTGCTATGTTGGCTGTAAAGGCGTAGAGAACAAGCCCGCAAATTGTTTGAATTGTGGCGGTTAAAAATCCGAAAGAGCCCAAGGAACTAAAGACTTTCAAGAGGAGAAAGATGGAAGTTATGTTGATGGAGGTGCAAAGAATTATGTTGAAGAGGTGTGTTAGGAAGAGAGGCTTGTAGAGGGGCAAAAAAGAGGAAAAGGGCGGCAGAGAAGATGGTATCTTGCGGTGATTTAGAGATCGGATTATGGACCCTTTCCCGATGAGAAAAGAGGAGAGAGCAAAAGATATGATCAAGATTATTGAGGAATAAGAAATAAGGGTTTGAGAGAAGTACTTGTGGTTGAGAAACAAGGTGAACTTTGATGAGGTAGAAAATCTAGAAGCATGGAGGAGTGATATATCAGAAGAGATGAAAAGGGGTCGTGAGATGAGAACCGATGATGAAAAGGGGAGCATAAGAAGCACAGGGGTGGTGGTGAAATATTGAAAATGTTTCAGAAAAGTTGAGACTGATTTTCTCATCATTTTGCCTGTTCTCTCCATTGTATCATATGGGAATTCTTCCATGTGTGGATTTCTATGTTTGGATTTGGAAACTAGAGAGAGACAAATATTGATATCTTTCACCTGCCTAGTTTGTCAAAATTTCAACAACCAGAAACTAACCTCTAACAACTGCCAAGACAAAGGTCTTCCTTATTTCTTCCTAACCATCAGAGCTCAACTTTAGTATTATCCAATCTTGTCTTCAAGGTGAAATAAGCAAGGGTACAAAAACATAATAAGATGATATTTTTACGGCAGGATATCTATCAATATACGTTTTAAAATAATTTATTATATTAATATCACATCAAAAATTTTTTATATACAAAATTAATAGTAAATGATATAGATTTAGTGACGTTTGGTAAAAGTTTTGCATTTTAATCATATTCAAACGCAATGTAATTTTACACTAAACATAAAATTTTGTATTCAAATATAATCTTTTACAACAGTGCTACGAAAACAATTACTATTTAAAAGTTTTTTAAAACAATCGCATCAACTTTTCAACTTTAGGATTTATTTTTACTTTTATCAATCGTATCGACTTTTTAACTTTAAAATACTTTTCATCTAAACATACACTTCATTCAAATACAAAACAAATATTTTTAATCAAATACAATACTATTACATTCAAACACCTAATAATTCAAAATAAAAACTTATCAATGCAGTTTTTTTTAATACCGAATTCTTCAAATAACATTCTTTTTGGTGGAGAATAAGAATCGTTACATCTCTTGGAGTGACGTACGCAAGCAAGGCAAAAAGAAAAATCCAACTTTGATGGCTGTGAATATGCCTCTCCTTGTCAAATGCCTAATCCAAATACATATGAAAAACACTTTTAATGGTTAGTATGTAGATTTCCACGAAGTTTATAAATTTATTTAAGCCTCATACTTATCTTGTATAGTTGTATTAGTTCAATTACATCCATGCTTTAAAGGCGTAACTATCAAGTATGGCCCACAAAAGCTTAAAGGATGCATAAACACCGTATATAATATTTCATTAGGAAGTTTGCTCTTCTTACCGTGATTGTGATTGTAATTTCTGTGATAAACTATGTATTAGTATAGTAATAATACAGAACTTAAGGAAAATCTATAACTCATTAGGTTTCCAATGGAAAAACCATATAACTTCATTAGGTTTGCTTCAAAATATTTTAAAATTTTTTTCCAATGTCCTATGTTTGCCTCTGCTCATTTTCTTTGTTTGCTTTTCTTCAAGCTCCATTTAGTGAATACATTGTGTTTGCATTATATTTGAATGCAATGTATTGAATGTAATTTACATTTGTAAGAAAAGTATTTGTATTGCATTTGAACGCAATATGTGTTTAATTGAAAAATATTTGACTTGTATTTAAATAATGAATATGTGATGTGAGGAGTAAAAGTGAAGAGAAAAAAAGGAGAAAGAATGAGAATATGTAATGTAATTAATAAAAATAATATAAAATAATAAATAGTAATTGTATTGAATTAGAAATGTGATGTGATTGATATGTAAATGTAATACTTTTGCATTTGGATAAAAATTGTATTACATTTAAACATAATATAAATGCAATGCTAAAAACAAATAGAGGCTTATTTTGCCAATAATTACTTTTGTTTTTGGTCTCTCATGCACAATTGCTAATGTCTCTACTCTTCTTCTTGAATATTATCTTTTAAATATTTTTATTTTGGATACAAAAATACCTTTTGAGAATATATGTAGAATCGCCAAACACACAGTTTAATAGTGAAAGCAAACCCTTAAATAGTTATAGTTATATTTATTTATTTATATTTGTTTTGCCTTCTCTTTATACTTGGATATTTAATCTTTCATATTTCTCTAATTAAAGATTAATAAAACTGAAACTATTATAGACTCTATTTGGCATTGTCTTTAGAAGCTACTTTTATATTATTAAAGAATCTATAATAGATTATGAGTGTTTGGTAAAACCTAATTTTGTCCAACAGATTTTAAAAATAGTTATAGTACACTAGAAATTGAGAAGTATGTCCAAGATTACTTTTACAAAGTAGCTTCTGTTATTATTGTATAAATTTATTAAAATATCCTTAATAATAAATAGTAACTTTAATTTACACACTTTATTTATCTTTGTCACAAGTAATGAAATTATATTATATTATTGTATAAAATTTATAAATTGTATTCCTCTTAAAAATAATTTCAAATTGTAAATTATAATTTTGTAATTTTTTTTATGTAGAAAAAACTTTTATTATTGTATGTGCTTGAACATGATAACAAATATTTGAAAAAGGATGATAGTAAATAATTTCTAGAAAAATATTATTGTTGTGGTGATTATTCTTGATTTATATGAGAAAATATTATTATTGAAATCCATTATTCATGCATCTATGTATTAGATAAAAATGTAATATGTTTTTTTTATTATTATATATCTGCACAATAATTTTATTTATAGTTTATCAAACACCTAAATTATATTTCTGGTAATCACAGCAACTTAAAAAAAAAAACTATCAAACACTTATCTGTTTTTAGGCACAGTAACTTTGAACTCAAAGTACAGCTACAACAAAAAATTTCCATGACACAACAATGCCAAACAAACCAATAATTTGCAATAATCTAAATGTGTGTTTTTTGGGAGACAATCCCACAAATCATCCAAAACATTTGATATTTTAAATTATGAAAGTTTCTAAATTCTAAGGGCCTACTTGTAAGGAGTTTTGAAGATTCTTTTTATTGGGAAAAAAATTAAGTTTTGAAAAATGTGTTTGGGAAAAAAACTGTTTAAAGTGAAAAAAATGTAAAATCTTAAAAATTTATTCAGAAAAAATTATTAATATAGATTTTGTTTCGTTTCTCTTAGAATTCTATGTAATTAAAGAAAAAATCATTTAGACTTGTATATACAAAGTTATAAATTTTTAAAATTTGATGTTTAATTTAAAATTTTAGAGATATAAATAATAAAAAGTAATGGTGAGATAGAAAAATATTAGAAAAATGGGTTTTAGTCTCTAAAACAAACTTCCAACCGGCCTCTAAATTTTTACTGGTGTAGTCTAATTTGAATATGATGATGATCTAATTGTAATTTTCTTTAGGTACTTCCTAGATTTTTTTCTTGCACGTATTTTGAAAAGTTATAAAACACTAATTTTTTTTTAAAAGTAAATAGCATCAAAATATAAAGGTTATATATAAAAAAATTATTAGGCAAAGTAAAAAAAAAAAATATATATATATAAAAGATGTAAAATGCATTTGCCCCTACTTTAATTGAATTTTCTCTTCCAGCAAAAAAAAAAAAAAAAGGAATTTTCTCTCTTTTTTTTAATTAAAAAAATATAAAATAAAAGAAATATTTTGCTTTTGGTTTAAAAAAAATGCATTGCTTCTTTTCAAAGGTTTGTTTGGATAATGGATTTGAGTTTAAATTTAATTTTATATTTAATTTATTAGTCTGGTTTAAAATTTTTAGTCTATAATTTATACAATAATTTAGACTCAAATATATTATTTATAAATTTTCTTTTATATTAAAAAAATTTATACTAATCATATAAAAAAAATAAAAAAATCATAATTTTTAATATAAATTTAAATTTAATTTTTATTGTCCAAAAACTTTAAAGTTATCTTAAGTATCAAATATAAAGTTTATTTTATAATTTAATTTATTTCAAACTAAATTCAAATTTTTTAACAACTTGTGATAATATCTTTATTTCTTTGTTAAACGCTGTCGTTTGAGCATTTGCCCTTCAGCCAGCCGCCAGAACGGACCAGCTCACAGAAGCAAAGTCCTCTCCACTCCATCGACGACTAGTGCGATAACCCAAAAACACCGTTGTTCCTATTTGCCTGTTTGGGTCCCGAGAAAACGTCAGACAGTGAGAAGAAAATCCATCCTTCTTTTCATCTTCGATCTGTTCAGTGTTTTGGTTCTTTGCAAAGGTAAAAATGTTTCCCCCATTTTATTTCAAGAATCAAAACAATTAGAAACGAAAACTGGTCGTTCTCTGATTTATCGAGAGCCAGACACCAATTCACTTAACATTTAACGAAGAAAGGATTCTCTCTACATTTTTTTCCTGATCAATTCACAAAAGCCTTATCTTCGTATGAATATTGTGGATCATAATATTTATTCAGATTTATCATATTTTAGAGATTATTTTTCTCTTAATTCGCGGCAAAGTTTAGGAATTATCATATTTTTCTCTTAAGGCCAGCTGTTGATATATATTTATGTATTTATATATACGTATATATATATTTCCTTCCGTATTTAAGCCAAATTTACTTTCTAATTACTGCCATTTTTTTTAATTCTTATTTTATTTTATCAAGTTCCCATTATCGGATTCATTTCATGTTACTTTGTCATTGATCTTGGTCATTCAGGATTCTACTTTTATCAACATTGCTTTTGCCTTTAATTTTACTTGTTTGGTTCTTGATATAAATCAGTTTGCTCGGGACTTGAATGCTTCAGGTATAAGTTAGCATTCTTGGGCATGGCTACAAGGCGCAATGTTCAATACACCCGTCTTCCAGACAATGAGGATTATGATAGCGATGATATTGCGAGACAATACGACCCTCGGTTTGATTACACGCCGAAATCCTTTGATAGAATCCCCTGGAAATCCATTGCTCTTGCCCTTTTCTTGCTGTTTCTTGGATTAACTCTTCTCTTCCTGGCGTATTTTATTTTTACCGGTCATATGGGAGGAGAGCGGTCCCAAGCCTATGGCCTCTTAGCTTTGGGGATTCTCACCTTCCTCCCGGGTATGAAAACCTTTTTCCTTCTTATGTTGTTCTTATTGTTCAGTTGTGCAATTCGTAATCGAGCCGGTTTGGTATTGCTTTTGGCGTCTTTAGAACAACCGTGTACATTAAGTAACGCAAGCAAGTAGTGTGTTTAGTAAAAGTGCACAAAAGTATTTGGTATCACCACCAATGCACTTTTATAGTGATTTTAACAGCAAGATTTTCGCATTTGACTTTTGTTTCTAGTTTTGCTGTAAGTAAGAGTTAATTTATAAGCACAATGTTCCTAATCTTTATGACAAGTAAATTTTTGAAAATGTAACAAGTTTTAGATAACGAGCAATCATTCAATATCTCATTTGCATGAAGATGGAAAATTTGTAGAAAGGCAGAAGTTAAGCAATTTGAACATCCTCATAACAACCCCTTATATCTGCTGCCACACTTATCCCTTTTGGCTTTTACCCACCACCACCCCTCTGTGCTATTGCCATTGTGCCGCTAGATTGCACCACAACCACCACCCTCTAATGCCATAATCATTCAATCAGGCTTTATTTGATCACCATTTTCAACTGGCATAATCCTGACAGGCTGTTCCACAACTGTACTGATGTGTTTGTTCATTCTGGTTTTTGATAAAACAGCATCTGCACTGCCTGAACTATTTTGGATGGTAGATCTAAAGTATCCTTGCTCTTGTTTCTCGGGGGCTTGTTTTTCTCATGAACTTGTGTTTGCTGCCCTCTTTAACCGCTTTAACTAAGCTACAATTGATATTGTGCAAACAGACAACAAAGCATTAACGGTCTCCTCAACTGGTGTCTGCAGGCTTTTATGAGACACGGATTGCATACTATGCCTGGAGAGGTGCCCAAGGATATCGATTTGCTTCGATTCCTGATTACTAAGGATGTGCTCCTTCCTCTGTAATCTTCCTCGTTGTTGAACTTGTACGTATGCCACTTCTCCGGTCTATAGAAAATGTTTTGCTTCTTTTCTTTTTTGTATTTTTTAGTCTGAATAATACAGTGTTTTGTAGCTTGAGTGTATTAACATCTCTATTTAGAAACTCATGCATCTACAATCCCTTAGCTGTTTCATACAGGATGAAAAATGCACACCTTATTCTTCCATCTTATTTCTTTTTGTCAGTGACTTCAGGACCCTGTACAAACTCTAAAGTGAGATATTGTTTGGGACTTGTTTCTGAACGGATCAATGTTGATGCAATTTAAGAATTTGACATGTGATATTTCTCGAAACAGACCGTCGAACAGGAAAAGAAGGTCTGTTATGAATTGTGATATCTAGATGTTGTTTAGGATTGTAATTTATATGTAATGCAATTTTTCTTAAAATGCAAAGTATTGCATTTAACGCAATGCAATTTTTATCCAAACACAAAGTATTGCATTCAAATACCAATCACATCATAATTTAAATTCAATACAATTACTATTTATCATTACACTTTTTCTATTATTTTTACTAATCACATCACATACTCTATTTCTTTCTCCCCTTTTTTTTTTACTCTCTCTATACTTTTATCAATCACATTACATAAAATATAATTCAATTACTTTTCATCCAAATAAACATTGTATTTGAATACAATACAAATACTTTTCATTCAAATATATATTTCATTTAAATACAATGCATTATCCAAATGCCCTCTTAGTCTCTAAACAGCTGTTTTTTTTCCCTAATGATTTGCCTTAATTTTGGCCTTTTGGTCTCTACAAACATAAAATTTAACAGGGAACTTTTGAAATTTAACAGCAATCACTTGCCCATTGTGTAATACCTTAAAATTTAACGAAAAGTTACATGAAGTGTAAAATAGAATTATTTTAAGGATCCGCCAGGGTGTTGAGGTTGAACATTTTGCACCATAAGTGACTTTTAAGTTGTCACGCATTGAGCACGTGACTTCTTTATTAAACTTTGAAAAGTCCATCATTAGTTGTATGGTAAGGGACCCCAAATGTCAACGATGTTAGGTTGAAGGACAAATTAGCCTAAGCATTGTCGATGGATCAAATTTTCACAAGATTAATAGTTTACAGACTAAGAAAACCGTATTATATGATGGTTGATATGGTCAATTTGTCTCAAAAGGAAAAAAATAGTGAGAATTGTTATTTGATAGGATCATTGATTTTAAGAATCGAAAATGATGGGTTGAGACTTCAAAGGTTGAGGTAGACCTCTCAGGTAGAGTAAGAAAAGCATCAAATTAGATAGGGATTGATGTAAAATATGATGTGTATCAATCAGAATGGATCCAAGATTTTTTCTGATTGATTACTTCATCTATAAATAAGAGCACTTGACTTTATTCAGAGACATATCTAAGACTTAAGAAGAGCTCATTCTAGAACGATATCTTGCATGTTAACTAAATCTCTGCTTCTCTCACTTTCCTTCGTAATCGTTTTACTTGATTTGAATGTTGGAGTGTCTTTTTAGGTATACACCGGTTCCGGAGACAAAGCAGCGGAGAGAGAGGGAAAGTGGAAAGATGTGAAAGCTGCTCCAACAACTTTTTATTTTTGATACAAAAACATGGAAAATAGGATCAACAAAAATATATATGAAAAAAGGATCGAAGATTTTATTTGATTTTATATATAAAACACTGTTTGAATTTTGTTTCGGTAACATGCACTTTTTAAATTTTTTTTTTTTTTTAAGAATGTGAGTCACCTTTGAAATTAGAATAGATCCTATAAGAAATACAATCGATGGTGGAACATCTTCCAACCACACAATATCGTCCTATATCATCTATGTGTGGCTTAATTAGTGCGTCGAATCTGTTATAATGATTTCCCTATTATGTTAATGAATGACTTCTTGTCTAATTATTAATTCTCTATGCCATTATCTTTCTAAAATTGTCTTAATTTATTGTGTAATATTCAGTTAATCTGAGAAAATGGATAACTAACATCTCCTGTCGATCCGTTTAATCAGCATGCCTGATTATTTTAATGAATAGCTTATTATCTAATTATTAACTCTTTAAGCAATTTTTTTTTTATTTTTCTGAAGTTGTCTTGATTTATTATGTAATATTTAGTTAACAATTCTTATAATTTTCAAACGCAACATTCTGTTTACTTTCTATAATTATTTGTTTTTTTTTTTTAAGAAATTTTCGGTTTTCTACAGAACTTTCACAACTCCTCATGCAACTTTATGTTACCTTTCAAAATTATCTTGATTTATAACGTAACATTTAGTTAACACTCTCCCTAACTTTTCAAGCATAACGTTCTATTTGCTCTCTGCAACTATTTGAACATCGGTTGGGCTTTTATATAACTTTTGCATCTTTTCATTTGACTACCTGTTATACAATCATCTTTCTCTGATCTACCATTCTTTCTATTTTTTGTTTTAACTATCATTTAATGAACATCGATTTACTTTTTATTCATATTCAATGCTTTACGATATATATGTACATATATATATATATATTTTTTTTTCACTTGAAGGCATATGCTTCACCATGAAAAAGAGCACAACATTCTGGTAGCATTTGGTATTGTTTTAGAAATATTTTTTGTTTTTGAAAAAGCTAAAAATGAGAATGTTTTAAAAATTATGTTGATTTTAATTTTGAAACTATGTTTGGTTATATTTTTTGAGTGTATATTTTAAAAACATAAAAATGAAATTTATTTGGTTATATTTTTGAAAACCAGTTTCTTAAGTGAGTATTTCATGAAAACATATTTATGTTTAATTTAAAAAAATAACAAAAAAATAAATTGTTAGTTATAATAATAAAAAAAAAAAAACTTTGATGGTGGGTTTTGTAATGAGAGGTAGAGATGAAAGATATTGGTGGTCTAAAACCCTAGGTGGCGGCGATGACAACATTTAGGTGACAAGTCGGTGGTCATCGTCGCTAGGGGATAATCGCCAGAGGGGATAATCGCCAGTCTGTGGTCATCGCCTTGCATCGGAGATGGAGGCTATCATCGAACATGGTCATTGTCATCGACGCTACACAGGCAAAGAGAGAGAGAGAGGAGAGGAAGGGAGAAAATGAAAATAAAAAAGTGAAAACAATTTTTTTACATTTTTAAAAAATCAAAAAAAAAAAAAACAACATAGTTAAAAATGATGTTCTTAAAATGATTTTGAAAACAATAAATAAAAAAACGTTAATTTTGGAATTATTTTTATTTTTTGTTTTTTTGAAAGTGGAGAATTATTATCAAAAATAAAACCAAACGCCCCTTCTGTTTCCTTTAGTTGTTTGAACTTTTACATAGCTCTTCTATTAATTGATTAAGCCCGCGTTTGGGTAACACATTTTTTTAGCATTGCATTTAAATGCAATGCAATTTTCCCCCAAATACAAAAATATTTCATTCAAATACCAATCACATCACATTTTAAATCCAACACAATCATTATTTATTATTTCACTTTTTTTATTACTTTTCTTAATTACATCATATATTCTCTCTTTCCTTTTTTTCTCTTTACTTTTACCCATCACATCACATATTCATTATTAAAATACAATTCAAATACTTTTCACCCAAACACACATTACATTCAAATACAATGCTAATGCTTTTCCTCCAAATAGAAATTGTATTCAATACATTGTATTCAAACGTAAACGCAATGCGTTCACCAAATGAGGCCTAACTTTCTATAACTTTTACAACTCTTCGTATAATTATCTGTTATTTTTTTTTCTAATCCAATGACTTCTCTCTCTGTTTTCGTTTTAATAATCATTCAATTAAAATCAACTTAATTTTGTTACTATTCAACACTTAACCAAGAAATTTTTATCTTTTTCTTGAAGGCATATTCTTCACGAAAAAAGAAAGACACTAAAAGAAGAATATTAACACAAAATAATCTCAAGGTTTATAGTGGGCGTCAATTTTGGAATTTGGCATTTTTTTTTTTGGCCCGCCACTATAAAATCCCAAACACGAATTAAGTTATCCCTGGCGTGGAATTTCTTATCCCCGGTTATATAGATATCCGTTTTTAATTTATATCAAAATGAATTTACACCGTCGGAGCGAAAAAAAAAAAAAAAAAAAGAAAGGGGAAAATTAGATGGTAGCAACGACAATATGAGGACGTTGTGTTCGAAGATTTACGTCTGACAACGTAGAGAGAACGAGAAGAGAGAGAGAGGGAGGGAGGGAGAGAGTCTTCGGAGAAGAAGTCGTAGGAACTCAATCGCGGGCGTCTTCCGCCGTTTCGCCTTCGTCTTCGGCGACCCGGAATTTGCGTAATTTGCTTCTGGTGTGGCTTTTCAACCCCGTGATTTTTGATTTTGTTATTTTGATTTGGTTTCTCGTTTCAGATCTGTGTATATCTAAACTGTTTATCGCCGTCGAAATTTCCAATCGAAATGGCAGGTTTTCGTCTCTCTGTGTGTCAAATCTCATCTGTTCTCTTGCTTTTTAAGGGATTCTAATCTGCAGTTTTCTTTTTATTTGGCTTTGTTTTGGATGATTGTCGTCGTTTTTCTTCCGTTTTGGTGGTTGTGTGAATGTATGTTTTTCCTAGCAAATGATTTTTCTTACACTGTTCTGTGGTGAAAATTAATTAGGAAAAAAATTGTTCTTGCAAATTTTGGGGCAAGGGACAATTTAGATCCTGAAAGAATATGAATTTAATGATTGAAAGGAAAGCGCGAGAGAAATATAGCTGAAGAATTTGTCTTTGAATGGAAACTTAATTTCTTTTATTTTCCCCTAGAAAAATAGTCGAAATGATATAATAAATAACGTTTTGTTTGTGTTTGTGTTCATGTTTGGGTTTGGGTGTGCATGTAGAAAAATATTTTTTTTAAGGGCTTTACTATGGTATTTTGTAAATTCCCAAGCTTGCTATTTTGTTTGGGTATTTTTGGTTGAAAGTTTGTTACTTGATAGGCCTTTTTCAATTGTATGCAAATTGTGCTAAACCCTTACATTACTAGTTTTGTACATTTTATTGTTTTTGGGATATTCTTCAAGTGTATATATATATATATATACACAAACATGTACAGTGATTATAGAATCTCCTTGTACTTGTAGAATGCTGCTACATCTTATTTGTTTATCTGAATTTTATGATTATTTTTTTAGGTTAGGAAAAATGGATGGATCAACTGGCCGAGGAAGTGGCAGTGTGGATATGATTTTACCAAATTACAAGCTTGGTAAAACGCTTGGTATTGGATCTTTTGGCAAGGTCAAAATTGCGGAGCATGCATTGACCGGTCACAAAGTGGCTATAAAGATCCTTAACCGGCGCAAGATAAAGAACATGGAAATGGAAGAAAAAGGTCAGACTGTTTTTATAGAAATGGAAGGAAAGATGCCTATCTTGTTTTCTCAGATGATGGCACAATCTGTATTATTCATTTGTGATCAGGTTACCATATAATGTCTGTGTCTGTCTTTGATCGTCATTTTTTCTTCTTGGGAAAAGTAAACGTTTTATTTTATATGTTTTTAAAATTTTTTTTAGTGTTTGTATATACTTTGTTTTGGTTAATTGTAAGTGGCTTATTTTCTTCTCTCTCTTTCTCTCGCTTTTTTGCCTGAAATATTGTGCAGTGCGGAGGGAAATTAAAATATTAAGACTATTTATGCATCCTCACATTATCCGTCTATACGAGGTTATAGAATCGCCTACAGACATTTTTGTTGTTATGGAGTATGTCAAGTGTGGAGAGCTTTTTGACTATATTGTGGAGAAAGGTAGGCTGCAGGAGGATGAAGCTCGCAACTTTTTTCAGCAGGTATTTTCTAGTAGTTCTTTTCTTTTCTTTTTCTTTATCTAGATTTCATGTGACATTTTTTTCATCATCTGTGAATAAGTTATAATAGCTCGATAATTTGCTTTTGACAGATAATTTCTGGCGTGGAGTACTGCCACAGAAATATGGTGGTTCACAGGGACCTTAAGCCTGAGAATTTGCTATTGGATTCCAAATGCAATGTGAAGATTGCTGATTTTGGTCTGAGCAATATTATGCGTGATGGTCATTTTTTGAAGACTAGTTGTGGAAGCCCAAACTATGCTGCTCCAGAAGTATGCCATTTTTTGGCGTTATGATTGGAAATGTGTTGCAAGTTTTATTTAGTAGGAAATTTGAGTTTATTAAATTGTATTTTTTTCTTCATTGAATCTTTAAAATAACATTTTCTGTCATTTGTTAGGTTATCTCTGGAAAATTGTATGCTGGGCCTGAAGTGGATGTCTGGAGCTGTGGTGTAATATTGTACGCCCTTCTCTGTGGAACGCTTCCGTTTGATGATGAAAACATTCCTAACTTATTTAAGAAAATAAAGGTATTGCTAGATGCCTAGATCTGCTTTGATTGAGTCTATTATGTCAGCTCATCTAATCTGCATATGATTGTGGAGTCCTTTGGTTAACACTTAACCATGTTCCAAATTAATCCAAGTGACTGGTAGTTTGTGAATGACAGTCGTTTTCACCTTGATTTAAATAGTCATGGAGTGAGTACACTTGTTCAGACTAATTCAGGAATTATGAACCTGTTCTGTGCTAAATTTGTTTTGTCCATGTCTTCCTTCCCATGCTTTTGACCCTAGTCCAGATTCTCCAGAACATTTTATTTTTATTATTATTATTTTTCCTGTCTGTTGTTGATTTATCTTTTTTTTTTCTCTCTGCTGTACATTTCTGAACTTTGATTGTCAGCTGAACCTACATAATTTTGTCTTCAGGGTGGGATTTACACCCTACCGAGTCATTTATCACATGGAGCAAGGGACTTGATCCCAAGGATGCTTGTGGTTGATCCAATGAAACGAATGACCATTCCTGAAATTCGCCAACATCCTTGGTTCCAGGCTCATCTTCCCCGTTATTTAGCAGTGCCCCCACCAGACACTATGCAACAAGCAAAAAAGGTTTTTACAGGCTTACAATGTTAATTGTGGTTTTGCTTTCCTTGATATTGGATGCGTTCAATGTGCATTTTTACTATATATTTATGTGTCCATGTATATATCTTGTCAATCCATCTTTAATGGCCGTTGGCAATTACCCAATTTTTAATGACACACAAATGGCTGCATTATTCTTTGTTAGTCCCTTATTCTTTGGTTTATGATTTCTGTAGGCTTTTATTTATGTTGACTTCTGATTCATCTACTTTTCACACTGTTCTGTTGCAGAGAATTGTGGGGATTTATCACATTGTTTATTAAATTTATTGTTTTTTTTTCCCCTGCATTTTGTATGCCGATCATTCTCTTCTTCAGTCTTTCCAATAATTTCCATGCATCATGCAGATTGATGAAGATATTCTTCAGGAGGTGGTTAAGATGGGATTTGACAGGAACCAACTGATCGAATCTCTTCGCAACAGAGTGCAAAATGAGGTTTGGATCTTAGAAACTCATTTGTATTATAATTCCCAACTTTGGTCTCATATCTTGGAGTATCTCAGGCTACTGTTGCATACTATTTGCTATTGGATAATCGGTTCCGCGTCTCCAGTGGCTATCTTGGGGCTGAGTTTCAGGAAACTATGGTATGTTCTTGTCTTTTTATTTTTATTTTTTTAATTTTTTCTCTGTAAGTTTGCTTGGTGCTCAGAAAGTTTCTGTTGTCCTAGCTACTTTTTGTAGCAAGTTATAATTGCAGTATTTTCTTTTGTTGGCCAAGGCCATAGTACCTTAGAGGACTAGCTCCTCAAGTCTTATTAACCATGTAGATTGAAAAAAAGTCACTCTGATTGCTAAAGGAGGTTTATGGACTAGAAGAAGAATCTAGATTTGTTATGTGGCATTTTTGGTTTGTTACCTTTCTTAACTATAATGTTACAAGTGACTAGAAGTAAACCAAACGCGGTTTCCGTATTTTGCATATTGTTGCTCTCGTTGGAGTCATTGCGATTAAGATTTGAATTTTATGTTGACAGGAAGGTGGTTTTAACCGGATGCAGCAGGGTGAGCCTGCTTCTTCACCTGTGGGGCATCGGCTTCCGAGTTATATGGATTACCAGGGGATGGGTATGAAACCACAGTATCCCGCTGAAAGAAAATGGGCTCTCGGACTTCAGGTTAGGTTTTATCTTGGTTTAAGGAATAAAGTTAGTAAGCCAACTTGCCCTCTCCTTTTTTTTTATTTGGGTACCAGTAAATCCGCTAAACGGGATTTGACTGTTGGGCACTTTGAAAATGTCATAGACTCTTAGCTTGTAACACCTTCCTAGCTTCATGAAATTAGTTTTATGTTCCAATCTGTAGAATTGCCTGTTAAAATCCATCAATACATAGGTCTTAGGACTTCTGTTTAGTTCTCATGGAGGGCGTAAGATATAACAGCAGGTTCGATTAAATGACTTGAAAAATGCAAAATTTTTATCACTACTCGTATAATTTGCCTTCATTTTGACAGTCTCGAGCTCATCCTCGTGAAATAATGACGGAAGTACTCAAAGCTCTGCAAGAATTGCGCGTGGGTTGGAAAAAGATAGGCCAATATAACATGAAGTGCAGGTGGGTTCCTGGACACCCCGATGGAATGATCAACAGTTCTGTGCACAATAATAGCTACTTTGGGGATGATTCCAGCATCATCGAAACTGATGGTGTTATGAAGTCACCCAATGTGGTCAAGTTTGAAGTGCAGGTAATATTTTTACTATATTACTGCTTTTTTTGCTGTAATTTAATATAGCTTGTCTTATAGTCTAGTAACAATCTTTTTACTTGGATGATTTTAACCTTGGTACGCCTGGAAATTAAACTGGGATAAGGGAAACTACTGTTCTTCCACTTTGCTTGTACAAATTGACCCAACTGAAATGCTAATATTGCGCTGATTTCTGGGTCTTGACAGCTTTACAAAACTAGGGAAGAGAAGTATCTGCTTGATCTTCAGCGGGTCCAGGGACCACAGTTTCTGTTCTTGGATCTTTGTGCTGCCTTCCTCGCACAATTGCGGGTCCTATAATCTAGCAATGCCTTGGCTGACTATTTCTTAGATAGTGGAAATTACTGCTACACATGTGAATAAAGCCAAAAAAAAAAAAAAAAAACGTATTGTAAATAAACTACCCTTTGGTTTTCGGTCCGTTTCTCATTATTGCCGGTTTTTTGTGGTAATAGTTGTTAGAACTTCATACTGATCTTCGACGCCAGTAACTAGATAAGTCACCAAGTGTAGGGATATGTTGTGCGTGCTATTGCCTCACAATTTTTCGGGGTCTTCTGAAACTGAATTCCTGCTATAATTGCTTTCTAAGATATGTTAGAAGTAGTTTTAATTTTCATTGCAGTGAAAGCGTGAGCAAGAAATTGCTTGTACAATGACAGTTTCAACTTTTACGTTGATAAAAATTTTAGTTACTGGGGTGCCTTTCCTAGCCAAGTGAGGAAATTTACAACAGTACAGGTGGATAAGTTATGATTTTGCTGTGGATATTGGGTGACTCGACTTTGTGAAAGACCTTTTCTCACTTGAAAGCAGTGCCACAGCTAATACGAGGGAAAATGGACAATTGGATTCAAGTGCCGTCTTTTTGACTAAAAGCTGAAGTTGATAATAAACCCGGCTAGTTCAAATACTTTTACCATTTAAATGTTAAATGCATTCTTGAGTGCATATCGTTAACACATAAAAAAACAACCTTTGATATGGATCATACGATACAACAAGGTGTCGTTTGTTTCATGTATTTGAATCACAATTCAAACCTTTTATTTTTACAGCGTTCTCCCATGTAAAAATTTGTATTTATGTGAAAACTTTTATGTCCAAACTTATAAACCAAACACCACTTCAATATCTTGGAGCAAAATTTCCTTTGGATGACTTTGAGAAAGCAAAGCACGTTGCAAGGCTTTTAATGCTTCAACTTAGCTAAGCCGGATTTGTTAAAATCAAGTTCATCCGTTTTGGTATTTTCCCTCCATTAAAAGAATCTTAGGTCCTTTTCGCTCTCATTTTTTTATTGCTTTGCCAAAGACGTCCAAAGAATTCATGACGTGGAAACAGAATTCAAAAGGCAAGAGTATCATTTTTGTGGGAACAGAAGTGAAAACGCAACAATATCATTTTTGTGCATGAAAGACAGAGAAACTTCACATATAGAAGAATGTGTAATTTCTTATTTGCTTAACGTAAGGATTAGCATTGTAAAAATAAATGTGAACTCTAGAGTCTTAGACATGAATAAACGGAATGGAATGTTAAAAGATGAATCAGTTAACAAAGCAGATGGGTGGAAGATCAAGTGAGCTCCAAAGGGACAGTTCACTATCGGTACCGAAAGTAGACAAAGAAGAGTACGCCGAATTGTTTGAACTTTCTGGGTCTTCTTCCTCTCTCACTTTCTCATCTTCTTTCTTTGCCATCTCCTCTATGTTCTTGTTGTTGTGGCAAGCATTTTGAAGGTTCCTCAGATTGTCAGACCTTCCTGATCTTCCATTCACATTTGCTGCTCCAATCTTCAGCTTCAAGCACTCGGGTATACCATTGAATGCATAGAGAGAGGCTGAGAATTTCCTCTCATATTTCATCCTCTTCATGGCTTCTCTAAGCATGGAAGGCTCGTCCAAATAGGCATCAGGCTCCATTATTGGCTCCTCTATCTCTCCGGCAATCTCAAAAGGAGAATAGTAGCAATCTGATTTTACATTATCCACAAACTGGAAGTCCAAGGCACTCAGGTCAGTTCCTTGTTCCTCTCCATCATCTTCTTCCTCTCCTTCACCTCCAGAGTGTCCATACTCCACACTCGAACTCTGTCCAGAACCTTCACTAAAATTGTAACCCAAATCCGCTTCTCTCTCTCCACAACCTTCCCTGTCAGTCAAACATGACTCAAAGCTTGATGTCATGTAGTCAATAGTGGCTGCACTAATGTTGTTATTTGCAGCCATGTCGATGTTGCTTGTAGTGTAATCTTCTTCTGGATCGTTGAGGAAATCGGTGAATTGGGTGTACGAGAAGTCCATTGGTTCCTCCTCAACATATTGTGGTTTTTGTTGATGGATGATGGGCAAAGAAGGCGAAGATGAATCAACAGCAGCGCTAGTGTTGATGATGCTGTTGTTTCTTGCCCTGAGCCTCTGGAGGAGAAGGTTTGTGATCTTTGAGGGGAGAGCCGGGGTTGAAGAAGACGAAGGCGAACAAGGCCAGAAGTTTGTGCGAGTGTTGGCCCCGCGGAGCAAGCAAGCAGCTTCATCATAGGCCCTGGCTGCTTCCTCTGCTGTGTCGAATGTGCCTAACCATACTCTTATTTTCTGTATCGTGTCCTTGATCTCAGCCACCCATCTGCCCGATGGCCTTTGCCGCACCCCAACGAAGCGCTTTCGAGCCCTTCGCGCTCCCCCTAGTGCAGCGGCGGCGGCGGCTTCCTTCACCATCTCATCCCAAGCCATAGCTCCTCCCTCACTTGAACTCTTGTCCTTCACTCCTTCACGAGCGGCCTTTCTCTTCCTTGCCATATCTCTCTTTATTTTCTATATTCTCTCAACCAAATCCTTTTCTTTTCAAGGTTCTTCTTCTTTAATTTTAGTAATCTTACTTGAGAGTTTTTGAGTGCTTTGTTTTTTGATCTCTGTTGCCTGAGGATGGTAAAGTTTTTGAAGGTTTGGATGTTGTGGACCTAGTTCTCTGTTGGCATGTATATTTATATGGAGGGAAATGATGATCTTGTCAAATTAAAATGCAGCTTTGAAAAAGTCTACTTCGACTTCTTGTGTCTCATTTCTTTGTTTGTTTTTAATTTCAGCTCCGTATCAGAGCCATATGGAGTTTAGCAATTAAATTAATTTTCCTTTGACCTGGCCAATGATGTCTATATCTCTCTTAATGCAATTATTTAAACAAGCCATAGTTTAAACATTTATTTATTTATGTTTTTTTTTTTTTTAACATGGTGGTGCTAGACTGAATGGGTCATTACTTCTTTATCTCGAATATTCTAACGATGTTTTTATGATCTCTTTCATGGTAATCATCAGTGTGACTACATTGAACAAAAGTTGGTTTTTTTTTTTTAGGACATAGTACATGGAGGCATTGAACTCATCGCTGTGGTGAATTGTGAAAAGTACCTTTTGTACTTTTTTCATTGTATCACATGAATTCACATGTCATTGGTTCAGGCAACCAAAATGATTCCCCAAGAAGAAAAACAAAATAACTGTGGATGCTGCAAATAGTACTGCAGACTGCAATAGTTTAATGCTACTTCACCGTCGTCCATGCGTCCACTTTAAGTTGGATAGTTTAGAATTTTGAGTTGCTCTCTAGCATGACCATTTCGACATTTATCTCATCATCAAGATGTCAATTCACAAACAGCACAAAAGGTAATTTTTTTTCCTTTTTTAAGTAAGTTTCATAAAACATGACCATCTATATTTATACATCAAAGAATCTAAATCTGCTGTCTTATTGATTTATCCCTCTATTATTTATTTGTCATGTAATCACATAAATAAAAGCTAACTGTTAAAAAATATTCCCTCCGGTGTTAAAATTTAATTGGAGGGACAGTCAGTTGGACAGAAAAAAAATGACAACAAATATGAACACCAAATTGAGGGGGAACGGCAATGAAATATGTTAGGCCAGTTTGATATTGTTTTTAAAAACCTCAAAAGTCCTTTGTACATAATGCGATATTTGATAACGATGGATAAAAGCCCCTTTTGTAGTTATTTTAAGAAGTTAGATTTTTAAACTTTTGACTTGTATGCTGCTAATTCTCCTCTAGCTATATGTAAAATAGAACTTCCTAAAGTACAATAATCCCGAAATTCCTAAAGCACAACAATACCAAGCTACGCCCAAGTGTTGCAATATTGAGAGAAACTTTGCCGACGTTTGAGTTGTGGCATATCAACCGTATAAATCTTGCTAATTTGGCCAATAATTCTAATTCTTCTCAAGTTACCCCAATTAGCTTTTGAGAAAGAAATTAAATAAAGATCTAACCTCTCTAAGTAAATCCATCCCAGAACATTTTTGAGCAAAACTAATCAAGGCTAAAGATATATCTCTCTCTTGTCCTATGTAGAACAAAGCCTTTATTTTTATTTTTAAAAACGTACGATAACAACAGAGGCAAAACGCAGAATATCTTGTATTTGTTTTACGTGCAAAAATCACAGACCAAACGAGTCTTTTTCATCTCCCAAACAAAAAAGGTAAATAACATTGCCTTGGATGACTAACGAAAAAGAAATTCATTCCCCATTTTGCGGTTGTCATCAACGACAAGTAAGGCAAGAAAAACGATTTCTCCAAAGCGCCACCACAATGAGAAAATCTGGTCCACTTGAGACCTCACCCTAAACAAGTTTTTTTAATCATATTTTTTAACTTAATTATATTTTTTGTCGTAATATCTCATTTAATTTATTATCGTCAGCCAAAAAGGTTACGACAGTGACATTCTTGGACCTTTTCTCCAATTATTGAAATGGTTAAAAATACACATATTTATATATGACATGCTTTGGTTCGTACGCAATGTGAAGAAATATTTTAGTTTATTCAACTTGTTGAGTTTGACATTTTTAATTGTCTTTCCTCAATTCACCGTTGATGTGATAAGGTGTCTTGATTGTTTAAATCAATTGAAAATTTAGAAATGATTAGAAGAAATTATTGAGCCAAATCTATGAGTTTCTGACTTATTAAGGGAATGGCCCGCAATAAGATCTCAAAAACTAGGAAGATGTTGGATAGAACACAACATTATGGAAGACAAAGTTAAAGAGTTCATTTACTTACACAACAAAAGCAACAAACTATAAATGAAAACAAGGAATTATAACAGAATCAAATCTTGTGGAGATTACTACGGCAGCCATAACAAAAGAAGAGACAAACAATTAGTTTTGGACAATTTGTGATGAAGTATGATAATGTTCTAAATCGTTAAATCACAATATGATAATATAATGGAATTTAATGAAAATAAACGGTTAAAAACTTCATTGGATCAATAAGTGTTTTCTTAATATATATATATATATATCACAGAATTCTTCACAAGTTATAATGCTGATTATATTTTCTGCTTAGAACTTCTTACGTTGACTTTTTTTTCCATCGCTTATAATTAACCATTTCAATTCCAAATAAGTTCTTTTTTATTTGGCGAATAATTCCAAATGAGCACTTTATACATGTATAAATAATGCTTATATAATTGCATGTGTATATGATTAAATATGAGATGAAGAGAGCCAGATGCCAGCATGAGGTTTTGCAATTACGTGTTTGTATGGACTTTGTATTAAAAAGGTCAGCAGGTTGAAATCGGAGTGATAATATTACCAATTTGCTTGAGTGAACACAAGTTTGCAAGAGCATCTTTCCTATTTTTCTAATTTTTGATAAAAAAATAAACTATAAAAATTATTAATTTTCCATTTTTTTGGGGTGTCTGCTGAGTATATTTTATTATTCTTTACATTTAATAAAGTAAGAGAAAAGAAAAATACTAATTAAGGACTTGGTAAATGGAAACTCTTGAACTTTGAAGTTCTGTCATCTACAAGAAGATGTCAATGGCCATTCTCAACGCTCCACGTGGAGGTCCCAGCCGCAACGATAAAGTTGTAGCTATGCCAAGACAAGAAGGAAACTAACTCCAAACTGTATTAGATGAAGTAATATTCCGATTATAAGTAATTTCAAGTTGACAAATTTTTCAACATTGAAGCTCTAATCCATTATTAGGGGCTTAATCAGACGCCATTTGTTGTCTAGATACAAGTATAGCTTCTGAAACAACCTATAATTTGCTTTTTATTCTTTACAATGTGGAATCGAATCCTCATCCTTCCAAAATCAAATCCCATGTATCCTTTCTGTCCCGTGTCGTTTTCTGACCTAGACGTCGCACTTGCAATAGAATTTTTTACACACTACAAAAAATGACTTAATTGTAATAATAAATAAATAAATAAATAAATAAACAAATAAAAGGGATATGTAAATAAATGATTTTTTTAAGAAATTCTCTAATAAACAGTAGAATTTTTGTAAATTTAGCAAAATGCCAGCTTTTTTTTTTTTTTAAAATGGTCAATTAATAACCCGAGAGAGAGAGAGAGAGAGAGAGAGCAAAAATATAGGGAGTGAGGAGATATTTGTCAAACTGGACTGATTTAGATATTTGTATTTGGTTTACAACTCTCTGATGCAGCTCTATTTTCCCATGTTTTTAAAGTGCAGGCCTAGAGCAAAATACCTTTTTTTTTTTTTTTTTTGGGCTAGAATAGCTCAAAATACGCTTCTGGTTTCCTTAAACTTTGCACTTCTCCATTAATTAATGCATGTTAGACTAAGTTGTGTGGGGAAATCCATTGACAAACTTGGTATGCTGATCTCAACACGTGGAAACCGGCTTTCCATTTGTAAAATCCTAGACGGTACATAATAACAATTTACGTTGGATGTAAAATTAACTTATGGAAGTATTTGAAGGAACGGTCAAAATCTGATTCGGAAAAGAGCCTTTGATCAAAGTCATAAAATGTGACTTCTAGTTAATTCCTTTCTTTTAAAAAAGGTTTGGACCCTTGTATCAAAACTTCAACAAGATTTCACAAACTTATAACAAAAGCCTTTTATTAAACACTCTTCCAAGAGTACAATTTAAGAAAATTCACCAACATTCCCTAATGTCCATTTATGCAGGAATATCAGAAGTAGAACAACTCAACCTAACGCTGGAGTAGCAATGCAGACAAAACCCTTCATTTCAGGCCGAAGCGGAGCGAGGAAGAAGAGGAGAGTGGAGCTGATCGTCACTGCTTCTTGAAAATCTGGCTGACAACGACGGATGCCTGTATGCGGTCGCTAGTCTATCGTGAAATTCATCCATGGCAGCAGTACCTTGTTCCTCTTTATCTTTCTTTGCCAAACACTGATACATAAACACAATGCGTTACCTTGCGGTGCATATAAACAAATTGGCCATACGATTCCTTGAAGAGGAAGAATGAGAATTGTAAGAATTGAGTGTTTCCAAATTTGGCATTACGATATTAAGCATCGCCAATGCAATGCCGAATTTTTATGCCAATGCAAAAATTTGACATGCGGGTTATTTAAAAAAAAAAAAAAAAAACCATTGTCGGATACAAGCTTTACATAATGCCGAATCTGAAATATGCTATACTTGGTGCTTTTTCAATACAATTATGTGTATGTTTTTTCCATGCGTAATTATAATTTACCATTTTCAAATTATTTAAAAACTAAAATGCAAACACTTTTAGAAGTTCCAAAGCTTAAAATTTAAGACAAAAACTACACATAGCATTTGAAATATCATTTATATATTGGACTAAAAAATAGAACAACATATTAATTATTATAATAGAATGAACGAATGAAGCTTTGAACACAAGGGAAACCAATACGAGAACCGGAAAAAAGGGAGTAAACCTCAAATATCAGATAAAGGGTACAAAAATTCTTGCCAGAATTGCGTAGAATTTCAAACTTGAAAAATTCAGGAATAAGAAATATATACTGGATAAAGGTTACCCGTGATCGTATCGATCTGCCAACATACCTCAAGAGGACATTCGTTGAACATTGAGAGGAATCTTTTCCGGCAGTACTCGTTGAAAAGAAGTGTTAGAATTGGAAGAGGAATAGTTCCAGTTGCAGCTGAGGAGACCTTTTTAAGCCCAAATACACCAATCGCAATAATATGCATCAGTGTCAGAGAAAAAATGGTTGAGTAATGCACAATTGGCCAATACTTTCCAACACTTTCATATTTTGGGGAGTACACATTCATTAGCTGCCAAGAAGAACAATACCAATCAAAAAAGTTTAGTTAAACCAAGGAATTGTGAATATTTTCGGGACAAAAAGGATTCTAAAGAAGCCATGGATTGATTCAAATCAAGCTCATATCATCCCAGCCAAACATATTTAAAACAATCTTTGCTTGGGCTGAAAATCATGTGGATCGACCACTTACAAGTCAAACAAATCATATGATGAATGACGAAAATAATAATCAAATACCAAAACTTACGCCATTTATGGTAAGCATATATTAGAAAGATATTGGAGGTAGAGCAGCATTTAACTAACCTGGTTGCGGAAGATGATGTATCCGAAGCAGTAGTAAACCAAAACAAACGGTAGAATTAGCGGAGATAGGAAAAAGTATGTAACACCAAGGAGTCCAAAGAGGAGAACTGTGGGAATTTGGGCATGATAAGGAATTGATGGAGGCTCAACTTCATCACTAGATTCTCCTGAAAATAGTCTTCGCAGACAATAGCAAAGCAGGTTTTTCAGTTGACTGAGTTCCGATGATAGGCTGGTCCATCCCGAAGTCACAACATATGTAATGAAAAATGTTCCCTGCACCCAAGAAGCTTAAAGATCATGAAATTATATTTCTTTTGCTCAAGAAAACCTGTTTGTTTATCTGTATTAGGAAGTAACATGCTATATAAGAGTGATGTTCAGACTGCTTATAATTTAAAAATGGTTTTACAAACCGAATCTAATCTCGAGACTGTAAAGAAACTTCCTCACCTGTACCGGAACTGCTTGAGCAAGTACATATGGGATTTTTTTGGGCTCAAGAACGACGTTAAGCTGATCGAGAACTGACCCTGATAGTACATTTGCAAAGAAAATGTTCCAAATAGTAAACAACAATACTTTCTTACATGCGTTCCGTTCTGTCTGACTAAATGAGATGAATCCTTCGATGGAAGAAAACAACATCATGATGGGTGGCACTAGAGACTGGAAAAAGTGGAGAATGAGACTGGGAAGATATCCTGTTACGACTTGACAGACAAGCGTTCTGCAGCTCAAGAAATTGCTCAGTTTAGTATGATCTCAAGTTCGCAGCAACTCAGTTTACAGAAAACAGGAAAATTCAATGACCAGAAGGTGGTATCCAAACTGTACAGATACTTGGCCGGGTTCAATCACACCAGACACATAATGTTTTTTAACGATAGGCGGTCAGTTCTTAACCAGTTTGCTTTGGAAGAAAACATCAAAGGTTACTCTCGTAGTGCGTGGACCCTGAATGGTGTGGCTCCTACTACGAGAATAACCTGATTCAATCCCATCGAGTTGAATAAGGGTACTCACTAACAAATACAACCTGGGGCCTATAAAGTTGTATAATTCAGCAAAAAATAAAAAAATTTGTATGTAGTAAAAAAAAATCTTCTACTTACAGACTTAGTATGCCTTCTAGAAATGGGAACGTGTGCTTTAACTGCTCAAGATGAGAAAGACCTTGCACCATAACTACTGGAATGAGGAAGAGAATTGTAAGAGCAATAGATGCAACAAACACAACTAGCTGGCAGAGCCATCTCTTTACGAATGAGGTGGTAAAGAAAGGCCAGTGTATCTCCTGGGGTTCAGGAGCTCTCTCTGTGACCCACTCTGTGGGATTGATGCCTTGCTGGATGTGTAACGCTATCGACGCACCAACTCGCGTCTTGAATGAAACAAAGGCGGCCGGAACTTCCTGTTGCATTCGAAATTGATTTAAAATCAATGAAAATTAAATAGACAGACAATTTTTAAACACTCATTTAAAGGAAAAAAAAAAAAAGATGGCCGAACTTTTTCTTTACTTAGAAAAATAGCCGGTGGCTATTGATTGATCATAGTCGATCAATGAAAAAATGCATATTAACAAATGGCCATTTTTTAAATTTTTTAAAAAATTCTTTAAAAAGACCATTTCTTAAGAATTTGTTGAAAGAGTAATCTCACTTTTTCTCTCGACGAGGCTCGTTCCTTTCTCACATCATCTTTCAGCTCTCCCAATTTCTGTTCATATTTAGTTAAAAGATCAACTTTCGGTCTGAACATCCCCAACAACCCCTCGCGAATGAACCTTTGCTCAGGCAGATCTTTAAATTTTAGCTTGGCAATCTTCTTGTACATCTCGTTCACATCACTCTAGAGAGAAAACAAAATGTCATAAGAAATGTCACACTGATAACTTTTAATGATTTCATAGATAGTAACCTTAAATAATTAAAATAATTTCTGATTTGTCAATCGTGTATCAGCAGATGTCACAAGTTTATAGTACCAAACATGGATTTTTGGGATAAGTATATGAAATTCAAATACCAGCTAAACAAAATAACACCATAAAAGGAAAAAGGAAACCAATGAAGTTCACACGACAAATCCATGGTTGGGTTAAAAGACCAAATCAATTAGAGCTTCAACCAATTCAGAGCAATAAATAACAACAACAACAACAATAATAATAATAACCCGGATAAATACAGGAAATTCTTACAATGAGACCTTGAAGTTCACGAGTTCGACGAACTACTGCATGCGAAAGATACGTTGAAGGATGATTCTCTTTAAAAAAATTCTCAACTGTTTCACTGCAGCTGCTCTCAGGTGACACAGGAATGCCTCGAACTAACACCGAAAAATAATGAGGCTGAGGCGGATTTGAATAGTAGTGCTCAACTCTTATCGACGCGATATAAAGATATTCCTTCGAAACACACAGCCATCATAGTGAGTTTTCTGCTGTTTTTGTTTTTGTTCCTTTCTATTTTAGTGAAAGCATGCACTTGCAGAAACAAGATGTTAACTTACATTATATAGAAAGTAGCAGACTGCTCCAGTAAATACATATACAGCAGAAAAGTGAACCCACAACCTTGTAAGGGGCCAAAATTGAGGAACAATCAGGATTTTCTCACTCAGATAATTTTCCACATGCTTACTTAAAAAAAGATCTATTCCAATTGACACAAACTTGGGGTATTAGAGATAAGGGATTTCAACTAAAGGAGTCCAAGAAGATATGTTTCTACAAAATATAGGGAGCAAAGTGAGAACCATTCCCTTAAGAAACATATGAAGTTCATTTGCTAGAAAGGAGAAAATTAGGACTTTAGGAAACAAAAACAAAGTTTAAACTTAAAATGAACTCTTTTTTTTTTTTTTTTCATAAAATTTTGAACGGTATAAGAAAACATTCCCAGGTTTCAATCTGGAAGCTCCTACTAAAACCTCTCCCCTCCTATCTGTTACGCTAGCCAGTCCCAGCATGGTAACTTTTACAACAAAAAGATAAATTTCAATTTTCAGTTAAAAATACATACTAAGCTTGTGTGTTGACACAAGTTGAAAAATTGTTTTGAAAATCTTTTTGGATTAGTGTTTGGGATTGGAAAAAAAAAAGTATGATGTGGATTCTTGAAGTTTGAACAATGAAAAATTTAAGAACAACATTTGAAATCTATATGCCAAACGTAGGCCAAATTTCAAATAAAGGTTAACTTCAAAACAAAATTCATCATTGAAATTTACAACAAAGAGACAATTTCGGCCAACTAAAATCTAAGTTCTACTAAATCTCTAACACAATTTGTTTTCCCTGTGAAAATCAACAACACAACCAGACTCAATAAACAATTTGAATAAGAAAACTTTTATATTAAAACTACCAGTTTTTTCTCTTGTAAAAGGGGGGGTGGAAAAAAGCCACCTTACCACTTTGAGCCCTCGTCGACATTTGCAATACAGAAGGACTCTAAAGACTGGTTTGGCAAGTCAGTAAAGTCTGAAAAGTCAATTTCGAGCTGGCTCCCCAGATAATTTACCGGCAGAAGAATGAAGACCCCGATAAAACCAGCAACACTGAACACTTTTATACTGCAACCAAAATTTATAACAATGATTGCAATAGCAATGCTTAGTTGAAATTACAAAATCCCTCGTCTCCAAGTTCAAAACAACAAGAACAATAATAATGACCTGAAGACGAAAATGCGAATGAAAACCATAGCATCGACGCCGAAGGTGGACAAGAGCTCTTGATCGGTAGGCTTCCAGGCCGCGCTGACCCAGCCAGTCGTCGGCAGCAGACTCTCGAGGCTGTAACCGTGGCGGCCGCCCCATCGCCGCCGAAAGTCTTCGTTGGCGAGCAACCGGGGGCCGTAGACTGGGACGGTGAAGGGCTGTCTCCTCAGGACAGAGTAGAGAGTGCAATTGAGGAAGCAGAGTCCGAGGTTGATGCCGACCGAGACCAACAGAGCCGACAGGATCATGTTGAGGTGATCGGAGAAGCCGAACTTTCAACTTCGATCAAATTCCAAAGGCAAACAGACTCATTAAAAAAAAAAAAAGGAAAGAAAAGAAAGAGTGAAATTATTATTGTCATTTTTATTTTTTCAAAAAAGCAAAGAATGATGAAGCTTTTCCGTTTTCGTGGCAGTCAAGAAATGGAAAGTACGAACATTGGCGCCGGTGCCCCAGTCCTACAAAAGAACATTACCATCAACGGTCGTGGCTCCCGCCAAAATTTGTGGTTTACGTGGAACCTAATTTTTTACGTCATTTTTCAGGTCAATTATTATCATAATTCATAAATAGTTTTTGAAAAAATAATAATTATTGTACTTTTTAAAAATAATTGTTGTCGTACTTAACAATAACACGGGAATGGCATGCCTTAAATTATTTTAAAAAAAAGAGAGAAATTAGATCACCTTAAAATAAAAAAAGAAATTAAATTTGATGGCTGTTTTTTAACATTTACTTTAGATTTTTTTTACATGAGTGACTCTACTTTTTGAATTTGACAATGTGTTTAAAATTTTTTTCTTGACAACTCATCCATAAACTTATTTTTTTAATAATTCAATCTTTTTATTTAAATCAATTAAAATTAACATAGTTTTTAATACAAAATTTATATATTATAGTTTAAAAGGAATATTGTTTATCACTTTTACTTAATTTGAATATAAATTTCATTTTAAAGTTTATATTTAAATTTGAGTATAATTTAATTAAGTTAATGATTCAAAAAAAATTATATAGAAAATAAGTAAAAATGATCAATAATATTTTTTTTAAACTATAATTTGCGAGTTACATGTAAAGAATTATCTAAATTTTAACAGATTTAAACAAAAAGGACTAAATTATTAAAAATTATAAATTTAGGAAGTTAATTTTTAAAAAAAATATAAGGATTAAATTGTCAAATTTAAAAAATTTAGAAGGCATCAGTACAAATAAGTATTTACTTTATAAATGGCAAAATTTCTTTATTTTATTTTTTAAAAAAATAGTTAGAGAATGATCAGGGACTTTTGAAATAGTTGTCAAGTTGGTGATAAGATATGATCAAATACTGATCAAACATGCATTTATTAAAGGATTTGTTTTTTTTAAGAAAAGCAGTCATTTTGTTAATTTGTCAAAGCTTAGGATACTATAAAAAATCATTCTTTTTTCATACTTTTCAAAAACATATATAAATATCTAAAAATAGCTTGACTTAACAATAAAATAAAGAAAAACAACCTAATGATCCTAAGCACTATTGCCTCAACATCGACTTTTGCTTTTGCAAATGAACAATAAAGCTCCCATGAGTATGGCACGGGTTTTATTTATGGGCATATCAGTTAAACAAGATGGAATATATATAGAAGAAAAAATTATATATAATGCCTCTTGTTCTTCTTCTTGTGTCAGAGGCATACCAAACCCACCCACCGAATCCAATCTGATAATTCTCTTCTTTAATGTTCTCTTGTTGGTCGAAATATCTAGAATGTGATAATCAACATCTAAACATCATTGTCGTACAAGGGCATATTGTCAAATGCCTCAGATCCATCGGATATCATTAAGAAAAATTATGAAAATACCAATTTTAATTTCAACTTTTAAATACTTTGATAGATAAAACTCATCTAACAAATTCTACAATAATGGGAATACCTGAAAACTATCACGAACACAAAATCACGTATAATACAATAAAAATAAAAGGCAAAAATTAGATAACATAAAGATTTATAAAAGTTCGTCGTGAATAGAAATGGTATATCTTCTTTTTAATTTTAAAGTTTCACTATATTCTCAAAATAACAAGTGATGGAATTTGTCAAACTGTGAATTTGACTTTCTGAAAGCCTGTCATCAAATATTTATAAACTTATAAGAGATAACCCTTATTCAATATTTAAAATACATATATTTAATATATGAACTTGAAATATAAAAATAATCTCTGATATTATAGATTTTGCTATAGATATTAAATCTTATCACACGGGTCGTTTGAGATTCAAACGACAGATATTGTGATCTTGAGATTTTTGGGAACTGTTATGATAAGTCAGCAAGGTTGGTTACGTCACAATAACTGACATATATAGGATTTTGACAACCCATTAACAAGTATCAACTTATACAATATGTGAGTTGTTATTCTTTTATTAATAGTTGTTTAAAATATTATTACATCAATCGATTAAATTTACCAATTAAAATATATTCAGTGAGTTAATACTTAAAAAAGTTATTATTAAAATTAGTATTTCTAATATTACTCTTTCATTAACATCACCAACACCTCTTTTGTAGCATAAATCTTCTTCATTGGAAGTTTAAAATTGATTGCCAAGATCTTCCTTACGACGTCATCTTGCATAAACTCCTCCGTAACTAAATCCTTAACAATGGCTTGTAAAAATCTACATGATCAAATCCCACATAAATTAATATTAGACTTTCTGAATTCGAAGCGAATAACAAAGATAACAACACAATTAGCTGAACTTGATGATTGATAATATATGAGACGGAGTTTTATGTTGTGTTGAAAAAATAAACCCCATAATTAATTCCCACTCTATGCGATTTTACCAGTTTTGCATAATTAATACGAGTATCAAATGATTCATTTTTTTCCATGTTTTGAAAAAATCTCGACGAGATCATCCTTTTTGAGACATTTACACAGATAGGGGCAGATTAATTAGGATAAGAGCTATAATTTTGGGACTATTTAAGAAAAATAATTATTAATTACCCTTAGCACCTATATCCTAAAATTAGACACTTTAGTCATTATTTTTTTTTCTCTTTCGTAATTTAGTCAATGGATTTACAAAATTGCAACAATTAACACCTATGCTTAGTACCTGTTAATCAAACTCAAAATTTAAACAATTTGGCAGTAAGATAACAAAAGGATATATTCTAATATTATTAATAGAGATTAAGTTTTGGAGCGACTATTGCATTCTTTTACTGTATATCTGGGTCCGTTTGATGAACGCATTGTATTTACATTACATTTGAATGTAATATATTGAATGTAATTTATGTTTGGAGGAAAAGTATAAGTATTGCATTTGAATGCAATGCGTGTTTGAGTGAAAAGTATTTAAATTGTATTTTAATAATAAATATGTGATGTGATGGGTAAAAATAAAGAGAAAAAAAAAAGAGAATGTATTATGTTATTAATAAAAGTAATAGAAAAAGTGAAATAATGATAGTGATTGTATTAGATTTAAAATGTGATGTGATTGGTATTTGAATGAAATATTTTTGTATTTGGATAAAAATTGTATTATATTTAAATACAATGTAATTTAAACGCACACTAAACTTCTCTAGTTTGGCACTGTGATAGTTGCTTTTTGATAATTTAGTCCCTAAATAAGTCATAGAATTCTTAAAATTTAACTCTTGTTAATGACTAGAGTTAACTCAAGGACTGAACTATTAAAAAAGAGGGCTAAAGGATGAAACCTTTACTTTTGGCTATCTTAATATAACAAGATCCATGTTCTATGTTTTGAATTAATTATGCTACTGATTATTTTCTCTGGATTCAAATAAGAGTGCTTTACATTTTATAAGTTGGAGAATATGGAAAAATAAAATAAAATAAAATAACCTTTTAGTGGACAAAAACGAAAAATAGATGTTGGTGGCAAGTAGAAACGACAATACATAGAAAAAAGTGAAAACGACAACCAGCGTTAAAACAGCTATATATACGACACCATTGGCCTACGGGAACGACAGTACAAGCCGAGCATGACAAAGCGGAAAAACGACAAGAACAACTAGTTGTAAGAACAAAACGACAAACGACGGTAAAAATGGAAAAAATCAGTACAAGAAAAGGAGGAAAGGGACAACAGAGAGAAAAACCAGTGACAGAACGATACCAAAAAAAATAGAAAACATATTACATTATATTCTACAAAATTGGGGCAACATATTATATTTTTTTCTTGTGTTCTTTTAAACGTTCTAATCATGATAATTTGTATTTTGTAGACACCTGACTTTACTTTTTTTTTTTTCTTCATATAATAATAATTTGGTCGGAAATGAAAAGAGTAATTAAACATGTAGTTCGAAAGTCAGAGCAAAAAAAAAAAAAAAAAACGTGTAATTGGAAAATAATTGGAGAACTAACTAGGAGGGAACATGTCTGAGAACCAAGCAACGGCTATTACTCTTTAAAAAAAAAAAGTTTTCTTATTGATTTTTTAAAATATAAAATCATAATTTATATACTTTTATTTCTTTTTTGAAATTTTTTTTTTATTATTATGTTGATAAACAATTTACACTTATTAAAGATTTAAAAAAATTAAATAGTTTATAATTATAAAGCACATAAATTTATTTCAATAATATCTATAATAGAAGTTTGTTTTTGTATAATAATAATAATAATCCCAAACCTTCCTCTTGGTAAGGTATAAGAAAAACTGAAGCCAAATAAATAAATAAATAAATAAAGCTTTCAGGAAAAACAAAAAAAACAAAAACTGGAGATTCCGAGGCATGTAGTGAGCAACAAGTGGATGCGATGGCAGCGAGCGTGTGGATCTATTGTGCCGTTGGCGCATCATACGGAGTCAAGGCTACGACCGACTCACGCTCGATACCGTCTCCGTCTTCAAGCACATCGGCACCGTGCCATCATGACGGGCTCACAGACGACAAACGGTATCGGCTTTGCGCTGCCAAGATTCCACGCTCGACACGGTCTCTGTCTTCAAGGACATTGACCATTCCATCCTCTTGCTCCTGGAGTTTTTTTTAACTCAAATGTACTAAAAAATAAAGGATCGTGATCTATTTTAATTGAATCAATAATTAAGATATATTGAAATATTTTAATCATTTGGAATAACAGTTTAGGCGTTTGATAAACGCATTACATTTTAATTATATTTGAATGAAATTTATTTTTTAAATGTTGTATTTGTTTTATATTTGGATGAAACGTGTGTTTAGATGAAAAGTATTTTAGAGTTGAAAAGTTTATGTAATTGATAAAAGTAAGGATAAATAGTAAAATTAAAAAGTTGATGTGATTATTTTAAAAATATTTTGAATAGTAATTATTTTTGTAACACTGTTACAAAATTTGTATTTAATATAAAATTATATTATATTTGAATAAAATTAAAATAAAATTTATGTACAAAACGATACCTAAGCGTTTGTTTGGTGAACACATTGTGTTTGCATTGCGTTTAAATGTAATGCATTGAATGTAATTTGTGTTTGGAAGAAAAGTATTAGCATTGCATTTGAATGCAATGTGTGTTTGGGTGAAAAGTATTTGAATTGTATTTTAATAATGAATATGTGATGTGATTGATAAAAGTAGAAAGAAAAAAAAAGGGAGAGAGAGAATATATGATGTAATTAAAAAAAGTAATAAAAAAATGAAATAATAAATAATAATTGTGTTGGATTTAAAATGTGATGTGATTGGTATTTGAATGAGATATTTTTATGTTTGGAGGAAAATTACATTGCATTCAAATGCAATGAAAAAAAAAAGTGTTGCGGGGCTAATAGAATTAAAGAGAAAAAGTCTCTATATGATTAATTTTAATTAAATTGATGTCACTATAATTTAAAAAAAATTCAAAAAGTGTTACTATATTTCCTAATAAAAATATTTTGCTCGGCCAATATATTGTGTAAACTGTCATCACGAAGGATATTCCATTCACATCCACATGTTTAAAAAAATAATAATAATAATAATAATAATTCCTACTGCGAGGCCAAAGGAAATCTGAGTCACCTACGGGTGCACAAATAAACGATACACCCATCTCCTATCAACAAAGTAGTGCAAACATCTGAACGGGCCCCACGACCGGTCCCACACACTGTCCTTTAGTGAGTGAGTTTATCATCGCCCTTATTTCTTTTTCTTTTTCTTTTTTTTTTTTGGCCCCCACCTTCGCCATTTAGCTTAGACCACCCAATTCTCCGTCCATTTACACGCGCATTGTCGTTTCCGTCATTCTGAAGAACTGCGCCACCGTCTTGAAGATTCCACCGCCCTTTCTCCCGCCCCGTCTCCGGCGAACGTCAAATTCCCGGCAAATTTTCCGACTGTCCGATCCTCCGAGGTTCGTACAATCCCTTTCGATCATCAATTTCGAGATCGTTCGACAATGTTCCGCAATTTCGTGGGTCGCTCGTCGAACAACGATCGGATTAGGGCTTTTCACGATTCCGATGTTGAAACAGGTTTGATTTTTTTTTTTCCATTTATGAATTTGGTGGTTTTGTTGATGAACAGGAAGCAGAGAGAGGGAGAGAATTAGGGAAAGATGAGCGAAGTATTCGAGGGTTACGAGCGCCAGTACTGCGAGCTCTCCGCCAATCTCTCCAAAAAGTGTACGGCAGCTGGTGCTCTAGATGGAGGTGATTAATTCTTCCGGTTTTACCTTGTTCTTATTTTTGCTTCAATTGCTTATGATCATCCATTGAAGAAATTTAAATATATGTGTATATATATATATATATTTGAAATTGAATTTCTTGCGTAATTTGTTTCCCGTTTCAAATATTCAGAACGCAATATCAATTAGCTTCAATTATTGTTTCCTTGTGTTAAGCGTAATTCGAGGGACTGTTTGGAACAATGGCTGGAGTTGGAGTTAAAGTTAGAGTTTTGTAGGTTGGAATTGAAATGCATATTCAGTTGAAGTGTAAATTAGAAATCAACTGTGATGTAGAAAATAGTGCAAGAATTTGTAATGTGTTGGGAAAAAGATGCAACATGGATCTTGTTTTGTTTCACTCGTTATTATGTGCGATTTTAAAAAAATTCATCTCATTTTGACTTAAAATAAGATAGTTAGGGACATTTAAAGTTTGAATTTCATAAAAATTTAAGAGAAAGAAAGTAATATATAGATTTGGGAGTATTGGAATTGAATGGCAAACTTTCGACTGGAATTGTTGTTCCAAATTTTTTTTCTTTCTTTTTAATTATTTAGAGCTGGAATTGATTTGTTTTCCCTTTTTTTCTTAATGAAGAAATTGGGCATTTTTAAAAAAATATATTCTTAATTTGATTTGTTATTGTGGATGTTAGGTGTGGTGAGGAAATTAAAGCTATTGTATGTGAAATTGATCATCTTTCCTTATATATTTGCAGAGCAAAAGAAGCAAAAAGTTTCAGAAATTAAAAATGGAATCGATGAAGCGGAATCTTTGGTACTGAGTTTGTTGCTTTAATTGTTTTCAGTTTTTTTTTCTTTTTTTTTTTTTTTCTCATTTGGTGTGATTGAAATTTGTTGCTTTGCATTATCATTCAGATTCGTAAAATGGACTTGGAGGCTAGAAGCTTGCTGCCCAATGTTAAGGCCATGCTTCTTGCTAAGTTGAGGGAGTATAAATCAGATTTAAATAACCTGAAAAGTGAGGTCAAAAGACTTGTAACTGGAAACTTAAATGCAGCTGCTCGTGATGAGTTGTTAGAGTCGGGCATGGCTGATACTTTGACGGTATGTACATTAGTTTTGTTAGATGATTAACTGCTTGTAACATGTATGTTCCGTTGGCCTGCTTTGGAATCTCGGTACCTTCTTGTTTATTTCTTACCCTGACAATTGGCAGAAATGGGCTGTTTTCAATGGGAATGCTTGAAATGTTTATATTATTGAATACCCATCTTTTCTATTTAGATTTGTTTTAGTTCTTAGTGTCCTTCCTTGAATTTGTGAATCAACTTTTTTTTATTTTAATGAGTGATGCACATGCTGTAGGCATCAGCAGATCAGAGAGCTAGATTAATGGTGTCTACTGAGAGATTAAATAAGACAAGTGATAGAATTAAGGAAGGCAGGAGAACCATGCTGGAAACAGAAGAGCTTGGCGTTTCCATTCTCCAAGATTTGCATTCACAGCGACAGTCTCTCTTACATGCTGATAACACGGTATGTTATTTAGCGTTGCCTCATTCAATTTGTTTATCATTCCCATTCCCATTATCCCATTCAATCTATTTGGTTTTCAGAACCAGAACATGGTTGTGTCTATGCTATATTCTTAAAGCTGCATTTCAAAGTACACACAAAATCTCTCTCTGCTTAGAACATTGGTATGTCAGTTTCGTGTACGGTACCTTTAAGTTGTATCTGGTAAGTGGGAAAAGAGGGAAAGCATGTTAGAAGGAAAGGAAGGAATATAACCTAAGTAAGGAAATCAGAGAGGAAGGGGAGGACCGTTCTCACTTTGTGTTTGGTGTGGACTTCCTCTTCTAATATTGGGAGAGATTAAAATTGGGGTTACTTAAAAGATTTGAAATTCCTTATGGGTCCCAAAATCTTTCCACTAATGCGCTCACCCCTCTCCCTCAAGCTCTTAATCGCAATGTATAGTTACTCAAAATGCGTGCTCTACTTCATCGCTTTGATGGTTTTTTCTTCACTTGCAGCTTCATGGTGTGGATGACAACATAGGAAAGAGCAAGAGAGTTTTGACCTCCATATCAAGAAGGATGAGCAAGAACAAATGGATGATTGGCTCGATTATTGCAGTTCTTGTCATCATTATCCTTGTGATCCTATACTTCAAACTTGTTAAATAGAGAGCGAGGTTGTTGTTTCTTTGGTTTGGTCATTGGTGTGCGAGTGTTTCCAAGTGATGTCTTCTTTTTCTTCCCCGCACGACTTTGTTCTTTCTTTTTTTTTTTTTTTTTTTTTTTTTTTAAGGTTTGCAATTGAGTGCTAACGTCTGTAGCAATGACAATATAATTGTGTATCTGGATTTATTGAATGCATAATTTGTTGTCTGATATATTTTTTGTCGAATAAAATGTTCCTACATAAAGCCGATTTCCGTGTTCACAGTAAGTTGATTTTCTTTACTGCCTGCCATTAGTGTTATTAGTATTTGAATCTTTTTAATATTTTATGACTTATAATTATAAGAGAGAAATAAATAACAGTTTTTAAAAAATAATTAAAGTGAATAGCTGTTTTTAAAATATTTGTAATAAATAATTATGATTTACAAACTTGTGAAGGGTAAAAAAAAAAAAAAAAGCTTTTTGTGGAGTTTCAATTTACAATATGCTCCGAAAGAAATATAATAAGTGTATGTATATATTATATGATTAAGCACGCCATTGGCAAAATAATAATAATAATAACAACATAGCATATAATGTTCTTATATAAGAGTATCAAATTTCTAGACTCTCATCTTGACGTTTTTACGATTAAACCAGCCCGCTCTTAGATTTTATTACGTTGTCTCCATTCCCGGACCGTAGCAAAAAGTTTTACGACACACATCAAGGCCTTCATCAAAGCTTTCCATATAAGAGGTATTTCTGTTGTTCGACTTGAATTAAGACAGCTTCCCTTCTGGGCATCCGATGAGAATTTAGACATCAGACATTCTCAGACGGCATCCCGCTTCTTTAACTAGAGGCGTTGCGAACTTTATAGCTTATAAACGACACGCCGTTTGATGAATTGAGTCACAAACGACAGGTCGACTGCTACGAAACGACAGAATAAGTTCAGACTTCAAGCGACATGGCGTTTATACAGCAAACTGTATAGATGATTGGATCCCATGCAATTAGCTGCTGGAAATTAGGACAAGCTGGCGCTCCATCCCAGTTTGAAATCAGTACAAAGAAAATTTAAAACCACTTTTCAGCTGCAGTTTTATACTCCTAAGTCCTATCATTGTCATCCAATTTAGGGAGGGAAAAAAAGAAGAAGATAATCAATCTTCATCAAAATCTAGTAGCCTTCTCTCATATGAGATGGCCAATCAACCTAGTCCTCTCTTCACTCTCTGGACATCACTTACGTTGTCTAATTCGCTCATGCTCTCGCCAATCCTCCCTCGACGTCGGCAAGAAACTTCACGCCGCTCTCATCACCTCCGGTCTCGCCGCCTCGCCCGACGCCTTCCTTCGCAATGCCTTCCTCCATCTTTACGCCGCATGTGGCAGCATTTCCTCCGCGCGCCAACTTTTCGATGAAATTCCCGAGTCACACAAAGATACCGCGGATTGGACTACCTTAATGGGATGCCTTGCTCGTTATGGAATTTCTGAAAACGGGCTTCGTTTATTTGTCGAAATGAGAAAAGAAGGCGTGAGGGTGGATGATGTGGCCTTGGTTTGCTTCTTCAACGCTTGTGCTCGGGTGGGCAATGCTGGGATTGGCCTGCAAGGGCATGGACTTTTGGAGAAGTCGGGTTTAGGTGCTGGTGTCAAGGTCTGCAATGCGGTTATGGACGTTTATGTCAAGTGCGGGATGTTGAACGAGGCAAGGCGAGTGTTTGAGAAGATGGACGAGCTAAGTGTTGTGTCGTGGACTGTGATCTTGGACGGTGCAGTTAACTTGGAAGGTGTGGAAAGTGGGAGAGTGGTGTTTGATGGCATGCCAGAGAGGAATGAGGTCGCTTGGACTATAATGGTTGTTGGATATGTGGCGAATGGGCTTACTCGTGAAGGGTTTTCCCTAGTTGATGAAATGGTTTTTGGTTGTGGTTTGAGGTTGAATTGTGTCGCACTTTGTTCTATTTTAAGTGCAAGTGCACAATCGGGGGATCTGATGATTGGCAGATGGGTTCATGTTTATGCTCTGAAGATGATGGGTAGGAAGATAGATTTAATGGTGGAGACAACTCTGGTTGACATGTATGCAAAATGCGGTAGAATAGACACTGCAATGAAAATTTTTGAGAAGATGCCGCTAAGGAATGTAGTGGCATGGAATGCAATGCTTAGTGGTTTAGCCATGCATGGAAGGGGAAACTTCCTGTTGGATTTATTTCCTCAGATGGTTATAGAAACCAAGCCAGATGACTTGACCTTTATTTCCTTATTGAGTGCTTGCAGCCACTCGGGTCTTGTTGAAGAGGGTCGCCATTACTTCCATAATCTTGAATCGTTGTACAGCATAACGCCTAAGATAGAACATTATGCCTGTATGGTGGATCTCTTGGGTAGGGCAGGTCTTTTGGAAGAAGCTCTGAATTTAGTAAAGAAAATGCCGATGCCACCGAACAAGGTTGTTCTTGGTTCCCTTTTGGGTTCCTGCAGCATTCATGGGAAGCTAAAACTAGGCGAACAAGTTCTCAAAGAGATGGTTCAGCTGGATCCCCACAGCACTGAATATCACGTCTTGCTTTCAAACATGTACGCCTTGGAAGGAAAGCGAGAAAAGGCTAATTCCATTAGGCATGTTCTCAAGAGTAGGGGCATAAAAAAGGCTCCTGGGATGAGTTCAATTCATGTTAGTGGCCAAGTTCATCAGTTCAGTGCAGGAGACAAGTCACATCCACAAGCCACAGAGGTTTATATCATGTTGGATGAGATGATTCGGAGACTAAGATTGGCCGGTTACGTTCCCGACACTAATTCCCAATTATTTTTGGGTAGTGACACTAGAGAAAATAATGCAGAGGAGATGGAGCAGGCACTGTTCTCTCACAGTGAGAAGCTGGCAGTCTGTTTTGGGCTCATAAGCACAAGACCCGGTTCACCTCTTTACGTTTTCAAGAATTTACGCATATGCCTGGACTGTCATTCTGCTATTAAGTTAGTATCCGATATATACAATCGAGAAATTGTTGTTAGAGATCGCAACCGCTTTCATCATTTCAAGCAAGGTTCCTGTTCTTGTTCTGATTATTGGTGAAAATGGTCAGTTATGTAGCTAGAGGTGGATTTATGGAAACATGGAGCGAGTCTTCTAATTAACTGTTTTTACTCCGCACCATCTTAATGACTTTCAGTTAATCTGATAAGTAAAAATTTTGCTGTCATAACAAAGGATGTAACTTTGTATCCTGACGAGATTTTCTATATCATCATGTCCTCGGTGATAGCATTTCACTTGGTCCTCGAGAACTTTTCTTTCTATAGTATATGTACACATACATTTAAGCATTACCTCAAAATATATCTCGCTTTTTAGTTGAGACCATCTGAGAGAGCAAAATACGGGTAAAGATTCAAGTCAATTCCCATATGTAACCTCCAGCAGAAAACCTACTACGAGGATTGGAAGCTTCTAATTTCAGGGAAGGTAATGTTACAACTCCAAGAACTAAATATGAAGCAAGATGAGATGAAGGTGGAAAAGAGCATTGGCTTCGTTCGGGCATTGGCGTCCATTGCTTCTCTACCGATCTTGGATTCTGTTTTAGTGGTTATGGTCTATGCAACCCTTGTGGTTCAAGATTTTGCATTGCTTTAGCAGTTTGTTTGTTTGGTTTTTTTTATTTTTATTTTTTTCATGTACAGTACAATGCAAACGATATCCTGGTCTAATATTATATTATGTCAAGATTTTTTTTTTTTATGCCTATCCTCTGTTTCAATTATATATGAACAAACACACGTATTCACTTCACTTAACAAATAGAACAAGGAGAATTAAACAAGACCAGCTTCAATGTCTGGAATTGGGAAGGAGAATGTCATTCAATGGTATCAAAGGTGTTATGTTTATTTACTCGAACAATATCATCCCTGGTGAACTTGTTTAGTATCCACGCAGAAAGTCTCATCCCTGATGAACTTGAATACTATCCTTAGAAAGTAGTTTTTAAATCAGCCTGCAACTCTAAAGAAAAACTTATAGAGGTTGCTTACAGTCATTGCTTTGGTTCTGAGGACTCTGTCTTAATTATTAATGTTTGTATGGTGTCTACGATAACTTGAGGACTTAGATTGGCGTCCACCTTCAATATCTCTTCGGAATCATTGATCTGAAGCAACTCTAGCTGCGATCTCAAAAGCGAAGACGGCATGAAATGCTTACCTTCTGCAGCTCTCTTCTCTAACCGAGCAGCAAGCACATCAGCCTCGGCATCCAACAACACAAACTTCACCACACTTTTATAGCTTTCTGGCTCGTAATTTGGTTCGGCACATCTAAGAATTTCTCTGTATCTCTTTTGTAGAGCTGAACACCCCAGAATCACACTTTTTCTATTTACTAAACTTTCTCTCAAGGCATCCCGAAGTGTTTCAAGCCAGGGAATACGGTCTTCTTCCGAAAGAGGGATCCCAGTCCGCATCTTTTCTATTATTTAAAGATTCGAAATTTTCTTGTAAGGCTGTATACCATGGACAATGATCTAAAATCCCCAAAGAAGAATAAAAATGAAGCTTACACAATGTTAAATAAATCAAGGCTACCTTTGTTTGATTTTGGATGAAAATCATCTGCATCAATGAAGCTCAAATTTGTCTCTTTTGCCAGCATATTACCTATTGTACTATCAAACCACACAACCAAATACATGAGAGCCAGCATAAATGTAAATTATTTTTTATTTTTTTTATTTTTACGAGAGAGAGCTAAATCGTCAAGAATTGCAAGCACTCCCAATTAAGATAGATTGGCACTCGCTAGCAACCCCATCTTACGGTTAAGCCCTCAACCCAGTATTAATCAAAAAGAAAAAGAAAAAGGATGCATATAAAAAACAAGAGACCACTTGTAAGGGCCATAACAATCAAGAAAACAAGCGAACCAAAGAACCACTTATATGGGCACAAGACAGACAATAAGCCAGAAGTTATAGAGGAAACTACGCCTTTGAAAATCAAATATTATAATAGACCGTATCAAAAACCTTATTAGTAAAATCCAGTGGGTAAAACCTAACAAGAGGAGAAAAATGTATACTTCTGATTCGAGTGAATGCAGTAGATTTGGAAAAAGCTCCAAGTTTTCTGCTTCATAGTGCTCCTACTGGTTGTCTCTAAGTTGTTTTCTTTTTCTGCCTTAAGCATGATTGGTAGAGTTTTTTCAGCAATTGTTTCTACTTCATCTGATTCACATACAAATTTATTTTGGACTCCGATAACAAAGATAAACACCCAAAAAATAAAAATCGAAATGCTCAGATTGCTGCTTACGATTTTCCAGATCCACTGACCCCCATAATAACGATAGCAATTGCTGTTTAAACAAAGAGAGCCAATCTATCACCAGAAAATCAAGATCAATCCAAAAGAAAGTCGAAGTTTCTTTCAAGAAAATAAAAGGCATTAATTTACAATCAAATTTTCCATTCGTAATGAAAAATAAAAGAATAAAAAGAACAAATCAAGATCGTACCCTGAGAAGCTGAAGAAGCCATATTTTTGACGCACAGCAACCAAATGAGCTGATCAAGAATGCCTGTGACTGTGTTTCTCTACAGCAACCCCAATATGCAAAATAAATAAAAATTAAATAAACCAACAATAAAAAAGACAACTGAAAACCAACAACTGAGAATTGTGAGCAGAACTAATCGAGCAAAAAAGTGAGTTGACCAGCAATACCGCGTCTGCTTAAACTAGAAAATTGTTGGTGGGACTTGGGAGAGGACTATGAAGACGTTTGTGAGATCTTTCGAGTTTAGTGGCAAACTCTACTTTGGTTTTTCTTTTTCTTTTTTTTTTTTTGGTTTTTCCTTAAAAATAATAAAAATTATAATTAATCTTTAAAAAATCAATAAATTTTAATTTAAAAATTTTATTTTATCCTAAATTTAAACTGAACAACAAACATGTTAGAACTTACTTACACAACTATTATGTATGTTTTTTTTTCTTTTTAATTGAAAACTATATATTAGTTAAAAGCATGTATAATCTATGTGCGTATTTAACTTCTTGAATTTGATATATGTTTATTCCAAACAAATCTTTCTTATTATAATAAATTAGATAGAAAATCACTCAAGGGTGGCATGTATAATCTATTTAAAACAAATATAACGTTTAAGCCAATTCCAATTTATTTGTAATGCGGTTGTCATTTGTGCACTAAAATAGATTTCTCTTTTTAAGTTTCCTTTTTTTTTTTTTAAGTCGTCCTTTTTTTTTTTTAAGTCGTCTGTGGCAAAAATCTCTTATGCTGTCATGAAGATGACGATAATAATAATAATAATAATAATAATAATAATAATAATAATAATAATAATAATAATAATAATAATAATAATGTGGAATGTAAGCTGTGATACATTCTAATGAAGGTGATTTTAACTCATATTTGAACTATTGTTTCAACATGACATCAATAGAACAGTACTTGCACAGCAAGCAAGCTCGTCATTTTTTTTTTAATGAATATCCAGGTTTTAATATTAGACTGATTGGATACAAGAAGCTTTGTTTAATTAATTTTTAGATGAAATACTGGCTTCCACCATGCCCTTACAATAAAAGAAACATCCCTATGTTTTGCCAATATCACACAAAATTTAAAATCATTGTTTTTTTTTTTTTTTGGAAAGTAATTTAAAATCAGTATTGTAGTAGGAATAGCGGAAATTGGAGAATAAATTGACTCCTCTATTCTTGTGAAGAAAATCACGGTTTAACCCTCAAGAAAGGCTTGGTTTTTTGGTCCGGCGTGTTACCGCAGGTATAAGCGTTATGTTTTACCTTTGTTCCACCTTTGCCAGATGGGGATGTAGCTCAAATGGTAGAGCGCTCGCTTTGCATGCGAGAGGCACGGGGTTCGATCCCCCGCATCTCCATTTTTCTCCATTTTTTTTTCTTCTTTCCTTAAAAAATTATCAGCCACAATCGTAAAAGCTAGAAAGTTGAAAGGAATTATCAGCCACAATCGTAGAATAGGAAGTAGAAATGATTGAAATACAAAATATAACTGCACCGTTAAACACTCAATTCTCAAACCTTGTATTCCCACATTTTCCTCAAATCATATGAAAATACAATATTACACCCAAAGGTCTTTCTAATATGTTATAAAACTCATTATTTGGACTTGTTTATAGAACTGTAAATATTTCAGTTTCCTTGGTTCTTTGATCCACTCTGCCTTTGGAATCGTCTGCATCTCGGCTTCAACAGTAATGTTTAAGCCGAAAATGGTATTCTTAAGGCCATTCTCTGAGCAAGCCAAGGCCTGTCTGCATTCGGGTCGATAAAAGAGTGCATCAGGAACTGTTCTGCTTCCTCATTCATAAGTTCTCGACACCATGTCACCCGTTTCGAGGGGCAACTCCCAGGCCCAAAACACCTGCAAATTTCATTAACTGTATCAAGCTTAATAGCTTATTGAAATGAAAAAGGGTAAAGCATGCAGCGTCTAATGAGCAGGCAGGCGAAAATAGCTTTAAAAGTTTCAAAATCAACGCAATCTCAAGACGATGAAGAAATCATAAAGTGCAGAAACATATCAAAACGAAAAACAGACTAATATGCTATATTTGTTTAAGAAACGCATAGAAAGCAAGTCTTCTTACATACATTCACAATCTCATAATGGAACACTGAAACATAAGAATGTGTCGAAATAAAAATGGACTAAACAATAAAATTGCTTTTATTCTCCTTAGCTCCTTCATTTTTGGCACCAACAACTTATATAACATCTAAATTTTATGGGAACTGTGCAGATGGAGTAGCCAGGGTACCTGTATTCATAAAAGCAAGCACTTCTTTCATTCTCAACTTTTCCCCAGTTATTCCAACCAACATGTTTAACGCATCCATCCATATAAGTGTATGCAAACACGACTCTCCCAAATGGTCCCCACGGTCGCCCTAGGTATGCATATGAAGTTCCTCCATTGCCAGTGATCACACATCTGCATCAATACCACACATCCTTAACAAATAAACATGGAAATCTTATGTTTAATTCGACATGATATGAATAAAAATCCTATCTTGATGCAAGTGAACTTCGACAAGAAGTTATCACACCAGATTTGCCAAAATAGACCAGAAAAACACAACTTTTAATACCCTGAAGCATCTATAAAGTTCGAGATACTTGTTTTAAATAGCACAAAAAATGGCCAACTACACACCTCAAGAACACATAACCAGTCGTCTCTTGAGAGGATTTTCTACTTTGTGCGGTTATGAAACCTGCTGACTTGCAATGGATATGACAATGCTCCAAAAGGGCGGTGCTATTCCCGAAAATGAAGTCCACACTTCCTTCAATATAACAATCTTTTAGATACTGCTTTCCATGATGCAAGTATAGAGTATCCTGCGAAAAACCATAATCAAGATAAATCTTAAAGTAGCATAAATATTGGTTCATTAGTATCTCTTCCTATTAAATCATACTGGCAGGAAAAACAATTGCAGGCAGTCAAGTTGAACATCAAATCCATCTAATGGCTCAACTACGTCCTCAAGTCTTAAATGCGTGAAACTACCTGCCAGCCGAGGAATCTGCAATTGTAAAAGGCACACCGATCGGCTGTTACTCTAATCGCCACAGCTTGACCTGAACCCTAAAAAAGGACGGAGGAATAACATCAAAGGTGGGAAAATATACATACATACATACATATATATATATATGAGCATCTGAACCGTAAGATCATACCGGCGTTACATAATTATGAACCATCAGATTTTATTCAAATTCTATCATATATATATACATGTATATATAATTTGCTAAGATCAAATTCCATCATATTTGCATAATGCTTGATTCTAATAGCATTTCTCTATTAATCTACGGTTCAGAAATGTACACTAATAAAACTAAAAATATCGACGAACCCCCATCCCACACCCAATGCCTCCAATTGAAAATTCAAAACAATATCTGTACTGTGACAATACAAACAAAAGACATATATACCAAAAACCCAACCTCGGTACACAAGTGTACTTACATAACAATCCAAGAAAGTGAAATTACATTCATGTAACAGATTCAAACATTTTATTTCTTGTTTCAGCCTACATCAAACCTAAACAGCTGAAAAAGCTCATGAATTTCACCCCAAAAAAAAAAAAGTAAAAAGAAAAAACATTTACCTCCGGAGAAGAGTTCTCAAAGGTGATATTTTCAGCGATAAAGTCCTCTCCTTCAACAATAGTACTTCCACACCCAAACGTCCCAGTTCCGATCACCCGAGGTGCCTATACAACCAAAAAAAAAAAAAGCAAAATCCAATCAGCTGGCTCCACGTGTAAAGAGCCCAACTGGTTAGGACCATAAACTCGGTGCTACTGCTGGAACCTGGTGGTGGTCGATCTTAGTAGCGGTGTTGTTCCACGTGAGGACGGTGTCCTCCGGGCGGAGACCAGCGAGAGTGATGAGGTTCTTGGTCTTGGGCACGTACACCGGCTGTCGGTAAACGCCCGGCGACACACGAATCACGGTCCGACACGTGTTGCACAGAGGGACGGCGTCGATTGCCTCCTGAACCGTCCGGTAATCTCCGGTGCCGTCCTGTGCTACGTTTATTACTGAACACGAAGCCGCCATTGAAGGAGAGTCACAGACGATTTTTCTCTTTTCTTACAAAAATGGCGATTAGATCGATGGGTTTTGAAGGCTGAACGCAAAACCGCTAAAGCTCAAACAAGAATCTTTTTTTTTTTTTTTTAATGGGTGCTTTTCTTGTGTTGGATCGTACGGGTAGCTGCGAAGGCAAAAACTGGAATATAGTTGAGGTTTTTGTTTTGTTTTTGTCGTTAAATGATGTTCAGGCAAGTTCTTCTCGAGATGTGTTTTAAAAATTTAAAAAAAAAGTTTTAAAAAATATATTTTTAAAAAATTGTTTAAAGTAAAAAATTGTTTAAAAAATATATTTTAAAAATTTGTTTAAAGTAAAAAAATTGTTTAAAAAATTGTCTAAAGTAAAAAAATTTGACAATATAATTTCACCTGTAATTTATAAAAAATATTTTATTTATATCTATATATATAATTATAAATTTTTAAAATTTAAGTTTAATATAAAATTTTATAAAAATAAATAATAAAAAATATTTAAAATATATCTCCAAATCCAAATCGCCTCTAATCACTCCTTTAAAGAGCTAACGCCGTTACGCGGTACCGGTCGGGGGATGGGATGGGGGAAGGTTACTGTGTGCGCGTCCTCGTTGTTGCTCAACATGTTTATTTCTACCTTTTTCTTTTTCTTTTTTTTCCTGCAAGGTAATAATTTTTTGTTACTCTTAAAAAGGATACGAGTTTGCAGGAAGAAAGACCTTTCGCTTTTGTTTTTATTTTTCTATTTTTAAAATTTGAAGTTAGGGATTTGAATTTTATAATTTTTATAAATTAAATATGAAATTATAATTATATACTATTTGTAATTTTAGTTTTTGATAATTTCCTTTATTTGCATTTTTGTTTTTTGAGGAGGAAGGGAATATGTCAAAATTAAATTTGAGTAAAAATAAATAGTAAAAAAGTTTTACACATTTAGTAAATAGCTTTTTTTTTTTGATAAATTATGATTTATTATAATTTAAAATTTTAAAAATATTCTATATATGTAAATTTTGATAAATTTATTTCATAAATCACTTTTTTATTTAGTAAATTATTTATTTATCAATTTTGGTAAATTTTGATAAATTTATCTAGTAAATCACTTTTTTACTTAATAAATCATTTAGTTATTGATTTTCATAAATTTTTTGTTATTCAGTAAATTATTTATTTTGATAAATCATTTATAAATTCTTAGTTTACCAGTGTAATTAATTGTAAACTCTTGATTTTATGGGTGTAAATTCTTGGTATCACAAGTTATTAATTTACTAATTTTATGTATGTGATTATCGATTTGTATATATTCTTAATTTACTTTAGAATTTGATTTAAGGCGTGTATAAATTGTAAACTTATGGTGTAAATCATTGATTTACCATATAAATCATTGATTTGATTTATGAATTAAATTTTTTATTTACCTATAAATCCTTATTTACTCAATATTTTAATGTGTAAATCCTTATTTTATTTTAATATAAATGTTTGATTTATGTAAGTATCAATTTATGTAAATTCTTAGTTAACTTCAATAAATCCTTGATTTACATGTGATGGTTACAATTTCTTCATGAACTTCTCAAGATATGCAACCATAATTCCAACCTCGTGATCTCTAAATCGACGATAGCTATCAGCCACTGTCCCAGATCAAATCACGGCCTACCTATATCGTGGTCGAGAACTTGAGATCATAAGATTCCAATCATGAAGCGAAGATCATTATTTGCGATCATGATCACAAGATAATTAAAGGGACAAAGGCAATATTGCGAGATCCCAACCGCGAGGTCGAGATTGTGATCTGCAAATCACGAGATCTTAATCATGGGGGTGGAGACGAGATCACAATCGTAAATCGCTATATCCTATCGCGACCACAGTTGGAAAAATTGGTGATCGTGAACTTCAATATCCTCAAGGCTGGCAGATCTCACGATCCTGAGATCTCGATCGGACAGCGAAAATCTATAGTGGTAAAGAAGGTCATAAGCTCACAACCCAAAACATAGAGATGGTGAACTTCGATGTCTTCATGACTAGCTGGGAAAGATCGCAACTCCAATGAGGATAACTTACAACAAAGCCGCAAACCCAGATAGAGAGAAAGGGGAGTGAGAGAAACTTGCTGTGATTTGAAAAGAGGATTAAAAAAGATGACATCGTAAGGATCGAGATTTCATAGTTGCAATCGATCAAAAGGGAATCTACGATCTTGCCCTCACAGTACCACGATCTCGTGGTGACTCTAATGGTGACACTACTTAAAAGGTGACGCGACTTCTCCAATGACGTTACTCCGTGTTAGGAATGCCCCAAGTAGGAAACACATTTTAATGTATTTTATTTATTTTGAACTAATGGATAATATATTAGAGATTATTCATATATTGCTATATGTTCTCATGTTATTTACATGTCAAAATAAATATAAGCAAATATGACTCACTGACTGCTTGTTGTTAAACTGTTAGAATGTTGCATATAATGGAATTTTGCATGTGAGAAGACAATATTCTAAAGTAAGCAGTCTAAACTATAGTCGGTAGTCTATGGGGTTAGACCGAGCATTTAACTCATGTTAAGACTATTATGTTGTCTAAAGCCAATTGAAGAGATGGTTTGTCTTGACTGTCTAGAGCTTCAATTCCTAAGAAGAGACATAGATATATTGCTTGGTGGTAACTTATTGGACTTGAACCAAAGTGCAATTGATCTACGTAATCTGCTTGAGTAGATCAATTCACTTTTGATGTTCATCATGCAATAACCTTAATCCTGAGTAGGTGAATCGTTTCATGTGTATGATTTGATTTTCCAATGGTTAATGCATCTCAGAGGTAGTAAGCTTATAGACTGGTTCATTGGATACATGACTTGTATACAATGAAGATTCAGTTCTAATGAGAAGTAAAGGTAATCCTCTTAAAGGCATTATAATGGATGTGAAAATAGACAAGACTTTGGGTTGTTTGTAGGGCAGATGACTTATTATTCACACATGATAAATAATTATTTTCTTAATCGGGTATATAATAGATCTTTACGATAGCGTAATTAATAGGTCGAACGGATTTTAATCTAAGGCTGATCATGGATATCATATAAGGGTATTACATACATGACAAGGTCATTTGACGATAACTTATCACTAGCTTATGTTATATGGTATATAATTAGGCAAACAGTTTCAAGTTTATAGTATGTATGACTCTGAAAGTAATAATTATAATGGGCTTATTTAGTATAGAATAATAGTTACATGGATTATTGAAACTCACATTATATATGTCTAATTAGTCCCTTTACTAGCTCTGCATAATTCCTTAACGGATGGTAATTGATCGAGATATTCTTTATTGCTTGTATTTCTTAATGCATAATTCTTTATTGCTTGTATTCTTGAAGAGAAAAATCAGGATTACCCTTCACAGGATGTGGGTGTTTTTCTCTAGGTGCTAGGGATAAATTTGTAATTTTATATTATTCAATAAATGAGATAAATATTTAATTTGGTTGAATATTTATTTTAGAAGATAATATTTAAAATTTAAATTGATTAAATTTGAATTTTGAAAATCTTGTTTAAATAAATATTTGAAATTTAAAAGATTATATTATTTAAATATGAATTAAACGAAATCTTGTCCTAGTACAAATATAGATGGTATCTTTTATAAAAGGTTTGGAAAATAAGATTCTCTCCTAATTTGAATTTAAACTTTGTTTTGGATAAGAGATTACACAATTATTTGAATATCAAATAAAGTTATCATGATTTTATTTGAATTTAAATTAAAGTTGTGAAAAATTATCCACGCAGAAAATTTTACTATATTTGTGGAGTTTAAAATTTGAATCAAATTTTGAATTACAAATATACATAATGGCTGAAATTTTTTAGGGCTTGTTTTTTGTGGAAAATTCAAATTTTTTGTATGGAGAGGAAAGAGAAAAATCTTATCTGAAATCTTATTTGAATTTTGAATCCTTCTCTTCTATGTGAAATCAAATTTATAAAGGTTTTATCCTTGGAAGAGAATAGGTTTTGGATGAGAAAAAAAACCACCTAATACAAATTTATAAATAGAACTATTGGAACTCCTATTTCTTTAGACCATAGACTCTCAGGTGAGCAAATTTATTATTATATATATCACTAATTATAATAAATTCTCAAAGATCTAAGTGGTTGAAAAGATATATTATTATATATTGCGATTTGACAGCCAAGATCTATGTTAGAAAAGAAGATCACAAGTTCACGGCCGGAAAAATGGAGATGGTGAACTTTGATGTCTTCACAGCCAGCTAGGAAAGGTTGCGACTTCGACAAGAATGACCTATAAAAAAGCCGCAAACCTAGATAGAGAGATAGGGAAGCGAGAGAAACTTGTTATGATTCGAAAAATGATGACGTAGGGCCTGAGATCTCGCAATCACGATTGATTAAGAAGGAACCTACGATCTAGCCTTTACAATGCCACGATGTCGCTATGATTATGATGGTGACACTACTCCAAAAGTGATACGACTCCTCCGACGACACCACTTCAACGACACTGAGGGAGATCTAGGGAGAGAAAAAGAATTTAAGGAGAGTGAGAGTAAAAGAAAAATAAGGGGATGAAAGAGAGAATATATGGAGTCAACATGAAAGAAGAGATATGTAAATAATCAAAAATCAACTCAAGGGTAAAATGGGTCACCTACATTAAAATTAGATTATGCTATGAACTTTCAAATGTTTCAAATTTTGCTATTACCTCCAAAGCACAAGAAATATGGCTTATTTGCTATAAATTTCCTTTATATTTTTTTAAATATGAATTACTTTGTTGAACTTTAGAGTAACAAATTAGAAACACAAACCTCTTGTACTAGAAGTAAGTATAAAATTACCACAAACTTAAATGAACAATTACATTTACAAATGTTCTAGCAGAAAAAATAGATAACATTGCATATATAGTTGGCTCCCCTTCCTTATTTGGATTTTTTTCTTTTAAAGCACCACTTTGTAATGAAATAAAACATTAGAGACATATTTCTACAAGAATTAAAAGTAAGAAAACAACTTTCTGTGAGGATAATTCTATGTTATCGTTATGTCTCTTCTTCAATTTCCTTTTCTTAACTATATTATAGAAAATAAGGTTTTTCAAATAGGTCGATAAACTATAGCCAACAGACCTATGACCAACTACCAAAACCAAACTCATGAAACAGACACTGAAAATAAATCATTTCAATCAAAAAATTGAGTTACTCGGCTTGGTTTTTAGTGTCAAGCTATTGGTTTTGGTTTGAAATCGAATTGACCAATGCTTGTGTCTTCTATTTCTTCGACTCCGACATAGGCTTACAATGTATTCTTCCTCTATCTTTTCTTCTTATTCTCAACACAAGCCAAGCCCTGACACACTAAACTCTTTCTTTTCCAACTCTAGTATAGGCCAAGTTAACAAATTTCCTATTTCTTCTTTTTCTTCTTCTTTTTCTTCTTCCTTTTCTTTTTTGATTCCGACGACTCCAATCCAGCAACACTCACAAAACACCACCATTGAAAACCCATCCTACTTTCGCCCTTGGTCTTTCTGTCTCGTACGCTTGCCAGAGAATGTCGCCTACCTCATGCCATCCTTGAATCCGAGCCCTGTGCAAGTTTGCCAATCAATGTTGCACCAAACATTTCGACTCGATAACCAAATCAACATTCTTTTCCGTCAGTCGGCCCTTGGTTTTCGACCGACGTTCATCCCTAATAGACAGAACAAAAAAATTAACTATTCATCAAATTTTCGCCTAAAACATTTCTAGTTTGTTTGGCAAAATGTTTAGAGATCGTGTTTTTGAGATTGGAGATGGTGTTTTTGATATTGGAGAATGTGTGTTTGTTGAAAATGTGTGATTATAATTTAAAATGTTGGAAAAAATAATACTATAAATTTTGTTTTGTTCCTCTCGTAACTCTATGTAATATAATAAAAAATATCTGATTTCGACTTAAATATATAAAATTATGTATTTTTAAAATTTGAATGTTTTAAGAATTAAAAAAAAAGTAAATGATCAAAATTAAGGAAACAAAAGACAAAATAATTTTTGAAAAAGCCATTCCAATCACCTTTTCGTTTTGAATGTAAAAGTTTTTTTTAGTTCTTCAGTTTTTTTCCTTTTTTATTTTTTTAATTTTTTTAATTTTTCACTTTTGTCCTTTTTCTCAAGCAAAAAAACTTTTTATTTTTTTTCTCTTATGATTTTTTTCGATCTGATTTCATTTTTGTTCATTTTTGTTTTTCTTTTCTTGTTAAAATATAATTTTTTTTCATTTTATCCCTTTTATCCTGTTTTGTCCTTTTTTTATTTTTAGGTTATTTGTTATTTTTTTTATATGTTTATTTTACTTATTATTTTAATTTTTCTTTATTTATGTAAGTTTTCTAAAAAAAAATATGTACAACATGTGCATACCACATTCTTTGTAATAGTAGTTTAAGAAAATTCTTGGTTGCATGTCCAAAATATTTATTTTTGTCTTTTTTTTAACTTAATAAAATTATAATTAATTTTTAAAAAATAATTAACTTTCAATCCTAAAATTTTGTTCTAAATCTTTATTTCAAACCAAGCTAAAAATCTAAACACTCTTATTTAACAAAACATTTTATATCGTAATTATTGAATTAATTATCTCCTATTCAATTTTAATATATCTAACTGACAATATTATTTGATCTTAAGATTAATTAGATATACAAAATCTGAAAAGACGTTTGGGGGAACATTTAGAAGGTTGGCTTTTGGGCTCTTGAGGCTAAAATCAGTTTGGTTTCTCCATTTCTCCAGACGTCAAATAGTGCCCTCATATGGGAATGTTAGTAAGGATATGTGACGAACTACATAGAATGATTCCCTATCCATTTCTACAATATAACTCTTCCTTAAGGCCACCAATCCCTTATTTTCTTTAGCTACCCTTTTCCTCATAACCCACGGTGGCAACAATTTGACTCTTTATTAAGCTCCCTTGCCCATTCCCTCAAAAAGCTTCCATATCCTAATTTACCCTCATATCCTCTCTAGTTGGCCATTCCCTCACATCTGACGGTAACAAATTTTCTTGCTCTTCATCAACCACCCCTGCCAATTCCCTCATAACCATTCATTAAGGCTACTATACCCCCACCTCCTATTTTTGGTTTCTATTCCCTCACAACCCATGGCAGCAAAGTTTGAGCCTCTTCATTAAGCAATCATCAAAGGTCCCTCACACCCGTTTGCATCCCAATCGGCCCCCATCTCCTCGTTGGCTACCATCGTCGTCACAATATACAGTACAAACATTTTTAGGTTAGCCCCTCCAATCGACCCTCCCCTTATCACCCGAACTCTATGGTCAATGGGTTTTTGAGTTTGCCATTTTTTTTTAGGATCGTTCAACCCACGCTTTTGTTGTTTATTATGTTTGGTATTTTGTGATTTTGATATATTGGTTTTGTGCCTCCTTGAACCACGACATCTTGTCTTTATGTTTGTTAACTAATGGCATTGGTGTATTATTCGGCCTTAAATCAACTGTCCAATGCTCATCGTTAATATCTAGTATGGCCTAGTTTAGTGATTTTGATTTTATTCTTCACTTTCCTCTTTCAACCCAACAGTCATCTGTGGCTATTCCTTGACAACACCCCTATCAAAAAATTTTTGCCCCTTCAATCGCCCCTCCTCGTTGTCACCCGAACTCTATGATGAATGGGTTTGTGATTTTGCTTTTTGGCTTTTGAGGCTCCTTCTATCCACAGTATTTCGTCATTGTCATCATAACTAACATTGTTGGCATTAGCATTGACCTCCAGTTGGCCCTCTGATGCTCGGTTAATCTATATTATGACTGGGTTTGTGAATTTGTTTTTTTGGTTGCTTGAGCCTTCTATAACCCATAGCAAATAAACATTGCTGTCACAACCGACGGACTAGGAGTAGGCATCGGCCTAAAATTAGCCCTCATATGCTTGCTTGAAGTTGTTTATAAGTTAGTTTGTGTTGTTATTTTCTAGGTTCTAAGCCTTGATGTGAAATCTTTTTATGTTTCGTGAAATCATTTTGTCACTTAACTATAATCTGCCCATTAGCCCTATTGATGTTTCCAAGTAGATGGTTTCGTTACCGTTGACTTGTTTGTTTGAACTAGCCACAGCTAAAGGGAATAGGAGACACCGAGTTCGAGCCCATACATAGGCCACTCGACATTGCACTTGAAATCAACTTTTGGGGTAGATTACACATTACTTTCGTCATCGAAAGTGGATAGCACGATTAACGTCTTCATTACCTGATTCTTAGCTCACTGTCGTTTACTCATCCATTAGCTCTAACTCAGTATATTGTGAAAACATTCGTTTGTTGCTTTATTTGGCATTTAACTTGCTTTTTTTCATGTGTGGTTTTTGGTTGCTATTTGTCATATGTCTGGTTCTTTTTTTTACATTGTTATTGATGTTGGTATAATTGTTTGCTTAGTTGGCCATAACAATTATGGATTGCTTTAATTTTGGTGTTGGTATGATGATGTGGTTTGTGTTATTATAAATAAATGGTTGTGAATGCTTTCTGATTGCTGACTTATTTGTCATTTGTAAACCATGTATGTGACTTGTGGTTTTAAACAAATTAATGTTATGCTAAAGTCGTAAGTTAAAAATTAATTGGATTAATTTTGTACAATCTGTGTTATGTTAATGTTGATGTATTGTTGGTGTTGATGTATGCTAACTGTTGTAAAACTCTGTCCCTAGTTGATTTTGATGTTGGCCCCTACTATTTTCTGTGGTGCACCGACAATGATGTTAAATTGTCAACTGTTATTCAATTATCATGTTATTGGTGTTTTACAGACCCGTTTAACAATTGTATTGTTAGTTGTTACCCGAATTGTGATATTCCAAAAATAATTATGTTTTCAACCTTGCTAGCCAATTTTTATATAGGTCTACATAATGCCTAACATAATTATGTGAAATTTTGACGTTGGTATGAGCCATTTAAATTTAAAAGTTTTGTATATGATTTTTGATCGGCTGTGATTATTTACGCTATCTTGTACTCTTTAGTTTGATATAGACATGCCTTGCGCCGATGGTTCGTCGTATAATTGGAATGATAATAAGGAGATTTATTTCTTAAATCTCCTTGACAAATACCAGTGTAATCATGCTAGGAAAATTCCAAGAATGGATATATATTTAGATTAGGCTGAGATTTTCAATTAGAAATGGCTTGATATCAACACCTCGTGCTATGCCACGACTCTGCATGGAAAAATAACACGAGTAAGGTAGATCTACATTGCATGGAAGGCGTTGCAGACATGGACAAGTTTAGAAAACAACCCAATTACCGATATGGTTACTTATTCTAACAAACAATGGGCTCAACTCTCAGTTGTAAGCATTACATAACCCGCTTAATATGCCTATTTAGCTTTGATGAGTTGGATGGTATATTTAGTTTTTAGGTTATTATGAGAAATGACTACTTTAATCCTTGCAAATTCACCTAAACCAAAATTTTATCTGAACTCCGGGGCTCAAGCACAAGGACTTGTTTTTCAATGTCTTTGAGAAGTACTAAGTTATCGGTTCAAGAGTATAGCCAGCATGATCCAGCCTTAATGGGAATAGGCCAAACTTCTCTGAAGTCGACATGTCAGCAGACATGTCTCAGGTCCCTCGCCTATCAGGTGATAGAAATGACTCGCAAGGTAACACAATAAACTTCCCTCACTTTGACACCCAATATGCACAGGAACACCAAAGAGCTATGAAAAACAAGCTAAGCAGAAGCAAAGGTAAAACAATAAAGATCGGCTCACTGACGCTATAATGGGCATTGAAAGTTATTACTTGAACAAGTCCACAAGAACTTTATGTATGGATTAGGCAACCAAATTTAATGCTTGGTGAGTGTGACAAGATGATGGAAGAGATGGAAGTTTCAACTGATGATGTTGTCACCATATACTTGTGGCTGCGGAATGAAAAAGAGGTGTTGAGTGACTTTACTAGACTTTTTATTGAGAAGAGGTGGAATCTTATTTAAAGGGTTATGAATGGGTGTATCTAGAGTTATTACACCCTAAATTGTTTATATTTGTGTAATTGTAATGTAAAACAATATCCTATGTCATTATTTTTTTTTTTGGTAAAGACTATCATGACTGTTTTTACTTGCATTTTCTAGTCTTTGTGGCATAACTAATTGACATTAATGATAGTTTTATGGAATTTGTTATCGAACTAGGTATGTCATTATGATACTACATTATTATTGGTAGGCTATATAACAAGGCAGGCATAATATGGATAATATAGACACTGAGAGTGATGATGATTTGGACACTGTTGCATGTGTCATATATGCATACCTAAGAAAGTTACGAAACTGAAACATGCAAAAGTGAGACTCCATTTTAACAAGGACACTAAAGATGGATGAGCTGTTGTACGACAATGACAATAACTTAAAAGAGAATACATAGATGAATAGGCGAACATTTATGGCTTTGTACGAGTTAGTAAATACAAAAGGTTTACTGTAACCAATAAATCGTGTTACGGTACCTAGGTAAACGTAGGGTACTTGGCAACATGTATGTGAGACGGTATCGAGATGGTTTATAACTGTACTTGATGCATTATTTACATTGAATGATAAGTTTATACGACCTCCTGATTATGATCAGGTTTAATAGTAGATCGTGGAGAATGTAGATAAATATAGACTTTGGTTTGATGTACATGCTCAATTTCAAAACATGTTATAGTTCATAATTTTTTAAGCCAGTTGTTGATTTCTTTTTTAACTAAAGCAATAATATACTTGTTTTTGTAGAATTGTGTCGAAGCTAGTGACGGCACCTGCATGCCATGCATTCCACCAATCGATAATTGGCTTGGCCGAATAGGATAAAAATTAACATGTAAAACATCTTAGCAGTGGTTTCGTTTGATATGATGTTTACGTACATGATCGCAAGATAGAAGGGTTCAGTGAGAATTTTGGCATAAACAACGGCCGTCAATGGATTCCCATTACCACCTACAGGTTTGCTCAATTCAGAGTTTCCTTGTTTATAGAGTTTTCACGACATATATATGGCATTACAATTATAATCAGTTCCATCTATCTAAAATGAAGGTAAATTTTACTTAGCAGACTTTGGTTATGTAAATAATGAGCATTTTCTAACTTCTTATCATGGCGAAACTTACTACTTACTTGAGTACTGTTAGTGACGATATGGACTTACTAACAGGAGAGAAGTTTTAAATTACACCACTTATCTTTGATGAACTATATTAAAAGGAAATTTGGTATTTGGAAAGCAAAATTCAAAATGCTTACTAAAATGAACAACTACCTAATCGAAAAACAAGTGAAGATACCAATTATGTATGCGATTTTGCATAACTTTATAAGGATGCATGTAACGGTTGAATCAGATCCGCTGCTTCAATCATACATGTATGAGATGCTAACAGACAATGCTTCTACATTGTGTTTACCAATGAAGCTAATGTCAAAGAGGTTGACCATGATGAAGATGATGATGATGATACTGACGCGGTCCTACATAGGAACTTCACAAACTCCGAACCGCATCAGCAACGTTGAAGAGGGAAAACGACTATAGGTATTTTCAAAGACGCTATAACGGATCAAATATAGGAGAAATACCAACAATATCTATAGTATAAACTTTGATATATGTAGTATTGTTTAATGCAATGAGTTGTAATTTTTTTTTCCAAACAAAATCAACAAGTAATAATAATAATTGTTACATTTTCTTTTATGAAGAGATATATTTTGTATATATATATTATACTAAGTTAAATGTGAAAAAAATTTCGTCACTTAACCAGAAAAGATACAATTTGCTTTTTAATTAATCCAGCTCCTTTTTTTTTAGGTTTTTACTATAAATTTTACTCCTTTTTTCCTATAATGCATGCATCCCCAAATATTTATTTTTTATCACATATCATATAAATTTTTTAATACTAACTTTTAAAAAATTATTTACTTTGAATATAATCTTTAAAATTATATTTAATTTTTAAAACCGATATCTTTACAAATAAATCTTCCAAACTCCCCCGTATACACCCTATGGACATACTGTAATCTAGCATCCACCAATCATGCACTTACCGACACGCCCATCGATTTCAAATATCTAAGTCAAAAAAGCCATAATGGATGAGTGATGGGCCATCATTCAGATTTTTTCTATTAATAGGCCAGGCCTAGTGGCCCACACCCAACTTCCAATCTCATCCCTCCACCTGTCCTGCTCGGAACGACACCGTTTTAGCCATCCCTTAAATTGTCAACGATATATCAACAACAAGCCGTCCCTGATCGGCTGTTCCGAACCAGAAAACAACTTTTGTCCAAAGGAAAAAAAAAAAAATCATCGGAATAAACAAAACATGCCGTACTATTCCCATTCCGAGGATTCTGTAGACGACTTCGACGAGTACGACCCCACGCCGTACGGCGGCGGCTACGACCTCCACCTGACCTACGGCCGCCCCATACCCCACTGCGAGGAGACCTGCTACCCTCTCCGTTCCGACGACTTCGACTACGACCGCCCTCAGTTCTCCTCCTACGCCGAGCCCAACGCCTACGCCGACGAGGCTCTCGAGACCGAGTACAGTAGCTACTCCCGCCCCAAACCCCGCCCCGCATCCGCTTACGGCTTTCAACCCCCTCCCCCCGGACCCGTCCACGGCTACGGTGGCTCCGAGTACGGATCTGAGCGACCCGGGTCGGAATACGGATCTGGGTACGGTCGAAGGCCGGAATCGGATGAATCCAGACCGGAGTATGGGTCTGGGTATGGAAGAAAGAGTGACTATGAGAGTTCCGGCGGAGAATATGGATCGGGGTATGGAAGAAAGAGCGAGTACGAGAGTTCCGGTGGAGAATATGGATCTGGGTATGGAAGGAGGACTGAACATGAGAGTTCTCAGGGAGAATATGGATCTGGGTATGGTCGCAAGAATGAGTATGAAAGCTCCCAGGGACAATATGGATCTGGATATGGTCGCAAGAATGAGTATGAGAGCTCCCAGGGAGAGTATGGATCTGGGTATGGCCGGAAAAATGAGTATGAGAGCTCTCAAGGAGAGTATGGATCTGGGTATGGCCGGAAAAATGAGTACGAGGGCTCTCAAGGAGAGTATGGATCTGGATATGGTCGGAAGAATGAGTACGAGAGCTCCCAGGGAGAATATGGATCTGGGTATGGTCGGAAGCCGAGTTATGGAGAAGAAGGTGGTGGATATGGTGGGAGAAGTGAGTATGAGAGCTCGGGCTATGGAAGGTCTGAGTTTGTGAAGCCGAGCTATGGTGACGAGCCGCCGAGGAGGCCGAGTTATGGGAGGCAGGAGAGTGAGGAGTATGAGAGGCCGAGTTATGGAAGGTCTGAAGAGGATGATTACAGGAAGCCTAGCTATGAGAGGCGTGATGATGAGGATGAGGATCGTCCCAAGTATGGCTATGGCCAAGAGGGATACGGTCGCAAGAAATATGTGAGTTTTTATTTATTTTTTATTTATTGTTGTTTTTTACACACACACACGCACACACGCACACACACACACTTCACAAGTCAATTCCAATCTATATGCATGCCTGTATCTGTTATAATGATATTGCTAAGCTGTTTATACCTCTTTATTTTTTGGCTTGAAGTTTGACTTTTTGTTTTTTGTTTTGTTTTGGTTTTTTTTTTTCCCTCATAGAGAATGAAAATTAAAAAGAAAAAGGGCTTGAATTTTGGGTGTATATTTTCATGCTGGGATTTTGTAGATATCATTTTTTTCTCTTGTTTGTGACGTTTGTCTAGAGACCATAAGGATTTTCATGTTAAATCATATTTTTGCCTCCACTAATTTAGCACTCCTTCTGATCACGCATGCTCCTGTACATTCTTATACTTTGTAATTTTGAAAAGCCGTTGATATCCATTTTTGTCTGGTGATTATTGACATGGATGTTGAAATAATGAAGAATGTAATAGTGATGTTTCTGCGGATGAGCATTTTTAAGTCAAAATGCAACTGAGTTTACATCTTTTCCAGCTTTATTCGTATTTTCTCAACTAAATATAAATGATCAAACAAGAAAAATATCAAATTAGTTTAAACTATTCCAACTAAGAGGCAGAGTTCTTGAATACGATAGTGCCAATGTTGATCAAAGTGCTAAAACAGAAAGGAGCTACCAATGGAAAATCGTTTCTCTTCACCCAGTTGGTCGCATTTTTTTTCCCCCTAATACTGAATATAAGATTATATTTGAGTATAATTGTATTTAAAGGCTAAAACCTTTCCATTTGTAGTGGTGTGTTTCTATGTTTTGAATTAGTTGTGTAATGCATGCATGCATTAGATAAGGTAATTACTATTGCTTATCATGTTAGTCGGCTGTTTCCTATCTTGACTGATCACTTACAAACACTATACAGGGGGATGATGGCTCTGGTGGTGATGAAGAGAAGAAGCACCATCGCTACAAGCATCACCACCACCAGCGCGAGAGCTATGATGATGAGTGATCTGCAAGTTCATCATCCTCTTGTTAAATGGAGTCATGCCATATTTAGCTACTAAATAAAGGGTTGGTGCGTGTATTCCTTTGAGTGCTGCTTGTTGTGTTGTTTTGTGTCCTGTTTTTGAGTATCCTATAACTCTATAAAACCACCCTATCTAAACGTTAATGCGTGTATTTGTGTTCATGCCCTATATAAAATCCCAGACTTTGGTTTGGCGTGTCTTATTTGCCACTTGCATTTCTGTTTGTTGAATATTTTTTCATCTACGGACTCAACTTTGGCTGCGTTCAGCGTTCACATATTTTGTTGTAGGAAAAAAAACCATAAACTTTTCAGAAGATTACTTTCTCATCTTCTGTTTCTTCGAGCTTTCTTGTTGCCAAAGTTAGACGAGGAAAAAAAAAAAAGAGAGAGCGAGGAAATATAGGAGAGTGGTGTAAAATAAATAGAAAGAAAGAGAAATGTGAGTGAGCTGGTTAATAAGCAAAATTTCTCTCCGTGTTGATCTCCTTATTTCGCTATTTATTTCCTTTGTCTCTCGGTTACTTTTAAATTTACCTTCCAAATCAAAACAAAAAGACCATTCTGTTGTACCCAGCCATGTGAAGTGGTTTTAAGTTCCATAGCCAGCAAAAATCAAAACAGTTGTGTATGTGATTAGTAATCTAATTGGAGTAGTTTCTTCAAGTATCATGTTAAAGATAATGAGAAATTAAAGACCCAGGATGGCACCCGTCTATAAACTTGTTCCCATTGCTAAAGGCTAAAGTTTTGTAACTTTTAAACAATCCTTATATGGTCCCATTGAGCTGAAGTCTAAGAGTTTACACTGTTAACCGTCGTTTTTTGCCTTGTCTCTTTTGCTTCCTCTGTCCATCCAGCAGCAGCAGCAGCAGCAGCATAAACATCTTGAAGAATTACATGATAATTTACTTCAGGTTTCAACTCTAGAAGTCTTTTCACAACTGTTTCTCCCATATCCACATTACCATGACCTCTGCAGGCAGCGAGCAGCGCTTCCCAGATAACATGATTGCTTGGTATTGGCATGTTTATAATTAGTCTATACGCTTCCTCTAGTCGGCCTGCCCTGCCTAACATGTCTGCCAAGCATCCATAATGCTCAAGCCATGGCTCGATTCCACAGTCCCTTTGCATGCTTTCAATAACTCTATACCCTTCATCCACCAATCCCTTGTGTGTATAAGCAACTAAAAGGGCTATAAACGTGGACCCGTCAGGAGAGAAACCTGAATTAGTCATGCAGTGATACAAATGAATTGCATCATCTGCATCACCTGCATCACCATGATTTGCACAGGTTGAGATCATAGTGTTCCACGTGACCAAGCTCTTCTGGTTCATTTTGTTGAAGACTTGCCACGCTCGGTTCAAGCATCCACATTTGGAATACATATTAATCAACGCATTACAAAAAGAAATCATCCAACCAAACCCGGCAGCGTCTGTATATTGGTGTGTCGCTATCCATGTTCCAAATCTCCCAAATTTGCACAGGCCGAAACAAACACTTAGCATCGTGACCTCATCTGGTACCACAGTTGCCTCTATCGTCTCCCAAAACAAGTCAAGTGCCTCCCTCGGACGCTTAGCTTGTGAATACCCTGAAATCATAGCAGTCCTAGAAACCACGTCTTTATCAGGCATATCATCAAACACACATCGTGCATTTTCCAACTCTCCAGCTCTCACATGCGCAAAAACCAAACCCGGCCAGGAAATAACAACAGCCATCATCTCTGCAAATATTCGCCTGGCTTCACCTGCTATCCCTCTAGCAGCGTATAAATGAATCAAAGCATTACTCACAAAAAAAATGCGAACAAAACCCAAGCTTCAACACAGCTCCATGAATCTCATCTGATGAAACAATTATTTTCATCTTCGACCGAGCTTTCAGCAAGAAACTGAGAGTAAACTCATCCAGCTGGATGCAATTCATCCTCATCTGGTCGAACAAGCGAATGAAGCAGAAAGGCTACGAGCTCCTGGAGTATCCCCGGTTGAGAGTGTTGTAGAAGAAAGTGTTTGGTTTGGGTATTTGGCAGAACAGCTGATGAGCATAATGCAAGTCGCCCAAGGGCGACACCGCCATGAAGCGGAAGATCTTGCCAAGGATGCCTGGGTGGCGGTGGAGGTTCGTGACGATTGAGTGAGCGTGGATTTGCTTGAGGTCTCTCATTGAGAGGCAGGACTCGGCCATGGAGGCCAAGACTGCTACTAGGCTTTGCTGTTGTTTTGGCGGGAGAGCCATGTCCATGTGCGGCTCAGCACAGAGTTTCGTTTTTCAACGGTTTTTCAAACTTTGCCTTTAGGGCCTGAAATATTATGGGCCCACATCGAAGGCCCATGAATAGAACCAAAGCTGGCCCATTTCACGGCGGGGAGAAAAATTCAGTGCAAACTTCAGCGCAACTTTTTTTGTTTTTTTTGTTTTTTTTAGCTGGGGATAGTTAGATATGAAATTATCATTAAACCGTACCTACAATCACAAATTTCAATAGACCTTTTTTTTTTTTTTTGGTGTTTACTAGCATTCAAATGTTGAACTAAGGCTTGTGTTGGCCCAACATTGTGCTTTCACCATTGGTGTTTTTTTTTTCTTTTTTTAATCTCTATGCATTTTGCCGCTCTATCGGAAATTCTCTCTACTCCTACCATACTCCAGCTTGATAGCTTCCACTGCGTAATTAATAATTAAATAAGTAAACAAGTTGGAATTCGTACAGGAGGAAAAAAAATTGCCATTTGGAGACTCCAGTTGTAGAGAATTGTTACTTTATGTTACTTTTGAGCCTTACTCTATGATCTTCAGTATATTTTTGGATATAATTTTACATGATTTTTTTTTTCCTGCAAAGGACATATTTAGTAGAAAAAACAGCATAATGAAGTTATAAGTGTGTACGTAACACTCGGATAAGGAATTAAAACGTGTACTAACACTAGCAAATTTCATTCAGGATTAAAGCCGAGTCATTGGACTGTGGTCCTTATAATGTAGGGTGCAAAAAATGAGATGAAAGGAAAACTTTTTCCCCCCTCTTCTCTAGCAGCTAGTCCTCAACAGTTTGAATCGGCGAGTACGGTGAAAAAAAAAAAAATTTGTGTGAAGGCTAGATAGTATAGCATCAATGGAACAAAAAAGAAGAAGAAGAAAAAGAAGAAGAAGAAGAAAGTTGAAGGTTAGGAAATGGTGGAAGAGAAACTAGAGAAGTTTCTTTCTCTCGAAGAATGCCTTAAGATGCCATAACTGCAGACCGGCAACCGATAGGCAAACCAAGAGGGAAAGGCAGCTAAAAGTGGCCATCTTGGAGTTTGTTGTTCTGTTCAGTTGTTGCATTTCTTCCTCCCTATCGTAATTACACCACGAAAATAAAGAAAGTTAATTATAGAATTATAATTCGATGTTGAATAAAGGGACAAAGTCACATCTCTTAATCATATATGTATATATAGTGTATGAAGCTCAAAATATAAGGACGTTTCAATGGTAGAACTTGAAAAATATGCACTACTAGTAGGATTATGTTTTTCGGTCACAAAATCTGTATTGAAAACTGTTTGTTATGTGTGTGTGTATATTTGCTATAAGTTTTGATGAAATTTTAATCGGATCTAATTGTAAAAAAAAATAATAATAATAATCCACTATCGATATAAAGTCGTATCGTAAAACGATTATTATCGTAATTGATTTTAAACATAAGTATTTGGGTTGAATACTCCATACCTTTCACGGAGATGAAACATCTCATCATGTATGGATGTCACAAAAGCGTACAACTTCTTTAACTCAAGTTCCATTGTCTAGCATTAATAAAAGGACGTTACTAAAACAGAGAATGCTACATATATATATATAAATATATACATACATTTGGTACATGAATAAGTTATAAGCGTATGAAAAGCCTGTAATAAACCTCAGATTGTCATCTCAATGGTGAAAGTTAAAGGATAAGAATACATTTGGGGGCAAAAAAAAAAAGGAAGGAAGGATAAGATTCAAGAATATGTTAGAACAAAATTAACAAGCGTTCATCATTTGGACCTCAAAAACATATTATCATCATCCTTATTCCAACTTAGTCATTGCAAAAGCACGTTTATCTAGTACCTCTTGCATAGTAAATGGTCTAACTAATGATGCAAATGTAACTCATATCAAAACCGAACTTTAACATTTTAAATGTCACATCTGTACCAATCCCATGCATCATAGGAGAAAGTTTCACACTATCCATTACTTACTTCGACCTGTCCTTTCTTGGCAACATTGGACCAATCGATAGCGGCCACACCAGTCCTCCAATCGAATTCAATTGTCACCGTTGTCGGAGGCTTATGCTCCGGCGCAAAAAAGCACGCCGTATAGTCACCGGCCTCCCCTGCAGTGAACGCAAAATTACCCGAATCTACTAGATCCGCATGGTGATAATTGTTCCCAAGAGGAGAACTCACCTACAACATTACCAAACATTATAACACATTTAATTTACTACCAACACCCAAAGCTCAAAACCACATCCACAACACAATAAATAACAAATTCATTTAAATAATGAAATAAAAAAAATAAAATTCCTTTGGTAAAAATTCAAGGACACTGTAATGGCAGATACAACCTAGCATTAAAAAAAAAATAATAATAAGGGTACATTTTGCTGTGATGTTTTTAACATGACAAAGTATATTTACGTATTATATGAATGTATGTATGTATGTACGTATGTGAATATACCCTGACGGTGAGCTTGTGGGTACTGGGGATGGGAGAGACGTTGTTGGGAAAAACGACAGTGTACTTGCCGACAGTCATGGCTTTGCTCTTAATGTCCTCAGATATGCACTTGCTGCTTCCCGATCTGATGTCGATCCGCATCGACATCGCCGATTTCGCCATTAACCCAAACAACAAAATTGCTGCTAGATCGGTATTGATGTACATTGTTTTTTTGGGACTTTCCGAGAGATTTTGATCGGGACTAATTAAGTGTATGAAAGAGGAAGCTAGAAGCAGATGTGATAGGACAAAGCCGGAGATCTGATTTGCTTCTTTCTTTCTTTCTTCTTTGTTCATGTAAACCTATGACCGGGTTCTTTGCATGTCATATAACGCTTTCCCGCCAACCAATTGCTTTGTTACATGTCAGAAAATCCATAAGGAATATTTGCTGCTTTTTTTTTTTTGTTAAATATATATTCTAGCTCAATATTTTATTTTGATAATAATTGCAGATATAACCTAACGAATAAGAGTGACAATTTTCGTTAGTTGGTCATGTTTGACCCCTCTGTTGATATTATAATTTTAGATATGAACACACAATATATTTAATAATCGTGTTAAAAAAACTCAAATACGACCCTCTAGTAAAAGAGTTAACACAATACAACTAATGTAACTTATTTATAAAATAGGTCTTAAATATATCGTATTAACTTGCTAAACTCACTTTTTAAAATGATTATTCAATCTGTTATTAACCCATTTTACAAACCTATTATCAATTAACACTAAAAAAAAAAAACTCAAATAAACACCAAAACCAAATTAAAATCTACGTCTAAATTAAGTTTACAATACAATTCACAACCAAGTTAAAACAAATATGGAATGCCAAATATGAGGCTAAGTATTTAGGATTCAATGGAATCAAGATCAATCTTTATAGCATTAAACTTCATCTGCATAAAAAATATAAACAAGAATAATATCAGTATAGAATGACAAATATGAGGCTAAGTATTTACATTTGTATGAAGGCAATTATTAGATAGCAAATACATTAAAACAATAACAATAATACAGAAAATCAACAATAATAATATTGTAAAAGTGAATCAAATAATTGGATGGCAATAATTCAAAGTGATTAAAAACTGTTAATGGATGTTACATTTTCATAAACATGCTGAAATTGATTTACAATTCTAGTTTAACTCTGATAATAAGAAACAACAAAAAATTTGTCATCATAATTTCATATAAATTTTTTATCATATCACTAAACTCTTTTTTCACTATCTTTCAAAAGAACACTTGGAAATTATTGCTTTTTCAAGGTGATCAAGTCAAAACCACGTATTCCTTCCAAAGTCAACCTTTATTAACTTGAATAGGGGATATTTCTCTTACCAAAATCCCCAGCATTGCTCACAAAATAGAAGAAAAAACTCAAATTCAAACTCTCCTGAATAATGTTAAAAAATCATGCAAACCCTTAATAAAAAAAAGGAAAAATATCCACCTTAGAAATCGCAACACTCAATTCATCAAATAAAATCATTGGCACAAAACAAACACAAACATCAATCAAAGACATTGAAACGATTAATTTAAAAAAATAAATAAATAAATAAAACAAAAGAAAACACAAAAAGAGAATCAATAATTGAAACAGACCAAAACCAAAAAAAAAAAAAAAAAACATAAAGAGTTGAGGGAATACCTAAGCTTTAAGCCGCGAGAAGAAGAACTGAGAGAAAGAACGATGGCAAGAGCCAAAATACGAAGAAGAAGAAGAATAAATGAAGAACAAGGGGAGTGGGGAGGGCAACGGCAAAAGAGACTAGAGAAGGAGAACGAAGAAGAAGAAATGAGAGAGACAGAGAGAGAAAGGCGGTAGCCATTCAAGGCAGAGAAAAGAAAGAAATAAAACCCTAGATCTAGAAGGCTCTTTAGTCTTTAGTCTTTAAGTGGTTAAATATTTTTAACAAAAAATAAAAAAAATAATAAAAGATATTTTTTATTTCTAAAATTTGAATTTTGAAAACTCAACAGTACACACTTTTTTTTCTGTATTTCTTTTAAATGCAATGCAATTTTTCTCCAAATACAAAAATATTTCATTCAAATACCAATCACATCACATTTTAAATTCAATACAATCGCTATTCATTATTTCACTTTTTCTATTATTTTTATTAATTATATCATATATTCTCTTTCTTTCTCTTTTTTTTTCTCTCTACTTTTACCTTACACATCACATATTTATTATTAAAATACAATTCAAATACTTTTCACCCAAATACACATTACATTCAAACGCAATGCAAATGCAATGTGTTCACCAAACGAGGCATAAAAACACTATAATTTTTATATATAACAATATAAATATAAAAGAGTTGCAAATGAGTAATTTATAAATCGTGTTCATGTCAACTTATATACGACCCATTTATTAAAGGGGTTATTACGGTCAATTGCAAGTTGACGGGTTTATGTAAGTTCAACCCTTTATTTAATCATATTTGATGGATTTGATCCTTTTTAACTTAAACCTATTTAAGAAAAACCTAAACTCTTTAACTTTATACAGATTTCGTATTGTGATCCAAATTGTCAGTTTTATTAGTAATAATATCACATCTAACTCTACCTACGAAGTTCGAATCTCTCCATTCCAAATTAAAAATATATATTTTATTTTGATATTTCAATATATAGAATTTCCTTTCAAAAAATTCTCACTACTGTGTAGAATCTTTCTATTTCACTACAAGTGTCCCGATAAATTAGGGGTGAACAAAAAATCTGAAAACTCAAATAACCCACCCAACCCACTTAAGGAAAACCCGACAAGTTGGGTCCACGTCAGACCTGAAAAAAAGCTGGGTTGACCCACCCAACCCGATGTCAAATTGGGTGGGTTCGGGTTGGAATTCTAAAACCCGACCAAAACCCAACCCACCCAATGAATTTTTTTTTTTTTATATTTAGAAAAAATATAATGACTAACCTAAGCCAATTTTGTTGAACCGACTGTCATTTCCCATTTCTGCCTCCCCCAAACCAGAGTTCATGCCTCACCCTTACCCAACCCGATGTCCCACCAACCTCCCACAATCATCCCTTTCTTCGACCATTGGTCGTCACCCCTCGATCGATTCATTTTTGTCTCCCCAAGCCCCGTGTTCGTCTCGTGCCTTGCCCTTGTCTAGCCCTAGCCGCCACTTGTCACTCGCTTCCCCTGATCCTCCCTTCTATTAGGATTTAGGAACAAGATTTCAAGTTTATTTCAATTTGCCTGGCTTTAGTTCTTGTTACTATACACATTGGGGTTAGAGAATATTCTTGTGAAATAGGTTTGATTGTTTGTGGTTGATGTTTCTTAGTATTCATTAAAAGCATGTTTTAATTAGTTTTTATTATCTTTACATGATTTCTTTTTTTGAATATTTGAGTTTGTATTTTGATTTATAGTTAAATTTTTAAGCTATATTTTATTACTTTATTTTTACAAATTACCGAACCCGACGAACCCAAAAAACCTGTCAAACTCACCCAAACTTTAATTGAGTGGGTTGATTTTGTATATTGGGTTAATTGGGTGAATGAAAAAATTTTTCAACCCATCTAATTTTCATTGGGTGGGTTGAAAAATGTCAAAAATCCACCCAACCCACCTAACGAACACCCCTACAATAAATAATTCATATTGCCTTTAGCTTGCTAGGCTATAATATAATGGCAGCGTAAGAAAATATGTTAATTAAGGGAGAACTTGGGTTTAATTTTATACTAAGTTAAACAAATAAAATTATAATAATCTATTTTCTTTCACCTATTTATCTTTTTATTTTGTTTTTCTATTAGTCTATATGTTTACTTTTTTTTTCCTCTAAGTACATAGACTTAAAGTAGTGTTGTGTCTCAACTTTTGTTTATTTGGATTTTTGAATCTGAAACAGTATATACAAGAAACAAATAAAGTAATAATGTACAATAAGGTGGAAGAACTAAATTAGGTATAAAACAAAATTTATAAAATATTCTGCATATGATTTGGAATTGAAAAAAAAAAGGGTAAAAGTATTTAGTTTCATATCAAAATTGTGTGTGTAGATGAAAAATTTTAAAACATCAGGCACGGAAATATCAAATTAGAAACCAACAAAAAAATGAGGCTAATTAGTAATTTCTTTAAAAAAAAATGTAAGTGGTCACTTGGGAGGGGGCTAAGCCCCCCGGTCCTTAAAAATGTAAATGTATATCATATACCTCATTCTCGTGTCTATATTTCTGTTTCTTTAATAATATTATAACGTATGTATAATTAATTTAATTTTTAATTGATGTAATATAACTTATAATGAAATATATATTTTTTCTTAACGTATTATAATATTGTTAAAGAAACAAAAATGAGAGGACATAAGAGTTAAATATAGTCTTTAACTGCCTTCGGAGAACGAAATAAATAGCATTTTTACAATAAACAATTAAAGTGAATAGCTTGTTTTAAAAATCTTTGAAGTAAATAATGAATTTGGTAGCTCAATGAAAATATTTAAAATAAATAATAAATTTAGTAGGAAAATAATTTATTTATGATTAAAATCTTACCATTTACTTTTTTTTTTTTTGTTGGAAAAGTGATATTTTCCATATTTTCTGAATTTTTTTTAAGTAGAGTACATTTGAGGTTGAGTCTCCCCTTGCATGTGAGAAATATTCTACGTTATTATCTAATGGAAGAAGTCCTTTACTAAAAATTAAAATGACTTGACATACTCAATCAAGCCGCCAAAAAGGGAAGAAAATAATATTATTCATCTTTTTTTGTTGAAATAATACTATTCATCTAATCACAATAATACTGTTGAGCTCATGTAAACCAAGGCCCTTTGATTTTTTTTTTTTAAGTGCAGAAAAAAAAAGGGACTCGTAGTGAACCTGTATAACATTACAACTCAAGCACGTTTGGCTCTACCTCAACCTCATTTGAATATGCTCAAATAGCAAGGATACGAAGAATGTAGTTGCATATACATTAATTTGAATATATTAAGTTATGAAAAAATAAACCTTTATATTAAAAATCCTTGAGAAAACTTTCCATCGTTCAAATTTTCAATCATATAGTATATCTAGTCTTGGTAATCCTTTAATGCTATGCCACCTTACCATGCGCGTATGCTAGTGCAATACGTCGTTAATGTTTTCAGCTTCTGGGCTCCAACTTGGCACAAGTAGGAGTTTCATGTCTCAATGCTGTCTATAGCAACCAGACGACTGTGTCCAGCCTTTTGGGACCACAAACGAACCCTTTTTTGCTACAATACGAGTATGATAATGATGACACTTAACCAGTCTGAGTTGTGGGTCCAAAAAATAAGCCACTGACCTGAGAAAAGGAAGAGAAAAGACGACTGTGTCCAGCCTTTTGGGACCACAAACGTACCCCTTTTTGCTACAATACGAGTATGATAATGATGACACTTAACTAGTCTGAGTTGTGGGTCCAAAAAATAAGCCACTGACCTGAGAAAAGGAAAAGAAAAGAGTGTGGATTTATTATCCAAGCGCGTAGTAGTTGTACATTTGTTTATGGAGTTTTCTTGTGGTTTGGGACTACTGTCACTAATGTGGTCTCCTTTCGGCCATAACTAACAACAGGTTTGGCCAGCGAATTGTTGGACAGCCAATGGTTACACCTATTCCAAATAATAGGTGTTAAATTTGGATCTCAATCTTAGCCAAAAATCTGCAGATTTAATATTTCTTGAGCATTCCAATAAAACATTCTGTTTGATAAATGTATTATATTTATATTACATTTAAATGTAATAAATTGAATACAATTTACATTTTGGAAGAAAAGTATTTACAATGCAATGTGTGTTTAGGTGAAAAATATTTGAATTGTATTTTAATAATGAATATGTGATGTAATGAGTAAAAATATAGAGAGAAAAAAAGAGATAAAGAGGATATATGATGTGATTAGTAAAAATAATAAAAAAGTGTAATAATAAATAGTGATTATATTGGATTTAAAATGTGATGTGATAGGTATTTGAATGAAATATTTTTATATTTAGGTGAAATTACATTGCATTTGAATGCAATACGAATACAATGCTGTCACCAAACAGAGGGTAAGATCATATATATGATTAGAATTATTGCTATGAAAGATATTTAAATGCAATGTGAATGCAATGCTGTCTCCAAACGGGAAGTAAGATCATATGATTAGAATTGTTGCTACAAAAGTGATACTGAGTTGTTAGAGCATCTTCAATGTAATGTAAAATTATTGTGTTAATACTAAATTTTGGCATTTGAATAAAAAAAATGTTATCCAATACAATAATTATCTTACATATCAAATTTGATATATTTTAAACTTTGTGATAAATTTATCATAAAATATAGATAATATCAAATTTTATTTTTGATTTTTATTAATTGTTGTTTTATGTAATTATTACTATAATTTTATTTTTCATTTATTTAAATATTAAAAATTCATTTTTATAAATTTTAAAACTAAATAATTAATTATAACAAAAAGTAGAAATATCATTAAAAATAACATAATATGTTAGAGTATAAAATAAGATAATGTTATTTTTTATATTATTTTATAATAAATATAATATTAAGATACATAAATGCAGACTGTGTTATACTATTACTAGCATATATAATTTTTATTATTAGTTAATCTTTTAAACATCTATTCATAAATTAATGGCAACTTAGATCTTCAGGTAGAAGAAAAGTTGGTGTTTGAGTTTGTAATATATTAATATGCATGTAAGTATTTCAAAGTTTACTTATTGATATGTCTATCTGACGTTAGTTTCAGCTAATATGCTGAACCTTGACTTAGCAGTCTTCCCTGAGGATGGGAACTGACTATGTTCAAAGAGGAAAGCCTAATTAAAGAGGGGAATATAGTCAAGGAAGGTCTCCTTTTTCATTTTTCCTACGTGTTATATGGGGATATCGCTTTCATCTTAATTAATGTGGACAAAATGATTACTAAGAGTAAACCGTGATTTGAGGCACCAACTTCCACATCATTAGCTGTTATATGTATAAACAGACACAGCGTTTATATTTCATAGAAAAAAAAAAAAAGAAAAGAGATCAATTTACTAAAAAAAAAATTATCTGTGTACGGATCTGAGATGTTTTTGACCTTTTTTGCTGTTAATTTCAACTGCATATTTTATTTTTAATCATTGTACCTTTTGCAAAATGATCATGGTCATGGTTTTTATTTATTTTTAGGTGACGTGAATCATGCGCTTAGCATGGTGATTTTAGCTAACCGCACACTTAGAAATCTCCCTCATTCTCTCTCTCTCCCTATATATATATATATATTATATACACGTATATATATATATATGTATATATAGAAAGATAAGCACACGTACACATAGTCACGAATCGTCTTTTTGTGCTTGTACGGAAGAAACTCATTCAACTTTTGGTAGAAAAATCTGTATATTTATTTAGACCACAATCCTCACCATGGAAAGATCTAGTTTCTCAAACCTTTTTTTTAAATGTTTATGCAGAATCACTTAAGAATTGGCAAAGAAGATGAAGTTTGGAAAAGAATTTGCTTCCCAGATGGTTCAGGAATGGCGAGAGGCATACATGGACTACAACTATCTCAAAACAGTCTTGAAAGACATCTTGAGAATCAGACGAAAGAACTTAGCCACAGCTTCTGCTTCGTCGACTCCTAGATCAGGAGGAGGTCTGAGGAGGAAGGTTTCTCTATATAGAGCCTTTAGTGGCCTCACAACCCGGCAGAGGAACTCTCCGAGGAAGAAAGACGACGAGGCGATCCTCGTCGACGCGGTGCAGCGAGAAGGCTCGGACGAGCATTACCAGACCATGTTCTTGATGTCATCAGCTGAAGGAGGAGAACATGAGCTTGTGTTCTTCAGGAAGCTGGACGATGAGTTCAACAAGGTTGTCAAATTTTATAGGAAAATGGTTGAGGAAGTTAAAGAGGAGGCTGATGAGTTGACGAAACAGATGAATGTTCTGATTGCTCTTCGGATCAAGGTTGAAAATCCCGCCCTGAAATCGGTAGAACCTGAGGTAGTGAGACCAAGTAAAAGACCTGGTAAGAATCTAGTTATTTTCTACTTTTTTTTTTTTTTCCATTCGTAATTTAATGAAATTCTACTTCAAGTTGATTAGTACTTTTTTGTATTAAGAGCGGCGGCGACGAATGGATGCGATTCAAGAAGTTGAGATGAGCGGGGAAGGAGAAATTGGAGAAGAAGAAGGGAGAAGAGGCAATGAGGCAAAAGAAAGTAGCCACAGAAACGACAATGAGGGAATAGGAGGATCTAGACCAGCTTCATTGGAAATCCTGGATCATGTAAAGATAAACATTGCACCCGAATCGCCAATATCAACACTGAGAGGCATCCTAGTGAGCTCAACCGCCGACTTGTCGTTCAGCAAGGAAGAGCTGAGGAAATCGCAGGAGTTGATGACACAGGCTTTTGTTGAGTTTTATCATAAGCTCAGACTGTTAAAAAGTTACTGGTATGATATGGCTTTATCCGAGTTTCGTCTTTTGTTGAGAATTATGATCAACTAATATTGTTTCTGATGAATTTAACAGTTACTTGAACCAGTTGGCTTTCTCAAAGATCATGAAGAAATATGATAAGGTAGAATCAAAAATTTTATCAATCTGAACTCTGAACTGGAATTTTGGTGCTTTAGTTTATACTAAAAAGTAAAAACATTGGTTGTGCAGATCACTTTAAGGAATGCATCAAAGGATTATTTGGACATGGTGGATAAGTCCTATCTCGGAAGCTGTGATGAAGTTAGTAAAGAGAGTATAGATTAATTAACTTATATTGGAAATTCCCTTCTGAAAGTTTGCCTTATAAATCAATCTTATGCTCCTCCACAGGTTACTAGGCTAATGGAGAGAGCGGAAGCTTCCTTCTCAAAGCACTTTGCGAACGGAAACCGCACAAAAGGAATGAACATTTTAAGGCCGAAAATCAGAAAAGAAAGACATAGCATCACATTTTTCTTGGGTAAGTAGGATTGATGGAAAAAGCAGAAAGAAACTGCCTTCAGTGAGATAGGTTTTTCCCTCAGTTGCTGAGTCTGTCTTCAAACTCAAATGTCAATAATCTAATTCGAAATGAATCTTCTTTTTGACCTGCCATATAATTGCAGGCTTTTTGTGCGGGTGTTCACTTGCTCTTGTAGTGACCATCCTTGTGCTCATACGAACAAGAAACATCATTAAGAGCGAGGGCCGTCATAAGTATATGCAAAACATATTTCCTCTCTATAGGTGAGTTTGTTATGAGAATGGTAATTCTTTTGGTTCGAGTGAACTTGCCCATTTCAAATTTGGCAGTAAAACTAGCACATCGTTGAACCTTGTTCCCATTTTGCAGCTTGTTCGGATTCATTATCCTACATATGCTCATTTTTGCTGGAAACATATACTATTGGAGGCGATACCGAGTCAATTATCCGTTTATATTTGGTCTCAAGGAAGGAACACATCTGGGATACAGAGAAGTGTTTCTCATCAGTGCAGCTCTTTCTGTGCTCTCTTTGGCTGCTGTCATCTCAAATTTGGACATGGTCATGGAACGAAACACAAACAACTTCGAGACATTACCAGAACTAGTCCCTTTGATCTTAGTCATTGTGAGCTTTTGTACACATTCAAACTTAACATTACTCTTGAACTTGTCCGAAATCTTTGTTTTTATAATGCTATTTTTTTTTTTTGGCAGGTTCTCCTCCTCATACTCTTCTGTCCTCTCAACATTATATACCTTTCTACTCGGTATTTCCTCATTCGATGTACATTTCGTTGTTTTTTTGCTCCACTCTATAAGGTAATGAGAGTCAAATTTTCCCATTATTCTGATCTTTTAGTTACTTGACAATGAAAGACAAAATCGTTCCATTGTTTGACATGTAGGTTAGCCTCCCAGAATTTTTCTTGGCGGATCAGCTTACAAGCCAGGTTCGAACTCATGCTTATTTTATCAATGTACACCATATGCATCGTGCTCATCATGTTTATTTATTTATTTTACAGAGGTCAAACTCTACGTTAATATCTTAATCTTCATTAAATTGAAAAACCAGGTTCAGGCCTTTAGAAGTTTGGAATTCTACATTTGTTATTACGGTTGGGGAGACTTCAGGAAAAGGGAAAACAAGTGCCTAGACAGCTCTGTGTATCAAGCTTTCTATATAGTTGTCGCCGTTATTCCATACTGGCTACGTTTCCTTCAGGTACTCGAACTTTTTTCTTCATGGCAGCATTGCCAAGTTTTTAACTTGTTATCCCAGAGAGATGAGCATTTCTTGATAATACTTCTACCGTGTTGTAGTGCCTCCGACGCTTGCTCGAGGAGAAAGACAGTATTAATGCATTCAACGGCCTAAAGTTCTTCTCAATTATAGTAGCAGTGGCAATGAGAACATTATACGAACAGAAGAGTGGGACGATGTTCCTGATACTTGCTGCAGCTACCTCCGGGGTTGCCACAATTATTGCTACTTTTTGGGATCTCTTCGTCGATTGGGGTCTTTTGCGGTGGAATTCAAAGAACCCCTGGTTGAGAGACAAACTTCTTATATCAAACAAGAGTGTCTACTTTGTGGCTATTGTAAGAGAGTGAAACAAATCTTTGCTTCTATAATTTGTTGCCTTTTTTTTCTTTTGGTGGTTCTTACTTATAAGGTAATGCAAACTTGCAGGTGTTGAATGTGATACTGAGACTGGCTTGGATGCAAACAGTGTTGGGTTACAGAGGAGCCCCCTCCCTACATCCAAATGCCTTAATTGCCGTTGTTGCCTGCTTAGAAATTATTCGTCGTGGCATTTGGAATTTCTTCAGGTACTTACAGAGTAAAATTGAATCAGATTATTTTTATTATATTGGTAGATTCTGAAATTTCATATATAGATGATATGGAGACGAGGGGCAAATGTCACTAGCATTTTTTTTTTTTTTTTGTTGAGTGTTGTTAGTTTATTATTGTTATTATCATTTTTAACAAGCATGTGATGTTGTTTAACGGATCAGATTGGAGAATGAGCACTTGAACAATGTTGGAAAGTACAGGGCTTTCAAATCGGTACCTCTTCCTTTTAACTACGACGAGGACAAGGATACATAATACATTTGACCTAGCAGAATATGGCAAGATTCAACCATTTGTGAGTGTGTTTGCGTGTGTGTGTGTGTTTTTTTTTTTTTTTTTTTACCCCTTTTTTTTGTGTCTTTAATTTTGTGCTCTGGGAGTGAATCCCAGGACAAACAAAGAAAACCCCACTTGTACAATTGGACTGTCGAGAGAAAATAAACAAGAGGTTGCATTTTTGTTTTGTAATCCACTGAATTCAATTAATTTATGGCACAGTGAGAGATATTCTACCTTAAGAATAAAAAAAATTAGCAGGAAATTATTTATATGAAAGGAGTTGCAAAATAAAGGAGAAAAATGATCAGAGTGGCAACTTACAATTATCTATGAGTTTCAAGTGGGAAAGAACATCCTTTGTTGATGTCCCCCTAAAATCAGAACGTGGTGACTAGTCTTCATCCCTAATTCCTATCTTAAATGAATCCATTGGGTATTCAAACAAGAAAAGAAAAGAAAAGAAAAGCCTAACCCATGCGATGACATTAATATCTCAAGGACAGAAATTCACTCGATCGGAAGTAAACGATACGTAGTTTACTTTTCTACACAAGGATCACAGTTTATTAAAATCATCCAACTAATTTTACATGGCTGTACAGAGCCTCTTATTTCAAACATGCGTAAAAAGAAACCAACAAGATGAACTCTTAATCAGAACGTGCACTTTGTTGCTCAGGGTCTTCCCCATTCTGCAAGGTGGCAGGCGAATTCGAGGCGGAGTTTTCAGCTGTTATGGCTCCGGTTTCCTCGTCTTCTCGACTCCTAACAAGGGATGAAAATGACAATGGGTTGTAAGTGGAGCTTGCTTTTTGCAGACCTCGTATGGCCCTCATAGCAGCAAGTGTGCTGCGATATATGTACAATGTTTCATCCCCAAGATTTGACGGAGTCTCGGACATTTTTGCCGAGTTATTCTGTGGTGGTTCTGTCCTGTCTTGCGTGGTTGGTGTAGACTCAATGATTTCTGCTTCCAGTGGAAAGAGAAGCTCAAGATTTGCCTCGCATTCGCGGACTAGCATTGTGAGAGGTTCAGTTGAAAAGGAAGGCTGGCGAAGGGCAAGTTGTGTGAAGGGTAGACGCAACAATCCCCCCGTTCGTTTATCATACTTCTTCAGAATTTTAAGTATGCCTGTTGAAGCCGTAAATGGATATGATTTCAGAAATAGATGAGAACTTGCAGTTTTAGCAAAAAAATATTTAGGATTAACAACTTAATGACACAGCAGCTTTACCTGCATAATACAGGAAGTTAACGTATATAAAAGCACCATCTAAAACAATTTAGATGTAGGAAAAAGAAAAACAGAAATCGCCAGTGTACCTGCAAAGTTTAAGGAGCTATAGTTTTTGAGTAGCACCATCTCTCCATGAATGGTGACGAAGTCTTTACGAATGTCCATCATTTCTTCACTGAATTCACTTTCTGATGTAAAAGCTCTTCCATCGTTGCTCTTCTCCTTGACTCGCTCAATCCTTTCTTTCAACTCCTGTAATAGATAAATTAGGACATTGTAAGTCACACGACACATCATGATCACACAAATAAGAATCCATTAGAACTTCATCCATCATAATCTATGATGTTATTCACCTTAATCAGTCGTGGACCTAAGATTATCGTCAGAAACCGGCATCGTCAGAAACCGGCCATGACATGATGAGAGAGAATTAATTACTAGAAGCGAAAACATCAACTAGTTGAGACTTGGCTCAAACTAAAAAATGGACTTCTAATTATCATGCCTCCGTGGAATCACCAGATGTTACTACAATGGCCGCGATTTGCAAAACAGGAAATTATGGGAAAAAAAAACACCTTATGGACATTCCGGGCAATAAAAGTAAAGACTCGAAAGCAACCAACACATCACTCTACAATAGCTTATGTGGGCCACAGACTAAAAAAGGTCCCAAAAAAAAAAAAAGAGAGAAGAAAAAAGAGTTTTCACACTCCTTAAAACATCCACCAGCTCCAGCTCAAATCACTCATAAACCCTTCCCATCTAGGCCAACAACTAAATAAATAGTAAACACGAAACAAAGCAATCTACAACAATTTTCTCTCTCCGTTTCCTCAATTGATGAACTTATCAACATCTCAAACCATCCTTTTATTCTATAATCAAAGCACCCTTAAACTTTCAACTCAAACCACACCTAGGCTCTTCATCTTTAGACAAACCAATGAATAAAAAGTACACGCCAACAACAACTTTCTCTCTCCATTTCCTCTATTCATAAACACACCAACATCTCAAAAAACCAAAACACCCTTGAACTTCCAACTCAAATCGCACATAAACTCTTCATCCTTGGACAAACCATTCAATAAAAGTATAAACAAATATACATATATACATGAGTGTGTACATCTACCCTCAATTGGTGGACTAATGAACGTGTCAAAACGCCATTTTGTCCCAAAATCAAAACAGCCTTGTTCACTAAATTTCAATTTACTATCGTTATAGCAATGATATTGCATCTTAATTCAACAATTTAATAAACAAACAACTAAGACCCATCTTCAGTTTGGATAAAACGAAACGAATTAAAAATTATCCAGATAACAATCCTATTCTGGGTATTGAATGAATGGATTCTCGAGAAACAAAAGAGAAAACAAAGAGGGAAAAGAAGGGGAACCTGGAAACGAATAACGAACTCTTCCTCTTTGTCAACGTAGAAATCGTTGAACTTGTCGAGCTCTTCGTTGAGGATACGGATGAACCAGTCCTGGAGGTTGTCGGGACGATCTTCAGCGGGGAAGCTCTTGAGGAGCTTCTTGAGGGGCTTGTAGCAGAGGAACTTGTCTCTCCACTCTGGGAGGGTTTCTTCCAGATGGGTCGTGAACTCCTTCCCAAATTTCATTACGTATGCGTGTGTGTGTGTATAGATCGTTCTGGTTAATTACCAAACAAAGCAGAAATGGCAATAGTATTGTAACATAGAAAACGAATGAAGAAAAAGAAGAAGAAAAAAGCTCTGTGATATGCGTTTGGCAATTGGCATGTGATAAAGATGATGATGATATGGATGTTTGAGAAGGAAACAGAATCGAAAAGGGTGAGAAGGAATTTGGAATATTTGAAGTTGATGTGCTATTAAAAAATTTTATTTTGTTTTTATTTAATTTTATTGTCATTGCTTAGGGTTAGGAAAGGCTGCCGTATAAATCTTAAAATAATATGTATGTTAATTTTTTTTTAAAATTGTTTAGGTTTAATTCATTGATTAAAATTTATTTCTTCATAATAATTATAATACAACTTAACATATAATAATATAAAATAAAAAATTTTAAAAAATCTGAAAAATTAATTAAATAAAACTCAAAAATCCCCCCAACCAACCATGTTCAACTAACTAGACCCTTTGATTCACCAGCCACCCACCGAAACCCCCCAATCAACGGCAATTGAAACCACCAAACCCATCCACCCAGAGGGAGGAGTTGGGAGGTTGCCAACGGGGGCGACGTCAATGAAAAAGTATGGGTAAGTTTAGGTTTTTTTAATTTTATTTTTTGAATTTTTAAATTTATTAATATATAATTCTACAAAATAGAGTATGTTATAATAAACAAATTTTAACTATTCAATTATATTTGAATGATTTTAAAAAAAATCTATTATATATATTATTTTAAGATTTTTATCACAACCATCTCTGATTATAAGGATATGTTTTATTATTATTATTTTTTTTTCCCTCGCGGAACTTTTTCGAAAAAGTATGTATACAAAATGGACGACTTGAAATACAAATGTAACAGAGTATTTTCCAAGTCATACTATATAAAAAATATATATCCTAGATAATATATGCAGTTGTGGTTGTTGGGTCGGCTTTTGGCACTTTTCCTTGTCTTGTATGGTTGTTAGATTATCACGAAAGATATCAATACAAAAGCGCTGCTGATTTAGCAAAAAAGTAATGATAATAAAATAAGCACTACTGGTATATAATATCGTGAATAAGTTTTGGTTGTCTTTTCTCTTTTCGCTTTTTGCTTTTTCTTAGAAAGGTGTTTTTTTTTAAGTTCGGCAAAAACTCAAAAATAATACATTAATAAATATATAATTAAACTACTGAAATTTATTTATACATAATAATTATTATACATAATAATTTATAAAATTATAAACTACAAAAATTAAATAAATAAAAAAACCTTTAAAAAACCTACACTTGCTTACTCCTTATTGTTAGCAAATCAAAGAGCGGCGACCACCCCAACTAATAGCGAGATCCCCCACCACCTGTGGGTTAGGTGAGGGGCATCTTGTTGGCAAGGGGGGGATCTCACCAGTCACCAGTAGTCAAGGTAATCGCTACTCTTGGATTTGCCAGTAGTTAGGAGTAAGCATGTGTAGATTTTGTTAAGGTTTTTTTTTTTTTAGTTTATAATTCTATAAGTTAATGTGTATGGAAATTATTATGTATAAACAAATCTTAATCATTTAATTATATTTAGATAATCTAATAGGTTTTTTGATAAATGTATTACATTTATATTACGTTTTAACATAATTTATTGAATATATTTTGTATTTGAATAAAAAATATTTGTTTTACATTTGAATGTAATATGTGTTTATATAAAAAGTATTTAAATTACATTTTAAAGTTAAAAATTTGATATAATTTGTAAGTAGATGAAAAAAATAAAATAAAAAAAAGAATATAAGATGAATAAAAAAATATTTTCAAAATATTCTAAAATAATAAATATATTTAAAAAGTTATTTAAAAAATATTATATTTAAATAAAAAATTTATATTTAAATAAAAATTATATTATATTTAAATATAATATAAATATAATATTGTAAATAAAAGATGGATCAAAATTAAACATCTAGCGTAGATATTATTTTTGAATTCCAACGAATAGCAGTTTTTGAAAAGGGAATCTTTTAGAGCACATCTTAGCTTTTTGTAATCCATTTGCTCTTTTTCTTCCTCTTCCTATTCCTTTTCAAAAGGATAATTTATTATCCACTCACTTGTCATCTAGTTTAAGGTGTCTTTTTTTCAAGAAAAAAAGGGGAAGCTTTTTTTTTTTTTTTTTCTTCTCTCTTAAGACTCTCACTCTCAGTTTGCAAAGAAAAAATCGGTGTGCACATATATGGCTTGAGTGGTTTTTTACAAATTTTTAACTCATTAAATTTTTTTTTATCTATTCAATCAACTCACCGAATTAAAATTAGATTGAGTTGAATGGATTTAATAAGCTACATATTTCATTAAAAAATAATAATAAATAATATTAAAAACTCAATAATAAATAAAAAATTTAAAAAGAAAAAAGGAAATAAACCTATGATATCGTTTTCAAAATAAATTTTATCATAGACTCTACATAAAAAAAAAAATATAATCTCAATAATAATCGAATGTAAAATAAATATAATTTATAAGAATCACCAAAAAATATAAAGATACTAAAGTAATTAGTAGTATTTTTCATAAAATTATCAAAAATTACATCTATATTAAATATAATTAATGCACTTATATATTCAAATAATATAAATAACACTTAAAAATAAACATCATTTAACAAAAAAGAAAAAAAAATAAGCGTGAATGTTGAATAGATTTTTAGAATTTTTTCAATCCATCTAATAAAATTTGGTGAGTTAAAAATTTTTTTAACTTAACCTATCGATCAAATATAACAAATCAACTCACCCAATTAAATTCAAATTGAATAAATTAGACGGATTTTTAACGGATTAGGTTTTTTTTTTTTTTCTTTCACCCCTAAGAAAAAGGGGTCTCGTACTAGGAATTCGATTACTTGTCTTGTTAATGCCAACAATACAACTGGAATTTTAATGTTATTGCATTGATTGTGCTAAAGATTTACTTAAAATGAACATTAATCGGTAATGCTTGGAGGGAAAAAAGGATTATTAGGGCAAGCTTGTGCTCTTAACCTCTCGTTCCACGGTCAAAAACTAACCAATTTGATACACCCAAGAATCCTTTTTGAGTAGGAACCCGGTTTAAAAGGATCAAAATATTCCATCTTCTAATTCGATAATTAACATATATTATAGATTTATAACCCGCAGTTTCTTTCTTTCATTCTTTCCTTCCTTCTATTATTTATTTTTTATTTTTTTATAGACATAGCCCGCAGTTGCTGGCACTAAACAAAACCATGAATGCTTCACTAAACAATCAGTGTCACTTAACTGTAGGGCCTTTCGAATAAAAATGGCAAAAATATTTCAAGAGCCATGAGACACAAGGTTCTCCTCCACCAACAAATTGGTTGAGTTCTCTTCAATCATTGCAAGACACGAAAGATTATCGCGGAAAATGGGGCCGGAAACAAGATTGGGAAAGAGCATAACAAAGCAAGTTCGGATTATTCATGGATAAATTAAAAACCACCAAAACATGAAAAAGGAAGAAAAACTGGATGGTAGGAGACACGTCCTACATGATCACCAGAAGTCAGCCTGCCTTAGAAGTGTTCATATAGTATCCAGAGCCTGGAGTACATCGGTCTTCAGGTCTTCAAAATCTTCGACTCCGATGCTGAATCTCACCAAGTTATCCTTGATCCCATACTTAAGCCTGTCTGCCTGGCTAAGATCCCTGTTTTATTTTATAGAAAGCATAGGAACAAACAAGCATTCAGTAGAGAGGGAGGGGTAAAAAAACAAAATTCTATTGAATAATTGTTATCATATTATAGACAACAACGAGGCCGCATTATAAGTGCGGATCGATACGCTAAAACCAATTTTATTTTAAAAGTGTGCATAAAAGAGTAATCAAAGATTTGTCGTCGTGTCCATCAAGGCAAAAGCAGCTGGGGTCAACATCTCAATTATATTTGTCAGCCAATATAAGAGTATCGCATTGACAGTAGAACCAATCCTCAAGAATTAACATTAATTTTCTGCTTATTATACGGAGAGTTCAAGGAATAATACCAGTAAGACATTATAGCTGGCTGATCGATAATGCTCTCACAGCCACCAAAAGACGGGGCAATGTATGGGATCTTAAGTGCATCAACGAACTTTATGGTGGTATCTAAGTCGCCATCAATCTGCAAAGTCGAGCAATAAAATGCCTTAGAATATATACAAAATACAACCACATACAGTAAAAAATAAAAATATTGTAAAATTTATGGGCATATACTAGCTGATTAAAAACTGTCAACAATGCTCACCTCAAAACTGACAACACTACCAAAACCAGTCATTTGCCTCTTGGCAAGTTCATGTTCAGGATGATTTGGCAAGCCAGGATAATAGACATGCGCTACCTGCCAATTATTTTGCAATATTATTAAAACACCAATGCAACAGACTAGAAAGATTTAAGCAGAAAACAATTTATAACATTGCAATCTGTCCAGATACAAACTGCTGCATTTCGTACCTTAGGATGTGCCTCTAAAACTTTGGCCATCCTCAATCCTGTAGAGTTTTGTTGCTTTACACGAAGATGCAATGTCTTCATGCCTCGGATGATCAAGTATGCAGCATTCTGTAAGGGAAAGATACAGTAATTAGATCATCAAAGTTCAGGATTTTGTCACGCTCCCTGTCCTGCCCGCGTTTCCAACACAACAAATATATATATATATATATTAGTTCAAATGTTTTTAGTGTTTAGAAGACTCACTGGGTTGAGAGCACCACCCATGACATGATGCAAATTACGAATTTCTGAGACCAGATTCTGTGAACCACTAATGCATCCAGCAAGGACCTGGAAGAGAATACAATCTTGCTTAGTACTTAATTTTCTAAGTTAAGATCTTATTGCACTACTTTAGTTCTCTTGGCTGACCAATTTTCTAAGTTAAGATCTTATTGCACTACTTTAGTTCTCTTGGCTGACCAATTCAAGCTGACTTACATCATTGTGGCCCCCAATATATTTTGTTGCAGAGTGCAGGACAAGATCAGCCCCAAGAGAAAGTGCCTTCTGGTTCAGAGGTGTCGCAAAGGTACCATCTATGCACACCAATGCTCCATACTTGTGGCAAAGCTTAGAAACAAGCTCGATATCCACACACCTAAGGAATGGGTTGGTAGGAGACTCGGTGAAGAATAAAGAAACCTGCAAAATAGTCAAATGCTGGTCAACTTAAGATCACCCATAAAAATACCAGATTGCAAATACGAACTTTTGAAAACAATACAAGAGGACAACTCTTTTACTACAGACCTTGTGCTTTTTCAATGCAGCCTCCAAAGCCCCAACATCCGCAGGATCAATGACCGTGGCCTGCATATTGGATTACAGTTACAATAAAGAACAAAAGCACTAGGAGAATTTTTAAAAACAACCTTATCAGAAAACTCGGGATTAATTGTAATTCAAAAACAGGTAGTACTATATCTCATACCGAGATCCCCATCTTGGGTAGAACTGTCTCAATGAAAATCCTGGTCTTCCTATAACAATCTGTGGTCGTCACAATATGCCCCCCAGCTGGAACCAATGCCAAAAACATGATTGTGCTAGCGCACATTCCAGACGCCATAATCACTGTTGATTCAGCTCCCTCGAGTGCGCTGACAGAGAAAGGAACAGATTAATATCCAACAACAACCAGGTTCCATATACGAAAACGGAACAGATTAAAGTAAAAACCTTATCTTCTCCTCCAAAACCACTGTTGTGGGATTTCCATAACGTCCATATTCAAAACTTGTAGCCCGTTTCTCCTGCCATAATGTTAGAGCCATTTACCCAGTGAATTCCTAAAACATCAATCACCATCTCGGCAAACGAAAGACAACAAAGTCCACCATGATACAGTTTTGTTACCTATATTTTACTCCAAAAATGCACATAAATCATAATATCACGAATTAAAAACAATTTCTACACCTTTAACAACCCATTTACTTTGTTAAACCATGAAATGCAGAATTACCACAAAGACAAAAATTTATCATTTATGAAACGAATTATAAGATTATGTTATTCAGCAAGTTAATTAACCTTAAAATCGATAAGGTCGATGGTCTTCTTGAAGAAATATGCAGAAGTGTTGACCACAGGTGTAGTAATTGCATCAGTAACTATGCCGCGACCCAATCGCTCACCTTCACACGAAACAGAACCAAAATCACAATTAGATGCTAATAATAATCACTGGAGTTTTAAGAAAAAAAAGGATTAAAGATTTCTAATTAAGCTTTTAGAGTACTGGCTTTACGAATAAGTTCAACAAATGAAAAAATGCATATATACATATATATATATAAATACATATTACTGATTTATTTATTAATTAAAAAAAAGATTAAAGATCTCTAACTAAGTTTTTAGAGTATTGGCTTTACGAACAAGTTCAACAAATGAAAAAATGTATATGTACATATATAAATACATATTACCGGTTTATTTATTAAAAAAAAGATTAAAGATCTCTAATTAGCTTAGAACATTTACTTTACTTCATAATTAGGTTAAAATCATGGAACAAGTTCGACAATGAAGCAATTAACATATATTAATATTGCATAAATAAATAATTGAATAAAGTAAAGAAGTTGGCTTTATACCTGCATGAATAGTGAGGCTCCCATCGGAGCTCAAGAACGAGGCTTCCTTCGAAGCAGGCACGCTGTCGACCTGCAAAGCCCCATTTCCAGGCACCACCACGGGATCGCCGGCCTCGGCCGGGACCGCGGCGGTGGCGGCGGTATCGACGGCTGTGGCCGTCGGCACCGCCGGAACCCCGGAGCCGGAGCTGTTCGCCCACGAAGCCGCCACGATCTGCGCGACACCGATGTTGCAGCAGTTCCTCCGCGCCTTGGTGCTCAGCTGCCGCACAAAGTTCGGCGGGAACCTGAGAATCCGAGAGGACAGGCCGCGAGAGGAAGCCGCCGCTGCCGCACCGAGCCGAGCCGATTCGACTCTCCTGAAGGAACACCCCGGGCCCGGCTTCTCGTGGCGCGGGTAACCGGAGAAGTCGGGATCCGAACGGCAATCGAAGGAGGTGAAGACTCTGGGACACGAGGACACCGCCATGGCCGAGATTAAGCTCTCTCCCTCTCTCTCTCTCTCTCTCTTTCTCTCTTTGCAGAAACGGAAGAGACGGAAGGAACTCGCTTTGGTGGCTATCCCAGGGGGGAAAAGCCTGGCTTTAATACGCAAAGCCGCGTTGTCGTTTTCATGTTGCCGTGGGTGTTAACCATGGTTCGGTCTTCGCCAACTAACCAAGAGCAAATCTAGGGTTAACTCTTTGGGGGTTGTTCACTTACGTGGCGAAACCCCATTGGCTGGAGGCTGAGTTGAAATGTTAGACAGATCTCACGTCATCCAGTGGGTCCCAGTCCCGCTTAATCTGATGATGATGTGGCGAGATCGAGAGTCAAAACAGCGTCTGAAGTAGGACCAATTTGGCTGTGGTTCAACTGGACCTCAGCGCCGCCGGGCCCAGTCTCAGCGTGAGTCAATCGTCAACGGAACCTGGTTTTTTGAATTTTCACATTAACTTGCGTATTATATCATATATCCGATGATGGGAGTAATTTCATATTGGAATTATAAGAGCACGTTTCTAAAATTTTTTTTTTATATTATTGTAATTAATTTTACATCAAATATAAAGTTTTATATTTAAATATAATTATTTTTAACAGTATTATAAAAATAATTATTATTTAAAAATTTTTTAAAATAATTACGTTAATTTTTTAATTCTAATTATTTATTTTTATTTTTAACAATTACATCAACTTTTAAACTTTAAAATACGTTTTATTCAAACATATATTTTATTCAAATACAAAACAAATACCTGTTAATCAAATATAAAACTTAAAAAAAAATTGTATTCAAATGTAATTAAAACGTAATACTTTACCAAACCTTTCAAAATCAAATTGTTTAAAAATCGATGTGTGCCAACAAATGACTAGTGGATTCTTTGACCATTAGAAAGATAAATTTACGCTCATTTAGAAATTACCATGCAAATATTTATGTTTTATTAACCTATAAGTGATAACTTTATATATGAATAAATCCTGTATAAAATATATCTTTAGATAAATTATTCTTGCAATCACACAACTATTTATATTTTGACTCTGTAAAATATATATTTATATATAGAATATTGTGAACTAAAAAGGTTTTTTCAAGGGTATGCATTTTAAGCATCATAAAACTTACCATTTGTTTTATTATTATTATTAGTAGCTCTGGTTACCATTGGTAACTGAAAAACTTGATTTCGAACACTAGCTTGAGAACATCTTTGAAGAATAATTCCTGACCTTGCATTCTTGACTAAATATCATATTGCGAATATGCCATACCAAAACACATATCAAAAGCGATTTACCAAAAAAAACACATATCAAAAAGCAAAAGAAAAAAATTTGTTTATCAACTAGAGATATACATGTCTACTTATAAAAAAAGAAGGAACAATGAGTTTTGAAATGTCCTAAGGCTAAAAATACTAATAGAATCCGATATTATACTACAACAAATAGTCAAATTGAGTTCACTTTTTTATTAATTGTAATACTTAACATTAATAACGTTTTTAACCATATGTTTAAGTCACGTATTGGAGTTGAAAATTTTTTATTTGAGTTAAGCTGATTTTAAGTTGAGCGTATAGCTATTTAAAAAAAAATTAATATGAACTAGTTTCATTCATTTCAAACTTTTACACAATTAAAAAAAATCATCTAATTTGAACTTGTATATTTAAAGTTATAGATTTTTAAAATTTGAGTTAATTATAATTAGAATTGTTAATGGTGAAATTGAGTTGAATTTTCACAAAAAAAAAACAATAACTAAAGTAAGTTATTTCAAACTAAATTGATGAACTAATTGGTATTTTTCTCTTATAATTCTTCTTCTTCTTTATTTTACATAAGTGCTCCTATAATGTTGTTGGTGAATGTTTAAAACATGGTTTGGTGAAAAATAAAATAAAATAAAATCTTACCCATATCCAACCATGATACTTTTGATTTCCAAGGTATATATAGCCTATATTAGCTATAGTGTCAGCATCGCATGCACCATCACCGTCCGCTTGATTCTGTGGACCATCAAAATCATACCAAACAATAATCCTTTTATTTTTTAAAGGGACAAAAAAAGTAAAAAGTAAAAAGTAAAAAAGTAAAAATACTTTATAAATTTCTACCATTCTATGCCTCGTTGTTTCTTAGGTTTTAACACAATCATTCTTAATACTGTTATTCTCGAACTTATTAATCTTGACAACTTTCTTCTCAAATTATTTGATAATTTACCTATCAAACTTTCTAAATTATTACAATATATTTTATTTTATTTAACTTTTTATTAAATTAATGACAGAAAACATATGTTCTTCGTATCTAAAGATAAAAAATCTCATATCAAATAATAAAATTTCAAATTCAATTAAAATCATAAGATTTCAAATTTAAAATTGCATATCTTCCAAATTTCAAATCCTCATTCCAATAAAAAAAATTTAATAAAATGAAACATATTATAACAAAAAAAAAATTCACGAGTCAATTTGTTAATATTAAAAATTTAAGAGATAGATTACCGATACATGTGAAAAACAATCTAAAAGCCCTACCAACTCGATAACATGGCAAAACGTTAGCAGCAAATGACAAACAGCCTAAACATGAAAGAGATGTAAAGGCAATAAAATTAGTCGCACACAGTTAATTAAAGTCCGTAATTGTTGGTCCTTTTGTAATCCCGTTGTCCTATTAGTTAAAAGCCCCCACACCCCCCCACATAATTGATAGCGTGACACTAATAATCGAGACTTTTTGCATGCTTAGAATAGATTAACAAACAAATAAATACTCTATCTAGTATAATATACTTTCTCTAGTCTTTAGCGAACGCCAAAGGGTGGTCCTATAATCTTAGCCACTTGATCCCTTCTTGTCTAATAATATATATATATATATGATGTTATCATTATTAGTAAATTAACTAATAAATCAGTCATTATCATAAGGGATAATTACAAAGTTAATTCATATCGTTTGAATTTTGTTTTTAATAAAATAATAATAATAATAAATCACTGTCGTTTCTTATTAGATATTAACGTATAATTGTAGTATAAAATATTGAGGTTTTTTTTTTAATAACATCTTAAAAAACACATTTTTAAAACATTATCTAATTTATAATGATTTAAAGATTTTTATCCTCTTATAATATTAAATGAAAAGTAATTTAATGGTAAAAATTTGAATCATACGACAAAAAAACGGGACGTCCGCTCTCAAAAAACTATTTTTACACAATTTGCTGTAAAGTATTCTGATATATAGATTTCTTTTTTCTTGGGTAGATTTATAGCCCATCTTATTAGAAACTAGGTCATACACATTATAAAAGCAAAGCATGTAGACAGAATTTTTCGAACATGAAACTTGCTTTTTCTCTGTCTGTGTGTGTGTTGTTGTTGTTGTTGTTTCTTTTTTTCTTTTTTTTAATAATTTCCTGGGAGAAGGGCATGGATTTTTTTTAATTATTTTTTACTTTAATAATGTTTACACAAGAGAATCATATTTTGTGCAGCTCATTCAATATTTGTCGGCTAGTCTTGCATGGATTAGAAACGTGCAAACTAGATCCATCATTGAGATTAGAAAACAGTTTATTAATTTAGGGGGTGTTTGGAGGGAGTTTTTGAGATGTTAGTTTTAGACACCAGATATAGTTTTAAAAATTGTATTTAAGAAGATATTTTAAAAAAAAAGTTGTTATAAAAATTAGTGTATAGAAACCTTAAAATATATAATAAAATATAAATATCTGAAAATACGTGCATACACTGTTGAAAAAATAGAGAAGGCAAACATTTTTTTCACTTAAAGATACCAAAACTTAGGCTGCAAAACCCTCCCCCAAACACCCTTTCAGAGTGCCAGATGCCTACCATTGGATATATATGGTGTCCCACCCACAGAGTCTTATCTTGACAATAAAATGAGAGTGTCAAAGTAGCATGCATTAAAAAATGAGCATTGCTGTAATGTATCAACGATATTAAATATTATTTATTAATAAAAAATAGATCCTATATTATAAGATTTAAAGATAATATTCATATTTTATTAGTAATAATATTTAATATCGATGATATTATAAGTATTTAAAAATATAAAATTGAAACAGTAATTTCTATTTCCTAAACTCATAATTTATATTATCGATATACTTATTCATGATATATATATATATGTTCATTATATGCGTAATTCTATCACAGAGACAACTGCTTTTTTCCATAAATGGTGTATAATTCTTTAGCAATTAGATTTACTTTCAGTGATTTAGATATTTAGATATCGTGATTACATGAAATTTATTATTCATCCAACCACATATATCAGATTAAAAAACAATTATAAAAAAAAATGAAAAGAAGAAACAAAAACGGAATTCAAATTTGATTTTTTCAAATCTCACTAGTCCGACGAAGGAAGTGTTGATTAATCGGAGGTAGCAAAGCACCAACACTTGGGTGGAGAATGCCCGAATTAAATCAATATGATTTAAGCTCACGTTTAGTTCAATTCAATTTGAATGGCTACAAATTTTTTTTTTTTTAAAATCAACATTAATTTTATTATTTACAGTTATTATTCTAATTTTACAACTCAAATTTTAAAAATCTATAATTTTACATATATAAATTTAAATGAAATAATTTCTTATTTTAAAATTACATAAATTTTCAAGATAAATAAATCAAGCTCCATGTTATTTTTTATAATACATTTTAAGTTTTTAACACTTTTTAATTTCAATAATTCAAACGGACAATCTAATTTAACTCAAATAAAAAAAAAGAAATCCAACAAAAAAAAACTCAATTTCAACCTACAAGCCAAATTATGGGCTGAGCTAATATATTTCAGTAGGGGAATACACCTAAAAAAAAATTTACAAAATTAAAATTAAATGGGGGCTATGAGAAATTTTAATTTTAATGGATTTATATGAGAATTTTTAATTTTAGTGGGAGAAAAACAAAAAAACCATAAATTTTTTTATTAAAATTGATTTTATTAGCAGGGGCAAAAAAAATTTTTTAGATAGAAATTAAAGAATAAATAGTTTCAATCAAAGTTACAGTTCCCACTTGTCCCCTTATATATCTGCCCCTTCACCAACTGACTCTTATGGGCGTTTGATAAAAGTTTTACAATATAATTTTACATTAAATGTAATATAATTTTACACTAAACGTAAAGTTTTATATTTAAATAAAATTTTTTTTAACAGTACTACGAAAATAATTACTATTCAAAAGTTTTTTTAAAACAATCACATCAACTTTTCAACTCTATTATTTATCTCTATTTTTACCAATCACATTAAATTTTCAACTCTAAAATACTTTTTATCTAAATACACATTTCATTTAAATACAAAATAAATATTTTTCAATCAAATACAACACTCAAAAAATGAATAGCCTTCAAATGCAATGTATTTGCCAAACGTCTCATTAATTATTAACTGATTATTATCATATATAAAAATATGTATATATTTGCAAAATAATTTTTTGTTGTGGTAATTAGGACAGTGACAATGACACGGGGAAAGTTTCATCGACTTATTTATAAGGGTATCACCAAAAATTTTTAAATTTAATAATTTAGTTCTTAAACCTTTTTTTATTGATAATCAACTCCTTAAAATTATAATTTTTAACAATTAAGTATTTTTTGTTTAAATCAATTAAAATTATGACAGTTTTAACATAAAACTTATATATTATAATTCAAAAAAGACATTATTAATCTTTTTGCTTAATTTGAATACAATTTTTTTTAAATTTATGTTTAAATTTGAATATAATTTAATTAAGTTGGAGATTCTAAAAGAAGTTATAGTGAAAATAAATAAAAATGATCAATAATACCATTTTTGGACTATAATATATTGGTTACTTATAAAAAAAACTAAATTTAAATAAATTTAAATAAAAATGAATAAATTACTAAAAATTATTAGTTTAGAGATTGATTGTTAAAAAAAAATTTAAGAATTAAATTATCAAATTCAAAAATTTCGTATAAAGTATTTATACAAATAAAAGTTTCATCAGACAATGGCCAGGGAAAATAATGCTTCACCATTATGAGTGTATGACATTAGAATACGTGGGTGGTGTCTTTCAAGTGGCTTCTTTGGGCGGAAACAGAATGGACATTGGACAAGGCCACTATAACTTTTCCAATCAGCTACAGTTAGATGTTGTCCATTAAGGAAAAGGGACTTGGACATTACAAGAACACGTCCCCCACTATTTTCTGGCCATATTATTCTAAAAATGGAAAAAAAAAAAGTGCAGGCCACTAATCATCAAGTTTTGATTCTTCTCTTTTCAACCCCACTTTTCTTTTTCTTTATCCTCATCAAGTTCTCCACTCAAATGCTACTCGACCGCTTCTAACCAGAATTCATTGCATTGGCCAAAAGGGTAGAGTTATCAATTATTTTAGTTTCATTTGATCTTCTTTTCGAGTTAAAATTACATTTTGATTTTGAAATTCGAATAGAATTTGTTAAAAGAGAAGATTGTATACCATAACAAGTATGGATGAAGCCACCATGAGCTCAGACGAGCTGCAGCCACCATTGGTTCAGGGGAGTTGCGGCCTCCTTGTCCCCGGAGTGGCACTTTTTAAAATTCTCCCCCATCCTTTTTTTTTTTTTTTTTTGGGTAACGAAAGCCTATCTAAAATTTTAATGTTTATTATACTACTAATTTAATTAAATATTTAATTCAAGCTCCCTAAATAAATTTCATGACTTGCAATCAATTAGCCATCGATTTAAACCACAAAGGAAATACTCCCTGAAAATAAGGATATAATTTTTATCCCTTGTATTAGTATAAGTTTTTTCCTTTTATTAATGTTTATTTGACAAAAACTTCTATAATTCTTAAAAAAAAAGAGTAAATTGTGGATAATTAAACTCGCAATTTCTCTTAAAAATAAAACTAAAAGCTAGGTTTTGCATTTTCTCATATGCTTTCTTCCTGCTTTTTTTTTTTTTTACCGTATTGATTCTAGTTCTAACCCAACTTAAGATCAAGATAAACAAGTTTTTTAGAGCCAATGCATTACTATATATATATTTATATTAAAGTGAAGATAGAAATCACTATTCATTCACTGTTATCTGGACAATGATGTACCTGTATTGTCCTTGGTTGATTATAGATTTTTGGTCATTTTACATTATCCCGTATGAATTTCTTCTTTTGCCCTTTATTTTAATTGTTTGGTCCCTTCTTAATTGAGGACCACTATACAAAATAAATAAATAAATTGAACAAAACACTACCCATAGAAAAAATATATATGTATCATATCATGAAATTGGAAAAAAAACTTGATTCTTCCTCTTTATGCTCTAAATCCAACATTGAAGAAGAGTTGCCACCACATTCTTAAAAAAAAAAATCAATGTAAATTAAAAATCGATATAAATATAAATTTGTAAGGAGGAAAAAATAAGAAATTTAAAAAAAATGAAAAATAAAAAAATAAAAAACAAAATGTAGGAACAGAGAAAAGAACAACAGAAAACTCACCCTTGATCTAATTTTATTTCCATTTTCCTTTTTACCAAACATCAGAAAGAACCAAAAACACCCACAGGCGAAGAGAAAAATAAACAAAGACCAGGAAACAACATCAAACCAAGCTTAAACTATACAGGTCAGTGAAAACGGGGAAAAGAAAAGAAGAGTAATCAGAAATCTTAGATTGAAAATCTAGAATTAACAAAAAAAGAAAAAAAAACTTCTCTTTTGTAAAAAGAAGTAAGCGTCCTTTTTTCCCCTTTTGTTTTTGAGAAAATATAAAATAAAGTTATTTTGTTAACTGTTCTTTGAAGATTTGCTTATCCCAAAAACATAAAAAGCAAGAAGAACGAGAAAAAAAATATATATAACTATTCTGATTTTCAGAAATTAGAAAAAACAGATCCAAAAGATTCAAATACTTAAACTAAAAAATTTGAGGAGAATTATCAGTACAAGCATAATAAAAACAAAGTCAATAAAAAATAACAAGGAAATTGAATGCCGAGATGAAAAAAAAAAAAAAGCTTAGATCAAAATGTAAGACCTAGAAAAGAAAAGAGGGAGATTCAAAGAAGAGAGAGAGAGCAAGAGAAAGCGGTGACAAAAATCAAGAAAGGAAAAGAAAAGTTGAACAAAGTATTAGGTTTACAAAAGCAATGGTTAGCTATTCAAACAATAAAATGTGGAGATTGTAAAACAACAAGGCCTATCAAAAACAATAGGATAGAAAATTTTGCATGATATTCCAATAATTAAGCCATTATAGCATCTAAAAGGTTCAATTATTTTATTTTTATAATTTATTTGATTTGTTGTATATAATATCCCTATTGTCTTTTAATCAGAGTAAGAAAAAATATAATAGAAAAATAAAAAGAAAAAACAAAGCAAATGACACTCATGAAAGAGGAAAGATGAAAGAAGAGAGAAGTAAAAGAAAAGGAAAAAATAAATAAATAATTAGAAAATGAAAAGGCGAGTGCACAAATTAAAAAAATGAGTGGTAAACCATCGCCTTAAAGGATTAAAATAAAAAATTCTGAGGACCCTCCACTATATTTGAACATTTCATCTTGCGTTTGAGTAATACAGTGTATAACCAATAAAACTTATAAGTTTCATCATTATGTGACATAATCCATATTGGGAGGATATGATTAAATAAAATATAATTGGAATCATACTATTGGAAGAATATAATTAAATGAAATATGATTCGAATGATAATGTAATCATAAAATATGTTTACATTACTAGTCAATCATTATAGTAATAAATAAAAAAGAAAGTATTACAAGAGTATAAATTAAAATGAAAAACATTATAGCAATAAATAAAAAAGAAAGTATTACAAGAGTATAAATTAAAATGAAAAATTGAAAGTCTCGTTGATAACTAAAATAATAAGAATCAATAATAACGAATTAACCATGTTGTGACATTTTGTTTAACTAAAAAAAGAATTTTAATGGAGCAGATGAAATAATTAGAAGATAAAAAGAAGATGAGATATGTATTTATAAAAACTTGAGAATAAATGAATTTATAAAGTAAAAACTAGTTGTTTATAGCCATTAGAAGTGGGGGAAAGTTTTTGAATTTTGTATAATTATATTATTGAATGATGCAAATAAAATAAATACAAATAGTAGATGGATCCACTAAATACAATGTATTTGTGAAAACTTGAGGATTAATGAATTTATAAAGTAAAAATTAATTGTTTATAGCCGTTGAAAGTGCAGAAAAATTTTTAAATTTTATATAATTGTATTTTTAAATGATACAGATAAAATAAATATAAATAGTAGATGAAATTATTAAATACAAAAAATTAACAATTTAAAATTGAAAATTACTTTAAATTATTATTAATAAAAAACTTTGAAATATTTATATAAATTAAAAATCAAATTAATTTAAACATTGCAATAATATAAAAATAATTTTTGTGTAATTCAATAATATCTCTTGCTACAAGGTTTGGGTTTTTAGTTTTTCGAAAAGCATACTCCTAACCGTTGACATGGAATGGGTCTGTCGTTTTGAAGTGAGAGAAAGAGAGAGAGAGAGAGAGAGTCGGCGCTTAGGAGGACGGTAGGGTCACTTTCCAAGCACGAGAGCGGGGGAGCAAAAGAAACGACCACAAGAAACACAGTCTCCTGTGGCTGTAAGTGACAATATCTATATTTCGAATGACATTGATCCACATAGTACATCACATCGACTTACTAAAAACGACGGTAAAATAATAAGAGACAAACCATAACAAAAAAACAAATCAATTTGGATCATCCCCTATCACCAGCAACATTTTAGAAACCGATATTTCCACGTCAACAGCATCAGTTTTACGAAATGGATTCTGCCAAGAAAGACAAAAAAAAAAAAAAAAAAAAAAAGGACCATGTCAACGTCAATATATTATGAAAACGAACAATATTTCAAAAACGACATCATATCAACAAACGACATTGTAACAACATGTAAGCGACAACACTTAACGAAAGCGACACCATCTAAAAAAGCGACGTCCTCGCTAGCAACAATGACCAGAAAACGACAGCATATTTGCTCGACGACAGCAACTTAAAAACAACACCATATGTGATTATCGACCATAATATTACTAAACATTCATATAACAATCTTAATTGTGGATTTGTTTTAAGATAATTCAAAACATCTCTTGCTCGATCAGTCAATCGCGATTGCTTCCAGGATATAAAGGAAAAGGATTTATATGGTGTTAGATTCATGCATTATTTTCAACTTATTTCACAGTGTTTTTACTTTTGTTTTAACTTATTAGAAGAAAAAAAATAAAAATTATGATTTTTTTTAGTAACCGTTTTGAAACCATATTTTTAAAATAACTTACTAAAATTTTTTTACAATTTTTTAATAAGTAATAAGAATATTAAAATGAAGGCTATAATATTCAACTTTAACTTTGACAGAAATTTCAAAGTTTATCTAGAAGAACTTTGTTTTAAAAGTCATATTCTCTAGTTTTGTCAAAGTTTTTCTAGAAATTAGAAACTCTAATAATAAATCATTTAATAATCAATTTGGTGTTCTATTTTAACTTAAGTTTAATTTGAGTTAAAATAGATCCAAGTTAAAGTTAGACATTTGGTATTTAGTTTTGTCAGAAGCTTTTCTAGAAATCAGAAACTGTAATAACAAATCCAAATTAAGATAAATCTAAGTTAAAATTGGATATTTAGAGCTTTAATTTAGTTTAAAAGTTAATTTAAAAGCATATTAAAAATTGTATTGAAATAATGAAAGTAGAAATAAATTTGTATTATAAATTATAATAAAATAGTGAAATAAATTTAAAAAAAATTCAGTTTAAGTTAAAATAAAAAATAACCCTAAATTCCTATTTAGGTTTAAATTAAACTAAAATAGAATTAGAACGAGGAGTAAAACTTGCCATAAACACTTAAAAAAACAACAAAAATAATTTCTAAAAATCTATTTTAAACAACTTCTTAATTTTTTTAGATCTATTAGTTTATTTTTATAACACAAATCTTAAGTTTCAAAATTTATATCTTAAAAAAAAAAAAAACCCGAAGAAATCTAACACTATTTCCGAAAATTTCTCCATAGGAAACAATGGCTTTCTATTGGACTCCTGATGAGCCTGGGCTTAACAGTGGCAATGTACATCAGTTTGGGCCTTCTTCAAACTCCACGTTGCGACGTAATGTTAATTAGAACGTCATGTCGTACGTTCCAAATTTCATACGACAGGGTTTTCAGAGCTTTATTATTCTATATATACGCACTGGAATTGCTTCACACTAATGGCGGCTAGAATTAGGGTTTTCTGTACTCAATTAACCCAGGTATTTTTAATCACATTGTTTTCTCTTTCACTTTCGATATCGAATATATGTGTATATAACCAACCATTTTGTTTTCACTCGATAACGACTCTTACCAAATAGCTGTTTCACTTTCACTTTCAGTTTCTTACTTGGTCCCAACATTTCAAGTCATTTAAAACTCTCTCAGGAGCTTCATAAGCAGTTTTCTGGAGTATTCTCAATCTCTTGTTGGAATTTATTGCCAACATTTCGTGTATATACATACATATATATATATATGAATACACACACACACATACATATGTATATATTGGTCCGTTGCATAGCTAAAAACAAGTGAAGCAACATTTTGCCCAAGTTCATTTGCTTTCCTTTATTCCTAATGTTGGGTTTTGAGAAGAAATGAGAAATTTTCTGTCTGATTTACAAAGTTTCATTTTTGTTCATTTTTGTGTCAAAGATACAAAGTTCCATGCTAAACGTCTATAATATTTTCAGATATAAGGCCCACTTGAGTTCTCAATGCAGAAAAAAGGCTCAAAGGTGGAGACCTTGTGTAAATTTATTATTATTATTATTTTTAAATTTATGTGGATTGTGGACCATAAATGGATTTGGTATTGCACAAGTGCTGAGGCTCCGTGAGTTGTTGAATTATCGGTTTGCCTAATCTAAACGTGCAATAGTAATGTTGGGATCCGCTTTGCAGCTTAAATTTTTAACAGTATTTCTGCTGCCTGTAATGCCCTTACAGACTTATAAATTATTTCTTACTAGTTAATTCTGTTCGTTACAATGTTCACAGGAACAAATACCACAAGTTTGCTGGGAGGTGAATCACTTGGACTCAGTGTCTCAATAAGTATTAGGTTTAAGGTTCGATTCCATTGAGTGCTACCCATTTTTTGGGACCACTTCCATGGGCCTTTGGCTTGAGATATATGTGATTCATGTAAAGAGGGTGCTATGTGTGAATTTTGTGGATTAGTTGGGGGAAAGTTTTGTTGGGATTGTTTAACTATAAGTACAAAAAGATATGCTAAAATCCCACGTAGAGAGAAAATAAAGAGTCATAACTCTTTATAAGAGAATACTTTTCTAGTGAGCCAATGATGTGATAAGTGAAGGGACACGCCTACATAACTCGAACACGCGCGCGCGTGGCGTGGGCAGTGAGGCTGTAAAGGTGTTTTTGGCGCTTATTAGGCGCACTTGACACTTAGCACGTGACACGTATCGCGTGGAAACTAAATGCTGCAATTAATATTTATTTATTTTTAATTTTATTTTTATAAAATAAAAATAAAATAATTCAAATTTGAATTTCGAACTTTTTGAATTTCTGAAAAGATGTGACTTTTTAGAATTAACATTCAAATTTAATTTTTCTGAAAAGATGTGACTTTCCAGATATAGCAGCAATAAAAATAAATTAAAACAACTGTCTGTATCAACAGTTGTATGTGTTGATGAATGGATGACATTGAGTCTATATTAAGGGAAATCAGAAAATGTTTAAGGTTATTATTTTTTCCTTTCGTTTTTAGTTTTCTTTTATTCTTTCTTTACCAGATACTCAACTGTGTTCTTATTTTCTTTCTGTAAATTTTTAGTTTTACTTACTGGAAATTTACGTGAGGCTTGTCATATCCTGAGAGCGATTTGCTATTGAAACCCAAAAGCAATCTCTACGGAGAGGGGGCAAATAACGCTTTAAAGAAAGCATATTTCTTTACGTGTTTCAAGTGTTTAATATTTTCTCAACAAGTTTTAGATGCAACAGTTATAAAAAAAAAAAAAGAGTCTCCTCCTTGAACATTAGGTTCTGCTGCATGACCAAGTGCAGTGTAACTGCAGATGAAATTTTACACGAAATTAAAAGTGGATGGACTAAACTTCATAACAATTGGACCTTTTAATTGGTTTAAAACTGGATTAAACGGAGCAACGTTGCGGTATACTTGAGGTTCCATGACTTGAGATTTTAGTTGCCTCGTTTCACTTTGCTCTAAGTTTGCATAGTTAAGAAGCAGAATACACGTAGTTTTGCTTCTTATAGCAAGTTTGGTGTTGATTTGAAGCTTGCCTGTTATGGGATTTTAGATTTCATTCTGATTTATTGTTGCAAAGGGTTTCTCTTTCTTAGTGGATGATCATGAAATCTAGTCGTGAATTTTCATTTTCATTTCAGTGAGTTAAGCCGTGATATTTCACAAGGACCAAGTTCATATCATCATTTAGTTTTGATGTCTCAATTGTCCAAATCCAGTTGTGCTGAAATTAGTATTCGGATGTATACTAGTTAGCTACACATATATATTTATTCATAACACACACGCAAACACACAAACACATTTATATGCTGCCAATTTCTTTGAGCAACATCCACATTGTCATGATTTGTACCTCCAAATGACATTGGCATGCCATGAAAGGCCCTTCCTTTTTTGTATGGGACACATTAGAATACGGTTTTAAGACTGAAGTGCCTAAGTGGGTAGCCATATTAATAGCCAACCTTTTGCCTATCTTAAAGTCTATAATCAATAAAAACCCAAGGCATTCTATGCTGCTGCTTCTTACCCCCCCGGCTTCATGAAAATACCGGTGAACATAATAAATTATGGTGCTATATAGGTGGTGAAATTAATTTGCAAGTACCACCAAAGTGAAACCTTAAAAGTGTGGAATGTGGAACTAATTAGTAGGTTGAAGATGAAGAAGCCATTGAAGTTTTGAACATTTGTCAGGATGCAAGTGCTGCCTATTTTTTTGGGCAACTGTTATTAAAAAGTAGGCTTTAAATGTACGGTGGACCATTGGCCATTCATCACACTTCCGGTACCTCAAAAATTTCATTGCCAAACCCTTCCCCATGTTATGTTTCTCTTCCAACACGCATATTTATGATCTTATTGTCAGATGTATTTTTATATATTTAAAGAGTTTTTATTTTTTATTTTTTGATAACGTAATGTCCGAGACTTTACCTTGACTAATCCACAGGATCCATGCAAAGCGGCCCCTTCAAATGGATCAGGTAAATCTTGGGCCTTTGGCTCGTGGGCATGGCTCCAAGAAATTGATAGCATTCAACGGAAATTGAACCTTAGACCTAATGTTTTATGAGACATTAAATTTAAGTAATTCACTACTCAGCCAACCCCCTGGGGCTCAAATCTTAGGGTTGAACTTAGAGTTGAATCTTCCGTTCTTCAACAGGATAGGTAAAAATTATTGTGGGAGCTCACTTCATTCCTGTACATTAATTTTATGTACATATTTTCTTTCTCTAACTATTTAGACCGAGGTCCAATTGTGCTGTGTTGTGGAGCCCATGATCATTTATCAAAACCGAAAGCTGAAATTTTTATTGCCAAGAAAAAAATGTCATCCAAAATGGTCCTCTAGAGAGGCCATCAATGTGCTTGTGCTCACGTTGCGGTGCATTTTCTGATAAATATTAGTTCAGCTAGTTGCATGCTAATTATTGTGTGTGTTTTCCTACAAAACCCTTCTGATGTAGTGTTTGTACCAAAGCCATTTTGCATGATCAACTACCTATCACTCAAGTGCTAGCTCTTGTCTAAATTCTAAGGCATATAAAAACAGCTAAAGATAAAAGAAGGTGAATTTCCTTGTGAAATCATCAGCATGCAAGAGCTAATCTCTAATCACGGAATGTTCTAAATCTGCATTTATCATAATGTCATTAATATCAGCATTGTAGTAATGTGCAATACTGTAGATTAAGGACAGAGAGTTTGGCTTCTGTTTCCTGATTAGTATCCGGTACCCACAAAACATGTAGACCAGTGCATTAATCTTTTTGTTCCAAGAATTTTTGTTCTGTTGGTCAGAAGCTTAAGTTGTTATTTTCTTTTTAATTGTTTTCCCAAGAAAAATTGGTTGTAAGAATAGGGAGTAACATATCCAGAAAAACAAAGTTCTCAACATGGTGTTAGTACAAGCATGAATAACTCGAACCCAAAACCTTACTTTAAAAAAACAAACTTACCAACCCTCTAAATGACAGGTGGCTTACAATTTTATTGTTTGACATTTATCTTTACTTTTTTTTTTCTTTTTAATTTGATAATGCTAGACTCATTGAAGATTTAACATCAGGACCACTTTTGGTACAAGTGAAGTAGTTGCGGTCAACTTCTATCATGAGTGATGCCTTTTAGCTCAGTACAAAGCTGGTATATGAACCACAAGGGTAGGAGCTCATTGAATGTGCACCGTTGGTTGCAGTGCCAGGCTATTTAAGACCCACGTGAAGTGCATACACTGAAATAAATTTTCATGTGCATAAAAGGAGGATAAATTTTAAAAGGGGATGAGAAAAACAAACATATTATGAAGGTTGAACCTTTAGCGTCAAAATCGTGGCCAAAAATTTCCCAATTGCTCCACAGTTTTCAACACAGCCTGGCTGCACAATCCTCTCATTTATTGCGGATAACAGCAATTAATTTTGGTTCCCCCTCTCTTCTACATATATTGCTGAAAAAAATGGTTTTTGACCGTTTTGAAGTCTAAATTTGAGTAAAATTCTTTGTAAAAGTGATAAGTTCGGGTAGATTTACGTTCTTTTTTGTAAGAAGATCAAAATTATATATTTATATATTCAAAATGATAATTGAGTGAATAAGAAATTAACGTTTAAAGTGCATCCACAAAGTTGGTGAAAAATCACTAAGTCCTATGTAAAAAATAAAGGAAGACTTCTACTCCTCTTTAATCCTATAAATTCTCATCTAAAACCACTCCAAAAATAAGAAATTCTCTTCTGTTTTTCTTCATTCTTAGGTTAAGGTTTTCTATTAGAGTTTTTAGGTATTGTTGGACATAGAAGGAAAATACAAGTTTAAGTTTGTTGAGAGTGGTATTCTTTTGTGTTAAGTTTACCATTGTTAATCGTTGTATCTTAGGAGATAAATATCTATTAAAATCTTAAGCACCTATCAAAGAGGATGGATCTGTTTTAAAGAAAGCGTGTACTTCACATGTTTCGAATTTTCAACTACATTTTCAATTCTAATTGTTTGTATTGCTTATACTATATGTTTTATTACAGTATGTTATGTTATTTTGTTATAATAATTTCATTTTCAATTTTTATTTATATTCCTATTCCTATTATATTTTTCTAATATATATATAATATACTTTTTTTATATGTGTGTATATATATATGAAATGTCTCAAATCAGACAAGTTTGATGTACTAACATTTATTAGAATATTGTAATTATAAGTTGGTTTATTTATATATTTTTATTTAGACTAAAACTAAGTGTAAATGATAAGTATAATACGTTGGAATCAATTAGTTCTTATAATAACGTGAAAAAAAATTTTATTAGTATTGTTTTATAATGGTGTGGACAAAGGAAAATGGGTGTATATATATTACCCATAACATAATTAAGCACTGAGATAATGGCATGTGCACACGTGGAAAAGTTTTTGGTATGTCACTGAGTAAATTAAAAATGAAATCGTGGCACTGCTGAATGGTGCACAAAAATTATTTTCCACATATATTACATGTTCTTTTGTTTCTCCATTATTTATGTCCTTTTATTTTTCACGAGTTTCAAGAAACAATATTTACAGCTTCCATTTGTTCCACGACCTCTTTGCCATTTGGAAGCTCGTATGGTTTTGTTGGCATTTGAAATTTAAGAAATAAAAAAAAAAAAAAACCTGCCGACAAACTAGTAATAAAGGTTAAACAAGAGAGTTGAAAGGAAAATGTAATAGAAAACAATAATAATAACAGTATTATTGCTAAGATAAATTACAGTAGGTGTAAATTGTATTACATGTTTGAAACTGACTTGAGTAGAAAGTGACATGCTGAATTCGACCCTTATCTTCACACATTAATATTCCTCACTCTAACTCACCATGCATCACTATTCCATTATTATTCAAGTTCAAGAAAGTATATCACGTAGGATCCAACTTAAGCAGGTCGTTTCAATTATAGTGCTATAACTTAACAAAGAGGCCTGAATATCTCGCTCAGGAGGAGTTCAAAAGATAATAATACATTATGATGCTGAAGTTTTCTTGTTTCCAAAGTCAAAGCATTTACTTTGCTTTTCTTTTCTTTTCCTTTTTCTTTTTAGTTTTCCAATAATTGTCAGTACTTTAGCCCTAATAATCACGAGTCTGAATTTTGAACCTTCAAGGATGTGCAGGAAATGTCTTAAGTTCGGTAATTTTAATATTCTATTTAAAATCTTATTATTATTAGTTGGTTTATATGTATTTTTTTTATTTTAGAATCTTGTAATAAAATATTATTTAAACTATTATAATAAAAAATAAAAATCAATAAAAAATATCATATTAAAATCAATCAGTTGTTATAATAACATAAAAAAAAAATACAAGCAAAGATAGCGAACATAAGATTATATATATATATATACATACAATATATTTCTTTACAATATATTTCTTCGATGATACAGAGAATGGTAGGTGGAATTTTCTTTTGTTTTTGCGTCTGTTTCTGTTTTGTATGTGTACTACATTTCATGGAATAATAATAATAATAATGCCAATAACCTGATTTTCTCGTAAGAGGTAAAGATTGAAATCATTGTTCCAATACCAGAAGAAACCAACTCCCTAGTTCATTAAGTGGATGTTCTTGGGAGTTATGTCTTGAAACTTGAAGTCTTGAACCTTTCTGAACTCAGAAGCTTCGTTGCTTTCTAGTGTGCACGATGTATTATTTCAAAATGTCCTTGCCTAAGATTACGACATGTGTTTGCCACACACACACACACACATATATATATATACACACATATGATATGGATTACAGTTTTAATCCTTTATTATCCGGAGCAATAGTATGAAAACAACGTTAGTCTCCTAAGCAGTGTTTTTTTGTCCTAATCGACTACCTCCAATTTAGAGAGTCCGAAAGTGCATGAGTGAAAGAGACAAATAATCTCTTGAACGACGTATTAATTTTGTTGCAGAGTAATAATTAGGCTTCACGCATTAAATTAATTATATATATATACACACACATATAAAAGAATTCTCCTTAAAATACAAAGGCTATTGGTACAACTATTGTGGCACATGGTTGGTACATTTAGTTTGGGTTTTTAGCCTCTGTTTGGGGAAACCACTTGCTTCAATTTACATCATTTTATTTGAATGGCCAATCTAAATATGTATTCGGATTTTGCACATTTAAAATGAAGCATTTGGATATTCATTTTGACATTTAGACAAAATCAAATGTTCCTGTTTAAATATACGTATTGTTCTAAATCTTAATATTTAAATACCAATTTTGATGATAATTTATATATTTATATTTAAATGTTTCCATTCAAATATTACAATCTGAATGGTTCCTTCAAGCAGAGTATTAGTTTTTTTTTTTTTTTAAATATGCATTACCTCTAAACTTGTTAAACTTTGATAACTTTTTTGAATTTTTAATTTTGACAGTTTACATAATGAACTTCTAAAATTTTCTAAAATATATGCTCCATCTAACAGAACTTCCTATTAAATTAGTGGCAACAAATCCTTGTACGTCTTATGTGAGGACGGAAAATTCCATATATCTAACCAAAAATTTTCAAATTCCAATGTAAATCATCTATATTTAAATTCTCAATTTAACGAGAAATTAGCAAAATAGGACATATTAGAAAATCGAGAGACATTTTGTTAAAGAATAACAAATACAAGAAGTAATAGTGCTAAAACTAAAAAGACTGTAAAAGTGCTCAAAATAAAGGACATTCTGAATTCACTCCTCTCGAGTGCAGGCATTATTTTTTCCTTGAAAAAAAAAGAAGGAAGAATTAACAAGTCTTTTACAGACACACAATTTATTGATTGAATCATACACAATTAAAGGAGGTTCTAACCATTGATCACACTTGTGCTTATGTTTGTTTCAATTTAAAATAATATTCTTTCTTAATAGTCTGTCAATATCATATATACTTCGTATTTATTCTTTTCCTCGATTATCAAAATATTTATTGTTTTTTTTCCTCATAGATAATTAGAAAAAAAAAAAGAATAAGAAGATGTTGATTAAAGATTCGTGATCGAAGAATAATAAAAATAAATAAAAATAAAAAGCTAACTCCTTTCTAGAGACTCGAAAATAGGTTGGTCATGAAAAGCTTACTTATCGTGAGAGCAATAAAGTGGAAAGCTCTTTTCTATTTGTGTTGTTGTTCTTCTTCTTCTTTTAACTTATTTTTTTAAATAATTTTTTTCTTTTTTCTTTAGAAAATTAGCACATAAAATCTAGTTAAGATTGGCCATACGTCGAGCATGGACAGTACATGCACAAATCTATAATTATTGCATATTTACAAGACGCATTATATGATTTGGCTTGTCCCATAACGACGTACGTTAATTGTGATTTTTCAATTTAGGACACGTTGAAGTTATATGCATCATTCATTTCACTACTCTACATTCCTATGTCCTTTTATTCCTCCATTTAAAAAAAAAAAAAAAAAGGGAATTTAACAGACCAGCAAGGGTGACCAAAAATGGGGAACCCTATTTGCAATTTGATTGTCAGACAGAACACAACAATGCTTCTGTGGCCAGCAAAGATGAAAGCACCATTTTATCTGATGGACGATTTCCCGATTTTATTTTGCCTCTCCCTGCTATATCATCTGTTTCATTGGCGATAGAGTATAGTTTTATATGGTTAAATTCAAAAAATTTACGTATTCTTTGATTTTTAATATGATTATGACATGTTCCGATAGATTAAAAAGTTTTGTAATATTAGAGCAAATTTGCTAAGACCCCATTCTCTTTCTTGTTTTTGAAATAAATAAATAAATTGGCTAACTATCAGTCCACATCCAACTTTAACGTAGGGCTTCTTAAAAAGTTGATCAACGAATCAATCTTTACGTGTTAGTGCAATACCACACCAATTTACTAAAATTTGATGGATGTGGAAGATGCGGCGGATCTTGAATGATTTGGCAAGATACCTTCGGTCCTTTGTATTTCGTAAGCAATAGTTCCGACTGATATACTATAGTGTATGAATAAATTATATATGTCAGACATAATGTTGAATTGCTGGTCAAACACCAAAACTTAGTTACAAAAGTAAACTCTTCGTGCTAATTTATTATTCCATTAGCAATAGTCACACAAGCAAACCTATTTTTTTTAAGTAGAATTAGATTGAATTCTTTTCATTTTATTAATGAATTTTTAGATTTACGCTATGATTATATATAGAAATAATATGAACAAGAAGATACTAATCTCTTTTTATAGGATAAAAAAGGGGGTGCTTCAGCATACAAAACTTTACGTCAAATATTTTCCCAAGTTCATTTTAAGCAAAAAAATTTCTACTTGGAGAACAAGTATCTTCATCGTTATCATCGTGATTATATATATTATTGTACACAGTCATGAAATTCAATTAAATCGCCGGAATGTTAGATAACACAGATATTTAAAAGATTTTGATGACAGTGACTATATATTTGATTTTGTTCTTATGAGCTTGAATTATGAATTTCATTGCATACTTAACTTTCAATTATTATTACAGGCTGCAGATAGATGAGAACGTAACAATGTAAACAAAAATTTTTTTTTATATAATAAATTAGCAGAAAGCGACTTGAAACGAACCGCAATAAAGACCATAATAAATACACGATCTCTTATTGAACACACACACACACACACACACACACACATATATATATATATATATGCACACATCTGAGAGTTTTTAGATACAAAAGAAATAAACTATTTTGGATAAAGTTATTTTGTTCACATACTCTAATTAGAGTCAGTTTCTTCAAAATTGTGTGTATACACACACACACACACACTCCAACACCTCATTATGACCACCCCATAATAGAAAAATTGTGCAAAGAGATATGCAAGGAATAATTAGAGTCATTGAGATAAAAAGAGCACTCCATCAACAAGTTGAAATTAAAAAACAGCTTATGAGAGAGAGAGTTGTGCCAAAACTGCAATAGTAGTTGCTTTTGCAACCATACCAAAGCATGTGAACCATTTTTATTACATATCACATACGTGAAAACCGTGGAAGCAACTGGTAACAATTTTGGCAAATAACATTTCTATGTGGTTTTAACCTAACTTACAATTAACAACAACCGATTTAGAAAAAAAAAAAAAAAAAGAGGGGTGTGGTCTTAACTGGGGTTTGACTGGCGGTAACTAGGTCAACCTTTTTTGTGGGCAAATCCTAGAATATTGGAGATTCAGAAGGGGAAGAGTTCACCAAATTGAGAATGCTATTCCAATAATTCTGATCATTATCATGGTAGTGCTGATCATGATCGCCACTCGCTCCGGTACCGTTATCGGAGTCACCGCCGCTGCCGCCACCGCCGCCTTCGGACAAACTCCGGTCCTCGGAGCTGTTAAGCAAAAGATTAGTAAACCCCTGGTCGTCAGCAATATTAATATCAATGCCAACATCAACTTCATGAGCATTAGCACTACTCGTCCACGTCCCTCCAAGCCCGGAAGTAAACGACAAGGAATTCTCCAAACCTTCTTCATAATGGTTGTCGTTCAAACTAGCAGTGGAGTTATTCCCAAAACGTTTCCAATCTTGTTCGCCTTCTTCTTTGATCACCCCGGTCTCGGAAGAGGCGGAGGAAGATCCGACAAACTCATGAACGACATTGCGTTTTTCGGAGAAGGTCAGTGTCGACGTGGGAGACTCGAGATCTCCATGAACCACCCCAGTTGCCTTTGACCATACGACACTATTATTCCAATTAGTGGTGGCAGTAGTAGTACGCGCAGGCATGAGCTGAGCGACTAGCTCGGCTGGCTTAGAAGCCGATGAATTGCGAAGCTTGGATTCTCTGACGAGCCGGGCTTCGGCTTCGAGCCGAGCGCTCTCCCACTGAGCCATGTGGCTGAGATTGGCTGCGTTTTTGGACTGAGCACCGTCGTTTGAGATGAGGTCGTTTTTGGCCTTGTGAGTCACCGGGTCTATTCCCATTTTGGCTAGCCTTTTCTTGAGGTGAGTATTCCAGTAGTTCTTGATCTCGTTGTCAGTTCTTTTTGGCAAGTGGGTTGCTATAGCCGACCACCTAAAAATTAAACCAAAAAAAACAAATCAACAAGACATCATGGGAGTAATATCCGATAAATTATAGTTCACGTTTTCTTTTTTACCATTAGATCTTTAAAATCATATTAAAATAATAAAAAAAATAAAATTATTGATAAGTTATTTTTTCAATATAGACATAGTTAATGTGGTTTGGAAAAAAAAATATAAAGAAAATTGAAAGCCCCATTTGGAGGAATATTGATCAGAGCATGTAGTGGAAAGAAACTATGGAAATTAATTAGTTTTCATGAAGATTGGGGGCTTTTTTTTTCTTTTTTTCTTTTTCATGGCTCTTTCTGTTTTCTTGTATTTAAAGATAGGTGTTCATTTATGATGAATTTTTTGGTGCGTCAACAGGCTGTAAATCCTGGGGAATGGAGGAGATGATCACATTTTCAAAATTCTGGGTCTGTCTGCAGAATATGAATGAAATTATTTGGCATGAGTAGTACTGAAAGTTTCAAATAATATAAATATTTGGGTCAGAAACTGGCTGGTTGGGGGTTAATATAATTAAATGGGGCCATCACATTTAAAGTATATCACGCAGAAGAGTGTTCTTCATATAATGCTGCCTAGGGCATTCTTTTACTTTTTTTTTTTTTTAAATTGTGGTAAAATAAACTCAATAATACAAAACATATAGGAATTGTTGGACCATTGGGGTGGTATATATAAATTTAATTAAACAAATTTATTAGACACAAAAAAAAAGGGTGGGGTTAACATCATTGTCACCATTCATTATCAAAATAATTGATCAATTGTAAAATTCAAGTAAATAAGACGCAATTTTCAATTTGGTTTCACATTATGTATTATACAAAGTTATATGTATATATAGCTTTTGAAAATCAAGTGCTACTACTCAGATTAGTCCTCAGCTTGCTAGGTAGTTCTTGCTTTTCACCTTTCTACACGTTTTCTTGAGGAAGAGACCACTTGGTTAATAAATTATAACACCATGAAGGGACATAAAATGAAAGCCGAGGACTGATCACTTTATAAAAAGCCGATCATATTTGGCCAGTGAAAGACAGCCATTTGGTTTTCTCTCAGAGGAAAAACCAAAATGACAATGCTAATAACTTGGTAGAATCTTATAATGAGCTCACACACACGCACACACACACACACACACACACACCTGTTCCCTAGTAAAGCATGGAGTTGAATAATTGTTTGTTCTTCTTGCAAACTGAACTTCCCCCTCTTGATATCAGGTCTCAAATAATTAGTCCATCTCAATCTGCAGCTCTTTCCGCATCTCTGAAGGCCTATAAAGAATGAATAACAAAAAACAAACAAAAAAGGGTTTAAAAAAAAGTACTTCCTTTGACCAATTCAATCAAACTTTGAAGAAAGTTGCATATCATAGCGGTCATCATGTAAAATATTGATGGTATTTTTACGGTATATATGTGTTTATATACTTAAACTCGCAGTAAATTTGGGAAGGATATTGTAAGTGTAAGAGTGGTCTTGTTATCACGATCTATTGAGATTCAACCTTATAAAAAAGATGTACCTGCTTTTGCAGGTAAGGCTCGCCAGCTTCCATGGCCATGTTCTTCAATGTAAGCCAAGAGTTTCTGGTCTTCTTCAGGAGTCCAAGGTCCTTTCTTCAAGCCCACCTTGTCGCAGCACGGTGACCGACCCATTTGGAAATTGTAGTAGGAACCAAATAACTCGCCCAAAGAAACCAGTGGTTTCTGCTCTTCCTTATAGACACAAGAAATAATGGAGAAGAGATATGGAAAGAAAGAGGATTTGTCTCTTTGCCGTGTAGATGAAGAGATAGGTGGAGAGGAGAGAAAGGTCAGCGACGTAAATAGGTTAAAGAAATAAATATATGATCAGAGTGTGTGTGTTTGCATAAAACTTTACATGACAATAATACCCTTTACTTTCTTTCTCCAACCTATACATATATATATATACATTTATAGGGCTAAAACACAGTGGCTAATTCCATGTTGTAAACATGCATATGCATGTGGTATGGCTGTGTGTGTATGTGTTTGTATATGTATATATATATTGTATATGTGGTACAAAAGATATATTTTAAGGAAAATACGTGGTCTTCATGTTGTCTTTTACATAATTAAGTCCACGGAGATCTTTTGGAGACTTTACCAAGAATTATTGCATAGTATCAGTCATGATTTCTCTAAGGTCACGTTTGAAACTTAGTTTTGGAGACATCCAAAATTTTTTTTTTCGAAAATTCACCATTTTTTACTATTTAAATCTCCAAAGCGCTATAGTAAACTTCAAATTTTAAAAGTCTATAACTTTTTGTATACAAGTTTAAATGAGATATTTTTTTTTAAATTACATAGAATTTCGAGAGGAACGAAACAATATCTATATCGATATTTTTTTAAAAAAAATTTTTAAAAAATTTTATTTTTTTCACCCCAAACAGTTTTTTCTCTCAAACACATTTTTCAAAACAACTTTTTTCTAATCCAAAAATAATGTCTCCAAACATCTCCCCTAAACTCTCCCTAAGCCTACGACATTGCTTATTTACTCACAGAAAAAAAAAAAAAAGACATTGGCCTAATTTTTTGGGCAGGATAATAATAATAATAATAATAATAATAATAATAATATTCTTTCATGTTTATTTAATCCATATATAAGAATGTAGTATGTGCTTAATTTTAAAAATATTAAAAATATGTCTTTTTTTTTTTAAGTCCGATAAAATCTATTATTAACATTAAATTTAGTCAGAATATATCATATAGAAAAGTATTATTACTCTTTATAAATAATAATGCTAACTTTTCTGAAAATGAGACCACAAGATAGTAACTTTCTTCTTTTAATTTTTTGGGCTCTTAAAGCTTAGCAATCTTTTATTTTAAATGTTTTTAGGCATTTAAAATGTACATACCAAATGTATTTATTTTCTTTTTAAAATAAAATGTATTTGATTTTTTTTAAATAAATTTTTTGAAATAAAATGTGTTTAATTTTTAAGAGCAAGAAGTTAATGGATTATTTATCTTATTGTGAAAACCAAGTTCAGATATAACTTTGCATTTAAATAAAGTTACAAACGACGTCGGTGTAGTATAAGAATAAGCTGATTAAAGAAAATGCAGAATGATGATGAAGGATGTCTTGTCAAGACAAGAAAAGAGATAAAAAGAATGATACGTGTTAATGTAATAAAGATAAAATTAAAATCTGTAATAAGCAAACAGATTTTCACTTGAAAAATTATAAATAGGGATGAGCACATAAAATTTTTTCACTTTTAAGAGTACTTGAAATTTTTTAGAATCAATAATTTCAACTAAGTTTTTGTCTTGAATGAAATTTCAACATTAACACTTATAAATGTGTCATTTTAATTTTAAGAGTTAAGACCTTTTTATTTGTTTCTTTTAATATCGTGAAATTATTATCTACTATAATTTTGTTAAGGTGCACTAACTCGACCAAATTACATAAATTGGATCAGCCCGTTAATTGTCTAGATCATATCAATCTGAGATCAAATCGGATAGTGCAGTTATGAGTAGAAAATGATCAATACCCAAAAAGCAAATAAATTGAAGTATTTATTGGTACGTAGGTTGTTGACCAATTAACAATAATTCCATAACTTAATGGACTTGAGGTAGGTTACAATTAATTAGGAGCTTCATCTGAAAAAATATATATATATAAACACACACACACACACACAATTCCTCTCCGGAGTCAAGGTAATTTTTTTTTTTGGCACCAATTTGATTGAGCTAATTGCACAATCGATCCACGCCATCACCCTTTAATTATTAGTGGTACCAACTGTATGGTCCATCTTCACAAAATGGTATCCAGTGTAAGGATATTGCTAGCTTTTTGTATGATTTATACTACATAAATATTTGTCAGAAAATGAATACAAGATTTATTATAATTAGCCGACAAAAATTAGGATTTAGATTATCGTACTCAATAAAGCATGCCTCTCAGGCCTCAGATAATCAAAAGCAACAATTGGTTAATTTATTGGCTCCATCAATTTCCAATGGTTATCAGCTGTGGCTAATACATACTAGCAAAAACACCATGCATCTAATGACGTTTTTTCTTAAGGTAATTACATATATGAACCCACATTTTCTATTTAAAATTTTCCGTTTTAAATCATGTCTAATCACTTATATTAAGCCATCTCATAAGATGAAAAATAGATAAAAAAATAAATGTAAATGCAGTTTTTTTTATGAAGTAATATAATATGAGTAATTGGATATGGTTTAGGACAGAAAATTTTAGATAAAAGATGTGAATTCCATATTTATACCTTTTGGTTTTAGTTTTTTTCAATTTATCCAAATGTTTTTTTGGAAACTAGAAAGATATTCTTTGAATTTAAAATGGTTTGTTTCTATATCTCTCGCACGTTTGCGGCAAAAAACAATGTGACAAGACAAAGATACTCTTAATTAAACCAAGTTTATTTGCTAAATATCTTTTTCTGGAGAACAAATTTAAATATTTTAAAAACAAAAATGAAATTAAAGATTTCTTTTTGAAATTTTTATTCTTTTGTTTTGGGTTGTTTTAATGTTTTCTAAGCATATTAAATATTTTTCATAAATTATTTAAGGGTATTTATATATGTGCTTTTGTCTAATTTTTTCCACTTACAAAATATATGAGACATGAAATTAAAATAAAATTTTCAAATTTAAGGATGCCTTATAGTTTGTAAAAACGAAGAGAGATAAATTGAAAAATAGTTACAAATAAGAAAATTTTGTAGTTAACTTTTTTTTTCCTTAGTGTGTGTTTGTATATAAACACGTACAAATATAAATAGACTTATTTACACAAATACCTGTTGAACTTTTTAAATTTGATAATTTAGTTTACAAAATTTTTTTATTGTAATCAAAACCCTAAATTTATAAATTTTGGCAATTCAGGTTTTTTTTTTTGTTTAAATTTGTTAAAATTTGGATGATTTTTACACGTAACTTATGCATCATAATTGTTATTGATAATTATTGCTTATGTCAATTTCCTTTGAAATTTTTAACTTAATTAATTGTACTTAAATTCAAACATAAACTTTTTTTTAAAAAAATTTGTATTCAAATTAAGCAAAAAATGATTAACAATATCCCTCTTAGATTATAATATGTAAGTTTTGTATCAAAAATTATTATAATTTTAATTGATTTGAGCAAAAAGGATTGAAATATATATAAAAAAAATTATAAGCTTAAGAGATTGATTGTCAAGAAAAAATAAATAAATAAATACTAGATTGTCAAATTTAAATGGTTCAAGAAATTCCTATACAAATAAGTCTATATAAACATGCATGTCATAACTGATCACAATATTTACTACATACTATTTATGCTGACTGTAATAAAGAAGGTCGATTGATGCAGTATAAACGTATAACTTGCACATCAACCATATGACACACCCTATACTTTCGGTATCAGATGTTGACGTATAAATCATGAGTGCCCAATCTGCACCGTTGCTTTGATTACTAAGTATACACTGCACATATATGTACATATGTATTTATATATATATATATAATGCAAGTTCAGATTTCAAAAGATTACACAATTTGCAACCCACCTTTCATTTATATATATATATATATATACATAGGTGTCTAAGATTTGAGAATGGTGTTTCTGTCTTAACTTGGAACATCCATGGAACTTGCTTCATCCGGTAACCATACATACATGTACTCGAACTATATGTATTTGCATATATGTCGTATAAAGCATTAATTTCCACCAAGTAATTGACTAGGATTTCATCCAACTATGACTCTTTATTTGTAACCCTTTATACATATATCAAACGAAATAAAATTCCAAATTTCCAGGATTGTGTGTGTGTGTGTGTATGCATATTACTTTAGTTTATAATTAGGGAATTTCGAATACTAGAATAATAATATGAGTGTGAATGTACCGACACACAGCAATAAAACGACGTGAAATATTTCCTATCAACGGTCCCAAGTCCGAAACAATCTAAACAAAGGATATATATATATATATACATTTCTGATTGTGTATATATCAAGTCGCACACATTACCAAACGAACACGGTAGTTACAATTAATCTCAAGAGACAAAACAATGGTGGCCCCCGCATAAAAATTGTGGGGCCTGTTAGCTTTGAGTGTGATCTTATCACGAAAACCATGGTGCAGAGCCAGGGGCACATGTGTATTGATAAGGGTATATATTAAAATTTTTTTAATGTAAATAACATCAAATTATAAAAATTAAAAGATAAAATTTTAGTTAAATTATGTAAAAGTTTTTATATTTTAATAGAAGTAAAGTAAAAATACATATATAATTTTAATAATAAATTTAATTTTAATCCTAATTATGTGAGAATTTTATATTTTTTAATGGAGTAAAATAGAATAATCATATAATTTTAAGATAGAAATTAAATATAAAATTTTTTTTTTGAGTGGGGCTACTCCGCCTCACTCATATCCGTCATCGTCCAGAGCTTAAGCCCCAAAAAGCTAATGGTGGACATCTCACGGTGGTGATTATGACTAATGACTATGCTTGATTCTACACTAACCATTTACCTCGGTCACTTGATAAGGTTAAGAAATTCACTCAAGTCAGTCTTTGATGTCATAATCAGAGTAAATTTTTATCTAATTTTAATATTTTAAATATTATCTAACTAATTATATTATGATACATTATTAAAAAAATAAATTTTAAAATATAAAATATAAAAAATCTGTTTTAAAACATTTCAAACTTTTTTAAAATAGTGTAACATAATATTATTAAATAAAAATTATTTGAAACATTAATTTTTAGATAAAAAATTTGAATCATAAATAAAAAAATTTGAATCCACGATTAAAACCCCTTTCGCGAACCGTTTTATTTTTCATTAACAAGAAGGATTTTGGGAGGGTATTTTTGGTATTTGACAAGCACCCTAAAGGAAAAATTTATTGAGGTGGGCTCTATGCTTGTGAAAGGGCATCTTTTATGATTTGTCGAACGCAAGGACCAAAAAGAAGGGGTCCCAAGAGTTTTAAAGGGCTAACACGGAAGATTAATAGCGTGTTGTATTCCTTTTTTTTTTTTTTCAATTATATGTAAATATAATATAATTTTTTCTTAAATATAAAAATATTTTATTTAAATATTAATTATATCATATTTTAAATTTATTATAATTATAATTATTATTTTATTATTTTTATTAATTATATCATATATTTTCTTTTTTTCTCTTTATTTTTATTATTTATATTATATATTTATTATTAAAATATAATTTAAATATTTTTTATTTAAATATATATCACATTCAAATATAATACTAATTTTTTTAAATATAAATTATATTTAATATACTATATTTAAATATAATATAAATATAATAGGTTAAGCAATTAAAAAAAAAAAAAAGAAACGATGGATGAAAAAAAAAAAAAAAAACATTTCGTGTGTGGATCCAAGATTTATATTGGCAATGAAAGGACAATTGGGGACATCACATTAAATAAATATTAATTGATTATTGCCAGCTCTGGCAGCGCCCATGGTCCAGCGAGCACTTAAATGACCCTCTTTAATGGATGCCATAGCCGTCAACGTTTGTGCAAGTCCACGTAGGTGAAAGTGAAATGTAAGAGGCAACTTTTGAAGAAAAATCTCTCTTGTGTTTTCAGCACTATATGACAAGGAACATGACTTTAAAGAACTCACCTGGGTTTATTCACGAAAAATTTATAATAATAATGAATTGTTTATGGGTTTTCTTGGTGACTTGGGCTCCTTTTCGTATTCTTTCACCCATAGAGAAACCTATACGTGTCTCTATACATATATACAAATAGTTTTACATATTAAAGTGTTTGGGATGTTATTGCATTGCATTTGAGGGGTCTACCAGGGCTGAAAGTGATTATGCAAAAAAAATCGCATGCATTTCTTAATTACTGGCTAATCAACATGCACAAACCTTACATCAAATTGCTTATCTGATACATAGCTACCACATAATCACCGATATATAATTTATTAGTTATTATTCGGTAGCACTAAAAAAATAATAATTATATTAACTTTTAATCATAAGACTTTTTTATAAGGTTTTTGATTATAATATTTTTATGTAATTAAATGTCATATGTAGTCATAATCTCATGATTAATATATATTTAGTCACAAATTTTTAACGTGATTAAAACTTTTAACTTTTAACTTTTATCTTTCAATTATGAAAAAAGTTTTAAGCACATCAAAAATTTATAATTAAATGCTTATTAATCACAAAATTATGATTAAAAGTGATATTTAGTCATATAAAAAATAATATGATTAAAAGTGTTATACAAAAAGTTGATACTTTTTTTTTTTAGTATAGGGTAGTATAGTATATCATGCTTTTTTGATAGTGATTAATTAATATTTGTGTGGCAAAAAAAAAAAAAAAAAAAAGAAAGGCGGGTTAGAGACTTGGAGCAAGCATGATAAATAAAAGTTTGGTGACATAACAATTATACTAACTTAAAAAGTTGGTTTTTATACGGTAGGACCTTTTGTTTAGCTCTGCCGGATCGAAACTATTTTTAAATTACTGGACTAATTTTGTGTTTATTTTAAATATCTGCAATCTAATAATAAATGATATCATTTATATTTTTAATTTAATTACTAAAATAACAATTTATATTGATAATGAAAAAATAAAGTCCTATTATAGAAATTTCCCAACTTAAATAACCTACTTTTTTTTTTTTATTAATATGCTTACCCACGTACCCCTTTTTTTTTTTTTTGGTTCAAATAAGATAGATACTACTTTTTTTTTTAATATTTATTAAACAGCAATATATGCTAATTGATTAAAATAAGGAAGATCCAGGACAGACAAAATTGTTATCTTTTCAAGGGAAAACAAGAAAGCCAATTAATTAAAAAAATTGTTTACGACTACCTGCAGAAAAAGGATATTATTGCTTGATTGAGATTAGATACTAATTTTTATTTCATTAGTTCCTAATTCGCAATGCAATAAGAATAAATCTGGCTAGTAAGCTCAGAGACGTCGTCCTATATGTGTACGAGTAAGTGTGTGTGTTAAAGAAAATCATTCAAGATATCACTTATGAGATGTTTAATAAACGTGTTACGTTTTAATTATGTTTAAATGTAATTCGTTTTTTAAGTATTGTATTTGATTGAAAAGTATTTATTTTATATTTAAATAAAATATGTGTTTGAATGAAAAATATTTTAAAATTAAAAAATTGATGTGATTGATAAAAATAAATATAAACAGTGAAGTTGAAAAGTTGATACGATTATTTTAAAAAACTTTTAAATAATAATTATTTTCATAATATTATTAAAAATAATTATATTTAAAAGTAAAATTTTATATTAGATATAAAATTATGTTTTGTTTAAATATAATTAAAATGTGAAACTTTTATAAAAGCTGACTTAATCAAATATGCGTTAAAAAAAGAAAAGATAAAACAATTAAATAAAGATGTACTTCCTTACTTTACAATGGGGGAAAAAATAAAGAAGAAGTACTAATAGGTCTGTGGACGGCTGTCGATCGGATGCTGGTGTTCAAACAAGCAAAAAGCAGAAATCATATTAAAAAAAAAAAAAAGTACTACGATATTCCCGTAATTTACATTTATGATATTTAGTTGGCTTGTCCAAGTTCTTATAATAAAGGGTTGTTTTCAACATTTTCCATATGAAGCGTCTCTTGTAACATGGGCTTGATGCCGATGTTCCCTTCGGATCGAGAAATCATCTAGGATAACTATTTTTTTATTAATTTTATTTTATTCTTTTTGAATTGTATTTACTTTTTTATTTTGCAGCTTAAATTATCTTTTAAATTATATAAAACAATTTAAAATCTCTCTTCATCTATTTTTATATTTAAGGAGATGTTTAAATGTAATTTATGTTGTATTTAAGTATTTATAACGTATTATATTTATGTTGTATTTGATATAATTTATATTTAAATAATAAATATTTATATTATATTTAAATAATAAATATGTAATATGATAGATAAAAGTAGAGAGGAAAAAAAAAGATAATATATAATATGATTAATAAAATTCATAAAATAATAAATAAAAATTATATTATATTTAAAAGTAATATAAATATAATATGATAAATAAATAAGAAATAAATATATTTCACCGTCTGAATCTATCGTTAGTGTGTGATTAAAGATTAATAAATGTTTTTTTAATACAAGCATTGATTATACTAATAAATTACAAGATAATATTTAATAAAAAAATAATCCTAACATAAAATCATATTTTTTGGATACTTTTCTCTTCTGCATATCCCGCACCCAGAGAGAAAAAAAAAAAAAAAAACCAATTGTGCAAACCCAAAAAAACATCGTTGGTTGCATTCCTGCAAAGTGCTAGGAGGTGGGCTCAACGGAGTTTGGTTCAGACACAGGAGGAATCTCGCCATGACAAAAGTCTGGTCTGAAGTCCCAAAAATAAATTTGCAGAGAAGAAATGGCGGAGACTCCGCTGTGAACTCTGAAATCGCCAACCTCCGGCGGTATCAACACCGATCGGTAATCCTCCCCCACTTCTTCTTCCATTTGATTCGGTAAATGATGAACAATTCCCTTTTTCCAAGTTTTTTTTTTCCCAAATTATATTGCAATTTGGAACTTGGAAAGTTGTTAACCATGTTATTTCCACCTTTCCATGTATTCTTGATGCTGTTTGTGTATTCAAATTGCTACTTTCATTAATTGCAAAGATATACATATCGAAATATTGTTGAATTGCAGAGGGTAGAAGAGAGGAAAACATGCATAAGAATAAAGTTTCAAGGGCGTTTGATTTTGTTATCACGGGGCGTTTAGTAAATGCATTGCATTTTGGTTGAATTTGAATGAAATTTATTTTTTAAATGTTGTATTTGGTTGAAAAGTATTTGTTTTATATTTGAATGAAATGTGTGTTTAGATAAAAAGTATTTTACAGTTGAAAAGTTGATGTTATTGATAAAAGTAAAGATAAATAGTAAAGTTGAAAAGTTGATGTGATTATTTTAAAAAACTTTTAAATAGTAATTGTTTTCGTAGTACTGTTGAAAAATTTCTATTTGGTGTAAAATTATATTATATTTGAATAAAATTAAAATGTAATTTTTTTACCAAATGGCACCTAAGAATGATTTTTATTTTCAAAAATATAAAAAGTAAAAATGGTCTTCGAAGTGATAAAAAAATATTATTTTCAATTATATTATTTTTTAGATTTTTAAATTGAAAAAAAATTGTTTTAACTTTGTTGTTTTTATTTTTTTCTTCCTCTCCTCTCTCTCTTTTTACTTATGTAACGTCGATGATGACGATTATGTCTGACAATGACCTTTATCTTTAACAAAAGACTACGAACATAGACTAATGATGAGGACAACGACCCCCATTGCGACGACTACTACTGACTCACGACGATGAAAATTGACTCACGACCCAAATCTTATCATTGCTGCCGCTTAAGACTTAAACCAATTAATATCTTTTACTTCTACCTTTCACTGCAAAACCTACCACTAAAGAATTTTTTTTAATTATAATTAATAATTTATTTTTCGTTATTTTTTTAAAATTAAACATAACATGTTTTCATAAAATACTCATTTATAAAATAAGTTTTTAAAAATATAACTAAATACAGTTTTAAAATTGATCTCAACATTTCAAAACATTCTCATTTTAATTTTTTTTTAATATTTTAAAAATAATACCAAATATTACCTTAATTTTTCTTTTTGTTTTCATTATATTTTGATAATATTTTATCAAATTATCATCTGATTGCCGCAAACCAAGAAACATAATAGCCCCTCCACTTCAGCATTCGCTTCTTGCGGCATGCCCACAAACCCACGCTTGTTAGAATCCAAAACCCAGAAACAAAAAACTTTCCTTCATTTGGCAAGAGAACTTTTTTTCTTCTTCTTCGATAGAAAGAGATGGGTAGGGTTTTTGTTAATATTTTTAAATAATTAATGTTTTTATTCAAAACATTCCTAAAAATATTTGTTCATTTTAATTACTAGCTATGTCAGCACAATCTTTCATTTGATGACATGACATTATTTTGTAACTTGTGGATCTTACCGATTAGTAATGCATGGGCATGTGGCACTTGTTTGGTTAAAAAGCTAGTATACCTACCTTCCATTCTCATCTCAGAGACTCCCACCATATTGACTGTAAAATTTCCACTACGTGATTATTTGGTACTTGTGCGGTGGTCTAGGATAAAGTTATTTGTTCACTTACAAACATACCGCCCGGGCTAAAACTGGAGACCGATGCAAGACTTTTTCTTCTCCTCCTATTCCATGAATATGGTTTCCTTTTGTTTTCTTTCATATAACTCGTGTGTTTGAAGTTCTAAGTGCATGCCAAAGCTCTTGTCCATGGACAGATATAAGATTAGAAGATATATCTGATAATACTAATTGTTCCACAATATTACATTAAGGACTACAGACATTTAATTTTGAAAAGCTTATTTTGCTTTTTTTTTTTTTTTTTTAACATTAAACTGCTTTTTACTATTGATATGTCCAATTGCTTACAGTAATTCAAATTTTAAAGTTTATAATTTTGTGTTTTTAAGACAAAATGAGATCTTTTTTTTAAATTATATAGAATTATAATCAGAATAAAATAAGATCTATATATTTTTCTATACATTTTAAGATTTTAGTTATTTTCACTTCAAATATATAGTTTTTTTTTTTTCCCTTTAAACACACATTTCATCTAATTTTCAAGGTAAAACATTTTTTCAAACTAACCCAAACGATCTTAAATTATACCCTTATAAATCTCTTCATCGTAAAAGTAATATGTCATACCTCTTTCCTTCATATATAATTTTTACCGATCTTGTGTCATCTTTCACTTACAAGTTACAACCCACCTGAAACTGGGCCATTGCATGGATGATACGCCTAATATATCCCAATAACATTAGTAAAATAAGAGGAATTCTTGTCTTCCTATAACTAATATATTGGTGTAACAATTAAAAAATATATATATTTTTACTCATCATATGATAAGGGCTCGTAATCCATCCTTATAAATTATTATAGTATTTTTTTTATTAATAATTTTTATTATTTAAATCATCTTCAATCTCTTAAATAAAAGTTCTAATCTTCTCCTCATACGGGATCTAAGTTTGAGGTTCAATACTTTAATTTCAAGGTCCACACCTGATTAATAGGATTTTGTGGCGTTGAACATGTGTTGATAGCAATGAAATTTAAGCCTATTTTTTGAGTCAAATTAATTTAAGTCATTTCCATTTTATTAGTAGATCTCTAAGGATTGGTTTGGAACAATTGACTGAAGTTGGAGTTTTGTTCGGTTGAGTTAAAATGTGTAGGTTGGAATTAAAATAATTGTTTGAAGTATGAATTGGAGACGAACTTTGGTATAAAGATAGTATAAAAATTTGCAATATATTCATAAAAAAATTATGTAACATGGATATTATTTTATTCCTTTTATCACTCTTGATAATTTAAAAATATATATATAGATTTTTGAAATTTGAATTTTTGAAAACAAAAGAGAGAAATGAATATATAAATTTGAGAGCTTTGAACTTGAGTTGAAAAATTTTAACTAAAATTAATGTCTCATACAATACCTAAAGCTTTCCTTAATGGATAAAGGATTAGGAGACGGAATGACACAATAAATCTTATAGTTATATATGTATACTTATATCGTTAGATGCTTGTACATGGATGATGCCTATTACAAGGCTATTAGTATCTCTCATCTTCTAGTGCTTAAGCACAATCAATAATGAAGTCATGATTTATTAATAGGGGGTCAAATAAAAATTTTAATCAAAACAATACTAACGTCTTCAGCATGATCGATGTTATCACATCGCGATTTACAAATGCTACCCGTTATTGTGATCGCTTGCACATGCCAAACTTTCCCCCCACAGTCTCTCTCCTCTCTCTTCCCTTTCTCACCCTCGTTGTTTCTCTCTCTTTCCTATTTTTCTCTCTATTGTATCTGCAGCCATTGATCACTGTGATATCCATTAGTAAATCTCCTTGGAAGGGTGATACATATATGCTCTTTTTATTTATTTTTTATTTTGTTAATTTTTTTTATGATATAATACATTTAGTATTTTGATTATTTTCATTTTTGTGTCAACTTTTAAAAAAAAAAAATATTTGTGATTGTTTGTTTATAACTTGAGAAAATCATAGACAAATAATATTTAAACTAATCTAATGGGGCATTTAAATAATGCATTGTATTTGAATGTAATGAATTGAATGCCATATATATATAAATGAAAAGTATTTGCATTGCATTCAAATGCAATGTTTATTTAGATAAAAAGTATTTGAATTATATTGTATATGATATGATTGATAAAAGTAGAGAGAAAAAAGGAAGAGAGAAAGAGAGTATGTAATGTGATTAGTAAAAGTAGTAGAAAAAGTAGAATAGTAAATAATGATTAAATTAGATTTAAAACGTAATGTGATTGGTATTTGAATGTAATATTTTTACATTTGTATGAAAATTAAACGCAATGCAAATATAATGTAATAAACAAATAAGGTATAAATTAAAAATATTTAAAATCTAGTATAATACCAAATGGTATTTTGGTGGATTACTAAACAATACTAAAATACCTTTTTAATTGGTTGAGAGTATTTTTAAAAAGGCACGTTAGGTTGACTTTTTTTTTTTTTTAAAAGAGGACAAACATGGTAACCCTATTTCCATTCGCTCCATGGTTGAGAACTAATGATTGCCTTTGTCTACAAAGATTTTGGATTTGCTCAGAGTCATTCGGGCGTATCTAAATAGCTCCTATGTTTATATATAGATTCCTATGTCCATAAATAATATAATAGCTATAACTAATAATTAATATAGGTAGGGTAAAATTTCAAAAGTTCTAAATGTGTATTTTTTAGGTATTCCTAAGGTTCCTTATTTAATAAAATTGTTTTATTTTTTAAAATTCAAATTATTTTTCCAATAATATATATATAGAATTATTAATTTGAAGAGCGCCAAGAGTGATTTACACACTTATTCACCACTTTAATTAAAAAAAAAAACCACTATATTAAATTCCACTCCCCCTTCTGTTGATGAGCACAATTATGCCAAAAAAAAAAAACATTTTTCATTTATAATATCTAGTAGACATAGTAACATTCATGATTTCAATAAAGTGGATCCCATATTTTGACAAAGATGCTTAGAATTTGGATTAAGAATTAACACTTGATCACTTGATTACCAACTATTTTCATTAATTTGTAAAACACATGAATTAATTATACTTAACAAATTTTGACTCATTAGCATCCCCCGACCCGCAGTCCATAAATTCTTTACCTGCAAACCATGACAAATTGGCTAACTAGTCTCCCACTTACCTATCATTTATTTGAACAAATAGGTCAATTATTATAGTAACTATATAGCTAGGAGAATCTACCTAAGAGAACTAGCCCATGGTACACCGCCCACACGCCTTCAACAAATTTATTACTTGACGATAGTGTTACATCTAATATTTTTGTATACGGTAAGGTGGTCTTAGGATAGATAATTCAATGAATTATATATACTACATAATTGTGTTTATGTGATACTTCTTTTAATATTTGATATTTAGATAATTTATTTATATCATTTATATCTTTCATATCATCTAATTTACTTAAAATTTATTAAGATATAACATATAGATAAATCATCTAAATATTAAATGTTTATTAAATAAATGTATCAAGTGGTCACGTCCATTTCATAAACCACTTATCCATCATTACTCAAGCCCAAAAAAGGGGACATTAAAATGCTATTGAATAGAGAGTTCTTCCCAAATTCAACTAATAACGGAACCATCGTCATGCAGCCACCAATCATGAAAGTCAAAAGAAACTTAATTTCATTAAATCCCTGAATATTATTTATGTACGCAATCGAAATGAATTAGGAATTCTACCATGAGGGACATAAAACTACGAAAATCGATTTCATATATATATATATATGTACAATGTGTGTATATATATATTCTGCTAAATGGTTATAAATATGTATAAATATTTATAGAGCTACAAATTTCCAGTATAATTGGAGTGGAAATGCACAAATGCATGAAGAGAACTGCCCGAAGACGTTAAATGTATGTTTTTTGGGCTCTCTTTCTCTCTCTCTCTTTCACTCATTTTATTTTTGGGCTTTCTGACTCTGTCTGCTCTACCTTTGTGGGTTTGGGTCACAAACTCATATGTTGTTGAGCCGCTATGCACATTACTTAAGTTGATTTATCTTTTTGATAGGTTAAATTAATCATCCGAAGAAGAATTAGATTAAAAATTAGGATATTGATGTGAATCAAAGTACTTTTTTTTTTTTTTTTTGTCCAGGCGTTCTTTTACTTTCATAGGCGTGTTTATGACTGATTGCAAAACCAGTCAAAAATGTCAACTTTCTCTTTCTTTTTAGGTAAGTGAATCAGTTAATTAAGAGGTTGATTGATTCTTTTTTCCTTTTTAGGCAAGTAGAGGTTTTTAGTTATCAGATTTTAGTCTCAATTAAGATAGTTATTTTAGAAAACTTTTTGTAATGTTCAACCTATAAATAGACGTCTCTATGACAATTAAAAGGATAGATCATTCTATTCAGAAAATTGAGAGTTTTAATTTCTCTTTAATTCTTCGTAGAACAACTCGAACTTATCGAAATTTTCTGTGGCGTTCACCATCGACTTATCAAATAGATTTCCATCACCGTTTATGGCGTCTTCCTTATACCGAGATTCTTGTTTTGCATTAAACAACGGGTTGAGGTCAAATATACTAAGATTTTTGTTTTTACTGAAGTAATGGGTTAAGGTCTCCCATTCATTTAAATTTGACTTTAGAACAATCTTTGATTCCTAATCTTGACGGGTCTAATTATTCTTGACAGGGTTTGCATCATTTGATATCAGAGCCTAAGTTCTAATCTCAGGTTTGCCTATCCCATTTAATTTCGTTTCTTTTCTATTCATTCTGAATTAGTTTCAAAAACAAAAAAAAACAAACACAAAATCTGAGTTGTGGCCGAAATTTGTTCTAGCCCAAGGTTCGGATTTTATTGTTTCATTGCCCCTTATTCTAGTTTGTTTTGGTTACAAATTTTGCAATTTTAGTTTATTTTTGAGTGAAATTCATGGGCTTGTTTAGGGCTAGTTAAAGTCAAGTTTGTTTTGTTTTCGTGGTTTATTGTGTTCTATTTTGTTTTGAATACCGGTTTGTAAGTTCCAGTTCATGTTATTTAGAATTTAAAAAAAAAAGAGAAAGAAAGAAGAAAAAACAGAAAGAATTTGAAGAAAAGAAAAGAAAAAAAAAATTAAGAGGATCCAAAAAAAAAAAAAAAAAAAGAGTCCCAGGACCCAACAAAATTTTTTTTGTTTCATTTCATACATTTAGGCTCCCAATAGTCCGAAAATCACTTTACCTCAAAGATCAAATTTTTTTGGTAAATTTTTGTGCTTCTGATAACTAGTCTGCCGTTTCTTTGCATTCTTGTCTTTAATAACCCGAATTGTCTTGGTGTAGTCATTCGTGAATTACTGTGAAAGTTTTGATATTAATAGTGTAGTTTGATAAGAACCGAGTGAAAAATTACAACGAGTGGAAAAAAGAAAAAGTAGTGAGCATATTAGAGGGTAAACGCCACAAAAATTGAGTAAAACACGAGTGGAATTAAGTGAATTATTATTTAAGAGAAACACGTGAGGGAGTGTGTGAGGTCTTTTCCTTTTCTCTAATCTTGTTTTGCAGCAATTATGTCTCATAATAATAAAAGAGTATTGCCGAAGGTGTTACGGGGATGGCTGATCCGAATTTATTCATGGAGGCTATGATAGGAGAGATGAGACAGATGTGGAGGGTTGAATTAGAATGAGTGCAAATAGTTGGACCTAATAGAGAATGCACATTTGAAATAGCCCCAAAATGCTCTTAATGTGCGTAGAAGAGAAAGGGTTCAACATAAGGGAGTGAGAGATGAAGACGTAAAGTATTATGGGGCTGATTTTGAAGAGGTAGATAACCAAGACTCATTTGTAAGTCATGGGAGACATGGGCGAGTTACAAAAGCTAAGAATCGAGAAAACAATAATTTGGGTAGCATTAAGATGAAAATTCCTTCGTTCCAAGGTAAAATTGTCCCTGACGATGAAGAAAAGCAGTTTGATTAGTGTGTCATAGTGGATGACTTCACCAATACGTACTCATTCGTGTTCAACAATTAACCAATCACTTTTGTACCATTAACCCTGAGACAAGACTATGAAGATCAAGTGAGGTTAAAAAAAGTGAGTGAACAAAAGAAAACGAGTGAAAAAGAGAGCAACCAAAAGACAAAGAGTGAAAAAGAGAGCAAACAAAAGAAAGAAAGTGAAAAGGAGAGAGAGACCGAGAAAAGTGAGCAAAATAAAGAAAAGAGTCTTACAGCCATTGAGAGAGAATTAGAAAGAAATCAAAAGAATTCTATACAAAAGTGAGTGAAATCAATAGAGCATCATTTTCAACCCAATCAATGATTGTACTTCTGCACAAAGAGGCGATTATAAACACTAACCAACTTAATCTTGCTTTACCTAGTTCTACTGTTTCTCTTTTATAGGACTTTGAGGATGTCTTTCTTGAGGAACTACCACACGGATTACCATCTATTCGAGGGTTCAAATATCAAATTAATTTTGTGCCTAAAGCTTTCAATCCAAACCGATAAGTTTATAGAAGTAATCCTGAGAAGACTAAGGAGTGTCAAAGTCACAAATTAGTTTTTGGTACAGGGGATTGCCTTTGGCCATGCATAAGAAAGAAACAAATTCTGACATAAAAACGTTCCAAGCGACTTCCTAAAGGGGATAGTCTTTTCTAAGTTCTTGAACTAATCGATGACAATGCATACAAATACTTTTTAGATGATGATTTAAGGACAAATCCTTCTCAAGAGGAGGGGAATAATGCGAATCAAAGTACTTTTCTTTTTTTTGTCTAGGCGTTCTTTGACTTTTATAGGCGTGTTTATGGCTGATTGCAAAGCCAGTAAAAAATGCCAACTTTCCCTTTCATTTTAGGTGTGTGAATCAGCTAATTAAGAGGTTGATTGGTTCTTTTTTTTCCCTTTTTAGGCAAGTAGAGGTTTTTAATTACCAGATTTTAGTCTCAATTAAGATAGTTATTTTAGGAAACTTTTTGTAATGCTCAGCCTATGAATAGGCATCTTTATGGTAATTAAGATGACAAATTATTCCATTCAGAAAATTGAGAGTTTTAATTTCTTTTTGGATCTTCATAGAACTACTCGAACTCATCAGAATTTTCCGTAGCGTTCACCATCGACTTATCAAATGGGTTTCTATCACTGTTTGTGGCGTCTTACTTATACCGAAGTTTTTATTTCGCATTAAACAACGGATTGAGGTCAAATATACTAAGATTCTTGTTTTTACTGAAGCAACGGGTTGATGTCTCTCATCCATTCAAATTCGACTTTAGAACGATCATGGGTTCCTAATCTTGACGAGTCTCGTTATTCTTGATGGGGTTCACATCAAATACATTCTAAGAAAACAAAGCTTCCATAGAAGAAAAGCAAATGAAAGGTTTTCATAAAAATTCTTGTACAATCAAGAATGAAATTTTCATTTTTTACATACCAGATTATGAATTAGTCATTGTAACATTTTTTTTAGCAGTAATATAAATTAACATTATACTAACGTCAATATAGATGCGGTAAGATTTTCATTTCGGTTTTCCTTGAGGTATATTGGCCGTCACATGCACATGTTCGTGGTGTTTCATAGCCAATATATATATGTGTGTGTTTAATTTCTTCTTCTTCTTCTTCCTTTTTTTTTTTTTTTTGAGATCGCTCATTAATATTTGTATAGTATTGGTACAACATTAATCTGTTTTTTTTTTTCCATCCTACAATTTTCCATTACCATATTGGCTAAGCCAAATAAAAGGTATATATACATGTTTTAATTATTTCCCAACCAACCAAAAAGTTATTTTGGTATCGTTGTAATCCGTCGTAATATCATTTGGTATTCTATTAGATTTTTAATACTTTTAATATTAGATTAGTTCAAATATATATTTCTCATATGATCTTCTCATTTTGTAAACAAACAATCACAAACATTATTTTAAAAAAATTAAACAAAAATGAAAATAATCAAAATATTAAATATGTAATGTCATAACAAAATAAAATAAATAACAAAATAAAAAATAAATAAAAAGAGCAGATTTGTGTCACCCTCCCAGGGCAGCTGGAGAGGGGATTCACTGACAGATATCACAGCGATTGGGAGCTGTAGATGTGGTGAAGAGAGAAATAGGGTAGAGAGAGAAACAACGAGGGCGAGAGAAAAGAGAGAGACTGTGGGGGGGTGGGGTGGGGTGGGGTGGGGTGGGGCCGTGTGTAGGGGATCACGATGGCGAGGGGCTTTTACAAATTACGACATTGTGGCACTGATTGTGCTCAAAGACATTAGTATAATCTTGATTAAAAAAATTTTTTGGCCCCTTATCAATAAATACAGGATTTGTCGCTGCATCCCTAACTGATTTTATGATTTGATTATGAGATATCTTTGTTAATTCATCCAATTTTTATTAACTGGACCAGCGCAATGGGTTCTTAAATATTGTTCGATCAGCTTTTTCATTTGCGTTTGGCTTTATTCATACCAAAATCTATTGCTACGTTGTCCTCGCCTACAAAGTTAGCAATAACCCAAAGTTAGATAAACTTGTTTGCATTTTATCCATGACATATATAAAATAAATATAAATTCACATATATATATAGCTATATGTGTGTGTGTGTGTGTATTGCTGTGTATTAATTGCATGTTGAATAATATCTTTGATTGTATTATTTCCATGGTATAACTTTTAATATTGGGGGCGATCTGGCAGTATAATTTAGTTGATAAAGACACAAAGTAATTTTTCTCCTTTGGTACATTCGCCAAAATTTCTGTAAACAAAAAAGAGGAAATACATATATAATTAGCCACCTCTCGTTTTCTCTTGCTACCTAATTTTACTATAGGCTTGTTTTGACATATTCCCAGAATATCGTTTCAGGAATATTTTTTCCCACCAAATTGTTAATATACCCACGTCCTTTTCTTGTAATTTTGCTAAACTATGCCTTCGTTTCTGGTGAGTTTGTCATTCCGTGTTTACAGAGAGATGGACCACGTGAAGGTTTCCCAATTAGCAAAAGGACACAACAACAAGATGGTGATATCAAAAGAGGGATGGAGGGTTTGTACATGTACACGCACACACACATACAAATTATAAAAGAAATAGGGATAATATTAATGAGTGTTTTACACCTCATGCTTTCCTAAAAACACAAAAATCTGAAGTGAATCACCAACCACTAAAAGGAATAATTATCAAAATCTATACAAACGCGTACGTTTTTGGACAAACCCCTTCATGATTCCATTTATCAAATATGATAATTGTATACACACACATATATTTGTCTGTGTATGTATGTATATGTGTATATATATATATATATTCAATTACATCCAAAGAACATTAATCATCAAATTAAATCGGCCAAATTTTAGGAGAACTAAATTCATAACTAGATGATGGTGTTTACATCGTGCTATGCGTAATTTCTAAACCTAATAATTTGATTGTCGTTTCAAGTACTATTTAGTGCTGGAATTGACAACAATAACGCGTACTGGGAGGGGCGGATATTCGCTTCTATTATTTTGATGACATAATTTCAGCAACGATCACCATTAATTCATAGAAAATACTTACATCCAATAAAATCAATAATTTGACTATAAGATCTATCTACATATATAATTTTCCTTTATATATATATATATTTTTGTAAAGTACCTCATTAATGTTGATAGGCCACAAAATGGACGTACCTAATAAATCAGAAGTATTTAATGAACTATAATATATAATTAAATTTAAATGAACCTTTTTTTCATAAGTTATTAGAAGATATTGATTCATAGTTTGTATTTCATGTTATGAATTATATATGTGAACATCTGGACTTAATAATCTTGTTACAATAAGACGTCACCTCATCATGGAGAAACAAATAGAGAATATCCTAACGAACTGTTGCAATTGAAGAATATGAAAGATAAAGGCCATTGAAAAGAAAGAGAAAGAGAAAAAGAAGAATAAAGCAAGCTTCATGATGACCAAACATATAGATAACTTGCATTAGTAATATCTATCTAATTTGCATATATATAATATATAATGTTCACTTCATCCATTTATTTCAATTACATATTAAGTAAATCCTTCTTAAACCCCATATGCATATTTACCATTTATTTCAATAACATATTAAGGAAATCCTTTTTCAACCCCATATGTATAGGTATACATATACATATACATACATATATATATAAGTACGTAAAGCCTACAACTATACATGCTTTTATTGCTGAAAATGCAAGTTCAATAATCGAAGGCCCATTTAAATTAAAGGGGTATTTATTTGCGATTAGATCATCAACAATATATAGCATGATAATTGCACACTAGTTTATAATGCCAGTGTTTGTCATACATTTACATATACATATATATACATATATATGAGCATCAGACTGCACACCAGCTTAATATTAATTTCCATTATAACAATTCAATATGGTTAGGATTAGTTAAACGTACCAATCTGATTTATGACATAATTAAAAATTAGTAGGCTTAATTAGCTGCTGCTGGACATTAGTCATTTTTATGGGTTGCTTCTTTTAGTGCCAAGTTAATCTTAATCACCATATCTTTTAGGGTTAATTTCATTTTTAAAAATCAATTCTCAAACTATTAAGGACTTATATGGAAATTAGATTCCAATCCACCTCATGAGTTGTAACGGTATTCATTTTCTCTTTTTCACCAAAAGTTTGAACAAGACACTTAAAAGAATCCATGAGTTATAACAATATTCATTTTCTCTTTTTCACCAAAAGTTCGAACAAGACACTTGAAAGAATTGATCGAGACAAATGTACAACGTGTTAAATGTTAAGAACAAAAGGCAAAAGAGAGAAAAAAAAAAAAAAAAAAACTTTTGTAGGTAATAGACGAATAATAGAACAGCTGCTCTAAAGTACCTTTAGACAATAGACTTCAACTGAAATATATGACTTTCTACTTTATGCGTTCCATCAATTAATTGGGATAAATTGAAATTTAAAAATTTAAAAATAAATTTTAAGAAATCACGATGAATTTGTTTGTCTTTTATGATCTTTTATTCCTTGGTCGAGGGCGTCGGTTTAATTCTAAAACGAGTACACCACACAAATAGCATGCGACGTTCCATGCACCAAAGATGGGCTGTCCATCATGCTCCCCATAAAGAAAGAAAACAAAAGAGGAAAGTACTTGATAAAAACTAAAAACATGAAAGATTTATTTTATTTAGAAGGAATTTATATTTTAAACTTAAAACTAATATTCACTAGTAGCTTATCGAAATTTTAATTAATGCATATTTATACCTTTCTAATGAAATTTTCTACATGAGAGGAAAATTTTGTGTAATTTAATCAGGGAATTATAGGATAGAGAAGACTTTTTTCTCCTCGCATGTGTTTAGATAAATCTTATTATTAGAGTGTATTGTTGTTTTTAACTTAAGAATTAAAAGATCCAAATTTTTTATTATATAATAGTGTCAAGTACAGATGAAGTATGATCAATAAATAAGCATTATTACTTTTTATAGTTATAGATATAGATTAACAGTAATTATACATATAATTTTACTATAAAATTTAGAATAGAGGTAATAAGAGGTGTGTAGATGATATCTTATTATCACAATGTATTGTTATGTTTAACTTAAGAATCAAAATATTCAAATTTCGTATGATATAATAGTGTTAACTAAGGATGAATTATTATCTATAAACGAATATTTTTATAGTTATAGATACAGGGTAACAAAATTTATATATATAATTTCCCTATCAAATTTAGGACAGGTATAATGAGAGTGACACGCTATAGTGCAAGGATGACATGGATTGAAATAACGCGCAGCCTCGTGCCATGCCATGCCAGGTAGGATGTTGGGGGGAGGTGTAAAGTGGGCTCAATTAGATGGCAAGGTGCTATGAACCCAAAAAACGTGAGGAGAGCAAAACGACCACGTTTAACATGGGATTTTCAAATTTGTGGAGTGCGAAACTGGCAAATGACGAGGAGAGAGAGAAGAAAAGCAGCCCTCGCCCTGGACCCTTGCTGTCTCTCGCCCCACCTGCCCAAACTCTCGTCGTTTCTCAATCATCACCCATTCCTTTTGTTCCTGTTTTTGTTTTTTTTTTTTTTTTTTTTCCTTCTCTTATTCTTGTATTTTCTGTTACGCCACAATTACTATTAACGTGATCTCGACAACACCATGTATTGCTTTTCACCTTGCCTGCATGTTCATTTAGAATCTTTTGAGTACTTTGGGGCACACCGCGTCTAAGCGCAATATAAAAAGTAAGTTTTGAAATACGTTTTCTATTTGATATGTGGTGCTAATAACACTAATGATAATAAATAATGTTTACGGATGGAAAGGTATAAAAAGAGTCCCACATTAATTAATTAGACATGAAATTGAAAAAGCATTTAAAAAAAAGTTTAAGTTACTCTTTTCAATAGGTTAACTTTATAGAAATAAAATCCCAAGATTCTCAATAAATGATACTAGAATTAAATTTCAGATATAATCATATTGTGCGTTTGTAAAATAAACATCAGAAAAAAGAAATTGAGCCAAAATGTACTTTCGAAATGGAAACCCCATGATAATGTAAGGCTCTGATACAGTAGAGATCTTGATAGAGCTGTGATCTTCTTGATTTTCTTGTTTGAGAAAGATGGACGGATAGATCATCATTTGAGGGACTATGATGATTGTGGATTTTGTTTGATGGGAGAATATTTGGCATGTGCGAACAAAAATCCTATAATAGTTAGACATGTTATATTGAAATGAGTTTTAAAGGGCTTGGACTACCCTTCCTAATATATTAATCTTTTTGGATGAAATCCGAATGTCAAACACTTACAAACATTATCAATGATTAATACCATAATTAATAAAAAACAAGGCTTCTTACCATATAATATGGTGGCTATTACTGCGTGTATCCTATTATTCTTTAGCATTTCTCAATCCAAACAATATAATTAATCAATTCTATAGAACAAAAAAAAAAAAAAAGGTAGCTAAAACTAATTTCTTCTTCCTACAATACAAACACATGAAATCTTCTCACTTGAGAATTTTTTCCTTTTTTTTGGCTGGAATTCTCACTTGAGAACATGGTTCATTGACATTGGACCTCAGTTATTAGCCATCAAAAACTTAAGGTTTGTTAGGAAAATAAATAAATAAATAAAAGTTACTTGGATAGTGTATTTTCATTTTCAAATTGATTAAGACAGACTACACAAGTAATTGAAGTTTGACGCAACTTATGAACTATTGAAACAGTATTATACAAACCTTTACTGTTTTTATTTTTATTTTTATTTTAAATCAAAAGGCACATACCTGTTGAGGTACGTTTCCAAAGTTTATACTTGTCTCTTTTTCCCTTTTGCGCTAAGTGACAGAGAATAATTTGAATATATAACAAGAGAGAAAAAAAAAAAAAACATCATCAAAATTTTCGATCCTTCGAGAAAGACTGTAGATCATTTCGTGCAAGGATTGTAAAAAACGAAGGGATTTAAATCATGTGAGGAAAAAAGAAGAAGGGGAAAAAAATTGCTCATAATTGGTGGACATTAATAACGGAAAGAAAAAAAGAAAGGAATCTGCATGCATAATTGTCTCTTGAGTTGTTGACTTGCGTGCGTCGTTTATGAGTTGCTGGTTTTTAGGCTTGGACAAGGATGAGGCTTTAATTGGGTTGAGACAGCTGGGTTTCTTTTCATCCTTTCATATTTATTTTGGTGAATTATCTACGTTAGAACTTGAAAAATCATGGAATTTTGTTTTTTAACTCTTTAATTTGTATAAGAATTTATCTATTTTATATATATTTTATTTTATTTTGATGTGATTTTTACAAAATCGATCAAAAACGTATATTATTTATACGAGATCTTTACTATTAAAAGACTTTTTTTGTTTGGGAAGGGGAAAAAAAAAAAAACTAGGAGGAATTGAACTTTATGTTTGAGATATAGCTGGCGTGGGGATAAAAGAACAGGAAGTTTTTTTGTGCAGAACTGCATAATAAATTCTTTATTTTATTTTATTTTTTTGTTGTTTGAATAACTGAGCATTATTCTGGGTCATGAACCGGTGTTGCGAAGAACACATATTTTGCTCATGTTTTGTGCTATAAGCTATGACGTGGTTAAAGATTATTGCCTACATTAAGGACTTCAGAGAGAGGACCTAGTAAAGAAAGCATTAACCTAGTAAAGAAAGCATTTCTTAACAATACTATTTCATACATCTTTGTAAATCATATTTTAATTGGGGGGAAAACAAGGGATAAGGATAACTGTGTAGTGATAAGTACAAGCGAGTAGAGATTGTGTGGCATACGTCTTTTAGAATTGTTACAACAATATTATTGAAATGCAAATACCTAAACCCCCATACTTGAATGTAACAAATTGTATACTTTGATGAAGCGTACTTTGTTGTCAATCCAAAAAGTTTGAAAGCCTAAAGTTTCATTAATATTTTTTTTTAAATTTTACAGAATATGGTATACTTTTGCCATTTATTCTTTTCGGTTTGATGAACTCTTGTTTGGTGGCCTAACATGCGAAACCCAAACGAAGATATTGTGAGAGATGCATTTCATGATGTCACATTTGCAAGTAACTAATCAACCCAATATTATAAGCATTATGACTAACTAATTGAGTTCTGGCATTTTGAACTTCATTTATTCAACTCAAAGACATTTTCACACTATTGGTTACAAAGTTAGGAATAAAATAAGGAAAGAAAATTTTATAATAAGATATAAAAATATATATATTATCATCAGTATGACTCGGTTTTATTATCAGATATGTATATAGTTAGAATTGTAGTCAAATACTCTACCACTAAGCTATGAACCCAACAATATTGTTAGTTTTTCAATTTAAAAAAAAAATTGTTAGTTTTGTTTTGTTTTGTTTTTGATTTTTTGTTTTTGTTTTTGTTTTTTTTTGGCTTTATTGATATATTTTAACTAGACCTAATGTTCATTGTCCAATAAGACACTTCAATTTATATTTTATTTAAACAAAAACTTAAGGAAATTTTTGTGGAAGGAAAGGCACTTTTTTGTTATTGATCATGATGGCCCTTTAATCGTAAGATTAATTTTCTAACATCTAATTTACATGTATTTATTTTGAAAATGTGCATAATACAACATAAAAAGGCTCTCGTTCATAAATCAAACTGTCATAGCTTTGAAAAAATTAATCTAACAATTAAAAAACCTTAAAAAAAAAGAGCCTTCTTTACTGTAAAACATTTCCAAATGTAAACGAAAGCATTCTTATCCGTATATTTGCAAATCTCATCGCTTCGATTCAAGTTTCTCTTGAGAAACATGCTTTAATTACTAGAATGCACATAGTAGTGACAATAATACTTGCTAGGTAATCTACGCCTACCAAAAGAAACAAAATAATTTTGATTTTTCTTATCATCACGCATTTGGGCAAATGCTAAATAAGTATACTTTTAATCCCAATATATTCACTTGCAAAGTTGGAAGAAAAACAAGCAAAAAAAGAAAGCAATGCTACGTTACACAATACTCAATGGAAATTAGGATATCCAATTCCAAGTAATGAATTTGTTGCATACAAACCAAATAAGGCTAAAAGATATATGAATGTAGTTGAATTCCCCTATATTACAAGCGCTTTTTTTTGCCCCCCTATAAACTTGGCTAGAATTTGGATCAACAAGATCTATGCACAATGTAAATTTATTAACCAATAATAAAAAACCAATTAACCCCATAATATCAATTATCTTTTTTTTTTTTTTCCTTTCTTTTGTGTTCTTCACAAACGATCCATACTTTTTTATCCTCGAGACCTCAATAGTTCCAAAGGCAATCCAAGTCCACCGGGCCCGCGGAAGATGACGGGTTGTTTTGATCCGCGAACGACCGTTGGGCCATGTCATGGCATTGATTAGACACCATTGAGGACACATCAGCGGTGCAATGCCCCGTCTCGGGAGAGAGCTCTGTTTTGAAGCCTCTCTCAAGCAAAATGCTCAGAACAGACCGATCCTGCATCAAGCCCGAATCGGCGATGCTCAAATTCTCGTAGCTTTGCGGGATTTGGTTGGAGTAAAATGGAAAAGAAGACGAAGCGTTTGACGAAGCCAATAGATGATTGTTATTGTTGTTGTCGTTGCAGTTGTTGTGGTTGAAGCTGGTCTCGATCGTGTCCTGGTCATGGCTTTTCTGGTCCTCCATCGTGTCGGAGAAGCAGGTCACGTGAGACGACGACGTCGTCGTTTTGCCGACGGTGGTGGTTCTCATGTCGCTGTTGTTGTATGGAGGAGAGTCCATTAACGGAGGCAGTAAAGATGGACGAAGCTCGTTCCCATAAGAGCTCAGCCTCACCAACCCTGATATATGCGTTTTCTTCCCTCCACAGTTTTTCTGAAAGATTCTGCATATCACCCACTCGTTCTAAAAAAAAAAAAAAAGAGGAAAGCAGAGAAAAACAGAACTTAGATTTTGACAAGAATTAATGTGTGAAAATATCGATATTTTTTGTTTTTGGTCGATTTACCTTGGTGGTTTTGGGGTGATAGTAAAGAGAGTATTTGCCTTCCAATCTGTACTCGTGCATGACCCAGTTGGATTTTTCTCCTTTAGGGGCTCTTCCTTGGTAGAAAACCAAGGTTTTCTTCATCCCAACGAGAGTTTTATCCTTGTAGATGTCCTTGTCTTTGCCTGTGGCTTTCCAGTACCCGGCTTGTGTAGCTCTGTTTGTCCTCAAACCAGTTGGGTATTTCCTGTCTCTTTGGCAGAAAAAGTACCACTCCTTTTCACCCATTTTGGCCCTCCCTTCATGAAATCGAAACACACAAATAGTAAGATTACAAAAATAGATAAAGAAAAAGGAAAAAAAGAGTTCGGTTTAGAGGAATTACAAGGCAATTCCCAAGGCTCACACTTGTTCAGATCAGCCTCACCAATAGCTCTAGCTGAGAACCGGTTGTCGACAACCTTTGGGGAAAGATAGTGAGTTATGAGTTCTTCATCTGTCGGATGAAACCGAAATCCCGGAGGCAATTCCATGCGCTCATCTTCATTGCAAAGCCCTGAAGGATTTTCCATTTCTTTTCCCCCTAAAACCCTCTTCTTTATTTTTGTATAAAGAGAAAAAGAAGAAAAAACTTCTGTTTTCACAGTCAAATCTGAAAGATATCTAAAAATCTGAAATGGGTTTTGAGGAACAGGCTCTAAATTTCAAAACCCAAGCTTGAGAAACACAAGAAGAAGAAGAAGAAGAAGAAATATCTAAAGAAAGAAAAAAAAAAAAACAAATGGAAAAAAGGTGGGGAAAGCAATGAGCTTGAAACTGAGATTTTAGAGGTGTTGTTAAGAAAAGAAAAGTGCGTTCTTTGGGACCGCGGCCATTAAATACTGGTTTTTGGAGAGAGAAAAGAAAAGGAGAGAAAGAAAGGAAGAAGCGTGGCTCATAAGGCAACTTCCGGTGGGTAGTTTCAAGCTTTCAGCTTACCCCTTTTTAACTTTTTTTTTTTATTTTTAAATTTCATTGTAATAACCTCCCTTTCTTCAAAACTGGACCAGAAACAACTCATCTCTATACCCTGCATGTACTTGTGTATTGTAAAGTTATAACTGCACTGTAATTAAGGAGAATTCAGTGGTCGATTGAATTACAATTTCAAACCCAAAAAAATTAAATTAGGTTTGAAATGAATCGGATTATAAAATAAATTTTATATTTATTATTTAAATTTAAATAAAAAAATTTTATTTTAAATTAAAAATGTTTGAATGGTTAAAATTAAGTTTGAATTTACATTAAAAAAAATTTTTTCTTTATTTTTTTATGTATTTAGAACTTTTTTTTTTTTTTTTTAAGTATGAGATAAGATTTGTAAACAATTTTTTTGAGTGTGAGATATTGTGTAAGTTATGGACAAGAAAATTTAAAATAGACTAATAAACTAAATATAGGATTGAGTTTAGATTCAATTTTTTGAGTTTAAACCCACAACCAAACATAGTTTAAAGTCAATATCTACTTAATTTTGATTTATAATGAGAATTCTGATGTAAAATATGAAAAGAGACGTCCTCTTAATATTATTTTGTTTTAAACTGTTACATTTATATCATGTTTTTGAAGTTGTAGATGCTTTTTATATTATATTTGGATTTGATTTTGTGAAAAACTGATAATTAGAAATTTGCACTATTATTATATGAATTTTTTAATTTTGATTGGAGAAGTTATGGTAGAGGATGCAAAACAAACCATACTAGATTAACTGATTAAGGATTTGTTTGGTAGAGTTTTTGCTTTTAATCTACAGAAGAAAAGAAGTAGAATTATAGTTGTTTAGTAAATGTTTAGAATCATCTTTTAAATGTGCTTAATGGTTTTTAAAATTTCAAACAAGTGATAGAAGTTTAAAATGTTTATATCGAAATTCATGCACAAGTTTTAAAAATTTATTTTAAAAAAATATTTTTATAAAAAGCCATATTTTGTAATTTTGATTGAAAACTCTTTTAAAAAACAAAATCTCTTTTGATAAATCATCTGAATACTTAAAAAATAAGCATGTGTATGGTTCTCAAGCTCTAACCCAAGAATTATAATTTAGTTTTTTTTTTTTAAGTCAATAATTTTTACTATATAGCAATTAAGATTATAACTTAAAATTTCAAACTTTGAATGTTTATAATTTTGCATATACAAATTGAAATGAGATGATTTTTTTTTCAATTACATAAAACTTTAAGATGAACAAAACAAGATTTATATTGATAATATATTTCAAGTTTTTACACTTTTTGACTTTAGCTGATCGAACACACGTCAAACGTATAGTTTAGATCTAACTACAGTCTAAATCATAATTCTTGGATTAAAACCCCATAAACGAAACACTGATGGAGTCAAAAACAACTTCAAAAACTTTAAACAGACCTTAAGAAAATTTAATAGTTTAATAAAATTCAATAAGAGTCTGATGGTAAAAACACGCTATGCATTCTTATCATAAAATTTAATTAAAGATGACCTAATACATTCACTCTAAGCTGGAAACCGTTGTCATTCATTAGGTAAAGGAAAGAATGTAACTCCAGATTCAAAGTCACACTGTTAGTTGTTCTTGTTTAACCAAAGTTATGTCTGTTTTTCGTTCGTATGTGAAAATTATAAATAATAATAATAAAAATAATAAAAAATTTCCACCAAATACGACAGTGTAAAACTGCACGTTTTTCTTTGTCCTCTTTTTACAACATAATTTTTTTTAAATATCATCTATGAGAATCTGATCTAAGAATGATAATTTTATTTATTAATCTATTTACCTGCAGTGATTAAACTTAAATGAGATAGAAAAAAACTTGATTTAAACATGATGGATTATAAATAAGAAAGGTTTTCAAAACCCATGATGAATTAAGGTAGGGACAGGTTCAAGAGTCCCCAGTCCTCTTATTCTCCTTGTTTAGTTATAATATATTTTAAAAATATATTTATATATATTATGATAAATAATATATATTCAGATTTATGAAATAAAAACTTATCTATTTCCATATAAAGAACATATGTGTATATATATATGTTACTTTTTATATATTTTTTAGATTATTTTATATTATGTATTTTTAAATGATTAACGGAAAAATTCTTAATCTATCAAAAAAAAAAAAATCCCAAACCCATTGATATAAATAAATATACAAGATAAAAATAAAAAGTATTTTTCCTCGCGGAATGAGTCGACAAAAAATCCACAAATTCTAAATCGGTCCGTTTGTCATCCCTAGCATGAACGTGAATGGACTCACAAAATCCCACATCACATCTTTGGAGTATCAGCAAAAAGAATTCCCTTCAATCTGGCCGAAGTGACCCACACCCAACATGTCATCCACTCAATTGGTGAGCTGTTTTTTTTTTTTTTTTTTTCCCCATTCGTGAATGAATGAATGAATTATTACTAATGAACAGTAATAAAACTGATTTATTTTTATGAGAGAAAATCTGTTTTATTTATATGTTAACTAGTCTGCAAAATAATCATGCCGGAAATTAAATTTTTTTTACTAGTCCCTTTTATTTTATTTTATTTTATTTTGGCTAAAGACTCGTTGTTTTTATGTGTAAAGGAGTGAATTTGTTACACTAGTAGACAAAAATTGCACCACTCCAAGTGGGAGATTTTCTTTTCAGACCTGTGATGTTCACACATTACATACTACGCGTGTGTGTGGCCCTTTGTTGTACTGCATTTTCTTGTCTTATGCAAACCTTATTCACGAATGAATGAAAGAACCTACGTCTTCTTGTCTAAAATTTCTTATCTACAAAAAATTTTAGACAGAAAATATGGATTCCAAATAAAATAATGGTTTGAATTATTACAGAAATTATAATTCTATTTTATTGATAGATATTATTATTTTAATTGATAGATTAATTTTTAAATTTGATTTCTAAATATCTATATTTTAAATATATTTAATAAGTAAAATTATTTTTAATCATAAAAATAATAATTAAAAAGTTAATCAAATAATTAAAATAACAGTATTTATAAATAAAAGTATTTATAAAGAAAAGTATAATTCTTATCTTAAATTTTACCCAAATGAAAAAATGCATTTATTGATTCCCAATTGTACAAACATTAAAGCAAATTACTATTTAGCCTCGTGGAGTTTTACCAGGTAATCATCTTATTTTGGTAAGCAGTTCAGTACTATTTTATTTTGTAACAAATGATGCCCCAGTAAATTAGTTCATTAAAATTGAACGTTGACAATTATTTGATACAATTAAGCTAGAATTATTTTACAACGAAAAGAAAAACTAAAACTCTTCTTCTTCTTCTTCTTCTTCTTCTTCTGGAGGAAATTATCGATTTGTCTTTTATTTTCATTTCAAGGAAAAACATGGTCAATATGCTATAATATATCAAGAAAATAACAAAAATAATCTCTAAGTTTAACTTCATTTGAAGACATTAGATGGTTACATTGATGTGAACAGATATTTATCTTAGACCATACATGGTAGAAACCTCAAAGTCATAGCCTTTGAAAACACTACTTTTTCTTCCTTCATAGTATGCTAATTTTTTTTTTTTTTTCCTAATATGAAACCACATCTGTAAAACCAGAATTTTCCAAGCCATTGGAAAACCAAACACACCCATTTCATCAAAATATAAAAAATACATTGGTAATGACTTCAGTGTCAGATAATAGCTAAAAATATATAAGCACAAATAATAGATGGACGATACACACCAATTATTGGTCACTTAGGCAAAAAGAAAAAGCGATATTCAAGTAATTTGTTCATCTTTTTCCTATTGTCCGATTATTAGTAATCAATAATTAAACTTTTTTCAATAAAAAAATGTAATAATAATTAAATGTTTTATTTTTCCATAATTAACTCAATAATGCCAAAAGTAATCTTTCCTGTGCACGAAACAGCTTAATAATTCCTTTTCACACGTTGGCAGTGGTAACCCTTTTTTTTTTTTTTTTTTCTTCTCCCCCTAACTATGTTTTGGCAACCCCAAACCGAGGAGACGGTCCAGATTTCATCCCACAGTCAGCAGTGATACCTGCCACGTCAGACCTACAGCGTGCCGCCGCCTGCCGACTGAAAACCATTCACACTAGTCCAGTTGGCATGTTTTTATTGGACAATCGGAAAAGGTTGCACCGAATTTACTTTAAGGCGGGTTTTAGCCAGTGGAAACCCTTGGCCAAGCTGACAATAGTGGGCCCTGCTTCCTCTGTTCCGACATTTGCCCAAGTGAGAACGAACACGTGGCAAATTCTGGTTGGAGGAGAAGCTAAAATGCCTTTTCGGGTTTGAAAAAATCAGATTAGATTAGATTAATTAGAAGTTAGGTTTCTTGAATTTATTTTAATCAACGTTGATTGCAGTCAGCTCCTTTTTATTTTTATTTTTTAAATTTAATTACTCTATAACCTTTTTTATTTTATTTTATTGACGTTTCATTTTTCTATTAGTTTTGAACTTTTTATTAGATCAAAACGGTAATGCTTATCAAAAAAGTTGTTTATAGTGTGGTCCCGGCAAAAAGTATATATATATATATATAGATTTAAATAAATTATTCGAATTAGGGTGCAATTTTTTCTTTTCTGGTTTTGCATGATTGTTATGGTATGATTGAATGATCAATTATCATCTTGTTGACCTTTAAAAGATCAAATCAAGAAGCTAAAGTTTGGTTTGTGTTCAAATGGATATATAAAACTTGAACTCAACTTACATTCTGTTCATTAAATTAATTATTTTCTCATTCAATTTTTAATCATGAGATCATAGAAATTCATAACAAATTTATGATTATGGCATGCTAGTTCCCAGTAAATCTTGCTTCATAGGCATAAGCTTTTAAAATATATACCACTTGTTCGTAAATTTTACATACAACTTTCGCAATGAAAATGAAAATAAGAAAAATATAACATCATAAAATAATTATTAAGTTTGAAATTTCAACTAACACGCTTTTTCTTCTTTTATGTCTTTTGACTTGATCTTTTAAGTAATTATGATTATGCAAAAACCATGTCATAGTTAAAAAGGAGAAACACTATAAAAAATGTGAATCTAATCCTTAATCAACGCCCAATTTTTGTACCATGTAGTAGTGTAACTTAGCCATATCTTTCACTACCAAACTTTTTTGTCAAGAAAAGACACAACAGAAATTAGGGCTTGAGCTGTGCCTAACATGATTACAAATTTCCGAGAGTAACCCTCATCAATTATGGAGTTTAAAGCCTCTTTGCCAAACCAAAATCTGGGAAATTAAATCCTATGTCCATGACTGGCAATGATTTTGGCCTGTTTGCTCGATTCTGGAAAGAAGATTGTGGATGCAAATAAAGTTTGATCTAGTCTCAATTAGGTGTGCTAGAGAAAAATGCGGCAATTAAACGCTATATTGGTGACAAGTCAAATTATAAATTAGTGTGTTAACAGTATATTTTGTCTAAGATAAATAATTGACACTACATGAAAATCGTCATTTGGCATCGGTTGATGTACGTTGTCAAATGTCTTTGACAGCATACAACTGCGTGCTTTCTTTTGATGATGAAGAAATAAAGTCTTCTTCCCAAAAAAATTAGTTGTCAATCATTCAAGATTACCAAAAATCAGAGATGGCAAAACAATAAAATGCAACATCTAGTATACGTTTGGTATACGTATTCAAATTATATTACATTTAAATAAAATGCAATTTTCACTCAAATATAAAAGCATTTCATTCAAATAAATCACATTTTAAATTTAATACAATTACTATTTATTATTTCACTTTTTTATTACTTTTATTAATTACATCATATATTCTCTTTCTCTCTCTCTACTTTTACCTATTACATCATATATTTATTATTAAAATACAATTCAAATACTTTTCACTCAAACACATATTACATTCAAATGCAATGCTAATATTTTTCCTTCAAATACAAATTATATTCAATGTATTGTATTCAAATGTAATGCAAATGTAATGCGTTCACCAAACGGACCGCTAATTCAAGTAAAGCTATACCTAGATTTGTAAAGTAGGGAGGCACTGTACGTAGTCAAAGTTCGATTGAGCTTAAAAAGTAAACACATTTAGGGCAATATAACCTATTGCATTGAAAAATAATTAGAGAAGATAATTAGTAGTGCATTGTTTTCTTTGGATTTTAAATGTGATTTGAAGTATGATTATGACCATATAATTTAATTCTCTGAAAAATTTAATCCTAAACAATTATATATATTATCCTTCTCTCTTTTCAGTCAATAATAAATATAATTATGATATCTGGTATAAAATCACTAAAAAAAAATTAAACATCTCCACTCGTGTATCCAAAAAAAAAAAAAACATGGAGCATTTTTTATGTGATTAATGTGCAAATCAACGGAGACACTCGTGGAGATGGAGGACATTGTGAATGATTTGTGTTCTAGTCATCGGTGTATCTGTGTGGCCGTACTTTAGAGTTACTTATAGTATTATTATTTTTCATTCTTTATTAAGATATGTTTATGGCCTACAATAGTCCCCATAATAATAATAATAATAATAATAATAAAGGAGAAATATATAAACACATGATAAGGTGGGAGTTGCAACCAACTAATGTGTGATATGAGACTTCAGGAGAGGGAAGTGGTAGATCCTGGTTGGTTCATTCTATAACAACCCAAAAAAACAATGTCATATCCAATCCTAATTTGTTTGCTGAGTAATTAACTTATTAATATGTATTTGTATAGTTTCAATGTGTTTGGCATGGATGTATTATAATATTCAGGTTAGATGGATTCTAGAAAAAAAAGCATATACATATATATATATATATATAAATGAGTGATATAAACGTAGAGGAGACTGTTGTAATTTTGTTTGATATTCCTTTGTTTGGTATTTGCCTATATAGCATGCGCTTTGCTTTTACACAAGCCTATTTGCAATGAAATTTTCTAGTTCTAACTTCCACCGTTGAAAGACGATATAAAAGTTTGACATGTATTTCCCAAAAGTCAAAAATACACACGGGTTAGTATTCAGAAAAAAAAATGCACACGGGTTAGCGGTGGTACGGGTACGTGTACAGTTATATATATGAATTTGTATAAATTTGATAATTTGGTTGGCGTTTCTACCTACTTAATTCAGATAAGAGAAAGAATAAACAATTTAAATCAGAAAAATTCAACTTACACATTTTATAGTAAAATTAGATATACAATTATGTCTTTTGCGCAAACATGAGAAAATAATGTCTGGTTGTTTCTGTTGGTTTGACCAGCAAATTTCAGTGACTGTGGGCGGAGTTCTAGCTACTTGGTCTATTCTAGCACTGCTGTTGCTGAATGCAGTGCTGACAAACGTTTGGTGGTGTTCAAACGACATCAGATTTTGGAGCACGAGCACGGGGTCGTTTTGTAAATTGAGTAATAACAGCATAAACTTTATTGTCGTTTCTCAGCTTTGAAGGATGGTAAAATTTGACATCGCAGTACAAGTCGTTCTTAACGAGGGTAATAGCAAACTTTAGGAAAAAAAAAAATGAAATGTCGTTTTCAAAATCAGACGAGGTGAGAAGATAGAACGGACGTAAAATTAAATAAGAAACTAGTAACTACGTATTGTTTTCCATATATTTCACATGTAAAACGGGAAAAAAATAAACGACACGTCGTTTTGGTTGAACGACATCAAATTAAAGTTGAAGGGATAACATCCATCTATAAGTATCCAACTCTTATATATATATATATATAATATATACATTAAAAGAAATCATAGTAACTGACATTTTTACAAAAATATTTGAAGTAAATAACAAGACTTTAAAATATTTGAAGCAAAAAGCATATTTATCAAATAAATAGATAATTTATTATGTAAATTAGCAAATTTACTTCTGGTAAATAATTATTTACATAGTAAATATTCTATTTATTACTGTTACTCTATATATATTGAAAATCTGTCATTTTCTTCGTTTACTTCTTTCACCCAATAAAATAAAATAAGAAAAGAATAAAACTCGTCTTATCCGTAAAACGACATCTTTAGAGGAGAAAGACATGTACGTATCATTGATAAAACGACATATTTATAGGATAAACGACCTGCACATTTTAAACCTGAATTCTATTACAAGCCCATTTGTTGTCCTCCTAGATGCTAGAAAGTCGAATCACGCGTATCACGCAGAGGCGAAAGCAATGGAGGGTTAAAACGACAACTTGGAAATGATAAGATACAGAACAAACGACAAGAGCATCTACCGTCGCATGAGCTCGAGCCCATGGCAGAATTGCACGAGTCTCCGAGCTCTGAAACAAGTCCACGCTGCGATGGTAGTCACGGGTTTTAACTCAGATGTTTCCGTTCTCAGGGACTTCATTTTCGTTGCCGCCGTAGCCATTTCGTCCACCATTGACTATGCCCACCAGGTGTTTGCTTATATTACTGAACCAGACGTCTTCATGTGGAACTCCGTTATCAGAGGCTCAGCTGTGAGCGGGAACCCTTTCAGCGCTATTTCGATGTACAGCCAGATGGAAAGGCGAGATGTCATGGCCGATCGGTTTACTTTCCCGTACCTGTTCAAGGCCTGCACTAAGCTTTCTTGGGTCAGGATGGGTTTTGGGATCCATGGGAAGGTTGTGAAGTTAGGGTTCGGATCGAATAAGTATGTGAGGAATGCCCTTATTTATTTTCACGCAAACTGTGGGGATTTGAGCGTTGCGAGTGTGCTTTTCGACGAATCGGCAAGAGCGGATGTTGTGGCGTGGTCGGCTTTGACAGCTGGGTATGCGAGGCGAGGGAATCTGGGTGTTGCTAGAAAGCTGTTTGATGAAACGCCTGAACGAGATCTGGTTTCTTGGAATGTGATGATAACGGGGTACGCGAAGCAAGGGGACATGGTGAATGCGAGGCGGCTTTTTGATGAGGTTCCTAGAAGAGACGTGGTGTCTTGGAATGCAGTGATCGCGGGGTATGTAAGTTGCGGGGATAATTTGATGGCGCTCAAGATGTTTGAGGAGATGAGAAGCCTGGGGGAATGCCCTGATGAAGTAACCATGCTCAGTCTCTTGTCCGCTTGTATGGAGTTAGGAGATTTATGTGCTGGCCAAGCGATACATAGCTCAATTTTGGAGATGGGTTCGGGATATTTGAGCATTCGACTAGGAAATGCACTTGTAAATATGTATGCAAAGTGTGGGAGTGTTGATAGGGCACTTGAAGTGTTCAGGAGAATGGTGCACAAAGACGTTACGACTTGGAATTCGGCAATAGGGGGTTTGGCTTTTCATGGCCATGCTGAGGAAGCACTTGATCTGTTTGAAGAGATGTTGAGGTTTAAAGTAAGGCCGGACGAGATCACTTTTGTTGGGGTCTTGGTTGCTTGCAGTCACGCAGGGAAAGTTGAAGAGGGGCGGGGATATTTCAACCAAATGAGAACAGTGTATAAAATTAAGCCAAACATAAGACATTATGGCTGCGTGGTGGACATTCTAGGCCGTGCAGGGCTATTAAATGAAGCGTTCAATTTCGTGGACACAATGGAGATTGAACCCAATGCCATTGTTTGGAGAACACTACTTGGAGCTTGTCGAATACATGGAAATATTGAGCTCGCAAGGATAGCGAGTGATGAGCTACATAGAATTAGAACGAATGAGAGTGGAGACTACGTACTTCTATCTAACATTTATGCTTCACAAGGTGAGTGGAACGGGGCTGAGAAGGTTAGGAATTCGATGGACAAAGGCGGGGTGGCGAAAGAGGCTGGTTGTAGTCTAATTGAAGCTAATAACATTTCTGTGAAGCAATTTTTATTTGATTCAAAATCTTAGTTCGTTTCGAAGGGGAAAAAAATAAAGAGGGGGGGCGGATCCTAAACATCATATCTCTTGGAAAATGATATATCTGTCACTGGAATGATTGTTAAATAAATAACAGATTCAGGTTATTGTGAAGAAATTTATGGAACTTCATCCATTTCACATTGCTTATGTCAGTACATGTGCTTATTGCATACGTTATTTGTCAATTTGACTGCACTAATAATGCCAATTCTCGCTTTACAGAGATATCCCAATCCGTACTAGTTGCATAAGTTGGACTTCTTTGTATCGGAAGAATACGTTTCTTTCTTTTATGTTTTTTTTTCTTCTTCTTAAAAAAAAAAAAAATTGCATTTTGGGAGCACACGCCGTAGACTTACTCGTACTCTAAACGAGTCGTGTACATATATACAAATATATATATATATGTTAGACAATAAAAGCAACAAAAATACACGTATACATGCACGAACATGTTTACAAATATATAACATCTATGGTTGGCAAGAAAATAGAAGAGATCAATAGATGTACATTTCATAAGAACAAAACATCAAAGATGATATATATTAAAAGGGATCCACACACTAAGATGAAACTCATGATCATCCACCACGTAAATATATTTAACAGAAAAGCACTAAAAAAAAAAAAAAACAAACACACTTCAGATATATAGGCATTGATCACATGTATTGTACACTGTGATCGTCACACAAGACTGATCAACGTCGAGAAAGGACCATGCCTGACAACAAGATTACGATTACAAGGACACTGACTCCGACAAAAGATCCGATCAAAGAACCAGAGATGCGCTCGCAGAAGGAGTTAAATTGTTGGCAGATGGCGAACCAATTGGCACTAGTATTTCCGTTGTGTGCTAAGAATACAACGGCTGCTGTTGCGGAAGCTCCTGCTGTTAGAAGAACCAGCATTGCCTACACCAAATATTAACTAACATTCACTTATTAATAAAAAAAGTAATTAATTACCTTGATAATAATCATTAAATTAGATTTATATAGGACTTCTATATTTGTGTCTGCGCTTATTATTACCGTGTCAAATATGATCAGAAGTATTCTACTATTTCGTGCAGTGCTCCTGACGATGTGGAAGAATGAAAGGATAAGAGATAGAACCAGGTACCCGCTCACAACTGCATTGGCCGCCACAAAGAACCTGATTATCAGTATTTCAACAACGCAGTAAGGAATCAGTGGATACATCGAGATATTCCGACTAGATCGACATACATATTAACAAATGTGATTCGAAGACCAAGAGTACTTACGTAAATGTTGGAAGGTCTTTGTACTGGGCTCTAAAGCGAATGAACCTAGTAAAGAAAGGCAATGTTTGGTTGGTTGTTCCCATGACAACTGCACTTGCTAAGGTACCGACAATTGCAATGAGCCTTAGCGCAAAATCCACTAGGGCAAGAACTTTGTTCACCCGCCTAGTACTTATACTTGCTGCAATTGGGGATGAACTACCCTTGGTCTGCTCATTTCCAAGTTCAACAGCGCTAATTTGCTTCATGTTTCTATGGAAGAGCTTTTGGGATTTGCTTCTTGGAAACAAAGAAGAAATTAATAAACTCTAATTTGAATTTGCATGGTGTAGCAGAATGGAAGGAGGTGTGATTTATATGCAACCTCTTGGGTCTAAAATATTGTCCGAATCCTGCGGTAGTGGTACTAGAATGCACAGTTTTTGCGTCAGCGTTCCCGAAAAGAAATTCAGAAAAAGTTTGTTCAAGATTTTATAATCACAAGATGATGTAGCATTTTCTTTTGATGATGGAGTCTATGACCTTATTTAAGAGAAACAAAAATGTTTTCAGATTTCGAATTTAATCCATCTCATCTTCTCTCTCATCTATTAAGCTAGTTTAAGCAGGGTATGATAATATAACTTTTTCTCCTCTTTATTTTAACTACTATTAAAAATATAAAATCTTTAAATCTTGAATTGTACACTCACACACTCGAATACTCAACCACTTGAGCAAGCCTGTCCTAAGTTAGCCTGTCCTAAGTGGTTATGATGATGTAACACGACAATACTAGCGTAAATATATTGTTTATAGCATATTTTATCATTTTACGACTACCTGCTCATACTTGCTGCGTCGTCTGAATATTCGAAATCAATTCTTAGCAGAAGAAGAAGAATCAAAAAGAATATTCTAAGCCTAATAATGAAGTTATCATTCCAACTCCACGAATTGTTAGCCTAAAATGGAAAAGAAAAGTTGTTAAAGAAGTGCCTAAAATGGAAAAGAAAAGTTGTTACAGAAGTGGAAAAGATACATTCTTCTTACAATAGAAAAAGAACATTCCTTTTATGGTATGGTATATACACAAGCCTAGAAAATGGGGTGGTTAGACACAGTCTTGGGTTTGAATTGATGGTTTGAGTTGGTGATGATCCATTGCTGCATTATCTATACATAATACATATACATACATATGTAATAACAAAACCAATCCACTTGTTTCCTCGTTTTGTCAATGCAGATTAAAAGAAAAATGCTAGGTGCACGAATGTTGTCGAGAACCACCATATTAACGTGTTGTATTAATTGAAAAAGATTGATATTAAACATCGTAAACGTGAAAAAAGGACAGAAAATATTTTTCTTCTCTTATTTGATTGAAAGCTCAGTCAAGAACACAAAATAAATAGAGCAACAGAAGAGAATATTCTGTCATGAATATTCCAACCCCTCAGATTGCACAAAAAAAAAATGGAAAAAGGAATTTAAATCTACCTAACCTTAATATTTGAATCATCTAACAAACTCCTATTTCGGATATGATTATTTGAATTTTAAATAAAAGAAAACCCTATTCTAACTGACTCCTAATCTCTTAACTTTCGACACTTCCCTTCAAGTTAGCGTATAGATATTAATCATGTCCAACTTACTTATCAAAAGCTCAAAATTCTGTCTCAAGAGTCCTTTAGTTAGGACGTTAGCAATTGGTTGTGAAGTTGGAACAAATGGCATGCAAATCATGCCCCCTTCCAGCTTTTCTTTTATAAAGTGTTTGTCAACCTCCACGTGCTTTATTTTGTTGTGTTGCACTAGTTTGAGTGCAATATTGATAGTAGCCTTATTATCGCAATACAACTTCATTGGTCCTTTAATAGGTTTTTTCAGCTCTTCCAAAACTTGCTTCAGCCATTATATATATATCATAAATTCCATGAGACACCGCCTAAAACTTGGGTTTTACGCTATTTCTCACCACTACATTCTACTTTTTACATCTCTAAGTGATCAAATTACCCCAAAAAAATGTGCAATTGCCTAAAGTAGATCTTCTATTAGTGATTGATCTGGCCTAATCAACATCAAAATAAACTTTAACTCCTCATTGTTCAATTTGAAAAATGTTTTCAACTCTATCATCTTCCTTCCTAGTCTCACCCTGAAGATGATGCTAAAAAAAACTTTGGTTTATAAAAAAGGTCACATCTATTGTAACAAAAATTTTTTTTAAAAATTAGATCAACAAACACACATTTTTTTGCTCGTGGGTCAAGTTTGTCGCGATTATGTTTGTGAACGTAAACAAAAACAATGCACCCAAATACTTTTAATGATACATCAATGACCAGTCAAGAAGATGGGAAAATATTTTCGAAAACCACCACTAGATTTTGAGAATTCAGAACTTTTGAAGGCATTTGATTTATTAAAATAGCAATTGTATGAACAGCTTCGTCCCACAAGTATTTAAGTACCTTAGTTGTTAATGATAATGCCCTACCAACATCAAGAAGGTTCCTATTTTTTCTTTCAGCTACTTCATTTTGTTGAGATGTATCAAGAGCTTTAGTGAACTATGCCATTTTTTGCTAAATACTATCCCAAAATTTTGTTAAAATATTCATAGCTATTATCACTTCAAAAAACCTTAAGATGTGCCTAAAATTGAGTTTTTATCATTTTATGGAAATCTTTTAAAACTTATCCAGCCTCAGATTTGTCTTTCAACAAGTAAACACATCTTAGTCTAATATGATCATTAATAAAAGTTATAAACCATTGTTTACTCGAAAGAGTGGTAACATGTGCAACCACTCACACGTCACAGTGAATAATAGAAAATGGTGCAGACGGTTGATAAAGTTGTGGAGAAAAAGCAGTACAATGGTGTTTTGCCAATTCACATATTCCGCATTGAAATGAAGATTGATTTCTATTAATAAACAAACTAGAATACAAAGTCTTCAAATAATTAAAATTGCAATGCCCTAATCTAAAATGCCATAACATAACTTTATTTTCACTTGAAATAGAAATAGAATTGAAACTAGTGTTGTGAGCTTTTTTCTTCAATTTAAAACCATCTTCAAAAATAAAGAGGCCACCTCATTATTTAGCATTGCCAATCATCTTCCCCAAGTTTAGTTCCTGAAATTCACAATAAGATGAGCAAAAATGAGCTTGACATCTAAGATAATGAGTTAACTTGCTAATAGACAAGAGGTTACATGACAAGTTAGCAACGTGAAGGACATTGTGCAAAGTAATGGAAGGAGAAATGGCAACTAAACCTTTTTGCAGCAATAGCTGAAAAAGATCCATATGTTATTTTTATTTTTTGATTTTTTGAACAAGGGTAATATGATACAAATATATTTGCATATCTTGTCATGTGGTTGGTTGGACCAAAAATCTATAATCCAAGGATGACTAGAATTGACACTTATGGGGATAGCAGTGAGATAATTACCTTTTTTAGCTAAAGAACACGAAGAAATAGAATTGACAGACATATTTGAGGACTAAATGAGTTTGCACAAAATGTCAATTTGTTCCTTGGTGAACTGAAGTTTTTCTGAAGATGATTGCAGCTCTTGATCTTCATTTGAGACTTGAAATGCTTCCCCTTCTCCTTCCTTTTTCTAATTTGGAGGTTTTCCATGCAGCTCCCAACACGTCTCATGTGTTACATGATTTCTTAAAATGGTCACATCATGATTTTCTGAAATTTCTTCTTTTTCCATTAGTCGAACCTTCTTGAAATCAAAGACGAGGACTCAGTTTTAAAAATCAATATGGTGTCTTGTTTTTTGAACATCAAACATCTCCTTATCTCTTCTCGCCATACTTCAAAAAAAAAAACTTCATGAATGCTCGGAAGAGGCTTTCGACCTAAAATCCGACCTTGCACCTCATCCAATTCCTTGTTAATTCCTGCAAGAAACAAGTAAACTTGTTCATTCTCTTCCCTTTTTAGCAAGAGCTTCACACTTTCTTTGGAGTTGTCCCACTGCTCGTCATAACAGAGGTCGAGTTCTTACCACAACGTAAGCATCTTTTTCTTCCACAGCTGAGTCTTGAGTAAAAACTACACTTCCTTAGAGATGGGCATAAATATAAACGGCTTGCCAATAGCAGGCTCCATCGAGTTCATAAGTAACGCAATAACCATGGAGTTTTTAGATTTCCATGCTTAATAATTAGAGCCATTCTCCACTAGTTTCTTGGTCTCACCAGTCCAATAACCCAGCTTACCCTTTTCCATCAATCACAAGCTTCATTGATTGTGCCCATTTTAGGTAATTCTTACCATTTTACTTGTGCATTGTCAGTTGGAAGGCGTTGCTAGTTGTCGCGGTTAAGGCATCGACTTTTGTTGTTGACTCGCTGGCTGATACATCATCAGCAATCTCTCCTGAGCCTTTATTGGCTCTTGTCATGGCTATCCTTACCATGGCTCCGGTCAAACTCGAAGCTCTAATACCATGTAAACGTGAAAGGAGAGAAAATATTTTTCTTCTCTTTTTTAATTGAAAACTCAGTCAAAAACACAAAATAAATAAAGCAGGAAAGAATATTCTGTCGTAAATACTCTAACTCCTCAGGTAGCAAAAAAATGGAATTTAAATCTACCTAAAACTAATTTCTGAATTATCTAACAAACTCCAATATTTAGATATTATTATTTGAATTTTAAGTAAAAGAAAACCCTATCCTAGCCGGCTCCTAATCTCCTAACTTCCAACAAACATGATTAATGCCCTTAATAATCTCATTGCATGCTAAATTTGGATGTTAAGTCTCACCCTACAATCAAGCGACTCATATTGAATTAGCAAAATTTGTTTCCGGTCTCCAAAATAAACTTATATGATTGGAGGAATGAATAAATCTACCCAATCCTATTCAATCTTTTATTGCATTTGATACATTACTTAATTTTAGATTTCTTTACTCTTTTTTTTAATTATTTTTTAATTATTTTTTTAATGAAAGGGATTTCTTTCTTCCTTAAAGATTATAAAATCTACATATATATGTATATGAAAATTTACAAATGTAAATAATTTTTTCCCTCTATTTGAGATTAGTGTTTTTCACCTAAAGTTAAACATACATTTTTATTTTCAGAAAGGGGAAAAAAAAAAACCCCCCAAAAAAACAAAAGGTCATGAGTATTATCAGGATGACGTTAAAGATATCAATACTAATCTTAATTTTTAACTACCTGGGTGAGTTGTCACAAATTCATGATTCTGTACATACGAAGAGTTGGCTCCGGAAGTGATACAGACAGTCCCAGAATTGATTTTAATGTGATCATTTTTTTTCCAGCAAATCATTACGTCATCTGAGGAAGACATATGCCCAAGCCAATAACGAAGCTATATATCTTTAGATATATATATACATATACATATTCATACACACACACACACACACACACACACACACACACATATACACTGACTATGTGAAAAATAAGACAATGTCCAAATAGCATTTGTATGGTAGCCAGGTATACACATGCAATGTAAAACTTAATTTGCGAGACAAAAAAATTGAGCCATCTCTATATAACTTTATTAAGCATCTTTTCTCTTATTATGTTTCTAAATAAAGCTAGAAAATGATATTCAGCTTTAATAAATGAACAAATGAATGAACATTGTACGTCCAATCTTGGTTATCTCGACTTGGTGTTGGAATCGGTTTTCCTAGAAAATCCGCTTTCAGAAAGAAGTCTTGACAGAAAACCTTGGCCGTTGTCATTATTGGACTTGCCGGATAAATTTCTTAATTTGCTTATGAGAGACCAATGTGTTTCAAAGTCTGGCTCATAACCGCTACGTTGCATCATCTCCACTAGCTCAGATGCCTTCCTGGGATTGTTTTCGAGGTGACACAGATTGATTACAGAGTTAAACATCTCCTTGGTTGGTGTTTCGCCTATGCGAAGCATGGAAATCAAAAGCTTTTCTGCTTCCGCAGTTTGCCCATCTTGGCAAAGGTGTCGGACAAGGATATCCCATGTGCTGATGCTTGGCCTAAGAGACCTTCCCAACATCTCGGCATGAAAATCCATAGCTTCGTTCAGTTTATTGATTGCACAACAAGAGCTGATTACAGAATCGTAACTGGTGGAACTTGGAAGACTGCCTTTCTTTAACATTATGTTGAGAAGTTCAACTGCTTTGATCAGTCTTCCATACGTACAAAATTGCTTGATGAGATTATCATAGTTGATACCGTCGGGAATTAGACGTTTCTCCACAAGTCTATCAAGAAAATTTTCAGCTTCTTGAAGCTTACCAAGAGAAAGGAGGCCCTCAACAATTGCATATTGAACAGCAGAATCATGAACCCAGCCTCTCAGTTCCATCTCTTGACTCAACTCCAAGGCTTTCTCAAGCTCCCTAGTATTGCACAGGGCCGATATAGCCGCTCTCAAGCTGCGGTTGCTTGGCCTAAGTTCCTTAGAAATCATAGTAGAAAGATACCGCAAAGAACTTGACACATCTTTACACTGAGAAAATCCATACACAGAAAAATTGTAAAAGACTTCATCGAGTTCGAGTTCCTTCTTTTGCAAGTCATGTATTACATCATAAACAAACAAAATGTTTCCAGTTGAGAAAAGATAGAAAACCAGGATGTTGTAAATGATGAGGTCACGGGACTTGCTTTGTCCAAGCATAAGCTCCTTCAGCTTCACTGCATGAAGGACCCCGCCCTCCATACACATCATGCGCACCAAATTTCGGTAACTTGAGATTGAAAGTTCAAAATTTTTTCTCGTCATGATACCAAGAAGCTCCCAAACTTTCCTCAAGTTGTTGACTACAAAAAAACCTTCTACCAGAATATTATGGGTCTCGGCATCTGGAAGCATCCCCTTCGACAACATTTCCTTCTGAACTACACTGACCGCTTCTCCAACCTTCCTTGTCATGCAAAATCCCTTTATCAATGCATTGTTGACAGAAAGTGAAGAAACTGAATGGTCCCTCAGGCCAATCTCATGCAAGACAATAGCTTTCTCATGCCGATTTGCCCTGCAGAGGTGAGGAATTAATTGAACAGTAACATCCAAACATGGGGCCAAATTTACAGCTAGCAGATTGTCCAATATTCGTAGAGCTTCAGCGAAAGTTCTCTCCTTGCACAATCCTTTTAAAACACAGTTATAACCTACGTGATCGATGACACAGCCCCGCTGATTAAGTTCTTCCAGCAATGTATGTGCAATTCTTGCAAAACTTGTAGAACTGAGCTTTTCAAGAAACAGATTACATACATCTAATCTTAAGTGAGGATAAAACACTAACATCCTTTCAAGAAGTTCCAATGCTTCCTTAAGCATTTCTTTCTTGCAAATGCATTCCAAAAGAGCTTTACAATCCTGCAATCCTGGTAACCATTCCTCTTCTCGGGCTATAGCCCACCAACCATGAAGATCTCTCAAATTTCCCGTCTTGCACAAACCTTTTATTATGGCAGTGTACGTCTCATTATCAATTTTCAGTTTCCTTTGGAACATGCTGTCTAAGACTCCCTTCCCTTTGTATGTCCATCCTCTCATGCAGTACAGTCGGACAAGTAAATTCAGAGTTTCTTGGTCAAGCAAATTAACTAATTTTGGATTTTTCTCCATAAGATTTGCAATTAACTTGTGAAGGTGACGAGATTTGCAAAGTCCTTTAAGTAAAGCAGAGAAAACAGACAAAGATAACTCTTGTCCCCGGTGGACCATTTCATCTGCTAAAGACAGTGCACCTTCCAGGTTTCCATGATCACATTCTTTTAAAATAAATGAGTTATAATCAGGCACTAAACTGTCTTCTAGAATCCCTGTGACTCTCTTCTCATACTCAGTGAAGTCCGTATCTAAATAAAGTCCATTACCAAGACTATCAAAGAACTCTGTTCTAGAAAAGTCCGCATAATTATCCCTCCTTAATCTCCAGGCCAACGGATCAAAACCCAAAACTGAAAAGGCCTTGGACAGTTCACTCACCACCAAAACATTCTGCACTAGACCCCAGTTTTCCATCTCACAAACTGTCCTCTTCACTTCATTATACTGTTTAGCTTTACAATAGCCCGCCAAAAGGATTCTGAAAGTTGACAAATCGGGTCTTGTTCCCCTCTCCACCATTTCATCAAAACTTTCTTGAGCCTCCTTCGACATACCTTTAGAAAACAATCCAGCAATGAGAGCATTGTAAGAAAATATACAGGGTTTTAGCCCTCTTGTAAATATCTCTGCCAGATAGACAAAGGCGCTTCTCAGTTTCCTCTCATGGCAACTCCAACCAATTAAGATACCAAAGGTTATCTCATCAGGAACAAAACCTAAATTCTCCAACTCATGCATAAATAGTTCCGCACCTTTGGTACTGAAATAGCTACACATGCAATGTACAATCCTATTCCCAGCAAAAATATCCGGCTTACAATTTATTTCGAGAAAGAAACTTAGCACATCATCAAAGTCCCTCTTCTCACAATAGCCATAAACAATTTCATTAACAACATAGCCACTAACCTTGAATCCAAATGCCATTATCTTCTTGACAAGATTTCTTGCATCTTGAATCTTTCCATCTACACAAAGCAATCTTACGACATTCTCAATAGTGGCCTTCACCATCTCACTAAATTCAACACCCACCTCAACCATGTCCATACAAACTCCAAATGCCATTTGGGTTTTCTTCATTCTAACCAAATCATCAACAAGGACACGGTAACACGACGACGATGGGGCTAAACCCCGTCCCCTCATTCGATCATATATCAAAACGGCCCTCTCCAATTCACCACTACAAACATACCCTTCGATCAAATCACTGAAAATTCCATGAAGACCCAACGAAACTCCCTCCCTCTCCATTGCCAAAAGCAAGAATTCAACTTCTCTAAACAACCCCACGTGGAAAAGAATCCTTGCCATGACCTCCCACGACCAAGGAAGATGCTTAAAACCCTCACTCTCTCCACTAACCCACTTGAACAAACCCCATAAGGCCCCAACCTTTCTAGCTCCAAACCCAACTTTCCCGCACTCAAATTCAAAACCCAGTAATATTTCAAGCACATCTTTCGGTCTCAGCTCCGAAACCGAACGAAACCTACGCGTGTGTTGGGGAACAATATTCGAAATTTCCAAAAGAAGGTCCTTCTCAGAAGAAACATGATTAGCGAAAGTAAAGTTGTTACCTTTGTGTTTCTCTGAAAAATGGGAACATCTGGAATTGACAGATTGGGCAATTCCGGAGAAGCAAAGTGATGGGGAATCTGAGTGTGGGAAGGGCGTGGTGGTAGAGAAGGGAGTGTTCGTGGGAAGGATTGGGAAGAGAGAAGAAAGAGCAGCGAGGTGTTTGTGGTGGTGAGGAGAGAGAGAGGAGAGAAAGATTCGGAGCATCCGAAGGAAGAGAGGTTTTGAAGTGGTGGTGGTGGTGGCACAAAAATAAGGCAACAGAATTGAAATGCAATCAAAATAGATGTGAACTTCACACTGAATTGTTACAAATTGTTATAATACAATTCAGATCTCCAAAGCTTCCTCAAAGTATAATCTGAACCCAAAAAAAAAAAATCCTATCATCAAACTGTAATTGCTAATTTGCAAGGAAAAAAATAGCTTCCAAACAATAAAAGAAAATTACGCAACAAGGAAAAACGCTAAGAGAGCCCTTCAATGGCTCCAGAATTCACTATTGTTCACACTTGCACTGGAAGAAACGCAGATCCGAGAAAAACAAATACCAAAAACACGGACAAAAATCAAAATTTTGGAACTGACACAGAATCATCAAACGAAATAAACGATGACTTAGAGGAAGAAGACGGAAAACGTAGAAATCGAAAAAAAAAAAAAAAAGAGCACAAAATATATTAAGGTGAAGAAATTCGGGGCCTTTGTATCGAGCCAAGAAAACGAAAATTTTGACGAGAGGAAAAGAAAAAATAAAATAAAAACTGTTGAAGTGAAAAAGGAAAGATTACTGTGAGAGAAATTTGGGGAAATTTGGTTCCCTATCGAGCAAATTACTGGGTTCTCCGTCTTTCCCCCTCTTTTCTGGGGACTTGGGAAATTGCAATAACCAGGAGTTTTTTTTTTTTTTTTTTCTTCCTTGAAGGCAAATAACATAATTTAAAATCATTTAAAATTAATAATATATCTTAATTTTTATGGAGGTGATTTTTTTTTTTTTAATTTTCAGTTTGGTTTTTCCTTTTTTTCCTTTCTTTGGGTTTTTTTTTCCTCTTTCGTCTTTGTTTCTCTCTTTTGTTCTCTTATTTTCTTCTTTCTCCTCCATTTATCTACTCTCTCTATCCCAACTTCGAGTTTCAACAGCAATGAATTCTCAACGGTACTACATCATGACAGCAATCGACCTTAGCAGTGCTAGATCGACACTCACTCCTCTGATCTACTCTTCGATGAGCAACATCGTTATGCGTGAGTCTCCGATGGTAATCCATAGGTTGCGATCCCCCTTTGAGCCTTCGATCACAATCCTTCTTGCTCTTTCTATTTCTCTAAGTTTGTGGTTTTTTTGCAAGTTTTCCATTAAAGTCGCGATCTTTTCTAGTTGACCATGACAATCTCTATTTTTCTCGACTGGTGAGCTTGCCATCTTGACTATCGGATGGCAAATTAAAGATTACGATCGTTATTTTTTTCGACCATGAGCTCTCAATCTGAAGTCGAGATTCCAACCATTGTGATCTTCATCTTGATCATGATTTTTTCCATCATGATCTGGTCGAAGATTCTAGCTACTGTGCTCTTTATCTTCATCGTGATCCAACTATGTCACAAGGCTAGAGTCGAGATTCTAGCATTGCAAACTAGCAGAAGCTCTATAACTTCGGGATCTCCAGCTGAGCTTCGATCACGGCCACCAGTTGCAGAAATCTGATGGAACTTCTAATGCAACGACGACGGTGATGGTGACGGTGACAGTGAGTTGGTGATGGCAGCGATTGTTTTTTGGAATTTAGGTAGCTGGCAAGTTTGGGTCAATTTTGAATTAGGGTTAGAATATGTTGAATTTAAGACTATTTTTCAAAATTGTTAAATGATTTATCAAAATTGATAAATTAATAATTTACAAAATCAATAAGTTACATCAGTAAAATTAAGATTTTATAACAAATTACAACAAGAAAGTAAATATTTATGAATGATTTGTTAAAATAAATAATTTACTTTACCGTTATAAAAATTATTCAAAATTTATCAAAATTTACTAAAATCAGTAAATAAATAATTTACTAAGTTAAAAAGTGGTTTGCCAAGTAAATTTACTAAAATTTACACATAAGAGATATTTTTGAAATTTTAAATTATGATAAATCATGATTTATTAAAAATATATCATTTACTAATAACCCAAATATTTTCTATTATTTATTTTTATTTAGGGTTTTGACCAATTTTAGATTTGCCTTAATTAATTTCTGAAATTTCACTCAACTACCTCTTGGTTTTTCTAAAATTACAAATGCCACCATAAAAACTTTTTAAATTCTAATTTTAACCTCGGATATTAATTTACAGGGTGATTGAAGTAATAACTCTAACTCAAGTATAGCCTAGCAATAATATGTAATATTACATTTGATAATATACAGAGCTCGAATCCTTACACTGTAAATTCAAAAAAAAAAAAAAAACCTCAACTCATTTTTATTGTTTCCTAAAAAAATGTTCTTTATGATAAATAAAAAAGAAAAAAAAATAAAATACATAAATCACATAACAATTTCCCAATAAAATACATTGCTAAAATAGCACATTTTCTTCATAAGGTAACAAATATATTTTTTTTTTTAATTTCAACTTCAAAAGTAAAAAACTACAAACCAAGAGAAGCATACAAAGCATTTTATTGATTTTTTTTTTTTAATTTACCGATAAGAAACTTTTTATTTTATGATATAGTTAGATATTATATTATTATTAAGTTATGATATCGATATTTAAAAAAAAAAAGAATCTTGTGAAAATTGAACAGTGTAAATTCTTAATTGTGCTCTTTCCTACCAAAAAAATTCTTATTTTATTATTCTTTTTCTGGTTCACTCACCTTGATCGAATGGCCACGGTTTAAGAAACTAGCTTTGACTTGGCATGTATTGTTTGATGCATGGACTAGAATGACTACAAACTAGAAAATCAGGGCCAAATTATTAATACAGTTTAAAGTATGAATGTCTATGTGATTAAGGAAACTAGAGAGTCTAATTAATCAATTTTAAACTTTTAAGATCTATCCAACTGTTGAGTTGAGTTGACTTTAAACTACAAGCTTACCACTTGTTTGAGAATTGGAGATTCGGAAGAGGGTTGACCCTTTAATTTGCCATATGCTTGGTCTGAAAGGACAAAGTAATCACACCCCAATCTTAATAATCCCTCTCCCAATCATCAGAACCAAAAACAATTCTTCTGCCTTTTGTTTGTGCTTCAACATTGCAATTCGATTGACAAATTCTTTCTTTCTAATTTCCTTTCTTTCGAAGAGAAAAAAAAAAACTACGAAAATAATGAATCAAAACTCGAGTGCTTTTGTTATTGGATTGGTGGGTGCAGCAATCACCTTGTCTGCCTATTCACAGACGATCTGCTCTCCATCTCAGTGCATCACCGTTGGCCTCCTTGTCCTCATGTTTGGCTTGATTGTCAGGGAAGGTCTCATTACCCTTTAGCTCTTTTCTTTTTCTTCTTTCTTCTTTCTTTTTTTTTTTTTCTTCAATGTTGGAAAAAAAAAAGATATATATATATATATATACATAGAGAGAGAGAGAGTTTTATCATTTTGATGCTATTGATTTCCGATGTATAACTAGTTCATACAAAAACGTCAGCTCTAGGCTTGTTTTATGTAATAAGTTCTTGAAAAATGTTGTGTGGTTTGGTGGCTAGTGTGAGCTTTTATTATTATTTTTCCCCTTTTTTATTTCGAGTTTGCTTGTGTTGAAAAAAAAAAAAAAAAAGCCTTGAATCAAGTTATCATAAGCTGATTGATAAACTTTATTGGAAATTTGAAAGGCTGTCAAACTGCATAGCTATATCTCCTGATCTAACATACTACCACAAATTTTAAAACATTCTATTGTTAATGTTGATAGCTTAGTGATTGTTTAGTTTAAATATTAGATATAATATTTAAGGTTTTATGAATACTAATTCGCTCTAAATAAACTAATTAAGTTTCAAATCTCATTTATATATTCTCTCGTTGAAATAAAAGAAGTTGAGAGCCAATCCTTACTAAAATTTGATTACTTAAGAGACTAATCAAAAGGGATGAGTTACATTGAGAGGCACAACATGTACGCGTTGGCGCATAGAGGACCCCAACGCTTCTGGTGCGATGCTTATCTGGCCTTAAGGCCTGTCATAGGCAGAGGAAATCTGCAGGAGAGGGAGAAAATGCAGTTTTAACACGTAGCATGGTGTCTGTACATAAGACATTATTTGTCAAGAGTGGCAGAGTGTAGAGCGTGGAAATCTGCTTGGAGAGTAACGAGGGAAATGCGCAGCGTGACAAGGAAGTTGATGTGTGAATGGATTTGGATACGTTATGTGCTTTGTTTTATCCACTAATATACCCTCCTTTTGTTTGACCTTCCAAATCTCGAAAATAAAAAGTTTTTCATTTTAAGAAAAATAAACCTTCTTAAATTTCTATATCTGAACATCTAAAATTTTTCATTTTTAAAAAATAAAAAAAATACTTTCTAAAAAAAAATTTTCACTTGTCCAAACAACTTTTCACTTTTAGAAAAAATTCCAAACAATTTTTTATTTTTCATATATAAAAATTTTCTATTTTTCAAAATACAACCTCTTATCCAAAATGGACTCATAGTGTGTGGGTGTGTTGTTATTACTCAGAAAGACTCGTTAGAAATGAGGTGATCGAACAAGTAAAAGGAGAAGAAAATGTCATATTAATGTGACGACATGGAGTGATGGGCATATTGCACGTGTTTGATACGTGCCTTTAAGTACTTGTTTCCAATCCTCTCGACAATAGTTGTTATTGTTATATTATAAAGGAGTTTATAGTTAAATAACTTTTTTTTTAAATAAATTTTTTAATACATAATTAAAGTTTTTAAAATTTAATTAAAAGGTTTAATTTTCTTAAAATTAACTAAAAGATTTTTTTCCTCTTAAAATGGTCAATCAATTATTAATCATATAATATAATTAATTTGATTAATTATTTATTTATCAATATCACTGATTGCACACGATCAATTATTGATTAATGATAATATACATTACTAATTTTCATAATTAATCATTAATTGACTATAAATAAAATCACTAATTTTTCGGTCAATTAATAATTAACTATAGTAAATCACTATATCACTAATTTACTATTAAAAAAATCAGTTGTTATTGTTATTTAGCTATAAATCCTTTTATATTTGTCAATCAATTTCATAAATAATTAATCACTAATTAACTCTTAGTTAATTAATAATTGACTAAATAAATAAAATCACTAATTCTATGGTCACTCAATGACTAATCTTAATTAATCATTGATTTACCATTAAAAAAATAATTAAAAAAAAAAAACCAATTCAACTCCCCTCCCCCTCTCTTTTTTCGCCTCTCTCTTTCCCCTCCAACTCTCTTTGGATCTACTATAAACAAAATCCAATCGGAGATAACCCAGTCGTCAGAGAAGATGAAGTGGAGCTACTACCGGAGAATGCTTGCGAAGCTTGACACGTGAAGCTCTTGCCTACCCACACTTCACTTTGTCCTGATTAGCAACCATCGCAAAAGCTCCATCCAAAGAAAGGTTAGCGAGATTTTGACTAGGAGGGAGATCATGACTGCGAGATCTTGCCATCGAAGTTCTTAAGGGACTGCAAAATCTTAGTCATCGGAATTCATGAGGGAGATTTCCATCACCGGAGTTCGCAAGTAGACCTCTACGACTATCGAAATCGTGAGGGAGATCGTGACCACTTGATCACCAGAGTTCGCAAAGGAGATTTCCATAACTAAAAGTGCACAAATCGAGGATGATGACAACCTCCATCACCATTTGTCACCTCATTTTCAGAAAGAAAAAAGCTGATAAAGAGTGAAAAGTGTTTTAGTAAGAGAATGAAAATTAATCGATTCAAATAATGTGATTAGGTCGTTTACTTAAATAAAAAAAAGTTAAACTATCTATTAGATTATGTAATAAAAATAAGTCATCTATCCAAATTTTCCTATTGTAAATTATTTTTCATTTTCACTTTTTACTGGTTAATCTGAATTTTCCTATTTTTTTTATTTCCAACCCATTAAAATTATCATTTTCACTTTTTACCAGTTAATTTAGTTAGGATTCTTTGATTTTTTTTTTATTTTCACCTCTTTATTCTTGATTGTGATATAGTGTTTTTCTGTATTATCTTGAATAATAATAAATATATTGTTGAAAAGTCAAAATCTAAATATCCAAAAACTTTTTGTACTTCAAATTTTAATTTTAACATGTTTTATTTTGCATACTTTCAAACTATAATACTTTTACTTCTTGCCACGCGAAGATCATATACTCTACATGCTAATTACGCTCGATTCGGTGGGGCAAATTTGTTGTGACGTTGTTCTACTGAGTTCAGAGCGTGGTACTTGCAATGTAGTAACAAGTATTTACAGTAGGATTGATAAATTAAATCACGATCAAATAGATTGATGTGAACATAATATAAAATTAGTAGTCTTGTGTTTTTTTATCAATAAGCTTGGATAAAAAACGTGTCGATATGATTAACATAATCAATAGATAGATTAAATTTGTATTTACCATCTAATATAGATTGATACGACACGATTAATTATATATATTATTTTTTACTTAATTATATATTATATATAATAAGAGTTTTCATAATTAATAAAATATAAATAATATAAATTTTAAAATTTTAAAAGTAAATTTCACTTGTTTTATATTAAAAAAATATATTAATTAATAAATATGTCAAAATATCATAACTATATTAAATAAATTATTATTTCCTTTATTTTAATTTAAACAGGTTAAATATGATTGATATAATTAATATAATTAATAAATAATTAAATTTAGATTAAGAGTTTGACACAAATATTAAATAATTTAAATTTAATATAACAATACAATTAAGATAAATATCATAATACAATAACATAAATTATCAACCTTAATTTCCAACTCCTTTTTAGTGAAAAAAATTTATATATTTCAAACTCTTCCATGAATTATCAGCCTTAATTTCCAACTCCCTTTTAGTTGAAAAAAAAAAAAAAAGGTATTTCCAACTCTTTTGTTTGGTGAACGCATTATATTTGTATTGCGTTTGAATACAATACATTAAATACAATTTGTATTTAGAGGAAAAGTATTAATATTGCATTTGAATGCAATATGTGTTTGGGTGAAAAGTATTTAAATTGTATTTTAATAATGAATATGTGATGTAATGGGTAAAAATAGAGAGAGAAAAAAAAATATATACGATGTAATTAATAAAAATAATAGAAAAAATAAAATAATAAATAATGATTGTATTAGATTTATAATGTAATATGATTGGTATTTGAATGAAATATTTTTATATTTGAGAAAAAAAAAAACGTTATACTTAAATATAATGCTAAAAAAAAAAAGTGGCACTCGGCCCAAACCTTTGTCTTCACAACCTCCCTTATTTATTTCAGAAATAAACATAATCACCCATTAAATACTGTGCTTTTTCACTGCCCCTTATGCAGCTTTAGAATGTATACAATTAAAGTAGGATGGCCTTTGGAAAAAGAAAAAAAAAAAAGAAAAAGAAACAGGTATGATGTTCTTTGGTCTAAAACCCTCTACCTTCACCCTTTTTTTTCTAGACTGGATGAACCATTTTATATTGATAAAAATATATATATATATATGTTCACATCGCACGCTAAGACATTTCTTTTATATAAATATATATTTTATCTAAAAACGAGAATTTATATTTATATTTTATCAGTAACTATACATGTAATTAAACATTCTAATATTCAAAAACAATATAATACAAGAAATATAGTTTAGAAAGAATTGTAAATTTTATCATATGTAGTAAAAAGATTTTCCATTAGAACAAAGCCTTGTTTGCTATACTTGTTTCCTCGTTAACTATCACCGAAAACTTGTTCCTTATCTGCATATTTAGTACATGAAATTGTCAAGGATGAGATTTCACAATAGAAAAAGAGAAAGGCGTGGGATTTGCTCGGCATGTTCGTCCCAGCAGCGAGTTGTCTACCTGCAACACCTGCAGAAAATTTTACCTCAAATGTAAACGAAAAACAAACACACTGTACAAAGTAATTTAATCACACTAATTAACAAGGTGCTATGCTTAAGCACAAGTTACATATTCTGCTGGTAGACCACATCCATCATCATCAATATATATACACAGCATTAGAGTTTTAGTTAATGGAACTGATCGGTAATCGCCACGGTTTTCCAGTCTCGCGAATATCATCGGAAATCCAGCATGAGAAAACGAGGTGTTTACGTAGCCAAAGACAGCTTGCCGATTTGACAATGACCACAACATGTACTACTGAAAATATGACCATATTACATAGAGTTGAAAAAGAGAGAGAGAGAGACAACCGGCAAGTCATCCTTGGCTACACTACCAACCTCATTCCCACATGCAAGACTTTCGATGAAAGAAAAAACTTAAATTCACGACGTGATATTGTGTAATGACACAAAAGGAAAGGGAAATCATCGTTTTTTTTTTTTTTTCCTTTTCTTTTCTTTTCTCAAGAAAGGAGTTGAGGCTCTACTGTCTTGACCAATAGAAACTAGAAGATGGATTTAGGGGGGGACAGGAATAATTTTCCCAAAGGAGAAAGACAACATTCCCACTTGGGAATGGGAATGTTGCGAAAGGAAGCAAAGCATTGGCCTGAAGAGGGAGTTTGAAGAGAAGAAAAAGAAGCCGATTGGACTAGAAATCTCTCTTGGCAGGCCATGAAACTATGAAAGAATGACCTGATTTTTAAAGCCAAGTATAGAGGGAGTAAGTAAATCTGTCTAAAGCATTAATGATGTTAGCTTTTGTACAAAAAAGGAATAAGCTCTATAAAGGAAGAAAAGCTTGATCTGTCTTTTATAAAACATTTTTCTGTCAATAAAAAAAAAATCATAGTACCTTGATGACTCTATTCAACGTCACATTAAAAATCGACTCAATCTAAAAGAAGGTACGTGAAATTCAACTTACAAATTCACATATAGAACTCTTTGTTCACCGTCGTATCAAACGAGATATCAAATAAAATTTATATTTGATATTTAAGTTTAAATTAAAAAAATTTCATATTTAACGAAAAATATTTGAATAATATAAATTGAATGTGAAGTTATTTTAAAGACTGTGTTTGTTAAGGTGATTAATGTAACTTTTATTTATATAAAAAAATTTATAAATAATATTTTTAAATATAAAATATTATTTAAATTATAAATTTAAAAATTTAAAACAGATTAATAAATAAAACATAAAATTAAATTTAAACTTAATTTTTTTAAATTCTAAACTATAATTCACACGAACCTTAGACTCAAAGCGTAATAAGTCTTAAATATACTTTTTTGTAATTACGATACCACCACGACGAAGAAAAAAATGTTTAATTTTGAGGCTTTGATGTGACTCATCATTTTTGCAAAAACCAAAACACATTAAGCCTAACGATCCATCCTCATCACCTAAGTTCTGAGTAGACCGTATTAGGAACACTGTCGGATCACTCATTCAATTAAAGATGCGAAAGCCCCTTCTGACTTCCGTTGCTCGAATTGAATGAATTTCTTCTCAAAAATTGTACAACTTGGCTGAACAAGTGGGTAGGGTAGTACAACTTGGCTGAACAAGTGGGTAGGGTAATTGAAGAGAATTTACTCCGTTTGGTCATAAAGTAAGAAAAGCAAGGGAAAAACTGAAAAGTAGTACTTGGTGCTTTTGTAACATGCACGTGGCTCATAAGATTTCTTCATCATTTCAGTAATCACAAAACCCTTCTCTGTCTCTCCGTCTCTCTTGCCTAGCATGAAACTACGTTAATTTCTTCAAAGAGTTCCTCACATTCTACAAATCTATTGGATTGATTTTTTTTTTTTAATTTCCATGTGAGACTAGGAAAGAAAGAAGCATACCAATCTGCCCTTTCTTAAAGCTCTTGTGAAGCAGAGCAAAGTATGACTTCTCTTGAGGGCAATCTTTCTGGAACCTAGTTATGGAAAATGGCATGCCAAAGTTTTGCTTCTGCTTGTTTGAACAGGGAAAATAAATATAGGGGGAAAAAAGAAAAGAAAAATGAGGAAAAAGAAGAAGATAACGAAGGTTGTTTCTTTTTTTTTTTTTTTTGTTGGTCAAAACAAAATAAAAAAGTAATAAACACATAAAAGATATGCAATTGTTACAAATTATTATAATAATCCAACCGACGAGAGTAATTTAAAAGTAACAGGAAGACACTTAAGGTTCTTGGCAAATTTATTATATTTGTATTGTATTTAAATGTAATATTTTGAATTTAATTTATATTTAAAAAAAATATTAATATTATATTTAAATATAATGTGTATTTGAATAAAATGTATTTAAATTATATTTTAATAATAAATATATAATGTAATAAGTAAAAATAAAAAAAATAAAAATAAAAATATAATATAATTAAAAAAATAATTAATAATTATATTAGATTTAAAATAAATATTTTTATATTTAAATAAAAAATATATTATATTTAAATATAAAGTAATTTCAACGTGTGCAACGTGCACTTAGCTTCTTTGCTGATTCAACTGTTGCTATTTTTTTTGGAGCACCAGCTGTACAATTAAATACCTGACTGGTCTTCATCACAGTTGTGTCACATCTACAATATTTTTATCCAACATGTTATTTTAGCATAATTATCAGCTCAAAAAAAAAAAAAGGGAGAAGGGGGGGTGGGGTGGTGTGCGGTTGTGTTCCTTACAATGCATAAAACCCTAAATAATATAGAGGCCTATACATATCTCTATATATTATATATATATATATATACACACACACGGTATATTAATATTAGGGGAGGTGTGGTCAATGGAAAAGGTGTTAAAAGCTATTTAACTGGTCGGTCCTTGACAGCTTACAGTCAATAAATTTTCAGAATTGAGAGGCAAAAAAACTGTCGGAAGGATTTATTAGCGTATCATGTCAGGAGCCAGTAAATCTTTGACTACAGATGGGCAAAAGCCCAACTGTAATTTACCAAGGAAAATAATCTTCCATTAAGTTAGAGACAATTCGTTATGTAATTCTACTGCAAGATGCAAAATTTATATCTTCTCACCTTCAATTCAAAAAGCAAAAAAAAGCTACTCTTCAATTTGATGACAACAGTATAACATGATTCACGAAGTCAGGATCTTTAAAATTTGATGACTAGCGTATGATTGCCTATTTCAACTTAAAATAAAGACGTAATACAAATTTCATTCATGTTAGAAACTATTAACCAAAAAAAAAAAAAAACTAAACAAGTAATTTCTCAAAAACATTATGATCAAAATAATGTTTTAACTGATATTGTATTTTAACAAAAATAGTATTTTAATAGAAATAGAATCTTATGTAACGAATAAGAAATATATATCTCTATATTAATATAATATTATCTGTTTTGAATTTATATTTTCATAGATTTATTTTTGAATTTTATCAAAAGAAATAATAGAGAGTTCTTTCATCCTTATAAACACATTATCCTCTTTATGTGTAGTCAATGGAAAACTTTGGTTCCATGCCTAACATGTTATTATTAAGGGATATATAAGGGAGCGTAAATAAGAAAATGTAAGATTAAATCCCCCGGTCGTTTGGGTGCATGTGTGCACCCTTGTTGCTAATGCTTGCGATTGTACCTCCTCCACAAGTTTGGCTGCACATATGATGGAAGTTAAATCTACAGGAACATATACGGGAATGTGACTAAGAGGACATGAGAGTGAATCTCCGCTGTCGCCTATGTACGTGCGTGCACCGTCGTGGCCGATGCCTGCGGCTGCATCTCCTCCTCTAGTATGGTGGCAAACATGTAGTTCAAGCACCGGAAACGTATAGGGGAACGTGAATAGCCATGAAAGCGAATTCTCGCCGCCGGATATGCACGTGTACTGTTGTGGCCACTGCCTGGGGTTGCACCCCTCCGCTAATATGACCGCAAATACGAAGATAAAGCTCAATTCCACCAAAGGGTAGTTGGTGGACTTGTGCCGATGTCCTTTCCAATGTCATTGTATTTATGGCGTTCTATAGAGACAAGGCAATCAACATCGTCTTTCTTTTCCATTTTTAAGGGGGATAATAATCTTTGAATTTATGAAATATTATTGGGAAGAAATCTAATATAGTATTTACTGCAGTACCATTAGGTCTATTTCTAGTTTTATTTATATTACAAACAAATCAAAGGGAAAATCTACTGCAATAGTATAACACAATTTAACAGCTTATATTTGGTTTTAGTGACTGGTTTGGTCTTCTTCCTTTTATTTTTTTTTTTTTTTAAGTTTTCAACTGAGTACTAACTTCAAAAACATTGACAATACTTTTAGCTCGATCTTTTTTTATCGCTTTTTTGTTTATTAATGCACTCGAAACAATCTTGATCCTGTTCATATTTACTTCTTTCATTTTTTTAAGGATACTTTGCCATTTTGTAAGCTTGTTTCACATGCTTGTTTTTCCATATCAATCTACTTTCTCAGTGCCCTGCAAGGGCCACCCATAGAAGCCTAATCATGCACTGATTTTTTATTTTTTTAACTTGAAATTAAAGAATTCAAACTTTATTTTTTTAACTTGAAATTAAAGAATTTAAACTTTACGATGTCATTTGGTATTTTTTTTAAAATGTTTTTTATTTTATAAAAAATAAAAAATGAAAATATTTTAAAAACTGTATTGACAACTGTTTTAAAACTGCATTGAGTTATATTTTCTGAATATATATTTTGAAAAATATAAACATGAAACTTTATTTGATTATATTTTTGAAAATTCATTTCATAAATGAATATTTTATGAACACATATTTATATGTTTTTTTTAAATAACAAAAAATAATTTATTACTCGTAATTAAAAAAAACTCTTTGATGATGAGCTTTGTAATAAAAAACAGAGGTGAAAGATATGAATAATCTAAATCCTAGATGACAGCGATTGCGAGATTTAAATCGCGAATCAATGGTCATTATCATGAGTCAGTGGTCGTCATCGTTAAGGGATTGTCGTTATCATTGTTGGTTCGTGATCATCACCCTTCAAGAAGATAAAGACCATCAATAGACATGAATATCATCATCAATATTGCACAAGTAGAGAGAGAGAGAGAGAGAGGGGAAAATGAGAGAGAATAAAAATAATAAAAATAAAAATAACTTTTTTTTCATTCTTAAAAAATCCCAAAAAAATATTTAAAAACGATATTTTTAAAACAATTTTGAAAATATTAAATAAACAAACGTTATTGTGAAATCATTCCTATTTTCTATGTTTTTGAAAATAGAAAAACACTATTGTGAAATCATTTCTATTTTCTATGTTTTTAAAAATAGAAAATCATGCTCAAAAACAAAACCAATCACCTCCTATGTTTTTAAGTGAATTAAAGTATAATATTACCAATACACTTAAAGTATAATATTACCACTACACTATACACTATATGTGTAACTAATAATATTACCGATAAACTATTCCGACAGCCACATGCATCAACAATTTAATTGTCACATTAATGTTTATTTATTTATTTATTTTGGATGCGAACTTAAAGCAGCAGTTTCAGGACTATTGGCTTAAATGGCTGGCCAAATTTTTAAATAAACCTAAAATTTTAGGACAAGCTTTGACCATTTGTTGCAAACCTAGAATAATTCCATTCAGATATGTATTTTACACACTGGTGGGATCAAGGAAGAGTCTTAAATGCTATTTGACAAGATTGTCCTTCAAAACTAGCCAACAACAAATTCTGCAAAAGTAATTTTGGTCATCATCAACATCAACACACTACACATGTACAAAAATCAGTAAACTCATTTCATATCTTAAAATTAGTTCAAAATTGTAAATTGCAGGGAACTGTTTTCTACTGCAGAATTACCGTTTAACTTTACTTTTTATCTTCACCGGTTCGTGCAGGTCGATATTTTGCCCTACATTAAAACAATCAGCCACACCAAGAACAAGAAAAAGTCAACAATGATACTAATAATAATAACAAAAGCAATCAGCAAAAATGAAGACCAAGCAAATCGTGCACTCCCCTCAAGCGAAACAGCAGCCTTTCTCCATAAATGCGTTGTTGAACATCTGAAGAACCTGCCCAGTAATTGTAACAAATGCTTAAAATTTTACAAAATCTGTCCCGATTATGATAATGTTGTTGAATCGCCACTCCAGTAAACACATCGACGTACCCCTTGAACTTTCAGTGTCAAGATCAGCAATATCAATTGTTGGTCCTGAAGTTCCAAGCTTCCATGAAATTTTGGTACGCAAGATGAGAGCTGTCAAGTCAACTCTTACGATTCCCTTGACATGGCAGACAGCAGATCCTAAAGAACTTCGCCACCCATCAACTCATTTAACACAACAAAGTACAGAGCTAAGATTAAATATATAAACCAGATTGGCAGCTTAGAAAACACGGTGGCCAAACAATTCCAATTCAATGTCTAGTCTTATGACCTTGAGCTTAAATAAAATATCCTGCTCTTTCCATGTCAAATGAGCCAAGGAAAGGTGGCCTCTGGTAGTTCAGTTAGCTAGCTCCAATTGGATAATGAAACTATATTTCAAGAAATTCTTACCAAACAAAGACAGTTTCAGAAAAAAAGACCCAGACAGGCATTTCTAATATGGATGCGTCTTAACAATAAAGAATGCACCCGAAAAGATCAATGCTGCTGCCACATGCCTGCAATTCAATTGATATAACAATTCTGCTACAGAAGAGCTAGAGATAAAGCTTTTCCAATCAACCTCTTATAAATACCATGAAAATTCAGACTACAAAGTGGAGAACAGAAAGTAAATGCGACATTAAAAACAACTTAAGGAGGATGGAATCAACATGGCTTTGTAATCTTAAAGAAAGTCAACAGGAAAAACTAGCAGGAACAAAGGTGTGCCGGCTATTTAGGTCTTAGGGAACACAAGATACTAAGCTTGGTAACTTTTGGTTCGATGGACATGGAAAATATTAAAAGTGAACAAGATCTCCACATAGATTTGGTCCTTTAAGTAGATGCGTCAAGGTGGGCCATGAGTATGTGAAACGCTGGTTCATCTGGTCTTCCGGTTTAGGCAGAAGGCTTCATCAAAAGAGGCAGTGGGCTAGCTTCAGGCTTCATAGATCTCAGCTGTTTAGTTGGATTGGGAAAGGCAACAAAGGGAAAACAAGTGCATCAGAATTCTATACACGGGTATTGGACAGGCCATGATATCAAATGTCACATACTAATACAGGACTGGCCCAGAGGACCAGAGGTAACGCCAGTTATATTAACAGAGAAAAAAGGGACGAAGGAATCTGTCATCTACCTGCAGGCATGCATCATAAATTCTAGTAACCATAGTTTCTCCGCCGAGAAACAGAGTTCTGGCCAGACAACCTGGTATCAGAAGCTTAAATCAGGATTGAGGCATCTTTAAACACCAACAGAGATATTATCATCAAAGAAGAAAAAAGAAAAAGATCATAAGAAAACTCATAGCAAACAATGGACGGAGTATTCTTCTTCCCACATTAAAATGAGAATATAATCTAGAACAGAAAAATATTAACCAAACTCCCATGGCAAATAATTTGCAAGTATTCAGAACTATTTTGTAAAAATTAAAATGCTTTTCACACTGAACATGAACTTCGAGCATTGCTAAGCTGCTATTAGGGAATAATAGAACTCATTATCCCACATAAATTGGGGTAGGGGAAGCAACAAACAACTAGGACTACACCCATAAAACTCATGTAATCAATAGAAGGAAAAAAAAAACTTCGAAAACGGAAGAAATAAAGGGAGTATCCAAGAAAACATGACAAGGAAGAAAGAAACTGTTACCCAGAACCTCCGGTTCGCCCAGAAGAATAAGCTCCATAAGCACCATAAGCACCAACACTACCAATCTGCATACAACAAGAGCAAAAGTTTGAGATCAGGAAGTAAAAGTGATTACAATAAATATTTATATTATTACTTCACCACATACTTTACGCAGAGTGAATAAAAGATGAAACAGCATAAACACATTAGAAAGTGGCTATTGAGATGGAAAAAGTATCGGCCCTTGGCATGATACCTGGGAACCACCATAACTACCATAGCCATCAGCGGATGCCAAATCACTTGAGGCACCATAACCACCAGAATAAGAATGACCACGTCCATGTCTTTTACTGTCTCTACTGTCATAATTTACACCATCTGGACCATCAGCTGATACAGGAAGATATGGTAAAACTGGAAGCAAAGTAGGGAGAGCACCCTCCCTATCAAAAATATTTGCCCTCAATCGAGTAACCACATGTATAAGAGCATCCTTTGCCACATCAAGGTCTCCAGCAATCTGATCATTGAAGAGAAAAACTTGTCTCATATGGCACCAACGAGACTAAGAAAAAGCTCAGACAAATATAATCCAAAGGTTACAGTAACAACGAATTGAATAAGTATTCACCTGCACCATCTCATCATCTTCAGAAGCAACTTTTGGAAGGTTTTCCTTAGAAAGTATGCGAATATTGGCTTTGGTAGCCCTCCTCATCTCAGTTACAATGGCACCTCCTTTACCAATAAGGCAGCCAATCCGTGAGGTAGGTACTAGTAGGCGGGCTGTGAATGAGATAATCCCTGAATCCCTTTCAACTTTCTCACTGCATCTTGGTAGCAGGCGCACCGCTGCTTCAACAGTTGGGGAATATGAGTCCTCAAAGAACTGAAAAGGTAAAGATAAAAAGTAATCAAGACCAACTTAAAGCATTCTCCACATAATGCTAGGATATATATTAACTGTATGGAAAAGAATTTACCTCCTTGGCAGAAACAGTTATTAAGCAGTCATCTCCTTCGGTAGCAGAACTGTCAACCTTGATAACTGCCCCAGATTCCTGCCTGATCTGATTTATTATGACACCACCCTTCCCAATCACACCACCAATATTTCCGGTAGGACAAACCAAGCGAAGAGAGAATTCTTTTGAAGACCCTTCATCCCTAGGTGCTGAATACAAAGAACGTGACCAATCTCCAGCATCACCTTTATATCCTCCGTATGGGCCCATCAAAGGAGCTATTCCCACTATTGGGGCACCACCACTTGGACCGATGAGTGAACCACCAGAAGGATATACATTAGGCACAGCAGATGTAAGCAAATGTTGAGATCTTGATGGATTGTCATGAAGTCGAGAAGCAATTTGATAGAGTGCCTTTTTAACAACTGGAGCATCACCAGTTATCTGAACCCGAAAAACCAGTACCAAATAGATAAGCAATCCACCCATTTATCATGCTAAAATAAAAAATTTTATTCACCCATACATTAAAATAAATATAGAAAACCCCGTCTTGGATTTATATCAGTAAATCTTTATCTTTCACATCATCTAGAGCCAAGAAAAAAAATCGCTATGCACCATATTATTTAAAAGAAACAAGGGCATGTGCACAAAATCTTCTAAAAATACATAACCTGCATTTTCTTTTGGAATGATAGCAAGATACATCCAAAATCTAAAACGAGGCCAGAGCTTTACAAAGCAGTGGCATACATAAAAATGCAATGCAATATAGCTAGCTAGTAGATCAACGTAAAATGCACAAAACATCAAATTTACCTGTACAAGCTCGTCAGAGCTCAAGGCACAAGGAGGCAGATGTTCATCCTTAAGAATACGAATCTGAGCACCAGTGTCACTACGAATGGCCTGTACAATCTGTCCTCCCTTTCCAATGATGCAGCCAATCTGGTCAGAAGGTACAAGTAGCCTTGCAGTAACTTGGTGACTTCCTTCGGTATCCTCGTCACCATGCAATTCTTCGGCAACAACCCTTTCGTGAACCCTAAAGAGGGCATCCTGAGCAGGGCAAACATGATTACCACCCTCAGAGGTGTTACTCTCCTCACTCTTACTGTAAATAGTAACTACGCGCTCCTCGGATCCAGGGACCGTCTCACCAATCCTAATCTTCGACTTCGTGTCCACCCTTAGTTGCTTGACAATCTCCCCTCCCCTCCCTATGATGCTTCCAATCTTCTTCACAGGGCACAAGTATCGATACACAGTATCATCTGAATCAATGACAAACTGTTCTCTTTCCTCGCCGGGATTTCTCCTTTTATTTCCCCCATTGTCGGAATGGTCAGTCTGAGAATGAGCACGCTTTCCATAACTATTCCTCTGACCAGCCATTATAACAAAGGACTTGAAAAACTGTATATTTACACCATTCAGAAAATTACTAACAACGAGAAAATAGTCAAACAAGTATCAAAACTGAATCGGTTTCGGTCAGAAAAGGAATAAACTTTATCAGTTATTCATCAATTTAATATAGAAAAACAGAAATATCATGCTCTGTAGTCAAATCTTAATACCCAAGCTTTTCCACCGCTACTAAGAACACAAAATTAAGGCAACAGAATTGAAATGCAATCAAAATTGATGTGAACTTCACACAGTTCACATCAATATATAGTCACAAATAAAACCCATTATTTTTTAGTTAAATTTTGGGGCTACAAATTGTTATAATACAGTTCAGATCTTCGAAGCTTCCTCGAAGTATAATCCAAAGAACACAAAAAAAAATCCTATCACCAAACTGTAATTACTAATTTGCAAGAAAAATTAGTTTCCAAATAATAAAAGAAAATTACGCAACAAGGAAAAAAGCTAAGAGAGCCCTTCAATGGCTACGAAATTCACTCCCGCACTAGAAGAAACACAGATCCGAGAGAAACAAATACCAAAAATACGGACAAAAATCAAAAATTTGAAACTGAAACAGAATCATCAGACGAAATAAACGACGAATTAGGGGAAGAAGACGGAAAATGTAATCGAAAAAAAAAAAAAAGGAGCAGAAGATAAATTAAGGTGAAGAAATTCGGTACCTTTGTATCGAGGCAAGAAAACGAAAAACTTAACGAGAAGAAAAGTAAAATAAAATAAAAAACTGTGGAAGTGAAAGGAAAGATTATTGTGGGAGATATTTGGGAAATTTGGTTCCCAATCGAGCAAAATCAAAAGACTGGGATCTCTTTTCCCCTTCTTTTCTAGGGTTTTGACCGAATTTAGATTTGCCTTGATTAATTTCGGAAATTTCACTCAACTAACCCCTGATTTTTCTGAAATTACAAATGCCCCTAAAAAAAAAAACTTTTCAAATTCTAATTTTAACCTCAGATATTATGGTACGGGGTGTTTGAAGCAATAATTCTAACTGAAAAAACTAAATTCATTTTTATAGTATTCTAAAAATTTAATTAAAGATTCAAACTAATTTTTAAAAATTCTAACAACTCCAACACAAAAAATTAACTCCAACGTATACATCAATCGCATATTTATTTCTTTTTCAAGGGAAAATGAGCAATCAATCAAGTAATTTTTGTTATATTTTATGAATGTCTTTTTTGAGAAAATTAGAATTTGTTATTATAAACAATAAGTATACGATACAATAATAGTTTCTATAGGTGGAAGTGAGTCGTCTAATCAAATAAACTCGTTATCATCAATATTAAAAGTATAAAATGCTAAGTAAAGGGCAGCTCTAATTGTTTTCCTATAAACTTGACACAACTTAGTTCATAAAAAATACAATAATAAACTAGACACATTTTAATAAAAAAGTCCATATTCATTATAGTAGTAGAAGAATTCAGCATGGCTTAATATGTATTTGGTTTGTCGATTTAGCTTAATTTAACTTAAAATTTAAATTAAATTGAACATTTTGTTCTATCTTTGTTTATATTGATTTGTATTGAAAATTGTGAAAATAAAGATAATTTATATTAGAAGTTGAGCTAAAATAGTGAAATTAAAGATAAAAAATAGTGAAAGTGGGTCATATCAAGTTAAACTAAGTTAGAATCAATTTGGACAATTTAACATAACTTGCAAACTAAATTAAGTTAGAGCGGTGAACCAAACAAACCCTACCATTGTCAGAGCATCTGACTCCAAATAATGGAGATTAAGGTGTCGTTTGTTAAAAAAATTACATTTTAATTTTATTCAAATGCAATACAATTTTACACCAAATACAAATTTTTCAATAGTGCTACAAAAACAATTACTATTTATAAGTTTTTTAAAACAATTACATCAACTTTTCAACTCTAAAATACTTTTTATCCAAACACACATTTCATTCAAATACAAAATTGTAATAACCTGGAAAATTCAAATTTCTCAGAAAATAATTACACATTGAATTTGAGAGTTAAAATGTAAAATTTAGTGATTTAATATTGTTTAGAACTAAAATAAAATGTTCTAACAATATTAAAGGATGAAAAAAAATGATTAATAGTGATTTTAGGTGTGAGCACGTGTGTGCGACTCACAGCATCAAGAAGTAGGTCAAGATGATATTTTCTTGACATAAAACTGATAAATTTGGGTTCAGCACTCCGAAATTAGTAAGGATAGCCTATCAGCACGCTCAAATTTGATAATTGAGCACAAGGGTAATTTTTGACCGAAAATTCGCAGTATCGGAAATTGGTCAAAATGACCTCAGATGAAAATAAAACTGATATATTTGGATTCAGGACGCCCAAATTAATCAGGATAGCCCATGTTGAAATTTTGGGCGAAAAAGTATATAAAGAGAGGGAAAAAGTGGAATTTCCTCATTTGCCCATGTGTACTCTCTCTCATCACTTCTCTTTCTCTCTCTACCCCCATTGATAAATAGTAACCGACCACCAGAAACGGTGTCCGTTTTCGACACCGCCGGCACCGTTGGAAAGCTCTCGCCGAGCTGAGTTCAACGGTGTGCCGAGTCGACGGAACCGACGCCGGAGGAGAGCGCACGCGCCGCCCGAAGCCGCCGGCCAACGAAAAATTCGTGACGCCGTATCTCCGCCGTCCGCCGTCCGATCAAGCTGAAACCGGTCCCAAAAGACTCGTGGTGAAGAGTAGAACAAAACCCAGGTGGAGTTTCAGCCCAACGGCCGCCGGATCGCGCCGCCCAACTCCGCCCGTCGCCGCCGTGAAACTCGCCGTTTCCGGCGATGTTGAGCTGCACCACCGGTGCAGAAATAGTCGCCGTGAAGAGGGGAGCAAAAGCCCTCAATCAATTTCGGGGAAAAAGTCCGGCACGGCGGAGCTCCACCGTCACCGCCGTGACCGTGAATTTCGGGGGGATTTTCCGGCGATTGGGGCCTCCAAATGTGAAATTGAGACTACCAATGGATTCCTCTCGTCGAGATCTTTAAAATGGACTACCCACTTGCCACCGTCGCCGCCGGTCAACGGTCGGTCAACAGCGACCGTTGACCGAAAATGGAAGTTTGGCCCGTTGGCCTTCCGAACGCATCCGCGGAGTCGGAATTGCAAGACGGGACCTCAAATATGAAGAACGAGGAATTAGGGTTTATGCCGTTGAGACCGGACTGCAATTCGGTATAAATCCCGACCTTTTTATGTTCCGCAATTTAATTGTTTGGGACTGTTATATGATTTTATGATTTTTGGTATGAAAAATGTGGAAAAGAATGTATGTAAAAAGAAGAAAATGGCTGTAATGGAGAAAAAAGAAAAATATGTGATAATGTAACGATTTTACGTAAACAGTATGAGTTTTACGTAAAATCTAGGCCTCTGGTATAGTACGTGATAGAATTAGATGAGGATAGATGGTTTTCAGGCGTTTCCTAAACGCTGGAACCTCAAAATTAAGGGGAAACTCTGCCGAAATTTCTAAAAACGACACCAGGGGTAATATGGGAAACGAGGGGTAAAAATATGATCGGGAAGGGAACCCGAGCCCCCTTAAGGAATTAGGGCATGGAAAAAGGAATGGACAAGTTACAATTAGTAAACCGACCCTTCAAAACCCTAGAACGCAAGAAAAACATGAAACCGATTCTTAGGTCGGAATAGTACTTCCCGAGGGCCGGGAATGTGAAAATTGGTAAAATGATAAGAATTGATCCGGAAAAAGTCTGCTAAGATTTAAAAAGTTAATTAGATGATTTTGGGTTTAGAAAATCCAGCCTAAGCATAAAAATGAAAATGTTATGATTAAACGACCCATTAGGAGCAAAATGGTCATTTTGCCCAAAGATTCTCAAATTATGGGAAAAGAGCCCCAATGACCCCGGAATAGGTGAATGAAGTTTGTAAAAGTCAAGATTGAGGTTTAAGTTATGAAAAATTACGTCAAGGGTAAAATTGTAATCTTATCAAAAGTTAGGGGTAAAATTGTAATTTTTCAATAAGTTGGGGAAAAATTTAAAAATGGTCATTAAGGTTTAAAAAGTTGTCCTAAGGCTATAATTGAGGGTTATAGAATCAGAATCAAGCTTTTAAATAAAATAAAAGCTATAAATGAAAATGTGATTAACAGACAAAACTTGTCTGTAGGAACCCGATCCAGACGCGACAAAGGACGTTGATGGATTCTAAGAAGAGGATAAGCACGCTATGAGTAAGTTCAGACATTTACTCGTCTGCAACTATGAACAAGCTTATAGTATTTATATGATTTGTATGTAAATGTCATGATGTGATTTATGATGATATTAAAAGATAGGTTTTAATAAATAATTTATAAAAATATATATATAAATATATGTATATATATTGAATTACGAAGGAAAAGTATTATAAAATTTTTATGAGAATAACGATGTGATAAAGAGGGATAGAGGAATGGAAAGAGTAAGAAGGAGAATGTTATGATAGAATGCATAAGAAAAAGATGAGATATGAAAGGAAAGAATAGATATTTTATGAAAAGTTTTATGGAAGTTAAGTTATGATTGATAGAGCAACGATGATCGGTGAGGAAAGGAATTAAGAAAGGGTATATTTCATGAGAATGAAAGGATAGATGTTTTATGAAAAATGATATGAAAGCAAAGAGTTAGACAAGAAAGAAAAACAATGATAGGTTATGATAAAAAGTATGATGAAAGGATTAGAACATAACGATAAGATGTGATTGATTGAATAGAACGATAGGCTATGATCAATAGAAAGATGATGATAAGATACGGTAGATAGGATGATGCAAATGATAAGATGAACAGAGAATAATTGTCTACACGTAACAAAACATGTTTTTGTTTGTTATGATGTGATGTGATATGATGTGATGTGATGTGATAATAAAGTAAAGAATTAAGAAAAGAAAAACAATGAAAGAACATATGTTCTACGAAATATTTTATGAAAAATGAGAAATGAAAGATGATGAATGTCATGAAAAAGATGTACAACGAAAAATCAATATAAAAATAATAATAAAATAAAAGCCTACAAGATAATAAGACTGAAAACTTAAGTTGTTGGCGTACCGGCCTCCCGTAGGTGAGGTTTTATGTTATGAATTCCACTATAATTGAATGCTACCTCCCGTAGGCGAGGTTAATGGCTTACAGTGGAACGCTACCTCCCGAAGGTGTGAGGTTAATGGCTAAAAGTTAAAGATTGACTGTGAGGTAGGTTGGTGGGTAGCTCCCCCTCCTCCCACTGTCAGCGCGCACTAGGTACGTTCGACAACGGGGCCCACCAGTGAAAGATAAGAAAAGAAAAGAAAATGAAAAAAAAAATAATAATGATAAGAAAGGAAAGGAAAGGAAAGGAAAAGAAGAGAAAAGAAAAGAAAGGAAATGATGTGAAAATAAAAGAATAGTAAAGAACGACATTAAAAGAAATAAACGATATGGAAGAATGACACAATAAAATCAATGAAAAGTAATAAAACGAAGTTAAAAGAACATGATAGAATTATATATGTGATGTGATGTGTTTGATGTTATATGTATGGAATGACACGTTTTTACGTGATGTTGTGCTAGTGTATATGTTACTAGCTTTAAGATATGAAATGTTAAGAGACGATGATAAAGCGATAGAAAGTTATAAAGGTTTAGAACAGAAAGTTAAGAAATGATAGAAATGAAAAAGCAAAGAAATGAAGAGATTAAATTAGAATGATAAGAGATGATAAATAGAATGATGGGAATGATTAGTGAAGAGATAAATGAGCATGAAGAAGCTCACATTTTATGTTATGTTTTGAGGGTATGTATAAATGATGTATATGGTGTGTATATACGTGATGACATATATTTTAGTAATAATATATATTACTAGTATTTATAAGTTAATGAATGTATGTTTGAACTTACTGAGCATCTAGCTCATTAGTTGTTTATATGTTGCAGGTAAGCAACGTGTTTATTTAAAGTAATATGATGGACAACGGACGGATCTGCACGTGCCAAGGGACTGGGCGAGGGTATGATACTACCATGAGTCTTTTGCTGAGCGTTCAAAAAGGAAGATGAAAGAAAGAAAGTTATGATAGAGATAGATATAGTATGTAAGTTAAAAGAAAAAAAAAATTTTTTGCTATAGAAATTGCTTCCGCTATAAGATGAGAACGTTAAGAATGGAAAGTTAAGTATGTTAAGTAAGAGGATGACGACCCACGAGGTTGCCAGCCATCCCGGTCGGCGTCAGAGTTCGGCTGGTTGGTATGGTAACGTACGTGGGGGGTCGCCACAAAAATAAATACTTTTTAACCAAATATAACATTTAAAAAATAAATTTCATTAAAATACAATCAAAATACAATGCATTTACCAAACGTCCCCTAAGACTGACATCATGAGCTTAAGAGAAACCAATAAAGATAGCTTGCTTTGCAAATATAGAAAGCTGCGTCAAGCTTTTTAGCAAGAGGTGCAATAACAAAATCTTAATGAATCCTGAATAATAACACCTACTCCCATGATCTTCAATGAGGAAGAGATAAAGTGTCCACATTAAGCTTGTAACAATTACAATTAAGGGGAATCTATTTTGTAGCACAACGGAATAGAAGTTTGTTAGATCTTCTAAGAGTTTTATTCTGCGCCATCTTAAATTCAGCGATATATTAAGTAGTTTAGTTAATTAGCAAAGAATGAGGCTTACAAAGAGTGCTATGAATGAATTTGTTTCTTTATTCCCAAATAGCCCGAGCTATACATAGAAAAAGCCCTAACTCCTTCTTAGAAAAAGACAAGGCTAAGAATTGGAGAATGTAGAAAACTTTGAAAATGTAAGGGAAGAGGAATTAAAGCAAATAGTAGAGGATTTCCAAACTTGTTTAGCAATTTTGCAATGGATAAAGACATGTCTAATTGATTCCCAATCTCAATAACAAAGAGAGCATTTTGCAAAAGGAATTATTTTCTGAATGAATACTAACAATAGAAGGAAGAGCTTCCAGGTAGGCTCTCTAAGCAAAAAGCTTAACTTTATTGTGAAGACAAAGATACCAAAAATGTTTCCACCGTCTCTGCAAGGACTTAGGTTGAAAGGTAAAGGCCACATCACTAAGTGAGAAAGCTAAGTGATAACTTGATTTCACTTGGTAAACTCTATCTTTAGTATGATACCGAGTAAGTTTGTCTGGAACCTGTCGAAAACTCAAAGGTATGACAAGAATTCTGCCTTTGTCAAAGGGAGAGAGAAAAGTTGGGAAATTAAAGCTTTATTCCACATTCCAAGATCGAGAAAAAGATATGCTACTAGAAGGTCTTCCTGGTTGAGATTAGCTACCAATGACCTAAACATTATAGATCCTATAGTTAAAAGGTGAATAAGTAGAAAGACTTGGAACAAAAATAAATACATAATACAACTAGAAGAGAGAGTGAAGATAAGGTATTTGGATTATCTATTGTTAAAAGGAGATAAAGATATCATGCGAAACAAGGAAGTTAAAAAAGGGAAACGATAAGAAATTAATCTATAAACCAAAACTAGAAATCTTCGTGTTCGTGGAAGATATGCCTTATTTTGCAAACAAGCAACCATGAATATATTAACATAAATGTTTCAGTTATTTGCCATTTCACAAAATATTGGCTCAAGTCAACAAAACTGCCGTCCAATACTATATATTATATGAGCAAGGATTGATATTGAAGAAAAACATTTACTAAACTTGTGCTATAAAAAAGATTATAGAATAAATCAAATCAAAGAGTAATCACTTTCCATGCGTATACTGTTGTTGGGAGGTGATGATAGAAAAATTAATGTGCAAGTCATTCAAAAAGTACAACCTTGAATCAAGGATCTTTAAAGCATTTAATTTGTTGTCAATCGCCAACTCTTCATCTACCTCCTTTTGAGAGTGAATGCCGTTTCCAACAAATACTCCTCCACATATAAAAAACGCAGTATCCTGTTATATAAAGACTTTGGCAAGAAGAGAATATGGTTTATTCATTATTTTCCAAGCTTGCTTTGCAAGTAAGCCTGATTGAAAGGTATAAAGGATCGAAATCCTAATCCTCCATTTTGGTTAGCTTCGCAAACAATATTCCATCTCTTCCAATGAATCTTATTACCATTACTAGAGTAATCCCAATAAAACTTTGCCATTAGAGCTTATATTTCCAAGCATAATGAGGATGGAAGTCGAAAACAACTCATAGCATAGGTGGGAATTGATTGGACTACTGCCCTAAGTAATACTTCCTTACCTGCATAAAGGAAAATTTCCATAATGTTACAGGGAAATGTCAGCCAACACATGTATTTTTATACTAAAGATTAGTAACTTTTGAAAATTAAAATTATAAAATGACATATTTATTAGTAAAGGTTGTGAACAAGTAATGTAAAATGAAACAGTTCACTCCATTTAGTTTAAAAATTAACAAACTCATTACCGCATGAGAGGAGGGTTTTTCTTGCCATGATGAAAATCGACTTCGAATCTTACTTTTAATGTCAACGAACATGATCTTTTTGTTCTTGTGTGAAAAAGTTGGCGAACCAAGATATCTTTCATGACATTCACCAAATACAATTCCTAGCTGAAGCTGGAAAAGAATTTCGACGTCGAGTGTGCATTTGGTGGGAAAGGGAGGCGAGATTTTTGATAATTTATTTACTCCCCGATGCTTCGGAACATGACTGAAAAATTCTATTGAGAGAATGACATGACGTAGCATCACCACGAAAATATAAGAGTGCATCATCTGAAACGAATAAATGGGAAATAAAAGTGGCATAAGGACATATATTATGGATGGGCTTAGAGTAACTATTTTAAAGCTAATATAGTTTACATTTTTTAACATCAACGTGACAAAATAAGAGTGTATCATATACAAAAATTAAATGGGAAACAAAAGGGGCATAACAACATATATTATGGATAGTTTTAAAGTAACTATTTTAAAACTAATAAGGTTAACTTTTTTTTTTAATTTTAATGCAAAAAAAAAAGGAATAACAATATGTATTACACATAAGAATTCGATTACTTTGATTGATTGATTGAATCTTATCAATTAAAACTGAATCGATCCAATATAATTTGATTTTAAAATTTTCAATACAAATCAATCACGGGTGATAGATATCCAACTCACATTGGATTGGATTTGTAAAACATTTTAAAATTTTTATTTTAAAAAATAATTTGTGAATTTTCTAGTAAATTAGTGTTTAAAATAATGAATTTTCTAGTAATCTAGTGTTTAAAATAATATTAATTATATTAACAAGGATGGTATTGTATTTTAGAAAAATTTCTTGATTGAGGAAGCTTTGCTAAATGATAATCCCATAAGTTTTATGTTTGAATGAGGTGTTTATTTTTTAGAAAATAGAAAATTGTCATTTTTGGAAAAATAAAAAATTGTTTGGACGATAGCATCCATCTCCGACGAAAGCTGATGACCATGGGTTAGTGACGATGTTGACAACCTCCTTGCGACGATAACTATTGATTCATGACCTAAATTTAGCCATCACCGCTACATAGAGCTTAGACTACTAATCTCTTCCATCCCTATCGCTCATTGTAAAACCTACCACTAAATTTTTTTTAATTATTACTAATAATTTATTTTTTATTATTTTTAAAAAATTAAAAATAAATATGTTTTTATAAAATACTCACTTATAAAATGAGTTTTCAAAATATATAACCAAACAAAATTTCATTTTTATGTTTTTCAGAATATACACTTAAAAAACATAATTTCAGAAATGATCTCAACACAGTTTTCAAAACATTCTTACTTTCAATTTTTTTGAAAACAGAACACATTTCAAAACTAATACCAAACGCCACGTAAGCGACTCATGTAATTTTCAAATATAATAGCGTGTTTAGTACTCGCTTTTTTTTTACATTACATTTAAATACAATGCAATTTTTCTCCAAATACAAAAATATTTCATTCAAATACCAATCACATCACATTTTAAATCTAATACAATCACTATTTATTATTTTACTTTTTCTATTACTTTTATTAATTACATCATATATTCTCTTTCTCTCCTTTTTTCTCTCTACTTTTACCCATCACATTATATATTTATTATTAAAATATAATTCAAATACTTTTCACCCAAACACACATTACATTTGAATGCAAATGCAATGCTAATACTTTTCCTTTAATATAAATTACTTTCAATACATTACATTCAAATGTAATGTAAATATAATGCGTTCACCAAACAGAGCATAAAAGTGGATCGCTTATGGCGGTTTTAAAGTCATTTTATTTATTTGAAAGTTTTGAAAAAGATGGTTTCTGTAATGGTAATTCTAACAAAGCTATTGTTAGTTTTGTGCTGTTTTTAAAATATTGGGAAAACCTTTTTATAAATAGTTTTGAAAAATTAAAAAATTTTAACTTAAAAAAAAATAAATTTTTTTCTAAAAAATAAAATTTTTTATCTATCTAAATAATTTTTTATTTAAAAAAAATTTAAATAACCTTTTATATTCTAAAAATAAAAATTTTTTATTTTTTAAAAATAAACATCCTCCCACGCATGCGAAAGCAAAATTTTGCCACGATAGGGGCAAATTTACGATTTCATTGGAATATAAAAATGTATTTTCTTATTAAGGAAATTTTCCGGGGACCAAAAAAAAAAAAAAAACCGGGTTAAAAAGAAGAAGAATCCAATCCGTCGATTTAGAAGGCTAAAGCCCTCGCTCTCTTTTTCCCGAATTTTGACGGAAAATTCTCGAGCACTTTCTAGTCATCCAAACACAATCTCAATATCCTCTAGCGCCTCCGTGTTGGCCACCGCCGGAGATTTCTTCTAGATGTCAACCTCGGGGACGCCCCAGTTCCGGTACACCCAGACCCCGTCGAAGGTCCTCCACCTCCGGAACCTCCCATGGGAGTGCACCGAAGAGGAGCTCGTCGAGCTCTGTAAGCCCTTCGGTAAGATCGTCAACACCAAGTGTAATGTCGGCGCCAATCGCAACCAGGCCTTCGTCGAATTCGTAGGCCCTCTCTCTCTCCGTCCCTCTCCCCATAATATATATCAGTTCTGCAAATTAGGGCTTCGAAGTATAATTCTTATGTGAGAGTTCAATTCTGTGTTTTTGTGGATTCTTGTTCTTATGTCTGTGAACTAACTAATTAGATGAAATTCTGTTCTCTTGTTTCCAGTGAAAGGTAGTAGGTATATAAAGATATATTTATATTGCAGTAGCATTAGCTGTAGAGATATCGTGTTTTTCTTGTAAAAGAGTTGGAATTTCTGTGACCTGGTAACTGTTTTGGGGTTATGTCTGATTCAATGCAAGTAAACTTACTGGTGCAGCAGAATTTGGGTTATCAAAAAACAAGAAAAACTAGAGAGAAAACTTGAAGAATTTCTGAAAACAATGTAGTTACGATTAAAGTCCTGTTAAAAGGATGCTTAAAGTTGAAAATTTATTTGATAGGCCGGGAGTCTCACGTCATCTTTGGGAAACTGGAAGCAAATAAGCTGCCAGAACTGAAAATTACTTGATATATCGTAGTCCCGTGTCATCGTCTTTACGTGGTTCACCTTTTAATAAATAATTGATATTTGGGTGATTGGTCTGAATCAATTATATATGAATATAGGAGAGGTTTAGGTAGATTATTTATAACGCGGGTAAGCGATTATAATTAGGTACATTATGGGAGATGAAAATGAATTAAATAGTGTTCGTATTAACAAATCACCCAAAAGTTAACTATTTATTAGACAGGTGTGCCACAATGGTATAGTGAGGTAATTGGCGTAGTGAGTAATTTTCCCCATAAACTAGTAACTAAGACTTAAAAGCGTGTGTAACTTCTTCTTAAGTAAAGGCACATTTTTGCTGGCTGCTTTAGTTGGCTTGTCCATAACCATTAATAATAGACTAGTGGGAATTGGATTTTTTTCCTTAATTTGTTGCTTGTGCCATTTTCTGCTAAAAAGCTTTGGTGCGTTTTGAACACCCTATTATTTTTCATTGTATCTCATGAACAGTAGTTTTATGTTAATAGAAGCAAAATTATTGCTCTTTGCAGGCAGACTTAAATCAGGCTATTTCAATGGTTTCATATTATGCTTCATCTTCAGAGCCTGCTCAGGTTCGAGGGAAAACAGTCTATATCCAATACTCAAATAGGCATGAAATCGTCAACAACAAAAGTCCTGGAGATGTTCCCGGTAATGTCCTTTTGGTAACCATTGAGGGTGTAGAAGCTGGCGATGTGAGCATTGATGTTATCCACTTGGTAAGTGCTTTTTTATCCTAAGTTGATGAATTCTTAGCTCTGCTGTGTTTAACAGATATTATAGAAACTAGTTGACCCATTTTTGGAGAGGATAGACTTTAAGATTTCTTCTAATCGTGGGCTACTATGGCAATTTCTCATTGTAAAAGTTCTAGGAATATGATAACTTCCAATTCCGAGATGTACATTACAAGTTGTTCAATACCTTCCAGATTAGTGATCACCTCACTGTCAAGAATATTATTTTTCTTAAATTAGTTAGCATGGATCAAGCAGGTAATATATGAACAATGGTTTGCTTCAAATATGTTAATGTTTTCCTGTAACATTGTAGGACTCTTTGATAGTCACTAAAATGTAAATAGTTTCTTCGTGAACGAACTGTTGATAATTAGCGGTAGCAAAGCTCTTTATTAAAGGAAAAAAAAAAATTTGTTGTCAACTAGGTGAACAAATTTAAGAAAGTAAAATTTGAGAATGGTTGGTATATTGTCTCCTTTCATTATGTGGGTGAAAAAATTTTTTTTTTTTCTTCCATTTCCTAACCTTTATTTGGAGATACCAACTTGCCTTATTATATTAAGTTCCATTTTCCTTGCCTTATTATATTAAGTTCCATTTTTGTCCTCGCCTTTATATTAAGAAAGAAAAATTTGAGAATTGTTGGTATATTGTCTCCTTTCATTATGTGGGTGCAAAAAATATTTTTTTCTTTTATTTCCTCGCCTTTATTTGGAGGTACCAACTTGCCTTATTATATTAAGTTCCATTTTCTAGTTGAAATTAGTTGAATCACAGATGGTGATATATCTTAATCAAAATTGTTTTGTTGGAGACAGTTTGGAATTATTATCGTGTACGTCATACTCCTTTCTAAGGTCACACATTTATGTACAGGTGTCATTCTGCGCTTATCACTTGTCTGTTTGGATTTTTTGTAGTCCTATAGGAATTTCACAAGAGAGGCTTCTTGACATTGCATACTCTTTAGGGTTGTTTCTGTTATCGAGTTGATGTCTTTACAATTGATTTTGACTTCTTTCAGGTGTTTTCTGCATTTGGATTTGTGCACAAGATTGCTACTTTTGAAAAGGCTGCAGGTTTCCAGGTTAGACACCGGTTACATTGGTACTTTTTTGCACTATAGTCTCACGGTACCATTCTCATTTTTCCTGTTGTCTTCGCAGGCATTGATTCAATTCAGTGATGCTGAGACTGCATCTTCAGCAAGGAATGCCTTGGATGGAAGGAGTATACCTAGGTATTCCATTACGATATTTATCCTTCCTATGTAATTGACTGAGGTTTGGGAGCTTTCTGACAAATCTTGTATATTCTAAAACTTTGAGTTCCTATGTTTTATTTTCAGATATCTCCTCCCAGAGCATGTTGGTTCATGCCACTTGCGTATTTCGTATTCTGCACACACTGATCTAAATATCAAGTTTCAGTCGCACCGCAGCAGGTAAGAGTGCAGCAAGAATATCTAGTATCCCTTTTCATTTTGCTCCTCAAGTATTCTGTTTTTGAAATTTGTCTTACTTCTTAAGTTTGTTTGCTATTGTTTCTGTATGTTTTTGGCTTTGGCATCTGGGATGCTGCTAATTTATGGTGCTTTTTGTCATCTAGGGTTTAGTGAAGCCTGCTAGCTCGAACACAGATGTGTTGCAATTTAGTAATTTCCTTGATCTTCTGATTGTAGCTTAATGCATTTGTTGAATGCCTTTTTTTTAAAAGTGCCTTAGTAAACTTCATTTCTGCTGCAGTTTTTGACTATTTTGCTACTGATAAATTCTGTTTTGTTTGAGGCATCTGGTAGTTCCAGTATTTAGCCACAAAAGAGTTTTTGTAAACGCATGCTGTAAGAAGCCTCTTTTTCCCCCTTATCTCCTTTCTTGGTTTCCTTTGGATGACAAATCTTTTTTGGCTAGGTGATATTGTTGTCGTCTGTTTCATACTAAGATATTTGAGAGGACATATTCAATTGGACAGTGATGGAGCCAGATATTCTTGCTAGTGGGGGCTAATAACTAAAACTAAAAATTAATTAGTTTAAGGCTAAAAGAGAAAAGTTTTTAGTTTTTAGTGGGGGCTTTGTGTATATTAATCTCAAAGAACACAGATTTTTACCCAAAAAAAAAAAAAAAGAAAGAGTCGGGGCTTAGGCCTCCACTAAGCCTATGCATGCTCCGTGCTTGCAATCCAACTAGAATCTTGAAAAACATGTAGGCATTTTGTTATTTATCTTCCCTTGTGATTGCGAAAGTTCCTAGGTTCCTGGATATCAGAACTACTTTAGGGGTCAAGGGTTTCATTTAAAACATCACTAAGATGCAAATGATGCAAAGTTTATTTAAATTCTAAGTATTGTCTCTATTAGATCTGTAAGAATTGAACAGAATAAGTCAGAGTTTATATCTATAATTCTAATGGCATTTAAGATTTATAATACAAGAACATTTTTTGAAATGGTTTTGTTTGGTCTTTTGAGGTTGAATAAGTCGGTGGACACTTTGTATCTTCTTATTTGGTTATTGTCTTGCTTGTTTAGCTCTGCTTGTTTGTACATTCTTATATTAAGCGTGCTGTTGGTTTTGTGTAGTTTTTTCTTGTTTGGCAAAGTTTTTAAATGTCATTTTTTAGCATTGGCTATCATATTCTGATATTCATATAAGATGCAGTAGTAAAATTGTTTTTCAATTCTTCTTAGTTAAAAAATTAAAAATCCGATGCACGTGTTTTGGTTTCATGGTTCTGCAGGGATTATACAAATCCATACCTTCCAGTGAATCCTACTGCTATAGAGGGAATCTCTCAGGTATATTTCTGTTCTGAGCCTTTTTCCTTTATTTGTTCATGTTTTTGTGCACTACTGAGGACTCTAGTGTTATTGCTAAAAGATATGGATAGAAAAAGAACAAATTGGACTCGGGCATTGTAATCTAAAAGTTAATGATAGAAAAGAACTAATCGGCTATCATTTCCAGCCTGCTGTAGGTCCTGATGGAAAAAGGAAAGAGCAGGAGAGTAATGTGCTTCTTGCTTCAATTGAGAACATGCAGTATGCTGTCACTGTGGATGTTATTCATACAGTGAGGGTTTTTTTTTTTTTGTCCTTTCCTTTTCTACCATATCAATTTCTAGGTTGATTTTGCTCATAAAATTGTTATATTCTACGCAACAGGTGTTTTCCGCATTTGGCACTGTGCAGAAAATAGCAATATTTGAGAAGAATGGTCAAACACAGGCATTAGTCCAGTACCCTGGTATTTCCTTTATTCCATGACCGTTTGGTTGCACTGAGTTCTGTTCCAATTATATTTTCCTGTGATCCATTTTGTATGCACAGCCTATCTATTTCATGGTGTTTCTCTGATAATTTAGCACAATTTCTTTATAAATTAATTCACTTTGAACCGTGATTTCCAGATATCGCTACTGCAGCCATTGCTAGAGAAGCTTTAGAAGGACACTGCATTTATGATGGTGGCTATTGTAAGCTTCATCTATCATACTCTCGTCATACTGATCTCAATGTAAAGGTATAAAAATGTGCTTTTGAGTTACTTTCATGAGAAAACGAAATATATGAGAGAAAAATTGTAAAGACCCCCTTAGAAGGAAAAGTTGGTCCGTGAATGGAAAAAGATTTGGTCCCTAACTGTATGCTTCTTGACACTTGAGTTTCTTTTTACGTTGATTTGGTCCCCATCTGTATGCTTCTTGACACTTGAGTTTCTTTTTACGTTGATTTGGTCCCCATCTGTATGCTTCTTGACGCTTGAGTTTCTTTTTTACGTTGATTGATCGCTATTATTACAAAATCTCATATAAATCAATTTTAATAATTGTTTGTTCTACTTATAATGATTGTAGGCTTACAGTGACAAGAGTAGGGATTACACAATTCCAGATGCTAGTCTGCTTGCAGCACAACAAGTTCCTGGAGTCCCTGCCGCTCCACCGCTGTGGCAGAATCCTCAGGCTGCTCCATTGTACACTGGGAATGAGTACGGCGCCACGGCTGCTGTGCAAGGTCAAATTCCCCCTGGTCAAGTACCACCATGGGATCCAACCGTGCAGGCTGGAAGATCAACTTATGTCTCTTCTCCTAGCACCTTTCCAGGCCAAAATTATACTGCATCGCCAGTTCCTGCATATGCAGCAGCCACAATGCCTGCTGTTTCGCCGCCACTTGCACAAACTGCTCCTATTGCTTCTGGTGCGGCCTCTACAATGACTCAGCCTGGACCTCCACCGAATGTGCAGCCCGGCGGTGCATCACCCCCCGGAGTGAGACCTGGAGGTGTTTCGCCCCCCGGTCAGCCTCCTTATTTTGGCCAATAGGTTGTATCTTCTTTTCTTTTTTACTTGATGGTCATCACCGTCAATTCTATCCCATTTTCTTATCTCCCTCTCTCTCTCTCTTTTTTTTTCCTGTTCTCTCTTTTATCACCCTTTTCTTTTTTCGCCTTCTTCAGATTGTGTCTTGGAAAAAAAAAAAAATTCTCATCGTAAATTCAATTCTAGTTTACCGAAACTTATGTCTTCCCTGCTCTTGACTAGAATCAGTGATTCTAGTTAAATTTTCATTTTAATTGTCAACATGGCATGATCAGCAAATTTTGTTACTCCATAAAAGGCCGGCCAAGCTTTAGGACCTTCCTTTGAGATTTAGCGATTATAATTTGAAAGCAATGAAAGAAAAAGAGTTGCTCTTTGTCTGAATGTATTAAGGCCTCGATTTGAGAATTTTAAAAAATGACAGCGATAATTATAATTTTCTGATTTACTCAAGTCCAAGAGCATTTAGTGACGTTTGGTAAACGCATTGTGTTTTAATTGTATTTGAATATAATTCTTTTTTAAGTGTTGTATTTAGTTGAAAAATATTTGTTTTGTATTTGAATAAAATGTGTTTGGATGAAAAGTATTTTAAAATTGAAACGTTGATATGATTGGTAAAAGTAGAGATAAATAATTAGGATTAAAAAGTTAATGTGATTATTTTAAAAAACTTTTAAATAGTAATTGTTTTTGTAGTATTGTTAAAAATGATTGTATTTAAAAGTAAAATTTTGTGTTTGATGTAAAATTAATTTTCGTAGCGTTAAAATATATTCTCCAAATATAACATTATTTATTTGTCAAATTTTCCCTTGCCTTTATTTTTGGTCAAGTAAGTTCCCCTTATACCTTACTGTATACCTCACTGTACTTTCGAAGATATTAATTATTGTTTGGCAAAAAACCGATTAGCAGGAATGCTCATTTTTTATGAAGTTAAGAACTATTGGATTGGATTGAAAAGGTACGTTTTTGGTTGTGCATGGTAATATTAGATTTGGTCAAAATCATATAAATCTAAAATTAAATAAAACCGACTGTTATTTAAATAGATTTATCGGTTGAAAAAGTAACGTCAGAAACTCTGTTGTAGAAATTTCTTAATCGGAAAACACCCTTTTCCAATTATAACATTTGGCAAGCAAAATGCGGTGGAAAAGTCAGGTCAAGGGTTGGCCTACTTGTATGTTGAGAGTTAGAGAGTGTGGGTTTTGGATTGAAGCTTGGCAGTGGCCATGTGCTTGTCATGTGTGTGAGTGGGCACTGAAAGGGAGCTCTCGCAGTCCGTACAAGCATAGTTTGTCAAACTGGAGGTTGCAGACCCGTACTGATGCTAACTCTGAACGTGAACACGTCTCGTAAGTCCATTCTATGTACTTTGTTTGAGATTCATCCCTGGAAAGATATTAAAGAAATTGTAAACCATGTTTAACAAGATTAGAGACTAATTATGAGTAAGTTATTTTGAGATCCTATGCATTTGAAGAATCAAAAATATTCCCTACATATATATATATCTACCTTTTCAAATTTCACAATTTATTTTATAAGGTGGTGATCCACTTATCTCCTAAGTTTTCGGCAACCACAGACAAGGTCAATCTCCTGGATTTTATTTCACAATTTATGTTAAAATTTTAATAGACTTTATAAAATGTTAGTTGCGCTAGCTAAAGAAAAATTATTATTGTACCCCAATTACTAATAAGAATGATAACTATGTCTTTGTTCAGCAAGGATTTCTCTAATGGTTTTCACTTTTGGTACCTAATTGATAAACAGTCCAGTATTTAGTGTGATATTTTAGTTAAGTTTATATAACAGCTAGGCATATGTACATAAAAACTAATTAACTAAAATAACGTACCAAAATCAAGGTCACAGAAAGCTCTCGTAGACATGTTAATGTGAGGTAAGATTGAACATGTATAACAAAATACGAGCTTTATCAATCTGATCGTCAGCTTGCATTATTAATTTGGACAGAGCTCAGGTTGATGATATAATTATTTGATATATAGATAATAATGATTCTTGGAGTTGATTATGTATGTTGCTTTCTCTTTCAAAATTTTTTTTTTATTCATTCTCTTCAGCGATATATATCTCCTTTAAAAAAGTTGTGCATGTCTTTGGCAGAAGGTTTTCTTTATTTATTTATTCAAATAATCAGGAACTCTCTGTTGCATGGACTTACTTCACATTATTTACAGGCTTAAAACTCTATATTGTGATAGGCCTACCATAAATTTTCGTTCTTGAAACCGAAAAGATCTGTCCATTAGGTGGCTATCACTTGTAGAAGCACATGGCCCACTTTTAATCCCTAGAGAAAGAAAAGTTCCTTTCCAAACACAAACCTGCTAGGTTGATTTTGGATTGTCTCAGAAACATGGTCTGTCCATGTTGGCTGGTGAAGAGACCACATCCCCATATATCCCAATGTTACATTTAAATCAAACTCTTTGAATATAATGAACAATATTTCTATATATACACGTAAAAATAAACGCATACATAGTGATCTCATATCCGGTATCTTTATAAAACAATATATGTAATTTATTTTAAACATTAATATATAACAATCAATTGATTTTAATATTATATTTTTCAATAATACATGTTCGTTTATTTATATTAATAATTCTAAATAATACCATTATTATATTTATTATATGATTTTAAATATAAAATTAAAACTATTGGCGCTGATGTTGGACAAGAGACAATTTCCATATATGTCAGCTCTCTCTTCTACATGATCTGCTGATCATAATAACAATTACACAAGTCATTGATTCAAAGTGAGGGGTGATTATTGTGTGTCTTAATGAAGGACGAAAATAAGGGGTTATGACACAAAATAATTATGGTTGATGCCCTAATGGTGTACACAATGACATGTAGGTGAAATGGTTGTGTATCCATTTAATATGGTTGTACCATTTCGTTGACTACAAATATTGAAGATAATAAGGGGTCACGAGTTGAGAAACAATAAGCTTCATCAAAGGGGTTTCATACAACCATTATATTCATGTAATTCTGGCCAATCTGAGAGGCCATACGTCAAGGCCAGGCAGTAATGAAAAGAGAAGATCACTGAAACCTCAATGATCATACTACTGTACATGAGTGTACTCGACAACAACCATGGAGGGTCTTCTGACGTATTGAAACGTCACAAGAACCCCCATTATTGGCGCAATAAGATACATAATTAAGTATATAGTATAAGATACTTAATTAAGTATATAGTTAAACAGAAATCAAGGGCAAATTTTCAAGTTTTACTATTATGTATCCTTAAATTTTCGGAATACTATCGCACGATGTGAAAAATAAACACGTATTCTAGAATTCTGTTTTCTTTAGTCAAATTTGTATCAAGTACTGCTGTATATATAGATATATAACTTACCATAGAAAAAATCTTTATTTATTATTATTTTTTTTCTGAAGGGATATTTACGATAGAAGTTATATAGGGATAGTGTAGTTTAAATATAGTATATCAAAATCAAACAATATAGTGGTTTCAATATAATCTAACAATTATATTATATCTAATTATATCTAAAACTGTGTAATTCAAATCCCTCAATTTCAAATTAAAAAAAAATACATAAATAAAACAATACACAAATCCAATGAATTGTTACGGTTCGAAACAATTGAAGGTTAGCTGATCACATAAAATATATTTTCTTTTTATATACTTTTCTACAGAAAATTTTATTTCTATTTGAATTCTACGCACGAAGGCATATATATATATATATATCTTTAATCATGAAATCTTCTCCTTGTTTATGTTACATTCCAATTGGTGCCTTATTTCTTGGTTTCAAAGTGGGGAGTTAAGTAATGGTAACATAAACATGATTCAATCTACGTATTATTAGTTCAGTGATTAGCAATAATATTATTAACCCACAGGTATGATTTCTGTCATGTAAATCCGGAAGATTAAATTAAATAAAGCAGAAAATCTTTCACAGACCATAATTAATCAATTACCTTCGCTCCATATATCGGAGTCATGATCTTAATTAAATACAAAATACCAAATTAGCATTAAAGCTCAAACAAGGTCGGTCACAGTCTCATGCACAGTGCATTGTGCTTTACGTCACTATATCAAACAGTTCTTGAACCGCTATCACATGGCGCTAGTAACGCAGATGCATGTGCCTAACTACATAAAATTGGATTATTTACACACACACACACACACACACATATGCATCATATGTGTATGCGTGTGTATCTGCTTCATAATTCAAGCTACAATATTCAACATTATTATCCATAAGAGGATTTTGATTTTTGTGGCTATAGTTTTGCATCGTGTATCCATTGATCAGTACTTAAAATCGAAGCATGCTAATAAATACATTTTAATTGCCCTTTCGATCAGAAATTTCTTCCATGTGGCTTTACATTTGGGGAAACAAGCCTCTCGGTAGCTTTCTATAGTTCTATGGGAACTAAATGAGAGATTAGTATTTTAGCCAAGTAAACTCAGGTGGAATTAAGTCTTGTGGGCTTAAGAGTTATTTTTTTGAGTCCCAACAGACACACACAGAGATATTTATATATATATATATGTACATATCTATTATCTATGTAATACATATATAACAGTGACAATAAGTTTTTTTTTTTAATCTTTTTTCCAAAAAGTTTTGTACGTTTTTTTGAATGGTTTCAAAACGTTTTTTTTAGTGTTTTTTGTACATTAAAAACTCCGTGAGAGAGGAAGAGAAAGAGAGAGATGGAGAAGGGTACAAGTGAGAGTAGAGAGAGGCGGTGGTTTTTGGGTGTTGTGTGTGTGGTCGGGGGGGGCGGGGTGTGGTGGGGTGGTGGGGTGGTGGGGTGGTGGAGGTGGGGCGTGCACGTGATTTTAGGATAGAGAAGGGTTGTGCATGACAAGAGAGAAGGGGGGTTGTGTATGGGAAAGAGACGAAGCAGAGTGAGGTTCACATGTCTTAATGTTTTTTTAAACATTAACTCTTTTTTACTCTCTTATATATATATACATATATAGATATATATCATATACCATATAGAACATTATCTAAAATTTTATAGTATACGTTTTAATTATATCTTTATGTATTTTTTTAAAATTTAAATATAATCTTTTTAGCAAAAAAACGCACGTACGCACACAATTTCTATGTTTTACATTGTTTTTAAACATTAGCTTTTTTTAGTGTTACAAACATTTAATTTGTATTATTTTCTTAAAAAATTGTTTTTTATTGTGTAAATTCTTTGTGATTCATTTTATATATTTTTTGAATAATAACTTATATATTTTTTTAAAATGCTTTTCATAAAATGTTAAAATATTATCTTTAAAACAAATATAAAATATCAATAAGTCAAATTTATATAAATTAATTCTTTTTTTTTTCTTGTATGATCTCCCACATGCAAAATTCATTGATTCAACTACCATATATATATATATATATCTCTAAACATATATATATATATCTCTAAACATAAAAAGTAACCATAACAACATTTTCCTTTGTAGAACTGAAATCTCCCTAAAATAGGACGTTGGGCAGTTAATCAAGTCCCTTAAGGCCCACCATTTTGTTGCGATATTTTTAAGTATGCAAAACTGCAAGTGAACGGTGTCAAGTTTTAATAGTATAATGATGAGAAGGGTTGTCGAATTCACAGGGAAAAATATTTAGATCCTATTAATTACTGTAATATGAAAGATATCAACTTTATTTAGAAATCGATTAAATAAACAAATAAAAAGAAACAATTAACACAATAAAGTAACGAATGACAATTTACAAAAGAACTGATATGATTAAACACTAGAGATTTGATTTCACCTAAGCTTCAACTATGCTTTTCATGCCAAACACCAATTTATTTTCCTAGTTTATAAACCAAGAATCCTAATGTATTTAATTCCCTCTTCCGAGCACTAAATCAAACGCATTCCTAATTTTCAATTTCCACATTCCTGCACCAAAATCAAGAAATAGAAATCCCTTAAGAACTTGATTCTCTTGAATGGTTACCAAGGCGATTAACCCTTTTTCAACCAATTAATTAGCCTAGGTTATTCTATTCATGTTCCAATTCAATATTTCCCCTCCCGGGCACTAAACATCAAATTCAAAATCATCTAAAAGTTGATCAAAAATTTAGAAGCATTAAGAATGGAATAAAACAAATAAACTGAATGGAAAAAATAAATAAATAAAATTGGCATTAAAAACATAGTATCTGGCTAGGCTACATCAAATCCCTAACTAACACTTTAGCCAAGCATGTTCAATATAGAAACAAACATAGTGTTCATCATATCAACAATAAAGAGAAAGAAAGGAATTAAGAGATGAAAACTCTTGACAAGCCGTCTTCAATCTCCAAATGCTTGAATCACCTACATATTTAATTGTGAATAAAACACACTAAAATACCAAACATAAACTCGGAAAAACCAATAAATTACAGATGAAAAATATATGACAAATGTGCCTTATCACATTTTAATCCAAAAATAATGCTTTTTTTTTTTAACTGAATTTTCCTCTAGTACTCTTGGGCATAAGGCCTCAAGCCATTATTTTTGTATACATGGATTTATTCTAGTTACCATATTGAAATCATGATCATTTTTCCCAAGCCTCTGTGTTGAGATATATATATATATAACCCTCATCTTTCAAGCAATTTATATGGCAGAATAACCAACTTGAGCCCCAACACTGATCTAACTTTTGCATAATAGCAATTGGGACCAGCTTAATTTACGGTAGATAACACTAACATATGTATTACATAAACAAAATTAAAATAAGCAGTCAAGAATGTTAATATATAACTTCATTATGTATGTGTGTGTAAAATGAACCTTTTTCTTCTGCCATGTTAAATGCAAGAACCATTTCAGTGACTTTTTTTACTCACAGGCTTACACCAAATGCAACAAAGTTAGACATGCAGAATACACCATCCTCAGTAGGATATTTATTGTAAAACAACATTTGACTTTCACAAGCAAAAACTGTACTTTTGTCCCTATTCACCATATTTTTAAAAAATATTTGTTCATGTTGGCTTTCCTATATGTAAGAAGGGAAAAGTGTACCCTTTATTGAATGATCCTCATATCGATAACATCTATTATAGGCAGAGACAGGTGAAGAAAAAGGATACACAAAAGAAAGTTAATTGGTCAAATTGGCAAATTTTTTGGACTATCTAAATCTCTCTCCAAATGATTCGATTAAAAGAACAATCTAAACCTTTTCGTTGCTTTGGAAAAAGTAGGAAACTTTATTTGAAAATGGTATGGCAATCATAAATTCATAATACTGACGAACGAAAAAAAAAATCTCAAGGTCCCGGGGCCTTTTGAAACTTGAAAGCTAATTGCATAGAAAAAGTACAAACAAGAGAAGTTAATAATTTCAACCTTTTTCTATGAGCCTTTTCATAAATTCTTATGGTCCCTTTGGCTCCTAAATTCTTAGGTCTTTTTTGGAACCAAAAAAATTCTTTTGAGTATAAGAAGGAAACTGTTAAATTTAATGATAAGTGCTCGTCTTTTAAGGGATCATCTATATTCTTACCCATGACATATAAAAATATTTAAAATAATACTAACATAAAAAAAGTATAAAAATAGTTTGGGATAACTACATTTCTTGATAATACATTTAAAATGAGAAATGCTTTATATAAAATAAATATCATATTATAATCTTTACTCTATATGTTAGAGGAAAGATGATCCTAAAAAAATACCGTAAAGAAAGTGTGTATATATATATATATATTAAGTTATTGGTGTCCAAAAATGAGCCCTACGCAATGGTTATCGATCTCACACGTACGTGTGAAGTATTTAATAAGTAAAAAAAGTGCAATTTCCAGGGAATATTTATGGATAATTAACAGCGCGGAAACATAGAGGCAATAAAATTCTCTATTACTCCTTATATATGAATATAAAAACGAAAGGTAATAATAAAAGAGAGGGCATCTTTTTCGTTCATTTTAATGTTGACCTATCAGCAAAGAAACATCATCCATGTGCAGTTATATCTCCAATGTCTACTCAAAGACCATAACGAGTGGCATTTAATGGCCAACTTCATTATTCAGATACCAAATGGGATTTGACAGCGACGGAAATAATTAATAATTTTATTCATTTTGCAAATGAGAATTTTTGGCTGCAATATAATAATAATAATAATATTATTAATATCATTATTTATTTATTTATTATTATTCTTATTATTACATATTGGTGAAGGTATGGTTAATTTTTTATAATTTTGATTTATAAAATGATTATTGATTATGATCCTCTTTAATTAGGATTGTGTTGACAATGATAACAACCAATATCTGACGTCATGGAATGATATATTATAGCTTATTAGAAGCTTCCCACATTTTAATTTTTTTCTCAAAAGAAATATGACACGTGAAGATCACTGTGTAATTAAAATGTGATCAATTCTTTAAGAAGATATGAAAAAAACATACTCTTTGTTTTATAATTTAAGGATAGATGGATTCAAATTCTATGTTTAATTATAAAATCAGTTCTGAATTACTACAAATGTGATCTCATATTTTGATCCTACAAACTATCATATTTTCTTTTTTAATATAATGTAATCTTGACACGTAAAAACTGTTGAAACTTGAGTGTGGAAACAAAATATAGCTGATGGGGTCGTTTAACTCACAAAATATTACTCTTTATGATATATGGTTTGGCTTTGTTGTGGGCCTTTTGTATCCCACAGCGAGCTATACACATCCCCTTCTCTATATATGTGGTCTATGGTCTATCTCTGTCTCCTCCTAGCTGGATATGTATTATCCCAGCCAACGCAAAGTCCACGCGGTTTGAATCACATAAAGTGATAAAACCACGATAATTTTTCAACAAATTACTGAACCAAAATAACGGTTGAGTTTGCTCTTATGCATATATATATATATATATTTTTTTTTCATGGTCCTAAGTCCTAACAGCTCAATTAAGGATGTCAAGTGGTCAGTGTCTGTGAGACGTCGACTTCACTGCCCCCTCTCTATTTATTCCTCCTCAAATCCCCCCCTCCCCTTCTTCAATATTTCCTCAAACAAAGGTTCGTTTTTGTTCTTTCTCTCTCTCTCTCTTTCTCTAACATAATTTCTGATCCTCCACATTTGCCTTCTCTTTCCTTCACTAAAAAAATGTGCACAAGAACTGACCATAACATGCCCGTGTGTGCAGGAAAAAAGAAAAATGGCTCTCTTGTGGGTTCTTGTGGTGGGGTTGCTCTCAAGTATGGCTTCATCTGTTAGAGGCTACTACTACGGCGGCGGTTGGACCAACGCCCACGCCACTTTCTATGGAGGAAGCGATGCTTCTGGGACAATGGGTATGGATACGCTTGCATATATACTTTTTTATTCTAATATGATTCTGATATAATTATTTTTGTAAATTTATAGTTAATTAAAGTTAAATAACTTTTTTGTACTCGTTTCTGTCAGATTTTCCATCACAGCTAACTAAAAAGCTGAATGACTAAGCTATTTATATTGAAAAATTTCACAGGTGGGGCTTGTGGGTATGGAAACCTGTACAGCCAGGGTTATGGGACTAACACAGCGGCACTGAGCACTGCATTGTTCAATGATGGGCTGAGCTGCGGGGCATGTTTCCAACTCCGGTGCGTCAATGACCCTCAATGGTGTCTCCCCGGAACCATCATCGTCACCGCCACTAACTTCTGCCCTCCGGGAGGGTGGTGCGACCCTCCACAGCTCCACTTCGACCTCTCCCAGCCCGTCTTCCTTCGCATTGCCCAATACCGCGCCGGAATAGTCCCCGTGTCCTATAGAAGGTAAGAATTGATAAGTACTTAACTCATAATCACGCAGGGCAGTTAAAAAAAGTATTATGCTAAAGACCGTATGGAATCCAGTATCATAATTATAATTAATACATAATTTTATCGTCTAACGCTTGTGGTTATTATTTTTTTTTTTTTTGGTTTTTTTGGTAGGGTGAGGTGCATGAGAAGAGGGGGGATTAGGTTTACAATTAATGGGCATTCATACTTCAATCTAGTGCTGGTAACCAACGTTGGTGGAGCTGGTGACGTGCACGCAGTGGCCATAAAAGGGTCAAGATCTCGTTGGCAGCCAATGTCAAGGAACTGGGGCCAAAACTGGCAGAGCAATTCCTACCTCAACGGCCAAAGCCTCTCATTTATCGTCACCGCCAGCGACGGCCGCAGCGTCATTTCCTACAACGTCGCGCCGGCCGGTTGGTCCTTTGGGATGACATACACAGGAAGACAGTTCCGCTACTAGTCAATTTAGTGCTTAATTATAATTTATGAGAGATATTGGTACATAAAAAAGGGCCATCAAGGTTTTCTTTTAAAAAATAAAAAACAAAAAAAGGCCCAACTTGCACTATTGATTTTTCATGGCTGAGTTGGTTTGAAGCTTCTTTTTTTCTCTCAATATTAAGGCTTGATTAATATAATAATCATCTTCTATAGTTGCTGAGAAGAAGTGAAGATTAATTTGTTTGCAGCCAAGTTTGGTAGGGTTACCACGAGCTGTTAATTATACACAGACATATATATACATATATGTAAAGAGGAGGTGCTTAATATATAATTCTCCGAATTTATTATATAATCATGTACTATCTAATATGCATTTTAATTAGCAGATCGGAAGGCGTGTCTACTTGCTTTTGTAACGTCAAATACAATTAATAACCTGTGGTTGGCTAGTTGCGTATACACTGCCTTTTATGACATCTTATATATATATGTAATATTAATAAATAGGACTCAAAATCTTTAACTGTTTGCACGTTATAATTAGTAGATACTGTATGTATTATATACGGTGTACTATGATCTGGTACTCTTACGCTAGAGATCAACAAATTTGTAATAATTTGCATGCATGCATGAATCGAAAGTACTGATGTTATAAATCAAATTACAATATGACTGCTAACTCTCTTGCTCTCACAAAATTTCTTGCCCTCTTAATATATATGTTTTGGGAATTCCTACGGTAAAATCTTACCGATAAAAACTGTTATTTCATTCGTTAAATAAAATTACAGTGATTTAATTTATAATTAATCTAGCTTTATAGTGTCGCTGTAATTTTTTAAGATGCATATTAAAAGATTAATACAACTGTTAATAATCAATTTTATTACTAATGTAAAATTTTAAGAGTTTCAATCATAAAGCGGTCTCTTTATTTATTTATTTATTTTTATGAAGAACGTGGAAATTCTAGTAGCCCTCCTTCAAGTCACGTGGACATTATTATAATAGTTTTTTTTTTTTTTTGTCAAGAGGACATTATTATAAAGGTCTGAATGAATGGTATATGAGTCGAGTCTAAAATAAAATAAAATAAAATTTTGAGTTCAAACTAGTTAACTTAATTATAATTTTTATTGATATTTTAGAAAAAGACAAAACTGATATTAAAAATTTGAGTTTAAATTATAGAAACAAACAAGCCTAATAGTTGGCAAGGTGAAATTTTAGACGGTTAATTGAATTACTTAACCGATACAATATTGTTGAAGTCCATAATGGTCCAAAAGACTTCACTAGCTATATTATTAATTTAACATAAGTTCAATCAATGTACTGACACTAAATCAACTAAAAGTTCAATTTTCAGCAAGATGTAGCATTTTTTTATATTATATACACCCTGCCGACGGAAATTCTCTATCCCCCCCCCCCCCCCCACAACACCAAAAAAAAAAAAAAAAAAAAAAGCTACATACCAAGCTATATATAAGTGCACTTTTCCTTGTCCTTAATTATGAGAGAGAGAGATTATTTTCATGTCGTCACAGTTTGGAGAGTGAATTCAATCACCCAAAAAACAAACAAACAAACAAGTAAATGAGAAACAACAAAAGAGTACGTTACCTTGTCTCTCTCCATTTAATAAGTACTATTTCGTCATATGCTTTTTATACAAAGGGAAGAAAAAATGGAAAAGTGAAACGTTTTAGGCCAAACAAAAGAGAGAGAGAGAGAAAAAAAAAAAGAAGGAAAGATCTAGCGAGTGTCCCAATATAACTGAGAGATGATTTGGGTTATAATGTGATATACACACAGATACACACACATGTGTGTATGTTGCATATGTTTTTAAGTTACAATTTGGAAAGCATACAAGAGCACCGACGGTAGTAGCATTCTTGGAATAACTACTAAAAAGGCCATCGTGGGGACAAAACACACAGAAATTCTAGTTTAGTTCCAAATGACTTGTTTTGTATAAATTAACCGTTTGAGAGTGTTTTCAAGATGGTGTTGTTTTGGGTACTAAAATAGAGATTAGAATTTTGAAAGATGGTATTCGATTTTTTCTACAAATGCGTTTGGTTTTTTTTTTAAGAGATTCTTTTAAATATAAAAAAAAATAAAACTATATTTAGTTGTGTTTTTGAAAATTTTGTTGGATAGCTAAGCCCTAGAATATGAAAATGAAAAGGAGAACATTGTTAGACATTTTTCAAATTTATTAACAAGAATGGAGATTTATTTTTATTTTTTTTGTTTTGTTTTGTTTTTCCGTTGTTGCTAAACAAATGCTACGATGAAAATGATACTAAAACAAATGTTTTGCATTTTATGCGAAACCATTTCAAAAACAATTCCAAAACTTTGCTTTACTTTGTCTTTTTAAAAAATAAGTACGGATAAATAAATAAAAAGCTTGTCCTTTTTCTTCATACACTACTACAAAACCTCAAAGGTTTAAGCTAAAGGTAATTTTATCCACTTCAAAATAAAAGGTCTATAATTAAAATAACCTATCTCAAGTTCAAAAATAATAGTCAAATAATCACACGGTGGATAGATAGTGCTTATAAGCTTAGACGCGGTTAGCTCTTCGCTTGAAAATCACCAACTCGTAATGGCAACGAAGCTATATGCTTTGCAATTGTCAAGAGGCTGATAATATTACTCATTCACCTTTTCTCTTTAGTCACTTTGCCAAGGATAATTCTCACACTTAATATGATAATTGATTTGAGTGAATCTCATAGATATAGAGACCAAGATAACATTTCTCATATTACATTCACGTTGGGATTTTTTTTTTTTTTTTTTTGGTTCTGAGGCAGAAGAGCTAGTACTCCCATGTAGAGCCCTAATTATGTGGTTACTTGTCTGTTTAGTCCGACGTTAGAACAGACGTCTGATTTGTGTAGCTTTTTGTTTTTTTTTTGGGTAAAATAAATATTTTTATATCTTACGTTTCGATAGCCGGGCTTTTAGAGATAGAGCAGGGTACAGTTAACCAACTTGGTACATGCAGTACCCTAAACACGCCCGCCCTGGGAATTGTATTTACACGTCAATTCCAGCGTACTTTGCTCACACAACTTGGAAGTGTTACATATTAGGGTAATAAAGAAAATGAAATAACTCATCAATATTGTACAATTTTGAGTCGTCATCAGATTCTATTACAATCCTACATTTGCAATGAATATCCGTTTCACATCATGAAGTCGCCACCACATGTAAGCATCTAGCAAAGCTGTTTTCCAATACCAAAGCTGTACATTGCATCCCTTGTCACAATTGGAGGGATAAAAGGAAGCGTGGTTCCTGGACAGCATATATGGCATTGATCTTGGGCTAACATTGATGTGAATATAGGGTGGAAGAGAAACATGTGTGTGTGTGTGTGTGTATATATTTGTATTTATACTATGCACCAATTAAGTTGTAATTGAAATTTTTTATAACGTAAAGGACGGACAATAATATACAAAAAGTAAAAATAAAAAAAATACTTAAAGATTTAACAAGAATATACATTAATAATTTAAATCGAAAAACACACAAGGCATAAATTTAATCATGAAAAATTAAAAGAAAACACATTGCAACTATAAATCAAACTTGATCACAAATAATGAGATTAAAATTTTTAGTAAGAAAGTTGAGATTAGAGATCTAACAAAATATCTGTGATAGACAATTATGAAAATTAAGTTTTTAATAGAGAGAAAATGAAAAAGGAACCAAAAAGGTATAAAAATATGAAGACAATAATTATAAACAAAAAAAAAAAAAAGAGGAATGCTAAAAACATTTTCTTGAATATTTCCTATAACGTTCTCTAGCTTTAGATGTTGGCATGTGGTTAGTCACACTGATTTCCTCAATAAAAAACAGTTGTCAATTTATTTTGTTTGAGTAACTATTATCCTTTATTTAATTATAAACTTTTCGTTACTTACTAAAATAAAATCATAAACTTTTTATTATATTTGATACTCAAAGCATTTTCTAAAAGCAATGCTAGCAATATTTATCTTATCACTTATTTCATCATTCTCATTCTAGTCTAATGCCACATTTTAGTTTATTTTATTTTGAATCCAAGATAAGTTGTGATCTCATAAAAGTTGCTAAAGTTTGTATATATATATTTTATTTTTCGTTCTCTGCATCATATTGAATTAAAATCAAAATAATTCAGCAAAAAAAAAATAATAGCAATAATAGTTAGATTTTTTAAGTAGAAGTTGTTGAACTGAAATCCGTTTATGTCAAATAATTATGTCAAATAATTAACTATTAATAATAGTTATATATTATTTATCGTTCTCTGCGTCATATTGAATTAAAATTAAAATAATTCAGCAAAAAAAATAATAGCAATAATAGTTAGATTTTTTAAGTAGAACTTGTTGAACTGAAATCCGTTTATGTCAAATACAAAGTGAAAAAAAAATGTATTATAAGAATATAATCTAATAACTCTTCGTAACAAAGCAACTGAAATAATTACATGTACCAAAATCAGTCAAAGTAACAACCTTATTTTTAATAATCTTTTATTTGAAAGAATTAAAAAAACCCAAAAAGAGAGAAAAACCTTATGTCCCATTTGGTTTATCAGGAAAACTAAAAATAACAAATAAATTTAATCATGAAAAAAAGGGGAAAAGCCTCACCACAATTAGACTTCAGCATGATTAAGAATATTAGAGTTTTTAATGAGAAAGTTAAGATTAAAGATCTTAATAAAAAAAATAATGGGATGTTGAGTTTTCAATGAAAAAAAAATTTACATGCAAAAGTAAAAATTAAAAATTAGGGGGAAAGGGTAAAAAATTAAAGAAAGATATTAGAAAATTGAAACAAAATAGAAAAGGATTAAATAAAAAAAGAAAATTGAGAAGAAAATAAAAATAAAATAAAATAGAAACTGAATAGCAAAACGATTTTACAATAAAAAGATGATTTTAGAGAAAATAAAAAACATCAAAATGGTGCATGAATAATGGTGATGGAATGAAAAAATTAAAATTTATCTCAATTTCATCGGAAAAAAGAAAAAAATAGCTTCTCCTTCACTACATTTATTCAAATCTTTAACTCTTTTTGTCACACTATTTTAAAATGAAAAAGAAAAATCATTTTGAATTAACCAATCTAAAATAAATTGATGTTTAATAAAAGAGTATAATACGGATTTAAAAAAAAATAAAATTGAGTGAGTATAGTGTATACTGTGATAAACATTAAATTAACATGCCATTTTAGTTGAATTTGTCCATCTTCGTATGTAAAATAATTTTTAAAAAAAATGTTGACATTTTACATTTTAAAAAACAAAATTCCCAAGTACACATTTCAATTTTGTGAATTGGATTAAAATGTTGGTCTGCTTTTAAACTCTAATTTCCAAATTCTTGCAAGTTGCAACATGTGGGAGGCAAGCATTGCGACTGTGCAGGTTCAAGAAGGAAGAACATCAGAAAAAAGAATAAGGGAAAAAAAAATGACAAAGGAGAAGAAAAACGCATCGTTTTTTCACGATCAAAGAAGCTTCAATAGATCTATATTCACTCTTTTATTATAGTTAAATATATATATATAAAATGAGATGGCTGCTGCCGACATTTATATAAAATAATATTTGTAATTTTTATATAATATTATAACAATTAAATAATTCTAATAAAATATATTTTAATAATATTTATCATTAATATCAATATTTAAATTTTAAATAATATTATAGTATAAGATTTCAAATAAAAAATTATAATTATTAAATGTATTCATCCACGTGATACAAGCCCTTTAATATATGTATGTATATCGGTGTTTTGATTTGAGGAGGCAGTTGGTCCTACGGAATTAATGGTATTATGACTAGTACTTACCAAAAAATAAAAGGACATTATGACTAGTGTGAAAAAGAGAAAATAAAAAAATAAAAAAAAGGGCAACCCTTGTTTTCTAACGGTGCAGGACAGCTTGCTTGGATTTTACGTGGAATGACAAGTTTGACGTGAAATTAAAATCCTTCCTCTAATTTTTATATTATTTAATCAATTATGTTATAATATATTATTAAAAAAATTTATTATTAAAAGGTAAAAACTTATTTTTAAAATATTTTAAAATGATATGATATAATCTTAATAATTAAATATTATTTGAAACGCTAATTTGTGAATAGGAGATTTCAGTTTGTTTGATGCGAGGGAGAGGATAATTTGCTTCCCTTTGATGGGCCCTTGGTTCGGCCCATTCCTTAGAATGGCTCTTCAGTCAAGGATTCTTCTGTACTACGGATTTTGTTTTAGGCGTTCTAAACTTTGAAATTTTTGATTGGGAGAAGGAGATAAATAAGTTAAAATTGATCTTTAATAAAAATAAATAGCATAAAAAATTTAAACTGTTAATAAATAGTATATTTTTGATAAATCATAATTTATTACAACTCAAAATTTTAAAAATACTCTTTTGTATGTAAATTTTAGTAAATTTATTTCATAAATTATTTTTTAATTTGATAAATCATTTATTTATCAATTTTGATAAATTTATTTAGTAAATCATTAATTTACCATGCCGAAAAAGAACTCTTGAGTTTGTAAATCATTAATTTATCAATGTAATTAAGACTAAATTATTGATTTACCAGTATAAATTCTTAATTTTGTAGATCATAATTTATTATTTAATTAATTTATCATGTAAATTATTGGTTTACCATGCAAATCTTATTTTATTGGTTTGTAAAAAAAAACCCAAATTGAACAATCCCTAACCCCAGATCCTAAATTGATCTAAACCCTAGTACTTTACCTAAAAAACATTAATTTACCATATAAATCATTAATTTACTAATTTGATAAATCATTATTTATGAATTTTGCAAAACACTCTAAAAAATAGTATGAACCCTAACTTTAACTCCCAAAATTGACTTAAACTCCAAACTACCCCAAATTCACTAAAAAAACCACTACCACACTTTATCGTCATTGTCATTCTTAGAGGCGTTATCGTTTTCGGAGACACCATCATAACCGTCAACGTATTCAGAAATCACCTACCGAGCTAGGGTTCGTTTAATCAGAAGCTTCTGAGATCTGAAGTTCGCGAGCTTATCGTGACGGCAACTTGAAAACTTTATAGACTCATGGGATCTTAGGAATCATCGAATCGAATCAAGTTACAATTGGCCAGAATCACAACTTTCCACTCGGGATCTCTTCCTTTCCAGCTAGATCTGGTTGGATTTGTGCGGATCTGGTCAAAAGCTGCAACGATCTCGTCATCAGGCTCCACTAATACCGCCACATGTCCATTCAACTTGCAAACTGAAAACAAAAAATAACAATCCCATATAGTGATGAATTTGAAGTCTCCAACAATCTTCTGTGTGATTGAGGTTAGATTTAGCTATTAAACTTTTGCGTGAGCTAAGATTAGCGAAGATCCAAATCGTAATATCATGATTTTTCGGCGAGCTTGCAAAGGTTCAATCGTTGGGAGCTTACGATTTTATATTGACCAATCTATCGGAGATCATGGTGAAGAATGATAGAAGCAACAATCGTTATCAAATATGACGACTGGAACGATGAAAAAAAGGGACGGCGGAGAAAGTGATATTCAGAACAAAGAAAGAGGAGAGAGAAAGAAGAGAGAAATGGGTTGGTTTTTTGGAGAATATAAAAAATATTAGTTAAAAACATATTTTAGAGGTAACATGAAAATATTATTTATATTAAAATTAGATATACTTTAAATTTTTTAAGATTTCAAATCTTGTTATTTATTTTTTAAGCACATAAAAAATGACTTATTTTCTACATTTTCTCTTTTTGAATTGACAGTATTTATTGGCCCATGCTGGGGTATGGGAGCCGAATGTAGCCAATAAGCCCAGTGCTATCAATTCACATGGTAGCAAAGGTACTTTTTGTGTTCATTTTTGTAGTGCCCAGTCTTGGGCTTGGAGTTGGAGGTGGATGTGGATGCGGATGTGGGTTATGACCCCCTTACGTATAAGCCCGTACTTGTTAATATCTTCGTATTTTTCTTAACAACATAATTGTGAGTTCAAATCTCCTCACAGTTAAAGTTCAAAGAAAATTTAACATGGTAAAAAAAAAAAACTCAACAAACAATGACAGCGAAATTTTCTTTACTTTCATTAACCTAGCGAATCAATTTTTCAAACTCTTTCCCCTAAATCTCGAATTCAACATGTTTGAGTTTATGCTCTTCATCGCGGTTTATCTTGTCGCGTATAATTTTATTAACAACTTTAATAGGAAAATATAAGAAATTTGGGGTGGGGTTAAATAAAAAATACTTATGGTATAATACACATGAAATATTGTATTCATATCAACTATTTTTTTTTTGAATCCCAACATTGAAAAAACACATCTGAAATATCAGTCCTATCAACTTTATTTTTTCAGTACGGGAGATGTAAAACGAATTTATAAATAATAATAATAATAATAATAATAACCACGTTAATTAACTCTAAGTGTCATTTGGCACTTATTTTACATTTTAATTTTACTCAAATACAATATAATTTTACACCAAACACAAATTTTACAACAGTGCTACGAAAACAATTACTATTCAAAACATTTTTAAAACAATCACATCAACTTTTTAACTTTACTATTTATCTCTATTTTTACCAATCACATCAATTTTTCAACTCTAAAATACTTTTCATCCAAACACACATTTCATTCAAATACAAAACAAATACTTTTCAATCAAATACAACATTTAAAAAACAAATTTCATTCAAATACAATCAAAATATAATGCGTTTATCAAATGCCCCCTAATAAAATATTATAACTGAGGTCTCGTTTGTATAATTGATTTAAATCTAAATTTTAATGTTTGATTTTTTTTTGAAATATTAATAAAAATTATAATTAATCAACTAATTTAAATATAAAAATTTTATTTTATTTCACATTCAACTTATAAACCAAACGAGTCCTAGTTTTAAGAAAATTTATGTCTTTTCACGACAAAAATACGAAACATTTGATCTACAAGAAGTTTATAAAACATATATAGTTAAAAATTTACAACTACTACATCCAATTAAAATAAAAAAGGACAATTAGAATCAATTTGCTAATATTTTTTAAAACCCAACCAACAAATATTACAATGACAAAGTCTTTAAAAAACATATATATATACTTTTACGACTTTATCTCTTATTTAGTACTATCTATAAGTATTACTTTAATCGTTGAATTAATTTTTTAAAATTCACAACTCTAATTATATATCTAACCGTTAAAAATATAATTCAATAATTAAAGTAATAGCTCTCTACCGATTTAGTAGAATAAGAGATCATTTGAAAAAACAAATCCTCATAACGGGCTCATTGGTGAGCGATGTGTCAACAAGATTCTTCGGTGTCTGTTGCTGGTCAGCGAGAGTCAAGACATGGAAAACATGCTCGTTCCTTGAGAGATTTTGAGAGCTCCTATGCAAAAAACCTAGGCATGGTTTTAAGTAATGAAACCAATGGCCATTCAAAGAGCTCCAAAGAGCAGACTTTTCTTTCTTGGGGAAGACCCAGTTAAGCTCTTGAAATTAGCAGCTGATGCTAAAAACCTGAATGTTGGTAAACAAGTCCATGCCCATCTAGTTGTTACAAATGAGGTTTCTAGTCACAACAACGTGGTCCAAACAACTTCGTTGATCAATCTCTATGGCAAATGTGGTCGGGTTTCGTTTGCCCGCCATCTGTTTGATAATATGCCCAAGAGAAATGTGGTTTCTTGGAGCGCCTTGATGGCCGGGTATTTTCGTGAAGGGCTGGCCTTGGAAGTTCTTGGCTTGTTCAGGAGTATGGTTTCGGCGGACAACACGCGTCCGAATGAGTTTGTGTTTACCACTGTTGTTTCTTCATGTACTAGTAGTGGGAGAGTTGAAGAGGGCAAGCAGTGTCATGGTTATGTGTTGAAGTCTGGATTGGAGTTTCATCAGCATGTGAAGAACGCCCTTGTTCACATGTACTCGAGGTGTTCGGATGTGGAAGGCGCTATGCGGGTTTTTAGTACGGTTCCGGGTTATGATGTTTTCTCTTATAACTCTGTTTTGGATGGGCTATTAGAACATGGGCGTCTAAAGGAAGCAACGGAGGTTTTAAGTTTAATGGTAAGTAAGGGTGTGGCATGGGATAGTGTTGCTTTTGTTAACGTTTTTGGACTTAGTTCTAGTCTTAGAAATTTGAGATTAGGTCTGCAAGTTCACTGCCGTATGCTGAAGACTAACCTCGAGAGTGATGCCTATGTTAACAGCGTGATAATGGATATGTATGGGAAATGTGGGAAGCTTGTATATGCCGTTAGATTTTTTGAATGCCTACAAACTCATAGTGTTGTCTCCTGGACGACAATCATGGCTGCCTATTTTCAAAATGGGTACTTTGAGGAAGCATTGAACCTTTTTGTTAAAATGAAACTTGAAGATATTAGTCCAAATGAGTATACTTTTGCTGTGCTGTTGAATTCAAGCGCATCATTGTCTGTGCTAAGACATGGAGCTCTGTTACATGCCTCTGCCGAGAAGTTAGGTTTCAAGGACCATGTCATCGTTGGAAATGCACTGATCAATATGTATGCCAAGAGTGGCAACATTGAAGCGGCAAATGAAGCCTTCTCAGATATGTTATATCGAGACACTTTGACATGGAATGTGATGATATCTGGGTATTCACATCATGGGCTTGGCAAGGAAGCTCTAAATGTGTTCCAAAACATGCTGTCTTCTGGAGATCATCCGAACTACATAACGTTTGTCGCCGTCCTCTCTGCTTGTGCCCATCTTGGTCTGGTCCAGCAAGGGTTCTATTATGTGAATCAACTAATGAAACAATATTGCGTTGAACCTGGAGTGGAGCACCATACCTGCATTGTTGGGCTTCTAAGCAGGGCTGGACTGCTTGATGAAGCCGAGAGCTACATGAGGTCTGTATCGGTCAAATGGGACACTATTGCCTGGCGTACTTTACTCAATGCTTGTTTTCTGCGTCGAAACTATGGTTTGGGCGGGCGGATTGCCAAAATTGTTATGCAGATGGACCCTAACGATCCAGGAACATATCTACTTTTATCAAATATGTATGCGAAAGCGAGAAGGTGGGATGGAGTTGTTAAGATTCGGAAACTGATGAGGGAAAGAAACGTAAAGAAAGAACCTGGAGTCAGCTGGGTGGAAATAAAGGACACTGCCCATGTCTTTGTTTCAGAGGATAACTCACACCCCGAGTCTAGGCAGATATACAAGAAAGTAGTGGAGTTGTTGGCGAAGATTAAACCATTGGGGTATGCACCAGATATTTCCTCGGTGTTCCATGATGTGGAGGATGAGCAGAAAGAAGATTATCTTAGTTATCACAGTGAGAAGTTGGCCATAGCATATGGCCTAATGAAAACACCTTCTAAAGCGCCCATTCGCGTTATTAAGAACCTTAGGATGTGCGATGACTGCCACACTGCAGTGAAACTGATTTCAAAACTCACTAATAGAGTAATTATTGTTAGAGATGCTAATCGTTTCCATCACTTTAAAGATGGATACTGTTCTTGTGCAGATTACTGGTGATAATTTGAATTTTAAGTGATAGCAGTAAAATCACACACCATGGAATGAGTCCTCATGTCGGAGTCACCGAGACTCTTGACTATCTTGCAGTCTTTCTACAGTTTTTGAGTTTCTTACACTGCATTTTCTTGCCGGTTAGAAAGATTGTCAACAGCAGTTCCTGTCTTTCAGATTGTGGAACTCTAGCACATGGTTTACTGGAGTGAGAGTACAAGATTGCTAAAGAAAATTGAAGAGGAATTTAGAATTTGTTTTTGAAAATGGTTAGACCTGATGGATTAACCTTATAATCTGGCCAAAAAATCAAGATTCTCTTGCAGATTTTCGTCTTATCAAGATTCTCCGAAGTTGTGTGAGAACTGCACATGTTCTGTCAAGATTATCCAAATTTCATGCGCTGTATAATCGTATTCTTTAATTGGTGTAAAAAGTAAAAAATTTGGGATATTATTTACTCTTGTACTGCAATTTCTTTGTTGCAATATACCATTATATAGTATTTTTTTACCAAGCTATTTTATAGTTCATATTCATTCTAATTGACATATATACAAAAGTTATGTGGAGCTCTTATTAGACAGTTCCTGGAAAATAATGAACAATTTTCCTCAAGAAATAAACATCTCACAATTTCAAATGGGATGCTTTATTAGATAATATTTAAAATAACAAAAAGAAAAAAGAAGAATAAATTCAGCAAAAAGTGGTCTCCATAAATTTTAAAAACTCATCGAAATCTATTCTTCCATCTCTATTTATGTCATATTTCTTAATCATCTTCTTGCAGTTTTCAAGCTCTGATCCTTCCTTCAAGCCCAGTATACACAAAACTCTCTGCAACTCCTTTGCATCAATGAAGCCATCTCTATTCTCATCAAAGACATCAAAAGCTTCCTTGACCTCCTCCAAACTCGGTTCGCTCTCTTCGAACAGCGACGACAGCTCACAGGAACTGAAGGACTCCTGCAGTTTTTCGCTATCTCGGCTGCAAAAAATTCCAAGCTTTCCCATCACCATCTCCACATCATCTCTTCTCAACCTCCCATCAACATCAACTACGTTGTTGACATGAGAAGCTGCCTTTTCGATCACCCCGGCATTCAAGTGCTTCAAGGGCTTCTCGGTCCGAGTACTAGGGCTGTCAAAAACCAGTTTAGACTGGACATAGGACCTGTATCCTGGGAAAAACTTTGCTATGTATTGAAACCGCCTTGTAATTATCAAAAAGAATTGTAAAAAGAACAGCAAAAGTGAAATAGATAGCATGTTATGATCCGAGGATGTCATCTCCATAGGAACAAAGTTATCGAACATAGCTGTTTCCGTGTAACGGAATTAAACACAAAAATATCTGTAGTGCCCGAAAAGTAACAGGAAATGAAAGCACTGTTTTTGGGTTAGTAGAGGAAGGCAAAAAATTACATTGATTTTCTTTGAGGAACATGAAGAGGAGAAAATGGTTTTATAGACCAAGAGATTTGGTCACATAATTGATAATTTGGTCAGCCTTGAAGACTGGGAAAAGGAAAGAATAGCTAAAGGAAGGTGCCTGCGTGCTTCACTCAAGAGGATGTTGTAGGTAGAAGGTGACAGAGACACAAAAAAAAAAAAAAATAAATAAATAATAATAATAATAAAGATTGGTAAGCTCTAACACGTCAAATGGGATTTTTTCTTTTTCTTTTTTTTTTTTTTTAATTTCCTATCGTGTTTTGGGGCCAGCATTTCTTTGTCTTATTGTAAGGAAAATGAAGAAATGTCCACCACTAAAACGTCATGCTGGATTTATATTTATATTTTTATTTGTCCTTTTTGAGAATTATTCTAATAAAACTATATTAATAAAATTCTTTGGGTGAACATCAGGCTTACATAGGTTTTATTTTTTGTAAATTTTTTAATACAAAAATTACTACAGTAAGGTTTTCTTGTCCACAATACTTTTTTAAAATATTAGATAGGATTAAAGTCACAAAAAAAAAAATTAAGTGAAAGTGATAGAATTCATTAAGCCGTAGAGTTAAAATTAGAACGTTGGTCTTCCCCATTAAGCCTGACTTTCTTTGGATTTATGTTGGATTTTTCTAGGAAAATGCCTGTTTTCCGATTTTGACCACTTAATAGTAATAATAATAAATCAAAAGGGCACTTAGAAATTTCTTTGAAACGTTTGTGGAATACCTAATATTCAAATTGTGGGCGGCCCACTTAATACTTAATGCATTTTGAAGTTTCCATGATGGTGGGATTGTTGATTTGTCACTCAAAATTTATTAGTTTTCCTAATTGAGGCTATCTACTTCTTGAACAACCTTCGTAGCCAATGAAGCAACGACACTAAAATATGTGAAAGTCCATTTGGGTCACCTTGTGAGAAAATTGTAAGGAAGTTGCTATGTAATTCCTTGGGAAATTCGTTTTTCTAATTTGAACTTAAAATTTGGAGTGCAAACTTCTCTATCAGGTTTTTGTAGTTGCACACACGTTATTTCGATCCTTTTTCAAACGTCTAAGAAGGGAAGGTCAAGCTACCGTTTCCTTTTCGTTTGGAGGGGGCATCGTGGAAATTAGGAACTAATGTAAGTATGAAATAACTCTTTCTTTTTTTGGAACATTCATCTCTTAGTCCAATTACACACTGTAAAATACATACATAGGAAACTTGGTTGGGTGTAAACATTAATACACGGCCAAAAAAAAAAAAAAAAAAAAAAAACAAATTAACCTTAATAAAAGGGATGAGACCAAGCTTGGCACCAGTTGGTTTCCTTGACAAAACCTTAAAGTATTGCTGAACTAACTAAGCGAATAGTCAATAGTGGTATTGTTCCAAGGTTCAACAAGTTCGTATGATAATTATAAATTTGTAATTCTACAAGGAGCTTTTGGAACTCCTTTGGTTCAAGTTTTGGAGGATTTTTTTTTTTTTTTAAATAAGTGAGTGTTTTGAAGTGTGTGTTGGTTAATATATAAATTAAAAATGAATTGAGATGTTTAAATACTGTAAACATATGAAATGTATTTAGAATAACAATAATAATATATATCTTATTTTATTTATAACAAGGGTGAAGTTACCTATGATCTAATGAGAGCTTCTTACTTAAGGAACTTTTCTTTTCTCAATTTTCCATTATTCTCGTTTTACCCTTTTAATAATTGATTATCTCCCTAAAAACTTAAGACTTATTTGTACAAATGCCCCTTGGACTTTTTAAATTTAGCTATTTACTCTTTAAACTTTTTTACTTGGCAATTAACTCTCTAAACTTATAATTTTTAACAATTCAATCCTTTTGCTTAAAACAATTAAAATTATGATAGTTTTTTGCATAAAACTTATATATTATTATCCAAGAGGGATATTATTGATCATTTTACTTAATTTGCATATAAATTTCTTTTAAAGTTTCAGTTTAAAATTGAATGTAATTTAATTAAATTAAAAATTTTAGAGGAAATAGTGTTGAAAATAAGCAAAAATAATCAACAACGCTTTTCTTGAACTATGATGTGCAAACCACATGTAAAAAATTAGCCAAATCTTAACAAATTTAAGCAAAAAAGGTTAAATTACTTAAAATTATTAATTCAAGAAGTTGATTGCTAAGAAAAAAAGTTTAGAGACTAAATTGCCAAATTCAAAAAGTTGAAGGGGCCTCCTACATATAAGTCAAAACTTAATCCTTTAGTATATGTACGCACTAAAACAGTGGGCTAGCTCTATGCTATCGTCATTGTAAGTATTTTGATATAAAAAATCATCTCATTGCTTCTTTTGGTGTGTGTTAAACTTAGATTTTGTACCTCATCTCATCGTACACATGTTCTTAAATATATTATCAAAGAGCACAAGACGACTAACGGACAAGCAGCCCACAAGACCTAAAAACGACTTCCAAATGACTCCAATACAACTATTGGACGAGTGACGAGTCACATAAGGCCAAGTATGGAAAGTTGACCCCAAGATCAGTAAAAAGGAAACCAAATCAAGCATATCAAGAAAGAAAACCAACCAACTAGATTAGATCTCACTGAAGAGAAAAGTTTTCAAATCACTTTTAGTCATGCTCAAATTGGAAAGTTAGTTACTGAAATAAACGGTAACTCCCAATCATTAATGACATATTTCATCAGAATCAGACAATTAATATCAGAGGAATAATTCCTATAAATTGAGACTTACTACACAAGCCTTGGGATAGGGTTGTGTACATTAACTGCCACTGATTGATAATCGATCAACACCAACGAATATTGCCCAAAGAAACCAATGACAATGGTGTCAATCAGTGAAACCTAACTATCAAACACATTAGCGGTCAGTGGGTAGTTTTGATGATCTAACACTAATAACCAATCGACAATGTTGCCTTTCTCTAACATCTCTCTTCTTCTTTTATCTTACTTTTTTGTTTTTGGTGATTACCACAGCTCACTTTCAAGTTTATCTTAGACCCTCAATTAGTTTCCTATTCTTTATGAGAAAACAAGCCCTAGCCTAATTTTAAGCCCAAACCTCTTATTTCTTTTTAGGGCTCAACACAATTTTAAGCCCAAGAGAGCCCAAAGCCTAACCCGACCCTATGAAGTATAGTCTATCCCCCATCATCTATTTCTTCTTCTTTTTTCTTCTTTCTCTTTTGTAGGAATGCTGTTTTAGTCATTACCATCGCCATTCGTCTCGTGATTTGCCTAGAACCGAGAAGACCAATTGACAAAAATTGATCATTTTCAATACGGTTTTTAGTCGGCCTCCATGCCATCTTCTATCGGTAAAGGTTTATTGTTTTTGAGAAACCGAAAATGTTGGTTAGTCACTGAACCAACCATTTTTGTTGGAGACCAACCGATATATAGGCCTACCTCAAGGACATTCCTTAAACCGAATCTCTTGCCCTAAATAGCATACTCTCTTTATAATTTTTGCAATATTTATTGTATTTCTCAAAATTCCTTAAAATACATCAATCTCGATCTTTTCTTTATCCTATTCTAACTCAGGATCATCGTTGTAATATTGATTCATATATAGTATAAGCTCTTGCAAGCACTATAGAGAACGTATCTTGGAGATTACAGGTGAACTTCTATAAAATCGATTGTCTCTCTTTTTATTTATTTTTTCTGTAATTTATTTTATTTCACGTGACTCACTAATGACTCTCCAACATCTGCTCAACAACTTGATTGTTCTCTTGTTTCGGTCATTGGCTTTTTTTTTTTTTTCTTCTATTGTAGATTTCACCCTCTACAATGTGAAGGTTCAATCTAATTGCAATTGTGTGTTTTTTTTTTTTTTTTTCTAGCTTATTCACTGTTGATAGTTCTAATTATAACTTTACAATCAAATTTTAAAATTTTATAACTTTATATATACAAATCCAAATGAGATATATTTTTTTTAAAAAAATTATATAAAATTTTGATATGAATGAAATAAACCCAATATTGATTTTTTTTTCAAACACATTTTAATTTTTTACACTTTTTAGCTCTAGTGTTAAATGTAAATAATTCAACTCAAAAGAAATCTAAAATTTTCAGTTCAAATCTATACATCAAACATCCACTTAAAATTTGAGTTTTTTGAAAATAAAAAGTGAGAAAAAAGATATAGATTTGAAAATAAAATTTGGAATGTTTGATTGAAAAAAAAAAAGAAAAAAAACTCCAAGACTTCAACCGGAGTTAAGCATCAAACACCCTCCTTACATCCGATTACTTGCCCGTAAAATTCATAGAGTAGAATCACAACCCAACTATGACTCCTTGAGAGTTGATATATTAGTTTATTCTCTTCTCCAACTGGTCAAACTATTATGAATTTTAGATTTAAGTGAAGAATTATCGCCATAATTTTTCTTTTTCTTTTTTAAGATAAAAAAAGTTTGAGCCTTGAGGTAAATTCGTCATTAGAGTAGGCTGGGTTGTTCCTGCCTTTAGCCCAATATTGGGCCTATTGGCCCATCAAGGAAACCATTGGGCCTAGCGTGACCCTCATTCCTGCTTAACGTTGAACAACCGTCTGCTTTCTTTAATATTACAATTTATGTAAGGGTTTGTGATTCCCATTTTGTCGTTTTTAGTGAGTTTTAGCATGGGTTTGCAGAAGTAATTTGAATTGTATATATTTAATTGGAGTTGAATTGATTTAGTTATGTATTTCGCGTGTGTTTGAATTATTAGAGTTATAAAGAATAAAAACTTAAAAAAATATTAATATATAACTTATTTTATTTGTTTTAAAATTTTATGTAAAAAAATAATCATCATATTTAAACTTATATATATATAAAGTTATGAATTTTAAGTTTGAGTTAAAATGAAAGAGTTTAAACTTTAAATAATAAAAATAAACAATAAAAAATACAATTGGAATGGATCCAATCCTACACCAAACACCTAATTAATCTTTAGTTTTTTTTTTTTTGGCTCAATATTTGATTATTTGCTCTGTCAATCTACTTTATTCGTTTTGTTTGTTGATTCTAATTTATTATTTGGCATTAACGGTGCAATTAATAGGATTTGTAATTACTGGTTATTCTTCATCACAATTCCACTATATTTATGAGATTCAAATCTTCTTATCTAAAAATTGATTATCTTAAATGATGTATAATTAATAATGATATATCACATTATTTTAAAAAGTTTAAAATAATTTATAAATAGTTTTTTTTTATCTTAAGGTCTAATTTCTTTAATAATATGCTATAATATAATTAGTTAAACATAATTTATGACTCTAAAACTGAATAAAGGATTTCAGTTTATATTTATGATAAATCCACTATCTTTGTGAAAATAATATTGTAAAAATAGTTTTTAAATTCCCTTCCCTTAACAAAATTGGACAAATATTTCTACGAATTTATCGGTGATGATGAGATGTGTTCTAGGTGTATTTAAAATATATTCAATTTCCACCAACTATTATGAAATATTATACAATTAAAATGTCATAGTTTAAGATTTGAATAATGATATTGAATAATATTATTATGGTTATCATTATTAAATAATATCATTATAGTGATTAACTAGTTGTCATTCTCTTGATTTAAGGAACATAATTTTTAGATTTCAGTTTTTTTTCCCCCCCTTTTTTCTCAAGAAACTTAAGTTTCAGTTTCTATACCATTATATGAGGATTTAAATTATGAAAACTATTGTCATTATGTATTTGATTTTAGACAGTCCTGTAATTAAATGAATTTATACATAGTTTTTAACATAATAAATATCAATATTATTATTTGTTGGGCGCTGTGTCATTTATGTTGGGCACACATTTCCAAAGGCATGGACCACGGATGAGAATAAAGTTTTACTTTTCATTGCATAGTCAGTTCACAGTTTTGTTTGTTCTTTGATTCTATCTTAGACCACTGGAGTGTTAAATCTATCTTTGATTTTAAATTGCCTAACACAAACAAATTTCTCCTCGTAATTAATTTATATCAAATCTAATATTTAATTCTTATTAATTATAATATTGACTTTTTTATATAATTATTATAATATTTTTATTTTAAATTTATTAATAAGCTAGCCTGTGCATCCAAGAGAGAGATAGATCACTAAGCAAAACAAAAGTAAAAAATTAAAAAATTTTGTTAAAATGTTTTTTTAATTATTTTTTATTAAAATTATCACGTGATGGACTTAGAACCTGTAGCGGACTTGAAGATGTAGATAAAAAACACATTGGTGCTTTTATATATAACTTATAGATATAAATATTAGAAGTTCTTTTTTATGAATTTTAAAACAATATAATGATGATAAAAAATAGTATAGCTTAAGATATAACATTTTAGAACAAAATATAAAATGAAATAATGTTATTTTTCATGTTCTTTTACTATAAATATAGCATTAATACACATACACACATTAACGACGGTCTAAGCAACAACTTTGCTTCTTAAATTTACCAACATCACAATCATAACCATGCATAGAAGAATTATCTAGTCAAGAATAATTTAATCATCTGCATCATGTCCCCCAACTTGTTTTATGAGCATCTTCGTTTAGGTGAAGATTCACGGATGAAAGTGAAAACACCTTCACGCTCTACAAGGCGAATTAATAAATACGCCGAAGTCTTCTCCTTTTGGAACCAAAAAAAAATATATATATATATATCAAAGTAAATGTAGTAGTTGGGAATATTATCAGTATCTGGTATGGTAATTTTCATACTTTGTGGAGATTACCTTGAGAGGAATCCACCAGATCAACTTCTTGTCTATAAATTGTGTTTGTGTACAGTTAGTTGGATGGACCTGTTTTTTAGTTCTTGCCTGTTAATTCATTAAAATTATGTAACTACCTTAACCCAAAACTGAAGCCTGGATTGTTACTTGTTCCTTGTTCTGTCTTATCCATACCAGACAATTCAAAAATTTTACAGCATCCAAGATATATAACTCTTTTCATATGGTTTATAAGAATTTTATTTTTCTCTGATACATCTGTGAGATAATTTACAAGTCTTATTAGTCAAAAAATCTAAAAATTCCAACTCAAAATTGGAATATTTCGATTTACAACTCATTTTGAAATAGTAATTTATTACTAATCTACACCTGTATAGAATCATCTTTTTCGATTTTTTCTTTCATTTCCATTCCAATATCAACATGAGCACTAAAGTCCAGCCTATTTTATGTTGAACAGTGTGTGAGAGAACGCAAGTGTATAGATTCCAACAAAAGAGACAAAAACTTCTTTCCATGCATTTGGTATTTTCACTTATACACCTGAAAGTGCCGTCGAACGCACGTCAAAGCATATTCCAGCATTTTAAGGTGTCTTCACATCAACGTTATGGGCTTACGGCTTGTGCAAGTGCTACGTATGCCTCGATAATAGCAGTCAAAAACTACACCACTTTGTCCTTTAGAGCCGATGGACAAGCAGTCAAAAACAGATTGGTCCTGATGGATTGGGCAGGTAAGGCACGATTGTTACGTGTGTCCAGTCTGGTACGTTTATTAAATTGATCAAATTTGACATTAATTTTGAACACGAAGCACGCTAATAGATGACACATTTGTCATCCATACTAATAACTTATAGCTAAGTCAAATACTTTTATACATGAATTCTGAATTTTAGGGCATTCCTTTCATATCTTTTGGCTATCCAATTCCCCATAAAGCACCAAGTGTTTTAAACCATATTACTCAAGAATTCAAGATATTAATTGTCGTTTGCCTGGTACCATATGATACCATATGTATGCTGAATTTACTGATCAGTGATTTCAAGGAACACAAATGGATAAAACAGAGAAAGAAAGACCATAAATCTCATTGGAAAAACAGAGAAGATCATATTTCACAAGATAGAATACAAATAAATTAGTTGAAAGTAAACCAAGATATATAAAAACATGACAGTTACTACAAGCACAAGGTCATACTTATTTAATTACACTTTCAAAAAGAACTACCGAGGAAAATACGGGGAAACAAACTAAAAAACTTGATCTCAATCAAATTACAAAAGAAGTACATGAACAGAAAGCAGGAGGCTAAATGATGACTTTCATTTTGTAGTGGAGATGGTCTTAATGATCACTTTGGTGGAGGGCTGAAGACAATCCCTCTTGGGTTTGTGTTTGCCTCTGGTTCTCCATAATCCATTACTTCAATCATCTCCCTCGAATTATCCCCAGTTTCCTGCCAAAAATAAAAAATAAAAATAAAAACAAAAAAACAAAAATTAGACGAGTGAATTCATACATCTAATGTGTGTGTGTGTATACACATATATAGATAATCAAGAGTCAGATCAATCTCTACTTGAACAGAGGAATCTTCATCTTGGACAGTACTCTTCAGTGTTCTCTTGAGTCCTAAAACAATCAACAAGTGTACTGTCAGACAAAAAGGAATGGAATATTCATAGAAAGATAGAAACTGCATATTGATCCGAAAGAGCTGGCAAAAAGAAATACACACACACACACACATATATATATATGCACACATATGCATTTGTAGTTCAGTACCATGAGTACCATGAGAGAAAAGGAGAAACGTAAAGAAGGAAACAAGAAGAAGCTGCGCGAGGAAACAAGCGCGACCCATGATTTGGTTTAGGCTCTCAGAGTTGTGAAAAGGAAATCTGGGTTCTGGTTTTATGGGATTTTTTATTGAATAGTAACGACACTCAAGAAAATAAATTAAGAGAAAAAAAAAGAGTAAAATTTAGTAACGCACAGGAAGGAAACCGCTTCTGAGTTTTCGGATCCAATGAAGCGCTTTAATAGGGCAATTTATGCAATATGTGCCGCGGAAGGCAAAGAGTCCATTTATTCAATATATATCACGGGGTAACAGCTAACAAAGTGTGCTTTATATATATATATACATACATACACACACACACACATTCAGTTTTATATCTAACTTCTTTTAAAGATATTTAATTATTTTTTTTATACATTAATATAACAATCAATTAATTTATAAAATAACATTTTGAGAAATACATATCATTTGTACTAATAATTATAAATAATATAATGTTATATATATTTTTATATAATATTACAGATAAAATGATAGTTATTATAATATTTTAAATAAAAATAGCTATTATCGAATATATATGATTATAATGATATTTTTTCTTTTAAATTTGAGATTAGAAATTCAAATCCTATATTAAGAGAATGAAATGAAATTCATTTAGAATATACCCACAACATTAAAATGGCTTTATTTATGATAACTCTCTAATCACGGAAAGTCGGTTAAATTTTTATATATATTTTTTTGTTGGGAATGAAGAACTTTTGTTTTTTTCAGAGCCAACTATATATTAAGATTTATCAAAACCTCCTACGTGATGTCAATGGAAGAATCTAATGAGGATCTTAAATTAATTGTTCTACATAATTTTTAGGTCTACAATCGTGTGTGTATATTTTTCTCCGTCGTCCCTTGTTGACCTTCAAACATTTTTTTGGAATTTTTTTTTTTTGCTTGATAAGACTTGATCATTGCAAATTAAGTTTATGCCAGTAATTTCTTACTAATTAATAATGGGCTCTCTCCAAAATATGTTGGAGGCTGTTTGGTAAAAAAATTATATTTTAATTATATTCAAACGTAATATAATTTTACACTAAACGTAAATTTTATATTTAAATACAGTTCTTTTCAACAGTGTTACGAAAATAATTATTATTCAAAAGTTTTTTAAAACAATCATATCAACTTTTCAACTCTACTATTTATCTCTACTTTTACCAATCATATCAACTTTTCAACTCTAAAATACTTTTCATCGAAACACATTTCATTTAAATATAAAACAAATACTTTTCAACCAAATATAACATTCAAAAAATAAATTTCATTCAAATACAATTAAAATACAATGCGTTTACCAAACGCTCCTTTAATCGATAAAAAGGAGCGTTGAAAGAGTGATAATGGACTGACATAATACAGTACATTAATCTCAACAGTGCTACGAAAACAATTATTATTCAAAAGTTTTTTAAAACAATCACATCAACTTTTCAACTTTACTCTTTATCTCTACTTTTACCAATCATATCAACTTTTCAACTCTAAAATACTTTTCATCGAAACACACATTTTATTCAAATACAAAATAAATACTTTTCAAATAAATATAACATTCAAAAAATGAATTTTATTTGAATATAATCAAAATATAATTCGTTTACCAAATGCTCCCTTAATCGATAAAAAGGAGCGCTGAAAGAGTGATAATGGACTGACATAATACAGTACATTAATCTCAACAGTGCTACGAAAACAATTACTATTCAAAAGTTTTTTAAAACAATCACATCAACTTTTCAACTCTACTCTTTATCTCTACTTTTACCAATCATATCAACTTTTCAACTCTAAAATACTTTTCATCGAAACACACATTTCATTCAAATACAAAACAAATACTTTTTCAAACAAATATAACATTCAAAAAATGAATTTTATTTAAATACAATCAAAATATAATGCGTTTACCAAACGCCCTTCAATCGATAAAAAAAAGGAGTGCTGAAAGAGTGATAATGAACTGACATAATACAGCACATTAATCTCAATTGATTTTAGCAGTTATGCTGGCTTTTCGGTTTCCTACTCATGTTTTCAATACCAATATGAAAATCTCTACTAAAAATGATGTGGATACAAAAATCTAGATTTATAAGTTTAATATTATAGTCTCAAACGCATTAATTTTAACTGATTTTACATTTAAATGACTACCCATTTCAAAAAAAAAAGTCTATTAAATGATTACACACAGCCAAAAATGAAATAAGCATATGAACTTTTTTTTTTAATACAAAAATAAAAACATACATAATTTCATACGATGGTTAATTATAAAGCTTTCAAAATTAAATTTTAATTGATTTATAAATAGATCCTGTTAAGTTATATTTTTCAAATAATACGCTCCAACTGTTTTACATCATGTCTAGTACTCTAGACATTATTAAGAAATTTGGATGTTTATACTTACCTAAAATATTTAAGCAGTTCTTGTTCGTAAGTCGATATGTATGTCACGAAAATTTCTGTTCTCGTGTTTTGAGAGTCAACTTTCAAAGAAGGATGCACAAATGCCGTTCCCTTTTTTTTTGTTTTGAAAAACAATTCTTTTCGTTTTTCGATAACATTGATTAATCTATTACCGAAAAACAAAAATAAAAAAATACACCAAATGAATCATGATTGGTGTTATTCTTTGGGTTCCCGGTTAGAATCCAGAGTTTCCCTACATTTTAAATGTCAATGTTTATGAGGGAAAATGTCTGGTCAACTTTTACATTTTTTTAGCAGACATTGTTTTGTGCTCAAGACAATTTTATATGCCAGTGTATCACTATTATTTTTTTTGCCTAATAAACTTATAGCAAAAAGGAATTTTGAACAAATGAGGGAATGTGTAATATAAGGATGGACAAGTCTTATGCAATACTCCTTCATAAACTAATTGTAAGGTGATTTATGTTATATTTTATCTTTTAATTTTTTAAATGAAACATCGTTAAGTAATACGTGTTTTTTGTATTAATATTTGAATATTACTATGTGATAATATTCTTGATAAGAAGTTGTGTATAAATTAATTAATTATTTATTACAAGTTTTTAAGTAGAAAGTTATAAATATTGCATATTATGCAGTAGTGCATAGAAGACATTTCTTATGTATATATATATATACATATATACATACACATATAGAGAGTAGTTATGGTCTTTATTATTTTTTTTTTAAAGGAATATGTGCATGTATAAGCATACGTATGGATAATATGAATAACGTAGTCTTGGGTAATTGTCTTCTCTAACTTTCATGTCATCTTTTGCAATTCTACCAAAAAAAAACAAAAAGGGTCAAATTTTGCAAAACAGCTTTCTATTGCATTGAGTTGAGAAAATGTGATCTTCATAAATGTAAACAATACAAAATAAGTATAGTAATAAAAATGCGTGACATATATATTTTCGCTCTAAAAGTATGGTTGATGGAAGGAAAAACATCCTTTTCGAGTTGGCTTTCCATTCCCCTTTTTGCAGCCAACTTGTAGTTTCATTATTATTATCATTTCTATGGAAGGAGACCTGAACAAAGTAAAGACTAGGCTAGAGTAGAAACCAAATCAATACATAGATATATACACCCACTATATACTTTTTGTTATAAGAAAATAAAAGGATGACTCTTAACTCATTTTTCGTTAACAATCATTGCATGAAAACGACGGTGTCGCATTTTTTTTGGCATAGTCCACTTGGGAAGGTATTGAAAATTGAATCATTAATAAAACATAATTATATAACTATATAATATATATATATAAGAGAGAGAGAGAGAGAGAGAGAGAGAGAGAGAGAGAGAGATGTTCCTTCTTATCTGTTATGAAGTAGTGTGATTGCATGTGGGTTATGGGCATAATACTCAGTTTAATCATAAGAGTTGAAGAAATTCTGCAACTTGGAAACCCAAGAATCCCATATCCACGTGCAGCACCCTTAATTATTGTTGTTACGAAAAATAACCCCTCGTGTTGCCAATCTCTCAAAAATTCCACCGCTATCGTGACATTTGGTAAAAATTAGATATGATATGATTGTTTTCAAATTAACCTAGAAATAGTAGTGGAAAGGAAGGAAAAAAAAAAAAAAAGATTGCCGAAGATAAACGTTGACATCTTACCTAATTTCAAAATAAAACTTTTTCAATTTAAGATGTACGATGTGTCAAACGGATGTTTAAGACATGTTAGAATGGAAAGATTTTGAAGTGATTGGCAAACATCTGAAGGGCTTTTTTATTTTTTATTATTTATTTTTTTTGGAATCTAAGATTGAACATTTTCTTGACTTTGACACAAGGACAAGAGTAGGATTTCATGATTTTACCTGAAAGTCATTACTTTCACTTCTGTTTTTTTTTTTTTTTTTAGTGCTCAAAGCAAAATTTAGCAACCCTAATATAATTCCACAAGAATTCTAGTTTGGTCATCTCTTACTAGCAACAGAAAATTAGACAAGTTGGTTAGCTTGCTTTTTAGGCAAAGCGAAGTTTCCTACACATCCCCTTGATTTGTCACACGATATTTACTAAAGCTTTCCTAATTTTAAATACTCTCTCTCTTGTTTCTACTTTGCTCATCATCTTCCATATTTCTAGTGGATGGGGGAGCACTTGGTTAGAAGAGGGAACATGCATGACCAAATTTACATTCGGGTAGATGATGTGCTGTTGTAGGCTTCACCACTACCAAGAAGTATTCATGATTGATCTCATTAATCTTGTGCAATTTTCTAGAAGTAGGCCATCCATATTCCAAAATGTACGAAGAAAGAGTGGATACTTGAGGAATTCTCTTGTTAAGAATAATTTTGATAAGATAGAGTCATCAAGCACTTCCAACAGTTGGACTTTGGATTTTAAACTTTTATATTAATGACTTGGAAAGAGTCATTATTATATGATATGAGTGGAGGAGTTGACATTTTAAGTCCCTAATTCCAGTGGTTACGTGCAAATTGTATCAAGAGTAATTTATCAAAACCGCGGCCAACCTATTAAAAAGAAATATATAAGCACGACTGAAACATACGAATATTAAGAATAATGTTCAGAAATTAATTATAATCTTAATTTTTTAATATTATCTAATTACTTAATTTAAGATATTTTTTTTATTGATAGATATTTAAAAATATTATCATATTAATTATTAATAAGCTATACTTATTAATAAAAAAAATGACATTCATTATAATGTAAATAAGTATATATATATATATTTTAAAGAAAGGTCATTGTTGAAGGTGTGCCCAGCCCGAGCCGATCACGGTGACTACTTCACTGGTCTTTCTAGGCGGCTGTCATGGCTGAGCATCCCAAAGGCCATCCCCAACATCATAAAGTTCAGTAGAAGACTTGTACATCTACAGTTGGGCTTAGACAAGCCCTCGGAGTAGGGCTGACCAACTCCGAGTACCATTGGTGGCAAACAGTTGTGATCAACTTTGTCTTACGGGAATGTATCTGACCAACCCGAGACATTGCCAAATAGGGCCTGTTTGAGCTTCACCGACCAAGAAAAATAGGTCATTCAGGTGTTAAACCAAAATTGAATTTAGGGATGAAAACTATCATCAAACCCGGATCATTCATGTCAAATCATCAAGAGGAAGAAGAAATAAATGCAGAAGCAAACCTGAATCCATAGTCTTGGACGTGATTCTGGAGTCTAGAGGTTGTGATTCTTCCAAGATTTATACGTATGTCCTCCTTGAGAGTTTTCTCAGTATTCTCTTCTGAAGATGGAGTCAGAAAAGAAACGTACGTATTATCTTGGGGACCACAACTGCCTTTTAATAACTGATAATATCAGTTATTTTGTAATTATTAATTCAGCCCATCAATAAATTAATAATTACACTTTTGTCTCTACACATAGGAGGCCCATACTTAAAGATGCATTAATAAGCCCAAAACCTATTTAACTTTATTTGATCACTTTTAATGGCCAACTTTATATGATAGCTTATAATGCACATTTATTTAATATATAAGCCCATATATTAGATTTTACTCCAACAATCTCCCACTTGGGCTATATATGTAACTTTATAAATGTGAATTATACCTTATGAGCTCATGAGTATTGCTATCAAAACTTTATGCATCAGAACAATCTTGTCCATTAACCATATTAATATAGGATCAAAGCGGCCTTCATTACAAATGTCGTAACTTGACCCATCAATGGTCACATATACCAATACAATCAATGACAAAATCAAGCATGGATGTGTAGCATGGAAATTTCATGCAATGTAATCATAACATGCCTATTTCCAACTGGTCCACCTTAGTGAGATCAACCATACCAAAATCAGAGTGAATAGAAACTGAATACTTTATACTGCAGTAAATAACCATACAATATCCATAAAACCATAACAAATGTGTCTACAAAGAAAAGCATCTAAAATACAAACTCTCACTAAAACTGAATATCCTGAAGAGAAACAACACCCATACTAGCGGTGTGCTCGAGAAACATCTTGGGTGGTAGTCCCTTAGTCAACGGATCCGCAACCATGGAGTTTGTCCCGATGTGCTCAATAGACACAAGTCCACTCTGAACTCTTTCTTTCACAACTAGGAACTTGATATCTATGAATTTTGATTTCGTCGAGCTCCTATTGTTGTTGGAATAAAGAACTACCGATTTATTGTCACAAAATAACTTAAGTGGCCTTTCAATACCATCCACAATGCGTAGCCCAGTGACAAAGTTTCGCAGCCATATTCCATGATTGGACGCCTCATAACAAGCTATAAACTCAGCTGCCATAGTAGAAGAGGCTATAAGTGACTGTTTGGCACTCTTCCAGGAGATTGCGCCTCCAGCAAGCAAGTAAATATAGCCTGAAGTAGATTTCATACTGTCTTGGCATCCCGCAAAATCGGAGTCAGAATACCCAATGATCTCTAACTGATCCGACCTCCGATACGTGAGCATGTAGTCCTTTGTTCTCTGTAAATACCTCATGACTCGTTTGGCCGCCTTCCAGTGATCCAATTCAGGATTACTCAAGTATCTACCCAACATGCCAACAATGTACGCAATATCCGGACGCGTACATACCTGAGCATACATCAGACTCCCTACTGCTAACGCATAAGGAATTTTCTGCATTTCCTTAGTCTCAAAATCATTCTTGGGGCATTGACTGAGACTGAATTTGTCTCCTTTAGCCACAGGGGTATCACCTGGTTTGCAGTCTTGCATGCCAAATCTCTTAAGAACTTTCTCGATATAACTCTTTTGTGATAATCCAAGCGTACCCCGAGAGCGATCCCGGTGTATCTTCATACCCAACACAAAAGAGGCATCACCAAGATCTTTCATCTCAAAATTCTTTACTAGAAATCTCTTAGTTTCATGCAACAAGTTTATATCGTTTGTAGCAAGCAATATGTCATCAACATACAAAACCAGGAAAATGTGCTTACTCCCACTGAACTTGTGGTATACACAATCATCAACCACATTCACCTCAAAACCGAATGAGATGATAACTTGATGAAATTTGTGATACCATTGACGGGAAGCTTGCTTAAGCCCATAGATGGATTTATTTAGTTTGCAAACCATCTTCTTTGCATCTCCCGATACAAAGTTTTCAGGTTGCATCATATAAATCGTTTCATCAATGTCTCCATTGAGAAACGCCGTTTTAACATCCATCTGATGTAGCTCAAGATCAAAATGTGCCACAAGTGCCATTATTGTCCTGAAAGAGTCTTTCGATGAAACCGGAGAGAAAGTCTCTGTGTAGTCGATGCCTTCTTTCTGGGTAAAGCCTTTTGCGACAAGACGCGCTTTGTACCTCTCCACATCGCCTTTCGAATCCCTCTTGGTCTTAAATATCCATTTGCAACCAATGGGCTTCGCACCTTCAGGCAACGGGACAAGATCCCAAACGTCATTGTCCTTCATGGACTTTATTTCTTCATTCATGGCATCAATCCACTGTTGAGATTTAGAACTTTCCATGGCTTGACGGAAGTTGATCGGATCATCTTCCACCATACCAATGTCATCCTCATGTTCTTGGAAAAATACAATGTAATCATCTGGCAATGCACTTCTCCTTTCTCTAGTGGATCTCCTTAATGGCACAGGTTCTTGGGGTGGTAGAGTTTGTTCTTCTGGAACAATTTCTCGAATGGGAGGTTCTTGAACAATGTCTTGATGTGGATCTGCCTCTCGAACAATGCCAGGAAAAGAACCCTGATCGATGTCAATGACAGCTGTGGGAATATCAATATATTCCTCTTCAAAGACAAAGTCCCTAACCTTATCTCCCTCCGCAAACTCAACACCCTCAAAGAACCGGGCATTACCCGTCTCAAAAATTGATTTAGTAGCGGGATCATAAAATTTGTAACCCCTGGACCTTTCAGAATATCCAACAAAATAGCAACTGACTGTTCTTGAGTCCAATTTCTTTTCATTTGGCTTATAAGGCCTTGCCTCAGCTGGACATCCCCAAATGTGCAAGTGCTTAAGACTAGGCTTTTTGCCCGTCCAAAGCTCATAAGGGGTTCTGACAGTTGCCTTAGTTGGTACCCTGTTAAGGATATAAGCTGCACTCTTTAATGCCTCACCCCAGAGAGATTCTGGCAAGGTAGAATGAGAAATCATACTCCTCACCATGTCCTTAAGCGTTCTATTTCGTCTTTCAGCCACACCATTCATGCTAGGTGAACCCGGCATGGTGTACTGTGGGACGATACCGCACTCCTCTAGGAATTTGACAAATGGCCCTAGACGTTGTTCACCTGAACCATCATACCTACCGTAGTACTCACCACCACGGTCAGATTTGATGCATTTTATCCTTTTGCTGAGTTGGTTCTCAACTTCAGCTTTGTATACCTTAAACATGTCCAGTGATTGGGACTTCTCATAAATGAGATAAAGGTAACCATAACGTGAAAAATCGTCTATGAACGTGATAAACGATTGTTGACCATTCTAAGAAGGTGTAGGAAATGGTCCGCAAATGTCTGTATGTATCAGTTCTAAGACATCTGTAGCCCTGTTAGCACCTAATCTCCTTTGGTTTGTTTGTTTTCCCTTTATACAGTTTATGCAAGTTTCAAAATCTGTAAAATCAAGGGAATCCAAAATCCCATCTGACACAAGTCTCTCAATTCTCCTTTTGGAGATGTGACCTAATCTCTTATGCCAAAGGGAAGCTGAATTTTCATTGGTTAATTTTCTTTTAACACCTCGAGTACTCAAATGCAAGGATTCATGATATGAAGCAATTGTATCAAGCATATAAAGGTTATCACCATAAGACAAAGTACCGGTTCCAACCAAATTTGAATTCTGAAAAAGACTAAATTTACTATTTCCAAAAGAACAAGAATAACCAAATTTGTCCAATACAGAAATAGAAACCAAATTCCGTCTAAACGACGGTACAATAAAAGTCTCATTCAAATCCAAATAACAACCGGATTTTAATAATAACCTAAAAGTCCCTATTGCTTCAACTTCAACCTTCTTGCCATCGCCTACAAAGATGTATCTTTCACCATCATTTGGCTTTCGGCAACTCAGGCAGCCCTGCATAGACACACTGATGTGAGTGGTTGCACCAGAATCTATCCACCAAGTGTGTTTAGGTACCGAAGTTAAATTAACCTCAGAACAAACCAAAGTAAGAAGTGTACCTTTCTTTGCACGCCAAGCATGATAATTGGTACAATGCTTCTTCTTATGTCCCGCAGCCCTACAGAAGAAACAGCCATCATCTGTTTGCTGTTCCTTGTGTTGTTTCTTCTGTGGTGGAGCCTCTGCAACTTCCTTACCTTTGTTTCTTTTCTTCCCTTTGTCCTTGGAAGTATTGGCTTTTGAAGTACTAGCCAAATGAGCACTTTCTATCTTCTCTTGCTTAAGCCTTTCCTCCTCTTGCACACAATGTGAGATGAGCTCATTAAGAGACCAAGTCTCCTTTTGGCAATTATAGCTCACCTTGAATTGACTGAATTGTGTGGGAAGAGATATGAGGACCAAATGCACAAGCAAGTCCTCAGAGAGGTCAAGCTTTAGTGCTCTCAGTTTTGAAGCAAGATGAGACATCTCCATGATGTACTCCCTGATGTTCTCTTTACCTTTATACCGCATTGAGATGAGACTTGCCAAAATTGTACTTGTTTCAACCTTTTCATTCTTGGCAAATCTCTTCTCAATATCTTCAAGGAACCCTTTAGCAGTAGTAATTTTATCAGACATAGTGCCCCTGAATGCTTCTGGGATGGCCTTTTTCATGATCATCATACTCATGCGATTTGACTTCTCCCACCTTTCAAAGTCCTTCTTGTCATCAGAAGAACTTTTGTCAGTAAGAGGTGTGGGAGAAGGAACCCTTAACGCAAGGTCGAGATCCATGACTCCGAGAACTATCAACAAGTTCTCTTGCCATGATTTGAAGTTCGTGCCATTCAACATAGGAATAGAATTGATGTTGGCAGAAATGTTGGATACAGAACTAGTAGCTGAATCAGAGAACAACAAACAAAATAAACAAGCTCACATAAGAAAACATATAACAATTATAAATTCAAATAATGGCAAAACCCCATCTCAAGACACCTAACACAACATTAATATCTAGTCTTTGGACAGAAATATTAATTTGTAAGTGGTAATCTTGTTGTAGTAATCAAACATTGACAATAAAGCATGTCAATTAATAAATCTTCCTTTGGGCCGATTCATTAATCACATGTAAAACCGGATAATTGCCTCATGTTTATTACCACAGGTATTTATCTAATTCAGACAAATATTAACCTTCCTTTGGGTCGATTAATATTCGCACAAATCAAATACATACAACCATTTTGATATTTTAAAATAAATTGATTTAGATAAAAGAGGCTACTTTGGTAGTATTCTATTTTAATCAACTTATTTTAAAATACCATATACCATAATTAGAAATATGCCAAAATCCGAATTTAAAATCCCAAAACAAAACCAAAAAAAAAAATAATAATAATAATAATAATTTTTTTTGGTCAACGCCGGTCAACCTTAGTCAACGCCGGTCAACGGCTAAGTCAACGCCGGTCAATGATCGAGGTCAACATAGTCAACGATCGGGTCAACTGCCAGTTAACAACTGGTCAACTCTGGGTAACCTATTCTTTCTATTAACCCAAACCCAAACTCCAAATCCATAATTCAAGCCCATTGGGTTTTAAACAAAATTAATTGAATATGGGCCTTTATATTATTTTTGGGCTTTTATTGTTTTGGGCTTTAATGCTGCCCTTTGCTGAACGTGGACATGAGATGAAATATTTCAAAAACAATTAAACAAAACAAACTGCCACCCACGTTTCAAGCAGTTATACGCGTTTATTGTTTTGGGCTTTAATGCTACCCTTTGCTGAACGTGGACATGAGATGAAATATTTCAAAATCAATTAAACAAAACAAACTATCACCCACGTTTCAAGCAGTTATACGCGTAGCGGAAACGTAAATTCATGCAAATTTATGAGAAAATTCAAGCTTTTCAAACCCAGAAAATTCAAAGAACAATCATGGAAGAACACCAAAAATTATTCTCAAATTCAACAATTCACAACCATGGATTGTCAAATTTGAGAAATCTTATGAGAATCACATCATAAAACTAAATTGATTCTCAATAATTTAACATGAACACCGCTCTGATACCACTTGTTAAACCAAAATTGAATTTAGGGATGAAAACTATCATCAAACCCGGATCATTCATGTCAAATCATCAAGAGGAAGAAGAAATAAATGCAGAAGCAAACCTGAATCCATAGTCTTGGACGTGATTCTGGAGTCTAGAGGTTGTGATTCTTCCAAGATTTATACGTATGTCCTCCTTGAGAGTTTTCTCAGTATTCTCTTCTGAAGATGGAGTCAGAAAAGAAACGTACGTATTATCTTGGGGACCACAACTGCCTTTTAATAACTGATAATATCAGTTATTTTGTAATTATTAATTCAGCCCATCAATAAATTAATAATTACACTTTTGTCTCTACACATAGGAGGCCCATACTTAAAGATGCATTAATAAGCCCAAAACCTATTTAACTTTATTTGATCACTTTTAATGGCCAACTTTATATGATAGCTTATAATGCACATTTATTTAATATATAAGCCCATATATTAGATTTTACTCCAACATCAGGTACCTACACCAAATCTCCGCCTGCACACCTGTAGTTTCCATCAACCAATCTATGTGACCGCTGCTCTACCACTCCGCACCATCAGTGTACTATGTACATACTCCTCTACTAACTTGTACTACTTGACATCTACACCTAGGTGTAGACACCCACATTCCTCCTTCCACCCTACACCACTTGATATTGGTGCGCGCCCCTCTACTTGTGCTAGGCGCCATTGCAGGGGTCTTGAGGCATGTGACATTAGCCCAATGGGTACCAAACATCAGTACACCTGATACTAGGGTCAACCTATTGGGACCACTTAGGGAACTCAAACCCATAGAAAGTATCTATAACTAGGGGAAAACATCACTCCCACATATATGAACTACATCCTTGTTCAAACTTTGCCTCTTCACTTGTCCTTCACTGACTTAAGTATTGAAGTACTTTTGATAGACACCCCACTGGTGTATCCTCACTCCGAGGTGTTCTTCTCTATTTTGTAATTTATTCGACGGAGTAAGGTCAATCACATCAAGTGATTTTATCTAATGTTTTATCTAATGTTGTGTCAAATTTTGACAACCACAATCATAATCCTTAAAGTCTGACATCTTTGGAGGCATGTAATTCAACTTTGGGAAAGGGATATTCTAAGGTGGTTCTCGTTATCAGGGACAAGAATATTATTATGTGGTTTTGGTGTGTACATATATATATATATAGCAGGGGTCAAATTCTAAGTTACAACATATAGTCACTTTTGTCAGTGGGAATATAACAGAACAAATGCCAAGGAGATTAAAAGACGGGGCTTTCATACACTTGCAAGCATAAGCATCGGATTGGGATGTAGGAATGGAAAAGAACCACAGGATTTGGAGGTGAAGTTTTGGCTGTTATACATATATCTATATATATATATATATTTTTTTTTTTTGTATGTATGTATTTTGCACTCATGTTATTTGTTAACAGATGAGACTTCTACATAGGGAGGCGGGGATTCAGAAGTTTCCAGCTTTAGAAAAACTCAGTCTGAAATTGAGAGTTGAATATGTATGGAAGAAAAATTTGGGGAAGAAAAATATAGCATAACTGGCACAGATTTTGCTTTTGTGCTTTGTGCAAAAAGAGAGAGAAAGTTAAAAAGGGACACAAAGGGGGCAAAAAAGTTTAATGGGATCACATGCATAGGGTCCAAAGAACAGCTCATGGCACACAAAAAGGTTGGCACAGGTGGTCTATTATGGCAGAAAAGATCCCTGGTGTTTTTACTGGTATAACAGATAAAAGGACAGACACCATAACAAAAGGACACACACCATAACAAATTTTCACCCTTGTGATACCTTTGGCGTGCTACTACATTTGTTAATGGATTAAAAGTCTTGAATTTGCTCCATATTTAATCCTTTTTTTTTTCTCAATAAAAAATAGGATTAGTGATGTTTTCATGTCTTCAATTCCATCGTCATTAATGTCATTTTAAGAATCTACTGACATCATAAATGTCTAAAAATCACCATCGAAGAGACATAATTACAACCTTACACGGGATAATGAGATTCGATTCCTGAATGATAAGCAAAGGAGTCTTGATAGATCATCCACCAATATTTCATATTTCATGTTTTAATGTTGTTGTTAATATACTCTTTTGTAAATTGAATCTTTTTATTTATTCCTTCAGCAGAATTTGGCTCCTTTATGTGGGGAATATAGATTCATGAAAGAAGGGAAGATAAGGAGGAAAAAGGAAAAGCAACTAGAAATGAAGGACAGAAAAACTTTGTAATCAGTTTTGCTCCTTGTGGTTGTAGTTATTTGGATTCTTTGTCATAGATAGGGAAAGAAAATTGACCTGTTTTTGTGAACCAAATATAACAAGGAGAGACAGGGCCTACAACATTTGATCTTTTATGTCTTTTAGATAAACTTGCAGCCCCAACTTCATCATTCCCTGGCCCACCCATTAGCCCCCACTCAAACATCACTTCATGCTGAGATTTGAGAATGATGCTATCTAATTTGGCTTCATTCTTGTCTATCTTATCTGTTTTTTTGTACATAAATGTATCTTCATAACCAAGACAGAAGATAACATAACTTAGATTCAATTCCTGGTATTGCTTAGTAACCACTCTGCTGCTATATAACTAATCAGAGCTGCAAATTTGAATTCCGGTACTCAGACTTACAAATAATATGTGGAAAGGGTAAGAACAAAAAAGGTTAAACACAACTCCAACCAAAATCACAAAAAGGGTTTGTTTGAATTCCCGTGTTATTTAAGTACATCTGGGATTTTAGTACACAAAACTCAATCTCTTCTAGTTCTCACTGTTACATATAGAAATATATACATGAATTCAGCAAACCAATCTAACAAACAAACACAAAAAAGGGCATTCTCCTTTGCTAGCACTCGGGTAGAAGCAGGGGAAAAAAAAAAAATCAGTGGCAACTTGAGCTAAAAGTAAGATCACGCCTTCTCCTAAGAGGAACCAGAGGAGAATCTTCCAAGGCATGTTTTCCATGAGGCTAGATTTAACAATTGATTCTTGCTAATGGGACTGTTGAATCCATTATGATTCTGTTGCATAGGAAGTTTCTGCGACTTCTGTCCTACTTGTTGAGCATCACATTTCTGTCAGTATCACTATGAACCAACTGCCTCATAAGTTACTAAATTATGAGCTCTCTTGAAAGCTGAGTGACCTAGACAAAGCAGCTGGATTTGCTTGTAAGACTTTCGAGTTTTCTGCTACGTGATTCCTTTCATCATCCTTTGCTTGGAAGGCCTTAAAGAGTCCTCCCCCACTAATCAAGTCAGCTTTATCGTTCTTGATCCCAAGCGTAGCCCATATAGAACTCCTTGCTGCTTCACCTGGGTCGTCAATCCTCAATGTCTTTGGAATCCAAAGGCATCTCTCAGAATTGCTTTCTTTTGGCGGCTCCTCTTCCACAGAGGAGTTGGATTTGTGTGGGTTTTCATCCCTTGAGTGTTTCCCTAATGTCGGAGAGTTTGGACTGGAGCTTGTGGCATTGAGGATTGGAGATGATGGCGGGGGAAGCCAAGGGATGTTCCAAGTGCCTGGTAAACTACAACCCCAATATGCTGCTGCAGGATAGAATGGCATCGGAAACCCTGGAGGGCAAAAAGTAGGCAGTGGCACTGGAGGGCTCCACTGAGCTGAATTCCAGGGGTAAGGCCAAGGAGCCCCCGGAAAGCATGGCATTTGAGGCGGGAAGCTCTGACAACTTTGCATGACTTGCTCTTGAGACCCATTTTTGCTGGCCTCGTCCTTTGAATTTGATGTTGTAACAGAGGATCCGTTTGCACCGTTATCTCCATTTTCTCCACCTACATAAGGAACAGAAATCCTTAATTCTTCAGGTTTATGATATCCATTTTGTGAGCAATTCCGCATTGTTTTATCAGCAAGATTCAGCACTGAAGCCATTGATTCACAGAGGGGTGTGTCCGAGCCAAATGTTAGGACGGTGCCATTAGATTTTAAAGAAGGATGGGGAGCATGGACTCCAGTTGGAACATCTATTCGCGCATTCGGAAGAGTTTCTGAAACATTTATGTGACGGTAATGAGAAGCAGAGTTCTTGTTCTTACGACGACCGGCTCCCACGGGGACATTTCTCATGGTCCCACCTGCTGTCCAATATCTTTGGCAGTTCTTGCAGAAGTGTCGGGGTTGGTTGACATTGTAATTATTGTAGTAACAGAACTTGGTGTCCATGCTATTACAGCGGGGGCATGGAAGTATCTTGTCTGGTTTCTTCAGGGTCTTCTCTTGTGAATTACTTGTCTCATTCTGTTCTTCTTCAGTCTTTGAAGCTTTCAGTGTAGGACTCTCGTTCTCCGCAGAAGGTGTTTTAGGATTCTCGGAAATTCCGGAAGTTGCATCTGAATTCCTTAGCTCTTCTGAAGACATAGGTTGGGCTCCATTTTTTTCTTTAGCATCGCTAGGCTTTTCTCCCATCTTTTCCTGAATTCACCAAAATTTTCACTGAGAATGATTTCAACACTGTATCTTCTTAGAATACACTGTCCAATAAACTTCAACAAAGAGGTCAAAAACAACAGGGCAAAGTGAGGAATGACTTGTTTTTTTGTTTAACTTCATGCTTTGATGGGCCATAAACTAAATCCCTACTTCACACTAGTTATCATTCACATAATGAACCAACTAAAACCAGACAAGTAGAAAATCAGATCGCTTTCTCATGTAGAAAGATTGGATCTAATCTTCATGCAAGTGCACCGAGAAGGATGCTGCAGAAATAGCTCGCCTCTCCTTAGCACTTAGTGGTACAATCAACTTCACTGAGACCTATCCGGCTATCCCCATAGCAGGACCATAACAACAAATACAAGACGACTTTGAAGGCACGATACAGCTCTTTAGTACTCCTTAATCCTAACTCTCATCTTGGAACAGGTGAAGCTCGTATTGGTTCTCCTAAAACCGCAAACTACACATCCTTTTTTTTTTTTTTCACCTTATCGAGTTCTCAGCATGTTCCCTTATGAGAACTTAAATAGAAAGTAAACACAAATAAGACCGACTCGCGTTACAGCAACATAACCCAACCAAACTAGAAGAAGTAAGACAAGTAGAAGAATCACTGAACACTTCCACGGCCTGGCCCTAACACACTAGAGACGGTTTAGATTCCGCTATATCAACAACGGCGACAAGACCTAAGGATTTCGATTAGGAACAGCATTTTCTAAAATGTTGACAAACATAACTCACAAGAATCAGTATCCATGTATAAACAAAGAACTATCGACAAAACGAAGGTATGTGAACCAGAAGTTTCAGCAACTAAAAGGTGTCAAAGAATGTGACAAGAAAATAAATTTTCTGAGATTGAGAAAGACAAAAGTCGAATAACCAACATACCCATTTTAAACAGCAAAAAAAAAAAAAATCAAGTATTTTTTAGCAATAAAAATGGCAAAGCTACTTGCTTGGATAATCAAAATTGACCAGAAATATTAATCAACAATTTTACCTATCAAAAATGAAATCCCAGCCAATAGTTCAGGAGGAAAAAAAAAAGTAACAAAATATTCAAAGTAAAGACAAAAAAGAACCCAACTTCCCATCTAGATTACGAACCAAATCCCATAAAAAGAAACTTACAATCCAAAACCCACAAAAATAAAAAGTCAACAACAATGGGTCGGTTTGCAAAATCCATTTCCAAAATCTCCAAATATATATATATATATATATATGTATACACACCTTATCATTATCGCCGTCCTGATGTTCTTCGGCGTCGTTGTTGGTATTGCCCTCGAGAGAAGAAGAATTTGCGACCGAATTTGCTCCGTCCTGATCCATATCCATATCATTTTTATTACTATTATTATCACTATTATCCTCAACCTCGACATGAGTAGGCGAAGCTTCTGGAGAGCCGCCGCCGCCGCCGCCGCAGCTTACCAGAGGAACTTCGGCGACGGGAATCGTCTTTCCGAAGAGCTTGATCGCCGGGTCTTTTGGCTCCGACATTTCTGCTCCTTTTTTTTCACCTTTTTTCTTCTCCTTTTCTCTTTTGGATAGAGAGATAGACAGAGAGAGAAATTGAAAACCGAGAAAATTCCAGAGAGAAAAAGTTTATAGAGAGAGGGAGAGAGGGAGAGATCTGACACGTTGTTGTTGTTGGTGTTGGTGTTGTGTGCGTGTGTATGAGGGAGAGGGAAGTGAGTGTCGTTCGTTGGAAAATCGTCGTTCGTCGTTGGTTTGTTGATCCGTCTAAGCAGGTTGGAGATGCCACGTCAGCTTAATAGGGAGAATTCTCAGCCACAAGTTCTCTTTGTGGCCTTTAAAAGACCTCTCTTTTCTCTTCTCTTTTTGATTCTCTTTGCTTTTCCACTGCCTTTTTCCCCTCCTTTTTTCACTTTCTCTCTATTTTTTTCTTTTTTCCTTTTTCTTTTTTTGGCCTTTTTGTCTCAAACATCGCCAATTCCTCGGCTGATAGACCAAACACAATATTCCACTTTTGAAACCAAAAATATTAATAAATAATAATTTTGTGGTTGAGAATTTAAACAAGTGTGGCCCCATTTGTTTTACTTCGTGACTTTTGTGTTGCTTTCAAATCTTTTTCATGCACTGTGGATGTGGAATTGCCATAGTGGATTGCCCATTCTTGAAGTTACCCTTTTTTTTTTGAATAATAACTATTTCTAAATAAATTGTATAAAGTTAGGATACTATGATAATAAAACACGTATTTTTTATAGTACAAAATTTTATGGACATCCAATTTATTAATTTTTTTAAAAAAAATTTGAACATTTTCTTCTTACCTATTGTGCTTATTTTCATAGAATATTATGTTAAAACAAATGTTAATGGTAGAAATAATATCTCTTTACATTACCATGTAAAATAATTTTCCTTCTATACATGGGCTTCTTTCTTTTTCTCTCTCTCAAATTATTTAGCCTCACATTTAATGCATCAATATCCCTATTTTATTTTGATATATATATTAATTTTGATATTAATTAATTGACAGACATTTTAAAAAAACGTTTATCTAGAATTTATGATGGCAGTTACATGATATACAAGGCAACTAGACCTTTTATCTTACACTAAAAGAAAAAGTTTAGCTTTTACCAAAATGGAGACCGTTGAACATCAATGGTTCAAAAAAAAAAAAAACCCAAAATCTTTAGAGGAAATTATCCCAAAATATATATATATTTTTTTTTTAGGAAATGCCCCACTTGTTCATATAAACCCACTTGTAATTTTAGAACTGTCCCCGATCTTTTGCCGAGTAGTTCACTCATTTGGGCGGAGAAACCCAAGGTTAGAATGGGTAATTTAGATCCTTATCAAATCTACGTCAACATTTCATCCAAAAAAACATACCACGTGGGATGGAGCCCACAATGTGACACGTGCGTAACCTACAATGAGTAGTCCAGTATGTGCCATGTCAGCAACACATTTTAAATAGGCGCCACCCACAACAAAAGTAAAGTGGAAAAGTCACCTTGAGCTAACATGTTACATCAAGCCCACGACTTTTCCTTTTCTTAAAAAAAAAACATATTAATATTAAATTAAAAAACATTAAGCTAGTGTTTGGGACACAAATTTTTTTAGCATTGTATTTAAATGCAATGTAATTTTTCCCTAAATACAAAAATATTTCATTCAAATACCAATCACATCACATTTTAAATTAAACATAATCACTATTTATTATTTCACTTTTTTTATTACTTTTATTAATTACATCATATATTCTCTCTCCCTCTTTTTTTTCTCTCTACTTTTACCCATCACATCACATATTTATTATTAAAATACAATTCAAATACTTTTCCCCCAAACACACATTACATTCAAATGCAATGCTAATACTTTTCCTCCAAATACAAATTGCATTTAATACATTGCATTCAAACACAATGTAAATGCAATGCGTTTACCAAACGAACCCTAAATTAAGAACCGTTGGATCTGAAGAATTTTTTCTTTTAAGAAAAAGTAGTTTAAAAATTATGTTTAGGAAAAAAATTGTATAGGAGAAAAAAAAAATTTTTTTAAAATTTATTCAAAAAAATCATATCTATATTTTATTTTTTTAATTATATTTGATTTTTAATAAAAATCTCATTTGAATATATATATACGTAAAATTATAAACTTTTAAAATTTAAATTTTATTATAATATTTTAAAGAAATGAATAATAAAAAGTGATGATAAAATTAAAAAAAATACTAAACTTTTTTTTTAGTGAGCCAAATAGGCTCTAAGACATTTTAACTAAAACAAATGATATTTGTATATTATGTCTTATTTAGTTACCGCATTACGTTTATATTGTGTTTAAATATAATATAATTTTTATCTAAATATTAAAAGTATTACATTCAAATACCAATTACATAATAATTTAAATCAAACATAATTATTATTTACTATTTCACTTTTTTTATTATTTTTATTAATCACATCATATACTTTCTTTTTCTCTTTTTTTTTCTCTATCTAGTTTTATCAATTGTATCACATATTCAATATTTAAATATTTTTCATTCAAACGAATATTACATTCAAATAAAATACAAATATTTTTTATCCAATATATATTACGTTCAAATGTAACGTAAACATAATGTATAATTCAAACATCTCCTTACAATCACAAAATCACCTTTAAAAAAAATATACGAAATCATATATCTTAATAGAAAAATTGACATCTAAATAGAGAAAAAAAAAGTGTATACATTTTGCAATGTTGCCCAATTACTTTGAAAACTTTAGAATAATATCACAAAATCATGCTTTGAATTGATTTTTGCCACATAAAAAAAAAAACTCTTGTAAAAAATATCATTAATAAATGAATCATTTACCAATTTACCAATAAAGAATGTTCATTTATCCTTCGTTTGGTAAATGATTCAATTACCATTCATTTATTATTATTAATTTAACATTTTTTTTCTTTCTCTCTCATATCTCTTTCTTTCTTCTCAAATGCCACTGAGCTTGTTTGCTACTCTTTCAATTGCCGAAAGTCTAAAAGACATGACGCTGTGCAAGCTCGAACCCACATCACCGACTTCACGCCGCCACAATCGTCAAAGATCCATTCTCCTTTGCATGAACTAGTACCAGATTAGGAGTTTGTGCCTTGTCGTTATGCTTGAACTAGAGCTAATCCACTTGCCAAAGGCTTCATGGAGTTGTCGTTGTTGCCTTCGTTTTCTCTTGCAACTTCCATGATGACGAGTAATCAGAGCAGTCGTGAGATTGCCTAAACTAGGGCTCTTATGGCCATACAACCTAAATTGGGACTCATGCAGTGAGATTGCCTAAATTGGGACTCATGTGGTGAGATTGCCTTAACTAGGGCTCTTGCAGTGAGATCTGGGCCTTTGACAGCGATGGCGACGAAGTCTGGTAAAAAAAGAAAGAAAGTAGGGGTGACTAGTGAGGGTGAGGGTGCTGAGAGAGGAGGGAGGGAGAAAGAGAGAGAGGGAGAATAATAAAAGTTTTTTGATTTACTAAATGTAATTTATGACATTTTCAATACAACTTTTTAACTTATGGCAAAACTTAATCTACCCTCTTTTTTTGCGGCGTATACTCTAATTATCCCATTTACTTTCTCAAATGATGTTTGGTAAATGTATTATATTTTTATTGTGTTGAATGTAATGTGTGTTTGGATAAAAAGTATTTGAATTATATTGTATGTGATGTGATTGATAAAAGTAAAAAGAAAAAAGGAAGAAAAAAAATATATGATGTGATTGATAAAAGTAGTAGAAAAGTAAAATGGTAGATAGTATTATATTAGATTTAAATTGTGATTTAATTAGTATTTGAGTAAAAAATTTTATATTTAAATGAAAATTATATGACGTTTAAACGTAATACAGTAAACAAAATGGGCTCAATTTGGTTTTAATTCATATAAGCCTCATATTTGGCTTGATGAGGTACCTTATTGTGAACTAGTTTGGTGGTAGACTCTAATACACTAAATATAAATTGTTACAGTTTTTTTTGGATATTTTTTTTCATAATATTTACTCTTAATTTTTATTATTTTTTATTATTCTAGTCTATCAAATATGAATTATAATTCATTTTTGGCCTTTTATCTCTACTGTTGTGAACATTGTTTTTTTTTTTTTTCCTAGAACTGTTAACATTGATTTGATTTCTCAATAAAACCAGCAGATTTTATCCAAAAGAGTATACATTTTGTTGTTTTTTAATAAAAATATAATATGTTTTTAATTAGAGGAAATATTGCTATAAATTTCTCAAAACAAATCCCCATTCAATTATAGGCCAACGCCGTAAGCTCAATGAAATGGTGTTTCTTAAGAAGAATATTTAGAGAGGAGCTTAAATTCATGCTATTAAACACTTTTACATTCATAATCCTCTTTTTACTTTTCGATTTAAATTAAAAAGGGCATAATTATAATTATGGTGATTGAACGGGACATATTTTTAAAATTGATATCCTTTCTCCTTATAATTAATGTCAACGAACAAGTGAGAGTAAAAGCAACAGGTACGAGGAAAACTTATAACGGCTTAGGTGGTGTTTGGAAAAAAAAAATACATTTTAATTTTCTTTAAACACAATGTAATTTTACACCAAACATAAATTTTATATTCAAATACAATTCTTTTTAACAGTGTTACGAAAACAATTATTATTTAAAAGTTTTTTAAAACAATCACATCAACTTTTCAACTCTATTATTTATCTTTACTTTTACAAATCATATCAACTTTTCAACCCTGAAATTCTTTTCATCCAAACACACATTTCATTTAAATACAAAACAAATACTTTTCAACCAAATACAACATTCAAAAAACAAATTTAATTCAAATACAATCAAAATGCAATATGTTTACCAAACGTCCCTTAAAATTGCAAAAGTGAATAAATTACGGGCAAAGTAGTAATTTGATAGAATAAGTTGGGTTGCAAAATTACTTTCGCAAAAAAATAAAAAACAAAAAAATAAAAAAAAGGTCCAATCTATAAAATTTATGAAGATTAAAGTGACATGCAACACAATCAACATGATAAACATTGAAATAATCGAACAACAATGTGAATTTCGTCTCCTGTAGATCAAACAAAGCACAAGGCCAATAAAAGAAGATATTAATTACTTTTAATTGATCACCGGGTTTATATATTATGCAGTTATAAAATAATTCAAAAGAAATAATAGAAATTAGACTTAAGATGATTCTAAATAAATATAAAAAAAATTCAATCATATTTAAAAAAATTTCTTTAAAAGGTCAAAGGTTTCATGTAGGGATTGACTGTGTGAAACAAAGAATGAATTCCTACATAGATGAGTATTTTTATCGAAGCCCCTTATTTAATTCGAAACGAGGTCGAAAAAATGTTCATTTTTATTTCTTAACTAAGAATTCTTCCATAATGAATAAGCTATAACATATTCAATGAGTACGTATATAAATTTACATATATATATATACACATATTATCTATTTCCCTGATCTTATTCTTATCAACAGCTATGAGTTTTCACTTCTTAGCCAGCATGCTTTTCTTCTTTTTCTGGTAACAGACTCATCCACTTTAAACGTACAAATTCAACTGAAAAAAAAAATAGTACGAAAGAAACATATCTATAACCTGATGCAATCACAAAACATTTTGAAAATCTTTTTCTCTTGTTTTAAATCAATAACATCAAAGCAAAAATCAATCGACATCGAATCGAAGCTCCGAAATCACCTCATTCCTCGTTCTCAACTTGTGTTTCTTAGCTTCCTATTCCAACTTCCTGTCCTGCAACTCCGGTGATAGTTATATGAATACAAAAAATTATTCCTTTCTGCTGACTTTTGTTTAAAATTTTTCGAAAATGTGACCATGATCTATTTCACAAAGGTAATGAAGCAAATTGAAAAGAAAAATGCATTGTTCCTTTTAAAAACAAAATTTCTTCCATACACATTTAGATACATTTGATCTTTTTGCCTATGCACTTGAGGATGCCAAAGGGACGTTTGGTAAACGTATTGTATTTCAACATAATTCTTTTTTGAGTGTTGTATTTGATTGAAAAATATTTGTTTTATATTTGAATAAAATGTGTGTTTGGATAAAAAGTATTTTAGATTTGAAAAATTGATGTGATTGATAAAAGTAGAAATAAATAGTTAGGGTTGAAAAGTTGATTTAATTGTTTTAAAAAACTTTTGAATAATAATTGTTTTCGTAGCACTGTTGAAAATAATTGTATTTGAATGAAAAACTTTGCGTTTGGTATAAAATTGATTTTCGTAGCACCAAAAAAACGTTTACCAAACGTTCTCAAATCCTTGCCAAATCACAAATCCAATCTTGTCAAGTCAAGAAATCAAAATCTTAATAGAGTTTGTTCAATTAAAATACGAAAGTGAAAACCTTGGTTCTTTCAGTCCTGGAGCAATAATACAGGTAAGTATGGCTTTCTAAAAATCACAACATATCTTTAAGAGGTTTAACAAGTTCGATCCAACAACTCAAGCTCTGAGCTACAAGGGAATAGATTCAGCAATCTCTTGATCCTTCTAAAAGAGCATATTTGTTTTATTGATAGATCCGGAGATTTTCATAATAATAAAAAGGAATATAAGACGCCCTCTTTAAAAAAGAAAATTTATCACTAAAGATAGAATTGTCATTATGAGAATCAATGAATAAAAAACGTACAAGACGGACATTTTTTTTTTTTTAGCACGAACGGTTCATATCCATTTGGGCTCTAACAACATTTTTACTGTCTCTGTCCAATAAACTAGGATTTATATATATATATATACTGAGACAATCTAGTTTTATTTAAACTTAAATCAAACTATAATGTGCATTTGGTTTTATTTTAACTTGATTTTGATTCAGTTTAAATGAAGCTATTTAAATTTTTTTTTTTTCATTATTTCGTCACAATTTCGAATTCAAATTTAAACTAAACTTTTAAGTTAAACCAAAGCATCAAATGTTAGTTTTTAAGTTAGCTTATTTCAAGAGACATTCAAGCTAAACTTGAATGCTAAAGCCTCCAGTGTAGGAATATAAATAAAGATATACACCCCACCTTAATGCTATTAGATTCATATCACTCACTTTTGTGTTTATTTTTCTTTGATAACAATTATATCTTTAAGTTGTCACGCCATTATTACATATATAATCTGTAGATAATATTTTAATACGAGACATAAAGTTTAAATTCTCCCACTTTAAATCATAATTAAAAAAAAAAAAAAAAGTTGTTGTCGTGCCACAGTTTTCAGAGTCGCGTGCCATCAATGGCGGGGAGTCACTCACTGGGTGACCATCAGTTATCCACTGGTCAGCACTCGGAGTTGACAGGTGACTAGAGTCACCTCCTGGATGACCTCCAGTGAACCACTTGACATCTCGGTCTCAAAGCAAAAAAAAAAAAAATCCATCGCACTGCTCGCAGTATGCACCCTTCCTCTTCCCCAGCATTACATTTACAAATTCATTTGAATCAAGTCAAATTCAGATTTAGTGTTACTCGTATTGATTTAGTGTGTTCGTTAAATAAATAAATAAGTAATAAATAAAAATTAACAAACTCAACTATTCTATTTCTAAGTTCCATATATTACGTCTCCAATCATCATTTAAATATATATATATATACACACACACATATACACACGTCTGTACATCGATATATGAAGTTATATTTTATTTTTCAAACTCTTTTCACAGTATAAACTCGCTCTTTTTTAAAAAGTGAAAAAAATAAAATAAAACAATCAAGTTTAATATAAAATTTATGTTTTATTTATTTGACATATTCATTTTTTAAAAATAAAAAAATTTTTAATTTTAAAAAATTCACCTTCTTAAATTTTTATATTTGAATATAAAAAAATTTTCATTTTTGAAAAATTGAAAATGAGTTTCATTTAGAAAATTGAAATTTTTTTTACCTATTTAAATAATTTTTCATTTTTGAAAAAAAAAATTCCAAACAACTTTTTATTTTTCAAAAGTAAAAATTTTTTATTTTTAAAAAATGAACATCTCATCCAAACGAAAACTTAATTAATCTTCAGAAAGATAAGGCAAAACAATCTCTAAACACTAAAACAAAGTACAAATTATGGAGTTGTACATCTCCACAACTTCTACGTGCCCCATTGATTTTACCTTAGCTTGCATATGGTTTGTCATCTTGTTTCCAATTAAATTATACTTTTTTGACTGGATTTTTACCTTTTTTTTAATAAATCAACAACAATTATTACTAGTTTATGAAAAGTTAACTTAATTCTAACTTTAAAATTTCAATTCCAACTCAAAATTCTCTAGTTCAATCGACGATTCAAACAAGCCATAATTTAAAAACCTTTTATTTGCATGAAAAGAGTGTCTCAACATGAGGAAAATAAGATTTGTTGAAAATCCGAGCAAAAAAGTTTGGGAAACATGGATCAGACTTTAGGAGCTTATTTAGTAATGGAGTCCAATTCAACAAATATAAGTGGTTACATTTTTATTTTGTTTTTTCCTCAGCTTTTACTATTTTAATTTTTTTAATCCATCAAATATTGTGACAGATTTCTCTGATTGATGAGGACTCCAGTTTTGTAGATGTTGAAGATAGCAGCTTTAGGTGGTTATATTTGTACAGGTGTCTTTTATGTGGAAAAATTAAAGAAGCTAAAATTAAAGAAGTGTGAGACATTTATTGTACTATGAGGTTTCATATCTCTTGTGCAGAGATCCAAGGGTGTAAAAGACTTTGCTATAGTGGTTTGGACTAGGGACAAAAAATACTTACCTTGGATGTAGGATTGAATTGGTCTAAACTAAGTAATCTAGTGACTCTTCTCTATTTTGATTTGTATCTATAGTTGATTTCTTGAGTTCTTGGTAATGCTCTATTTTCTGAGTTGATTTACTAGTTATAAATGGCTAATAATCCCCAAAAATTGGTATTAGAGTTAGGTTTCAAGACTCTACTCAAGGATTGACTAGACCATGTTTTGAAGCATTCTATTCTTTCGATTTATATTTCTTGAAGATTTTGGAGGTGGTGATCTAATTGTGATCTGCCATGGCGACGTTCAAAATTGACATTGAGGAGTTTGATGGCAAGAATGACTTTAATCTATGGATAGAGAAAATAATGGTGCTTTTGGGAAACTTGGGATTAGACAATGCACTCAAGGGAGAGTTGAAAATGTCCAAGTCGATTTCAGAAAAGAGAAAGGGGCAATTCTCAAGAAGGCTGGGAATGCCATTATCCTTAGCCTGAGTGATCAAACCTTAAGGAAGGTGGTCACAGAAAAATCTACTGCTGAGATGTGGATAAAGCTGGAATAACTGTATATGACAAAGGCATTGCCCAACAAAATTTGAAGCAAAAATTCTATGGCTTCAAAATGGATGATTCAAAGTCCATTGATGAGAACATTGATATTTTTACCAAGCTCGTAGCTGATCTTGAGAACCTTAAAGTGGAGATTAATGAAAAAGATTAGGCAATCTTAAAGTTGAAAGATAATCTCAAGTATGGCAAGGATAATTTGTCCTTGGCTGGGGTTATGGGAGCAGCTTATTTGAAAAATGGAAGAGATCCAAGACAAATGTGGAAGGCTTAAATGTCAGATGAAGATCTAAAAAAAGATGTCATCTTAACAACAACAATAGAAGTCAGAACAAGTCTCGATCGAGGTCCAAACCTAAGAAGACATGTTGGAATTGCCATAAAGAAAGACATTTCAAGAAACAATGTCCCTAGAAGAAAAAGAATGTTTTCAAGTCAGAAGATTCCTTAGATAGAGATGCTACTATTGTCTTGGATAGATATAATAATGTAGATGTACTTATTGTATCAAATGAAAATCGTTAAAACAAATGGATCTTGGATTCTGGGTGTACATTTCTGTAACAAGAATTTTTGAGTAATAATTCTTGATTGATTTTCTCATTGAAGCAGTAGTACAATATATACAATTAGTGTGCCACAATCTGGCAATCAAAAAACGGGAATCAATCTCCCAAAAATAGCCTAATCAAATCTCCCTAATTTACACTTTCCTAATCTGACCAAATCAGCTAATAAAAGAAAAATGACAGCTAAATAAAATTGACAGCTAAATATTACATATTAATGACTAAATCTCCAACACTCCTCCTCAAGCTTAGGAATAGATATTTCGCATTCCAAGCTTGCGAAGAAGACCTTCATGGTTCGATTTCAGTAAGCTTTTGGTCAGAACGTCTGCTTCTTGCTCATGAGTGGAAATGTAGCATAGATCAATCCCTCCTTGTTCAATCTCATTCTTGATAAAGCTCCGATCGATTCTTACATGTTTCATACGATCATGCTGAACAGGATTATTTACTATGCTAATTGCTGATTTACTGTCACTATACAACTTAGGAGAACTCGCAGTAAGTTGTAGATCTTGCATCAATCTTTCCAACCAGATTACTTCACAAACTCCTTGTGCTATCGCCCTAAATTCTGCTTCAGCACTACTTCTGGCTACAACTGTTTGTTTTTTACTCCTCCATGTAACTAAGTTACCCCACAGTTTTGTATAGTATCCTGAAGTTGACTTGCAATCTTCACTGCCAGCCCAGTCTGCATCGACATATCCTTCAATACTCCTATTTTCAGTCTTTAAAAACATTAGCCCTTGTCCAACCGTTCCCTTGAGATACCTCAAGATATGGTTTACAGCCTCTAAATGCCTTTGGGTAGGTGAGTGCATATATTGACTGACTACACTCACGGCATAGGCAATATCTGGCCGTGTAAGAGACAAATATATCAGTCTCCCAACTAAGCGTTGATACCTGCCTACATCCACAGGTTCCTCCTTTCCTGAAAATTTGCTCCTCCATGCTTTCTCAAGTGGAGTTCCTACTGGTTTACAGCCCAGTTTCCCTGTTTCTTTTAGCAGATCAAGAATGTATTTTCTTTGAGAAATGAAAATACCTTCTTTACTCCTTGCAACTTCCATACCCAGAAAGTATTTCAACGGCCCTAGGTCTTTAACCTCAAACTCCTCCTTCAACTTGCCCTTAAGCTTGTGAAGCTCATCTTCATCATCTCCTGTGAGTATTATGTCATCTACGTACACAATAAGAACAGCTCTCTTACCTGCTTCTCCTATTTTGATGAACACGGTGTGATCAGCTCTTGCTTGATGGTATCCCAACCGAGTGAGGGTAGAGCTAAATCTAGTGAACCATGCTCGAGGGGATTGCTTCAAACCATACAATGATTTTTTCAACTTGCAAACTTTTCCCTTTCTTTCCTGTACTTCAAACCCCGGTGGAACCTTCATATACACTTCCTCATCAAGATTGCCATTTAGGAACGCATTTTTAATGTCGAGTTGGTGGAGCTTCCAATCAAGGTTGGCTGCAATAGATAGGAGAACACGTATGGAATTGAGCTTTGCCACAGGAGCAAATGTTTCATCATAGTCAATCCCATATGTTTGTGTGTATCCTTGTGCCACAAGCCTTGCTTTATATCTTTCAACCTCTCCATTAGCCTTGTATTTCACAGTAAACACCCATCTGCTTCCAACCACCTTTTTTCCTTCGGGTAAGTCAATCATCTCCCAGGTCCTGTTATCCTGTAAGGCCCTCATCTCCTCCTGCACTGCTTCTTTCCATCTCGGGTCCTTTAAGGCCTCATAGATGTTTTTCGGAATCTCAACTTCATCAACTTTTGCTGTAAAAACCTTAAATTCCGAAGACAACTGCTTACAGGTTAGGAAATTATAGATTGGGTGTTTGGTACAGGCTCTTACCCCTTTTCGAACTGCAATTGGCAAGTCCAGGTCATTAGTCATCTCATTATCCGAATCTCGGCTGAATAATTGATCTTGCTGAAGAGTTTTTGGCCTGCGAGAGTAAACCTGCAATGGTGTTTCAGTCACAAAATCTTTCCTATGAGGACCAGGTGAAGAGATTGAAAAGGGTTCAGATGGGTTTAGACTTGGTTCTGATATTTGCTGATTGGAATTTTCAGAGTCTGGAATATTATCAGGATCAGAACAAATCAGATTTGGGACATTTTCAGGGTTTACAGGAGGGTTTGCAGGAACTGAAATAATTTGATCAATCGAATTTGTAGTCTGAGGGGAACGAGGGATATCTTGTGTGATGGGAAAAGACACAGATGGATCCCAATGAACTTTCTCATTTGAATTCTCCCCTTTGGAAAGGTTATTGGGGTAGTAAAGCTGTTCCTCAAAAAAGGTTACATCACACGACACAAAAAAATTTTTAAGGACAGGAGAATAACATTTATAACCTTTTTTTGTCGGGGAATAGCCTACGAAAACACATTTAAAGGCCCTGGGGTCAAGCTTACTTCGGGTAGGTTGGTTGTTGTGGACAAACACGGTACATCCGAAAACTTTTGGGAGCAAAGGATTGAATATATTAATGTTTTGGAAACAATCACGAAGAACACTCAAGGGGGTTCGAAATTTTAGTGTTTTTGAGGGTAAACGATTTATTAGGTAAGTGGCTGTGAGAATGGCTTCCCCCCAGTAGGAGTTAGGAACTGAACTTGCAAACATTATGGATCGAGCAACCTCTAACAAGTGGCGATTTTTTCTCTCCGCAACCCCGTTTTGTTTGGGTGTATCCACACAAGAACTTTGGTGATGTATCCCAAGTTCCCCCAAATATTGACTAAACTCATTTGAAAAATATTCCCCTCCATTATCAGTTCGAAGAATCTGGATAGCAGATTGGAATATGTTTTGGACAGATTTATGAAACTGTTTGAACCAGAAAAATGCCTCAGATTTGTCTTTCATCAAATATACCCAACAAGCCCTTGTGTGATCATCAATAAAGGTGATAAACCACTGAGTTCTAGTCAAACTAATGGTTCTAGAAGGACCCCAGATATCACTATGAATCAACTGAAACGGCTTTGTGGGTGAATAAGCATGAACAGGATAAGGAACCCGGGTTTGTTTGGCAAGGACACAATGTTCACACTGAAAAGAAAGATTTTCTTTATTAATGAAAAGATCTGGATACAAAACTTTCATATAAGAAAAGCTTGGATGTCCTAGACGTCGATGCCACAACATAATTTCAGACTCAGAAGTAACAAACAGAGAACTTTTATTTTTTGGCTTCTCCCTAACAAACTCTCGAGTTTCTTTGAGATAATACAGGCCATCTTTCTTCTCAGCAATTCCAATTATCTTCCCCGAAAAACGGTCCTGAAATTCACAATGAGTAGGTAAAAAGGTTACAACACAGTTCATGTCCTTTGTTAACTTACTAACTGACAAAAGATTATAGGTTAACTTAGGCACATGTAAAACTGATTTCAAAGTCATATTGGACAAGCGAACGGTGCCCTTTCCTATAGCAGGTGATGTCTTCCCATCAGCAACACACACATTAATCTGATCCTTGCACTTATCATATGCATCAAAGATATCCAAAGATCCAGTCATATGATCCGAAGCTCCTGTATCAACAATCCAACAATTTTTCAGATGTGTTTTACCTGTTTGTGCCATGGCTGCAGTAGGATTTTTATTTTCTGTTCCTGCTCCAAGCGTGGATTGATTGAAAAGTTGTCTCAGCACCTCCATTTGTTCTGCCGAGAGACTAACATCAGCTGTATTCTCTGTGTTTGACTCCACCAAGTGTGCTGCTTTAGGCTGATTACGCTGATTCCGCTGACCACGCTGATTCCTCGGTTTCCAATCAGCTGGCTTCCCGTGCAAATCCCAGCATGTGTCACGGGTATGATAAGGCTTATTACAATAGTCACACCATCTTTTCTCCTTGGACTCTGGACCACGGCCACCACTCTGCTTATTTGCCACGAGTGCAGAACCTTGTGACTCTACTAGAGGGGTCGTGATAGGATTGGTAGGATTCATCATCACGCGTTTTCTGCTCTCCTCCCTCCTAACTTCGGCAAATGATTCTCGGAGGGTTGGAAATGGTTTCATTCCAAGTAGCCGTCCTCGTACTTCATCAAGATCAGAATTAAGACCTTGTAAAAAATCAAAAGTACGCTCCTTCTCAACCATCTTTTTGTACTTCGCAGCATCATTCGAGCATTTCCATTCGATCTCATAAAAGAGATCCATCTCCTGCCACAATTCAACCAAGGAATTGTAATACTCGGTGACCATAAGGCTCCCTTGTCTAGTGTTACGAATCTTAGATCTAATCTCAAAACATTGAGATGTGCTCTCTAGGTCTGAATATATTTCTTGAACTGCATCCCAAATCTCCTTTGCTGTCTTGTAGAAGAGATAAGTCCTTCCAATACTTGGCTCCATAGAGTTGATAAGCCAAGCCATGACTATTGAATTTTCTGCTTCCCAAGTGCTGTAGGTTGGTGATGTGTTCGGTGGTGCCGTAACAGAACCGGTCAAATAACCAGCCTTCCCTCTTCCACGTATTACCAGCATAACGGACTGAAACCACTCGCGAAAATTCTGTCCATTGAGTTTGTGCTGCGTAATTTGTAAAGAGTGGCTGTCAAACGAACTGTTTGTTGAAGATCCTGCCATAGTTCCTTGAGATGCTTGATCCGCCGCTGTCGAGGATGCCTCGGTGGTCGAATTCAGCTGTTCTCCGGACATTCTTATGGACAGAAAAGAAGAAGAAAAAAGTTGAAGGTTACCAGGTTCGACGAAGCTCTGATACCATGTAACAAGAATTTTTGAGTAATAATTCTTGATTGATTTTCTCATTGAAGCAGTAGTACAATATATACAATTAGTGTGCCACAATCTGGCAATCAAAAAACGGGAATCAATCTCCCAAAAATAGCCTAATCAAATCTCCCTAATTTACACTTTCCTAATCTGACCAAATCAGCTAATAAAAGAAAAATGACAGCTAAATAAAATTGACAGCTAAATATTACATATTAATGACTAAATCTCCAACAATTTCACATGTCACCTGGAAGAGACTGGTTTCTTGATTTCAAAGAGATCAATGGTGGTAAAGTTCTAATGAGGAATAATGTCTCCTGTCAGGTTTTGGGGATTGGTTCCATCAGGATCGAAATATAGGATGGGAGAGCCTGAATTTTGAAAGATGTAAGATACATCCTAGATTTGAATAGAAATCTCATTTCTTTAAGGATGTCGGATTCTCATGGCTGCTCATACAAATCTCAAGGTGGAGTCTTAAAGGTGCTCAAGGGAATTTTCGTTGTGATGAAAGGCATATTGTAGTAAGGATTGTATGTGCTACAAGGCTCAACTATGGGTGGTGAAATAGCTATTTCTCAACAAAGCCAAGACCAAACTTAGTTATGGCAAAAAAGGATTGGGGCACATGAGCATTAAGGGTCTGGTTGAACTCCACAAACAGAGTTTGCTAAAGTTGAAAAACCTTACGGATTTGTGAGAATTGTTGTAGGAAAATCACGCAGGCTTAAATTCCCAAAATCAGGGCATAGAACTAAGGCAACCTTGGACTACATATGTTTAGACTTATGGGGCTTACCTACGGTACCTCTTTCTCTCCTTAAATGTCAATATTTTATCTCCTTTATTGATGACTATTCTAGAAAAGTTTGGGTTTATTTTCTCAAGAATAAAAATGAGGCTTTTAGCAAGTTCTTGGAATGGAAAACTCTAATAGAAAACCAAACAGGTAGGAAAATAAAGACTGACAATGGTTTAGAGTTTTGTCATAAGGAGTTTAATGAAGACTATGCTGAGAATGGGATAGATGGACAACATACCTACACAAATACAACATAGTAAAATGGGTTAGCATGAAGGATGAATTTAACAATCATGAACAAAGTTAAATGCATGCTCAATGAATACGGTTTACCAAAGAAATTTTGGGCAGATGCAGCTACAACTACTTGTTATCTGATAAATAAATCCTCATTTGTAGTTATTGACTTTAAGGTCCTTGAAGAATCATAGTCAGGTTCACCTCCTGGTTATGACCCTTTGAAACCTTTCGGTTGTATGGCATATGTTCATGCTAATCTGGGTAAATTGGATCTTAAAGATAAAAAAGGAATTTTTTTAGGCTATCCTAATAGCGTAAAATGTTACAGGGCCTGGTTATTAGAGGATAAAAAATGCGTTATTAGTAGAGATACAGTTTTCAATAAGCATGTTTTTTATATGCAGTTTACAAAATCATGTTTTCTATCAGACTAACATGCAGGATCTGGGTAAAGAGGATGAATAGGGTGTTTTCTCATCACAGAAAGAATCTCTACTAGAATTTGAAAACAGTTCACACAGAAAATATCCTACTTGATGAACTACCTGAGACAGAACACGATGATCAAGGTAGAGCTCTTGAATCTGAAGCAGAATAACATGTTGAAACTCTATATCAGGAAAAAGACCTACTAACATCATCACTACAAGATGATGTTCTTACCAGGGACAGAGCAAGGAGACAAATCATACCTCCATCAAGATTTGCTCAAGCATATCAGATAGCTTTTGCCTTGAATGCAATAGACATTGTTCAAATAGAAGAACCAACCACTTATCAGAAGCAAAGCTAACTTCAGAATCGAACAAGAAGCAAAGAGCTGTGATGAAAGAGATGGAAATACTAACTAAGAACCAGACTTGGATACTTATGGATAAACCAGCTTACCTGAAAATTATTAGGTACAAGTGGATATTCAAAAGAAAGCCAAGGATTCCTGGAGTAGGTCTTAAATTTAAAGCAAGACTTGTTGTAAAGGGTTTCCGTCAGGTGGAAGGAATTAACTACCACGAGGTTTACTCACCAGTTGCAAAATACACTTCAATTAGCGTGATACTGTCAATTACTGCTATTCAAGACTTGGAATTATAGTAGTTTGATGTCAAGACCACCTTCTTGCATAAAAACCTGGAAGAAAAGATATTCATGGCTCAACTAGAATGTTTCAAAAGTGTGCCTATTCAAAAGGTCTTTATATAGATTGAAATAGTCTCCTAGACAATGGTATAGGAGGTTTGATGAATTCATGTTAAGGTATGGGTTCACTAGAAGCAAGTTTGACAGCAGTGTCTACTATCAATAGCTCAAGCATGACATTTACATATATCTATTGATATATGTGGATGACATGATAATAGCCAGTAAGAACAAGGGTGGAATTCAGAACTTCAAGAAGTTACTCAGCTCTAAATTTGAAATGAAAGATTAGGAACCAACAAGAAAGATTCTGGATATGAACATACATAGGGATAGGAGAAAATGTCAACTCACCATCTCACGTGAAAATTATTTAGAGAAAGAAACCGAAATCTTTGGAATGAAAGATGCCAAAGTGACTAGTACTCCTATTAGGGCATATTTTAAGATAACTGCAGTTAAAAGTCAAGAAGAACTGGTAGAACAAAAGTTCATGGGAAATGTTCCTTATTCCAAAGATATGGGAAGCATTATGTATGCTATGGTCAGTACAAGGCTAGATATAGCCTATGGTGTAAGGTTGGTTAGTAGGTTTATGAGCAGACCTAGCAGAGAACACTAACAAGCAGTTAAATGGCTTCTGAGGTACATTAAAGGCACTGTCAAGCTAAGATTGATATACACAAAGGAGAAAAGAAAAGATAGCAAGGTGGAGGGATATTATGACTCATATTTTACAGGAGATCTTGATGATAAGAAATCATTGTCAAGATATGTGTTTACTGTAGATTGAAATACAATGTGTTAGAAGTCAAGCTTGCAGCATGTGATCGCTCTATCTTCCATAAAGGCAGAGTATATTGCTCTAACAAATGCAACGAAGGAAGCTTTGTGGTTCAAAGGTTTTGTAAGTGAGCTAGGTTTTGTCCAACATACAGTAACAGTGCACTGTGATTCACAAAGTGCAATACACTTGACTAAAAATAGTGTATTTCATGAGAGGACAAAACATATAGATGTTAGACTTTAGTTTATTCGAGACTTAATTACTAGAGGACTTATTAAGGTGGCAAGATTTTCAGCAGATATGCTCACAATGGTAATTACAGTTGGTAAGTTCAAAGAAGCTTTGAACTTGCTAAGGCTTGTGTATGATATAGCTCACTTGGATGTAGTGGTGTTCTAATCTGATCTAGATATATATTTTTTTAAAAAGAGCTAAGATGGAGATTTATGACAGTGTCTCTAATTAGTGAGTTGGAGTATAGCTGGCAAAAGGACTCGAGTTTTGTAGCTGTTGAAGACTACAACTTTAGACGGTTACATTTATATAGGTGTCTTCCTATAATTGGGTCTAATTAGAATTATAAATAGCAATGTATTATATTATTAGGAGAATTGAGATTGCAATATAATTTTGTAGTGTGAGAAAGAAACTAAGGGGGGCAAAGAAAGATTAAAAAAAGGATTTTAATCTCTTAGGGTTGTAACAGGAAATATGGGCTGTTTGTTTTTCAAGAAAATAAGAGAAGTTGTGAGACATTCCTTGTAATATGACATTTCAGATCTCTTATGTAGAGATTAGAGGGTGTCCAAGACTCTGCTATATTGGATTGGACAAGGGACAAAAAATCCTTGTCTTGGATCGAATTGGTCTGAGTTAAGTAATCTCTCACTATTCTCTGTTTTAATTTGTAGTTACAATTTGTTTCTTGAGTTCTTGGTGTTGTCCCATTTTCTGAGTTAATTTGCATTTTATAGAAGGCCAATAATCTTCACAAATATATATTGCAATTCATCCTTATATGAGTCTAATTCATTTCTACACAAGTCTTAGATCTTCCCTTACATGAATGCTTTGTTACCTAAAAAAAAAAAATCATGATGCCAACTATTCTGAGTTAGACTGGTAGAGGTGGAATTGCATTTGGTACTTAGAAAAAATTTCATGATTTTCTTTTTGAAAATTAAAAAAAAAAAGTTAAAATGGAATTGAGAATCGAAAGTGATAATGGTTGATTTGGTGGAAGTCACTTTCTATTGTCTTTACAATAGTCATTCTAAGCGTTTAAAACCATTATAAAAGTTTACCTAAATGCTAAAAGCTCTTTCAGTTAACTGCTTTTAACACTTTGAGAAGTATCTTTTTTACACTTTTTTTTTTTTTTTTGGTTATGATGTAAATTAGAAACACTTTGAAAAGCCCTTTGGAGTTTCTTCAATGGCATTAAACTGAACTAGGCAATTATTAGGGGTCATTAGCGCAAAAAAGGAATAATTATTAGGGGTAGGTGGGCTAATAAATTATTATTACTATTAATGTCATGATTTAGGAAACTTCTCAAATAATCATGTTCATGTGTACTAACTTTGGCCTTGATCACCAAGTAAGCCACATTCAGACACAAATATGTGGTCCCAAATGAAATACAGGTAAAAATCTAAAAAATAAGACATATAAAATATGGGAAAAAGATAAAAATAAAAGAATATTATTATAAAGTTTTGGTGGTGCACCGTTTATTAATATAAGATAAATCCCATAACCTTACTTTTTATTAGTGATAATGTTTAATATAGATAGTATTCTTAAATATTTTTCAAAATAAAAATATATTGAATATGTGTATCTTGAATCATTAAACAAAAAAATATATCTAAATTTAATTGAACTTAACAACACATAACAAGTCAAAACTGTATATAAAAAAAAGGGTGTAATCTGTACCTTAGCAAAAAATTCTGAATTAATTAGTTAGATATACACAATGAAAATTTAGCCATCACAATTTTGAAGTCCTTAAAGGGATGTTCCGATTTTAAGTGTGTGTTAGTAGAACGGTAACTGCTACTTTCAATCTGTTTGGGAAATTGTTTCTTTTAATGGAGATAATTCTAGTTTAATGACACTAAAAAGGGAGTATTGGGTGGGTGATTGGATAACATATTGTATTAATATTATATTTAAATGTATACAATAAATGTAATATATATTTGGATAAAAAGTACTTATATTGTATTTAAATACAATGTTTCTTTGAATAAAAAAATATTTAAATTATATTTAAATATTAAGTATATAATGTGATTGGTAAAAGTAAAAAGAAAAAAGAGAAAGAGAAAAAGAGTTCGTGATATAATTAGTAAAAATAATAAAAAAAGTGAAATAATAAATAATAATTATATTAGGTTTAAATTGTGATGTGATTGGTATTTGAATACAATATTTTTATATTCAGATGAAATTATATTGTGTTCAAACATAATACAAGTACCAAACACATCTTCAGATTGTTTATTTGGCCAATCTAGATATGAATTATGCAGTGAATGGGCTAAAATTTTGAGAACTAATTCTGATCTCTTTCTATTTCTATCTCTCTTCTTCAACAATTATCTAAACACATATTTAAATATTTCTGATCAAAATATTAACATCCAATTGCTAGCTTGAATAACTTAAATATTGCAATTCAAATATTTTAATTTAAATATTTTCATCTCGAATATTACAATTTGGGATAGTTTTCCTGTGATAATATTAATATCAGTATGAATGTCAATTAAGTTCACAAAATTATCCTAAAAATATTTATTTGACAATTTCTTTATGTTAGGGATGGAACTAACTTAGGTCTAAGGGCTCTTTTAGATTCTTGCCCCAGAACTATTTTTTTCCCTCCATATTTCTTTCTTATTCACCTTAATTGTAATATTTGTCTAATACATATTAAAAAAATTAGTATTATACTCTAACTTTTGATTTCTAAGTACTTGCATTTTAAACTTAAAACCTCAAAAAGATGAAAAATACACTATATTACCCTATAAATTTACAATTTCTTGAACTCTAAACTTAAGATTCAAGGCCCGATCGGGGGGTCAAAACCTATATCTCTAAGATACTTTTTTATTAACATATCATCACTTTTCATTATTTATATTTTCAAAACGTTACAGTAAACTCTAAACTTTAAAAATCCATAACTTTACGTATACAAGTTTAAATGTGATGATTTTTTTAAATTACATAAAATTTCGAGAGAAATAAAATAATATCTATATTGATATTTTTTTCCAAAAAAAATTTTAAAATTTTGTATTTTTTCACTCCAAACAGTTTTTTCCTTAAACATATTTTCCAAAATAACTTTTTTCCAACCCAAAAAAAAGTCTCCAAACATTACATCCAAATGGGCCCTCAATCAAACTCTATTACAAGTTTAATTTATTTTGACCAAAAAAATTAAAGATAGAAATAGATAAACAAACACTCTTGGCCAAAAAGAAAAAAAGAACATAAAGATTGTTATATATCGTAACTTTAATATAAAATTTTACTCTAATACATGCTCCTTTAATAATAATTTTTAACTTCATCACTATTTGTTACAATTTCTCACTTGGTGAGGGAATGCTAGAATCCAATTTGTATGAGGGGGTAAAAACAAAAAAACAAAATCCTTATTCAATGAGTTGAATGTGAACTAGTCGGTTCTTTTTGTATAGTGGTTCTCTTAATGTCAAGGCCACAATTATCTAAGCAAAAATGACGGAGTGGGAACTCCTATTCCATGTTGAGTGGTTGACTAATGTTGTGACTTTTGAGGATGTGAAGCCGCATCAAGAGGACTTATGGCTTTGCTTATTGCATTTGGTTGAAAAATATGTCACCAACTTTTTCTGCAGTTCCTATGCTTATGTTATCATAGTTAAAAGTTTTGGACTTTTCCCTTGACTGATTTTCCATAATACAAATCGACTAAACCTGCCCATTAATTAAGTTAGGAAGGATATTTTTTAAGTCAAAACTTCGGCATTTTGTTTTTATTTCCTCTCTCTGTCATGATAGGCAATTTTTTTGAGAAAATGAACGCTTGGTGGTTGGTCTTAACTTATATATATACGTTAACTGTATATTTAATTCACAAAAGAGGTCTTTAGCAAAGGGGGAAAAGAAAATGTTATTGTTTCAATATACATATCAACTATATTGTTAATGGTGATAATTATCGTCTATAATCATTGAACCAATCACATGCTTTAATACATATAAATTTCTATTATTAGGTAAAAACCCGTTCTAAACATAAGATTATGTTTACGCATTTCCTAAGCTAATTATAACAAACATGTATAATTTTTTTATTAATAAAATATGTATAAATTTAAAAAAATAATGAATATAATGACATAATAAGAGTATCATGGCTTGCACGCTATGCTAAACACATTTTGAGATAAAGAACTATTTTCTCCACTCTTACCATTGACAAATTACGCCCATGTTTCGATGAAAGAACTGAGCATATCAAAAAGAAAAAGCATCTTTTGATTTAAAAAAAAAAAAAAATCACTACTATAATTGTCACGAAAAACACGAATTTTTTTAGTATACCTGCATATTGAAACTTTCTTTAAAAGTAATAATAAATAGACGTTTAGCTAACGTGTTATGGTTGTATTATATTTAAATATAATATATTATATATAATATGTGTTTAAAAGAAAAGTATTTGTATTATATTTAAATATAACTTTTATTTATATGAAAAATATTTAAATTGTATTATATATATGATGTAATTGATAAAAGTAAAGAGTAAAAGGAGAGAGAAAGAAAGTATGTAATGTAATTGATAAAAGTAGTAGAAAAAGTAAAATAATAAATAATGATTATATTAGATTTAAATTATAATATGACATTTAAATGTAATATTTTTGTATTTATATAAAAATTACATTATATTTAAATTAAATATGAATAGAATATAAGGCCATGCACACTCTAACAATGTATTAAAAAAGTACCAGTAGTTTTTAAATCGCTCTAACTTCTATTAAAAAAAAAAAAACTACCATAACAAAATAAGACGCGATGACATGTACATATGCATGGAAATTTGATTGAAAACTAAATTTTTCATTTTTTTTTTTTCACGGAACATAAAATTAATGCCAAGACACAAAATAAGATGATATGTTATTTACTTCTTTTAATATATGTAAATATATTATTTATCATTTTATTAAATAATAGTATTAGAATACCAATTTCAATATTAATTAATCATTTATTTATTAAATAATAACAATTTATATATAATGTGAATTAATATTTTAAAAAATTGAGATTTAAATCAATTATCTCTAATATTTTTTTTGTCTTTAAAACCCCAATGAATTTTATATATAAGACTACAATTCATACAAACTTAAATTCCATTATCTACATTATAATTTATATTTTAATCATCATATTTATTTAATTTATTATTATAATCCCTTTTAATTTAATATTAATTATCTATATAATTTTATAAAAATAATTTTTACTTTTTTTTACCTGAAATTACACTCTATTGAGAGTTTTTTTAACTGTAGATTTGACGCGAAAAACATGAAAATGTGGAAAAAGAAAAGGTGGGCCAGGCCCATTAGAGTGGCCCACCAAATGATTGACACATCATTCCTAGTCGTTTCATATGTCAAAATTGAAGCCCATCTTCCCACACCAGCCCACGCAATTATACTCTTTCGCGTTAACATTTAACACACGCGCACAAGACACAGCGTGACGTGTGCGTGTTGCTAGAGAGAGAAACACAGCATAGAAGAAGAGAGAGAAAGAGAGGAAAAAAAAAAATCATAATTTCTTGTTAACTCTCTCTTTCTCCCTACTGCTAAGTTAAAAAAATAAAAATGACTCTCTCCCCTTGTCCGCTCTGCTTTCTCTGGATTTAAACGCCATTCTCTCTCTCTCTCTCTCTCTCTCTCTCTCCTGTGCTGGCCTAGTACTCCTCCATCTTTTCAACTTCCCTTTTTGGATCGGATTCTCGATCCTAGGTTCGCAATTCTGATTTTGTAGAATTCCCTTCTCTCTTTCTTCAATTCATTTTTCTTTTTCTGATCTTTTTTTTTTAAGACCATCTGGGCACCACCGAATTCGCGATCTCGAGGCTTGATTCAATTCCATTTCAGTTGGGTCGATCCGATTTTGAGTGTTTCCCATCCTTTCTGGGTGTTTCGAATTTTGATCGGATCAAACAGTTTGTTTCGTTTCGTCTTGGTTTTCCGGGATTCTGTTTCTCTGAAATGGTCTATTATCTGCCTAGCTCAATTTCGGTCTGCAAGTCCGTTGACCAATCCTCCTCTCTCATGCCGGTCTCCACGAGCCTATCATCCAATCACCATCATCAGAATCAAAATCTGAACAAATCCAGAAGGATTCACCCGAACTCTCCGCCGAATCCGTCGTCGTCGTCGTCCTCCTCGGCCTCATGCTGCCCCCGATCCCGATCGGCAGCCATCGACGTTGTGATCTTCATCGCGGTGGTCGTGGCTCTTGGATTCCTAATCCTCCCATCCCTGAAATTCCTCCTCTCCCAATCCCTCCAAATCCTCGCAGCCGTCAAAGACGCCTTCGCCGACGAGGTCTCCCAGGCTCCGTTGGTGTACGGATCCGTCGGGCTCAGCATTTGCTCGGCCGTCCTGGCCGCGTGGGGAGCCATCGCCTGCACCAGCAGGAAATGCGGGAATCCCAACTGCAAGGGCCTACGAAAAGCGGCGGAGTTCGACATCCAGCTCGAGACCGAGGACTGCCTTAAGAATCATCACAGCAACAACAACAACAACAACAACAACCACAACAACATGTCGAATTCAACGGAGAAAAAAGGCTTGTTCGAATTGCCCCGCGATCACCACCGCGAACTGGAGGCCGAGCTGAAGAAGATGGCGCCGCCGAACGGCCGGGCAGTCCTGGTTTTCCGGGCCAGGTGCGGATGCTCCGTCGGGAGGTTGGAAGTTCCCGGGCCGAAGAAGCATCGAAAGATCAAGAAGTAGGAAACTCTTATATATAGATATAGAAATAGGAGATGAATACAGGGAGGATTTAGTGTTAATCTTCTGGGAATTATGTTGGTCTTTTTAGATGATGATAATAATAAGGTTGGCTAAGTTAGTAAATTGGGAATAATAATAAATTGTAAGGGCCATTGATGGACCATGATATACAGTTGGTTTATTTTATAGTGGGGGAATATAAACAAATTTTTCTTATTTAATTTGGTTATGATTATTGCTTTTTTTTTTTTTTAAGTTCCTTTTGCAGATTCTGAATTTTTCGTTGCTAATCATTCATTTTGTTGATTCTTCCTTTTTTGTAGTTTGTTAGCTATTATTCTTGAATTTAAAAACATTTAGAATTTGTCTAGGATAGATTAAAGTAAGTTTGGCTTTATGAGTTTGGATTAGTAGAATGAACACCACTAGATTAAAGTATGTTAAAGAATAAAGATAAAAAGTTTTATTCGATTCATTGTCAGACAATGGTCTGACGTCAATATTTGCAGCTCGTTTTCTCTATTGAGCTCGTGTTGTGCAGATAGAAGCTGCTCCATTTGCTCAGTGGGATCTTATGGATGCGGAAGCTCTACATTCCATTTCGACTACGTGTGGTATGATGTATTTTGTCTGCTTGCGTTTGCTTGTTTTGCTCGCTTTATTTTCCCTCAATCTGCTATGATAAAATCCGATATTTTCAATTCTTTGGTTATGCACCGAAACAGTTGATATCACACAAGATCGATACTGTTGATCTTTGAAAGAAATCATGCTTGTGGTAGAGGTATATGCACCGTCGAACATTTCTAGTAGGTATACTGGAAATACAGTCTATGGCTAGTTTGGGCATATAAGGACCAGTTTAAGATTTCTTTGGAGTCATCAACATTCCTTTGCAACTAAATCGATGCAACCAGTGTGTTTGATAAAAATGCACAATTTTTTTGCTCAAAGCCTAAAACACAAATGCACGTTTACTGTCATTTTTTAGAAGCTAGATTTTTGGCTTTGATGTTTTTGTTTACTTCAAAAGTACAACAATCCCAAATTGAAAGTTATGATGTACATATTTTTCGTAGAAGATTGTTCCCAATTAGTGATGTTGATTTCTGCTCTCCACCAAATAAGTGTTTTTAAAGAAAAAGTCAAAGCTATGATCAATTAGCAAATGCGTTCTAGATTTTTTATAATCTTAGTGACACTGTTTGAACCTTTTCGAAGTGAGATTTTTCCCTATTCAGTTCGAAGATGAAAACTACGGGTGAGTTTGGTTGGAAGGAATGGAATGGAATGGAATCGAGATTCTGATGTTTGGTTGACTGGAATACAAGGAATGACTTTTCCACCAATTTGGTGGAATCGTCATTCCATCCATAGATGGGAGGAATGGCCATTCCATCCATAGATGGGAGGAATGGCCATTCCAACCTATATTATTTTGTCTAATTAAAAGTTAATAAAATATATTCCATTGTATTTATAAAATCACAACCAAACAATTGAATCGTCTTTCCTTTCCATTCCTATTCTCATTCCCATTCCCATTCCATGTCATTACCTTTAACCAAACTCACCCTACACAGTAAAGCGGAGGACCCCCCTAAGTTTGCATGCACAAAGAAAGCTTGAGATTTTTCTTTAGCAATAGCCTTTAGCGTCCAACATAGCAACTTTTGACCTGTTAGGATTTTAATTTCTACAAATACTTAGCATGGCTCTTGTATTAGAAAGATGACCTCTGGACCTCTGGTCTTCATTGTGATAGTGGGATGAATGGGGTAGATAGTACTCTCTTTGTTGAATTTGCTTGTGTTTGATTACCAAATCCGTGCAGAATAGCTATCGCAGGGATAAGTTATTCCATATATCATTGAGTTCTTCCCTTAGCCACAAGCTGAGCATTCAGTGCTTAAAACGTGCACATGTCCCCGGACAGCTGAGAGTTACTCTCCTCCGATTTCAGATTGATCACTTCTACAAGTTGTGCTGTAGCAAAGTCTTTTTTTTTAAGGGGAGTTTGGGGGAGGTTTTGGAGATATTTTTTTTGGTTTGGAAAAAGTTGTTTTGAAAAAATGTGTTTGGGGGAAAAAATTGTTTGGAGTGAGAAAATATAAAATTTTAAAATTTAAAAAAAAAAAATCAATGTGGATATTGTTTTGTTTCTCTTAAAATTCTATGCAATTTAAAAAATAATCATCTCATTTGGACTTGTATAAAGTTATGAACTTTTAAAATTTAGAGTTTACTTTTAATTTAAAATCTTGGAGATTTTCAAGAGGTGTTTGGTAAACGCATTACATTTTGATTGTATTTGAATGAAATTTATTTTTTGAATGTTGTATTTGGTTGAAAAGTATTTGTTTTGTATTTGAATGAAATGTGTATTTGAATGAAAAGTATTTTAGAATTGAAAAGTTGATGTGATTGGTAAAAGTAGAGATAAATAGTGGAGTTGAAAAGTTGATGTAATTGTTTTAAAAATGTTTTGAATAGTAATTGTTTTCGTAGCACTGTTACAAAATTTGTGTTTGGTTTAAAATTGTATTGCATTTAAGTAAAATTAAAATGTAATTTTTTTTGTCAAACGACACCTCAATTAAAGCTACAAAATATGAATTTTTGAGAGAGTTTTTCTAAAATGTCCTTCAAAACTGTGCCAGATTTTCAATAAGATTTCCATTGTACCATCATTTTTATTTTTTTATTGCGTGATTAGTAAATTTAAATATCATTTTGAGACATTAAACTCATTCAAAAGTACGGTTCCAAACACCATGAAAAGTGGTAGCTATGTTAAACTGGCTCATATACCGTTTACTTCCTTTAACGGCAACGGCAAAACTTTGTTCTATAACCGTATGTTCTAAATTAGCTAGTAGATGTGGAACTAGAAATAGACTCTGGATATCATAGAATATTACATTAGATGTGGTATTATTTCTGTCATACCTTGTCCTACGACCGTGTTTGCTCCATTTTGTTCTCCCTTAGCAAATGCTGCATCGTCATGGCTCGGAGAGCAGTTCAGTAGTTATTGGAGAAAGGCTACTTCAATCTTAGGAACGGCCAGAAACTCGAGATTACATAACCTTTGCCACTAGAACAGGTAAGGCGAGAATGTCCATCTAAAACAGGGTGATAAGACGGGAGAAGAGGATCTATGAAAATTTGATGAATTGTCACAATGTGCTTCACGCTTAGTTAATACTTAAAATCTCTAAAAGAAAGGTTAGCTCTCTCTCTCTCTCTCTCTCTCTCTGTGATGGTAACTGTCGCACAACGTGGATTATGGCAGTGATCATAATACACAACCAGAGGGGTGGATCAGATATTTGCCGTCCGTTTTCTCCTTTGGCAGTGTCATGATCTATGTACAGCTACAGTCAAGAGAGTTCCCTAGAAAAGCCCATGAAAAGGGAAGGGCTCGAGATGATTAGGCGAGAGTTGGAGATGGCACTGCATTTCACAAGCAAAATATAGCATTTCTCAACATTTGGTGTTAAATTTAGTGTGTGTGGCTCCCCATCATCAAGGATGCACGTCTTCTGGAGTCTTGAGCTTCTTGTATGATTTTCAAGACAAATATAAAAAAAAAAGGAGCCAGCCACGATGACTCATCTTCACAGCTAGGTTAGAAGACTTGACATAATGGTTTGTAACAATCCAACATATTTTGACTCAAATCAGTTCTCAGTTGCAGTCCTTTTCTCAATTTGGTGTCTTCACTTAACTATTAGTATCTGACACATTGCCAATTTCATCAATACATTTTAGCCCTTGTTTGGTGTATACTTCTTAATTGAAAAATTTGGGATTGGATTATGGTTTAAGTTATGATGTGCATTTAGTATGAATTTGAATTGCTGGAATTAAAAAATATAAATACTTAAAATGTATTCAAACAATATCAATATAGATTTTGTTTCGTTTATCTTGAGATTTTATATAATAAAAAAATCATCTTATTTCAACTTATATATATAATTATGAACTTAAAAGGTTTGTATTTTTAAAGATATAATCTTAATGATTAAATAGTGAAACTTATTGATTTTTCAGGAAAAAAAAAAAACTAAGTTAATAATTCTTAGATTTTGATATTGAATACAAATAAGGGCTTAATTTAACATATAACGTAACTGCTTACGCTGAAACCTGTAAGTACTCTAATATCAATTGTCAACAATTTATTAGGTGAAACTCAAAAGCAACTTGAAAGGGAAGGAAATCAAGGGCTTACTTATCATTTTATATTTATTTTATATGGGACATTTGATATCTAACAACTTCCTATGTAGCACCAAATTCACGATGCCGTAGAGGACTTGGGGAATTCACTAAATATTTTATCCTTAGTTCATAAGATATTGAAACGGAAGAAATTAACAAACATATTTAATTTATGAGACATTATTTTATCTTGACACATGTTTTATATATTATTTTAAACTGTTTGATTTTCATTAAATTTTGTTAAATTTACTTATTTTCTTTATGTGGACCAAATTTTACACAATCTAATAATTTAAAACATGATATTATTACTACATTAATTCCAAATTCTTCCACACCCTCTCAAAAATTCCTCCATAACATTTTCGCATTGTCGTGTTGCAGTTAGTTTCGAGAAAATATCATTCCTAAAAAATATTCGGAAAATATATTTTAAACCGCCGAAAAATCAACGTCAAGTGCAAATTACAATGCTCTCTCTCTCTCTCTCTCTCTCTCTCTCTCGCTCTATTGTTATTATTATTATTTTTTAATGGGTTGCGTACTCAATGAAATTGACGCAATCCGTATCTATCGGTCTGTATTTTTGATAGTTGACCAGAATCATTGAAAATATCATATCAGAACGTAACACAAGTAGCTCAGACGGATTGCCCAATGCTGATCCACCCCCTCCTTTACTGAACCAAACATGACCAAATATCTCTGTCCTCAACTCACCGTTCCTGCACCCTTCCTCGTATTCTCCGAACTCCATCCAGATCTCATATACCCTCTCTTCTTTTCTCTCTCCTGCTACGAACTCTTGCTCTCTGTTTCGCTTCTACTTTTCATCACCCATGGAAGTTCCCCTCTCGCGCTTCCATGGCTTTGCCTCCGACGAGATATGCGGCAGTAGTGGCTGGGGCTTCCGATTTTCTTTGCCGGATTCTGGGGGTTTCAGCCGAAGGAAATGGAGGAGGAGTAATCCGTTTTCTCGGATAAGGTGTTCCTCGGCCATGGAACAGGGGCTAAAGCCACGACCCAAGCTTCAGCGTTTGGAAATCGATCCCGGAGAGCGGAAAGAGACGGTTTTGAAGGAGACCCAGGTGAGGAAACCCACCTCCGGGATTTGTAATCAGATAGAGAAGTTGGTTCTCTACAAGAGGTACCGAGAGGCGCTTGACTTGTTTGAGATTTTGGAGCTCGAAAGCGGGGATGGTGGTTGTGAAGTTGGTGGTAGTACTTTTGATGCTTTGGTGAGTGCTTGCATTGGATTAAAGTCGATTAGAGGAGTGAAGAGGGTGTGTAATTTCATGGCTAGGAATGGGTTTGAGCTTGATTTGTATTTGAGGAACAGGGTACTCCTTGTGCATGTGAGATGTGGCATGATGATCGATGCCCGCAAGCTGTTTGAAGAAATGTCAGAGAGGAACTTGGTTTCGTGGAACACGATTATATCCGGGCTTGTGGATTGCGGAGAGTTTGTGGAGGCCTTTAGGCTGTTTTGGATAATGTGGGAGGAGTTTTCTGAAGGCGGGTCTCGCATATTTGCTATGATGCTGAGGGCATCTGCGGGGTTGGGACTCGTGTTTGCCGGAAGACAGATTCATTCTTGTGCTATGAAGACGGGTGTGGACCAAGATGTTTTTGTTGCTTGTGCTCTGATTGACATGTACAGTAAGTGTGGATGCATAGAAGATGCTCAATTTGTTTTTGATGAGTTGCCGGAGAAGACAACAGTGGGATGGAATACCATAATAGCAGGTTATGCACTCCATGGTTACAGTGAGGAAGCTCTAAACTTGTACTATGAGATGCGAGATTCTGGTGTCAAAATGGATCATTTTACATTTTCCATAATCATTAGAATCTGTGCAAGATTAGCATCGTTGGAACATGCTAAGCAAGCTCATGCGGGTTTAGTTCGCCATGGATTTGGACTAGATATAGTGGCCAACACAGCTCTTGTGGACTTCTATAGCAAATGGGGAAGAATGGAAGATGCTCGTCATGTTTTCAATAAAATGCCAAGCAAGAACGTTATATCGTGGAATGCGTTGATTGCTGGATATGGAAATCATGGTAGGGGAGATGAGGCCATTGAAATGTTTGAGAAGATGCTTAAGGAGGGTATGATTCCCAACCATGTGACTTTTCTTGCTGTATTATCCGCTTGTAGCTACTCTGGATTATTGGAACATGGACGGGAGATTTTCGAGTCAATGAAAAGGGGTTACAAGATTAAGCCTCGTGCAATGCATTATGCGTGCATGATTGAATTACTAGGTCGAGAAGGGCTTTTGGACGAAGCCTATTCGCTTATAAGGACGGCACCCTTTAGACCTACTGCAAACATGTGGGCTGCGCTGCTTACAGCTTGTCGGATCCACAAGGATTTGGACCTTGGCCAGCTTGCAGCTGAAAAACTCTATGGAATGGAGCCCGAGAAGCTGAGTAACTACGTTGTACTCTTGAACATCTACAATAGTTCTGGCAAGCTTAAGGAAGCTGCGGCTGTTGTTAAGACTCTGAGAAGAAAGGGCCTGCGGATGCTCCCGGTGTGCAGTTGGATTGAGGTCAAGAAACGGGCTCGTGTTTTCTATTCAGGAGACAAGACTCATGCCGAAACAAAAGAAATTTACCAGAAAGTGGACGAGTTGATGGCAGAGATTTCTAAACACGGTTACATTCCCGAGCAGAAGTCTCTACTTCCCGATGTGGACGAACATGAAGAGCGAATACTGCTATACCACAGTGAGAAGCTGGCAATAGCATACGGACTGATTAGTACTCCGGATGGAACGCCACTGCAAGTTGTGCAGAGCCATCGAGTCTGTGGCGACTGCCACTCCGCAATTAAGTTGATAGCTGTGGTAACTGAAAGGGAAATTGTCTTGAGGGATGGCAGCAGATTTCACCATTTCAAAGATGGTAGCTGTTCTTGTGGGGATTATTGGTGATGACAAACAAATTTCATTACACTGAATGACGTAACCGATATCTTGTAGCGTCCTTACAAAAGTTTCTGTACAAATTCTTTTTAACTATATTGTTGATGGAAATCATAACCCCTTTTCCAAGAAAATGCAATAATTTTGGTTTCTTTTTGTGTTTGGACTTTTAACGTCGATGGAAATCACAGCTCTTTAGTAATGCACCTTGCCAATTTTCCAGCTAAAGAACTAAATAACTTTTAATATATCATTGCTTCTGCCAAATTTAAAGAGTCATTCAAAGCCCTTAATTCCTCGATTTTATTAAATATAATAGCCTCCCTTTGCGTTTCACTTTTTGTCTTTTTGGTCCCTCTTCCTTTGTAATTGGAACCGGAGCAAAAGATGTTTCGACAAAGGTCGTTTAGCTATAACCATTTTCTATTAGCAAACTCAACTCCCCCACTCAAAGTACTGCAAAATTGACAGATTTCGATAAAGATTTCATCATATTAGTATATTACTTTTTATACCATAGTATTATGGTGATTTTTTTTTTCTAATTAGATTTACACAGATTTTATTAAGCAATATAAAGTGATTTTCAATTTTTTCACCATCTAAATAATCAATTATTTTTGCGTAAATTGAATGAACGAAAGTTATTTGAAATTAAAAAAAAAAAGTGTCGGCTGACTTCAATTGCGTCCTCCAAATCAAATAGATTCAATTGGCAAAAAAATATAAAAAATAAAAATAAAAATAAAGAGAGATTGGACCTTTGGTGTCCGTATATGCTTCCCTCTCAATTCTTCACCACCCACTACATCGGGGCCCACAAACCGGTCCATCATGAACCGTCAAAGAGAACCCGAACCGACTTTTGCCCACACTGAGAACTAGGACGGACAATTCATGTTATCGTGTCGTGTTTATTAAATATTCATGTCAAAATATCAAACCTAAACCCAAACCCAAACCCAACCCATTTAATATTCGTGTCAAAATCTCAAATCCAAACCCAACTCATTTATTAATCGTGTTAATCGTGTTGACCTAAATTAACCCGTTTAAATTAAATATAAATAAAATAATGATGAGAAGGTCAGATACGACTGGTCGTGTTATCGCGAGGGAAGGAGAGGGCGATTGGATGAGGTAAGCAAAGTTACAAAAGCAATGAAAGACTAAAAAATAAAAAAAGAAAATCTAGATTTTCATCTAGATTTTCTTTTTTATGTTAAATTTTTTTTTAAAATATATATATATATAAAATAAAAGATATATATTATATCTAAATTTTGAATTTTGAAAACTTAAAATTAAATATAGTAAAAAATTATAATATATATAATAATATAAATATATTAAAGATTATAAACAAGTAATTTATGAATTATATTCATGTCAATCCAAATATAATTAATTTATTAAATAGGTTATTTCGTGTCAATTATCGGTTGACAAGTTTGTGCGGATTTAACTATTTATTTAATAGTGTTTGACGAGTTCAACCCTTTTTTGATCCAAACACATTTAAAAAAACCTAAATCCTTTAATTTTGTATAAATTTTGTGTCATGTCATCCTAGGTACTTAAATTGACATTCCGTTGAAAACACACTAGATCCTGTTTTTTCCACTATTTGGATGCATATATATTGACACACACACACACACAAACAACGTCTCTCTCTCTCTCTCTGTGTCTGCTTCTATGACGCAGTGAATCTCTCAGCGTATGCCGCCGGCAAGAGAGAGAAACCCATAAAAAAAGAAGAGGAACTCTTTCTCTCTCTAGGTGTTTCTAGGGTTTGGCGTGTTCCCTAATCGCGTCCAATCGAAGCTCGGTGTGAGCTCCATGGATTCGCTGCTGAGGTTCGGTTGGTTCGATATTTGCGAGGTTTATCGCCGCTACTGCGGTAATTTCTCTCTGCTTCCTCGGTTGTTCTGTTCTGTTCTGTTCGTTTCCTTTGGTTTCTTTTGATCTCAATTTGATGCTCAATTATATCCGATTTTATACTTTTATCGTTAGGAAATTTTTGGCGGTGAAAGTTTCTGCTATAGTCTGATATTTTTCTGCTTTTGCTTTTACATTGATTGTTTTCTTCGTCAGATAGTTGTAGCTGAGAAAACTTGGGAAATTAACCATGGAAATTTATTGTTTCTGTAAATATTTATATAAAAAAAAGGATACGAAAAGGAAAAAAAAAAAAAACATATATTGGACTTCATTATTGGGCAAATTTGGCTAAGGATTTGAAGCTTGAGTGGACGTTTTATTTTTCAATTTTTTGTAATAATCTTTCATTTGTTTTCTCAGCTATATAGATTACTATATTTCTAATGCTTGTAGTTCTTGAAATTCTTTGTCTTTTTTATATGTTTATCTTTTCGGTTGTTTGATACCTTCCCGTTATCATCCGGTCGAATTTATAGTTGTTTCTGATGTTGGATTTATTCTATATTAATCTTGAATTCATCTTACAGATATCAAATGGGGAAAGGTGTATTTACATGAGGAAGGAGGTTATGGAAAAACTGTTGAATCACAAATGGGTCAAGGTTCAAGGGAAGCATTGGCTCAGCTTTTGCAATTAGTAGAGTCAAGTCAGGCAGATGCAAGGTATCCATATACAAGCCTTGGTTGTATAACATTTTGAACTTGAACCATATAATCGGTCATTGTATTCATATATATTTTTTAAAGGACGAGCTGGTCGTTAGTACAATCGTAAACAGAATATTCTTTTTTCTCTTATCTAGAGTTTTTATGGTCTTTTGATTTGACAGGATATCTATTTTTGATGAAATTTTCAAGCTCATGTCACAACTTAGCTTGATGGTAAGATTTATGTTGCTCTTTCCCTTATAAGCTATTTTACGAGCGCTCTCTTTACTCTTGGCTGCTTTGTTTGTCCTCTGACTTGTGATCAATATATTGCCGTTCTCTCTCTTTATGACAGTTGACAAGTATAATTTAGTAAAGGGTTCACTTTTCTCCTTTGCAGACAGATTTTTCTGAATTTTCGCACTTCTATGATTTTGTTTTTTTCATATGCCGTGAAAACGGTCAAAAGAACATCAGTAAGTTTATTTCCCCTTTCTTTGTCCTATCTCAAAAAAACTATATGACTCTTTTTTTTCTTTGTTGTTTAATGATTCAGTATGATATCTACGTTGGAAACATTGTTACATAGGTATTCTGGTTAACATTTCTCATTTCTATCATTATTATTTGCAGCTGTAAAACGGGCTGTTAGTGCATGGAGAATAGTATTGTCTGGGAGGTTTCGATTACTTAATCAATGGTGTGACTTTGTTGAGGTATGATGATGCTTTGTTTCTAATGCTTACTGTGTTCCCCTTTTTATTTTATTTTAAAATTAGTGTGGAAATCATACGCAGCCCCAGATAATAGGGGCATTATTAGTATTAAGCTATGTGGTTCTAGATTTTTTTCCCTTTCAAATGTAAAGTTAATGTTTGCATTGGTGGAGACTTGGAGTGGCGTCATTTGAAACATTTGATAGTTAAATTTCTCAATACTACGTTATCTTATCCTGTTATTTGCTAATTGCATTGCATATGACATCATTTCATGTATTTTTCTTCTTTTGTGGTAAAGTATTTGTGCAAATGTCTGCTTGCTTGTGTACTTGCTTCTTTTTGGAAACTAATTTTCTTAGATCCTTATAGAAAAATCAGCGGCATAATATCTCCGAGGACACCTGGAGACAAGTTTTAGCTTTCAGCCGGTGTGTACATGAAAATCTGGAAGGTTATGATTCAGCAGGTATTAATTCATCTCCTCTAACGACTCACTAAATTTTCTCTCCTACCACTTCATTTTTGTTTGTCCTAGGATGTTCAGTATAGATTCGGTAGCTCAGAATACATGGATAGTGGTTAGTCAAGTAGGACAAATCTCAAGTTGAAAAGGACTAATAAACAATTCTTTTTGCAAGAGAATATTTTAAATTGTGTGCTTCTTCGGAGTTTTATCTTTCTTATCATTGCATTTTCTCATAATTGACAGTCAATTGTTCTTTTCATTGTTCCAGGAGCCTGGCCTGTTTTAGTAGACGACTTCGTTGAGCATATGTACAGGTTTGATATTTTATTCCCGTAGGAACATTCCCTTTTTTTTTTTAATTGTGCCGAATCTGCGTTTTCCAGCATGTAGTGTTAGTGTGTTGGTTGCGATATTTTAGTTTTTGAGAGGCTATACGAACGATAATTGGGGCATGAATTTATACCCACTTGTTGCTAAATCACCTTGAGATATAACGTGAAAGAAGGTTGAAGAAAAATAATAATATACTTCTACCAATGGAGGATTATAAATGGGAGAATATTTTCTTTTCTTCTGTTTTTGAGTTGTGAAACTTGAAGAAACTCTAGCAATGTTGGAACACCACATCACATTAGGCTAATGTTTGGCAAGCGCATTACGTTCACATTCCATTTGAATGCAATTTGCGTTTAGATGAAAAGTATTTACATTGTATTTGAATGCAATGTGTATTTGGATGAAAGGTATTTGAATTGTATTGTATGTGATGTGATTGATAAAAATAGAAAGATAAAAGGAGGGAGAAAGAGAATGTGTGATGTAATTGATAAAAATAGTAAAAAGTAGAATGATGAATAGTAATTATGTTAGATTTAAATTGTGATATGATCGGTTTTTGAATAAAATACGTATGTGTTTAGGTGAAAATTGCATTGCGTTTAAACCCAATACAATAAACAAACATGGACTAAATGGGCAATGCATCTTTCATCTTGCAGGGTCTCCGGATCCAACCCAAATCCTAACCGTTTCTATAATTGTGGTGAGTCGGAATCCCAGTCGTGCATGTACGATGACTCGCTTCCAGGTTATATTTTTTTCCCCAAAACCCTGACATCATGTTTAAAAAAATAAAGTAAACATCCCTATGATGAGAATTTGGGATTTGTTACAGGATTGAAAAGCTTACCTGGCTTGAAAAGGAAGTCCCTCGAGGACATAAATAAAGATGACTTGGGATCCTTAATTACCATCTTCCCAGACAGTGCCAGCCTAAATCCTGGAATGAGTTTTAAGAGAAACAGGTTGATGTCGTACAGAACTGGAAACTTTGAGGATGAGAATATAGAAAACGACAACATGGAAGTCAATAAATGTAGTAGTTCTTTGAATGCTTCCACCAAGTCTCATTGTGCCATTGAAGGTGGTCTCTCAGAGGGCTTCGCAGGGCTCTTTCCAACACGCTCCGGTTTGCAGTCTAAACGGGACAGGCGAGTTTCGTTTGCACAGAGACAGAGACAAAGACCATCCAACGCTGAAAAAATCTTACATACTTTGATATAATTTTGGTCTTGTATTGTTTTGTATGTTTTTTCATTTCTTTGTTATTATTTTTATTAACGTATATTTTTTAATTTATGCTTTAAGTAATCTGTTTTGTACGTTTGTTATTGTTTGTTTTGCCCTTTTGTCATTCTTGGAATTCTCTTTCACTGTTGTGAATATCTTCCATGGCCATTTGATGAAAAGATCAATAAAAGATTTGGTTATGCGTTTGGGCATCGATTGAGAAACATGTATATCCTTTTTGTCTATCTTGGCCCCTTTCAAGGCCGATTTTGAGCTTATGTCCTCTGTTCTTATTTTTATATCTCTGATAATAATATAATGTTATGCATATAACTAACTTGATTTCTTAATTGATATAATATGATATCATAATAAAATATATGTTCTTTCTTAACGTATTATCATATTATGGAAGAATATGAAGGGAACAAGAATAAAGGGATGTAGGAGCTGAATCTCTTTAAGACATAACGTGGTTTTTAACAAGTCAATTTTGTTTAGTGAGATCATTATAGAAATGATGTCATTTTTATGATAATATCTTTTTATATCTAGCCGTTAGGATACGTTTAGATCTTATTGTTGTTGTTTTCACTTATGGAAATGTTTTCTTCCTCTCTCTCTTTCCTCTCCGCGTGAAACGTTGCTATCACTGCATCATCTGTGTATCTCCTTCAAGAACAACTTCCACCGAAGTTGCCAAGCCACCGGGACGTGAGAGGTGCACCAGACGTCACACTTTGGATGCGGAGAATATCGTGGAAGGAGTTCAAACTCTTTGAGCCTGCTTGACAAAGCTTCTTGGAAGCTATTTATGGTTTCTTAAGTCTAAAAACAGCTTCTAAGAATGGTTGGATGATTTTTTGAAGAGTTTATAGTTTCAAAAAGAATTTCAGGTCAAAATTAAAAAATATAACTTTTAACAAAAGCTTTTCTAAATAAATTTTAAAACTTATTACAAATATGAAGTTAAGACATTCATAAACTTCTTTTTAATATATATATATATATAACTTTAAAAATCATTTTGATTTTATAAGCAAACTCTTATCAAGAAGTCACAATTTTTCCTTCTTTTCTTTTACTAGCTAAGAGCAAAAAGAAAAACAAAAATACTGTCAAACGGACCATTTAGCAAAGTAGATGTTAAAGTTTACAGCATGTAACAATGACAACAAAAAATTTTGGATTCTTTTGTTTTATAAGTTTGAGCAGAATTTCAAAATTTTTATAAAGAATATAACTTAGAAAATAGGTTTACTTTGTTCAAACTTACGAAACATATGGATATTTGAATTTTTATTTGAATTTTGATTTTTTTCCCAAATTTACTCCCTCTAAATTGCTAAAGATTTTGAGACAACATATTAGTCTGCTTTATTTGATATAAATATGTTTGAGATAAACATCACCATGATGGACGTACACGAGAATCAGATTCCAATTAGGATTGAAACAAGTGAAACCAAAGATGTGCCATACCATACAAATATTCGGGTTGTTTGCCTTTGTTAGATGCTGTCAATTTAAGAGATGTGTTGTTCTTACTAAATTTGTCCTCTGTTTATATTGTTGCCTTCTCAGTAAGATAATTTGCTTTCTCCATGTGTTTGATTTTACAATGTTGTCGTTTTAAATTAAAGTGATGTCGTTTTATGTTTTAATATTATCTTTTTCAAGATTCTGTCTTTTCCCTCGATTTTTGGGGTTTTCATAACGCAATTGTCTCGGACTCGGTTTTGATAGATGCTGTCATTTTGGAGATGTTTTCCCTTCCCCCCCCCCCCCCCCCCCCCCCCCCCCCCCCTCATATTCCGTCTGTTTAAATGATGTCGTTTGACGTTAATGCTGCCATTTTCCACAGTGTTATGTTATTGTTTTGTTCGATACTTTTGATTCGATAGATTTTCTCGTTTTAATAAATTGTCTTTTATTTTTTTATATGGTCATTTTGTCATATTAAAACCTTAGAGCACATTTGGCAAAATATTTCATTTTAACTTTACTCAAATACAATATAATTTTACATCAAACACAAATTTTACAACAGTGCTACGAAAACAATTACTATTCAAAACATTTTTAAAACAATCACATCAACTTTTCAACTTTACTATTTATCTCTATTTTTACCAATCACATCAACTTTTCAACTCTAAAATACTTTTCATCCAAACACACATTTCATTCAAATACAAAACAAATACTTTTCAACCAAATACAACATTTAAAAAACAAATTTCATTCAAATACAATCAAAATGCAATACGTTTACGAAACGTCCCCTTAGTGTTCACGATGTCACTGTTTTCCCAAAAAGAAGTTGTTCTCAATTGATCTTGCCGTTGAATAATGTTCCTTTACCAAAAAATAAAAATAAAAATAAAAAATTTTTTTAAAAGTTGAAATAGAAGGATTCGAAATTTTCATTTTATGACAGTGTTTTCTATTAATCTTGTGATTTACCTATATTTGTTTTTTAGGCTTCAGTTTTTTTTTTTTAACCTCTATTTTTGGTTTCTTGTTAGATGCTCTGATTTGGATAGAAATTGTTGTTTGAAATATGCTACCTTTTCTCAAATATCTTGTTTTGTAATTTGCCGTTTTCCGATTTAAAAAATAGATATATATCATATGACGTTAACTCTGTAGGCTAGCTCTCTTTTAAACCGCAAAACTTGGTTGAGCTTGGTCATAGCACAGATTCAATTATCCACCTAAAACCTGTAATGGTATAAATATTCTATTCACAAGAATCATATTCCAGTGAAGGTTGCAAACATGTGAAGAGGGAGGAAAAAAAAAAAAAAATCCACCCAAATTTCCTGGTTGGTTACGCTTGAAATATTCTAGTGCATTTGTCACTATTAGAAAAAGTAGTCTTTCTGGACTGGCATAACATAAAAAGGGTGCAAATCATTATTTACTGAAAATTTCTTCTACAAGAGCATACGTGAGCCACGAATAATGCTTGGAACATCACCGGTGCTAAACATTACTATTATTAGGAGGAAGGGCTCCATTAATGAGTTCTATCTTATGAGATATAACTTTTATTAATAAGTGATGTTCAACACTTACCGGTGCCCTTTTAACAATCCTCTGAGAAAGTTGGGAGCTTTGTTAAAAACCTAAAGGTCGAACAACATAAGCAGCAAAGCACATCACCATTGGTACTTAGCAGCCACAAGCACCTCCTCATAGTTCCTGGCAGCTTTATCCCAACTAAGGTCTTGCATCATTCCTCGTCTCTGGAGTCCTTCCCAGCTCTTCTTGTAGTCACGGTAAGTAAACAAGCAGTTCCCTAATGCCTGAATCAGCTTATTCGAGTCAGCACTGTCGAATGTCCAACCCAGTCCTGTTTCTTCGTAAGGATTGAATGGTTGAACGGTGTCTCTCAGTCCGCCAACAGCATGAACCACTGGAACCGTGCCATATATCATGGCATACAGTTGGTTCAGTCCACAAGGCTCAAATCTTGATGGCATGAGTAAAATGTCTGCTCCAGCGGTTATCCTGTGGGCGGTTTTTACAGAGAAACCGACCCATCCTCTGACTTTCTCTTGATACTGGCTCTCGAAATTCCTAAGCATCTGTTCCAAATCCGGCCTGCCAGTTCCCAACATGATTAGTTGCACATCCTGGCCCATCATCCATGGAATAGCCTCTGCTATGAGATCAACACCTTTCTGATGATCTAGTCTCCCGATGAAGCCAATGACAGGAACATCTTCACGAATGGGTAAACCCAGCTCCTTCTGCAGTGCTGCCTTGCATTGAGGTTTGCCCGTTGTGAGTGTCTCGAGGGAGTAGTTTGTGTAGCCATCTGTCGTAAGATGGATGTCAAATTCTGGGTTCCAGTCTTTTGGGTCAATTCCATTTACAATCCCTCTGAGTTTCCAGTCATTCTCATTGATGATCCCATGCAAGCCCCAGCCACCTTCGGGAGTTTTAAGCTCCCAGGCATATCCATGGCTAACGGTAACAACACGGTCTGCTGTCTTTAACCCAGCTGCAAAGATATTGAAGTGTTCACCACCAACCGGATCATACAATTTAAAAAGGTCAATGTAATGTTCTGGCAGATCCATGAAGACGAAATCATCTACTGGGCCCCGACCCTGGATAATGTGAATGCAAAGTCAAGATTTTGAAATTTTGTTCTGTGCAAAGACTTTTTAGGAGTACATGATGGGTACATAGATTTTCTTTGAGAAGAATCAAAAATGACAAATAAAACAATCAATTTATGGCTAATGACGTTTCCGGTTTTTCTGGAAGAATATGGAAATTGTGGGTCTACAAACAGCCAAATCACCTAATGTTGCTAGACGTATGAGCCGATCCACTCAATAGCAACTTCACAACCTTTTCACAGGACACGGTAAAAGATATGGCAGTATTGCGTGCTTGTTTTAATGCGAGGAGACGGGTGTAAGCATGCAACAAGCATATCCAAGACTATTTATGAATCCATGTAGAGCCTCATAATATCAACTCCTCTAAGTAGTTTCAACTTCCAACAAGGTATAAAACAGAATTTCTGCTAATATTAATGGGATTTAAGTGAATAAGAACACACCTGATGAGCTATGTTGTGAATCACAAGTGTTGACCTCGCATATTTCATTAAACCTTGATCGCGATAATATGCCTTTAAGTACACCGGTAAAAGTGCTGTATGCCAATCATTTGCAATAAAAGCCAAGTTTCCATCTCCATAGCACACACCACCGCAGGGAACATGCCAAGGGACCTGAAAGTTACCACTTTATCTTCTTCACATCCAAGCACATACAGGCCCACATAACGGATATTCTGACCACATTAAAATGAAGTTTGGAACGACAACACAGAGTCGTAGCTAACTAATCTGATCACAAATGATCACTTGAGTCATAGATAAATCGAATTATGATGCAATTTGAGCTGCGAGCAACATTAGATAATTCTTGCCCCTATTCTTCTGGATTTTAACATTTTTTCACTTTAATATTTTATGTGTAAAAAGTGCTGCATAATTATTTAGTAAAAACTTGGTAAACTAGAGTCTGCTTTAGTGGATCAGCTTAAATGGACAATTGACTGATGTACCTCGACAGCAGCTCTGCAAAACAACGCCATGCGTTTCAAAATCTCCTGCAACGTGAAACTTAACCCATGTTAGGTTCGATTGCTTATAAATGAAAACAATAATAGCTTGATGTTTTAATGTAAAATTTACCATAATTTGGCTTGAGCTATTATAAGCTAGTTTTCTTTTGTGCATCTAAACTAATCCTTATAAAATTTGGCAGGCAATGGCAGTTCTACAGATGGCCACAACAAAGAAAGAGAAAATTTGTAATTAAGCTATTGTAAACCATAATTAAAGATATCTAAACAGAGATATAAGAGCTTAAAAACTTGGTGAAAGTTGCTTAATATAATTCCTCTATGATCTTTGCAAATTTCACCTGCTACCAGATCAAGTCAAAGCTGATTATCTTCGAGCAATATGCAACTAATTGGGACTAAAAGAGCAAGAATAGATGTCTCACCAATCGATCTCCTCCGTATATATCCTTCTCTCTACTGCGAAACAGATGATGGCAGTCAATGAAAACAAAATCTACTCCATCAATATAGGCTTGGAAGAATGCTACCTCAAGATCCTGTAATGTAAATTGCCATTAAAATGGGAAAAATAGCAATAAAACCTCTTAATAGGAGTAAAGGTAATGACAGTAAATTTGCAATGGTTATGCACCTGTCCATTTACTTTATATCTTTTCCGGACTCCTGTATCTTGGGCGTCAGCATAGTCACCATAACGAGGTACCACAACCTATGAGAGAGGAAAAGTTAGGCAACCTAAAGAAATAAATCTAGTTCCCAAGAGTCATATCAAAGTCAATTAGGAATTAGGAGTTATGATCAAAGACCGACTTAAAGAAAGACAGCAAAAATTTCCCGCGCTTCTAGATTAAGAGGAAGACTTTACCATAACCCGATGTCCACGCCGAGCCAAAGCTTTGGGTAAAGCCCCAGCAACATCTCCAAGTCCACCTACGAGATTCATTTTATCAGTTTCTAAATTGTGGAAACATGTTCTCATGCTTATAAACAACATGCACACTAACGATAATTTTGGATTTGTTTTCTCAAACATAGGTCTACAGGAACCATAGCAAAGTTTGTTTTACCATAAAATAAAGGAGCAACACACATTTGATTGGTTCTTACGGCAAGAAGAAAAACTTTTCACAAATTAAATGGCTCTGGCCGTGGAATGTGGGCTATAAATGAAGGTCTTTAGGTCTGTTGCAAAGGAGTTGAGCCATGTTGTGCTAGAAATACTTCATAGAGATAAATTCCTATCAGAGAATATGAGCGTAAAATATATATTACCTGTTTTTGACCATGGAGCACACTCTGCAGCTACCAATATGATGTTCATGACATTGGCCCCAGCCAGAGGAGGGGGTTTTACTGTTTCTTTTTCAGCATCATCTTTCTCATCACCATCTACTTGTGGACTTGGTTCTTCCAAGTCCACATTCTTTTCATCTTTGAGAGTAGAATCATTAGAGATACTTGAAAGAAAAGGTGGAAGCACATCAGACCATATTTTCTTCGAACTAGTATCTTTTTGGACGGCTCCTGAACTAGTTTTCTCCAACTGTTTGATAGGAGCAACTTGTGGGGGCACTTTTTCTTTGGATTGATCTTTTCCAGGTGCACTCCTGCTCTTACCAATCCTCTCGCTAGCAGGCGAAGGTAAGGTTTTTGACTTCTGCTCTATGGTAGAACCGGCATTGGTGCTTGAGTGAATTCTGTCCTCATCCAAAGGAGCTTTGGAGGGTTTTACCTCATCATCTAGACTTGGTTCTTCCAAATCTACGTGCTTCTTGACTTCAAGAGCAGAAGCTTTCAATAGATCTTTTCTGTATTTACTGTCACTTTCACCAATCTTTCTGTTAGCGGAGGATGGCAAGGTTTCTGGCTTCTGTTCATTAGTAGAACTGGTATAGGTGCTTGAAAAAACAAAAACATTTTCATTCCGATCTTTGACAGTTTCATTATTGTCAATGATCTGTTTATTTAGAACAGAGTTTTCTCTTTCCTCATAAGAAGTGTCATCTTCTCCTGACTCAATAGTACTGCTTTTTATAGAAGAAACCAATTTTCTTCTTTCTGCAATCTGAAAAGTGAAAAACATTAATTTTTTGTAAACTATTTCAAAAAAAAAAAAAAAAAGGAGTGGTCGCCACCAAGAAATGAATCAAAAAAATGGGAAGGGAAACTTAGAAAATTATACATAAACAACATTTCAAAAAAGCACCAAAAAGGAAACTTTGACAAACATAGTGGCTATTACACACACACACACACACACTCTTCCTACTTGACAAATAAACTATGCGAAAATTGAGATAAATAGGTTAAGGCCTACAAATTGAGGAGAGAAAACCGTGTTCAAAAGATAAACTAATTACTGAATTAGGGAGTTGTAAATTGCATTGAAAATTTTATTAATACATAAATATATATACGAATGAGTTAAGACACTTCAAATGCGTTTGGTGCGCTGGATTAGACAAGGTTGTGCTTAAGTTTTGGATTGCATTCGATAATACTTAAACATTCTCCTACGTTTAGTTTTCGATATCAGATTCGATTTTGTTATATTCTAGTGTTAACGTAAAAATAACAACAAACTGTAAAGTATTGAAATATTCGAATATAAGAACTTTTAATCGGTTCCGCATATAAGAACAAGTACTTAGAGTTGGATTATAGGCGTTGCAAAAAATATATTCTATCCCAAGGGAATGGGATTATTGTCAATGGAATTAGTCTAAAATAACAAAAGGTAATTAGTTGGGGCATATACTCCTATGACCAACATTGATATTGCTCAATAATAATTCAGTTGAAAAATCAAGCTATTTTTTTTGTTGTTTGGGGGGGGGGTGGAGTTTGGGTTATGGTGGAGGCGCGCGGGAAATCCCAGACACCAATTTGGCTCCCTAATTATCCTTTAAAAGGGTTCCACATCTGCTCTTGTTTCTACTTTCTACTGCTCCATTAACGAATCTAAAAGATGCCCATTTTCTCACTAACCAAAAGGAAAAAGAACATATCATTAAAAGAAACCAAGAAAACAAAAGGACAAAAAAAAAAAAAAAACTCGAAAGTAATGAAGTAAGAATTAAGAAAGTAGAACCTGTTGAAGCAAGTCTCTTTGCATAGCGAGAACCTTCTTGCTCTTCTCAATGTTGGCCTCAAGCGTCTCTTCTGAAGACTCATCCTCTGCCTCTTCGAACACCCCGTCCTTCCCGATCGCCATTGGAGCCTTCTCGTTCTCCTTCTTCCTTCGAAATGGCACCACTGAAGAAGAAGAACAAGAACTGTTGAGAGAGTTTCTCGGGAGATTCCCAAAGAACAAGAATCTTGGTCGCCGGTGAAGGCTTCCGTAGTCGCTGTTGTTGGTTTCCGAGATAAAAGGCAGAGACGAAGACGACCCTCCTCCTCCTATCGAAGCCATAGCGAGTAAGAAACAATTTGCTCAAGTTTTAAGCTTCTGAACTCAGGGGTGGACTTTAGGGGAAAATGGGAAGAACCCAGGTGAGGAAATTGTGGTTGAAGGTGAAATGAGATTATTTTGAGAATAAAAAGAAGAAGAAACCATGAACAAACAAAACAAGAAAATTTGATGTTTGAGGCCCACAGAAGGAAGAATCACAAGGGAAGTCTTGAGTTTCAGATTTGATGCAAATTCTTGAAGAGAGGAGTAGTGGTTCTTTCTGATGATCATTATCATCATACGCTGTCACTCTATATATATCTGTCTTTCTCTCTCTGGCTCGCCACCGCAAATGTCTCAACTCTCTTTCTCTCTCTACGTTTCACTTTCTCTCTCTTGTTTGCCAAAACGACAACAATTCCGACAAAGCAGTGATGAATGTGGGCCTCGGCTTTTGATGAGGCCCTCACCTTAAGGCCACTAATTTTCTTGCAGATATTTGAGAGATTTGGAGACTTTCTTCACTACTGTGTTCATTTTCCTGCAAATTGAAAACGCGTGTTAACGAAAAAATTAGAGTGTTGAAAAAAACGACAGACTTAGGTAGTTGATTCCTTGAAACGTGTTGGCGCTATGAGTAAGGAATTGGCTCGTCGATTTTGATAGCTCTCTATGCTAATATCCAAAGCTTGAGGTTACTATTTTTCTCACCAAAAAAAAAAAAAGGCTAAAGGTGAATATTCACCAAACAACAGATATTTGACTTGGAATAATTTTTTAACAAGAAAATGAAAATAATACCTTAAAGACAAGATTTGATTTAAATTTATATCAAAAATTATCATATTTTTCTTCTGCCAAAATTACTTCTACTTGATAGTTTATTTGGTTTTTCTAATGTTTAACCTTTTTAAAATGCGGCTATATGTACAAATATATTCTGATTTACCTTTTTAAAGTCAATTCCAACAAAGTTTTTTTCCCTGAAAATTGGTTGTATTTTCTGTCTTAAATTTTGTTATTTGTATGTTTGACGTGATCAAAACACAACACCTATTTCATTTAGATGATTCCATTGCCACACTCTCTTAACTTTTCACATTTCTTATTAATTAAATTCTTTAATTACAAAGAACCCTAAAATAAAATGACATAAAAAGAACAATAATATACTTAATTACATAAATTTACATAAATAAAATTCTATCATAGAAAAAAGAAAATCAATTCTATTTTTTTTAACACACTTATTTATCAAATTCCTAAATAAATAATTTATAAATATAACTACTTTGAAACCTATAATAAATCCCTAATTTTTATTTTTCAATCAGTAATTTAAAAAAAACTTGAGGTATGTTAAATATTGAAGTTGATTTTTTTTTTCCTTTTTTCCAATTCTATATATTGTAATTTGTTGGCTTTTCTTTCTTTCTTTCTTTCCTTTTTTTTTTTTTTCAATTGTATATGTCGTTGTTCTTTCATTAACTACTCTCATATATATATATAAATATATATATTCTTTTTTATGGTTCTATAACGTTGTATTGGTTTTTTCTTTTTTCTTTTTCAGTTCTATGATCGTTACTCTTTCATTAAGTTTTTCCAGTGCTATAGTTGTTTTTCTTTCGTTAAGTGTGTGTGTATATATATATATATGTATGTATATATACATATGAATATTTTATTTTTTTTGAGAATTTTTTTCGTACAAAATTTTTATTTTAATCTGTTATATATATATGAATATGTTATGTTGTTTGTCCTTCTTTTTTTTTTTTAACTAATAAAAATATTCAATGGAGTGAGATTTTGCTATAGTATTTTCATTTGATCAAGCAAACTATTGATATTATAAAAAATAGAACATTAAAATAAACAAAAAAAAAGAGTGTGAAAAGAAATTTGAAATAACAGAGTACGCTTTATTTTATAATAATTAGGAGTAATTTTGAAAATAAAGAAACACCTGTTAAATAAATTTAATCATTTTTAAATTAAAAAGGTATATTTAAAAGAGGACGTGAAGAGTTAAGAGATTTACGTCAATGAACCACTTTTTTATCTTTTAGAGATTGAATAAATACGTACTTTTATTTTTTGTTAGAAGTATAAATACGTACTTGTTTGTGTGGTTATCTATTCAAAAAATAAATCGTTTACTTTTAAAAGTTGTTCATAAAAATGTTTTTTTTTAAATATTTTTTTAAATAAATTATCTCACATACATACAGACTTAAAAAAAACTTTGACGTAGTCTACTAAATATTATCTCTAATTTGGTATAGCTATAATATACTTATACATGCTAAAATAAATTTTTTTTTTATTTTCAAATGTGTGCGTGCGTGAGTTTTCTTTTTTTTTTTTTTTAACAGGAGAATTTATCCCTGATTGTACAGCTATAAATTGTTTGATAACTGAAAACATATATTTGTGCTCCATAATAATGCTACTATAATTAGGCTGTATTTTAAGATATGATTTATCGAGACTGTTTTCAAATAAATAATATAAACAACCCTCCGATTCTCATTCACTTCAAAAATTTTGTACCTTTTTATAATAAATTTATCTCCCTTTTTTTCTGGTAAATAAACTTACGTACTTATTACAAGATGAGAAAATAACAGAGTAAAACTACAACACAACCACGCTAGTTATAATAAGAAACGAAAATAATACCTTGTAAATAAGACTTGATTTAAATTTGTACCAGAAATTATCATATTTTTATTTAATCGCGTATCTTCTAAAAATCCACGCACAGCGTTAGGTAAAGGTAAGTGGGAACAAGTGCTTCCATTCAAATTTTCAAGACTTATAATTTCATTTTGTAAGTTTACTTATAAGGTGTTTGGTAAACGTATTGTGTTTGTATTACGTTTAAATATAATACATTAAATACATTTTATATTTAGATAAAAAGTATTTGCTTTGTATTTAAATATATGTGTATTTGGATGAAAAGTATTTAAATTGTATATTATAGTTAAAAAGCTGATGTGATTGATAAAGTAGATAGAAAAAAGTAAATATAAAAGAGATTATGATAGGAATAGATTTTAAAAATTTTATTTTTAAAATATTTTTAAATAATAAATATATTTGAGATATTATAGAAAAACATTGTATTTGAATGTAAAAATTTTACGTTTATATAAAAATTGTATTACATTTAAATACAATACAGAAAACAAATGTCTCATTAAATTTTTTCAAGAGAGTCCCCAATAAATTTTTTCTCAACTGCGGCCTCTTTTCCTTTTTTACATTTTTCTTGAACCTACTTCAATAATATTCCACTGAACTTAAACCTTGGTTCTGTCCTTAACGCAAACACACCACAGCCTTACGATATTGTGATGGAGAAGACCAGTCGTCTTAAAGGTGAAGGTAAGAAGTAAAGTGGGGACAAGCCTGTTATTGCAAATTTGTTTGTGATTTTATTCTCATCTAGTTTAGACGTTGCTACCTATTAATACTCGTTACTGATTTACTAAAAAAAAAATAAAGTACTCGTTACTGTAAAGGCTTACTTTTATATTTAGATTTATTATTTATTATATTATTATTTTATTAATTTTCCTCTTCTATTTTACCACGTGAAAATGTTGGTTGTCTTTTGTTGGCTGGGGCCTAGGCGGGGGAATATATTCCAGTCAAGAAAGATTATGATTGATGAGGCTGTCCATTAGCATTTTAACAAGTATGGTTCCCAATTCTAACAAATGTTGGAATATATGAAAAGAAAGGACCTTTGAAAGACACTTTTTTTTTTATTTTGTCCTTTTTTGTTTTTTTGGAAAATGGGAATTAAATTCTAAAGAAAATAAAAAAGATGACTACAACATGTTCCGGTTGTTCATTATTTAACTTCTCAGCTTATCTTGACCAAAAGAAAGGCGAAAGGGGTTTTTTTGAAAAAAACACCAAATTCTGAACGCCAAAAAAAAAAAAAAAAAGTGTGTGGAGAGAAGGAAGGGCAAAAGATGATGACTTGGAGTGGAGTGTGTGATTGTTAAGTGTATATTTCCATTACAAATTAATTCTTTTGACCAAGCAAATACCTTTCAAGGAAATTGTAAGAATAATCGTTTAATGTATATATTTAGAAATTTTTTTTAATAATTCAAATTTTTATTTTGAAAACATTTTTTATTTTATATTATAAAAAAAAAAATTCTAAAGCCATTATTCGTAGTACATGGGTGTATCCTGGAGACGTACTTGTATTGGTATTCTCAAAAAACACAAATACTTTTTGCAAAGATATCACTAATAGTCATCCATTTGACAAAGTGAAGCTTATTGAGCTATACAACCTTGAGCAGCCCATTCACAAATAGAACTGACCCAATTTTCAGGGAAAAGACAGAAACATGTATACTTAGAGAGGCAAAGAAGTGTTTGAAAACTTTCATTACATGTGACATACTATAATTCTAGATTTAGCTTGAGAGGATTACATAAACATGTATATCTGGAATTTAAATATACACATAAACCTTGATGCATAAAGCAGCAAATTTTTAATTTTCTGGCTGTTATTTTTTCCCTTTTCTCATATGAGTTATCAATAGTAGTTGCTCAAGATGGGAACAAGGGATAAGTAGATGCCCTCACTAGCTTTCCATGTTTGAACTCAACATTGTCCAGCTTTTCTTGGCACCATTTGAGTTGTGACGAGGAGATCACAGCCATTTGGAGGACCCTTGAAACCAGCTTCATGTCTATCATTGTGAACAACATTTCTTTTCTTTCAGAATCTTCCATATCATGATTCACTACCCTCTTCAACAAACACCTCTTCTTCCCTTGTAAATCTTTCAACAACAGTTTGTTCTTCAGGAAAGTCAAATAGCTTCAGTCAGTTTGGTATTTATTTTGTTTTCTTTGGATTATGCTCGCCCACGCCTATCGAATTTTATTATCAATCTCAATTTATTCTTAAATTAAAAAAAAAAAAACTCTCATTTTACTCCGAGAGGGGGGGAGTTTGGGAGAGATGCTTAGAAACATTATTTTTGAATTGGAAAAAAATTATTTTGAAAAATGTGTTTAGGAGAAAAAACTATTTTGAGTGAAAAAATAAAAAATTTTAAAAATTTTTTTTGAAAAAAAATCAATATGGATATTGTTTCGTTCCTCTCAAAATTCTATGTAATTTAAAAAATATATATATCGTTGGGGCTTGTATAAACAAAATTATGGATTTTTAAAGTTTGAAGTTTACTGTAGCATTTTGAAGATATAAATAGTAAAATTATTTTTGGAGTTTGGGGGAGATGCTTGAAAACATTATTTTTGGATTGGAAAAAAATTATTTTGAAAAATGTGTTTAGGAGAAAAAACTGTTTTGAGTAAAAAATAAAAAATTTTAAAAATTTTTTTTGAAAAAAAAATCAATATGGATATTATTTCGTTCCTCTCGAAATTCTATGTAATTTAAAAAATATATATATCATTTGGGCTTGTATAAACAAAATTATGGATTTTTAAAATTTGAAGTTTACTGTAATATTTTGAAGATATAAATAGTAAAAAATAATAATATTTTAAAAAAAATAGTTTTAGATGTTTCTAATACTAAGCCCTAAAGGGGCCTGACTTTTGAATTAATTCAAGGTACTATAATGTGGTATTTTTTATTTGGTTTTAAGAGAAATCTCAACAGACAAAATTAAGTCTCTTGTTTTAGTCTTTTTTTTTTTTTCATTTTTAATGAAAACTCTATTAGTAGGGATAAAATATGACTAATTGTTACAGATTAAAAAATCATGGTGTATGGTCGGAGTTTTTAAAGTTAAAAAAGATAAATTAAGAATTATTTTAAAATTGAGAGATACGGGGTCAAATTCGATTTTTTTTTTCCTTTCTCTAAAATCTCATATGGAATGTGGTTATTTGGATTACCTTTTGGAGTCTCTTGGTGAGCTCGGCTAGCAGCTCCAAATCTCTTGGGTCTTCCACAGGTGAATTAGCCCATGACGAAGTACTGATTTTCCACCAAGACTTTTTGCTCACGTTGTCTGTTTTCACAAAGAACCAAAAGGCTTCAATGCATTCCTCTATGGCCCTCAAAAGTCCTCTCACATTTGTCACTTGTCCTTCCATCCCTTCCTTATTCTCCTCCATGATGCCCTTAACTATTTACAACGTTCACACTAAGGTGAAAAACGGTAAAAATAAAAGGACTAGGGATTTGTTTGGATACAATATCATATTTGCATTGCATTAGAATGCCAAACAATGAATTCTATTAGTGTTTGAATGTTATGCATTTACATTACATTGTTTGGATATTTTGTATTTATATTACATTCAAATATAAAGTATGTGACGTGATTGGTAAACGTAAATAGAAAAGTGAAATGATGAATAATGAGTATATTAAAATTAAAATAAGCATTATTATAAGACAACGGTAGTGTTAAGCACTATCAATTAATAGAAGGTGAATCCCGCAATATGGGATCATCTTTTATGGACTCATCTTTTATTTGTGATGGTGTTTAGTGTCAGGAGTGCCTTTAAGTATTTTTCTTTAAAAATGTTTTGGTATTTAAATGCAAAGCTTGTTAAACCAAACACTGATTATGTTGCATTAAAATTCAATACAAAAGCGATCGTTGAACCAAACACCTCTAAGGTGTCCTTTTAATCATAGGTTTAAAAAAAAGTAAATTCATACTTTTGGAGAAAAAAATACTGAGGAGAACTTTTTCAATCGTGTAAAAAAAAATAAAAAAATAAAAAACGGACTATGGATCTATAATTTATTCTCGAGTAGTTGTGTGAACTCCTATGGTAGTTAGTAAATAAAAATATATTGAGATAAAATCAAGCACTTTTGTTGAAGCAGTTAGGATATCATTGTTTTCAATCTTCCTTTGAAATTTCTTATCTCTCTTTCATTTGAGAGTAGCCACATACTAATATATATAATATGCCACTATTTTTATTCAAGTTGACATGAATACGTGTTCTAAGCAGAATGACAAACTTTTCTTTACAATTATGGGTTCACAAATTATAAGGCATCAGGAAAAAAAAATAAAATAAAGGTGCAAACAGAACTTTAAAAGATATCAACAAACATACACTTGGATGCATGAGAAACAACAAAAACTGTGTATATGTAGATATACACATACACACACACATATTTGTTCATTAATTATACATGTATATCGAGGGAAGAAACAACAATACTAAAATAATGTTAGTGTGAAAAGAACCTTAGGAATGGATAAACACTAATCTAATTAATTATTCTCTTGTTAATAACTATCTTGACCCTCTTGAGTCTGGTTAAATATATAGGACAAAGGCTTTCCAAGGAACAATTAATTTGATATAATTTAGAAATAACAACAACAACAAAAAAAAAAAAAATTAAAGAAATGATTATATCTTACCTGAAAACTCCGGGACCTGAAGAAGATTTTTGATAGAAAACCTTCCCTGAACATAATTCCAAACTCTTTTGCCTTCAGACTGTTCATCTTCCATGAATCTCTCTAATAGTACTTGAAACTTCTGGAATTCACTTGCAACATTGCTACAAAATATGTTATTCTTAGAGCTAGAGAATTCAATTTCCTTCACCTTTGTGTACTGATGGTGAAGGGCCTCCCATGACAAGCATGATTGAGCCACATAGACCATCTCAAAGTCACTCTCTAAGCTTCTCAGCAGCCGTTGTTTCGTCGTCCTGCTCCTCAGTAGACGTAGAACGCCGGAGTCAGGAAGCCCGGTGATCTTGAAAGGACTTGGAGTCCCCAACTGCTTCGCTTCAATTGCACCTAGAATTTTGCCAAATTCAACCAATTAGAACTTGAATAATGAATATGTCACATGAACTGTTACATTTGCTAGTACCATTTTTTAATGATTTAGATCAATAATTAATTTCAACTTAGATGCAATTATTAATCATATATTTTTAGTTCATGGATGTTACTCTTGTGCAATTTTTTTCTTCCCTGGCCTACAAAACCATATATGCTTAGAGATTACTAATGTAACTATGTTTAAATAAGGCACAAATTTGATGAAAGTGAGACCTACTTATTCCACATGTTCTTTCATAGTTGAGAACATCAAACCATTTCATTCTTTCATTGTAAATCTTGTAAAATCCATCTGATTCCGGGCTTTCTTCTCTTTCGATGAGCTGAAAATCGAAGGCATAGGGTGGTGCCGTTGGTGAATATTCATCCATGTAGAGATCTCTATCATTCGAGTTGGAGCCACAAAGAGGTAAAATTTGAAAATTTGGATACTCATCTGCTGTGAACGAGGTGGAGCCACTAAGAAAGTCCTCATTCCTTAGTGTTTCTTTACTGAAACAAAACATTGGTTCTCCCAAGTTTTCATAGAGAATTGAACGGTCAGTGAAATCTGCCTGAATCTGAAGTAGAAATCCATTCGAAAGTTTGTTTGTTGCGAATGAGTCGGAACTGCACAACAAGTACGTAGGTCCCTCCATATTCTGATCCTCACAGAGAAGTGAATCTTCTGCAAAACCAACTGCCTCTTCAAATACATCTTCCTCAGCTTCAGGCGCTTCAATCGACAGCGTGAACGAATCAGCAATCCGATTCGAGTTAAATCTTGGTTGAGCATCAAAATACTGCTCAGCCTCTTCTTCACCTTCACCTTTGTAAAATCTAGTGAATGAGAAAACAAAAACGAAACACCTAGTACAAAGACCAAATATGTACGAACAGATGACGCAAACAGTAGTAAGAGGAAATGCTAATACAACTACAAGGCAGTGTTTTAGGAGTTTGAGCCAGAGGAAGATTTGGCAAAAAACAAGAATCAAGGGATGGATAAAGAAGCTCAAAAAAAACCACTTCTGAAATCCATCTGGGATTATAACATTTTCAATCATAAACCAACAAGATGCTAGATAAGCCATTCTTAACTTGTCTTGACTTCTACAAACTATATTTATATATTTATATATTTATTGGAAAGGCTTTCTATGTTAGGGACAAAGAGGACTAGTTTAAAAATGGCTCTCTTTTTAGTATTTATGAGCTTGAGAAGTAGTTAAGGAAACATCCAGGAAAGAAAAAAAAATGAAATTCTTTTCTCCAATCACCGAGGACATATTAACTTTTAAATGGGTCTGAATGGATTTGATTAAATATATATATATATTTAGTTTTTTCTTTTCTTTTCAAGTTGTGGAAAACTTTTGTTATAACAGCATGTTGCCTATTTTTTTTTTTTTTTAAGCCGTTTGGATGAGAGATCCGTTTAAAAAAAAAAAGAATTTAAATATGAAAAATAAAAAATTGTTCGAAATTTTTTTTTTAAAGTAAAACATTGTTTGGGTAGGTGAAAATTTTTTATTTCTAAAAAATTTTTTTTTCATTTTTTAAAAATGAAAAATTTTGGATGTTCAAATACAGAAATTTAGAAAAGTTCATTTTTTTTAAAATGAAAAATTTTTCATTTTTCAAATTTGAAGGTATCAAACAAAAAAGGAGTGTTAACTTTTGTGAAACAAATTTGTTACTTGGTTGCTTAATTGGATACTATCCGGAGACGGTGTTTCAATGAGATTCCCAAATCTCTGTCTCTGCTGAAATATTGCTTCGTTTAACTGATATTGGTAGCTTAAAGAATGGAAGAATGATGTAATTTAGGATTTAAAAGAAGGAAAAGGAAAAAAGTCATCAAAGCCAACTCTTTTGATTGGCTGTTTGAAGAGTGTTAGGGCAGCATAAGTGTGACCTTTTTGGTAGTAAAATATGAAACTGAAAGGACGTCTGTTTGTCCTAAAACAGAGGACCAAATCTTTTATTACAGTAATGGAAGCGGGAAGGCAATGTTTGTCATCGGAGGGACAGGCCTAACGTACCTCATAATCTTACCATATATCTGTCTATATATATATATATGTATGTATGTATTTGTAATCACAAATTTAGTCAATGGCTTTCACAAACAAACTTCCTATTTCCTAACCCTAGTTAAATGAGATTAGGTAGACTCGTTTTTAAAAATTAGCTCCCAATTAGAATAAATGTTCAATTTAATTTTGTTTGAAAAAATTGATTAACTTTTTAAAAATTAATCATAATTTTTTTGATTAATTTAAAATAAAATAAAAAAAGTACAAACTAAACCAAACTAAACTTATTGTCTAAATGTCTAAACATTCCGGGACAATATATGAATAAACATTACGGTACCTCAGTAATACAATGACGCAATTCTACACAAATTAAAAATCTAACACCTTTTTTTACCCATATCATATCATGTAAATAAACTAAATTCAAGCCCACTAGCGCTTGCAACCTCTAGTGCATGGAAATTAAGTTTGGGCGGTAATTACTTTGTCAATGTGAAGATTTAATTGTAAAATGAGAATGGAATCCGCACACTAAGAATTGTTAAAGAAAATGTTTTTTAAAGAAAGAAAGAATGGTTTACTTAAAGTCAACGATCAGAATTCGTGCCTTTGATTTGTTTATTGGTTTTTAGCTTTTTGAACTATTCCAAAACTATTCCACTTCCTGTGGATAAGCATGTGGAAGAAATGTTGATGGTCAATAATGGCTTTTGCTTCTGCCAAGAAAGTGTCAAGGTTATATGATAACAACTACACTGATATTATCTTGCAAATTCAGAGAATTAACACAAAGTGGACAAATAACTAGTCGATGAGTTTCTTAAACACGTTGTACCTTCTCTTTGAGTCATCACATGCGTGGGTATGTGACTTTTGATAAAAAAATTACATTTTAATTTTACTCAAATATAATATAATTTTACATCAAATACAAAATTTATAACAGTGTTACAAAAATAATTACTATTCAAAATATTTTTAAAACAATCACATCAATTTTTCAACTCTACTATTTATCTCTGTTTTTACCAATCACGTCAACTTTTTAACTCTAAAATACTTTTAATCCAAACACACATTTCATTCAAATACAAAACAAATACTTTTCAATCAAATACAACATTCAAAAAATAAATTTTATTCAAATACAATCAAAATGACATGCGTTTATCAAATGCTTAGAAATGCCATATACAATATGAAAAATGATTTAGTCAATGGATTACCGTGTGAGAACGCATGGCGAAGTGTAAAGCTAAAGAATATATGTGAATGAACTGATAAAGATGTACCCTAATTGTAAAATAACAACGGTAATAAAAATCACAAAAGAAAGCAAACATACAAACGAACGTTTTTTCACAATAACTTACCATGATATATATATATTAAAAAAAAAAACTTCAATAAAAACTTGCATAACCAAAATTTTTTATATTTTTCACCAACTCTTTTGATAATCGGCCCTGATAATTATGCGCCTTTACAAAGAAAATTAAGACAATCGACATTACAAATTTGTAATTAATTATTAAGCAAATTACTGATATTTATAATTATTAATATCACGATATTATTACACAAGGGCAGTCAAAAAGTCTGTCAGTTGCTAGCTTTCACAGTCAACCCTACTTTTTTTATTTGAGGATTTAATTCTAAAGTTTTAAAGACTTGACTCAAAAACAGGGATAACCAGAAAAGCACAATAATGCTAAATTAATTTGAGGGGTAATTTCTTGAATACGTTTTCTCTTAGCTTCTAGTCATCACATGTGTTGGCAATGCCCTTCACCGTAATAATGTTTGCACTTTAATGCGCCACATTTAGTCAAGGGAAGAGTATTTCTCCCCGTACTTCTAGAAAGTCTTCTGGTAAATTTCCTCGCCACTTCGCTCGGTGTCGGTTGACCAAATTAAACAAAAACAACAGGAAATTCATATGATTGTACATGCGTATAACTTGTAGATAATTCCTCTTTGAAATTTTGAAAAAGTAATCGACGAAGTGTAGAAACGAAAACAGTCGAGCCTATCCCTTAGAGAAAAACAAAAAAAAAAAAAAAAGTTGAATAACAAGCGATGCTTCAAAAAGAGAGAAAAATGAAAAAACATTAACTTTTTTTGGTTAAAAATTACATGCCGTTTACTTAGGAAAACGACGAAAAAATGAATTTACCTTATTTTCAATGTTTGAGTAATCGGGAATATTGTTAAAAAAATATTTAAGAAGACATGTTTGGTTTCTCGAAGCTAGAGCAACGGAATTAGATAGACGAATACGATACGTAACATTAATTTTGCTTCAAAAAGGTAGAAATTATTAACATAAGCGACATATCTTATTTATTTTTAAATGTTAATTGCATGTCCGTCAATAAATATACGAACAACGACACACAAATATATTAATTAAAGCTGCATGCCGTTTTTCTTAAAGAAAAATGACGTTCTCAAAAAAAAAAAAAAAATGGAGGAGTGAAAAAAGTTGTGAGAAAAAACGACAATAAAACTGAATCCTCTATCTTTCTCGTCGTTTACTAACAAAAGTAAACAATAGGTCGTCTTTACTCCACCATTAAACGACATGTCGTTTGCGTGTGCTAGTGCAATATGATGTCGCTTGCAAATTAGATGAAAATGAAACAACTTCAAATGAGTTTTACAAGTTTTTCGTCGTTAATTTTTTGCAAAGGAAACATTTAGGAAAACAAGGGACATGTCACAACATTTACAAAAGACGTCATGCGTTTTAAAGATGATACGACATGTCGTTTGATTCAAACTTGCACATCGTTTTATTCAGACATGCATATTTATCGCTTTCCTCAGGGCCGAACATTACAATATGAAATATAATGCATATATGTATATATATGTGTTATGGACTGATAAACAATAACTACCAATAAAAATAACAATTCCTACAAAACAATTGATTACTATTTAACCCAACGTTAACAAAATAATAATCCAAGCAGTCACAATTAGTAGAGTACGCCGAGTCTCTAAAATACTTGCACAAATACTTAACACACAAACACAAACGATAACTAAATCAGTACTACTACATTTCTACTTCAAGCATACTCTACTTTATATATGTATTCATATATATGTATGTATGTATGTATGTATGAACGTAGGCACTACGTAGTTCATGAAGCCATGCAACCAATCCCATACCTAGTATTGGGAAACACGAGGAACAAGCCACTGCAGACGATCCCGACCATCAAGGGAAAGCTCTCCATGACCTCGTCCATGTCCTTCTGGTGTCCCGGGAACAGGCAGTCGGTGACGCGGTGGTCGGAGAAGGCGATGGCGACGAACACCATGACCGACATGACGGCGTGGACGAAGTCGGTGAGTCCAAGCTTGTACCTCTCGTCCTTGGGAACCTGGACGTCGAGCCCCGGCTTGAAGACGGCCAGGCCGTTGCGGGTGACGAAACCGTAGTAGACCTTGCCGTCGGGGCCGCGGAAGCTGTCGGTGAAGTGGAAGAAGAAGCAGGAGAGGGAGCAGAGCCCCAGGAGGACGTGGAGCATCGTCGTCGTCACGGCGGAGCACCCGCCGTTCCGGTAGATCGACGGCAGGACCATCTCGAACGTCAGCAGGGTTCCGGTGGGGAGGAAGTTCGCCAGCATGGAGGTCTTCGAGAGCGTCTTCTGCACGCCCTTCGCCACCACGCGTCGCTTGCGGCCCGGTTCACTAGGCGCCGCCGCCGCGGCCGATGAGGTGGTGAGGTCGGCTGGGTATGGCTCCGCGACGTCGTTGTAGATTTTGATGCCGATGTTGTTTCCGTCGGTTGGTTCCATATTTTGTTTTTTTATATCTTTTTTTGTTTGCCGTGAAGTTTTTTGAGCAAGAAATATTAGTTGTGATGATCTTTGTGATTGTTTGGCAATGGTTTTTTTGGAGTTATATTGGTATAGTTTGGAGGGATTTCTGGTGAGTGATTTTGAATTTGAATGGTTTTTGGTGGTTATTGACGGTTATGCGAAGTGCTGTTTTATTAATAACCGTTGCCATACTTCCTCAAAAAATAATTAAAAAAATAACAGTTGCCAACTACTAGTTTTTTTTTTTATTATTATTATTTTTTAAATAGAGAGAATCGCGTTAATACCACCTATATTTTTCTCAAAATTAAATAGAAATTCCTTTATCAAAATAATCAATGTCAACACCTCCGAATTTTTTAAAATAAAATTACAGAAATACTACTTATTAGTTGACCATAACTTAGACTGGTAGTTTGACGTTAATTATATCTAAAATACCAATAAATATCCCTCCTTACATCTGAAAATTATTTTAGAGTTATAAAATTATATTTTAACCCTTATTTATCATAAACAATGAGTTTAAATTGATTTTTACATGTCTCTAATAATAAATTTTTACTCTGACAAAAATGGAAAATGTTTTAATAAAAAAAAAAGAAAATGTTTTGATTTGTTTTGTTTTTTGGATTAATAACTTATGAGGATCTTGAACTTTTAACAAAGTAACCATTTGATCTCTAATTTTTTTTTTTAATAAAAAGGTATCTAAACTTCTCAAAAAGTTGCAAAATATGGTTGAACCCTAATAGCTGTCTTAATATAAATGGAACTGTGCCACGTAAGTTGCACATGGTTATAGTTAGGAAGGCAATTTAGTAAACTATAAATTGAAAATTAAAATCAAAGCATAAAAAATAAAAAATAAAAAAATAAACAAAACAAAAAAATAATACTCCATTTGTTTATTGCATTGCATTCGTATTATATTTGAAAGTAATACAATTTTCATCTAAACATAAAAGTATTACATTCAAATACTAATTATATTAAATTTTAAATCCGATATAATTACTATTTATCATTCCATTTTTTCTACTACTTTTATCAGTCACATCACACACTATCTTTTGCTTTCTTATTTTCTCTTTATTTTTATCAATCATATTACATGCAATACAATTCAAGTATTTTTCATCTAAACACACTTTATATTTAAATTCAATGTAAATACTTTTTATCCGAATGCAGTTACATTCAATGCATTATATTCAAATGTAATGTAAATGTAATATATTACCCAAATGCCTCATGAAACTAGATCTACCTAGATCTATATTTTCTCTCTGCCTATGTGATGGTTGAAGAACACAGTGGTGTGGTGGTTTGTGACAAATCGGCAGCTGGGTGGTGGCGCAGAGGGGTGGAGAGTTCGCGACCAAGTTGTTCTTCTCGGTAGACCTTAAGGTCGGATTATTTGTTAGGGATCACGGCGATGGTAACCGTTCAACAGTGTGTTAGGGATGTTGGCTTGGGGGGTGGCACTAAGGCAGGCGAGGGAGGAATTGGAGAGAGCATTTCCATTGAAGAAAGAGAGAAAGAGAGAGAGGATAAGTTTAATGGACTTGGTGATCTTGGGGAAAATTCCGTCGCCGGGAAAGAGGGTGGTGTGGATCAGGGCGGTGGCGATGGAGGAGAAAGCCCTGGTAGCGGTAGCGATGGCCAGATAGAAAAGGGAGGAACTCAGGTTTGTGGTAGAGAAGATTTGGATCAAGCAACTTTTGAGGGCTCGTCTCACGATGGAAAAGGGGAGAAAAAGGGGCAGTGAAGCCGTGGTTTACCCCAAATCTTGGTTTTGGTTTGGGTTTGGGGGGGGGGGGGGGGTTGCGGTTGGAGGGATGGGTGACTTGGGTTTGTGACATTTGAAGCAGGCGTGGGTTCTCTCTCTCCCCTTTTCTCTTCCATATGTATTAGAAGCCCTAAATTTTTTTCAGAAATTGTAATAAATAGGTCAATTGTTTTAATCAATAAAAATAAATAGCATATTTATTTAACTTAAAAAATAAATAGTAATTTTGATTTAAGAGTCATGTAATTTTATAATTATACTCATATTTCTTTCTAGATTTTATTTTTTTCTCTTTCCCTTTCTTTTTCTTCTGCGAACTTTTGTTGGGGGTTAGACTTCTCTTTTTGTTTTTCTGAGGAATTATCTGCTTGTTTCTTGAGAAAATTTTGGGTGGAGAATTGGTAAATCAATAATTTACACATGTAAATAAATAATTTACCAGTAAAATTTTAAAACTATCTGCTTGTTTCTTGAGAAAATTCTGAGTGTAGAATTAGTAAATCAATGATTTACACATGTAAATATATGATTTACCAAGTAAAAAATGATTTGCAAATAAATTTATCAAAATTTATACATAAGGGGCATTTTTAGAATTTTAGTTATGATAAATCATTATTTACCCAAAATATGCTATTTATTAAAGATCCAAAACTTTTCTGCTATTTATTTTTATTCAATTTTAATTTTGGTCTATTTCCCTTCTTCTCTCAAATTTTTTCTTAGGAAAGTTTAATCTAAAGCCGCCTATCAACCATGGTGAGTTTTTTTTGGAATTTTGTTAAATTGAATTTTTTTGTTTAAAAACCGAAATTGAACCAAAAATTGCTTTGTAAAAGGAAAAAAAATTAAAATCTAAGCTTTTTTTTTTCCACTTTTTCTTTATAAATTTTATGATTTTTTTTTTGAAATTATTTTTAGTAATTTTGTCAAAGGGTAGTTAATAAATTCAACTAAAAATTTAAGACCAACGTCTGTTAGTAAAACAAAAAAAAAAAGACTTAAATTTTTTTTAAGAGTTTGAGGACTTTTTAAATAAAAAAAAATTTAGATACCAAACAATCACTTAATTAAAAGTTGATGGATACAGGAGTTATTAACACTTGTATTAGTTGAAACGAAGCTTTCTGCAAATTTTTATCCCTTTTTAGTCTCCTCAAAAGAGTTTCAATTTCTCAAACTTGTCAAGTTATGCTGTTATGGGATGGTTTGAACCTAGATTATTCACGTTATATTGTGTATGCCCAAAATTAAAACAGAAAATTAAGTAAAAAATAAATAAATAAATAATGGGGTGTTCATTCTTTAAATGAAAAAAATTTTCATTATAGAATAGAAAAAAATTTTTGTCTAAAAATGAAAAGTTATTTAGATAGATAAAAAAATTTTTATTTCTAAAAAAAAATCTTTTTTGATATCTAAAAATAAAATTTTTTTTATGCTTGCGAACACAAATTTAAAAGCCTTCTCTGATCAAAAAATGGAAAATTTTCAAAAGCAAACCTTTCAATAAATAAATAAAAATTGCACAAGTCCACTCAACCTCAAGCCAACCCCTTCCTTCTCAAACAAATCAGAACCAAAAGCAAAAGTCCGCTGTTGGCCAAAGTACCCATGGGCCATGGCAAAGTTCACTGTCCTTCCCAATGAGGCCTGCTAAGAGTAAGGGAGATGAAGGCAGCCTCTCAAACACCACTGAAGGAGAGGCTCGGGATTATTAAGATGAATTGCATTGTGGAGCTAGGGGGTAAAGGGCGGCCATGGCCCCCCTATCATTTTTGTTAAATTTAATTTAATGGTTTTTTTTATTTTATAATAATGAGTATGCACATAAATTAGTCTTTACCCTTTTCAAATTAATATTTTTCCATATTTTATTGAGCAAACAATTTTGGCTTTAAGAAATAAAATGGCTTTGGGATGTTTATCCTTTTTTTAAAAAATTTAAAAGTCAACCTAACGAGTCTTTTTAAAAGTTCTCCTAACCAATCAAAAAAGTGTTTGATACTATCCAGTATTCCATCAGAACACCGTTTTGATATTATGTTAGATTTTTAATCTTTTTTTTATATTAGATTAGTTCAATTTTTTAATTTATTATTTCAAAAATATTATTTATTATATGATTGTCTTACTTTGTAAATAAACAACCGCAAACATGATTAAAAAAAAATTGATACTAAAATTAAAATAATCAAGATAATAAATATATTATATACCAAAAATAATATAAATAAATATAAATAGCAAATTTGTGCCACCCTTTTACATTGTCCGGAGAGGCGATTTGCTAATAGATATTGTAGCAATTGGCTCGGTGGAGAGAGAAATAGGGAGGGGAGAAAGGAAAAGAGAGGAAAGAGACTGTGATGGTGCATTTATGAATTGTAGTATGATGGCACCGATCATGTGTGAAGATGTTAGTATAATCTTAATAAAACAAATTTTTTGGCCTTTCTCCTTATAAATCCTAGCTCCGTCACTGATGGTCTAAACTTATTATTTTCTAGGCTTGGCGTTGGTCCGAACGTTGGCAGGAGGCTACCAACAGGGGTGGCTCGATGGAGAGGCCAAGAGCATAATGGAAAATGGGCAGGGGACGTTGCTCATGGATATAAAGCTCCATGGGGGAGCAACAATGGCATAAGGCAAGGCGAACACAGGCTATCATGGAGTGAGTGGACGGTGCATTTAAGAGAGAGAAAGACAAGGGGTTGGCTGTTAGATTTTATTTTATTTTATATTTTTTGGTTCTTGCTATGTCTGCTAGTCCTAGGGTTCTTTTTTGCGTTTTTTAAGTAATGGCAAACAAATTAATGGATGTTATTAAATTTCATAAGATTAATTTTGAGAAAAAAAAAAAAACTCTCATTAGATCAATGGCTATCATTTATTTCACTAGTTTTTTCATTTCACAACTAAATTTAACATAGTTAAGTACGAGGGGTATTGATATTATTTGTTTTGGTCAATGGAATTTCTTTGTAATTTTGAGAAAATACAGGGAATACCAATGTAGTTTTCTCTTTTAAATATAATAATATTATTATTGTTATTGTTTTTATTTTTATTTTTATTTTTATGATATTTTAAAAAATACAAGTTTTCTTCTTTTTTTTTTTAAATATTTTTGTCGTTTCACTATCGTTGTCGTTTTCTGTTGTGACGTTTGCTAATACTGATACTTGTGGTGTTTGCATGTTTTATGTCGAGCATATTTTCTGCATTTTCGGTTGACGTCGTTTTCTGGTTGTCGTGTTTTCCTGCCATGTTCCTAGAATTGTTGTCATTTTTTTAATGCCGTTTTACAATTGTTGAAGTCTTGATGTTTTTATGTCGTTCAGTCGTTGTTGACTTCTTGATGTTTACACTAACCATGTCATTCTGAATTTATGTTGTTTTTCCGTTGTTATCATTTGTAAAAGAATTTTGTTCTGTATTAATTCAAAAAAAAAAAAAAGATGTTGTTCTATTCTGTATGTTTTGTGCACTTTGTAAGTTTAATTTATTCGTTCTCCTGTAGCTGTCGTTTTCTGTGGTTTTTGTGTTCGGCCAATTTTAAGGATGGTTATCTTTTTTTATTCAATTATGAAGTTTTGATCTTTGATTTCCATTTTTACGTTATTTTTGTTTTCCTATTGTTTATGCCGTTTCCCTCTCCGTGTTGGTGCTCTATTTTTTGTCGTTTTCTTGTTTTGTTCTTTGTCAGTCAATGTCGTTTTACAATCTGTGTTAGATTGATGTTGTTTTCTATTTTCGTCAGTCGTTTGTTTTGATGTCGTTTTGCATGTGATGATGCTTTTTTTTTTGAGAAAGTGTTGTTTCTTCGTCCATGTTTTCTAGTTTGGGTTGAATTGAGTAATGTTATGTGCATTAACTATAATATTAATTTTTTGAGTATTAATTTATGTGCTATATTTTATTAATAGATGCAATTAATTGATATAGTAATATTTTAAATACTTATCAATAAAAAAAATGATAATTCATATATCATATAGGTTTATAGTTAAAAATTGGGATTAAAATTAATGTTCCTAAATAATTACAAAAATAGCATAATAGTCACATTCAATTCAATTCTACTTAAAAGTGTAGAATTCGAATCCTTTATCTCCAAATAAAAAAAATAGTTAATATCCTTAATATTTTCTTATTATTATTATTATTATGGGAATTAATTACTTTTAATATTCTGTTGTTTTAAGGGCTTCTTCAATCGAACGCCAGGAATAATAGACCCCAAATTAGGCGTCAAAATAGAGTCCAACCCACCGTTATTCGTGGCCCCTCTTTTGGTGTCCATGTATGGTGTCAAGCCAAACTTAGCTTCAAAGTCGAGTCGGAACATAGTGTCCATGTATGAAATCAGTTTTTTTTTTTTTTTTAATTTTTTGTTGCACTTTTTTTTGTTTTTATAATTAAGAAAATAGACCAAAACTATTTTATAAATCCTATTTTTACCCCAAATATATGTTATTTAACAAATTTTCTTAATTTTTTGTACATTTTTATTTGGGATGATTTTATTGATTTATAATAAATTTTCAATTTTAATATGATTAATGTTAACATTCAATTAATCACACTAAAATAAATATGATACAAAACAATAAAATAAACCACTACAATTCATAAATTTAAAATCCAAACATTTAAATAAAAAAACCCTACATATTTTGAAAACACATAATATTTTAATACTTTTACACTAAGAAAATAATAGTACTTTTATAGAAAATTACAACTAAAATTAATACAACAAATAAGCTAGTTATCTAATAAACCAGTTCCAGACTTTCTAATATCTCTAAAATAATGGCCAATAGGGGTAAGAAGTATTTTCAAATCATTGAAGCTGTTCTTCTTAAGCTATTTTCTGTAAAAATCCTTGTCCATATGCACATAACATACTCATGTATACTTAGATTGATTATGGAATTCACATCAATGAATATGTATTTATCTTCTTCTTTTAATTCTTTTAAGGTTAGTCTTTTTGCCTCATTTTGAGTTCTCAACACTTGCAACTTTAGATTTAGTTTTTGATCTAGGCTATTTTGCCGTAGAATTTGTCAAATTCGTCGACTTTCTTCTATGATTGTTTTGATAATGGTAGAAAGACCCTCATCTACCTCTTTTTTTTTTTAACAAAGAGTAAAAACTGTGTTTTAAATGTCAGTAATTGGAGTACCAGTGGAAGATACTGATGAGTATTGTCAAATAATAGAGTCAATAACAACTGAAAGCTTGAAGAGATTTTGTCGAGTTATTGTCGGGCTTTTTGCAGAGTGGTATTTCAGGTCGCCTACCGTTAATGACGTTGTTAGGCTACTCTATATCAGAAAATGTCATGGTTTTCTAAGAATGTTGGGTAGTCAGGATTGTATGCACTGGAGGTGGGAAAAATGTCCAATGGCATAGGCATGACAATACTTCAGTCTTAGTAGAAAACCCATTAATTTATTCTTGAAGCTATCACTGACTATGATATTTGGATATGACATGCATGTTTCGGTATACCAGGTTCTAATGATGACATTAATGTGTTAAGGGCATCCTATTTCTTTCCAACCTCACTCAAAGTATTGTTCTTCCCGCTTAGTATGTTATTAAGGGAAAAGAGTTTACCATGGGTTTTTACTTGGCCGATAGTATATGCCAAAAAGGTTTATGTGCAAACTATTCATGATCCATGGGGTTGAAAGAAGCAATATTTTGTAAGAAAACAAGAAGTGTGTAGAAAAGACGTGGAACGTGCATTTAGAGTTCTCGAATCACGGTTTTCTATTATAGCATGGCCAACATTATTTTGAAACAAAGATGTTTTATGATATAATGACTGCATGTATTATTATGCAAAATGTGATAATTAAGGATGAGCGTGATGATGATGTACCAATTTAAGAAGTGATGTAAATGCAAACCCCATGAGTTTAGATGACGGTATATGAAAATATGTATTTTTAATAATTTCTTACTTGGTATAGATAAATCCGAGATAAACAAGTTCACATTGAACTTAGAAATGCATAAATTAAACACTTGTAGGATGAATACAATAATTTGGGAGAATAATATAGGCATCAATATGTATTTTATTTTTATATTTATGATTTTAATTAAATGTAAAGTTTTTCTCTTATTTAATTTAATATAATGTAATTTTTCCTAACAAATTTCATAGTGATAAGATCCCCGAGATCAATCACAAATACAAGATCATACAAAATGCAAAGTAAATTGTAGAAAATAGAGAACATAAAGATTTATAGAGGTTTGTCATGAATGAGAAGACTATGTTTTCCCTTTAATGCTTAGGGTTTCATTAAATTTTCATAATCACAAGTGATGTAATATGCTATATTGTGAGTTGGGTTTCTAGATACCTATTTTCATGTATTTATGGGCTCCTGAAAGATAAATTTTATTTAATATTTAAATACAAATATTTTATATTTGAATTTAAAAGTAGAGATAATCTTCAATATTGTAGATTATGTTATAGATATCAGATAATTTTGATTGGTTATTTGAAATTTAAATATCTAAAAAACCTACTCTTAAATTCTCAAACATCAATATCTTAACTAACAAATATGACTATTTCATGATGGTCGAGATTTGGGGATCTTGGTAAATTATTAATAGTGATTTTAATTAACATAATATGTAGTAAGTATAATATATTAGTTAGCTAATTATTAATCTAATAGAATGTTAAAGATAACATTAGTTATTAGTGATAACATTAGAGATAACATATTAGTTAATTATTAATTAGTAAGTATAATTTATTAAGTTATTATTAATCTAACAGAATGTTAATTATTAAAAATATGTTTAATAACTTATATGTAAAAAAAAAAGAAAATAAGAGATAAAATATATTAATTGTTTAAGAAAGGAATATTTTGAGAATATTTTTTTTATGAGTAAACTTTTGAAATTGATGGATTGAATAACAACTATATAATAGAGTTAAAAAACTATAAAATAGAGTTAGAATAACTGTAAAATAAAGTAATAAGTTAGAGATAGATTTAAATTTTGACTTCCAAATCATTGCATTTGCCAACTCTTTCTTTTCTTATCTTTTTATTTTTAAAACTTATTAAAGTCATTTTTATCTTCCCAATATTGTTTAACTATTTCTATGTTGTCTTACTGAGCCGAAGAGAGAAGTTTTCTGCTGTATGTCTAAATGTTGCATATCTCCACAAGATCCTTGGTTTAACGAAGCAACTTAAACCGAATTAAATTCTAGATCAGAAAATTTCCAAAAAGTTGCTGAAATTCTATTTGAATTTTTGTGTCTCAAACAATACTATACGCCCAACAAATAATGACAATTTTTACGTCACATCATTTCTTGATATACTTTAGAACCTCTGCTGGTCCACAAATGGAACGTAACGCTTTTTTCCTTCCAAGTGTGTGGCTGGCAAAGAGATACTTTCAATTTCTACTTTCCCGTAAAGCTTTGCTTATACACATTTGTCATATGTGCGTGCGTTTGTATTTATGCGCAACTACATATATAAGCTATAAATACCATGATCTGGATCCTTCAAGAATCAAACAGAAAGTACGAAGAAAATGGAAAATCAAACTCAAGAAAACGATAAACGGAAGTGCTGGAAATCTCCATAATCTCCCTTATTTAAACAGCTCTTCCCCATATTGCCTCCAAACCATTCTGATCAGTCTAACTTCACTAACGGTGGAACCAAAATAAATAAATAAATAAATAAATAAACATAAACTTAAGCAGCTTCATACTCAAATTTTTTTCTTACAGTCTCATACAAGTAAAATGTCCGTGTCTCTTTCTTTCTCTCTCCCAGCAATCTGCAAATCCCAGGATGTCTCTAGGGAAACCCACCTTCCAAAAATCACAAACAGAGAAGACCCATGTCACAAAAATCCATCAGAATTGAAACTTAGGAGGAGAAGCTTGGTAAACTCTACTGCTTTGGGGCTTATAGGAGCAGGGCTCTCTGTTTCAAAGCCTGCAAGGGCTGAACCAGAGAGCCCTGCTGCTTCTACTTCAAGTAGAATGTCCTACACCAGATTCCTGCAGTACTTGGACGAAGGAGCTGTGAGGAAAGTGGACCTGTTCGAGAACGGCACCGTCGCGATCGTCGAGATCTTCAACCCAGCGTTGGAGAAGATCCAGAGGGTCAAGATTCAGTTGCCTGGATTGCCACAAGAGTTGGTGAGGAAAATGAAAGAAAAGAATGTGGATTTTGCAGCTCACCCAATGGAAATCAACTACTGGCCTGCAGTACTGGACTTGTTGGGAAACTTGGCTTTTCCATTGATATTGCTTGGCGCATTGTTGTTGAGGAGTTCAGGTCCAAACACTCCTGCTGGAGGACCCAATTTGCCTTTTGGCCTTGGAAGGTATTAACTTGACATATTTCTTAATTAACTTTTTTTTTGGTTATTATTTGTAAGAGGAATGTTAACTGCACTGTAAGTGTTGTGACAGTATAATTTGAACCGTAGTGGGCCCTACGTTGAAACTCACACGAATCAATGACTCAGGCACTCGTAAAATAGCCCGAGTGCATTTAACGTTTCTCTTAATTTTAAGATATAATTTTTAGGACCTTTTGTCTAGACATGCAATATTACATGTTTCATTGACTTTCTGAAATTGTTCTTGGATTCTTCCTATTTTCTTGATTGGTAAATAATACTTTCCTGAAGAGGATCATTTTTACTGGAAAAAAAAAAGGAAAAAAGAATAGAATTTTCTGGCACTATTTGTTTATTTATTTATTTATTTATTTTCACTAATAATGATTCTTGTACCATATCAGGAGCAAAGCCAAGTTTCAGATGGAACCAAACACTGGTGTGACATTTAATGATGTGGCTGGAGTTGATGAAGCAAAGCAGGATTTCCAAGAGATTGTGGAGTTCTTGAAGACCCCGGACAAGTTTGCTGCTGTAGGGGCAAAAATTCCCAAGGGGGTTCTCTTGGTGGGGCCACCTGGGACTGGAAAAACATTGCTGGCCAAGGCCATTGCAGGGGAAGCAGGGGTTCCTTTCTTTTCTCTCTCGGGATCGGAGTTCATTGAGATGTTCGTCGGCGTAGGGGCGTCGAGGGTGCGTGACTTGTTCAACAAAGCAAAGGAGAATTCACCGTGCTTGGTGTTCATTGATGAGATTGATGCTGTGGGGAGGCAAAGAGGGACAGGCATTGGAGGAGGAAATGATGAGAGGGAGCAGACTTTGAATCAGTTGCTTACTGAAATGGATGGATTTAGTGGGAATAGCGGAGTGATTGTTATTGCAGCTACTAATCGCCCGAAATTCTTGATTCGGCTTTGCTTAGGCCTCGTAGGTTTGACAGACAGGTATGGCATTGTTCCTAAAACAATATGCTTTCAAATCTTAGTTAGGTTTATTGATTGAATTAAAGTCACTAAAATCGAAATTTATTGTGACTATGTTAGGTTACTGTTGGATTACCGGATATTAAAGGAAGAGAAGAGATACTAAAGGTGCATAGCAACAACAAGAGGCTTGACAAGGATGTTTCTCTCAGCGTAATTGCAATGCGAACGCCGGGATTCAGTGGAGCAGACTTGGCAAACCTCATGAATGAAGCAGCCATTCTTGCTGGTAGGAGAGGTAAAGACAAGATCACAATGAAGGAGATTGATGACTCGATTGATCGGATTGTGGCTGGAATGGAGGGAACAAAGATGACGGATGGAAAGAGCAAAACTCTTGTGGCTTACCATGAAGTTGGTCACGCTGTCTGCGCGTAAGTTCTCTTCATCCAGAGCAATTTCATTATGTTAAAAGTACTAGTTTAACAATTTATCTTCAAGAAATGAGAATCTTATAAATAGTACTAGTTGAAAACTATTTTCATAAAAAAATTTTCAACAAAGAGCATTACGTTTGTAATTATAATGCCGAAGCACGTACTTTGTTTGATATTTTGCAGCGCAATGACACCTGGCCATGACCCGGTACAGAAAGTAACTCTTAATCCAAGAGGGCAAGCCCGCGGCCTAACATGGTTCATACCAGGAGAAGATCCCACTCTCATCTCCAAACAACAACTATTTGCTAGAATAGTCGGAGGCCTAGGGGGTCGAGCTGCTGAGGAAGTCATCTTCGGGGAGCCAGAAATCACCACCGGAGCTGCAGGGGACTTGCAACAAATAACTCAGATAGCAAGACAGGTATATTTACATTTTTAAACGTCAAATCATTTCAGAATCATATCTAAGACTTCCAATTAAGAAATATGGTACTAACAAGTTGTCCTTTGTGTTTCATAGATGGTAACAATGTACGGCATGTCAGAGATCGGGCCATGGGCCTTGACAGACCCGGCAGTCCAAAGCAGCGACGTAGTGTTGAGGATGCTGGCGAGGAACTCCATGTCAGAGAAGCTTGCGGAGAATGTTGACAACGCGGTGCAGCATATAGTGGAGAATGCATATGAGATTGCAAAGAAGCACATAAGGAACAACCGTGAAGCAATAGATAAACTAGTTGAGGTTCTGCTAGAGAAGGAGACTCTGACAGGAGATGAATTTAGAGCACTTCTTTCTGAATTTACCCAGGCTCCTATCAAGGTCGATAAAACCCCCGTCCGTCAAATGATTGAAGCCTGAATATAGCAGAGTACTTTTAAGCTATAATGTACAGTTAGGTTAGAGTATAGGTTGTAGACAAAGAATCCTCAGTGTATATGTATAGCAAGGTATAGTGTTACTGTTTATGAGAAAAGATGGTGAAGTTTCAACTTTTGAGGCTAGTGTGTGCCTACATTATGTTGGTCAGTTGTTGATAAGGAGGGGGAGAGACCAGCTTTTCATGATTTATAGATTATGACGGAGTCGATCAAACTGGAGAAAAAATGAATTAGAAAATAAAATAAAACAAAAAAAAACTTTGCCCCTCAAATGAAAACCTAAACAATAAAATGAAAGGGAAACTGAGCTAGGTAGCTCATTATAAGCAAAAACAAAGCTACACATAAATAGCTCCCAGAGCTCTTGAGTTCCCATTTCAAGGTACTTCTATAAGTGTTTCATCAACCTTCAATTTTTCTTTTCCTTAAATTATGTTCCGGTATTTGGATGTAATTAAAATATTTTATAGGTGTCACGATTCAGACTTAAGATTTGATAGAAACAAAGATTTTAAATAAGATATTCTTATCATCATGTCACCATCACTAATGATTTTAGCAGATAAAATTATAGCATAACTAACTTTGGCAACTTACAAACTGTAATTTTTGTACCCATCTCCCAAGGTCTAGAATTTAGCCCACCAGGACAAAGGGACAAGTATTAAGAGAAAAAAGAAGACACAAACAAGTCAAGAGGAAAAGGGGGAATTTTGGCAGCCTAAAGCCAACTGAATGGATGGTTGGGCTTACAATAAAAACCGCCAACCATGTCTTCCCTCCAAAACTCCCCAATGGCCATTCAAATTTCCTCTCTCTCCTCAACCTCAGCTCATCGGTCAAACACCTCTCTCAGATTCACACTCGCTTTCATGTCTTGGGCCTTCACCGAGACCCCTTTCTCTTCGCAGAGCTCGTCCGCTTCTGCGCGCTTTCTCCGTCGAAAGACTTGCGGTACGCGCGATCACTCGTTGATTGCTTCGATGATCCGCCGATCGCTTCGTGGAACTTCCTTATCAGAGGCTATGCCTCCAGCGAACGTTCTGCAAGAGAGGCCATCCGAGTGTTCCGCCAAATGCGAGGCCGGGGAATTAGACCCAACAATCTCACCTTCCCTTTTATTTTCAAGGCTTGCGCTGCGGTCACGGCGCTTAGGGAAGGGAGGCAGGTGCAGGCTGACATATTCAAGTTTGGATTGAATGGCGATGTATATGTTCGGAACAATTTGATTACTTTTTATAGGTCTTGTAAGAAGATTAAAGATGCACAACGAGTGTTCGACGAAATGCCTGTCAGAACCACTGTATCGTGGAATTCGGTTATTACCGCTTGTGTTGAGAATTTGCAGTTTCGTGGTGGAATTGGGTATTTTGTGAAGATGAGGAATTCTGGGTTCGAACCCGATCAGACCACAATGGTAGTCTTGCTTTCCGCATCTGCGGAGATGGGAGACTTGAGCTTAGGGAGATGGGCTCATTCTCAAGTGGTTGTGAGGGGATTGATTCTAAATTGCCAACTCGGTACTGCCCTCGTTGACATGTATGCCAAGTCCGGCGCTCTGTCTTGCGCGAAGACGCTCTTCGATGGGCTAAAAGAGAGAAACGTGTGGACTTGGAGTGCAATGATTCTAGGACTAGCTCAACACGGGTTTGCCAAAGAAGCTCTTGGTCTATTCTCAAAGATGATGAACTCTTCCATACCCCCAAACTATGTCACGTTTCTCGGCGTCCTCTGTGCTTGTAGCCATGCCGGACTGGTGCAAGATGGGTACCACTACTTCCACGAAATGGAGCATGTGCATAAAATTAAGCCCATGTTGACACATTATGGGGCTATGGTTGATATCTTAGGCCGTGCTGGCCAGCTCAGCGAGGCTTATGCTTTCATAAAGAATATGCCAATTGAGCCAGACCCCACTGTGTGGAGGACACTGCTCAGTGCCTGCAGCACTAGTGGTGCCATCGACAACGAAGGGTTGGTGGATAGGGTGAGGAAGAGGTTGCTTGAGTTGGAGCCGAGGAGGTGCGGGAATCTAGTGATGGTGGCGAACATGTATGCTGATGCTGGGAGGTGGAAGGAAGCGGCCGACGTGAGGAGGGTTATGAGAAAAGGAAGGATGAGGAAGTTAGCTGGGGAGAGTTGCATTGAGTTAGGTGGAATTACTTGTAGGTTCTTATCTGGGTATGATTCGGACGCTGATTACGGGTGTATCTACCAATTATTAGATGTACTGAATTTACACATGAAGATGGCCAACATATAACAAAGTTTGTTGGCAATTTTGCCTCGTTATAAATGCGGAAATTTGCAAAAGATCAAACGCCTTCTTTTACTAGAAACATGCTTTATCAATCTTCTTGATAAACCTTATCAGTATTTTGATGAAAATTAAGGAGTGGACTCTTTGATTCAGTTGACAACAACAACAACAAAAAAACCGACACAGCAACAACAACAATTTCCCCAAAAAAAAATATAAAAGTCATAATGAAAATCGACACTAAAAATTAATATAAGATCAACATTACAATGTAATTGCAATACATAAAAATATTGTTACAATGACTGTAGTTTTATATCAGTAAACGGAATGTTAACACAAAAAATATAAATCAACGACATAAAAATTTAAACGGCAAACAATATGTGGAAAATGAAAATTTTTGAATAAGATTATGTTCAACTGAACGGTGAAAATGACCTTAACTGGGTTTATTGCATTTTTTTTTTTTTTTACAAATTTGATTTTTATGTCACTGAATGTACTGCTTAGAAGTGATGCTTCTACATCCCATAACGCCAAAAAAAAAAAAAAAAAAAAAAAAAAAAAAAAAAAAAAGGGTGGAAGGAAGAGGCAGACAGAAAAGGAAATTGCCGAACAAACTGTTCATTCTCAATTTCTTTATCTTTAGATAGATTGACATGAAACTTGCGGTCAGAGCTGACTAGATGTTAAACAAGAACATTTCTTGTTGAACAACTCATAAATGGTTGTTATGACTCAACTAGCCTAAAAAATAAAAGAAAAGAAAAATCTTCGATGCAAATAGAATAATAATCTCTCCGAGTTAACTAAAGAGGGAAGTCTCTACATTTAAAAATTCCCTATTATCTCTAATACAGATGTATATGTACCAAACACAGTAACTGCAACGCCCATCACTATCATCCCCACCAGAAGCACCAATTCACATCCGAATCTCCGGTAAGTGCCAGAAATCTTCAAGTAGCACAAACAGGGAAGTATGATCGATGCCGTGACACTTAAAAACGCCCCAACCAATGACATTAGGGAGGCAAAAAATGGCACGGATAGAGCTACTACGACACTGCTGATGACCAAGGTGGTGCCAACTGTTAGACTGAAGAGTCTCTTGTTAATGGGGCATGGAAAGCCCTTTTTCACAGCATCAATGATCGGTGTCACCATTAGGGCATATTTGGCTATGGGATTGACCAATGTGGTGTATATTGCCACTCTTGAGCTGAGCTTTGCGGTTGGGAGGTTCAAAGTGATCTGTGATTGAACCCCGGACCCGAACATTAAGTACCCGAATACGGCCATTGATGCATAGCTAACAGTGCAGAGAATGAAACAGAGAAGCAGAACCTACAGAACAAAAAAAGAACCAACTTGTTAGATAAGGAACAGTACTTTATTATTTTCATTTTTTTAGATGACATTATAATCATATCTGAACTTTATGAAACTTATGTGCTTCAAGACTCTCCAGTATCAACGGTTTTTTATTATTTATTTATTTGGGTAGCGGACAAAGAGTGGTAGAGACAAATCCATTTTACTTACATTGGAGAATTGGTGTTTATTCTTCATGGAAGTGTAGAGGGTAGGGAAAACTGGATGTGCACAATAACAAAAGGCATACAAGCTAACAGCAGTAGGGATTCCACTCAAATTAAGTGGTGTCCCCACTTGATGAAATCCAATTCCGTCGAAAGCGCCGGTCCAGAGAATTGAGCCAAGGATGATAGCAGAGGCTAAAACCCCACTTGCCGAGAGATAAGACAAAAGGCTCAGATTATCTAGCCAAACCGATGGCAAGATAACAAGGGCAACAATCAACACAAAGCATTGCTTTCCATCAATAGCAAATCCTCCGAGTTCTAATTCGACCCCCGGAAACAGATTGCTCAAGTTATCCCCTTCTAGAATTAGGAAGCCTGCTGAGACTAAGTAGAGTTCTGTGTACATGATGATGGATATTATGGTTCTTCCTTTCTTTCCGAAAGCACGTTCTCCGATGTCGGGGTAAGTTCGAATGTTTGAGTCGAAATCCATGCATCTTTTGATAAGCAAGCCCGAGTATAAGGCTCCTAGTGCAATGGTAAAGAAAAGTATCAAGCTTAGCCACCCTCCTGAGGCTAGTGCATAAGGAACTGAGAGTATCCCAACTCCTGAAAAAACCCAAAAAGTACTACAAAGTTAGCATCAAATTTAAGCCTTGTAAGTTTTATTATACATGGTTAAATTTGTGGAGTTTTGTTCTTATAATTATACCAAATGGTATTTTTCATAGATTTGAATTCTAGCTAGGCTTATTACTTCAAAAATCAAGAAGTGGGAAAAGAAAATCTAGTTACTAGTCCATCGAAAGTGTAGAACTAGAACCTGATAAGGCATTTAGTCCATTGAAACAGGTTTTGAAGAAAGTGGTGGTGCCTTTGGGGGCATGGTGATGGTTTGACTCTACTTCCTCTAGCTTAGAATCATTGCTTCCAAGTCCAATCTTCTCTTCATACAGAAGAGGCAAGGTTAAGGAAAATCGATCTCCTTGGTCAGCCTCCATTATCAGACACAGAGAGAGAGAGAGAGAGAGAGAGAGAGAGGTTTCTATTCAATTAGAACTTGTAGAGAAGAGACAAGAAAGAAAGAGAGAGAAAGACAGTGCTCTCTAGAAGTTCAATCAGAAACTTGAAGAGAGAAGATGTGGGAGTTGTAGGAGAAATACTTTGTATCAGCTACACACATATACATATATATATATGTATATCTGTGACTAGAGATGGGGTGGTTAATGCTGGCCTTACAATACATTAGAGGTGTCACACTCAAACACGTTGGTCCGAAATAAGAGAGAACTACACAATAGGTGTCCGATTTGGAGTCTTATTCGTTCTAGTAGTACAACAATGGCTTATATAATATTAGACGTAACTTTTTCTGTTGTGCTCTTCTTGTCCGAGTAGGTCTAGGACACTTCAGTACATACAATGAAACGTTCAACACGCTAAAGTTTAGTGTCTATCATCTTTTTTTTTTTTTAAGTTTTCCTCAGAAATATTTTGTTGTTGCTGGTCCTTATGACCGTGGTTCTCGTTCTTCACTGCTTCGCTAACCATGAAAATGAAACTAAAAAAGACCTAAAAAAAAAAAAATAAGGAACTAAAACACTCAAACGTTAATTTCTACCGATATTAATATTCGAGTTAATATTTCTGGAAAATCTAATTTGATATTCCCGTTAAGCAAGAAAAAAAGAACTAAAAAAAAATCATGAAGGGTAGATCCTAATTTGTGTTGCTATGCTCACATTCCTTAAAGTACTGAAGTAGACATGCACATTCAGATACCATGCCATGTAGTCCTCATCATTTGTTTGTTTTTTTCAAATGAATTGGCAGTAACTAAAAGAAAGGATTAAGGATAGAAAAATTGACAATTTTACCAATATTTTCATGGAAATTTTTGTATTTTGGAAATACCGATTTAGAAACAGATGTGCAATATTTTTTCCATAGATTATCTGTGAAATTTTCATAGAAATTTTTATAAATATCGATTTTTTACGAAAATATTCGATTTCTATGAAAAATGTAGTATTAAATAACAAAATATCGTGGAAATTTTTAAAAATTTCTGTGGATGTATCGATACAATTTCTATAAAACATAGATTTTTATATTTTTTAATTTAGTTTTAGTGTAGTAATTTTTTTTTTTCAATTTTCTCACATTTTCTTGTTTATGAAGAGATAATTGATAAAATATTTGCATGACCTATTCAAAATTAATTAGAAAAATAGTCAAATATCATGTTTTGATATTAATATTATTTAAATTAATAAGATATTACGGATGCCATTGAATATTCTAGAAGACCCTTTAGATATTGATATTTTCTTATCATAAATAAAACAATGGATGTAATATATCTTTATTATTAGATTAACTATCATTTATTTAACTAAATGATAGACATATACTTACCATTTATAGTACTATGGATCTATGATCACTTCTTATTATATAAATCTATCATATGCTTAGTATTATAATTATGTATTTTATTTAATTTATATGTTATTAATTATTTTAGTGCTTCTTAAAGTTTTATTTAAAATTTTAGTGTTTTAAAATAAATTTTCATGTTTTATGTTAATTTTTACTGTACTAATATTTTTATTAATATTCTTATAAAATCTAATTATCGATATTTTCACGTGTACCTATACTTTTATACATAGAAAGAACCCACCTGTTTCTGAGGAAACACATATGCGTGGAAAACCCCAAGGTGGGGACCATATATAACACGTGCACACAAATATACATATATATATATATATCACTTCATCAAAGTTGGGCCCTTACACCTTACTACAAACCTTACTTTCCTTGAAAGTTCAAGGCTACGAAGGACTCTTTTAGGGCAAACGGACACAGCAACGTTTTTAATGCGGGGAATAACAACTATAGACACATGTTAATTACTGATATGTATGAATGAAGATACATATGTCTGATAATTAGTGATCTAGTTTTCAGTCAGCGTGCTCAGAGAAATAAACGTTATGATCGGTTCAAATTCCAATGAAACAAACAAAACCAACATACATAGGTGAGCAGAGAACATGGTCGGTGGTAAATTAATGTAAAAAAGAATCTGCAGCCTTTGTGGAAATTTCTTTTCTGTAAAAGTCTTTTTGGAATTAATGAACTTCGAGAGTAACCGATCAGAAAGAGAAGACAGTTTGGAGATCTCAAGGATAAGAATTACAGGCAACGAGCACCACACGAGTCTCCTGATCAGCTAAGGTTGTCATGCCCCTTTTATAGATTTTTTTTTTCATTTTTTCTTTTCTCTTTTTCTCCTTTTGTTTTATTGAACTAAACAATTTTTGAATCCAAATAATTTAAAATTTTTTCTCCGATATTTTTTCTTCGTAAAAATTTAAATTTTAATTAGTTTTTTATTTATTCAAACCCTTAAACAACCATTGAGAAACACAAGAAGCCTAGCCAGCCATTAGTTCATTACGGTTTTTCTTCCAAAAGTATTCCACATAAACAAACAACGCTATTTTAAAAGTAGTATAATATTATCTTTGTCAGCTTTTGCATAAAGTTGGGCATTCCATTATGTCTATCTCCTTATATCAACATTTTCAAATCAGGGATAATGTTTTGTATTTTAATTGATACAATTTGGTTACGGAAGATGCAGGAGATGAACTATTTTTCAACAAGAAGAAGACAAACGCCAAAAAAAAAAAAAGGGCGTGGGGGGAGGGTGTGTTTACAAAAACAAATAAATAAGTGGACAAGGACAAGCAATCAAGTAGACAACTTAAGTGGAGGAGACAACAATGCAAATATTATTGGCCAGTCAACATTGGAACACAGTTATAAGAGCATACTTGTAACATGTAAAAACACAAACACAACTATTTTAATGCATCAAAGCTATTGGTGGTACTAATTTATTGCATTACGTTAGAAATAATAATTCATTAGTGATGAACATATCCAATCTAAGTCACATCCATATAATCAAAACGATTGTTTGGATATATATCGTAATAGAAATTGATATCACTTTCAAATATCAGAAATCATGGTTTAGGCGCAACCATGGATGCTGGAGTTACTTTACGCTCCGTTTGTTTGGCATGTTTAAATTTAAAAAATGAAAAATTTTTCATTTTAAGAAAAATAGACTTTTTTAAATTTCTGTATCTGAACATTTAAAATTTTTCATTTTTGAAAAATAGAAAAAGAGCTTTCTAAAAAAAAAAGTTTTTACCTACCCAAACAACTTTTCACTATTAAAAAAAATTCCAAACAACTTTTTATTTTTCATATCTAAAAATTTTTCATTTTCCAAAAACAAATCTTCCATCCAAACGGACACTTAATTTATATGCAAATAGATCCGAGTTGTCAAATCCACTTAGTTTATATGCAAATAGATCCGAGTTGTCAAATCCACCTAAAATATGCTCACGGATGAGACCCGTATATTTGTTTTATTAATAATGATGTTTAATATTATTAATATTTCTTAAATTATAGTGTTGCAATTCTTGATGTAATTATCAAAAGGAGACTATCTTGACGATGGGAATGCAGTCATGGTACTATAAGATTTATTTAGTTATTTATTCTTCTAATTTTGATCTTAAATTCTAGTTAAAATACTGCAAAAAGAAAATAAATAATTAAAAAAAATCATTTTTTTATGAGTAAGAAGTGTTCGGAATGTGCAAAGCTACACTAACAAGCGTGGAAGCACTTGTTTCCAGGATACAAGGAAAAATTAAACCATTGAAAATTTAGAAAAAAAGAAAAAAAAAAAAAACAGTTGAAAGGAGCTGTTCTACAAAAACCCTAATCACTTCATAATATTAATTATCTTATCAGCAAAAAAATAGATGTCCTTACTGTTATTATCAATTTTATTATTTCTATCGTCTTTGTGCGGCTATGGATATTTTAAACCAGAGCAAGGGTTTACGCTATGAAGAAAGCCAGATTTAGAAGGCCTTTTTTTTTTTTGGGGAAATTTATTACTTAAAAAAAATCTTAATTCTTTTTATTAAAAAAAAATTCTTGTAAGAAGCTAATGAAACAACAAAACTGTAAAAGCAAGATGAGAAGAGAAAAGAAGAGAAGAGAAGAGAAATACCGGATAAAGCATTGAGTCCATTGAAACAAGTCGTGAAAACGGAGGTGTTGCCAGCGGAGGCAGGGAAATATTGATCGCCGCCGGAACCTGTCTCCGCATCCTCTGACGAGTCGTCGGCGAGGAGAGGCGTCGTCCACGAAAACCCGTCATGTCTCTCATTGGCTTCATGATCAGACTCAATCATCGTCGAATCAAACCTCAATAATTTGTGAGATCAAAGTGATAAATATATATATATGTACGAATGTATGTATGTATGTATGAATTTTGCTAACAATATTTATATTTATTGCTTATGAGCTAAATGTGTTTTGGTTAGTTTTGCATATAGTCAGTGCCGTAACATCTTTGGCAGAGGTGTCAAATTTTTTACGCCAAGGGGAATAGAGAATCAGTCTTCTCAATCAAATATGCACCAGTTGTTTAGGAACTAATTATTATTATTTTTTAGGAACTACTTATTACTAAAACCACACAGAAACGTCGACATTTTAATAAAGACGTTATAACCTAAGGATTTGTAGCACCAAGGCCCCAGGTACCTCCATTTGAGAAATTGTAGTAAACAAGCCTTTTTCTTTTTTGGGTGATTTTAATGTAAAATACATAATTTGAAATATTTAAAAATTTATAGTATAATTTAATTTTAGTATAGGTTTTTGATCAACTTACTCATTTCTCTCTTTTTCTTCTCTCTCCTCTTTCTCTCTCTCCTTTGAGACTCACTCTCTCCTCTACCCTCTTTTAGCATCATTTCGGTCATTGTCTCCTGCAATGACAATGAGGACTGCTCAAATGATGTTGCTATCTTCCCGGTGACTAGAGGTTTGCGATCTCCCTAGCAGTTGGCAGTTCGAGATCTCTCTAATGATTGGTGATTGGTGATCTCAAAGATCGCTCAATTGGTGATTTACGATCTCAAAAATCTCAAATCAATCTCCTTAGTACTCGTTGTTCATGTTCTCCTTAGTAACGAAGGCAAGACTTCACCTGAAACTTGAATCTCGCGATTCTCCCCTAATTTGCAATAGTGATCTTGTTATTCTCCTTGGATTCGTGATGAAGAACCATTAGATCTAATCACGATCGTTGTCGGAGGTGAATGTGCCCCCTAAAAACTTGATCTTGGCAGCCAGCTTGTCTCAATTTCTCGGGCATTTCTCAGCATTGTTGTAGATGCTGGAAATCTATGGTCAAATAAAATTCGTTTTGATTAGCAAGTCTATCATATTAAATCAGATAGGTCCTTGGATGCTGTAAATGAGAATAAGTAAACTATATGAAACTTAAATCAGTAAATAAAATGCATAAAAATGAAAGACATTAGAAGTTAAAGAGATTCACTGGAATGTGCAACATCCTTTATAAGTTCTTCTCTATAATCAAAAAAGGTACAATACACAATGAGTCTATCGTGTTTTTGGAAGAGTAACGGTGTCTCCCCTTCTATTTTTTTTTTCAAATCAAGGGATTTTCTACTGTATTTATAGAAGGAGAGTAGCAAATGATGGTTCCCCAAATTTCGGGACTGAGTGGGTAATGAACCCATTTCTTATGTTACTGGGATTGTGGGCTCCACGTGGACAAGATTAAAGATGAAGGCCAAATTTCCAAGGACGTGAATCCTTAGGAACTACTCGGCAAACCCACTAGATATCGAACATCGATATGTGGTAAGGGAGTTACATGTAACAAAAATCGAATGCTAATTGCAAGAGCTATCAATCGTAGAATTATGCTTGAAGGTAGCATTTGAGCTTGTCACCTTGAAATAAAATAGTAATAACAACACAACAGACAATCAAGTAATCGATCATTAAAGAGAACTAAAATTACTAAACATAGTTCGTAGGTATCTAGTGCCTGACAATCGATGACTATGAAGTCGGTCTAACTAACATTAAGTTCATCAAATGTTTGATAGCATACGGAAGCCACATGTGTAATTCATGGAGTTTGACCTCAATAGTTGGCCTCATACTCTATTAAGTACTTATACTTAGTAAAGTGTTTGTTACTTGTTGAACTACTAATTGTTGCATTGGAAGTCCACCTACCATCTGATGTTGGTGGTGATTAATAAGGATTAGTTTTATATGTGGCAAAGCTTCACTGCTTCACCTGAAATGATGACTACTTTTGAGTTTTGGAATTCAAAATTTGAAATTTGAATAGACATGCTATAATTACCCCTGGCGGGAGTCTTAGAGGTCGTGAATACTTAGCCATCAGATCAAATCATGCTAGTTGAACCTGTGCCATTGGATTACTTCTGAAGGGTTATAACCCTTGAACCTCTCATTTTCTCTCCTATTTCATTGTTTTCGTGCACGAAAAACATAGAGACTTACCAAGTTCCGTCAAAATCTTCAAAAAAGAATCCATTTCTTTAATGCTTCTCTTGCAATTTTTCTTAGAAAATTTTCCTTTTCTGACACTTGCGAGTTGTTTAGTTTGATTTTTTATATGTTTTCACAAAGAGTTTTGGGGGATTTTGGGTTTTGTTTGGTATTTATTAGTTTTAGGTCAAATATTTGTGTTTTTTTGGGTTAAAGTTCTTGAAGAACTTATAAATTTAAGAGAGAAACTTTTAGATCTAGTAAGTTTTTAGAGTTCGATCCCTTTAGGGGTTTGTAAAAAAAGAAAATGGACAAGGGTAAAGCCCTAATAGAAAAAGAGTTCCAAGACGTTAGGTTCCCGTACGTTGTATTCTTAGAATCTGATGATGAAGATTTAGATGATTAAGAAACAAAAAAGATACTTGAGATGAGTACACGAGTACGACAAGAGTCGAAGGGGCTCTGGATATAGCACTAGTCCCTTTGGCGAAAATCAAACAGTACAGGTGGAGGGTGTAAGTGTACTTAGCATCCTTCCAATCACTCATCTATCGAGATGCTTCGACGATAAATTAATGAATATTTCTTAACGACCAAGAACCCTTGGTTAGTTCTAATAAAGGATGACTTGATGGAGATTAGGGGGAAGTTCAGTTTCCTAAATCAAGTCTAGCTCCGACTACCATTTCTAAATGAGTGGACAAACCCAGTTTCCAAGGTATAGATCTGCATGTACCAGACTATTTTGAATATAGACTGTGATTATTGATTCATTTACTGATAGTCCAATGCATGTCTTACTATCAGTTGGTGATTCTATAACTGATGCCAAACGGGATGAAGGTCTTTTTATTCCTTGTCATTATGGCAGAAGAGGCAAACATTGAACATATGGTTAAGGACTTTCTCAGCCTATATTACCCGATGCTGAACAAATTCGATCATGGTCGATATTTGATTGTGCCATGGTCAAATAAGCAGATTATAAGGGAAATCAAGAATGCCGATCAGTAATGGCAAGACTATTATTTTTTCATGCTTATAAATGCGAAGTCAATTGGTCCCTTGAAAAATTTGTTACAACCCCTTAGGGTAGACTTCATAAGTAGGGGAGAAGAATGTTACATTACTGAATGTTATCTTTTTAATTATGTCAAGTCTTGTTTTTTACCAATTTCACCTTTTCAAACAAAGATCACAAGAAAGCTTCTCCCCAAATTAGGAGGCTTGAAAATAGTACCCAATTAGGAGTTGGAAGATTGTACAACCGAATGCTTTTGCCAATTAAGCCTTTGGAAAGACTTCATTGATATCCTCATAATTATTGTAAAAAAACTATCTAATTGGGTCAATTAGACTTTTATGATTAGCGCAACATTACGGCGGTTATTCGGTATCCTGCTGTTCATCGATCCCTTATATAATAAAGAAGCCTTGGTCATAGATCTAGCACTAGATACAATGAAGATCAACCTTTTTTCTGCAAAAGACATCATAGCGAAGAAGCATGCAAAGAAGGCTATAGCCAAAGCTACTATTGTAGCAGTGAAGGCAGCCACTTACTAGTCAACTACCCTAGCTCCCTCCCCTGTGATCGAATCGAGACATGAGCCTTGGAGCAAGGGAAAGCATCTAAGCAACTCAAAGAAAAAAAGCAATCAAAGAAGAAAAGGGCAGATGCTAGTGCTGGAAAAAGTAAAAAAGTGGCCTCGTTGTAAGAAATGAGGGTTTAATAAGTTGACCAAATGACTGAACTAGCTATTGAAGGCCAGCAACAACCTCTGGTCAACTTGCTGAAAAGGGCGAGTATTTTCAACAGTAAGGCTTCAGTTACCAAGATCTTGTACGACCTTGTCCTTGAAGGTGATTGATTGGTGATTAAACAAGGCTCGCTAAAGGAGAACTTCGACGATTGGGCCTACGAGGAGCCGAAGGTATGTGTCGAAAAATTGTCTAGTTCAAGCATTTTTTTTTTTGAAAGTTCACCTTTGGCCTGACTTGATATTTACACTTTGCAAAGCATGATTAAAGAAGCCTCTATTTTTTGCAAGTTTGATGACAGGAGGAGGAACGTTTCCAAGAGGCTCGAGTGTTAGAATCAGATCAATGTCTAGCTTGTAAGTTCACTTAAAAAAGTGAGCAACAACATGAAGCTTCTCGCTGATAAGAACAAGGAGGAAGAGAATTCAATAAGTGAGTTTAGGGACAGTGCCAAGACTTCCAGGAAACGGATCGACAAACTTGATCTGTCAAATGCTAACCTTAGTGGAGCGAACCTTGATCTCCAAAATTTGGGGGGAGTTTGGGAGAGGAGGCTGGAGACATTATTTTTGGATTGGAAAAAAGTTGTTTTGAAAAATGTGTTTGGGAGAAAAAACTATTTGAGGTGAAAAATTAAAAAATTAAATTTTTTTTTTTTAAAATATCAATATGAATATTGTTTCGTTCCTCTTGAAATTCTATGCAATTTAAAAAAAATATCTCATTTGGACTTGTATACATAAAGTTATTAACTTTTAAAATTTGGAGTTTACTGTAGCGTTTTAGAGATATAAATAGTGAAAAGTAGTGAGGTTTTGGAAAAAAATTGATTTTTGAGGTCTGGAAAACACCCCCCAAACGAGCCCTTGATCTTTGAGAAGAATGTTGAAATTAAAGAGTTGATCACTCGTTCGTTAAACAACATGAAGAGTCAATGCTTAGGGCCCAGTATGAGTTGTTTAAAAAGTATAAAGATAGTTTTCACACCTAATAGGATGCGAATGGGGAGATTGAGACATATGAAGAGCTCATGGAAGATATCCCCGTAGCGAACACCGAGGTTCGTCCTACCAATGGCTAAGCTCAGGGAAACCAACCTTCAATCGATCAACTAGTAACTGAAGTTAATGAGGAAGCCCGCCAATCGAACATACCAAGGATAACTCATGTAAATAATTGTATTTTATTACCATACTTTAAAGTTCTGACTTGCACATTAGACATATTCAAACAACAGTCTTAAGACCTATAATTTGTAATTTATTAAACCATCACCCGAAAGAGCATTTAATACTTTAATCTTTTAATTAAACGTGTTTCGCGAACATTGAACTTATCATAGCCATTGAATATGTTGAATTCCATCTTTGCTTGAGTTAGGAATGACTAGTTGTTCATCGATTGATGAATCTTAACCAACTTGCGAATTATAATTCACTAATTACTTCATTAGTAGCCAAGTAGTTTAGTCGATCATTGGTTGGTTAATGGACTAAGTGAATGGGAAAGTTCGAGAAGTGCAGCTGGTAGAATTTATTTACTAGTCAATCATTTGATACGAACACAGTAAATTGTTGAGTGAAAGTTGCAATCAAATACCCATCATTGCCAATCAAGCTAGGGATTATTGATAAAAGGTCATCGATCTCCGTGCTCTTTAAAATCGAGAAACCGACACCAGTGTCGGTCATGGATGCAATTTAGGGTTTGTTCAATTTTAGGGATTAGCATTATGGTTAAAGTTTGTTTAATTTTGGGACAATTTTGCAAAAATTGATAAATGAATGATTTACTAAAATTAGTAAATTATGATTTACAAAATTAAGAATTTACACTTATATACACTGATAAATTAATTGTTTATGAAATTAACAATTATTTATTTATGTAGTAAATAAATTATTTATCGAAATGATTAATCAAAATCAATAAATAAATAATTTATCAAGTAAAAAAATGATTTACAAGACAAATTTATTTATTAAAATCGATAAATAAATAATTTGATAAATTAAAAAATAATTTACTGGGTAAATTTATTCAAATTTACATATAAAAGATATTTTTAAAATTTTAGATTTTGATAAATTATAATTTATAAAAAATATAGTATTTACATAAAAAAGTTTTATACTATTTATTTTTATTTAAGTTAAATTTTAACCTATTACCCCTTTTTTCTTCCAAATGAATTACCAAACGCATGCATGAACCTCTTTTTGATATTTTTGTTATTTTTCCTTTTAAGATATTTTTGTTTTTCCTTTTTGATCATTTGACAGCTTTTATTTTTCTCAAACATTTAACTTTTAAATTTTCATTGTACCTTTCAAATATATAAATTATTGTCTTCTAATTACTTTTAAATAATATATAGGTTATATATATATATAGTCTGTAGTCACATGTTTTACTTTGAGGGTCTCCACAAGTTACTATTTTTTCTTTTTATTTTATCCTTATACGGTAGGATATTTTATTATGTATTACTGGAAGGAGTGATTTATTAGTTATGAAGTGTTAATCTTAAATTTTACGTGTAAAATATAAAATTATTTTAATTTTAAATCAAACAATTAAATATTAAAAAATTATTTTATTACATCTAATAAATGACCTAACTTTTTTTTATTTAGTAAAATAGTCATTTATTATTTTTTCCGAAATCACTCAATCTATGATTGTTTATGAAAATTAATGATTTATATTATGATTAATCAACGATAACTAATTAACAATATTATGTGATCAATCACCGATTAATCATTTAAGAAAATTAATTGATCATTTTAAATCTTCTAATTAATTTAATTTAGGTTATTTATTAAAAAATTTCTTAAAAAACTATTTAAGTCTAAATCACTTGAATATAGCACTAAAAAAATCCCTTGAATATTTTGTCAAATAGCTAAAATAGCTAAAATAACAACTTTTATAGCTAATGTAAAATAAAAAGTCCTATCATGAAATTCTTTTTTTTAATCTCCTTTCAAACGCCTTTTCCACCTAATTTTCTTTCCCATTTCATACTTCAATCGTGGGCTTATAATCCTGTCCCGAGAAGTAGTACCGGATAGTCGTCATATATTTTAAAAATTTGTTTTCCTTTGTACCAATTTTGCACGAGTGTTCATAAATGATAAAAAGAGAGTACTCGTTTGTTTATAATTATTTAAAAAGGGACAGATCGGCAATGCTTTTTCATTTTGGTAGTTCATGATAGGGTCCGTTTTGGAATCAAATTTTAGTCTTTAAAATAATTTTTTTAGTATTTTTTTATTTTATTATTATTATTATTATTATTTATATCTTTAATATATTACATAAATTTTAAATTTTAAAAATTTATAATTTTATATATATAACTTTAAATGAAATGATTTTTTTAAATTATATAAAATTAAAAAAAATTAAATAAGATTTATATTGATAATTTTTTTAAATACATTTTTTAGATTCTACATTTTTTCCACTCTAAACAGATTTTTTTTTTTAAACATTTTTTTCAAAACTACTTTTTTCAATCAAAACAAAAATCTCCAAAACTCCCTTAAACGGGCTCTACAGACCGTTTAGGGGGTTTTGAAAATGTTTGTGTTGTTGTGTTTATCAATCATTTTACAGCGTTTAGAGTTGTGTGCTTATCAATCATTTTACAGCGTTTGTGGAACTCCAAACGCTAACCATAAAAAAACTGAAAAAAAAAAAGGGAAAAATTTATAGGTGCAGCATTGAATATAGTCATATGATATCGTAATACAGCTGAAGCCCACTTTTTCGGCATTTTTAGTTGTCGATTTAAAGAATACCTATTATTTCTCTACTCGTGATACGCGTGTGCAAGTATCAAATCTTAATCACACCCAAATGTCTTGTTTTAATTAAAAAAATCTGTTTTTTTTTTAAATAATAAAAGAATTTTTTTTTTGACTTTGACGGTAGAGAATTCGAATGTTACACTTTTAAATAAAATCACGTATAATATTATTATCAAATTATATCTGCAAATCTCTAAGAGCCCTTTTAGAGGAGTTTTGAAGATGTTTATGTTGTGTTGTTTATTAATCATTTTACAGCGTTTGGAGTTATGTGTTTATCAATCATTTTACAGCGTTCGTGGGACTCCAAACACTAGCCATAAAAAACTGAAACAAAAGGGAAAAATTTTATAGGTGCAGCATTAAATATAGTCATATGGTACTGTAATACAGCTGAAGCCAGCTTTATAGGCATTTTTAGTTGTCGATTTAAAAAATTCCTATTATTTCTCTACACTGTATAAGTATCAAATCTTAATCACACCCAAATCTCTTGTTTTAATTTAAAAAATCTGTTTTTTTTTTTAAAATAATAACAGAGATTTTTTTGATTTTAAAGATAAAAGATTTTCAAACACTATATCTTTAGATATAGTTATATGTAGTATCACTGTTAAATTATATCTGCAACTATCATAACAAAGATTTTTATTGGCAAAGACACGGTGATGGTGAGTACTGCTGAAGTTGAGAGTGGAAGGTTCAAAGTGATTGGTGATTTGAATCACTAACAAAAACGTGAAGTACCCAAAAATTGCCAGCTAACCATTTTCTGTAATTGCTCGTTCTAGGATGATATTGAAATGGATATTACAGCACTTCGATTAGATTATTGTCAAATACTTGACATAAAAGTAAATAGGTGTACCTAGGAGAAAAGGGGTACTGAATGGTTGGAAATAGGCACTGCAAATAGATTTTTCTACCGCAAATTCGTTAAGATAAGACCACAGAGTAGTTTCGAACTTGGCATTAAAAAATGGGATCAATAGTAGTCTAGATTTCTACAAACTAGACCCAAAAAGACCCCAAAATTATCCTTCTCTTAACATCTTGTTTCTATTTATAAAAACAAAAACAAAAAAAAACAAAAACAAAAAACAAAAAAAATCCTTGAGATCCTGAAGATGCTTATGGTGTGGAGGGGCCCTCGAGACCCCTCCGCCTTTGTGGTTCGTGATCCCCTCCAGTGTATGGGTCGCAATAGTGTGGCTTCTACGGCCATAGATCGCCGAGTTAAAAAATAAAAAATAAAAAAAAAGAAAAATACTTTTGTAATTATCAAACTTAAATGTAAAGTTATTGTCGAATATAATTTTCTCTACTTTTGTTTTCGTCAAAAGGCAATTTGAGACCACTGCCTTCTCATCTAACAGTTTATATTTTATACCCTATCAGTGGAGAAAAGTTGGCGCTACTCCTACAACAAAATAACAAACATAAAGCCTTTTACCATTGCAGATTGTGTATTATTTCTAATACAGAAGTGTAAGTACCCACTGCAGCAATTGCAAATCCCATGACCATAATACCCACTAGGCTTACCATTTCACATCTAAGTCTTTGGTAACTTCCAGAAATCTTCAAGTAGCACAAGCAAGGTAGAATAATTGAAGCCGTGATGCTCAAAAACGCTCCCACAAGTGACATGAGAGATGCAAAAAAAGGTATGATCAGAGCCACTATAACGCTGCTGATTAAGATGGTGGTGCCAATTATCATGCCAACAAATCTGTTCTTGAGGTGAATTGGTAAACCACTTTTGAATGAATCCACAATTGGCGTGACCATTAGAGCATATTTGGCTATGGGACCGATCAAGGTGATGTATATTGCTACTTTCGAGCTGAGTTTTTCGGTTGGGAGGTTCAAAGTGATCTGTGATTCGATTTCTGATCCGAACATTAGATACCCAAATGTTGCCATTGTTGCATTAACAAATGTGCAGATAATAAAACATACAAGTAAGACCTGCAAGTAGAATAATGGAAAATATCAAACACGTAGCTTAAGTGTGCACTCGGATCATGCAACTTTTGCCCGTGTGGGAGGATTTTTTTTTTTTTTGTTTTTTTTTTAATCAAAGATTTTAACGAGGCTTAATATAGTTTTTGTTCATGATAACAAGCATGATTTAATGATAATTTTACACATATTTTCTTTAAAGATATAAAATTTGAATTTCGTTACCCTAAGTTCAAAAAAAAAAAGTTCTTGTTATGTTTTTTATTCAATTGGTTTTAGAGCTTTGATTAGATGTTTTTCCCCTTTGCGTGGACTCTCTTGTAATAATGTTTTTTTTTTTCCTCGTTTGCTTTCAATTATATTTAGTACGGGGTTCTTGGCGTTGAATGGTTTGTTGTAGTTGGTGTTAAGTTAGTTAAGATATGTACGAGGATTACTTCATCCCATTTTTCTCATTTATTATATAACAATAAACAATATGAGAAATATATACTCGGATGTCAATTTATAACCACGAGTACCTATATATAATTTATAGGAAGAAATTGACAAATAACATATTTACTAAAGCTAAAAAGTAAATAACATATTTATAAAACTGTTAAAATAAATTAGTACGCTTTTAATTAGGAGTGAATAATTATTTATTTAGTAAAAAATTTATTTATTAGGTGAATAATTTATTTACAAATAAATATGTTATTTGCTTTAATAATTTTATAAATATGCTATTTATTTATTTTTAAAGTCTGTAACTATACTATATTTTTTTTTGTATATTTCCATACTTGTATCTTACATTAGTGGTTAGCGTGCGATTTGCATGTGTCATACACAATAGAAGAAAACTGGTAAATCAAAGATATTATAGAAGATAATAGTTGAAAGGGTTGCACGAAAAGAAATGTTTGAGAAAATTTATTTCAATAGAGAATAAAAATTAAAAAAAAGAATGGAAGAAAGCAAAATAGAAAAGGTAAAAGAAAAGGTGAAAAACTACGACCTAGTAAATGGAGAAGTGTAAAGACAAAGATAAAAAAAAAAAAATTGCCATCAAAATGAAAACAAAAAAAAAAAAAAATAGGACAACAAGGAAAAAAAAAAAAGGGACCAAAATGAAAATATTAGAAAGTTAAACCAGAGAGAAGAAAAGAAGGAAAAAAAAAAAAAAAGATAAAATGTTGTCAAATGTCATGTCTCACGTGAGGATGGTGTAAGAAAACACGAGTATTATGGTCTTATAATCTAAAAAAGAGAAAGATATAGATGCACACTTAAAATAAAATGTCTGGCTCAGAGGTCAAAATCTCCGGCTAGAAGTTTCTAATCTGTCTTTTCCTTTGATTTATTATTATTTTTTTTTTCTTTTTTTGGCTAGCCTTGTATACATCTCATTAAAATATTTCCATGTGATACGCAAGCACATCCTATACTTGCAACATCTTACTCACACAAAGAAGCGTGAATAATAAGAAACAAAGAGTTTCTAGTTAACTATTCAAAAAGGAAACCGATTTAGCAATAATTCTATTGTTAACTGAATGACTTCATCATATAGGATTCAGATAGTCTTAACCCCAAATTCAAAAATAAATAAATAAAGAAAACGACCAAAAAAAAAACCAATAATAACAATAAAAGAAACATTTTTTTACTTACAGTAGAGAAGTGACTCTTGTTTTTCATGGAAGTGTAGAGGGTAGGAAACACCGGATGTGCACAATAACAGAAGGCATACAAGCTAACAGCCGTCGGAATTCCACTCCAATTAATCAGATCATTTGCGTTTTGATCATGATGAAATCCAGTTCCTTCAAAAGCACCGGCCCACACAATGGAGCCAAGTATAACAGCTGATGCCAATACCCCACTAGCCGAGACATAAGAAAGAAGGCTGAGGCTATCTAACAAAACTGATGGCAAAATAATCAAGGCGATAATCAGCACAGAACAGTGCTTTCCATTGATACTAAATCCTGCGATTTCAAGTCCTAAGCTAGGAAAGAGATTGCTCAAGTTATCGCCTTCTAGAATCAAGAATCCTGTGGCGACTAAGTAGAGCTCAATGTACATCAGAATTGAGACCACTGTTCTTCCTATTTTTCCAAATGCGCGGAAGCCGATATCGGGGTAGGTTTTGATGGTGGAATCGAATTCCATGCATCTTTTGATGAGCAGGGCTGAGTAGAACGACAAGAGAGAGATGAAAAAGAGAAGAACCAGGCTTAACCATCCTCCTGATGACAGTGCATAAGGAACTGAAAGTATTCCCACTCCTGCCATGTTACAAAATAATCATCAGATCAAATTAGTCAAAAAAAGATTGATCTTTTATATGTAGCCAGTATACACGTTGCAATATGTAAATATATTACGTACGTACGTACGTAATTATGTATGTATGTATATATATATTTATATAGAGAGAGAGAGATTAGAAGAACCTAATAAAGCGTTCAAGCCATTGAAACAGGTTTTGACGAAAGAGGTAGTACGGCAAATTTGTTGGTGATCCGGTTGTCGTTGAACCTGATCGTCTTGCTTGGCTGTTGTTGAACCATGGTCATCATCGAACATAAGAGGCAATGTTAGGGAAAGTTCATCTCCTGGTTTGACCTCCATTATTGGAAAGAAAGTCGGAGAAGGGAATTTGCTGGAATTGTCAATGATATTAAGGAGAACCCGAAGAAAAGAACTAGCTAGAAATTTATTATCCAAAGAGAGATCTCAGAGATAGTAGGATTCATGTCCTCCAGTTATTTATAGATATGCGTGTGTGTGTATGTGTGTGGCAGGGGATTTAAATCAAATTTTTTTTTTTGGGATTTCATGATTATTCAAGTGTGTGCGTATATGTGTGTGTGTATATATATATATACACTTGACTATTTTGGGCGTGCTTAACCATTAATATATACATATAAATATATAATATTGGAAAAGTATAAAATAAACAAGTAATGCAAAACATGTATAAAAAAAATAGTCATATGGCAATTAAAAAGCCACTATGTGGTGTCGACGTAGTTATCGTGTGGTGCTGATGTGGATGCCATGTGGTTCCATAGGCCTATGGGAAAAAACTGGATTTGCACTTTTAAAGATTGGTGAAGATATAGGATGTGTCTTAAATCTGATTATGGATAGAAATGATGTCTATATATATATATATTTTTATTGACCGTTAGATGAGAAATTGAGAGTCTAAATTCATCAAAAACAATCAAGGGTTACCTATAAAATAACTGACGCGCTTTATAGCTCAGGCTGCAGTAAAAGAAACAATAAATAACTGCTTGGCCCAAAGAAAAACAACCAATATGTTTCTCAATTTTTGTCTTTCTTCTTCTTCTTCTTCTTCTTCTTCTTCTTCTTTTTTTGGTCCTCCTCTGCTTTCCTTTTACTAGCAAATCTCTCTCTGTTGCTCTCTCTGTCAAGTGCTGTCATCTCCTCACTACGAAACATCTATTGCAAAAAAGTCAAAAATGTACTTATACTTGCATAAACCAACAAAAAAAAAAAATAGTAGTACTGCCTAAAGGGTAAAACCAAAGTTTCACGTTATGAAGAGAGCTATTTCTTGTTAGTCACACATATGAAAAACTTTTCTTTCTTTCATTTTTTTTTTTCTGGAAACAGATAATTTGTTTCACACACTTCAAAGATTTAGACCTTGTTTGGTATTACTTTTGGAGAAACATCAAAAGCTTGAACAAATTGATTAGAGGTACATATTAGCAAAAAAATAAAAAAGAACTAACAAAAATGATTCAATTACATTGATGTAAGAGAAAATTAATATTAAGTTCCTCATTACATGGACAAATATAAGACCGTAGTCTTTTAGTGCCATTCACAGTCGTCCGACACGTAATTTACATTTCCTTTGACATAAACTTACATATTTCTATCATCTTATTGCCACATTTATTTCTATAATAAATCATTTGCTTTTCCAACTATTATTTTTCCTGCAACAATTACGTATCTTTCGGCCTCATCTCTAATTTAATACAATTTTCTACTCTCACATTTAAATTTGTATATGAAACGGTAGCGGAATTGAGACATATAATTTTGTATATGATTGTCAACTGAAGTTAGCTTGCAAATAATTTTAATTTTATTTAGTTCTAGGCTGTGTCGAAGGATATATAGTAAAATTTTAAGAAAGTATATACAAGATTATTTTAAAAAATAATGTTATTGATCTGATGTAGAAAGAATGTCAATAAATCACGTGGAACACATATCCACATCAGATGAATTTATATAATAAATAAAGAGAAAAAATCTCAGACGTTGAACAACGTCGATCACGACAAGAAGACAAATTATCTAAAATGAACGTGAAAAATGTTTATCCTCCTTCAAGGGATTACATGTCCATTTTTTAAATATTTTTTAACAATTTAAATTTTTTAACAATATATTTAAAATAATATAAAAGGTTGTGAAATGTTATCATTTGAAAATTTTAACTAAACTTTTGTATATTACAGGGTAACATTCTAACCACTTGAATGTTTCAATTACATGTTTTGTCATGTCTCAAAATTCAAAATAAGGACGTGAAGGGTTGTTTAATTAAATTAAGAATATTTTAAATCCCTTAATTTATCAGTTTTACTTTTAAAAGTATTTATCATCTTTTAATTGTATTTTAAATTATGTCTTAAATAAATTTAATTAAACATTTCATTTATATCTAAAATCTCATTCCGATATCATTTGGCAGGGCTATCATATATCATAAATGCATACTTGAATAAAATAAAATAAATTATAATGTCAAAATATAATTTAGAATTTACACTCTTGGAGCATTCAAAAGCTTAATTTACATACGTAATTCCAATAGTAAAAAAAAAAGAACTTCAACTTCTAGTTCTTAGCCTCCAAGCCATTTTTTTTTTTTTTTACGAAACTTGTAACTTTTAATCTCCTTTTTCTCCTAAAGGGTTACTAGATTTAAAACATGAGCGAAAGATCTAGTAGGATAATTGTAAAACATATATTAAACATTTTATTTAAACTATCATAATAATAATAGATCAATACAGTACAAAAATTTGAACGTGCAATCATGATTATGTAATTTGTGTGCTTAGATACATCTAAAATAGTATACGGTCCTATGAGCCTCCTCACTATGCCGAAGTACAATGAGTGATCTTCGATCAAGATGTGCACTCTTCACACGTGTGTTCTGGCTTCTGGTATATTTTTTTAACAACCAAATTCTTTTTTCCTAATTTTCTTTAAAAATACGAATCACGTAATAAAATATACCATATTATTTTATCAAAAATTTGTATCCAAATCATTTTTCTTTTAATTTTCAAAATCGTGTCATTTTCTAAAAATCATAGAATTTACAAAACTTTATAAATTCATTTTCTTAAAATCAACGTTTTTGGTCAAATTACTAAAAAAAAACTGGCTACAAAAATGGGATAATATAATTTACCTGTTGTCAATTATCTACTGATAATTTCTAGTACGTATTTCGAGACAGTCCTTTCTCTAATTTTGGGTCAAAGAGTACCTAAAATATAATCACAGATAATTTAATGTCCAAAAATCCTGTAATCTTGATCACAGTAAATTCAATTAATCAATGTGATGTTTATGTAAATTTTATTTTAATACTCATAAATTTTAAAATGACATTTTTTTAACATTCATAATTTTTTTTTTCAAAAATTTCATCATGACCAATCTTAAAATATTGATCACTCAAAAACTTCAACATGCTTAAAACCTGCAGAAAAACATTTCAAATTTCCATAATAGTTTTAAATACAGTTTAAAATTTCAATTCTTATATCAAATTTAAATTCTCATTTAAAAATTTAATTTACTTTAATTATTATTATATATATTTATATATTTATATTATTATATTTTTTTTTTCTAGTTTGTATGTATATTCATATATACACCTAGTTATATGTATATATACTTTTTTTTCTAGTTGATGGGAACTCCCCACGATAGCTCGGCAACACCGGTGGCTCGCAAAGGCAGTGCAGCAGAGCTTCGGTGCGCAACGACACAACGGCTGTGTGGCTGGCACCTCAGTTCAACGATTGGTTAGATGGTGTAATGAGCACGGCTCGGACAAGATCAGGCTCGACATTCAGTGGTGGCATTGGCCAGTTGTTGAGCTTTGGCTTGGGCACAAAGGAGGTGGCTTCTGATGGCGTAAGTCTGCTAGGGTGACGAAGGGGGAAGGTTTGGCTAGGCTTAGTGGCATCGGCTTTGTGGTGATGGAAAAAAGAGAAACCAGAGAGGAGAGAAAGAGAGTAGAAGATAGAGAGAGGTCTTAGAAAGAGAAAGTGAAAGAATGAAAGTTAAAGAGATAGTGGATGAAAGATTTTGGATAGAGAGAGGTGGTGAGATGAATGAGGGAGAGATTGAGGTTTTGAAAGGGAGAGGGAGAGGAAGATATTTGAGAAAAAAAAATTGAGAGGGAGGGAGGTTGAAGGAGACGACAAGTGAAGGGAAAACATTTTGAGAAACAATGGAAGGGAGGTTGTGAAAGAGATGATGAGAGATTATGGAAATTTTAAGTGAGAGGGGTGGTTTCCTTTTGGTGCAAGGAAGATAGAGAAAAAGATGAAAAAAGAGAGCACTACAACAATTAGGGTTTTTTGAGACAACACTAATAATAAGTTTATGATGATGACATGTTGTCGCAAATAAAAATCTATTTACAAAAAATGACAAGTTGTTGTATTAAATATTTGTAACGACATGTCGTTGCAATTGTTTTGTTATTTGCAACGACATGTCGTCGCAAATATGTAAAGACATAAGTTGTAACGATATTTCATTGCAGATAAATTTTGCTGTTAAAAAATAATGGTGCAGAAGTTTTTCTTGCCAAGTTTCATTAATTCGTGACGATGAAAAATGTTGGCTGATTACAGTTGGCATCGAATAAAAAATAACATTTATAAAGGTGTTTTTTAGCGACAACATGTTGTCGCAAATGAAAATTTAGAATTTGAAATTTGATGAAAATATATATGCTTATTTGCAACGATATATCGCTGCAAATACTAAACAGTTGTATGTGTTTTTTAACGATGACATGTCATCGTAAATAAATTTGAAATTCAAATTTTGATCAATAACTGACGAATTAATTGGTAGTTTTTCTACAGTATTTGTGACGAAATGTCAAAAAAGTCATCGTAAAAAAAAATGGTAATTGTTCCTAAACATTCGTAACATATTTGCACAGTACATTTAATGACTATGATAAAAAGACGTCATTTTGGTAGATATTTATGATGACATTTTACTCTTTTGTCGTCGCAAAAAAAAAAAACTGTGTATAAACATCAAGCCCGAGCCTTCTTCCTTATTTTTTAAGGTTTTTTCTTCGCTATTCTCACCATTCTCTCTTTTTTTCGCTGTTCTCTCTCCGTTCTCTGGCCATTTTGATGTTTATTCTCTCTCTTCCTGACCAAAAATTGCCCCTCTGCAAACACCACTCTCTATAACCATAACCAACCTAAACCGCCGCCCCCTTCAATTTCTCTACCCTATAGCCATCACGGCCACCTCCTCTACCCTAAGAAGTGTGCCGTCGATCCTACATCCTCTACCTCTATTCACTGCCGCTTTCTTATCCCTGTTCTTATGAGTTTTGATTTTTATAAGTTATTTGTTTGTTTTGTTTAATAAAATTATTTGTATGTATGTCGATGTTAGATTATCAATTGTGTTTGGATGTGTTGATATTGATATGTAGATTGTGATGGTATTTTTATTGTGGTGTTTTGTTAGAAAAAGTTTTAGGTTTGTTGTTTATTATTGTGATAACCGAGAAATCTACGTTCTCGGAAATAATTGTACAAATATGTAAATAAATGTACAATTACAGTGATACAGATTACAGAATACAGAGCAGAGGAAAATTTTGATTAATTGGGTTAATCAAAATTTGAAAATGAATTAATGAATATAGTTTAAAAGTTAAGCATTAATTCAATTTATGAAGTTTTAAATTTGATAGAAAAGTATGTGAAAAATACATACTAAGAGATCAATGGCACACAAGTGAGCCACATTGATCAAGGGCTAAGAGAATAGCCAAACAAGCCCTTACAACATTTAAAAAAATAAATAAATAAATAAAGGAAAGTAAGGAAGTGTGTGAGTGGCACGTGAGATAGAGAGGGAATTAATTCCCTTAGCTGCTGATGCAGCCGGCAGGAAGAGAAAAGAAAAGAAAGAAAGAAGAAAAGAAAGAAAGAAAGAGAAAAGAAAGAAGAAGAAAAGAAAGAGAAAGAAAGAAAGAGAGAAGAGAAAACCGAGAAAGAAAGGAAAGGAAAAAGAAATTCAAGCAAAATTCGGATTTCTAGTCCCAGCAGCAGATCGATCGAGTTTCGATCGCTAACCAGCAGTAAGAAAAGCTCACGATCAAAGCAAGGTAAACCCTAGTTCTCACATTTTTCGTTTGGGGAAAAATCTGGGGTTTTGAGAGAAAACAGAGAATGTGAGTGAATCACGTTCAGATTTTCGGTTAAAATCGAAATGTGATTCGAGCTTAGACGTTTTCAAACACGAATCCATGAACAGATGGTTTAGAAAACCGAGTTTAGTGAATATTCTTCACTAAAATACAAATTTTTCAAAAGTTGAGTCAAGAGTTGTAAATGAGCAAAATGTGGGATTTTTTTGCTTATGAAATCATGGATTTGTGATAGTAGGAGTGTAGTAGATACCTTGAAATGATCTTATGAAGATCGATTTCAAGTGTAAGAAGTAGAACAAAGGCCATAAAAGCCTTAGAAAATCAGAGTAGAGCAGTTCGGACCCAGAATCTTGATTCTGATATGAACACGGGCGTGTACACGGGCGTGTACAAGGGCGTGTTCAGAACACGGCCCCGAACATGCCCATACGCACGACCGTGTTGCAAAAAAAAATCAGACCCAAGAGGTACACGGTCAAGAACACGACCGTGTATCAGACCGTGTCAAGGGGCACACGGTCAAAAAGAGGCGTGTAAGTAACCGTGTAGGAATACAGAGGAGTACACGGCCAGAGACACGGCCATGTACCCACCCGTGTAAGCATATACGGGCATGTTCCAGAGATTACACGGCCAGGCTTAAAAGTCCAGAGGGGTACACGGGCACGAACACGGCCGTGTAGGAGGGCGTGTTCGAGTCCAGAGAGTAAAAAAAAAAGAGTCTGGAAAGGAAAATTTTCATGTTTTACCATATTTCCAGTATAAGCTAAATATGGTAAATAATCAGTGATTTTGCCTTTTATAGGAGTCCAAGTCAGAGACCCCAAACCAGCAGTCCCAGAGCAGCAGCAGCTTACGCTAGAGGACTTTCTGTAAATTCAAGCATTGTCCTGACTGCAACGTGGACAAGCTTGCTTTATTACAATGTTGTGTATATTGTATGACGTGTTGTTAGACATTGAGTGTCTGCATCACGATGTTATGTCAGTTTATGTCAGTCACAGCAGAGGTCAGTTCATATCAGTTCATGTCATGCATATAGAGTTGCATGTCCCAGTACACAGACCAGACAGTACCAGAACAAGAAAACAGTTAGGTGCACAAGGCACCTTAATGTGTTGATTAATTCACACCCCAGTAAATAGATTAACAGGTTCCGACTGTGGGGGCAAGTTGTATGCTACCCAGTTGGAACACCAGCAAGATGGTAATTAACCAGTTATTGGCGTATCGGCCTCTCGAACCACGGGGAGGTTATCATGTTTAGCATCAGTTAAGACTGAGGAGGCCAGCACTAAAGTACCGCTCCCGGTTGCGCTAACATGTCGGTACGTCCAATCAGGGGCCCAAAACCAGAACTAAAATAACAGATTAATGTTCTAAAACTAAAAAAAAACCTTTAGTCAGTACAGCATGTTTACAGAGTCCAGTCAGCATGAGCACAGCAGTCAGCATGAGTACAGCAGTACAGTATGAGTACAGCAGTACAGTATGAGTACAGCAGTCAGCATGAGTACAGCAGTACAGTAAGAGTACAGCAGTACAGCATGAGCACAGTAGTACAGCATGAGCACAGCAGTATAGCATGTTAGTTACATGTTTTTATATTTGAACTTACTGAGCCCATAGCTCATCAGTTTGTTCACATGTTGCAGGTAAGAGACCTGTTCACCAGTAGTATCGGTGGACGACGAACAGAGAAGAAGCATGCCGGAGAGGATTGGGCGAGGGATATTGGTCACCGATAGTCTTCCGCTATATAGATTTTGAATGTAATTTCAAATAGACAAGTTTTCAAGCCAGGAGTATGTGATAGGGGAATCATGATCAGTTGTTAGCATGATTTCTTTATCACATTCTCAAACAGTTTATGTATTTAAAGAAAAAAAAATTTATTCCGTAAAATTAGCAGTAGTTACAGCTCAGCATGATTGCCGGCGACCCTAGAGGCCTGCAGACTATTGCGGTTGACTACAGAGTTGGCCGTAGTAGCACTGTAGAGCCTCTACAGCAGGGCGGGCCGCTACAATTGCTTATATAAAATATATATTGAAAAATAAATTTGTTAAATTAATGATTAAATTTGGTTAGATAAAATGGATAAATATTACGATTAGTTAAGCAAAAAAATTTTGAAGTTTATTAGTAAAATAAAAAATAAAAAATTAAATTTATGGATAAATGATAAAAATTAATAATAAGTTAAAAATAATAATATTATAAAAAGAATTAATAATTATAAACAAATATTGAAATTGTAAATAAAATGGTAGTTATGTGAAAAGTGTAATAATTAGTTTTAAAAAATGATATATATATCATATTATAAAATTAATTATGTAAATATTTAAAAAATAAACATATGAACAATTACAAAGAAATATTAAAGTATAATATTATTTAATTAAATTAAAATTAATAAATATGATACATTACAAATAAATAAATTGATATAATCTAAAAAGTAAGTACATGAAATTATGAAATAAATAATATAAAAAATTAGTTAATAAAAATTTAAGTAAATGGTTAATAAGCATTTAAAAAAATTGATAATAAAATAAAAAATCATTATAAATAATCAATTATGTTTAAAAAAAAGTTTAAAACTAAAATATATATTACAATTATTGATTGTTGCTTTTCTAATTATATAATTTTAATCTCACAAACAAACATTAATATATAAAATGTACAGATTCAAATATATTATTTAACTACATTAATTTGTTAACAGGTTAATATGTCTAATCCAATCGTGATGTCAACTGACTTTTTAAGGGGAACGCAGCTTTTACCTGACCCGTCTAGATTGCCATCACACTGCGAGTCGGGTATGTTACAACTACTTTAATTATAATTTTATTAAAATTATTAAGTTATTATTTTATAATCAATAAACAGTATACTGAATTACCTTTGATTTGTGTTCACAGCTGCGGACGCTACACCTCCACGACATGGAGGTAGAGGGAAGGCGAAGGGTCATAAGATCATAGCAAAAGTAGTGAGGGACGAAAAGATCACCCTCAAGTTTGAGGAGGATGAAGGTACTTGGAAAACACTTGGAGAGTATGGTCCCTAATTTGATAGTACGGTCGGTATTCATACCAAGAATATATGTGAGTCATCACAATGCCTAGAAAAATGTTGACCCCTATCACATGAGAGAAATTCAGGAGCGCATGCTGATATTATTCAACTTCATTGTTATTAACATGTTTATTATATTGTAGGATTAGTTTAATTTTAATTACACCTACAAGGACGATATCCTCAGTTTTGTAGTTGATAAGGATGTTTCCAAATGTTACAAAGACTGGAAAAGCAACCTCTATAGGCATTTCAAATCTCTTAGTAGGCTAATAAATGAAAAGGCAGTTAGAGCCACCCCTTTAACTAACCTTAAGATTCAAGATCATTGGGTGCCTGTTACGATAGGTTCATGTCCGACAAATTTCAGATAATTGTAGATTAACTAAGTTGGTGGTTAATTATGTATAATCTTTTCATTTTTGCTAACATTGACATTAATCATAAACAAAAAAAGTTAGAAACAAACAAAGGCAATCCCAGTAACCAAAAGTAATCCAACTTACATGGTCGCATATCAATTGCCCAGCATCGTCAGAAAAAAATTAATAAGATTTTGTTAATTTCCTATTATATGTAAACTTAAATTTTGGTAATAGAATAATAATATACTAATATGTTTAAAATGTTGGATAGACCAATAAGGGGACCCAACAGTGGATGTCTACCATAGACAATTAGGATAATATGCATCATCATCAGGATACTTGAGTTAACCCCTAAGCCAAGCAGATATTTGTAAGTTTTTTTTTAATATTATAATTTCTTATTCAATTAAACCCTTTACTTATAACATGTGTTTATTTTTTAATATGTAGCATGCATTGGAAGAGGCAGAGGGAAATCCAAAATACACAGTCTGCTTCTAGATCATCCATGCTAATGTCCATAGATGAGGAAAGAATTTTGGAACATGTCTTGGATACACGTAGAGGTCATAAGGTTGACATAGGCCCTACACTCCCGCATAAGATTGTCTTTAGCGCTAACGTTTCTTCGTTTTTCAGTTCATAGTCTGACGATAGATCTTCAGCTTATGTTGACCCATATGTGGAACAATACTTGCAACGACAGTACAAGTGAAATCTGCTGTTGTATGAAAGTCACAAGATTATGCAGCAGATATTGATTAAGATGCATCCGGATATTCAGTTCTCGACTATCCCCTGCCTAAGCCATATGTCCCTCCAGGTTCTCCGCTTCCTCCAACTGCTATAGACGACGATGACAACGACAATGACAATGCTAGTGATGCTTCTGCCAACTTCGGAGATTGAATCACTATTTATTATTTATGTATATATTTTTTACAATTAAATACATTATACTTCATTGGTTTTTTTAATAAATATACGATTTTGATTTAAATTTTTTAATGTTATGATTTATTGTTATTATTATAATTCACATATTTTTACTTAATTTTGAGTTTAAATATATAACAGTAATATATATCAATAAAATTATCAAATAAAAAATAATAGTAATTTATTAAAAAAATTACACAAAATAAAATAAAATAAAATTTATTTGTGACAATAAATGTCGTCGCAAATACCAATTCAATTATCACTATTTGCAATGACATATAAAAAATTTTCATCGTAAATAATTAGTGCCACGTCAACTAATTCACACTTTTTTGTGATGATATGTTTCATTTTTGTCATCGCAAAAAATGACTGCCATGTCAGCTCGACCAATTTTTCGACCATGTATTTGCATCGATGCTTTTAGCGATGACTATCGTCGCTATTATAGATGTTGTCACAAAAAATTCATTTTCAATGGAGTATTAGCGTCAACTTATTTGCGATAACATGTTGTCGCAAAAGACTTATTTGTGACTACTTTACACCTTTTACGATGATATTCTGTTCTCATAAAAAACTCTAATTATTGTAGTAAAGGGACGTTGAGGATGGAGGATTGTGGATGAGTGGGATTTTTTTGTTTAAAAAAATGTATTAACGGGTGGTTGGAGATTGTAATAAAAAAAGTAAAAAAATAAAAAATAAAAAAGAGTGGGAATCTGAGAAAAGAAAGTGGGGAGGGAGATAATCTGTCACGTACCAAAATTCAGGACAACGACATAGAGAAAATGTTAAAATAAATAAAGGGAATCTCAAATCCCTAGGTCTACTAATTTTATTTTCAAAACCATTTACCGTTTCTTTTAATTTTGTTTCCAATTATACTCGAGTAAATTAATCAAATATTATTATTTATATTTAAAAATCTCACGGCAGAAAATTCAAATTTAAAATTTACAGTCTTAGAACATTCAAATTGCATACATGTTTACTAATATAAAGGAAATAAAATTCAACTTCTAATCCTTAGTCTCCAAGTTGTGATTTCACGAAACTTGAAACTTATAATCTCCTTTTTCTCTTGAGGGTTTACCATTTCTAAAACAATGAATGAAAGACCCAATAGAATATTTGCAAATCATTTTTTAAATATTTTATTTTAACTAGCATAATAATAATAGATTATTGTAGTACATAATCTTAAACGTGCATTCATAGTTATACAATTTATGTTCTTAAGTACTTCTAAGTCGTGTACGATCTGTATGAGCCCTCTCACCATGCCGAAATATAATGAGTGATCCTCGATCGAGATGTGTACTCTTCGCACATATGTGTTGACTTCCAGTACATTCTATTAGCAACAAATTCCATTTTCCAAACTTCATTTGAAAATATAAGTCACGTAATAAAATATGTCGTATTATTTTACCAAATATTCGTAACCAAATTACTTTCCTTTAATTTCTGAAATCGTAATATTTTTCAAAAAATTACAGAAATTATAAAACTTTATAAACTCATTTTCTTTAAATCAATCTTTTTGGCCAAATTGCTAAAAAACAAAACTTGTTATAAGGAAAGGATAAAATATCATACTTCTTGGCAAATATCTATAGATAACTTCTCACACGTATTTCGAGATACTCCTTTTTTTTAATTCTAGATCAATAAGTACCTAAAACATAATCACACATAATTTAATTATCTATTCAAAAAATCTCATAATTGTGATTACAATAAATCCAATTTAATACTCATATTTTTTTAAAACTTTTGGCATGACATGCCTTAAAATATTGATTGCTTAAAAACTTTAAAATTGCTTAATTTACAGGAAAGCATTTCCAAATCCCATAATAGTTCAAATATAGTTCAAAATTTAAATCTCGGATCAATTTTAAAATATTCATTTAAAAATTATTATTACTATTTTATTATTATGATTGTTATTTTTATTACTACTTTTATTATGTGTTATATATATACCTATATACATATACATACACAGGCATCTTTATATATATATACATGTTTTGAGGGGGTCCAACTGATGGTTCACAACTAGCAACGGTTGAGAAAGGTGGCTCATCGGTAGAGGGCACAGGGCATTAGTTCAGGCAACGGAGAACGGCTGGGTTTGGTATAGCTCGGCATTCGCAAGGGGAATAACAGCCATGGGTGATGGCTCGGGCACGACGATCGATGACACTAGGTGGCTAGGTTGCAAAGCAATGGTTCGATTACGCAGGCAACTGGGCACGAGGCGACTGGTAGAGGTTCGTCTTAGGCACGGGCGACCGGCTAGTGATGGCTCGGATTGGTCATGGGTCTTGACTAGCGCTGGGCCTAGGGCTGGCAATTCGTGTTATCATATCGTATTATGCTCCTTAGTTGACACGTTATACTAAACCCAAATCCGACTTATTTAATATTCGTGTCAAAATCTCAAACTCAAACCCAACTCATTTATTAATCGTGTCAACCCAAATTAACATGTTTAAATTAAATATAAATAAAATAATGACTTATTTAATATAATTGCGATACATTAATATGCTTATTAGACAACATATCTTTTCTTTTATGAAACACAAATGAAATTTACTTATAAAGTTTTAAAATTTATATTATTTATACTTTATTAATTATGAAAACTCTTATATTATATCATATACAAAAGTAAAAAATATATATAGTATAGTGGTGATGAGGAGGAGAGGGCGATGGGGTAAGGTGAAGGGGGGGTGAAAGGTGACTAGCCGTGTTGTCGCAAAGGTCAATAAGGTAAAGGGAAGAAAGGGCGATGGGGTGAAGTGAGTGAGGGGGAGGGGGAGGAGAGGGGGGTTTGACGATGATAGGGTTAAGGACTACTGGTTGTATTGTCATGAAAGTCGATGGAGTGAAAGAAAGAGAGGACGATGGGGTGAGGTGAGTAGAGCAGTAAAGGCAATGAAAAACTAAAAAAAAAAAAGTAAAATCTAGATTTTCTTTTCTATGTTAAAAAATTTTAAAATATATATATAAAATAAAAGATATATTTTATATTTGAATTTTGAAAACTCAAAATTTAAAATAGTATAACATTATGATAAATATAATAATATAAATATATTAAAGATTATAAATAGGTAATTTATTAATCATGTTCGTGTTAACCCATATATGATCTATTTATTAAACGAGTTATTTCGTGTCAATTGCGGGTTAGCAGGTTGGTGTGTGTTTGACCTTTTATTTAATCGTGTTTGATGGGTTCGATCCTTTTTGACCCAAACCCATTTAAGGAAAACCTAAATCTTTTAATTTCGTACGGGTTTCGTGTCGTGTTTTCGTGTCATAACCCAAATTACCAGCCCTAGCTAGGCCAGTGTTTGTCTCTCCGGTTGCTTGGACGGGCTACCGTGATTAAAGGATATGAGGTTGGGCAAAGACTAATGGCTCGGTGGTGATGTTAGGATGCTTTCTACCATGGGTGAAGGAGGCAGCAGCTTGGGTTGGTTACCGGTAAGGGTAGAGGCTGCGATGGGAGTGGGGTAGAAAGAGAAGATAAATCTAGAGAGCGAGTGAAAGGGTGAGAGTCAGAGAAAGACAAGAGATTGAAGAAAAGTAGAGGATAATGGAGATGAAGAGGTTTGGTGGTGAAATTAAAGAAATGAAGAGAAAGAAATTGAGAAAGAGATGGTGAGAGAGAGCTGTAAGAGCTAGAGAGAGATACGTGAATGATGGAGAAAGAGAGAAAGAGAGAGGGAGAAAGTGGGTGGTTGTGAAGAATGAAAACAAAGGAATAGTGGGAGCAAAAAGAGAGATGGTAGAGAAGATAATAATTATAAGAAAGTAGGAGAATTTGGTGAGAGAAGGGAGTGGTCGGTGTCTGTGAGGCAGAGAGAGTGAGAAAAATTGGAAAAAAAAAGGAAGAAAAGAATTGTGAAAGTAAGAGTTGGACAAGGAAGCTTAATAAAAAACAAAGAAGTGGGTGGGTCTGTGAGTGGAGAGAGAAAGATAGTTAAATAAAAATAATAATAAGAGAGTTAATGGAGGGGGAAAATGGTAGCAAAGGAAGAGAGAGAGAGTTAGGTGGCTTTTTTTTTTTTTTTTTTTTAGAGTGGAGAGAAGTAAAAAAAAAAGTAGGAAAGTTGAGAGAAATAAATGTAGGAATTAAATTGGTAAAAACGCATCAGAACGGCGCAGCGGAACAATAAAAATTTTTCAAGATCGTTAAATATCTCGTCATGCCATATACAATAAACCAACAACAATATAAACTTATACCTCAGAGGACGCCAATCTGCAGGAGGAGAATGATCGGAGGGTTTCAACTAATTAGCCTTCTCTACTATTCTCCAATTCCCGAATGGCTGAGTGTGTGGGCACTCTGAACCTCGATCGGTATGCTAGCACCGCTAGTCTTCTTTCGACCACCCAGATCTCTAAAGAACTTATTATCACGATGAGTTGTGCAACAATAAGCCTGCTTACCTGAGAGTCTGTGGTCTGAAAGAACTGGAGTGGCAGGACCTCTATTTATAGACTTGCATGAGGTAATCCTCTGAATTCGAATTGGATTAGGAGAAGGTTTTCTCCCTTATCCACACACAAAATCCAAATTTTCTAGGGCCAATAACCACCAAAAGATTTCGACCATTTTGTGGATTTTGTATTCAAAATTCAAACAGGATTTTAACTTGAATTTTATCTCCCTATTTATCCACAAAAATCTGAATTTCCCTAAGGCCATAAACCTATCCAGATTCGTTTATTAAAGTGTGTGGAGAATTAAAATTCAAATATAATTTTCTAGCTTGAATTTTATCTCATTCTTATCCATAAAAAAAACTGAAAATCTTCCTTGAGATTCCCTAAAAAATTTTCGCCAATTCCAGGGAGAAGAGAATCCAAATTCAACTGGGATTGAAACTTGAATTTTTTTCCTGAATCTTATCCACAAAACCGAATTATCTAGGAGGATTCTCCTCAACTAATTTTCGGCCATTTTTGATAGAATTGGGATTCAAAATTCAAGTAGAATTCAAACAAAATTTTCCTTTCTATAATCCAACTCAAATTCGAATTCTAATCTTATGGAATTATCCATAAAGAATTCGAATTCCACTTGGACTGTGATTCAAAATTTGAATTTCAAATTTCAAAATTCAAAATTCAAAATTCAAATTTAAATTTAAATTAGAATTTCAAATTCAAAATTTAAATTTCAAATTTCAAAATTCATATTTCAAAATCCACAAACAGTTGTATTTCAAATTTTTGTTCTCATGAATAATTTTCTACAACTCTAATCCAATCTCAAATAAAATCATGGTAACTTTATTTGGAGTTCGAATAATTATGTACTCTATTATCTAAAACAAAATATGAATTCAACCGGAGAGAATCTTGTCCACCATCCTAATCCTATGTCAACACCATCCATGCATAATCAACTAGCTAATAAGCATACGCAAATCAATTTGCTAATCATTAAGGAATTATGTGGAGCTAGTAGAGGGACCAATTGGACATATATAATCGGGCTCTCGTGAATCCATATGATCATAATTCTGTACCGAACAACTCAATCATATGATCACTAATTTTAGAGTCACACCACTATAAACCTGAAACTGAACTCCCAATTATATACCGTATCACATAAGCCTGTGACAAGCTAATGTCCAATGACCTTGTCATATATGTAAAACCCTCAAATAATATCCATGATCAGTCTTAGGTCAAAGTCCGTTTAATCCTACTGATCAGGCTATCTTAAAGTTCCATTATACTACCGAATAAGAAAATGATTATTCACCATATGTGAATAATAAGTCATCTACCTAGCAGATGACCCAAGGTCTTGTCCATTTCAACATCTAGTATAATGCCTTTAAGAGGATACCTTTAACTCCTTAGAGTTATGACTCCGATATCTGTAAACAAACCCTTCATCGTATACAAGTCATGCACCCAACGAACCGGTCTATAAGCTTACTACCTCTAAGACGTTTTAGCCATTAGAACATCAAAGTACACAAGTCATATACATGAAGTAGTTCATTCACTCAGGATTAAGGTTAATGCACAACGAACGTCAAAAGCAGATTGATCTGCTCATAGCGGACTACGTAGATCAATCACACTTTAGTCCTGGTCTAACATGTCATTACCAAGCAACATATCTATGTCTTTACTTGGGAGTCTATGCTCCGGACAGTCAAGACAAACAGTCCCTACCATGACTTTAGACAACATAATAGTCTTAACATAAGTTAGATGCTCAGTCTAACCCCATAAACTACAGACCTTAGTTTAGACCGCTTACTTTAGAACATTGTCTTCTCGCATACAAAAGTTTATTACATGCAACGTTCTAACAGTTTTAACACAAGCAGTCAGTGAGCCATATTTGCTTATATTTACTTTAACATGTAAATAGAATAAGGATAAATAGCAATGTAATGAATAATCTTTATATATAATTTTATTATCCAGTTCAAAATAAATACATCAAAATGTCTCTAATGTTTAGGGCATTTCTTAACAAGAAAAAATGGAGAAAGGGATGGTGGAAATGAAAAGAGAAAGTCAGTAGAAAATTTTAAATTGATATTTATTTATTTATTTATATTTGGGTAAAAGTTATTATTTTGTAAAAGTTAGGGAAAAATTATAAAATTTTCAAAATTTGTTAAAATGTTCAAAATATCCTCAAATTAATATTTAATATACTGAAAATTTTAAATTAAACATTTAAAAATAAAAATTAATTGGTACACTAATAATTGAATTTTTTTTTACATTCACATGAGAATTTTAAAATTCAAATTTCGTAATGTAACAAAACCGATGGAGGAAGAGAAGGAGGATGAGTGGAAAATTTTATTTATTTGTTTATTTATTATTATTATTCTTTTTTTGTGTAAAATTTTTAAATTTTGTTAGAATATTCAAAATATCCTCAAATTGATATTTAATACATCAAAAATTTTAAATTGAACTCCCAAAATAAAAATTAATTGACACACTAATAATTGACATGTTTTCACTCAAAATGTTTCTACACAAATGGTTATCTCGAACATCCTCACTTTTCTGAATTACCATGTTAAATCACAATTAGCTACGGACAATTACAAAATCTATATCAGTCCTAATAATTATTGGGCCAACTACTAGGGGAATCTTATGCCTCGTTTGGATACAATGTTGTATTTGTATTATATTAGAATGTGTGTTTAAATGTTTTGCATTTATGTTGTATTAAAATATGATGTGTATTTGGATTATTGGTGATAGAGAATGCGATATGATTAATAAAAATAGATAAAAAAATGAATGAAGAATAGTGATTAATTGGATTTAAAATTTAAAAGTATTTGTGTTTAAATACAATGCTTAATATATCAAACAAATATTTTATTGCATTGCAATGCATATGCAATGGTGTTTCCAATCGCCCCTTTAAATCCTATAAGTTTAGGACATGTTTGGATAGTATATTCATTTCCATAATGAGCCTGGAAAGACGTTTCATATTTTAACCTCTTTTCTCTTTTTGAAAAAATCTCATCTCATTTTTAAGGAAAATAAGGATAACTTTTCAATTTATTATTCAAATATTATTTTAGAATCTTTTCCATTTCCAAAAGAAAATTTTTTATACATCTAAACGTCATCTATTCTTTTCTCTCCTCTTAAAAAAAATCTCGTCTCATTTTTAAAAGGAGATGACTTTTTAATATTCTATTCAAATATCATTTTAGAATCTTTTTCATTTCCAATAGGAAAATTTTTCACATCTAAATATTATCTTATTCTCAAGATAAAATGTTTTTTTTTTATTTCAAATAAGAAAATTCTCCATTTGAAAAGTGAATATACTATCCAAAAATGTACTATTTTGTCATCAAAAATTTTTACTTGGCTCCCCAAAAGCTATATGTGGTTTTGAAAATAAATTGTTTGACCATCTTCAATGCATTTGTGTATATCAATGTTATATTTGTTGCTGAATAATATAAAAAATAGTATTATCTTATTTTATGCTCTAATGTATTATGTTATTTTTAATGTTATTTTTACTTTTTATTATTATTATTGTGTTTTAAAAGTTGTAAAAATGAATATAGTATAGTATTAAAATAAATTAAAAATAAAATCATCATAATAATTACATAATGCAATGATCAATAAAAATCAAAAGTAAAATTCAACATTATTTATATTTTATAGTAAAATTTTTTATAAAATTAAATATAATTTGATATTAAAGATAATATTATATTAGAGAGTAACTGTTGTATTTAAATATTAAATTTTATGCTCCATATATTAATTTGATATTATATTTAAGATAGTTCAAAAATTAGATTTTGCTGATTGGTTGAGAGACATGGTCGATTTGATAAGATTAACTTTTAAAAAGTTGTCATCACATAACTTTTAACTGATAATTGGTAAATTACCCAGTCTAGTTTTTGATAAAGTATCTAATCTAATAAAGGAATCAGACATGAGCTCCCCAATGCTTTTCACGTTGCAAAACACCACCAACCCACCACCCGCCTTTTCTCGTGTTTGTGGTTTCGTGCACATAATTTATTTTCCTTTCCTTTGTGTGTGGTGGCTTTTGTTTTTTTTCTTTCATTTTTCTAACACCTTTTCTTTTAAATTTCTTCTTAAAATCATTTATGTTTTATTTTTAAAAATGTATCACTAAATTTTTTTTCCTATTTTGTTCTTATTATGTAAGAATTTTTTCAAATAAATCATCACTTATATACTTTTATTATATTTTCTATTTTGAATCTGTAATTTTATCAAACATGATTTTAACTATGCTTTTCTTAATTGCCATTATGTATATATAAATTTGCGCGTATCTAAATATTTTTTTAATTTCTTTCTCGTTTAATATACCATATTAAGTTTTATGCACAATGTATAAGATATTTTTATTCTGATATATAGTGTGCTATACGCATACTGCTGTAACAGGGTTGCATACGCACGGAGAGCGTGTTCTAACTAATACTTTTGAAAGCGTTATAATTTCATAAGTCAGTACAATCGTAGTTGGCAATATTTATGAAATGAAATATTGTGCGTGTTAAAAATATATATCAAACGTGTTCCAACTAATACTTTTAACAGCGTTATAATTTCATAAGTCAGTACAATAGTAGCTGGCAAAATTAATAAATGAAGTATTGTGTGTGTTAAAAACATATATCAAATTACATCATAAAATATTATCTTCTTATGAGTTCTCACCTATATTTGGTTATTTGTATTTATTCTTATTATTATTATTATTATTATTTATACATTTAAAGCAATTTAATTACATCTATTGTTTTCATAAAACATAACTTCAATATTAAAAAAAAAACTTTTAATATAAAAATCATTATTGTTTTGACAAGAGAATACAATTCTAACAGCATTAATCGAATCATATTTTCCACCGATTGAGCTAGCAACTCAATTCCAACGGCGAACAATAGTCCATCTCGGATCGCTATATATGTACTTAACCAACAGGGGTTCAAAACCTCTCCTTGTCTTCTTTGCTAGACATTGCCCTACGAACAAAGTTTTTATGATTCCGTGCGAAGGGCGCCAAAGTCGATGCCCACAGAATTGGGGAGTGGTGCTGCGTCAATATGAAGTTTAGCTTGCCATGCATCAATATATGGGGGAAATGAATTTTAAATGTATTTCCGATTTAATCTTCAATTTCTGCTAGTTAGATGGATTTTTAGTTTGAGGGGGATTTTCCGTTAGTATTGTAATATCTTAATTTTCTTTCTCTTCAACTTTTGTCTAGAGATCGCAAAGTTAATATTACAGACATTATATCTTTTCAAGAAAAATTAATTCAACAAGAAAAATTCAAATATCATTGATAACTTGGTTTCGTTTCCTTTTTGTTTGTTTGTTTGTTTTTGTTTTTTTGTCTTTTTGTTTTATTTTTGGTGTGTTAGTGGGGGGCGGCGATTTTAGAGGCTTTTCGAACATTCAAAAAAAAAAAAAAAAAGGTGCAAAAAAGTGGTGAATGGTGACGGGGATGGACGATTCAACGTTGTTTTTATCATATTTAGTGTATGTTTGGTTAAAAAATCTAGTTTAATCTAATTTTTAAATTACATTATATTGATCATTTTATGACAATTTAACTTAATTTAATCTAATTTAAAACTAACTTTTTTTTAAAGTTAAACAGTGCCTCAAAGTTTAAAATAAATTTTTTTTTTAAAGTTATACAGTACTTCATAACTTAAAACAAACTTTTTTTTGCCCCTTTTTTTTATTAATACATATTTAGATTCAAGAATAAGAGTGAGGTAAGTTGGCGTGAGATTTTTTTTTGTTTGATATATTTTCAAATATAACGTGTTAGTTGACGGGAAAAAGATAAAATTTATCTTATATTTCCATGGTCTCTTATATTGGTATTCAACAACTATGACAATAATAATATTAATGATTGTTTTTTTTTTTTTTTGCGTCCAATATGCTAGATAGAAGGAAAAAAGATTAGTCGCGGAGTTAGTTTTTTTTTAATTAATATTACGAAAATTAGGTAGGTAGAAATTTAATTTATCTACTTATTAAAATTTTTCATTTTCTTAGTCAAACACATATATCAAGATGAAGTTAAAAAATTTCAAGTTAAATTATATATAAAATAAACAATATAACTTAATTTTTAAGTTAAATTAAATCACAAACTATCCGATATAATTTTTAAATTAAATCATAAAATATCTAATTTGATTTTATTTTTAAATTAAATCAAATCATAAAATACTCTATCGAATTTAATTTTTAAATTATATTAGATTATATCATGTATTCAAATGTACCCTTAGAATGTCATGCTATTTAATTTGGAAATTTACCAAATCCAAGTAGATCAAATTAATAAACGCTGTTGGATTCTTGTCCCCTCTAGTCATCTGTTAGCTCTCACGAAAAGGATGAATAGCCGGATAACAGTGAGTCGTCCCTTAGCTCTGGGACTCTAGCGCGGTCACGTGATATAATTAAAACTACCTTTTTTAAAACTGACTGGTCAAAAAGTATAATAAAAACAACTTTTAAATTTTAAATTTTTTATTTTTTTACTTTTACTTTCTCTTATTTGTTTATCTCGCACACATTTTAGACGTGTTATTTAACTATAATATATATGAAATTCGAGATCTTTATTATATACCATCTAATCCCTATCCTTCTCGACCGTCAACCATCATTATTCGATCATCATTTGTTTAATATTCCTGATTCCATTAAAGTGCAGCTCAATCCAAAATATAGGATTGTTATGATTCAACATTCGAGCATAATAGTCGAGTGGTAATCGTCGAAGGGTAGTAAGGCGTATCCACTTATAAATTCGGCCTCTACTTGGGAAACTTGGTGTTAACCCACTATTATCTTAGAAAGATGGACCCATTGCCCTCTTTCTATAAATAGAAGAAGGTCCATCAAAAAAAGGATACACAAGAAATTATTCAAAACTTTGTCAAAATTATCCTCGCGTTATTATGCGTAATTGTAAGTAGTCATTCTAGGTTACAAGAAGGAGATCTAAATATCGAGAATATAGTATATTTCGGTGAACCTCTATAAATTCTGATTTTGTTGATTTTCTTACATTTTACTTTCACATTATTTTATTATTTAGGATTGACTTGTGCTCGGCATCGATGATGCTCAAGGGCTCATTATATTTCGATCCAACTGTTTGGACTAACTTGATTAATGTGAAAATTTGACCGTAGATCCAATGATCTACATTGATCTAATCTGCATTGGTGGTTAGAAAGAATGTCAATAAATAACGTGGAACACATCAACGTCGGGTGTATATTTGTTAATTATGTATGGGCATCATTAATTGTTTATAATGGTACAAAAGAATAAAGACAGACTTGATGATATTCAATAACGCAAATCACAACAGGAACACAAATTAAGTATCTTATATAGGATCTAGTCTATATATAGCTAATGTAAAAACCAATTTATAATTGTTAAAGGATTAAACAATTTTCAAATTATAATATTTAAATGTGAATTAGCAAACACTAAAAAAGAAAATAGAAAATCAAAAAGTAATTCACGGCTTACAAATAATTTTTGGATGATTAGTGTAACGAAAAATATTAAGGACACTAACTCTAATTCTAATTTTTGAATATCAATTTATGTGGCATATAATCTATTATTTTTTATTGATAAAAATTTAAAATATTACCAAATTAATTAATTTCATCTATCACTAAAAATATTAAATACAAATTAATACTAAAAAAATAAGGATAAGAATTTATACCCATAACACTATTCTTAATAAATTTTCTCTGTGAACCGGACGTTAACTAATGAGAGAAGTTAATCTCCTAACAATATTTTTGGTCTATTCTCTTAACGTGCTCGCCCATAGGCTTTAGATCTCTGGAAATTGATGTTTGATTGTGGACCTCATGATTCCTTTTGTTTTATTGCTTCTTCCTTACTTGACATGCATGTTCTCTCTCAATTTTAGAATCATTTTCAGTTTGTCATTTAAATTATCAAAATTCTCCTTTTGCTTTTTAAATTTTAAATTAATCTCACTTAATTCTATTTGTTAGTATTTTCATTAAAAACAGACATAAAAAAAATATGGGAAGTTAGTTGCAGTTAACTTATTTTGTTAGAATTTATATGCTAAAAATAAAATGAAAAATATCACACATGTAACTGTATTCAACTCCTTATTTTTCTGTCTGTTAACTAAAATTTAGAAAAAGATTAAACAGGACTAAATCCAAATTTAACTAACAAAGTGAAAGTTTTAAACACCTCGAGGCCGAAATAATAATGAGCTAAAAGTTGGGGAGTATAATTTATAAAATGGGTGGCGGCTTTTTGGAGGGGAGAACGTACGGCCAAAATCAAAATGTAACAAATTTTTCTTTTTTGTTTTGTTTTTTCTAATCCAGCTATGACATGTAACAATTAGTAGTGGTACCATGAAACAGCAAGAACATTTAAGCCAGTCGTACGGAAGTTTTTGTTGTCCGTTCACGTTGGAATATGGTGGGACCACTCTTTCAAAAATGTTGGCTCGTGGCCGGGACGTAGAGGAGTGGCTGCAATGTATGAAGAGTAACTCGATTCACTGGGCTTTCACCCAGTTCTACGTGACAGTAGGATTTGTGTGCGTATGGTAGGATGGGGTCCATGACTCAATGAGGGTTTTTTCAAGTGTCGTTTAATAATAAATGTATTATATTTTAATTATATTTAAATATAATTTATTTTTTAAATATTATATTTAATTAAAAAGTATTTATTTTATATTTGAATGAAATACGTGTTTGGATGAAAAATATTTTAGACTTGAAAAGTTAATTTGATTAATAAAAATAGAAATAAAAATAAAAAATATTTTAGAGTTGAAAAGTTAATGTAATTGATAAAAGTAGAGATAAAAAATTAGAGTTGAAAAATTGATGTGATTGTTTTAAAAAACTTTTGAATAATAAGAACCCGTTTAGGGGCTGTTTTCCAGCTCTTAAAAATTAACTTTTTTTTCCAAAATTTTACCACTTTTCACTATTTACATCTCCAAAACGCTACAGTAAACTCCAAACTTTAAAAATTCATAACTTTATGTATACAAGTTCAAATGAGATATTTTTTTTAAATTGTATAGAATTTTGAGAGGAACGAAACAATATCTATATTGATATTTTTTTTCTAAAAAGATTTTTAAAATTTTTTATTTTTTCACCTCAAACAGTTTTTTCTCCCGAACATATGTTCCAAAACAACTTTTTTTCAATCCAAAAATAATGTCTCCAGCCTCCTTCCCCTAATTGTTTTCATAATACTGTTGAAAAGGATTGTATTTGAATATAAAACTTTACATTCGTTATAAAATTATATTGTATTTAAATACAACGACACCTAAAAACGTTTGCCAAACATCTCCTTAATTATTTTGTCCTTTTCTTTTCAAAGTATAATACAATACAAATATTATATCTCTTTTAGGACTCCTTTACTCTATCATGCCATTTTTACAAATCTGAAAATTTATCAGCATCATTAGAGAGAAAAAAAAAAAAAAAAAGGAGCAATGCTTATAGCCAGAGAGTATATTACCTTGCAGCCACCACTAATGTTAGTGAAATTAGCTCCACCAGAAAGGCCAAAAACAATTTCTTAAAATTATCAAGGATTCGATTAGCATCGAATAGGATCTAAAAATTTTATCAAAGGTTTGATGTTTTAGATGAGAGCAATGAGGAATGCTCTCTCTTTTGCAGTCATTGGCGACAGTAGCGGCTACTATCTTCTCCAGAACCAATTAAAAATCAGATTTGAAAAAACTTTATCAAAGCAGCAGGTTACTCTCCTAAATAGGATTTAAATCGTTTAAAATAATATTTGTTATTGAGAGGAACCATGAAACTCTTTTTGTTACCCTTCCGGCATGGACGATTAAGTGATGATCGACTGCTTCGATACCGACAAGTTGATGTGCTTCTGAGATTTGATCCTACCGCCTTTAGTTCGTCGTCACACCTCCCTCAACGAGATTCAAGTCAAGATCTATAGAGTTTAAAGACTCCCCAACCCCATCACCACACACTTCCCGTCAACATTCATGAAGATGGAGTTTTTGCAGAATAAATATCATGTTTCTTAAATTAATGTTACATTTTCTTTTAAAGTTAGTTTTCTTTTTTAAAGTTAGTTTTCTTTTTAAATGAACTGAAGATGGAGAAGTTAAAAGCATAAAAGCCACAGAGGCAACCAAAAAAAAAAAAAAGAGGGAGGGGGAAAAAAAGAGAGAGAAAAGAGAACGGTGATGGAGAAGAAAAGATGAAGGTAATGGAGAGAGGAAAACTTTTAAAGGATGATAGATTGTCAGACTAGGGAAAGAAAGATAAAAAAAAGAAAATTGATAATGAAAGGTTAAAAATGGTCAAGAGAGGGGGAAAAAAAGAGTCAAATAAGATTTGTAATGTGGAGACTATGTAAATTTTGTAGCATGTGCCACAGTAGGACATGTGGATGGGGTTTTAACCTTATCAGGTTGAATAATAGCACTCAATGAATAGCGAGTTAACCAGTAATGATATACAGCAATGATATGATATCACTTAATTTTTTAGCAAACATGACATTACTTAATAATTGGTTATTGTGATAATTTAGCAAGAAAGAATATGTATCATCTAGTTTTAAAACTTGTGAATACTTAAGATTAGGTTTTTTATCATCTTATCAGTGTAATTAGTAGACTCATTTAATAACTATTAAAACGGAGGCATGAAGACCCAATCGATCTCCTATTTTCTTATAAAAAAAATCAAAAAGTTTATTTTTAAAGGAATCAAATAGATTTCTATGCTTCAAGAGATCTATAAAATATATGAAAAATATAATTGGGGGCGTTTAGAGAACTATTTAGATTATCATTTAAATAGACATTTAGATGTTAATATTTAAAAAATGATATTTGGAAACATTTAGATTTATATTTGGATAATTAGCGAGATGTATGAATTGCTTGAGTTAACAATCTAAAAATTGAAATTTGTTTGGAAAAAAAAATATAAATATGGAATTTGTTTCGTTTATTTTAAAATTCTATACAATTAAAAAAAAATCTCATTTTGACTTGTATATATGAAGTTTGAATTATAATATTGTAATAGTGGCTGTGAATATTGAAAATGAGATTAATTTAAAAATCAAAAAAACAAAAACAAAAACGACAATTTAGACAACCAAATGGAGTGTTTGAGATTGAGAAAAAGTAAATATAAATCCAATAGCACTATTCCATTTATTAAATGGTTGAAACAAATGCATCCTGACTCCTGAAAGGCTTACAAATCCATTAAAGGCTCTAATTGGTTTGCACTTGAAATTCGGGAGATTTGAACTTTTTTCAGTCTAGAATGTAAAATCTGAACACAGATAACATGAACATGTGCTGTAAACCGTCGTTTGCATTAGTAGATAAACTAAAAATCTAAAATGAGAATAAAATCCGAATATAATAACATCAAAACAAATTAAAGGAAAATTTAAGAAAAATATAATGAAAAGGAATTTAAAAACATCGAAATGTATGTTCTGTTCCGTAATGCATGGATAGTTTTATTTATTTATTTATTAAAGGAAAAGCATCTAATCTTAAAATTAATCGTTTGGATAGAATTTAGAATCTAAAACACATTCCTTTTTCTCTCCCAAACAGGAGTCCGAATTAGATTCTTAGAAAATTTAGAAGGAAAAAAAATAAAATAAAACTAACTGATGCTGATGAGATATATATATATATATATATAAAGGGTGGAGGAGGAGCATACAATCCATGCGATATTTTTCACTACGTCCAATCCAATATCAAACTACATGTTGGATTTTGATTTGCTACATCCAATTTAATCTAGTCTATGTACAAAACCAATCAAATTAAATTGGATTTGGATGAGTTGGAATATTGGACTTGTGTAGGCAGGAGAGCAGGATCAATTGAGTATCCAATCTTATTTACTCACCACAGAGATAAATTAAAAACATAAATTATAAAATTGCGAAATTAATAAATATTTGCTCATAATTAGTTTGTAATAATAATATAATACGTTAGAATGTATTGCCTTGCTATTTTACAATTTATATCCAATTTAAAGCCTATAATTACTCTCGACACAAATTATCCAATAAAAATTGTCCCATACCATTTCATCGAAATTGCAAGTTTTTTTGGTCTGTGATTTTTTTTTTTTTTTGGTTGCCTCTTGGACTAGTTCATTCTTAAAATAACAATTTTAACTAATAAAATGTTCTTTATTTAATAAATTGAATGAGGTTTAGTGAGAGATGTGAGCTTTAATATGTGCAATCAATGCTACTAATGCATTGCAGAATTTGTTAAAGTGTCTCCTAATTCCACTCGTTACATCAAACTATATTTTCATATGAAAAAAAAATTCAGGCCTCTGATCCCAGCCGAATAAGTATTTAAAAAAAAAAAAAACCCTTATATGATAGATTGGTAATGCATTCCACATGGCCGATTTTGTCCAACATAAAGTTTTACAATTAATGTTCTATCAACAAAAAGGTTTTTGTTTAGGATAAATACGGATATAACTTAATGGTAATTATATACCTAACTTTATTATAATGTTATTAAGGTTTAAAATATGCTCGATTAAGTGTTAAGAGCAAAATATTTTAACTAACTTCATATTCTTTTATGTCAGATTTGATTTAAATTGCTAATATCCAAGTTAGAATTAGCTTTTGTTTTTAAAGAGTCACGGCAAAAAAAAAAAAAAAAACCTTTGAAAACTAACTAATCAAAGAGGAAGTGTTTAAACTGATAGATTGATGCAAATTAATAATTATTCAATTACTTAGACAAAAAAAAATGAAGAAAGTTACCAAGGTCTGAGATAAATTGACCGAATTTCATAATTTGAGAAAGTTAATAATGCTCAAAGGGTTGAAGTGAGAATGATTTCAAGTTTTGTAACTAAACCCATGTAGATTCTACGTTCTTTTTTCCTCAAGAAGGTGTTTGTCGTGGTGTTTTACTCGCAAAGGGTTTTTAGTCCTCTTCTAAAGGGTAGATAACTTTTCTTTCCTGTTGTTGTTTTCACTTGTATTTTGTGTATGGTTGTTTCTTGTTTGTCTATTTATTTTCTTGTTTTGATAAACTTTGTGATCTATATTTTGAATTTCATTATTATTTGTTATTATTTTATTAATAACTAAAACTAAAGAATTTGATATAGGACCAGTTACTCAATGGATGTCAAATAAGGTTGTTCAAAAAACCAGAAAGCTAAAACCGACCTCCCAAAAACTGAACCCATATATGCAATGTTAAAATAGATCAATTTCGTTTAAATCAAACTGAAAAAGACTTATAAATGGTTATACAAAAAGTTAATTTTTAAAACCGTGTCAAAATATGACTGTTTTTTAATTTTATTACCTAAATGTCCATTTTTTAAGAAACATATATTTATAATACCTTATTTGTCCTTATACAAAAATTAACATCAATTCTCATTATTCGGATTCTCTCTCTCTTTCTTTTTTTTTTTTTTTACCTTTTTTTTATTGATTATATAATGATGAAATTTTTATTACAGCTCATTATTTCTTTCAATAAAATCAAATGTGTTTATTTATATTACAACTATTAAAATCAATATATCATAACTATTATTTATAAGAAAGATTGATTAAAAAAATTAAAATGAAAAAAGATTATACAAACACAAAGTATTTAAGTTTTTCCATAAAAATGGTAAATTCATTATAGAAAAACTTATTATATATGCCAACTACTTAAAATCACATATTAACAAAATTCATTTACTTGAAATATCAACCAATGCTTTTTTATTAAAAAAACCAACAAAATGGTTACGAAAAAAACCTTATTAATTATGCAAACTACTAAAAATCCAAAATATAATGGAAAAATAGTTATGATAAATATCAAACATTTATTGTATAGATAATAATTCAAACTAACATAAATGTTTAAGTTTTTTTTTTATAAAAATGAATTCTTTATAAAAAAAACTTTTAATTATGCCGACTACTTAAAATCATACATCAATAAAAATCATTAACATAAAATATCGACTCATACTTCTTTATCAAAATTAATGAAGTTATTATGAAAAAAAAACTTTATTAATTATACCAACTACTAAAAATCCAAAACATAATAGACATATGCACCTCAAAAAAAAAACCTAATCATTTTGCATTAAACAAAGACCTATTATTTATACGAATTACTAAGTATTGAGATCAATGACAATATTATGAAAAATATTAATTCTTTAAGTCTTATAACTCCTTAATTTATAATATAAAAACTAGTGTTTAAAAAAATCTAAACAAACACAAAACTAAGCACTTCTTAGTTAGGAGAAAGATGATTTCTTTAAAGTCAAAAATACAAAATTCCAAAACCTTAAATAATGTTAAAAAAAATGACATTGCTTATGATTGTTTGATGGAATTCTCCATCGAATTTATCGCCGATAGCTTTTGTTGTTGAATCTCCTCTTTGAATTAGCCATCATTGAACCTTCTTTACCATAAATTAAATAAACAAAATAAAATTTTCCTTTTAATAAGAAATCTAATTATAAAAAAGAATTAATCAAATATACACCTATTTATTATATTATTATTTATTAAAAATAAGTTAAAATTTCCTTTTAAACAAAATTTAATTGTCAATTCAATCATTTTAATAAAAAAATTTTTTTTCCAAATTTACTGGTTTCTATTTTAATAATTTCTATTTTTTTTGAATTATCATTTCTTTATAAATGGTAGTCTTGTCATTGTAAGTACTATATTAGACATTCATATAAATAAATAAATAAATAAATAAAACAAAGGATATATTTCAATTCAACTCCTCCAAAATGGACATTTGTGTAAATATGCCAAAGAGGAAACCTCAGAAATAGCTCATTTATTACACTTAGTTCGGATTTTTACCTCACTTAATTACTAGTTTAGATTTTTTCCCTATTTGACTAATTTTTAAGATTGACCAAACATTGAAAAAACTAATTTATCCTCAAATCTTAATATTAAACTTTTCCTCAAACTTTTTTAAACAAAAAAAAAATTCACAAAATTTTCTCTTCCCCTTTTCCTCTCACTCTCTCGATCTCCCTCAATTTTCTCTTTCCTTTCCCTTAGTTTTCTTTTTCTTTTTCTCCTCTCTATTAGGGTCGAGCTACTATGGCCAACCACCTCCATTATTGACTATAACAGCTTCCTTTCTCCCCTCTCTTCCCTGTCTGGTAGATTGTGATGGATCATAATCAAAGCTCGCGATAGATAATAGCTTCATTCTCTCTCTTCTCTCTTGGTTGTCGTTCTCTCTTAGTCGACAGATCTTTAATTTTGCTCGCGCAACAATGCAATATAAAGATCAAAAACGTAATCTTCTATAGATCTCCAAATCTTTTTGTGTGGCATTAAACAACGTGAGATTAAAGATGTCGAGACTCGCAAGGGTAGCTCTAATCACGATCGGCTTCCACATGGATTCACTGAGCTCTAGTCATAAGGCCATTTGTGAGATGGTGATTGCTTAGCTATCGTGCCTAGTTCGCATCAACGATTGACTAAGATGATAATGAGAAGAGAGAGTATGAGTGTTGGTTGAACCACAACCAACATCGGAGATCTTCTGCTGGCAAGTTTCCTCTTCTCTAGTGGTTGACCTCATCGGAGATCAACCAAGCCAATGTTTTTTTTTTATTATTTTTTGTAGTTTTAAGATTTTTTAAATTTATATTTTAGTTTTTAGTTCTTATGATGTAAATTTTTTTAAACATTTTTATTGCTATTTTTTTTAAGAAAAATTTACTTGTTATGTTAAATTTTGTTAGAAAAAAAATCTATAATAAGGTATTTTGGTAGATAATAAATGGTATTTTAGTAGATTATCAAATAGTATTCTAATGAATTACTAGGGTTACTAAATTATTAAATAGTATTTTAATAGATTACCAAAAGGTATTCCAACAGATTATTAAATGGGATTTCAGAAGATTACCAAACTCTGAAGGGCGGATAATTAAAAGGTATTCAGGTGGATTATTAATGGTATTCTGTAAATTATCAAATTGTATTAAGGTGGATTACAAAATCTGTGAATTACCAAAAGGTATTCCGACATACTATTAAACAATATTCTAATGGATTACCAATGTTATTCTAGCATATTACCTTTGATTGATTAGGGATAATTTTAAAAAGACATGTTAGATTGACTTTTAATTTATCTTAAAAAAGGACAAAAGTCCTAAAGCTGTTATAAAGAGACAAAATTCCGGAAATGTGTCCCTTTTAAAGCATTTCTAGCTCCAAATTCCCCCGTCCAAAGGACTTACTCGGCTTTATTTTCATGATTTGGGCTTCGTTTGAAGCCCAAACACCGACCAAGCCAGTAACATTTATTTTTTTAAAGAAATTACATATGCATAAAATACATCATTGAACTTTGGAATTTTTTTTTATTTTAGCACCATTAATTCCTAATTTCCAATACCAATATATTTTAGATCTTCACACTATTATCCGAAAAATAAAAAAAGAGAAAAAAATCATAGAAAAGTACAAAAAAACTGAAAAAACTGTTTGGTTAGTCCTTGTATAACATCATGGTAATCTGTAGGATTACCCTTCAGCAAAAACCGAGAAAAACCAAACATGATCAAATCGAAAACCAAACTTAATTTCATACTCAACTCATTCATTGGTTTTAGTTTTGAAAAGTTCGATAATGATAAGGATCAAAACTGACGGTTTTTAAATTGTAGTGCCAACCTAATCAAAATATATACAGCAACAATTACCCTTTATGTTGTTAGTTCAAGGGATAAATTCCGAATGATTCTCAAGAATATTTTAAAGAAGAAATCGTCAAAAATACATATTTTTTTACTTTCTTAATTTAAATCTCTTCATATTTTGAGGGCTAATTTTATAAGGCCTGTTTTTAAATTGTCCAATTTACTTCTCATTAATGTATAAAGTTTCGCCATTTTGCCCTAAGAACCCAAAGACTACAAATCTCCATCTTTTTCCAAACAGTAATATGATTGTTGATTTTTCAGTACATTTCCGCTTCAGCCTTCAAGGACTTTAACTTAAGAAGGATATCTATATTATCACTCTCTTCCGTATCTTTCAGCCAAAAAAAAAAAAAAAACCCTCTTCCGTATCAGCTCAGGATTGTATTATTACATTTATTTGATATTTAAAAGCAATTAGTTTTGATCATAAAGCTATGACCATATATTTGAAGAACCAATGAGACCGAGTACTTCCAGTTATTTATTGTAATACAATCAATGCTAAACTAGATATTCAACTTTACAATGTACGGCTTCGTTGATCGTGTATTTTTGCTAGGGAATATTAATTACTTGCTAGGGCTAACTGTTTTTTTTTTATTTTATTTTTTTAATAAACAGTAAGAACAAAAATCAATAGGTGTATTCAAATATCTCAATTAGGTCAACAGTCGCTTAGTACTCTTATCATTTTCTATGACTTACAATATCATTAACTAGAAGATAAAAGAAAAATTACACAAGGGTCTGAGATGATGGGAAAAAAAAAATAAAAACAATGTAAAAAAAGATAGAGCTAATAGTAGACTAATCAAGCAAAAATAACCGGAAGGCAAAAGATTGAGGCAAGACTCTCACCTTAAGTTGAGATTACTTGCTAAGGCTAGCTGATTAATTTATTTATACCATATAGAAATTGAGTTTAGATTATTTGACTAGAGGATGTTTGTTAAAGTTAATTTCATCAGAATTTTGGTTTAGATTTTGGTGATCAGCTATATCATACTAGATATATTAAGATAAGACGGCAAGTAGGGCACTTACTTACTTTAATTTGCCAATAAATATTTGGCAGCTGCATGCATCTACGTCTTTTCTAAAAGCATAATATATTTGATAGTGGAAGCAAGTTAATTACGTGTGTATAATATAAGATTAGTGGAAGTTAAAATCAAGTAATAGACCATCTGACCATACCACTTTCTGGTTCACTCAGTTTGACCATATCTTAACTCAATCTGTGCACTCAAGCTGCCAGCTAAGATTTCTACACCAACATTTACATGCGCATATATATATATAGATGTGCTGCTATTCGACACTTTATAAATTGTCGTTTATAACTTTATATATATATATATTGTAATTAACAAGTAGGTGATTTTCAATATAACATGTTTCAGTATTATTTATCATTTTTACATCAATCTTTGAATAGCATCATATAAGATTCCAAAGAGAAAATTAGATATTAATCAATTAATTGTTATAAATTTGTAAATAAAAAGTTATAATTTCTGGACGTATCCAAATACCAAATACAATATATTATATTATATTATATAATACATATATGTATGTATGTATTCCAAAGTTAGGAACAAGAGAATTGGACGCGGAGTGCGAGAATTAAAAAATTAGTCAAGAAAAGGAATAAGTGCGTGTTACTTTTACATGCATATATATGATTTCCATATCATTTCAATATCATTGCCAACCGATGGATAATAATAGAATAAATAGATTATATAAAGATAACAAATATCAGGTATATCATATATTATATATGTCATATAATGTTAGATTTGCCAATACCGCGTTTTTTGGAGATCATCCAAGATCCTTATTTATTTGATATGATATATTTGTCTTAATATATCCTAATTTTATTTTGGGGATCATACTAGATAATGTATTTATTGTAAACTTAATTTTGATCCTATCTAGCTACTAGTGTAACCTTAAAAAAATGTTGTTAGAAACCAGGAACTGTCTATTTAAGTCTTTCATTCGAAATCTAATTGATGTAAGCAAAGAAGCAGAAAACTAGCTAGAAATATTTCTTCTTTCTCACTTGTTTACTATATCACAAATTAGATATGGACAGAAGAGAATCTTCAACAACAGTCCTTGATCATAGTCAGTCACAAAGCTATCATAACTCAGCATCTCCTCTTTGGGTTCTATATTACAAGGAGCAACATCAATCTGGTTTGCTCTGCAGAAAGGTGAAAATTAATTATTCTCGATATTCGAGAGTACCCTAGCTAATTTCAAAATAAGAAATCATGTTTTGGGAATTAATATTGATTATACACAATTTGATGACAGGTATTTGCTGAGATCATAGGGACGTACTTGTTGGTGTTTGTGACATGTGGAGCGGCTGCAATTAGTGCAAGTGATCGACGCAGAGTCTCGCAACTGGGAGCATCGATCGCCGGTGGCCTCATAGTGACGGTGATGATCTACGCCATTGGCCACATCTCCGGCGCTCACATGAACCCTGCCGTTACCGTCGCTTTCGCGGCTGTTAGGCATTTTCCCTGGAAACAGGTCCCATACATATATTCCTTGTCAAATTACAGAGCAAAACCCTAATTAACATCAATAGACACCTGTTTCCATATAATATAATATTATTGAAGAGGTCGGTCACTAGGAGCCAATAGGACTCCTTATTAGTGTTCAAAACATAAAACACATCCACTTGTTAAATCAATACTTTTACTTTTACCATGCATGTGCCATTTATACATCATGTGAACTACAATGATTTTTTTGTTTTTAATTGATATCAGAGAAACCTAACACATATCATGACTAATATTATGTTTTTTGAAAAATAATCAAATTAATAATTAACGACATAGATTATTATGTTACAGGTCCCGTTATACGCGGCAGCTCAATTCATAGGGGCTACAATGGGTGCATTTACGTTACGCCAAGTGCTGTATCCAATACCACATTTGGGCACAACCACACCTTCTGGAACAGATGTTCAGGCTTTAGTGATGGAGATTGTTGTCACTTTCATCATGATGTTCGTCACCTCTGCCGTGGCAACTGATACTAAAGCTGTATAAATCCCTATCTATTCAGACATCTAAATCATCCTAATCATTTTTGTTTTTCATTTACCAAAACTTGACCCAATCTACCGCATATATATTTATATATATAGGTAGGAGAGCTTGCTGGTATAGCAGTCGGTTCAGCAGTATGCATAACATCAATCTTTGCTGGGTAAGCAAAATGTGGCTCCATTTTTGTATATTGTCTTATGTGAATCACTGGTACATAACTTGACTTTAATAATACCAAATCTTTTGCTAAATTTCAAAATAATATTAGAATTTGTAAAATGGCATGTGACTTAATTAGATATGTCTAATTTATATGATTACTTTTATATCGACAAGCTGTGTTGCATCATGATTAGTAAATATATAATTTAATAAACATGTTTGAACAATAAAAAGGAAAAAGCATTAAAACCTTCGTTCTAAAACGTATAGTGATAAGAACACCTATTCTAATATCAAATTTTAAACACTGAATTGATATCTTTTTTATTGATAAATATAATTAATTGATATGATAATTTTTTAAATATTTATCAAGATGTATTATAACTCAAATATGACACAGGGCGTGCTGAAAATTTAAATATAGAGTTATGATTAAATTGGGCTGGTCAAGTATGGTGTAGTCCAAATTGGGCCGATCAACTGACCAAACTGTCCTTGTAAATGTAGGCCCATCTCTGGTGGATCGATGAACCCAGTCAGAACTTTAGGCCCAGCTATTGCCAGTGGATGCTACAAAGGGCTTTGGGTCTACATGTTGGGACCAGTGGTGGGGACATTGCTGGGCTCATTTTCGTACAGAATCATTCGGTTGGATGATAGTGCCGTTCATGCAATCCCTTCGTCGTTTTCCTCCGAACTGCCTCAAAAGATGAGCAACGACAACAAAGTAGACCCTTCCAATGTCGTATGAGGAATTTAGGGCGGTTTTGTTTTTTTGTGTTTAGCTCTTTTTTTAAAAGTTAGGTAGTGGAGGTTCTATTGGCTTGGCTGCAGTATTTGCGCCTACTAGCCAGTTAAATAGAGTTAGATTTTAGCAACAAAGAAAAAAATATATAAAATAGAGTTATTGCGTGACGTCATAATTCCTACTTTCCTATATATAGTTGAATAAACTTCTCTTTTTCTGTATACACCAGTGGAGTTCTTTGTTGCCATATGATTGTCATCGTGTTCACTTTTTTATTATCAGAGGAGGCGACCACGGAGCACCCACTCCATTAGTACCTGCTGCTCCAATTACGTTGTGTTCAGGTTATAAAATAATAACAATACAATTATAGCAAAAAAAAAAAAAAGAAGATTAAAAAATGGGGTTAATATTATTTTAAATCCCAGTAAGTAAAAAAATCTCATTTTGGTTCTCGACTTTTAAAACCTCCCAAACGAGTCCATGCTAATATACCAAGTTGTTTCATGTTAGTTATTCTATCCATCAAAATATTAATGAAAAAAAGTGTATAGGTGCCTTCTTAACAGTACTCATTTCCTAGCATGTAAATTTCACAAAATTAACTCTTACTAGATCTTACATATCCTCATTTGCCTTTTATTCATAAAAATTTTAATAGTTAGAAGAATAAAAGAACTATAATTTGGGACAAGATGATAGAGTGATAGCACGTTCCGAGATGATTTTACGGTTAATGACCAAAATAAATATTTGCCAATAGTTCAAAGACTCAAAATGAAATTAACCCAGAGAGGATGTCTTTTGTACTTTAATGGAAACTTGGTGGGGCTTCTACATCATCAAAAAGGCTATTTTATTGTTCAGTTATTTTAAAAGAAACAAAATATTTATGATATCACTATTATTGAACACTACAATTAATAGAAATTTTAGTATCCATTTGAATCATTGTTTAAAGACTGTTTTTAAACGCATAATAAAAAAGTTTCTTATAATGTTTTTTCTGATAAAAATTTAAATTTAGAATTCAAATTTAAACTTTTTAAATCTGTGGTCTTAAAAGATATTAAAATTCATAAACTTTAACTAACTTTCTATTAATATATGGTGTTGATTACTAATTTTGTTCTCTTTAATATTTTTCCTTTTAAAAGTTCAAGTATCATTATTACTGTAGATATTTGTCGACGTTGAGTTGATTATTAATACGTGGTGTTGGATGCTATGAAAATTATCTCCATCGATGAGCTTCTAAAAGAAACTTAAATGAGGAAAAACGAATATGAAAGCACATTATGTCAAGCAATTAAGATGCAGTAAATTATGCTCATGTTCTCCCTTGCCTATCAGCAAAGGAGAACTACTTTAAGAAATAAATTTATAAAATAGAGTGAAACAAAAGTTGAATAATTTTCTGAAAAGGATCCGACAAAAGTTGTTTAGATTCTTATGCCCCGTTCAAAAGATCACATGATATAACATATATTTTTTTCAACTTGCATATATATATATATATATATATGAATGTATGCGCATCTGCCTACCAACCCTAAACATAATTGGCAGCAATGTACCACTAAAAGCAAGTTCACTAATCTCTATTCGGAAGTAGGTTAAGGTTAATTAAGCCCAAGCTCCATCATGATCATCAAATGATCACTTTTTCATTCTTCAAATTCTTATTGGTGCTAACAGAATTAAAATGTACAAATTTGTTTGATAAAAAAAATAAGGATTTCGGACGTTGATAGAGGGAAATTCTTATGATGGGAAATACCCAAAAATAAATAAATAAATAAATAAAAGAATTAAGCTATGTCATCGCCGACCAATTCGTATAGGGTGCTAAAAAGAAACATATCTTGATCAACAAGCTGGAAGAAAAAGCCAAAGTAGAATAATATTATAACTTATTAATTCTACTAATGAAGTAGGTAGTTATCCGATGATAATTAAGTGCTACACATATATAATAATAAATATATATAAAGTTCAATATTTTACTGTATAAATCCTAATTTGCTGTGTTTTCAACCTCTGGAATTCGGATGCATGTGACAAATTTCAACACAAAAGTAACAGTTAGTTCATAAAAGATATTAATTATTGTGCTCAGTCCGCTTATACACTAATTATTTATAAATTCTTAAGGAATAACTGGTTCCAATCGGTAGTAGATGTATAGTAGTATAGGAGAGAATATTATTAAAGTATCTTATTATTTTATATGATTAGTTAAAACCTTGATAATTTTGCGTAAATGATCTTTATTTAAGCCGTTGTTCCTATCATAGTTGCTGCACCAAAGCCTGGTAGTCGATATACTTCTCTTCTCACATTCTCTCTAGATATTTAACCTCTAATTAATACCAATCTAGTTTATACTTAACTTCAGAAAAATTAAATCTAATCATGGACAGAATAGAAGTAGCTCAAGCGAAGGACTTGAATGATCAGAACGCTAACGCATTGATTGTCCCAGTCGAGGAGAGTCCTCAACCCCAAAATCACAGCCCCCCATCTCCTCTCTGGGTAATGTATAAGGAGCAATACGAATCCGGATTACATAGAAAGGTACGTATATTATGCGTGCGAATAATACAAGTCTTAGAATATTTTCAATCATTATCAGCTATTCGCTCTCCTCATTTGTGTCCTAAAATTTTGCATATCCCAACCACAAACTAATGCATGGGAACATTAGGGTCACACAATAATACTGCAATTTAATTGACAGGTGTTGGCGGAGGTGATAGCGACGTTTTTGCTGGTATTTGTGACCTGCGGTGCAGGGGCGATCAGTGCAAATGATCCTAGGAGGGTGTCGCAGCTTGGAGCCTCGGTGGCAGGTGGCCTCATTGTGACGGTGATGATTTATGCCGTTGGCCACATCTCTGGTGCCCACATGAATCCCGCGGTCACTCTCGCTTTCGCCGCCGTTCGCCATTTTCCTTGGAAGCAGGTACATTACGAGAATATTATTCCTCGTAAAATTAATTCCACGGCTTCATGAAACCATCTTTTTTTTTTTTTTCCCCTCTTCTTTGTTGGCCCCGTTTTAGACCACAAAGCCAAATCTTTACTGCCTAAATTGAATAAAACACTTGGAAAGAAGTTTTGTAATTATCAACTAACTTCAGAAAAAGAATCATCATTTGTTTAAGGAAAAATAAAAAAATGAAAAATAATTAAAATAAACAAATAAATCAATCAAGAAGTCAGTATTCTTTCTCTTGTAGGTCCCACTGTATGCCGCGGCTCAACTCACAGGAGCAATATCAGCTGCATTTACCCTAAGACGAATACTTGACCCAATAAACCGTATTGGCACGACATCACCTTCTGGAACATACGGGCAAGCTTTGGCAATGGAGATTGTTGTCACGTTTACCATGATGTTTGTCACCTCAGCTGTCGCAACTGATACTAAAGCTGTAAATATATATATATATCCTTGCAGAATCTCACATTTCCAATTTTTTTCTTCTTCCTTTTTTTTATTTTTTTCTTGCAGAATCTCACATTTGCTTTATTTGACACAAACTTACTGTTACACAGATAGGGGAGCTTGCAGGAATAGCTGTCGGTTCATCAGTGTGCATAACATCAATTTTAGCAGGGTAAGCAAAATTAGCCTCGTCTTATGACAAAAATATGTTCCTTAATATTACTACATAATATATCGTAAATATATACAAGCGTAGATTGGCTAAGAATATGGTTAACGATACACACCCAACAAATCAACAAACACAAACGTCAATAATGGTTAGACAAATGACACGAAATAAAGAAGAACAATGCTACCGGCACCACAGGCGCCCAACACCACGTATTTGATGCCGGGGTCACGTTTAGCTGTAGACATGTGCTGCCACTCAAATTTAAAGATATTTTTTTTGTATAAATTTTTAAAAATTTCCCATTTTATAAAAAAATTAAATATGTGCCTCTACTCAAATGTTACAAACTAAAATTTATGTATCCTTATTAAGTTTTTCAATATTTAAGTAACATTCGCATCATAAACTAAAAGAAAAATATAATCGTGCTCGATGATTTCCTAAATACTCAATGAAAAATATCTTTAACTTTCGTTTTCTTGAAACCCCGGTGGAGGGGGAAAAGAAAATCTAACTTCAGTATACACAGACTACACTAATAAGCAGTAGGTCTCGTATATGAATCCGCATTTTGTCCGCACCGATAGTGCTCCCAATCATTTTTCTTTCTCCAAAATGTATAAAATCCATTCAAACAGTACCAACATGTTTACTAAATGATAAAGTTGATAAAATCTGGTTGCTGATTATGATCATATATAATTCTTGCAGGCCAGTATCAGGAGGATCAATGAACCCAGCAAGGACACTGGGCCCAGCACTTGCTAGTAAGTACTACAAAGGGATATGGGTGTACATGGTGGCTCCATTCATAGGAACACTTCTTGGTTCCTTGACTTACAAGGTGATTCGAGTGAGTGACAAGCCTGCCCACGCTATGACACCATCCTTTTCCTTCAAATTTCCACGAAGGAAGAGCGGCAGCAGCCACGGCCGAGGGCAGGTTTGAGCCAAAAAATAAAAAATAAAAAGGACTTTTGTGGGGCTCTTCAGTTTGAAACTAGTGCCCTTTGATCTCTTCGTTTTCTTCTTATCTTTGCACAAGTCTTAGCTCGTGGGAGTGACTTCGAAGTTTGAATTTTATAATTGTGACCTTTGGTGTGTACTCTTTTTTTAATTTTCAACCTTTTTTTCATTTTGTGTTTCTTTCAAGAGTGTCTATATAAATAGGGTAAGAGGAGTTCAGTTCTAATGGGAATATTGTGATCTGCTTGTTCAAAACTTTAGTGTTTGCAAGCACCAAATACATAGTATTAGTAGATTTCTGTTAAAAATATTGTAAATAAATAACTAAAATGTTCTTATCATTGTAAATAAATAAATAAAATGTTCTTATCAACATGTATATGTATAATTAGTTTTGTTAAATACTTTATTTGTTGATATAGTTCGTTGATTTGTACAAATTAGTTTGCCAGTAGGAACTCTTATTTTGACTACAAATAAGAATTACTGTTTGATTATTGGATTAATTTTTTAACTGTCAAATCTATTATTTGAACAATTCTGTGTTGCACTCTGTGAAATGCTAACTCCCATCATGTTTATTCCCCTAGAAATTATATTTTCAACTCCCTCCAACATGGCTGGATATTAGAATTCCAACCTTCCATAAAAGTGCTATGCACCTAACTCTCTTAAGGAGCATTAATTCCAAGGTCCAGAAAACAATTATTGGTATCATTTGACCAGGTCATGGTGAGATTGCTTTGCTCTACTTAACAAAGTTTTAGGTTTAATATACAGGCCCACTATGAAAAAGGGTATAGAAAAATTCACTTTACTACTCCTTTGTCTTTATAACTTGACACGAGCTTTAAAAAAAAAAAAAAAAGATGGGCCCCAAATGTTGAGTTGGTGGTTTTATTATTTATTTATTTCCCGGAAGTTGAAGTGTAAGTCCATAGAAGATGAGTTGGTTTCTTTGTTTGTCCGAGATCGTCGTTAGATCGTGAAACACGTGTAATTATAACCTAAAAGTGATCGCTAGCTAAAAGTATCCTAAAAGAGCACGAGGTCTTCTTTCTGGCCCCAATTGATTTTTCCTTTTCTAGATTTCCACATACAGAGACAAAATCTCTTACCTTTTCTTTGAATTTGTTAATCCAATTTTGTTTTTTTGTTGAATGAGCCCTTAACCCTCGACTCATAAGATGCTGGAGTTCCCCATATTAAGCGCATATAATGATTTTAAAAAATATATATCAAGGGTGTTTCCAACGTTTCATAGCTCAACGTTGAAGAATGATACAATTTATATGCTGATCGGATATATATATAATCTTTCAATTACCAAAATTAGTTTACATAATAATTTTTGAAGTTACTAAAAGAGAAAAGAGAAGAAACACACACACATATATATGTATATACTTAGTGTGCTTGTTTAAATAGATAGCAGCTTTCACTTATATATATTTATACACACTTCATAATTAATAATTAATATTGATATCGACTTCAACATATAGTTCAAATTCTCGTACCTTTTCTAGATAAATATATAACTATTTGATAATGAGTACAAAACCAAGGAAAAAAGAAAACAAGGTTCATTCCCCTATATTCTCCCTTCTCTCCTTAGTCCTTCAGATAAACCTAGTCTATCACATCTCATCTGTTAATTTTTTTATAATTATTTAGTTGTCCTTCTAACCTAATCCCCACCTAATATCATAACGTCCATCTCTAATTCCCATCTTGCGGGCCTCATTACTTGGTACACCACAATAAAATTGACGACAAGTTAAATGTTTTATTATTATTATTTTTTTTTTTTTGAGGAATGACGAGTTATATATATTTTTTTTCTTATTAACTCATCACAAAAGTTTTAAGAACAGGGGGTGGTGACGATTAAATGCAAATGCCTAATATAAATCAATCAAATGAGGGAAAAATGAAAATATAAAAAATAGAGAAGGCCAAAAGAGAAAACTTAAGAAATTGCAATTGCAATGATTTAAAAACACAACCATCCGCTCTGATATATTTAGTTATCAATTCATCCCAATAAAAGTTTAGTAAATGCACCAATTATATTTTTATATTTTAGTAAGATGCTATAACTAAGACCCCGCTTGGGACTTGATTTTAGCTTCTCTAAAACTAATTTTTTTCTAACATTTCATCATTTTTCATTATTTACATCTTCAAAACACTACAGTACACTCAAAATTTTAAAAATCTATAACTTTGTGTATACAAATTCAAATGAAATGATTTTCTTTAAATTGCATAGAATTTCGAAAAGAACAAAATAATATCCATATTGATATTTTTTTTCTAAAATTTTTTTTAAAATTTTATATTTTTTCACTCCAAACAATTTTTTTCTCCAAATACATTTTTCAAAACAACTTTTTTCCAACCCATAAATTTTGTCTCCAATCACAACCACCACCACCACCACACCCCCCCCCCCCCCCCCCCCCCCCCAAAAAAAAAAAAAATTTTCCTGAACTCATTTGCATTTTTATATCCGAAAATTGCAATTTTAATTCTTCTAACGACCCAGTTCGTTGACTTACTAGAACTCTTCAAACAAATTTATATACGTGTAAACATGATCATCTCAGTTGGAAGGTAATTTTTGACTTTGGGAGTTACCGATTGTGATAGAAAGGAAAAAAAAATGATGGTGGAAATCGATCTGCAAATTGGACGACGTGGATGAAACTTTTCTTATTGATCAATCATTTATGCTCTTCATAGCAAATGTTTCACGATGTTGTATAAGTTTTAACAAGCTAATTTTTGCTACTTGAGAATTTACACTACTTTTTCCTATGAACTATACTAATTAGAATATAGGTAATTTTTAACACCATATTAATAATCAATGCCTCTCAGCTGTTAAATTATTATGTTAATAGTAAAATTTAATATTTGAATGAAAAATGTACTTTCCAATATAGTATTATCTTAATGTTAAGTTTACTATATGCTAAATTTTATAGTAAATTTAACATAAAGTATGGTCAATATCAAATTTCACATTTGATTATTATTGATTGCTATCTCATATAATTATTATTATATTTTTTTCATTTATTTAAATATTAAAAATTCACTTTTATAATTTTTACAATACAATAATGATAATAAAAAATAGAAATAACATTAAAAATAACATTGTGTATTAGAGTATAAAGTAAGATACTGATAATTTTCATACTATTTTCTAACAAGTTATATAAAACATCCACTAGTTTTGCCTTATTATTTTGTTTGTGGAAAATTCTATATGGTGGGATCCAAATTACTGTAGGGATTACTAATATACTAATTTTACAATTTTAAATGGACTACACTTGTAAAAGAGATGTAACTATACATATTAAGAAATTCTCTTACAAGATCTGAATCATCTAATTTAAATTTTATAAATAAATTATTTGATATTCACCGATCTTATTAAAATTTACGATGAAGATACGTGGAAGGATCTCGCTTTATTATGCCTATTTCTTTTTAGCTTTTCTACTGGCTATATATATGTTCACATTGCTTTTAACCTCCCTTTAACTTTATGGAGGGAAAAAAGAGTATAATATTTAATAAGGTGTCTAAAGAGTCCCAGCTTTAAGTACAATATCCATCTCCTGATTCCCACTTACATGCATATTTTAAACCGCATACATACTCTTATATGTTTTCAAAATGACTATTTTGCAGATTGCAAAACTCAGGCAACGTGACAGACTACTCAATGGAAAACACAATTTCTCAAAAGCCAAAAATATGTGAAGTGGTGAGGAAATCACTTCAACAGCACTACCCACAAGGCTTTCTCAAAAAGGTACACATATAGCATGTTTCCTCTGAGTCAAGGAACCGGAAATTCTAAGCTCCATTGTCTTCTCTTTTAAAAAATTATGTTTAATTAGTTGTGTTTCTTTGATATATAGGAGTAATCTCTATATCTTGTAAAACAAATCAATTCATCTTACATAATTTAACTTGCATAATGAAATAATTTTACAAACAGCATATTAAACAACGACGTGATAATATTTGATATATATTGGGGTGACAGGTGGTAGCAGAGATCATAGCAACGTACTTGCTGGTGTTTGTGACATGTGGTTCGGCTGCACTAAGCGCAAACGATGAAAACAGGGTGTCAAAGCTTGGAGCTTCAATCGCCGGTGGCCTCATAGTGACGGTGATGATCTATGCAGTTGGCCACGTTTCTGGTGCACATATGAACCCGGCCGTCACTCTAGCTTTTGCCACTGTTAGGCATTTTCCATGGAAACAGGTAATCCCAGCTTGAATAATAGATAATTTTCATTTTTCTTTGTTTTTTTCTTATCGGTAAGGAATTTCTTATTTTAAGCAAAAATATATTATACTATATACACTTATTAAGGAAAAAAAAAAAATTCTCTTAACCATCATTTATAATAATTAAAAAAGAAAAAAAAACGGTAGAGATATTGTAACCCATGTAATCCATGCACGTGAATGGCCACCTTAGGCCGGGGCCAACAATCTCTTGGTCCATGTTACCAAACTTTTTTAATCTAATTATTAGTTACTGTTAGAATATAAAATAAAACTTTTATTGTCGTATCCTTAGTAGAAGTTTTTAGAAAAATTAGTAAACTAACATCAATTATCATCCTTGGGTAAGAGCTGGAGTGCCTCGTAGGGGTGAACAAAAATTCCGATCACCCAATAAATCCACATAATTTATCCAATTTGATCTAAATTGAATGGATTGATTTGCTATATTTAGTTGATTGGGTGGGTTGAAAAAATTTCAAAAACCCACTCAACCCACCCAATATTCACTTATTTATTATTTTTTCTTTTTTGCTAAATGATGTTCACCCTTAAGTATTGTTTAGATTATTTAAATATATAAAATACATTACTTGATATTCAATATGAATGTAATTTTTAGTAATTTTGTAAAAAATACCACTAATTATTTTAGTATTCTTGTATCTTTTAGTGATTTTTATAACTTATATTTATTTTATATTTAACTATTAATGAGATTATATTAGAAATTTTTTATTTGTACAAAATCTATGATAGAATTTATTTTAAAAACTACGTCATGAGTTTAATTTCTTTGTTTCCTATTAAAATTTTCATTTGTTATTAGTTGTTTAGTATCATTTATTATTTTTATTAATAAAATACATAACCCATTCAACCCACCCAACCCAACCCGATATTAATTGGGTGGGTTGATTTTTAGATTGGATTGATTGGGTGTGTAAAAAAAATTATCAACCCACCCAATATTCATTAGATGGGTTGAAAATTCACAAAACTTCACCCAACCCACCCGATGTTCACCCCTAGTGCCTTGTGTCTGCACTTGTCCACTAGATTGAACCAAGTAAAAACTTTGGATGCCAATATATATATATATTGATAAAAAAGGCTTTCTTTCTAAATCGTAAAATAACAAGATAGCAGATTTTAAAAAAAAAAGGAAAAAAAAAAAAAGAACTCACATCACTAGATATGGATGTATAATTTCAAGCCAATGAATTTTCAATAAAAATGAAGGAATTCTCATATTTTTGCAGGTCCCAATTTATGCCTTGGCTCAATTGACAGGAGCAATATGTGCCTCATTTACATTGACCCTACTATTGCAACCAATAAAACACATTGGCATCACATCTCCTTCTGGAACAGAGACTCAAGCTCTAATCATGGAAATAGTTGTCACATTTTCTATGATGTTCATAACTTCAGCCGTGGCAACCGACACTAAAGCTGTACATGTCACAGTCACACTATACATTAACCGTGTTAAAAGTTACATAAATTAAAAACGCACGTAAAATCTATAGAATCTTACTCTGATCTGACGGTTTAAACCCAGATCTCATACCCACCTATAAAATTCTAGTTCAAATGATAATGTTCGTGGTTTGCCATTTCTAAATATGTTCACAGATAGGAGAACTAGCTGGTCTTGCTGTTGGCTCAGCAGTCTGCATAACATCAATTTTGGCCGGGTAAGCAAAAGTAACACCTACAACATATTTCACATTTCTTGATGAATATCTAGCTCTTCTGTTTCGATCATATCTTTAATAAATATATTTGTATAATAAAAATTTAAATTTTTGTGAGACGTAAAAAAAAAATTCATAGTGTTAAAAACAATAGTGGACTTTTGTGGTGGCAAAATCCAGACCAATATCAGGGGGGTCCATGAACCCAGCAAGGTCAATAGGCCCAGCAATTGCAAGTGGTTACTATAAAGGTGTTTGGGTTTACATAATTGGACCAATCACTGGCACATTAGTTGGAGCGTGCGCTTACAATCTGATTCGGTTGACTGGCTCTGAGGAGGATATGAACAATTCAAACGTTTCACCAACTTCATCATTTTCCCTTGGACGACTTCGCCGAACCAAGACAAATGCACCTCCCCATGTCGCCACAGACGAACCTAGTAGTTTGGAATTGGTGTGAAAGTATTGTATAAATTAAAGTGATCTACAATGTAGCCGAGAATTTTGTCAGTAGACTACTCATGATTACAATAAAATTAAACCGAAATAAATTATTTATGTATTACAATTGTCCCCGATAGATTTTCTTGCTTTGAAAATATTACATATTAACGTTGATAACAACGCTATTGAGAAGCGTTGGGCCATTATATATGTTGAGTTTCAATATTTTATATGTTGTCTATTGAACTTTTGTAGAAAGTTTTTTTTTTTTTTTGGGATATAATATTTTTCAATTTTTCAAAGGGGCTATGTCTGCTTTGTATATATACATATGTATAAGTTATAAAAAATATATATACAAAATAAAAGTTGAGGGGCCCTAGGCCTAGTCATGAATGGTAATTCTATGTAACATACATACATACATACATATATATGCATGTATGTATTACTGGAGTCCTCAGATCTCTTGGAGTAACCCCTTCCCGCAATTTCTGCACCAATTATATCAACTATATAGTTCCAAAGAGGATGACCAGCACAACTAAAAAAGACTAAAAGTATAGGCGTTGAAACTTTTTTATTATTGCCAACGACTAACAAAGGAGACAAATGACATTGTGACACAATTATTATACTGATAATGTTCCCGCATAAAGGTATACATGTTTGTTCGCAAAATGTGTAACAAAAACCTAAATAATAGTGTATCTTCACCTAGGCTGCCTGCTGGCTAACGAAACAACAATTAGACAGTAAGGAGCATCAAATCTAATCCATAGTTATTTTGGATTTCAAGATGTTACGTACAGTTTAGTCTAATTTATGTAAAAACTCAATATAATCTGACTGGTTTTGGATTAAATTAGATCATACGTCCGCTTTTTTGTAATTAAAAATTTATAAATTTAAAGACATGCATAATCAAAAGAATTGCACTGGATACTCTAGTAAGATAGGCTAATGACTGATGAATAATGATTCATGACATCTTCTAAACTATAACTTCAATCCAAAGAAATAGAGAACATTGAGTTATGGTCCTGCAGATGCCGCTGAAAAGTTGATGTCATTTGTCTAGTGCAAGTGATTTTTTCCGATTTGTTTCTGTTTGAAAGTTGTGGTTGTTTTCTTGATTTTTATCCATTTTAAGCTCTATGTCGTTTTCCTCAAGTTATTGTCGTTTCTATGATGATTAATTGCAGATGATGTTTTTCATTTTTGTAAAATTTCTGTTCTTCTTTTACATTCATTTGCCTATAACGATTGTGTCCCTTTAATAATAGTATACATAGGTAGTTTAATATGTTGTCGTTTTAGGATTGGTGTGATTTAATATCTTTGTCGTTTTTTAGTTATTTTTGGAATTAAAGTTGTTATTATATTTATGTCATTTTCCTAGATGGTCTCCTTTTATAGCTAAAGTATAGCTGGTCTCCTATCCAACTTGTTTTCATTTTTTAAAAAAATAATTTTTTTTTTCAATTTTCTTTTACTGCTGTAGTTTTTCTAGCTAGCAATTGTTTCTATTGTCTATATTCTATAGTTTATTGTCTTTTCAAATTTTGTTAACTGTTTCGTTTTAAACTTATCTTCGTTTTGTCTATTTATGTCGTTATTGATTTTTTCTAGCTTTCCCGTCGTGTCGTGTCGTTTTATTCATCGGTTTTTAAGTTATTATCGTTTCTATTTGAATTTTAAGTTTCCTATTTCTTTTTCAATTTATTGGCATCTATTTTTAAAAGATTGGTTCTTTTCATGTGATTTCGTTATCTCTAGTTTTTTCCAAGTCATTTTTGTTTTCTCAGCAAAAAAAAGTAGTTTAGCAATTTTTTTCTGGGGTAAAACGCTTTATATATTGTTGTTCTTTTGATGGTTTGTATATAATTATTAGATTCTTATCGTCTTTTTCGCCAATGCCATCTTCAATTCATATCATTTTCCTATCTTCTGTCGTTTTTATGCTGCTATCTTATTTTTGTCGTTTACTTTGGTTCAGTGTCGTCTTCAATCTGGTGTCGTTTTCTTGTTATCTCTCTCTCTCTCTCTCTCTCTCTCTCTCTCTCTCCTCTCCTGAATATGTCGTTTTGTTAGTTTGGTTTAATTTTTTTTTCTCATATCTTGTTTGCCTTTAAGTCGATCGTTATTGTCTTTGGTCATTGCCACATTCAGGTTATGTTGTTTGCTTTTTTTTTTTTTTTGTCGTTTTAATTATGCTGTATTTTTTTGTCATTTACTTTGTTCAGCATCATCTTTAATCTAGTATCGTTTTCCCCGTTACGCTATTTTCTAACTTTTGTTTCACTTTTTCAGGTGGTTTTGTTAATCTTGTTTAAATCTACTGTTACTTTATTTAGTATCTTTTATGTTTCATATTCTCCGGTGTCGTTTTATTAGTTTAGTGTTTTATAAGTTTCCATTATGTCGTTTTCTTAGATAATTATCGTTTTCATGCTTCTTGTTGATTTTTGTTTTCTTGGTATCGTTGTCAAGTTTTTAGTCTAGTGTGAAGTTTATCATGTTTTATCACTTTCTTAATCAGTGTCATTTCGTTTTTTTTTTTTTTTTGTCGTTTTTATTAACTGTTTTATATATATCTCTCTCTCTTTCTCTTGGTATTTTCGTTGTTAAGGTTTTAGTCTTGTGCGGTTTATCATGTTTTTTCACTTTCTTAGTCAGTGTCGTTTCCTGTTTTGTTGTCGTTTTTATTCTGTTATCTCTAAATCTTTTTTTTTTTTTTTTTAAGGAAAGTATCTATTCTTGTTCTGTCATTTTATTAGAACATCTCTAATATATTTTGTATACTATTGCTCTATTTATTATAAAATAATTAAAAAATAGTATTATCTTATTTTATATACCAACACCCTGTGTTGTTTTTTAAGCTATTTCTACTTTTTGTGTTTTGGAAGTTGTAAAAGTAAAATTTTAATATTTAAATAAATGAAAAATAAAATTACTGTAATAATTACATGATGAGATGACAACCAACAAAAATCAAAAGTAAAATTTAGCATTGCTTATATCTTATAACAAATTTGTCACAAAATTTAACATATAACATAAAAATAGTATTGCACTGGAAAGCATTTGTTTAATTCAAATGCAAAAATTTATCATTGATATATTAATTTGATATTGTATTAAAGATATTCTTAATTTATGGTTTGTATAGGTCGGATTGGAAATATGGAATCCACCCCATATGGAGTGCACTTGTTGTTTTTTATTTTTTTCCCTCAATTTTTATATCAATATTTACTATTTCAATCATTTTTAACCTCTCAAATAAAAGTTTTAAATTTCCCCTCTTACGAGTCTTTAGAGTTTTTTTATTATTATTTTTATTTTTATTATCATCATTTTCATATCAGCTGCACTGTTTTTTAATCTATCATTTCTATATTATTGTCATTTTTCGGATTGTTTGTCGGTTTTTAATGCCCACTTAGATTATGGGGCCTAGTTGTTGAAAACCTAAACTAACTAGAGCATCACATAAAAAAAATTCTATTTTTGTAGGAGATGGCTCTCATAAAACTTTGGCGTATAAATGGTATCGAATACCACAAATATTAGATTGTGAATCTTATTTATAAATCTAGGAGACAACATATATAATTTAACATAATTTTATATTTGATTCTATCATAAAAATTAGAATTTAAATTTTCTATCGTCAAATTAAAGAAAAAAAATATATTAACGAGCAAGATTCTCTCCACCAAAAGAAAGAGAGAAAAAGGAAAAAGGGCAAAAGAAAAAAAAGAGAGAGAAGAAAAAGTCGATGATCAACATGTCGGTAAGAAGCATGTCATCCAGAATTGATGTTCTGTACCTATGTTTTGTGTAGCAGTTACTTGTCAACTTCTTGTATGTAAGCATAACTAGCTTCACTTTTGCCAGTCCACTAATGTAGGTCTCGATCAATTATCCAAAGAGTCCAAAAGTCGGTTTGATTTTGGTATCTTTTTCCAGATTCCCAAGTTCATAGGAAAGGAAGATATGACTGCCGAATTTGCACTCAAAATCTGCCAAGAAACAGATGGCATCAATTTATATAAGCACTTCCTAAAGCAAAGTGATATTTTCCCTGGCAAGTGGAAAAGCAAGTTTAACCTGCAGTTGTAGTCGTTACTAGTTAGTGGAAGACTAGAAGTGGCCTAGGAAAGATCATGACAAATTAATCACTTTTCATATTGTGTGGGTTACTTGACCCGATCAAACACCGCGATACGCAACAATATTATATTATTTCTCCAACATAATTATCTTTATATATATAATATAGGACTTCAGTTTTGGAAGAATATTAGAGGTGTAAATTAAATGTGGTGCGAGAGGCAGAATTAATTAAAGAAATTATTAAACGAAAAAAATTATCATTGAATCTTAATCAACCCAACCAATGGTTCCTAAATAAACATATCTTGCACCAATAAAGAAATTAACAATTAGACCATTGTGTCATGATTAGCTATTTTTATATATATAATATAATATTTGTTAACATTATTTTCGTGAATTCCTTTAATTTCTCCATGTGACGGTAGGGCAAAGATTACTTCATGTCTCAAAGTCTTCGTTGGGATATTTGCTATTAAAAATTATTTTTTAATACTATATACGTGCACTTATTTATTATTATAATGGAGGGTGGGCTTTCTTAATTATTTTAAGTGAGGGGATGATGTAGGAGTGGTTGTTACACGCATTCGTTTTAAAAGTTTCAAGTTATAACTTACAGGAAAATTACAATCAAATTCTTTAAAAACCATCTCAAACCACGTAATTGGGGATTTTTTTTTTTCTCTCTCATGAGTCTGTATGGTATCCGATAGACAGGTTTAAACACTTTTTCAAGGCCAAATCACGTTAACCACCTCCCAATAGTTTAGATATGCTCCTACATTTGTAGATCATTTTACATTTCATTTATATTATTTACCTGTTTTGTAATGTTAATTTTTGAGAAAATTATACTATATAAGCCATTTTTTTAATAATTTGAAAATAAATAACATAATTTTAAACAATTAAAAATTAATAACATAATTAAGTTTATATATATAAGTATTTCCTTTTTTAACCCTTTTTTTTTCATGTTTCTCTCTTTTTTTTTTTTTTTCTAATTTTATGTTTCTCTCTCTCTCTCAAATTACTCACCTTCTCTCTACCTCACCATCGCCGCCGAAGCCGATGCTCATGATTCTGACAAGGCTTCTTCCCGATGGCAACATCCACGATCACGATTGTCCTCACACCCAAAGATCGTGCTTGTTCACAAGGAGTCGTGAACCAGCAATGAGGAGGCCGAAAACCACTGCGGTGGAGGAGATCATCGACATGATGTTGTCATAGATAGAAGCGATGACCAGAGGGGTGCCGATCGACGGCAGCTCTAGTGGAGTTCCAATCTTGATCGACAACGCCATTTCAATTCACTTTTGGTCCTAGAGAGAGAAAGAAAGAAGGGAAATGATTTTGGGTTGTTAATAAGAAATGAAGGCTGGTGGTTAAGTTCACGAACTCTGGTGATGGCATTGGAGATGACAACAATCAGCGATAGGTCAATCGATAAATAATAAATTCGCAAATATTTTTGAATTTTTCTCAATCGATAGTCCAGAAAAAGAATGTTTCTAAATTTTTTTTTTTCTGAAGTTGAAAACTATAATATTTTCTTAAAAACACTTCCTTTTCACCTACTAGGTCGCTACTCTCATATGTTCTTATTTTTGAGAAAAAATCTATTCTCTTTAAGTGCATCTCCGGTGCAAGACATTCATGTGTCAAAGATAATTTTTGGCATTTGGATAAGTAAAACTACTCTTCGATGCAATGCTACTTCTAATGCTAAACTTGTTTATTGTTATATTTTGTGATAAATTAACCACTAAGTATAACAAATATCAAATTCTATATTTGATTAATATTGATTGCTACATTGACTTTTTTTCATTTAATTACATAACATGTCATCTTTAAATTATTTTAAAATTAATGTTTACTTTTATAGTTTCTAAAGCTTAATAATTATATTAAAAAATAAATATAGCATTTGAAATCATATTATGCATTGGAGCACAACATATAAAATATGCTATATTTACACTTTTTTTGGAGTAAATATGCCATTGACATTGACATTGTTTTTGGAGATGGTCCAAGGTCTTTTTTAGAGCATACATTGTTACTCTCTTCTTGATATATTTTTGTTTAATTGTAGATGCAATGATGTTCAATTAACATATTACTTAGGGCTAGTATGGGAGAGGGTTAGAACCTTTATTTAGTGGATCAAAACCCATTTGAAATATTAAAAATTAGGAATGGCAACAGAGTAAGATGGGACTGGGGAATACTTCCCCATCCCTATCCCTGACTCCAAAACCATTTCCATCCCATCTAAATTGAAATAGAGATGGGGAATCCCCATTAAGAAGACTTTTCCTGTATCCACCTCATTCCCTGTCTATTATAACTATATATTTAGAAAAAAAAAAAGGAACTATTAATCCTCCTTTTGATTAAAAAAAAATTGTATATTTCATTTATATATAAAACAATTACATATTAATTATCCCTCCTTGGATATTTATTAGAAAGTATGTTTTTCTTTTTTAATAAAAAATTAATAATGTTTAAATATTATTATTTATGAATTTGAAAATATGTATATAAATTTATAAATATATAGACCACATGTATTTGGGGGGGTGGGTGCACGCATCTTCGCCCCGGCAATCTTAGGGATTAAATTTCATCTCTATCCCCAACCCTGAAGATTGTCCCCCATCCTCGCTTTTTTCAAGACAGATCCTTGTAGGCTCCCATTCTCAGAGAATATTGCTATCTCAAGTAAAAATTGAGGAAAAAAAACAAACAAAAAAAATACTGTAATAACCTATGGAGATGGATTAGAACTCGCATCCAAATGAGCCCGTAATTTTTCCATTTCATTGCAAAATTTCATTTAAAAAATTTCCTTTCAAAAAAGGTCCCATTTAAAAAATTGACATAAAACCTCGAAATATATTAGGCGGCCTCTGTTTTCTCTCACTCCATTTAAATATTTATACATACACATATTTTATTCTTAGTACTTAGTGAATCATTGAGACCTAAAGGAGGCATGAAAAGGCATATTCTGTTGATTTCATCTTTGTTGAAGTCCTTGTTCCGACAACCATTGATGCATAAAAAATTCTCCCCTTGCCAAACAGCTAGCTAATGTTCTGCCCGTCTCTTTTCTCTTCGTTCTGTCATATCTATAGAATGTAACCTCTATATATATCTGCAGATAACGCACCGCCTCCAAATTCTGCTGTAAGTAAAACCCAAACTATCTAGATTTGCCATATCTCCAGAAAAACAACATATATAACAATGGACAGAGTAGAAGCAGCAGCGGTGGTGCCCAGAGACTCGCCTCACAATGACATAACTGAATTTGTGTCCGTTCAGAATCCAAAATCCCTGATTCACACCCGTCTTTGGGCACTCTATAAGGACAATTTCCAACCAGGTCTTCTTAGAAAGGTACAAAATACTAAAATATAATTGTATTATTGATACAATTTATTCAATTACATATATATATCTATAGCTGATCATGAGTATATTACAGGTATTGGCAGAGATGGTAGCAACGTTCATGTTGGTGTTTGTGACATGCGCTGCAGCAGCAATCAGCGGGAGTGACAGCCGCAGAATCTCACAGTTGGGAGCATCAATCGCCGGAGGACTCATAGTGACGGTCATGATCTACTCGGTCGGCCACATCTCCGGCGCTCACATGAATCCCGCCGTCACTATCGGTTTCGCGACTTTCCTACATTTTCCATGGAAACAGGTACTTATGATCAGTATCCCTTTACGAAATCTCCCTGCATTTTAATCATCATGATTTTTTTTTTAAAGAAATCTAAAGCAGTTACTACTGTTTTCTTTTGGTTTTAGTCGTATAGTTTAGCATTGTTCATACAGAAACTTTGTAGGACAAAAGTATAGTTAAGCCGCCGAGATTTCAATTCATAACTTAGACTAGAACTGAACAAAATAGTTATTCTCGTGAAGAACAAATAAGCAACGAATAATGAATATTATTCCCCTTGTGGAAAGGAAAGATATCAAAAAGAAGACTTAAAACTAAAAAGACTCAAAATAATTATAAGATTCTCTTTCTTCTTATTATTATTTTTTCATGTGTGGATTCTCTTTAAAAACATCTTCAATTAAAATTAGTCGGCCAAAAAAAAAAAAATTTCGCTTTCCGATTATGAAAACAAAATATATAGTCATTACCAACTTGCCAGTAAAGGTCGGGAGGATTGGCTACATAACTAGAATTGGAAAAAAATATATAGCCCACATTTAAGGGAATAGTTCCTCTTTTGATCTCATTTTGAAGATCCAATATTCTATTCCTTTTCTTCTTTTCTAGAATATTGCATCAATGCACTCCATATATGATATAATAAAATTTTTATAATGCCCTGTTAGATTGTTAATTTGTTCTACATCATTAAATTGATAGACTATTGTGGTGTTTATGTATAGATTGAGTTCTATCTCTTTTAAGCTAGTTTTTGAAAATAAATTCTATTTAAATCTACTGAGCATGGTTTTCCTAATGTGGCAATTATATAATTCCTGTTGATTAATCAACTATTACTTGTCTCATTAGTATTCTGCATTCAAACAAAGACAACCCTATATTTGAAATAAATTTTTGTATACTATTAACATTAATAGATTATTTAATTAAAAAACATATTACTAGAAATTATTGTCTTCCTATAACATGTGGGTTGGTGTTGCTTCACATTAATAGGCAAGTGTCTCTAAATATATATACTTGCATGTCAAATTATTTATTGAGAAAAAGTAAAAAAGAGAAACAGAAAGAAAAGAGGTCTGTTTCGGAAAAAAAAAAAAAGAAAAGAAAAAGAAAAGAGGTCAACGAAATGAGTCACGGGACATTGAACTTGTTTGGATGCGTCGAAGGGTTGGAATTCAATATTTCCGCACCTTTCACCATGCGACAAGCAGCTCAAGGTGGCTCAACACGAGGATTTTTTTATTTTTTTTATTACACGACATCGAAACAACGAGATTAATAATAAAATTATGGCCTCGTTTGAATTTAGGATTTGAGTAAAAGAAATTAAGTTTGAATTTAATCCGTTGTTTGATTCACAATTTCATTTAAAGTTTTTTAGTTCATAATTTACACGGTATTTTAAACTCAAACATACTATTCATAAATCCTTTCTCATATCAAAATATATATATCAGCTTTTACATAAAAAAAAAAAAAAGGAAATTACAATTCTCAATATAATTTTAAACCCAATTTTTTTCATATAAATATTTTTAGTTCAAGACTAAATTCTCTAGTTTAAACTTAAATACCAAACACAAGATTTATTTTATGATTCAACTCATTCCAAAGTTAATCTAAATTTTTAAGTTTGAAACCTTACAAAACGAGCCCTATAACTATAGTTAATAGTGACACAACAACAAAGTGATGATCGTTCTATATGAATCACTTTCTCATCTATCATAAGCTTGATTTTTAACATTCACATGACTAAACTCTTCAAAATAATTAGCTTGTGTTTTAACAAGCATGAAATTATAGAGTTTTTTTTTTTTTAGCCTATGAAATTCTAGAGATTATTAACAAGAACGTGAATTGATATTCTTTTTTTTTTTTCTATTCCATTTATAATATTAAAAGTTTCTAAAAGTAATAGAAAGTAAAAAATTATAAAGATTTGCATTTAGAGGGAAAAAAACGTTAGGTGTAATTTTTTATTGGAGATACGTGAAATTGTCTGTAAAAGTTACTTACGTGCGAATGTTGTTGGAAACTTCGTTGGGGGACAAATGGCCTACTGTTTTTTTTGCCAAGACCAGACAAACGAATAGGCATGAACAAAAATACATATAAAATTGGGTCTAATAATAACTATTGGGTGTTATTATTATTATTATTTTTACATATGAAATAATTCAAGTCACTAGTTTTTTCCTTTTACCATTCACGAATAGGCATTGAAAATGTACTTTTTGTCATTATCCATTTCGTTTGGTAGCAAAAGACCAAATAAAATGGTTGAGATATATTTTTCTAGTCCAGCATTTGAAGGGGGTTAAATTAGTTTTATATATGAGATACAAAAATATGTATATATGTAACGTCTTCCAACGTGATAACGTTGACCTATGGATCGTATAAAACCGGAATATAGGTTATATTAATATATTGAGATAAGAAGATTCTCATTCATAATGCAACAAGGAGCTAGGAGCGGATGAAATTTAAACACAAAACAAGCCCAAAGATAATTATTTATATTCTGATAATATTAAATATGTTTAAAAGATAAGCAGCTGGCAGGTAAACTACTTAAGCATCAATTATTAAAGGAGGGGTAAGTAATACATAGTATGGGATACTACATGATGAAAAATGGTGGTTAGATGAATCCCTTAGGTAATTATTAAATCTTAAGAAAAGTAATTAGGAGACAAAATTTATAATAAATATCAATTTTGTAATGGAATAATAACTATTTTCCCAGGGAATAAATATATTTTAAAAAATCATTATTTCATTACAATTCCTCTAAATTGAAACAATTTCTCTTGAGAATTACAATAATATACAAGTTAATTAACTTGTCAGGTTGTGTAAAAATTTTCATTAAGGTAATTGTGAGTATAGTCTAGCGTTTATATCACATTTAATTTCACTTAAAATTACAGAGCTTGAATCTCTCACCTCAAATTAAAAAATAAAATAAAATACAAGTATTAGCCCAACCAATTATGATTAATTAGAAACAGAAGAATATGTTCAGAGATGATACTTAGCAATAAATTTTTGTTAAATGTGCAGGTCCCATTTTACGCAATGGCTCAATTCACAGGAGCAATATCAGCGGCATTGACACTTCGTGAACTTCTAGAGCCAATAGAGCGTATAGGCACCACAACACCTTCAGGGACAGATGTTAAAGCTTTGGTTATGGAGATTGTTGTAACCTTTAACATGATGTTTATTACCTCTGCTGTAGCTACTGATGCTAAAGCGGTAAAAACCTCCTTCATCTCATGACATAATTTTTTTTTCGTTCTCTTTTCATTTTAGCATTTATTTATAATAAATTTATAACCGACAGTTTCACAACATAAATATCAGATTCATGTTTTAAATATTTTATAACTCTTTTTGCATATATCAGGCCATACAGTTATTGAAATTAAGATCTACTTTACTAATTATATTGGTCCTAAGTTTGACATTCTCAATCGAAAATATTACATATTAATGGTACTACGTGATATTAGTCTTGATTTACATCGACTGTACGGCCACCGGACTTAAGAGTACCTTATCTATTTACAGGCGAATGTTAAACATTTTTTCTAGATATTATTTGTTTGATCGTTTCTAATAATTTATTTTGCCGTTGTAGGTAGGAGAGCTTGCTGGTCTGGCAGTCGGTTCAGCTGTGTGCATAACATCAATTGTCGCTGGGTATGTTATTTATTATCAAGCAAAATTAAATAATTTATATAGAAATTTATCTTAATTACAACAAACATGTCTCTTATAATTAAATTGTACGATGTCAACAAGACCGCCCGATAAGCCGCGCAGGTAGGGTGTTATATATACACATATATATACATAATTAAATACATTTAACGCTATTAGTCACACTAATACATCATTGTTCACATGACAACGCTAGCACTAAAATCTAAATAATGGGACCTAATTAACGTGCAGTATTAGTTCAATGTCGTATAACCAACAATTTCATTTATGACTTTGTCCCACTATTTTCAATTTGGGTATAAACAATTTTGGATGCTGATCAAGTATATAAATAGGATACCGCAATCACAAGTTGTTTATCATTTATTTTTGACCAAGTGATTATAATAAATAAGTTGATAATTTTGAACTAATAAATTATTATAACTTTCTATTTCAAATTATCAATCACAAGTTTATTTTTAATTCGTTAATACAATAAATAATTTTTTGTGGTTCAAGCTTAATCTAGCGATTTATTTACGCCTTTACTAATTTATTGTTAAGGTTTAAAATTTTGAGTTAATGAACTCGCACCTTAATCGTATGCAGACCAATATCAGGCGGATCAATGAACCCGGCGAGAACATTAGGCCCGGCAATCGCCAGCGCAGAGTATAAAGGGCTTTGGGTGTATTTTGTGGGACCAGTCACCGGAACACTGCTCGGCTCATGGTTTTACAAGATCATTCAGTTGAGTGAGCGCAAGCCAATCATTAATCCTTCATTATCACTTAAACTCCGTCGAATGATGAGCAATAATATTGCCCAGACTAATGATAACAAGGAGCCTGTCACTATCAATTCTGTTTGATATAAATATATATATATATTAGTACTTGAAATATCATATTTGTATTTGAACTTTTAATGGAACCTAAGCACCATTGCTAGTTACTATAATCATCTAGAGGAATGAGTACTATCTGTGATAATTTACGTATCATGTACTGCCAACTTCTAGAGTGGTAGTTAATAAGTTTTGACTTTTATCATGTGAATGTTTCTGGCGACTGCAATGTGTAATTTTTTTTCCCTCTCAAATGCAATGTGTAGTGAATAGCCACTTGCGCTGGTTATAAAATCGGAACTTCATGCTTAAAATGTCTCATGTGCATTTTTGTGTTCACTATTAAAGACATTGCAATTACACTTACAGACTATGTGAATATCTCCCAACGGAGCACTTGCTAATCAGAACTACACATACGAGGCATAAGTATTCGATATGTGATAAAACCAAGACAACTAATCATATAACAAATACAAAAATATACAAGACCAAGGAAAGAAAGAAGCAAATAATAGGCAACACAATTTCAACCAAGGCAACTTTTTTTATTGATAAGAGCAATGGAGTACACAATTAAAACTCCTATCCAACTGGTCACCCCACTAAAAAGCTTTCTTAGCTTTTTCGCAACCTGTATTAGGAGACATAAAATGACGAGTGCATATTACTTCTACTATAATATTAAAAAAAAAAAAAGAAAATAAATATGGTAAGTAGTTTAAGCTTAACTAATAACCTTATAAATAGTTTTTGTTTTTTAAAATATTATATATATAAATGCTTTCCTTATATAAAGAACATTGTTATAAAGTATCATGATATTAAATACTATTTATTAATAAAAAGTAAGTTTTATAAGATTCACAGATGAAGATTACCTTTTATTGGTAATAGTGATGCCTTAAACATTTTTCTTTGTACAAAACATGTATGCAAGACTCTCACTCTTAGTAATACGAGCACAACTAATATATATAACACCATCAACCAATGAAGAACTCTATCTTAACTTTAGAGAAACAGAGATTACGTGTACTTCTGTGATTTATACTAGTAGATCTTTCCGACACTACCATATAATAAACAACTTTCTACCCCTTTAAGCCTTTCTAATGTGTATGATTTGGTGGAAAGTCAATAATAAATAATTTAGTGTTCGACGACTTTGTGTGCATCTGTCATCGCGTTACTTTGTGTGCATCTGTCATCGCGTTATAATCGTAATCTAGCTTTTCGGAAATGTGACATCTTTAAAATTGTCAAAATGAGTGTTGCAAGGTAAGGGGTTGATTCTCAAAATTAAAAATTTTTAAGATAATTTATTGAAGCATGAAAAGTATTGGTCATAATTAATTAAGTCATTGTTTGCTTTTAAATCCAACTTTTCAATTAAGAAAAATTGAGGGAGGTTAATAACTACAAGTTTTAATTATTTTTTTTAAGAAAAATACGAATTTTTTAATTTTCTAGGGTGGATATTTGTAAATTTTGATCAAATACATATATAAAAGCACAATTTAAGAAAAAGTTGTTTACGTTCTTGCTCTCAAACACCTGTTCAAAAATATACTCATTCGAAAATAAAATCTTTTTAAAATGAGTATTTCAAAAAAAATTGTTCTAAACATGAATATAAATATAACGTAATAGTAATATTATATTTGAGTTTATTAAAAAATAAAGAGTTTAAATCCTGATTTATCTCCAGTTAAAAAAAAATTATATTTCAATTAAGGTTTAAGTCTTAAAAAAAAAAAAAAAGGTGAGGCAAGGATGCATATTTTAGTCGACAACTTGTTTGATGTTATCAATTTTGGTCACATTTCAACAGTCTGTCAAGTTTAAGAAGTTAACTACTAAAATTGAAAATTCTAATTAAGGCAGGTTACCAGAGCATGAAATGTTCCAGGAAACCCGCAAACTTTCCGTACATTAATAAATTGTTATGAATTGATTGCAATTATTCAATAAATGTGAGCTGTCATTATAACTATTTAAACGAATTTTATTTTTCTCCTGAGAATCAAATGCAACAAAATAATTATTATTTATGGAACGTTTCGTCTCACTGATAAATATAAACCATAATAACTTACTTGATAAGTAGGGGTTTTTTTTTTTTCCTTAATGAGGTTGCACAAGTAAGTTGATAAAAGCATAAAAGTTTTTTTTTTTTTTAATGTAAGAAAAAGTCCACACAATAATTTTTTTTTTAAATCAGAAAACATAATAACAAACAATATTTTGCTGCAGACAGGGAAAAAGACAGGCGTCTTATGCTTATAAAGTATGGCCGACTTCTGTAATAATTATACTACAACTAACCGCCTTATCCGATAACATATTAAAGAAACATTTCTCCTGATTAGGACTTCCAGAGTTTTTTGAAATTTACAATTTCAACTAATTAGACACTAACCTATAGTTCGTTGAGCAATGCTTTTAAAAGTGCTTCTGGGTAAGACACCTTATTTTGTTTTTATCGAATAAATAACATTTTAATAGAATTAATATTTTTGTAATATGTTTTATAAGTGTTACGTCAGAAAATTAAAACATACAATATAAAATTACTCCAACTATAAATTATATTCCCTACTTTTAAAATGCTAACCCATCATCTATTGTATTCCATTTTTTCCCATATGTATATATACACACATATATGGTTGTTAAAAGATCAAACTAGAGACAATCGAAATTGTTACACTAATTAGTATACAACAACAACAACTTGTGAAGTCAACATCATAAACCTCAGATCATTATCAAGTATATCCAAGGAATTCGTCGAGAATAATACTAGAATAGGTTCAGTCCTTGCTACTATATATAAAATATAATACGCATGTATTAATATACATACACAGAAGAATTAGTGTGTATATAGGCTATAAAAATGTATCCAGATATCAACCAGGTAATCTTTATAGTATTGCATTATTTGGTATAGATATATGTATCAATGAGTGTACAACCAAAGATAAAAAGTATAAACTGATAGTATGAAAAAAAAAAAGAAAAAGCTTACCAGTAGAGAATTAAAATAGTTGAATATATATATATATAATTGTGGAAGAGATTAAGAGCAATGGAAAATATAAACGATTAAAATAGTGAGGACTACAACCAAAAAAGTTTCAACCAAAACATAAAAGGAAAAGGAAAAAAATTAAATATATAAATACATACACTAATATATAAAGGGCTGCCCTTTTGTTTTTAAATAAATAAGGGGCTGGCTTAAAATAAAATAAAAGATTAAAAAAACACCCGGAATTAAGTTAAAATGAAAAAAGTTGTGTATTTGTAGTTAGTGGGAAGTGAGAACGAAACAGATAATTGTTTTAATTAGTTGCGGGAGCCACAATAAATTAATTGAGAAAGTTAATATCTAGTTGGTCTAGGTAAAATTTTGAAACTACACTTTTATTTCCATGCCTTCCAAATACTTTATGGTCCACTTTGATTTCATGATTTTGTGAAATATATACATAAATCATGTCAGGATTATAGCTAGGACACCCCTTTTTTTCTGGATTCATCTCACATCAATAACTCGACCATTTATAGGAAGTTTTAGTCTCATATAAATATCATAAAATAAGTTTTATCCTATTTATGGAGATTTTATAAAAATAAATAAAAGTTTAGTTATTTATTAGACTAGGTGATCAAAATAGATTACTTAATGAAATTTTTTTTAAATTCTTGATAAAGATAATCATGAAAAAAAAAATAACTTTCTTAATTATACAATAATATCTTTCTTAACAGGTACAACGAGTTTAGGTTATTTACGCTAGGAAAAATGTCAAAAATTAAAAAAGCATACACATATTTAAATATGTAAATGGCATGTAATCATCATCATCCTCATCGTCATTATCATCATCAGTTATTAATATTTGCATTATTCATTAACTAAAATTTTAGTCTGAATGCAGATTTGCTTTTCAAAATGCAAACTCATGCTTGATCTTTTGTGAGAAACCGGCATTATTTGTTCCAAAACTCCCGAACGTACCTGGCCGAAAAGAAAATATGCTAATCTGCAAAAGGAGCTGTTGTACTTAACTGGGGCACAATCACAGTCTCAAAGCATTCCGGTACGGTCATAGGAGAATTATTCAGGAACAAAAGTTAGACTTCTAGGCAGTCGCTCAAAAAAAAAAAATTTTAATAGTTTGGAGGTAGAGTATTCATATCAGATGTGATATTATTCCGCGATGGAGTTAAAAAATTTTATTAGAAGGGGTTGATATATTTACTACAAATATTTAGTTAAACAAATAATCATTATTGCATTACAATTATAGGCATAAGATTAATTTTTCAAATTTAAGGGGGCTTAACTATGTAATGTAAGGGGTATAAGATTCAACTTTTAATCTTCAGGATTGCTTGATGTAATTTGTTGTGCATATATCTACATATGCGTAAGGTTGAAAAAAAATATAAAAAAAAAAAAGTTGACAGGGATGGTCTTAGACCTAAGCTGCCTCCGTTTATAGTTTTATAGCTAGACAACATCTGCAATTATAACAGTCACTCAATCGGATAAACACGCTTTTCCCACGGCCATGCAATAGCCCCAAAAACAATACCATTATCAAGAGAACGGGCCTCCAGTCAAGATGGCACTAAAAGCATGGGTTTTGAGCAAGATTACTCCAAGAGCACCGATTCCAAGCATGATGACACAACGAGCACATCTTCCAAGCAAAATAGGAGAATTAAGTCAACTAGGTAACATTTCAATCATGCTATATCGTTTAGGGAAAATTAAAAAAAAAAAAAAAAAAAAAAACATGCTATGTCTTATTGAGAATTATCAAATAGTTAATACAGGAAGCCAATGCAATTGTAAGACTTTTTGAATAAACGAGGCTGACGAAACAAAATTGAGGGGCACTCATATCCATCAAATCAAAAAATATAAAACAATAGCAAGCATCATACTAATAATATATCCTCTTTAAATATCAGGATCAGAGATGTTAAAGAAGTTACAAACCCTAGAAAATTCAAGCTAAGCTAGAAGTGAAAGCCTATATTATGTACTTGTTAAAAAAGAAATGAATATTATAGTTTTAACGTCTTGAGATAAAGTGATGAAACCTAATAACCGCAAAGAGACATCACTAATTCTGAAAAGAAAAATGCACATAAACTACATGTTAAAAAAGTAGATTAGGGCTTCAAAATAAATTAAATTGGTTTTCCAGTTAGTTCATTTACCTTCTTTGAAGGATTTTATTGGCTTTCACTTTTTGTTTGGATTGTCGTAATTCTGAATTTCTTTTCTTAAATTCCATTTTTATTTTTTTAATAAATTTGAATGCCTCCATTTATCAGCCCCAAAAACTGTAAGTGCACACTAAAAAAATTGAACTTTCTTGACGACACTTTCTTATAAGATTTTTAATTACAATACTTTTGTATAAATATCACTTTTAATAATAATGTAATTAATCATAAATTTTTGTTGTCATTAAAACTTTAACATGAGATTTTTAATTACAGAAAAATTTTAGGCACGCCGTGATAGTCACAACAAAAATTTGAAACTAAAAGTATACTAATCATAATTTTGTATTTAAAAATAATATTTAATCACATAAAAATATTGTGATTAAAAGTTTAAAATATCATAAAAAATTTGTGACTATTTTTTTTTTAGTGGCAAAAAAACGCCCTTATAAAGAATAATACTAGAGTTAAAAGGGGTCTTCTAACAACTCCCATACGACTTTTAGCGAAAATAATAATAATAAATAAACAAATAAATAAAACTCCCCAACGGGACCAACACAGACCAATAGGAAACATAGGGCGGCTTCAGCGTATACTGTTCCGACACTCTCAAAAGAGCCAAAACACCATGAAAATCAACAACAGGAATATATATATATATATATATACTCACACATCTCAACTTGAATAATTTTAACTCAATTCCTTATTTTTGTTTAGAAAATGATTGAGCACTTAGGATATCAAGTTTTTATAGTTCATTTTCCAACATTTCCCCATCAGTAAGGATCATCCTGTTGTTTAATTGATTATTTTATTTATATAGCAGATGGAATATTACTGATTTTATATTGATAAAATTTTTCTCTGCTGGAAGATTATTGGATTGACGATACCTAAGGCATTAAATTATCGAGGCAGCTCCTATATGATAATAATCAGTTGCAACCAACCATAAGGAAAAACCTATTTTTGTATCTACAATCATAACTGCTTATCAAATTTATAAACAAAAATGGTGGATCAAAATGTAAAATCCATTAGAAAAAACAAATTAACGGCACGGTTGGATGCAAAATATTTGGTGGGCGCTGATTAGCACCTTCAACTAATTAATATTGTTCAAGTTGAAGCAAACAGGTGCAGGTATATTATGTGCGCTCCTTTATACTAATATATATATATCATTATTTGGGTAATTCCTCTTTTTTTTTTGGCTAAAATTTGGGGAATTCCAATTGGAGTTGAACTCCAGACCTCTACACACCCGCCGTCGTTGAATATTCTAAGCTCCACCTCTTTTCTGATTGGCATGGTACTTTTCATATATAATGGTTAAAATTGTCGTTTAATATCCTAGCTTGCGGTATTTTTTGGATTTAATTCCAAAACGCATTTTACCAAGTGATTAGACAATGGCGTCGTTTCTTCCTTAATTTATAGTTAAGTATTACCAATAAAATCTTTCCAAGCATGTAATGCAGGCCCTCATTTTGCATTAAAAAAAAAACTCGAATTAGAAGTTGTCTAGAATAATTGGTTGCTATATATATCTTGTGTACTTATTTATGAGTTCGCATTTTAGAAGAGAAGAACATCAATAGATACCAAATTGTATATATGTGGCGACAATGTAGACTACTATATATATGCCGTCATATAACACGAACAGAACCCATGTCTCTACTGGAAGCAAATTAATGTCAATCTTCATATTTGTTGTGATCATGATAAATGGAAGATCTTCAGACCAAATCAATTTATTTATTTATTTTAATTTTGGGGCTGACCAGATCAAAAACCTATTCAAAAGTTCTAAATATTATTTGCTCCCTCTTAAAATATTGACTTTTGGCAAGTTGATCCATATGTGGGGTGAGAGAAGAAATTAATCAATGATACTAAGGGAGGAAAAATTATTGAATCACAATCACCAAACTAATAAGTTGGTAAAGAAACATATCTCGAACTAAGGGAAAAACAAAAACAAAACAAAAAACAAAAAACTAAGTACATCATCATGACATGATGTGTCTTATAGCATGGATTAACATAAAAGTTAATCAAAACCCCATCGCCGGATGCACTCCTTTTTTCTTCATGTGATGGTAAAGAGCAAATTAAGAGTAGAACACTATGCGGTTTAGCTAGCGGAGAATAATATATTTGAGGATTAGACTTCTTAACTTTATATTATTGAGAGCAATGAAAAATCTCATAAAAACTAAATTTATAAGAATACGTAAGATTTATAGTGGCTCATCCTTAATTATGAGAGTTAAATCCATTTTTAGCCATTAAAATTATTTATTATGATGATTAAAAAGCCTATAAGAGAAAATTTAAACACCTTTCAATCTCTCTCTTTCTTTCTTTTTCTTTTTCTATTAACCTAAAACAAGCACTTCCTATATAAGAAAAAAAAAATAAGATAACTGAAATTATAAGTGTGAAAGTCCTAAAGCTGATTTAAGTGTTTGTAGTTGCCTGTCGAAATAAATGAATAGAAGTTAAAGGAAATAAATCATCGACTGTCAAAAAGCAAGAGAATTTGAAAGCAGAGTCCAAAGTTTCTTGCAGTCAAGAAATCTTGGCTGGATAACATTTTCTTATAACATTTAACCATAATATTTTCTTATAAGATTTTTAACCATAATATTTTTATGTGATTAAATGTCAATTTTAATCATAATCTTGTGACTAATATACAATTAATCACAAATTTTTATTATGACTAAAACTTTTAACTACGAGCTTTTAATCATAAAAAAAGTTTTATTCAAGCTGTGAATAAAAACCTTATAGCTCAAAGTAAAAATTTGTGACTAAATGTGTGTTAGTCACAATCTTGTAACTAAAGGTGATATTTAATCGCATAAAACTATTGTGACTAAAAGTTTCTTAAAAAAATTTTTGACTAAAAGTTTATTTATTTATTTATTTTATAGTGTACTAAAGGTCAAAGTTTTGAAGAAGACAATGCTTTAAGTTGTACATATACTTGTTAAAAAAGATACGAAAATTGTTGCCTTCGATTCTTGGGACAAATTAGTATAATTATTTTTTTTTTGGGGGGAAAAATGAACAAAGAGCCTCAGAAGAAAATGTCACCAAATTATCAACTTAGGACTCGTAGTGGTAAAGGTTTTAAATAAAGAAAATCTTAATATTTTCTACTCAGTTGCTTATTAATTTGTCTCCTTTTTTTTTTTTTTTTCTTGTGCTTCGTTTCCTTTTGGTTGCATTTTCATTTTTAGTCCTACTACCCTTTAGGATTGTATGACGTTTTCTATTTTCTTTTTATTAAAAATAAACCTAAACATAATTAAATCAATGTGACATAGATTGATGTAAAAGGTTAAATTGTCGATAGCATACTTGATCCTCTATTTAAGCCTTTGTTCCAAATACTATTGATGCATGAAAACCTCCCCTAAATCGCCTATATCATAGCTAAGAGATTCTAAACAATTAGTCCCTTCATTCTTCCAAACTATATCTATATAACCCTGTTAGGCTCTTACATTCTTCCACAAAATCCATAAAATGGACAGAATAGAGCAAGGACTACCTAATACCATGTCTAATGGTGACAAGATTAATGACTTGACGTCCAGTCTCAATCCAAAATCCAAAAATTCTGGCTTGCAATCTTCCGGTTTCTGGGCACTGTATAACAGATATTTTCTACCTGGTCTTTTCAGAAAGGTATATTAATCAAAACTCTAGTACTATTCATTAAGGAACCATATATCATGATCATATTCATATGTAACAATGTTTAATAAGCATATATATTATATATATACATGTATGTATGTATATATATAGTCTTTCATGTCATGATAATATTGATATTGATGCACATATTAAAACCAAATATGTGTGTGTGTGTGTGTGACTAGATGATGGCAGAGGTCATAGCGACGTTTTTGCTGGTGTTCATGACCTGCGCTGCCGCGGCTATTGCTAGTAGTGATAACAGAAGAATCTCACAATTGGGAGCGTCAATTGCTGGTGGACTCATTGTGACAGTGATGATTTACTCTGTTGGCCACATCTCCGGTGCTCACATGAACCCTGCCGTCACTACCGGTTTTGCGGCTTTTCTTTATTTTCCATGGAAACAGGTACATTACTAATTAGTGCAATGGAAACCCTTATGCACTTGTTTTATTAATTTGAAAATTAAAAACAAAAGAAAACTTTTTCATGTTTCAAATCTGAGACCCGAGAACTAAACGTCATTTCAATATGTTGATCTAGTCCTGGTGAGAACAAACGATTGCCTATTAATTTTCTTTATTCCACGATTGTATTTTTTTTTTTCCTCTATCTTCTTTGGTGAAAGTAAGGTATCTTAAATATTATCCTGATTATGCGTGATACTAGTGTTCTAATTTTAAGAATTAACAGTTAAGAAAAGTACTTGTATAGATCTGTAAGTCATTTTCTGCGTATTACTCCATACTGATTTGTGGCCAAAGTTTTCTTCCACTAAGCATTCATAGATTTAACATTTAGAATGTGAGTATATATTAGTATAAAATACGAATATGTGAACTAATGTGTTATAGAGAGAAAAATAAAAAAATAAAAGTCTAGCATCTGTCGAATTTAAGAACTAGGAACTTGGCCAGGCAGTACTTTACTTCTTACAACAAAGATATAAACCAGTCTTTAATTAGCAAAATAACTAATAAATCGATGGAAGCCAGAAATTGTAAATAGGACTTGTTACTTCAAGCTCGTATGGGGAGAGTTGAAATTTTTTTTTGGTGTATTGAAATTCATTTGGAATAATATAAAAATTGAGAGTAAAAATTAAGTTGAAATCTTGTTACTTCAGGCTCTTACGGGAGAGTTGAAATATTTATTTAATGGATTGAAACTTATTTAGAATAATATAAAAACTAAGAATAAAAATTAATTAAAAAAAAACAAAAAATATTATAACCACTATAAGGGTACTTTGGAACCACCTCTCAAGCCCTTCATGTTAGCAGGGCACGTGTTAAAATGCTTAATGAGTAAAAGAGGTTGGTCATGAAACTAGGGTAGTACTTGGTGCACATCTAATACGGAAAATCGTATAATAAAGCAGTATTGTTATATATATAATATACCAAATAATATGAAAGATAAAGAGGGGGACAAATGTTTTCTTCTTTCTGCTTCCAACTAAACAACACAAGCGGATATACATCATCAGTCCAAGATCAATTGAATAAGTGACGGCCAAGTTAATCTCTTATTTAAGTGGGGATGTATATTAAAAAATAAATTAGAATAGTTTATAAAGGGATAAATAATTCTTAATAAGGAAAAAAAAAAAACAGAAAAATGTAAAATTTTTAAAGATTAAAAAAAAAAAGTTTACAGGGTACTCTAGCCTGTTCATTCCTGAGTAGCTTTGTTCCTATAAATTAGTTATAGCTATTGCAGATGGAATGTTTAATTTTTCTATTCTTATAAATGAAAAATATTTTAAATTGTGTACCTAAATTTTGTTATTCATCACGAAACAGTTGTTTTCTAGGATATGAAATATAATTTTCTAATGCGGTATTTCAAGGGATATACAGAAATATAATTGATTAATAATTAAGCTATGCGTTTCTTTATCCCACCACAAGATTAGCATATCCAACGACACCCCCCTTCAGTTCCTTCAACTTTAGAACGACCTTTTTTTTTACAACTTTAAATCGGCCTTCATTATTGAGAAGAAATTCCCAGTCCAACTGTAAAGAGAGAGTATTTTGGCCATTTAAAAAAAAAAAAAAAGTACCATCCAGGTACTTAGTTGACCTTAAACCTTTAAGTTCATTTACTAATCCCAAATAAATGAGTTTATAATATTAAATTACTTCAATACAGTGGTTGTAGATTTAACCTCATAATAATTCTATACCTAAATTCATTAAAAATATATATAATTTAAATTCACCACCCCCAACTTCAAAACAAAATTACTTCAATTTAAACCCCCATAATTCATATAATTTGTACTCTAATTAGCTAAAACTCTTGCTTCTAAACAAATTAATATAGAGTAATACTAAAGGATATCAATAGAATTAAGTATTACCCATTAATAAAAAGATAGATCTTACGAGATAAAATTCATAAATATGATTTATCTTCCGCTAACAATGATATTTAAATGCTTAGAAATGTAAAAAGTCAAATGGTTTAATTAATAACATTTGTTATTTTTGTACTGTAATGGTTGCAGGTCCCGTTCTATGCATTATCTCAGTTTACAGGAGCCACTGCAGCTGCATTTACACTTCGTGCACTACTTGACCCGATTCATATAGTTGGCACCACAACACCTTCTGGATCATATGTTAAAGCTTTAATCATGGAGATAGTTGTCACTTTTAACATGATGTTTGTTACTGCTGCTGTAGCTACTGATGGTAAAGCGGTAAAAACACATTCGTCTCAACATTTTATATGTTTATATTTATAATTAGTTTAAAATCAATAAAATTAATTTATGTCATCATCTTTTTTTAGGAGGGAAAAAAAAGCAATGATAGAATAACCATGAATATTAAGTTATTGCAATATCATTTGGTGAATGATCAACATTAATTTGTCCTTATAATCTGATAATTTTCAATGATTTATTGGTTGAGGTTACAGGTAGGAGAGCTGGCAGGTTTAGCAGTTGGTTCAGCTGTGTGCATAACATCAATCGTAGCCGGGTAAGAAAAAGTAGCTTAGCTACGTTAACGTTAATGGTTTTTAAAATTTGAGTCTGAAATCCACTTTACTTTTATTAAGTAGGCTAGGTATGTTATAGTACTTTTCAATTAGGTCAAAAGTATTGGACGGCCAAAGTTTTTAGACTGTCACAAATTACATTCATTAATTAGCCAACAAATTTGGGAAAACTTACAATCTAACTAATAAAAGTCAAGTTATAAGTAGTGGCTTATAATAATTTACCAAAAAAAAAAACAGTGGCTTATAATACACGCACATTCCAAATACACAAATTAATCTTTCAGATTTTTTTTTATACATATAAACGATAATGTGAATCAATAAATATATCAAAACATTTCAATTATTTCAACACCCTTTCAACTATCTATTTATCACTCGTCCAGTATGTTAATAAATGAAATAAAAGGATGTGTTTTAAGGAAACAAGATAAAGTGATATTTGCGCATGCATGCGCCCGCCCAAAAAAAAATGTATACACGCAGATGCCAAAAGAAAGTTAAGAAAGAATTAAGCTCTAATCTTAAAAGTTGGCCTCAAATATGTCTCTTTACATAACCTCTAGTAAAATCCAATGAGAAAACGACAAAAGGAAAAAAAAATGTATTTTTTTAAAAGAATCAATTAAGACAGAATCTGTAGTATGAGAGACCTGTTATATCTTTATGAACCTCAAAAATACAAAACTCTGAGCTATTAAACTACCACGAAGTATTCGTCATTATCAGGAGGGGGGTATTGTTATATATCGTCGAAAATAAATACCCGAGCCATCATTGGAGATACTATGCATTACTACTAGTTGCTTTCAAAATTTTAGTCTGGAAAATCTCTCGTTATAGTTCTAGTACTTTTCAAGTAGGTCAAAAAAAGGGGGGAAGGGGGTGGTGGTGGTGGTGGTGTTATATGTCGTTGAAAATAAATACCCGAGCCATCATTGGAGATAATCACGTTTTTTTTTTTCTATGCATTTCCACTAGTTGCTTTCAAAATTTTAGTATGGAAAATCTCTCGTTATAGTTCTAGCACTTTCAATTAGGTCAAAAGAAGGTAGGGTGGGGGGGTGGGGGGTTGTGGGGGTGGTGTTGTTATATATGGTCGAAAATAAATACCTGAGCCATCCTTAGAAATAATCACCTTTTTTTTTTCCCCTCTATGCATTACGACTAGTTGCTTTCAAAATTTTAGTCCAGAAAATCTCTCATTATAGTTCTGGTACTTTTCAATTAGGTCAAAAGAATAGGACGGCCAAAATTTTTTGGCCGGTCACAAAGTTACGTACTACAATTAATCAGCCAATACAAATTTGGAAAAATAGAGATCTAATTAATGAAAGCCAAATTATTTTGTAGTAGCTTATAAAATATATGCATATTCCACACACACAAATTAGAAATGGACAAGAAAGAGTAAAATCACCTAAAAAAAAAACCTTGTCACTAACATACTATATTTGTCAAATATTCCAGACCAGTTTCAGGTGGATCAATGAACCCGGCAAGAACTCTTGGACCAGCACTTGCAAGTTCAGAGTACAAAGGGCTTTGGGTGTATTTTGTGGGGCCAGTCACTGGCACATTGCTTGGCTCTTGCTTTTACAAGATCATTCAGCTGAGTGAACGCAAGCCCATCGTTGCTCCCTCTGTTTCCCTTAGACTTCGTCGGATGTTGACCAACAATTCTCAGTCCAATGACAACAGAGAACCTCGCAGTTCCGTTTGAATATATAACATATATATAAACACATATATATGTTATATGTTGTAGTTGTGTGGGACTTATCTTAGTAGAGTAGCTCTGCTTTGATTGATTATGTTTGGTGTGCCTATGTATGCATGCATATGAATGATGCATTAGAGTTAGTTGTTTGATTAGTTTGGTGTGAAAACACGTATTTGGGATCTGTTAAGTTTTCCTGATATCAATTAATCTCGCTCTATTTAATTAAATAAAGTGAGAAATACATATGTAAAATACGTCATGTAAGAGCTACTTAGTCTAAATTGTACGATATACCGTATTGTGTAATATATGGTTGCGTAAATAGAATAAAGAGTAAGAACTTTGCATGAATTTCTTAATTTAACTCTTGAGTACTATATTGCGAGATTCTATCAAAATGAGTTTTCTCTATTACAAACAAACGAAGAAGAAAATAAAAGACAACATGATAGTACTTAGAGCTCTTTCTTTTTTTTAATCTGTTTCTTTAATAGAATTCTAACAAGGAGATTAAATAGGTCAAAGTTTAAAAGATAAAGTGAGAGTTTTTTAAATTAAGGGTTGAAGTGAGAACAATCTAAAATTTATGGTGCACAAATTAGAATAATCCTTTATATTAATATTGTTAGCTAAAATCAAGTAATAATTAACAAAAGAGAATTATATTTAAATATACTAATTAGAAGAGTTTAAAAGGAACATATGTTGAGTATTTTTGGGCAAATTTTGATTTGGTGATTCTCGGAAGTGCTCAAAGAAGTTCATGTGCACGTCTAATTTCAACAATGAGTAGGGATATATTTCTCTTCATTTTTAAATATCACCTTGTTATATATCTAGTACCTAAATGGCTAAAGAAATATTAAACTTTGTTCCCCTATAATTATTTCCTCTACTACTTTCTGGGGTTTTGTTTCCAACCTTTTTGACCAAGTTAATTCTGAAACGACTTCTGTGAACGGCATATAAGCAACAATAACAGTCTAAAAAAAGAGAGAGAAACTAGAAAATACATTTCACGTACGTACAATATAACTAGCTAGTTAGGTGTATTCTAAGGTCATGTACCTACCAAGAATTAATTAGATAGCACTTTTTCTTCGCTATTTACTTTCTCATCCTTTTTTTTTTTTTTTTTCTTCTTTTCTTCTTTAGGGGGAGTTTGGGGGAGGGTGTTGGAGATGTTATTTTTAGGTTGGAAAAAAGTTGTTTTGGAGAATGTGTTTAAAAGAAAAAACTGTTTAAGGTGAAAAAATAAAAAATTTTAAAAATTTTTTTAGAAAAAAAAAAATCAATATGGATATTGTTTCGTTCCTATCGAAATTCTATGCAATTTAAAAAAAATATCTCATTTGGACTTGTATACACAAAGTTATGAATTTTTAAAATTTGGAGTTTACTGTAGTGTTTTGAAAATATAAATAGTGAAAAATAAGGAAATTTTGGAAAAAAATGAAATTTTGAGGGTTGAGAAACAATCCCCAAACGGCCCCTTAATATTCCAATCAAAATCCTACCTATAAAATGTCAAGTAGTCGTGCCTCCTACCTATAAAATGTCAAGTAATCTCATTTGGACTTGTATACACAAAGTTATGAATTTTTAAAATTTGGAGTTTACTGTAGCGTTTTGAAGATATAAATAGTGAAAAATAAGGAAATTTTGGAAAAAAATGAAAGTTTGAGGGCTGAGAAGCAGTCCCCAAACGGCCCCTTAATATTCCAATCAAAATCCTACCTATAAAATGTCAAGTAGTCGTGCCTCCTTCCTTCCCCGCCCCCCCACCCCCCACCCCCGCCACTTTTAAGATGCATTTAAAACATAAATAAATAATGGGGGCCCAACCTCGTCGTCTATTATTGTATTATTACTACAAGGCTAGCTTTAAAATATACAAAGTTTAAAAATTATATATCGTCTGAAGACAATATATACAAGCGCTAGCAAACTTTAAAAATTATAACAAAGTATTTTTCCTTTGCTATATGTATACTATAAATATATATTTTGTTCTACACGCATTGTATAATATTGTCTATTGAATCTGTTTTAATAATGGATGGAACAGATCCAAAACCTGTGACCATCACCAACGTCTTTAGTAGTACTGACATAACTAATAATGATCATGAGCCACTCTCGGTTCCAAATCGTAATATTTTCTGGAAAACTCTTGAACAATACCCTCCCGGGTTTCCCAAAAAGGTACGTCGTGCATGTTTTATATATATATATGTACATGATCTAAAAGTACCACTTCTCAATTCGTCTCTTGTTTCATTATTAATGTTACTCTTTGTAATCATATGGTTCCATTTATTACTTAGCTTATCATGCTATACGCCTTCTTTTGCCCATGCAAACATAATATGTATATATATATATGCGTGTGTGTGTGTGTGTGTGTGTGTGTGTGAGGGAGGTATAGTAGTTATATGATCATTCTGTTTGTATGAATTGTAACATGTTACTGTTGGATGACAGGTGGTGGCAGAGATCATTGCAACATACTTGTTGGTGTTTGTGACATGTGGTTCGGCTGCAGTGAGCACAAACGATGAACACCGAGTGTCGAAGCTTGGAGCCTCAATCGCCGGTGGCCTCATAGTGACAGTGATGATCTACGCCGTCGGTCACATCTCCGGTGCACACATGAACCCGGCCGTCACTTTTGCTTTCGCCGCCGTTAGGCATTTCCCATGGAAACAGGTATTTTATATATATATATATATATCATCAGCTTTTTTTAAAATCCAAACGTAATTAAGTTCATATTCACTTTATAATTGGCATGTGCATGAATTGTTAATTTTTTAGAGGAAGATCGGACGGAATAAAAAATAATCAGTTCTTTTGACAAAAAAAGACGATTATAAAACTTCAGATTCTACACTTTTACATAACTAAACGTACCACCTTTATAAAACTTGAAATTCACATTAAACTATATTTTAGTTCAAAAATGATTGAAAAAAAATTTAAAAACAAAAAAACAAAAAAAAAAACCATCTCCACATGGTGAAAGTACTCTCACGGTCGCCCAAATTTGCGGAACCAAAAGATCCATGATCACCAAAGTGTAGGGAGTAAAACACACTTACGTGTGTGTGTGTGTGTAAACCTCGAATATTACAAAAATGAAATAATACTACATATTAATATAAATTTTGCGTCCGAGTCAAATTCAATTAATCAGTAGCCAGACAAACGTAACGGCATACACATCTGGAGAAAGGTCTATACAACCAAAATTTGTCCCACAACACATGACTAGTTTCTTTTATCGCCGCTTCACGGCCTACAATTAGCTTCGATGTATGTACATATCTATTTGCATCATCTATCTGTGGAGAAGCGCACATGCACTGAGAGCACCACTTCCGCTCAATCATAAAACGCATCCATTCCATACTAGCTTATCGTCTGATGGATAAGATATATACTATTTTCTTGTATATATGTTTAATTTATTTTCTTCCATTTCAAACACAATATTGCAGGAAAGAATTTTTTCTATTTTAAAAACCTCGGATAAAGAATAATTCATGGGGAAAAAAAAGAATGAGAACTCTTTGTAGGGTACCAAATATATATATATATATATAATAAATACACATTGTCTTGCCATACTATACGACCTTCTTTTTGCTAGAATGACTATCTTAAATGAATATATTCACATCAGTGTTTTATTTGCCACAAAAATGTTAGAAATAACATATTATGCTCCAGCTCCAGTGTATAATGTTATTTTAATTTCATATATACCTTTGGTTATCATTATTAGGTTTTTGAAATTCATAAAAATAAATTTTAAAATATTAAAATAATTTAAAAAATGACAAAAGTATAATGATTAGATGAGAATATTAAGATATCAATCAATGAAAATCAAATGTCAAATTTTAACGTTCATTATACCTATAAAGAAATTATCATCAAATTTAACATACGACAAATTTCACATTAAGAAATGATACTTTATTTTATTAAAAAACACTTTTTCACTTAGATATCAAAATTTTATCGTTAATACATCAATTTCAAGATGCCCTACAAGGTCAACATTCATAATATTTTGTTGAATCAAAATTTGTAATACCAATAAAGATACTCGATCATAAAAACTATAGGAGCCTCTAAAGTTTGATCATGAGTTGACTAGGCTCCAATTGAATGTGTAAGATTCCAAGGCACTTTAATGATAGTTTATTACCAAGAAGTTCATTTTTCCTCATTCCGTATAGATGCAGTGGACCACTAAATTTCCTAACACACGTGAATTAGTCAACGCTTGTTATTAAACGAAGCGACAGAGTGAAGGACTGCCATAATATTCTTGCAGGTCCCAATCTACGCGGCAGCTCAACTATTTGGATCAATATGTGCCTCATTTACTTTAGCTCAATTGTTGAACCCAATTCAAAACATTGGCACTACATCACCTTCTGGGACAGACACTCAAGCTCTAATCATGGAAATTGCTGTCACATTTTCTATGATGTTCGTCACCTCGGCTGTGGCTACCGACACTAAAGCTGTACTTACATATCAGTCAACGCTGCTACCACTATATTTATTTTAACAAGTCCAGTTGTATTAAATGCTTTACTTTGTATACTTTTTCGTTTGTTGATTATAATTTCGATTGTTTGTTACACAGATTGGGGAGTTGGCAGGCATTGCAGTTGGATCGGCTGTGTGCATCACATCAATTTTGGCAGGGTAAGAAAAAAAATTCCTGGCTTTTCACACAATTACTCACTTTTCCAATTTTAGAGTTTAAAATTCACAATTTCATTGTTAAAAATATCAATTATCGTAATTCCTTTCTAGCAAATATATAAATAAAATTAACGTAATTTTTTTGTAAATTTAAGTCTATCATAATTTGTACAATTCTAATGTTCAAAATCATAAGTTCCAAAATAAAATACACAAATTATTGTATTTCCTACATGTTGTCCGGATTCCGGACACCCAAAAAAAATAAAAATAAGCCTCATAAAGGTGACCCCATGTAAATTGTCGGCAAGTTCTAGGGGGGAAAAAAATGGTAGGTAACAATTAATGAGGTCTATATCCAGGCCAGTGTCAGGTGGATCCATGAACCCAGCGAGGACAATTGGACCAGCAATTGCTAGTTCATGCTACACGGGCATTTGGGTGTATGTCGTTGGACCCATCACTGGAACATTACTTGGAGCTTGGACTTACAATATGATTAGAGTGACTGAGAAGCCATTTCATGAGCTACCTTCACGTTCAGTTTCTCTCAAACTCCGCCGAATGATGAGCAACGACAGCCATGTTTTCGGCAAAGAACCTCCTGATTCGGTGTGAAAAAGGCTGCAGGCTTTGTATGCGCTAATAAGGGCTACCTTCAGCCTCATAGTCAATGCACCTAATCGTCTAACCAGTTCGACTCGTCTGTACTTGCATCTTGTCTATTTTGCTACCTTATGATATAGTATTGTGGTTAGTACCGTGCTTTAATTTTGCATTACTGTACTGGTTTGTGTTTAAATGCAGCTTCTCTGTTGCTTATGTTTATGCCTTTTCAGAAAATCTGAAAAGGATTAACAGTCCCAGTGCCTCCGGGGTGCATATTTATATATTTTATCCAGCATAAGAGTACTTACAACTTATAAAGGATCTCACAAATGTAATATAAATACATATTTAACTATATATGCAAGCTCAAAAAAAAAAAAAAAAAGAATGATCAGAACATGGTGGAACCATGCAATCAAACGTGAAAACCAATCAAGCGACATTTTCACACACTGCAAAACTCCCCGGGTTTATGGTAATGCTCTTCGTGCAATTATCGGTTTTGTATATTCCGACCAGTCGATCAGCCAACTCAAACATGTTGTTCCTAAGGCTGTCAAATGGAAAGAGAACGATTAACTGCTAAAGCAAATTTAAATACAATGAATTCTAGATGTAATCAACTTGGAGAGTTTAACGTACCTTATAATTATGAACTGTGCATCCTTTGTACGGTCCTTGACGTAATGTCCCACTATTGAAACATTCTTGAAATCTATAATGCCACAGAAACCCGGTGAATGAATGGAAGAGTGAAGCAAAGCGTGTTCAGTTTAAAAAGTTCAAGTTGAGAACAAACCTAAAGCAGCATCAATTTCATCCATAACATACAACGGCGTAGGCTTGTAGTGATGCAGTGCAAAAACAAGAGCTAATGAGCTTAAAGTCTGAAAGCAGTAAAAGACAAATGTCAAATTGAAGTGTCATCTTATCACTAGTATTGTCCTTCAGCAGCTGAGAATTAAAAATGGAGATGGCAAATGATGGGCAGTGAACCTTTTCCCCGCCGGATAAGTTGGCAATATTCTTCCAGCTCTTTTTTGGTGGCCTAACACTGAAAACGACACCTTCAGAGAAAGGATCCAAGGAGTCTACTAGCTCAAGTTCTGCATCACCTCCAAGCGTGATCATCTATAGAAACCGCATTGGAAGGAAAAATATTATCATTGTATTGCAAAATCACATCAAGGGAAGAAAAAATGTCAAAAAGAAGGTGATGGTGTAAAATAGGGAGAAAGGATGTAGCATTTGATGTGAGAAACCCAATTTATTGGCCGTGAAGGAGCTTTACGGTTTATCTCGGTCCAATTTAACCAATCAGAAAAAATACATATGCCTTTTTTCACAAGAAAAAGAGAAACATATGTTATTGGACATGCAAGTGAAGCGAAGACATTTTCAGAAATTCAGGAGTACAAATCAAATCAAAATTAGAGAGAGAGCTCAGATTACAGACCTGGTACATTTCCTTCAACTTCAAAGATATTGCATTGAATCCTGCCATGAACTCATCCAACCTAAAATTATAGTCATCTCAGTCAATTTAGAATGAATAGGTTGGGAACGAACAATACAGATGAACACATGCAGGTATATATACACATAAAGTAGACCATGCCTCTTTTTTCTCCACTCATCGTACTGTTTTTTTATATCATCACGCTGTTGAGTGACTATGTTGAGATCTTCAACCCGATCATTATACAAAGAGACCTTATTCCGGTACCTGTTAAAGGTAAACTCATTTAGCAGATAAATATGGCAGAACACAATTTTGTCGCAAAGGGGAAGACATACTCCGCAATTGAATCGAGGTTAGGATTCATCTCTTTCAGTTGTGCCTCCAGTAATGTGACCATCTCAAGGGCTCTTTTAAGGTCACAAGCCTTATTAAGAGTTTCATCTGTCAGTGTTGCTTGAAGCTTATCAGAGTCCACTACATCTTTCTTGATTCTGTAATCAATAAGAAATCAACAATTTTGGTTTCCAAACAACTGATAAGATTAAATATTAATGCACAATTAAGCATTATAATTATATGCACGCTGTCAACAGAAACCAATCAAATCAACATACTGCTCCAAATGCTTTGTAAGTGCATTTTGCAATTCGTCCAGCTTTTTCCTGTAACCCTTCCCCTTCAGTTCCAACTCACTGAACAGCTTCTTCATGTCTTTCAATTTATAATCTGCGTCGACCTGTGACAAATTGGAGAGCATGTCAATATCTACTCCAGAAGCCTGATCAAAATAAGTAGTAAACGGAAAATGCGGTAACAGTAAGGAAAATTTGTCATTGAGGTACCTCCGATGCTCGCAATTCGTCCACGGTCTTTTTCATCTTGTTATAGTCAGACTTTGCTTTGTCCAGCACCTCTTTATGTTTATCAATAAGCTATGAATACAAAGATAACAAGATAGAATATAATTTTAGCAAGTGATAGAAGTAAGCTGATAAAAACTACTTCTATGGTTTTCCAAATGCAAACAACAAGACAAAAATATAAATGGACAGTAATGTTTGACCTCCTGTGTCTTTTTGTAGTTCTCTTGAACTGTAAAAGCCTTCTGCTCTATTTCTTTAAATTTGTCTCGCAATTTTTCCTTCTCCTGAGTGAGTCGTTCTGCCTCCATCTTTGACTCCTCAATCCCCTTTGTTAACTTCTTTATCGTCTTCTGGCCAGTCTCTATTTGGACTTTGTGACGGTTGATATCTGTGCTATTTTTTTCGATATCCTACAATTGGAGGCATGAATTAGAAAAGAAAACTAGTGTCACAGATAGTAAATGGCAATATGTACTTACAGACTGAATCTTGTCAACTTTTGCCCTCTGAGCCTTCAATCTTTCACCTCCCGCATTTTCAATATTGCTCTGAAGTTCCAAGGCCTGAAAAGAGAAGTGATTATAGATAGGTAGAGTTAGCTGAAATAAACAAAATTTCAAAATTTTGCTACCTAAAAAATGAGAACAAAAATAAAACACACGGTCAAGTCAACCACACTATGGTCAGGATCAAGAAAAGATAAAATGGAACTGGATAGAATAAGATACGATAAAATATTTCAATCACCTTGTCTTTCAACTTCTTAGACCCTTTTGCGAGTTTATCAATCTCCTTTTCTTCAGTAGAAATAATATTTTTGAGCTTCTCAAGCCGATGAAGCTCGTCCTGCTTTGGCTGTGATGCTGCTTCCAGGGATTCACGCTGCTTTTCAAGATAATTGTGTTGTGTATCCAGACTGTCGATCTGCAAAAGATGGAAATTATAAAGGTATCATATTCTTCTCAACAAAATAAAAGAAATCTAGGACATACTGAAAATAACCTCTTTCTGTGTTTTAGCCAATTCCATCTCCAAGTAAGCAACTGTTTTCTCTGAGGCTTGATACCCTCTCACTGCATCAGAAATTCTTTCACGGATGCTTTTTAATTTCTCAACCATGGTAGAGAGCTCCTTCTCGGCATTTGCAACAGCTTCTGCGGACACACTGGTGGCTCGAATAGATGTGCCCATCTTACCACCACGTGGCTTATTTCCACCACCACTCATTGTACCGGATTTTTCAAACAATGCACCATCAAGAGTTACCACTCTTCGAAATTCTTTGTCTGCACTATATGCAATCCGGGTTGCCTGTAAATGAAAACAGAATGTTCTTACGTTACTTCAAATCCAAGAGTGCATTTGATGGATAAACATAGATACTCCTAGATTTTGGTTGCATCTGAAAATGATGATTGATGTAAATTTTTCTAAACCATTTTATGAGTCAATGAACTTCTAATTGGTTTTGGGTATATCAAAAACCCACCTGGTCAAGATCTTTAGCAACGACAGTATTTCCCAATGCAGCAAAGAAAGCAAGCTTCATGCGTTCATCTTGCACTTTAACTAGATCAAAAAGCCGCAGAACTCCCTCAGGAGTTTGCAACCTCTCTTTCATCTTTGGTAAAAGATCAACTTGCTTTTCCTGACAATGAAATTATAATTATAACAAGGTCAGAAATTGTCACGAGTCCCAGATATGGTACGTACTCTTCTTCAGCTGAAACTTTACAGAAAAATTGAATGGGAAGAAAGAAAAGTATCTATCATTCACTCCATTACATATACGGTGGCTTCAAAGTTGAGTACAGAAAAACCAAACCATCTATAAAAGTTTCCTTTGCTCTTCTAACATCACCAATGCATAGTAATTATTTAAGATTGTTGAGATGAATTTAGATTCCACAATTATATATTACGGTGGTTTGTGCATAAAGTTTTTGAAGTCCAATAAACATTGACCGTATTATAGTTACAAAAATGACTTATAGATAGTAAGCATAAAAGTATATGGTAATATTATAGACTTTAAATTTTTCTATCAAAAAATTATAGACTTTAAATTTAGTTTTGAAAATTATCAAGAATTATCAAAATTTGCCAACAAATTTTTTCTATATAATTCCATGAAACAAAGTTTAATAATTTGTCCAACTTTCAATATGACTACTTTATTTCTTTAAAAAATGACTAATTAACGTTCACCCAGAAATAAGACTAATTAATGGGCTTTAAAAGAAACAGGTAAATGGTAGTTACTATTATTTTTTCGCTATATTTATCAAACAAGCAAACAATTGACCAATCACTATATAATACACATAATTACCAATATCATGAATGTTGCAACACCAAGATTCTCTCGCCGCAATAGCTCCACACACGCCTGCGCTGCACCAGTTGTCTCCACCACAATGTAATCAAGTCCTGGGCATGCTGTTGATATGGCGACATCATATTTTGCTGCAAAAAAGACATCATTTCAACAAAGAACTAAATTCCTCCATATCAAATGGCAGAACCAAAACCAGATATTAACAATTTTACAGTAATGATAAAATTTAACATGCGACTCAAAACATTACGAGCAGTAGAACACAATCAAACACGCGGATCTTCTAGCTTCATGCCAGCCAACTTTGAAAGATCAAAAAAACAATGCAAATACTGTATAATTATGGACTTCAAATGACATTACAAGAGAAAAAAAATGAATGTAAGGCCATCTCCAATGAATTTGTGTATGCCAATGCTATATTTGTTAAAAAATAATTTGAAAATAGCATTATCTTATTTTAAGCTTCAATGCATTATGCTATTTTTAATGCTATTTCTACTTTTTTATCATTATTATGATTTGGAAGTTATAAAAGTGAACTTTTAGCATTTAAATAAATGAAAAATAAAATTATTGTAATAATTACATAACGCAAAAACTAATAAGAATCAAAAGTAAAATTTGACATTGCCTATACTTTGTGACAAATTTGTCACAAAGTTTAGCATATCGCAAATTTAGCATGAAAGATAGCATTGCATTAAAGAGCACCTTCTTCATTCAAATGCCAAAATTTACTATTGGCATATTAATTTGGCATTCTATTAGAGATGCTCTAAACATGGCAATGTGTCCATTTGTATCATCTTCACCCATTGAAATCAGGGGAAGACTATTCGACCGTGTGAACTTGAGAAGCAATAACAGTGCTGCAATCAAATACGAAATGTGATGCAAATTACACTCACCATCTATGGCTCCTAAGTCACCCATTCGCCCATATATTCCCTGTATTAGGTTGGACTCGTTAGCCTGCAGAACTGCTTTTAGAACTGAACCCTGACTCTTCTCAGAATCCATAACAGACTTGAGCTCTGCAACCTTCTGTCTTGCAGCTTGTTCAAGAGGAATCAGTTCTTCTTGTTCTTTGATGCATTCCTACAAACGAGTATTTCACAATATGTCCTAAAATTGCAGAGATTAAATTAAGAACTTCAAGTACAAATGCATTCATTAAACACGAACTTGCTCCACTTTACGAGCTTCCACCGCTTCAAGTTTATTCTTTTCTAGATCATGCTGAATTTTTGTGATGCTCGCAGTTTTTGTTTCAATGGCTCCCAGTATATTTTCCATCTGCTTTTGAGCATCTTCAAAAGCTGCACGACCAGCTTCATGCTGAAATAATCAACCAATACTTTCAGCTCAATGTTTAATCTTTTTGGAGTTTAAATGACATAGATAACGTTTGAATGCAAAGATTTCAAGTTGGCTAAAATTTAACATTTTGGTCCCAAGGAAAAAAAAAAAAAATCCTTTAAGAGACTCAAAAGAAATGCAAATAATAAAATGAACTAAAAACATTGTAGCTAGAGTATGATAGCGTTATTAATATGGAGGCCCTTAACTCTTAAGACAATAATTAACCTCACCTTGTCAGTCAAAAGCTTTTTTTCAGTGCATGCCACTTCAAGTTTTCCCTTGTGCTCAATCAGCTGCTTTTCCCAAGGCTCTAAGTCAGCACGAACTTTTGTAAGCTCAGAGCGGTATTTCTCTGTTTCACCTGCTTATGATTATGATTATTGAAGTACACGGTAAGTTAGAAAACAGCTGCCTAGCCACGTCTGCTCTAATACTACAAAAGACAACAAATATTTTCCTTTATGCTAAAGTAAAAGATGTATAACAACTAATCAGACTAATATAAGAAAACAAATGCAATGAATCCTCAGATGCTAATCAGAAAAATTAATTACCACCTTTTGCATTCTCAATAATTTCCTCTAATACTTTCTCTTCTTCCGCTAAGAGCTTTTGCAGTTTTGGAATGTTTTCTTCAAGTTTTGGTATCAGATTTGTTGAGTTCTCTCTCTCTTTCTCTAGGTCTTCAATCTTTGATGAATCCTGGTTGGAAACCAGATTTGAGTTTATCGGTCTATTCAGTTGGTATAACTGTATACCTAAGGCATTTACTTACTTTTTCAACTTTATCTGTCAGTTTCTTGATCTTTTGCTTCATGTGCTTTAAATCTTCCCGATACTTGACATCCTCCCGTTCAAACTGCTTGAATTCTTCTTTACATTTTTTCAGTTCATTGTCAAGTTCCTGCTCACGTAGACGAAAACATTGAACACAATCATGACAAAATGAATAAAAAGATGCCTTGACAGAAAAATATAAAATATAATACAATAAAATAAAGAAATCATAACACTATAAAATATATAATCAAACCTCTTGCCGTTTCAAATACTTGTTGTGCACAGATTCAAGCTCCTTCAGTGCACTATTATTTTCTTGAATCTTCTCCCTGGATTAGGAAATCAAAGTTCAACTTGAGTCCTTGTCATTAGGTATACAGATATAATTTAAAAGATACCTTTCAGTCTTTAGATTGTCTTCTAAGCTGGACACTTTCTCTTGTAACTCAACCATTTTTGTACTAGTATCCTCGTGAGCCAATGCTGTGGCTTTCTCTTGCCATTTCAAAAGAGACAACTCTTTCAGCATGTAGGCTTCTGCTTCGTTCTTTACGCCCTGTTTTACCAATTTATTTAACCCTTTAGGCAAAAATTACCTAAATATGATCTGCCAAAATCTAATATAAAAACTACACACACCTCCAACCCATCCCTTTCTTTCTCTGCCAACTTAACCATTTGCACCACTCCAGATCTCTTCTCATTGAGGGTCTCTAGCCTAAACCAAGAAAGCAAAACAGAGAATTAGGCAATTAAGAATCTTACATCAGATTAAGAATTTTACAGAATCTCCTGATTATATGGAAACCATAAAGAGAAGAGATAATCTTAGTCACTAGTTAAAAAAAAAAAATCTTACTTTCCATCATAGCCATGTTCAAAGTCAAATTCCCATTTTGAGAAGCTCAACAGTAGAATCATCAAAACACTACATGCATTATTATCTCAACGAGAATTTTGTCCATCAAGCAGCAAAAAATTGGCTATTTTAGTACAAATGCACATTCACAATTGGCTCCTGGGAGTTTAGATTCAGCTTATAGTAGTCCTATATATACCATATTCTGTTTTCTGTAGTTGATGAAAAGAATGGATTTTCGTTGGCACTCATAAAGGAGCATGCAGTGCAGAACCATAATGAAAAATGGATGTAGGAGGAACAACAGTAATACGTAAAATTAAGTAGAATTAGAAAACAGACAAAGTTCTCACTCCTTAAATGACTCATCGATTTTTTCAACATATTTATTAGTTCCAATGATGTCCTCAAGGTATTCAAGAAAGCCTTCATCATGGGGCCCTTGAGCTTTTGGCTTCATCAAAGAAATTTGCTCTACTTCACCCTGACCATGACCAACAAGAAAATCGTTGAAGCACCATGGAGTTGTACTCCATGTTCAAAATAGAAGAACAGCATGACAACTGCAAACCTGAAGAATCAAGAAACGGTTATTATCCAGGTCAACTCCTTTCCCTTTCAGCTTCCTTGTAACTTCAGTAAAATTGCTGCCGCGATCATTGATGTAGTACTTGGAGGAATTATCACGAAATGCCACCCTAGAAATTACAAAATCACTTCCCTGAACAGCTTCATAGGTTCCATCATCCTGTAATCATACACAAGCATAATTTCAAGGAATTCATTGAGAATTTGTTAGATTCAAAGCATGTTTCAGATTCTAACATGTATAGGGCCACAGTAGAATTTTTGCATACTAATGCCCAGACAAACAGAACACTTCACTTCACTTAAAAGAGCCATCAGAGCAAGGTTAACTTGTTTTAAACACGAAGTGCCAAAACACATAGAACTTGGAATTCACTAGTTATTTTTTCCGTTTTTTATCCTTTCTTCGCAATAGTAAAACAGTGGATTAAATATATATGTTATCGAGACGAGAACTCGAACAAGAATTACTTACGCGATCAATGATCTCCTGGAAATGAACAGAAACCCCAGCACTATCCAGATTCTGGTGATTGGTGGAGTTGTGGATAAGCTCCGAAACCTTATTTAATCGCATCTGCACACATTAAAATTGCCCAGTTAAGGCAGAGAAAACTTAAAGAAGTAAAATTTATATAATAAACTGCATTGGAAGATAAAAATTTATAACCAAAAAAAAAAATCAAGAAATTTTGCCTACTTGCTTAGCTCGCTTTCCAAATACGAACAGCATCGCATCTATCACATTGCTTTTCCCGCTTCCGTTCGGTCCAACAACTGCAGAAAAACTCTGATTCCACACAAAGAATATCAAAAAAAAAAAAAAAATTCTGGCCTTGCAGATAAACACCTCTCATATTGAGAAAATGAAACAAGAAATTTCAATAACAGAATCCAAATTACTTCTTTTTTTTCCATTACGGAATAGAGAAACTAAACTACCGAAACAAAATCTGGAGAAAACAGAATTCGGGCAAAAGCCGAAGCAAATCGAAAACCCTAACCTTGTGGAAAGGACCAACGCGCTGTTCGCCGGCGTAGGACTTGAAGTTCCTCATAACCATTTCCTTGATGAACAGCCTCGGGGCTCTGGACCGTTCCGGGACTGAGTCGGAAACGTCCTTCATTGACTCGTCCCGAGTTTCCATCGCGACCCACTCCGATTCAACCCAAAAGAAAGCTCCTTTTTGAAATTTTCCTGCTTCGGAAGTTGTTCAGCGAAGGCGAATTGGGTTTATCGAGGAGATAAACAGAAGAGAGAAGCGACAAATTGGGATTTCTCTCTGCTACAGCCTTGCTACCTGCATTGTTAACTACAGATTTTGATATTTAATTTTTATTTATTTTAAAAGTGAGAAAAAAGAAAAATAAAAACACAAAAATGGGAATTGGCGGGAAACTGAAATAGCAATTTTGAAGAGTTTTTGGAAATAATTCAGAATTGGGCCTCTCGTAGGTCCGATTTCGGCCCATTTTTATGCGTCTCAGCCCGTCTATTCGCCACACAAGACAACGATCGTCCAAACAAATGGTTCTTGACAAGGAGGCCACACATTCATATGTTGGATTTTTTTTATTTTAATATAGGGTATTTTTGAGAGATAAAATCAAGTATAAAATTATTATTAAATTATATTTATAATTATTTTATATATTAAATTGAGTTTGTAAAAAAATGTATATTTATTTATTTCAAAAAAGGTCATTCTATATCATCATAACTTTTTGACTTTTTTTTTTTTTTTAGAGTATGAAATATACTCTTTAATTCTGTCAACTTTTTAAGAGTATAGTAATTAACTTTAATTGTTGGGTTTCGACTTATATGTATGGTTTTCTTGGTTTGTTTTGATTTCATAACTCGTTAACTGACCAAATGCACACACACATATATACATATACATATACATATATGATCGAGACGGATTTGATTCACACATTGTTGATATGTGGGTATAATATTCATCATGATACTTCATTGTTCTAATTAATTAGGACTATGTTGAGTTACTTTATTGTTGTCTTTTATGTTCTTTTATATATACTGAACATTTGACTCACCCTACTTTTTCCCCGTATATACATATATATATATAAATTAATTGCAACGGGTTATGTGGGGTTGCAATTTTCAAGGTTCTCAAAGTTCAAGACGATGGTGTTATTTATTTTGTTGTTGTTTTAGTTAATGCTAAATACATCTCTTATACAAATTTTTGTTAGCATTAAATGATGAACACATTGTTAATTTGATAATCTTTAAACATGGTGTAATTGTTTGTCACTAAGTAGTGGTACTCGTACATGTGAAAATACTGGCTCTTTGGCGATTAACTATATCACTCACTCCAATTTTGTGGGCTCCCCCTATTATGACAAGATTGTTGATACATTAATCCAGCGTAGCGTATTTTAGCGTAATGATCAAATAATTCATACAGAAGAAACCCTAACTGTAATTATACACGTGCACAAATTAAGGGTTCGTTTGGTGAACGCATTGCATTTATATTGTGTTTGAATATAATACATTGAATGTAATTTGTATTTGGAGAAAAAACATTAGCATTGCATTTGAATGCAATATGTGTTTGGGGGAAAAGTATTTGAATTATATTTTAATAATAAATATGTGATGTGATGGGTAAAAGTAGAGAGAAAAAAAAGAGGGAGAGAGAATATATGATGTAATTAATAAAAATAATAGAAAAAGTGAAATAATAAATAGTGATTGTGTTAGATTTAAAATGTGATGTGATTGATATTTGAATGAAATGTTTTTGTATTTGGGGAAAAATTGCATTGCATTTAAATGCAATGCCAAAAAAATGCTTGTCCCAAACGCTGCATAAGTCTTATTTGGATGACTGGTCCAAACTCAAATTTTTGAATTCAGTTTTATCTGAAAAATTAACAAAAATTATAATTAAATCAATTAACTTAAATCTAAAAAATTTATTATATTATAAACTTAACCTGTGAACCAAACAAGTCCTTGGGTTTTATGACGGTTAACTATTTTGCATATTCTAACTCTATCGCCACTCTTAAGTACACCCAAAAATAACATTATCTTTTAATCCTAACAAATTAGTAACTGTACATTAGTTAATTTCAAAGTGGGCAAATTATGGCCTTGTTTGATGAAACTGTTTTTAGATTATTAAAAAATCTATAGTAAATTAAGGGTATTCAATAAACCTTATTTTTTCTAGCAGATTCAACGCAGCAAAATTTAAGAAACAGGTCAGGAATTACTTCTACACAATAACTTCTGCTGTCATTATATAAATTTATGAAAATATCCTTCATAATAAATAATAATCCTAATCTACCTATTTTATTTATCTCCATAATAAAAAATAAAATTACATATATAAAATCGATACATTCTTTTCCTGTTAAAAATAATTTCAAATTGTAAATTATAGTTTTGTATCTAATTTTGTTAAATTTAGAGAAAACTTTTGTTATTATAATTTTATGTGTACTTGGAGACGATAGTAAACATTTGAAAAAAAATGATACTAAATAATTTATGATCATTGTAATAATTATTTTTATTTTATAGAAGAAAATATTATTACTAGAGTATACCATATATTCACAAATCTGGACGTCTGAGAAAAATATAATATATCTTTTTTATTCATTATACACTGACACGATAATTTTATTTGTAGTTTACCAAACATATAAATTCTGCTTCTAATATTCTCAACAACTTTGAAAAGAAAATTTACCAACCGCATACTTGCTTTTAAACAAAGTAACTCTAAACTCAAAGTACATCTACAGCAAAAATTTTACAAAGCACAACAATGTCAAACTAGTCTTATATATGTTATTTGACAAAAGTTTAACCGTACTTGCTGTTAATCTTAAAATGAAATGTCGTGTAATTAAATCTATAGTTTATCTATTCATTTTACTCTCTCTCTCTCTCTCTTCTCAATTGGCATCTAATTCTTATACTAATTAGACCAAATGCAATTCTTCCCCGTTGAACGTCCGTCTCAAACTCATTTTTTAAATCTAATTTTCCTTAGAATCATTAACGATTAAACTAATTAAACACGTACTTTTTAAAAATAAACCAACTTGTACTATACTACACAACACATCTAGTACATACAACTAATACAAAACTTCAACGTTTATCCATAAAAGGAGTTTTGTACATGAACTTTAAAATTAATAAATCAATAAAACAAAAAAAGAAGAAAACTTCATCTTTTTAATTAGCATATCCGAAGTGCCTTAAGTGCACAGCCATAAACTTCAAAACCCAGATTATCACCCCTTTTCGGCTAAAAAACAATGATTAAAAAAATTGTGAAAAGAGATTTAAAAGAGAGGAGGAATCCATCGATGCAACTTATGGCAAGATAAATCCAAGGCTTTGTAACCGTCAAAAAGAGAAAGAAACCCAGAAAACAACAAAGGAGAAAACAACAAACAATGAATTAAAAGCTATAACAATCATTACTGGCCAATTAACCTAATTTTTTTTCAAAATTATATCTGTACGCGTCCACCATTTCACAAAAACCATGCTTTTTTCTCGGAACCCTTTGCCAACTGGATCCTCTTGGCCTGACCATACCAAATCCCTCCACGTTCAGGCTTGGCCTCGGGTTCGGATATGCCGAATCCGAGCCTCCATCAAGGCTATATATTATAAGCATTTCCCATGCAATGAGACTCACTCTCGGAGAGAAAAAGTGTACTCTACTATGACACCAAAGCAAAAATCCCTCTCTTCAGTGTTGTTTCACTCTCCTAAAATCTTTTTTTTTCCCCCCTTATAGTTTGGTTCCTAATTTCTTTAATTTCTAGTTCCATTTTGGTTTTATTTTCTCGACTAGCTTATGGTTTATATCTATCAGTAGATATGAAGCAAGATTTGTTGAGTATATAATTTACTGTTGTATTTATAATCTGGCTTCAAGCTATTTGTTTTTCAAATGCTTGAATTCTTGTGCTCTTCTTTTCCGTATTTTTGCTGTTCAAAGAGTATATCTGGATTGTGTATGTGTACATATATATATACGTTTATGCTTGTATATGTTTGCTGTCTATCTGGACATAAAGCAGGGCTCTTGTCGTTTTTGTTTTGATTTTGTCGTTTGCTTAATAAAACTGATCGGATATTGGAGAGCTCTAACTTTTTCATTTTTATTTTTTTATTTTTAAGAAGAATTCTTCCATGCATATTGTCTTTTGGCCAGAGAGTTTTACAGACCTTCATTAGGTTGATTTTTGTTAAAATTTACGAATTTTCTTGCTCAGATCATATCGAAGAATTTTTTAGAATGTACTTGTGGGTGATACGTACGTACGTACGTACGTTTCATATGAATGGCATGTTGGTTCTATCTTTTCCCTTTGTCAAATCTCATATATGTATATATAACACACACACACACACTCACACACACACAAATATAGTTCAATCTCCTTTATGTTATATTCAAGGATGGGATATAAATAATTCTTTCTCCCTATTTATTTTTGTTAGTTTAGTTTTGGGAAATAAATCCCCTTTTCAATCGTTTTCATGAAATGGGATTTACCGTTTTGCAGTGGGGAAAAAAGAAGATTAAATATTGCATGGCTTACGCATATTGCATTAGCCAGAATTTTAATTAATTAATTAATTAATTAGTAAAATACCAATTCTAATATTGTGTTCTTTTCTGTTTGTTTGTTCGTTTTTTTTTTTTTTTGTTGGGTAAATTAATAGGTTGAGAAGTACTTGATCGCTGTCAAATGGAAATCCCAATTGACATCATCGAGTGCCGGATTTGCCAGGAGGAGGATTTGTTGATAAAGATGGAGATCCCTTGTGCCTGCCTTGGGACTCTCAAGGTATATATATATACACACCACATATATATATATATATACATATAAATATGCACACTTGTTAAACAATCTCGGCAAATATAGTATACCATTATTTGCACTTTCCTATTTCATCATTTATTTTTTCAACACTCAATTTCCATGTTCTTGTATATACGGATTGTTTTGTTTTGGCTTTCAGTACGCGCATAGGGCTTGCGTTCAAAGGTGGTGTAATGAGAACAAGAATCTCACTTGCGAAATTTGCAGAAAGGTATGTATAATTTGTACACCATATAATCTATATATGCGCATATGTTTAAATACACACGAACACATATCATGTTCGTGTGTGTGTGTATGTATAATTTATATGTATATATGTACACAGGCATTTGCTCCTGACTATATCGTCCCAGCTCCCTCGCCTCCCCAAGGCACTCAGCCGGCCGCCACTGAACATGTGATGTCCATAAACAACGAAAGGCAAAGTCTAATGACCCATCTTTAATTTAATTTAATTAATACACCGGCGTATAATTTATGTTTAATCTTTTGTAACAGTGTTTAATATTTATATATATATATATTATATGATGTCGTGTTGCAGTCGTGTTTGGTGTTTTCCGGAGGGACCTAGGGGAGGATTAGTGCAGTGGCCTACGTTGCCACGGGATAATGCAGCTGCAAGAGAGGCCCTCCTCGTCCCAGCTGCCGATGCCGAAGATGAAGAAGACATGAATAAGCCATATTGCACCAAGGGAACCATCATAGTAAGACACATTTATTTTATATTATATTTTAATATAATATGATGTGTGTTTGATATCTTGTTTATGGCATATTATTTATTTATTCATTCTTTTTTTTTTTATCTATTTTGTCAATTAATCATATACTTTCTTTCACCAATACATATTAGAATGACTATTACAATATAAGCAATCCAAATACATAGTTTTTTTGAATACAATCATATAAAGTGGACATCCATATATATATTATAAGCTCTATACATTAGATTTTAATACAATATAAAATTAATAAGACCATCCGAATTAATCATTATTAACATAACATAGCACAAGTATTTATATCCCGACTTGTATTTTAAAATTCAGTATCCAATTAGTGATCACTTGTTAGCAGTGCTGGGTTATATATGTCGTGCTGCTGGGGATTGAACTTGCGGGCCTGTGGTACTTCAATTACAAAATGCGTGCATCTAATGCACCCCATTAAATTGGTAAGTACTGGTTAAATCATATTCTTAGCAAATAGCTTTGGTTTCTTGTTCATGATACTAATTGGTGTCTCATATATATATATATATATGTATGTATGTGTGTATATTCTTTGATAAATAAAACAAATTTTAATGATCGTTTTAATATTTGTTTCTTGACCTCTCCGTATAATTTTAAAATAAAAACAGAGAAATCGATCTTTTCACTTATTTTTAATGAGCAATTACAATTACAAAATCACTTTGATGAAGCGGAAGTACACAAGAAGTGACCTTATAGAAGAATATTATTGTTGCTATAATTAAAACTTTGTTATTTCCTTAAATTATTATCTGGTTTTCAGCAATTAATTCTGCATTACCTCTGTTTTTCTATTGTTGGAACTTGGAAGCTTAAGAACCTCTTCAGTTTGTAATTAGGATTAAGCGTGGAGTTATGTTATGGTTTGTTTCTGTCTGATGCATAATTGGTGAATTTATATTCTTTTATTAATATTAGAAAATTAGGATGTCATAACATACGTGAAATGATATTGTTTATTTACTATTATAATTAGTACACCTAAGCTGGCGTTACTGCAATGTTGTTTGTCACACGCTGGTGGGAATTCACATCAATGGCCAATCCGTAGGGCCTTGATTACACGGGCTCCTATGAAACAGGCCCACTAATCAAATAGGCTTCAATGGGCCTTATGACGCCCGCTAAATTATTATTATTATTATTATTATTATTATTTCACTCAATGATATTTTGCAAAGGCAAAAACATTAAAATTACACAAATTTGAACACCGCCTCACTAATATAATACAAAAGTTGATCACTTCATAAATATGCACAGGCTAAATACTATATTTTAAAACAACGTAAAAAATGAACTAAAATTACTAATAAACCCACACTATAGTAAAATCTTTTCAAACTTCCCTTAAACTCACTTAAATCTAGATAAACTCTCTCTTTCCCCCCCTCTCACACAAGAAAATTCCCCCTTCCCCGCGAATTTTCCCTGTTCCAAAACAATTCTCTCTCCATCTCTCTTCCTCTCCTTTTCCAACATTGCTAACTCGAGAAAATCCTCCCCCTTACCGATTTTCTCTATCCCCAAACAACTCCATCTTTGTAGGCATCATCGGAGACAAAGGTCACTGATCCTCATTCTCAGCTTGAGAAAATCCTATCCACTGATTTTTTCACGCTCTAAACAATTTTGTCTTTATAGGCATCATCGACATTGCATCCAATTCCAATCTTTTCATCAAATTTTTTCATGATTTCAAATAATTTTGCCTTAAGACAAGTGTATCATTTCTATTGTAGGAGACGTTTGATAAACGCATTGCATTTTGATTGTATTTGAATGAAATGTATGTTTGGATGAAAATTATTTTAGAGTTGAAAAGTTGATGTGATTGGTAAAAGTAGAGATAAATAGTTGAGTTGAAAAGTTGATGTGATTGTTTTAAAAATGTTTTGAATAGTAATTATTTTCATAGCACTGTTACAAAATTTGTGTTTGGTGTAAAATTATATTGTATTTGAGTAAAATTAAAATGAAATTTTGTTACCAAACGCCCCTTAGTTTTGATTTTATAGTTCAGTTAGCCTCAAATATATGTGTGTACGGGTCTATTGGCGTTTAAATTTGTATATGTGAGTGGTTAATTTACTACTCTGAGAGAAAGTTGTCTACGTGCACGCAAATGTTTATTTGTGAGTGTGGGGTTTTTTTTTTTTTTTTTAAATATGAGTATTTTGTGTATTTTCATGTGTGTATATACTAAGAAAGTGTTTATATATGATCACGTGTTTTGTGTTTTGAATACGAGTATTTTGTTTATTTGTGTATATGTGAGTGTGTTTTGAATACGAGTATTTTGTTTATTTGTGTATATGTGAGTGTACCAAGAAAGTGTTCATCTGTGAGTGTGTATTTTGTATTTTGAACATGAGTATTTAGTGTATTTTATTTATGAGTATGTTTTGTGTTTTGAATACGAGTATTTTGTGTATTTGCTGACTAATAACAAAATTTTCACTAACAGGGATGGAATTGATTAATGTATTTTCACTAATACAGATGGAATTGATTAATATATTTGTCAACTAGGATGGTTGTTGAAGAAAAAACAACCACTACATTGACAACAAGTTAACAGGACTATTGGTACCAATCAACGCGACTTTTGAAGAGTTCACAGATTTGACACAAAAAGGTATCAATTTGAACAAGCTGCTAATAATAGAATATCATATTCAAAAAGGATCAATAAGGATTTTCGTTGACAACGATCAGGATGTCAAATTTTATTTGGAGGTGACGAGGAAGGAATCAGACGTTACAGTGTTCCCTTTGTGCATAACGAAGATGACACCACCAACAATACCATCAAATAAAGGGAGCAACAACTTACTACAAATAGAAATAACCACTAATTTAAATATAAATCAACAGCCAGCCCTTGATTCAGAAGTAAATCAATAACCTCAGACAATGGTAATCATTGCCTTGCTGCCAGAATATGATGAAGAACAATCAGCAAATTTCCCAACTCAAAGCAAGCAACATAAGAGAAAGAAAAAAAAAAATTTAAGGATAACTAAGCGAAGGTGAAGGATATGCAGTAGTCGACAAAGGCACCATTTGCATTGCAATATACTTGAATCAACTATTCAAGAACAAGGAAGTTTAAAGAAAAAGGTTACACTCATAGCCTTCGTAGACCAATTCTAATACAAATGCTACAAATATGATAAACTGACAATTTTATTGTGCTGCAATGACAACAAATGCAACTTGCGTATTCAGGCAACAAGATACAACAACACAGAGATGTTCAAGGTGACAAGACACCGCAACGCACACATATGCTCGTTAGATGAACTCCAAAATGACCACTGACAAGCCACTAGCAGTTTCATAAGTCAAGCAATTAAGAGAAAGAATTAGAAACCAGGGAAAGTAGTTTATGCACCAAACAACATCATAGAAGACATGAAAGTAGAATATGGTAATTTACTTTTCATTTTCATTGTGTAATTTCTTTAATATTTTAGTAAAACAAAAACTCTCACAAGTACTAAGATTATGATAACATAATCATACTTAAACAGGTATTGACGTGAGCTATAGAAAAGCCTGGATAACAACAAAATAGCCTTAGAATGTATGATAGGTGAACCTGATGACTCATACCAAGAGTTACCAGCCTTCTTATACATGCTAAGTAAAACTAATCAGGGATCTCGCACAGATAAAACAACTAACAGTGAAAACAATTCCTTTACATGTTCATGGCATTGGGAGCTTCAATACAAGATTGGATACATTGCAGACCAGTAATTGTGGTAGACGACACATTCTTAAAATGTAGACATGGTGGATCACTGTTGACAGCATACGCTAAAGATGCTAATGACCAAATATTTCGTCCAGCATTTGTGGTTAGTGACTCAGAGAACAACGAATTATGGGATTACATCTTCAAACAACTAAGAATCCTACAGAGAAAGAGATAGATTAGGAGTAGTATTTGATTGACACCCAAGCATACATAATAACGCAGCAAAATGGTTTCCGAATGCAATGTAGGGTACAGTAATTACCATTTGATACAGAGTTTGAAGAATAGATTCCCCAAGGTTGCAAGTACATTGACAGAAAATTTTAGGGGGGCTTGGCAAGCATATACAATTGCAGATCTTGAATGCCAGTAGCTACATTGATGGAGTGGCTACGATCAGAACTTCAAGACTAGTTTTCAAGAGAAGACAAAAGGCTATAGGAACAACTACTGATTTGGCATCAGAAGTGGAAAAAAAAATGCGCAAACAATTCAACGCACATCAAAACTAATGATACATCCTTATGACATATAAAATCTAAAATGCACTACATGTTCTATTGTGATATAAAATCAATTAAACTTGTACGAACATGTTTTGTAGGTAACACCATCAACTCAAAACCTTTTCCAAGTCTATGACAAGGACAACAAAAAATGGATAGTAAACATGGAATACAGGACATGTACATGTGGTGAATTCCAGCACGATAAAATAACATGTATCTATGCCTTGGCTGCTAGTAAGTCACTGCATATGGGAGTTTACAAATATTGCTCCTATTATTACACAAAAAGGTAGTCCTCGAAACCTATGGTGGCATAATATTTCCACTTGGAGATTTAGAAACTTGGGAGATTCCATAGAACTTGAAGGAAATGAAGATCTCACAATTATTAGCAAGAACCATATCTGGAAGACCAAGAACCAAGTGGATACCTTAAGTAGGAGAAAGGAGAAAAACAATAAAATGTAGATGATGTGGATTATATGGCCATAATAGGATTACATGCAAAAACATGTAGACACCAAAAAAAAAGATGATAAAAATGTGATAAAGTCTCATTACACAACTTCTGATTATAAAAAAAAAAAAATGGAAACTTTCTTACGGTACTTTTGGAAACTTTCTTTTATAAATATCATTTTATTAAATTATTGTAATAAGTTTATTTTGGAACTTTCCACTATGACTGGTTCTTTTAAGAAAGAAAATCTTCTATGATTGTGTTAATGTAATAGGTTCTATAATTTTTTTTTTATTTTGCTCGAAGACAAGTTCTATAAATCAAAATCTGCAAGAATTATTAAGTTCTATCAAAATTCTTACATAATTCTAATGTTATTCTGCAAGAGTAATCATTATACTCTGTAAGAATTCTACCAGAATTCTAATTTTGACTCTATAATTCTAATAGAATAACATTATTATTCTATTAGAATTCTAATATTATTCTGTTAAAATTCTAATGTTATTCCATAATAATTCTACCAGAATCCTAAAGTTATTCTATAAAAGTAGTCACTATACTCTACAATAATTCTACCAAAATTCTAATTTTGGCACCAATATTCTATCAGAATTCTTGTAGAATTCTACTAGTATAATATTGTTATTCTGTTAGAATTCTAATTTTATTTTGTTAAAATTCTATTTCCACAAGAACTCTACTAAAATTCTAATATTAAGTAAGAACTATACCGCATGAACATAAAGCTTTACAGCCATCTTCTCTCTAAATATAGCCAAATTGATAGTTTTTAAGCAATCCAAAGTCATGAAATGCATGAAATACTCGACCATTTTGATAACATACATCCCACAACCCCCACCACAACACAAAAAAAAAAGTAAAAAAAAAAAAAAGAAAATACATCAAAAAATGACATCTTAACAAAATAACCAAAGCATAAAAACATTTAAAAAATAAATTTAAAAAAAAAACATACCTGTTTTCCTGTTGAATGTATAACTTAGGAATAAGAACCTCCATTGGAGCTAACAAATTGCATTGGCTAGAAAAGTATGATCGAGGATGTTTCTCAAAATAATCAACAGAGGCCAACAAATAAGAAGTATTGTTGCCATTGCCTTTGATACATAATCAATCTCCTTGTCAAAACTACGACTCTTAAGAGAATTGTATATTGTAATATTCATATCCCTAAGACTATCATGCCTAAGAAGCCAATGTTTTGCCTTTGGCATAAACATAGGAAGCAAAAGATGATCCGCATCACTAAAAGGCCAATTACAAAACATGCAAGTACCTAAAATATAACTCTGTAGAGCATGTTTGCTGAAATCATATGCAACTCAATCCACTTTGTAAGACTTCCAAAGCTCCTGTATGTAGTAATCAAAAATACTATATGAAGGCAAACAACTAATAAAAGGCTATTGAGGATAACACATTTCTTCCACAAATGAAAAAATGCCACATCCATATACTAGAGAAAACAAAAAATAAAAGGTAAAAAACTTGTAAAACCACAAAACCACAAAAAAAAAAAAAAACACATACACACACATATACACAATAAAAAGAGAAGAAGAATGACCAAATCAATAAGAAAAAAAAAAACTTACAAAACTTGACAAATATTGAGCAGGTATAAGAAGGTCATAAAACCAATATTTATTGTAAATAGTATTAACTTTAAAATCAAAATATAGAGGGATAAAATCAGCTTCATCAGACCTTTTTTTTTCCCTATAATATAACAAAACAACAACAAAAATGACAAAACCAGATATAACAAAACCCAACTAAAAAAATGAAAAAAATGAAAAGAAGACCATACTTACTCATAGGATTGTAACCAACGTGGTACCATTTATAAAACCTAATCTTGTTCACTTCGAGAGGCACAGAATATGTAAGCTCAGCATGTGTACAGAATCTAAGCAATCCTTTACCATAGTTAGTTGAATGTAAAGAAGCTTATGCAAGAACTTCACCATACATAACAATTCTCTAACTGACAAAGAGTAGTATCAACATACTCTTTATAAAAAACGATTCTTTTTCCTTCATCAACCCAAAGACAAAGGGGGGAAAAAAACTTTAACATACATTTTAGTAGAATCTTTCAACTATATTATAAAAACAACACAAAAAATATGAATTGCATTCAATTAGGATACATTCAAGTTTATTAAAATTTAGTTACTTAGCAACACAAAATCGTGTATCACTAAAAAAAAAAAAATCCTATGGTAGAATTAAAAAGAGTATTCAGTGGAATCCAAAATTCATTCTATGCTAAATAAAAAAATAATTTACCCTACCTTATCATCAGAACTTTTAAGAACATTCTCACAAACAATAACTTCCTCCACTATCGCATCAACTTGGCCAAAAAAAAAAAAGGGAAAAAAGAGACAAAAACAAAAACAAAAAATATCACGTATAAAACCAAAAAAGTAAACTAAAATATAAAAGTAGAAAAATAGAATGATAATGAAAAAAATTGTCATCATACCTTATCATCATCAACTAAATTCCCTTTGGTTGAATCGTCAACCAAATTAACTTTTGTTGTACCATCAACCAAATTATCTTGAATGACTGAATTAATAATGCCTTTAATATGATCATCAGTCACATTGTCACCAATAAATCAGCATCAACATTGTTATGCTGATTCACTTTAGGAGGAAGTTGAACACTGTCATGTTGAATTGAAAGCTCATTCACTTCAAGAAGAACTTGAATATCATCATTTTGAAATAGAGATTGCTTCTCAATGCCATTTGAATTTGAAAATTTTGCTAACAAGCTATCAATAGTCTCAAAAACAGATGAAAACCTATCCTTAACCTCTTTACTCAATGTATTCACATCTTTCATAATCATATCTGATTTCTCCTCTAAACGAATCAAACGATGATAAAAGTCTGTATCATTTGAAAATGATGGACCATTGTTTCCCTAACGATGAAAACAAAAAACAACAGAAGAGTTAAATATAAAATACCAGAACACATTTAGGAAAAAAAAATGGAAAACAAAAATTAATAGCAAATAAAGGCAACCTGATTATCATCATCAACACGAATAGAAGGACTTACAGGTTGATCACTCTTAGGAAGATCTGCACATTTGCTAGTCTTAAACTCCGTAACAACATTATCACCATCTGTTATATCAAAGAACTCGGTAATAAATGAAAGTCTTTGCTCTTCAACGGAAGGTTTCAACGAATGGCAAGAAAGTATAAAAAAACAAAGAAAAAAAAAGGAAAATATAAACAAAAAAATCATTAGAAAAAAAAAAAAAAAAAAACAAAAGAAGAGACATAATACACTTGCCTATGGATTCTTAAAAAGAAAAGACTTAATAGACTTGAGATTTTGACTATCGAATGAAGACCACCTCAAAAAATGAGGAAAAGTACTGCCTTCCATTCGCTTGGCACCCCTTCACCCAATCAATAGGACATTCTCGTAAACCCTTACCTAAAAAGTAAAAGACATGCTAACTATTATTCCTTGGTGTGCTACTTCTTTCCCTTAAGACCAAGACTAGCTTTACCTGCAATCTTGTCATCTCTCTCATATAATGTTTTTAAGGCTGAAAACATGGACCTTAAAAGCATATTGAAATCCAACTTACCCCATGCTACATCTCCAGATCTATCATTGTCCACAACCTTCAAAATATTCTCATTTATGCACTTTTCCCTGAGACTTACCTAAAACAAAACAAGACAGCAAGTAAACCAATCTAACCTTAATAGTATCTTCATCACTCCGAAAAATCTGGTTATTAAACATATTTTGAACATCTACCCTCATAAGTTTAAGTGTATAATTAGAGAAATACAAATTTCACAAACATGCCTCGCCCCATCATCAATTAAATAGTTAATATCACTATCCCCAACACATTTCAAACTTGTGATCAAAGCAAATTCCATGATGGAAAACCTAACCCTTTTGTTACCAAACATAAACCATTTCTCATCCAAACAGGGTTGGTGCACTTCATGATACATAACAACATATAACAAATTATTTTCACTAACAAAAGAATGAATGTCTAAAAAATAACCAAAAACAGTGTTTTGAAACAACTATTTTTGTGTCTCAGTAAACTTTTCATTCAACTCCTTAACAATTCTGTAAGGACAATGCAAATTCAACCTGACATCGAAAATGTGATCCAGATCAATCTTTTGACGCCATAGTTGTATAATTAAAAAAAATTCTATTAGAATACAAATTATTTCATAACCAAGTTAAAAATTCCAATTAAAAATAGCAAAATTTAAAACACCTCAAAAGGAAGTCTAGTCGATGCTAGATCAACAAGTTAAGGAGGAGCTAGAGGTTGAGTTGACGCTAGAGGTAAAGTAGGAACTAGATTGTCTACGGGATTTTCAAAATCCAGCATTTTTCTGAACTAGATTGTCTACGGATTTTCAAAATCCAAATTGTCGTCTACAACCACAGAGGTTTTTATACAATTTGTTGTTTTCTTTATCTGCCTATTAGAACCAGCACCCAATTTCCTCTTTGGAGTTCTGGCCATCTCAAAACCTCAGAAAAAATAAATAAATAAAAAAACTCATGAATTGAGAGAAATACAACAAGAAACACAAACAAGAAAATCGAGGAAAAAAAAAGTAGAAAAAAGAAACATGCAAAGACAAAAACCATTCTAGAGAGAGAAAAGAAAGAGAGACAAGCAACTTCTTAGAAAGAGAAAACTAGAGAGTTGTAGAGAGAGAAACAGATCAAAAAAGATCGGCAAGCTGTAGAGACAGAAAACTAAAGAGTTGTTGAGAGAGAAACAAATGAGCGCGAAAATACAAAGCAGAGGAGAGAGAATCAGCACATAGAGCAAAGGGTAAAAAAGACAATTGCTCAATCAGAAAATAAATTAAAAATAATATAAAAAACAAAGAAAACAAGCTTGTGTCATATTTGTGAAGAGGAAGGATTTGTGTCATATTTGTTATTGAATGAAAAAAGGTAGTTTTTTAAGTAATTATTTCTTATGGAAAATATATAGAGAAAATAAATTTTCAACAATGTTTACTTTTGAAATCTGCCATGACTGATGAATTTGCTACGCTTTAAATAGATTTTCACCCGTGTACCCTCCATTCACAAAGTAAGGATTGAAAATCTGCCATGGCTGATGAATTTGCAACACTTTACAAAGGAGTCACACTTGGTCTCTGGTGGAGTTACCTTCTAACAGAAAAGCAATAGGTTGTAAGTGGGTGTTCAAAGTGAAAGAAATCCAGATGGCACAGTAAACAAATGCATGGCATGTCTTGTTGCAAAGTGGTATAGTCAAAACTGCTGGATTTGACTATAATGAGACCTTTTAACCCTTTAATTAAACCAACTACAATCAGAGTGATCATGACCATTGCCCTATCAATGAATTGGGTTATAAGACAGCTTGATGTTAGTAATGCATTCTTGACTGACATTTTTGCAGAAGGAAGTGGACATGGAACAACCAAAGGAATTATTTGTACTAAATACTTCTCATCTAGTATGTAGGTTGCATAAGTCTCTCTATGGCCTAAAACAAGCCCCTCATGCCTGGTTTGAAAAGCTGCATTGATTTTTAACTCAGCTTGGTTTTACTTCCTCTAAGTCTGATCAGTCTTTATTTGTTAGATTCACTCTCACACACATTACCTTTGTACTGGTTTATGTAGATGATATACTAGTTACTAGTAATGATAAAAGTGAGAAACATATTCTGATTTCTAAGCTCAACTTAAGTTTTGCTCTTAAGGATATGGGAGAAGTTGACTAATTCCTAGGCACACAAGTTAAATACATTGCAGATGGCTTGTTTCTCTCTCAGGCTAAGTATGTGACAGATCTTCTTTGCAAAATGCACATAGTTGTAATACTCCAATGACTAGTGGTCAACAGCTGTCAGCTTTTGGCAGCAATCCAACGCCAAATGTTCAGTTATATAGGAGTATTGTAGGTGCACGACAGTATGTAACTATCACTAGGCCTGAGATATCCTTTTATGCTGATCGAGTATGTCAATTCATGCAAAATCCACTCAAGTCTCATTGGCAATCGGTTAAGAGGATATTGAGATACTTAATAGGAACAATTCAATTTGGTCTGCATTTTACTAGGTCTCCTTGTTTAGACTTGGTAGGATTTTGTGATGCTGATTAGGCTTCAAGTCCAGAAGATCGTTGGTCAACTTCTGGTTACTGTGTACATTTAGGCAACAATCTGGATTCTTAGTTCTCCAAGAAGCAACATACTGTGTCCAGGTCTTCCACAGAGGCAAAATATAGAAGTTCATCAAGTTTAACAACAGAGTTAACATGGTTAAGCTCTCTACTGGGGGAGTTGAGAGTGCCTATTGTCTAAAACACCTGTGATTTGGTGTGACAAATTAAGCCTTGCTATGTTGTCTGCAAATCCTGTTCTACATGCAAGAACAAAGCATGTGGAACTAGATGTTTACTTTGTTTGTGAGAAGGTGATACAAGGGAAGATTGATGTGAGACATGTGTATATACTCTTGTACAGCATATTCTCAGTAATACAATTAATCGTTCAACTCATTCTTTCTTGTCCCTCTCTCTCTCTCTCTCTCTCTTACTTTCTTTTCTCTCTCAATCTCTCTGCTCTAATAAACTCCAATGACGACATTCTCACTTTGTTAAAAAAAAAAAACTAGGACAACCAAAATACAAATATGAAAGTGTTCAAATTACTTTTAATGGAACAATTATTATCGATCTGCATATTGTTTTTGTATATAGGATTAATTATGTTACACAACTTAATCCACAAGAATGACCTTATGGCTTGTACCCCACTTAAATACATCTCTTTTTAAGATTGCATTTTCCTCTTAACACAGAAAGGGATGAATTCCACAACTGACCTCACCAAAAGAGGGCCGGCCTTGTGCAGCAATCAGCGTTTGTTTTCAGGGTCCCATTTGTAGTGTGGATTGCGAAATTTTTGCATTGGCAAACAAATATTATAAGAAACCTTTCGTCAAATCAAGAGAGAGGACCCCACATTGATGAAGATGAAGAGGAACATGCTCACCTGATTTCATGGTTAGAATATCCAACACCAGTCTATTCCATGAGCTGTTTTTTTTTTTTTTTTTCCTTTCCTTTTCTTTTCGAACCTTTTTCATGGAAAATTACAGGTTGAACAGTTAAAATAGGTGTCATGAAATAATGCCTCCTTTAATGTACAACCTTAGGATTGAGGAGCCCATTAAAATGAAAAGTAGCTTGCATGTCAAACATGGAAAAGAGCTTCGTTGTTAAGCACAATGTAAACTCCCCAAAATCCTGCCCGTCATTGCCAGGCTACACCACACACACATACATACAAATATATAGGTCCCCACAAAGACCCCAGGCGCTGAAAAGGGCTGGCTAAGCATAAAAGCAACTCTAATCTGTGAAAGGCATTAGAATTGATGCCACTAGTGATATATCTACATGGTCGAGTGCTTAGCATGTGAGCGCCTTATTTATTTATTTATTTATTTTTTCTAACTATTATTACCATGATACTACTCTCTCTTCTTTCACCTATTGTGGGGCCCATCTGAACACTAATGTAATGTTTTCTTCCTTTTTTTTTTTTTTCACACTATCTCTCTCTTTTCTTTTATGATTTAGAGTGATATTTTATATAATGACTTTTTTTTCATTGATGTACCCAAATTTATCATAAAGTTAGTTTTTTTAAATTAATATACTCTAAATTTATTACATTATTATAATTTATATTTTGAGTTTTGAATTTTGAATTTTTTATTTTGATAATTTACATTTTAGTTTTATAAATTTGTAGTAAGTTATACCTTATTAACAAACAATGTTATTTTTTTTTATTATAATTAACACTTCATTTATATATAAGTTATTAATTAAGAGTATAAAATTTTCTTTTTAATTAATATTACATTTGTATTTATAATAAACTTAATTTAAACTTTTTTATTTTAATAAAACTTAATTAAAAATCTTAATATCAATAAATTTGACTTAACATATATAAAAATATTTATTCATATCATGAATTATTAACTTATATACAAATTACATTTCAACTTTGTTTAACATATTGACAATATTTTCAATAGGCTACAAAATTGTTACGTTTATAAATTGTTAAAATTAAAAATTTGAGATGCTAACTGTATAAAAATAAATTTAGAGTATATATAAAAAAAAAAAAAGGCCTTATATAATTGATTGCATCTTAAAAACGAAATGGTAAGTTGCAATAGAAACAGTACAGTTGTAAGTCGGTTCAAAACCGTACTCACGTACACTTGTTGGCTATGCTGAAATGTGTAAGAGCATTGCTTTCTACTGGTTTTTGCTGATGCATCAACACGTTTGCGTTTTGATATAAAAAACGGTTGCCAACTGGTGTTAGTCTAATAAATATTTAAAAATTAAAAACAACCAGTAAATATTAAAAAATTAATGTCACGTAAAAAAAAAAAAAAAAACTTAGTTTTATTTTGTAATGTGTCGGTTTCAATATGCTGACAAATATTAATCAAACCATGGAATTTTATCCCTAAATTTCGCAAGCACAATAGCAAGGATTTATAGAAAGGTACTAGCACAAATAACATAAAGAAAGCTATGAAAGGTACAAATACAAATAGTCTGAATAGCCAAATAAAAGCCATTAATGGCTGACAGTATAGATTAATTTAGCCACTCTCACTTGAGGGCAAAACCTAAAGGAGTGACCTTTTAACATGTGACAAAACACTTCTTCCAAGCCCTTCATAACAGGCCAAAACAAACACCAAAACCTCAAGCCAGGGATAATAATATATAGAAATATTTATATATATATAGTACATAGTAGTTAGCAGTATGGTAACTGCATTTCTTCTAATATCCAAGCTTGAAAAAGACAAGAGAAAATAGACTGGATTTAGGAGGTAAACAAAAAGGGTAAGGGACACAAAAAGGGAAATAGGGAGTTTTGTTTAAGGTTAGCTGCTCAAGGGCATTTTGGTCCACCTTCCTTGGTCTTCCAGTTGTTGTAGCAAGGGCACACTCCTTTGTTACCATAAAACCCTGGAGGCACGCAGAGGCATTTCTTGCAGCATTTCTGGCAGAAGAACATGCAGGGCTTGTGGTACTGGGTCTTGCTGCACCTCCTTGTGCATTGAGATGGGCATTCTGGTCATTTCATCCCCCAAAAAGTTAGTGAAATTACATCTTTGCCCATGAAAGAAGAAGAAATTCATCACTACCGTTTTATTTTTCTTTGGTCAAAAAGTATTGAGTTTGTCAATGAACTTTTTTGACTGACCTCAGTCAAACCCGTCTGAGATGAGCAAACAGGGTTGTATCGTTCTCTTTTCAGTAATTTTATTTGCTAATTAAAATTATGTTAATTAATTAACAAAGGCCAACTCGCGTAAAATGTGAGCGGAAAACAACAACAACAACAAAAAAAAACACTTACGGAAGCTCTTCAGACTCCCTTCTCCATAATTTCCCTGAAATCAAAAAAACATTTTGAGTCATATGGAGAAATGGCATGTGTATATATATATATATTTAGAACAAAAAACTAATCTTCAACTTCATCTCTACAAAATTTTAATGTTGGTGTCAGATTTCGCTTCCCTTTCAATGGAATATCCATTTTTGATATTCAAAATTGAAAAATATTTGATATTCAATGGAATAAATAATTTTTTTTTTTTCAAAAACGAAATACCCAAACGGAGGCTTGAGAGAGAGAGAGAGAGAGAGAGAGAGAGAGAGAGAGAGATCTTACTCGGTGATGACCTCCATGTCCCTGAGATGCCATGACCTGAGACAACGACAGTATGTCAAAACGTTAAAAACCTTAGTAAAACTAGACAATGTACTACAAATATACATGTCTTTGTCTCTAACTATGATGTTTTTCTTCTCTACAAAGTGAGATCAGAAGAAGAAAAGGATTTTTACCGTGGCTTGGAGCATGGAAATGGCGAAGAGCGCCAAGATCATGAGTGCAAAGAGCTTAGCCATGGCCATTTTGCTACAACAGAGAGAGAGACAGACCAACCCCCCCTCTCACAGACCCAAAACAAAAATAAAAACAGAAATAAAAACCCAAATTAATGACTCAAAATCTCAAAGCCACAACGGAATATGAAAAGGGTCAGAGAAAAGAGATGGGTATGATCCGGATTTTGCTGCTTTGATAGCGTTGCCTATATATAGGAAAAACCTAAACGCATCTCTTTTTCCTTTTTCTTTTTCTTTAATACTACCATTTTTTTTTTTTGGGCTTGGGATTTGCCGATTTGGCATTTTGATTAGATGCATTAGTTCACACCGAGTTAACATGTGCTTGTCATGGGCAAGTGACACCTGTCCCGACACGTTAGCAATGGAAAATGAATCCCTGTCGATCATCAATATTCCTTCTTGGTCTGCTCATTTTTCAATCTTCTACTAGATCGGGTTGTGGGTGAATCTCTCTCTCCCTCTCAAACAAAATTCAAGAGAAAAAATAAAATAAAAGACATGAATCATGAATGGCTCGTGGCTCTGTAACCCAACTGGATAAAATTATTCTGGATTTTTTTAAACGTCAAAAATAAAAATAGATCTTTTATTATTATTATTTTTATTATTATTTTTTTTTTTCATTTTGGCAATTCCCCCCTCCTTGTTTCTTGGCCAAAAATATGAATTTGTTCCTTTTGGTATTTGTAAAAAAAAAAAAAACCACAACAACTACAACATTGGAAAAAAGGGAATATGATCATGACTAGATGAAATGAAAAGCATTCCTTATTGCATTTTTCTTAGTGGAAGAATTTGAGTTTCAGATTCATAAACCTTGATCCAAAATCAATAGTTGACTAGATCCACATATTGTAGACGAAATTTGGGAGGAATTAAAACTTTGATCTTCACTATGTGGGATCTAAATCTGTGTACGAGTGCAGAGATCAAAGCACTTCAATTATAGTCGTCTTGGAAGCATTTGGAAATAATCCAAAAAAACTAGTTGTAAAGCAATAAATCTCACCCGTAAAATTCTCATTTCAATTACTCAAAGTCATGGGTATTTATTTTATTTTATTTTTTTGAATATCGATCATCCCTCAAAATAGAACCAAAAAAATAATAATAATAAAGGAAGGGCTGTAAAATCACACGCTCGTTGCAATCAAGGAGTATTATCCATCATTTCCCAGGACAGAGATAAAACTGATGTAACCTCTGAATGATATCTTCACGTTCATCAATTATTTTGCTCCTACATTTTTCTCTAATTTATGTAAAAAAAAAAAAAAGGAAATTGTGTCGGTAATTATAAGGAAATGTCGAAAAAACCCTGCAAGGATATAACTTGTGTTGGTGAAAGAAAAGAAGGAAACAAGACCAATGGTAATGGCAACCTCAATGGGGTAGCTCCGCTTTGAAAAAGGAAAATAAAAGGTGACCCCACCAGGCACTAGCTCAATCTCTGAAAAATTCCCTGGCTATAGCAGACAGCTTGTTGACATTGCTAATTGTTTGGAGAAATTAACGCCGGAGTACAAAATTACATAAATTTTTTTATGAAGAGAAACAAAAAGGGAAATATGTGGAGTCCCCACACTCCTATTCTAACGAGTATTAAGTAAGTCTAATATAAGACTACAATGATCTTGATTTTAAGTATTTAATGGTTATCAGATCTCCAAACTCAAGAGCTGGCAACACATACAGGAGGCGTTTGTTTTTTTTTTTTTTAAATGATTTTTCATTTTTAAAAATACAGAAAATGAAAACGGTTTCAAAATAGCGTTTGTTTATTTAACGTTTTCAAAACCATTTTGAAAACACCGTTTTCAACTATATTGTTTTTTTGAGTTTTTTGAAAACGAAAAAAAGTTGTTTTCACTTTTTGTTTTCATTTCCAAAAAATATTGTGTTTTTTGGGTTTTTTAAAAATGAAATGGGTTTTGAAAAAATATAACCAAACAAAGTTTTATTTTTATATTTTTCAAAATATACACTCAGAAAACATAACCAAACACAGTTTCAGAAATGATCTTAACACAGTTTTCAAAACATTCTCATTTTCAATTTTTTTGAAAACAGAAAACATTTCAAAAACAATACCAAACGCCACCATAATTTTATTACTAAATGCTAGACATTGCTGTATGTTACGAGTTAAACTTAAAATTTGATTATCTGTCTTATTTATTATTTTAGCTTAATTTAGTTTGAAAATTAAACTAAATTGGTTATTTCGTTTCAGATTAGTTTAACTTAAATTTGAATTAAAAATTGTATTGAAATAATAAAAATAGAAATAAAAAGTTATTAAAATGAGTCTTATCAAATTAAATTAAACTAGAATCAAATGATCAAATTAGCTTAATTTTTACGTTAAATTAAGTTAAAACGATAAACTAAACGGATGTGTATAAAGCTAGTAATACATAGGATTTTAATATCTAAATTTGATAGTGATTAGGATTGGTATTAGATAGTTTTGAATTACTATCAAATTTACGTATCAAAATACGTTTTTTGATAATTTTTTTAAACTTGTTAATATAAATATTTAAACTTGAGCTAAATGAAATTATTGTTAGATAATGGTTGTAACTACATATTTTGATATATTAATGTGAAGTTAAAATTTTATAAAGATTAATATACGTGTTCATTTCTTTATAGTCATGATTTAATATCTGAACCATGTGTTAGTTATTTTGTTTTTTTTTTTTTTTAATAGCATCTTTTAATGCAACACCACTTAATTCAATTTTTATTTCCCCCTTCTGTTGCTTTAAGAAAGAGGCGGTGCATTGAAGAAAGAGGGTGGATTTAGTTAAGTGGCTAAGAATGTGGGTCCCGCACTGGCAGAGAAGTCAATGAAACGGAAATCTTTATATAACGAGGCAAATATTGAATATTGAAATTTTTTTTTTGAAGAATTTATGACAAAAAATACATTTTTATGGTATCAATAAATTTTATTGTTTCAACTATTAAATTAATCTAATGGTAGTTTAATTTTTAAGTATTTATGTTGAAAATTTATAATGTATGATATAGAATTATTTTAAATCATAAATTGTATAGTTGAAAATTTAATTTAACGATTAGGATTTGTTTAGTTTATAAGTTAAGTCTAAAATAAAATAAAATTTTTATATTCAAATTAATTGGTTTAATTATAATTTTTGTTAATTTTTTAGATAAAAATAAAATTGAATAAAAAATTTAGATTTAGACACTAAATAAAACCTTAATAAAATGAAAGTATAGTTAATACCATAAATTTTATTTTTTATATTTTAAATGGAACTTTTATAACGAGGGTTTATTTTCTCTATTATTGATAAGAATTGTTTTTAAATTATTAAATAATTATATATAGTGTAATTTAAAAGTCTACATCCTAAAAATAATAGCATATAATATAAAATATTTCCAATCATATACAAGATTGTAGAAAATTTATAAAATGACTAATAAGGTGTTTTTTTACAATTTTATGTTCACATTTGATTTAAACGTAATGTAATTTTTATTTAAACTTAAAAATTATTTTGAAAATAAATTTTTTTCCTATTCACATCATATTTTCTCTTTATTTTATTTTTTTAATCTACTTTTATCAATTATATTAATTTTTCAACTCTAAAATATAATTCAAATACTTTTATCTAAACACATATTATATTTAAATACAAAATAAATACTTTTTATCTAAATACAAAATATACTTAATATATTATATACCAACCTAATACAAATATAATATTACGATTTAATAAACGTCTCATCAAGTAACAGTTTTACATGGTATATAATTATCCAATAAATTTCTAAAGAAAAAAAAAAGGAAGCAAAAATAGAACGAGAGAGAATGGGGGCTTGGAAAAGGTGACAAGTGTAAACAAGTGGGAACACACGTTCAGAGGGGAAATTAAAAGAGAAAAAAAAAAAAAAAAAGCGCGGGAAAGCATGTGGGTTTGGTCAGACGAGAACCATGTGACCAAAAAGACAGAAGCGAGCCTCCTGCGCTGTGAACCCCCATTCCTCCCTCCAAGTCACTTATCTTTTCCAAAGCATTACTCTCTCCCTCTCTCTATTATATATATATATATATATACACACACGTATACATATGATACAGAAAATATTAACTACCATTCATAAATAAAAAATAAATCTTATAATATGGGATTTATGGATAGAGCTCATATTTTATTAATAATAATATTTTATATCAGAGGTTATTCTAAATATTTTTTATTTTTTTATTTTCTTCTTCACTGTATTAATTCACTTTATATTTTTTAATAATTCACTTTATATTGCTATTAATGCAATTTTTTTATGCACCGCCAATGCTTTATTTTCACCAACACATGTTGCCTACAGATTACCCATTTTGTTCAACTTAAAAAAAAAATGAAAAATGTCATTAATTGCACTTTATTTTAATAAAATCTTCTCTTTTTTTTATATTAAATTAATACTTTCATTCAACCAAACTAACAGAATATCCAAAGTTCACTGGAGATTACGAGATCAAAAAACAACAAATTCATTTTATATAGATACAAATACTAATCAATCAAACTATTGAATTTTTTTTAAGGGAAAATTGTCTTTCGAATTAAAAAAATACAAATATCAATACAGATTCGAATAAGTTCATGACACAAGAAAACTTAATATCAATTATAGATTGATTTTACCAATAAAATTCTAATGAGACGCGTAGAGGGATAAGACGTAAACAAGATTCTAACAATATAAAACCAAAAGGATGCATCAATTATCCAATGTATATATGATTCTTTCAGCAAAAATATTATATTTGATGGAAAACTTTGAACTATCAAGACTAAGAAAACTTTAGCAAAAAAGTCACAAAAAATTCACAATACGCCAATTGAGGTTTTAGTGGGTATGTAAGTTATTTTTAATATATCGAGTTTCGAATTTAAGTTCGGATTAAAAACAAGAAATTTAATTATAGTATGCGCATGAGGATTTGATGACATGCAAGCATTTCACAAAGAAGATGCAATCGAGAATTGTAAAGATACTATTTCGGCTTTTTTCAAGACAACTTCCACCGTCAAAATTGACTCTTTTGATTGAGTCTAGTGAGGTTCATGATTCGATATGGAAAAACCAGACCAAACCACATCGATTGTAGGAAAGCGATCGAATTGAAGGGAATTGAAAAAGGGCTGTTTAGTTTAGTCTCCTTTGGGCTCGGATATATCAATCGGGAAAAATTTTAAGGATTCTTGTCATTTTTCTAAATGTTTTTTTGTAAACTACTTATATGTTGATATATTGCTATTTCGTATTTGGCAAAAGCAAACAATAAGTGCAAATCGATGCATTAATCAATCAATAAATCAAACAGAATAATTTAAAAGAAAACAAATAAAAGAAAATAAAAAATATATATATATAAAAGAAAACAAAATAAAAGCAAATCCTTAACATTTAAACTCTAGTTCTTTTAATATATTTAGATTGGATTATGGGATGGAATTGGATTGGATAATATTGGTTTGGATTATACTCAATTCAATTCTATGTTTGATAAACTATCGGATTAAATGTCCGAAAACGTTATCTGATAGTTAATATATCAATATCTAATTTAGTTTGATCCTCAAGTTAAACTAAGCTAAATCAAACATTTAGTTTCAATTTAGTTTAGTTTAACAAAACTCATTTAACCTTTTTTTATCTCTGTTTTCACTATTTTAAATTTTCAATATAAGTTTAAGCTAAACTAAAAAGGAACCAAATGTTTATTTTAGTTTGATCAAATCTAAATCGGTTTCTTTTTCGGAAAAAAGTCTTTCTATGTTGTCCTTTTCCCTTTTTTGTGTTACCGCGACGACAAACACAGGACTAGAGGTTGCGGTAGCAGGGAATCTTGGTGGAGGAGGATAAGATGGCGAAGATGGGGGATTGGGTGGTGTGAGGTTGCATTACTAGGGTGGGTGCGCGACAAACTATAGAGATCTAGGGGGTGGGGGTGGGGGTGGGGGTGGGGGTGGGGTTGTCTGTATCTTAGTTTCGCAAGGGAGGGAGGCTGCACTTGAGTTTCAGGATGAAGGAAGGAGGCGAGTGGTTTTGCATGGAAGGTGGCACGGTGACTGGATTCTCCGGTGGGGAATGGAAGATCACTATAAGAAAATGCTTTTTAACGTCACCCCTTCATTGTCGGTTGTTAAGGGTTCGTTTGATTCATAAATTAAGTTTGAAATATAATAAAATTTTTATATTTAAATTAGTTGATTTAGTTATAATTTTTATTGATTTTTCAAAAAAACAAAATTAATCCCAAAAATTTTAATTCGGATTCATGAATCAAACAACATCTAAATTTCACATCAACTAGCCATTATAATTTGAATCTAAAAATCTAAATTTTTATTGATTCAAATTAGTTAATTTAATTATAATTTTTATTGACTTAAAAAAAACTGAAATTAAAAATTTGAGTTCAGATTAATTGTCAAAATGAAGCTTAATTATCTTTTCTCAAAATGAAGCTTAATTATCTTTTCCCAGTCCAAGTTGTCCCCGTCACTCTTCCACAGTCCCATTAACTTATTATTATTTTTTCTTGACCATTTCTCATTAATTTGTTCTTGTTTTTAACTCTGACTACCCATTACTGCACACAACCTTTCTCAGTTCTTTTCCTTTTTGATCTTTAAGTACTCTCTCCCTCTATCTCTTTGCTTATACTCAATGATGTGACTTTTCTTCTCAATGGCGCAATTTTGCTAGCGGTGGTGGCGATCTTGTGGGAGGGACGTGACGGCCCGCAACAGCATTTTGGCCAAGGGCGTTGCCAGCACTGTTGGAACATGCACGAATCTCCAGCCTTAAAGAACCTGTGGTTTATTTTTTATTTTGATTTTGTAGTGTTTGATTTGGATCAAATTCATGGAATGGCTATGGAACCTAAGATTGTATTCTCTCTTTGGATTCGTGGTTTTGTTTGGGGAAGATGGAAGAAGCAAAACGTGACAAAAATCACTTTTTTTTTTTTTTTACTTTATTTTGTATGTATTTATATCTCTTGTAATGGCTGATTAGATATATTGTATGTTTGGATTCATGGTTTTTGGAAACATGAAAGAGAGGACGAAACAAACGTTTTTTGTTTTAATTAAATTTTTATTTTGATTTTTATTTTCTGGTTAGCTTTAACGTCGGTCTATATGCAACCAACGTTAAAAGCCTTCTTCCACGTCAGCCACACACTTACGACATCGTCGTCAGTTTTAACATCGCTTGTTATAACCTTTTGACGTCGGTTTTCAATCGATGTCAAATCTCCATCTTCTTACAGTGGATGTGAGATCTCGTGTTTGGTTTTGTTTCCAAAACAGATTTCACAATTTCCTAGGAAATTGATTTTAAAATCGATATGAAATTGTGTTTGATTTGTATTGTTTTCGAAAACAGATTTTAAAACGAATCCAAAATCTCATTTGTTCCCAACGTAAAATTGAAAACGACTAAAAATCGTTTTCTCTGATTTAATTATTATGATTAATTAAGATTTAATTGATATAGTAATTACTTAACTATTATGGTTATTAATTTTTAATTCATTTTTCAATTAAAAATTTTTATTAATTTTTAATTTTTGGTATTCATAATAATTTTTTTTAAATCAAACATAAATATGTTTTTATAGAATATTTATAAAATGATTAGTTTTCAAAAATATAACCAAACACAGTTTCACTTTTTTGTTTCTCAAAACATACACTCAGAAAATAAAACCAAACACAATTTCAGAAACAGTCTCAGAATTGTTTTCAAAACGATCTCAAATTCAGAGAATTTGAAAACATAACAGATTTCAAAAACAATACCAAACACTACCCTAATGACGTGAGCCCCGACGAGATGGTGAGCTCTGACGGTAGACATAGCAACCTTCAACAGGGGTGAGCTCTGACCTGCTTTCCAAGCATGGGTGGATTTGAACAAGGGAAGGGTAGTGAGTTTTATAATATTTTATTTTTAATCTAATTCATGGTTTTGATAAACCATAATTTTTTAAGGGATTGTTAATCACATTCAATTTTATCACCAAACTTAGGATTAGGATATATAATCCTAGTTTTAATCCTAATCCCATGTAACAAACACAGTCTAAGGGAATATTTGGTAAGAATAAAGAGAAAATAAAGAGGAGGGAGTGATATAAGAATGGAAGGAGAGATAATTTATCTTAAGATTTTTTATTATAATTGCTCTAACAATTATTTTAATTTGAAAGAGTTCAAAATTGAGATGTATTTGAAGGATTTTGGAGTCACTTCTCTAATTCTTTCCTTTTACTTTTCTATTATACTAAGTGCTCATTTGACAAACGTTTTTTAGTGTTGTTATATTCAAACGTAATGTAATTTTACACCAAACGTAAAGTTTTACATTCAAATATAATCTTTTTCAACGATGCTACAAAAACAATTACTATTCAAAATTTTTTTAAAACAATTACATTAACTTTTCGACTCTAATTTTTTATTTGTATTTTTACCAATCACATCAGCTTTTCAACTCTAAAACACTTTTTATCTAAACACACATTTCATTCAAATACAAAACAAATATTTTTCAACCAAATACAACACTCAAAAAACGAATTATATTTAAACGCAATTAAAACACAATGCGTTTACTAAACGAACCATAAATAATTATAGATGTCAAAGACAGTTCATTAATTCTTACAATTCTCTTCTTCTTTTCACTTTTCTATTCTACCTAATACACTCTGAAGTTGAATGTGTCTTTACAATAGATAAAGATCGAAATAGAGGAGAGACCTAGATCTAGGTAGACATCTGCTTTAAATTTTAAAAAGCAATGACAAGTGAAAAGAAAAATCCTAGCGAAGAGAGATTTGACGATTCCTCTCCAATAAGAAAGAGTTTTAGAGATGAATAAATTAAAAAGACGAATAAGAATGAGAAAAAAGGGGCAACTAAGCATGTCATACCTTTTGTTGCTAGAACACAAATTCAATCATTACAAGTAATATATCTTGAAAATATCTCTTCAAATTTGTTTAAGTAAAGATACTTATCTAGATACTTGCCAAAAGTAATTACCCTTCAGAGTAACGTTTTTCCCCTATCTTCACAACTTGGGATTTTATATAGAGGTTGGTTACAATGCCTAACAGAAAAAAGCTAGTTCTCAAAGGAATCATAGAAAGAAAAACGATAGGGAAAGCACATCACCATAATGTGCGTCACAACTTGATCAAGAAATATATAATATGATTAGAAGCTGTACATCCAAATAGACTAATTAGCTTAGTCTGTCTATGTACGCGTGTATTATCCAATAAAGTTACTTTGTGATCGTGTCCTTGTGTACAATATCACTATTACTATAAGCAACAGAGTCTGGATTTATTATTATAGGGAGCTAAATTTTTTTTTTATCAAGATTATACTAAATTATCAAAATAGTTTCCTTATTTTTTTTTTACTTAATCATTTCATTGTTTTAATTCTTTGTATATATTTGTAATAACTTATATCAAATCATTTCCACTACATCTTTTTTAAATCTAACATGATAATGAAAGAACTATAATACATAAATTAAATAATACAATTACATTTCTTAAACCCAACATAAAAATGATGGAATTATAATACATAAATTAGACAATGATATAGAAGGGAAATCTCACCTTGAATAACAGGATAAATTTCCAAACTTCTTTAAACCTTATAAAAAAAAAACCAAGATTTATTATGTCTATAGAAATTTGTTTGAAAAAAGTGAAATAGGAAAGTGAAGAGTTAGCTTCATTTGGAAGTTTTTAGTTTATATAGAGACAAAATATTACTTCCTAATATAGGTTTATCTTTTAAAATACTTAGACTATTTAAATTATAGTTCGTATTTAAATTTTGGGCTAAATTACTAGGATCACTGATATTTATAAATTTAATAAAACTGTTTTATTTTTTTAGAATTCAAACCATTTGTTGAATAAAATATAGAAAGCTATTAGTTTAAGAAATGTAAAAACAAATTTATACCCATGCAACTATATTAAAATTTGAAAAAATCCCACTATATTAAGATTGAAAAAAAAAGAAAAGCAAGTGGCCGTCATTGACTAGCACGTAGAATTATGAGAGAGAGAAATAAAGCATATATAATGTGCTGTGTGCATGTGCCACGCGTGAACTGCGTCACATGCAAATACATGCTATTTTTGGATTTCAGTTTACATTGGAGTTCTTTCTTTTTATGGAATAATTTAATTTCTTTTTGAAGGAGATGAGATAATTTGATATATAGTCTCCTAAGCTACATGATTACGGTGTATTCTCATTGCCATGGTGATTATTTGCTAAACATTGTTGGGTGTGTGGGAATAAAAATCCTATATTGACTAGACTTATAGTAAGTAGGATTTCGGCTGTTCCTCATTAATTTTTTGGAATGGAACCTTAATTCGGATGCATTCATGTGTAGATGTAAGATGAAGCCCAAAGAAAATCAAACGAAAGTTTGTGACTCTCAGTGTTAGATGTCGATGATGGGGATGGAATTGTAGTCTTTATAGTTTTGTCAATTTAAAAAAGATGGACGGTTAAATCATCATTAAATGACGAGGCCATAAATTAAGGATCTAAAATGCATGTTGCATACATACGTGCATGAATATGAACAAATATACATGCATGAACAGATTATTAGAAGGTTAGATAGAGATCAACGAAATTAGATGGTAAATGGAATAAACATAGACTCTGAAAAATATTTTCTAAAATAATATACATACATACATACATACATATATATATATAGTAGGGAGTGCAGATGGTCAAATTGGAGTACAGAAATAATGGACAATGTCGAAGCAATAGGAGCCGCAAAACAGGTGGTCCATTTGCACGACAACGCACGGAATTATGAAGCAAATTAAAAAAGGTTATACATATTTGGACTTGGCTGCATGTTCTTGCATGTGAGCATGTTCCAACCTCAAATCCCCCACATGGTCTTTCCTTGTCCAACTTTTATTTCCATTCACCAATCCCTCTAAGTAATTATACATCCCTTCTCACTCATGTCTTTACTCTCTTTCTCTCCTTTTATTCAGTGGATCTTGAAATTATTTCTCTCCTTATCTCTTATATCTTTTATCTTATCTTCCCTTTTTTTTTCTTTTCTGTTTTATGGAAAATGTATAAAACACATTTGCTTTCCCACAATAAACAATTGTCTCGAACAACAGTCAAGCATCTAATTAGTAGATCATATTGCTTCGAGTTAGGTCTATTTTCAACTAGCCGGATACTTGATCTTTCATTTGCTCTTCAAATAACATTTCTTTTTTGTGTCTTATAAAAGGATAAAAAAAAAATTCTGATATTAATAAGGAAGACAAATGAGAAATTAGCTAGTGGGTTGAAAGAAAGAAGTAAATCTATATTAATATCCTTTGTAGGCTCAACAGTTGACTCTGATCGATTACAAAACAGGAAAGGGAAAGCAAAAAACCAAAAACAAAAACTTTTACCATCGAAGAAATTTGTCAAGTAATGATGGAGGTCTCCTTTATTTTTGGTTTGTTCAAAGACATTTGAAGATTCTACAAAACTCTCTCTCTCTCAATGATAACTGTTAACTGAAGCCTTTTGCTAAGTTCCAATGTGCTAGCTTCTTGTAAGGTTGCAACTTGCAGGTATACCGGACTTGGCCTTTGCATGTAATAAGGTCATCAATCGGTTTAATTTTGGGGCTGTACTAAATATGGCTCAAGAATTAGATTTTAGACTTATTTTCCAGGAGAGAAATTTACAAAATTAGCCCATTTAGTGTGCATGTTAAGGATTTTCAACTCATGATTGCAATTTTTGTATTGAGACCACTTTTTATTTAACATTCTAACAGGATAAAAATCCTGAAATCATTATAAATTGGATAATATTTTAAAGATGTGCTCTTTTAGAATATTTTCAAAAAAATCCCTTTCCACAATGTTAGAGCTTGGTCCAAAATGAAAGCCTAAGTTGTTTTTGGTTTATCCAAAGACATCATCATGATTTATCAAACCTTTTTTCTTTTAGCTGAAACGAATGGGGATCACTTATCCCATCTCACATACTCATCAATAGAAAGGAAAGAGGATGACTTAATTCTTCTTCAACAATGGGTCATGTTTCATTCACTCCACAATTAATCTGACACTGCATAGCTTATTGACTTGTAACAAACTATGCTTCAAGGCTCTACTGGAGCTAACCTCCATGGATTTCTATCTGTTATACACAAGCTTAAAAACCTCTTAAAGGTGAGATCAAGGATTTAAACTGGGAACGTGACAGAATTTCTTAAAAAGATGAACCCATAAGAAAACAATACGTTATGAGTAGCGGCTACATGTATAAGAGGCAGAAGTACATGGGGTTGAGCCCCCAATAGAGCTTTGAAGCATGGTTCGTTACACGATCATATAAGAACTCTTATTAGGGCTATTTACATCCATTTGGTATACCATTTTAGCTTGAAAGTTATACTAAGTTGACTATTGGATTTCAACTTAGTTTAACTTAAACTTGTATTAGAAATTATGTTGAAATAGTAGAGTATAAATAAAGAGTTGTTAAAATAGGTCCTATCAAACTAAATTAGTTTGAACCAAAATGGCCAACTTAGTTTTAGGTTGATGATCAAGTTAAATCGAGACCAAACAGATGCCATCATTTAGAATAACGATTTAATTTAATTTAGTTCAGTTTAAAAAAATTGGTTGATTTTTCAAAAATTAATTATAATTTTTATAAAAATTGTCCAGAAAGAAAACAAAATAAGATGCAAATCAAGCTAAGCTAAACTTGATATCCAACGAGACTGCTGACATCTTGAACAGAGAAGAAGGAAAGGTGTCCTTATTGTTGCACCACCCTTTTGCTCGCTGTATCTAGTAGCTGCTTGTAAGGTTGCATGGATTGACCTCTTGAAGTTCAAACACTAGGCTTGGACCAAAGCATTTGATTATATGGGTCTTAAACAGTTAACATTTGGGCCGTAGTGGATCAAGATCAAGAATTTGATTTCGTACTTGGTTTCCACAAATATATGTTCTGTTTAGAACTTGGTCCATCTGTAGTTGGGCATGAGCATTGAATTGTGCAAAACTGGACCTACCCAAAATTGGGACTTGGATTTCTAATATAAAATGATTACCTATTTCTTTTTTTGCTTAAAGATGATTACCAATTTTTCTTAGTTTCCATTTTGTGTTTTTTTTTTTTTCTTTTTCTACTCCTCCAAACAACCTTTAGGTGAAGAAGATTCCTTTAGGTGACCATAATTTTCTTCATTAATGTCTATCTGAGAATTGATAGTACTAGCTGTAAATTATGTGGACACCATTTGTTTCTTTAGTTTCAAGTTTTTTTTTTTTTTGGGTCCTTTTTAATTGTCAAGATATTAATTAGTAAATTTTATTTTTTCCTTGGGGGGAGGTTGGAGGTGTTATTGCAGAATACACAATGATTAGGGCACAACCAACGGAGAAGCATGTGGGCCCTTGTAGCATTTTGATTTAATGGAGGGGTTTCTCCCACAATCCCCATAATTTGGTCTCACCTCCCTACAGGAATTTAAAATACTGTACCAAATCCAAGGCTTCATTAGGTGGATATGTCAGAGGCCATTTAATGGGGGACAAGTTGTTTCGTGAGTGGCGCTAATTCATGAAAACCCATCTTCATGGGCCTCAGAAAACGACATCTTGGTATATAACCTAAGGCCCTTTACCCACTCCTCTATTTCTCTTCACTTTTTTTTTTCCCCTTTCAAATTACAGTTTCAATTTCTACTCAAATATATATATATATGTATTTTTTTAAGGAACCCATCATGTTACATTTGGAAAATACTGATTTTGAAAGACACAAGTTGAATAAATATAATGCACTTGTTATAATTGTTATTACTTGGAGCAAATAATATTGTCGTTTTTGTTGGAAGGAAGCGAAATGAGAACATAAGGGCCGTGAAAGAAAGCCCAAATACAATAAAGTCTAGCGAGGAGAAGATTTGTTTGTGGGATTATTAGGCTAGATGTCATAATTTGTGTGAATTGATTTTTATCACAACTTAAAAACTTTTACATAAATTGCTACAAATTTGATTTACATTTGGCAAATATTTTTTTTCTCTCTTTCTTCCCTCTCGATTCTCTCTATCTTTCTCACTCCTTCGCTTCTCTCTCTTTCTTGCCCATGGCAGATTTGATGAATCCTTTGATAACCTTGGCCGCGATCTTGACCGACAATCTCGTCGTGCATCTTGATCGGCAATGTCATCATCGTTGGATCTCCCGGCGATGATTGCGAGAGGATACGGAGATTGTGAAGCCACTTCTCAAAGGTGCGATTCTGGCGAGATTTGAAGTTCTATAACTCCAATCTCGAGACACCGGCATAAAAAAAGCTCCTCTACGCGATGAGATTTGGTTACCACTAGATCCGATGAGATCTGGAATCGTGATAGCGAGGGAGGACTAGATGCGATTTGCAATATAAGCTTGGTAATTGTGGTTGGATATCTTCCTTGCAGACTCAAGGATGCAAGGTGCGACGGCAAGAGGGCTAGTTGTGACTTGCGATATGAGTTGGCTGGCGATAAGCATGGGTTGGGGAGGAGTGATAGAGGGAGTAGAAATTAATGGCACATATTTTATTTACAATATTGTGATTTTGATAAATGAAATATTTACATTTAGTAAATAAAACATTTATGTTTGATAAATGAAAGATTTATTAATAAAATGGTAAATGAACATTTTTTATTGATAAATATTTTTATTTATCAAAGACATTTTTTTACAAGAATTTTTTTCTTTATAATAAAAATTAATCTAAAACACAGTTTTATGGTATTTTTCTAAAGCTCTCATTGTTTGTTGCCATTCTCTGAGGTGAGTTGGGCAATCCTTTTCAGGCCAAAAACTTCTCTTATACATGCAAAAGGTGATCGTTTGTAGAATATTAATGATCATTCCATCATAATATCACATCAGTTAAAAAAAAAGTGTTGAACATGTTTGGAAAAAAAAAGGGGGAAAAGGTCCAATTATATGAGTTTCATTGCCACTGTAAAACAGTTAAAAAATATCTTTGTCTCATGGAAGCCAAGTGTTTCTTCTTATGTAGCTACCAAGTTCCTACACTACCCCAATAAACACCTATTGGGGTAACATTAACACCACATGCAAATTGCTTGAAAATTTTCCAAAAGTTCAAATGTGGAAATTATTAAGAGACATTAGCTTTTTGGTGACTCAATTCAATTTTGGGCTTAATTGTCTAGTTGCAAAACAAATCATGGAAATTGAAAATCTCTACCTCATGATGGTGAGTTAAACACTCAAAAAAGCACTTATTTGGTTGACTTGAAAGAGAGCAAGCCATGTGAAAACATGTGCATATTTGCAGCCTTTTTTGGGTAGGGGAAAAGAAAAAAAGAAAAGGAAAAAAAAACCAATAATAAGAAAAGTTAGGGAGATTTTGAGGTTGAGTTTTGCATGGAAGAAGTAAAGGTTTATAAGTGAAGACTGAAGACAATTATATGCACACTACATACTATGTCTCATGTTTTAGTAACATTATAAGTTTCTATAAACACTAAACTTGGAAAAGAAAAGGAAAATTATCTCTTTCTTCAAAGAGGAAAAAAATGGAAAAGAATAACTCAAAGTTGAATAACAATATTAATAATAATAAAAAGAACAGAAAAGGAAAAGAAAATAAAGATTGAACAATAATTCATTAGAGAACTCTCAGCAGCACAGCTGCTTTGAAAAGACTCTTTCTTCCTTGTTTCTATCCGAGCCGGCATGCTGGTGACGTATACAAGATTAACCCCAGTACTCACATCCACTTATATAAAACTATCTTTACCCAAAAATAAAAAAGATACATATATACATAGGGCAATAGTTATAGATAAAGATAAAATCCCAAATTTCATTTCACCAATTCTCGAGTCCCAAATTACCTGCAACATTGCACAGGATTTCTCAAACAGTCGCGCAAAAGGTTATATCTCTGCATTGCGATTTTAGCAGATCTGTCGTTTCTAAGGAAACCAAAGATAGATGATTCAAAGTCTCCCAACCTTAAGGAGTCCCACTTTACAAAACCATTTGCTCTCCTACATTAATACAGTTGAGAATTCTCAAGGTCTTGATACCCTATTATTAAAACTTTTGTTTTAAAATATTGAATCCGATACATTAATATGGTTGAGAATTTAAGACCTCGATACCTTATCGTTAAAGCTTTGTTTTAAACCATTGAATCTGCATTAAATTCTGTATAAAAATGTGGATTGATTTTTTGTTTTCCATTTTAATCTATGATGGAGTCAGCAATGTAGTCATGTTTGTCAACAACAACTAATATGGGATCAACTCCTCTAGCTGGCTACTAATTTAGCCATGAAAGAGGTTTTATAAGGGGGGACCCAAATCTGGCAGGAGCCGTAGAGCTAGGTGGATAGACACATAGAGATATAGATATACAAGGTGACTTTTACCACTGTGGGCATCATGATTATTAATGGTGTATCCTTTATCATTCTTGCAAGGCTAGAATTGCAATTGATTGCGGTCAGAACACTAATAATTTGATGTTTACCGTTTCCAATTTTTCTGTGTGTTTTGATTTAACGGATCCGAGGTTTGCCCTTGGCAAGGACAAGAAACTGTAATTCCAAGGTTACATTAGCCAGTAATGCCGGCACAGCACATCTGGCCAAGTGTCGGACCAACGGGAGAAATCTTTGGTTAAGAATCAACACCTTTTGTGACACATCTGTGAGTCGTACTAGATCTTGAAGATCTAGGAGATGATTTTATTTTATTTTTCCCTTTGCTTTGGCTGCAAATGGAGACAATGAAACTTATCATGAGTTGTACAGACACTCGAGAATCGAACTACAGTCCCCCGGGTTGATTATGGTTGCACTGTGTTTTCAGGTGTTTAATGATTGTTGTATTGTATTTTTAAGCGTTAGATGATGATCAAAATAGATCTAAGTCGTTGAAATATTTTGTTTGTTGGATCGCACACGATAAAAACAAAACAACTTAATTTTTGACTGTCTAAATTAATCATTTTTATTACTATACCGAAACCAAAAAAACATAATTGAAAAGCATTAGCTAGGCTAATCATTAACTTTCCCATGCAAAGTACTTCAACCTCCTTTATTTACAGATATCGATATCGAAACTCAGCTTTCTTTCTTACCCCCATGGAAATACGAACATTTCAAATGAAAATTAACGTAGTACATAGTGATCATCAACGTCATTTAACAGTAAATTTATAATTGATTATATTACAAGATATAGAATTTTAATCTTCTATTTTTTTCCAATATAACAATAAAGTAAAAATACTTTTTTCTTTTCAGAATAAGAAAAAGACGAAGTTTAAATAAGTGTATTTATAAGAAAATAGTATAGGTCATCGTTAATGTATCATCAAAAAAAAAAAAAAAAAGAAGCATTATCTCTACTTTGCCTCTATTAAATAAAATTGTATTTTTGTAAATTACAGTTTTACAGTTTGAGAGTTCAAAACAAAATTCCTCTTGTACTTGTTTCAAAACACTTGGTTATACTGCAAAAACGTGGAACAAAACAAAATCCCATCATCAGTTTTAAAATCCGAATAACTTGAAACATGATCTTGTCAAGTAAAGTAGAAAAAAAAATTTCTCCTTCATTCAGCTGAAGGAATAACTTGTCATATGATCTTGTCAAAGAATCGTACTTGTAGCAAAAGTAGAAAATGAAGGGAATATATATTTTTGAGACTCGTACAAAATAATTCTGGTTTTTTTTTTTAATTTTTTCTATAGCTACGTACTTAGAAAATTTAGAGAGAAACTGAGCATAGCTATGTTTTATGGTGTATTTGATGTACTGATTTGGAACGAAATTTTTATATTAGAATTAATTGATTATTTTAAAAGTTAGTTAAAATTTTTTATTTATTTTTTATTTAAAAAAATAAAAATTGAAATATAATTTAGAGAGTGTTTTTCAGAATTAGTTTTGGAGACTTTTTATTATCTTTTTCTCTATTTTATAATCATTTTTTATCATTTATATTTCTAAAACTCTATAGTAAACTTAAACTTTAAAGATTTATAAAATTTTGTCTAAATGAGATGATTTTTTCAAATTACATAAAATTTTGAAAAAAAATGAAATAATATTTATATTGATATATTTTTTCTGAATAAATTTTTAAAATTTTATATATATAAAACAGTTTTTTTATCTAATGGGTGATTTGATTTGATTCTTTGTATTTCGAAAAAGCTTGGACGGAAGAAAAAAGATTAGAAAAATAATGGGTGAGGATAGCCTACATTTTTTCTTTCTTAAAAAAAAAAAAAAACAAATACAAAGGGATATAGTCTATTTTCCTCGTTTCCCACTAAATCTCTTTTGTTAATATATGTCACAATTAATTGGGAAACGAACTGAAATTAAAACAGCAACATTAACATCTCAAAAAGAGCTGCATAACTTGTCCATTCGGGTAACAGAAATTAATTCGATATGGTTAGAGAAAGGGGACAAAAAAGATAGGACATTACTGTGAAATAGATTGGAGCTATGGACGTCACAAACTCCCAAAATATAGGTGGAAATTGACCGGTCGAATATGGCAGCTGGATAAGTTAATAAGAACCATAGTTATACAATCATATATTTATATATATACATACACATTTTCCCTTGCATTCCATTTTGGACAAGTTATTTAATTAAACCAAAAAATAAGGACACTCAGAAAAACTACCTTAGCTAGTTTGAAGATTTACCTTTTTTTTTTTTTTTCTCTAACAGCAAGTGGAAAACCCTATAATCACAACCAACAATCTCAATTATACATACATACGTATATGTATGTACACTTATATATATGTTGTCATGTGTGCGAGTCACCTCCTTATTGTCACTTTTTCACACTTCAAATTAGCTGCCTTGATTGATTACCCTTCATATGGTTTGGCAAAAAAAAATATATATATATCGCCTGTATATGAACAGGAAAATCGATGAATGCTTCCTAATAATTACAATGATCAGATTTAAGCAATGCATGCACAGTAGTAAATAGTAATGGTGTTTTTTTTTTAATAAATAAATACTGGAGAGTTGAAATGAAGCCTTGGCAGATTATTATGATTATCACAAAATCATATGATAATTAGGTATGCTTGTCTTCTTGAATTACAAGCCAAGTTAAAGGCTCTGCCACAAGTCTTTTAGGTTGAAATTAATAACTTGTTGGGAATTTCACTACAGTCCCCTATGCTACAAGCACATAAATAATTAGCAAAATTTAGCAGTATAATTATTATCTATATATAAGAGGAATAAAGGAGATAAGAGGGGAAAAGGCTAATTTGAGAAAAATAGACCCCATGACATGATCAAGGGAAGCATACACTGAAATATTTTGATTTTTTTAATTATTTTTTTTTAAATTTGATGCTGAATGATTGTATTTATATATGTAAACTTCCATTATTGGTTTGGTAGGGAACTGCTTATGTCTGTAGGCGTAACATCTGGCTAGCTTGTTAATTGATTGAAGCTGTATTTTCTATATATCTTCAATGGTCTAAATGATTTGGGTAGATGAGCTTTCACATTGTGCCTCTCTCTCTCTCTCTCTCTCTCTCTATCTTTGTGGGATGTTGGGAGGTGGTGAGAAGGGCAAAATTCTTCTTGCTAATGACTTGGGAACTTGCATTTTTCACTTTCAAGTTTTCAATCATTTTGTTGAAGGGTTGCGTTAATTTGATTTTTACCCATTTAATTAATTAAATAATTTCCTTAATCATCTTCTAGGTTGATTATATATTATATATTAAAGACAAAACACATAGTTACTATCTATATACCCCTTTTTACTAGTTTGGAGCTCTTTTGAGTAGATTCTAATCATGAACTTGAAAAATAATGACCTCCTTGTTGAATTCGGCCCACATCTCAATAAAAAACGTAAACCCGTGTAGTGACTAGTTAGCCACACTTAAATCCCTCTCTTCTCTTTGTGGGGGACTTGGGGTTGAACTTGTATATAATAATTTCGATTGGTATCAATTTTATGCTTTCTTTTGTTTCAAAAGTTAAGCAGACTTTGCCTTTATTTGGAACCATATATTAATTAGGATCATAGGTTATGCATTATACTTGGTAAATAGCTTATAACAAATTATATATGTCAATCATTGTAGTTCACTTTGGAGCCTCTTTGTTATGTATTCTAAATTCTGTATGGTACTCATGTTAACCAATTTCCGGCTTTAAGTCTCACAAGAAACGCAGCTCTATCCACCACATTTTTTGGGATCTTAATTTACATTCCGGTTTGTAGGGGAAAAAAAAATTAGTATAAAGATGTGATCTTTTAGGGTTTTTTTATTTTTTATTTTATAAGAAACTTAGATTTCAATAGTCAGATAATAGAAATAAACGATTTTAATCATTAAAAAAAACTAATATTTCAATAATTATGATATATCTTTTCATCATTTAATGACCGAGACTTGGTTATACATGGTACATAAAAAAAAATAAAAAGGATGTACTTTAACTTCTCTCTTAATCAAGTATTAGTCTATGCTATCCTAGCACCAATACTATAGCGTGAGCTGAATATAGTTTTCACCGAATTAAGATATCTTGGATCAAACACAAGATAAATTTATTTATAAATAAATATTTAATTTCTTTTTTTAAAAAGAGGACGGAACTTGGAAGTAATTGTCAAAGTTCAAAATTTTTTTTTTTGGGTTAAAAAAATTAAAATAAAAAAAGAGTAATTAGGTGGTGATCAGGTGCTCTGTCCTTGTTCCGACAGCTAAATAAGGTGAGGATGAGAGGACCTACGGCTCAGAAAGCCCCAATCTGGGTCGCAGGTACATGGCTCCTGGGGGCTTTGCCAGAAGAGGGGGTTCCACCAAATAAATTTGATTGTATTACATGGATCAAAAATTTTCAATTCAACTCAAATTTAAGGGGTGTTCAGTGGTGTTATACACACCTTAAAAATTAAATTTTTTCAAAATTTTACTACTTTTTATTATTCACATATTCAAAATATTATAATAAATTTCAAACTTTAAAAATTTATAATTTTGTGTATGAGATAATTTTTTTTAAATTACATAGACTTTTAAGAGAAACGAAATAATATCTATATTGATATTTTTTTTATTATTTTATTTTTTCATCACAAATAGTTTTTTCTTCCAAACATATTTTTCAAAATAACTTTTTTCTAACTCAAAAATAATATCTCCAGTCTCCTCTCCCAAACTCCCCCTTAATCCTAAACTTTCACTTTTTATAAATTTGTATTATACTTATTTTTTTAATCTATAAACACCGATTCAATTTAGATTCTTATTCTAAATTTTACTCGTGTTTAGATCTATGATTTAAACGGATGTTTTATATATATATATATATATACACACACATATGCAATCTCAAAGGTAAAAAAGGTTGTGCTGGTCCATTTTCATCCACACTGTACCATGGTCCACGGCAACAGTCTAAACTCATAATCAAGTCACGTATCCTTGTACACAAATCCCCCTTTTCCCCAACATTAGTCCCCATTTTTGCTGCTCCATTGCTCCCTAGTTTCAAAAGTATTAATTCCACACTAAGCATTATGCCAGACATCGAACTTTGTTGATTAGCTACATTCAGAAGTAAGCTAATCACGCTTTAAATGAAAAGGGAAAATTGGTCCCCTATTATTTTTGTTATTAAAAAAAAAAAAAAAAAGGAGAAGAAAGTGAGACTTAATGTCAATAACCCTTTTTTTTTTTAATTTTTTTTTCCTATAAAAAAAAGGGAGAGAAAACTAATGTCAACAAGATTATAGCATTTATGGCCGATTCAGACATCCATCGTTTACGGATCGTTTTTTTTTTTTTTTAGATATTCGTGCCATAAATGTGAGGATAGTATTAGATGACACGTAAATTAGTAAACTTTATACAACGAAATCTTCCTGCTTATTTTTTTTTCTTTTTCTTTTAAAGAACTTCAAAGCCTCGACGGTTGGATTTCGTAGTGCACATTTATAATTTTTGAATTATAAAAAGTATGCAAGATCTACCGTTTGATGTAACAGTTGAAAAACATAATATTTTGAGTGTTTTTTTTTTTTTTTTTCAGATCTTATCATAAGACTCTCCTATTATATATAATTAAATATTACAATATAGTCATTTCTATCAATATGTAATGCTTATACAAACGTTACGTTTAGCACATCAAGAACATGAAAAACCAATATAATTTAAAACATAATTGTAACTAAATTTTTACGTGAAAAAATGTGAGCTAGAATTCATAAGTTTTACTTTTTATTTTATTTTTAACCCGAGAAAGCGCTGTAAAGTGTAAAAGCAGGCCAATTTTTGGCAGTCAAATTAGGAGAGAGAGGGGGAAAAAAAAAAGAGAAAAAAAAAGGGCCCATTTAAAAAGTACAGAGGACTGCAATAACAATTAGCAATAGCAAAATACACACACAAAAAGCTCCAGTGCATACCGTCTAATAATTAATTTCTTAAGGGGGATTTTGGGATTGTGAGTTTCAATGCAAAAAAGGGGTTGTGGCTTACACGCCCTTTCATGATTAAACCTTTGCCCCTGCCTTCACATGATTGGTTCTATGACGTCATCCCCCAAAAAAAAAAATCCCACTTAATCATCCTTTCCTTTTTAATTATAAATTTTTTATTTAAATTAATAAAAGCAAAAAAAATATTAATTTAATTTTACAACAAAGTCAGTGCAAATTGCAAAATCCCCAAAGCGCTATTTCAGTTACCGTGGTCAGCACCGTACCTTACAATCTCCTCTTTCTTCTCTCTCTTTTTTTTTTTTTTTAATTTTCAATTAAGACTGACAAAGTACTTATTAGTGTAAAGCCTTTAAAATTAAGGGGGGGGGGGGGAAGGAGAAAAGTATTTATTTATCCAACCAAATTAACCTGAAAACACCGGACAAAGCTGACTGCCACGTGGCGGCCGTGCATGTCTAACTGCGACGCAAACAGTTGCCACGTACAACTTGATTTAAACACGTGTCGTCCGACAATGACTCTTTAATAACGTGTTAATTGTGATTATGTGTTCGACAGCCTCTCGTACTTCATGCATTAACCTCCAATTGTTCGAAAACGCAGGTTGTCTCAGGGACGCAGCCGTAATACTTGCACGTTTTCGAGGTCATTTTCGTCCATTTATTAAAAGTACGACACTCCAGTTTTTTTTTTTAAATATAATGATTATAAAATTAAAAAAAAGGTAAGAGTACTTAAAGCGATGTCGTTTTGTATTTGACATTTGATTACAAAAAAAAACGGTTCTCAGGCAAATCCCTTCAACGTCCGAAAATTCTGTCAAGCCGACAAAGATACCTTTAAATGTGTATATATATATATATATTGTTTTAAATTTCCTTCTAGGAGAAGAGCAGTAATGTTCGAAAATATCCTGAATTTTGATAGATTCACGCTCTCGGAACCGATAAGACCAAATTGCCATATGCCGGGCACCTATTTAACCAACTACACACGGGCATGGTTCCCTGCTGGCTAAGGGCAATCTCGTCTTTTCACGTCGGTGGAAATTAATGCAACGAGATATTGTTTGCTAACTTTTTTTTTGACAAATCACCATATGAAATTATAATTAAAAGAAAAGAAAAAAAAAAGTAAAACACTGTAAAAGCGGTCCAGACCTGCAACTTGACAAAATTAAGATGGGTTACAGTCAATGGCTCAGAAAATTTGCAGAGGCCCTTCTTCCAGCTGGTGATTACATCTCCTCTTCTTCCTAGCACTTGTTATGCATTAATAGAGGCTCTCCGAGTCAACTCGGCCCCTTCTTAACCGAGTCATTATTGCCCAAAACTTTTTTTTTTTTTTCTTTTTCTTAGGAGGAAGAAAAAAAAAAAGTTCCGTGATTCAGACCATTGTCAAAATCCTGGGGATGGTAATTATTAGTGCTAGTGGTGATGGTAGTAGTAGTAGAAGTAGTAGTAGAAGACAACCTAAAATAAGTAACTTATTCAAGGAGGGTCAATTTTCCCTGCCTCCCCTTAGCTAAAGGTGGTATATTTATTACACAAAGACGTAACATCTAACCCCAAGTAGGGTCACAAACTTAACCATGGATTAGAACTAGGGTTAAAAAAACAAGTGGTTAAGAAGGACAACCACAAAACCAAGATTTTTATTTTCAACAGTCGATCACTGCTCATCATCATCATCATCATCACCATCATCAGCTGCCTACTTTCTCCTTCCCCCCTCCCTCCTCGTCAAACTAAAAATCCACCATTTTTTTTTTCTCCTTTTCTTTTTTAATCTTCCAAAAACACTACTTTCTTCCTGTTAATCTCCTGGAACTTCTTTCTCTATGACCGGTCTTGGTCGTATTTATAATCCTCAAAAAGACCTAATCCTAACAACCCCATAAAAGCACACACTTTTTTTTTTGGGGTTTTTTTTATAGAAAATTTATTAAGAAGAACCCTAGATGTTTGAGCCATGGAAATAACCCCCACAACAATCACCACCACCACCACCACCACCACCACCAACGCCACCACAGCTAACGTCCCGGGCAGCTCCACAAAATCGCCAGAAGCCGAGAGCGAGACTCCGACCCGGATCCAACCGGTCAAGCCCTTGTCGTTCAGCAACGGAGTCCTGAAGCGCCACCACCCCCACCACCACAACAGCAACCACGGCCATCACCACCACCACCACCACCACCACGCCGTCGTGGTGTCGTACCGAGAATGCCTGAAGAACCACGCGGCCAGCCTCGGCGGCCACGCCGTGGACGGCTGCGGCGAGTTCATGCCTTCACCAACCGCCACCGCCTCCGACCCCACCTCCCTCAAATGCGCCGCCTGCGGCTGCCATCGCAACTTCCACCGTCGTGACCCCGACGACCCCCTCCCCACCACCACCAACGCCGCGCCTCCCGCCGCCGGCGCCGCCACTCATGTCATCGAGTACCAGCCCCACCACCGCCACCACCCTCCGCCGCCTCCCCCCAACCGGAGCCCCAATTCCGCCTCCCCTCCGCCGATCTCGTCCTCCTACTACCATGCCTCCGCTCCCCACATGCTCCTCGCCCTCTCCACCGGCGGCGCCGTCTCCGCACCCCAAGACAGCCACAACCACAATCACAACCACAGCCACGTCCAGCTTGGTGTTGGAGGATTGGGACCCACGTCAGGTCCCTGCGGCGGCGCCGTAACGCCGAGCTCGAGCAGCCGGAAGCGGTTCCGGACCAAGTTCAGCCAGGATCAGAAGGATAAGATGTACCAATTCGCGGAGAGAGTCGGGTGGAAGATGCAGAAGAGGGACGAGGAGCTTGTTCGGGAGTTTTGCAGCGAAGTGGGCGTCGACAAAGGAGTTCTCAAAGTGTGGATGCACAATAACAAGAACACCTTCGCGAAGAAGGATCACAATAATAATACTCATAATAACCACAACCACCACCACAACAACAACAACAACAGCGGCAGCTTTAATGGAGGTCGGAACAGTATTCTGCAGCAAACCCACAGCAGTATTAATGGCAATAACAGCAACGAAGGCGACGACGACAACGTGGAGGATGATCCCAGCCACTACGATCAAGATCATCACGACGGTGACGGTGATGGCGGTAGTGGTGGAGCGGCGCATCATGTGGCGACTAATGGGTCCTCGTCTTCTTCTTGATCATCAACCCGCTTTTGGAGGAAAAAGAAATATATATTAATAAGGTGTTAAATTAGATAGAGTAAGAGACTTTGGTTATTACAATTTTTAGTTGCTTCTTTTAATTTACTCTTCTTTTCCTTCTTTCTTTGTTTAGTGTTAATTAATGAGATCATGATCATCACTTTGTTGAGGATATAACATGCTAGCGAAGCGATTGATTGATGCAAAAACCCAAAACGGAAAGAAAAAAAAAAGAATTTAATTTTGCATATCTCATCTTATTGGTTCTTTTCTTATATCTAGTCTTTTAATTTAATTCTTTTTTTTTTTTCATATTTCTCTATGAGTTCTTGAGACTTTTCGTTGTTTGGGAGATTCTGGTCCTGCGAGTTCAATTTCAGTCTGTAGACGACTGTCGTACAAGTTTTCTTTCTAATCTAGACCAGAAAATTTGAGAAAGAAAAAGGAAAAAGAAAAAAAAGAAAAAGAGGACATCTTAATTAATTTTATTCCCTTGTTCATAATTCTGCTCGAGTTAGCAATACAAGTTTTTTTTTTTTTTTTGGTCCAGAAATGAAAATTTCTGAATCTAATGTCTTATCAGAAATGACACAGTATAGAGAAAGAGAGTTTTGTTCGCGTTCTTGTGGTTGCGTATGTGTCTGTCTGAGAGAAAGAAGCAGAAAGTGCCGCTGCTTCTAATGGGGGTGGTTGCAAAACATTATTCTAGTTTTTATCCCAAATTGCTTTACACAATACTTTTCCTTTAGTTTATGCAATGAAGCCTGATCCGAGAGACCTTATCCTTCACATTTTAATTAATTAAAATACTGTAACAATCTTATAATTATAATATAATGCCTTTTCTATGATTAGCCTTGCCTATATTTTAACATTTCCTTCTTCTTCTTCTTCTTCTTTTTTTTTTTTTTGTTTAATTATTTTTATTGTTCAGTGTTTGTAATCCAACTAATGCTTCCAAAACAATTCTATTATTTGTGTTTTGTAAAGGAAGAAGAAGAAGTTGTGTTTTTGAAATGAAGAAGAAGAAGAAGAAGAAGAAGAAAAAGTCTCCAAGATGATGCAAAAAGCACTCGAACTATATGTTGTGTCACCTTTGCTTGATACTTTGATAATTTGGAATCTTTAGGATGGTAGGATATAGGGATTAGGCCAGAAATCACATATAGATAATCTAATAGGGATTATAATACTAAATTTTATGGTACACTGATTAAGATCGACGACGAGGGTGTTTAATTTATTGCTAATCTCTTACCTCTTTTTGTACTGATAATTATATTTTTTAGAAGATCACTTTCCTTTTAAGGGAAGCATATCGCGGTTCATGACCATATTCTAATTGTATATATTAAATTAATTGAGAAGATGACGGGAGAAGTACTGAATGTCTACCACCACTTTATCGGTTTGTTTTGGTGTTTGGTCCTTTTGATGAAGTCACTAATCTCGGTTTTGTAGGTGCCTTAAGTCCCAAGACCCAACTGCCTCTAAGCTTGGGGTCAAGTCCTTAGCCCTTAATTACTCTAAAAACCACAGAGAGAAAGAAAGAGGGAGAGAGAAGATAGATGGGAATTTCTGGAAATTCAGAGCCATTCAGAGCTTTGACCACCTGCATCATTAATTAAAAGACAGAAGAAAAAAACGTAGAAATATTCAGATTCCCACGTTGGATTAAAGAATACCAATTCAGATCACTCATTTTTCTTAAATGATATCATGTTATTTAAATAATTATATCATATTATTGTTTTTTGAATTATTATTTTTTAAATAATATGATATAATTGATTAAGCATTATTTAAAATATTAAAATGATACATATTATTATTTTTTAAATTATAATTATTTAAAATAATATAATATAAATGATTAAATATTATTTGAAGTATCAAAACTGTACTGGATTTAGATGTCCCGATAAAGAAGCAAGATAGATAGAAAAAGAAGGCCAAAATTTGTGAAGTAATAATTTTGCCAAAAGACAACAATAAATTAAGGTCCTCCAGTGCTGTCTAGGAGGGAGCGAGGGACCTTTTTCTCTTTATGTTTACGTGTTTAAGCAGGTGCAAAGGCAATAAATTAAGCAGTTAGATAGTACTGCCTAAATTTTTTTTTTTCCCCTCCTTCCTTCTTTTAAACAAGAATAATAATAAGGGGAAAAACCCAGTAGTTGTTGGGATGGTGAAGAATTGCTTAATGAAGGAGCTAAACTTTAAATGATTAAATTTCAGGCTTTGAGCTTTATTTTATTATATTTATTAATAATTTCCAGTCACTCTACATCAAGATGTGCATTTTTTCTTTTAGTTTTTTATTTTGGATGCCGAACAATGTGATTATCCATTAGAAACTTTTTAATTTAGCAGGTGTTTTTCCAACTGTTCAAATCGACTTTGGTCAGAGTTTCAATAATCATATTAAAAAAATAATAATAAGTAGAAAAGATTTACTGTCACAGACCCACCAAAGGCCCTCTCTATCACTCTGTAACGTAAGATGGCTCCTTTTTTCAAACCATTCCCACGTAATCTTTATGAATTTACAGTACCAGGCAAGTAAAAGAAATTTGAATTGAGGCTAGGAGTAAAAATTACTGCTCAAACCAATATATATATATATATATCGCACTTTAAGCTGTTTGATAGTTTAGATAGAAAAATCACTCGTTATACCAGATTATAGATAATTGATTTGGATGGTTTAAACTTAATGCTAAAATAATTTTCGATATTCACAAAAATTACAAATTGTTCATCTGTAAAGATGAACAGGAATATAAAAATTCTATAGACTCTAGAAATTGGATAGATATATTTTTGACGTATTATTGATTGGGTTTGGGCCTTAAAACTACTGTTAAACCTACCATCAAAATAACTATAAAAAAACTACCGAAACTAAACTATAATTTTAAAACTAATATACGTTTTGATTCAGTTCAATTTAGATCGATAAGCTTTTATGGGGCTCATAATTACCATAATACTTGGGCCATTTTTGCGAACCTCACAAATATATTGATACAACTAGCAAAATTTGGTGTTCCCACAAAATTATATTAATGTCATTTTTTTTCTCCTATTTAAGCTGAAGTAGCTTTTTAATAATCACAAGGAGCTTACACCTCATTTGCCGCACATGTCTACGAACACTAACAAAAGAGAAAGAAGAAAGAGAGAAAAAAAAAAATTAGTGGAATCTAATACATTATATATATAACGATTTAAAATAGAGTTATAACAAATTAGAACCATGAGTGACTGTGACACTACAATGAAAAAACAAAGCAAAAGTTCCTCATGACACTAAGAAAGGTGGAAACTGAATAATGGCGTTATCAAAAGATCTCTCCAAATCTAGAGCCTTGCATAGCGTTTCTTTCATGAAAAACATATGGATTTGTGGGGGAAAGGGATATTCCTAGAGAAACCAAAAACTAAAAGTAATAATAAATAAAAAAAGGCAAAAATAAAAATAAAAATAAGAGGTACAATGTCCAAAATGTCCAAAGTCCTTTCATTTTCCTCAAGTGCAATTAACACAAATGAGAAGCCCGAGTGCATGTGACTCCGATTCTATTTGGTTTGCCGAAAGTAGGGTCGCATTTTTGGTCGTGACTCATGAGTCATGATCCATGTGGTTTATACGGTGCAAAGCAACATGAAATATGAATAGGCAACTTCCTTGCGTAGAAGTCCTTTTTTTGCAAAATTTCAAATATAATGTGGCAAAGACAGAAAATAATGCGAAGAAAGGGGAATTAATGCACCAAGTTGGTTGTGATATGAAAAATCTTTACTTTGAGCGGGGGGAGGGGGCAATTAATGCTGCAAAGGGACAGAATTGGCAAAGCAATTTCTGGGTTGTCCACATTTTTCAAAAAGAACGAGAGAGAGAGGGAGAGAGAGTGAGTGAGGAGAGAGAAAATTAATAGGTATGGGTGGTCTATTGTCATTGGATTCTCACAGAGGGCCTTTTCCACCAATTTGTAGGCTAATTTGTGTCACTATATAGGGCTTTGTTTATGACATGTGGACTAGTGGATTGTCTTAGAGCGACGCCTAACCCAAAGGCCGTAGCTAAAACTATAAACTTACTCTGCTTCTCAGCAAAGCTCTCCATGAAGGCCTACTTTGCCCTCATGTATTATTTTTTGTCATTAAATCCAAGGTAAAGTTGAATTCCTAATCGGTCAATAATATGTATCATTGGGATGATTTCTGTTACCTTTGAAAACTTTTCAATAACAAAGTCTAAGAATATCCATATAATTCTTTATAAAAATTCTCACTCTAAATTCTAATAAATCTTTTTGAATTTCTCTTTCGAATAATTATTCTTTCTCTATAATCTAGAACATAATTCTTCTAATGAATTTTTTTGGAAGCCTAAATTGTGATGTTTCTTCCTTATTTATTAACTTTGAGTCATTTTTAGAAGTCCTGTAAGCTGTTTTTTTAATCTGTCACGTCGTCTTAAAAATGAATTCTTTAATCTGATCCCTATCTAACGATTCTTCAGTTTAACCCAGATTTGTTTTTAGATGTAATTTTAATAAAATGATGTCCTTTCATTTCTTCTTGACATTCATACCACTCTTTCTTTTAATAAACAATATCGTTTTACTAAGGGAAAGTATATATCCCATGTATATATGTATTTTTAAAAATTATCACAGATTGTAAAACCATTTATTCCCACAAAAAATGTAACAACCACATGATATACAAGTACCAAAAGGAAATCATTAAATTTGATTAAAAAAAAAAAACACTAAATTTAAGTACCTGCTTTGAAGGTTAAATTCGTTAGTTTATTTTTGTGCGACAAATGTCGGTAACAATGGACAATTGTGTGTGTGTACAAAAGATTTAATGGACTAATTAAGTGGGTGAGAATATTTTTAGATTCAAAATCTGCTATATTAAGTTAATCTGAAATATATTACATTGGTAGTTCAAGTATAATAATTCTACAATCTTATCTAAGCTCCAAAGGATATGTCCATTGGTTTTTATTGGAAGTTATCTTCAACATCGATATCTTATCAAACCGTACTTTCTTTTGCTGATGAGAAAAGGCTTCAAAAAGGTTAAAAATAAAGAATAAAGAAGAAAGATATAGAGCATAATCGTATTACACATTTCAAATCTTCCACCGGTATATATCATATGACTAATTGGCTACGATATGCGATTCTTTTCCTCCAAAATCTTATCCCAACAAAAAAAAAAAAAAAAAAAAACTGGCCTTTTGTTGTTGATTTTAAGTTATCTACAAATTAACCTTTTGCACATCTTCCACAACATTCCTCAATAAATTCATTGTCGTTTAGTTATCCATAAAGATAGAGAACCGAATTTTACATATATATAGCTTTAATATGGCTTGGACTCATATCGATTAACACCATAAAAGAATTGCATAGGGACATAACAAATTGAAATACATTTACAGCCAAGTCAAGGAAGGACCACTCAATTATTTTGCAGCATAAAGATTAGTGCGCTTTTTTTGTGAGGTGGTGGTCCAATTTATTGTCACGACATATCTCCTTATTGTAATTATCTCTGCCTTTGATATTCCTTGTGAATCAGCATATACACACATATATACATATATGTATGTATGTGTCACATGTCCATATATGTATGTATGTGTGTGTATATATTTATATATATATACATCATAATGATATCCTAACATATATTATTATCATCTCTTGTCAACAAATTCCAGTCATTAAACCTTGAAACTTGACGCAGCTTGATGTTTTTTAAATTTTAATTAAATTTTATTTACTCAAAATCTTGAATTTGTAGACAATTACCAGTGATGTAGTTAGAAATCTTTTTAATGGAGTATTTATGAACACAAATAGAGATCATATTGTACAAAACAAAAATAAAATTATATGTTTAAATTATTAAAGAAAGATGCCGTCACAAAATTTTCTTATAGAATGAGAGTAAGAAGAAATATTTTGTTAAAAGGGAGCACAATTAAAATAATTTTGAAGACAAAATTTAAAAATTCAAAAGTGGACTGTACACGTGCTTTTATTGGCAACAACATGGCTCCAATATAATAATTTTATTGAAAAAAAAAAAAAAAAAAGACCATCATGATTACGGAAATTTTAATTGAAACCTACGGGCTATGACCTTGGTTTGGTACTATCATTGCCACCAAACTAAATTACTACTCTTGCATAAAAGCTTAAATGAACAATTTTCATTGTCCCACTTGGTCTTGCTGGTACCAAAAAATTACTTGAGAAATAATTCAAGTCCAAAAATGGTCGCACAATATGTTGTGTGTTATGTCCAATCGAGCCAAGTAGGTTATAAATGAAATTCATATCCCATGTGAACAAAGGATAAAGAGTTCGTTTGTATGTCTTAAATTTGAAACTATATATATATATATTTATATATAACTATGTGTGTATATCTCATGAGTTCACATAAAATCAAGTCCTACCCATGTGAAAATATGATTATTTTTGAACTGCAAGCTCAATCTTCGGCAAGGATATCATAACTCAACTTGTATTCAAAGTTTTCTGTTTACAAAATCGAGCAAAGCTAGCATAAAAGTTTTGACAAGTACTATAGCATTAGGTAAAATTAGTTCTAGGTTGAAATGATTGAGAGTTTGCGTGTAAAAACTTACAATTTCACAACCAAAACAATCCTTTTATTCATTGTGTTTTTGGGGAGAATTCTTTAACAGTATATGGTTAAAATAATCTATCAATGTTCGAGCACGTTTTTTAATCGTATGATATATTCATCAAATTTCATTAAATTATTGTAGTTTTTAATTAATTTTATTTACTTATGATAACATCGGACGGTAAATGTATTGGCCTACAGATGACGTCCTTTTTCTTTTTCTTTTTTCTTATATCCTACCAAGAAATTCTCTTTTTAAAAGGAAATTCCACAAAATATAAACACAACCTAAATGTTGTAAAGGCCCATGGAAACAGGACCGAGTTTTAGAAATAAGTTGGGCTAATTGGGTAAACAGCTTTTTGAGAACTGAAAGGTATTTGATGGGCATTTCATATTTCTTGGACAGTTGGATTCGAGCTTGGATCTCCCGGACGTCTTCATGTAGAACAAATGCTGGTCTCCTCAATTTCTTTTCCTTTATTTTTTCTTTTATAAATTTATACCAATCCACTCCATAGATAACAATATTGTTAATTTTTTTTAATAAAAATTGACATATAACTTGTACATGAATTGTCAACTAATGATATGAATGGTCATTAATCGATATCTATTAAGATTAGGATCTTTAATTAAGTTTTATCAAAATAAAAAATTTTAAATTAATTTTAGTTTATATATAAATTTATCTATATATAAGTCACATATCAATTTTCCTTAAAAATTAACATTGTTATCAAACAGGGATAGATTGCTATAAAATTATAGCTCAAATGTAAATTGCTAAAATTAAAAGCTTAAGGTATAAAGTATAATTGTGTGATAACCGTTAAAAAGGCAAAAAAAAAAAAAAAAAAAGCGCAGCAATTTGAAAGCTTAGTCCAAATATAGCGTATAAGAAGAATCATGGTCCCGCTATATATGGCCTATGGACAATGAAAAAGACAAGGCTTAGCTTAGGACAGTGAAAAAGATCAATAAATATTTTATTTCCACTTTAAAATAAAACAACATTAAAAAAAAACATCATTTTGTTGTTTAAAACCACACACTAATGGAGCGTTTGGTGAGTCTATTACGTTCATATTATATTTGAACGTAATGTATTGAATATATTTTATATTTGGATGAAAAATATTCGCTTTGTATTTGAATGTAATATGTGTTTAAATGAAAAGTATTTGAATTGTATTTTAAAGTTGAAAAGTTGATGTGATTAGCAAAAGTAAATAGAAAAGTGAGATTAATAGAGAATATGATGTGAACGGGAAAAAAAATTTATTTTCAAAATATTTTGGAATAATAAATATATTTGAGACACTTATGAAAAACATTATATTTGAACATAAAACTTTTACATTTTGATGACATTTCATTACATTTAAACATAATACAAATGTAAAACTATAAATAAATGCCTCATAATAAATACTAAAGAATGAATTAGATAATATAATATTTATAGATGAGACTCATTTTCTATTAATTATGGTGCTGGACATCATTGATATCTAAAAACATTTTCTTAAAATAAAGCCACAGAGACTTCTTAGTCCACGATTTTACTCTAGGATTTTGGATATGGGGCCTAGTTAGCAGTTTTATATCATACTTGAAACCAATAATCTTTTGGAGAAAGAAGTTGTAAGTAATCAAAGTTGTAAAAAAAAAAAAAATATTAATAGCTAGTAATTTTATTAAGTAAATAACATTTTATTTTACACCGTAAAAATCAACCCCTAGCTTAAAATTTAGTTAAAATTAATTATACAAAAAAATCTTTCTGTCTTCTACAAAGGAGCTGTTCATTTTATTATTTTAAGGGCAACAACTTTTTTAGAATTAAAAGAAAAAATTTATATACGTTCCAAAGAAATCAATATTGATTAGTCTCAAATACGGGAAAAAAATATCAAAGTTACTACCTTTGTTTTTCTCCCTTTATAAAGGGTAAATATGTGTTTTCAATACAATTCATTTTGAATTGTGAACTAAATCTGAAACCAAGAGTGCCTTATTAAAAAATTACACGAGCAAATTTTATTTGTTTAAATACTAAACATGTATTCTCAATATTTTTAAAACAAAGGATGAATACGTGCATTTGGATTAAGCAAGATGCAGATTTGTATAACAGTTGAGCTAATCAGTTTCGAGACGAGATAATTTTTTTCCTGCTGTTTTTCTACTAACTCCATATATACCAATTACCACACATGAAAATCCTATGGTTGGGTTGCTAGCTAAGCGTCAGACCAGTAAGTCCAAAAGATCAGTTTCGAATACTTGAAATCAAGGATCACAAGTGCCATGTGTGACTAGCCAAAAAAATAAATAATAATAATAATAATAATAACAACAGCTTGAGATCAAGGACCACATGTGTATTCTCCAAATCAAACTACAAATAAGAGAGCTTCCGAGATTGGCAAGCCAAGGTATATCTCAAATATTGTTCAATTTATATTAGTTAATTAAGTCTGGCTTATTAGGTTGAGTTTGGGGTGGGAAAGACTTCTCGTCAACCTACTTTATGAAGAAAAACCATGTGTTTTCTATCCTATTAACCGGATTAAGTTTAGTTGGTAGGCTAGAGTAGATTTTCCCATCATAAATTCGAGGTACTTGCAAAATATCCTATTTATTCGATTGATTTTTTATTTTTATTCCTTTTTTTTTTTTAATAAGAAGTCGATAATGCAGGTTCACGATGGGAGGATCTTTTAATTGTCAACCTGCTTCGTGTAGAATCCATACTCATTCTCGTTTTGTTGATCCATTGGCTAAGATGGAATAGATATCTCCATCATGAGTTCAACATAATACCGAATATCCCATTTATCAGATTACTTTTTTTATTATTACGTTACAAATGAATAATAAATAATACATTCATTTTGGACTTTTATTTAAAAGTAAAATGAACTATAGTGTTTAATTTTTCCTAAAATATATTTTAACTGCATATAGGTGAGAGGGTTCTGGGGTTGGGATTGCAAAAATCCGTCTCTGACTTGTAACCCTCAAAGTGTTAAAAATTAAATTTATTTATAACTCAAATATGTTTAAATCGAGTTTCCACCTATCTCGTTTAGATAGGTCATTGCAAATAAATATGGTCATAGGTGAAATTGCTTTATTTAATTATGATCAATAGGTTAATTGCAAACTTTTATGCCTAAGCATACTTTGTGAGATTGCATATTGACTTGGTTTTAATACATGGTCATTAATTAGTTGGCAACATCCCGGTTTTACTTGATTCATTGATATTGCTCTTTGTGTTTTCTGGACTTGGGTAGATATTTAAATCTCCTATGACTTCATCCCGTTGATCAAGCACCATCAACAGTAATAACTCAACTAGCTTCGTCTGCAAGTTTCTTACTAATAATTGGGAAAATAGTATTCTATATTTTTTATACAATTAATTTGGTTCTGTCTTGACCAACAAAACTTTTATCCAATCATATTTGTCAATTTTAGAGTTCTTGAAGTAGCATCTTAAAAAACACTTGACACACGCACGCATCCAAAAGTCGACGAGCAACGTAGCCATTGTATAATTTGCACAATTTAACATATACCCTTATTCTAACAATTATTTCTGATAAAACCGATGTGTTAGAAAATCTCTAATCGATTGTTAAATTAAAATATTAAATTAATTTTAATATTTGGATTAAAAAAATATTTTTTTAATAAAGTGCTATATTTAACTTCAAATTTAGTAAATGTTAACCTTGATGACAAATTTACTATCAAGTTTTAACTAATGCCAAGTTTTAACATTTGATTGTTAGCGATTAGTGACTTGAATTTTTTATTTAATCATTATGTAATATTGTCATTGTGAAATTTTTGAATATGAAAAATTTACTGTTATGAATTTCACAACTTAATGATAATAACAAAATAAGGTAGATATAAATTACAAATAGCGTAGTGTTATGGATTAACTTATCAATTAAAAATAGTGTCTCAAATAAGTAATTTTTGCACTTTTAATAATAAATATAGCATTCACATTTACATATATTAGAGCTAATCTTAGCCTAATCATTTGTGTATTTATTATAAGCTCGTGATATAACAGCACATATATATATGTATGTATACACGAAATATATTACCTTTGTGGGTCTGGCAAGACCATTTTTCCCATGGACAATGCAGTTATAAACATTGGAAAGCCTAGAACATACTTGTATGGTCATAAGGGTTTGATGAAACTGACATCTGCCCGATTCAACTGTAATGTTTACCAGAAGGTTTGTTCCCTCTCCACACTCTCGAGGCCTAACTTGATGGTCACTTTATTAAGTGTAACACCTCACATGGAAAATCTCAAAAAACCATATGGTATAATTGGAAATTTAGGAGCCAATACTATATGATAACATCACGCTCAAATTATAAGAGAATATATATATGTAGCAACTAGAACTTATAATTATCGTTAACATTGGAACTTTCTACGGAACATTAATTTTCCTTCTTGTGGTTTGATTCATGGCCAATCGATTACGCCCTTGACCTACCAAGGCACGTGATATGATATCAACTCCTTGCAAACTGCGATCATATACTAGTGGATTTAGTGGTTTAAGCTTTAATTAATTGCCTTTTAAGTACATCGCTAAAGAAACTCCCCCCATTACAACAACCAACATGATTAGATATGTGGGCCCTTTAATCTCACATAAAAAGTGATTAGACCGTATTAATTTATGTTATATATATAAATATATATTTCATCGGTTTGAGCCTTCAACGTTAGAGATATTGCAAGGATGGATATGTTTGTCAAAATTTGAACTTACTAAAATCAGCAAGAAGGTGGGTTCACGGACTAATACTTTATGAAAAGGAAAATTAATTATGAATCTTTTTCCATGCGTTGATTAAAAAAAAAAAAACGAATGAAAGAGAGCTCATAAAGAAACAACAATGAAATGGAAGAGGCTTCGATCAGGAGAATACCTAGTAATTAGAAACTAATTTAGACTCAAATTTCTTTGTAATAAAATTATAGGAATTCATAATTAAGCGAAACTAAGCAAGTTTTTAGATTTGTTATAAGATATTCGGCTTGGGATCTTGGTAAAAATTGACAGAGACAATTAGGGTGATATTAATTTTATTACATTTTGGATATGCATTAGAAGTTGTGGGGTGTGTGTGTGTGTGTATACAAATAAATTGAAGTTTCATGAAATAATTTAAACCTAATTGATAGAAACCAAAACAGTTTGCTTCCAAATGAAGCATATAGTTGGCTTTGATGAAAAAGCATCTATTAATCTCAATCTCATCTATTTATTCACTGCTTTATCATATTTGCTTAGGGAATCATTGGCATATATAGAAAAACCTCACACAATAAACAATTATACATATTGCACTAAATTCATACTCTTGTCACCACAATTCACAAACATATATAGACATATACACCTATATACACATCGATTCTTCTCTTTCCAAAACCAGACAATCATAATAAATAAGCAAAACAACACAAAAGCTGTTGCCCTTGTCATGTTTTTATCTTGTTCGCGACCGATGATTGTGCCAAATACCTAATTCAAAAAAAAAAAAAAAAAGGAACAAAAGAAAAAACACTCCCGATCGATCTGATGGTGTCTTAAATACTTAAACATAGATAAATATATTATTTATACATAAATGGTGCAAAAAAAATGAAATGGGATAAAATGGTATGACATGTTTCATTAAATCACGCATCAACAAACGCATTTTTTTTTTTGTTCCCTTTCATTTTTTTCTTCAAATTCATACATAATCGATGGTCTATTAGTGATCATGTTCATATATCAAGCAGAGAAAACACAACACAACAACAAATCAGAAACCCATGTAAATAAAAAACAAAAGAAATAGACGCGAGGAAAACACAATAGCATCACAGGGATACATACATATACATATACATATACATATATATATAAATATATAAATCTATGTAATTACAAATTATTTTCTAAGCCCCATTTGAAGAAGGTGAAGAGCACTCGCAAACTACCTCAGTGGTCGCTTCTTCCCTCCGGTGGAAGTTCCGGTGGCAGCCGCAGGCGGCACAGGTGAGTGCACCGCTCGTCCCTTCCTCGCCGCTCGCCATGAATTCCCTGCACCCGTCCACAGCATAGCCTCCTACGCCCGCGGCGTGATTCTTCTGGCACTCCCCGTATCTCACATTCCGAACAGTCAACGACGAATTCGCCGAGCTTCTCGAGGGCTCCTCCGGTCTTCTTATCACCACTTGGCGCTTCCTCATGGTCTTGTTGTTATGATCGAGCTTCCAAAGTTTCAAAAGAGATATAGAAAGAGAAAGAGAAAGAAAGGGAAATATTATTTAGAGAAGAGCAGCTTGCTTTTTGATGAGGTATATGGTCAAGCCCTAGCTAACCCTAGATCTATATTTATAGCATGTTAAGTGTAAATATAAAAATTATATATATATATAAATATATATTAGCATGTAAAATGTCCACTGTGTTATAATTGGACTAGGAGGGAGGAACAGTGTACGACCCTACTTTTTACTGTAGCATTTCATTAGTTGATGTTATAATGTAATTTCATGTTTACCATACTAGTAAATTGTGAACTCATGATATCTTTAAAAATATTCTTTTTGAATTGACGGTCCAACTACCCCACAAGGTCATTATATTAGTATAAGAATAAAGACGATTCTCACTGCAAATAAGGCAAATCCTGAATGTGTTGGGATTTTTTTATTTTTAAAAAGGGGACTTTTTGCCTTTCAAAGTGATTGATTTAATATAGAATAACCAGCTAAGCTTTTACTTTTAAACCTAATATACGCTGTGGCCCCTGAGTTGATACTAAAGGTAGGTTTTGTGGGGTGCACTGATACGATGTCAACAACAATTGTCTAGCTTCAGCTAAATCTATATATACATATAGATATACATGTAGATATACATATACACATGATACACACGCACACACAGCTCAAATGTGATAGCTAAGCTTGCCAACCGCCCCGTACGAAGATCCTAGCTAGCTATACCACTAACTTCAATTGTTTTCATGTAAAATTATTCAAACCCATGTCATTATAAGAAACTTAATTTTTGGCATGCTCCGATATATACATATATATATATATATATTTATAAATATACTTTCAATTTTAACCAATTAAATTTAAACATTTTGTAATTACGTGAAATAATGCCACTTCTAGTTTGAAAGCCCGAGATTTGAATTTTGAAGTACGCACGCTTGTATCTCAAATATGGTTTTTACTATCTATGATGAATTGTGAGAGGTCATGCTCAGTAATTAATACTTTATAACTCTATCGGAAAGGGGAAAAAAAAATGCACTGAAGTACTTTTTTTTTTAAATATCAGTGGAGCATTATTATTGTACGTAATCTTCAATGAGTGAATTCGAATTAATTACAAGGCTCATCTTGGTATTGCTAACACGATTTTTAGAATAATTGTTCGTTTTTTTAGGTGGAAATAATTGTTGTTAGTTGTTATACTATTTATCAGGAAAAAGTTATTTTGACAGAAACTAGATTCTTTGTTGAACCTCTCCCAAAAAAATAAAACGGATTCTATGATGACCCGTTATCTACATTTTAAAATTTCTTAAAAATGCTAGTAAAATCAAAATCTTAAAAGTCAGATATGGTTATTTCTCAAATTCCAGCTTAATTTCTTTGATAGGTTGGCTACCTATAGTTCTTATATTGTTCCGCTTTTCCCCCTAAACTTATTATATATATATATTTATATATATGAATAAGCATGACAATATTTCACATAGAGATGGGGTTTGTGGGGATCTGCCCTGAATGGAGTAAGGATGGAGGACAATTTTCATAGATAGGGATGAGAATGTGGATAAAGTAGGGTCAGGGGTGTGATGGGGGCGAGGATGGCACTTTACCCTGTCTATGTCTTGATATGTACGTCTTGCATATTTTTCTTTATATATAGTATAATTTCGTAAACATAATCAATTCTATTTAGAATTGTGGAGCGATTGCTAAGATTTGATTTACACATGTTTAAAATTTGATTTATGTTGTTAACTTCAATTTTCATATGTATATATGAATGGGTAATGAGACAAATATGTGGAAGGCCCTAAGAGGGACCCCTGATATTTCAATCTCATATAGGGGTGCCAATTCATGTCGATAGGTCATGTTTGTATCGTATTTGACCCGTCTGTTGACATAATAAACTTTAACATGAATACAATCCATTTAATAATTGTGTCAAAAAACGAAACCCAAACACGACTTGTTAGTAAAAAGGGTTTACATGACACGATATATTTATGACTTATTTATTAAACGGATCATAAATGTGTAAACGAGGTCATAAACATGTCGTGTCAACCTATTAAACCCATATACCAAAAGTGTCATTCAACTAGTTATTGACTATTTAACTAACTTGTTATCAATTTTAACATTAAAAAAACTCATTAAATACCTAAACAATAGCCAAGTTATAATAATCAAATTAACTTAATTATAATTAAGCTACACTTAAACTTGGTTCATAAAAGATAATACAAAACAAAATTAAAGTCTACAACCAAATTTATAATACAAGCCACAAATAAATTAAAACAAGTAAATAAGTCTAAATCTAGGTCATACCATGCATATAATTAAAAGACTAAACAAACAAACACAAAAATTAGGTTTTCTTTTTTATGTTAAAATTTTTTAAAATATATATATATAAAATATAATATATATTTTATATTTGGATTTTGAATTTTGAAAACGCAAAATTAAAAAGTAAAATATTATGTAATATATATAACAATATAAATATATTAGAAATTATAATGGGTAATTTATGGTCATATTCGTGTTAATTTATATATGATTTATTTTTTAAATTGGTTATTTCGTCTCAATTACAGGTTTGTGGATTTGTGCTGGTTCGACTTTTTATTTAATCATGTATGACGGGTTCAATTTTTTTTGACTCAAACTCATTTAAAGAAAACCCAAATCCTCTAACTTTATACTGGTTTTATGTTGTGTTGTCATGTTGTGATCTAAATTATCAGTCTTAGTCCTGTCTCTTCTTAAGTAGGGTAGGGATGGCTTTGGGAAGCCAGGATAGAAATGGAAAAATGTTTTCCGACCCCACCTTACCTTGTTGCTATTTTATAGATGAATGACCATTGGTCAAATAGTATGGGATAAAATGGCCTTTGGTTTGGTTTAAAGGGACGTGTGTCTGATCACACAAATATTAAGAGGGGGAAAAAAAAAAAAGAACTTATTACCTGCGCAATTACCTTTAGTTGCATACTAATATATTTTTATGTGTATATATTACCATGTATTCATGCATTGTAGCATTGTATACGAGAAATATACGCATATATGTGAATAATTGATTAAAGTCATGTGTATACATCATTTTTCAAACGTGGCTAATCACTAATTAATTGGATAGCAGACGATGATAAATTATTTGATTTGATCAGCATAATTGAGAGTATAGACAAATTTCAACATGACCAAAAGCTAAATAGCACCATATAATTCTAGTACTTTAATAATCTATTTTCCAAAAAGGCTGCTTTGTAGTCGTACCATAACGCAGGGTAAAAAAAAAATAACTTAAATATAATGAGGGGGAAAAACATTAAGTCTAAGACGTACCATGACAAAATGAGGAAAATTCTGATCTTTTAATCATGAGAAAAGATAAATGCAAATGATATCACAAGTACATTACTAGGTAATTAGAACAAAAGGTACGCTGATTTGAAGATATCAACTTAACATACATGTGTGTACGAATAGGTATCTGTGTAGCAATTCATTATATATGTCAAACATATGTTATAAGTAGGGCAATAAAAGTTAAATTTCTAATAATGATTAAATATTCTACTCATGTGAGAGGACACAAATTACATAAATATTAATATATCCAGCTCCTAGGTTATATCATGGAGAATTTATTTCATTATATTCAGAAAAAATATGATAACGCTAATCGCTTCTTTCTCCTTTTTTTTTTTAACCGAAAAGTTGTCTTCATTATTTTCATTGAGTACTATTGGAGATTTACGTATACCTAACTTCAAATCCCACGGTGTACTGAGAACATGTAATTATAATACCAGCCTATTGTATTTTTTGTTTAACTCTTTAAATTATCTTTTAATAATTGTAAATGACATGACAGTCTCACCCCGTATTTGTAGTTTCCTTTTCCAGCCCTCAAATAAGGAGAGGGACATTATAAATGATAATTGGACGAATTTAGCAATCATGATGACGTAGTTTTAAAGTAGCTAGAATAAAGAATTCTCAAATAATTTGGTTATATAATTGACAAATGCAACGTGAATATCCATGTGCTATAGTATGATCGATGTCTTTTTTTTTTTTTTTTTTTTTTTCAAACGAAACTCGGATCATAAATTACATGGATTTCCGAAGATAGTGGCCACTGGCTAACTAACCTTAAATAACTTTCATCTTACCCCACTCGCAGCTAGCTTAACGGCTTAAAAAAGGAGGTTCATTTTAATAGATTTTCTTTTAAATTAATAAACCAAATGTTCATAAAACTCCATACTATATTAAAAAAAAAAAAGATAAACGTTGAAATAGTATGTACTACCTATAGTTTTTGACATAAATTTTCATATTTTGTGTAAATATTTATTTTTATTATTATTTTGTATTTGGGGTGGGATAATTTAAACTTTATATAATTAAGTGGAGTCAAATGTAGTATTATTATTGGACTATGGCTATAATCAAATATAAATACTTAATTAGCTTAGACATTAGAAGATGTAAAAAATAAATAAATAAATAAATAAACTTAAGCTCCGACTGTATTAGAAAATTAAGTTGCAAGGAAAGTTACGATAAACAAAAAGAGTACAATTACTAATCTATATGAAACGCCTAAATTGGTTATACACATAACATAGTGAATATATAACTACAAGCTACCTTATTAACGTACAATTCAATCCGAGTTAATATTATACTTGATACGACTAGCTAGATCGCTGGAAACCAAAACACGCAGACCCCAATAACAAAGAAATTGAAAGGTACTAAATGAGACACTTTGCTTGTCTATAATACGCAAATAATATACCATGGTCGAAACGTCCATATGTATTTGTATATATGATCGGTCACTAACAATATTAAGCATTTTAACGTTATGTATGTGATACTTTAATTAGGACTAGCTAGCATTTGTGCTTCAGCTAAACTGAAAGGGAGTAGTGTGCGATTGAGGAAAGGAATTAATTACCGATTAAAAAAAATAAAGTTAAGGAACATCGGTGTCGTGCGTATAATAGACAGTACTTTTTCAACATCACACTATCGTCCTCACTACTTTTTCTAGTTAAAACATGTGTAACTGCGTGATTTGCAAGTGGCATATATTGTAGGAAGATAATGTTGACATAATTTTGATATCTGAGAGTGATCAGACTAAACAATATGTATGCACTAGTTCATATATCAATCTTTTTTCCATTTGTGTGACCATTTAGCATAAATCTGAAACAGCTTTACAGCTCCTTGTGTTCCCAAATTAAACTAAATGATAGCACTGTCAGATCATTTTCAAATGAGATATCCTCACTAACGTTCAGAAAGCTAAGCATCTATAGTGAAATTATAGCCAGACTTTTCTACTTACATACAGAGAAATTAAATAAGATACAGTCCGTTTTAGCCACCTGCCACCTATTTAAAAAAAATTTGTCAAATTTTATTTTCATTTTTTTCAAATTACTTGTGACATTGAAATGATTGATCATGCATTGATCAATTCAATCCAGCCTAACTATCAATAATTGGTTATTAATCAATTATTAATAGACCGGTAAATCATTGATTGATATTAATTAAATACTTATTGATATTAATTAATTAGTAATTAACCATCAATAATCAATTACAAGTGGTTAATTATTAATTGACTATTTCTTAAGAAATAGTTAGTTTTTTAATTAATAAAATTTGGGGTATTTATTAAAAAATACTTTTAAAAAAGCAATTTTTCTACATATCCCTTACATGATGTGCATGGTTAATGTTGTCAATAGAATTAGGAACATTATGATTAATTCATTTCTAATATTGAATATCTATTAATTAGATCTAATTTGGGATAATAAACGAAAAAAAACAAAAAAATAAAAACAAAAACAAAAAAAAAAAACAAAAAAAGAAGAAGAAGAAGAAGCAAAACTCATGGTTTTTTGGCATATAATAGATTTGAACTATAGTTCAAACTTTTTCTAGAGTGCTTTTCTTACAAAAATTTAAATTTAAATCAGAACTTCCGATATGAACGTATAAACTAAACACCACCTTAGAGTTTGAAGTAGGAATAGATCTAAACTTATGTTTTCTTACACACTACTATTTTACAGTTTTCATTTTTTTTTAGTTTTGCTAATTTGCTTTTCTTTTTTATTTTTAGATGTTTTATGGTTTAGGTTGACATGGACGTTTTCTTTTCTTTTTTCACTTTAAAAGAATCTTAGTTATTTAGCTTCTCAGGTTTAATTATACCCCTAAACATGTTATAAGTGCATATATAAGCAGTCGTAGATTAATGAATTAGCTCATGAAGTACAAACAACAGTTAAGTAAGCCGCATTGAACCCCAGACGATATGGAAAGAGATATGCCAGAAGCATAAAAAGGGAAAAATAAATAAATAAAAAAGGGCTAGAAGAATTAAAAGAAAACAAGTCGCTTAGTCAGGATTAATTGAGAGTTGATGGGGACTTTAATGAGTAGATGATTACGTTATTGCAAGACAATGAAAGGTAAAAGCCCTTTTGCCCCTCACCAACCCAACCCATTTTGTGATACCCAATTAAAAGGGCTTGTTATTATGGCTTTTGGGGTCCTTGGGATAAAGCATCTTAAGCTTCTTAATCACACATTTATCTTTTCCAAATTGTGATGGCACTTGTCGTGACTTAAATTATATGTATTTATGTATTTTTATGTTCACTTGTCAAGAATATCCGTCAATAATTCAAAAGATAAAATGGAAAATGCTAGCTTAAATAAGGAAAGCTGTTCTTAATTAGTTGATGCAACTTGGCCAAGAGGATCATATTCCAGGCAAAACTATGCGATAAAATCTTTGTTTCAAATAGAGAAAGATGCCTTTGTGAGATTGGACCACAAAATGTCTATTCTTCTAGGGCTCATGTCAAATTATTAGGTATGCCAATTAGCAAACTTTTTCACATATTCACGTATTCATATTAGGTATATCTATTCTTTATTTTAGATAGAGTTAACATTTTAGGTTATGATACGAAACTCGTACGAAATTAAAGGATTTGAGTTTTTCTTAAATGGGATTGGGTTGAAAAAGATTGAGCCCGTCAAATACAATTAAATAAAAATTCGAACTCATATGAATCTGTCAATCCGTAATTGATACGAAATAACCTGGTTAATTAATGAGTCATATATGAATTGACACGAATATGATCCATAAATTACCTATTTAATCTCTAATATATTTATATTGTTATATATTATATAATGTTTTACTATTTTTAATTTGGAGCTTTCAAAATTCAAAATTCATATATAAAATCTATCTTTTATTTTTTATATATATTTTAAAATTTTTAACATAGAAAAGAAAACTTAGGTTTTGTTTTTATTTCTTTAGTCTTTTATTGTCTCTGTATCTCTACTCTTTGCCTCCCTTCCCCTCCCTTCCTTTACCCAGTCGGCCTTTGTGACAACAAAACCAGTTGCCCCTTGCCTCATCGCAGTCGCCCCCCCTCCCTCCCCTCACCCCGTTGAACTTATCAACAACACGGCCAGTCGCCTCTCATCCCGTCATCGTCACCTCCCCTCCCCTCCCCTTGTCGCCCTTTCCTCCCCCTTGCCTTACCCCCTCATCACAACACTATATATTATTTTTTTATTTAATTATATATGATATAAAATAAGAGTTTTCATACCTAATAAAGTACAAATTATATGTAAATTTCACTTGTTTTTTCATCAAAGAAAAGATATGTTACCTAATAAATATGTTAAAGTATCACAATCATATTAAATAAATCATTATTTTATTCATATTTAATTTAAACAGGCTAATTTAAATGACATAATTAACATGATTAATAAATATGTTGAATTTAGGTTTAAGATTTTGATACAAATATTAAATAGGTCAGGTTTGGATTTAATATAATGATGTCAATTAAAGAGCACAATACAATACAAACATAACATGATAACACGAATTACTAGTGCAAATTAGGCTTAATTCTTTTAAATGGATCTATGGCTACATGGAGGACTATCTCTTATTTAGCTTTATTTATATGTCATAGGGTTGTTTTTAATTTTCTTGTACATTTTGAACTCTATTGTATTTCTTTTCCTTTTTTATTTTCTTTAATAAGGCAATGGAATGGATAAATAAAGAGGACACTAGAAAGGTGTCGATCTAATGGGGACATTTTGATACACCTACTACTAATATTATATCCTTAAGAACCTTTAAAATATTATATCACTTCTTACATTTGAATTTTGTAATATTTTCTAATTTTATAAGGGATGCAAAGTTATTGTGAAGCTTGGTTTCTAAATTAATTTTCCTCTTTGTTTGAATAGGTTGTAAGTTAATACTAGTGCAGGATATAATTCCTCCTCTAAATTTATATAAAAAAAAGGTTAAAATTTATAACTAGATAAAATTAAAATTATGCAAATAATTGTGAAATGTGGATTTCTCAGAAATTTGAAATAGCTTCAGATCTTAAAAAAAAAAAAAAATCCCAAAACAAAACGAAACAAAAATTCTTTCTTCAAAAATTGTAGAATTACAAACCAAAAATATATCTATAGCAAACTGATTTTGTTTGCAGCTAAAACCATTGTTGAGAAACACTAAAATCTTGCATTTAGCAACACGTTTTAGACACTTAGGAATACTCAGATTGGTATGATCCTCTATAGATTTCATCAGAATCCGAAATTGATCTCTGTTTATTAGCAAACACAAGGATTTTAGGATGACATCTCACAGTTCAATTTGTTGTTAACGTAAAGAGGAATCTCTTAATTCGAGTGGTCGGAAGTCTTATGAAGATTGATAATTATGCAATTATTCAAAAATACATGGAATTGATCGTCTTCGACTTCTGGCATGATCTTAATAATTTGCAAAATATGATTGAACATTCTAGAAAAAGTTAAAAAAAAAATGCATATCCTCTTCTTGCTGGAAGTGGAAAGAGATTCAAATTGCAAAAATAGTCCACTGTTGTTTTTGATAGAGTATGCATGACTTGTATACCTTGATTTTTTTTTTTCATTGGGTTGTGCAATCTTCTTGATAAGTGAGTTTTATACTCACAAATTGTGTACTTTTAAATTAACGTTCTATTAGTTTTTTTCGAGTATTATATTGTTTTATGTGTTTTCTTTCTTAATTTATAGGGTAGGTTGATTTTGGTGTGATTTGGTACATTTTGGATACTTTGGAGGTGAATCTAGAGCAAAATGAGCTTTTGGAAGAAAATGGGTAGACGCCGCCGCATCTTGACCAAAAGCTGCAGTTTTGCAATTTTAAATTTGGAAATTCCAGTACGTGCCGTGGCTTTAAGAACAAAAGCCACAACAGCTAAACACGTTAAGGAGGTCTAGAAGAAGGCTTCAGAAGCTACGGCATGAGCGACCAAAAGCCGAGGCATTGTCTCTTTGAGTATAAGCCTGTATATAGATCTTTTAAGGGTTTAGAAAGGGAATCGTTGGCTACATTCTTGAGAGCTGAAAAAGAAAAAGAAAAAGAAATGCCTATGATTTAGAATTCAAGTCTCTAGGGTTTTGTTTTGAGTTCTTAGTTTAGGTTTTAGTTCTTTACAAAATTTTAAGAGATTGTATCTCGACGTATTAAGAGGAGAACGAAAAGAAGATTAGAGAAAAATCTTGAACACTTGTGACACTTTCATAAAGGAGTTTTTTTTTTTTCATATTTTCTTATCTTTTTATTTTAATAATATAAGAATGTTTAAATCTTTATTTCCCAGATTTTATTTCTATTTATGAATTAATTTTCTAGATAATTATGATATATTGATTTATTCTTTCCATTTAGTTTATGATTTATTTTCCATAGTTAAGTGTTCTCTCTTGTTCTTGATGCTTCTAAATAATTGGTAACTATTTAATTGATGAGTTAATCATAATAAAACTGGAAAGGGATTTATGTGACTTGTTTATTGTGTTGAATGCCATAAATTGCATGCAGAATAGGAGTATACCTTCATAACTTGTATTGTCGTTATATAAGAACTGTAGATCTTAATAAGTTCTTATATGATTACAATTCACATAAGTATATAGTGTGTTAACTTATCAGGATATTTTTGTTAGATCTTCGGAGGGGCTAGTAAATAGATTAGAGATTTTCAACTATCAACTAGAAAAATAATAATAATTAGGCTTTTGAGATTGGATAATCAAGGTAAATTAGTTATGTTAAAATCAAAAACTTAGAATTTTGGTTTATTAATTTCTGTTGAATTAATTTTGCTTTTGTTTTTGTTTAGTTTTAGTTTTCTTATTTTCTTTCAGAACCAATTCTCTTTTGATTTGTTCAAATTAAATTAGGATTAATTTAATTTCAATAATTAGTAAGTAATCAATTCTCAATGATACTTTTATTCATCACTTTATTACTTATTAATGATAATGTGCATGTACATTCACGAAATCCACAGCACTTCTAAATCTAAAGTTTCAACTAGTTCATATTTTTCTTTTACTTATGTTGAGTAAGCCTTTCAAATATGTTTGTGATGTCTTCCAGGCCGTTTTAGTATATCTTATTTAACTTTTGTAATTTTTCCTTTTTATTTAATTAATATGTTAACTATCGATCAAGAATTCGTGGGTGAAGAAAATTTTAGCAATGCCTAATGTACTTACAGGAATTGATAAGTAGTTAGCTCGTAGGAGAAAGTTAAGACACAAATAAATTAAATAATTACAAAAATTTAGAGGAACATGAGAAGAGTGCAAATTCCTAAATTTAAAAACAAGTAAAGAATTGCTAAATTAAGATGGAAAGATAGTTGCCTCTGGTTTTGCAGACTTTAAATTATCTTGATAAATTAATTACTAAAGACCATGACTAATGAAACAGAAAAAAGATCATCATGACTTATGCTCTTCGTACTAAAGGAAAATTGTAAATCAAATATAGACTGTCAATGGGTTTTGTGTTAGCTTTAGCAAATTCTATTTCTTTTCTTTTAAATTTTTGTACTTTTATTTTTTATTTATGAAGTGCTTATTAGAAAATAATTGATTATATGGACCTCTATATAAAACTAAATATATATTATAGGTTATGTTAAAGAATTAGTCTATTTAAAATGATTTATAAGACTTAAGTTATTGAGTAACATCCTTTATGGTATAGGTTTGATTATGTGTAGAGACCAAATTTCATATTTCTAATTTTATAATAAGCTAAAATAGAAATATGAGAAATATAAGTTACTACGGTTATCTATTATGTTGTGGTCCCTAATTCATATGTATTATACATTTTTATTTTCTCTGATATCCCATTATCAAAAAGAATATATAAATTTTTCTCTTAGAGAAATCGTATTAAATTGGAAGATCAATAATCTATAATTATCTTCCTCTTATGGATCAAGGTATACTTCCGTTTTCATTCTCTCGGTGACTTGACATGAAAGATCTTGGGTGAAAATTGTTAAAGATTAGGTTTTCTTCTTTTAACAGTGCTGAACATGAAATAAGGACAGTTTGGAAAAGGCTTTAAAGATTTATTTTGGACGTTAGAGAAAAATGAATTTTGAAAAAATATGTATCGAAAAAAATTATTTGGGATAAAAAATATAAAATCTTATAAATTTATTGGGAAAAAATTATCAATTTAGATTTTATTTTGTTTTTTTTTAAAATTTTATATAATTTAAAAAAATATCTCATTTAAATTTATATATATAAAATTATAAATTTTTAAAGTTTAAATTTAGTATAAAATTTTTAAAATATAAATAATAAAAAATGAGTGTGATGTGAAAAAAAAAATAATTTAAAAAAAATAATTTAAAAAAATTTTATATACGTAATTTATATGCAAAATATCTCGTTTAAATTTATATACGTAAAATTATAAATTTTTAAAGTTTAAGTTTAGCATAAAATTTTAAAAATATAAATAATAAAAAATGAGTACGATGTGAAAAAAATATATATATAACAAGTGATCAAATGTATCCGGTTTTATTAGAATTTTATTAAGTTTTTTTTTTCCTTCTTTTTGCTTTAGTGAATATTATATGTGTATGTATAGAACATTCAGCAAAATAAAACTGTTTTAGCAAACCAGCACTTGGTCTCACCAACTATTTTCTGCCACTTATCTAAAGCAACCCATGCTTTTTGGACACCTGTTTATTTTCATTTTTGCAACAAGCTTTTTAGCAGCACCAAAATTTCAGTTACGCGTTACTTGCCTTGCCGAAAGATTCCTTCAATAATCATATCCATACTTTTTTCGTTCTTTCTTTTTGAATAAAAATGACGAAGGACCATAGCATCATTGGAGAATGAAAGCATCTCAATAATGCCGGAACAATTCTATAATTAAACTTAACAAAATTTTGCCCGATCGAGGTTAGTTCAGCCGGTAGAAAAGAAAGATAAGCACTCGTTAGGAAATTGGTTTAAATTGTAAAATTTATTTTGAATTAAAACATATATTTAAAGAAGTATTTGAATTGCTAAAGTTAAAAATATAAAAATTTAAAAAATATTTAAAAAATATATATAAATATAAAGCTTGTTTTAATTTTTAAAATTTTATATAAAATAAAAAAAATATAATTTTAATTTGTATATACGAAATTGTGAATTTTTTGAAATTTTAATTATAAAATTATAATAGTAACTTTAAATAGGAAAACATAAATTGAGTTTTAAGAAAAAGATAAAAATAAATTAAATTTTTTAGATTTGGATTATTGATCCAAATAGCAGCTTAGCTCCTGTTTGATTTACCAACTTAAGTTGCAAAATTGTGATTTGAGTTGTGCGTTTGAATGGAAAAAAAAAAGTTATTTTCAGTGAAAATGTGTAAAAAAAAACTTGAAATGTTTAAAAAAAAATCAATATGAATCATATTTTATTTATTTCAAATTTTCTGTAATTTTTAATAAAATAAAAAATATCTCATTATGAACTAATATGTGTAAAATTATAAATTTTTAAAATTTGAATTTTTAAATTATAATAGAAATTGATGAATAGTGAACTTATTGACTTAAAAAAAAGAGAGACTAAAATAGAGTTCAACTTTTTTATTGGAACGGTGAACCAAACGTAAGTTAGAATCTTAAATCTTTTGTTCGAAACCTAAGAGGTATTATTTAAAATCAATAAAATGAATGCCCTTAATATGCCATTCCCTAGAAAAAGCTTAACCAAATTTTATTAAAAAGGAAATTTTAAGTTTTTTCAGAGAACAAGAAAATATATACAAGTTAAACGTTGACATTACTGTAATAAAATTTAAACCAGAAGGATTTGAAAAGAAAAATTAGCATTCACCATGTAGGGAAGACAAATGCTGCCTTCCTTACGGAATTACCTAGTTATTATTACTAGCAATATAATATTTTATAAAATTTTCCCTTGTTAAATTTTTTCTCACTGGATATACTTACGGATTTTCTAATTATAAGGCCAATTAATGGTTTTCAAAGGTAAGTTTGATAAGATGATCTTCATTAATCAACTTTTCCCTTTCTCCACAAAATGATTTTTCTTTTTGACAGTCTCTTTTATTCTTTCTTTTTGTCGAGATTTCTGAAAATACTAGTTTTTCAGCCTGTGCGTGCACTGCACATGTGTATTAGATTTATTGCATTTTTAAAGATACGTAAAATATAAGTGTGGATTTATTTGAGAAAATTTCATTTTTATGAGGCAAATGAGAGAAAAAAAAAAAAAAATCAATGGTGCATATTTTTTTAAAAAAATACAAACTTTAAGGGAAAAGTAAAAAAGAGGATAAAAAGTGGTTGTAGGTTTAGCTTAACAGTAAGTTTATATACCTAACCCCACCACTAGATGGTAGGTGTAGAGCACAAATTCCTATATCCTAAATTAAAAAAAAAGGGATAAAATTGAAGAGAGAGAGAGAGTTAAAATAAGGCAATTCTATTAGTTAAAAATTGGAGAGAGTTAAAAAAAATATAAATAAAATTTTAGAGTAGAAAATGGAAAATATAAAACTAAATGAAGGTATAATTTTAAAGGAATAAAAAAAATTCAATTACAACGGTGAGTTTCGGTTGAAAGTGATGAATAGTACTCAAATTTGGCACTTCTATATATTTTATAGATTGTAAGGTTACAAATATTTTAATAAAACAATCAGAAGAAAAAAGTATTTATGAAGTCACATTCTATAAAATAATATCTTGGAGAGTTGAAAAAAAAAATTAAGTTGCAATGTGTTTGAGAATATTTGAAAAAAAAATTAAAAAGGATAAAAATGAAAAATATAAAAATTTTAGATAAAAAAGCAAAAAATAAATAAAAGGAGGACTGAAAATAAATTTTAAAAAATTTTCAACCAAAACGAATCCTTTTGGCGTTTTGGTTGAAATTTCATGAATAGTAAGGCTTTTTGAGCCTTCTAATATATTACATAGATTAATAGAATAACAGTACTTTAAATTGATAATTTAATTATAAAGTAGGTGTCAACATAATCAGGAGGGCCTAGTTCTTTTATGATTATAAATATTTCGTTAACAATATTCAATTAAAAAAGGATATAACATAGTAAGGGGACCAAACTGCTCCAGAGAATATGAAAGACTTCGTCACTCCTTGCTAGCTAGTAAACAAGTGTACGCCAAAGCAAGGCTTTGCTAACTGCAAGTAAGAAAATCAAATGGAGCTTTACCTGGACATCAAGCACATACATGTGTGTGTGCATTTACAGGGAATGACCGCCATCTAGCACTGTCCCTCTACGTTCTTTGTATCTTCTTTTATAATACATAGTACTAATCAAATGATTTTAATGTAATATTTTTTAGTGATATTTATTCTTTATATCAGTATCTAAATAGTATCATGTGATAAAATTCTGAATAAAAAATTACAAGTAATTAATAAACTGTTACAAGTTTAAAAACATTATTAATGTTGGATATTATACGGTATCGGATAGGAAGCATTTCCTATAATGTGTATGTATAGACATATATACACACAAAAAAGACATTTTATATATGGGTGTATTAATAAGATATATATAATCGGTAAATAATATTAAAAAATTTCAATCGTATTTAACATCACATATTAATAAAAAGTAAATTTTACAATGTATAAGATCTATTGATGGGACTCATACTAATCCATTAGTTGTGGTGTTAATTAACACCATAGATGCCCTTGACCCCATAAAACTTGAAAATTTTATTTATTTATTTATTAAAATCATGATAATTAAACCTGAAGAAGCAGTGTCTTAGACGGCTACATACGTAGTCCTGGCATGTAGGACAACTTCTATGTATGGGTTTTACTAATAAAAGGAAACTGTATAAAAGGAACATAGGTTATTTTGGAAATTATTCATTTAAGAAATGATCTATATCCCTGTATGGAAATGTATCATATGCAGTGACGATGTATATAATATGGTATTTATAACTTTCTATTTACTAAATTATAATTCTGTTATTAATGTATATGTAACTTTTTATTTAGAATTTTATCAAATAATATTATTTAGATATCAATATAATTGACAAATATTACTAAAAATTGTTTGAATCACTCCATTGGTGCAATATTATACAAGTTACATTCTAAGTGGCGTATGCGAAGAGCGCGCTGTATACGAGCCCCTTCCTCTATATGTTGCTGTTGTTGTTGTTGCAGCAGCCGCTGCTTCTTAAAATTTTCAGGTTAGACTTGCTAGCTGGGTTGGAGAAATAATGTTAACTGAGTAACGAGTGCTGACCCATTAAAAAGAGTGATCGAGTGTCATTATAGAAATCTAAGAGCAAGTTCTAACGTTTAATTTAATGATGTCAGGACCATATTACCTCATCAAAATCTCTTAAAGATTTGGTACGTAGAATTTAAAAACTAAGAAGAAAAAAGAATATTTACGTCGATTAATTAAAGAAAAAAATACATTTAATGACTTTTTAAAAAAAAAATTGGTGTAATTAAAAAAAAAAAACCACACACACACACAGAGTTCCGTGTTTCAGCAGTGTGTGTAGATCTTCAAAACAGTAGTCGAATTTTAAAAATTCTTAACAAAAAAAAAGGGACTTTTTTCCGTTTATTTTTCATCTCTCAAATTTAGAACACTATCTTCTTTTCTTCTCTCACCAACTACCAAACTCCTTTTTGTTTTCTTTATTTATTTATTTATTTATTTTAATCCTTTAGTCCCTCTCTGTATTTGATCTCTAGAGCCCCCCCTCTCTTCCTCACTCCTCACTCACTCAATGGTCACCGCCGTGTCCGCTCCGGCCAAGTAACCACCGGAGTCCAACCATACTTTTAGAATCCTTATAGTTTATTGTTTATATTTAAGTTTTTTTTTTTTTTAGATTTGTATATAAGTGTTTCTTCATATTTAAATATTTTGCTTCAGTTATTTTTAATATAAATAGTAAAAAGGAACAAAATTACTGAAAACTAACACATTCCTATTAGATTAACACTTATACAACCTCATCCAAATAGTTTGTGTTAGCTAGGTTTTGCACAGATACTTTATTTATGGTTTTGGATTTGGAATATTTGTGTTTTTTTTGGTTTTGTTGTTCCTATTTGACAACTGTTTTCCAAGATTGACGATTGTTATGGAATTATATAAAGTGCCGCAGATTAATAATTTGATGTTTTTAGAACAAGTTCTTCAACCACAATAACGTAATTGCAGCATTACTACTGCCTATTAATTAAGCAACTACTAAAATTAATTAAAATCTCTCAGTACAAAAAAAAAAAAAAAAAGGTTTCTCGCGTTAACTTATTCTTCCAAATGATCTCATATTTAGCAAAATAAATTAACTGTGTTTACTTTTTTTTTTCGTTTTTTTGGTTTGAAATGATTAACTGCGTTTACTAATTAAAAGGATAAGTCAATGTATGTTTTAACAAGTACTTCAACTTTCAATAAAAACGTAAGGATTTATTTCATCCGTTCTCATACAATTTTAATGTAATTCCCATTTTTTTTCTCTTAAATTTTAAAAACTTCCATTTTGCTTTTAATATTGAATTCGTCCAACTTAACTAGAAATTTTGTTAAAAATATGACAATTAAAAGAAGTGAATTAGCCTCATTTAACCATTTCAATTAAAATTTATGTTAAAAGCAGTTTAAAAGACCAAGTGACCGTACTTAGCTCCTATATATTTTTTGTCTGTTGTTAACGAAAATTTTTAATAGGTTGGATTAAGTGAGACGAATTCAAAATATAAGGGATAAAAACGAGAGTTTTCAAAGTCAAGAGCACAAATTTAGAGTGCTAATCGTAAAGTTGAGAGGCAGAAATGAGTATAATCCTAAAAAATAATATTATACCACAGTATCGAAATAAAGATGTTTTGACCATAATATCATGTATCCTTTTTCACACCACAAGCAGTGTTTACACAATTTTCCACTTAATCAAGATTGGAGGCTCTTAGCTTCAATTGCCAAAGCATATGCATTTGGAAAATTTTCTCAGATTGAGACTCAACCAATAAAGAAGAGAGGGGGAAAAAAACAACACTTTAGAAAGTTTATCTTTCCACGATAACAAATTTACATATTTTTGTACCATTCCAATATTTGTCTCCCCCACTTTTTTCCTCTATCCAGCTAGCAAAGTTTTAAATTCAATTAATTTCTATTTTTTTTTTCTGAGAATTAGGTGCACTCTTGATAGTCCAATGCCATGTGAATTGTACCTTTAAGCACCGAATTATGACATTCATGTGGTAGCATTTAAGGAGGGGCACAAGTAGTAGCTGCAAAGACCTCCCACCTCTTGCGTGTGTAGTCTGACTCAAACAACTTAGTCATCTTTCTGTAAAATAAATAATAATAATAAATAAAAATTCATGCATTTGGTCATGAACCAAATTTCACGTTCAGCTTTTCTTTTTCTTTTTTTATTTAAATTTCTTCTTATTATAACTTTCTAGAAGTTGGCCTGTTTGGTTCTTGCTTTCCGTGTTACATAAGTTGCATGCATAATTTAAGAAGCGTTGTGGAAGTTGATTCAAGTAGCACCTATATGTATTTACCACCAAAAAAATAAAAAATAAAAGAGCAGCACCTATATGTCTATAAATGTTTTGATGTGATATGCAAATCAAAAGTCCTCATGATGACTAAATTTTATATTCTCATTTTTCTTCAAAGATCATCTATCTGTATATATATGAGTAGCACCATCAGTTATATGTATCAAACTTAGACCAAATACAATGGAGTTCTAATTGCTTAAAGCTTTCACCGTGGGGTTGTATCACGTGTACATCTTTTTTTTTTTTTTCCGCTAAATATTGAGATTTAGATGTTTAGCAGCTCACTTTACTACATAAATACATGCATCTAGATCATTAGCAAAAAAAACATATATATATACATGTACATATATATGTATATATATATACATGTACATATACCTATATATATATGTTCAGATATGTTATAGGTGTGAATAAATCGTACATCCATACCCTTAGAAAATGCTGCGTGTAATGCACATGAAGTGGATTTTCAAGGTCATGTCTGAGAGACGCACATGATTCTGTCAACATTAGAGATTTGTTGCGATAATATTTGGTAAGACTTTTTGACTACATTAATAAACTAGAGGAAGGAGTGTCCATATACTAGATAATTAGCATTGTATTATAGGAGATCGGACAGAGAAAAAAATTTCTTAAATATATATGTCATTACTATCTAACCTATGTATATGCCACAGGTACGTATGGGCTCCACTACCATACATGTCTCGTAAGATATTCTAGCCATACATACGCATATTTCAGAGGGATGTGTGTGTGTATATATAGATTTATATATATCCACTTTATGGAGCAATAAATGTATTTTATATCAGTCATGGAGCTGTATATAATACGAAAATAAATTAAAAAATAAATATATTCAGAAGCTGCTGTCCCCTTTATGAAATGTAAATTGAAAATGGGCTCTCATTATATTATATATATGCAATATAAATGTGCCTAAGCCAGCTTAACGTCCAGCATTCCACATCACCTCGATTAGTACGACCACTGCCTTCAAATTGCACTAAATGATATCTAATAAGGCAGAAATTTTGCTTTTCAAAATGGGATTTTGACTTTCTTATCTATCTGTAGGCCAGTTTTTCTTATTTAAGATCCAAGCCCCTTAACCCAAGGTACGTATGTCATGACATTGGAGCTTGCGAGAGAGAGAGAGAGAGAGAGAGAGAGAGAGGGAAGAGCGGGAGGGGGGGGTTTGGGTGGGGGTGGGTGGTGTGTGTGCTGTGGAAGTCTTGAATATAACTCTTCAATACCCAATTTTAGGGGGTAAAAAAAAACTCCTGAATACCCAAGTTGGCAAAAGTGACATATTCTATTAGCTTTTTGACAATATTTCATTTTGTTTTCCGTATTGGTGTATGCGTTTTCATGAGGGGCTTATGGGTTTTCTTCTTTCTTCCCCAAATGCCTGCCTTTACAGTACATGCATCATAACTTGTCTGCCAAGGATTAAGCTCCTATATTTACTTTTTATTGACACAAAGTGACTATAAATCTTAACGTTTCACATGATCATTTAATGGATTTATACCACACTTCCAAGGTAATTCTGCCAATATTTATCAAATATTAATATTCTTGAAAAGTATTTTCCAACTTTATTTTCCTAGTTAGTTAATTTATTCCCTCTCTTTTCATTATTTCATTATTATTTTATTTTAAAGTTTGTGAATAGTATATTCAGAGAGAAATAGAAGCTCAAGAAATACAAAGAGTATCCTGTGATATTTAGTTATGACAGATCATCAAAAAGTATCATTAATTTCCATGGCTTAAAGTTGGGAGCTAGAAATTAGAAGCTTGAAATCTTCTACTCCATATGGTATATATGGTGATATTTTCAGCCTTTACTTGGATAAATATTTAAGGTGCTCTCGCCCAATATTTTGTCCAATTTCCATGTCTCAAGTCTCATCCTGAATAAAGACAACACGATTCTATGGGGGCGTTTGTTTTTGTTTTTGAAAATGATTTTTCATTTTCAAAAAACACAGAAAATAAAAACGGTTTCAAAATAGCGTCTGTTTATTTAACGTTTTCAAAACCGTATCGAAAACACCGTTTTCAACTATGTTGTTTTTTTGAGTTTTTTGAAAACGAAAAAAAGTTGTTTTCACTTTTTATTTTCATTTCCATAAAATATTGGGTTTTTTGGGTTTTTTGAAAATGAAATGGGTTTTGAAAAAATATAACTAAACAAAATTTTATTTTTATGTTTTTTAAAATATACACTCAGAAAACATAACCAAACACAGTTTCAGAAATGATCTTAATACAGTTTTCAAAACATTCTCATTTTCAATTTTTTTGAAAACAGAAAATATTTTAAAAACAATACCAAACGCCACCTATATATGCATATATATATATATATATATACACACACATATAGTAGTCCCACGAGGATAAATACATAACAGCTAATAAAATTTGGACACGTCCACTTCTTGGAACCATGGGCCAGCGATTTAGTATTGTTCCTTTTTCATGCGTTAAATATTGCATCTATTTCATGATAGAGATGATCAATCAGCACATATAAAACGACAGAAAATTTATTATTATCATTATCATTTTATATTTTTATCATTATTAATATATTATTCAAAAATGAAAGAGAGAATTGTTTATATAGTTATACCGAATTTACCTAAGCCACATGATGAACAATAGGTGAAGAATTGTTCCCATATCTATAGAGTGTAGCTAGACATCAACTTCTCATTAAATTTGTGAACACCCGTCTCATACACTTGTCCTAAAACTGAGCTTTCAAAATATATTAAGCAAGCTGCAAAGTGCAATACAAATATAGATCGACTTGGTTCAAGTAACATTAAATTGTGCAGACGGCTTGTTTTGACTTTGTGCCCTCTTGTCCCTCACAAAAAGTTTAAGTTTCATGTCTTGTCAAGACGCTATATTAAGGCCAATTTCCTTTTCATTGGAGCCAGGGTAACTTCCCCGCTTAAACGTTTTATCTCAATGGGACAGAAGCCTAATTAGCTCTATCCGAATATCTACCAAACACCAGTTCACATTTTCAAACGTTTAATCTGACGGGTTGCACAACAATTGCCTTCGTAAAGCTCTTGTATTCCGATCTGTCTATAAATTATGTGTGTTTTGTGTTTGTAAACAAAAAAAAACCGATATGTTACAAAACATAACACAAGATTTAACATAATCGAACTAGGCCATGAGTAGGAGCCCTAGAAATCTGCAAATTCCAAGTACCAGAGTACTCAAGAGCTTGCTATGTATATCTGTAACAATATTGAATTGGACCAGTTGTTCTTCACCCTGAACGATTACCTTGTTTGCTTTTTATATTTTTAACAACATTTAAATCTTCTTATTGATTCAGATCAAGATCTCAAACAAAATCTCAAGCAAATAAGGGGCAATAATACATAGTCATGTATTTATTAATCTCAACAAAAATGATCTAACATAAATAATAATAATAATAATAATAATAATAATAATTGTGAAATTGGCACTTTGATGTCCTAGCATCAAAAGGGACTACCAAATTAACTCGCCTTGATGAAGAACTGTGAAATGTTCTAACCAGTTCCAAGAGTACCTAGACAACCAAAAAAAACCAACAAAAAAAACCAGATTCGTCTGGTAACTATATTTTCATCTTTTGTTTTTCTAAACAACAAAAAGTAAATGAAGTGTGGAGACTGATAACATAGGACAATCTCCACAATTCCTCACTTTTAAAAACAAAAACAAAAAATAAATAAATAAAGAAAGAAGGAAAATAAACCAAACAAAGAAGAGAAGATCTAATAATCCCATGATAATATTTAAGCACCAATATAAATATCTCTAAAAAAAATTAGCATTTTCATCTAGGATCATATCACTAAGCTGATGTTCTTTCCCTTGAATAGAACTGTCATCAAACAGCCACTTCTCCAGCAACGAAAATGGCAATTGGCCACCAAGAACGTCAGGCTTGCTCTCATCTTGGAATAAGCTAGCCTCAGGAGACATGTTAGACTGATGAGAAAAATCTGAATTATTTGAAGATTCGAAAGACTCAAGTCCAAACAAAGACTCAAAAGCCTCAGACAAACCAATCCCATTATTATTAATTTTATTGTTAATATTATTGTCACTAGTATTGTTGTTGTTGTTGTTGTTTGCTGTGGTAGTACTTGGACTGCCCTCATGACTTGAAGCAGAATCATTAACATTCCCAGTTGTCCCAACATTGCTCAGAGAAGTACTTTGAGTCACCGAGGCAGTGCTCGTTTTCGCCGATCTGTTCGAAGGGTTTTTCCTCATCCAGCTCTTGAGCAATCTGGCTATGTTCTCAGTGCTCGACGCATAAGTAGTTGATGACGGTGGTGAAGATGTTTGAGGCTCCGCTTTCGGGCTTGACACAGGCCCGGATGATGACGAGGGCTTAACCATGTTCATGTCGTTACAATCATCGGTCAAATAGGACTTCTGATCGGGAGAGAGAGCTTCAGAAAGGGCCTGCTTGGCCATTCGGATGTCGGTTTGGAGCCTCCTCTCCCACTGGCCTCTGGACATTGTCGGCTGCGAAGACGAGAAGCCGTCTCTGCCGCAGGGCTGGCCATCTAGGCCAGTAGTTTGATGAAGCTTGCTTAGCTTCTTCTTCAAGTAGGTGTTCCAGTAGTTTTTAATGTCGTTGTCTGTTCTCTGCGGAAGGTATGAAGCTATTGCAGCCCATCTGCAGAACCATTCAATGCGCCATAAATATTTCAGGCTGATCATCAAGAAAATCCAGGACCACCTAACCTTTAAATAATTTTGCTTGAATGTAATACGCAAGCAACTGTATGGAGTAGAGTTTTTGGAGGAGAGAGAAAGAAGAGAAAGAGTACCTATTACCCAAAAGAGCTTGAAGGTGTATGATCATCTTCTCCTCGTGATCTGTGAAGTTGCCACGCTTGATCCCTGGCCTAAGGTAATTAGTCCATCGAAGCCTGCAACTCTTGCTACATCTAAGCAACCCTGTGATATAAACAACCAAATAGAAGAATATTAAGCGTAGCCATTAATGAAATAGAACTAATTATATTCCTCAAAATTAGTATATTGGTAAGATCAGCCCTTGACCGAAAATGTATAATTAAAAAAAAAGACTAAAAGAAAGACCCTTTTGGCTTCCCTTTCAAATCCACTTCAAAGATTAAGCAAGGAACAAAAACAAAAATATACATACATATATGTATACATGCTAAATGATGAAGGGAAAGAAAAAGCTTTTGAAATGTGTTTGAGAAAATTGAAAAGAAGAAAGAAATTATCTAACCTGTATTAGTAGGAACGGCCCTCCAATTTCCAGGACCATGGTCTTGGATATAGGAGACTAAAATGATATCTTCTTCAGGAGTCCAAGGTCCCTTCTTGACTCCTTCTTTATCACAACATGGAGGCCTGCCCATTTTCACCTGGTTTCTCTATATCAAGTCCAAATCTTCTAGGGTGGTTTTCTTCTCTTGCTCTCTTTGAAGAAAAGAGAAGGAAAGAAAGAACGAAAGAAGAAAAAGGAAAACAATAAGAAAGAAACTTGTCTGTTTTTTCTTTCTCGGAAAATGCTAAGACAAGAGACTATGGCTAAGATTACTAGCTTTGTGCCATGTCCTGCATTTATAGAAAAAGAAAGGGGAAGAAGAAGAGAGTCCCAAAGGAGAAGAGAAAACGCTGACCTATGATCAACAAAGAGGCAAACCCAAAGAGTCAAAAGTTGACAGCAAATGCAATTACTCAAGGGCATGCCAAAGTCAGCTGCGGCAATACCTCTTCTGCCTTTCAAAACCGCGTGGCATTCAATGTGGCTGCACTGGGAAAAAAACAAAAAGCACCTAAAAACTAAAAATAAAAAAGACTTTTCATAAAATCGGCTTTAATGTCACTACACCCAATATAACATGAATAATGTGTATTGAGCTGACTCTACTCGTTGTAAAAACCAACTCTCCCTCTCTCTAGTGTCTTTTGCTATCCCTTTAATTTCCTTGAAATTGCATTAACTTAAATCACTATTAATGACTCCTGCAGCCTCTTCATCTCTATCTCTAGATCTCTCTCTCTCTCTCTCTCTCTCTCTCTCTGGTTAGTTGACTAGTGCTTTAAGCGGTTGTTATCCTCAATTGTCACTTTCATTTGCAATTTTGATCATGATGTAAAATTCATTGACTGATAATCAGAATTCTAAATGAGTAAATCTATTTTTCATTAGTCAACTTGTTCATTAAGCAGTTCCTAGTCTCACTTGTCATCTTCATTTGCAATGTCGATGATGATATATTCATTGACTCGCATAATCAGAATATTGTAAATTTGCCTTAGCTAAGTTTAAGGCAGGTTATTATAGGTGTTAATGAACATTTTTCTAACTATATTCTGGGAGTTTTACAGGTTGATATATAGGTTTGGGGAGGAAACACCCGCTTATACGCAAAAATAGAATTGAAAGAACAGAAAGAGTAAAAAAAAATGCTAAAGATTCTCGTGGTTTATTAAAATTGCTTTAAGTTCACAAGAGAGATAGAATAAATTCGTTAACAACTTTAAAACTACACATCCAACAAATTCTTTTAACTTCTTTATGTTCAAAACCCTCTTATACAAGCATCACGAGTTTTACAAAAATTAAACTACTCTTTATACGGACATATATCAAACAAACATCTAAATTCAAAATCTAGGCTACATAAATATTTTCAAACAACAATAACAAAATAATCATATATGGCCAAAAAAATTTGCCAAATCTAAAGTCTCTTAGCATTCTTGCTTCTTCTTTTCACATGTGATTTGTCAGTTCTTCACACTTCTTATATGTTCTTTTTTATGACAATAATAACACTTGAACTTCTTTAATGTACGTATCAGTTTTCTTTTATAATATCTATCTCGTAACTTATTCGTAATCCATTTGGATTTAATTTTGACCAAAAAAACTTATTTAGTATGAGAGGAATTATTAGGCTGCATCGTGTTCTCTAATAGGGCAGCTGGCACCTTATTTGTAGTCAACATAGTTCTCTTAACTAAAAATATAATTACTGAAATTTCATATGATTTAAGTAAAGAGACAAACAAAATTACAATTTTATTTTTCTAATCAATTTTGAGCTCTACACTCAACAATTAAGTTATATGTGCACTTGTTAAAATTTCTTTACATGATCCAGCCTCAGTTTGCTCATCTGCATTCAACTTATAAAACTGCGCATATTTATTTTTTCAAAATTTTCCATTACTCAAATTGAGATTTTTATTTATTACAGTACTATAAACTAAAATTTAACTTTTATGAATTTAAAAGGTTATAAATATTGACGAAAAATAGATATATTATTAAAAATAGCATTATATATTAAACGATCAATTTGAATATGTTTTTTTTTTTTTGGGTACTTTTCTGGGACATATACAGCATCAGCTGCATGAACAAATACATTATACACTAGAGATGTACTTGAAGAAGAATAAAATGACCATTTAGAGATAAGTGACAAAGCCAAAAGTTTTGGTGAGTGGAGGCTAATAACTATGAGTTTTTAACTTTTAGAATAATAAAACGAAAATTTTAATTCAAGTCAAACACATGCATAAAAAGATAGATGGTAAAAAAAGTGTCCCCCCATTTTCGGCCTGTGTGCCCAAGTCCCTGTTAGAGATAATTTGATAAATTATAAACCTTATTTTTGTGCGCGCGTGTGTGTTTTACTTGAGAAAAAAAAAAAGATGAAATTAAGTAACCCTTGTAAAAATTCAAGTGCTTTAACATGGCGAGTGCTTGAAATTATAATAATTAATAAGTTTTGGGTCCATCAAAATACTACATATTCGTAGTGATAAGCATGTATATAGTATCGTCCGATCCATCAATCGTCATGCATATGTGCTGCATGGATAGCGATAGTGAAAAAAGTCAACCACAAAATAGAAATAAAGTGCCACGTGAGCTGCTTTTTATCTTCGAAAAAAACAATCTCGACAATGGGATTATTGCCGTTTGAACCAGAAAGCACTGAGGTCCACTACTTTCTTAGCACCTACATTTTATTATCGTAGTATTGTGGTGGTGGGAATATGAGATCCCAAATTTGTCTCAGTTTCTTTGCTATATAATTAAGGCTTGAAAGATGCAAATGGATAAAGAGGATCCAACAAAATCTGAATGAAAATATATATATGCCTACCTATATTATGTAGTCTTAACCAGATTCATTTATATATACAATTTCACAACTCGTAGAATCGTGCCACATATATCCACACAGACATGTATCTATGCATATGTGTGCGTGTGTTTTAATATAAATACATGTTGTATGGCCGTATAGTACAATATACCTGGCAACGAACATACATATATATATAGGCCAAATAAGATATAAGATATACTACTAATGACTTCATCAAATGATGTTTTATTAATTCATTCAATGTAGAAGTTGCCGTATATATGTAGATTAATTACAAAAAATTATCCTACAGAAGAATTATAGCTAGAGGCAGATCTCTCACAGTATCTCTTGTCACTTATTGAATGCATAAATTTTCTTCCAGCAAAAGAAATGCAATAAAGATTTCTCATCTGTTATGGTCTTTTAAAACAAATTTGATCTTCTAATATCTCAATTGATTCAGTCCCATACAGAACCAGTTATTCGTACCGTGTACGTTTAAAATTAAATAAGAAAAGAAAACTAAAAAGAGGAGAGAAGAGAAAGATAAATTTGGTCGGGCAAATATACATACATTCATGGACTTAAGTAAGAAGTGTTATAAATGGAGGCTTTGTGTATACATACAAGTTATAATTATATAATTGATCAATAAATTACCCACGACTATCAAATCTAATTATCAAACCGTTCGGTTCCAATAAGTCAAGTCCCTTCGATTGGTTCACTCAGATAGTCTTCCCTAACATTCAGAGTTGTTTTGATTTGATAAAGGAGCACCAGCCGAGCACACCCTGAATGAATAAGAGATGAACGGTTAGGACTAAAAATAATAAAAATTAAGAATGGGGATCAAGAAGCCCCCGAAGTTGGCCCTAATTGAGCCATGGATTATGTATGAGATTATTGATTCAAAGCTCTCATGAGATCTCGTTTGCATGCCCTACTAAATTAAAAGGAAAAGGAAGTAGCGAAAGATTTCCTAATACGAAGATAAACACATACAAATACAAAATTTCTAATAAAATAACTATGCCTAATTAATGCTAATTTTTCTTAATATATCTCTGCAAGATGGAACTTCGAAAGGCGATTTCAATTTTGGATCATAACAGAAGGAACTGATTTGGATGAGAGTATAAGGACAACACTAGTCAAAATCCACGATATGGTGAAGAGGCACAAGAAGGCTCAAGGGCATAGGGACAACAATTGTAGATATGGCAAAGTGGCACAAGGAGGAACAAGGACTAGTTAGAGTATTAAATGCTATAATGTCATGTTTAAAATTAAAAAATAAAAACAAAAAAAAAGGAGAATATAAAAGTCTAACATGTGATAATTTTATAAAATAAAGTTATTTTACCACTTTTTCATATATAAAAATTGATTATTTTTGGGAGTTTTATTTGTTTTTAATTTGTTTTGATTTATTTTGTTTTGTTTACTTTAATATAGATTTTCTTTAAAATTTCTAGAGATTTTTATTTAATTTTTTTATTTTATCTTATTTTTTTCTTTTTGTAATAATATGTTAAATAAACTTAAAATTAAATATTTTTAATGAGTTTACTTATAGTGTTTTACCTTAGAAATATTTAATTTTAGCACTTAATTTTTTTTTTTTAGTGTCAAATTGTAGTGAAAAATTAATGTGTAGGAATTGGGCTCCACCAGACGTTACTATTTATGTCATGAAACTATAAGCTTGACTGATTTTGTTTGATTCTCTCATTGATACAAGCATTTTAAAAAATAAAATTACTTTAGTCAAAACTCGTATGAAAAAATTATGATAATGTCTAAGATTAGAATATAAGGAGACATCTGGTCCCACGCATATTATTATGTTTCAAGATAAGGATCTAGTATACCTAAGGCTACATGAGCTCTTTTTTTGGGTCTAATAATAATGCAATATGTGGCAGAGGCTAAAAAGGAACCTATAAAAATGTGACACATGACATCCTCTTGATTTCAACAATTTAGAATCAAGCTTTTCATATACCATACTACACCGGATCCTTCATAATCACATACATAATCACTGTAGCTTACTGTAGCAAGGCTGATTTTTTGGTGCCATTACTGTAGCAAATTTGAAATTGTAGCCGCTGCCTAGGCATGGTTACTATAGCAAGTTTGAAATTGTAGCTGTTGCCCATGTGTGGTTTGGTCAAATAATATCATTTTGTAGCTTATGAAAGGCCATTTTGGGGAGGGCTTGAGGTATAGAGATATCAAAGAATAGATAAAAATAGAAAGAGCTCTATAAGAGAGATCCAAGTTAAAAAAAAAAAAATCTTTTGTTTAGTTTTATTTTAAAAGGAGGAGTTTTTAGAAGTTCTGTAAGTGTAAATATTAGCATCCATTCTAAATTCTTTTCTTTTATTTTTATTTTGTCATTATATTTAATTTAATTTGTTGTGTTATTTTATTTTTCATTATGAGCTAAATAAATTTTTGCTAAAAGTTATGATTTAACTTGATTATGATGGTTTAATCAATTTTAAGCATGTTACTATGATTGTCATATTTATTGATGTATTTATTCTTAAACTTAATACTTTCAAATTTTAGACAATTTTTGAATGATTTAAGGAATAAAATAAAACTGAGAGGAAATTTTTATGACATAACTTTAGAATAAAATCCATAAAATCTAATATAGAATACAAATGTATCTATTTTTTTTTTGTATAATCATAGTATTAACTATCACAAATTTATCAATTAACACTTTTTATATTTGAATTCGGATTTATATTTTTAGTATTTACATAAACTGTACTATTCATATATGCTGATTCACAAACTAAGAAAAGATGGAATATATAGAAATAAGAAGCATTAAAAATGAGACTTATTGTTATAAGTGACAATTATATATAATTAGTTAAGTTACCCAAGATGATAAACATCCTAAAATCAAGAGATTTTCAAATATGAAGATAAATACAAAATTCCTAATAAAAGTAACTGTATGCATGTTAACTTTTTCTAATAGTATTATTATTATTATTATTAATAAAAAATCACTGTATACTTGTCCTTCTAATATTAATTAAATAATTGATTGGTTTCTTCTGCTTTTCTGACAAGTTCAAATTAATTGTGAACTTCGTGTTGCTTCTATATTTATTATATGAACAATTCTTAATTGCGAACTTTATATCTTTATAATGAAACCAAGTTTAAAATTGCTGATAAATTATGCTAGCAAACAAGTTTGCTTTTCATTACTAATTAAGAGTGCACGTTTAACGACACATGCCTGTATTTTATATGGTATCGTTGTTTTACTTTAGAATTTTACCTGTAACGGCCTCTATCAGTGAGAGATGGTGTTTTACATTTTTTTTTTCTTATGAAGATGGCATTTTTTTTTTTGGTAAAGGAAGATGGCGTTTTTAATTATTCATCGTTGCTTATAACATTTCCAAACGCTGTAAGACATATTTGGTGTTTTATTTTTTTGGCAGATTTACCCCTCCAACTTTCTAACTTTGACAACTTGCCCTCTGATCTTCTAATTTTGACAAGTTACACCCCAATTTTTTTTTTTTTTAATTGTTGCGATTTCTCCCATTTTGCTTAACTTCAAATTGAATTGGTGATGAAAAACCTCCATGTATGAACTATTTCAAATTTCACGTCCAACAAACAAAATGTTCTAAATTCAATTTTAGATTAATTCAAATATATAAACTTAACGGTAAATGAGACTTTGCAAATATTTAAAAATTTCAGTGTATGTTATCGATATTAAAATTTCAAACGATAAGTTATTTAAAGCCAAAAAAATTTAAGGGCGCCAACAGTTCCTGTGTGCGTGGAATGTGGGTACCTGCAGATTTAAAAGCTTTTGTCTTATCCAGCAAAGGACAAAAAAACAAAAAAAAAACAAAAAAATCTTCTTATCCATTTCTGTTGATCATCTGCAAGAGAATGAATCAGAAAGTGGATTAAGTCACCCATTGAAGCTGATGGTTGCTTGCTTCACTAAACAAATTAGCCCAAATAATAGGGATTTCTATATCCTTCTAACATAATGCATTACGTAGGGCACTATATGTAGTTATATAGTCCTGAAAATTTGTTTTTGTTTTCGTCTTCGAATCATCTATTGCTTAGTAAACATTTTCATCTTTGCTCCTCAGAACACTCAGAAACAAAAACCCAGTGACAAACTATCCATTTTCTGACTTTGGTTAGAAGCTCTGATGAAAATTAAAGTTTAAACTCCAGTGACAAACCATCCAAAAGGTTAGTTAAAATGAGGATCTGTATAGCTAACTTTTTCCTTTGACCCTTTTTGCCGTAATAAATTGTGACTATTTAGTAATTCACGGTTGAAAATTAGTGATAAACCAAAGTTTACAACAAGCAAAGAATAAATGACTTTACACAAAACAAGGAGTTTGATGTATGTGTATCGCCACGTGGCTGCATGTGATCAAAGAGGGAAAGAAAGAGATGGGAGAGGAGCATAAGCTCTTTTTATATATGTATGTAGTACTCTTTAATTGGTAGGCGCCTCTCTATCAAAGCCCTGGCCCCATCATTTATCATCCATCACCAGCGAAAATGATATATGCTTAGCTTATAGAGAGTTTTCAGCCAAAAAAAAAAACAACCAAAAAAAAAAGACAAAAAGAAAAAAAAAATAGGAAAGAGAGGAAGAAAAAGCTTACATAGAGTGATCAATGCTTGGCCTTTGCCACTAATGAAACCGGCTAATTAATATGCCCATCAATGGTCCACCATTCATTATATTGATAATTATATACAGTACCCTAGCTTCAAGAAAAGCACAAAAAGGTATTAAAAAAATAAAAAGAATCAATCCAAAACTATATGCGTACTTGTTCATATGTACTTTTCACTAAGGCAACAATAGGATAAAAGTAATATATAAGAGATGCATTACAGCACAAGTTATACATGCAGATAAAAAAATTCTTTTGTGGGGTTTTAAAAAAAACTTTCATATAAGTTTCTTGTACTACATTAAACGGTCTGATTTTTTTTTCCTTTATTTTTATTAAGGCTACTATGGTTGTATACATATAACTTTTACTATAACTAATATGACGTTTAGGAATATAGAATAGCAATAGTAAACTAATTTAGATCCGGACCATGAGGCCCATTTTGAATTGAAGAGACTCACTATTTTTGGAACCAAAAAAATAAAAAAAATTGGGTACTATGTCAAAGTTGAAAAATTCGGTTGAAACCCTAAAATTTAGGGTTCACCCTCCCCTAATTTGGCGAGTTTTGTAAATTAATAAGAAAAAAAGTTCAAATCTCATGACATGTAAACCAATTGGAGAACGGCAGCTATAATAGTTACATGTTTACATACTGTTTCTAGAAGTCCATACTTTATGTTGATACGTGTGTGTGTCGCGCAGGAACCGTAAACTTGGGTACTTTACTAATTGCTAGTACTTAGGAATAGTTCACAAGCAGTACTGTGTGTGAATATTTTAGGCAGTCTAGATAAATATTAGCTAGATCTTAAAGTTTTTAATCAAACTTTTATCCAATTCAAGTTATTTGAAACCAGCTTAAAGACAGCACCAACAACGGACCCTCAAATAGGGCCAACCTATGTTTAGTGAAAGATATTAATATATACATACATACATACATATATATATGTACGTATATATATATATAAAGTTATCTTGAACACACTCACTCTCAAGTCGCCTTTTTCTATTTATTGTACAATTTCCTTTCGCCCTTTGCTAGTTCCTTCAACTTAAACTGGAATATTAATCCAAGTGTTTTTTTTTTTTTCCTTCCTACATATCTGATTCCTTTTGGAATAATTAGTTACTATCTAATGCTTCATATCAAAGTAACCAAACACGCTACAAAGCTAGTTTTAAAAACCTCACAATTAGGCCAAGCAAACCATTTTCAGGGAACCTGTGAACTGTGATATAACAGGAGATTTTAATTTTAACGCCTATGAGAATTGCCAAGAACATCTCTCTCTCTCTCTCTCTCTCTCCCTCCCTTTACATGAGTCATCATGTCAGGCACCCTGCCATTTCCATGTGCTTTATTTAAATAGCTACCAATAGATACATGCATATATGTATATATACACACATATTAATGTTTGCTGTATGATTTTCTGTATATTCTTCTTCTTTATTTATAATTATTTTTTCTTTTCTGCTCTCAAGACATACTATTTGTTGTCAATTTTTTGCTGCTGGTTTTAGATTTCTGCGTGCAATTCTCATAAATGAAGAATATTTTAGCAGTCCAACATTAGTAGTATAGTAGTACCGTTGAAAAGCTTCCATAAGAAAAGGGTCTTGTCACTAATATATCTATTTATCTAACCATTTGCTGGTAAAGACGCCAGCTCACTCTGCCATGCATTCTCAATTCTCTCTGCCTTACAGCCTTTTTATTTTTTTATTTTGTAGGAGAGAAACATGTAAGAGAGGAACAAGAGGATTTAGCGGAAGAATTTTGGAATGTATTGTTTAGAAAAAGAGAAACTAGCAGGGAATATTGAATTGAGTGACGAATTTTAAACCCTTTAATAGAGCATCTTTTGCTAATATCTCAAAATATGAAAATATCATAGTAGAAAATTCATGTCCCACTGACACTAGCTCAGAGAGTGCACAAGGAGAGGTTTTGATAGAAACTTTCAAATTTGAAATTTGTGTATATTTCGTTTCTCTTAATAAATACGAGAGAAAAAAGAAAAAAAAAAAAAAAAAAGAGAGAGTGCCCTTCATCTTTTACTCTATTTTCCTCATCATAGTTAGATGTATTTCTTTATTTCCTATTTTCTTTCCTTCCAACCTTAGTGTGCACATAATAATTCATTTGAAGTCCGGAATTTACAGCTTCGATATGTAGTCATGGTATATGTTTGTGATATATACCCACTAAACCCTGAAAGTTGCTAGGCTCAATTTTGGGTTCGGATTGCGTACTATATTGGAGTCTGTTGAATTTAATTGGGAAAGATTGTATAGATGAAAATCCATTTCTGTTGAACAAAATGCATTTCATGAACTACTTGTACACTATAGTGTTGTACAATGCCATAATTCGGTGCCATCTTCCCCTTTTTCATTATCTATTTTTCCTTTTTTGTTTGGTGATATTTTATATAATATCTTGCATTCTATTCTAATATATATATATATATATGTTTATAGTCATGGACCTTAAGCAGTGAGCATATGCTCACTCTGCCATGCAAAGTGGTTTCCCGGCTTCTTTTAGTTACTTTTTTTTCTTTTTTAAGTTTCTGAAACATTATTTTTGTATAATTTTTGCAGTTATTACTACCAAACCATTTTCTGGTGGTTCAGTTACGACGACTACTACAACCAATTTTGGCTGTCCGTAAGATTAAGAAAAAAAAAACTGTGTTGATTACAAATGACACTGCATGGGAGGTCAGATTAGGGGTGTTTGGAGGGAGTTTTAAATATGTATTTTTGGAGATGTTAGTTTTGAAAATGATTTGAAAATTATGTTTGAGGTAAATATTTAAAAAAAAAATTGTTATAAAAATAAATGTATAAAAATTTTAAAATATATGATAAAAAGTTAATCTTTGAAAATACGTACATATATCGTTGAAGGCTTGGATAAATATAAAAGACAAATATATTTTGACTTAAAGATACTAATATTATGTATCCAAAACCATGCCCGAGAAGCCTTTCTAATTTCCACGTGCATAACTTCTCATCTATGAGTACCAATTAACACCTAGATACACTTACCTATCAAGATTGGGCCTCGGTTGCATTTGGAGCCCACCATGTAATAGTGTCTTCCTTACTAAAATCTTTTGGGTTTCATCTGGGGACGTATGGAGAAAAAATTTCATTTTAATTTTATTCAAATACAATATAATTTTATATTAAATATAAATTTTACAATAATATTATGAAAAAAATTACTATTTAAAATATTTTTAAAACAATCATATTAACTTTTCAATTTTACTATTTATCTCTACTTTTACCAATCATATCAATTTTTTAACTCTAAAATATTTTTTATCCAAACACACATTTCATTCAAATACAAAACAAATACTTTTCAACCAAATACAACATTCAAAAAACAAATTTCATTTAAATACAATCAAAATACAATGCGTTTACCACACGCCCCTTAGATTTTCTATAACATTCCAAGATTTTTTCTTTTTTTTTTCTTTTTTTCAATTCCACGTTGTTTATACCGTGGAACATAATTTCTTAAAAAATTACAAGTTTCTACACAAATTTTTAGAAGGGCAGTGGCTTCTTGTCAAGTTTATGGAAGAGGCTAAAAATCTTGTTCGCCATGGCAAGGGCAGATCTCCTCGCACACGGACGGGATCCATGGGGCCACGATGGGGAGATTTATGTGGATCTTGTTTCTCCTTCGTTCGACACTGGCAGTGTGATTGTGGCGACTTCTCAGCTGTCTCGCTAAATTATTGTGATTTTTTATTAACTTTTATGATATTTTTTCAGTAATCCGATAATGAAATCCAAAAAATTTGACGGATTTGGCAATTACCAGTTAATAACCAGATGTTATCTTGCTGGCGGAGTTGGTTACCCAATCGATGGTGCCGTGGTGGTGGTTACCAGTCGGCATCTTGGGGGATACCGGATGGTAATCAATTAGGATCATTGGATACCTAGCATCATCATGGATAAAATGGTATTATCATGGATACTAATTGATAAATTAAGGGCATAATTAGTATTTTAAATAAATAAATATAATTAATTAATTAATATTATATGATGACATGTTATGACATTCTCTGCAATCATTCTTTTTAATGTTAAAAATCCATCAAGATGTGAATATGTGACATTTCCTAAAGTCCACTAGTTTAATGTATACAGGTAATGGGTTTGAACTTTGAACACTTGGGAAACGACAATGGGCTTAGGATATAGATGTGAAGGGCCTTCTTGAGACTGAATCTTCGTCCATATATGAAGGCCAAGGCCCAAACTTTTTGGTAAGATAATAATTTTATATTTGGCTCCAACTCAATCAATTTATAATAGTTTCAAGATCTCCAATAAATAATTATATAAAATAAAATACACTAAGTTGAAAAGCGCAATTGTTGTAAAATGTTACAAAAGAAAGTGAAAGAATTTAGAAGGTGATTGAATTGTTTTTAGAAATGTTTTCCACATGTCTTTTTCAAGTCACGAAAATGAAACTATTCTAAATTGTATTTGGTTAATGAATGCTTTGAAAACAGAAAGGAAAACAAAAAAATTGTGAGAGTAATTTTTGTTAAGGTTATATGATTTAACACAATGTCTCAAAAAATATCCTAATATAATTTCACATTTTTTTTCTTAATCTATCTAAAAACATAACCAAATATAATATAATAAGCAAACTTGGCATTGTTTAAAAAAAAATTCATTTCCATTTTCACAATAAAAAGTCATTTTAAAAACACTACTAAACAATCGATGCTGCTGTTGGGAGTGATCCAACATCCAAGGAGTATGCTAGTGGAAAAGACTCTAATTATGAATGTGCTATATTAGATTTATCACCAAATCAAAAATTACTAAAAATAGTAAAACCACTCATTTAGAGACTTAAATATGTACATTTAAGGTGGTGTTTGGAGACAATATTATATACTGAATATAATATATGTTTACATATTTTGTATTTATATTATATTTAAATATAATATATGTTTGAGTTATTGATAAAAGATAAATTTAAAAAAATATATATATAAGATAATTGATAAAAATATATAAAAAATATACAATAATTATATTAAATTTAAAATTTATATTTAAACAATTTTCTCACACCACACGCATTTAATTAGATTACGATGAATGTGTTTCTGAAAGCGCCTCTTACTGACAAAAACTTTTGAGAAAACTCAAATGGTGTCGTTTGTCTCTTTTCGTCCTTTTTCCTCGAATCTATGTGGGCGTGTGAGTCAACGATAGGCGTATTTGGACGTCCATCGGTCTTGTCTCATTTTTTTTTTTTTTTTGTCCAGAAGATGGGTTTTGTCAAATATGAGAAATTTGAAAAGAACCTTTAACCGTGATTTGATAATTTTTACGTGATTTTGTTAAATTTCAAACCACTTTATCTTAAATTTAAAAAAATAAAAATAAAAATAAAAAAACTACAAACGCGGGAGAGGAGAAAATTAATGTTTTTAGACCTTTGGGCTGCAACAATCACCGTCAAAATCACGGGAACCCCAATTTCCAAGGAGATTCTCCGTCGACATGCTCGGTCCGCAATCAATTTGGACTTCTTAGAAGCCTCTTTCTACATTGATATATGAGCATTCTAGGCCGGAGACTATGAAGCAATACAACTGGAGAGATATCAGCCATTATTTTTTTTTTCTCTTAAATGCCAAAGATTTCCTTGATTCACTTCAATTTCTCTATCAGCCTTTTCTCTTCTTTCTCCTTTTTTATTTTTCTTATTAAGCTGACTTATATAATACTTTACAGTTTTTTTTTTAATTTTGACTTGAGATAAAAAAATTTAAAATATATATCTTTAAATAAAATTAAATATGTTATTACGTTATGTTTATGATTATTTTACAGGCTTTAATATAAAGATCAATCTATAATGTGTAAATATTAAAACTTAATAGGATATTAACACGAGTAATTGTTGCATATAAAAGACTTGCGTACGACTTATTGTTAAATATAGTAAACCTCGTGCTTTTTTTTTTAATGGAAAATATGCAGAATGAAAAAGGAATACAATCACAAATTCATGTAAAATCTCCTATTAATATATTTACATATATGTAGGAAAAAAGTCTCCAATCACAAAAAAGGAAAAAAAACGATAAAGATAAACAAATAAGTTTTATGGATGGATACAATTTTATTCAAAAAAAAAATAGAGTGATCTAAAAGGGCGGTGAATTTGACAGAAAGCCACTTTAAGTTATATCTAAGCTATTAAAGGTGTAATTCATTTGGTCAAACACCAAAGACTAATATACGCAATCTTCCTAGGACATGTAGGCAGTTATTTTGGTGATCTAGAAGGGTGGTGAGGAGTTTTCAATAGATGTGAATCATTTTATGTGTGGTGATTCCAGAAGAGGTCAAAAATTGGTGGGTCGAAACTCAAAATCATCCGTCCACAACTCTTGCTTCCACAAGGTGGGTCTTACGTGTGTCGTCTGTCCTCATCTGGTGACAACAATGAGATTTTTATTATTATTATTATTATTTTGTAGTTTGGAAGTTAAGAACACGAGACCCTTGAAAAACATCCAACACGGTTTTCTTGTGCTTGTGTTGTTGGCTTCATTTTGTTTTTTGGTCTATACGCACGTATGTGTGTGCGTGTGTGTGCTTATATATATATATATATATATTTGTGTGTAAATTGTGATCGGCTAAAGGCCTGACCTGCCGGCCGACACGGTGTTGGAAAATGCGGCCTGTGGACCGCGTCCAGATTTTCCCATAGTTATTTCTTTGATCTTAACACTAAAGGAAAAACCATTTTTCCAAAAGCCAATGCGAGTGACTTGGTTTGGATGAAGCTTCCCACAAACTCTGCAGTTTTGATTTACCCCAAAAAAAAATTTTTTTCTGCAGTTTTGATGTCATTAAAAAGTAAGCGGGTTCAAGGATCCAATCAAATGCTAATTTTAAAAAATTTACATAGGTGGGATTGGATGTAATTTGATCTTCAAATTATCTAATTCAATTCAATACAACCTTTATATATAATATGTGAAAAATATATAAATAATACTTATATTTTATAAAATTGATCCAAAAATTAGTATTTATATTTTTTGTTACACTGTCAAACATAAAATAAAAACCTCAAAATTGACATTTTATGATATTAACAAAAACAGAATTCTTTTTATGTCTTTTTTAAGTTCCCTACATATTATGACATATCATTACATGCTTTATAATTCTTACTTGTTTCGTTTTATGGTTAAGTTTCAAAGGATATATGATAAATGTCAAATTGATCAATACAAATCAACTAAATGGATTGGATGATAGATTTCTAATGAATTAGATTGGATGAGATTTATAAAAATTGACATTTAATTAGATTGGATATTGTATATTTAAAATAGGAAGAATCCTATCTTATGAATACCTATATTAAAAAGTGTCACAAGGGCATGCATTGAATGGTTTTTTTTTTTTTTTTTTATGCATTGAATGGTTTTTTTTTTTTAAGTCCTTTGACCTTGAGGTTAAAAGTTTGAATCTCTCACATTTTAATTTAAAAGAAAAATAATAAGTTAAGCACGTAGGAATTTAGGAAGAACTAAGTGCCGCTGCTAATCCTGATTTCTTTTTCTTTTCTTTATTTATTTTTTTAATAATGGTTTAGCTGTTTATCTTAATCTAGAGGTTAAAAGCAACGGCAATATCAAACCCCATAAGGATTCTTATTTTAGAAATAATTTTCTTTGTTGTGGGATATGCAAGCCCCAGAACTTGATACTATTAAACAATGGGAAAAGAAAGAGGAGACAATCGTACGATTTGCAAAAGCTAGCCAAAGCGGCGGATGAGGATATTATGACCTTTTTCCCTGCATCATTTCCCGTGAGCATTAGTTGTCTCCATAAAGTAGAAAATCCACTTATACGAGTGCTCGAAAAATCTTCACAAATTATCTTTAATAGATCTTTGTGGGGGCTTTGAATGATTTTAAGATTGTTTTCTCGGATATATATTTATAAATATACACATATGGAGGAATAGATGTCATTTTGCAAAACAAACATATACAAAACTGAGTACAACTTAAAATATTGTACACCCTAGTTCCTATTCAAAACCTATAAAATGTAAACATATAAAACTGAAAACCCATCGGCCAAATACAAATGCTTGAGCATAACATAATAGAGCTTACATAATAAAATAGTCTAATAAAAAGACATTCGCATCATTATGTGATCAGTTGCAAATTTAAGTAGAAGTATTATTCGAAACACTCCCAATCACATTCTTATTATAAGAGGTTAGAAGAAAAATACAATGAATGTGAGGGTATAAATCTATCTATAATATTCTTTTTAATCATGATAATGAATTACTATAAAAGTTAAAATAGGATGTAGTTTTGCCTTTACGTATTTTGTGATTGTTTATTATTCTTCTGCAATTTTATTACTTTTGAAGATATAGAATTAGGGTGCTACATCTCAACTTATAAAGGCTGTATTTATTTAGGTATAATGGCATTTCTTCTCAACCAGATTCAACATATATAAAGACAGGGGTAGGACCAAAAGCACTGGAAAAAAAAGTGTATAATATATTTATGCCAGCACTCAGTGATAAGTGCAAATTAACAATTATAAATAGTCGATCTTTCTTAGTTCAACACGGCTCAGGTTTTTCCACATATATAAGTGATCTGTGCATGATTTCGATTGCGATTTCAAAATTATTATATCTATCATTTGTTTCATGCATACAAGTTTTTAAGTTTTTGAGCATATAAATATGCATAAAATATATATGTGTGCCTGTTTTTCTTTCTTTCTTGTTTTTTTAAACCTATAGTCACTTCACTCAAAATTAACTTCACTTGTCTTAAGAAAGCCAATCTCCATTGTCCAATCCAGCACCACAAAAATGTGATTGTTCGGCCAAACTTAAAAAATGAAAAAGAAGTCCACTTCGGTGCTTTGAGTACAATTAATGTGGTTCAAGTTTTGACCTAATAAGCTTTTTTAATATGGGTTTGTGAGAAAATCACTTGTTAATGATAAGGCATATCGTATTTTCTTTCATGATTTTTGTAAAATAACATTATTGTTCTATCATATTATGTTGCGATATTTAAAGGATATATATTAATTCATTCATATCATTATAAGTTCAATATTACTATCAAAAAAACCTTAAAATGAGATCATAAAATATCGAATTAAACAAATTCTAAAAGAAGAAAAGTAGAATGCATTTTAACTGCGACAATATGTCTTTGCAAAAAGTTTTATTTAGCTTTGTGAGTGTATTGTAAAAATATATTGCATATGGCTCGCAGCTACAGGCTTTGGAAGTCAAATATGCTCGAAAATGACTGCTTATGGTGGAAGGAATTCTCTATTTGTCCATAAAAGAGAGCTTACTAAATTCTCTTGACAAGGTAATAATAAAATTCTCTCTTCAATTATCAAGGATTTAGGTTCAGAGTTAAAATGATTAATTTTTATTTTAATAAACTAATCATCTGTCAGTATTTTGTTGAAGAAAATACAGAATTTGGTCAGAAGCAGCTAAAAAAATAAATCTTTTACATTAAGAAAGTTGAAAAAGGGAGAAGAGAATCTGTTTTGTTTGGATGGGAGGTTTATTTTTTAAAAATAAAAAATTTTTAGATATGAAAAATAAAAAGTTGTTTGGAATTATTTTTAAAAGTGAAAAATTATTTAGATAGGTGAAAACTTTTTTTTTTTAGAGGGTTCTTTTTTCATTTTTTAAAAATGAAAAATTTTGGATGTTTAAATACGAAAATTTAGAAAAATCCATTTTTCTTAGAATAAAATTTTTTTCATGTATCAAATTTGGACATGCCGAACAAAACGTTAATATGGCATTAGAGCATCAACAAGTAGGAAGAGTTTTGAAAGCCAAAGAATCTGGCCTGGCAACTAAAATTACAAAAATTTCCTTGACCTGCTTTTTATTTATTAATTTATTCGAGTGTCTGCAAATAATTCACATTATCTAACCAGGTAACGATTGATGGATTGTGTCGTACATAAACATTGCACATACATGTAATGATAATTGTAATCCTTATTTCTATAAATGCTAAATTAGGGTTTGTATGAAATCTACCTATCATGTATTGTTATGGCATTTTTTTTTGTTATTTTTTCTAATTTTATATTTAAACTTTACTATTTCAATCCTCTCTAATATTTAAATAAATGTTCTGATTTTCCCCATATAAGTCTTTAGTTTTTTTTTTTTTATTGTTTTTTAAGTATCTTTATAGTATTTGAATACATATAGAAGAAAGTTCGTTGGATGAATCCTTACATATATATATCTCTTTTTAACGGGTTAAGATTTACCTAATATTAAGTTTAGTCAAATTTGTTAGAAAACACAATTACTAATCACTCAAAAGTTCTGTAATTTGTGATGCACCAAAATGTTATTGTTTTGCAGTTGAGAGGTGTAAATTGAAATGGACGTGTTTGACCCTAAAAAAAAAAAAAGAAGGGTGTTTGCGTGTGAAATCCATACACTCTCAATTTTTTTTTTTTGGGTAAGTATACACTCCCAGTTTATATGTTTATAACTATCTACAAAATAATAATAATAATAATAATAATAAAGATTATAACGTTCCCAATGAGATGACTCACCAAACTGGTTTCTCGGAAAGAAAACTCAACCCTCTGCATGGTTTTTTGGAAATTACAATCTATGTAATAGTTATTAACTAGTCCCAAGAAAAAGTTTAAAAAATCGAATGAAAAGAAACAATAGAGAAATTACAAGGAAAAAAAAAAAAACCAACCATAAGCATTGACGATAAGCATTACATTTTCCATTCATTTACCATTTTTATAAATCCAATCAAGTATGGAAGAATGAATATTGATTGGAAAACTTCCTGATATTTTCAGTGCCATTTGATTTTAATATATGGGGTGAATCTATCGATTTTTTAATTATTTTTTTAATCTATTTAATTCGTTCTTCGTAATTTAAACTCTTTTTGGGGGTAAATTTATAAATTCAAACCAAGATTAAATGCCGCTATTCCAAAAAATAACTGTTAATGGAATAATGCATCTATACAATTAATTGCATGTTGAAAATGAAGTGAGAAATTTCCCTATTTCCACCTCTCACCTACATATGCTACACCGCAAGGCAGCAACTCACCGCTTTTACAAGTCGCTCCTTTTTATTATTTTTTATTTTCTACTTTCCCAAAAAGTTTTCATGAATTCTCATCATAAATGTCCTAAAGGCCAAACCCATATTAACAAATATAAACATATAAAATAGAATCGTAAACTTTCAATTTTAACCAATTCTCTTCTCTCTCTCTCTCTCTCCCCCCTCCTTCTCTCTGTTCTGGTGGAAGAGAGAGGCAAAACAGACCCATCAATTAGCTGATGATCATATACATATATTAATGAATATACATACACATATAAATATATATATATATATATAAGGTTTGAAGAAATTTCTATATGTCAATCAAATAACGGTCCTCAGAATTCCAAGGCTCTAAGCAACCGAAAGAAGGATTAAGCCAGAGGGTGGTCGCTGACATGTTCTTTTCTCTCCCCCTGAGATTTCTTGTTCCAATCCCACCTCATTCTCACCTTTCACCGATTAGGTCGGACTTCACCTTCACTGAGAATTCTCTTCCATGCAATTTTCTTTTGGGTTATTTTTTATTTTTTTTACAGATCTTACGTCTATTTCCCCTTTGAAAAATTCAACGTACGAATCAGAGTTCCCATGACTGCTTCGCCGTTTCTTGCTTCACAAAACAAAACAAACAGACACCAGATATTTCGATGGATTTAATGTTTGATGTGTCGGCGACCCAACCAAATTACTTGTTATTCCCATTATATGTCTAGTTAGGTTTGGCATTAACATTAAAACATGGGCTCTTCTTCCAATGGTTTCATGGCAATGTTTTTCGGCTCTTTCTTAGTCTCTTTCTTCAGACTTCTTCACAAACTTTTGTTCAGGTATGAACTTTTCTAAAAACCAATTATTCTTCTTCTTGTTATTATCATGACTTCTTCCTTAATAAGTGAACCTCTTTTTTTTTTTTTTTGGTTTAGATATATTAGAGATGATAAGGGTTCTAAGATGAACAATTCTTGTTGTTCGACCATTCTTCTTCCCCAAGAAACCGATCGGATTGATTCGGAAGAAGCTATGAAGAAAAAGCCATGTTCGGAGATTTGTACCGTTGAGGATTCAAAAGGGTTGGAGGATTTTGAGGGAGAAGAGTCGTCGAAAGAGCCGGAATTTGTGTTCACATTTAAGTTTCCTTCTTATGAAGAATTCACCAGAAATCACAAGGAGAATAATGGCGGTTTCGCTTTCGCTAGCTCTAGTAACTTATGCATCGAAGAAGCAGAGCAAGTTTCGAGCTTTTCTGTCAATTCTGGAACTTCTGGCAATGAGGAGATTGCCCGGTTCGAGTTCTTGTCGGAGAAGGATTTCGGCGAAGAGATTTCGAAAGAGGAACAAGTTGGTGTTGAGGAATCTTGGTCCAGGAAAGAGAAATTACAGAGTCAGGAAAAAGACTACGAGAGTTTTCCGTCGGAGAGTAACTACATGGCCTCGGATTCCGACTCCGATTCCATCACTTCGAGCCGGGAGTTCTCGTTCATGAGCCAGTTTATCGACTCAACCAGCGATGATTTTCTCTCCGACGCGGATTTTGAAAGACTAAGCGATTTCGTTGACGGGCGAAATCCGGAGTTGAACAAGGAAGATCTTGGTGATTTTGATGATGAAGGAGAAGATGAGGGTATTCTTGAAGAGCTCAGGAAGTTAGAGGAGTCCGAAAATTTACGCGGAACAGAAAGTTCTGGAGAACAAAACGAAGAGGATTCAACAGAAAGGACTGACGGTTTCGACGATTCGAATGATTTAGAGACCTTGTGGGAACACCAGGAATTGCTTGAGCAGCTTAAGATGGAGCTTAAGAAGGTCAGGGCCACAGGATTGCCCACCATTCTAGAAGAATCGGAGTCTCCGAAGATATCAGAGGACCTGAAGCCATGGAAGATTGATGAGAAGTTTCATCATGGAGATAGGTTGAGTGAGCTTCACAAATTCTACAAAACATACAGAGAAAGAATGCGAAAATTCGACATTCTCAATTACCAGAAGATGTACGCTTTAGGTCAGTTTGAAAATTCTTACCAATTCTTTCTTACATGACATTACTTGCAGGTTTACAAGCACGAATGAAAATCTGATCCGACAGTTTAAAACTATGCTACATTTGGGATGTTTTTACTCTTACACATAATTCTGTTTTTGTATGTGCTCTGTTTTCCTCTGTTTTCTACTTTCGTTTTAGTCGTATGTTCAGTGTTGGTTGAAAATGTCTAATCCGCAACACAATTAGGGACAGGTCTTTAACTATACTTTATGGCTGAATAAATAGTTATGATTATATCACAACCTCCCATAGGTAGTTTTATCAAGCTGGGAACAGTTGGACCCACTCAATCTTGTTAGTTGGCAATGTTGAAGCTAGACCCGTTTTGGCACCTTACATTAATAGTGATTTTTATGTTTAAATTTGAATTTGGAAGGAGGAAGAGACATATTATATACATCCATACAATATATACATAAAGTGACACACACACACACACATATTATATTTTTCACGCGTAATCCCCGTTAACATTTGAAACCCCGCCTCATCATTTGTTATTGGCATGCATCACTTTCAAAAGGAGTGCTTGACGAGAGGGTTTTTTTTTTTTTTTTTTTGAATTTCTTCTTAGAAAGATTAGGATTTCATTTGAATTATGAGTTTGAATCTAAATTTTTGGGTTTTTTTTCTTTTAAATTAACAAAAATTATAATTAAATCAACTAACTTGAATTTAAAATTTTAATTTCATTATAAACTTAATCAATAAACCAAACAAAGCTTAAAATTAATTTCAAGTATTTTTACTCTAATTTCTTGTTTATGGTTGGAGTCCATAAAAGTTACTAGTGGTTAAAGGTTTAATAACAAATAGTCCAAATCATCCAACCAATGTAAGCCTAGCCTCGCTGCTTCATTTAAAAAGCTGCCTCATTATGGAGTTGTCCTTACCTAACTCTGAATTCTTATTCTTTTATTCTTTTTCATGTTTTGGTCACAATGATAATTTTGAACTGGTTGCAGTGAGTGCTCCGTCAATTATGTTTCCAAGCTTATCTCTTCAATAAATAAGCATGAAAAGTTGCTTTATAATTTATATAAAAAAAATGTTTAGGTGAAGAATTTTAAATTTTTATGTCCATAGAAAGAAGCTATTTTCTAATGAGTTTGGTGACAAAATATTCAATAGGTTTTCTTCAATCCAAGGACCCTCTTCAATCTTTCTCTAGCCACAAGTCCTCAACACTTTGGGGACTGAGACGCAAAAAATTGGAGTCTGACCAAATGGTGAAGTTCGGGAGAGAATTAAAGAGTGACTTGGAAATGGTTTATGTTGGCCAGTTGTGCCTTTCTTGGGAGTTCCTTCAATGGCAATATGAACAAATCTTTGAGATATGGGAATCCGATCCCTACGGACTGCGTCAATACAACGAAGTTGCCGGCGAGTTCCAGCAGTTTCAGGTTCTCCTTCAAAGATTCATAGAGAATGAGCCTTTCCAAGGCCCTAGGGTCGAGAATTACGTCAAGAATCGATGTGTTATGCGTAATCTTCTTCAAGTTCCGGTTATAAGAGGTTAGAATTAGTTAAAAGAATCTTGTTAGTTTTGTAATAGTAGCTTTTTAAGGTTTGATCAAAATGCAATGGAGCATAAGTAAGAGCCTTTGTTGATTTGGCTGAAAAAAGGTTTAGCATCATAAACTAAACACAAGCTTGATTGAATTTTGCAGAGGATTCAAAAGAAAGAAAGAAAGCAAGAAAAAGGGGTGGAGACAGCAGCGCGGTTACAAGTGACATGATATTAGAGACCTTAGAAGAATCAATAAGAACGATTTGGCGGTTCATAAGAGCAGATAAATACACTCATAATTTGGTCCCGAATAGCCGTAGAGGAATGGAGATAGAACTTCAAGACCTTGCAGACTCAGAGCTATTAGTAGAGGTTCAAACCGAACTTCAAAAGGTATAATTCCTTTTCCCTTTGGTTTTTTAACCAAACAATATTGAATTTGAAAGAAGTACATTTCTCTAATGTATTCAAGTTTGTTTTAATGCAGAAGGACAAGAAACTCAAAGACCTCTTGAAGAGCGAAAACTGCATTCTAAGGAAATTTCGAAAGCACTATGAATATGGTTCGGATCACCTTCACTTCTTCTCTCAAGTTGATCTGAGATTAGTGTCTCGGGTTCTAAACATGTCGCGGATAACCACAGATCAACTCGTTTGGTGTCACAATAAACTAAGCACGATCAATTTTGTGAAGCGAAAGTTACATGTAGAACCTTCATTCTTGCTCTTTCCATGCTGATGTTAATTTTACATTACCTTAGCTTATAGCTTTTTGCACTCTTTTAGGTGACCCTTTTCAATCATTGTTATGAGAGAATATCGCAAATTGCTCTTTTGGCAGAATCTTGTTAGCTTCAACATCATTGTCTAATTCCTAATTCTAGCTTCTGTACATGATTAGGGGATACAAGTAAAAGTACCAAATAGGATTATTTCCCATATCACTTGTGAATATAAAATATTGGTCAAATGAGGAGCTCATGCGTCTTGAACGGTATACCTAACTATCTCACTAGTTAGAAGTCACAAACACACTTTATTGACCGTAGCGTTTGTGGCTCGTAATATAGTAGTCCTACGTTTGCTTCTGATATAATCTTCTCTATTTATTATTGTGTGGTGATATAACCATAAATGATTATTTTATATATATTTATAATCTAAAATTCGAATGCTAAGTAATCCTATTGAGAATATTTAATATATGGGGTTATTTTATATAAATCTCATAGTCGATTTAATATATTTAATATCATATTTACATATATTATAATTGCTAATACATTTGATCAAATTAAGATGATGTTAACATTTAAAACAATCCCTTTGATAATATTGACACTACACATTAACGTTTGCCCTCCTCTCATATTTTTTTCGAGGAAAAAAGTCTTTAAAGTTTATAACTACATCTGTTATTTCCATTGATTGTTTACCCAAATTTATCAAAGTTACTAATTCTGTTAATACTATGATGGACATAATGGTGAGGCTTTTTTTCTTTCTTCTAGTTAAGCATAACAAAACATTGAGTCCATACTTCAACCTATTAGTAACTCTGCTATCTTCAAGAGTCGAATTAGTGGTACAATTAGAAAATATGGTTAAATGGTGTAAAACGGTCCCATACGATTGCGTTTGAAGTCATTGTGAAATGTGTTGAAAAATAGATAAAACAATAAAAATAGCCGTGCAAGTTCATTGAAAGAAACCCTCATCCCAAATGAAATATTGAAAGTTTGATTTGGGACAGATTGTTCAGGAATTTAAACGTTTTAATTCAGCTTATATTTCATTTTATTCCGATACAACCAACAATTTGGTACATAAAATAAGAGGGTGTTTGGGAATGCTTGGATACATTATTTTTGGATTGGAAAAAAGTTGTTTTAGAAAATATGTTTGGAGGAAAAAATTGTTTAGAGTGAAAAAAATATAAAATTTTAAAAATTTTTTTAGAAAAAAAATATTAATATAGATATTATTTTGTTTCTCTTGAAATTCTATATAATTTTAAAAAAAAATCATTTTATTTGGATTTATATACACACGTTATGGACTTTTAAAGTTTGATGTTTATTATAGCGTTTTGAAGATGTAAATAGTAAAATTAATGAAAGTATTGAAAAATAAGGTGTTTAAGAGAAGCCAAAAAATTGCCCCAAACATGCTTTAAGAGGGTGTTTGGAGGGAAAGTTTTGCCTTCTCCAAAACACGTTTTTTTCAATACTTTATTACTTTTCACTATTTACATCTCCAAAACGCTATATTAAACTCCAAACTTTAAAAGTCTATAACTTTGTATATACAAGTTTAAATGAAATGATTTTTTTTTTAAATTGCATAGAATTTTGAGAGGAACAAAACAAAATCCATATTGATATTTTTTTCAAAATTTTTTTTTACAATTTTATATTTTTTCACTCTAAACAGTTTTTTTTTTCTAAACATATTTTCCAAAACAGCTTTTTTTTAACAAAAAAAAAATGTCTCCAAGCATTCCCCCCAAACACCCTTTAAATTTACAGTATTTTTCTTCTAAAATCGATATTAATGGAACTTACTAAAGCTTATGGTAGGTTTGGTACAATAGTTCAAACTCAAAAACTCAATTCGATTTTGTACTTTTTTTTTAAACCAACTAGTTTTTGAAAAGTCAAACAACTCTAACCTAAATTTTTTAAGAAAAATACTATAAATATTAGTTTTAATATTAACTTTTGAGTTTCAAATTATATAATATGTGAGTTCTTTTTTTTTTAATTAGTAGTTATTTAAAGTATTGCTCCTTAATTATTGCATCTACCTATAAAAATATGACACATAAATTGATGTTCAAAAAGTTAATATTAGAGTTAGTATTTCTAGTATTACTTATGTTTTTTACTATAACTGTTGATAATTTTACACACGCAAGTGCACGTATTGCACAAGTAATAAAGATGTGAGTAAATATTGTTCTCACGGAGACTAAATTACCCTCAATTGCTAATTACCAATCTAATTTATCCTAATTATATCCAAACAAACAAAAGATGATTTTTCAATACTTGAATAAAAATACGAATGAAAATAAAAATAAAAATAAAAATAAATTTAATTAAAGCAAAATTGAAATTAAACTGAATTAATATTGAAGAACTATTAAAGATTGAATAACCTAGATTTGTGATTTCCCCCTAACAATCCCTTTAGATGCAACTCCCTTCTTTTTTTTTTTTATTTAATTTTTCTAAATGATTACCAATCAAGAACATGCATGTCTTTACAGTCTCTGTCGATGGCCATGCAAAAATACCTCTTTTACCTAACCCACTATATGTTTATGTAAATTGAATTCAAGAAATTCATTAAGATCAAGTTCTCATATGATTGCACATGAACATAGGTATATGTCTATTCTATAATCACATATGTCATTCTATCTATGGTATAAACACAAATAACTCTGTCGATATTATAAGCATTCCCATATCATTCTCAAAGGTGGCCAATCTAAGAAAAAGCATTAAACACAAGATAGAATGAATAATCATGAATAGGCATTAATAAAGAATAAAGAAATTTAACATCTAAAATTCATGTTAGGGCTCCATCCTAAACCTAGGAAAAGAAAATTTAGTTCATCCTAAATAAACTAAAAATAATCATGGTTGATTTAAACACAATCAAAGAAGAAGAAAGAGGAAAACTGGATTTTAGAATCCGAATTCCATTATCAGTAGCAGTCTTCTTCTTCACACCTTGTTCTCTCTCCCTCTAGGTTTAGAGCCATCAAAAGAATGAATAAATTTACTCTATAATGTCCTATTTATAGCCTTAAGTGATTTGAAGTCGAATGAACGATTTTTTTCCGTTTTGGGCTTCAAAAATTTGATTTCACAGACTCGCAGCGCCAGACACTGTCTTATGAGCACCAAGCACTCGACGCTATTTTGACGAAGCGCCGATGCGCTGAACTCTCGGTCATTCTCTGTATTTTGTGATTTGTATGAGCGCCTGGCGCTGGCTTTCAAACGCCTGGCGCTTGTGCTGCTCAATGTTAGATTTGAGTCTTTTTGCCTCGACTTTCAATTCTAACCACGCCCGATTGCTTCTTTTCTTCTTTTTCACCATTTAGTAGCCATTTTAGCATCATGATTCACCATTACCTATAAAAATAACAAAACACAAAATACACAAAAACATATATCAAACCAACAAAACACCCCGAAAACTAACAAATATTAAGCTTAACCGGCATCTAATAAGTAAGTATAAAACTCATTTATCAAATACCCCCAAACTTAACATTTGCTCGTCCTCGAGTAAAACACAAAACATAATCAAAACTCTAATGAACAAAATCTACCCTAAACACAAAGACTAATTTGATGATGATGTTTTCGCTTGGTCTTTCACCTTGTCTCAAAGATTTCCCAAAATATAATTCCAAAGGCAACTCTAAATGCTACACAAGTCTAGAATTTCAATTCTCAATCAATTCAAGCGCACTTTCAATTTCCTTGTGTGTGTGTGATTTCCATCATACCTACTCACTCTTCTCCCAGATCAATTTATACAATTCATAAATATCACTTCACCTCTAGTAATTTGGAACTCCATATGCTTATTTTTCATGACACTCTCCACTAATATAGACAATCCATACCTCCAAGATCATTATGACTTATCCAGCTTGTAATGAGGCTGCAGCTAAGGTGTGGTATAGGAAATTATATTCGGGCTATGGTACCTCAAACATGCTACTTATTTGGATCTCTTGTCGAGCTTTCTTGTCCGTCTCAACATACACCCATAAACCAATCAAACCCCCTTTTTTTTTTCCTTGCTTTCCAACTGTACTCATAGCTAGTGCTTGCTTTCTTATTCTTTTTTTTTATTATTATTATTTTTTTTATCACAAATACTAACTATACTATTTTTCCCTTTTCTCACATACACCCTTTTGCAATATATATATCTATATATATATTTTATACTAACCCTCAACATGGCTCATAATCTCCAAATAATTCACATGTTTAAGGTACAGGGACAAAAGGATATTCACTTTATAGGCTAGGAGAAAATACATGTGAGTGACAAAGAAAAACAAGCTATAAAGGCTCAAAGGGGTGACTAGGGATATATAATATGATCTGGTAGGCTTGAAAGGCTCAAACGACCAAAAATGGCCTAAATCATCTCTTTGATTGTATGTTTGCCTAGGATTTCACCTCAAGTGTCAATCAAACAAGTTCTAAGGTTCTGATGAGGTTCCATTACATTCCAAAACGCATAAACAATCTCTAGGTACATTGAGTAAGCTAGCAATCCAGGTTTAGTGCTCAGAGGTATTAGGAATTTAAAAAAAAATATGCTCAAATCAATCAAAAATCAAGCACACAGACATCACATTTATCATCACTATCAGAATAGTACCTTGGGTAATCATTTTTCTATCATCAACTGCGTCTGACCAAGATCAACATCATTCAAAATTTTCAATTTAAACAAAAGATATTTTCACTACTAACATGTAAAGTTCAAAAATAAAACAAAAACTAAAATCTAGCACAAGACTAAATCCAGAACCTAAATGACCTAAACCTAAACAAATAACAGAAAAAAGAAAGAAAATGTGTTCCCATCCCCAAACTTAATCCGAACATTGTCCCCAATGTTAAAAAAAAAATACAAGGGTTAAGAACACTCCCTGAAAAGGTAACTAGTGAAATCATGGCTTATCAGGGCTGCCAGGTGCATCTGTTGGTGGCGGGTCTCCAAGTGGTGGGGGCGGAGGATAAGGTAGTACGTTGTAGGCACTAGGATCCATCTGAGAGTGTAATGCCATTGCTTGCAACATCTGAGCCTGCCATTGGGCCTGGATGACTTACCAGCGCTGGATGGCCTCCATTTGTATCACCCGTCCTGAAAGATCGTGAACTGCCTCATGCAAGTTGAAATAAGCAGAGTGCTTAGCCTCACCTTGTTGTTGTGCCGGGTCTGCTTCTTGTATTTCCTCCGACCTTCTTGACCGCCTGAGCTGAGTAATTCTCTTCACAGTTAATTCTTGCAAGGGATGCTCAATTGGCTCAGTATTATCCCATTTGACTCCTGCTCTGGCACACAAGGCAGTAATTAGGGACGGGTTTCCAAATCCAGATGTGGTTCCTCCGTCGACAACATTGAGGATCGAATCGTGAATTACTTTACCTACGTCCATTGTCATGTGCCGTTGGATACAATACTCCAGAATGGCTCGCTTTTTAGTCACATGACTTAAGTGGGATCCAGGTATCAATTTCGCTAACACAAAATAATGCCACGCCTTGGTCTAGATTCGCATGTCACCGGCTGAAAATTTAATTATACTCCCATCTGAACGAGACCGGTCCCATTCTGTTTCTGGCCCTGCAAGAAAGCGAATAATCGCTTCCGGATCAACTATCCCTTCGAGATATTCCATATAGCCGTCTGTCTCAAAGTCTTTCAAATTATAATATCGATTAATTTTTTTGCTGTCGAATGGCACCCATTGTTTTCTCACAAAGACCTTGGAACCACGGCGCTCCGACAGATTGGCATAAAATTCACGAACTATTAGGACTACTGCGGCTTCTGGCTGCTTAATGAAGTCTTCCCATTCGTGAAATGCAATCAAGCGCTGTTCTATTTCATCCACGGCTTGCATTCCACGTTCATGTGCTAATGGTTTTGATAGCAAAGCATCGATGTAGCGCTTAAATGTATCAAAACTTACGAACTTGGTTGAATCAAATTTCTGTGACCCTTGAGAAGACTATCCTCGCTGCCTCTTTGACGCCATTAAACTTTATACACACCATTGGTAATAGTTACTATAACGGCATTGATTCTCAACGTCCAGTACACTCCCACTCTTTGTGGAATTTTTCGAACACTTGACGGATATGAGATCTTCTTTACCAAATCTACTTCCTAAACTCATTCTAATCACCCACAATGATTCAAAAACACAATATTCCTGCCAACAATCGTCGAATCAACAAAAACAGCACTAAATCTCTGCTTACAACACACTCCCACTCTTTGTGAACTTTCCTCGAACACCTTACGGACAATAATTATTTTCACCAATACCACTTCCAAAACCCACGCAAATCACTCCATAGATATTCAAAACGCATAAATACACTACCAACAATACTTAAATTCAACCACTTTCCAAGTAGGAGTGCTTACCCAAAAGTTGGCAATTAATCCACTTGGACGGGGAACCGTGGGTTGGCGAGGAAGGAGAGTGGTGGTTCGTAGAGATGGAGAGTGTGGGCTGACCAGAAATCAGCAACGGTGGGCAGTGGCTCACGGCGAGGGACGGCGTTGGCTGGCGATGCAGAAATCGATGCTGTAGCGTGGGGGGGCTGCGGTGCTGCTGAATATTGAGGGGCGGGGGGTGTTTGATTAATAAGGCATTTGCCTTTAAATGTGCTGTTGTTTTTTTTTCTCTCTCTCGTTGAAGCGTCAGACGCTCTGGGAGAGCGCCGGGGTGCTTGGCTCTCGGGTGGAAATAACCCTCGAGCGCCAGGCGCCCAAGGCTCAGTGCCTAGCGCTTAACCCTTTTTTTTTTTTTGAATAATGAACTTTAAAAATTTCCCTCCCAAACTTGCCTTATGTCTACAACCATGATTAAATCTAAAAAGAAACATATTAAAATTGAACCCCCTAAAATAATAATAATACTAATAAAAACAAAAAAAAAACAGTCAAACCCCGAACTAAGTACTAATTGCTATAAAAATTTAAATAAACTAAAGAAAAGGAATAAAATGCTTGAGTTGCCTCCCATAAGCGTTTGTTTTTTTTTTTAGTCTTCAGCCTGACTCTGTCGGGGTCTATTTTGGATCCGCAAGGGTGATCGTGGATTTTCGACGATTAAATCCACCTCCCCAATAATGCTTGAGGCGTTGTCCGTTGACCTTGAATTTGGCACCTGTATTCTTATCCTTGACTTCAACAGTTCCATGTGGGAACACTGTGACCACCGTGAATGGGCCCGACCATCTAGACTTTAATTTGCCTGGAAAAAGCCTCAGTCTTGAATTAAATAGTAGAACCTGTTGTCCGGGTTCGAATCGTCGCTCCATGATTTTCTTATCATGCCATCTTTTTGTGTTCTCCTTATAAAGCTTGGCATTCTCATAAGCCTGGTGCCGAAATTCCTCCATTTCATTGAGTTGTAAGAGACGCTTTTCACCGATGGCTTACAAGTCAAAATTCAGATTCTTGATGGCCCAGTATGCTTTATGCTCCAACTCCACAGGTAGATGACACCATTTCCCAAACACCAACCGGTAAGGTGACATTCCGATTGGCGTCATGTAGGCTGTCTGATAAGCCCATAAAGCATCATCTAAGTGCCTCGACCAATCCTTCCTTGATGGACTCACCATTTTTTCTAAGATCCTCTTGATCTCGCGATTGGATACCTCTACTTGGCCACTCGTTTGAGGGTGATATGCTGTAGCAATCTTATGCTTGACTCCATATTTAGTAAGGAGCTCATTAAACGCCTTGTTGCAAAAGTGAGCCTCGTCACTGATGATTGCTCTAGGAGTTCCGAAACGAGTAAAAATGTTTTTTTTTTTTTAAGAAATTCAGCACTACCTTTGCATCATTCGTTGGTAAGGCTACAGTTTCTGCCCATTTAGACATATAATCTACTGCCATTAAGATATAGAGATTATTAAATGATGGAACGAAGGGACCCATGAAATCAATGCCCCATACATCAAAAATCTCCACTTCTAAGATATTGTTCAATGGCATCTCATGCCTCCTAGAGATATTGCCAACACGTTGGCACCTGTCACATCTCCAGACAAAGTAATAAGCATCCTTGAACATTGTAGGCCAGTAGAAACCACATTGAAGCACCTTTGCTACTGTTTTCTCAACCCCGAAATGTCCACCATAATAAGATGAATGACAATGTTGAAGTATATCTTCAATCTCCTCCTTGGGGACACACCTTCTAATGATCTGATCAGCACATCTCTTGAATAAAAATGGCTCATCCCAGATGTAATACTTGACATCGTGTAAGAACTTCTTCTTTTGCTGTGAAGACAAGTCAGGAGGCAACAAATTACTTACAATAAAGTTCACATAGTCTGCATACCATGGAAAACTCTCGTGGTCTAGTGCAAAAAGCTGTTCATCTGGGAAAGATTCATTAATCATCTTTTTATCCTCATCATGCTTTCCATTTTCGAGTCGGGATAGATGATCCGCCACTTGATTCTCAGTACCCTTCTTATCGCGAATCTCTAAATCAAATTCTTGCAATAAAAGAATCCATCTGATCAGCCTCGGCTTTGCATCCTTCTTAGCAATTAAATATTTGATGGCCGAATGGTCGGTGTAGACTGTCACTTTGGTGCCAATTAGATAGAAGCGAAATTTGTCAAAAGCAAAGACAACCGCCAACAACTCCTTCTCCGTGGTAGCATAATTCATCTGAGCTTCATTAAGTGTCTTACTAGCATAATATATGGCATGAAATACCCGATTTTTCCGCTAGCCTAATACTGCCCCAACAGCAAAATCACTAGTATCGCACATCAGCTCAAATGGTAGACTCCAGTCTGGGGCAACTATAATTAGTGCTGAGATGAGCTTTGCCTTTAAAGTCTGAAAGGCCTCTAAACATTCTTTATCAAACTTGAATGGCACATCTTTCTCCAAAAGATTGCACAATGGCTTGGAGATTTTCGAAAAATCTTTGATGAATCGCCTGTAAAACCCCCGCGTGGCTTAGAAAACTTCGAATACTTTTGATGGATTTTGGAGGTGGCAGCTTCTCAATAGTCTCGATTTTTCCTTTATCAACCTCAATACCTTTGGCTGAAATTCGATGACCCAACACTATTCCTTCTTGCACCATGAAGTGACATTTTTCCCAGTTAAGCACTAAATTTGTGTCTTCACATTTTTGAGCACTAAGGAAAGATTATCCAAGCAACGATCAAATGAATCACTAAATACTGAGAAATCATCCATAAATACTTCAATACAGCGCTCCACCATGTCTGAAAATATAGCCATCATACATCGCTGAAACGTGACCGATGCATTACACAGTCCGAAAGGCATCCTTCTGAAAGCAAATGTACCATATGGACATGTAAAGGTGGTTTTCTCTTGATCCTCCAACGCTGTGGCGATCTGATTGTAGCCAGAATACCCATCCAAGAAGCAATAGAAGGCATGTCCCGCCAGCCTATCCAACATCTGATCAATGAACAGAAGCGGAAAATGGTCATTTCTTGTAGCATTATTAAGCTTCCTATAGTCCATACAAACACGCCACCCTGTAACCGTTCTAGTTGGGATTAACTCATTGTTGTCATTTTTCATCACAGTCATCCCTCCTTTCTTTGGCACACACTGAATAGGACTGACCCATGAACTATCTGAAATGGGATAAATTATCCCAGCGTCTAGCCACTTAAGAACTTCCTTCTTGACCACTTCTTTCATAATTAGGTTCAATCGGTGCTGGTGCTCCATAGTGGGCTTGTGATTCTCCTCCATCAGAATTTTGTGCATGCAAATGGAATGGCTAATTCACTGGATATCAGCTATGGTCCACCCCAGAGCCCTCTTATGACTCTTTAATACTCTTAGAAGCTTCTCTTCCTGCTGGGTATCAAGTGAAGATGAAATAATGACTGGCAAGGTCGATGACTGTCCAAGAAATGCATACCTCACATGGCTAGGCAATGGCTTAAGCTCCAATGTTGGTGGCTCCTCAATTGATGGTTTCAAATGCTTTGATAATGCCTTCGAATCGAGCGGTTCAAATTCCGATCTAACTCGGGTAAATTTCGATGCTGCCTCCAAGAGTTGCACAATATGATTATTCTCCTCATCATCCAATGTGCTACTATGCTCCAGAGTATTAGTTATTACTCTTTCCAAAAGATCTGTCATCATGCTCGCCTTGTTCCCACACTGGATACAGTTGTCTACTGCATTAACTCTAAAACACATCTCAGAGTCTTCAGTAGGAAACTTCATAGCCTTAAACACATTGAAAGTCACTTCTTGGTCTTGAACTCTCATAGTTAATTCTCCTTTCTGCACATCAATAAGAGTTCTACCTGTGGCTAAGAATGGTCTCCCTAGTATGATCAGGATCTCCCTATCTTCTTCCATCTCGAGCACCATAAAATCTGCAGGAAATATAAATTTGTCGACTTTTACCAACACATCTTCATTTACTCCTCGTGGATAAGTTAACGATCTGTCAGCCAATTACAATGTCACAGTTATCGGCCTCGCTTCTCCTAACCCAAGCTGCTGATAGATAGAAAAGGGCATTAAATTAATGCTAGCCCCAAGATCACACAAAGCTTTACCGAAGAACTTGTTCCCAATAGTGCATGGGATCGTAAAGCTTCCCGGATCCTTAAGCTTTGGTGGTAGCTTCCTTTGAATTATGGCGCTGCATTCCTCTGTAAGAGCCACAGTTTCAAAATCTTCGAGTTTCCTCTTCTTAGTCAGTATATCTTTCATAAACTTAACGTAACTAGGCATTTGCTCTAGTGCTTCAGCGAAGGGAATGTTTATCTGTAACTTCTTGAAAACATCAAGAAACTTTGCAAACTGCTTGTCAAGCTTCTGCTTACGGAAACGCTGAGGAAATGGTGGGGGTGGATTGTAGGGCTCAGGCTCACCCAACTTGTTGCTCTTCTTTTCCTCTATAACTGTCTCTAACTTGCTCTGTCCTTCTTCCTGTTGCACTTCTTTTTCCTCATCTGGCTCACTTGGCTTCTTAGGCTTCTTCTCAATCTCTGATAGCTCTTTTCCACTTCTCAAGGTGATAGCTTCACATTGCTCCTTCCCATCTTTCTTCGGGTTCACTTCAGTATTGCTGGGCAATGTCCTTTGGGTCCTGTTATTCATTAGAGTAGCTAGCTGTCCCATCTGAACTTCTAAGTTTCTGATAGATGCCGCCTGACTCTGAATTTGAGTTTAAGCTTCATTCATAAACTGAGCATTAGCCGCTTGCATCTGCTGAACTAAATCTTCAAGTGTTGGCTTCTTGTCACGAACTGGACCCTGAGTGGGAAAACCAGGGGGAAACATAGGTTTCGTAGATGATGACGCACTGCCCTGATTATTGTTATTATTCCATGAGAAGTTTGGATGATTCTTCCAACCCACATCGTAGAAATTAGAGTACGGGTTATTTTGCCTATTGCCAATGTAGTTTATGGTTCTAGAAGTGTGTGGACAAGCCTCTCCATAATGAGAATCACCATAAGAATCGCAAACTTGCGACTGACTTTGAATAGCATTCACCCTAAAAGTATCGAATTTCTTCGACAATGCCATCACTTATGCAGTTAAAGCAGTTAATGCATCAATTTCGTGCACACCAGTTGGCCTTTTAGGCATCATCCTCTCAGAGGGCCATTGATAACTATTCGATGCCATCTCGTCTAATAACTCAAAAGCTTCATCATAGGATTTCGACATAAGAGAGCCTCCTGCTGCAGCATCAATAAGTGATCTAATAGGGCCAAACAACCCATTATAAAAAGTTTGAATTATTACCCAGTCAGGCAACCCATGATGTGGGCACTTTCTAAGCAGCTCCTTGTATCTCTCCCACGCTTCATAAAGAGACTCTTGATCATATTGCATGAAACTTGCAATATCACTCCTTAGCTTGGCAGTCTTTGATGGTGGAAAATATTTAGCCAAAAATTTCTGAGCTAAGTCATCCCAAGTAGAGATAGACCCTAGAGGCAGATAATTCAACCACATCTTGGCTTTATCCCGAAGTGAGAAGGGGAAAAGTCTTAGTCTTATGGCATCATCAGAAACGCCATTGAACATGAAAGTCGCGCATATCTCTACAAAGTTCACTATGTGCGCATTAGAATCTTCAGCCGGTAAACCCCCAAACTGAGAATTTTGCACCATCTAAATAGTCACCGGCCTGAGCTCAAAATTGTTGGCATTGATTGCTGGGCGATTGATACTTTGGTGGATGCCGTCCACCATTGGTACAACATAATCACGCAGAGGTTTGGGATCCTTCGCTCCACAGTTGTTCTCAGCCATTGTATGTTGATGAGAAGCCTCTCGCTTATTCCTTCTGTTCCTTCGATAAGTCTTCTCAATCTCCAGATCAAAGTGAATTAAACTAGATTCTCCCCCGCTACGCATACAAAAGCCAAGATTCCTGATAACACAAATAAAAATTTGAACTAGGATTAGAATAATTCAATTAATATTAACAATAGAAAAATAAAATTTAGTCCCCGGCAACAGCGCCAAAAACTTGTTGATAATTTTACACACGCAAGTGTACGTATCGCACAAGTAATAAAGATGTGAGTAAGTATCGTTCTCACGGAGACTAAATTACCCTCAATTGCTAATTACCAATCTAATTTATCCTAATTCTATCCAAACAAACAAAAGATGATTTTTCAATACTTGAATAAAAATACGAATGAAAATAAAAATAAATTTAATTAAAGCAAAATTGAAATTAAACTGAATTAATATGAAAGAACTATTAAAGATTGAATAATCTAGATTTGTGATTTCCCCCTAACAATCCCTTTAGATGCAACTCCCTTCTTTTTTTTATTTAATTTTCCTAAATGATTACCAATCAAGAACACGCATGTCTTTACAACCTCTGTCGATGGCCATGCAAAAATACCTCTTTTACCCAACCCACTATATGTCTATGTGAATTGAATTCAAGAAATTTATTAAGATCAAGTTCTCATATGATTGCACATGAACATAGGTATATGTCTATCCTGTAATCACATATGTCATTCTATCTATAGTATAAACACAAATAAGTCTGTCGATATTATAAGCATTCCCATATCATTCTCAAAGGTGGTCAATCTAAGAAAAAACATTAAATACAAGATAGAATGAATAATCATGAATAGACATTAATAAAGAATAAAGAAATTTAACATCTAAAATTCATGTTAGGGTTCCATCCCAAACCTAGGAAAAGAAAATTTAGTTCATCCTAAACAAACTAAAAATAATCATGATTGATCTAAATATAATCAAAGAAGAAGAAAGAGGAAAACTAGATTTTAGAATCCGAATTCCGTTGCCAGTAGCAGTCTTCTTCTTCACACCTTGTTCTCTCTCCCTCTAGGTTTAGAGCCGTCAAAAGAATTAATAAATTTGCTCTATAATGTCCTATTTATAGCCTTGAGTGATTTGAAGTCGAATGAACCGATTTTTTTCCGTTTTGGGCTTCACAAATTTGATTTCACCGACTTGTAGCGCCAGGCACTGTCTTATAAGCGCCAAGCGCTCGACGCTATTTTGACGAAGCGCCGAGGCGCTGAACTCTCGGCCATTCTACGTATTTTGTGATTTGTATGAGCGCCTGGCGCTAGCTTTCAAGCGCCTGGCGCTAGCTTTCAAGCGCCTGGCGCTTGTGCTGCTCAATGTTAGATTTGAGTCTTTTTGCCTCGATTTTCAATTCCAACCACGCCCGATTGCTTCTTTTCTTCTTTTTCACCATTTAGTAGCCATTTTAGCATCATGATTCACCATTACCTATAAAAATAACAAAACACAAAATACACGAAAACACATATCAAACCAACAAAACACCCCGAAAACTAACAAATATTAAGCTTAACCGGCATCTAATAAGTGAGTATAAAACTCATTTATCAATAGCCTACAATCCAAATGCATGCTTATTTTAAAAAGAAACATTCCAAAGGAATTTATAGTTAAATAGCCTTTTTTTAACAAGTTTTTTTAATAAATGACCACAACTTTTAAAAATTAGTTGAAAGGATGTTTTTCTTAAAATAGTTAATTAATTTTTTGAAATGGTTAATCAATAATTAACCAAATTACAATCAATAATTGATTGATCATAATACAAATTATCGATTTTTTTAGATAATTATTAATTGATCAAACCTAATAAAATAAAAGATGATCATTTTACAAACTAAAAAAAGAGTTTGACTATCTATTAAATTGAGTGACTAAAATAATAGTCCACCCTAATTTAAGACGCCGCCTCAATTGTAGAAATCTGTTATCCAGACAAAAGTTGTGTTTGTTATATAAAAATGGTACACTTGACAAATTCATTTAAGTCAAAAATTACAAATGGATTTATTCATATACAAATCCAAACCCAGGTTCAAATCAATCTTAAATGATTTTGTGAATTGATGCCTTTTGTTTTCGTGAAGACAAAGACAATCATTTTCCATATTTTATATTAGATTGGATACTATAAGGAGATTATTATATATAATCTTAATAATATCAAAAATGTAGTCTCATCAAAATCGGTAGGATATTATATATAAAATTATTATCATGATCCAGTATTAGAGTTTTGTTTTTGAAAAATGGTTCTTCTATTCTACAACCAAATGAATCCGGAAACAAAGATAGAGTTGAAAAGTAAAAGTTACTTTTGTTATAAAAGTTGCATACTGGGGGTATAATTGAATATATTAAATATCTTTGATCAAGTTTTGAAAATATAAAGAATCATCGGCTTAATTGATAATTAGGTAAATTTCTCTTCTCTCTCTCTCTCTCTCTCTCTCGTTCCCATTTAAGTTTCATTCCAAGCCGTTAACAAGAAATACTCTCTATATCAGCCGTCGGATTTAGGGTTTCATATCTTCCAAAAACCCTATATAAACTCTTTCTTCTTCTTCATTGTTTCTTTTGCTGCAGTGTCAAACAAGTCTAAGAGTTGCAAAACGAGCTCGAAAGGAAGACGAAAATGGTGCAGCGTCTCACCTACCGCAAGCGCCACAGCTACGCCACTAAGTCCAATCAGCACCGCATCGTCAAAACCCCTGGTACGACCGCCGTTTCGAATCTTCACCATTTTGACCGCCGAAACGTCTCTCTCTCTCTCTCTCTCTCTGCCGGAATTTGATTTGATTTGATTTTGCTTTGTGCGTTTCGATGAACAGGTGGGAAGTTGGTGTACCAGACCACCAAGAAGAGAGCCAGCGGTCCAAAATGCCCTGTCACTGGCAAGAGAATCCAAGGGGTAATTCGATTTTTTTTTTTTATTTTGATTGAGCTTTGTTGATGGCGTTTTAGGTTATTCGTAATCTGAAATGATGGCTGTTTGATAAGGGTTTGAGACTACGCAATGAACTAAGTTTTGTGTTTCTTGAGTGCTTTTGAATTGTAGGATTTTTCCTGTTTCTTTAATGAATCTGTTTTAACCTAATCTGAGAGCTTTTGTTTCATGATTAGCATTTTAATTGTATAGTTTCCAACTTTATCTTCGTGAAAGTTGAGTGATGTCTGGTTAATTAAGGTTTCTTGGTTCTTAAGTTTTTGCTCGCTTGTTTATATGTCAATTATAGGATTTCTTGACGATAAATTAACGAGGAGTTCTAGTGTTGTTGTTTGGTCTTTAGTATGTAAAGAACTGGTTAATGTGCCATTGTTTTTGAATTTTAGTTGTTTTAGCCATGTATGATTTTTAGCTTCATGTCTCATGATGTGGCCCTTCCTGCACTGGCTGATCAGTGTAGAATTTCTTTTACAAATGAGTTTGCTTTGCTTGATAGATGACACAAATTCAATTTGTTGCAGATTCCTCACTTGAGACCCGCGGAATACAAGCGCTCTAGATTGTCTAGGAATCGCAGGACTGTGAACCGTGCCTATGGTGGTGTGCTCTCCGGAGGTGCTGTTAGGGAGAGGTATATGATTGTAAATCAATGCTCATCGTGTTTGTGTTGTGAATCAGTAAATAAAGTTATAACTTCTCTGTATTTCTTGTTCTATGCAGGATCATTAGAGCATTCTTGGTTGAAGAGCAGAAGATTGTGAAGAAGGTTTTGAAGATCCAGAAAGCAAAGGAGAAGGCTGCTTCCAAGAGCTAAATGAGTGGACGATAATCCGAAAAGCCTTTTGAACTATTATTAGATTTTGCTGAGTGAAATTTTGACTTCTTTTTAAGTCGGTTATTCAATCTCGAACTAATTGGTTAATGTTTTTTTTTTTTTTTCTTTCACTGTACTTTGTTTCCGACTTTGTTTAGCTGGTTAATTAGTTCAATTTGCAGACAAAACAAACCATCATCCTTTGATTAGTGGTATTATCATGAAATTATCTCCTGTATGAAACATCTTGTGGCCGTAGATTTTCGTTTGTTTAATTCCTCAGATGTGAAATTTTCGGCCGAGTGGGATTTTAAACGTATGTTACCATTGTACCAGAGTACTTGTAGATTGTGTTGGACAAAGCTCAAACTAGATCAACTTTTCAAGGTTGCGTTTGGTTGTATCCTTTGTCCAACTGCCGATTTATAAGGAGGAAGATCTGTGGCCAATAAAAGTTTAGTGATTTAAAGTTTAATCCATCATGTTAATGGGACATCTCATTTCCTTGGTTAAACAACAGACTAACGCAGGCAAATAGAAGCAAGGGGAACAAGGGCTTGTTCTTGGATGCCCTGTCTGTTTTTGGTTAAAGTGAATGCGTTGCTTTGGCGTCAGGGGAAAACCTTTAAAATCATTAAGGAAAAGCCATTGTTGTGTATGTGTTAGTGTTTTTTTTATTTTTTTAATAAATTAATTTACTTAATGCTTAGTTTGGAAGGAGGTTCTGATTTTGAAAAAGAAAAAATTCTTGTTTGAAACTGGAAAGTTTTTTATGTTTAAAAGTGAAAAAGTGTTTGGATGAAAAAAAAATTTTTATTTTTAGAAAGATAAGGAAGGAGATTGGGAATCTAACAAGGGGTATATATAAAAAGTTAAAACTTCTATGATAAGAAAAGAGAGATTCAGAGGTGTTTGGCATTCAGGTTTTTATTTTTTGTCAAAATTTTTCACCATTTCATTTTAAATTCATATTTTTTTTCTTATTTCAAGTTAGAATAAAATGATACTAGTTTCAAAATATTCATAATCATAAGACAAAAGAAATAAGATTCATTTACTATTTTGTTAACATATTTTAAATTTTTATTTAAATATCTCAACTCGTTTTATTATATATTTCAATCAAACACATTTTTAAGCATTCATTCATTTTCAGTAAAAAAACCCTCCAAAACTCAAACGGGAGTTTATAATCCAAATACCCCCTCAACTTTTGTAGACCATCACATATCTATTCATTTCTCCAAGTTCTCAAAAACATTTTTAAGGAATTCTGAACTCTTAATCACTTGAAATCCTTAAATCATTTATCTTTCCGTGGTTCATCTGCTAGTATTCATTTTTCTTTTCAAATTTTATTTTACTGTTGAGATACTGAGAGTTGGGGATTTTGCTTTCAATAAAGTGAACGTGAAAGGGGCTAGAAACCCTCAACCCCCCACAAAACAAAAACAAAAACAAAAAAAAATAAAAAAACTTGTCAAGAATGGGATTCGAACCCATGCCCTTTCGGACCAGTACCTGAAACTGGCGCCTTAGACCAACTCGGCCATCTTGACTTTTTGATTCATTTCGACCAAGCATATTAAATGAAAGGGTTAATTATATGTTCTTTTAATTTTTTATTCTGAAAGGCTTTGCTCTTTGCGTCTATTCATTTCCTCGATTGATTTTCAATTTGGACTTATGTATCTTATAATTTATATAATTAGCAAAAATAAGTTAAAAAATTTATAATTTAATGTTTTTATTCATTTTTTTAATTAATATCCTTGAATTTATTACAAAGTTACAGATTGTCTACTAAAATTTATAGTTGTGATAATTTACATCCTAAATTTAAAAATTTATAGGAAAACACCTCTAACATAATAGTGTTTATTTAAAAAAAAAAATTGACATGTGAAAAAAAAATTAGCATGTGATTTATATCTAGTTTCTAAAAATAAAAATAGTTTTGTAAAGATGTGAAACTAGACGAAATTTTTTATAATCTAGGGAAAAAAAAGGATTTTCAACGAATAAATATTCTATATTAAGTTATTAAATGCAATCAAAATCATATTGCCAAAACATAGCCATTGTAATATTTTCAAACTCTACTTAGAATTCTCATGGTAATACTTCCTTGGCAATATAGCAATATAAAAGCATTGTGAACTTACATGAAACTTAACGCCAATATTACGTAGAAGTTTGAAACTACCTTTTTAAGTTATAGTTTGTTTAATTTATGGGTTAAAATTGAAATATAATGAAAATTTAAGTTTAAATTAATTGATTTAATTATATATATTTTTGTTGATTTTTGAAAAATTAAATTAAATTCAAAAATTTATGTTCGGAGGAGACATAAATATACATGCGTGTATACATAAAGGGTATTTTAGTAAATAAAACAAGCACAGAGAGGGTCTTATCTGCCTCCATCCGGTCTTTGGTCACTCAGAATTTGGTTTTATAGTTCTTTTAGCTTCACTCTTTGTGTAAGACTGTAACTGTCCAACTAAGAAGAAAGAAGAATGCAATTGTTGGCATGCAATTTCTGGAATCCGCATACGAATGTAATAAATTTGTCAAAAAATCCCTTGTTGGGTCGCAGACAGCTCTGCTTCGACAGCTTCTCTTCTGCATGCTCTCCCTCTCATCCACACCCTTCTCATTCTCCGTTCGACTCTCTCTCTCTCCACTCTATTTCCGCTACTCAAAGGTTCTCTCTTTTTCCAAATCTCTCTCATTTACCTTTTACATTTCCCTGTGTGTGTTTATATATAAGTGTGTGTGTGTTTATGTATAAGTGTGTGTGTGTAACTTGTGTTTTTGCTTGTTTCTTGTTTAGTGTCGAAAATCCCACCAAGGGTTTGAGCCAATTATTGAGAAAGATTAGTCCTTTCACCACAAGGCGGGAGTTATTCTCATCTTTGTTTTTGTTTTCATTTTTCTATCCTTCAAGGTACTTACCAGGTCCGCACCACTTTTAAGCTTTCCCTTTTTTTTTTTGTGGGTGTAAAATATGCTTCGAGGATGAATTTCGTTCCATTAAATTCAGTTTTGGGGTTTGAGTGGTTTTTTTTTTTATTTAAATACCAATCTGTCAACTGGGAAAAAATTGCTTCTGAGAATAATGTGATGGATTGGATTTTCAGCACAAGCACTAGGGGATCCATCTGTAACCATTGAGCAGGTGACCCCAACAGTTTTTCCTTCTGGGGCACTATTTCCCGCTGAGGTTCCTATTCAAAACCATGCTTTGTTCATATAATTTTATTCTTAATTCAAAGTTTCCCAAAAAAATAATAATAATAATAATCAAGTTTCTTCTATTATGGTTATGGTGGTGATTTTTGTATAATTGACAGAATAGAATTGTCCAACTCTTTGAGAAGAACACCTACTCGGTTGTCAACATTTTCGACATAACATTGCGGCCTCAGCTTAATGTAACTGGTGCAGTTGAGGTATTCAGGAAGCAACATTGTTGTCATCCTTGCTTCTCCTTGAGTTTTAACTTTTAAGGCTTTATGACATCTAATTTTCTCTTCATAACTTGAATTAAAGATCGTTACATGTATCGGCAGGTTCCGGAGGGAAATGGTTCTGGAGTAGTCTGGGATGCCCAAGGACATATTGTGACAAATTATCATGGTAAGGGCTGGCTAAGGAACTTGTGGTTGTTGTTTCCATTTTTATATTGTTGTTATATGGGAATATTGAAACTAAGTTGACAAATTAACTTATTTACTCATTTATTTATTTTTGCTTCTTTATGGGAATATTGAAATTAAGTTGACAAATTAACTTATTTATTCATTCATTTATTTATTCATTCATTTATTTATTTTTGCTCCTTTACTTTCAGTAATTGGTAATGCGCTCACAAGAAATCCAAGCCCCGGGCAGGTTGTTGCACGGGTTAATATTTTAGCATCAGAAGGGTGAGATATGGATGCAGTGCATCGTATCATACTGCTAAATGTTGAGTATTTAATGTTCAATTTTGTTACTTTTCTTTTATTGTTGAAATTATTGAAGGGTACAAAAGAATTTTGAGGGCAAGTTGGTTGGTGCTGACCGTGCAAAGGATCTTGCGGTATTGAGGGTAAGTTTTGTTTAAGATGAATCGAATCTTTTAAATTTTCTGGTCCAATGTTGAATCTTGTTAGTAATGTAAGAGTATGCGGTAACATCCTCAAATTGCTAGGTTGAGGCCCCTGAAGACCTATTGAAGCCAATCCTTGTGGGGCAGTCATCTTCTCTAAGAGTGGGGCAACAATGTTTGGCGATCGGAAATCCATTTGGTTTTGATCACACCCTCACTGTTGGAGTAATCAGTGGACTGAACCGAGACATTTTTAGTCAAACTGGAGTCACAATTAGTGGCGGAATTCAAACAGATGCGGCCATCAATCCTGGCAATAGGTGAGATGCAAATTTTGATGACACATTTTGATTCTTTGAAGTCTCAGAATGAAAAAAATTTGTTGAATTTTAAATGAAAAATCATCCTAACCTTTTGTATCATCTGCTGCTAACATGTTTTCTATAAATATGGCAGTGGAGGACCCCTATTGGATTCCAAAGGAAATTTAGTTGGAATTAACACTGCAATATTTAGTCAGACTGGTAGGTTTTATCTCCATGTTTAGTTTCTTCAAAGTTTTCACACTGTATCTTGGTTGTTTTTCTTTTCTTCTTGTTTTCTTTAAGAGAAAGAGAATCCCTGTTTGGGCTGCAGGTACATCAGCAGGAGTAGGATTTGCCATTCCATCCTCAACTGTACTAAAAATTGTCCCTCAGTTGATCCAGTTCGGCAAAGTAAATTTTGTTGCTAACCATTTATAATGTGCTAAGAAAAATAAGATTGCCTTTTCATGGTTCTTTTTATAAGGACAAAAGACAGCGGTCTTTCATCTTTCACTTCTCTAATTCAAGAGGTTGATAGAGATAGGCTTGCCTTTTATATCGTTCTTGATTATCTCTATTCTTTAATAATATCTTCCTAGAGAAGAGCATTCATTCATTAATTAAAAAAAAAAAAGAGTTCCTAGTAACAATGATCCTGTACTTATTTCACTGAATTTGCTCAAGTTTTTTATTTATGGCCATCCCCTCCCCATGTGAAAGTTTCTTTTCTCATGTCTCTCCTTCCTTATTAGGTATTTCGAGCTGGTTTGAATGTGGATATTGCCCCGGACCTCATTGCAAACCAACTCAATGTTCGGTATGGAGCTCTTGTTCTTCAGGTAGCTAACTTTATGGAGTTTTCTATTTCCCCTATCAGCTAATGCTCTGTTGTTGGTATGCAACTTCCTATATTAGTAACACTAGTTATTTGGAAGGGTGCTAAGGCTTCTTGATTTTCTTGACAAAGTTGTGGATTGAGTTGGTTTGTAGGTGAGTCGTATGGGCAATCCATTTAATGAGGAATGCGGATGCCACGTGGGGGTGTATCAGCTCCCTAAATATTTTGATGACCCTTTATAACTATAGCCCTTTTATTCTAGGAGTATAAAACTCCCATATATTTGTATTCATCCAGTAAAATACTACATGCTTCTGCATCATTGGTCACATTCCTAAATTCTACACAGCGTCAATATAGGTCCCGGGAAATAGTCTTGCAGCGAAGGCTGGGCTACTTCCCACCACGAGGGGCTTCGCTGGTAGCATCGTACTCGGGGATATCATCATAGCAGTTGACAACAAACCTGTAAGCTGTTATTCACAATGTTCTTTCTGTTAACGTTTGTCCTAAAGTGTTGGCCTATGTCTTTGCTTATGAATCGTCAGTTAATCAACCGAACTTTGTGCATCTCTAATGTTCAGGTCAAAAACAAAGCAGAGCTGTACAAAGCGTTGGATGACTATAATGTGGGGGACCAAGTTACCTTAAAGGTTCAGAGGGGCAATGAAAATCTGGGGCTACCTGTAACGTTAGAGGAAAAGAGTTCATGACCTAATATGCCCACATCTCTTGTTTACATCATAATCTTTAGATTCGCGTGTTGTGGTATGGAATGTAGATGTGAAATGAGCAAATGTTGTACATATTATTACAAGAAGAACTTTTACCAATTCTCCCAAAACCATGTCATTATGTCATTCGTGTAAACACGCTTTTTGAACTTTAAAACGTAAACGACATGTCAGATCCATCTTTACGTAGAAAACAATGGTTGAAACGGCATGGCGTCTGCAAATATTAAGATGACATGTCGTTTTTGTTAAATCGAAAGTACAAACATCAGAGTTCTCGCTTACAAACAGAAGAATATTACAGTTCTTGCTGCAAAAATGGCATGTCGTTTATACTTGAGTAAATACTTTTAATGTCGACAGTCGACGTAACGCCCTTTTCGTTTCTCCCCACATCTTCTGATACTCGTCGTTTTCTATCTGAAAAGTGAGCTGCATGTCGTTTAATAGATTAAAAATTAAGTCCACGTTTGGGCAACGCATTTTTTTTGCATTGCATTTGGATGCAATGTAATTTTTCTCCAAATACAAAAACATTTCATTCAAATGCCAATCACATTACATTTTAAATCTAATACAATCACTATTTATTATTTTATTTTTTTATTATTATTTTTAATTACATCATATATTCTTTCTCTCCTTTTTTTTCTCTCTAGTTTTACCCATCACATCATATATTCATTATTAAAATATAATTCAAATACTTTTCACCCAAATACACATTGCATTCAAATATAATGTTAATACTTTTCCTTCAAATACAAATTGCATTCAATGCATTGCATTTAAACGTAATGTAAATGTAATACGTTTACCAAACGAACGCTAAATTTTGTTCAGGTGAAATGCAAATGACATGACGTTTACGTTCCATAAAGAACAAAATATTGTGCTGTATAATTTGTAATTTGTTTAAAGGAAGGCCAACCACAGAGCTCTTATTTAAAGTGTTTTATTACAGCAATCATGCAATAAATCCTCTGATCATGTTAATATATATTGTTATGTATGACTCAAGTTAGTTCTATTTGTGAGTTTAGAAAAGTGTGATTTTGTGTCCAATCGATAGCCTATAAAGAAGTCTATTGTATTTAGCGTCATATGTTATTAAAGAGAATAGAGAGAATGTGCCTCTTTTTTTAGAAAGAGTGAGGAGAAAGAGATAGGTAAATGGTATAATTGTAAAATGTTTTGAGTAGAGAGACATTGAGAGAGGTTGAGAAGCGTGTAATTTATTAGTAAAAAATTTTATTTTTCCTGTATCATACACATAGATAATTTTGACAAATTACGTAAATCTTTTATTTTTTATTTTTTATTTTTGTTTGATTTTATTTGTCTGCTACGCTTTGAGTAAAAGGTTATTTTCCCTGACAAATATATATGTATCTATATATCTTTGTATTAACCAAGAAGTGCGGTGCAATAAAAAGGGCCTAATCAAAGGCAATAAAATAATTAGCTGTTTAATAATGGAGCAACGTTAACATCCGGATATATATGAATTCTATTTTGCTATATTGTTATTGTAGTTATTTTATTTTTTTAGGTTGAGGACAGAAGAGGGGTTAACTTTTGTATGAACGAATGTGAACATGGAATATTTGTAAAATGTCAATATCTAGCCGTAACCCCTCTTTACTATTATAATCCTATATATGTCCAGCTTAAGAATAACTATTATTTCTGCAATTAGACGCCACAAATGGCGACGAATATAACCTCATCTTAAACTTAGAAGTAAATTATATATACAATGTTGAACAGAAAAATATGAATCAGTTTTAAATCATTTTTTTGTTTAGTTTGAATTTGATGTAATTAACTAGATCTAAGATTCGTAAAGCCAGTGTAGTGTCCTTACTGTATATATAAAAACCTCACTAAATTATAGATGCACAAAATAGATCGTAATTTTGTTTTATGCATTTGTTTCGTACTCTTCCCTCGATTATGATTTGTTAGTTAGACGAGGCTCAGCCGTGTAAAAATGTTGTACACGTCTTTTTAATTGGTTATGATTTCTATCTTCAGTTGTTCATGAGTTGTCATGATTGGTAAACAGATAGTCATGATAATATATATATATATATAACTCAATATTTACTAGAGGAATAAATATGTTAATTTCATTTCATATGTCTCCAAAAGTCCCATCAGCAGTACTAGCTATACATATCAAATCATTCTTGAACGCAATTTTATAGGAAGTGCAATGAATTAATTAGAAGTGATCATTGACTACTACAAATAAAACAATCAACTGATGTAAATGATACCCCACATGTTCTAATATTTTTATGCGTTATACACACACACACACACATATATACATGTATATCTCATTTTTGAAATTCAAGAAACCTAACCAAGTTAGTTTCCTTATTGTCATTTTCCTTTTTGTTGCCTTCAAGTTTTTATACGATGGAGTCTAGTACATCAAAATCAAATTGGTCACATAGTTATAATAGCAATTATTGGTAATTTCCTGTTTTCATGGACCTGCCCCTTTTCCCTAATTCCAACCTCAGACGAAATTATCTGCCTAAAGTTTCCCTAAGATGAGTTAAAATATGGTACTAATCAAGAGTATGTATAGCACATCCATAGTCTTGAGTGACATTTGAATTTATTGATGGAACTCGTTATCTATCATATACAGTCGTAGTTTTTTCATAAGTTGATGTCATGTGCGATTGTATTAATGTTTGTATTTTTTTGATTTCGAATATATTCTCACCTTTATGATGACAATAACATATTAAGAGATAAGGTTTTTTTTTTTTTCCTCCCTCAAACTAATTATTATGAGACAGTTGTGTATTGAATTAATCAGTACAATTATCGGCTGAAGAAAGAGCCAAATGGAGCTTTCTTCAATGGTCTAACATGGCTTTCAACTAGCGATAAGGGTTTTGAGCAGTATCTTATCGTGTAAACAACAAGTTAAATCTGTTTGGATTATAAAACTCACGTTCTCAAACAAGGGAGGCTAGTCGCTTTCCAAAAAAGATTTTACTTAAATTTGGGACCAATATATACTTAAATATGTTGATCAACTTTGACATATAAACTTTATATTAAAAAAAAAAGAGTAAATTTTAGTTGATTAATATTTGTCTATTGTTATATTTTATGCAACTAGTTTATTGCTTTGAGTTATTGAGATTCCCATCTTTACTCAACCAGAACTCTCCTCGTCTCACAAAATTCAAACTTCGAAACTTAACCCAAAGGTTATCGGTAACAAAATTATATGTATTAAGTTTATCGTAAAATCATGTGTCAATAAGAGTAAATTATTTTAACAGCGTTCTTCTATTTTTTTTTTTTTTTTGCCAATCCTAGGAAAATACAATGTGCTTTATTATATAACTATATTCAAGAAGCTGATGGAGCTAGCAAGACTTTGGTAACGCATTCTCCAATTAATAAGCCAAGCTTAGGTTGTACTCCATTTATTATGAATGAGTTTATAAACAACGTGGCCGAAATCCTAGATTGGTCACAAAAAAACATGGTTGTACTATTATTAATAACAAATGTACTATATAGCTAAAGCACAATAATATTGATGTTGAATTCTAGATATTTTTAAACTCTAATGAAATATAGGCCAACTTTTTTTTTTAAATAAAATCAAATACTGGTTCATCATATCTAACTTATTGCTGTTTAATCAAATATAAAGTCAGACATGATTACATTATTTCTATTTGTGTGATGAAAAATATTGGAATGCATACAATGTTCATTGCATGATGAGTGTCTACCGCATGCATGTAGATAATGTATTTGCCAATTATATTGCAATTTATCAACGAGATTAGCATATTAATACAAAAAAGTAAAGAAGAAAACGAAAAGAAAAGGTGAAAAAAAAAAAGAAGCAATTACATGTGAAAGAGATAAATTAATATAATGAATCACTAAAGTTTGAAAGATAGTTATATTTATATAAATTAATAAATTAATATAATTAGCTACGTATAAATATTTTATTCCCTTTTGTTTGTGGGCAAGAGAAGCGTGCAAAGTCATAGAGTTAAAATTAATTAGTTGGTTAATATTTTAGTTAACATGCTGTATTTGACTAACCTTGTAAGAAGCAGATAATCACAAAAATCAAGCCCCTAAAAAAGTTATTAAAAAACGTTTATTAAATTGAGAGAGGAAAAAGAATATTCACTATTGTAACTAATATTCTTGTTTGCATGGTTTTCCTAGTGACATAATGCACCCTAGCTGATTGGAGTTGAGATGCAAAAAATTCAAATTTGTTCGGTTTTTATTTTGTGGGAATAATTTGACATGCACGCATCTAAAACCTCTCTCTCTCTCTCTCTCTAAGATTAGATAATTACGTCTTTTTTTTATAAATGAATTTCATTAAACTAGCAAAAGTATGTGCTTTTAAAAGAGAATCAACAGATTATGAACATGTAAAATCAGCTAGATATCGAGTTACCAAATTTGACATACGCAAACAAACTGTGCCACCAGAACATAAATAACAGCAACAACAACAGTAGTAGATGTAATAACAGTAACAATAATAATTATATAAGTAAGTTATGAGAAGCTTTAAGCATATGGAATTTGAAGTGGTACAATAAGAGAACAATTATTAACTCTACTGCTTGAAGTTGCATTATTATAGCTAAAAACCATACAATATTAGTCATTATAGCATTGATGTGGATATTGGGCTCACAAGGGACATATGGTTAATTTACATCTTAATGTCCACAAGTAAAAAGGATAGAAAGCTTAGTTTAGAAGAGTTTGACCCGTTTTTTCAACTTTAGTTTTTATACAAATACATATAGTACGTTTATATGTGTATAGTATTTTTTTAAAACTTTTGTTACACGCATGGGTTCCAAGCCCTAGGTCATTTCGGAACAGACAAGAAGAGCTTCAAACGAGAGGGCTAGTATTTAGGGAATTTCACTGTATTTTGGAGTCCCCAACTGGCCATTTTTGACCATTAAAGATCTTCAACCCCATTAATTATTGCTTCCTCACTTGTTATCCACACAGCAGACCATATTTAGCAAACTGAGGAGATGGAGGGATTAGTTCAAAATAAAAGCACAGTGATTTTTGCTAAAACAATTATTAGCTTTTGGAGTTTTCTTCTTCAACTTGGTAGTACAAGGACAAGATTACACATAGGTTTTGTCAAGTAATATGGTGAAAAGCAAGGGTACTATTGTCTTTTTAGCAAATAAACTGTCAATTAAAAAAACAAACAAAAAAAAAGAAAAGAATTTATACCGTAGGATCTGAAAAAATACACTATTAATGAGACTTTGTTTTTTAATTGTCAAATCTATATAAAAACTATTTGTTATAAATATTTTTTTTTATTTTAATGTGATTTTGATTAGAAATAAAATATCTTATGTTAGAATACATATACTATACACCAAAAGGATCCTTAAAAAATTGAAGTAAATTTCCCAAGTCGCCAACCTTTGGAAGAAATGCGGCATCTTAAAACCGGTGTCTGGCATTACCAAAAAATGGTTCTAAAGTTGAGGAATTTCATTTTCCAATGCTCTTAATATCAAGGGCATTAAAGCTGTGCTCTTTTTTTTTTTACTTATAACTTAATAATGAGGCAAACAATGAGAGATTCCAGCACCGAAAGAGTGATATATATTAATCCAAAGAGAAAGGGTAAGACTGGGGTTATGTTAAGAAATGACCATCCCATAATTTTTCTTTCTCATACTTTTTTTCTTAATTTGAGGACAGGGATACAAACTCTGCATCTTTAATTGATATTAAATATAATATTATTATTGGGTTATATTTGTAATTACTTCTCTCTCATTAGTCCAATGCATATATATATATTTTTAATAAATTTGTATTAAAAAGAAACATAAAACTTAAAGGGGGAGGATTCAAATTTGAATTTATCATTAAACTAAGGGCCCATTTAGATCTAAAATTCAAATTCACAATTCAAATAATAAATTTAAATTTATATGAAAGAAAACACTATAAAAAATAAGTTAAAATAGGATGTCAACATAGAATTAAACATGAGCTAAGTTTTAAACCACAATACATGTTTAATCCTCTCCTCGAGAAAAATATATGTGAAAATGTGTAAATTTTGCGCTTTTCAGCTCATTCTTTAACTTATAACTTCAAATACTTAATTTTGTTTTCCTTCAAAGTATGTATTTGGTGTATCCTATCATTGTCAATTTTCATTGTTTTTCTTTCTTCTTTTCTCTTGTTATTAATTTCTCTATTAACTCTTTTTTATATGTTATTTACTCTGTTTTTTGGTGGATAAAAAAAAATAGGGTAAAAAGAGGTAAATGGCCCATAACTCTGGTTTATCATTTTTTTTTTGGTAAATAACTCTGATTTACCATACTTAATTAATAATCACTCATACTCATTTGGGATATCTCCATTCTGGCACGTGACATTTAGGGACAAAGGAGAACAAGAGAATAGAAGTTTTGGGAACGATGAAATTGGAAATCCTTGGCTGCTTTGGAGCCTTGGGATGCCTAAAATATTAGATCTTCAAAAAGGGTTCTAAGAGGAATTTTCAGAAAAAATATAGAGAATCTGATCTCTTTTTACATTGACTATTAACTTGTGCTTTAGCATGGGAAGTCGGTTCATTTGATATGGTTTGAAACTAAAATTTCAAAACAAAATTTATAAGACAAGAAGGGGAAAAAATAAAATTAAAAAATAAAAAGAGAGAAAAAAAAAAAAAAACAAAAACAAAAGGGATTGACATGGAACCTTGCTTTGTCATTTTGTCCTCAACTAGTTATTGATGAATAGGAGAGAGGTGAGCTTTTATTTAAAGTCTCAACGCTTCTCTGAAATTTGTAGTCCTCGTTTGAGATCCTAAATTTGGACCAACAAAATAAACAAACCCCCCAAACAACTTACAAAACAACAAAAGAACAGCAAAAAAAGAAGTCATACTCTCTTTGACTTGGTGAGTTCTTAATATAGGCGGTTCTTGAGAGAGCTCAAAACCAAACTTGAGCTTTCTTAATTCCCTCAAACATAAGCCATCTTGGTCTCCGAACACACACACGTTGTTTGGTTGGCCTTCTTCCTGAATCGGCGGCTCAAGCTTCGGAACCGAACCCCCTTCTCGGGAGGCAGATTTTGACCTCTCCAAAGTGGTTCCGTACAAAGCCATAACTAGTTTTTACATCTCTTTTGAGTTGAGCCATTTTCTCACTATTGCATTATTGGTGCTTCACAGAAATACTACTAAAAGTGATTTTGAGCCTTCTAGTTGTATGAGTTTGGTTTTCTGTATCTTTCACCTCTTGAATTGAACTTGAGCAGTGAGAGAGAGAGAGAGAGAGAGAGAGAGAGAGAGAGAGAGAGAATGGAAGAAAAGAGTGACATATTGGACAAGTTTGATGATGTGATATTGCCGGGTTTTCGGTTTCATCCGACAGATGAGGAGCTTGTTGGTTTTTACCTCAAGAGAAAAGTTCAGCAACAGACTCTTCCTATTGAGCTCATCAAGCAAGTTGACATATACAAATATGACCCTTGGGACCTTCCAAGTAAGATAGTATTTTCCATAATACTGTTTTTGTTACTTGAAATGTTTTTGAGTAATAAATATGTAGTTGTATATATATATGTTTGTTTCTGATTTTATGGTGACTTTTGGTTCAAGAAGAGCTGGCAAGTACTGGAGAGAAAGAATGGTACTTCTACTGCCCCAGAGACCGGAAATACAGGAACAGTGCGCGGCCGAACAGAGTCACCGGAGCGGGGTTTTGGAAAGCTACGGGAACAGATAGGCCTATTTACTCCTCTGATGGAACCAAGTGTATTGGGTTGAAGAAGTCCCTTGTGTTCTACAGAGGCAGGGCTGCTAAAGGCTTTAAAACTGACTGGATGATGCATGAGTTTCGCTTGCCTTCTTCAATGTCACACTCGCCACCCAAGAGGCTTTCGGACAAAAGCTTTCCTGCCCAAGTATGCATGTTTCTCCTCTTCACTGCTCATCTTGATCAACCTCCTCTTCTCTTGTCTTCTTAGAAATTATATAAATAACCCCTTCAGATTGTTTTTTCTTTGAAAATTCGATACTTTGATTTTATGAAAGATTTGGTTTAATGATAGCTAGAAAGAAAATGATTTCTTCCAATGAACCTTATTGTGGTTTTGTTTAGAAGGTCTTTTGTATGGCCAAACCTCTTCTAGTGAGCTAAATTCTCTCAGAAGCAACTTTTAAACCCATAAACTCAAAAACAGCTTTTAAGAAGCAATATCAAACAGAACCATAATATTTTATCTAATTGTACGACATTCCAAAAGAGGTAAGAAATTATTAATCCTTTCGAAATTTAAAGTGGTACTTTAAAATTTTTTGAGTCCAAGGGAGGATTTTTTATAATTTTTCCTTTTCCAAATTCACTGATTTGTTCAAACTTATTGATCGTTGCTTAAATTTTGTCCACGAACCGAAAGCAGGACTCATGGGCAATTTGCAGGATATTTAAGAAAACAAACTCCATGGCACAAAGAGCTCTTTCTCATTCCTGGGTCTCTCCTATGCTGCCGGAGATAGCAGCACCGGATATGTTCACTCAAGGCAGCACGCATTGCGTAGAACTCAGTCAGACTGAGAGAGGATCAGAGGTCCATTTATGCAGTAATAGTGATTTACAACAACAACAACAACAACAACATCATCATCATCATCATCATCATCAACAATCCACAACCAGTTTTTCTCCTCCTGTTCATACTATTCCTTATAGGCCAATTAGTCCTGCAGCCTCTAAAGCGCCCTTCTTTCCCTTCTCAAATGGAGAAATCCCAAGCGGGTTCATGTTCTCTCCTGTGGAAGATTCTGGAAACACCAACTCCACACTTGATGAAGCTTCCATGCTTTTGAACCCCCCCGCTGTGATTGATGGATCGCAGCACCAGTTCAGTGGGTTCCTTATAAGCCTGCCACATGATGTGCAAGAGAAACTGGACACAGAAAAAGAAGAAGAAGAAGATTTGGCAATTCTGAAGACGGCCACGGGACCTGCTCAGGTCAACAACCAATGGGGAACAATCCGCTCGATCGGATTCCCTTTCGGTTTGCCTCCTCCAAATGATGCTTGGAAGCCTATTTTGCCGTGGGATTCACCACCCTGTCCTAGTGAGATGTCCACTAGCTTTTCCACAAACAAATGCTACAATTAGTTTACTTGATACACAAGGGAAAAAAAAAAAAAATCTATGGTACTACGTCGGTACCGGTATTTATTCCACCTTTAGATCAAACATGGATTTCATGATCCCACGGTTAGAAATGATTTGTGAGTATCGGAACCGATTCAGTACCTTAGATTGATTCACAGAAAAATTAGCTATATTTTGTTTGGTTTATTATGTTTAATGGTATTATGTTTTGTTTTCCCTATCATTGTACAGTTTCACTCGATTCCATTTGTACAAGTTGAACTACAAATTGTTTGTTAATTTGTTGTAGTCTTGTGTCTTTTGTTCTTCCATTTTCCACTTGAGCAAATAATAATTCCTTCAACTTAAAAGTACATTTAATGGACACATACAATAAGGAGAAAAAGAAGAATAAAAGTCTAAATCACTTGCCACAAGGAACAAGCAAATTTGGATTTGATGGGGAAGATTAGAACTAAATCAGCTCTACTTCCTAGTATCTTTGGTTATGTTTTAATATTAAAATTGAAAGAAAATAAATATAAACTTTCAGAGCAAAACGCATAGAAAACAGAAACTTGACCCTAGCTAAGTGGGCACGTCTGAAAGAATATCTCTTTTACAAGAGAAATTAATAACTATGATTGCACTTTTGTTTTTTTTTTAAAAATAATAATAATAAGATCAATAATATTTTTACGCTTCTAAACCAATATTACTATTTTCAAAAAAAAATAATAATAACAAGATCAATAATATTTTTACGCTTCTAAACCAATATTACTATAAGAATCAAAGAAAAATGACCTAGCACGTGCTTTCTCATCTAATATTGCATAGTTTGTAGGCATTCAACATCCCATTCCCATACTGAGCGTTAAAAAGAAAAGAAACACATTGACCACACAGAAACTGGATAAACAACATTATAAGAAGTATGGCATCAGCCTCAAACGATAAATGTTCAGAAAAACGAATACAACCTCAAAATCGATAACCAGACAAGCAAAGTGTCGATATCAATAATCAACACGAGTTAATCAAAATAAACGACATTTTTTTAGAACAGCAACTTTAAGGACGGCAAATGACGATTCCGTTGAAACTACGGCGTAGGCGGAGAAGGATGTCAGTTCATGAATACTACATTAACCTTAGAAACTTAGAAACGACAATATCCGGCGACAATCATGATACATGAAAATTGCCCTGAGAAAACGACAGTGAATAAGAAAAGGACGGGTATTTGAAAATGACACTTGCCTTGCCAATGACCGGGAAACCCGCAAGAAGTTTATAAACAATGGGAATCACGCACACGAACAATGGTTAGTGTAATTGTGTAACTGATCTCATTTTATGGTGTGGACTTCAAATCCCAACCTTAAAACTAAATAAAAAATATGATTTATAGAATTTTGCTATTTTGGCTAAGGAAAAAAAATATTATAAAATAAATTCAACAATTTCCCTTTTTTTTTTTAAGGAAATTATCATCTAAATTAAAAAGGATACAAACACTGATATTAAAGAAGAAACAACCTTATAATATAAAAGACACAACCTTCGACTAAAACAAATACTATCAGTAAAATCTAATAAAGTTCAGTGAGAATGATATAAGCCGAAACTCAATAAGAGAAAATTCATTGAATTTCTCGACAATCCTATAATTAGCATGTACAAAGTTCTTTTTAAAAACACATCTATAATTGATGGAATATTCTGATCAATCGAAAAACAGTCACTTGTAGCACAGAAGTTACAATAAACTCCGCCTAGTATTTTTACTAACAGAACTAACAAACTGATATTGCTGGAAAATAACTCGATCGAAACACAAATACAAATACAAATACAAATCAATAGTGTGGAAACTACCTTCTTTATTATAATACTTAAACAAAAACATAAAACAAAACATGAATATAAAATAACATTGATCGTAATATTTTCACCCATATAGAACAACCACTCCTTCATGTGCCATAACTCGAAGGACATCAATCAGTTCGATTGAGGGTAAGAGATTGTTATTAATTATCAAATCACCGATGTCTCGTAAAATTCTAGATTGTCCATCATTAAACTGTCAATTACCCTCGTTAGCTTTAATATCATCAGACTAAGATACCAATAATGTTGTATTGACGTGAACCTACCAAGTCCTTATCAACAATTGTGGCATTAGGAGTTCTACACAAAAGAAAACCTTATTATTTGAGAAGTTTGAGAGGCAGAGAATGAAACCATAGAAAACTTTTGTGGCGTTTGGTATTGTTTTTGAAATGTTTTCTGTTTTCAAAAAAATTGAAAATGAGAATGTTTTGAAAATTGTGTTAAGATCATTTCTGAAACTGTGTTTAGTTATATTTTTTAAGTGTATATTTTGAAAAACATAAAAAATAACTTTGTTTGGTTATATTTTTTCAAAACCCATTTTATTTTCAAAAAACAAAAAAAAACAATATTTTTTGGAAATGAAAACAAAAAGTGAAAACAATTTTTTTTCGTTTTCAAAAAACCTAAAAAAACAATATAGTTGAAAACAGTGTTTTCGAAACTGTTTTGAAAATATTAAATAAACAAACATTATTTTGACCCGTTTTCATTTTTTATGTTTTTAAAAATAAAAAATCATTTTTAAGAATAAAAACAAACGCCCCCTTTGGTTTTCCTTACTCGTTGTTATTATTATTTTGGTTTCAAACAAATTCAACAACTTCTAACTTCAAAGTTTCAAATAACTGACCCCATTTTTCCTTTTTTTTTTTTCTGAAAAAAAAAAAACCCTTTTTCGTTAATTATTTAAGGGAGTTGGACAAAATGTGTCATGTGTAAAGTACAATAATTTTGAAATGCTAGGAGACAAAGGTAGTACGTTAGTAAATTAAGCACACACGTAACTCTTATTATGTTGTATGAATTATTGCAAAGGAAAAAAAAAAAAAAAAAGAACTTCTTGGGCATTAAATAAAAATGATCTTCTTGGCTGATACTTTCTTTCTAATTTTTTAATAATTTAATTTCTCACATTTAATAATAATAATATAATTACAATATCAATAATTAACTCCAAACATTAAGAAATATTTTAAAAATAATTTGATTTATAACAAAATGCAAAAACACATAAAATAGAGTATGAACTGAAATATAAAATCACTCTTTTTTTTCATTTTTTAAATTTAAAGATAATAACACTATTAAACTATACTAGTAATCATAATACAAAATCACTCCAAGTTCAAAGAATCAAAGGTTAGAACTATCTTCTTAAAAAAAAAAAAAATCTTTCTTTTTTTAAAGAAAGTGTTATATCTTATAAAAATATTTATATATCAACACACAAAAAGATTATAAATAATACTCCTCTAAAAAATGTCACTTTGTATAAAAGAATAAAAGAAAAAAATAAAATATCATAATTATTATTTTTTAATATAAAAAATAACTCTCATTAAAAAATTTAGTGGTTAAAGACATAATTAGTGATAATTATATATATATCATATAAACATATGGTTCAATGGTTACATGAATATATTAAGAATAATTTAACACATGGTTATTAAAATGTTAAAAAAAAAAAAGGACACCTTATAAAGGATAAAGTTGGAATGTTTTTTTTTTTTTGAACTTTGATGATAAGGTCTAAAATTAAGGGGGTGTTTGGTTGATGTTTTAGAGACATCCAAAACAAATTTTTTTTCAAAATTTCATCACTTTTCACTATTTATATCTTCAAAACGTTATAATAAATTCTAAATTTTAAAAGTTCATACTTTATGTATACAAGTCCAAATGAGATAATTTTTTTTAAATTGTATTGAATTTCGAAAGGAACGAAACAATATCTATATTGATACTTTTTTCTAAAAAAATGTTTAAAATTTTTTATTTTTTCACCCCAAACAGTTTTTTCTCCCAAACATATTTTTCAAAATAATTTTTTTAACTCAAAAATAATATCTTCAAGTATCTCTCCCAATCATCCCATTAAGTGTAAAATACGATAGACTGTATAAATTAGTTATAATTTTATATTTAACTCAAGGGGCGTTTGGTAAACGCATTGCATATTGATTGTATTTAAATGAAATTTGTTTTTTGAATATTGTCTTTGGTTGAAAAGTATTTGTTTTGTATTTGAATAAAATATGTGTTTGGATAAAAAGTATTTTAGAGTTGAAAAGTTGATGTGATTAATAAAAATAGAGATAAATAGTAGAGTTAAAAAGTTGATGTAATTATTTTAAAAATATTTTAAATAGTAATTATTTTCATAACACTATTATAAAATTTATATTTAATGTAAAATTATATTATATTTGAATAAAATTAAAATAAAATTTAGTTTCCAAATATCACTTAGTATAAAGTTAGAATTCTCGCTCCTTAAAAAAAAAAAAAAAAAAGTATAAAATAGAATACATCTCCCTCAGTATAGTGTTAGAATTCTCGCTCCTAAAAAAAAAAAAAAAGGTATAAAATAGAATACATCTGTAATTAACAAAGCGTAATAGATGTTACATAGTAGAGTGCCTGTTTGCCAGTGGAAGGCGACCCCAAATTTAACAGCAGATTCGGAATATCCGATGAAGATCGATTAATAAATTCTCAGAAAATAACAAATAAAAATAAAAATTGTGAAGACTGTCCAGCGGTGATTTCAACAACTACAAGACAGTAACTGGGTAAGATTCTTTTTTCAGTCGGCCAAGTTTCCCCTCCTCATACCAAAATTAGGGGTTTTTTCCCCCTTCCTTTAATAGTTTAATTCATCTTATCTCTCTTCTTTCTCTCTCTTAATTCCTTTCTCAGAGGAGACAACACCCAATATGGGTTTGTGGGATTCCTTTCTCAACTGGCTCCGCAGGTAAAGTTTCTTCCTTTTTTTCTTTTCATTTTTATTTTCTGGGCTTCGTTTTGATTGAATTCGTATTCTCTCAATCCCTGTTTGGCTCCCAAGAAAGTTTTATATTCAAAGGTAGCAGTGCATTGTGAATGAAAGTAATGGCTCCCTTTTGCTTAATGTTAGCTTTCTTTCATTTAAAAAAAAAAACACACACACACACACGAAAACTTCATTCACGAAAGAGGAAAATTTTAAGTTAACCACGAAAGGAAGTTAATTTTGTTACTTATTTAGGTTTGTGGATTACAGTATATATTTTATTGCCCTTGGAATGATAATTCGAGGTTTTCACTATTTGCTGCTTTCATTATATATTTATTCATATAATTTTCCAGTTCGTTGGCTCGTAGCGAAATAGTAATCGGGTGAACCAGGTTGTTGACTTGACATGAAAGCATAAGAACTCAATAGAATTCCCCTTCAAAATGAAAAAGAAAGAGTGTGGTAGGTTCTGTTGAGCTCTTATAATAATCATTATATTTTATTATTAAGGATGATTTAAGGAAAGGAAATATATAAATAAATATGGTGATGTGGTCGCGGACTAGCCTGGTGGTAATCTCACACTCACCTCCAACATTGAGGTCTAGTCCTGGAATGTTAGAAGGATTTGGGGGATTGGTGACTAAGACGAGGATGGTTACTGAGATTTGTTATTAAAGAAAGACAAAGTGGCTTTACTAGATTTTAAGTTAATAGGAATTGCAATGTTTTGGCTATTGTTTGGGTTATTTCTTACCCAGCTTGAGAGAAACAAGAGGAGCTTTGGATAATAGTTGTAACAAAGAAGATTTCTAAGGGATGGAATTCAATAGTTGGTCTCTTTGTGGGTTTCTTCTTTGAAAGGGCATTAGGGATATGTCTCTATCTTTCAATTTGTTGGATTGGAGTGGAGTAACATGTTTTCGAACTTTTCCTGGTCCTTCACCTTTCTTGGCTAAAACTTACTAAATGAAAACTTCGAAGATAAGAGTTCTGATTTTTAGGATAAATGAAGGTTCTTGGATTGAAATTTTAAGTTTTCTCTTAGGTTTAGTTCAAATTGCCCATAAGTCCTGTTTCAGTCTTGGTTCAAATTATTCGTTTTTGCTTGAAAAAATCGTATCTGCTATATCTTTTGTCAAAACTTTATCCTTAATTGGTTGAGTTGTATCATGTGTGATATCCTTTAGCTTTAATATCTTACCATTAAAGTGAAAATGTTTTTTTTTTTTTTTTCCTTGAATCATTAGTCTGCTAAGTTCTTTTTTTTTTTTCCCCTTATCATGTATCCATGTGCCAGCTTATTCTTCAAACAAGAAATGGAACTTTCGTTAGTAGGGCTCCAGAATGCAGGCAAGACATCTCTTGTAAACGCCATTGCTGTAAGTAGCAAGAAAAACTCTGCAAATACTTTCTGGTATATTTTGTGGCTCTCTCTTCTCATTAATCTTCTTGTGTATTACCAGACTGGGGGCTATAGCGAGGACATGATTCCAACCGTAAGTATCTTTGCTTAAATTTGAGGGTCTGTTATAGATGAAAATATAGGCACGGTGGTTTTTGTTTATTTATTTAAAAAAAAAAAAAAAAGTGTTACAAGCAGAAGCCTTTTATATTTTTTTTTCTTTGGTAAATTTAGTTATTCTACTTTTTAACTTTATCTTTCTTGCTTTAATGGATTTGTCTTTCTTTCTTTAAAAAAATAATATAGTTTTCTTCTTTAACTAGATTCTTTTTTGGGACCTTAACCAATCATGGATTAAGCATTTTATAGTACTAAAATTTTATCTTACGATTACACACTTAATTACCAGGTTGGATTCAACATGAAGAAAGTAACAAAGGGAAATGTAACGATTAAACTTTGGGACCTTGGAGGGCAAAGGAGGTTCCGTTCAATGTGGGAACGTTATTGTCGTGGTGTCTCCGCAATTGTGTAATTTCTTCTCTCCCATCAGATCTCATTTCTGTTGTATTCCTTCTTTTTTTTTGGTTGAGGGAAATCTCTTTTAGTATGCTATGGATGTTCATTTTGTGCTACTGCGTTTACATTAATAAGTGGTTGCCTGCCGGAAGCAACAAGAATAATATCTTGGTTCTAGAAAATCAATCCAGACTTAAAATTGCGCACACATTAGTGTTGAGATATATTTTTGTTATCTTATATAAGTAGAAGACTGATATCAACAATTAATCATGTTGTCATTAGAAGAAAAAAAACACTAATTATTTTGTTGTTATAAAAGCTAATGACTTTTGCTTTTGCCTTTTGTTGGATTTTTGTATAAAACAAGCCATAGCCAAACATTTGACATGAAATGAGGAAATAATCTCCACAAGCTCTTTTGGCTCTTTGCTTGACAAGTATAATTGAAATTGGGCCTCTTAAGCTGTGTGTAGGCAGAAGAGAAAGATTTCTTGCTTTTCTTTCTAGTTTTTTTGCAATAGATTATTTTTTATCATCTTTAACACCCCACAATGTGCCCCCGTCCTATACAGCTTTGTACAGTTTCAGTATTTTGATGTCATTTGATTTAGGTATTAGCTGTGGCTGCTTTCAATCTTTATATTTAGTCAGTCCTCTTACAATGGATATTATGGCAGGTATGTTGTTGATGCTGCTGACCGAGACAGTGTTCCAATATCTCGAAGTGAGCTGCACGACCTCTTGTCAAAGCCTTTGCTAAAAGGAATTCCTTTACTCGTTCTTGGCAATAAAATCGACAAGTCCGAGGCTCTTGCCAAGCAAGCCTTGGTTGAACAACTGTGAGTTTCGAAAATGCTTTATGAGTCACCATTAGACTTGTTAATTTGCATTTTTTGCCAGAACCCAGTTTGTAATCAAGCCAACTAGATCATAATAATATTAATAATTTGTAAATCTTGGTGATTTCCTTTCGATGGTTTCAGAGGCCTTGATTCCTTGAGCGACAGAGAAGTATGCTGCTATATGATCTCATGCAAGGATTCGATCAACATCGATGTGGTTATTGACTGGCTTATCAAACACTCAAAAACGGCCAATTGATCCCAATATGTGGGGGTGCTCTGGTTAAAGTACAAGCCATATTGAAGGTCGAGTTTATGAATGGAGACACAAATCGCCAAATAAAACGACCCCTTCTCGCTAGATTCCTCAGCAATTGTTGGCTTTATGCAACCAAGTATGTGTTGGATATGTATGGTACTTTGATGGTTGAAGCGAGTCTTTTATATATTGCTTTGTTAACTCCTTTTTTCCTGTTGCGAAGTAATATCTTTGTTTTAGAAGTTGTCAATTTAGGAAAGCAGGACTTCTGGTTGCCAAACGTTATTTCTTTCATTGTTGTGTGATTCTTTTATGTGTTTGCTACTAAATTCCCCATGGCTTTAATGTTTTCCACTTCCAGTTTCCCTTACTGTAATATCTTAAACAAAAATTTCATCCAAGTTTAATTATTTCTTTGCAAATTTATAGCATCAGTATTTCATATTTGAAGTTTACTTGGATATTTTTACCTACCAAACAAATAAATTAGAGGTTCCCAATTTTCTAATCCACAAAAGTAATCTCAACCCAATTTTTCATGGTTGCTGAATTTTTGTTTTTCCCTCATGAACTTTTGCTGATGTTTTTGGAAAAAATTAAATGCATTCCAGTTATACCACAATTATCCCCATTTGTAATTTTGTTAAGTGCTGGTGTTTTTCATTTAAAAAAAGACAAGGCATTACAGAGATGGGTAAAATAACCACCAAGTTAATTCTGCAACAATTGCATTCCAAATTTGCAATTGTGAAACTATATATATCTCCAAGCCTTTTTTTATTAATTGATATATTCTCTCGAAATTTACTTATATAAAGACCAGTTTTCTAAAACTTCCCAAGGATAGTGAGAAAACGAAAAGTGGAATCAAGATAAGTGGGAGCAACTTTTGTATTTTGGCCACGTTTTGTCCAAGGTATCAATAAAACTTTACCAAAAATTTCATACATCGCAAAACTGCCGATGAAACTTTTTATTTTTTTATTTTTTTGCTGGAAGATGAATCTTTATAGTAGAAAGAACTCTGGCTCAAATACCACTCTTTTCAGTCAATTGACTTGAAGCTACAAAATCTGATGGCGCATTTGGATTGATTTTTTACTATCCATATGAACTCAAAAAAAAAAAAAAAAAAATCAAAATCAAAATCAAATTTAGATGGCCATTAAAGAATTGGAGACAAACATTAATTTTATTTTTCTTGTTTCTCTTGTTTTCTTTTTCGTAACATACCCACAAGATTCTACATCTCCTTTATTTTTCTTATTTGAACCCACGACAAAGTTTTTTGGTTTATGTATTTAGTTTGTTTCCCTTCTCTTTTTTTTTTTTTTTTTTTTGGCCTCTCTCTATTTCTCTTTACCAACAATTATAGTTTTAGCACACAGAACCATGTAAATTGATCACGTTTTATTGATCAAATCCTATCAAATACTCATGGAATTAAAAATACTTTTTTTTTTAAATTTTTGATGGGTAAAATTAATAGAGACTTTTAGAAGTTATCATGTAAAACTAATAGCACTGTTGATGGTTATTTCAACGTGTAACATTTACCTAACCTACCCATACGGCTCTTTAAAAATCTCTCCAAGGATGCTTTGCGAGCCTGAGATGCAGCTGCCGAACAAATTAACAGACAAACAAAATAGGTCACATGCACAAATAATCCTACATACATACATAGTCACCCATACAAATAATCATGCATTCTAGTTGTACTAAAATTCGATTCAACGATAAACAACAAAATACAAAGTTTAGTTGGATTCCTAATCCTTAAGAGAAATGTCATATTTCCACTTTATATCTCGTGTGTTTTCAAAAGCCTATAAAATTCATATCATTATCCCTATTCATAGTTTCTCTGATCAGGTTTTGTTTTTCTTACAAAAATCTAAGATTCACCCCATTACATTGACACATGTCTTACTTCTCATTTCTTGCTTCTAACTTTACATTCTAACGTGGTATTTTCTTATATCGTATGATTCTATTATATCCCTACTCTAATGACGTCATTTGTGACCTTTTCTCAAATGCAATGTCGCTTACAAAATTGATCTCTGCACGTACATATATCAAGACACATGCAAATTATATTGCACCAATAGAATGACCATCATAAAGATAATTTCACTGTCACTTCTACATTCTTAGGGTGCGTTTGGGACACCAAAAAAAAATCTGCAAAACACATTTTTTTCAACATTTTATTACTTTTTGTTTTTTACATTTCAAAACATTGTAGTAAACTCTAAAGTTTAAAAATCCATAACTTTATGTATATAAATTTAAATGAGATGATTTTTTTTAAAATTGTATAGAATTTCCAGAAAAACAAAACAATATCCATATTGATAATTTTTTATAAAAAAAAATTTATCATTTTTTTTATTTTTTCACCCCAAAGAGTTTTTTCTCTTAACATATTTTCCAAAATAACTTTTTTCTAACCAAAAAAAAAAATCTCAAAAACCTCCCCCAAACTAACCCTCAAATCTAAAGTTTAAAAATTTCCTCTCTCTTATTTTTTCTTTAAAAAAATGTCATGCATATATATATATACATTATATCTACAAATACATAAACAATATATATACACCCTTACTTCCTCTAATACAAGTTGCATAAGTAGATTGATCTAATTAGGTTGGATGGTGTTCATGGTTGTTGTCAGCAGTTCCAGAAAAAGCATTTTTAGCCATAGACATACTCACTTCAGCCTGACTAATTAATTAACATATATATATATATGTCAACATAAAAGATCAGTATGCTGAAATGCATTAACAATGTAGTTACGTAAACAAAATATATGGTTATAAATACACACATGATATAAACATGTAGACGTACGTATGCATGCATTTATCACAAGGTCGATAATGAATAAACCAATATTATAAAGTGAAAAACAGCAATACAGAAAAAAATTAAAACACTGTTAGATAATGCATTAACTCAATTTCCTTGATTTCATTCTTCGTAGATAGATTAAAAAATTAAATGTGAAGAGAAAAACAACAATACCGAAAAAAAAATTAAAACAGCTGTTCCTTATTTGAAGGTTCAAAGTTAATAAAAGACATGTCGTTGTGCTGTTGAAAGACTTCACCTTTCTACTCAAAACAATACTGACTTAACTCAAAACAATACTTATGGAGGGTCGCCTATTAAATACCAATTTATTTTTTTAGATGCCTTCGATTAGGTGGCCACGTAAGATTGTAAATATAACCTAATGATAATTTTATATTGACTCTACTAAAAGTTGAAGAGCTCAAATCCCTTGACCTTAATTTAAAAAAAAAAAAAAAAACAGTTCCACACCAAAAAAAAAAAAAAAAAGCTCAAAAACAAAAAGGACTTGGATGGAAGTAGGTTAATTAATTGCTAACGGAACAAAGTTTGAGGGGATAAAATGACGCATTTTTAAAGATCACGCGGCAAGCTAAGAAAGTAATAAAATTAAGATGGAAAAAAGATAAAAATTATCCTAAAAAAAATTAAAAAGTAAAAATTATGTCATTTCAAAAGACTAAAAATAAAATTATTCAGTTCGAGTCAGTATTAACCTTTTTCTAAATATCTGTGAAAATAAACCAACACAAACAAATAGATAAATAAAAACACAATATAATATAAGCACCTCAGTAGTAGACTAGCCCACAAACTACATAAGATATAAATCATATAATTTAAGCATCTCAGTAGCATAGCTATCACACAAACTAACATACGGTTTTAATTGAACAACTCAATCTGTTGTAGAACATCATAGTGTCACACAAACTAGCACATAAGACATTGTAAACATATATAATGTAAAGCATCTCTGGTGCAGCGGTCTAGGTTGGTTTGAAAGGAGCTCAAGCCACAGTCGTGGCAGCTGAGATGAGCACAACACAGTGCAAAGTTAGGGTAAGGAAATCTTATTCTCTGAGTGGAAAACTACAAAATGACAGAGATTTCAGACTCTTGAAAGCGAGTACCAAACTAAACGCAGCGTTTTGAAATTACTACAACCAAACGGCAAAGTGTTCTAACTAGTGGACTCAGCCACACACACGCATGACAGCGAAACAAGAAATTAAAATAAACAACACCAATGACTCAAAAACGACAAATGCCTGCTATGCATCAACCTCAGTAATAAACAGATACGGTGGTTATTATTACAGCCATGTAGGATCAACACCTAGTAAATCTTTCCGCTTGCAACACTTGGCATCGGACGCGAGTTGACCCCACGACTTCTTACCCCGGAGCAACCCGGGAGTAGTCACACGGACTCGGTAGAAACACTTGTCAACGGCCTTCACAAAAGTAATCCTGCCACTCCTAATACGAACTGCACCCAAAACCCTTTTATCCGTGATCTCTGCACCCTTTAAAAAAATATATAAAAAAAGCACACACACACATTAGAATCCAATTGTTTAAATGAGAACACGAATCTCTACAGCCACGCACCAACACCAATTTATTTGACCATTAAAAGCCAAAATGTATACGTCTATCATGTTGTACTTTTTCATTCCAAACATTGTCATTTCCACAATTTCACATGTGACAGGTATGGGATGCATCCCACCTAAAGGAGGACCAGGGAAGCCCCGATAAAATTGGGTCAATAGATATTAACTTGTATGGATAGAGAAATACATATCTACACACACACACACATATATATATATATAAGGGACGGGGGAAGAGAGAGAGACAACTGTAGTAAGATGAAAAAAAACACCCTAATTTTGATATTTTGATAACTCTCTGCAGTAATATTTCGATTAACTTTTGCTCTTGGTCCCGAAACTTGTTAAAAAAAAAAAAAAGAACTAAAACTAAAGCAAAAAATTTAAGACTAACACTATAAGTCAAATCAAGATTAAATTGAATAAAAAAAAGACATAGATAAATGAAAAAGAAGATCATGCATTTATCTCGCTGAAGCAAAGAAAAAAAATGTTAGCATATGATTATTTTGACTCACTATTCTGTGGTTTTAATATCGGAGGATCTTGCACTTGGCCTTCTGAAATAAATTGACGGGATTGATATTCATGTGGTTTCACTATTCGAAGATTTTGCCAAGGAGAGAAGAAGAAACCATATGGTGGGATTATTCATCATGTGGTTTCTCCTTGAGAGTCATCAATGGCAATCGAGCATCGCCCGAAATTGGTACGTCACAAGAGATCACAACATCATTAAGCACTTGGTTCTACTTTAATTTTAAACAACATAAATTAAAAGTTAGGTATGAACGATATCATATAGAATTGTTATTTAGAAATTTTGAAGTGAGCTCAAATCCAAACAAAAAGATAATCTTAGTAATAGAAAGACCATCAAACCGTAACCTTAAACCAGCACCACTGAAGTTAGATCAACAAAACTGGAGAAAGAAGATTATCAATCCCTAACCTCAAACCAACACCACTGAAGTCAGATAAACAAAATTGGAGAAAGAAAGAAAGGAAAGAAAAGAAAAAAGACCTTAACATGACAGATTTAAGAGATCAGATGAACAACATCCAGATCATTTCGCAAAATATTTGCAAAAATATAGCATCGTTTCTCAATACACCATGCCAAGGACTCCAAGTCAAAATGGTGTAGTTGAAAGACAAAAACACGACCCTAAAGGATATAATTAGAAGTATCACTACACCACTTTCATTTCCTTGACAATGAACTCATGAAGTTAGAAAAGGAAAAAAAAAATTTTTTTGGGGATTGTCCTCACTCACAATTCTATATAGGTAAAATCTTATGATACAAGTCTTTGATATGATAATATACCTAGGGATGATAATAGAATAACGCAAGGTGGATATGCTTTCCTCACCTCCATTCCCATTTTTACCCTTCAAATACCAGTCTAATTTTACGTAGGGGTTGGGATAGGTAATTTCCTCATACCTATCTTCATACTGATCCTCATATATTAAAATATTAAAATTTAATACATAAAATCATATGTATTATAAAACAGCGATTAAATCAGAAATTATTATGAGAAAGGGCTATATGTAAATATGTACAAAAAAATATAGGCTAAAAATAATTTAAAAAAAAAGTTTTAGGCTGGCTTGCAACGGTTTATATGCAAATTTATTCAATAATATATAGGCCAAAAATAAAATAGAGAAAGTTGGCAACACCCTTAACCCTTCATTGGTTTCATCTCTATTATAAAACAACATATATAACATATCTAATATAAAAGTAACATACAACTAAATGGGGAGGGTAAATGGGGAATATGGTCACGGATATTTAAAACCTTGTAATCTGTGACAGGTTAAATGTTTAACATATTTATAATCTAAACCTGTATAGATAAAATTATCCCCATTCCATTTATGATGGGTCCCCCCCCGCAGGTAAGAGGTTTGTGGGAAAAATTATCATCCCTAGTGGATGACCTAAAGTTGTTTTCTCTATTTATGAGGCGCTTAGTTCTACCATTGTATTCATCCAATTGTAAAAGTATTGTATTCAAATACCAATTACATCACAATTTAAAACACATTTTCTACTATTTTAATCAATCACATCACATTCTTCTTTTTTTTCTCTTCCTTTTTTCTCTCTTATTTTACTAATTGTATTATATACTCAATATTTTTATATAATTCAAATATTTTTCATCTAAACAAATATTACTTTTGAATGTAACGCAAATATTTTTCATCCAAATACATATTACAATTAATACATTGCATTTAAATGTAATTTCAATGCAATATTTTATCCAAATAAACCCTAAAATAACAGCAGGATTTTAACCCAAAATAAATTAATGGATTAGTTTAAGCTAATGACAAATCATGTTGATTCTGTTTTCTTTTTTTAATATAATAAAATAAGGCACATATAAATGAGATGGGACATGTTTTATTGAACTTAGAAAAAGACCAACTTCTAAACGAAGTCGTTCTTAGGCTTAGTGGACTGCCAACACCTAAAATCAATACAAAAACATTTTTTTCATTTAGTTAAAATGACGAGAACAATTCATGTAAATTACTTGATGATTCATCTAAAAATACAAAGGATCATATTTACATTTTAAACGACACGGCGTGTTTTCTTTTTGAAACACGACAAACTTCTGAACCGTGATGAACAACGACAAACATGTTGATTTCTTTTTGCAAGAGAACAATCATATTTAAACCTTTTTTTTTTTCAAATAGAAAAAGAGAGGAACCTGTTTTTCTTTTTTCTTTTTTACCCTAACCAACATCAACCCCAAGTTTTAAATACCAAATAATATGATATATAATTATCATTCTTTTATTAATACATCGTCACATCATTTAATTATATCTATTAACAAAAAAATAACATGTCAAATAAATTGATACTTGACAATTAAGATTAAAGTTGAAGTTCTTAATACTATTTCTTTCATTTAAAGACAATAACAAACATGTCCTTTACTCCAGAAACGACAACGTACGTCACACTCACACGACATACAATATGGCCATTTTTTCTTTCAATAACAACATATCATGAGCAACAAACGTTTTTTTTTTTTGCCTTGGTTTTTGGAATGCACGAGGCAGCATTTTGTTTTCTTTAAGAAATGCTCTTACGATCGTGCGTAAAGGAAATATTGTTGTGGGGGGATTTGAAGAGCTTGTTTGTTTTTGTTTTCGGATTGATTTTCACGATTCCCCGAAGAATTGTTTTTCAAAATCATTTGAAATGTTGTTTGGTTGTAGGGATTTTGAAAACAAAACTTCAAAACAAAGAAATCGATTTCTATTTTTTTTAACACACCGGTGAAAACGATATAATATCGTTTTCTTTCATTTTCTTGTTCTTTATTCCTCTGCCCAATTTCCCCTTCTCTTCTTCCAATTCAAAACTTCAAAGCTTCCGAGGCCAATTTCTCTTCCCAGCTGTCTCCGCCGCCAATGGAGGTCCAGAAGCCGCCCTTTGTCGCGACGAATGGCAGTGAAATCTTGCCTCAGAGTGAAGGAGAAGATCGTGGAGAAATCTAGGGCAGGCGAATGGGGGAAGGTCTCTGCCGTGCTGTTCGACATGGACGAAGTGCTCTGCGACTTCGCCTCTCGACTCCTTCGCATCAACCGAATCTTCTCTGCCTTCCTCTCAAATCGATTTCTCTGACACCCTCTCATTCGGCTTGCTCGCCTCCACAGTCGAGAAGCTCAACAATGCTATCTACCTCCTCGAGTCCTAACTATAATTTGATGTCCACTCCCACCACGACAAGCTCCTATCCCAGCTCCTCCAACACTCGGTCCACCGACGAGACCTCCGCCATCGGTAGCGATTTGTTGTCCTTCCTCGTCACAACATAGGCGCAAGTGCCGACGAAGATCGTGAACCAGTTTCCTTGCCCGTACTTATCGTTGGTGATGGCGGCGACCATGGATTTGACATCGCTGGACTTTGTTCCCAACAATCTGACCTTGTAAACGATGTCGTCGATGATCTGCAGCGCGTTGTAGAGGACATCGTTTGGAGCTAGTGACGTCGTCGTTTAGAGGGGAATTGCGTCGTTTGGAGGGAACGTCGTTTGGATAACAGAGGACAGAGGGGTGGGGAATTGTAGGATAGGGTTTTTTTAATAAATTTGGATCTAGATTTGAAATTGTGTTTGAAACTGTTCTGAGAATTGACAAGTTAGGCTTTTAGAGTTTTGGGCAGATTATATTATAGGGTGGGTCATGTCGAAATTTTTATAAAATAAAAATGAAATATTTGATGATTTTAAAAAATAAAATGTTGTTTTAAATGTTAAATCAATGACACACTAGTTAGTAGAATTTATCGTAATTATGATTATGAAATTTCTTGGTAATTTTAGTTAAATGTTACTTCAACTATTAAGAACTATTTTGTAATGTACTTATAACTAATTATTATGGTTAATTAAGATTTAATTGATATAGTAATTACTTAAATATTATGGTTATTAATTTTTAATTCATTTTTCAATTTAAAAATTTTATTAATTTGTAATTTTTAATATTCATAATAATTTTTTTTAAATCAAACATAAATATATTTTTATAAAATACTTATAAAATGACTGGTTTTCAAAAATATAACCAAACATAGTTTCACTTTTTTGTTTCTCAAAACATACACTCAGAAAATAAAACCAAGCATAATTTCAGAAACGTTCTCAGAATTGTTTTCAAAACGATCTCAAATTCAGAGAATTTGAAAACATAGCAGATTTCAAAAACAATACCAAACTACCGAAAAGACTTGACGTTATGTTTTCTGTTGGGCAAGCCCAACTAAAAATTGGGCTTTAGAAATTGTCCAGCCGTGCCTCCAAAGTCTTGCCTTGACCCAAAAGAAGAAGAAGAAAGGGAAAAAAAAAATCAAAAGAAGCATAAACCCTAGGAAGGGGTCTGTTTGGTTGCTGGTTTGCTTCCTTTCACCTCCTTTCCTCTTCTCTTTTTCTTTCCCCTCACGAAAGTAGCGGGATTTTTACATAAAATCATTTTCATATACGTATATTTATATATCAAACACAGTGTTCGTCTCCTCCCAAAATTTTCCCTAGAAAATAATACCCCTCAACTTTCCAACGTCTTCTTCTTGATGGCCGGTAGAAAGCTAGTCCGAGATTTTTTCCTTTCCAGACAACGCCTCTTTCTTCATCTCACGCACTCCCAACCAAAGGTTCGTTCTTCCGAGGAATATTTTTTTTTTCTTAATTTGTTTTCAATCCAAATTTCTGATATTTATTCGTGATTTTTCGTGAAGCAGGTCTCAAGTACGAGATTATTGTTGTTGCCATCTCCAAATGGGTATTCTGGGAATCGTCGTTTCAGCGTGTTTAATGAATTTTCCAAGCAACTAAAAGGCGAAGCAAACAAGTCTATCTCTCTCTCTCTCTCTCTCTCTCTCATATATATATGTACATATTTACACACACACATTTATTTATTGGCGTTGGTATCTATTGCATAACTGGTTATTTAGCTTTGCTATTTATCCTGGTTTTCTTTAATTTTTTATAGTAAAGTTTAAGCCTTTGTTGTGTTTTGATTAATGATTAAAGCCTAAAGCAAAAGGGCTGTAAAAGTGAGGAAATTTGATGTAAAAGTGAGGAAATTTAATGTGCAAGTGAGGAATTTGATGTGAAAGTGAGGAAATTTGTTGCTAGATTGCAGTTTTTAGGGTGTAGGTGTGTTAATAGTATGTTGCTTTATTTTCTCTCTAAGGGTTGTAATCCTTTTGCGGGTTCCATTTGGATTTACATTGTTAGTAAAATGTTTTGGGAAAATTTGCTTATGTTGGCAGGAATTCAGATTTTCAACAGTCAGTCAAGGAGCTGAAAGAGAAAGCAAGGGAGCTAAAAGGGGTGAAAGAAGAACTTAAAGTTAGGTAATATTATTCTCTTTAATCATGGTAATTACGATTGTGGATTCTTTTGGCCTTTTATTTTATAGGCTGAGACATACCCTTGTATGTCAAGGCTGGGTGGACACTTCAATGGAGGCCCTGAGATGGTGAAATGGCGAATGCAGAACAAAGCAGACTACTGAGCAGCTGTACAAGCAGGTGGATGGCGTGTGGACTGAGGCCGAAGAAAAAGCAAAGGAGGTTTGTTTCGAATCAAATTTTTGATAAATCTGCCCGTTATTGCTTTTTCGTTGTGTACTAGATGTTATGTCTTTAGCTCATTTTTTTGGAACATTCTTCTGTCCATAAGAGGAATGACCATTTCCTGAGAAAATTTTCTTGCATTAACATTATTGACTATTTCTTTTTTATGGTCACAATAGATATTTTACGCCCCTGCATGCTATGATGCCTAGTTGTAATCAATTGGTCGTTATTATGTTCGTAGGTTTCCGCAAATGTGAAAGAAAAGCTTTCTGCTGCCACAGAGGAGGTGAAAGAAACTTTAGGAATTGGGAAGGAGGAGGCTGCTGCTACATCAGCTAAAACTGGTGAAAAAGTAAAAGATGGAGACAAGGCATCAGCGAAAAATGGTGAAAAAGTGAATGACGGAAACAAGGCCTCACATGGGGAACAGGAAACCAAGCAGTCCAGTTCTGAAAATAGTGCAGAAACATTATTTGGAAATTTTAAATCAAGAATTTCTTCCTCAAGCGCTTCCTCATCCTTTCATAGAATTAAGGAAGCAAAGCTCATGGATTTAGCAAAGAAGGGATATGAGATTGTAAAAGATGAGTTGAGCAGCAATCCAAAAAAGAGAAAGCATCTGCAGCATGATCCTTCTTCTCCACAAGTTGAAAGAAGCATGAGGATGGACGTCGTTGTTGTGCCCTCAAAGCAGTCTCCTTGGAGAAAGAAGTGGGAGGCATTCAAAACTAAGGTCAAACCATTTTTTTTTTTTTTGCCAATCTACAGGTTTCTGATTTTCACCGGAAAGTACCATGCAAGTAATTTTTCCCTTCTTACTTTAGGTGCAAAGCCATTCTGTTTTCAAGCGTATTAACGTGGCTACCGATCCTGTTGTGACAAAGGGTCAAGAGGTATATTGTGTTCCTTTATCCTTTCCTTTTCGTCTTTAATCATTTCTCTCAAAGTTTTCTTCTTTGTTATGCTCCCTTCTTATTCATGCCACTAGCAACATGCCCACCTAGAGTTTTAAATTTGCAAGGACTGACCAAAAAAGTCATATTAAGGAATGACATTTATTCATAATTAATGGTCCGTTTGGTGAACGTATTGCATTTGAATGCAATGCATTGAATGCAATTTGTGTTTGGAGGAAAAGTATTAGCATTGCATTTGAATGCAATGTGTGTTTAGGTGAAAAGTATTTGAATTGTATTTTAATAATAAATATGTGATGTGATGGGTAAAAGTAGAGAGAATAAAAAAGAGAGAGAAAGAGAATATATGATGTAATTAATAAAAGTAATAGAAAAAGTGAAATAATGAATAGTGATTATATTGGATTTAAAAAGTGATGTGATTGGTATTTGAATGAAATGCTTTTGTATTTGGGAGAAAATTGCATTGCATTAAATGCAAGCAGTTTAAAAGTGTTTACCAAACGCCCCCTAAGAGATGAATTCATTATGATGCTTTTGTTTGCATTTCTGTTGAATAAAATATTCAGTCATACTTAAGAAATGGATTTATTTATTATATTCCTTTTCTTATTTGCACGGGTATGCCCATCTAAAAAGATAAATTCACAAGCACTGATAAAAAAAAAAGAAAAAAAAGTCACATGAATGCGCATGATGAGTGTTATTTCCTACATTAAGATATCTTGGATTTACCTCCATGATATTGTGACAGTTGCCTTATCATAAAATAAACAAACTGAATTTTGGTCTCTGTTATAATTCTAACCTTTTTTGGATGGACAGATTGCTGAGAGCGTGCGGGATAGATGGGAAACAAGTGATAACCCGATTGTTCATAGAATTCAAGAGTACGGTGCTCACAACAAAATTTTTTTCTTTTTTTTTTTTTTTTCAAATTACGACATTATGTATCAAACCAAGAGATAACATTATATTCTATGAGTTCTGATTGACAATTGTTTCCTCAACAGCATCAATGAAACCATCTTTCAGGAAACGGATTCTGCTGCAACCATGAAGGAGATTCGCAGTCGAGATCTGTACGATCATATGCCCTTAGTTGTTTGTTTCAGAATCTATTACATGTTGATATCCTTTAATTTCTCCTCGTTTTAATTATCTTTTAATATTTTTATGCATTAGGTCATTCTCATTGCCTGAGTTTGTAGCTGAAGTTCAGGAAGCTATTAAACCAGTGTTGAACGCGTACATCAAGGTGTGTTTGAGCCTTTTTAGGAAATTAATACCAGAAATCCCTACCCCAGGGAGTCCTTTATTATGTATCCTTTTCTTTTCTTGGTTGGTTTATTCTTCAAGTTATCATTTTAAGTCGTGGTACACGTGTCTTATCGTTGGGGTTTCTGATTGTATGAATATTTACTAAAATTACAGGCAGATGTTGAAACTTTGAAGAAGTTCTGTACCTCCGAGGTGATTGAACGGTGTAAGGCTGAGCATAGTGCATATCAAAGCCATGGCATCTTTTTTGACAATAAGGTATGTGAAAGGGTGAAAGTAGTGAAATTTCTAACTGCCTGTCAACAGATAATTGGAACAGGTAGTTGTGATGTTTATAATTTATACGATGTTTTCGGTGCAGATTCTACACATATCCGAGGTGGAGGTTAGAGAGATCAAAATGATGGGAGCGTCACCTATTATTATCGTAGCGGTACGCCGTCTTTCTTTCTGGTTTTGTAACACAAATCATAGACAATATTCTACTTGTAACAAAAGCTGATGTCGAGGCATTTTTGTCACAGTTTCAAACACAACAAGTATATTGCGTACGTGACAGAGATGGCGCTATAACAGAAGGTGGCCAGGTGAGTCATTATAGACTTTGTTGCTCTTTTTATTTCTTCTTCTGAGTCGGAAAAGAAAACCAACCTGTATGACAGACAAATTAATGGAAACCGTCGGAGGGTATTTTTATATTCTATCACAGAATTCTCGTTTTAATCATTGATGCATTTTTTTTAAGCAAACCGGGTTTAAAATTTATGGTTGGTTTGTCAGGATACGATCCACACTGTATACTACGCGTGGGCAATGCAGCAGATTGATCCTCAAGAGCTTGGAGAAGGTGCTATATACCCACTATGGAAGCTGAGAGAAATGCAACAGCTTGGATTCCAAGCCCTCATCTAGAGAGCGTAGATGTTGTAGGATTACAAATATAACCTCCCTCAAATTTTTTTTTTTTTTTCTAAAACTTCTCTGGGTTTTGTTTCACTGCCAGGGAAACTTTTAAAGTGGAGATTCCATATTTATTTGTTCTAATAAAATTCAACTGTACTGTGTATAAAATTCTCTTCTCGTCTCAATCCTCGAGTGAAATCTAATCCTAAAGGAACCGTTGATAGATGTTCCTTTTTTTTTTTTATCCCAATATTCATTGAAAATTGGTTTTAGTGTATTATGTGTGTACAGTTTACGTCTTGTATATGTGTGGGTATAAACTTTTAAGGATCTTTAATAAGGATTAAAATTACAAATAAACTTTTCTTCTCTCTTAAAATAACCTTCATACTCTTTAACTCAAAAAAAAAAAAAAAAAAGGAAAAACTTTACACTGAAATTTATACTAATTTAAGGCATGTTTACTAATGTTTATTTAGTATCTATTTCTTTTGATAAGAGATCAATATTAAGAGATGTAAGATTTTTTTTTTTTTTTTTTGTCATTCCCTATATCGTGTATGATTTATTAAATTTTCGTTATTCATCTTATAAGAAAACATATGCCGTATAAAGTGAATGTGCTCTTACATCTTTAACTTGAAAATTGTCAAAAGAAATTTGCTCCGTTACATAACGAAGAGATGTTAAATATATGTAGTTTCATTATTTGAAGAGCTGATATTGCTCTTTGAACCTTGATGGTGTCCTATTATCTTTTGGAACTTGAGGTGATTCGATTTTTAAAGTCAAGTTTGTAATTATATTAGATTATGTCTGTAATATTTGTTGGTGGCATTTTTTAGTAGAGCTACAATTTTGATACGGTTAATGTGCAAAATTTGTTTTTAATCATGAATTGGAGGATGAATAATTGTGTGTCCATAGTTGATTAATGATATCGTTCTAGTTAAATGAATCCTAAGTAATGCTATTTGTTCCAAGGGGTTTTCAATCCGGATATCTGTGCCATCATATAATTGAGTAATGTTACAAATCCAACAATCTAAAGCACAAATTACTTTTTAAGACCCTTAAACTATTTACACGCACAATCCTACCATTCAAATGAAGTTAAATAAAAATTTAAAAAAAAATCAATCGAGATTAACACCATATTTTAACTGGGTTGTCCTGGTTGCCTCCGTCACTTTCGAATTAAAGGGTATAATTTTGTATTTACTTGGTATATAATGAAAACAAATTGGCGAACACATGGGATTTAAAAGCCAAAAAAACCAATAAAGGGGTTGTTTGAGACATTTTGAGAGTCTATTAGGGAAACATCTCTTACAAATACAATACTGTGGATGAATTTGAAATTTCAGTCCAACGCATACGAGAAATTTCGGAAATTAATCTTAAAGAAAAAGGTGAATAATTCAAAGTTGTAAAACAAACATACTGACAGAAATGAAAAAGGAGAGGAAAAGGAAAAGCAATAAGCTGAATTGTGAAAACAAAGAAGATTACCTAAAATAAATAAATAAATAACAAAAATAAACAGGCAAAATTCGGGTTTCAATTTTCAACTACTAATGTTGACCAGTCCATTACAAATGCAACTCAGAGCTTAATATCATATCAGAGCAAAATATGCATGGATTTACTGTGTAATTTACCCATGTAATAGCAAATACACAATTCACACAACAGAGGTAAATAAATATTACTGATATTCCCCTTTTCACATAATGCATAACCAAAGGGAGAGAAATTGGCTACTTATGAAAACAAGGGGGGCCAAAAAAAAAAAATCAATAAGGTGAAAGAAAAAAAAAATCCTGCACAGTGAGCTTTTAATGAAAAACCAAAGAATACGACAAGCAACGAAAGATTACAGCTATTTCTTTAGTCTTTTGTTGAAGGCGGCACAACCAAATCAGCTGAGTAATACTGCTGCGAAATCCCCTCATCTGTGCCATAAAACGATTCAGTAGTTGGATTCTCTTCTTGAAGTGAGCTGGACCTGCAGAGCTCTTCGATTCGCCTTGTCACCTCAGCCATCAAGGGACGCTTGTCAGGATACTGTGCGGTACAATCCAGGGCAAGCTGCAGAAGCTCTACCATTTCTTCCTCAACGTTCTGATACCTGAGAAGCTCAAGGTCAAATACCTCTGCGGTCCACTCTTCCCGAACCACGGACTGGACCCACCTTGGAAGGTCAACTCCATCATCGTTCAACTGGGAATGAGTGGGAGGCTTCCCTGTGAGCAGCTCCAAGAGCAGTACACCGAAGCTGTACACATCTGCTTTAAGGGATACTTTGTAAGGATCTGTGACTTCTGGAGCACGGTAACCAGCAATGCGTTGGTTAGGGGTAGGGTTGGGGCTGGCAAGATGAGCAAGGCCAAAGTCTGAGACACGAGCTTCATAGGATTTGGTGAGGAGGATATTCGAAGACTTGATGTTCCCATGGGACGAACCATGTGAGTGCAGGTATGTAATCCCACGGGCAGCTCCAAGGGCAATGCCAGACCGTGTTTCCCAGTTCAAAGGGGTCCTGCCTGCCCCACTGCTTCCTGTGATGTGTAAAGATCGAGAAATAAAAATGATGTTATTAGCAGCTCCAAGGGTAATGCACAAGCTGCGTTCTATAAAAGAAACTGGAGTCGTGAAATTTTACTTCCTAAATTCCAAGCATCAATTACAAATAAATATGAATCCAATGAGCGTGACAGGCAAAAAGCAAATGCTAAAACGAAGGAATCGATTGTTCACCTTTTTCAAATGATCGTAAAAAGGCAATCATGGTCTTGGAATCAGTCGAGATACTTATATTTAAAATCAATAACGTGGTTTTCAAGAAAAGAAAATAAACTATATTGCAAAAATAAATATATGAAGGAAAAGCGTGAAGAATGAATCAATGAGTCAGAAAGAAACAAAAGGCGCGTCCATTTCTGTCTTATAGACAACCTAGTAAGCAGAATAATTCATGAAGCAAGGACATGGCTACATGCCACGTGAAAGTACACCCAACAAAGGTAGAAAATGACAAAAATAAATAAATAAAAATCAATCATTTCGTATGGAAAAGAGAAAAGCATAATAGTTAAATTTTTTCATAATTTCCAATAGACTTATTGAGAAAGAGCACAAAAAACTGAACATTCTCTTGATGTGCCGTGTCCAAGCCATGTCCAACTACAAGACATTTTTCTTCCTTTGAATTCATTCAATTTATAATGTTGACAAAGTATGAAAAGCATGCCTGAACGCATAAAGAGTGTCCTCACACATAGGATAGAATGACAGCCTTGTATACAACAACAGGAAGTATTCATGATAGATTAAATTATTTGAAACGCGACTAACTAGGATGGTAAAAAACTAGTTGCTCAAAGACCAAAATTGAAATTAATGTTTCTAAGAAACTCTATTTCTAATTTACTCTTCTTCATTCTGGCTCACTATTGCACAAAGTTAATTTTTTTCTTTTAATGGGAAGTTGTTGGTTTGGTTTACAAATATAAGCCTAGGAATGTAGCAAGTTGTAAGAAAATGCTAGCATAACGCAGATCTACAGGACATAAATGAGCTGAAGAACATATCAAACAAGTCCAACCAGAAGGTAATGCTATTGACAGACGTGCATAACCGCGATAACAAGGAAACCAAATAAATTTTAAAGACATTGAGACGTATAAAGAAATAGGGAAAATAATAATAATAGAATAACCAGATAAGTAAATTGAGCAGGTAGAATAAAGACAAAACAACAACTCAAGCATCCAAATGACCAGAAAACAAATAGCTGAAACAATGACGGTAAAAACAAAATTAGAATCAGAATGCAAGTTAGCGAGATGAAATGCCAACCGTGCAAAAGCGCAGACAAGCTTCCCATGGGCATGTAATCATAAACTAGAAGTTTCTCATCTCTGCTATAGTAATAAGCCCTGAGTGGGACCAAATTCTCATGATCCATTCTTCCAACCTGTTCCATCCTTTCCCTAAACTCCTTCTCCAGCACAGTCGTTTCCTTCAACCTCTTCACTGCCACGATGATCCCCGTCTCTAGAACCGCCTTATAAGTCGTCCCAAAAGTCCCCTTCCCAAGCACCTCAGCAGATGCCCTCAACAAATCCTCCAAATCAAACACCCTCACCGTATTCCCAAAGAATACCAAACTCCTCATCCCACCACCGCTCCTTTTTGCGCTTGCTTTGGAAAGATCCCCACTCAAACTCTCGCTCTCCGTCGCCGCCTTTCCACTTGGAATTTCAACCTCCGTCGTCTTTGGGATGGTTACCACCTCACCCTTTTCGCTGCGGGCCTTTCTCCGACACAAAAAGATCAAAAGAGCAAGAACGATCAGCACCGCAACGACGCACCCCATCACAATCCCCACAATTGCTCCAGCGGACAACTTATTCTTCTCCCCTCCAGTCCCATTCTCATCGCTTCCATTACAAGATTTCAATGGCTTCCCACAGAGAGAATTCCCTTCGAAAGAATTGGCCGAAAACCTCGAAAGCTTATCAGGAATTGACCCATTCAATTGATTAAACGACACATTGAATTGGTTCAGTCCCGGCAAATCAATAGCCGGGATAGAACCGGTAAAGCTGTTGTTCTCCAAATACAAAACAACCAACCTCGTCAAGTTACTAAATCCAGGAGAGATCTCGCCGGAGAAGTTATTATCCGCTAAATTCAATCTTTCCAAGCTTTGCATACCAAACAAAAAGTCAGGAACTTGTCCAGAGAAAGCATTACCTTCCAAGTGAAGCTCGTTGAGATCAACGAGATTCCCGATGTCGGACGGGACCGACCCGGAGAGAGCGTTGAACCGGAGAGAGAGCACCTGCAACCGAGTCAGATTCCCGATTCCGGCGGGGAGCTCGCCGGAGAGACTCGCGCCGGGAAGTCGGAGCTCGGTAACTTGGTCGGATTCGCAGGTGACGCCAAGCCACTTGCACGGCGAGGAGAGCGAGGTGTTCCACTGAAGAGTTCTGCCGCCGAGGGAGTTTTTGAGGTTGATCAGAGCCGCTTTATCGGATTCCAGGTCGGCTTCTCCGACCGGGAGAAGAATTAAGCAGAAAAGGAGCAAAATTGCGGCCGACAACGGCCGCTCCTCCATAGTCGTTGACCGGAGGACTTTGTTTCGGGTATTGGCACTTGGTTTCTGGAGTCTGTTTGGTGGGAGAGAAAGTGATGGAAAAAGGGAGGGAAAACGGGGACAGGGCCAGTTTGGGGTGGTTGTGAATAATTAAACCCTTCAAACCTTGGCTTTTAAATCTTTTTTATTTTTTATTTATATAAAAAGAAAAAAGAAAACTTTTCTCTTCTCTCTGAATGAGAAAAGGTTTGAAAAACCTTTGGCTGAGCTGGAGTTCTACGGAGGAAGGGGTTCTAATAGGGTACGGCTGTGTGTAAAGTAAACACATATAATGTTTCCGCTGACTTTTGGGGACGATCTGTTGGTAGGGCGGATTAAGCAATGGGGTAAAAAAATATATATTGGAAAAAAAAAAAACAGAAAAAACAAAGCAATGGGTAGCTTTTTCTCATACTCCAAAACACATATATTTTTTACTTAAAACAGAGGGATTTTTTTTTTTAAAGAAAATTTTGAACTTAATATCTTTAAATGAAATTAAATATAAAATTATTATTAAATAATATATATAATTACTAAAAATAATAAATTTGAATTTTTTATATCATCATATGTAAAATTATCGTTACATTATTTTTATAATTATTATATTTACTTTTAATTATTAGGTCTTTAATTTAAACCTCTCTGTTCTTAATTTAAAAATAAAATGAAAAATAAATGACTCCGTTGGTTATTTTTACGTAATAATCTTTAAATTTTAGAGTTTTTCAAAAGTATGTGATTGTTTTAAAATTATTGGCTATAATTATCTATTAATAATTAATAAGAGCCTTTCTATCATAGGTTTACACACTGATAATGCATATTTATGAGATTAAATGTGATCAAAATCATTTTAAAAATAACAAATGCTTAATAGATCTTTTTTTTTTTTAACAAATATGATGGTTCAAAAACATAGTCCTATTAATAGTGTATATCTTCCGGTTGCCATATAAATTTGAAATTAATAGCAATAAACTGATTTGAAGAAATGTTTGAGGGCTTGAATCATATTCCAGACTTTTGTTCTTTATTCTTGTTCCATTTTTATATCTTCTAATAGTATTATATCATGTCATTTTTTAATTTGAGAGTAGAGAATTTGAATTCTACACTTTTAAGTAAAGTCAAATATAATATTACCGTTAATTTATATGTATAACCACATTATGTCATATAATTAATTAAAAGATCATAATAATTTAGATATCATAATTGATATGATATTATTACAAAACATAAAAATACCACAAATAAGAAAGACATATGAACTGAAAGCTCGGTGATGTTCACCTTTATGTTTGTCGAGCCAGGCTCCACCGTATGGCTGAGCTAAAATTAACTAATTCATTGAAAGATCCACTGGGGCTTTTTTGGAGCTTGGCTTGGGTGACAGTGTGTACAAAGTGCTTTTGGTGCTCGTATTTTCCTTCTGCTTTTGTTCTCCTCCCACCCCTCCTCCCCAAAACAAAGGCTTCTCGGTGTTTGTTTATTAAGTTAAGGATTTATTTATTGGAAAGTACAGATGTATGATTTGAACTTTACAAATTTTTTAATCAAAATGAGACATAGGGAAATAGAAAGAAGTATAGCCAATGATCAAAACATTATTCCTTGAAGACACTTCTTAAAGATTGCTTGTAATTAAGGTTTTAGATATTATTTCGTGGTCGGTTGACAAAAATTGCAAATAGCCATATTAGGGAAGTGACTTTTTTTTTTTTTTTTTTTGTAGGTATTTTAAAGAAACGTCCTTCACTCTCAATATACATATTTTAACCTCAGAAGGCAATTAATTAATCGTCCCAACAGTAATAGAGTAAACGCTATCAGTCTTTTGTAATTTTTTTTTATATATTATTATAACCTCATAAAGCAATATAGTTATTCCAACCTCATAAGGCAATAAACTAATCTTCCCAACAGTAACAGAAAAAACGTTATTAGTCTTTGTAACATTTCATTTATGATTATGAAAACAATTCACATCATGAAAAAAAAAAAATCATGATACATCATCACGCTAATAATAAAAAATAAGGATAAAATTGTCATTTTAGTTTTATAGAATCCATGGGATTTGATCACTTTAACATTTATGATATTTGTGACCAAACTTTTCATAATATGTATCATTACTTTTTATGATTTTCTCCTTCAAAATTTTTTTTTTATTTATTACCTTTTTTCCTTTTTTTTAAGAAACATTTTATTTATTAGTTTCTTAATTATGAACATTTTGTTTATTAGTTTTACATCCTAAATAACTGTATTATTTTTTTTCATTAATAGCTATCCTCGCAAGTTTTTGTAACTAGAATGTGTAATTCAAATACCCAAAAAAAAAAAAAAAAACCCATCAATATTGCTAAATCTCGGTGAATTTCCTAAAATGAAAGTTACAAAACTAGAAGCCAAAGGTTGAGGCTGGAAATCATGCTTTGAGAATCCTACCCTAAAATTCTTTCAAACTTGAACATTTATTTATGAATATTTAAAAATATATTTTTTATAATTGGAGCAAGAAATATAACCATAGTGTAAAAAACTTCTCATTACTTGAAGTTTTATTGCATTGACAAGTCGACATATGGTAGATTTCATTTTAAGAAAGCATGTGATAGTTTATTATATTAATCTCATAATAATTAATTAAATCTCTTTAATAATGATAGTAGTTGGCAGAGTACTTAATAAATAAAATAAAATAAAATACCTTAGTTATGGCCCTTCATTTACGTATGTAGAGAAATCTGACAAGAGACAACAACCATCAATTGGGTTTTATTTTATTGTTTTGATATTAATTTATTGTTGTTAGTTTTTGGTTTATTTGAATCGTCATTCTTAATTCCACTTTTAATTCTACATTAAAAAGAAAAAGTCCACTTTTAATTCAAAACTAGTCTTTTCATGAAACTGTAATCTCAGGACATTTACTTGCTTTCAGCGTTAAAATTATTGGCGTTACACTATCATTTAGAGGTAATGTTTAAACCCAGTCATCGGCCATAGAATTAATTGAAGTTGATGCCGTAATAATAATAATAATAATAACAATAAAGGGAATTTTCCTATAAATTCCATCTAAGATTTTATTATATTTTTTTTTTAAGAATGAAAGTTATGTCTTTGAATATGAAATAATTTTAATTTATCAAATGGCATTGTTTTTGTCAAGATAAATTAAAGTGACATTGTTAGGAGACAACCGCGTATCTTTTTTGTAGTTTCATAAGTTCCACCACATTAATAAGATGTTTGCTAAACAGATTGTGTTTGAACGTAATACATTAATTATATTTTATATCTAGATAAAAAGTATTTATTTTGTATTTGAATACAATATTTGTTTAGATAAAAAATATTTAAATTATATTTTAAAATTAAAAAGTTAATGTAATTGGTAAAAATAGACATAAAAATGAGATAAAAAAATATGATATGAATGTATTTTAAAAAATTTATTTTTAAAATATTTTAAAATAATAAATATATTGAAGATACTATAAAAAAATATTGTATTTAAATATAAAATTTTTATATTTAAATAAAAATTATATTATATTTAAATATAATATATGAAAACTGAACGCTTGTAAATTTAATTTTAGAGAGAGAGAGAGAGAGAGAGAGAGAGAGAGTATTATTATTGGCTGTTTGAAAAAGCCAAGCTGTGACTGGCCGGTCGCTTAAAACTTTTAAAGCCGTCCACGAAAGACCAACTCACCCTTAGACCAAAAGTTATGTATAATTTGCATTTATTTCTTCACAAAATGGACTGAGGTCAGAATTAAAAGGTGGATTGGCTAGACCTCGTAATCACTAGTAGTTGTATTTGATTAGGTTATCCATTTTAACTTCCTCTGGCGTTAGTTACACTTCCCTTTGAATCATACTCCTTTTAGCTGCCATTTGTTTTCGGCAAAAATCAAAAAAATTGAAAAATGAAAAAATAATTAAATCATATGAATTACGAAGGTACTTCTACAGTAGTGCCATTGTTTCGCCATTTAAAAATTGTGACCTTTATATGTGTTTCTTTTTCTATAATTACTTCCAATATGCCTTTATTTAAATATATTTTTTTCTTCTCATAATATCATTAAATCATTATAAGAAAATTAAGATAGGTGACCAATCTTAATTATTTAATGTAATAAATAGCCTAATTTTTATTTTTTTTAAGGTAAATGACCTAATAAGTAAATTTGGGTCTATTAATTTTTATTCTCTTCCCCAAACTCCCCACTCTCTCCACCTCTCTCTCTCTTCTTTCTTAGTCCGGCAACCCAAAGAAGCCGGCGCTGGAAAAGTAACATGATCAAAGCCATTGACCAACCGTCACTGACACCAACTCGGATTCGGTGTCCCTCTCTATCACGATTGATCGTAGTCTCCATTCTTCATCTCAAGCTCCATCGATATCTTCAGTGACTAGGCAACGGAGGTTTCAATCTACCTTGCTGCATTGGTTCCCGGCTGTTGTGTTGACCAAAACTAGATCTTGGATCTCTCGGGAGATCGGTAGAGAGTCCCAATGGAGAAAGTGAATAGTATGATCTTCAGCTTTCAAGAGTATAAATTTGAGCTGTGGCGGATCTCTTCTATGCATAGGGGGGGATAGTTGAGGGGGTAGAAAGAGGGGGGACCATCCAGAGGTAAGAGAGAAGGGAAGGGTGGAGAAGAGTGAAAAAAATTAATTTTTAAAAAATCTTTTTAATATAAATCAGTGATTGATTATGATTTATCAGTGATTAACTATAAAAATTAATACTTAACTATGATTAATCAATAATTGATTAAAAATTAATATATTATTGACAATAATTAACCAATGATTAGTTAAATATGATCAATTCCATTTACAAAATTGATTAATTATTTAAAAAAAAAAATTTAATCAATGTTTAAAAACTTCGACCAAATGGTAAAAAGCTTAAAAAAAAGTTGTTTAATTATAAATCCCAGAATTCTATCATTTTAATAAAATTTTAAACACACGAGCAAACTAAGGGGGCGTTTGGTAAACGCATTACATTTTGATTGTATTTGAATGAAATTTGTTTTTTGAATGTTGTATTTGGTTGAAAAGTATTTGTTTTGTATTTGAATGAAATGTGTGTTTGGATGAAAAGTATTTTATAGTTGAAATGTTGATGTGATTAGTAAAAATAGAGATAAATAGTGGAATTGAAAAGTTGATGTGATTGTTTTAAAAATATTTTAAATAGTAATTGTTTTCGTAGCACTATTGTAAAATTTGTGTTTGATGTAAAATTGTATTATATTTAAAAGAAGTTAAAATGAAATATTTATCCAAATACCCGTAAAAACTGGTAATAATATCACTGAGGTGACTTGACTTGACAAATCGGAGGATGCGCTCACCTTAAATTAGTGATGTTGTTTGCGTCCTATCCCAGCTAGTCCTTTTCGGTGTCAGGTGGCCGCTAAACATGGAGCTTGGAATTCCATGCCAATAAAACCCATACCTTCTTCAGGGTCACTTTCTACTTTTAGGGTACTTTTGTCATTTAACGTAAGGATTTCAAATTTCAAAACAGTGATGAGCACGGCACAACCATTTTTTTTTTAATTCATTATTCGAATTCCCCAATTATACATCTTACTTTATCTTATTTATCAAAATTATAACCATACACTCTTATGTATAAAATTGATAGAAATACTGATATTAAACCTTAATTATCAAATAAACTATTAATAAAACACATCAAATTTTTTTAAATTTATTTAATGGTTGATTAATTGTTTATTTGATGATTAAGATTTAATACTATATCACATTAGCATTTCTGGTAAACTTATATACGAAAGTGGAACGAGGGGAGGGCTTTTGACTTGTTTTGTGTAGTTTAGGGAATATGATGAACAGATTTACATATTTAGGGGACAAGGTGAAATATAATATATAGTTTAAGGGGAATTTGTATAATTAACCTTTTTTTAAATAAATATGATGCAATTATTTCGGCAATGTTTCTATCAACTTGCGTTTATTTTCATTTTATTTATAAAAAAAAAGTTGGAAAAAAATTTTGGATTTATTTCCTAGCAAGGTTGTGGTAGAGCTTAACTAAGAGTTTTTACCACAAATTGTGGTAGGATTCATTTTTTAATTATCCAGATGTAATCTAATGATTGATATTTATTTATGCATAATCGTTATAATGTACCTTATCTTATAATATACACTAAAAAATTAAAAAAATAAAGAAAATAAAAATACCTAATCTTCCTCAACTCTGGTGACCCCTTCCCACCCATGCGTCGACGACCATGAACACCCACTCCCCTGATGACCCTCTTCGACCACCCTCCCTTCTGTCATGACCTTCCAAGGCCACCAACCCTAGACGATGAGATCAACCCTTGTGTACCCCCCCTAAGACAACATCAATCCCAATCCTCTCCCTTGATTAATGACCTCTAGCCCCCCATGATGAGATAGACTCCAACCCCTCAGCGACGCGAATTGACCCTAGACCGCACCTTACAACGAGATCAGCTCCAACCCTAGCAACGAGATCAGTCCCAGCCCCTCTCTTAAGCGACCTTCCGCTGGCAAAAAGCTCTCGTGCATCAAGCTTCCATTCCTATGAAGTTGCAGAGGATCTCACGTCTCGATTCCTTACTCGTCGCTTCAGATCTGACAATCAATGACTAACAAAGAATAAAATAAAAGAAGAAAAAGACGAATTTCTTTATTTTATTTTATTTTCTATAATCGTATATATCAATACTTATTTTAGTTATTATATAACTTTTATATCTTAAACATTTAAATTTCATCCAACAATTTAAAAATAACTTATACCGATAAGATCTCTCAATTAAGCTCTCTCACATCCTTGTTCTTTGTTTCCATACTAGTGGCTGCTGAATAAGTTTTCACTTATTAATTTTTAAATTTTTAATTTAGTATTTTGTCACCATCACCGACCAATAGAGATGTGATACTTGACGGGACCATTATGTGACGTCGTTTTAATTCTCGCCCACGAATATACTTCCCCCTCAACAAGAAAGTCTTGTCACATATATTTATTTGATGTTCTCACTTTTCGACCGAAAGATTAGAGCGGGACTGGACTAGTATGAGGAATCATATATATATATATATACAACCATTTACGTATATTATATAGCTAATAATGTCAGTTTGTCTCGAGTTAGGTCATTTCATTATATTGGTGGAGTTTGGAATTTCATCTAGAAATACGCAACAGGGAAAAGAAAGGAATGTTAAGTCTGTTTTAGGCCAGCATCTATAGATAAGCCCAATTCTGGATGTGACTGTATATATTGCATATATATATATTTATATATGTATAGCTCATGTTTTGATGTGTATAAAATTAAGAGCTATAAATTTAGACAGATGATAAGGAACAATTCTATAAGTGGCTTCATGCATGATCTTTCCATTGAGTTTCATGGTTCAGCTTGAGCTGCCTTTGAATCACACTCTGTGGCAAACGCCAGACTTTCTGTTGGTGCCAAGTCCCTTTGTATGCTTTGTGTACTTCCAAATTATGGTTCTGTTCATTTATGCGTGTGCATATCATTAATTATGTGCGTATGTCGCATTCATATCATCATTTATGTGCATATGCGTCTAAGAAGAATAAGAAGAGAAAATTACCCGAAAATCAGAAGAGAGAAGAGAGTCAAGAAACCGTAGCGAATGAAGAAGAAATTTGAAGACAGGTTAGAAGTGAAAAACATATATATATATATATTTTGAATAAAGAAGAATGCTATTGCCTTAAAATTATGCATCTCTTTTTTAGAATATAAAAATGGAGAAAGGGAAGGGGAATGTCTTATGGGCTTGACAAAAGCGCTCAAAACCCTCAAATCTTTATGCGTCCTCATCGCAAGGGGGATATACAAAATACATACGTATTCATATTTATATGCCATCTCTACGTATACTGTATCCAATATACAATCTGTGGAAAATGTAGACATGTGCATCTTTGTGCTTTATGTAAAGGCTACATAAATTTGGTGGATGCTCATGTAAACTCTATTCATTGTGCATTGTTTTTAAATACAACATATTTTTGGATATTTTCTTCTTATCATAAAATATAAGTTTGGATTGTTGGTTTGAGAGTATGTAAAGTGATAAATAAAAGTAGATAAAAAAATGATGAATAATAATTATATTGAGTATATTATTCAAATATATATGTTGTAAAATAGAATATATGAGATATCAAAATACATATTATATTGCAATTGGATATAATATTATATTGCAATTGGATATAATATATGATGGATGGTTGTACCAAATGAACACTCATATTTTTGTATTTTTAAAATAATGCACATATGTGAAATGAATCAATTAAAAATAAAAAAAAGGAACAAAGGTAGAATTTGCACTTGAATCATAAGTTGAAAACTGAAAGACAAAAACGACTTAATTAGACGCCAATAGTCAAACACCACAACTTAGCCACGATGGAGTAGCTTCTCATCAGATCAATTCATATACAAGAAAGAAAGAATGAAATTTTGGGCTTGTATGGAATAGGAGTGAAACCTTTGTTAAAAGAGGTTGAAGAGGATTGAAATAGTAAAAGTTAAAAATAAAAAATAGAGAAAAAAATAATATTACAATCCATAAAAGGGTAGATTGCAATTCATGGGATGGATTGAAATCCATCCCGCATACAAGAAGTTTATGGACAGAGATAATAACAATGTTACCAACTTCAGACTGATGAGATGTGCAAAGTGCGACTCCTACATAAAGACGGCCAATTAGCCAATACAAGGTATTCAACCAAACCTAATTTTGAGCTTGCCAACAAAAAGTTAAAAGGCCAAAAAAAAATAAAAAAAAAAACCGCAGATTTTCTTTGCGCTAATCAATCTGGTGAGCCTCCGTTGTTCCTGGAACAAGTGAGAATGAATCAAAACTATAAGTTCTATGCTGTATGCTCTATAAAAGAATCCATAACTGTTAAACAAAGGGAGTTAAGATTGTAGGGATTGGGAGAATTAATAGAGGGGATAGAAAAAGAGGAACAATTTTCAATTATCATCAAATATATATAGGGATCACAGTATTATCCACTTTAGCTGTTTACTCATAGTGACTCGACTTAAATGGAATGGGAAAAACCTGATTTAAATGATATGGGTTATAAACTAAGTGGGATTTTTACAGGGTTGGGGGATGGGATTTTGAAAAGCCTAAAAATAAGGCCAAAAGAACTAAAAATATAAAAGCTCCTGTCTGCAACAAATGTGGTACAATAGGCCACTATGCCAACATTTGTTGGACAAAACCAAAATAAATGAATTATAAATTGACGAAAATATTAAAAAGCAAATAGAAAAGCAGCTCCTGAATCAGAGTGATGAATATTCCAGCTCTGATGAGATTGATGAAGAAGAGAGTCTAAAGGTTAATCAGATGCAATTAGAAGAATCCTCTAAAGAAGCTGACTCCGATCTTAACTCTAAATGTAACCATTATGAGATAATTCTTAATATGAATGACTTAAATACAAATGTCCTCTCAAAAGGAGAAAGTCTTGTCTTAAAAATCATAGACAAGATAGAGGATTCGGAAGAAAAACAAAAAAGCATTAGATGAATTTATCCTTATTGCCAAGGAAGATCCTCAATATAAGGATATTAAAATACAAAAAACTCTTTAAGAAAAATCTCAACAATACTCTTTTAGAGAAATTCTAAAAAGAGTAGAATCAGAAGACTCTAAAAGAGAACCTACCATTCAAGATCTTAAAGGTGAGATCAACGAAACTAAATGAAAGCTAAAAGACTCAAAGCAAGGGTTCAAACCCTTCACCCAGGACATATAATATAATATTAGACATATAATATCAAGAGTAAAAATGGACGATATGATAGAGAAATCAAAATAAAGATATAGAAAGATAGAAATCAAAATAAAAGGCAAAAATACTGAAACTTAACGAACTTTAAATACTTGAAATATTATTGTACATGAACGGATTGAAGAAGCAGATAACCTTGATGGAATCCTTAGCTTTCAGGTTCCAATCTTTACATCCGAACTGGCACACTCAAGATCACTCAAACACTCTGAATTCAATATTTTACAAGTAAACTAGCACACTTAAACTAACAAAAACATACTGAAATATTTTACAAAATTAAAAACTTAAAAATTTGCTTTCCAAAACTTGCTCCTTAAATGCTGAAGACGTCTCATTTTGTAGGACTTCTCCTTGGAAAACATTTCTTTGATGAGAACTTTTATTCCAGTTTGCATAAGAAAGGATCTTTTAAATTCTTAAAGAGGAATAGGCTATTTGGGTAGCATTCCTCATTTTATGAGAGAAAGTGACTCTGATTCAGTACCGGTTAGGATGGCTACATACCATTCCATTGATTTAGGGAAGGTGAGAGGAGGTAGATGAAATGGCAGACAAGAAGCTGCTATTTCAGCAGGGGATCTGTTTAGATCTTATTTTTCTATTGTGATGATCAATTATGCTCAATCTTTCCTTTTTCGTTTTAGAACGGGGCTGGTACATCTGACTTTTGACAAGTGATGAAGAGGAAGCATTCTAAATCGCCTTTTTAGGAGCCCTGTAAACATTTAGAGACTTAAGTTTTTTTGATATTTTTTCAAAATGTTTAAGAATCTCGGATTTATATTCATTTTCACTTATTTGAGCACTATGAGCTTCCCCTGTTTGATTTTTGATCAAAAGTATAATTGGGAACTTTAATTCTTTCATATAAGAATTTTGGATCACTTTCACCACAAGTGAGTAGAAATTGATATTTCCCATTATCTCCTCCAAGAGGTCCTACATATGGATCTCCCATATCATATCTCTGTTTTACAGATCGTCTAACTTCTATGTATCATGAATTTTGCAGACTTTTAGGATCAGATTTTATGGTAGGAGGAATTTCTGCATTCATCAAAAGTAGGTTAATAAACCAAAGCTATTTTTTTACTAAAATCTTCCTTATTTAAGAAAAATAAGAACTTTTCTTTTTCTTCAATCTTAATTTAAGATTGTTGATTTCCTACCACTGTAGTTCAGTGGAGAAATTTAGTCAAACTGGATCATCATTTACTTCAGAGACTATCCCTTCTTTTGTAAATCTAAAAGGATAGAGTAGACTAAGGAATGAGGTTATTAATATGGCAAGTCTGGTGATTTCTTTACTAAGAAGGAAACTGGTTTGAAAACAAACTCCTTCTAAACAAACCGCTGCACTAGATAATTTGTATTAGATTGGCATTATTCCCACATTGGCAGTGTTTAGAATCTGGATGGTCTTAGTAAAGTAATTGGTGGGAACTATTCCTTTACTCGTATAGTTTAGATCAACGCCTGAATCTATAAGGGCTTCTATCTTTATGATGTATTCCTTAGTTAAAAAAAAGGTGACTTTGGCATGCCATTTTTGGTTGATGACTTTGTCTATGGAATTAATAGACTCTTGTTCTTCCTTATTTGAGGAAGGTGGTATGGTTTTGAACTATTCAACAAACTCCTAATCAGCTTCTTTTTCATCAATCTTTTCAGAGGCTTGATAGGGGTCCCCAACACTATTACTAACCCCGTTTAGGTATAATTCTTTTTTAAAATATATTTATATATATTATAGTAAATAACATATATATATTTAAATCTATAAAAAAATTTGCCTATCTTCATATGAACAACATACATGTACACATATATTCCCTTTTATATAATTTTTATTTTATTTTTTGTTATTTTAGATTATTTTTGTGCTATGCATCTCTAAATGGGTTAATAGGAAAATCCAAACCCGCCTTGCAAAACCTCACCAAACCCGCCACCGCCCCACTAACATGAACAGGAATACAGGGGCAAGGATGGGAGTGTTTCTTCTCGCAGGGTGGGTTGGAGATAAATCCACCCACCCCAAATACACCTGGTTGTCATCCCTAAATATATCAATGAAACAATAAATTTTTCAACAAAAAGCTAAGTTCATGTGTCCCTTGTTCCAGTCTTGCTCTGTCTCCGATGGGAAACAGCGACACCCATCCAACCAGAAGTTGTCTGTGATCTTATTTCTTAAACACTGCTTCTGACGGGGTGTTAAACATTTTGGTCTAGATGATATAGGGGTTTTTTGAAATGGGATCGAATGATAATTTATTTTTGTTTGTCTTTGTGCCACTCTTGATGAAAACTACTAGTTTTAACGCTTCGCTTGCATTCTAATTTTGTTGAAGAAGCTGAATCACACATTAAGGACACATTGTTACACAAGAGGCGGAAAAGGCAAAAGATTTTGGTTTTTGGTGGTTATGGTGGTTCTGGATCATCAAAATGGAAAGTATGGAAAAAAAAACATCTGAAATTATTTGGTACATGGTAGTGGAAATTAGATGGTTATGAAAGTGGAGAGGTGCTTTCAATGGAACTAGAAAAGCTCTATTAACCAAATGGAATAATTGCATAACAAGATACGAGACAAGGATGGGAAACAACTAATTTGAATCCTATAGATTCACACTCCTAATGGAAACTAGAAGCTAATCTAGAACATAAGACTACAAACAAATGAAACCGAATCATAGGGTAATTAAACTAACATCATGAAAACAACACAAGTTAAGTCCTAAAACACCAAGCATAGTTTCGTAGGTAGTTCTCGCAATCTCTGTCACTAAACTAGGACAGAGCCGTGAACGTCCAGGCTAAGGTGATCACGGTCTCCCAGAAAATGTACCAAAGAGTTCTCTCTCTTCTTGCTAAAAATGTCCTACAATCTGCGGAAAATGTAATCTCATAAAACTGTGTTGTTTTTAGGCTGTAAATTGTTTTCAATTGTTTTCAATCATTTAAAACAATTTACAGCCTAAAAACAAATCCAAACAAAATGAGAAAAGAAAGTACTAGGATCATCAGCGTTATAAGACCATATCAAACCTCAAACTGCATCATCCAGACACCAACTTCACGACAATAGAGATGGAGTTGAGCAGTATGAGGGGAAGTCTCAAGTACTGGGTGGCATAAATGAGGCCTATGATCTGTCCCTTGAAAGACTTTGTCTTGCCTCCCGAGAATTCGGAGAAGCTCCATCCTCTAGGCGCAAGGAAACGATCCTCATTTAGTATTGCCAGCGCGTTTGCAAGTAGCAGAAAGCCCTCAAGCAATGTCCACAAACCCATTTTACCTGAAACCATAAAAGATTCATTTCATACCACATTCAAACGGTTCTGTCATTAGTAAAGATTTTCTCCCCCATTCCCTCTTTCTGTTTGGAACATTTAAACCCTAAAAACAAAGAAGCTCAAACATTTTCTCAATTTTCAACAATTTGGTCTCCATTTTTTGTTTTTTGTTTTTTTCTTCCCCACGAAAATCTCGTTTCATACCACGTTCAAACAGTTCTGTCATTAGTAAAGATTTTTCCCCCCATTTCCCTCTTTCTCTTTGGAACATTAGAAACCCTAAGTACAAAGAAGCTCAAACATTTTCTCAATTTTCAACAATATAGACTCCATTTTTTGTTTTTATTTTTTTTATTTTTGGTTTTTTCCCCACAAATCACAAGAATTTCGTTAAAGGGAGTACTTTGTACACGCATTAAGAATTCATGAACATTAACGGAGAAAAATCAAAAAACTCATCAAGAACAATAATACTTGATCATGTATACATACATAGTTATGGAACATATACATATATATATATATGATGTATACTGGAACATGGTTCCATCGATCTGAAAGGAAACTTCGATCAGAACGAAGACGCGAAACGAATAGGACAGAAACTAAAATGAAAAAGAAAAACCTTCATTAATGAAAAAAGAAGATATGGGAATAGAAAAAGAAGAAATACCTTCGACGGAGAAGTGCCGGTGGCGATAGATCTGGTCGACTGATCAGAAAATATTAGATGATTAAGACGGTTCCGTTTAGACACGCATCAACTTTTTTTTTTTTTTAAAGAATATATGCTTTTTGGGTTTTTGGCAACGAAGTGCCTGTATTTTTTATGATTTGATAAATTAGCTATCATATTTTAGTATTATCAATTTTGCCCAATATTTAAAAATCTTGTCAATTGCACTTCAATAAGTCACATTGTAAGAAAAATTGGATGGAATGGTAAATGATAAGGTGAACATCGGATGGGTTGGATAGGTTTTTGGAATTTTTCAACCCATTCAATTGGGTAGGTTGAAAAAATATTTTACTCACTGATCAACTCAATATAGAAAATCAACTCACCCAATTAGGGTTGGGTTGGGTTTGGTGGATTCGACGGGTTATGCATTTTATTAAAAAATATATATAATGAAAATTTTAAAGAAAGAAAAAGAACTCATTATAAATTCTCTAAAATAAATTCTATTATAGTCTTTGCACAAAGAAAAAGTTGTAATATAAAATAAATATACGTTTTGAAAATCATTAAGAGATGTAAGAATACTGAAATAATTAGTAGTATTTTTCACAATATCACAAAAAATTACATCCATATTATATATTGAAGTAATGCATTTTATATATTCAAATAATCTGAACAATGTTTAAAGATGAACATTATTCTATAAAAAAAAATGAAGTGAAAATCGGATGGGTTGGATGAGTTTTTGAGATTTTTTCAACTCACCTATTAAAGATTAAATGGGATGAAAATTTTTTTACTCACCCAATCAACTCAATATAAAAAATAAATCTATCTTATTATGATTAGATTAAATAAATTAAGTGGATTTATTGAATTATTGGTTTTTTTTTTACACCTAATACACGTTTATGTTGCATACACACTTTTAAAGGAGCATATTTAGCTAATTTTACATTATTGAGCCAAAAAGAAAAAGAAAAAAAGAAGATTTATTTATCCTTCACTTTCTTTTTAGCATTGTATATTCACTCTGTTATGACGGGTTTTTTTTTTCCCTGCATCCTTTGTTTTGTTGTTATTTGCCTTTGCCACCAATTAAAGGCTTAAAAATGAAGAAAATCTTCATTAAAAAAAAAAAAGAGAAAGAGAGAGAAAGGGATCTAGTAGGGGTGGCACGATCCAAGGGGTCGTTTGGAGCAATGTCTTCAGACCTTAAAAATCAATTTTTTTTCAAAATTTCATCACTTTTCACTATTTATATCTTCAAAACACTACAGTAAACTCCAAACTTTAAAAATTCATAACTTTATGTATACAAATCCAAATGAGATAAAATTTTTCTTAAAATTGCATAGAATTTAGAGAGGAACGAAACAATATCCATATTGATATTTTTTTTCTAAAAAAATTTTTAAAATGTTTTATTTTTTCACCTCAAACAGTTTTTTCTCCCAAACACATTTTCCAAAACAACTTTTTTCCAACCAAAAAATAATGTCTCCAGTCTCCTCCCCCAAACACCCCCTAAATTTTTTTAGATATATTTGTCATTTTAAATTTTTTTTTAATTTTGTTAGATTTTGTAAGACAAAATTTGGTGGAGTGCTTATTAGGGATGTTTTTATAATTTTACCTATTTTAACAGTAAATTAAATTTTTTATCCACTTAATTTATTAATTTAATTATTATTTTTAGTTTCCTTTTTTACCCCTATGTCAAAACTAGGGTCTCAATAGCAAAGTTTCAGATCCTCTCTCTCCTTCTAATTTCTTTCTCCTCCCTCTCTCTTCGATCTCCAACACTTCCGTCCTCATGCCGCTGCAGTCACCGAAGATCATCGAAAATCAGAGATCAGAGGTGAATCGTGCGAGCATCACCATGAGCTCCACCGTCGCATGCAAAAGGGCCTCAGATCGCAGTTGCTTGGGTCCTAGAACTTTCTCTTTCCTCCTATTTTCTCTTTTTCTACTGGCAATTCACATTGTCGTGAGCAGAAATCTAGGTCGTTAATGGTGATTTCACACACACACACACACACACACTCTCTCTCTCTCTCTCTCACACTCATCTCTCGCTTGTGGAGTCGGTTCGATTTCAGCCATCACCGATTGGTTGTTTTGTGTCTATCTCTTTTTCTTCTAGCTCACTGAACCAGTCAAAGATAGTTCTCCATCGTTACTTTTTTGTTTTGTGGAGTTCAACTATTTGATTCAATTTTGCAGAACTTATGGTTTGAGTATGAGGTTATTTTTGTTTTTGTTTTTGTTTTTGTTTTTTTTGGTTTTGGATTTTGGATTTCAATTTAATGAAATTGTTGTTTGCCTTAGAGTTTGACTCTCAAATCATCAATGTATACATATGTTTGATTAAACTTGCATTTTAAGTAATTTGATGATGAATTAATGACTAATTGATGCATTATTTAAAAGAATAAGTATTTGCTGGTAATCTACTTTTACTTGTGTGCATTAATATTAGAGGGAGTCTGAATTCGCTTGTTTGATGATTTGTTTCTAGCATATACTTTTATTTCTGTGCCATATTTTTCTCATATAAATGTAGCTCAAATTGATACAAAAAATTCTGTGCTATATACCATTTGCCTATACTGTTCAAGCATGAACATGTTTGTTTTAGTCTTGTATAATCAGCAAATTGTTTCATGAATAAGCTATTGGATCTTTAATTCAATGTTGGGCTTATATGTGAATAATTATGTGTTGCAAGTTGTTGAATATGGTTAAGTCTAATTAAAAGTGATCTACTAAGTTTTGAGTAATTTGAGCTTTAATATATTTGATAGGATGTGGGCCTTTAATGTATAGAGACCTAAAGGATAATTTCTATTTTAATAATAGGCTAAAATAGAAATACTAAAAAGATAACATGATAATTATCTATATATATAATGGTTATGATTCACAGATCACATGTAGTATTATTATCATCTTTTTTTTTTTTAATATCCCATTAATAGAGAGAGAACATAGTGAATACATAATGGGTTCTTTAGGATAACGTGTTAATCTGAAAGACAAACCACATGACTCTAGAAAGTGATTTATTGATATAGATTTAGGTACACTTCTATTTATTCATTAATTGATTCTTGGTGATCCAACATGAATGTTCTTGGGATTTCAGGTGATGGTTTTTCCGTAAGGATTTTTCTAACAAGTTGTATTAGTGAGAATTCATGTTAAAATATTGGGAATTGAAAATTTCATTCGACTACATGATTTTAAATTTATATATCGGTATATTGATGTATGCATTAAGGTTTTGGTATGAATATTAGGGTTTATTGATGCATGTTTAAAGTTCAAGAACATTAAGGAAGAATTTTGGGGTTAAAATTCGCATATTAGGTTTTGGAATGCGAATTTTCGACCCCAAATTTCAAATTCAGAATACTTTACAAACGTCATACAAAATGGTACATCTGAACCCGTACAGACTATACGATCCCGCACGACCTATACGGGGATTGTACGGGCCATGTTCGGACGTTGTATGAAACAATTTCACTCGTGCCTGTGTGGAACTGTACAATCACGTATAAAGGATGTTGTACGGAACAGTCTCACTCACCCTGTATGGACTTGTACCATCTGTACGAAATCTTAGGGGCCACCTGCATCAAGCTTAGGTTTTTAGTACATAAGCCTAATTAGGCATGTGACAAGATTTAGGCTGCAGGCTTTGACCCATAGTAATTTAAAAAAAAAAAATTTAAGGATCAACTTTGGTGCAAAATTTCAAATATTGGTATGTTTATATATATATTTTTAGATGAATTAATTGAAATAACTTGCTGCTAAAGTGACCTTTCTTGTAGAAATTAATTTTATTTTGAAATATAAACTATTGTGTATATGTAACTTCTGTAAATATTTATCAACCCAAAGGAAGGTGAATATCTAATAGAATTGCATATGCACTTATGGTAATAAATAAGTGATGATTATTCAGATTTACATGTGAACAACAAGTTGACCTAAAGGAAAATTTTTTGTTTGCCATGTTCTTTTTATCAGTGTTTAATTACTACACAAAAATATCACTTACAAGTTAATATTTTATCTTTGGACAAAAGACAAAATATTAAAGGAGTGTCCTGTATCTTAACATGGGGTTTACCTTTATTTGAATTTATTTTTGTTTTGAGCCTTACATAAGCTTATTTTGTTTATTTGTTGTCTTCTGTTCAGTTATGACTCGTGCTAATATTACTACCACTATCACTTCTATTCTTATGCTAAATGGTTCTAACTTCAAGACATAATAAGATAACCTTTTGATAATTCTCGAAGTCATAGATCTCGACCTTATGATAAGGGTTGATTCTCCTGCACGTCTTAAGGATAATAGTACCTCTGATCAAAAGAGCGATATAGAAAGGTGAGAGAAATCAAATTGTATGTGTATGATGATCATGAAAGAGGCCATTCCAAAAGCATTTTGTCTGAAAAGTTATTAAGGCTAAGGATTTCCTTATGGATATTGAAAAGAGGTTTGTTAAGAACGAAAGGGCTGAAATATGTATGCTCTTGATAAGTCTAATTTTAATGAGATATAAAGTCAAAGGCAATATCAGAGAATACATCCTTAAGATGTCTCATCTTGCTTCTAAATTGAAAGCACTTAAGCTCAATTCCTCTGAGGACTTGCTGGTGCATCTAGTTTTGATCTCACTTCCATCGCAGTTTAACTAGTTTAAGGTGAGTTACAAATGTTAGAAAGAGACTTGGTCTCTAAATGAGCTCATATCATATTGTGTTTAAAAAGAGGAAATTTTGAAGCAAGATATGGCAGAAAGTGCTTATCTGACTTAAACCTCTAAGAATAAGGACAAAAGAAAGCAAAGGTGAATGATAAGAAAACTACAGATACAACACCTCACAAGAAACAATAAAAGAGACCAGTTGACCCAGAAAGTATTAATTATTACTTCTGTGGAGTTGAAAGGCATAAGAAAAAGCAATACACCAACTATTATGCATGACGTACTAAGAAAGATATGCTTCGTAATTTGGTTTGTTCAGAGGCTAATTTAACTTCGGTATCTAGACACACATGGTAAATAAATTCTAGTCTAATAACTCACATCATTATGTCTATACAAGGTTGCCTATGTTGCCAAAAGTTAAGCAATGTTGAAAGATACATTTATGTGGGCGATGGCAAAACAATTTAAGTTGAGGCAACAAGAAAATATAGATTATTGTTAAAGATTGGATTTTATTTGGATCTTGATGAGACATTTATTGTACTATTTTTTAGACAGAATTTAATTTCTATTTTTGCTTTGGATAAATCTGGTTATTCTTGTTCTTTTAAGAATGAAAAATTTAGTTTGTTTTATGATTTAAAATTAATTGGTTCTAGTCCTTTGTTCAGTTACGATAATATTTATTTAATTAATACAATTGCTTCATTCAATGAATCCTTGCAATTAAGTACACGAGGTATAAAGAATAAATTAACCAATGAGATTTCAACTAACAAACAGGTATATGCATGGATATAAATTATAGAATAACAAATAAGGTTTCTTTAAGACAAAGTTTGTAAGCAAGATATCAGCATCGTATCCATGCATATACTAATACAATGTATATCCTACTCAAGAATTACGATTCTCTAACACTGAAATAATATTATTTCTCAGAAGAAAAATCCCACAATAGGGAAACTAAAAACTAAGCTGTTTGACCATGAAAGAATAATTATATATGTGTATGTGTATTTATTCGACCATAAAAATAGGCTATAATTATCTTTTTGACCTCATCATGTCGTAGTCCATGATCATCATTAGTATTCTAATATCAGATTTCATACATCTAAGCCTAAATATGTTTCCCATTAACCCTAAACTTCGAGACCCGCTTTCCATTCAGAATTATCTCATCATTGTTTAAAGATTTCAAAATCAGTCAAGCGTACAAAGGCTGTTCATAAATCGTTGAGATGTTTCCAATCTCGATCCTCTCCATGCAATCCCCATACTCTTTGTTGAAGACATCCAACACCTAATCCTTGGACAGTGGAAAATTCTACGAAAATGTCAAGAACAAAGTCCCTTCGTCCTGAGGAACATGTAACTCGAGGCTACTGCAAATATCACTCTGAGTTTAGCCTTGGTTGAACATGCTACTATACTCCTAAACTTTAGTAGATGGTTTGTATTCCTTAAGCAGGGTGGAGATAGTCACACTTCTGAATAGCAGGTGTGGGAACCCAGGGACAAGGAGGAGGTAAGTTTAAAATAACATTATTTCTTAGAAGAAAAATCCCATAATAGGGAGACTAAAAACCAAGCTGTTTGACCATGGAAGAATAATTATATGTGTATGTGTGTATTTATTCGACCATAGAAATAGGCTATAATTATCTTTTTGACCTCATCATGTCGTAGTCCATGATCATCATTAGTATTCTAATCTCAGATTTCATACCTCTAAGCCTAAATATGTTTCCCATTAACCCTAAACTTCGAGACCCGCTTTCCATTTAGAAATATCTGAGCATCGTTTAAAGATTTCAAAATCAGTCAAGGGTACAAAGGTTGTTCATTAATCGTTGAGATGTTTCCTATCTCGATCCTCTCCATGCAATCCCCATACTCTTTGTTGAAGACATCCAACACCTTATCCTTGGACAGTGGAAAATTTTGTGAAAATGTCAAGAACAAAGTCCCTTCATCCTAAGGAACATGTAACTAGAGGATGTTGTAAATATCATTCTGAGTCCAGCCTTGGTTGAACATGCTACTATACTCCTAAACTTTAGGGGATGGGTTGTATTCCTTGAGTTGGGTGGAGATAGTCATGCTTTTGAACAACAGGTGTGGGAACCAGGGACAAAGAGAAAGCAAGTTCGAAATAACATTATTTCTCAAAAAAAAAAATCCCGTAATGGGGAGACTAAAAACCAAGCTGTTTGACCATGCAAGAATAATTATATATATGTGTGTGTATTTATTCAACCATAGAAATAAGCTATAATTATCTTTTTAACATCATCATGCCGTAGTCCATGATCATCATCAGTATTCCAATATCAGATTTCATATTTCTAAGCTTAAATATGTTTCCCATTAACCCTAAACTTCGAGACCCGCTTTTCATTCAAAATTATCTCATCATTGTTTAAAGATTTCAAAATTAGTCAAGCGTACAAAGGCTGTTCATAAATCGTTGAGATGTTTCCTATTTCGATCCTCTCCATGCAATCCCCATACTCTTTGTTGAAGACATCCAACATCTAATCCTTGGACAGTGGAAAATTCTACGAAAATGTCAAGAACAAAGTCCCTTCATCCTGAGGAACATGTAACTCGAGGCTACTGCAAATATCACTCTGAGTTTAGCCTTGGTTGAACATGCTACTATACTCTTAAACTTTAGTCGATGGTTTGTATTCCTTGAGCAGGGTAGAGATAGTCACACTTCTGAATAGCAGGTGTGGGAACCCAGGGACAAGGAGGAGGTAAGTTTAAAATGACATTATTTCTTAGAAGAAAAATCCCATAATAGGGAGACTAAAAACCAAGCTTTTTGACCATGGAAGAATAATTATATGTGTGTGTGTGTATTTATTCGACCATAAAAATAGGCTATAATAATCTTTTTGACCTCATCATGTCGTAGTCCATGATCATCATTAGTATTCTAATATCAGATTTCATACCTTTAAGCCAAAATATGTTTCCCATTAACCCTAAACTTTGAGACTCGCTTTCCATTCAGAATTATCTCAGCATCGTTTAAAGATTTCCAAATCAGTCAAAGGTACAAAGGCTATTCATAAATCGCTGAGATGTTTCCTATTTCGATCTTCTCTATGCAATCCCCATACTCTTTGTTGAAGACATCCAACACCTCATCCTTGGACAGTGGAAAATTTTGTGAAAATGTCAAGAATAAAGTCCTTTCGTCCTAACGAACATGTAACTAGAGACTATTATAAATATCATTCTGAGTCCAGCCTTGGTTGAACATGCTACTATACTTCTAAACTTTAAGGGATATGTTGTATTCCTTGAGTTAGGTGGAGATAGTCATGCTTCTGAACAACAGGTATGGGAACCCAGGGACAAGGAGGAGGCAAGTTCGAAATAACATTATTTCTCAAAAGAAAAATCCTGCAATGGAGAGACTAAAAACCAAGCTGTTTGACCATGGAAGAATAATTATATATATGTGTGTGTATTTATTTGACCATAGAAATAGGCTATAATTATCTTTTTGACATCATCATGTCATGGTCCATGATCATCATCCGTATTCCAATCTCAGATTTCATACTTCTAAGCTTAAATATGTTTTCCGTTAACCCTAAACTTCGAGACCCGCTTTCCATTCAGAATTATCTCATCATTGTTTAAAGATTTCAAAATCAATCAAACATAATAAGGCTGTTCATAAATCGTTGAGATGTTTCCTATCTTGATCCTCTTCATGCAATCCCCATACTCTTTGTTGAAGACATCCAACACCTAATCCTTTGACAGTGGAAAATTCTGCGAAAATGTCAAGAACAAAGTCCCTTCATCCTCAGGAACATGTAACTTGAGGCTGCTGTAAATATCACTCTGAGTCCAGCCTTGGTTGAACATACTACTATACTCTTAAACTTTAGGGGATGGTTTGTATTTCTTGAGCAGGGTGGAGATAGTCACACTTCCGAACAGCAGGTGTGGGAACCCAGGGACAAGGAGAAGGCAGTCCAGGACCACATCTGGGGTACTAAAGAAGGACCACAATAGGATCTTAACGAACACATGAGAGCATACGGTCTGGAGGGTGTTCCTTATACCCGCTACTGTTGTGAACCTTTTGCATGAGTTAAAGGTTTTGAGGGAAAGCTTTTGGTCCATCACAGAAGAGGTGAAATGTATGCCGTGTTTGAGGTCTATACGTGGGGTACGAACATTAAAAGACTTAACCAATACAATGGCTTTATCGCATTGAATGTTGACTAAGATTTCAAAGACTCCCACTATTTTTCCTATGATGTTGGGGAAGCCTCTCTCTTTGAGCCACAACCACGTCGTGATAATGAGTAACGACTCAGTAGGGTCGCGCATCATGTTTTTGATTAAATGAGTAAAAATCTTCCTATCCACCTTGTGGTACATCACGTTGTGATAAAGATCATTCTCTGTCATTACTCCCGTTGCTGATCTTGCCGCTGCGATGCCGAACTTGTCAGATCTCAGTGGATTTCCACTAATATGACCTCGCCACTATAGATCTGAAGAAGTCAATCTTGCTTAAAATGATGAAATCCCGAGAGTTCGCAATCTCATAAGCAAAGAGGTTTGATTTTCTCTATTTGGTGATGTGATTTATAACTTTTGTTCAATAGATTTCTCTCATTTTCTACCGAATCACATTGTTTTGATTGATTTGCAATTTTACTATAGTTGTGATTTTTCTTTTCTTTTTTTTTTTTTGAATCTTTTTCATGTGTTTCATGTCACCTTAGCCGTTGGAATTTGGATCTCGACTACTTGTAAGGCTACTTTTGGCTCTCCACTATCACCATTGCCCAAGTCGAAGTTCATTATGTTCACTGGTTAGCCATTTCTCTTTACTTTTTTGTTTTGTGGAGTTCAACTATTTAATTCAATTTTGCAGAACTTATGGTTTGAGTATGAAGTTATTTGTTTTTTTTTTTTGGTTTTGGATTTTGGATTTCAATTAATGAAATTGTTGTTTGCTTTAGAGTTTGACTTTTAAATCATCAATGTATACATATGTCTAATTAAACTTGTGTTTTAAGTAATTTAATGATGAATCAATGACTAATCGATGAATTATATAAAAGAGTAAGTATTTACTGATCGTCTACTTTTACTTATGTGCATTAATATTAAAGGAAGTTTGAATTCGTTTGTTTGATTATTTGCTTCCAGTATATACTTTTACTTCCATGCCAGATGTTTTCTCAAGTAAATGTAGTCCAAATTGATACAAAAAATTCTGTGATATATACCATTTACTTATACTGGTCAAGCATGAACATGTTTGGTTTAGTCCTGTACAATTAGCAAATTATTTCATGAATTAGCTGTTAGATCCTTAATCTAATGTTGAGCTTATATGTGAATAATTATGTGTTACGGACTGTCAAATAAGGTTAAGTCAATTAAAAGTGATTTATTAAGTTTTAGATAATTTGGACTTTAATGTATCCAATAGGATGTGGACGTTTAATGTATAGAGATCTAAAGGGTAATTTCTATTTTTATGATAGGCTAAAATAAAAATATCAAAAAGATAATAGGATAGTTATCTACATATATAGTGGTTATGATCTCCAGATCATACATAGTATTATTATTATCTTTTCTTTGACATTCCATCATCAGAGAGAGAAAACACAGAGAATATATAATAAGTTTTCTAGGAAAACATGCTGATCTAGAAGACAAACCATATGACTCTAGAAAGTGATTTGTTGATATGGATAGGTACGCTTCCGCTTATTTGCTAATTGATTCTTAGTGAACAAACATGAATGTTCTTAGGATTTTAGGTGATAATTTTGCCATTAGGATTTTTGTAACAAGTGGTATCAGAGAGAATTCATGTTAAATCATTTGGAATCGAAAATTTCATTCGATTATATGATTTTAAATTCACATATCAGTTTATTAATGTGAGATTCAAGGTTTTAGTATGAATATTAGGGTTTGATGATGCATGTTTAAGGATCAAGAACATCGAGAAAGAATTTTGGGATTAAAATTTGTATATTAGATTTTGGAATGAGAATTTTCAAACCCAAATGTCAAAATTTGGAATACTGTATGGACATCATACAAAATAGTGTACTTGAACCCATATGGATTATACGGTCCCCTCGTATGACCTGTACGAGGATTGTACGAGGCCATGTTCATATGTTATACAAAACAGTTTCATTCACACCTGTACGAAACTGTATAGTCATGTATGAGGAGTGTTACACGGAACAGTCTCGATCAACCTATACGGGCTTGTATGACCTGTACAGAATCTTAGGGTTACTTGGATCAAACTTAATTTTTTAGTATACAAGCCTTATTGGGCCTGTGATAAGATTTAGGCCGCAGGCTTTGACCTGCAACAAATAAATTTTTTTTAAGGATAAACTTTAGTGCAATTTTAAATTCAAATATTGATATGTTTATATATATATTGAGATAAATTAATTGAAAGAACATGTCACCAAAGTGACCTTAGTTGTGAAAATTAATTTTGTTTTGAAATATAAACAGTTATGTATATATAACTCATATGAATATTTATTGGCTCGAAAGAAGATGAATATTTAACGGAATTGCATGTGCACCTGTGATAATAAATGCATAATGATTATTCAGATTTATATGTGACAACAAATCGACCAAAAGGAAGATTTATTCATTGACATGTTCTTTTCATTAGTGTTTAATTACTATACCAAGATATCACTTACAAGTCAATATTTTGTCTTTGGACAAAAAACAAAATATTGATGGAATGTTCGTTATCTTGAGATGGGGTTTACCTCTATTTGAATTTATTTTTGTTTTGAGTTTTACATGAGCAATTTTTTTTTTTTTGTTTATTGTTATCTGTTTAGCTATGACTCCTACTAATATTACTGCCATTATCAATTTTATTCTTATGCTAAATGACTTTAACTTAAAGACATGGTAAGAGAACTTTTTGATAATTGTTAAAGTCATGGATGCGATAAGGTTTAATTTTCTTGCACCTCTTAAGGATATAAGTACCTCTAATCAAAAGAGGGATATAAAAAGGTAGGAAAAATCAAATCGTATATATATGATGATCATAAAAAAGGCCATTCCATAAGCATTCAGGGCACAATATCTAAAAGATTACTATGGCTAAGGATTTTCTTGTAGATATTGAAAAGATGTTTGTTAAGAATGAAAGGACTAAAATAGATACGCTTTTGAAAAGTTTAATTTCAATAAGGTATAAGGACAAAGGCAATATCAAGGAGTACATCCTTGAGATGTCTTATTTTACTTCTAAGTTGAAAGCACCTAAGCTCGATCTCTCTAAGGACTTACTAGTACATGTGGTTTTTATCTTCCTTCTGTCACAATTTAACTAGCTTAAGGTGAGCTACAACTGTTAGAAAGAAACTTGGTCTCTGGATGAGCTCATATCACATTATATTCAGGAAAAAGAAATGTTGAAGTAAGATAGGTCAGAAAGTACTTACCTGACCTCAATCTAAAATAATAAGGACAAGGAAAGAAAAGGAAGAAGGATAAGGAAGCTGCAGATACAGCACCTCACAAAAAACAACAAAAGAAACTGGTTGACCTACAAAGTACTGGTTGTTATTTTTGTGGAGTTGAAGGACATAAGAAGCTATACACTAATTATCACACATGGCATGTTAAAAAAGGTATGCTTCTTAATTTGGTTTGTTCTAATATTAATATAACTTTAGTACCTAGACACACATGATGGATAGATTTTGATACAATAACTCACATTAATGTGTCTATACAAGGTTGCCTGAGTTGCCAAAAGCCAAGTAATATTGAAAAATACATTTATATAGGCGAAGGCAAGACGATTCAAGTTGAAACAATAGGAAAATTTAGATTATTTTTAAAGACTGGATTTTATTTGGATCTTGATGAGACATTTAGTATATCGTTTTTTAGACAAAATTTGATTTCTATTTCTACTTTAGATAAATCTGGTCATTCTTGTTCATTTAGGAATGGAAAATTTAGCTTATTTCATAATTCAAAATTGGTTGGTTTTAGTTATTTGTCAAGTTACAATAATTTTTATTTAATTGATACAATTGCTTCATTTAATGACTCCCTACTATTAAGTACACGAGGTATAAAGAAAAAGTTAACCAATGAGAATTCAACTACATTATGACACAAAATATTAGGTCATATCTCTAAATGGAGAATAGAGAGTCTTGTGTCAGACGAAATTCTATATTCCTTGGATTTCATAGATTTTGATGTTTATGTTAACTGTATTAAGGGAAAACAAACTAACAAAAGGAGATTTGAAACCAACAGGACTTTGAACATCTTAGAACTTATACATATGGATCTTTATAGGCTGTTTCCTATGGTTGCTTGGAATGGTTAATGATACTTTATAATGTTCATAGACAATTTTTCAAGATATGGCTATATATATCTTGTTGATGAAAAGTCCTAGTTGCTGGATATGTTCAAAAATTGTGAGGCTGAAGTTGAGAACTAACTTAGCAAAAGGAACAAAAGCATCAGATCTAACCATGGTGGTAAGTACTATAGTAGATATGACGGTTTAGGTAAATAAAGTCCAAGGCCGTTTGCTAGGAATGCTATATCATCCCATAGTATACTATATTGGGTTTGCCGCTATAAATGGTGTTGCTAAAAGATGAAACAAAACACTTAAAGACATGATGAGGAATATGATTAGTCATTCTACCTTACTAGAACACTCTGGGGAGAAGTACTTAAGATTGCAACATATATCTGTAACAGAGTTCTAACTAAAGCAACTACTAAAACCCTTTATGAACTTTGGACGGGCAAGAAGCTTAGTCTAAAGCACTTATATGTTTAGGGATGTCCAGCTGAGGTAAGGTCTTGTAGGCTTAAAGAAAAGAAATTAGAATCAATGACAATGAGTTACTATTTTATTGGATACTCTAAAAGATCTAGGGGATATAAGTTTTATGATCCCACGACTAAATCAATTTTCGAGTAAGGAAACGCCTGGTTATTTGAGGATGTCGAGTTTATGGGGGAAGATACAACTAGGGACTTTGTATTTGAATAAGAATATGTTAATATTCCCACAGGTGTTATTGGCATTAATCAAGATCCCATTCTTGTTTTTGTTTAAGACATAATAAATCAAGACGTTGTCAAAGAACCTCAATTCAAGAAATTGATCTAGAAAAACAAACTCTAGCACTTCAGGAACCTATGCCATTAAGGAGATCCACTAGAGTAAAGAGAAGTGCAGTGCCAGATAATTACATTGTATTTTTCTAAGAGCATGAGGTAGATATTTCAGTGATGGAAGATGATCCGATCAACTTCCATGAAGCCACAAAAAGTTCTAACTCTCAAAATTAGATTGATGCCACGAATGAGAAGATTAAGTCCATGAAGGATAAGAAAGTTTAGGATCTTGTCCCATTTTCAAAAGGTGTGAAACCCAATTTTTGTTAATGGATATTTAAGACCAAGATGAATTCAAAAGGTGATGTAGAGAGGTACAAGACTCGTATTGTTGTAAAGGGCTTTACACAGATAATAGGCATCGACTATAAAGAGACTTTCTCTTAAGTTTCTTGGAAAGACTCTTTCAAGATTACAATGACATTGGTGGTGTATTTCAATCTTGAGTTACATCAGATGGATATGAAGACAATGTTTTTTAATGGTAATATTGATGAAATGATTTATATGGTGCAATCAGATAACTTTGTGTCAGAAGGCCTAAAGAATATAGTCTACAAACTTAAAAAATCCATTTATGATCTCAAACAAGCATCTCGACAATGGTATTTCAAGTTTTATTAAGTGATTATCTTGTTCGATTTTGAGGTGAATTTGATCGATGATTGTATATACCATAAGTTTTATAGGAGCAAATATATTTTTTATGATTTTATATATTGCTGACATCTTACTTGTTAGCAACAATATAGGTTTATTACACAAAACCAAGAGATTTCTAGCTAGAAATTTTGAGATAAAAGATTTTAGTGATGTTTTTTTTTGTATTAGGCATACATGTACACTGGGATTGCTCTCAGAGTATTCTCGAATTGTCACAAAAAAGCTATATTGAAAAGGTTCTCAAAAGATACGGCATGCAGGATTGCAAACCAGGTGATACCCCTGTGATTAAAGGAGATAATTTTAGTATAAATCAGTGCCCTAAGAATGATTTTGAAGATAAGAAAATATAGAAGAATCCCTAAGCCTTAGTAATAGGGAGTTTTATATATGCTCAGGTTTGTATGTGTCCGGATATTGTGTACATTACTGGGATGTTGGGTAGACATTTAAGCAATCTAAGAGTAAACCATTAGAAAGCAGCTAAACAAATTTTGTAATACTTATAGAAAATAAAAGACTATATGCTTACATATCAGAGGTTGGATCAGCTTAAGATCATAGGGTATATTGACTCCAATTTTGCTAGATGCCAAGATAGTATGAAATCTACATTAGACTATATTTATCTGCTGGCTAGAAGTGGTGTCTCCTAGAAAAGTGCTAAATAGTCACTTATAGCCTATTCTACCATGGCAGTATAGTTTATAGCATGTTATGAGGCATCCAATTATGGAATATGACAGCAAAATTTTGTCACGGGGCTATGCATAGTAGATGGTGTTGTAAGACCATTCAAGTTATTTTGTGACAAAAGTCAGTAGTTTTGTATTCTAACAACAACAGGAGCTCGACAAAATCAAAGCATATAGACATCAAGTTCCTAGTTATTAAAAAAAGAGTTTAGAGTGGACAGTTGTCTATAGAGTATATTAGGACAAATTCCATGGTTACAGATTCGCTTACTAAGGGATTGCCACTGAAAGTGTTTCATGAGTACATTATTCATGTAGGTGTCATGTCAATTAATGATATTTAGTTTTAGTGGGAATTTGTGTTTTTAAATGCTTTTATGATATAGATATATTTTTAATCATTTTAATTTATGGATATTTTGAGGTTTTTTTTTTCTACAAAAATAAAGTTTCGATCTATTTACACTCTGATTTTGGTATGATTTGATCTTGCTAAGGTTTTGACTAATTGGAAATAGGCATGTTGAGATCACATTACATGAAGTTTCCATGCTACACATCCACATCATGATCCATGTCATTTAGTCGTATTAGCATGCGTGACCATTGATGGGTTGAGTTACGATAGTTGTAGCAAAGGCTACTTTGATCTTATATTAGTATAATTAATGTGGACTTGAAAACCAAAGCTTGATGTAGGCGGCCTACGGCCGCATTCCTAAGATTTCCATACAGGTCGAGCGAGATTGTTCTGTACAACATCCATACATGACTGTACATTTTCATACAAGTGTAAGTGAAACTGTTTCGTACAATATCCATACATGGCCATACAATTCCTATATAGGTCATGTGAAACTGTATAGTCCGTACGCCCCATACGTGTTCAGGTGCACTATTTCATATAACGTCCATATGGTATTCCAAATTTTGAAATTTAAGGTTGAAAATTCACATTCCAAAACCTAATAAGCAAATTTTAACCCTAAAATTCTTCTTTAATGTTTTTAATCCTTAAACATGCATCAACATACCCTAATCTTAGATAATAACATCACGAATACACATTAATTTTATAGTAAAACAACCAAATTTCTAAAAAATTATGCGATTTCATGATTTTCTATAAACAAACCTTTAATATTCATACAAAAACCTTAATTCACATAGTACTAAACCAATATGTGAATTTAAAATCATGAAATCGAATGAAATTTTTGCTTTCAATGATTCAACATGAATTCGCTCTGATACTACTTGTTAGAAAAATCATTATGGAAAAACCATTACTTGAAATCCCAAGAACATTCATATTGAATTATCAAGAATCAATTAATGAATAAGCAGAAATGCACCTGAATCCATATCAATAAATCACTTTTTAGAGCCGCGTGATTTGCCTTCCAGATCAACATGTTTTCCTAGAGAAACCTTTATATATTCTCTGTGTACTTTTTTTCTAATGATGAGATGTTAGAAAAGAAAATGATAATAATAATACATGCGATCTGGGGATCACAACCATTATATATAGATAACTACCTTGTTATCTTTTGGTATTTCTATTTTAACTCATCATAAAAATAGAAATTACCCTTTAAGTCTTTATATATTAAAGGTCCACAGCCTATCAAATACATTAAAACCTAAATTTTCTAAAACTTAATAGATCACTTTTAATTGGACTTAACCTTATTTGACAGCCTGAAACACATAATTATTCATATATAAGCTCAACGTTGGATTCAGGGTCTAATAAATCATCCCATCATCTTATTTTCTTCTTCTTTAGGAAAACATATTGATCTGGAAGGCAAACCACACGACTCTAGAAAGTGATTTATTGATATAGATTCAGGTACGCTTCCGCTTATTCATTAATTGATTCTTAGTGATCCAACATAAATGTTCTTAGGATTTCAATTGATAGGTTTGTCATAAGGATTTTTCTAACATTAGCTTCTTTTGGATAAGTAGTCTAATTTTGTGCAAATTCTAGGAAAATATTTTTTGCTGGTTCTTAACTGGGGATGAGAAATGCCAAAGGAATAATAAATCTCTGATTTTTGTAGATTTTGCATGCTGAGCTAGTGCAATGGATGGGTGATGAGGTGTTTGAGCTATTTGGTTGACTGTCTGCTTTATTCAATTTCATGTTGGAGAAAATGAACGATTAGTATCTAAACTTTTGAATTAGGTCTCTGAGTGTTCGAGATGGATTCTACTAGAATCCAATGCAGATTCTACTTTGCTACTGTTTTGGCTTATGTTTGGTGTTTTTTTCTTGTCTGATTACCTCACGTTGTATTTTTTGTCTGGTATGAATTCTACTAAAATCCTTTGCAGATTCAAGAAGAATTCATTGCGCATCAAGGAAGAATCTATTACGGAATCGAAAAGAATCCATTGTGGATTTGTTTAGAATTTGCAATGACATGAATCTGTTATTTTTTTTAGTTGAAATGCACAAAAAAAAAAAAAGAATTCATCATCATTTGATTGAAATTCAAAAAAAAAAAAAATTCTCGCCATTGGCAATTGACAATCGGCTACCCGTAGCTGGTTGGTGATTGATATGTTAAAAATGTATTTTAATAAGTAAATAAAAATGAAAGAATTGTGGGTATTTTTGTTCATTTGCTATTATTATTTTTAATTATTTGATCAAATGTTGAAATGGGCAAAAATATAGACTTTGACAGGCATACATATAAAACAATATCAAAGGACAATATTGTAAATCACCTTTCTTTTGTGATATTATTCCTTTTAGAACCCTTACATGCTATCTTTGTACTTAATAATAAACACGAATTATTAAGAATGACTTAAAACCATATATATTTCACGAATGATGAGTTCAAAACATATATATTTCAAAAACGTCAAAACAACTATAATTTTACAAGTAAATTTTGAGAGACAAAGTTAGATAATTGAATATTCATATGAGTCATAAATAAATAAAAAAATTTATAATTTCTCCTTGCCAATGGTTATGGCACCACGCCTCTTAACTTTTCCATTTTTGATAAATTGCCTTTTCGGCTTTTTAATTTTTGCCGAAACACGTCGGACTATTTTCATGTGATCTAAACTCACAACCATGCTTAAATTGCTTATTGAAAGAAGATGATTAATTGCTGAAATTAAAAAATAAATTATAAGTTTTCAATTAACGAGAGGTTTAGGGAGAGTTTGGGGAGGGTGTTGGAGATGTTATTTTTGAGTTGGAAAAAAGTTGTTTTGGAGAATGTGTTTGGGAGAAAAAACTGTTTGAGATGAAAAATAAAAAATTTTAAAATTTTTTTTAAACAAAAATATCAATATGGATATTGTTTCGTTTCTCTCGAAATTCTATGTAATTTAAAAAAAAAATTTATCTCATTTGGACTTGTATACACAAAGTTATGAATTTTTAAAATTTGGAGTTTACTGTAGCATTTTAAAAATGTAAATAGTAAAAAGTAAGGAAGTTTTGGAAAAAAGTGAAATTTTGAAGGCCGGAAAACAGCCCTCAAACAGCCCTCAAACGGCCCATCAGAGAATAAAATATAAAAATACATGTTTATGAGGTGCCCCTAGGTATATTCGCTACCAATTTAATTAGCATTCTCAAATAGTACTAATATACGTTTGGAGAGCGTATTTTAGCATTACGACTACCAATTTTACACAAAATATAAAGTTTTACATTCAAATACAATCATTTTTAACAGTGATACGAAAATAATTACTATTTAAAAGTTTTTTAAACAGTCACATAAACTTTTCAATTCTAACTATTTATCTTTATTTTTATCAATCACATCAACTTTTCAACTTTAAAATATTTTCTATCCAAACATATATTTTATTCAAATACAAAATAAACACTTTTTAAGCAAATAAACACTTAAAAAAAGAATTATATTTAAATATAATTAAAAAATAATACGTTTACTAAACGTTCCTCAAATTGTCATAGTTTGACAAATTTAGGGTTATTAGTAGAATAAAAAGATTGGTGGGCAGTATGTGAATATACGAGTTAAGTCTTGAATCATAAGGCTTAAAAACCAAAACTTCATAATATCTAGCGCCTGTGACTGGCTCCGGTAGCCGCAGGCCAAGAAAGGGGCGGGGTGTTTGTCTCAACCTCATACGTGGCATCTTACCATAGGGTGTTTAGCAAACGAGTTTCCTTCCAGTCGTGCAGCTAACTCCTATTAATTCAATTTAAAATTCCAATAATACCCTTACTTGTTCGGTCAAAATTCGAGGGCAAACAAGAGAAATTACAAATATAAGAGGTCGCTAAGACTCTCGCTCTTCACACGTCTCCTTTAGGTCCTTCTAGACTATCAAATCTGGTCTCCTCCCCTCCCTCTATAAATTTCACTTTCTCTTTCTATAAATTCCTTAAACGGGTATTAAGAATGAAATAATCTTCATAGACGAGCGTCTTAAGATTATTTTATTTAATATACTGTTATTTTATTTTAAAATACTAAAAATCTAAAATATATAGATTTCAATTCGTTTTATAAAAGAGTAATCTGACACCAATAAATACTATGATGATATTAAAATTTAAATAAATTAAGCATAATTATCTTTTTAAATATTTGGCTTAATTTTTAAAACCTATTTAACCGACCCTTTTTTCCCCTCAGCCTCCAACGTGAGTTGTCTTTTCCCACTCCCAGCAATTGACCTCCAGCCAAACGCCTCTTAAATCCTCTCTTAAAGATCAAAACCCAAACCTCTGCAAAATCGAAACCCCTATAAAAGATCCCTCAGTCCGAAATTTTTCCCGCGTATCCAAGCATCCTAGTATTTTTTTTTTCTTGATTTTTCCCGGAAAATTCATTCCTGCTAGGATCGACCATAAATATCCCTCCCCGTTTGCGAAAAGGTCCGATCTATCTTTTCTCACCCCCATTATCGACCTCAAACCTTTAGCCGCAAACGATTTTGCTTAAAACCTGATTTTCTGTCTCGGATTTTGTTGCTCTAGGGCTAAATCTTGGATTGGATGAAAATTTTTCTCTATTGTACTGGAATTTATTGGATTTGATCTGGATTTGAAAATTAACAATATTAAATGGATCTGATTAAAAAAAAAAAAAAACTTCTTAAGGAAACTTTCTGATCTACTTGTGGAAAATGTTCTTGGTCAAATTAGTTTTACGTTTTTATCTTCTTTTTCTCGCAATCCCTTTTCAGCATAAAGATCTGATTTAAAAATTTCAAAATCGATGACATTAATTTTCTTGTTTCTTGGGTATAAATAGGGTTGAGTCGCTCTCACTGTAGATCGAGGGGGACAGTTATACAATAATGACGGAACAAGGTTTGGAAGGAAGCCAACCAGTGGATCTCACGAAGCACCCTTCAGGGATCGTTCCGACCCTTCAGTGAGTCTCATAAATATATTGGGTTTTAATTTACTGGGTGTCTCAGATTTGGATTCAATGTTGTTCCTATACCAGAAGTCAACGATAATGATGAAGATATTGTCTAATTGATGTCCTACGTTATTGGGTCTTTGAATTTTAGGAAATAGAAAGTCTTGGGTGAACATCCGCTTCTTATTGCTTGCATGAGTTTCCTCTTTCTTAAGTCTCAATTAAGCTTCAGCCTAGCTGAATGAAATGACCAAAGTTGTTAAATAAGGAATAACATTTTTCGAACGGCACATTCTAGTTATGTAACGAAAAGGAGTTACTTAACTTTGCGGGCCGAAGGTCAAATTGAGCTTTAGCCTAGCTGAAATAACTTGGAGTTAAGTAAGGAATAACGAGTTTGAATATCATGCGCTATCTATGTCATGAAAAGTAGCAACTTAATTTCTTGGAGTTAAGTTCATGTCGAACGTAGCTGAAGCAAGCTCATGGTTTTATGCTTAATGCTATTGAATAGTTAGGCTAGATATTGAACCTATTTCCTTTTCCTTTGCCACTTTGCGTTTGATCTTATTAGGGTATGAAAATGTTTTGCCCTACATTGCATGTGGAAAATGCAACCTATTTTTTTGTTACAATTTCATGTACCTCCCTCCTTTCCCCATGGTCCAATATGGGAACATATCATGTACGAGTCTTTAACATATATATCGAAAGAAACACTCAAGACATGGGATTACTTCTTTGTTATTGTTTCTTTTTGGATTTTCAAGATATTAGCAAAATAGTTTGTGATGGAGAATAGGGCGTGGAAATTCGTCGTTGTTATTTGTTTAGTTTTGAATTATAAGACATTAGGTACACCGTTCAAATGATGGACAACTTGTAGTGTTGGTCTATATTTATGTACTTCTTGAGCAAGTGATAATGTAGTGTCTGTTACCAGGAATATAGTCTCCACAGTTAATTTGGACTGCAAGTTGGATCTTAAGGTGATTGCATTGCAAGCCAGAAATGCAGAATACAATCCCAAGGCATGTTATATCTGCTATCTCTTCTCCCCTTCTTCCCTCTTTCCGCTCTATTTTTAAGATCCATCCAAGCACCACCTCTTTTTGGACGTCTTTGTTTCATAGCTATGTTGAAGTCTGACTAGGTATACGTGAAGTTGAAATGGTTTGGATTGTATCTTATTTTTTTGTGCTTTACCTTGATCTTAGTGGTAATTCTTTTACATGTTTCAAAATATCTTTGTTTACTTAGCCACATCCTCATTTTAGATGTGACTGATTTAACTGCATTTTAGTATCAAAAAGCAATCATTACACAAATCTTAGAAAAGGAATGTATGCCAATTCGTTTCTAATATCTATAAGAAATACCTGCTGTTTTTTGACACCAGTTTTTGATTTCATTGTTTATGCTTGCAGCGTTTTGCAGCCGTCATTATGAGAATAAGAGAACCAAAAACCACAGCATTGATATTTGCTTCTGGCAAGATGGTAAGTTTCAGCGGAGCATCGGGCTTCATTGTTTGATATTGCATTTGCTGCAGTGATGATGTAGCTTTATTTATGTTCTGCCCATACTCTCTCTCTCTCTCTCTCTCTCTCACATCATACTGTTGTTTTATCTCTTAGAGTTCACCTTGTCTTATGATAAGGTTGTGATAATGTTCTCCTAGGAAAATCTATTGGCTAGCATCTGTAGCTCATTTGGGTGCTTGTTGTGGTGCTCTGATTAGGTTTGTACAGGGGCAAAGAGCGAAACTCAATCTAAACTAGCAGCACGGAAGGTATTTATCCCAAATCCCAAGCTGTAGCTGTTCTCAAGATCTGATAGACTAGTAAACAGTGTGAAACTTGTTTCTTTTCCTTTTTTTCCCTCTTCTTAAAAAAAAAATATATTTATGTTTATCTTGTAATGAAAATGCTGTTGTTAGACATTTGAGTTAAACATGCGCCCAATTTGAAGAGCCAAAAAAGTGGGTCAGGTTTACAACTGTTCAGGCTCAGGAAAACTGGACTAAATACTGTCGTATCTATGAATTGCTAAAATTTGCTATTGGTGTGATTGATCTAATTGTTTGTAGAAGGCCTGAAACCAAATTAATGGAAGCTAAGGCCTCATGCTTCTAGATATGCATACAATTTTACATTTTGTTTTTGTTGTTCAGTATGCACGAATCATCCAGAAACTTGGTTTTCCAGCGAAGTTCAAGGTATTGTCTTCTCTCTCTTTCCATTTTTTTTTTTTTTGGAATGTTAAAGTAAAATTATAATGGGTAGTTTACTTTTATAATCAGTTAACGTAAATATTCTTCCATGTTAATTTTCCTTGCTGGTGTAGGATTTCAAGATCCAGAATATTGTTGGCTCCTGTGATGTAAAATTCCCCATAAGGCTTGAAGGCCTTGCTTATTCTCACGGTGCTTTCTCAAGTGTAAGTGCCTTTCTTATGTTCCTTTTTTGGATGTTTTTTCCTCCCATGGAAGGGTTTAGGTCAATATTCTGTGGAATTAGATTTCTGACCATCCGATGTAGGCAACTAGGAAGAAATGCTTTGTTCTGCAAATGTTTGATTACACTATATCTTTTGTGTTGAATGAATCTTTGCTTTTACGTACCCTTTGTCCTAGGACATTTATTATATGGTAGTGTAATGTCATATTGAGAAATCCTAAATCTGGTATTCATTCGCGTTATAAACATTCAGAGGGTTGGAATGAAATGTCTTTCTGATGTTAACTAGATAGTTTTGGCATTTTCCCATCTATCTTTGACATGCCTGAATGATTTCGAGTTGTAGACCACATCTTTTCTTATTATTTTGGTTGTGAAACTAAAAATGTATTGGTGTAGTATTCTTGTACTGATTATCTATCATTTTGGTGGTCAGTATGAACCGGAACTATTCCCAGGCTTGATTTATCGGATGAAACAGCCAAAGATTGTGCTTCTTATATTTGTCTCGGGAAAAATTGTTCTTACTGGAGCCAAGGTGGTATCTTCCTTGGGTGCTTTTTCATGGATTCAGATGTCACTCATGTTTTACCTAACCCGTATTATTGTTTCTCCTTATTTAGGTTAGGGATGAAACTTATACAGCCTTCGAGAACATATACCCAGTCCTTAATGAGTTCAGGAAAAATCAGCAATGGTAAGGCTTTGGCTTAATACTGATAATTCAATCAGTGTTAATGTCATGTTTATCATATCTCTGAGTATAAGTATCAATTGGACTTTGCCTCATGAAGCATCAGGTGTAAGGTTTGATTCCCATTGAGTGCTACCAATTCCTTAGGGCCACACCCGCAGGCATTTGGCTCGAGATCTACCTGACCCATGTAGAGGGGAGTGCTTTGCACGAGTCTCATTAATTAGTCGAAACAAAGTCTTGGACACCATAATTATCAAAAGAAAAAAGAAAAATATCTCGAGTGTGATTAGTGGCATGTCATCCGGTTAAAGTTTTGGCTTGATAATCGTAGAAGATGTCTTAACGTCCAGGTAGATGTTTCGAAGTCATGTGAGGAATGGGGGGACTTATTACGTTCTAGTCTTTTCCCTCGTCGGATTTACCTGTTCCACCCAACAGAACAGGAGTGAGAAGACGGGGATGTAAATAGATATTCTTCAAGTTTTGGCATCTTAATTATAATTTGATTTTACATTTTGAAAGAGAATTTAGTGATGGATCGAGTGCTAGTAGTATGGCTGCACAAAAAAATTAAGACAAGCCCAGAAAAAAAAAAGAAGAGGGGACAGAAATAATCCAAGCACTAAGGAAGAGGAACGCTCAGGGTGAATAATGTTAATTCTGGGTAATTGTAATGTAATTATATGAAAATAATTGGCTATGTGTATTATTCAAATGGGTTGCTTAATACTCATATTTCCCCATGGCAGATGACATTGGCCAGAGTAGTAGCCAACAGACGAGACAATATTTGTTGGAAGGGAGACTTTGAGGTCGGATCTGCTTGAGAGTTTGCTCTACGGTTGTGCTGTGCTGGGATTGATTGTATATATGTCAAGGGGATTTTTGGCTGTCCCTTTTTTTTTTTTTTTTTTGGCTAAATAGTCAACTGGAAAGATAAATTAAGACAAAATGTTTTGCCTTTTCTTTTTTAAATTGATGTGAACATTGCGAGAAACTTCGATAAAATCTTGAAAAGTGAAAAGGAGAAATAAAAAAAAATAAAAAAAAGATTAGCTTTGGTTTGGACCTCTTTTAGCCTCTTGAGATATGTTTTCTTTTCTACGATTTTTTTGTAGATTGTATATTGCACCAACTAAAAACTATCATTATTGCAAAACGTAAAATGATTTGTTCGGGCAACATTTGCACTGTTTTAACAGAAATAATTCCTCTGCAAAATTAAAAAAAAAAAGAGGGATTTCTGTTGCAGAGTATTTTCTAAAGGTTACATTGCATAATTTTTTTTTAAATACAAAAGTACTTTAACATTATATTAGAATTACATAAAAAGGCTTGAACAATTTATGTATAAACATGAATTATTTATATTATTGAAATATTGTGTGAAATTTGATGGTATGGGAAATATACAATATTAGGGGATATATGCAAAAGTAGCCCATTTGAATAATATATTCTATTCTTTTTATTCTATCAAATTATTTTTCTAGTTTAGATGATTAAACACAAAAAAAAAAAAAAAAAAAATTGCAAGGCAAAGAATGGATTTATGGGATTTCCCCAAAAAATAATAATAATAACGCTAACAAGTTAAAAGTAGAATAAAGAAAAAGAAATGCGTGACATCTAATTGTTTTGATGATTTATCTCAAAAATATATACATACTTTGATGATTCAAATATAACTTCAATTTGTATCATAAAAGAATTTTCAAAACCTTTCATCTACATTGAACTTTTTTGAAAAAGGATATTGAAGTAAAGCAAGTCATCCATGCAGAGGAAGAAAGAAAGACAAAAAAAAAAAAAAAAAAAAAAAAAAAGAGGATAAAATTTCAAATAAGAGATGTTACTGTTAAGAGGGCGTTTGACGGTAAAGTTTTACTTTATTCAAAACATCTTTTTTCTAATTCTTCATTATTTTTTATTATTTATATATTTAAAATAATAAATTTTAAATTTTAAAAATTTATAATTTTGTATATATAAGACCAAATAAAATGATTTTTTTTAAATTATATAAAATTTTTAAAAAAATAAAATAATATATATTAATTTTTCTTTTAAATTTTTTTAAAACTTCATTTTTTTTTTTTCACTCCAAAAAAATTTTTCCGCTAAATATATTTTTCAAAATAACTTTTTTTCAATAAAAAAAAAAATCTTTAAGCATTTCTCCGAAACACCCTTTAAATTATGCGTAAATTTCCTCGCCCATAAATTTAAACCCACTTTATAATAAAACCAAATGTAAAAAATGAAATTCAGTCCTGCATAACTAATGACATGAGAACGCAATTTTTTTTTGTTTGGCAGCAAGAACACTTTAATTCATCTAAAAAATTAAAGCACAAATGCAGAATTATGTGTAATTTTGTTACATTTGGCGGATGAAATATTTCGGTGCCAGAGTTCAGAGTCCAAAGTGTGGTATAGCATGGTGCTGAGTCTGCTGACTCTGTGAGAGAGAGAGAGAGAGAGAGATGGAGGGAGAAGAAGGGAACCTCGCAATCCTTCTGAAATGGGCGTCAGAAATCGGAATTTCAGACTCACCAACCGACCAGACGAATCTGTCTTCGTGTTTAGCTCATTCTCTCTTCGTTTCCCACTTTCCTCACGCCGGCGGGTACGCATCTCAACTATCGCCCACTGTTTGGTTGCCTAGAAAATTTACGCCTTTAACACCGCCTTCTTTCTCTTCCTCCTTCCCCACCCCCACCCCCCCTTTTGGAATACTGCAGAAGGGGATTGGCGGCTACGCGTCATCTTAGGAGAGGAGAGTTGGTTCTCAGAGTTCCTAAATCGGCTTTGATTACGACGGACAGGCTCTCCCAAGATCAGAGATTCTCTGCTGCTCTCAACGCCCATTCTTCTCTCTCTTCTATTCAGGTTTTCTTTCTGTTGTCTGTTGTTTGTTTGCTGGGAAACCTATGAAAGAGAAAATTCCACTTAACTTCACTGTTGTTATTGGTTGCTTGTCTGAGTTTCCTGATTTCAATTAATTTGTTTCATCCTATGAAGCTTTTTTTGGATTCTGAGTTTTGAGTAAAGTTCTGAAGATTCAATTCCACAACTGAAAACAAAGAAATATGATGTTATCATTGTGTTCTTTAATGAATGATTAACGCAAAAAAAAAAATAATAATAATAATAATAAAATAAATACTTCAATGAATATTGTTCTAGTGTTTTCTCTTTTAGGACAAAACACATTTTCAACATTTTTCAGTCCTAAAATGGATTAGGACAGAAATCCAATATTAATGGTACCTCCTGCTTTCAAATTGGATATGATTTTTTAGTAGCAAAAAAGAAATAAATCATAATTAGTAAACAAAGAGAACACAAGTTGTTGTTGTTGTGTTTTTTTTTTTTTTTTCCTTGTTTACAAACGATAAGTTATTCAAGTTTAGATTGTAATAAGGTTGTTAATCGTGAGATTTCTTATCTGTTTCTTTTTTTGCTTTCCTAAATGCAGACGTTGATTGTTGGCTTATTGTATGAAATAGATAAAGGGAGGAGTTCATGGTGGTATCCTTATCTCATGAATTTGCCGCGAGGTTATGACATTCTAGCGACTTTTGGTGAATTTGAAAAGCAAGCTCTGCAAGTTCTGTTTTCTGATCACATATACTATTATTGTGTTTCTTATGTTAGGTTTTCCTTAATCTTTGATTAGGAATGTATCACTGTTTAAAAACATTTTCACATTTGATAATGGCATCTGAATAAAATTGTTATGTGGGGTTCTAGGTCGATGATGCAATCTGGGCTGCAGAAAAGGCCACATTGAAGGCTGAATCGGAGTGGAAAGAAGCTAATGCATTAATGAAAGAACTTAACCTTAAGCCTCGATTTCTGACTTTTCGGGCATGGCTTTGGGCTTCTGCTACTGTGAGAATGCATTTTTGCTCCTTTTCTTTTTTGGTTGGATTAGACATAATCTAATGAATTTCGTTTCCTTGAAAAATTTTCTTAATATCATAACTTGTATTTGTGAGTCCTGTTACTTGTCTATGTTTCGATGATTAAGATTTTCGCATCCTTTCACTCACATTTTGTTTAATGAAGTTAACTCTTACTGAGTTTCATCAGTAGTCCACTGTCAGTATGCAAAATGTTAAAATCTAATGCTCTGAAGTTTTGTGTTTTGACTCCGTTACAGATATCTTCTCGGACTTTGCATGTACCATGGGATGAGGCTGGGTGTTTATGCCCTGTGGGAGACCTATTTAATTACGCTGCACCTGGAGGAGAGGAGCTATCTTGTGTCGAAGATTTAGATTGCCAGAATCATGCATCTTCCTTGCAAATCATCTCTTCTCAAAGTGGGGATGCCGCTTATATGCTAGGCTTGGAGCAGCTTGATTTTAATTCACAAAGGCTGACTGATGGTGGTTTTGAGGAAGATGTTGCTGCCTATTGCTTCTATGCTAGAAGACATTACGAAAAAGGAGAGCAGGTATTTAAAAAAATAATTATTTTTAATTATTTTAGGGAGTCTCAGAATTTTAACTTTAGTGTTTTTTATGTGTTGTCAAATAGCTTGTTATTGCTACAGACATGTCCTTGTCCTCAAGTAAGGGAGCAAAGATGGAAATGCATATAAACGAAGTACATAGGTTTAGGAAAAGAAAATTTGGGACCTAAGTCCTTTTTTTTTTTTTTTTTCAAGTGCATGAAACGTGAAGAGTGTTAATGAAGAAAGATGAAATCCGAGTAATAGAGCTACTTTGTTCAATTGGTTAGCGGAGTTCAGTTGCAGAATTTATCATTGAGTTTTTAGCTAATTGAAGTAGGGATGTTTCATTAGTTCTGAAGTTGATAGGCATTAGTTTATAGGTAGTTACATCTATTTTAGATTACGTTCTTTTTTGTGTGCCTTTTGATTTAACATATATTGATCAAATTATGGTTTATGGTCTACTAGTTGTAAAAATTAAGGAAAGAAAGATAGAAAAGAAATACTAGTGACTTGTGGTCATAGTTCTAAGAAACATTAAAAGTTCCAGAGTTTACAATTATCATTATGATTCTACAAAAATCTTTGTTGATTACGAAAATTGTGCATTTTGGTTTGTTGAAAGAACCTAAAGTTACAAGTTACCCGCTCTCTCTCTCTCTCTCTACACAATTTTCTTAGGAAGAACTGTTTGCGTACCTTCAGTAGTTTTATAAGTTAAATCATCAACTATCATTAGGATGAAGAATCGCAGTTAAGATTTTGAATGCAAATCAGAAGTCAAATGGCGTATCTCCACCATGTGAATCATGTCATAGTAGAAATACATCCATGATTCATGAGTGTGATGTTCTGCAGGTCTTGTTGGGTTATGGGACTTACACAAATCTAGAGCTTCTTGAACACTATGGCTTTTTGTTGAATGACAATCCAAATGATAAAGTTTTTATTCCTCTTCACCTTGAAATATGCTCCTCAAATACATGGCCAAAGGAGTCGATGTATATCCATCAAAGTGGAAAACCCTCTTTTGCCTTACTCTCCGCTTTGCGTATATGGGCAACCCCAAGAAACCAGCGGAGGTCTACCACTCACCTTGCTTATTCAGGATCCCAACTCTCGGCCGAAAATGAGATACTTGTAATGAGATGGTTATCTGAGAACTGCAACTCCATCCTGAAGAGTTTGCCAACATCATTCGAAGAAGACTGTCTTCTTTTAAGCGTTATTGACAAAATGGAAGATCCTTGTTACCCTTTGGAGCTCAGGAATGTTTCAGCCTCTCCAGCAGTTCAGATTCGCGCTTTCTGGGAAGCTAATGGTCTGCAAGATGGAGAAGGTGTTGCTGAATTCCTGTCTTCTAGGAAAACTAAACGGGCATTGGATAGGTGGAAACTAGCTATCCAATGGAGGGTCAGGTACAAGGAAATTCTGATCAGTTGTATTTCTTATTGTTCGCAAGTTGTTGATTCTCTTACCTGTCAAAATAGAACTCCAGAACTGAGAGCATAGCTTAATAAATACTATCAATTTATTCTTCTTCTTCTTCTTTTGGGATTGGTTTTTCATTTTTCTGTTGTTTTGTACTGAACTTACTCGTTCCTGTAGATGAGAGCCAAAATTTGGGACGAGATAAACGACATCTGGTGTATATTACAATAAATTTTACGACTTTATAATTTTTTTTATGCAAGTGAAATTATGAATGGTTGAGTGAGAAAAGTGGAAAAAATTGAAAATAAGGTTTATTTTTAATAGTATAATAGGGTTATAAGGATAGGCGGTAACATTCTCTCGTGATATATAAATCCCTTATAAAATAGATTGTTTTATATATATACCCCAGGATCGATCAATGCAGCGAAGGAAATTCGAGCCCTTAATTAAGAAGACGAGCGCCCTATCTAAAAGACGTTGGTAATTGATAAACAAGATACTTGCAATGTAAAAGCAGACGTAAGCACTTGAAAATTTTCACGTATTTTTAAAGTCCTCCTATCTATATTGTTATTCATATGCAAAAGGAGGAAATACTCTCTCTCTGTTACGATATTATTTTTATAACAATACAACCACCGTACAAAATAACAAAATCACAAACTACATAAGCACAAAACATAATTTCTCTTTTCTGCCTTTGGAGTTGAGAAGTTTCTGGGTGAGCCTAGAGCTTGCTAGTGATGTTGACGTTTCGCACTTTGGGAGGCTTTGGAGCCGTAGTATCTTTGGGAGCAACAATGGTGAGAACCCCATTTTCCACCTGAGCTTTGATCTGATCCACCTTCACATTTTCCGGCAATTCAATTTCCCGAGAAAATCCTCGTTTTGCCAATCCCCTCTCAGCTACATGCCAGACAGTGTCTTTCTGAGGGGACCCTTCTTTCTCCCCTTCTCCTATTATGCGCAAAACGTTTTCCCCTTCTATCTGCACCTTAATCTCATCTTTGCTGAAACCTATTCAACAAAAAACCCCCCACAAAGTTATCAAATTTATTAAAATCCCATAAAACCCATTAAAATCTGGGTGTGTAAAAATGGCACAAAAGTCGAGGAAAGCAAAATCAGCCATGCAAAATACGTAAATTGGGGGAAAAAGTAGGAAGAGGAGATAGAAGGTTGAAGGAGATTATACCTGGAACGTTAAACATGAAGATGTGGGCAGAAGGGGATTCGAGCCAGTCCATATTAGCCATTGATCCGGACCACTCCCGGAAGATCGGAGAGCTCCAGAAGATGCGGCTAAAAGGGTGACCAAATATGGTATCAGCCATTGATGAATTTGATTTCTTATAAGCCAAGAGTTTTTGTTGTTGGCCTCAGATTCTCTGGTCTTGTGTTAGATATGTTTTCTGGGTTTGCTTATTTAAAGCAATACTTCAATAGTATTTTGCGTGTAAGTGTTTGTGAGGGTAAAAGTCCAGAAAGTTCTGTGGGACTTATCGTTTCTCCTTGCACTAGACTTTGTCTGTGGGGTCTAGTACCTTGGAGAAGAGGATCGATCATTATTTTAATCATTATATTATCATTTCGTTGAACAGAAAAAAAAAAAAAAAAAAAAAACGACGATAGTTAATTTTCATAGAGGAATGATAGCAATGCAAGTGAAATCTAGCAACAATTTTATGTTATTATCTCGTTGAAAAAAAAAAGTGACGATAGTACATTTTCATAGAGGAATAATTGTAGACTTAAAAAAGAAAAAAAAAAAAAAGAGAGTGAATGCAAGTGAAATCTATCAATAATTTTATATTTAATTCTATTATTTTATTATAAAATGAAAAATTTAAATCCCAAATTTTTAAAAAATAAAAAAAGAGGATGAATGATCCTAAGTAAATGGATTTTATAGGCCTATACATAAAAGTTTTATGAGTTTTATAAAAGTAAATTATTATTATTTTTCTTTTAATTAAATAAGAGAAGTAAACTTTGTATCTTGATGAAAATGTGAAGTCTAATATGAAACTATTGTCAACTTATATATACAATTAAAAAAAAAGTTATTATTACTTTATCAAAAATTTATTTATAAACAACAAATTTTATGATGTATGATGAGAAATACCATTTTTCTGAATCTTATATAACTAATTTGTCATTTAATTTTTGCGCAACAAATAAGTTAACAACAAAAATTTTCCACATGTTTTATTGATGTTACATTTCACCTTTTATTTTCAAGAATGCTACATCGACCATATTTATATTCCACAAATAGGCTATTGACATAAATGGCAAAATAATAGATCTTACTCTAATGAAATATGCAATTTTATTTTATAAGAAAACTACCTATAATCTCCTAAAAAAAAACTAACTATAATTATAAAGTTAATGACACTTTTACTAATAATTTTGTCTTCCTTATAATAAATAAAAGAATTCAATAATGAATGTTAAATGTGGAAATAAAGATGGCTAGAAAGGCCAAAGGATTTCATAAAAATGGTGGGTTTGATAGACTTAAATTTTTTTTTCTTTTGTATTTCCTCCCCACCAAACAATTTAAGATTTCATTTTTTTTGCTAAAATTCATTCTCCAACTTATGGGCCATTTGGTACAAGCTTTTTTTTGGCATTGCATTTAAATGCAATGCAATTTTCCCCCAAATACAAAAGCATTTCATTCAAATACCAATTACATAACATTTTAAATCCAACACAATCACTATTCATTATTTCACTTTTTTTATTACTTTTATTAATTATATCATATATTCTCTCTCTTCTTTTTTTCTCTCTACTTTTACTCATTACATCACATATTTATTATTAAAATATAATTCAAATACTTTTCACCTAAACACATATTGCATTCAAATGCAATGCTAATACTTTTTCTCTAAATACAAATTACATTCAATGCATTGCATTCAAACGCAATGCAAATACAATGCGTTCACCCAACGGGGCTTTACTCTCTCAAAGATGTAGGCCCAAGTATCGCCCAACTGCCTAGGTTTGAAAGGCTCAGTTGAAGAAGTTAAAATAATATATACCTTGAATTAAAATAACTTCATGCCACAAGAAATTTAATTCACTTAAACTATATCCATTTGTTATAACATAAATAAAAACTAACCAAAAAAAAAAAAAGATGGATTGCAAAGAATAAACACAATAGATACAAAACAAAAATGAAAAGAACACTTTTTTATTATTCATCATCTTATTTTTTTAATAGTTATTTATTATTTCTTAGCTGTTCTATACATTATATAATATATATAAAATATAATAAAGATGAACTACATCAATATACTGTCGCTTACAGAATTGGAATGGGGAGGTTATAAAGGTTATGAAAAATACTAAATGATAAGAGTAATCAAAGTGGAGATAAATTCATTTAGGTATTTATAAGAAGATGAACTTCCACACCAATAAATAATTTAAAAAAGACATAATGTCTTGTGGCACTGCCACCATGCAGGGGGACCAGTATCACCAAGTCTGATAGGCCTATTAAAATTCCATCCCAAGCTCTTGAAGGGTCAGTACTCACATGGCCCAAATTCTTGGGCTCAGAATAGAAGTGTATGGCCTAAAAAAATGGGTACTTGTTTACTAAGCGTCAAAGCCCATGCTACAAGGAGAGCTTAGAAAGCATTAGTGAAAAAAAAAAAAAAAAAAAAAGGGGGCGCGCGCGGCGGCGCGGCGGGGGCCAGGTGGGTGAAAGTAGGGTTAGTAATTCATGTTATCGTGTCGTGTTTTACTTCTTAATTGACACTATTAACTAAAACCAAACCCAGTCCATTTAATATTTGTGTCAAAATCTCAAACCCAAACCCAATCATGTTGACCCAAATTAATCTGTTTAAATTAAATATAAACAAAATAACTATGACAAGATCAAGGACGACTGATCGTGTTATCGTGAAGATCGATGGAGTGAGGGAAGGGGAGGGCAATTAGGTGAGGTGAGCAGAACTACAAAAGTAATGAAAGACTAAAAAAAAAATAAAGTAAAATCTAGATTTTCTTTTCTATATTAAAAAATTTTAAAATATATATAAAATAAAATATATATTATATCTGAATTTTGAATTTTGAACACTCAAAATTAAAAATAGTAAAACATTATAATATATATAATAATATAAATATATTAAAGATTATAAATGGGTAATTTATGAGTCATATTCATGTCAATTCATATATAATTAATTTGTTAAATGAGTTATTTCGTATCAATTGCAGATTAGTGGGTTCGTGCGGGTTCGACCCTTTATTTAATCGTGTTTGACGGGTTCGACCCTTTTTTGACCCAAACCCATTTAAGGAAAACCCAAACCCTCTAATTTCGTGCAGATTTCATATCGTGTTATCGTGTCATGATTCAAATTGCCAGCCCTAGGTGAGAGCTTAGAAAAATTTACCCAAAAAGAGAGAGAGAGAGAGAGCTTAGAAAGGGAGATTTACAAAATATATATATATCACATTTATTTTTTCTGCTGATGTCTTTCAGGAATAATCAACCTTCTGTTTCCATTATAATAATGCCATTGTCAAGATATATACAAATTGTCGAGATTACTCTTGCTTTCTTTTGGTATACTGGTGACTTGTTTCGTTGAACATCAATTTGCAGATCCTGGTGATCATCACAAACTGAATTGCAGTATTCCACTAATGACCATTAAGACGTGTGAATTCAGATATGTATATATATATACACATGTGTTTTATATCTTGACAATGTATATATATACATATATACATATATATAATTGTTTTATATCTTGAATAGATACATGTATACATATACATGTATGTATAAGTTGGAATCCAAAAGAGCCTTATGGTGATTATATTGTTTTAGCCGAATGAAGCAATTATTGAGCTTGATTCCGAGGCAATAATTCTCACCAAAATCCAAACGACATAAGAATCAACAATGTAAGTCCTTAAAGTACTCGTGACACACAATTGAACACTTATTTGTTAATAGGTGCCAAAAGAAACAGACAGTACAATTGACTCTTTCTTTCCGTTAAAGTTAGTACCAATAAACAAGAGATGTCCTCTCTCTCTCTCTCTCCTTTTAGTGTTTTGATTATCATATAATCTCAATAGATGGGAGGAAAGAGATTTGAGTATGAACTTTCAAATTTAAAAATCTGACAACATTTGTATTTATTCTTTAATAAATGAGAGCCACATACAAGTTTAATGTTTTTTTTTTCTCTTTTAAGACTATGTTGTTAGCTTTTGTCTTTTATATATATATGTATTAATTACAAATATATAACATGTAAATTGTCAATTTAAAAAAAATTAGTGAATATTACTAAATATATTTACATGGAAAAGTTTGGATCTTTTGTTATCTGTAAAGTTTGCAACTTAATTATAGAAAAAGCTATAGCAAAAGTTAGGGCTTGTAGAACTATTGTTGATAAAGAACATTAGGGAAAATGCGTCTCATATAGAGGTTCCTTAACCTCTAATCTCATTTAGGCCAATAATGGATTTTCTTTACCACCGTTGTGGGGTCTCTTATCAAATATGTCTCTCTCTATATTGAAGCTAGCAAGCCAGCATATTCGTGCATGCATAAAGGTGTTTTTACCATGCAACCATTATCGGATAGGAATAACTTTATATACCCTAGTGGATTTGATTAATATTGTCAAGACTTGTAATATGATAAGAAACATTATACCAAAGTTGTTTCTGCCTTTATTGTGAATTTGATTAATATTGGTCATATAATGAATATGTAAAGGCTGAGGAATTATTGGTCGGTTTTGTAGTATATACTTTGGGATTCTTGCTTTTGAAGAGAAGACACTAACAAAATTGCTTTTAATTTGTCATTGAAGGAGGCTTACTTGTAACCCACTATAATGTTGAAAGTGATAAAAGAGGAAAGAATTCATGGCAGAAGTCTTTCAAACAAGAAACACCAAATTTTGACTCCATCATGTTCTCTTGGGGTTGATGCCTTTTGGCTCTATGTATCATCACAAACAAACATGGTTTCATGGCATAGAAACAAGATATATATATCATAAAATTATTTAATATCTAATGATTATATAAGTACTGAGAGTTGTATTTCTATTCATGAATATAGTTAAATTGGTACTCTAAAACTAGTATTAGGTTGATGTTTAACATTTTTTTTTATTAGAACAAGCAAGAAATAGATATGGTTTGGCCCTAGTAGTCTGCATCAATTTATAATTAGCTAAAATACATGTCCAATATATATGTAAATGAATACTGAGGGGCTAAGAGAATAATAATCTTATATATTCATTATTTTTAATTTTTGTCTCAAAAGATTAAGGAAAACATATTCCTATGACAAGTACAATTCTATTTGGAAATCAAATGCAATATTCCTATTATAATGATATGAATATATATGTGAAAGAAAGGACTCGCCAATTAATTGTAGAACATGCGAGATAGAATATGAAAAATTCAAGCACAAAAAAAAAAAAAAGATAAATAGATAGAAATAGAAATAGAAACAGAAATGAACATCTCAAAATGTTGAAAAGAAGAGAAGCGTAGAAATTAATGCAATGAGATGGAACCTCAACTCACACAAAATCTTCTTTTCATGGTTGTACTAAAAAAGTGAATTGGTAAATAGTAATAATATAAACCCATTCAAAAGGCTAAAAGGTGTGAAAGCTTTGAGAGTAAGATGTAGCTCGTTTTTCTTTGCAAAGCAGAAGAGTTAGAAGACGATCATGCAGCCCACTATTTTTTTTTTTTTGGGATCCAGGAGGGGCACACCGATTGGAGAACTACATCATATATATATACACATGTATATATATATATATGTTTTAGAAACATCCCATATTCTGGGGTGTCTTTAGCCTCCGTCTGTGGAAACTATGTACATTAGAATATTTAATTGAATGAAAATATTCACAATAGTTGGAATGAGACCAATTGGATTATCATTTGAATAGACAATTGAATATTAATATTTACAAAAGAACGTTTAAATAGGAATATTTGAATTTATGTTTAACTAATCCGTGAAACATTTGAATTACTCGAGTTATAAAATGTTAAAACTTAAAATATGTTTAGTAAAAAAATCAATATGTACCTTGTCTTGTGTTTTTTATAAATTCTATGCAATTAGAATTTTAAAAAATATTCATTTTATTTGACCTTGTATATTCAAAATTCTGAACTTTTAAAATTTGAATTATAAAGTTGTAATAGAAACTATAAATAGTAAAATTGAGGTTGACTTTTCTTAAAAAAAAAATCCAAATTCAAATTGAGCTATATAGATGGAGTATTTGAAATTGAAAAAACAAATGCATATTTTACAAAATCATATAGATGAAATTCTATTTGTGAAAATGGTCCAAACAAATGAGGCTTAATCTCCAAGAATTACTATGATAGATTAAAAAGATTAGTAGCTCTAAACATTGTCTAGTTAAGTTGAAATCAAACTCGATCTAATGATCAATTTATCATGATAACTTATTAATATATAACTAACGAGTAACTTGAAATAGTACTAAAGTTTCGTTCCTAACCATTTGAACCTAATGTTTAATTTACAAATATGTGATAGCAAGTTCTGGTCACAAGATAATACGTGATATTATGGAGTTTACAACTTTTTGCGTTGGCATTTTATCATGTCTGCCTGATTTAAACTCAAAAAGAGTCGGTTAATTCTAAAAATTTTCTCCTGCCACTTGAAAATATATGTATAATTTATATTAATGTGTGTGCATTTAAAAAAAAAAAAAAAAGACTATCATAAAAAAGGCGAAAATGATGATCTTCACCTGTGATTAGCTAGCTCTTTCGTTAGTGTTTTGAAAGCTAACAATATGTATATTGGCAAATGAAAAGAAAGTACAGTAAATAATTGTACGTAACATGTATACATGCGTACATATATATATATATATGATTTTTGAACACAAACAGGTTTGCTTATCTCAAAGGGAAGATTATATGTCCAAATCATATCACGAACGTTGCCAGTTTTCCGATTTCCAATTTGTAACAACACATGTAACCATACCTTTCCATGGGTGGTTCTCTGACAAAAATGGAATTTCACGAGATCCCTGTAGTTTTCTTTTCCTTTTATCTTTTTTAAAGCTTCCTGTAGTTTTATCTCTACATCTATACTTTAATTAAAGATTATAAGCTTCACGTGAGAGGGAATCTTTCTATACGTACTTATGTAGTTTAAAATCTGAATTGCAGTGCAAAGTTCTCATTCATATATTGCATTATAAATACAAACAAAATGTTGATAATTAATAATATCTATTATGAAATGCTACTCATTTTTATGTTTCTTTCTTTGACATTTATTATCATTTTAACTTGATTGTTTCAGTTTTCTTTTTCTTTTAATTCTTTGATCGACACCTAAAAATAGTATTTGGATAATAATAAATGCACTGTATATACTTGATCAAAGACTAATTAATAAATCTCAAAAGGGGAACACACGAGAAAGAAAGAAAAAAGATCCCATGATCACAAAGCTAAGACATGTACATGACAAATTTAATTAAGAAAACATATCATCTGCCCTTTACAAAAAGAATATGCATATCTTTTTTTTCACATTAGACAATACAACTTTTCTTTAGTGGAGAGTAGATTGGAATCTTTAGCCCTCTTTTTCCACTCTTTTTATAACTTTGTTTTTGGCAAGTGACCCGTCATACATCTTTTCTTTACACCTCCTTTTGGAGATAAATATAAAAAAGCAAATCCATGAAAAGGGAAAAAGAGAAAAGAAAGTTGACATAATGAAGAGAAGAAGGGGGACAAAAGAGAGCAACAACAACAAAAAGAGAAAGCAATAATCACTTTGCCGAGGGTTGAAGGGTTTTATCAAGGTCTTCGCCGAGTATGTTCGAAATAAATAACCTTTTAATTTATTTACCTGCACAAGGAGGGGAAAAAAAAAAAAAAAAAGGGTTACGGCCAAAGTTAATTGTCAGTGAATCGATTGCATCCGCTTTTCTATTTTAAATTTAAGTTAAAGCGAATGGATCAAAGAAAAATAATCAAATAAAAATGAATAATTATAGTAAAGTAAAGGTAAACAGAAAAGATATAAAAAGGAGATGGGAAGTCTAGAAGGATGAAGAACACTTGTAATTACCTTGCCCCTCACAGATCTTTCTTAAGAAAGCAAGAAAGATAATGATTAGAGCAACCCCAGCTAATAATCCAATGATAACTGCAAATGTCTTTTCACCATCATCGGCATTTTTATCTGCAGAGTCGTTTTGGAAAAATAAAAATTAAAAAAAAAAACCATTACCACAATTGATTAAAATAGTCAAAAAATTCAGAAATCGTAAAAAATAGCGTTTTATATAATTGAATAAATAAATAACAAGATATTACGATATTTGAATTAAATAACAACTCTAGTTAAAGCTTAAATCAAAAGAGAAAAAAAAAATAAAAAATCAAACTCTAGGAAGAGAGCCTGAGGAAAAGAAAGAGGGAGAGGCTTTCATGTGAGGCTTGGGGTTGGTGGTCCAATATCTTACCGGCCTACCCGCCTCTACAATTTGCAAGGGAGGTCACCGACTTAGAGTTCATACCGTCGAGGGAGGGGATAGTTTTAGTGACGGAGCTTGGCGAGAGAGAGGAGAATGGCTTTCTTTTTTTGTAGATCTAAGATGTTTCCATCGTAGAAATTCAGTGAAACTCTGAGAGCTAAGTTGCGGGAGGGAGGTGAGTTTGCCAGTCCGGCACATGTAGTGGATTTTGGCCATTGATGGCAGCACACGGATCACATGTACCAAAGTTTTGCATGTGCTTTTAGTATCGTTTTGTCTCGACGTTATCTCTGCCATTCGTTTCCGTTGTCCGATATTGAGAGACTCGATATATTTTGGTAGATTTGTGGGATTTTCTCAAGTTTTTGGTTTTTAGTTTTTGAAATATAATAAGAATATCGACTTTTCTGCGTTAGTGCGTTTATTTTGTTTCATGTTGTAATATAATGGAGCCGATTTCCCTCCTCTTCGACGACATCTGCTCTACTAGTGGTGGTTATTTCTTTGGCATTGTAACTATACGAAGTGTGTATAGTGGCCTTTGTGCTACTCGGTTATGGCTTTCAATTGATCAGTAGAATCCATTGATCGTGAAAGTATTTTATGTAAAAGCCATGTGTGAGCGTGATTTTAGAATAGTTGAGGAATTTTTCTTATTATTGGGTCTTGGTATATGTCTCCCTCCTTAAATGTTATTTGATCCCATCGGTGAATTCAATCTTTATTAAGGATTATCTCTCATATTATGTAGGATCATACATATGGTTATTAGGGTTTGTATTATTTTCTTAGTTTAATGCAATTTCTCCTTTAAAAATAATAACAAATCTACCTCAAGTATATAACTATTTATTTCAAATATTTTAAAATTTTTATTTATTGAATTTCAATTATTTACCAAAAACTGTTATTTTTTTAAATGACTAAAAACTGTTTTTTGTTTTTCTCTTTTATTTCTTTCCTAATTAAATTACATGGAACTCTTTTAAGTCATTAAGGTTGCGTTTAAATGGGAGATTCACTTCTGAAATGAAAAAATGTTTTCCAAGTAAGTGTTTATTTTAAGTTTTTTTATTATTTTTCTTACTCTGAAAAATGAAAGAGATTTTTTTTTAAATATATTTTCTACAATAAAATTTTAGAAAAGAAAAATGAATCTTTCTCAATTTTCTCACAATACATATTTTTCAATATTATTTCTTTTTAGTCAAAATAACTTTTTATTTTTATTTTTTTTACATATTTAAATATCATCTTATTTTTAAAAATAAAAAGATTTTCCGTTTAAAATAAGAAAATTTCCATCTATGAGGAAGGATCTTCCATCCAAATGAGGGGGTAAGAATAAATTTCTAACGGCAGCTGAGATTCATCAAAAGAATACAATGGGCCCTGAACTTGTCTATAAAATTTTAGACAACAAATTGATTCGATATCTTTACCAAATTTTTCTTTGTGGTGTTTACCACACAATTTGAGGAAGATTGGACGTGGAACAAAAATAATAATAAAGAAAATTAGTGGCACGACTTTCATGGTAGACAGTGCCAACTTAGATGGTGCAATCCTTTTTTTTTTTTTTTTTTTATATGTACAATATGAGACTGAACTTGCGTTTTTCTAGACTTAAATCTCAACCTACCTTATGTTATGATTAATCCACCTCTCATTTATATCAAAATGAATAAAATTATATTTATTAGTATTGATGATCCTACTGCTGCTATAACTTATTGTAACCATCACATAACAAGATATGATATAACTATTATACTATTATCTTGTCACCATTTTATAAATGTTCTCACACGTTTAGTATTGGATCATCAGCAATGATAAACAACAATGCTCACCAAAAAAACATGCTGGCACCAATGATTAAGGGCCCGTAACCTATAAATTGCTTACTATTTTTTTTTTTTCAATTTTTATAATTCTAATTCTCTTTAACTTTTAAATAAAGATTCAGTTCTCTTTCGTTCGAATCTTAAGGCTAAAAACCCTAATTGCTATTAAATTTAGCCATTTTTGGGATCGAGTGACTCATGAAACTCCAAAAATCAAAATGAAGTACCATGAAAATGAAAAATAAAAAATTAATTTTCGAAATGAAAGGAAGAAAAAAAGGGCAAAAGCTTACCATGGTGAGCCTTTGAATAAATATGGGTCCCATCAGTAGAGTACCTCACATAACACTTGGCCAGGAACATATCCCCATAATCGGCCTGCCCACACTCGCTCTTCAGCCGTCCGATCGCCTCCGACACGCAATCCTGGCACTCTGCAAAGCTGAGATCACCTACACACTGGGCGACACCCTGTACATCACCGGAACCACCAGCCCTGTATGGCCCACCAGAGCCCACGAGCGAGCCCAAAACCGCGTCCCGCCGGCCCAGGCCATCCTGGTCGTAGCCCTCCGACGGTCCACACTTCTTGAGCACGACGGCCTTGTCCTCGACGCCGAGGAAGGTGGCGTTGTCGTACTTGACGTAGCAGCCCTGCAGCTGGAGGGCCCCACCGCAGGCCTGGCTGCAGAGCGGGCCCAGCTGGCTCACCGCACGCGCGACGCACGTGGCACAGTCGGGCATGGCCAGGTCGCCGCGGCACTGGAAGAGGCCGTAAACGACGTCGTGTTGGTTGGACCCCGTGACGGTGAAGTTGTTGTAGGACGAGTACGTGGCCGAGTTGACCAGGGAGGTGAGTAGCGAGTTGACGTTCGACTCGTAGGCCGACTCCGGCGAGTACTTCTGCTGCGTGCAGCCGCCGAAGACGAAGGCGTCCGTCGGCGACGAGGACGAGGAGAGGGATGGAGAGAGAAGGGATGAGAGAGAAAGGATGATGAGAGGGAAGATGAAGAGAGTGGAAGTTGTGCTACTACTAGTTCTTGACTTCACCATGTTTTCAATATGCTTTGGTTTGGTTTGTTTTTTAGAGAGAGAGAGAGAGAGATATGGGGCAAGGGAAATGTGTGCAATCGCTGGGAATTTAACGTAAAGTTGGAAGCTTAAACTTAATAGGAGTATAGTACAACTTTTTTTAATAATTATTTTTTTTTAGTTTTGATTAGTATTTTATTCTTTTATTTTATTTTTTTCCATTAGTTTTGATTAGTATTTGTTCTTTTAAACTTGATTAGTATTTTTTATTTTTTTTGAGTAGATTTGACTACAATTCCATGATAATTTTTGTGAAATATAATTTCACGGATGAATGTGAGAAATATTTTTATTAAATTAGATAGATATCTAATATTAAAATAAAAAATAGATCATAATATTAAATAAAATAAATATAATTGTTAAATTAATAGAAGGAGGAATTGTAGATTTGACATTCGTATAATTAGGTTTTATTGTTTTGTCTTTTTTCAGCTTTATAACAAAAAATATATATTTTTTGATATGACTAAAAAAAAAAAAAGTTGTCATGGACTTAAATTGTTAAATTTTCATTAATTCTGTCAAATTTATCATACATGGTTAGTGTTCTAATCTAATTACGCTATGAATAATCAGAAGTTAAGAAACTTATAGTAAAATAGGAGTTTTCATTAAAGAAATACCATAATGATAAAATCTCTTTTTTATTGAATGAAAATGTTAAGGTACACCCCACCCCTAATAAATTCCAAAAAAAAAAAACGCGAATTAGAATAACATTGTAACGTGATAAATAGCAATTACGAAGTTCACATTCCAAAGCTGTAATAGATGGATTACTCATGCAGTGTTGTCTATATGACAATTAATTAATTTAATTCCTAAGTAGAGCCTTCATATGTTTTAACACCGCCATGTCAACTAATTACAAAACTAGGCACTAGACAGTTGGTCCCGATATAAAAATGTGGTTTTGCAGGGTTAGCATTGTCCAGCTGATTATCAGCAAAAAAATGGTAATATTTGTCACTTTAGTCGGAGAACTTAATTTGAAGAATGGGGCAAGAAAGAATATAAATGTTTTTATGGTCAAAACTTTAGGGTAGAAAACATATAGAGTTATAGGTATATATTGTCCAAAAGTGGAACTTTCTACATGGACTCTCCTGAAAGTTCCTTAGTCTAGGCCCCTCTTGATCTTAAGCTAAAGTTTTTACTTTTGGTTAAAAGTTGCAAAGCCATGAACGCAGCACCTTCAAGACATATACCCTTTAACATCTATTCAAGCGAAAATAAAAAATAATATAAAAACTTTTTAGTACAATCTTTACTAATCATAACCCTAAATCTAACATTAAAGCAACTAGATTAAGTGTCAATTTGCCAATTTGTCCATAGTATAAGATTATATATTCAGTTGTAATTATCTAGAAATTATAACTTAGCAGGATCTATTTATAGATCCATTAAAATCCTTTTCATGATGCAACCAGTAATTAAATTAAGTGACAAATGTTAGATTTAGGGTTGGGATTAGTAAAGTTTATACTAAAAAAGTTTTTATACAGCACAACTTAGTGTGATCTATTTATAGATCTACTAAAATCCTCTTCATAATACAGTATAACCTATTAATCAAATATAACTTCAATTGGAACTACTAATATCAAATTTGAGAATATCGCGAATGGTAAAGAAGAAAATGTATCTTTACCATTACACCACCTTATTGGTGTTAGAATAAAATCTTCATATTGGATAACAAATGCATACATATATATATATAAGTAACCCATTTGTAAATATTTGTATTCTCTTCTCTTGTGTGCTATCTAACTGTAATTTAATTAAGGGATATAATAATAGAACATATTGAAAAAGGTATGAATTTTTCAGCATTCGTGGTTAAGTGGTACACATATTTAAATTACATTACATTTAAATGTAATGTAATTTTCTCTCAAAAATAAAAATATTTCATTTAAATATCAATCACATCACATTTTACATCCAATACAATAACTATTCATTATTTCAATTTTTCTATCACTTTTATTAATTGCATCATATATTCTCTTTCTTTCTCGTTTTTCCTCTCTATTTTTACCCATCATATCACATATTTATTATTAAAATACAATTCAAATACTTTTCACTCAAACACATTGCATTCAAATGCAATGCTAATACTTTTCCTTTAAACACAAATTGCATTCAATGCATTGCATTCAAACGTAATGCAAATGCAATGCGTTCACCAAACAGACCATAAAAGAATAAACCTTATTTAAAAATATTGAGCAAGTTACTGTTAAAAAATTTGATTTCAGAATGGATAAAAAACCAATATTGTTAAAAAAGATATTATCTTAAACTAACAAATAGTTGAAATCTTATTGGAATGACAAGATATGCTCAAATTAAACACATAAATTGCATTTATGTGCCCTGAGTTGTGGCACTGCAGTGAAGACTGGCATTGTAGCAGCTTCTCTTTTTTATTATGCATTGACAAAAAGCAGTCAACATCCTTGGCCAAGTAAAGAAATCATGTTAGCTGGCTAAGTTGAGCCTTTTCTATTCTATTTGTTGAGAAAATTTTGGGCAAGTATAACAATCCATTATATTATATCACATATATATATATATAGAAGTCTCTTTTTCTGGTTGATTAAGACAAAAAACCAGTAGCACTCATAGCACTACATTTGTTTGCTTTCTTTACTTCAACTTTACAACATGTGGGGAAAAAAAAGCCTCAATTTTTGTAAATTTTAGATTAAATTTTGGTATCTTTGTTCAGCAATAATAGCTTTGCATAATTTTTGGCTACATAATATGACATAGCACCCATACTCAAGTCATGAGAGGTTACAAGTACTCCATGTGTATTTGGTGAGAGAAATCCAAGTGGGCCTTGAATTCTCTTCATCACACTCACGGGTGCGTTGCAAAGCTACTGTCCATACCAAGCTATTATACATGCATTTTTTTTCTTGAGCCAAAAAAAAAAAAAAAAAGAGAAAGAAAGTTTACCTTTTCCCCTACTTTTCACTTGTTTGTTTTCACTGTCCCAAGCTAACCAAATGTGTGTGTGTATATATATATATATATATATATATGATAGGAAATTGTAATGCACCCGTGAATGTTGCATGGGACTAGGGCTAGGATTAGGATTATTTATCCTAGCCTTATATTTGGGGACAAAATCGGACTCAATGATTTCTTCAATGAAACAAAAATAGTCTCATGTATTTTTATATGCTTGGAAAAATGGCACCTGCCTCAAGAAAAGTTGGTTAAGATTTTGTGGATTAAATATTGATCATGTGTTAATTTCAATGGTAAGTTGTTGCATGGAGAGAACCTAACAAAAATGTAAAATAGAAGTCATTTAACTTATCTACGAGAATTGGGAAATCAACTATATATGGTCTTTACAGGTATATTAATGGACACATGGTTCCTTTGTTTTTATATACGTTGAAATAAGAATTCTCTCGAGCGTGCTTTGGTTCTCTACTATATTATATTTGATCCCAATGATTTCATTCTGATCATGACATGCTAAAACTTTTGCTTGTGCAGCTCCCAATGTGCACTAAGCTCCTATCTGTCACTTACGTTAAACTCTTTTTTAAAACTATTTTCTACTGTTTGTTTGTTTTTTTTTTTTAATACAAGTCTACTTTCTACAATGTTTCTTCTTCATAAATTTTGAATTTTCTATTTGAGTTATGAGTTTGAAGTTACGATGTAATCGGATCCTAAAAAAACTGTTTCAATAGTGCTTTTTTGTTAAATTTGCAAACAAAATTTATAATTAAAAAAAAAAAAAAAACGCTTCGTTTTAGGGTTAGATGCCAGTCTATTGCGACTGCTCAAGAGGAATGGGTCAGTCTACATTTAATGCGAAGAGTTTAGTTGTTCACACTCCAAAACAAAAGACAGAGTTGCGGTCTCTCTCTCTGCCTCATTCTCTACTACAGCTTTTGTTGCTTTCATGAGCAAAGTAAAAGCTCATATATACATACACATATAACGTGGCTTAGGAAGGAAAACCCATGCATTATGTAATACCGCAAGGGTTTGTGAAGAGAGTAGGTACAAGAAACCCACCAAAAGGTGGAGGGGACGGACGCGAAGAGAGTTATATTCATTGGTTGTCGTGTTACTTTTATGGCACTTTGTCTTGGTCTCTCTTTGCCAGCACCACAACCACTCGTTCTTTTCCCGTCCCACCACCCCATTTTCTCTTGTCACCTTGCTCTCCATTTTTCTACGCCGTGATCTCTAATTATATTTGCTCACTTTTTTCTTGGTTACTTTGTAACTAAAATCTAAAAAAAGAAAGGAAAAAGAAAAAGCCTAATGTTCAGGAAAGTTTAATTAAGATCATGATGAGTTTCATAATAATGGATTTTGGACCGGTGTTCTAGTTTCATCAATCTTACTTAAGGACAATGACACACTCAAGCTATTGAATAATTTCTTTAAAAATCTAAATATCACGGTAAACATAACTTTCCGTACTTCCTTTCGAAACTCAAAATCCCACAGCCACCTATCAAAGATGAGAGCGATCACAATACATATAAATAAAAGGCCACATTGAAACCAGAATTATTTGGATTAAGTGGAATATTCTAAAGCTAGTTCATCTACTTGTGTGCTCTTTGTAGATGATTTAAGCATTAAACGATGATTCCTCTTCCATCCTAGAACCAATGTGGGAAAAAGCACATGGGGTCACCATAATCTATGTTCTATATGCATATTGTGGCAGTCAAAAAGCAGAATAAGTTAGAAAGACAATGGAGGTTGGCTACTTTTAGAGGGTAAAATCAATTTATATTAAAGGTCAATGATCAATTTGGAGTTTTTATTTTATTATTACGTTTTTAATTTTGCTCAAGTGATCAATTTGGAATTGATCGTTAACATGATCTTTTGCCTAAAGCTGATATAGTATATTAACGGGGAAATGCATAAAATAAGTGGGAGAGACGAAATTAGTATTTCATCAAATCGCACTTTGTCCTATTTGGATTAGTATTTGACATTTAAATCTTGAAGATAACTATCTTGAATTTAGTACATATTTAAATTAATCAAGCCCCTGAATTCCAGAAATGGAACTTACAAGGGAACATTCAAAAACATTCTCCCAGAATGTCGGCCGGTGTCATCTCGAGTAGTGAGGGCTAAATCGTTGGATGTACCATGTTGAAGTCATTTGATCATGACTGACTAATAGGCCTTGCCAATAACTTGTTCCTGCCACCAGAGCCGATTTGAGTTCGCACGTATACGTGAGAGATACTAATGTAGTTTTGAGCTATAAATACAATCTATTTTAACTAGACTTAATTATTTAATTGCATTAGTGCTTGATATATCATAAGATGGTAAACCTACGTAAACAGACTAAGAGGCGAGACAAAAGGTTCCGGAGTACATAGCCCACTTTATATTGTTCACTGTCAAATTAGTCTCTCTCTCTCTCTCTCTCTCTCTCTCTCTCTCTCTCTCTCGCTTGTTTATACTACAAACTTCTCTACTGCTCCACAAAAACGTATACATGTAAATGCATTATATGCAATATCTTAGATATCACATGGCACTCAATTGATCATATGATAAGGAGGTGTGACCAGAGGGTGAGATAATGGGCTTTTTTTAAAGAAAACGGCCCAAGGTGAATTTGCCACTTTTCAGACCACAGAATATTCCTCAACCATCAAATATTCTAGTTTGCACTTCAATCCGCCAGTTCTTTTTTTTTTTTTAATTGGAATTTGTTGAAAGATTTGAATTTTACATTTATATATGAAATTAGATATGAAATTATCATTATACTATATCTGAAACCACATTTGCTTGGCTAATTTGTTTGAACATACTTTGTTAATTTGTATTATTAATTTTTTCCTCTCAAACTTTTGTGGCCGGTTTATCTTCAAACATTTCCATTTCGTAAATTATGACTCGGATTATGTGGTGAATAAATTTAAGCAGGTATTTCGTTTCTCAGATTAAGTTAAATAAACCTTAAATTAGGTTTTGCACGTTGTTTTTTATGTAGTAATTTACATGCTTAAAATAAGCAATTTACTTATCTCGTATGGGGCTATCTTTGTTCCCTCAACCCAAAAAAAAATAAAAGGATAGAGCCTTCGTAGAAGGGCATTTTTACAACATTTTTGTAGTTCAGTAATTACGCACGCATGTTTCATGTAAGTGGCATTTTAAGATTAGGACCAAGTCGTGATGAATTTTTTTTATTATTTTTTATTTAACAAAAAAAATGGACTTTTAATCATTAGATTCTTTTTACTTTCTATTTTATTTTTATTTTTACTTATTCTTGTTGTTTTTGGTATAAGGGCACATGTATGAACATTTTTATTTTTGGGTAACTCACTTTGTTTGGTAGTAAAGAAAATAGAATAATTTTTATAAATAGCCCATAAATATAAATCTTTATCTAAGTTGGCTTTTATTTATTCAAAATTGATTATTGTATCCTGATACATATAAATTTGTTTAAAATGTCTATTTCATTTATATCTATTTGAAATTTTAACTAAAAAGCTGAATTTACAATTTAAAATAATATTTTATAAGGGTATTTTAATAATTTTGAATATGTTATATATTAGTTAGTCATCTCGGTTCAGTGAGTCCTTTCTTCCGTGATGAACTGTTGGCACCAGTCCTACATTTTGTCTTTGTGGACCGAGGAGAAAGGGGGCTCCGTGGGAAGAAGATTGTAACATGAGATAAGCAGGGAGAAGGTTTTTTACTAATAAATCGATAGTCAAAATCATTCTATTATGGATTCCTTTCTCTATCAAAGTATCAGATTTCAAAATTCTCATATGGTCCCCCTGGAATTCCTTTTAGAGCTTGTTGAATAATTTTTATGGATTCTGTCATTTCAACTCTTTTGTTTTTAATAAGTTGAGAAAACAAAAAAGAGATAGAGAGAAGAATGAGAGAACCTACGTCATGTATTTCCACCTCCATTACATACTACTCAAATCACCCCCTTTAGTATCACAAAAAACACTCTCTAACCGCATTCCCAATTGATTCAATATCAGAAAATAATTTCCTATGATTTAAATTTGAACAAGAGCTAATTCAGGTTTCTTGTTAAATTTTCAAATAAATTTGAAAGGAAGTGCCATTTTGAATGATTTTCTATATATCAAGGGGTGCAATGATTGATTTTAAATAAATATAGGCCAACTTAAATAGAGGTTTATAGTCTATGAGCTATTTATAAAAATATCTTTAAGGTTAGGAGAGTAACTGTTTATCAACTATGTTATATCAACAACTTGCATTAAAAATCATAAATGGATACAAACAAAAGGGGCATTTCGAACGATTTTCTATTTATTAAGGGATATAAAGGCCAATTTTGAACAATTAGGGCTAACTTAAATACAATACCTAAGTTTTTACTTAGTAGGTTGATAAATATAGATCTCTAAGTGATCTTAGAGTAAAATATAAAGTGATATTTCTAATATTAATGTTGGTTAAGTGATTTTACTAGTGATGATGTAAAGGGCTTTGATACACATCATGTTTTATGTAAAAGACAAGCAAAGTAAAAATTTAGAGTTTTATATTAATTTTATATTATGTTTTTAACATGTTAGATTGCCTAAGAATGTTTAATTTTGTGTAAAATAAGTTAAGGTACGATTAAAAAAAGTTAAGAATTAAAAATTTTGTAAAAAATAGTGTGACGTTCTATTTACACAAAATTTTAATTGGAGAAAAATTCGAAATTGGAAGCAAAAGTTGAGGGTAAAATGTTATGTAAAACCAAAATACTTTATTTTTCTTCCTCAATGTCTATTTAGCAAATAAGAAGAATGTTAGTGTCTTCCCTTCCCCTGTCACCAAAACAACAAAATAAACCCTTCGCTTCAGCAAATCAAAATCAGAACATTACAAACACAAGTCTTACGGTTATAATGCAAAAGTCCGAAGAAATACACTTATGTTTTATATATAATACTTGTGAAGTATTATCTTGATATTAAATTTATCAAAATTTATAAAGTTGACAGCATTTAGTTAAAAATATCCCATAACTAATTTTAAATTGAACATTTGATTTCTATTAATTGGTGTTTTTAACTTTTTCTTATTTAATCATTATTATCGTGCCATTTTCAAGTTATTTATAAGTTAAAATTAATTTTACTTTAGGAACTATGAAATTTAAAAATGATGACAAAAGTAAAAATAATATTAAAAATAACATTACACATTAAATTATTAATCTCAAATAGATTATTTTTATCATTTTTTGAAACAAGTGTAACAATATTATCATTAATATATACATTGAAATATGGAGATGGTCTAACAAGTCTTTATCATTATTCAACGGCTGTCATCTCCCATGCCCCCACTATCTTGCAAAGTAATTTCATGCAAAAACCGACCAAAGCGGAAATGAAAAATAAATAAAAAAAAGGACTTGAGTGGTTGCAGGATTAGCGTAAAATTAAATCCGCAGTCACATTTTATGACGTGAAATTTGGGAACTAACAAAATATCATGGACAGCCTGTTCAAGAGGGAAAGAGGAAAGCACCAGAATTGAAAAAACAGTGGTGGTGCTGATAGGTAGGCTGCCGACCTAGAATTGGATAAATTTAAGCAGGTATTTCGTATGGGGTTATTTTTGTCCCCCCCACCAAAAAAAAAAAAAAAAAAAAAGAGGATAGAGCTTTTGTAGAAGGGCATTCTTACAAAAATTTTGTAGTTCAGTAATTACGCACGCATGTCTTATCTAGGTGGCATTTTCAGATTAGGACCAAGTCGTGATGAATTTTTTTATTATATTTTATTTCATAAAAAAAAAAAAGGAAAAATTTGCTCTCACACACTACTTTTTACCATAAAATTCTTTTTACTTTTTATTTTTTGTTTTATTTTTATTTTTACTTGTTCTTGTTGTTTTTGGTATAAGGGTACATGTATGAACATTTTGATTTTTTGGTAACTCGCTTTGTTTGATAGTAAAGAAAATAGAATAATTTTTATAAATAGTCCATAAATATAAATCTTTATTTAAGTTAGCTCTTATTTGTTTAAAATCGATCATTGTGCCCCGATATATACAAATTCATTTAAAATTACTTATTTCGTTTATATCTTGTAAGGGTATTTTAGTAATTTTGAATATGTTGTCTTATATTCTTTGACTCTTTTGTTTACAACAAGTAGAAAAAACAAAAAAAAAAAGAGGAGAGAGAGAGAGAAGAATGAGAGAACCTCCATCTTGTATTTCCACCTCTATTATTTACCATTCAAATCACCTCTTTTAGCACTACAAAAAACACTCTCCAATCGCATTCTCAATCGATTCAATTTCGCAAAATAATCTCCCTTGATCCAAATTCGAACGAAAGCCAATTTAGGTTTTCCGTTAAAATTTCAAATAAATTTGGGAAGAAGGGACATTTTGAATGAATTTTTATATATCGAGAGGTGTAATAATCAATTTCGAACAAATATAAACTAACTTAAATGGAGGTTTATAATCTAGGAGATATTTATGAAAATATCTTTGAGGTTAAGAGTGTAATTGTGCTTATCAATTATATCATATCAGTAACTTCCATTAAAAATTATAAATGGATATAAACAAAAGGGGTAATTTGAACGATTTTCTATATATTAAGGACACAATAATCAATTTCAAATAAATAGGGGTTAACTTAAATAGAACACCAAAGTTTTTACTTAATAGGTTAATAAACATAGATCTCTAAGTGATCTTAGAGTAAACATAAAGTGATATTTCTAATGTTAATGTTGGTTAAGTGATTTTACAGATGATGACATAAAGGACTTTGATACATTTAAGAATTCATATTTTATATAAAAGATGAGTAAAGTAAGAATTTTGAGTTTTATATTAATTTTATATTATGTTTTTAGTATGTTAGATTGCCTAAGAATATTTAATCTTGTGTCAAATAAGTTAAAGCATGATTAGAAGAGGTTACACAAAATTTTGTAAGAAATAGTGTGATGTGCTATTTACACAAAATTTTGATTGGAGAAAAATTCTAAATTGGAAGCACAAGTTGGGGGTAAAATGTTATGTAAAACAAAATACTCCATTTTTCTTCCTCAATGTCTATTTAGCAAATAAGAAGAATATTAGTTTCTTCCCTTCCTCTGTCACCAAAAACAACCCTTCCCTTCAAGCACGTCAAAATCAGAACGTGACAAACACAAGTCTTACAGTTTTAATGCGAAAGTCGTCCGAAGAAATACACTTATGTTTTATATATAGTACTTGTGAAGTATTGTCCTGATACTAAATTTATCATATCTTAATAAAGTTGGCAGCATTTAGTTAAAAATATCCCACAACTAATTTTTACTATTATTTTTAACATTACACATTAAATCATAAATCTCAAATATATTATTTTTACTATTATTTTTAACAAGTATAACAATATTATCATTAATCTATACATTGAAAAAAGGTTGCTATTCTACGGCTGTCATATCCCATACCCCCACTATTTTGCAAAGTAATTTCATGCAAAAGCCGGCCAAAATGGAAATGAAAAAAAAAAAAAAAAAAGGACCTGAGTAGTTGCAGGATTAGCGTAAAATTAAATCCGCAGTCACATTCTACGACGTGAAATTTGGGAACTCACAAAATATCATGGACAGCCTGTTCAAGAAGGAAAGAGGAAAGCATCAGAATTGGAAAAAAGTGTGGTGCTGCTGAGAGGTAGGCTGCCGACCTAGAATTGGTGTCGTAACATGAAATAAGCAAAACGCCAAAAATTGCTGAATTGTTAAGTTTAATTGGGATTTCCAGTTGATTTTGACGCCCCTCAATAGTGTAATCTGATCAAGCATTGTTAAGGACCTATCAATTTATCACATCTTTCCGCTCTATCATCCAATAATTGCAAACTTTTTCCACACCACTTTCATACGCAATCTGCCCTTAAATTTCATTGGAGCTTTATGCCTTTATCCTTACATTGATTACGACAAGTGATGCCAAAAAAAAAAATGCTGTATTTTTATCTTTTGATTTATATTGTTATTTTATTATTTAATTAATTTTTTAATATATTTGTTAAATTATTATTTGATTTTTTTAATAGTATTAACTGCAAATATTTATATATTATATGTTTTAAATTTTTAATATCATGTTAATTTAATAATTAAAATATTAATATCCACTGATAAATATAGTTTGTATCAAAAATTTTTTCACAAAATAATATTAAAAAAATCTCTGGATCAGTTACAAAAGTCCAACAGCTAATATACAATCATATAAAAGTATTGGAGGAGATTCATTTGGAGGAGATTCATTCATTAAAAGGGCCATTGTTGAAATTCTTCAATGTAATGGTTCTCAAAGCTTCAAAACCTTACATTTCGAAATTTTAAAAGGAAAATAAAAATTTCAAAATGATTTATGAACGACAAGAAGGGAAGAGGCTTCTTTATTGCTTAAAACAATGTTCTACAGCATGCTTTGGAACGTTTTCCAACTCTCATTTTCCAACACTTTGGGGGTGTTACAATTTTTCATCTTTCACACTAGTTCAAAAAAGTCCCGGGCATCATAAATTTTCCTGGAAAAACAAGACTAGGATTGGAAACTATGCTAGCTTGTTATCATATCACCATTTCACTCCACTTAATTGTCCTTGTTTTGTGTCTCTCTCTCTCTCTCGTTTGTTATGGATCCTAACTCTTCTTTACTTCTTGTAACAAGAAGCAAAGAGGCACAGTATCCTAACACAACTTGGTTATTTACAAGATGGTAAGAATTTCTCCTCTAGCTTAAAGGACATGGATGTGCTTCTTCTTCCTCGGCGCGTTGTTTCTTAGACGCCAAGCGGCTTACTAGCCTGTCCAAGGCTTCTATCATCCACGGATGCTGGCAAACTTCTTTGGCTTCGGAAACACTCATCTGAAGAAAAAAGGGGAGAAAAAACGCATAACAATTAGTAATTGAAGAAAGCTTTTCCTAGATGATGCTCTTGCGTTAAATTGTAGTGCATTTTTAGCATACCCATTTTCTTTGACGGAAATCCATCTCCGGCCACAAATCCAATTCTTCTTGAACAAGCAAAGGGAACATGTAACCGTCATAATACGTATCATAGGTTTTGCTCTTGAAACTCCATTTACCCAATTCACGCTGCACAAACATGTCCATTAAGTTTACATCTAAGGAGACTTTAAATGTAAGATTCTTATTAAGTTCCGTTAAATTTACATACATTGGACAGTCCAAAAAAGAAGGTTTTGACTATTAATCAAAAGTTTGTGGAAGCAAATAAGAAGAAACTAACCTCAACAACTCCACGCACCCCTGCTTCCTCCAATGTCTCCCTCAAAGCTGCCTCTCTCTTAGACTCATCTTTCTCCCATCCTCCCTGTAAATCGAATCGACGAGATCCCACAATTAGTCACTTTTGCATCGGCCAAAAATAAAAAAAGGGCCATTTGGTTGAGAAAAAAAAGTCGACAAATCTATCGCATTGATAAAGTTGAGTAATTAATCAAATATATTATTGACTTCATAAAAGAAAAAAAAATGTGGGCTACCTTTGGAAAGAGCATGCCTTTGCCCTTCTGAGAACTTATGACGAGTACTTGTAGTTCTCTCAAGGAATTCTGCTGGCTAGTTTTGTATCTATAAGGGATACATCTGCAGAAGCACCAAAAATGATATTATTTATTATTGGGACTTTCTTTTCTTTTCTTTTTCTGAATTATTGGTTGTTGATAAAAAAAAAAAAAAAAAAAGCCTTCTTGTTCACACCAAGTCGGTAGAGCACTATCATCACGTATAATGGAAGAAAAGTCCCCAATGAAAGCACACAAACATTTATTGACATCAACTACTAACTCCATCATTTGCATTTTCTACTACATATCCTTTTCAAAAACTTTTTTTTAAACTTTTATAAGGGTTTTTTTTTTTCTTCTTTTTTCTTTTTTCCTTCAAGCCTTATCTATAGCCGCAATTAATTTAACAAAAAAAAAAAATTGAAAAACAAGTGGGCTGAAAACTTTGAAAATTTTTGCAGATTAAGTCATTAGAAATAGGTTCTCATCCAATTTCAGAAATTCAAACAATAAACATCAAGATTTGTACTTCACTCCCCTGAACAAGAAAAAAGAACATAGAAAAAGAAGCCACATGTTTTTGTTCTTTTGCTGAGAAATTCTAGAACAGGGTTTTTGAGAATCTGTATATATTATATATTTATGGATATCAAAGTTTAATCTCTTAAAGCTTTAGTGGAGAAATGGAAAGGGAAAAAAAAAAGTATGAAATTCCTCAAGTGAGAACAGAAACATCCCAGAAAGAACCCAGAAGGAGAAGAGAAACAATTAAAGGCCAAGAATTAATTCAACAAGAAACAACAAAAAATTCTCCGAGAAAGTTCTCTGCTTCATTCTGAAAATAAAGAAGAACGTAGTAAAAAAAAAAAGAGCACCAACCCGACAACTTGTCGACGGCCTTTGCTGTAGCGTTGCAAATGCCTTCCGGTGCGAGCCAAAGCGACAATATTTTCTTTAGAAGCCAAAGCGACAATATTTTCTTTAGAAACCAAAGCAACCATTTTGTTTCTGTTTTTTTTCTTACAAACCAAACAAAGAAAAGGAAGAAACAGCTGAAAAGAAGGCGGAAGAAAAGAATCTTCGGGAAATTGATCTTATGTGAACATATATCAATATATAACTTGGGACTGTTATGTAATGACCACAATTATTCAGTTTCTGTTATGAGAGAAAGTAACGCAAGAGCCACCCCCCTTTTTAATAACCCCAATGAGCTTCCTAATCCTAGAGCCAGAGAGTTTTAGAGAGAGAAGGGTGGAACATGAGTGTGGGCCCACCATGTTCATGAAACGATGACTGCATTGAATATAGACTACGTGGCTATGACACATCGAAGGTTAAATTTCCTTTTCTACAAAAATGTTTTCGTCGTTTTACATTTGAAAAATAAATATAATAAAATATTATTATTTTAAACCTAAATATACATTGATTGAGTTCAGAACGAAACTAATAAGATATTTAGAATCATAATTATATTTATATTATATTTAAATTCAATGTAATTTTTATATAAATACAAAATTTTTTTCTCAAATATAATATTTTTCAATAATATTACAAAAATAATTACTATTCCTTTATTTTTTAAAAATAATTATTTATTAGATTTTCATTTTTTTTATTCATATCATATTCTTTTTTCCATTAACTTTTTTTTATATACTTTTTACCCATTATATCAATTTTTTAACTTTAAAATACAATTTAAATACTTTTCATTCAAATACAAAATGCATTCCTAAAATTGTATTTAAATGCAATGCGAACGCAATACGTTTATCAAACGCCCCATAAAATTTTAAATCCAAATTAGTTGACTTAGTTATAATTTTTTGTGATTTTTTAGAAAAAAAAAAATTAGAACCAAAATTTTAGATTCGAAACCTTAAAGCAAACATGCCTTTTATTTTTATAAATAGAACTTGATTATAATTCGTTTGGTTCACCAGTAAAATTTTGAATAAAATGAAAATTTTAAATTCAAGTTAATTGATTCAATTATAATTTTTATTAATTTTTTAGAAAAAGATAAAACTGAATTCAAAAATTTGAATTCTAATTAATAATCCAAACAATACGCTACAATAACTTTTATAAAATACAATTTTATATAAATGATATTTTTATAAAATTAGATGGATAATTAATATTAAATTATAAGAAAAATCATTATACTAAATAAAATGAATATAATCATTAAACTATAAAATATATTATGAAATTAGTAAAAAGTGAAATTATAAATTTAATGATATAAGGATAATAATATATTAATAAAAGATTAAAATATAAATCTGATAAAATATAAATATAATAAATATAATAATTTATATAATATCGTTTTAATTTGAAAGATTTAAACACTGTGCTAAACAATGAAATCAAGTTATCTTATAGTAAATATTACATCATCTCACATCCTTCCTTTCATTGTATATGTGAGGGTTGTTGTTTCCTTGTACATCACAATATTATTATAGATTAAACCGGATTATATTTAAAAAATTATTATGTGAGTATTTTAAACATATTTTCTTTGTATGCTGCCATTTTATATTTTTTAAATACTGCAATAAATACATACAAAACTCTGTATTATGCAATGAAATCAAGTTATTTTAAACTAAATCTTATATCATATCCTTCAATTTTATAACATCTGATACTTTACCATATGTTTAAATATAATATGAATACAATTTTTCGATTACATTCGAACTTGACTCTCTTAATCCATTACTTTGTTCAATTAGTGTCTTTTCTTTTTTTTTTTTTTAAGAAAAAAAATCCATCATTCCTTGCCCACTTGTATTATTGCTTACAAAACTATTTTATTTCAGAATACGTTAGGACACCAACTCTAATATCAATTTTTTAAATACGAACTCACTTATATATTTTCATTGATAGATGCAATAAACTGATGTGATAATGTTTTAAACACTTATTGAGAAAAGAATAACAACACATTTACCACATAAGTTGATACTCAAAAGTTATGATTAAAGTTTATATATTAAATATTTTTCTTTATTTTAACAAGGCCGAATACAAAAAGATGCATATTTTATGAATAAGTATTTCCAAACCATAACCCCTAACTTATAATTGTATACGGACTTACACCCAATAGTATCGTAACTTATCTTAACCGAAACAATTTGACAATTAATTACAAACTCTCCTATCATTGGAGCCAAAACAAATTGCATTCCACCTTTTTCATTTTCTATTTGCACTAGATAAATACCGCAAAATGTCCATAGTGTTGAAAATCAAATATTGCTTTTCATCCTCCGAAGTGTGCCATTTGCATCAAAATATAATAACATTTTAGGTACCAAGCGCTCCACAAATTATGTAATCCTAAACCTAGCTTAGGCCTCATTTGTATGCTAGTGGCCAATAAATGGCTACTTTTTGATTGGTTGGTGATTGTTATTACTTGGAGACGGCATTCATCAAATCAACAATATGTCTAGATAGTTCCAATCAATAATTAAAAAATAAAACTCATTATTTTATAAAATGATTCTAATCAACTCGATAAAATTGGGTAGGTCTATAGATAATAAATTTCACTTTATGGAACCCATCAAACACTACACATGAGATTCCATAATATATACTTTTTATTTATTTAGTATTATTTACCTTTTTATTTGTAGGGCAAAAAATCACATTCCTTAGAATCTAAAATAGAAAAATAAATAAATAAATAAATAAATCTATGACAAGAAAAAAGCTTGCATATTCCACTTCTAATGTATATCAAAGTTTCTACATAATCGAGATGTAGGATGGTATATGGGAAAATCGATGCTCATGATAATGCTTGTTGAATTTGTCGTTCATTGATTCCTCTGCAAATTCAAGAAGGTAAAAATCTTCAATTCTTTGTCTAGTTTGAGCTTGGCTACACATCATTGGGCAATAAACGGTGGGCTGGATTGGCTTTGATGGAAAACTTGGGCTCCAACGTCACGTGCCGCGTCACACTCACTGCTCCATGTTCCTGAGTTAAATGTGTCACTATATCTTTTACCATAAAATAATGTCGAGTTTTATAATGATAAAATATTTGATCAACATGGCACATGTTTAACTGGTAAACTTTTCTTCCGGCTGAATCATCATTATTTTTAATCTAACAATTTTTGATATTATTTAATGATTTAGGGTTTGCTCAAGAGAGTTTTGAAGTTTTTTTTTTTTTGAAGTAAGTTTTAGAAAATATATTTGAAAAAAAAACTGTTTAGAGTTAAAAAAAATATAAAATCTTAAAAATTTATTCAGAACAAAATAATCAATATAGATTTTATTTCGTTTCTCTTAAAATTTTATATAATTTAAAAAAATATCTCATTTAAATTTGTATACATAAATTTATGAACTTTTAAATTTTGAAATTTATCGTAGAATTTTAAAGATATAAATAGTAAAAAATGATGATAAAGTGAAAAATAATAAAAAAAAAAAAATGGTTTTGGAGACCAAAATTAACCCCTAAACGGTCTCTCAAAATTATATCAACATATTTTTTAATACTGTATCATAAAATTCTATTCTTTTTTTTTTTTTTCAAAATTAACAATGAAGGGTTCAAATTTTTTATTTTGTGAAATAATTAAATGTAAAATGACCATGAAATTATACTTATAACTGCTACTATAACAACAACAAACCAATCACTCATGATCCCCTCTCAAAACTCGTAGTAAAATAAAAGGTGTACAATCGTTAGGACCCCAAAAAAAGGTGTGATAAACGTGTAAAATGTGTAAAATCGTTGGGACCCCAATAAAATGTGTAAAATCGTTAGGACCCTAAAACTCATTCATTTATTTATTTTGATCATCATGCTGTCAATTATCATCTATCACAGTTACCACCCAAAAAAAAAATTAAAATAAAACAATTGGCCCCACTAAAATAATTACGCCACTACTTGCCATCCTTATTCTGTTCTTCCACTGTAATTAGGACGGTGATAATTTTTGTTTAATTTATGAGGCTACGAGAGAAGAAAATTTCAGAAAACTAGAGAGACGCTTTTAGTGTTTTGTATTACTAAGTTAAATGATACATTATTTGAATTATAATTTTGTGTGTATTCCATGCATATCATACTCGGTCGTAAGCGCAATCGCCACAGGCCATTGTCTGCCGGCGATTGTGTCATCTAGTTTGTCCATTTGCCAATTTAAAAGCAAGAAGTTGTTTAGGAAACTTTAGCTCTAAATAAAGTTAAAGAAAGAGAGTTCTGTTTGTTTTATTTTCTATAAATATATATATATATATATAGATATGCCGACCTGCCTAACACAATGGTTTCCAAGCTACCAAATTTTGTGAATTACATTATGACGTCGCAATAAAAAACTAGTTTATAAGTAGATTTAATAATCTTATAAATTATTTGAAGCATTCATCATTGATGGGCTTCTCTCGATCAGCCTCGCAAACAATTAAGAATTTCATTAGATATAATTGCTTTAGAAAATGCAATTAAAGTTAAACTTATAACTTCTACCATCCATTAATTTAGAACCTTCCTAGTGGTAAAGTTGTTTCTTCACATGCAATATTATTTAACTATTCTATTGTAATTTATATATATATATATTGATTATTCAAATCGCGATGCATTGCATCGTTTGAAGACCAAGAAATTTAAATTTCTACCTTTTATGAATCTAATTCTAAACAACATTAAGAATAATCCTTAAATATCAATTAGATAATTAGTTTGCAACTGGTGCACTAATAAACTTATGCAAACGCTAATTTGTACTTAAATGATGTTATATCTTTTACAATGCAAAGTTCCACAATTAACCACAAGCAATTGATTATCAAAATAAATAAATAAAACAAAGTTCCACAAGCAATTCTTCCCTATGCGTAAAAGTTCCTAGATTACAACACCCACAGGGGTGTATAAAATGGCAAAATATCATGATGCATTTTTTAAACTCTTACTTCATTTTACTCAGGTTGGAATCCCATAAAACTCCCACCGTTTTAACTTAACTATTAATGTATTGGGTTGGTGACATGGGTTGCCATACCTAAAGAAATGGACCCTATCGGAAGAATTGACATTGGGGTCATGAGGGAGTAATCACCAAAGCTTTTTTTAACAGTCAAAAAAAAAAAAAGAAAAGAAGTTTCCTGGATTATAAATTTGAACCACAAGAAAAGATCAAGAGCAATTCTTTTTCAACCCTCGAAAATATTAATTAATTTTACATGCTTTATAATTGTGGAGAAAAGATCAAAAGTCAATTTATAAACGCAAAAGACAATATCAAAATGTCAATTGCACAAAAACTGCAGATTAAAGTCAATTAATACACACACAACATGAAAGGTCACATGGCGGTCATTATGAACATGTCAACCAATCATAAAAGGTCAGCAATTAGAACTCCAAGGTGCAATTCATTCAGACTTGTACAATTGTTTCTTCTATTTATTTGATTGTTTCTATGGAATGCTGACATTCTATATATATGTTTATATACACCTATATATATTTAATGCTCTAGAAGAATCACGTTTTTGAACTTATTTTGCAAAGTAAACGTCTTAAATTGGTTTTGACCCTACAATCTGAGATTATAGCATTTTGGAAGATGACCATTTCTCATGTTAATGGACGATTGCCATGTTCTGCATGTGCATAAGAACTCGACAAAAACTGGTTTAGAGGATTCGATTTTTCTTAACAAGAAAAATAAAAAAGGAAGAGGTCTATGGCAGATTAAAATTCACCAAAATTACTAATTAAATGATTGCGAATGTCAACCAAATCATTTCATTTTATTATCATTTTTTGCTTGTTATAATTGCACTTTTGGTGTGGTCAGATCATTTGTTGATTTGCGTTCTGAATCTTTTTATTTTCTTTTACAATAAAAAAGAAATGGAAAAAAATTTAATTTGAAAAAAAACAATTAGTTCAACGACAAGCTTCATGAGGCAGACAGCAGACTCTCCTCCGCATATAATTTCTATGGAAAATGGCTTCTCTAATTGCATATTATTGAAATGAAAATTATTTAATTGAACAGAATTTATGATGATCTCGGTAATAAAGAAATAAAAATTAGCATACCAAATAATGTTTGTTGAAAGAAAAATGAAGTTAAAGGCTTGAAATTTGAGCCCAAGTCAACAATGCACATGGGTTAAGCATGGGATTCTAACGTGATGATGTCTGATATCTTTATAATATTCGCTTATAACTTTTAAGTTTTTTTTTTTTTTTTCTTTGCAGTTATCTAGTAAAATTGTTTATTGTAGCTTTAATTATAGATTCTTAAATTATTATTGATTTAATTGGCTAAGCATCTGCTTTAATTAGTCCTCAATAAGGTAAGGATAAAAAAGGTGCGTTTGTTGTTTTGTGAAGGCCCTAATTATGAGGAATTTTACCATCAAAAAAAATTATAAGGAAATTCATGACTCTCCTTTTTTTTTTTCCTTTTTTTGAAATGTATTGTGGATTTTTACATCAATACGAATTGAATAAGTAATAAACTGATCAATAAAGTATCGTTTTTGTAAGGACATCGTTATTAAGTATTCAAATTAATTAATTTTAATCTTATTTGAGTGATAAAAAAATATTACAATTAAAAAATTAAATAAATAAAATTACAAAAATAAGTAAACATAGATTGATCATTAACAATTAAGCTCACAGATATTAAGAATTATAGTTTCACCTAATCAATTAGATTTAATTTTTCTTTAAATATATTATGATGATTTGCTTTCATATTTGTTGATAGTTAACTACCCTTTTTATTTTATATACTCTTTCTCAAGTTATACAAAAATTCTATATTTTTATAATTAAATTTACATAAAAAAATTAGTAAATTTTATGTCTGAGTGGCCTTTTATAGGCTTTTAATCTAAACTACTCTACCAACTCCTATGTGAACAGGCATAGAAAATTCAGCTGCTATAGTAAGCTACAATGACGGTGTAAAAAAAGTCAATCTTACTATAGTAAGCTTAAGTGATTGTAGCTTTGCTATATTAAGCTATAGTGGCCCCCAAAGAAAGGTCAGCTTGCATAAAAATGATAAAATAACTCCATTTTGTATAATTATCACACCTCCAAACTAAAGATTTTGCTTATCTTTGAGCAAAAGAAAAAATAAAAAAAGAAAATATTTTATTAGCAATAGTGATTTCTAGAAATTTCCTAATAGGTTGCTGTAAAAAATATATCCTACAAGAGAAACATAAATTTTGACCAAAAATTTGAGTTTAATTTAAGAGTATGTCTACTTACAAATTAGATATTTTGTCCATGTGCAAAATTTTTTTATCATTTAATTATATGCAATCTAGATAAGTTTGTGAGGACATGAAACAATAGATCTTAAATGATTATAAAATCTCGTAGGTTCATTTTTCATTTCTCTCACTACTAATATTGACAAATACAAAATTAAGAGTCATTTGGGCTTTATTAGACTTGTAATGTGTAGTTCAAGTAAAGGTAAGATGTAAGATAATAACGTGGCTTAGATCATCTTTCAACACATAAATCATTTTAGATCTGTTGTAGAGCTTTTTATTTACACTTAAGTAACACGACCAAACTTATTTATAACTTTCCATTGTCAAAAATAAAACTTATTTTTTTTAAGATTTACTACATCCTCAAACTTATTATGATAAACAAAAGGTATAGTACTCTTTTTTTTACTTATAATTCCAACGTTCCTTCAGATTTTAGCATAGTTTGAAATAATTTTTAAAATGATCAACATGCTTGAGAGCTAAAGGTTAGACATTTTGTTTAAAAGGCTAGGCTAAAAATGTGGTTAACAAAGAAAAAGGTATATAAAACAAGATTCAAAAAGGGTAAATTAGGAATAAAAATATTTTAATGTTAACTTGAAAAGCTCAAACATTTTAAAAATTATCTAAATCATTTTCTTAGTATTTGTACTATATGAGGTTTTGCCTTCAGAGAAAATTAAACAAATTCTAGAACTTATTAGATTAGAAATATTTTATATTCACAAAAGCTTTTTTCAAACAAACACATAACTTATAAATCAAGGATTAGTACTCAAATATTGAATATCACAATTAAATTAAACTAACTCATTAATTTAAATGCAAATTAATCAAAGATACATATTTTTCTAAAAAAAAACTATAAGATAAAGTAATTAAAATTTTCGTCATCAGATTTGTTAGAAATCACCTCTTTTTTTTCTTTTTTAACCTATTTATTAATTTTTTTCATATTTTAAAACAAAGGCAAAACAATGATACAAAAAACAATCATTATTATAAAATGCACATCAAGAGTACTAAAAGCAATTCTTTACTCAACCATCTTATAAATAATGAATCAATAATTCTACTAAGGTGCCGTTTGGCACACAAATTTCATTTTAATTTCATTCAAAAACAATACAATTTTATACCAAACACAAATTTTACAACAGTGCTATGAAAATAATTACTATTCAAAACATTTTTAAAACAATCACATCAACTTATTAACTCCACTATTTATCTCTACTTTTACCAATCACATCAACTTTTTAACTCTAAAATACTTTTCATCCAAACACACATTTCATTCAAATACAAAACAAATACTTTTCAACTAAATACAACATTCAAAAAATAAATTTCATTCAAATACAATCAAAATACAATGCATTTACCAAACGCCCCCTAAACATTTTTTTTAATACAAGCACAAGAAATTGAATAAAAATTTAAGAAATTCTAAAAAAAAAAATTCAAACTATTCCCTCTCCATAACCTGTTTGAGACATTGTCCTTAATGTTTAGTATAAATAAGTAGAGATTGAATAATCTCACATGATGTGGTGTTATTGAAAGTAAAACCTCACAAACTGCAACTAAGAAAAAAAATCAAATATTATGAGTAAAACCAAAAAAGTAAGGAATGTTACAACTGGACCATTAGATCCAACCCACATTTCTTGTTGCTTTTGTTGTCCATAGTTGACCATACTACCTGTGATATTAACAGTTTAGGTTCAGGCACAAAGGTTTGTATTTGATTAATCAACAGATCAATAGTCAAAGTTGAGACTAAGACTTTCTAGGTTGATGGTGTAATGAATTCCTGTTCCACAGTGTGATCTAAAAAAGATAACTGGCCATCATAAAAACCATTAATATTCAATAATCCTAATGACTTTTGATAAAAATTAAGTTGAACCGAAGAGGCTGTGTTGAAAATTTTTATAGGGTTCCTAAATCACTAAATAAAGTAATAGAGGCATTTGTATTATATATCATGGTAACCATTCTTTTTGCCATAGTCAAGACTTTTGATTCATTAAACAGGATTTAATCGATAATGTTTTTGTTAGCACTAAAAATGATACCTATGACTATACTACCCTCAATGTATGTAATGGATGACATACAACCCATTAACCCAAGACTTCTTCTTCATACATTAGATTAATTTATCTGGCAGCTAACATCCTATCAAAGTCATTTGCTACTTTCAAAAACTTTCTATCTTTTCCAATACTAGTCCTACTAAAGGCATAAATGGTTTTAAACCTACTTCTTTCTAACCTTATAAATAGAGATGTATATGATGACAATGGTGAAAATGCACGTGTATTTATAAGGTGAAAATGCACACTTGATGCAAAAAGGAAAAGTCAAAAATACAAACTCGATGCAAAAATAACGATGATAATGATAATAGTGAAACATAAGAAAAATAAAAATAAAATCTATAAAAAAAATAAAAAAAAGAAAGCAAGATTTTATATAATAGTTGAGATTGTGGCTCATATCTTCCTTTAATTTTATATCCAATAACAGCTTAAACAACTTTTATGACTTAAGGATAAGCTTCCCATCAAGTTTTCTTATAGACTAGCAAATAGGATCATTTAATGTCAGATTCCCTTAACTTTGGTGCTCCTGTTCATCTGTGAATAAACTCCATAAATCGACAATGACACATTGAACTTGTTCGCTCGGATGTTCATCAAGAGACAAAAGAATATGATTCAATGACTTTTCACTCAAATCATCTTTTACAAACTAAATTTTGTTGTCTCAATTTATAAAGGTCATTCTTATATTTTCGTAGTGTTTGTTATAATTCCATCTTGCACATCTGAAATAGACTCCTATTCTCTTTACTCTTCTTTTTTTGGTAAAAGTACTTTTTTTTTTCCTTTGCTGGCATATGATTATAAAATGAATCGAGAAATTCACCTGATAGCCATTACCTTAGCCTCAATAATCTAGTACAGATCTTCTAGCATACCAAAGTGCATGAGCAGCATCATCCTTTCTAATCTACACTTGTATATTTTCACTAATGCATTCTGAAAAAGAGAGGGAAACTTGTTCTCGAGCTTTGATAAAGTGTATTACATATCTATACTCAGAAAGTGAAAAAATATGTGAAAATAAAACAGAAAATAAACACACGAAGAAAATAAAAGAAAGATAAAGAAAAGACAATTTAGGTTACCTCCTAAGAAATACTTGATTTATAGTTATCGGCTTGATTTCAAAAATGCGTTTTTTTAAAAACATGTTGCCACTCGTAATAGGTGTTATGTGACACCACATACAGGTTTTTGTTAATAATGCCCTCAAGCTTGACTGGATATGGAATGATTAGGCACATATGTCTAACAATAATTGGTTTTGAATATTTTGCTTGGTGACCCTAAGGATTGATGCTATTGATGGATTTAGAGGAGTTGACCATATAGGATCTAGATCTTGAAAGATTAATATTGTCATAATAGGTTGGGCTTTTAAGATTTTTTTTCTCGTGAATTTTCTTCAATGATCAAGTCTTTTGTCTTGTCCTCACTTAGAGAGTTGTCATCATAAAACAACTCCAAGTGCTCTTCTTCTAGTGTAAGCTCCTCAACGTGGCACTAACGCATGATTTCTATTGGGACATTTGTTATGAAAATGGATGCTCCCAATATTTTGAAATTCTCCACCACTGTCTTAGTACACCTTGCAATATCGAATGTTTTCTCAAGAATGTCATTTGTTCTATCAATAACATTCACCCTCTCTATGCATTAAATAACTTGTTTTTGCAATTTAGAGAACATCTCCGTCTTTTGAATTTGGGTGTGAATCCATGTCTCCTTAATATTAAAATTATTCTCTCAAATTTGATTGTTCATTGAATAATTCCAATGATTTCCAACATGTAATAGGCTTTATCTAAGGATTGTTGGTAGAAAAAGGTGGTACAATCTCCCTTCTTAACTCATTGCCTATTTGTGTAACACAACTCACTAAGGAAGATTCCTAATTGACATTCTTTAGAAAACCCATGATATTGAAACCAAATTAGTAAATCCTTAAATCTCTACAGGCATTATGAAATAATTTTGAATCTTATTGGACAAAATTTATAAAGATTAGTTAATGAGACATTTTTACAAAAGTCTTACCTTAAATCCTTTTTTTTTAACCTTTATATATCTATTTTTTTTAAATAAAAAAACACTTAAAAAGAAAACAAAAGAAAAAATAAAGCTCAAATTAAAATTAAAATCAATTGGTATCGATACAAATAACTAAATATTCATGACAATGGTGCCAAAAACTTGTTATTGATTTTCACAAGTGCATGAATCGAACAAGTAATAAAATGATGAGTAAAGTATCATTCCCACGAGAATAGTATTATTTAGTACTAAAATTAGTTAATTTTAATTTTATTTTAGCAACAGAAAAATATAATAATTGAAAAATTAAAAAAAATAAAATTTCAAAAATAAATGAACATAAATTGATTATAAACAATCAAGCACATAAATATTAAAAATTATAGTTTCACCTTAATTGATCAGATTTAATTTTTATTTAAGCATATTATTATAATTTTAAGTTCATATTTGTTTATAGTCAACTATCTTTTTTATTGTATGTACTATTTCTTAAATTATATATAAATTAAATTTACATAAAGGATTATTAAATTAAAATTCACAATGAACAGTATTGTATATATGAATTATACTGTATAAACAGTACTGTATATATAAATAGTATTGTATATATGAACCGTAAAAATACGAATCTAAATTTAATTATAAAAAGTATTTATTGAAAAATCTATGGTAGTTAATAATATGATCACATAAAAACAAATATATATATCTCTATTATATCTCAGATTTTATGATATTTATTTTAAAATCATGTCACAAGAATCTTCTATCAGTTTTATTTGTTTTTTAAATCATTCAAAAGTTGGCCAAATAATTGAAAGCATTAAGTTTGAGAATAAATACACTAATAAATATGACAATCATAATAACGTATTTAATTTAATTAAATCATCATAATCCGACTACATCCTAACTCCCAACAAAAATTTATTTAATTCATAAAAAATAACAAAATAACACAATAAAATAAATTAAATATAATGAAAAAATAAAAATAAAATAAAGAAGTCTAAATTAATTATTGATATTTATAGAACCTTTAGAAACTTTTCCTTTTAAAATAAAACTAAACAAAAGAAAAGATTTTTTTTACTTCTATCAGAAGATTTTTTTTTTTTTTTCCTACACTCAACTCTCACTCATACATATCTGATCTTTATCTCTTCCCCATGCCTATATGCTTCCATCTGAGCAGCCTTTTATATGCCATTAATTTACATTATTCTACCAACTCTCGTGTGTGGAGAAAATTCTACTGCTATAGCAAGCTACAATGATGGCATAAAAAAAGCCAGCCTTGCTACATTAAGCCACAACGACAGCGAGCCACAATGACAGCAAGCAAGCTACAGTGCACGTGCGGGGGAAAAAATAAAGTCAAGTTTGCTACAATAACTATAATGCAGCGGTGGTAAAAGTCAATTTTGCTATAGTTGTACATGTAATTAGAAAGGATCCAGTGTAATAAAGTACATAATAAATTTAATTTTAATTTATTAAAATCAAGAAAATACTATATGTCACATTCTTATTGGTTCATTTCTAGTTTTCATCACATGTCGCATCATTATTAGATTAAAAAAAAGCTCATATAATCTTAAATGCACTAAAACATGATAATATTTATGAGATACAGGTGTCTCCTTATTGATCAAATATTAGGAATTGTCATAATTTTTCCATATGAGCTCCGATTGAAATTTTTTTTTTTTAAATACTCGTATCAATGAGATGATCAAACAAGATTAGTTAAACTCATAATTTCTAGACATAAATGGTGACGTCTGGTGAGACCCACTTCTAACATATAAATTTTTCACCATAATTTGACACTACAGAAAAATAAAGTGCTAAAATCAAATATTTTCAAAATATAATGCTATAGGTAAACTCATTGAAAATATTTAATTTTAAGTTTATTTAATATATTATTACTAAAAGAAAAAGATTAGATAAAATAAAGTAAAATCAAATAAAAGCTTCACGAAATTTATAAAAAAAAAATCTAAATTAAAATAAACAAAACAAAATAAATCAAGAACAAATAAAATTCTTAAAAATAAGCTAATTTTTATGCATAAAAAATGGTAAAATAACTTTATTTTTTGGAGTTATCAAAATGATCACAACCTTTTTTTTTTCTCATTTGAAAACTCAACATAAATATATCCTGCATGTAGGTTTGTTCAGAAAATTTGACGTATATACTCTATTAATTATATATATTAAAGATATTTGAAGTATCAAATTAATCCTATAGCGGTCGATGTTCAATTTGAACTAAGATAAATGACAAAAATATTCTAAAAAAAGAAGAAAAAAAACTAAAATTAAAGATCATTTAGGTTATCGCGACAGTGAGTGAGAGTCTTAGTTCATCATCATCATTGTTGTTGTCGTCCATTAGAGATGACGAATTGAACGAAATTTCGTCATACACATTTTATGTTGGACTCTGGTGTGTTTCATTACCGCAACGGGAAATAAAGAAAGTCGACCAAATCATTCGGTTGTTATAGATAGTAATTAGATTTGGGTGTTCACAACAGAATAATGATTTGGTATACAGAACAATATTTCCTTTTATAATACATGGTTCTTGTAAAATAAAAATATATAAATAAGAAAACAAAAGATAGAGGAAGAAAAGGATTTAATGTGGCATTATCCGTGGATTTAACATGATATCATCCACAAACTAGAAATAGATAGAAGGTTCACTAGTAATTAGTTCTATAAATGAGCTTACATATAAATATAAGTTTAAAAATATAAATAGTGGGTATCTAAAATCCAAAGATTTCCTTGATATGAAAATCAATACAAATAAATTCAAATCTCCTAATATTAAAGGCAAATATATAGATTAAAAGATCTCTTGCAATCAAGCAATACGATCTATTCACACCTACATTACAATCAATCAATCTAAAATATAAAAATAATCATAAAAGATAATTTCAACAAATATTTAAATAATCATCTCAAATATAAACACTTCCTCTTAAATTGGTGCAGCTTGAAAAGCTTCTCTCTCTTTTTTTTTTTTTTATCATCATCGTTTTTTTTTTCAATCAATCAATTAAAAAAAAAAATCAAAAGCTTCACATGCAAGTTCACGTGATCTTCACAACAGTTTGGCTATTTGCAAATGCACTCATCATGAATTTAATGTGATCAGATCAATAGGATCTAGTATCAACAGGATCAAAGGGTCAGAAATCAAAAAATCATGAGATCAAGAATCATAAATCAAAAGAATATGTGATTTGCTTGTTGTGGGTTTGTCGATTTGCTTGGTGTATTCAAAAGTTTTCATCTACCTCGACGCGACAATCTAATTCGTTCGTTTTTTGCTGGCAAAATGCACACATTTTTTCAAACTTTGTTGATGACAACATCATGAAAAATAAATAAATAAGAAAATAAAAGATAGAAAAGAAGAAAAGGATTTAATGAAGTGTCATCCATAGATTAGGAATAAAGAAAAGATTCACTAGTAAAGAGCACTATGAATGAACTCTCATATAAATACAAATTTACAAATATAAAAATAAGATAAGTTATCTAATTTATAAATCACCTAAAATCGAAAAATTTTCCTCAATATTGAAATCAATATTAATAAATTCCAATTTTCTAAATATATAGAATAAGAAATCTCCTGCAATCACATAACACAATCTACTCACACCTATATTACAATCAATTGATCTAAAATATAGAAATGATCATAAAAGATATTTTCAACAAATATTTGATAATCATCTCAACTCTCAACAATTTTACATGTCTAATATTAGGGCAAGACTTAAAACATATACGTTCATTGAGATTGACACTGTCCTCGATAAGTGGCACCTGCCTTAGTCACGTTGACAATGACAAATGATATTGAGTTCTTCTATTAGTATCCAATTTCTCTCCTCCTCTTTCTTTTAATTTTCATTTTGCTCTGCATTTCCCCTTCTTGAGCAGACATATTTCGAGAGATTAGAGGAGAAAGTAGGATTTTACATAATATTTAGGATTTAGAATTTAGAGCTGGTTGGTCTTGCCAAAGAGGAAAAATTTAGAATTTAGAGCTAACCTCAATGGAAAGCTTGAGACCTAAAAGTCAAAAACTGAATTTTTAAAATCAGTTTGTAAACATGTGTCCTGGAAAAAAGTGGGACAAATAAGATAAGGGAGTGGGTGGATCTTAACTTTGGCGTTAGAGAGAATCTCAAATAGACGTGTTCGGCCTACAAAATAACGGTCTTCATATCAGATTGTGTTAACCATTGTGAGTATATTTGGGATTTATAGTTATATAGTTTTTTTTTTAAATAAATTTTTAAACAAATGATCCAAATTTGCAAAAATTAGTTAAACAACCTTTTTTTTTTTCTTCTTAAAATAGTCAATCAATTTTGTAAATAATTAATCTCTAGTTAAATATATTTGATTAATCATTATTTTAACTATAATAAATCATTAATTAACTTTTAATTAATATTTGATTAACTCTTAATTAATCACTAATTGATGATAACAAGAACAAGATCACCAATTTAACGAGTAGATCAAATTCGGCACCGAATTTATGCTATACCTTGCCACTCGGGTCTTCACCACATGAAATTGATTCATCGGTTTTGGGAAATCCAACCATTTCCCTTAAAAAGAAAAAAAGTTGGATCATATATTTTGACTATGTGGCAAATCTTGTCATCCAGCCTATTTTTCCAAAAAAAATTTACCAATTCCTGTTAATTGAATTAGAATATTAAATATATTAAAAGCAACTCATACATTATTCACTACACACAAATAACGATAAGTAGTCTGTGTCTCAAAATGTTGTCTTTCTCACTACGGCCAATGGAAAGAGTTAAGTTATTAGGTTATAAGGAAAGATATCCCTTATTTAATTGAGTTATAGGTATATTTAGGAAGAGCCATGGTAGTAGGACCAATAAAAGGAATGGACCGTGACAAATTGTATCAGATTCATCCCCAACTGAAAAGGGGGGCTACATAAGGCAGATTCTAATGCAGCAATATTTGTGTCAATGTTAGGGAAGAAAATCCAAGGGATATATATTATTCACGCCAATGACCACTTTCGGCTCCAAAACGAGTTATTGTCTTTTGTTGTCTAAATAAAAATTGGTATATGTGGGACCTTAATGACATAAGAATATCTCTTACTTTTTTTTCCTGATTAGTGACCGGTTAACAATCCTGATTTGAGAATCTAATAAAATCACAAATGAGACAATATTTTAACGTGACTCATTCTCCTAGAGTAACCAACCAATCCACCACATGTTTTTGTTTCCCGAAGGTATCTCTCTTACTTTTGTTGATACAAACACACACTTGAGAAAACCAGGGAGCTAGCTACAGATTAAACGCCACAGAGACATTAATATACACAAGAGGCCGATCGTGATAAATAGTTTTTTAGAGTGCAGAAAAGATACACTTAGTAATAGTGCCACTGAGAATAAGATAATTATACAATTACCAAATTCTGTGAGAAGAATAAATATATATAGGTGCTAAAAACATAAATGAAAAAAGGCAGTGCATTTTTTAGAAAATTAGGGACACATTAACAGCAAAGCTAGCATTGAGCATATGATGTTTTGTTATCACAATGCCTTTAGCATTTTTTTTTAAATGTTATTATGTCATGTTATTAATTGGGACATGGAATTAATTACTTCTTACAATTGAAATTTTCTTATCCTTTCAATGGTCTTCTCGTTGGAATCCAAAATATAGTGTTTGGACTAATGATTTGCACAGAATGTGAAACCAGCGGGTCAGGAAAAAAAATATATAAAATAAAAAAATAAAATAAAATAAGAAGAACCCCTATCTTGACGGTAAACAATAACCTGAATACATGAAAAAGCATTTAAAATGACGTCTCTAAATTAACTTTTCATATAAACTTTCCGAATACATATTTGTCCTTTTTCCATTTATAAATGGTCGAGGGCACGCCTCTTCGTGCGTGCTTGAAGGGCAACTTTTATTAGAGGGGGGAAAAAAGGAGCCAATAGCACGCATGAAACAATATATATTTCCATATATATATATATATATCTCCACCTAACGAATCAATCCACTATATATACCCATTTTTTTATACGTAGGAATATATATATATATGTGCATGTATAAGAAAATTTTTAGACAAATTTAAAAAAATAATAATTTCTAGATTGAAATTTTGAAGCCTAGTTAACCACTCCACCGCAACAGTCGTTTAATGTGGCACGTTTAACGGCGCTTTCTCCTTGTATGTACAATTTCTACTTCTGACTACAATATAAAAAAAATGCATATTCGCCGCATTGCTGATTTTATTTTATTTTTTTCCTTAGGTTATAAGTTTATCTCTTATTAAAAACTTCCTCGACTTTCACCTTTAAAAACATTTGCTAAACTACCTTGATATCAATGGCGCCCACTTAAATTTTAGAAATTTTAACTTTATCTTTATTATTATTATTTTTTTTGTAAATTTACAATTGCATCCTTATTAATTTAGATGTGCTTTAATTATAAGAAAAAATATGGTGATGCCCTATTTAACATTTAAAATATACAATTATGTCATCATTGATCAAGACATCCGCTAAGAATGTCTTATAGATGTAATAGTCAAGACACAAGATTTGAAACTTTAACCCTAACTCATCCTCTTCATCCTCTTTAGATTTGAATGAATTTTCAAATCTTTCAGACAAATATGTTCAACTAATTATCGTTACATCTTATCTTATCGTTACAAGTTAACATTCTCTTTAAAAAGAATTTTTAATAAACCTTGTAACAAAGTTTAAATCTAATTCTCATATTCAATTAGAAACTATTTCTTATATGGCTAATCAACAAAAAAAAAATTATCATTCAAAAAAAAAAAAAAACAGATTTCACGCTTCAAGCTCTTCAAGGCTGCATGTGGATCCATAAAGAAGTGTTCGTGTATGTGTGTATTATCCAATAATTTACGATTTATTTTAGCATTTTCCCCAAGACCACAATGCATGCATACATGAAATAATTTATTCAGGTTTCTCTATTCTTTTAGATATCTTCCCAACATTGCACGCAAACTATCTAAGTTTGTTGAACTTTTTTAGTTTTGTGCCAGCAATTATAACAAATAATCATAAAAAACAAATTTGAAAATTAGTGACACACAATTGGTCCGCACCGTGTCGGTTGGGATTCGAATATTATATTAATATTTAAATTAGATGCTTCTCAAAGTCCTCAATAACCTTTGAAAATCCTTGCGGGGAATATTCATATAATATCTACGGTAAACGTCAACTGATGCTAATAGGTTTTTCAGCACAGGATATGACAGGTCTCCTATTTTAATTCGTTTTTTCTTTGAGAATTTTGGCCGAGAGTTTCTAAGGGTTTATCTGGGAGGTTTTGAAGATTTAGTTTTCGAGATATTAATATTAAAAATTAGATAAATTTGAAAGGTTTGGAAGATATAATTTTTGAGATATTAATATTAAAAATTAGATAAGTTTTAGAGATTTGTATTTGAAGTAAAAAGTTTTGATCTTTGAGGATGCGTGAAAAACACATAATTCGGGATTCATTTGTCAAAACAGGGTTTTTATTTAATCAGAGTCTAATATAATATATATATATATATAATTAGGTAATAAATATTGTGGAGAGAAAAAATTAATGTTAATCAACTTCTAAAATTTAGACTTGGGGGGTTAAAAACTGTGTTGGTAGATCAGAGGTAGATTTGTTAAAGATCGGTGAAAGCGGTAGATTTATAGTTTTTTGAATTTACCTCATTAAAAATTAAAATTTCTCACATATATTCATTTCTAAAATTAGTTCTACCCTAAAAATTTTATGGTTTTTTTTTTGTTTTTGTTAAAAGTTAAAAATTTTCGCACAATATCCACCAAAATTTTATCAATAGTTTATATTTATCATGTAATTTATTTTTTAATATACACTCTCAATGAAATATATGTCTGGATTTGCCTCTGATATAGCTGAGGTGAATATATCGACACTTACCAGCTTGTTTTTTTTTTTTTAATGGTTTTCGAATGAAAATATTAACGTTAATTAGCACTAATTAGCACAATACAAAGGACAATTCCTTTTACGTATGAATGCATTTTAGCAGATACCTGGTAGCATTATGCGAACTTCAAATCCCAGTGTATATTTTTAGAATACTTTTGTAGTTCCCAGCCGTATTTTTTCCCCCCTTGTTTTGGTAGAAGAGAAGTTCTAGAACGAAATTGGAACGTGGAAGCTTAGCAAAAAGAAAAAGAAAAAGGAACATGGAAAATTGTCTGATATCTGCGTATAAAACGGTAATTATAAATAGTCAAATAATGCGCTTTGCATGTGGGGTTCCAGTAAATATATATGCTTCTAGAGAAAATTTTGAATTTCCTTTGCAAATTGCAATACACCAGGACAGTAGATGAAGATCGTGTAATTGGTAAATTTCTAATTTTTGTGTACAAAATCCAAAAAATTTCATCCATAGTTTTTCTAGATGGTCTGAGGCTCTGAGCTCGAAATTCAAGTTGGACAAAATTTATAAGCTTTGATTTTATAGACAATATGATTGTAGGTCAAAGTCTAATCACATTGCTGAGCTCTAAATTTTTTTCTATAATTAAAAAAAAAACATAATCACTTTAAGGAGGACATTCGCGTGGAAAGCCTTAGAGGAGCAGAAACAGAAAGAGTAGTTTGGACATGAGCTATTAAATTCAAATTTTTTGTTTGGATATACGTAAATTTGATCAGGGGCAAAAAATAGCTATGTAGAGACTAAAGTTGTCTTTAACACAGAGAAGAAAACACATCATTTCAACTGAGGGTACTGAGGCAACTATCCCAATTCTTTAAACATAAAAGATAAGCTTTTTCCTAATTTTAGTAAACTAAAATTACAATTAAATGATAAATAATTTTGCATATTTTTGTGTGCAGCGGTGGAGTAAGAAATTTTTTTCAAGGGGGTGTGATTTAAATAAAATATTTTAACTAAAATTATAACGTTAAAATATTTTTTTAATCATTTCTCAATTTGTATCTTTTTTTTTTTCTTAATGAACTAAACTTATAATAGAGTTTAACTTTATTTTAATATTTAAAATTTAAAAAATTATGAATTTTACATAATAATATAATTGATTTTGATTCATTCGAGAGTTTTCATAAAAAATCATATAAATATAGTTCTGAATAAAAAATTCTACAGGGACAAATAAGTAATAAAATTGTAAAATATTTTATCATAAGGAAAAATTATAAAAAAATTTGGAACTAAAAAAGAATTTCTCAAAAGTTCGGGGGCATATGTCTCCGTTGTACTAACGCAGTGGACCAAATTAACCTACATGCTCACAACCAATAGGCTAATTAATTAGGTATTGTTCCTCTTTTTCTCTCTTTTAGAAATTAGGTATTGTTCTTCCTTCAACCAAAAAAAAAAAGAAATGCACCAGCCTTTATAAAATAGGTTAATTAGTTAGTTTTTTTTTTTTTTTTGGATTAGTTAGGTAGTTAATACTCAATAGAAGATATCGTACTATAACCTAATTGATAGGTGAGATAGGACATACAATTCCAAACCAAATCCAATGGCTGGAGATTAAGCCCAATTTTATTGGAAGACCAAAAAAAAAAAAAGAAGACGATAATTTAATTTTGCAATCCATATTAATCGGCACGTAACTAAATGACTGCGTGAGGGAATGGAAGGTTTTGAAAGGGACAAGCAAATTGACAATATATACCAAAAGAAAGAATGACCTTCCTTACAATCATCTAACATTTTATCGTCTTTTTAAAAGCTTAAAGTTCTTTGACCCCATTGAGATTATACACATATTCATAAATATGCATTTACAGCAAACGTCTTGTGTTGATGCCGGATACGTTCATTACTTAAAATTGTATATTTGAAAACTTATGATAATAAGATAATTTACATGTAATTTTTTATTTAGAATCTTATTATATAATGTTATGTAGGTATTTAAATTAAAAAAATAACTGAAAATTTTTACATTAAAATTACATAATTATTACAATATAAAAATATATATATTATAAATGACGTTTTAAAAAGGGGTCAGACAACGACACCTTCTTATGTGTTTTTTACACTGAATTGTGTCCACCAGGATATTTGCAACCAAAAGTGGGCAAATATGCTCTCTCACTATTTTCCACGCGTTTCCACCTAACAAGATCCACTAGCCTTCAAACGGCCAACGACTATTAATTTAGATGACTTTTCCGATGTATATATGTGTGTGTGTCTGTCTGTCTGTCTGTGGGTAAGGTTTGTCCTTTTTGCCAACTCATTTGGTAGACCTACGTCCTGCGCATGGGTAGGCTATCACTGTATAGGAGGATTTAGGTTTCCCATTTCTTTTTCTACTGTTTTAGAAAAAGATAATTCTATAAACGTAATGATGCAATCAAAAGAAAAGTGTCACCTTATGCTGTAATCAAATATGTCATATATATATATGCATTTTTTTTTTCTGAATTAAGGTCGAGTTGCATTTTTTCTTACCCTATACGTGAGAATTCCCACTAAATTGTAAGTATAGCTGAACAAACTTGTGGCTTCTAGAATCACAAATCAACACTGGCTATCAAATCAGATTGACGCCCCAATATTGTCAAGTCTCTTCTCTAGATGGCCCAGATTGGACCACCATTAAAAAGAGTGTTTGAACATGTCTATGTGGCTGAACTTTTTAGACATTTGCTTGGATGTGGAGTCGTGGCCGCGCATGTCGTCGTTCGTGCACGACTTATAGCTGTAATGGGCACCTTCGTGGTGAAGGTGATAGCCTTTTAATGCCAAGTTGGGGTTGGGCAAGTCTAGGGAGAAGGCACATGAATGTCATTTTTTTTTTTTAATCATTAATGCTATGCTATTCAACGATTCATTTATTGTGGGTACATAGGTGGGTTTGTATATTCAATTGATTTAAATGTAGTATTTTTAATAATATTTATCTTTTATATTAATATTTAAATGATATTATATGGTAAGATTATAAAAGTTATATATAAATTAGTTAGTTATTACAGGTTTCTAAATAGCCTTTTACTATCAAGATGGGGTCATTGGGCAAGTCAATGAAGAAGGCACCTGAATGTCATTTTTTTATCATTAATGCTATACCATTCAATGATTCATTTATTGTGTGTAATATATAGGAAGGGCTCCATAAGGCACCCTCTTATATGCTACTTATAACGTGATTTGTAAATATTTTAATCAACTAATTAGGTGATTTGTGTTATATATTGTACCAAAAAGTTGATTTAAATTTAACACTTTTAAATGCAAATATGCTGGTTATTATAAGGGGGCGTTTGGTAAACGCATTGTATTTTGATTGTATTTGAATGAAATTTGTTTTTTGAATGTTGTATTTAATTGAAAAGTATTTGTTTTGTATTTGAATTAAATGTGTGTTTGGATGAAAAGTATTTTAGAGTTGAAAAGTTGATGTGATTGGTAAAAGTAGAGATAAATAATAAAGTTGATGTGATTGTTTTAAAAATATTTTGAATAATAATTGTTTTCGTAATACTGTTACAAAATTTGTATTTGGTATAAAATTATATTGTATTTGAGTAAAATTAAAATAAAATATTTTCCCAAACGCCTCCTAAGATTTTAAATTAAAAAAAATTATAATACTACAAGATATGTGGTATCAGATGCAAGACATTTGTATATTTATATATATATATATAAACGGATAAGAGGACATGTACGAAGTCATAAATATGGCATTTGAATGTTTCTACAAATTTTACCTTGCTCTTCAACGTAGAAATATTGGGCAATTAATTAAAGATGCATTTATGCATCAAGGAGATCTTATTTAACAATAACTATCATATTTTACAAACAAATCACTCCCAACATAAGGTGAAGTTTCGATTACCAAAAAAAAGAACAAAAAAATAAAGTAAAAGTAAAAAACAAAACAAAACAAAACAGAGAGAGAGAGAGAGAGAGAGGGACAGAAAGTGAAGTTTCATGCCACCAAAACATGCCATATTATTAAGGGTGAACTAGACATGTCAATAAGGACTAGACTACGTGGTTTTTTTATCATCACTAAATGAAAGACATCTGTTCCAGCTAAGATTAATGAATTTGACTTAAGCTATCCTATATCAGCATTTTAAATCGTGCATTAAAAATTGAATTATCATTGTGTCTCAAAATACTTGTCTGTTATAATCATAAATTATTTTCATTTGGTGAACCTCTAATCTTGAAGCGTTGGTACATCACATATTTATTCATATGCTAAAAGACAAATTTCGTTTTTACATTCATATAAATAAATTTGTTAATTACTTGTATCAACGTAAGAAGTGTAGCTTTTGCATTCAAAGGCAAAAAAATAAATAAATAAATAAATAAACAATAAACAATAAACTTGTTCCTCTGGGTGATCGAGGTCATTATCTAACTAATCCAGTTTTATACCATAAGCGTTAGTCTACCTTGAAAATTTTAAGGTTAATTACAAAAAAATAATCCTCGAACTTTATATTAATCTGAAAATGTCTAAAAAAATAGTTTTCCACCCTAAAATTATCTTAATTTGAAACGATAGTTTTTCTGTCAATTGATGAAAAACAACACCTGAGTCATTTATCATAACCAGTTCAATTATTGAAATGCATTGTAAATACTTTAAATTCCTATCATACTCCAATAGATTATACTTAGAACCAAACAGAGTATACCAAAAACAGCATTACAACATGCCAAACCCTTATTTAATCTACTATAAACCTTCTATGAAATCCATGAAATTCTATAAAGGGTACATTGCATTCTAGTCCACCTTAACTTGAACGCATTTGACGGTCCCTAAAACACAATTTTAAAAAAATATGCACTAGTCTTATAAGAAATTATTTATTTGTGGCTTTAAACTTTTCATAAAATTTAGAATTAAAATCACTTTCTTCAATGATGGCAAAATAAGAAAGAAAGCTTTAACAAAAACTCCACTATCATATCAAATTTTCCTCCATCCTCAAAGCAAGTGTGATGAACTGGATTGTAGAGTAACAAAATAACTAACAGCAGTTCTGTTCGTTTTGCCTCACTCAAAACAGGAAATTCAGCATTCCTGTTTGCAAATATATATATATACGTACACACAAAATCTCCAGGCGTTACCAGAAATACAATCATACAACAAAATCATACTGTTAAAGTGTCCTAAGAGCCAATGAGAAGTCTATCGTATCAACACGTAGTTACTCAGTGCTCATACCAGATTCATCAGAACTCTCATCAGATGTCACCTCGGAGTCTTCTTCCACTGCGCTCTCATCCTCATCCACTATGACAGCTCTTTTGGCAGTCATCTTCGCCACTGCCGCTGTCTTGCTTGCCCTCTCAGAGCGCCGGGTCACTGTGCAAGGTGCTGTAGGAACGACTGAGGTGGGTGAAGTTTCTTCATCAGAAGATGCATCTTGACGCCTTAGTCGTCTCCTTGCACGTGTTGGCCTGGTGGAGGCAGGAGCTGGTGTTTGAAGCTTTTCAGGACAACCACTAAGATCTTGGTTAAAATCTAGTTCTAGCCTACCTACAAAAGGAATAGAAAAGGAAATAAGTAAAACATGGTAACCTTAAAAAATAGACAAGAATATCACATGCAAAAAGGAAAACAAAAGAGATTATGACACAAAATGATGCTGATGATATAATGGCAGTAGCAATGGTACAAGTAATGAGATTAGCGATGTTTCTAATTCATTATTATGGTTATTGATTATATATAATGGTGATTATTATGAATATCTCACTTATACACAAATGTGCAGTTTCCATTCACATGACACACTCACATGTTTACACAATTGTAGTGACGTACAAAACCTAATCGAGATGAGAGAAAATAAATGTTCAAGAGAATTTTTTTTCATTTTTTTCTCCTCTTTTCCTCACTGAGGAGGAAAATGCTGAAATATACAATGGTACTAAATATGCTTACCAAATATAAGATTAGCTTGATCTTGTACCAGTTCCTGATCTGGCTGACTATCTATCGCCTTAAGATGATCAGCCATCCGCTTTAACTCCTTTATGAGATCCTTTTCGGCAGAAATGGATCCAGCAACGCATATTAAAAGCCGCCTCATTAACTTAATTACAACTTGTTCTGATGAGCGGAAATGAAGCAAAACAAGTACTCTACACATTGCAGAGATGTAGGCCCTTCCCGCAGGAGTTTTCTTCTCACGGATACTTGCCACCTGAATGATCACAAAAATAAAATAATAAGACTGAAGCAGCAAGATTATTTCAATCCAAAGGACATCGTCGAACCTAGGGAGGTCAAAGGTAGTTTCACATATATCAGGTTATCAACCAGAGTGTATCAACCAGTCTGTAACGGGGCACTGAGAAAATGATATGCTGGTTCTGATACCGATTATTAGGAACCAATTAGGTATATTCACCCTTGCAAGACTGACGTGCAAGGAAAGGAGACCCAGGGTTTATAGACCTACTGCTTATCTAATACTCTTTCCACGTGGGACATTGGATACCCAACAGTTATAGAGTGTACAGTAGCCATAACCTTTCCAATCAGTTCTTACTAACACCGCAATGTGTTAAGCAAAACTATCAACAAATTTAGTTGAATTCAACAGGAACAAAGAGTTACCTCGGTGGCTATGCGTACTGCAAGCCCCTCCTCACCACACTCAAGTGGAGGTTCCACGGCACTATTTTCAGCTTCTGGCGGGTCGCTGCTACCATTTACATCCTCTGATTCATTTTCTTTTCTATACAGAGGAGCCTGCATCATCTGCAACATAAATCGTGATGCTTGTACTGCACGCTTGCGCATGTTAGACACAGCAACTGCGGAACCGCCGGCGTTCCCGTCAATGCCCGGCCACATGGAACGCATGACCGGAATGAAAGCCTTGGATATATACTTCTGCATTTAAATTCACTCGATTAAAGTGAATTTCATATCATTATATCATCTCCATGCTTCACAAAATGAAATTATCGGACATCATTTTCTAAAAGCAGAATGCATTTTTGAGAAATGTAATTATTTTGTCTTTTTGTTCTTTTGTTTTGTATGAAAGACACCGGGCTATTTTCTTAGAGTGTTATTTTGTTAAATGAGAATTTTGTTTCTTATTAACAAAAATTTAGAACAAGAGATTAACAGATGAAAGGTAGAGCATGCAGTACGTACCTTGTGTTTAGCTGAGAGCGAAGGATAATGCTCAAAAAATACAGATAAGCACTGTTTCAACCTGATGATGAAGAAGATAATTATAAAATTCATGTAAAAAAATAGAAGGAAATAAATTAAATATATAAAAAGAAATAAAAGAACTACAAATTTATCTACCTCAGCAAGTCTTTCGTTCCACTGCTGAAAAACAAGTAAACGAGCTTAGTTAACAGCAGAGGATGTAAAGAAGCAGGTATGCTTGGATAGTTCTCGCTTAGAAGAAGAATCTTAGCAAATCCCTCTCCAAGTACAGCTTGGACTGACTCACTATCATCACTTCCTATAAGGTTGCGCCAATCATCTTTAATGAGTGCAGCATAAAAGAGATCAAGCAGTTTAGTACTCGGATACTCATCAGAAAATGATACAGGACTAGAAGCAATCTCATTGTCTTGAACTTCCTGTCCTAAAGCACCATCAACTTCCTGAGGATTATGCCACATCCCAAGGTCAATCAATGCCTTACAGGCCATTATGCTAATTGGGGTGGCGCCCTTAACAAAAGAGAGCCTTAGCCACTTAACTACTTCCTTGCTTGGCTTCTTCTCTAGCAACCCAAAAAGTCCAAGACACCTGACGGCAATCCTCTGCACATCTAAGTGAACATGTTTTGCCTGCAATTCAGAGTCCATAGAAACTGTTAACAACACTAAAATACGAACTTTTCAATAGAAAAAATTGAAAAACAAATAGTTGTGACATAGATGTGGAACTTGAATATTGTTAAGTTGTCTCATTATAGGTATTCCTATAGCAGAGCACAGAGGGATATCCAAATTTTCAATTTACTATGTAGTTTCTTACTGCAAAGTCTACCTTGAACTTGCATCCATTTAAGCAAATTAGGTGCAAATTTTTAAAATTTAAGAATGTATACGCTTTAGTACAAATAAAAGAAAAGAAATACTTGGCAAGAAAAGGAAAAGATAATAGAAATGATTAAGCCTAAAAAAAACTACAGCTCAGTGATGCCTCTCCCCAAAGCTGGAGGAAAGACCATTAACCTCAATGCAAAATGTGGACATCCTACTCGCCTCATTTAATGGTTTCTGGAAATTCTTTAGGGAAAAACATAGCGGATGAAAATGGAATAGAGAGACAAATTTCATAGGTTACTTACTGCTGGAAGCAATAAAGAATGCAGAATTTCTGTAGGTTCAAAAGCTTTCCCTTGTATCAAACGTAATGATCTGGCATTCTCCAAGAGAAGGCCAATCACAGCAAGACAGTGCATCCACTGCATAAAATTTGCTGTTCTCTCCCTGCAAGGTTGAGCTAGCTCTTCTACAACCCCAAGGACAACTTCTTCAAATTCACCACTAGCTGCATGCACCTTTCTTGCTAATACAGACACTGCCTCAGCCCAATCTCTGTCTCCACCAAGGTTTATACCATCTCCAAGAACAACCATGTTCCCATCATCATCCACTTCATGGTCAAATGGCTTGTGCAGTAGTTCCACCAGGAATTCACTAGCGACCTTCCTGTTTGAAGTATCAGAAAAATCAAGCATTGCACCAAGCAACACGAGCTGCCGAGATGCAAAACGAAAATTTAATCCTGGATGCAAGCATCAGGGAAAAATCAGTATGTATAATTTGGGAATTTGGGAATTTGGGAGCAAATTCAATGCTCATTTCAACCAAAAAGAAATGCATACCCACCAGCATCCATATGGGCTTTGACCAATTGTACATAATCTGAGACTGTTGCAGGTAAAATTCTCTCAAGTAGGTCATTATTCTTTGAAGCTTCTTCTGCATACACTGCAGCTTCAGTGCCAATAGTAGCAGCAGCATCAGAGCCTTTTGCCTGTTCAAGCAAAAGATTTTACCTTAAATGACAATAAAAAATAATCCTGTTTGTATCATTAGCATAGGACTCTTCTCTTGTGGTCATGATCACTCTCACAAACACTTAAAATTATTTCTATAGATGCCAAATAAAAGTGAGTATACAGTATAATGAAAGAAAAATTCAAATAAAATTATATGAAATTGCATTAGGAAAAGTTTGTTTGTATATGTAGATGTGATACATGGTATAAGCAACATCGGGCAACTAAAACATCAACATCAACCCAAGAAATCAGAGCTACTTGGGCACACATGAATATAGGATGCAATTGATTGAACTACTTGTTATGAAATTGATTGTTCTAGTTCTTTCTTTTTTCTGCGCTCATTCCCCTTTTGGGAGATGGGAAACCACAAATGAGGATATGTTGGGCTGAAGGATGAGGAGATAGTGCTTATTTGCCTCATAACACTCCAAGGTCAAATTTTTAATAATCCCAACAAATCCTTGGTTGCAGACCTAATAACCATGGCCCATGTCAAGAATAGTAAAAGAAAATCTGCACCAGGGGGGATGGGTTCAAACTTACCTGTGCTTCTCTCTGCAAGTGCCTGCAAGCCATCCTCCAATAAAGAGCATCTTCTGCTTCCATTAGTTGAATATTTGGGCTGGAACTTGTTGAGTCTACTAACAGCAAAGAGGAAAGTCACCAATAGTGTAGAGTGCAAATAATCTTTACTGATGCTCAAAATGAACAATTAAATAAGCTGTCTCTTTTGCTGTATAAATCATGAAGTTTCGGCATCTTCACCAGATCAATTAGAAACCCTTTAAATCAGATTACTAGTAATTGAAGGATTGCATCACTAAGGACATGTTCATTTGTTTTATAACTTTTTCCAAGCTAATAAAGTTCAAATGACATAGAGTTGATGGGGAAAAGAAAAGAAGAATCCGAGAAACAGTTGTGACAACTACAAAGGTTGTAAGTAAGAAGTTCAGCTAGATGCCTAGATGATGAATCTTTTCAGCACAAGGACTTCGAGCAACGAAAAGATCTATGACCTGAGGCCCATTGGAAGCATAATAATCTGAAACCGGGTACCCAGATTTCCTAGAATTATATATTTGCTTGAAAAAAATTCTTCAGTTCATTAAAATCACTTCAATCCTTCAAATAAATGCCTCCATCATGCAGTTATAATGAATGTTGAAAGAACATTATACTCACTTAACTACATAAAAGATAACCAGCTTAAATACTCATAGCCGTCAGTATTCTTAGACCACCTTGCATTTGAAAAAAGAGTTCTGCTAATGCAAGTAATAATATCTCCCATTTTTTATGAAATATTTCCCAAGAATTCTGGACTAACCTTCAGTAGTCTCACAGTCTGATGAAATGTATTGTTGGATACTTTGTCCATCATGTGTTTGAATTAATCCAGCTTCTAACAAAGTCCTCATCACAGACTCCCCAACCAACTCATAAGTTTCAACATCAAGATACTTGAGAAACTTTACAGGATCTCCATCACAGCACTTAATAAGCCACTTATCTTTCATCAGTTTAAGACACTCCTTTGAAACAATTGCAGAACGATCTGCAAGTCCTCTCTGAAGAATTATTGCTCTAAGCTTGATGCTACAAAAAAATAAAATAAAATAAATTCAAAGGACTTCGGCAAGCTCTAATCTAGCTAATTATAACAGGATAGCTGCTAAATGAGATTATTGCCTTCGAGTGCAACCTCATATCTCCTGCACAACTAGGACTACCCACATAATGTCCATTGTCAGTAAAATGAGGGAACAAACCACCGATAAGATGAGCCAATCAAGGGTAGAATGTGTTGCAAGAGCCAACAAGATGTAAAGAAGAAAGTTTTTAATCACGTCATAACTTTACCTAAGGCTTTGAAGGGGAAATTTGTCAGCTAGAACATAGTAGGCTGCTTTTCGCACTGATTCACTAACATCCATTGTGCAATCAATGATTGCTTGTGAAGTTGCATTGGATGGAGGCAAAGATAGGAGTATTGTCTTACGCACCTCCTATGATAAAACCACATTCAGATATTAGCAGTTTCTAACATATTTGCAAACTGCTAAGTTATCATACTACCACCTAAGCTGTACCCTGGGGAAAACTTTGGACTAGTATTTTAGCAATGAATAAAATATTCATAACCTCTAAAAGTACATCAAACGAGTCCATAGGATAACATGGACAAAGGCTGTTAAACAAAGTGACCACTTTATCATCTTTTTTGCTTGAAACAACAGAACCTCACAAAAATCAGATTTAAATTTTAAACACATGTATGTGTAAGAACTTGTGAGTACACCGTATCAATATACTATTTATAACATTTATTTATTTGAGTCAATAGGGAAACTCACCGCATTTGGCTCTAGAGGAAGCACCTCTAGAAATAAATCAAGGACATCACTGTTCTCACAGTCAGTTGCAAAGCGAGAAAGAGCCCTTACAGCACATGTACGGATGACAGGGACCTTGTCTTGCACTCGGATCTTCAAGCTTTCTATTACCTCATCCCAAAGTTCATTGGTTACTTCTGCATCATCTGGTAGCCTCATGATGATCTAGAAAAGCAAGAAGCCATCAGCCAAATAAAGCAAAGTTTGCAGCGATCAAATTACGTCCAGAACTCTACCATAGCACAAAACTCACAAGTTCAGAAATTCAGTAATAACGATAATCCAATTTGTAGGAAATATAGAATACAATTAAACTTGAAATGAGTCGGAGAGCTGAGCAATTAAGTATAAGTCTATCCAAAAGCTCATGCCATCTATTATTCCTTCCATCAAATATTTGGAGATTATTTAAAGACTTGACTTCTGGCATAATTTGAACAGCAAATTTTGTAATTTGCAAGCTAAATTCAAGCATCACGTCCCTTTTCTCATTCTCAATTCCATTGTCTGCCAACCAACAGCAATTTTCTCAAGATTCAATATCTAAATCCTGTGAGTAACAACAACAAAACTCAGTAAGCCAAACTGTAATCAGTAACATTTAAGTTGCTTTCACCGCCATTTATGAAAGCTTTAAAACATCGATCCATTAGGAAAACAAAAATCAAAGCCAAATAGAACCTAAAATAACCGCAAATTCTTTTCAAATCTCATTTCGTTCCCTTCATTTTCTATCAAAAACCCTAAAAATCGAAACTTTCTCCAATTTCGTCCCCAGTTCCCAGCACATCTCTTCACGACCAAACAAACACGAATTGTTACCTCGGAGAAGATCTGGCAGGCGCGGAACCTTGCGGCCCTGTTAGCGGCGGCGGTGGCAGCAAGGAGGAACCGGAGGAAGTCCTCCAAGAAGGTGTCGGCACAATCGGAGGCGTGGTGTGGGCCTCTGTAGGTGGCGAAGGCCGAGACGAATCGGACGATTCGCTCGGCGGAGGCCGATCGTCTCTGGAAGCCGAAGAGCGGTAGCAAGGTTTTGGTGAAGGCGGAGAAAAAGGAAGAAGACGACGTCGTCTTGGAGCGGAGGGCGGAGAGCTCCTTGAGCTTCCGGTTGTGGGTGGCTGTGGAGGCAGAGGCTTCATCTAGGATTTTGGCGATTCTCGGAATCAATTGGACCTCTTCGTCGGCGATCGCCTCCGCCATTTCTCTCTCTCTCTCTCTCTCTCTCTCTCTCTTCGATCTGTCGATGAGATTTCGTCTTTTTGGGGGGTGTTTTTTGAATTCGAGCGGGAGTTATCAACTGGCAAATTTATTTTGAACTTTTCTTTTTGCTGAATACCCCTCAATTTTAACATTAATAACGCAACTGTCATTTTATTTCTGTCAACTTTTTAGTCCCTGCAGCATTAAGTTTTATCTTTGGTGCCTGAACATTTTATTTTAACAACTTACTCCTAAATTTTTGTTTTTTGGTAGCGTTGGTGGAAATAATTATTGTTTTCTTTTTTTTTTATTGGAAAGAAACAATTTTTGTTTTTAAGGGTTTTTAACAAGGAAGGCTGTGATTAGAACCTCAAAATAATACCTACAGTAAGAATTTTTTTTTAAACAGCTCAGATGTAATTGAACGGTTCAGATTTGCTTATTTATAATAGTTACAATATACCTTAATACATAATATTATAAAATAAGAAATTTTAAAAAATCTAAAAAATTTTAAAAAATTCCCTTCCCCCTTTCAACCTCGAACCTCACCCCCAACCCTCCCCCCAAATGGTTGGCTATCAGCCACCAGGCCCCCTCTCGGCAATCGACGAACCCAACTCCCATCCAATGGCAACTCCCAAAGGTGGTTTTTTTATTTTGTTTCTTTAATTTTTCTAACTTATTAGTCTTTGATTTTATGAGATAGATACATTATAATAAGCAAATTTCAACCGTTCAATTACATCTGAATAGTTTAAAAAGAATGCCTATCGTAGGTACTATTTTGATATTTCTACCACAACTTTCCCCTTTAACATCAACAAAATGGACATTTTAGACCTATATATGCTTGTTTGGTAGAGTAAAAAAGGGGGAGGATGGAAGTTGGAGGATGGATTTTTGGGAGAAAAATAAAATCTTGGTTGTTGGTAGAGTGGAAATGGGAAGGAAAGGAAAATGAAAATCCATAGGATCCACAAAAATTTGATCCTTCCGACTTTGGAAAGAAAACATAAAGGAAAAAGTTTGACAAAAAAAAGTAATGTAAAACAACTATTTTGATCTTAATCCCTCATAATTTTCTATTTTATATGAGGGTATTATCGTAAAGTATATTAGATTTTATATTTTCTTTCCTCCTTTATTTCTCTTCTACTAAGGTGGCGTTTAGTAAACGCATTGTATTTTGATTGTATTTGAATGAAATTTGTTTTTTAAATGTTGTATTTGGTTGAAAAGTATTTGTTTTGTATTTGAATTAAATGTGTATTTGGATGAAAAGTATTTTAGAGTTGAAAAATTGATATGATTGATAAAAGTAGAGATAAATAGTAGAGTTGAAAAGTTGATGTGATTGTTTTAAAAATATTTTGAATAGTAATTATTTTCGTAGCACTGTTGCAAAATTTATATTTAGTGTAAAATTGTATTATATTTGAGTTAAATTAAAATGAATTTTTTTCTTCAAATGCCCCCTAAACAACATAAAGTAAAACATTTATCCTTTCTTTTTATTTCCCTCATCTAGGTATTTTACTTTCCTTTCCTTTCTATTTTCCATCCCTCCTATCAAATATAGATTAATGTAATTTTTTCTATAAAATTTGTTGTTCTCACTCAATTTGCGTATAATTATCTCCGTTAAATTTTAAAAAATATTTAGTCAATTTTAGAGTCAAGTACCATAATTATCAAATAAATAAATAAAAATCTGAGAAATAATATGTTGACTTTTGTTTAGATTACAAATTCAAGCTAGAAAACTTAAGTTAAATTATGAAACAAACCCTGTGTTTAATGCATAAGTTTAAATTAGAAAATTTCATTTTAAGCTAAAAGTATTTAGATGATAAAAGTTAGGTTTGAACTTGTATTAAAAATTATGCTTCCCTTTACTTTTTTATATGGTTAATACAATTTTTTTTATATGAGAAAAGATTTATAAATACTGTTTTTGAATTCAAAATACAATGCAAGTCATGAATTAAAAGTTTGTCCGTTCGGATGAGAGGTTTTTTTTTTGAAAAATGAAAAATTTTTAGATATGAAAAATAAAGAGTTTTTTGGAAATTTTTTTTAAAAGTGAAAAGTTGTTTTGGTGAGTAAAAACTTTTTTTGTTTAGAGAGCTCTTTTTTCATTTTTCAAAAATGAAAAATTTTAGATGTTCTGATACGAAAATTTAAAAAGTCTATTTTTTTTTAGAATGGAAAATTTTTTATTTTCCAAATTTGAATGTGTTAAACAAAGGAATGGTAAAACAAATTAGCAAACTAAACACGAGATTGAGTTTAAACTCAATTTTTTATATTTAAATCTGTTAACCAAAACTTAAACAATTTAGTAACTATTAACAGAATGTTTATAGCTCATGTATTAGGTAACGTTTGGTAAATGTTTTTTGGTACTACAAAAACCAATTTTATACTAAATGTAAAGTTTTATATTCAAATACAATCATTTTCAATAGTATTATGAAAATAATTATTATTCAAAAGTTTTTTTAAACAATCACATCAATTTTTCAACCCTAATTATTTATCTCTACTTTTACCAATCATATTAACTTTTCAACTCTAAAATACTTTTCATCTAAACACACATTTTATTCAAATACAAAATAAATAATTTTCAACCAAATGCAACACTCAAAAAAGAATTGTATTCAAACGTAATTAAAACGTAATATGTTTATCAAATGATCAGGTTTTGATCAGGTTTTGACTAGGTTTTGGTGAACACAAAACAAGAACGAGGACGCGGAAGAAGACTACGTTGTTTTGGAGAGGAGGGCTGATCGCTTCTTGAGGTTTGCGGTTTCCACTGTCTGTGGAGGCAAAGGCTTCGTCTAGGATGTTGGTGATTCTCGACATTAGTTGGACCTCTTTCTCGGCAATCTTCTCTTCCATATGTTTCTATCTCTATCTCTCTCCTTTGCTCTCCCTTTCTCTATTTTGGTGGGATAATGGATAGTTCGGATATGCTGATGAGGGTTTCGCCCCTTGGAGGGTTTTTCAAATTTGAGCCTGTGTAATCAAAATGGAAATTCTACGACAGTCAAGTTATTTTAACTTAATAATGCAAATATCATTTTCCCGGTCCTTTTGCATGGGTATGGCATTTGGACAGGTCGTGTAAACGAGATCAACATATACTGTAGCAATTAATTACCATAAATTTTAAGTTCAAGAAGTTGACTGTGAGAAAAAAAAAATTCTAAGACTAAATTACTAAATTTGAAAAGTTTAAGGGGCATGAGTATAAAATAGCAGTTTCGATACTTGTCATTTGGTTACTAATTAAAAGTGAGAACATTGTAAAATTAATTTGGTTCTTAACAATGCAAAATTCGTGTAGCTGTTTTTCAACCGTTCAAATATCACGTGACTGGAACATAATAAAATATATGCAAGTTGCAAATGAAAACTACTTATAATACTTAAAAAACAAAAAACTAATAATTAAATAAAAGTCTAAAACTTATTTAAATTATTTAGTCGGCTAACCTTTGTAAAACCAAAATGGCCCACAAACTTGTTTTAAAATATATTTTTTTTAATGAAAGATTAGTTGGCCTCTTGATTATTTTTATTTTTTATTTTTTGTTTATTCTATGGACGCAAGGAGGTTGATCATTATTATGGAAATTGCTTAACCTCCAACATTTAAACTATAATAATATATTGAAACAATTCGTGCTATAAATTCAAGTGTTTCGTGTTTCCTACTTAGAATGCGTAAGGTGAAAATGAATACAAATCATAAATTCTTTTATTTATTTTCCATTTTGACGATTTTCATCTTTGCTGAACACTCTCGGGTGAGTCTAGTAGTTGCAAGATCTTTGGTACCTCACTGCAATTTCTATAGTTATAAAACAGGTTTTACATCTCCATTAAAGATAATTAAATGAGGATAGTTATATTTTATATATTGAACTATATACACGAACTTGCATCTTTCTTGTTTTCATGTCGAAATTAAGTACTAAAATTTTTTATGTAGAAGATAAATGTTGTGCTTTACCAAGTAAATGGTCAAAATTTTTTTGTTGTTCTATATAAAACTCAGCTTTTTTTTTTTTTTGGCTTATCATTTAAATTTCTTATGTCAAATAAAGCCAAATAGTTAAATTCTAAAACACGTTATACAGAAAATAATTGGTCTCGTTAAAATGGATTTGTAACCATCATATTATGGGTTAAAATGGATTAGTAACCATCTTATTATGAGTTTATTTGTATGAAAAATTAACAATTAGGTATTTTTTTCACACAATCAAAGGCATTCAATTTATCTGATTAATTAGTTTTCGTGAATTTCGTAAAACTTATCAACATTTTAAATTGCACTAGAAAATAAGATTTAATAATTTCTACTCTCAAAATACTTGTTTATTGGGATTTATGTGAATTTTATATATTAAAACTTGATTATCTAATTTGTTTAATTAATAGGTAATCTATTTCTAATTCTTGAGTCTTTGGTTTATACATGTCTACTCACATACAAAAAATTTTCCTTTTTTTATATCATTTATCTGTACCTATTTGTACATATATACGTGTGTGTGTGTGCGTGTGCGTGAAATTATAAATTTTACTGATTTGTTTGTTTGGAATATCAGAACCAAAAAAAACTAGTTCCTATCGGTGACCGTGATCCTTGTCCAGCTGATTTCCTTTGTACTAATAGATGTAAAAGGACGTTTCCAAATGCAATTGAGGGAGTATGTCAAAAAGAACATGGACCACGTGGTGTCAAAGCATGCTTTTGTTATCTACCTGATTAGTATGTTTAAATAAAAATGTGGGGTGATGTATTTTCTTATAACTATATATCTATCCATCCCTTCTTCTTCTAAAATAAATTTATGAATACCACTTATATATATATATATAGAATTTAAATGGTGTGTAAGGCGAATTCAGAATGAATGAAAACCGATTGACTTAATTGTAATTTTTATTGACTTTTTAAAAAAAGGCAAAACAAAATCTCACAATTTAGGTTTAAGGGGTGTTTGGAGAAAGAATTGCATTTTAATTTTACTCAAATACAATATAATTTTACACCAAACACAAATTTTATAACAATGCTACGAAAACAATTACTATTCAAAACATTTTTAAAACAATCACATCAACTTTTCAACTCTACTATTTATCTCTACTTTTACCAATCACATATACTTTTCAACTCTAAAATATATTTCATCCAAACACACATTTCATTTAAATACAAAACAAATACTTTTCAACCAAATACAACATTCAAAAAACAAATTTCATTCAAATACAATCAAAATACAATGCGTTTACCAAACGCCCCCTAAGTCAATAAAACATTCACCCCCATATTTTTATCATATGGTATCCATTATATTGTTTCAAAATGTATGTCAAACTATGTATGTAGTTATTTATATACGTATTAAATAAAAGAAATTGTAAACCTGTTGGCTGTTGGTTCACCTTTGGGCAACTTGTATACAATTAATAATATATATTAAAACGGGGTAAATTGCATTTTACGCTAGCCGAGCTGAGCAAGCACGCGGGGATACTTCAAGTAAGCAGCAAGGTTCCCCCTTCAGGTTAGGACCGTACTTCATGATCTTTATCAATATTGTTGCCACAAATTAGTTCCCCAACTTTAATTCGTGACATTTACCACCGTGCCTTCTATAAGTATCCTAGTGGAATATTATTCAAAACAAAGTGTACAAAGCGATATGTAGAAAAATTGTCTTTTATAGTAATCAATTAACACAAAAGTGTAAAAATAATTTTAAATAAGGATGATTGTGATGATTGTAAAGTAAGTAAAAATGCGCATACGCATGCACAAGTAGATAAGAAATATGATTTCATTCATGAAACCATTTGTCTAGGAAAGCTTAAATAAAAAATCAACAATTGAACACTTGAAAAACTTAATTAGTTACTTAAAAAAACCTTAATTAGTTCTCTTATTTGAAAAACTATGCAACGTGACTATATATGCATGCATCGCTTGTGCTATTTCTTATACTTCTATACATATATCTTCTCTTATGAAAATATTTGGAAAGTTAAATCCCATCATAGGTCTTAAAACAAAGAGAGAGGGAGAGAACTACTCTATCTTTCACGTTTTCTCAAAATCATTCAAGCACCCGACCAAAACACATAACATCAACACTTTTGAAATTTTTTAAAAAAATTATAGAGACACTCATTTATTAGTTAATCATGTTGAATTTGATCCTTAATTATCTTTAAAATATCATAAATATTAAATACCCTTTCTTATATAAACAAAAGTTGTCAACTATATACATAATTATAAAATGACATTTCTACCTATATTTAAAACAAAAAAGTGTGTTTAAATTGATTTTTACACACTTGTAATCATCATTTGCACTGCAAACTTGTGCAACAAAATATGTCATCGATCTTGAAATGACTAATGTTTCAGGAAAAAAAAAAGTAACAGATCATTCTAAAAATTATTAAATAATTATCCCTAAAAAGACTTTTTTTTTATTATCAAAAAATCCCTAAAAAATTTGGGAGCAGTCCCCAAAAAAAAAATCTTTAACAGTTAAAGTTTCAAAAACGAAATACTTTTTTTTTTCTCCACAAACTGAGGAAAAATCAGAAATAAAATACGTCAATTATCCCCATTGCATTGACACCCTTTGATTCAAGCTTCAACAAACAAAGATCCTCAACAAATTACAACAACATGAACCTAACTCCTCAAGCTGACAGCAGAATCCAATAATTCCAAAATAAGCAAAATTACCCAAATCCAATCACCATATTTCGGGAAAAGAAAACAAAATAATATTAACCCCTTCTATATATAAACTTCTCAAGAAGAATTATCTAAAAAAAAAAAATCTAACAAAGAGAATAAATTTTCAATTTCTCTCAAATAACAAATTTAAAACAAAAACTAACATACAAAGGATAAATTATATTCTTGACAAAAAAAATTAAAATAAAACAATAAACAGGTCAATTAAAGTTCAGCTACTGTAATTTTCAAAAAAAATATATATATACTATGGGAATCCCTGACAATGGCAAGAGCCTGACCCCATTCTCCCGTGGCAGCGCAAGGGCCGGCTCTGGGCGGTTGTGGGCTTGGTTGGAGGGAAACGGGCTATGGGCTAAAAGCAACGGCCGAAGGCCGCAGTGGGCTTGGGGGCTGGTGATGGGGCAAATGGCAATGGGCTCGTTCTAGTTTTTGTTTTTTGTTTTTTTTCCCTTTTAAGTGACGAAATCATTTGGGCAGAAACAAGCTGCACAAGGAAGCAACTCTAAAGTTACCATTGCGGTCATTTAATTCTTAGAGTTGCATCAATGACAGAATAAAATATATCAACCCTGAAATGAAGCAAATATGTAAGTTCTTATGCGTTTTGGCGTGGTCGACCTTAAGTTATAAATCTATCATTCATGTTTAGAACATCAATACTGTGTTTTCCATAAAAAAAAAAAAAAGAGACCTGATCTAAGCGAAGATCTACTTGATCATTGGGCCATTAATGAGCATAAGTGAGGGAGAGCAAACTATTTCTTCAGACGGATTGTTATTTTCATCATCTATCCTAATTATGTTAGGAATCTCTCATTTACTCTTCTTTAATTTATTCTATATAAATCTCTTGTCTATTGTTTTATAGAAGTATCACATTTTACGTTCATATGTACGGTGTATTCCTATATTTTTCTTCTTACTTGTTCTTTCCTTTTTTGTTTGTTTATTTTACAGTTTTATACCACTAAAAACTTTTTTCTTTTATCAAACAGTTATCAGATAGTATAATACGATAATAGAGCGCAGGCGTTTGTTTCTCTGAGGTAGAGTTTTATTTCCTCAGAGTATCTGCAGTGCTTTGTCTATAGGTTTTACATGACTACTGTTTTTCCAAATTAGACGTACGTAGTCGGTTTTGAATGGTTGCTAAGATTCAGTTATTCAAACGCGGTTAACAATAGTGAGGGTTGTTTTTTTATTATTTTATAAAAAATTTTCTGCTGCATTTTATTACCTTGACCCTCATTTTTTTTCTTTTTTATTTATGTTATAATATATCTTCTAACTTAATATTCGTTATTCATATAACTTTACAAAAATAACTCTCACACTTTCTATGTGGAATTTTATTCCACAAAAGTTTATGTAATTGTAGATTTGGCTGCATATAAGAGGAGTGTGTAACTTATTCAGTTGGTTATAAAAAAATGGAGAAAAATAGATATTATGCGATGTCATTATAAGCACATCTTCATTAGAATGCTAAATTGATGTGCCTATACTAAATTTTGACATTTTGGTTTATAAAAAAAGTATTATCCAATAGATTTTTTATTTTAAAAAAATAATAAAAATGAGCACATTTTTGAATACTGTGCTGAAACCAACTTTGAAATTGAGTTTGGTTATGTTTCCTGAGTGTATATTCTGAAAAACATAAAAATAAAACTTTGTTTAGTTATATTTTTGAAAATTCATTTATAAGTGAGTATTTTAATAAAACATATTTATGTTTAATTAAAAAATAACAAAAAATACATTATTAGTCATAATTAAAAAAAACCTCTTGGTGGTGGGTTTTGTAATGAAGAGTAGGAGTAGAAAATATTAGTAGTTTAAACCCTAAGTAGCGGCGATGGCGAGATTTGAGTCGCGAGTAGGTGGTCGTCATCGTAAATCAATGATCGTCATCATGAGGGGATCGTCGCCGTCATCACCCTTCGCTAGAGATGGAGGCCATCATTGGATATGGTCGCCATCACCAACATTGTACAGGCACAGAAAGAGAGAGAGAGAGAGAGAGGGAGGGAAAAAAATGAAAATAAAAAGGTGAAAACATTTTTTTTTTTAAATCTAAAAAAATAACATAGTTGAAAATAGTATTTTCGAAATAGTTTTAAAAATGCAAGGAGTATGTTTAAATGAATATGTAATACACAGTATATGCTTTTGTTATCCACCATGAAATATGAATTATCTATATCAATTATATACAATATAACCTTACGTATTATGTCTTTGAAAATATTAACTGATTTTACATGATATGTTGTTTAAGAATGTATAAATCAAACTATATATATATAACTATCAATTTGTGTTACAATATATTAAAGTTGGTTCACGTTCTTTAATTTGGGTAGTTTCCGAAGATCCCTAGCGCAACATTTAAAGAAATATCATGGATGAGCCGATAAATCTAAATGATTTGTTTGTATTAATCTGTAATATTTTTTACATACACAAATTAATCGGGAGGAAAATTTCCAAATGATGCAAAATGAGAAGTCCGTTGTTCGTTGATAGAAAATAGACAATATGATTTCATTCTAATGCAGTTTGTTCAGGAAATTCTTTAAGAAAAAGATTCAAATTTCATTGTCAACTAATATGTCCCGGCTCAGAAGTTTAAACGTAATTTCTTTTCAAAGCCCTTGTTAATCGTGTCATCACTCGATTCCTCTATTCTTGGGATTGATTAACTCATGAACGTAAGTGCTATTTTTACAGCTTCCCTCTTCAGCCTTCAAAATCCCATTTGAATGTTAAATGTTTGCTACTATCGCCAAGATTTATGTAGACGGTTGCTCTGCTTGGACTCGCACCTTAGGTTTTGACGACAGGTTTAGGTCTCACATTTCAACACCGTTCTTTTTCGAGGCTAGTTAATCCGGTTAGGTGAATTATATACACACAATTCTTAACAAATTTTGACTTGCATGACCCTCATGTTGTCTTAATTGATCAACACCCATTGAGTAAAGAGTTGCAAAATTCTCTCCTTCCAAAAATTATGCATAATAATAAGCTGTCGATGCCAATGCTTTATCTACAGATTTTGAACTTCCACAAAATAATTAAACTATAAAACAAAACTCTTAATAAGATATTTTTGTTGTTGTTGTTTTTTTTTTGTTTTGGGATATCCCAGCTTTTTTTTTTTAAATCTCAAGGGGACTACTGCCAAGTCACGGTAGACTACTATTGGTAACATACTAGCGGCCGGATACTTTTGGTAGCATGGCAGACTACCTTGGTAACATGGAAGGTTACCATTAGTAGCATGATGTCCTTTTTATACTACGTCTAATGGCTCTTTTCCAAACAGTATTGCTTCAAAATGGAAATTTTGTGGTCCTACATAACTCCAATTCGCACTATACATTGTAGAATTAAAAATTAAAATAGGAAGAATTTTAATATTGTCGTTATGTTAATGTCAAATGAAGCCTATTAGTTTTACATATAATTTAATAGTAAATTCACACATAACTTATCGGAATAGATTAAGTACTTTAAGTTTAAAAAAAGTAAAAAATGAAGCTCTTAAACGTGACCTCTCTAATATTCTCAACTATATTGTCCTAAACATTTATTATATCTTTCTATGGATCGTTAGAATATTTTCGTCACATATTTGTGTTGTGATCCAATATGGAACATCGTAGCAATAACTTTGTTCCAAACATTGCTACAATGGGAAAACGCTTGCCATCCTATCCCATTGAAATCTGGATTGACAATGTCTTTGTACTAAATAGGAACATTTTCAGCAGAATATGTTCTTTTGGAATTAGAATATTGAAGACATAACATTGAAATATGCAAAAAAAATATTATCGGCAAATAAATCTCCTTGTTACCATCATCCACCAATGTAGAACAGAGACAAAATAAAAAGGCAAAAAAAAAAAAAAAAAAACCGAAGGCCTAACAAGTTGGCCTTGGATTCCGAATCCTATAGGACAAAGAGACAGACAACTATCTAATTATCTCTAAACAATGTTTCTGTCACCTTATGCAAAATTCACACGTAAAGGTGTCTATATATGCGTGTCTCTGCGCGTGTATATATATATATATATGTATATATGAATGTATGCTTATATACATATGATAAAGCATGTTAGTTCTTGCACGAAGTTCTGTGGCTATTGTCCAAAAATGAAACTTGAGTCAGCTTTGTTATCAACAAGGCTAAAGCACAATGCTACTAGGCCATAAGGCTAAGAATAGAATTTGATTCCTTCTAAGGGCTGCCATAGAATTTTCATATCGATTTGTTCTCTTTTAATTAATGCCCCTTTATGGGAGAGATTGAATGTCATTTTTTTTTCTGTCACTTATAAAAAAAAAAAAAGTAATGCTTTCGTGGGTGTCGCTAGCTAGGCTGGTTAATTTATACCTCTAGAATCGTAGTTAACAATTGAAGGAAATCAAAGATAATAGTGGTAAGTATAACTTAAGATAATTTCACATTAAATTTCATCACAAATTGAATATGAATTTGTCGTCTCAAGTTGAAAACGAAAAAAGAAAAAAAAAAGACATAAAACAAAAATAAGTTATTGGTCCCGACCAAAACGAGAGTGGGCGAAATAGTTATAAATGAATGGTTGACAAAAGATCATAGCTCATATAGGTACTGTTGACATTTTTCAGCTAAATTATTGATCGGTAGAGGTGAAGAATTGTATTCTTAGCTAAACTTTAGAAAGCTAGTGGTACCTTGGAAAATGAGTCGATAAGAAGCTAGTGGTCACTTTACAATTATTCATGTTCCAAACTCAATTTGGAAAGGATGTATCTCATATTCTCCGTATTTTAAACCATAATCATGAAGGAGAAAAACATTTTTTTTTTTGTTTCTTTAAGGGACATTTGTGTTTTACTTGTTTCACTTTGTACTAGAGTTTATTAATTTATTATTTTCATTCCCACAACAATAACACATGAAATGTGCATGGCTAAATAATTACAACCAGCATTAGGTAGTATCCAAACCTGTATGGTTCTTAATCACGTGAGGACCTGACTGATGAAATAACATGTGGTTTGGAGAGAAAGTACTTGATTCTGTGAAGACCATGATCGAGGGTATATACTTCAACTATATATACACACACATATATATATTATATCATAAAAGTCGGTTAAGTTAGTTTCTAATAGTTGATATTTTAATTACTAAATATTTTTTTAAGCTATATTTAGTATGTATTTGGTTTATCGATCTAACTTAATTTAATTTGAAAATTAAGTTAAATCGGATATTTTACTTCAGTTTAATTTAACTTAACTTATATTGGAGATTATAAAAGTAGTAATAATTTATAATAGAAGTTGTACTAAAATAGTGAAAATAGAGATAAAAAATAGTAAAAGTAGAACCTACTAAATTCAACTTGGCTATAATTAATTTAGAAAACTTAACTTGTAAATTAGATTAAATTAAATTCAACTAGATCAATAAACCAAACGAATCCTTAATACGTGCAATAAAGTCTTATCTCTCTCTTTATCTCTCGGTTAAACCAAATTCTTTTATCTGTGATTATAAAGATATTGTCATCCGAAGAGAATGGTATATAATTCTGAAATATTGAAGGTTCAATCAATAATTCAGCGAATAAGGAGATGCTAGGATTAGACATAGCATTTGACTATTTTATTTTTTATTGGTAACATTGAGTAAGCTATTGTGACATATAAAATATAATACACACACAGAGTTAAAAAGAATTGCATCAACAACAACTAAGAAATAATGAAATATATAAGAAGTCAAATTAAGACATGCCCGCATTGGGCAGGCAGGAAAATAACATTTTTTTTAATTATTATCATTATTTTTTTCCCCGTGAATTAAAAATTTAAGTATCTGGCCCTTGGAGCTCCAAAGCGCAGCATGAAAGAAAGAAAAAGATTTTCGTAAACTAACCTCTAACATTGTTAAGGTCACGGTATTGGAAAATAGATAGTGATTTGAGATCTGTGATAAAACCTATTTCTCTTGATGCATAAGTTTTTGTTGTATTATATACAAGTAGGATGAATTATATAATTGTCGAGTATATATATATATATAAAGATGATTATTAGTAAATCCAATATTTTTTTCTGATTAAAAATAGGACCAGTAATGTCATTCCACCCCATCCTTATTATTTAAAGAAAAAAAAAAATCTCAGGCTTACTAATAAAAGGAAAAGATTAATCTAACCCAATTCTACACAAGAAATGAGATAAATTTTATATAAAAAATCATAAGTTCAATGTCAGACAGCATACTAACAGAGATCTAATGTGTTAGTATTGTTGAATATCAAATCAAAAAATATATTGAAGGAAGAAGAAAAAAAGGCATTTTTATTGCCACTACAACTATTAAATTCAGTTACGATTATTTTGACATTTATTAGCTAATTAGATTTTATTCATTAATTTATTTATTTTGCTTTTAGCTAAATGGAAAAAGAAGAGCGAAGTAACGTATACATATATGTTCACTTAAATCATTAAAAAGAGATTTTTTTTCTTTGGAAAATAATAATGATACATCTCGAAATCACTGTTACATAACATCTTTTAGTGTTGAACTTGTTTACAAGTAACACTTTTAATTTTTCGAATATTTGAAAATATCTAAAATTCTCCTTCAAATTAAAAAAAATTCTACCATAAAAAAAAGGTTGATGATTTCACCCCTTAAATATTATATAATCAACATATTTCTATAGGCAGACAAGTTTTGTTTTTTATCCACTAAATATTGTCTTCAACGGTCTCAAAAAGTTAGAGGGAAGAGATTTGTATAAAAAGCTCGAGGGAGACCATTAGAGAGAATATATTTGAGTAATCAAAACGTTTATTTTGATAAAAGTTGAATAAGTTCTTGGAAATATGTTTGGTTGCATGTTCAAGAGACAAAACTATAATTCACACATATTTTAGTGGTTTGAAGCACTACTTCTTTTTAATCACTGTTGGGAGCATTAACTGTAAGATTTAGAAATTTTCTTTAAAAAGTGTCATTATAATTAAGTTTGATCCAGAAATGACGTACGAAACACTGTAATATTGAAAATAAAAACCAAGGAAGAATATTAATGTGACGTTTGTTATTATTAATCTGTTTTTTTTCTTTTTCTATAACTTGGGCAAAACATTACGTCAAGGCTCGGGCTAATTAAATTAGCTATTCATTAGGTCACTCTTGCTCATTTCTATGGATGTTTTCCGCATATAAAATGGACGACGCATGCGAGAACTTTTCCAATCAACCCTTGAATTAGTCACACACACAGAATAGATTGATCATATAAATATAGGTATATATATTGCACACATATATACGAACATATTAGCTGTTAATGTAAGTTTATTTATACGTATAATTATAGAATAAAAGCGCACACACACACACACATATATATACGTTTTTAATTATAAATGTTTAACCTGTGGAGAATTATATATGTGTGTGTGTGTTTCTAAATCTATTAACGCTTACCATGCATAGATAATTTTTATACTTATAATTTTTATACTTACATCGTACGTCTACATTCTTTACATATATATATATAAGTTAACTTGCAACATAATTTTTTCGGGTAGTTGTTAATTTAATCCATTATTGGCATGGTTTGCATCAATTGTCTACCAAAAAATTATAGTAAGGGACCAAACATAATTATGTTGTTAACTCCAACTACGTACTATGGACAGCGACATCTGCTCTAGACTCCGGCATCTTACAAAAAAAAAAAAAAAAGGTTTTTTTTCCCCATATACGCCTTAAAAGCATTTCATATTTGGCAAATCAGTCATTAATCTGAAAATTTTGATAATTGACTTTTTAAGCATGAACTTCCGTTACAATCAAGTTCAAAAAAAATTAGGCCGGTTAACTTTTTTATGGTTTTCTTGCAGGTGCCAAGTACGTGCCCTTCTATTGAAGGCGGTTTAAGTCCTTTTTTGCTTGAATTTGACCTTATGTGAACAATCTCATTTGTTTATAAAGCTTGTTATCCTTGGATTTATTATAAAAAAAGGAGTGAACACTAAATATAATTGGGTCTGAATCAAATAAGAAAAACATAGGCATCATTAATAACAGGTCATGTGTGAGTTACTTACAAGACAACCAACAAAAATTCGGAACAAAAAAAAAAAAGATAACCATCAAATATTAAATCTCTTTCTTCATCGAGGTTAATTATAATGAATTTAAATTTAAATTTAAATTATTAAGAGTTTTAAATTTAAAATCTCTTTTGTCAAATGTAAGAAGTTCAAGTGCCATACATACAAGTTACAAATAAACTTGCTTGAAAAGTATCTTCGATTTTTGTATTTTGATTGTTGTTTACACATGCATGTTTCTATTTCCAAGAAGTTAAAAGTGAATTTCTGTAATAACAGCCCTCTGGCCAGTGACAGAGTTAAGTTTTATTGATAGGGGGTCAAAAAATTTTTTCCATCAAGATTATATCAATATCTCTACATACAATCGGTGTCATTATGACACCATGCACTAATGGGTGCTACCCACCACCATAATCTCCCACACATGCCTCCCTGTCCCACGATCTCTCTCCTCTCTTTTTGTCTCTCTCCTCCTCGTTGTTTCTCTCTCCCCTATATTTCTCAAAATATTTAGTATTTTGATTATTATTTTTAAATATTTGTAATTATTTATTTACAAAGTAAAAAAATCATATGACATGTAATATTTTTGAAATAATAAATTTCAAAATAAAAATGAACGAATCTAATATAAAAGTATATTAAAAATTCAGTAGAATATCAAATGTTATTCTAGTGTATTATCTAATAGTGCTAAAACGCCTTATTGGTTGGTGAAGAGAACTTTTGAGAAGACATATTAGATTCGTCTTGAGCCAACTTTTCTTAGAAGATGACAAAAATCTCAAAGTCATTTTAAGTGGGGTAGAATTTCAAAATTTTACATTTTTTGAGACATTCTTAAAGTTTTTTTTTAATAAAATTGTTTTATTTCTTAAAATCTAAATTATTTATTCAATAAAATATAAAAAACTATTAATTTAATGAGTTAAGACTAATTTATATATATACTCGTTATAATAAAATAAAAAAAATTCATTATAGAAAATCACAAAAAAATGCTAGGGGACCATGGCCACCCCCGGGCCCCCCCAACTCTGGCGTCGCCTCTGACCATGTGAAAGTCATGTAGTAACAAAAGTGCCGTACTCAGATACATCAGCTCGAGAAGGGGCCCAAAAGCCAAGTTAAAATTTTTTTTATTGTAAAAAAAAAAGTCATGTGTTTCTTCTTTTATTTTTATTTCCTTTCCCAAACCTACCGACACCACATAATTATTATTTTTGTTTTCCCCTGAAGGTAGGCACTGCATAGTCTTTAACATTACTTCACTTATTCGAATGATATTGATGTCAAGTATAGATCTTCCTCTGTAAAGATAACGAGAAGGACAAAAAAAGCTCACTTTGTGTAAGAAAATCGTGTTATTTTCTAGCTTTCATGAAATTAAAGAGGGAAATATTCTCAAAAAGTATTAACAATCAAATTATAATATTTATCTTTTTTTTCACCCACCAAACCACACCCGCTAATTATCTTACCTCATAAGTAGTAAATTCATTAGTATAGTCATTTATGTATTTGTGACCAATGTCATCAGCTTCTCTTTTGATAGATATTGTAGTATTCTAAAAAGTGATTAGTCAAAACATAGTAAATGAACTCAAAAAAAAAAAAAAGAAAAAGAAAAATTTCACAAAAAGTAGTAAACAAACTAAAAAAGCCACTTAAGGGAAGAAAAAAAAAAACAATTCATATACACATCCAATCAAATATTATTAAGCAAAAAACACTTTAAATCCAATAATCGATGGATATCGTAGAATTCAACAGCAAGTAAAAGTTAAACGAATTCAAAAGCCAAGCAAAAAAAAAAAATAAGAATTCAAAAATAAGAAAAATTAATGAAAAAAATAGTAAATAAACCCAAAAATATGAAAAAGCAATAACACTCGATAAACGACAACATACACCCAATAAACATGAAAACGCAATATACAGCAGATATATATTGCGGAATTCTACAGTAAAAAAAAAGTTAAATGAATTCAAAACATATTAAACGAATTCGAAATTCAAGCAAAAAAATAAAAAAAATAAGAAAAAGTTAATGAAAAAACGATAAACAAACTGAAAAAAAGGGGAAACCACTCTAGAATTAAAGCACCAACTGAGAAAACAATTCATATGTAGATTATAATTAAAATTTGTTAAGTAAAAAAAAACAATTTACTGTTTTATAATCACTATTCATGTCCATCTTGTATTATTTTGAATAATTAGAGCATGAGAATTTTTTAAATGGTAAAAACTAAGATATATAGCATATGTTTCTGGATGGGTGCAATGAGTAGTTTTCGTAAATATTATTGTACTTATAAGTAATTTTACCAAAAGGTAATATAGTAATAAAATAATTTATAAAACAAAGGTGGGAAAAGTAAAATAAAGAGTTTCAATAAGTCCTCCCTAATTATTGTTCATTTTCTTCCTTTCAATTTAAGATTTTTTTGGGCTCCCATAAACAAACTCAAGATTGACAACAGAAAAACAGGAAATCTGTTTCAAAAAAGATTTTTTATAGAACAATTAAAAATAACAGTGCCTCTCTCTCTCTCTCTCTCTCTATATATATATATATATATATATCAATGTTTTCGCCGTTGCAGATTTTAAATTAGATTCATTTGTAGATTGCTGAATATATATATATTTTTAATATAAGGTTACGATAGAATCTGTTACAATTTAAAAGCCAAAAATATTCATTACATATAGTTTCTTGTTATTTCCTAACTTTCTTTTAATGCATACTAGTTGTTTTTAAATTGAGTACAACCCAAAATTTTATATAGAAGTATGACGCGAGAGGTGATCGAACTGCAGGCAATTGCCCACACGTTTCTTTAATTTAAAAACAAAAACACAACAAAAAGGGAAAAAGAAAACTGATTGATGTCAAGGCCCTGTGTGGAAGACATTAGACAGATGTTGCGGCGTGGATTTAGACACGTAAGAGATCAATGACTACACCACAACAACTAGGCTATTTATTTATTTATTTATTTTTACGCTAGAGCCGTCTTTTAATTTGTTTTATATTACTCTAAATTTTTAACTGACATTTAGTTTATCAATTGAACTAAATTTTGTTTAAATTGTTTGACATTTTTAAAAAACTAGTTAACAAAAAGTTAAAAATCAGTTGAAAAAGTTAAATTTAAAATTATAAACCAAATGGGCCTTAATTTTAGTAATTTACTACTTAAACATAAAAATGTGTAACAATACTCTTATTGGTTTTTTGGGGAAAATCAACTTGTAACTTGCATATTGATTATTAATTAACAGCATTAAAGATTGTTTTTATTATTGGTAATATGAATTTATACTTAAAATGAAGGTAGTTCAATATTTTTTACTTTGGTAAAATTGAATAAATAGGTAAAAATGTCTATTATTGTCATTTATTAATGATCCCATGTGCAATTCGCTTGTCACTTTCTGTTGAAAAGTTGACACTGCTACCAATTGTGGATGTTTACCTGCATGTTCTCAAGTTCATGAAATAAATTATTAAAATTAAAATTTTAGAGGGTAAAGTTCAAGAGACAACAGTATAAGGAAAGACCTCACAATTAATATTCTCCAATATTAGCAAAAAAATTGATTAAAAAAAAGCAGACAATAATCAACACTAGTCTCAATTTTTCTTCTCAACTCTAAAGAGAAATTATAATTGTTATCTTCCACGAATTATTTCTATATATAATTGTCTAAAAATTATAATTGATATGTACTAGAAATTATACTTGATCTTTGTTGGTAGGAGACAAGGAACTTGAATAGGAACTTTTGGGAGCAATAATTATCACTTTCTTTAGCAAATGAGAATCGTAGGTGTTAAACTATTAAGAATATTAAAAATTATATTTTATTAATAAAAATAGTGATTTTTGTTATCCATTAATTATTTATTATTAATGAGATATTAAGCTACAGTCTCCCTCTTTTTTTTTCTATCTCCCTCTTTCAAACTTTTCAAATATTAGAGTTTTCCTTTAGATAAGACTCTTGCCATCAATGAGGATTTAGCTAGAGCATATTAGTGTGATATTGTTAGTGTCTTAGTCTGACGATATCATAGTTGACAAGAGTGATCAATGATTCGATGATGGATAATCTGGGATCCAAGATGACATCGGCGATCTGATTGTTAATGATAATCTTTTACCTTCAATCAAACCTGATTGATATCCGTAAAGTTACAGCGTACAATGGAGTGGTTGTTCTACACGATGAAAATTTTACGACAAATGTTATTGTCTATTTATGTTTTGTTTTTGTGTTTTTATTTTAATTTTATAATAAAAAAGGTAATTCCCATACCTTAGGTTTGTATTTGTGTTTGTGTTTCACTCAAGTTGTTCTCCAACGGCATCAGCTTTTAGTTCCCTTAACAATAAGGTTAAGCAAAATTTGTTACAGTCTCTATACTATAAGTGTCTGTCTATTAATCAATTAGAATATTTCAATCGATTGTATATGTATTTTTAAAAATAGCTCTTTATATGCTCGATTATAAGATTGTCAATAAATTCAATGAATTTTCTTATTATCAAGTCTAGGTTTATATCTTCCTCATTAAATTTCATTATATTTTACTGATAGAATCGGTTTTAGTTGAAGGTGGTGTCTCTTATATACAAGATTGTTTTATCTTTAGTATTAGTATTTATATCCTTTTTAATTTGAATGATAGAATCGGTTTTAATCAAATATTGTATCTTTAAAAAGTGCCGTTAGCTATATACTAAGTTACAAAATAATAATTCATCGTTATTTGACATTAAAAGTTATTTCTAATTTATTTTCAAACATCTACAATTATAATTTGTGCTTTTTTCATTTATTTTTTAAAAATCTTTTTAAAAAAAATTTTGGTAGACAATATACACACACTAGCAAAGAAGTACACATTTTAAGTAGTATATAATTGTTTTTAGCAAAAAAGTATATAATTTTAAAATATACATATTTATGAATATCTAAAATATAATTTTTATTTTTATAAAGAAAAAACTAAAAATTGTTAATAATAATAAAATATTAATATAATAAAAGATATTTTAATCCTTTTAAATATAAATTTAATAAAAAAATTGATATTATTAATTTTAATTAAAAAATGTTTTTATAATTTAAAAAATATATAAAACAGTGCAATGGACTCTTTTCCCAAAAAAAAAGGAACAGTGGCAAAAATAAACTAGTTAAAGAATAGTAATTAAAAAAAAAGAAAGAAAATAGGGAGAGAAATGAAAGCTGCGTTTGTTTTTGTTTTTTAAAATGATTTTTCATTTTCAAAAACGTAAAAAATAAAAACGGTTTCAAAATAACGTTTGTTTATTTAACGTTTTCAAAACCGTTTCGAAAATACCGTTTTCAACTATATTGTTTTTTTGGGTTTTTTAAAAACGAAAAAAAGTTGTTTTCACTTTTTGATATTGTGTTTTTTGGGTTTTTTAAAAATGAAATGAGTTTTGAAAAAATATAACCAAACAAAGTTTTATTTTTATGTTTTTCAAAATATACACTTAAAAAATATAACCAAACATAATTTTAAAAATGATCTTAACATAATTTTTAAAATATTCTCATTTTTAATTTTTTTAAAAACAGAAAATATTTTAAAAATAATATCAAACATTACCGAAGAGGCTGACAGAGTTACTATTTATTCTATTCCTTCTCGCATTTCATGCGCGTGACTCAAGTCCACAGCTTCTGTGGGCGCGTGTGCAAGCGACCCCATCAGAATCCGGTTTCCTGTTGAGGATTATAAAAAAAATAGATTCCAGATTCATATTTAGAATACGTGTATTTAATCGAAAACACAAACAAACAAGATGATTACAACTACCAAGGACCTGATTGGGAGTTTGAAGGAAAAGAGGTGGGTCCATCAGTTGACTCAGAATCCTACAGAGTTTTGGGCCCCACCAAACACCCAAGACACGATGCCCAATGCGCCGTTGAAATCAATACACACGACGCTTGTGAATTGTGAGCACCTGTCCTTCAGCCGTACAACTATTCACTATACAAATTACATACCTTTTACCGGCTAAACTGGTAATACGTCTCCCGATAATTTAGTAGACACCAAAATTTGTTTTTTCGTTTTTGTTTTTTTTTGCTTCTTGTAACATTTTTTTTCCCTTCAATTTTGACAAGAACAATTTTTTATAACAAATAAAAATAAGGAAATGTTTATATGGGAACTTTTCTGAGTAGATATTATTATTTTAATTATTATATTTTTTAATGATTTGATTTATAATTAAAAATAATATTATATATTCTGTTGTAAATTTATCAAATTGTTAAATTAATTTTAAAACTAAAATAATAACACCTTTGATAGAATAAAAATAGAATTCTTTGCATAAATTTTGCAAAAAAAAAAAAAAAAACAATTTATGTTACTTACGCCCTTATGTATCAACCATTTCAAACTTTAATGTGGAAAAGCATTGGTTGGAAATTAGATTGTAAAAGTCAATAGTAAGCACCCACATGATCTTCCATTCCTGGCCACTATTCGTAATTTTGGGCATGTTTTGGGAGTTTTGAAGATACATTTTTGTTATCAAAAAAACATAAGTTTTGAAAAATATATTTGAAGAAAAAAATTGTTTAGACTAAAAAAATGTAAAATATTCAAAATTTATTCATAAAAAAATATTAATATATATCTCATTTCATTTTTTTTAATTCTATATAGTTTAAAAAAATCATCTCATTTGGACTTAGGGGGCATTTAGAGAACAAATTCAATTTTAATTTTACTCAAATACAATACAATTTTACACCAAACACAAATTTTACAACAGTGCTACGAAAACAATTACTATTCAAAACATTTTTAAAACAATCACATCAACTTTTCAACTCTACTATTTATCTCTACTTTTACCAATCACATCAACTTTTTAACTCTAAAATATTTTTCATCCAAACACACATTTCATTCAAATACAAAACAAATACTTTTCAACCAAATACAACATTTAAAAAACAAATTTCATTCAAATACAATCAAAACGCAATACGTTTACCAAACGCCCCCTTATATATGTAAAGTTATAGATTTTTAAAATTTAAAGTTTATTGTAGAATTTTTAAGATATAAATAGTAAAAAGTAATTGTGAAGTAAAAAAATACCAAAAAAATTAATTTTAAAGACTAAAACTACCCCGTTAAAACGACCTCTTATGCCCGGTTTGATAAACACATTGCATTTGTATTACGTTTGAATGCAATACATTAAATGTAATTTGTGTTTGGAGGAAAAGTATTAGCATTTCATTTGAATGCAATGTGTGTTTAGGTAAAAAGTATTTGAATTATATTTTAATAATAAATATTTGATGTGATGGATAAAAATAAAGAGAAAAAGAAGAGAGAGAAAGAGAATATATGATGTAATTAATAATAATAATAGAAAAAGTAAAATAATGAATAGTGATTATATTGGATTTAAAATATGATGTGATTAATATATGAATGAAATACTTTTGTATTTGAAAGAAAATTACATTGCATTTAAATACAATGTAGAAAAAAAGTGTGTATCAAACATGAGCTTAGTTCCTTTTCAAATTTGTTAGGAAACGAAAATAGAAGGTTTGTTTGGTGGATGGGTTAAGTCAAAAGTTTAAACTTTTTTTTAGTGAAAAAGTTTAAACTTATTGTAAGGTAATAAATACAAAAACTTTCATAATATATATATTTTTATTTATTATTTGTATTCGTATTTTTAACTAATCTGTATGCATACATTAAAGCATTTCTTCAAATATATAAACTTAAATAGTTTTTTCTTAATTGATAAACTTAGTATTGCAATCTATTTTCTGTTAGTTGAGTTTTAAAATATAAAATAACGAATACAAAAACAAAAAGTGAAATAATATAATATAAATTAACAGGGAAAAATAGGTGTAAATGCTGCTAGTTACGTGAAAATTACTGTATTAATAGTGTGAGAGTGAAATGTTTCATTATAGAACTACGATATTTAAATAACTATGATACAATATTATTTTTTAGTAAATAAAACAATATGTTTTTAGTTTAGAAAGAAAATACAAAACAAACTTATTTAATTCAGATGCAAATGAAATTACGATGTTCAATTAAATAAATAATCTGAACTAGGAGGGATGAAAAACCGAGAAGAAGATCAATAAGATAGCAGAGGTAATAATTGAGAATGAAATAAAAGATCGCCTCAAAATAACTACAAAACAATAACAGCTTGCATATTTAGATCTGAAGGATGGAATTAATACATTGAAAATGAATGTTTGAGACTAAAATCAAAGATCGACTCCTGCGCACTTACTCTGCTATCAATAGAGGTAAATGGGCAGAAGAAAAGTACGCTTTGCTTATTTTGTAGCCGAACTCTATTATTTAAGTTTCCTGAGAAATTTCTTGTAAAGATTTCAAACTTAAGCGTTAGAGGGTCTTTTCTGCAAGAACTCCATTTACTCCAAGGAGTGAAGGTATAAAGATCAGCAAAAGATTAATGATAAAGTTTTCTATTCGTTGATTGGAACTTATGAGAAAAAACTGTAATGATAAAATACACTACTTGAAAATAAGAGAAAGAACCTAATGACACAAATTTAAAAATTAATACACTAAAATGACATAAAATCTGAATATGATATAAATTAAACACTAACAAAACTTTATATCACGTTAACCAAGAGAAAGAAAATTGTATCATGCTAATCATTGAATAAAAATAATATGACTATTTAGATAATTTTCTAATATCACATCCAATAATAACAAAAGAAAATATATATATAAATACGTGGAGTAAGTTTCTATTTTATTATGACGGATGAATCTACAATTTTAAGTTGGATATTTTACTCTCTTATCATGATTATGGATAAAATAATCATTAAATGTATACAAAACGACATAACTTCCTTACCCTTAAAAAAAAAAAAAAACAAAATCCCTGTTTTACGCCTCATCAATTAACCAGAGAGACATATCTCAAAACCCTTTAATTATTACTTTTTCGTTCCAGAATGTTTGACGAAATAAATTTTATTGTCTATAACGGTAATTCCAATTTTTAAAATATCTTGGATAGAAACGCACTACCATGGGCAAGGGTTTTTTTTTTTTTTTCCTGAAGTACTTGTTGGAAAGTTTAGTATAAAAGGAGGATAGACTAATTGGTTGGGTTGGCTTTAGATTATTATTGTTATTATTTGAGATTAAGATATACATAGGATTAAATTTTAATAAGTGATCCAATTGATTAATTAACTGAAAAAGGACGAGTACTTGTCATTTTGTAGACAAGAAAGGAACTCACATTTTTTGTTTAAAATTTATCGTCTAAATCATGTCAAACCACTTAAATTATATCACCTCATCAAAAAATTATATTTATTTATTTATTTATTTTTAATTTTATAAAATGACATAATATAAATTGTTAAATATAATTTATAACAAAAAAATTTTAAATAAAAAATATGAATTCGGAAGAAAGTGTAGGCGAAAAAGGAAAAAAAAAAAAAAAGCTTTGGATCACAAATAGGATGATCAGTAAACGTACAGGGAAAATTATAAAAGTAACCGGCATATTCAGTCACCGGTTTCACCAACTGATGGAAATCCCTGATAAAGTGGGATGCTCTCCACGCGCGATAAAGCATATCGTACTTTTTCTGGAAAAGCACTTTCAGGTCTCACGAGGTAACAACACATCCCCACCTTTTTTTTAACTATTTTTTATATCCGGACTGTACCTCTTCAAAATTACCAAATATCATGGGACTTCTCCGTACAATAACCAAAATCATGTTATAATTCTTTAAAATCTAATAGAAAAGTATTATTATAATTTTTATATGATAATATAATGTGCGTCGGTTTAGGTTGTAGATTCTGATATTTAAATTTTTATGTTAAAATAATATAGAAAACCTTTTGTTTTATATTAGAAAAATCTCTGAGGAAGTGGTGGCGAACAAATCAAAGTAATTGTCGTACTCGTACAGCCTCCAAGTGAAAATTCAGGGCGCATTTGGTTCTTTATCCTCCATAATATAATTTTTATTTAAATATAAAAATTTTATATTTAAATATAATATTTTTTAATAATTATTAAATATATTTGTTTATTTAAAATATTTTAAAAATAATTTTTTTTTCATTCACATCATATTCTCTCTTTATTTCATTTCTCTTATATATTTTTACCAATCACATTAACTTTTTAATTTTAAAATATAATTCAAATACTTTTTTATCCAAATACAAAATATATTCAATACATTATATTCAAATATAATATAAACACAATACATTTACTTAACGTTCCATCAATTTCGAGATTTGTTATTTGAACGTGTGTTTGATTAAACATTCTAATTTGATTTAATTTATAAATTAAATTAAGTTAATTATTTTTAAGGGTAATTTAATTAGATTTATATTAAAAATTATGAAAATAAAATTAACTTATATTATAAACTAAATTATAATTAATTTGATCAATTTAACTTAATTTGAAAACTAGGTTAAATTAGAATATAAAACCAAACTAATCCCGAGTTTATTGTTTTATTGACTTTTCACCAATAATATTATAAAATATTATTTAAATTTAAGAATTTAACCTAATAAAATACCTAAAGCTAAAAACATTTTAAAAAATGGATTAATTATTAGAACAATATTAAAAAATGCATCTTAACAAAAAAATAAAAAATAAACTAGACAACGATATGAATTCGTAGATTCTCTCAAATATGTGTATTAAATTAAATTAAATATTTAGAAACGCATGATACCATTTATTTATGAACACATTTAATCTAATTTATATATTTAAAAAATACTCTAATACATTCCAACTTTGGATTGATCACAGTAACAGGGTGAGGTAAGAGAGTGAGTAGACCCCATAAGTTAACAAATCCACCATTATTTTTTTTCTTTTACATTTGAGCACTAACAAGTATATACCTTAAAAGTGGTCCGATTTATATCTGATTCTTATGGTATTCCATACTAATAATCTGACGTTTACCGTTAAAATGAAAAACAATCATAACCTGAGGTTACAAAACGCACTAAGTACAAATGTTCCCTTAAAAAAAACAAAAAAACAACATATATATGTATATTTTTTTAAAAAGGTAATTGTATGCGAAAATAATAAAAGACGGATATAAATATTCACTTGAATGACTTCAAAATACAACCACTTTTAACTTTAATATCATATTGATTATACTATTAAATAATAATAAAGTGTATAATGAGATAAAATATACACTAAATTCTAACAATGAAAAATAAAAAAACACGTATAAATTATCGAGTATATATATAACTCTTTCAACAATATTATTATAATCAATAGAAAACTCTAATCAACCAAGAGATTTAGGGCTCATTTAGGGAATAAATTGGAATCCTTATTTAATGGATTAAGAAAAATTGAAATAGTAAAATATGAAAGTAAAAGTAAAAAAAAAAAAAAATTTGTAACCACTCATTCAATGGATTGGATTCCACCTTCCAAACAAGCCTTCATTGTAAAAAGATCATCACAAACACCGCCTAGAAATAAAAGTGAAATTTTTTTTTGATAAGTGATAATTATACTAATTTACTCTATATGCAAAATTGGGGTAGTTAAGAAGGAATTTCAGTTGATTCCTGAATTGAAATTTGAGTACAATAATTGTCATCGGAGTTTTCATGTTTTGATAATTCGCGATCTTGTCTTTTTTTCAATTTGGGTGAATCTTCAACTCCTCAAAGGGGTTCACGGTGGAGACCAAATTCATTCAGGCATCTGGCAAACATCAACACCGTTGTCAATGACACTAACTTGATTTTCGCCCTCCCTCTCTTCTCTTCTTAGAGATACAGTTATGGTGCTCAAATTTTACTTAGGGCCAAAGGTCATGCTTGGACAGCATCCCATCATGTCCTCTGTCTCTCTTTCAATGCATATTTTGTCTGTATGATTCATAATCAAGGTATGTTACTTCCATACGTTTTTCTTTTTTTCTTTCTTTCTTTTTTCATTCCACCACAAGTATTTATAAGAATTTCAAAAGTTATTTCATTTTAGTACTGCTCTTTTATCTATAAGAGTTTCAAAAGCAATAATAATGTATTCTAACAAATTTTTTTAAAAATTTTTTAGAGAAGAAAAAAATTCTATATCTGATTATTATCTATATTTTCTTTTATCAATGATTTAAAAATTATTAATCATTTATTATTGATATTGCAGGTCAATGATTAAGGTGGTGGTTTCAAGTTTAAAGGAATTTTTCTAATAACAAATTCGAGATCTTAGTTAAATTTTCCATTTTATAGAGTCAGATATATTAATAATAATTCAAACTTTAAAAAATTCCTTATAATGAGTTTGGATTTTATATTGTCCTTTATATATAGCTTATTAACATATTTTCTAAGAGCTAAGCTATATTATGTTTATAGATAAATTAATAGAGTTGTCCTTTACTTGCCGTTTTATGCTCTAGATGATGAACTTATTAGGTTAGTTGGAGGACTCCCCTTCACTTATAAAAACTATTATTATAGTAAACTATTTATAATAACAAATTCTAATTCTCTAATATATATATATATATAAACCAAGTGGTACTTGGTAAGTATATTACATTTATATTATATTTAAACACAATATAATTTTCATTCAAACGTAAAATTATTGCATTCAAATATCAATTATATTATAATTTTAATTAAATACAATCACTATTTATTATTTTATTTTTTCTATTATTTTTACTAATTATATCACATATCTTATTTCTCTCTCCTTTTTTTCTTTTTACTTTTATCAACTATATCACATATAATACAATTTAAATACTTTTCATTCAAACAAATATTATATTTAAACATAATACAAATATTTTTTTATCTAAATATATATTATATTTAAATATAATATAAATATAATATATTATCTGAACATCTTAACTTATATCTCCCTGTTCTAAAAAATTTAATACATATATTTTTTATCTAAAATATTATATTTTAATATAAAATAAATATTTTTTTACCTTAATATATATTATATTTAATATATTACACATAAGATGAATATGAATGTTGAACACCCTCACTTATATCTTTCATATTTCAAAAAAAAAAAAAAAAACCCCAGGGACAGCCGCACTATAAAAGGAAAGCGCAACCTCCTCTTCCGTAACCGGTAGTCTCTGTGTAAAACCAGAGGAGAGAGAAACAGAGCTTATTTTTCTTCATCGTCTTCTTCAGCTTTCTGCGAGTGCAAAATATGTCGCTGCTTTCAGATCTCCTGAACCTCAATCTCTCAGATTCGACCGAGAAGATCATCGCTGAGTACATATGGTTAGACTCACCTCTCTCTCTCTCTCTCTCTATCTTTTTTGTTTTCCCTGCGTTTTCGTACGTGATCCTGTGTGCTCCTCTGCATTTTGTTACCGTGTGTGCTGCCGAGAAAATGAAGCAAAAGAGAAACGAGGAAGTTTCTTTCATATTTGTGTGTGTGTTTTTTTTTTCACTTTCTTGTTGCTATGCATTAGTCTCTGGTGAAAATCACGAAATCCTTCCTATGATGATGCACACACACATGTATATTTAAATATATTTCCCTTTTTTTTCCTGATGGTTTTGTGTTTATTTTCATCGATCACTAGTTCAAAACTGCCTCAAATCGATTTGTATTTATTTTCAATTTTCTTAACAAATAAAGGGAAAAAAAAAGAAATAAGAGAATAATAATCTTACGTTGTTTTCTCTTTTTCTTTTTCGAAAAGTAAGATGTATCTTTATAGCGGAGTTTTTTTATTTTATTTTTAATGATTCTCGGATTATTCTTGGCAATCCATTTTCCTGTTGTTTGCTTTACCGATCTGTAAATTACTTTTTTGCTTTAGCATGAAGGAAAATCTTCATTCCATTTTCATTTTCCTAATGTTGTTTAATTTCCTAATGTTTTCTTTATATTCTTGAACAGGATAGGTGGATCTGGTTTGGATATCAGAAGCAAAGCAAGAGTAAGAAAATTCTCCGAACTTTTTTTTTTTTCCATTTTTTTCTGGTTGTTTTATATTTCAAACGTTCGTATCATTTTTTTAATTATTTTTTGGCATTTGTAGACTCTTTCTGGACCAGTTAGTGATCCTTCAAAGCTTCCCAAGTGGAACTATGATGGTTCCAGCACAGGCCAAGCCCCTGGAGAAGACAGTGAAGTGATTCTATAGTAAGATTCTTTTCAGTTCTTTCATTTCATTTTTTTAAAACTGTTTTTAATCATTTGTGTACCATCTTCTCTCTATAAAAATATTTCTGTAACAATTTTTCTATTGCTGTTGTTATGTTTTAGCCCTCAAGCAATTTTCAAAGACCCATTCAGGAGAGGCAACAATATACTGGTAAGTTAGCTTTTTGTGACCTTGAGTTCATTTCTTGTGCCAGATTCTTCGAGTTTAATCCGTTGTGTTTTGATGGTATGGCTTTACTAGGTCATGTGTGATGCTTACACTCCGGCAGGAGAACCTATTCCAACGAACAAGAGAAATGCTGCTGCAAAGATTTTTAGCCACTCTGATGTTGTTGCTGAAGAGCCCTGGTATTTTCTTGTGCTCAGACTGTTTTCTTATTTTCAAGTGTTGAATCTTGTTTAGTTGTTTTGTTCCGTAATTTTGCATTTGGGTTCAAAGTTATTGATGTTTGAGCAATGTGTTATTTGAAACAGGTATGGTATTGAGCAGGAGTACACCTTGCTGCAGAAAGAAATCACGTGGCCCATCGGGTGGCCCGTCGGTGGTTACCCTGGCCCTCAGGTGATAACGTTGTCCTCCTTTTAAGGCTTGAGATGTTGGTTTTACCACTCTGTATTTTCTTTATTCATGTTTTGTATTGCCTTATTGACTGTAAAGATTCTTTTGGCAACTATTATGGGCATAAAACAGATTGGATAAAGGGCTCATGATGTTGTTCTCTATTCTTACTCCGTGCATGCGACTACTTATTTGGTGAAATGATCTTCATCTAGTTGAATGTTGGGATTAAGTTACGGGATCCAATGAAAAATAATTTTTCTTTCCGTTGTGTTTTAACATGTCTATAGGTTTCCGTTAATATATATATGATCGATAATTCTGATGCTTTTGTATTTGTTTGTTCGAGGATACGACTTCTTACCATTGTTCTGATTAGGATTTTTGCCCATTGCTCAACAGGGACCATACTACTGTGGTGTTGGTGCTGACAAGGCCTTTGGGCGTGACATTGTCGACTCTCACTACAAGGCCTGCTTATATGCTGGTATCAGCATTAGTGGCATCAATGGAGAAGTGATGCCAGGACAGGTAAAAGATCATAAATTATGTGCATCTGATGTAACATCATTTCCTTAATTTTGAATTTTCTTTATCCTATATTTTTGTGTGGAACTATATATTATTTGTCATTTATTATTATTATTATTATTATTTTATTTTTATTTTTGTGATTTTATTTTCTAGTGGGAATTCCAAGTGGGTCCTTCTGTCGGTATCTCTGCTGGAGATGAATTGTGGGTTGCTCGTTATATTCTTGAGGTACCTTAACATTCATAAGAACCATTACTACTGATACTTTTTTTTTCCTCTGTCCAACTGAATTATTTTTTTTTTTTTGGTTTTCCTCTACTGACAGAGGATAACTGAGATTGCTGGAGTGGTCCTTTCCTTTGATCCAAAGCCAATCAAGGTAAAATTTATTTCCTCTATTTTTGGATCCATCATTATTATTATTTTTTCTTTTACCTTCTTTGTACAATTAGCTGTGTGTCTGTATGACATATTTGATCACTGTTGTAAGGATTGGATCTCACTTTTTCTTTTCTTTCTTTCTTTTTTTTTTTTTTTTTTTCTTTTTTCCTTTTTCACCAGGGTGATTGGAATGGTGCTGGTGCTCACACAAATTACAGGTTTTGTTGCTCACTTCTTTGTTTTCAACAGAATATTTTGATGATTTCTTCTTTTATTTAAAGATGTGGTGTGTAATTGTTTCTTTATTAAAGATGAAATGCTTAATTTTGTTCAGTACCAAGTCCATGAGAAATGATGGAGGATATGAGGTCATCAAGAAGGCAATTGAGAAGCTGGGATTGAGGCACAAAGAGCACATTGCTGCATATGGAGAAGGCAATGAACGTCGTCTCACTGGGCGACATGAAACTGCTGACATCAACAGCTTCTTATGGGTAAATACTCTTATCTTCATTTTTCACTTCTAGGCATGTTAACGCAAATTTTTGTCGCATTGAGCTCACCGTTGTTTTGGCTTAATTTGTCCTTCGGAGTTTAACTGCTAGTTTGGCTTTGATGCATTCTAATATGTCACATTGAAGATTAACTCTCCTCACATTCCACGAATTGTTGACAGGGTGTTGCAAACCGTGGTGCGTCTATTCGAGTTGGCCGAGACACAGAGAAGGAAGGCAAAGGCTACTTTGAAGACAGGAGACCAGCTTCAAACATGGACCCGTATGTTGTCACTTCCATGATTGCAGACACCACCATCCTGTGGAAGCCATGAAATGCCCTGTTTCATTAATTTTTTCCCGAGTGTACGGGAAACAAAACATTCATAGGATCCATTCAGTAAAATTATGCGTTAAGCGCACTTAGATTAGCTTCTCGTTTTCATTGTTTCCCTTAAGTAGCAAGGTGAGTTTATTGTTTCCATGTCTCATGATCCTGTCCTTTGCGTTAAATAATAGCCTAATAAAACATTATTGAACGGCTGCCTTCTGCTTTTGGGGGATGACCAAATATGAGTTCAGTTCATCATCTACTGTTTGCTTGAATGGAATTATGCTCTGATCCTGTTTCTTTAGAAATGAAATTCTGGTCTAGATTTTGATGGGCGTGTTTACAGGTATGAACGGAAAGACAATTGGAGTGTCTCTTTGAAAATCCATTTATGTGTTTACACTATCCTCACATAGGAATGCAATTGTAATCCATTAGTGTACACTCGAGTCAAATGTTTGGTTTCCTTCCATATTCCTCTTTCTTCATTTCAAACTCTCATTTTTTCCCCCTTTCCCTTACTATTATTTTATTCCCTCAACTTGTGCAAAAGCCATTTTGAACGTTCTACCTAGGGTGTGCATTTTCTATTAAATTATGCCTATAATCACTATTTTTTTTCCCTTCCAATTACTATCGTTTACGAATTGCTAAATACGTAATGAGTGTGTTAAGAATGAAAGGCCAAACTTAATGAGATTAGACTGGTAAACTCAATTGGTAAGCTCGTTTTTCCCCTTGACCCAACTAAAATTTTGAAACCGAAAACAGTTTAGGCAATGGCAGCCTATTATTAAAAGTGAACAAATGGAGTTGATAATATATCACGATGTTGGCCATAAAATGGCATTGACAGGAACAGGGAGAGGAAGCTGGGTCAGCTCTTGCTTGTCCCATTACTGGTTTACAACTTGGAACCGTGCAAGACTGAAATGCGATCTTTTTGTCGTTTTTTGCAAAAAGTCTTTTATCGTATTTGTTTTGTTCACGCTTTTACAACTTGATTGCTGCCACTATTCTGTGTTGCTTTACATTGATGATGGATGGTGATTGCGTTCAACTGAACTACTCTCTATTTACACAAAAAAAAAAAAAAAAACCAAACAAACAAACAAAAACAAAAACTGAACTAGTCTCCTATGAGTAGTCTATGATCTTTGGAATGTAATCAATTTTCCTCCTATGTGGTACAAATCTAATGCTTGACCACTAAAATATTCTCTTGGTCGATGATCCACCACAGCCAAGATTCCAACTTAATTGTGGTTAATATTCCTCATTCATCGCTGATGGGTTGATTTTTATGTTAACAATATTTTGTTAGATTATAATCTTTTTCTCATTTTTGCCCCGGAATTCCACGCACCATTTACGACAATACGTATGACACACGTACATCCATGTACTCGATTTAACATTTTTGCGGGTGATATTCTATTTTGACCGTTTCAGCAGCAGAATTGCTTTCAATATCATTCCAAATAACGTCTTCCCCCCATTATTAGTTAAAAAAATAAGAATTTAACAGAAAGCAATATAGCTTTCTCTAATTGAAGTCCCAGACGTTGGACTTTTCAAATAAAGCAATCCATTAAGCGAACAGCTATATATATAATATATATTTTTAACAGAAAAAAGTTAGCCAAGGAAAATTCATGTTTCATTTCATTTAAGACCTACTATCGGTTAAAGTTATTATTTAATTGATGGATTAATTTGTTAATCACATGATTTTTAAATATTCACCTTAAAATACATGATACATGACACAAAGTTATATTAATCATAAATTAAATTATTGAAAATTCAATCTAATTTTAAATAAGAAATCATACATACCATATAAATTCTCGTTACATATAGCCAAAAGATATGAAATTGGGAAAAGTCTACTAAAACTTCTAGATAAAAGAAAGAAAGAGCGAGAGAAAAAAAAAAAAGTCCTCTTCTAGGTGCTCCATGATGGTGAGGAATGGAGCTTTTTTCCATAGCATGACATAACGTTGATAAGTTGCATGGTAGACTTTTTAAAGGTAAAAGTCAGGGACTAAATTTGAGTGCCAACAACGCAAAGTGGCGGTGGAAGTGGCAGGAAATTTTTCCACGAGCAATATTTTGGCTTTTTCCTGTGATGAGTTAATGGCAGTGGTATGTGACTCAAATTCATTTTGTTGAACCAGAAATTGTTATTTTGTTTAATTTGACCTAGAGCTTGTAGCTTTTAGAGTGATTTTAATTGGTATGTTCTTTTTATGGATGGTTTGAGATGGAGGGTAAAAAAAAAAACAAAAAGAAAAAAACATGAAAATCTTTATTAATTTACTATACATCCTCTTTAATAATAAAAGTGTAACTATATGTATATTCCTCTAAAACAGTGTTATTTGACACAGATAAGTGATATGGTAAGTACTTGGGAGAAACATGTAAGAGGCAAGGCGATCACAAAGGAGATGTCATTGACGAATAATTAAAGAGACATCAACTACAGAAACTATATGACTAGTCTTATAAGTAAATCAGACATGATCAAAGCATACATTGTACAAACGACATCGCTTTTAAGAAACATCAAAGTGAAAAAGAGTGCAATGAGGAAACGACGATTACTTTCTATACATGTCACGTAGAACAATGACATGTTAATTTGTAAACGACATCAATTAAATAGGCGACAATAACATCAGCAACGACAAAGTGAAGAAACGACATTAATGGAAGAAACGACAATGAACAGGACTTATTCAACTATTGTACCGCGGGGGGGAAAAATGGGTTAAGAAACAAACACGACCACTTACAACATCAACAACAAGAACGACAATAACTTTGATAAACGACATGAAATTGCAGGAAGAGTAACCTGAAGAAACGATGACCTCAACGACAACATTTAACGTGTAAACTCCCAAATGAACAAGAAGTACATATATTTCATTTTATACAAATTCCTGGTAGTTGCAATTAGAGCTGTATATATAAATCACCATACTCTTGCGAGCAAAAAGACAAATTTAGACCGGGTTAGGCTGCCCAGGATGAAAGAAAGTGATTTCCATCCCAGCCCCATACCTTGGCAGGTCCGATCCGAGCTGACTCCCCATTCATGAGGAAAGATACTATGTTGTTTTGTTTAAAATGTAAACAAAAATGACCCTACGGCTCAGCTCTGTGGGCCTAGAACCTCAGCCCAAACACAGCCTGGTTGATAGCGTCGGGCCAACCCATTTAACAAGTTGGGTTAAATAGGTTCATTTCGGATTAAAATATATAAGTCCCATATTGGCCCTAACCCTTCTAATACAGCCCATATTTACCACCCTAGTTGTGAACACTTTGAATTTGAAAATTTTAGACGGTGAATAATTTTTAGATAACTAAATATTATGGAAATAGCCCCATAGGTGTTAAGGATTTTTATTGTATGATTTAGATTTTTACCTTAAAATCATTCTTTATTTAATATTATACAAAAATAAAAATCTTGATATTATTATAGATGTGGAAATATTTAAAAGACTTTTTTTTTAGGATATTTCTAAAAAAACCCCTTTTGACAAAAACACGAAGCATGTGATTATATTATAAAAAATTTTCCTAAACATAACAATAACTTAGTACTGGTTTAGACCAAGTTAAAGGGCCGCCAGTTACCCATATGGATGGCACTGATTTATTTGTCTTCTATGCTAAATGCGTTCGATCCAATTCTTATATTGTCGAATTTCCTCCCGATTCCTTTGAGAATAAATCAAACGATAAGTGGAAAGATCGATTTTACATCTTCATAGTTCATATGGGCATATATAGCTAGAAAATACATGTTGTTTCCATATATGGTGCCCCACATAATTATTGCGATCTCTCACTTGCATGATGTGGCTTAATTACGACCATCATGAACATTTAACACCACTAACAAATGATGGCCACACAGGATAAATTTTATGCGCATATAGTATACGTAGCACCTCTCAGCACATGTTTGGAAAAATTATTAACATCATGATAATGACCAGACGAATATATATATACATATACATAAGTATGGTACGTTGCATTCCTCAGGGCCTCTCAAGCACACCCCAAGTAAAATATACCATATTAGCAAATATTAAAAAAAAAAAAACCATGATAAGGACATAACTTCACGTAGGAAAAGGAGTACTGGCTAATAGAATTGTCTATTTTAAACTTTGATTAATGTTTAGGCTCACTACACATATAAATGGTATAGAAAAATTTAACAAACTTATTTTATAATAGCCTTGTCTTTTTCTTCTATGACGTGGAACTAAATTCTCCCACGCACACACACACACACACACACACACACACATATATATATATATATTCACCAAATCAAATACCTACTTGATTATATATGCAAATATATACCATTTTGTCATGCCGTCTAGTACACCATTTTCACCTAGCTAGCTATTCCATGGAGAAGAGAAGGCCAAGAGGGAGCACCGACGAGTCGGCGGCGGTCAAGGCAGCGGCATGGGCGTGGTACCAGCACGGATCCGGATCGGAAGGAACCCCGGCGCGTGAGCACGACGCGGCGAGGCCTCATCATGTCCCTAGGCCGTCTCGGTACAAGCTAGAAGCCATGAGGTCAAGAGCCAAGGAAGTACAACTTACACTTGATCATAATTCAAATAGTTCACAAAGCAGTAATGTGTCTCTTCTTGATGCCTATGAGATTCAACGTATTTCTCGGCACTTAGATACTCTAATTGATAAATACTCCAGCAGAGATTTTCATCGAAAAGATTCGTTTTCAGATGCCGATCATGATGACCATAGAATGGTGATTAAGAATAACAACAAGAAGAAGAATTATTTGAAGAAAATAAACGGTGTGAGAGGGTTTTGGATAAGGCATGCAGCGGCCATTTGTGGCACTAGGGAGGATGTGGTAGAGACGGCAGCAAGGGGTTTATTGGACGGACCGCCGCTGCGGCGGCAGTGGACGGAGGACGACCGACATGTGATGCCGGTTGTTATGGCAGCGACATGCCGGCCGCGGTGGAATAACATCATGCATTCACGCGGGTGATGGTGATGATCATTATGAAATGTGCAAAGTATTGGCATTAATTTTGATCTTTGAAATATGGGTGGAGGTTGTTGGCCCTTCATGAACTGTATTAAATTCCTAGCCTGTTTACTTGTGCTGCCGTCTTGATTTTTTTTTTTTTTTCACTATTACTATAGTTGTTATTACTTTAAATTTTGGGTGACAAATTTGAACACATATGATCCAAATTTTTACGTGCATGTATCCCATATATATATATATGTATATATATATAATTCGATTGATTTATTACTAGCTACTTGACGCGGTATTCTATAAATCTAGCCTTTTCTTTTTGTTAGTGTCAATGAAATTGTGAAAGTTGCTAGCCCCATCCTAGTAGACTAGTATTAATTGAAAGAAGAAGCACGGTAATTACTCATATTGTTGAAGTTATCTCTACTGTCTACAGTAATTGTAATATGACTAACTCCGCAATATTACATAGGTTTTTTTTTTTTTTTTTTTGTAGCAACCGCAATATTATATAGTTGATACATATTAAATGTGCTATAAATGATTTTAACATGTTCAAAGTGTTTTGATGTTTTTATTTAGTTCTAGAATACATGGTGAAACCGTAGATGTAGAAGACATGTCATTGATGGAGAGTAAAACAGACTTCAACTACAGAAATTAAATATATTGTGATAGCTTTATTAGACGACAGACAAAATAAAAACGTCAACATACAAAACGACAATGATTTCATGAAACGACATCAAACGTAAGACAAAAGGAAATGGAAAAACGACAATTACTCCTTTATATGAGAGCCAAAGAGGAAAATAGATATGGAGAAACGACTACAATTTGAAAAACGACATAGTTAACTACATGACAATATCCTTAATAAACGACTACTTGAAAACGACATCAAAATAAGAAATGACAATGAACAGAAAACAATGTCATCGATTGAAATTTTGAAACTAATACCTTTAGGGGGGAAAACCCAATGAAAAAAAAAAAAGTATTCATGCTTGCGTTTAATTTACTGGTTGGAGTTAAAATTTAATTATGTTGGTTTTGTTTGATTTTATAAAAATGAATTAAAATTTTTGTTGGCTTTTAAGGGGAAAAAAAAAAAAAAGATTTTAAAAAGTTTAGTTCAACGAAACGGATCCTAAATATTAGTATATCAACTATAGGATATATCAAAAAACAAAATCAATTTTCAACTATAGGAACGACAAATAACTTTGATAAACGACATGAATTTGAAGGCTAGCCGCATTAGTTGAAAACCAACCCAATCAACATTGAGTAATTAACATGAAGAACTATATGGAAAATTTTGATGGCATTTAGTCCGTTTGTTCTCTGTTGATTTCTTGTGACAGCTTTTTCCTTTCTTCTAAAGTGTTTCACTCTGACAAAAATTTTGGCCATTTTCAAGTAATAAAAATCATAATAATTTTGATTATCAACTTCAGCTAACTTCAGATAATAACTTTAGGTGCACAACTTGATAGTTTAAGAAAGAATATAGAGGATGACAGCCATACTCCTCACCTAATAAATGTTAAAGTTTTTTTTTTTTTATAATTAAATTCTTAATTTGATTATTTAGAAAACTCAAGAACTTATAAATAAAATATGAATCATACTGATCTCCGAATTTAGATTTTTATCCGTTTACAATGGTTTTTATTTTTGATTATCTACTGCTTGTGAATTTAGTAACACTAGTGAAATATTATACAACTTAGTCGATTTATGAATGTAGCTTGCTACCTATGAAATTAGAACAATCTAGTAACTTCAGGGATAGCTTTTATTAAAATATGATATATAAGTTTGCTAAAGAATGAAAAGGGTATAACATAAACTTGCAGCAACTGAAAAACTTCATGGCATGCATCTAAGTATGTAAACGTCAAAGTTGTCTACCGCTCGTTCACTTACAGCCAAAATTGAGCGTTTTGGTTGGGAAAAAAAAAAAAAAAAGAAACTGTAAAAAGTGAGAAAACAAAACTTATCACTATAACTAACATGAGATTAAAAAAAAATTTCAAGTAGATGGAAATGTAGGAATTGGTGTTGGCGAGGGGAGACACGTAAGCACAAAGATGGTGCGAAAGCAAATGGTATCAGAAATGTTGTATTGAGCAATTGTCACTCCATCGTCAACTAGATTAGTCATGCCAAATTCACAGCACTCTCCTTTCAATATGTCGTGCCGGTAAATGCGATCTCTGAGGAAGCAAAACGCGAAGACGACATCGCCGTTACTTGGATGGAAACAAAATGTATTGGCTATTGCGGAGTTGACATGATCTTCTAAGGGAATGTTTGGGGATGCTTGGGGACTTTTTTTTTTTTGTTTGAAAAAAGTTGTTTTGAAAAATATGTTTGGGGTGAAAAAATAAAAATCTTTACAAAATTTTTTTGAAAAAAAATATTAATATGGATATTGTTTTGTTCATCTCGAAATTCTATGTAATTTAAAAAATATATATCTCATTTGGATTTGTATATATAAAGTTATGGACTTTTAAAATTTAGAGTTTACTGTAACGTTTTGAAAATATAAATAGTGAAAAGCGATGATATGTTGGAAAAAGTTGTTTTTAGAGACTCTAAAATAAGGACCCCAAACACCCCTTAATTCTCCTTTGGTTTTGACAAAATGGATCTTGTTGCGCACCAAACGCCAATCAGATGTTGCAATGTTCTTCAGTTCCCAAACTTTCCACGAGTGAAATGGCTTCCTTGTCCACTTATTTAGTCCATGCGGGGTTAATCGCAGCTTGTCCCGGCAGACTCCCATGAACTCACGCCTCCAAATGTAGAAAGACTTAGGGGGTGTTTGGAACCATTTTTGGAGATATCTAAAACTTTTTTTTTTTTCAAAACTTCAGCACTTTTCACTATTTATATTTTTAAAACGCTATAATAAACTTCAAATTTTAAAAGTTCATAACTTTGTTTATACAAGTCCAAATGAGATAATTTATTTTTTAAATTACATATAATTTCGAGAGGAATGAAACAATATCCATATTGATTTCTTTTCTAAACAAATTTTTAAAATTTTTTATTTTTTCATCCCAAACATTTTTTTCCTCTAAATCCATTTTCCAAAATAATTTTTTTCTAACCCAAAAATAATATCTCCAAGTATCGTCCAAAACACCCCCTTAATGTCAATCAATTCTGGGGGAGGATAAATGAAACGCCATTGTTTTGCAGTGTCAGCGAACGGATTGAAGGCAACAATGCCGTTTAACCATTCCTTCCAGTAAAATATTCCACTAGATTCTACCTTTGTCTCTGGAAGAATACGAAAAGGAAGATTAAGTCGCCAAGGAGACTTGACGGCCGATTCACTCCACTCCCCAGACTCTGACGAGAAGATTGCTGCAGTTATTGAATCGATGTCGACGAAATAATATGTAAGCGAAACGTTGTACTTGTAATATTCGACTTGTTCGTCCGGCTTGCCAATAGATAACGCAAACCTGGAAGAGCAGGTGTTACGAATCAATAATCTTATAAACATTATTTAAAAAAAAAAAAAAAAAAAGACATACAGTAACACTGTCGTAAGATCTTCAAGAACCACCTAAACCTCCCTAAAACATTAAATAATAATTGTCCAATAATTCATCTACATTAATACTTTTTTTTTTTTTTTTGGATTTCAATTAAAACCATCACTACATAATAGTAATTTGAACATGTAATAAACACAAACCTAGAGGGGCGGGAGGCTGACGCTTGCGCGGTGGGGCTTCGGGAAGTAGAATCCACTGCCTGGTTAGCGGATTGCAAATATAGCAAATATTTGAGCTTCGGTACACGAGCAGTAGGTCATTGAACGATGCACGTATGATGGTCTTAACTTCTGCATGTTGATCATGATCACCAGCGGCGGCAGGGGAAGAAAATCAAGATATTTGGTTGCGGAGGGTCGGAATAATCGATCACGGGCAGAAGGGCCAGTGCAACTGAGTATGGAGGAGCTTTAAGTATTACCTTCCTGAATCAAAGGCGTATGTATGTTACTACCGCCATGGCTTTCGTTGTTTGGATCCATCATCTCTAAAACCCCGTTTGGATAACCGTCCTCCTATTATCTTCGATCGGCTGCTTATATATGGCGCTAACCCTAGTAAACCAATTTTTTGAATTTGGGGTGGGAAAATTCAAAGTTCAAGCTCAAAACTGGGCATGTTTACCTATCAGAGGTTCTAAAAATAGGAAACTAATTTTATAAAAAAAAAACTAAATTACCCGAAATTAAATTTCAGAACTACATTAATATGTTTGCTAATCTGTTGAGGAATCAAATTACTAAAGAAATTAAGGACATGTTTAAAAGAAAAGGGGAAGTGAATAGTCATTCCTTTTCCCCATTAATAATGGATTTACTTATAAAATGAGGAATGATAATTTATTATAGACCACACAATATAGAAAATGAAGAAGAGGAATGCTAATCCTTACATCCCTCTTGGTATTAATTCCTGAGCAAAGGAAATAAATATCCAATTTACTTATATAACCTTAATAAATTTTAATGTAGAATGATTTTTAGATTGTGTAAAAGTATATTTTAGAATTATATTAATAAAATTAGCAAATACAAAAATTGATATACACAAGAAAGAGAATGAGATTACTTTCCTTTACACTATTCAATAACCAAGTAAACATCAGAAAGAGAATCATTAATTCTACTTTTTATTCATTTCCTTTGCTTTCCAATCACATTATCTTTCTCATTACATTTCTTTGTGATTTAGAAAACATGCCCTAAATTTCTATTATACTTTTTTACTTTATAAAAAATTATACGGATCAAGAATAGAATTACTATAGTTATAAAATAATCCTTAGATAAAAAAATACTTAAATAAAAATTAGTGCATATTTGTTATAGAAGTTAGTTAGTTTCTACTTTTTAGGAAAAGCAAAATTAAATTTCATATGTAATAGGTGGGAGACAAGTTCTCCTTGTTAAAGAACTTAATTTTTTATTTTTAGATAGGAGTCATACCTCTTAATTCCCAAATATAAATGTAAATACTAAAATTTAAAACTGAGAACTTGATTTCTTTTTCTCAAAGTGAATTACTGATTGATAAACATATTCGATATTATCGTTAAATTATATGTGAACTTTCATTATACATGCATTTTCTTTTATTGGTAAAGTAAAATGATAATTAAGTTGAGTCTCTAGAAAAAGATAAGTTGAAATTAAATATAAATAATTAAGTTGGCATATTGGATGAGTTCTTGTAGTTGTTGTTGTTTTTTTTTTCACCCAAAAACATTGGCGAGTTTTCCTGTATTGAGATATTGTTTTTTTTATATTATATATAATAAAATATATATTCGAAATATGATGTTGGATTTCAGTTTTTTATTTCAAAATTTTTTTTTTAACTTCAAGATCAATAATAAATATTTTAATCAATAATATATTGTTTCGAAATTTGCGGTATTGGCTTCATAAAATAATTATCATTATCATGGCATCACAATGATGAACAAACAGGTATAGCAAAAACATAAAATGGCCGACTTCTATGAAATTAGATTCCTAAAATTCTATGTGAATGTGCAAAACGAAAAAAGAAAAAAACAAAAAAACAAAAACAAAATCTAATAACACCAAACAAATAAATAAAAGAAACTTTAGAGAAATGCGATAAAATCATATATTAGATTGATTTTTGTCATATATGAAAAAAAAAACTTTTGTAAAAAAATACCATATATAACATCATAAATATTTATTTTTTATTTATTTCAAAATATTATAATTATTATTTTTAAAATTTTTATCTCTTTATCTTTGCTCTGGTTTCTCCCTTTTCCCCAACATCAGCAATCTGAGGAGATCATAGCGGATCCGGTCGAATCCTTTAGTCGGCGTAATTCTGAAGGTGGCGGTTGAGATGGCTATGGTGGTTGAGACTTCGATGAATCCTTTAGCAAGTTGCACGACTGCGACGAATCTTCAATCGGAGAGATTTAGAGATTTAGAGCAATCAGTAGAAAATAAACCTGGTGGAGAAAGGTCATAGGTTGGTGGAGAGAAGATTGCGGTTGGCTAGAAGTAGTGTCGAACCAACAAACAACAGCGGCAAGGACTATTTATGTGCCACCGCGGCCTATGACCTTATCATGCCGCATAATGGTAGGGCTCCTACAGCGAGATCTAAGCCTTTAACGGCAATGGCGATGGAGTCTGGTGAAGAGAGGGGGGAGGGAGATGGAGAGACAAGATAAAGAAAGATAAGCGAGAGAAAAAAAGATTAAAAAAATTAAATCAATTTATGACATCATCTTTATGGTATTTTTTATAACAGTTTTTAAATTGTGGCAAAAATAAAAAGAGAAAAGATAATCACAATTGTTACAAAAGGTCTGAATTCCTTAAAGATAAAGATTACTTTCCTCTTTTCTTTTTTGAGCTTGAGGGTGGGAGTGTTCAAACTTTGTACTTTTAAGTGAAGTCACGTGTAGTATTATTGTTAGATTATGCCTATAATCATATATTATTTTCTTTTTAAATATATAAATTAGGAAAAAGAAAATAATTGAAAGCATAGTTTAAAAAAAAGCCTATTAACATTAAAACTTAAATAATATAAAATAACTTCCACAAAATAAAATAAAATATAATATAATAGGGAAAATACATCAAATAGCATTATTAAAATGTACTAATGAAAATTATTGCATATTTTTAAAATCATGATAAATTATAATACATTCTAATTTTAATTTTATTTCATTTCAATTTTACCCTTTTCTCAGTCTACATCTCCTCCTTCATCTCTCATCTCTTTCTTTCTCTCTCTACCATCATCGATTGGAGACCTGACAATGATGGGATACCAACGATGAAGATGGATTGATGCTCCTCCGACGATAAGGTTGCAATGGCCATTGTGAATCTTGATGGCAATGTTCCTTCGGCAACGAGGCTATGATGGCCGTTGCAATTGTTGATCGCAATTTTCCTAGGTGACAAGGCTGTTCAGGGTGCAAGATCCATCGCACTTTCTAACAATCATTTCCCATTATGGTGTTCTTTGTCTCTGGGATTTTTGTTGTTTTTTTTTTTTTAAAGGTTGGTTGTGGTCATCAGTCAGGCAATGTCGCGATCAATTCCCTTTGTGACTGTGTAATCATTCTCGAATGATGGCGGTGACAACTATGATGGCGGCAAGGTAACCAATAGCAGCTGGGTTAGAGTTTATGGGTAGTTGGGTTGGGTTAAGGTGGGTTTCTGTCTGTTAGGGTAGATTTTTTATATGAATATTTTAGGCTGATTTGAGATTTTTAATAATTTATGTAAAACTGTAAATAAATAATTTCATTGTATAAAATAAACTTAAATATCACATAAATTAAAAAAAAAAAAAGAAATAAAAAGCAAACACTTGAATTTACTATATTTACATTGTATTTGTAAATTTTAATAGAAAAAAACTGAAAAGAAAATATCAGATTTATTAGTAAATATACAAATTTACTAGTAAATATATGTATTTACTATGTATAATATTATGAAAGAGTTTTATAAATATTTGGATTTACATTTAATAAAAAATTGAAAATTAAATAATTTATTGGATTTAGCTTGTAAATACATACTAACTAGATTTGTTAATATTGAATTTAGTTTGTAAATAGATAAATACCTGATTTGTTAATATTGGATTTATTGGTTAATATTTAGATTTACTTGATAAAAGAAATTTGATTTATTACGTTAAAGTAGAGAATGGGTATTTACTATTCAATATCTTTATTTACTATATTTATGTTTTATTTTGAAAATTTTTTATCCAAAAAATTGAAAGAAATAGCAATTTATTAGTAAATACTAGATTTATTTATAACTACTTGGATTTTCTGTATTTATTTGGTAAATCATGTTTAATAATTACCTGATAATAAATACATTTACAAATAAATATGATTTTTGCTAGTAAATATATATTTTCTAGTAAATAAACTTATTTTATTAATAAATACCTCGATATATTAGTAGATATAAACTATGAAAATATTGCTACTGACTTGTATATAATTTATTTATCAATAAATAAACTTATTTTCTTCATAAATAATTCTTAGTTAAATAAGGTATTTACTTGTATACTCAAATGTAGATATTTAAATATGAGTATTTGCTGGTAAATATAAATATTTATTGTTTTTTATTAAATTAGTTTTTTATTTTCTTGGAAATAAATTATTTACTGTAGTAAAACAAGATGAATTAATTACAATTTTTACCATCAATTAAAAAAACACAAAAAAATCCCAAATCTCAAATTAGGAAAAAAAAAAAAAACCCCAAAACCCTAGATCTAACTTACAAAGAAGGCGATTCGATAGCCAGAGACGAAGAAGAAATCTGCAACATGCACGACCAGCAATCTTGTGGCTGTTTGTTGTTGTTTGTAGCTTGCGGAGCTTTGGTGAAGTCACAAAATTGTGAACGTATGCGAGGCTTCTTTGCGAAAACAAAGCAAGTCAACATTGTGATTTTAATGTGATTCCTACCGTCACAAGGTTGAGATCAACGACAATCCATTAGGATTTCATGCTCTAGTGATGAAAAGAGAGAGAGAGAGACGTGATGAGATATGCGTGACACCTCAACGATGACGATGATGAACATGGCTGATCTGGTAATTCATGATATTCTCCGATTGTGCAGTCGTGACGACTAGTAAAGGCAAGATTTGGCAACAACATAGATGTTGCTGTGAGTGTCATCGGTTGTTGGGATTTTTCGATAGGCCTTGTTAGAGAAGGTAGGGAGGAGAAAGAAAGAAATGAGGGAGATGGGAGGTAGAGGAGAAAAAGGGAATAGAGAGATAAAAAGTGGAAGTAATTTTGATATTTATTTTATTTAAATTATTATAATTTATTATATTAGTTTCAATTCTATTACTATTTTAAAACCTTATAATCAAATATGCTATTTTGGTTTTCCTCTCAATAAAATAAAAACTATGAAGACGTTTGAATTTCTAAATAAGTTCATTAATGTTCAATTTTTTAAAGTGAATGTTGGAATTTGATCCTGTGGAACAACTTTTTTTTTTTTTTTTTTTCCCACAAACGTAATAACAAGCCTTCAAAAAAAATAAAATGTTAAAAGTCATGCTCCTAGTCCGCTGGTACCGTTTTTAATTATAATATATTGGTCATATTTCAATTCAAGGAATCGTTTTCTTTTGGGATTTTAGATTGGATTTTGCTTAAATTAAGCTAGATTCTACGTTTACATCAAGCTTAAATTTAATTTGATAGATCCCATTTTAATAACTTTTCCTTTATATTTTCACTATTTCAATACAATTTCTAAAACAAGTTTAAATTAAACTTTTACATATTAAATCTCTAACTTTAACTCTAGCTAAATCCAAGCTAAAATGTGCATCCCATCGAACACTGATTGGGATTTCTAGACTTTATAAGTTCTCGTTGACTTTGCCAAAACTCCATTATTCTTTAATTTTTTTAAAATAAATAAATGATGATGATGATAAGAATTAATAGATGCATTAAGACATTTCAGTTATGTCGGTGTTTTTTAACATCGTCATCATCTACTCATCTCATATGGAATTAATAATAGAAAAAAGAAACTATAACATATAAGATATTTTGTAAATGCTTTTTATGATTCCTTAAAAAAAGTACTTTTAATGATTTTAGCATTTTTTTAAATGAAAATAAATAATAGTATATTTTTACAGGGTAAATCCTTAGATTTTCCAGTAAATAACAGATTTAAGGGTATAATAATAGGCCCCTTCTTCCCAATTCGACAGCTTCTTCTGAGGCAACAACCTTTGTGGACAAGTTCATGAGGTTCCCAGGGCAAAGTTTGCAAGGCTAATCTTCACCAGTCACTAGATGTTGTCTGGTTAAGCAGATCTCGATAAAACAAATCTTGATGTCATCTGTCTTCAACATTGGTTCTCATGGTGGCATCGGCGCCAGTGATGTCGAGGAGAGAGAGTCACAGTAAAAATGAAAGAAGGGAAGAGCTAGTTGCAGGGTTAATTTCAATATCTTCATGTATAATCAATATGATTACGAGTCTTTAAAAATAATGCTATAAGTTTAAATTAGATGGATTAGGCCTTAATTTATAGTCCAACCGGTTGGATTAGGCTGATTGACCTGTAGCCTGACTTTTAGGCCCACAAGCCATCTTGACCCGACCTTGATATCGAGGTCGGTTTGGGCCAAGGTTTAAGGCTCACAAGCCATTTTGGCTTAACCTATATATAATCTATATAATATATAAAAATATTAAAGAATCTCTTATAGTTATGGGTTAGCTTAACTCGTATTCAACTGAACTATAAGACTGGGCTAGATAACTCTTTTATTTCAATAAGATTGGCCCAATCCAACCCATATTTCCCTTTTAATCTGTATGGGCTAGATTAAAAGGCATATATTTACATCATTAGTCCAGTCAATGACTTTTAGATTGGTATTTTTAATACATGAGAATTTCAATCTAATTTATAAATATCAATTTATGCAAATTAGATTTACTAATTTAATCTGTTGACTTTAGGGGGCGTTTGGTAAACGCATTGTATTTTGTTTGTATTTGAATGAAATTAATTTTTTGAATGTTGTATTTGATTGAAAAGTATTTGTTTTGTTTTTGAATAAAATGTGTGTTTGGATGAAAAGTATTTTAAAGTTGAAAAGTTGATGTGATTGGTAAAAATAGAAATAAAAAGTAAAGTTGAAAAGTTGATATGATTGTTTTAAAAATATTTTGAATAGTAATTGATTTCGTAACACTGTTGTAAAATTTGTATTTGGTGTAAAATTGTATTATATTTGAGTAAAATTAAAATGAAATATTTTCCGAAACGTCCCCTTAAAAACTAAAATTAGTATACTAAAACATAAAATAGCTTAATAAAACAACAATTTTACTTTAAAAACTAAAATAAACATACAAAAACATATTCAACATTGAAATTATATAAACTTTTATTTATTAAAAATACTTTAAGAAATGAATATATATACACACAGAAAAACTTATATATGAATAAAGTTTGAATTCCAAAAGTTGTATGAAATGAAAAATCGTCAATATGTAATCCAATTCATAACTTTTAAATTAGCAACATCTCAACCTTTTACTCTTTCAACTTAATCTAATCTAATCCAATCAATTAAAATGGGTCCGGGGATTCGGTAGCCTCAAGATCGACATTGAATTCATGAAACGATATCAGGTATCAAACGGGAAGCAACGGGCAATTGAAAAACGACAATTTATCCAATTTATGACAGCCAAACAGGAAACGACATCAACTCTCCCCTTCTCGCCAAACACCAATACTCGCGCTCCTTTGTATTCACGAAAGATGTTTCGAGTTTCAACCCACAGAGGACAAGATGTTTCCGCGGCAAGCAGCATTAAACTTGATCCGAAGTCGATTTCGCTCCCAATTTTCTCAGTTCTCCAGTACTCACGTTTCCATTTTTGTATTATTTTGAAATCTTTTCATGAGAATTTTCACCCCTAATTTGTGAAGCATTTTGGTCTGCTGTAATTCAATCCAACAATGAAGAGCAAATTAGTATGGAGAGAATAAGCCAAAACAAAAATGTTGTCTTTCGTGGCAGCTTAACAATTTTATCTTTTTGATGCAGAAAAGAAGATATTTAATCATAGCGGTGGTTCTGAGGATCATAGTTGGAGCTTCAGTCACGCCGACTCTCGTCGTTTATGGCTTTTTCTCTCTGCAAATGCAGGTAAAATACCATTTAAAAAAAAAACATTTTTGGAAACGGGATTTTGATTTTAAAAAAAAATTTATCATTTTTGGTTTCGATGATTGTTGGATTTTTGCGACCCTATATCGTACTCAATTTCTGCCCAATCAGTCCATTATTTCCTCTCTCTCTCTCTCTCTCTCTCTCTCTCTCTCTTCTTTAACGAGTTTAATGTAATTCCTAAAAATGACACTTTTTTTTTGCATGTTTAATAGTTAGCTTTTTATCCTAGATCGAGCAAAATACTGCTATATTGTGGCATTTTGAGGAGGGAAGGTTTTTTTGTTTTTGTTATTATCATTTTTTTTTTTTTTTCCCGAAGCAATGAAAACTCAAGTTTTAAGTAGTAGTTACCAAATGTAGTGTTAAATTCACTAGTACTGTACGCACAATTATTTGAGGATTCTTGATGATATTTCCCTGTATATGTTCCTATATTTTCAGGTTGGTGGATTCACTTCTGCGTTGATCGTTCCTATATATACTCAATTTAAAGATATGTATGGATAGGTTGTTGACTATTGGGCAAATATCATGCAGTTCATTTTGCAATTTTTGGGTATCTGAATAAATTGACAGTTTATATGGGGGCTTTGAATGCTTTTATTGAATTCGAATTCGGAATGAGTGTTTTGTTGTTTGAACGGCTGGAATTTTGAAGATGTAAAGATTGTAGCTGTAGTTACACCGTCGGAAATCTTATATGGAGCGTACAGCTTTTTCTTGTTGAACTTTGAAGTTGCAATTGTGGCTGGTATATGTTTTTGAATGTGATCATATATGCAGCAATAGTTCTGGGAATAAATACGAGCCCTGTCTTAGCAAAAGAAGTGTCAACAGAAGAAAATCGTAAGAATGACACAGAAGATGCTGATAATGACATCGTTGGACTACGCAAAATTGAGGATGGCTCTGTTGTATCCAATATACATACATCTAAGTGGAGGGTATTTACAGATCATGCGAGGGATTTATTCCTGCAGGCAAGCTTTTTTTTTTTTTTTTAATTTTATTTTTCCCTTGTTACTTTTGATGGAAAACATCTTTGATTGTTGTTTTGTTTTTCTCCCCTTCCTTATAGGGAAAATTGAAAGAAGCTGAAGGTTTCTTCCTTTCTGCTCTGCAAGAAGCTAAAGAAGGGTTTGGGGAGAGAGATCCACATGTTGCTTCAGCATGCAACAATTTGGTATTGTTGTCACTAAATTCTCATCAAGATATTTTCAGAAATAATCACCTGGTTAATTTCTCCAAAACATTGTTATGATAATGCACGGTCAGAGGAATATATTTAAGCCTGGTAGTTTCAAAGAGTCAGAAGCAGATTTATTAACTTAAAAAGAGTTTCCTTTCAAGGCAGTATGTATGTGAAGAAAGTGAAATAAATCACCATTCCTTAGTGGTTTATTTAGTTCCTTATGTTTCATTTTTGTTTTCTTTTGATCTCTTTCCAATCTAAAAAGTCAAAAGATCTATCAACCGAGTACTGTTTATGCAGCCCTTAGATTCAGCATTGGACTGGCTTCCTCCTAAAATAAAAGAGTCTAGTCCTTGTAAGTTTCATGTTCATGATGTCTTTTAAAAAGAAAAGGCCGCTCATGCCTTTTATCTCCTTCTTGGTGTTTTCTTTGTAGAAGCGTCTTTATATTGTTGATGTCAACTGGCTCTAGTTTACTTAGCATTGGATGGGTTATTCCTTGTGCATGCGAGTCTCTTTTATTTAGGGAATTTGTGCAGTAGTCTGTAAGAGCCCTTCTCGGTGTTTTCTGGCTCTGGAGTAAATATCTTTTATTGTACTAATGGGTTGATTAGAATGATTGTATAATTTATACTTTTTTTCTTTTAATAATTTCTAAATCATTCAACGAGCTGTTCTTTTTCTATTTTTTAAAACTGTGTAGTGAATTCTCTCTGTTGTGGAGTCATAATTTCGTATTTGTCTTTCTCAGGCAGAGCTATATAGAGTGACTAAAGCATTTGAGAAGGCAGAGCCATTATATTTAGAGGCGATTAATATACTAGAGGAAGCATTTGGTCCTGATGATATTCGGTATGATGATGTTACAGTAAAGTATAAAAGGAGAGATAACACTTAGCTTTTTTATGATACTAAAGTTATTGTTTTCAGAGATAACTTTAAAGACTTCAATAAACATTTTTTCAACCAGACGCTTTTGCTTTTATAAGCTTGAGCGTACAAGTCTTGTAAATTTATTCTCCTGGCTCTGTGTTCTTTTTTCTCAGAGTTGGTTCTGCCTTTCACAACCTTGGGCAATTTTACCTAGCACGAAGGAAGCTGGAAGAAGCTCGTAAATGCTATGAGGTGATGGATAAATATATTTGAGGAACAATACACGTCTTCAATATTTTGGAAGTTTAATTGTTAGATTGTGTTTTAAGATAAATCTCTTCACTGTGAGACATAACTACCAGGATTTTAAGATTTAGGCATATATTGATTTTCAGTGAAGTTGTTTTGGGGTTTGCTTTTATTTTCTTATATTTCTTTTAAGCATTTCACTTCTTTCATTCTGAGTGCTCCTCATTTTTTGCATTTTTCTATTTCTGAAATATAAAAATTAGAATTTGTTAAGGTTGAATTTCGTATGCACATGTAGCTTATGATTCATCTACTTCTTCTTTTGTATTCTCCTCTGAAATGCCTTCATCATAAAGTTCTGATACTTATAGCAATTGCATTGCTTTTGAATGATTTATTCTTATTTTGTAGCAATAATTGCTGACACATTTCATTCCCTTTTTGTCCTCCCTTTGTTGTCTTCCTCGTGAATATTGGACAGCGTGCTCTGAAGGTATCAATCATGCTTACTCAATGTGGGCTCTTAATCTTATAATTCTAACTCTCAATGTGATCGAAGTCTTCTTAAAATCATTCAGATAAAGGGCCGTGTTCTGGGACTTAACCATGCAGATTATGCAGATACCATGTATCATCTTGGAACGGTAACTTCTTGAATCTATATGTTATTCAACTGTTAACACCATTGCTCTTTTGTTTTTGTTCCGGGACTTAGCCATGCAAATTGTGCAGATACCGCAATATAATTATTTTATCCTTAAACAGATTCTGAGGCATTTTCATTTTCATGCTCTGCAATTAAGTTTTTAATCTGTACAACTTGTACAATAATGGGTGGAACTTTAACTGCAGGTGCTGTATCTCCAAGGAAAAGAAAAGGATGCGGAGGCCCTTATTCTGGATTCTATCAAAATTCTGGAGGTGGGAGCTCTGTGGCTTAGAACTAGCACTTAATTACATCAAATGCATTTCTCTTGTTGTTGATGATGCTGATTGTTTGAGTTTCTAGGAAGGCAGCCAAGTGGAGTCAGTCTTGTACCTCAGGAGATTGCGCTATCTTGCTCAGGTTTTGTTGTATTTTATATTTGAAATTTTGTCTATTTTTTGGTTGAAATTGTGTTGACTCTTTGGTGTCAAGGATGATGATGATGAACTAAAACTTGCGATTTGTAAATTTAGAACTGTCCATTATCTCTTGAACCTTGCACTTGAAAGTAATGTGTTATTGTATTTCATATTTGAAATTTTTTCTTTTTTTTGGTTGAAATTGTGTTGACAGTTTGGTGTCAAGGATGATGATGAACTAAAACTTGCAATTTATAAATTTAGAACTGTCCATTATCTCTTGAACCTTGCACTTGCAAGTAAAATTTTCGATTGGATAAAAGAATGAGCTCTGATTTTAGCCTTTTTTTCATGGACATTGTACCATTCCTTTTCGATAATGGAGGCTTCTTGGCAGTTCCTCCTCCTCTTTTAATATAAGCATACATTTATGATCAAACAACCAATATATATACAGACCGATAACAAGCTTGAAGAGTTCCTTATTTCAATCTATGGTGTTCTTACAATGTCATGGTTTCACTTAAGGGTACAAGAGATTCCATTGTCTTAGGATGTAACCTTTTGTGCCTGTCTCAGAAAACCGTACAAAAACCCTCTTTATTCTACATCTAATGTAGTTCTATATTCTCTTGTTTACTGGATTACTGAAAGCATAAATCTTTCCTTATAGTTTATTGATTATCGTTTTCTCTCTCTAGATATATCTGAAAACAAATCGTCCTGAAGAGTCTGAGAATGTACAGAGAAAGATCCTGCATACTCTGGAGTTAACAAAGGTTGAACCATGTGATTTTCTCTTCCCTACTTATTTGTTTGCACTTTTTTTTTTAAACCTTCATTGACGGAAAATATAGATTTTGCAGCCACCAGGAGTTCTGTCAGATATTTTTACTGCAGAGTCTGATATATTTTTAAGATGTCAAATAATGTGCAAAAATTAATGTTTATGAAATTAGTATTCCCTTATCTTTCGTAGAATTTCTTGCTTTAAGAAAGGCTTGTGGCCACGTTGGATCTCTTTTTATTATTATATGTTACTTTGATCCTATACACAAGTGATCTGAGATTTGTTTTTACTTTATTCAATATGTCTCTCTCTTGCATACCTCAGTTCCTTTTCTTGGACTTTTAGTTCTTTTAGTAGGAGGGCTTTCAAGCTTTTTAACATTTAAGGGTTGGTCAGGTTGGATCTGTCAAGTTATTTATGTTTACCATGTGATATTTTTACTTTATCCATTTGCATTTATCATTTATTATACTTAATCATTTACCTTGGAAGTTTTTGTGTAAGACAGGGATGGGGTTCGTTGGAGACAATAATTGCAGCGGAAGGGTTGGCCCTGACCCTACAAGCAGCAGGGAGTTTAAAGGAAGCCCAAGAGCTTCTTGAAAGGTGCAATTAATATAATAAGGTTGATATGGAGTTTTTCCTGATCAGTATTCTAACCTCTTATTGTTATTATCATTATTATTTTAAGGTGTCTTGATGCTCGGAAAATATTACTTCCTGAAGATCATATTCAGGTTTGTTGTTTCACTTCACAAACTTGTAAATATATTCCTATAATACTTTTATTCATTATCCTACTTCCAAAACTGCAGACCCCTTTTATGGTGTTGTTGCTTTGTCGTATCATGCGCTAATGGATGCTTAGTCATGTTAATGTGTATGAACTAATAATAAGCGCGGGCCAATCTATCTTGTTGCTTTCTGCTAAGAATTATATTTACACAAAAGTATGATTAGTGTTCACTTTATTACTTGTAACTGAAATTGCTAATCTTATGTTCTCTCCATTGGTAGATTGGTGCAAACATGCTTCATCTTGCTAGGTTGGGAATGCTCAAGGCCAACAGACTAAGAAAGACGGATATCTCTAAAGCAGTTGATGAGCTAAATAGAGCAAAAGATCGTTTAAATGACTCCATAAGGTTTGTTTTTTCTTTTGTTTTCAGTGACTTTCTCAAACGTTATGCTTCACTCAATATTCCTTTTGTTGTAATTGTACTTGTGCAATCTGTAATGACCATCTCAATCTAATTGTGTTTTAACAAACCTCAATGAACTTAGGAAATTCCTTAAGTTAGGAGTTGCAGAGCTTCCTATAATTAATGAGAAACTGATGAAAAAGGGGCTTTTGAAGATTCATTGACATTTGGTTCAAAGTCCGTGTCAATGATTAGAGTGAATAGGCCTTAAATATTTTAATCTTGATGGGTTGTTTTTAGTTGCAACCAACATATAATTTGTGAATATAATTCACTGGGTAAAGCTATCTACTGAAGAAGTCCACAACGAAGAATGCTACAGATCAGAGGCCTCGTATGCGTGTCTGACCACATTTCCTAATTCCTAATCTAACATATGTATACAAATCAGTCCCAAGTAGGATTAAAATAATAACTCTATCTAATCATGGTGAAACAAGTCAAATTTGTAAAACTATCTAAATACAGCCCATATAGAATGAAAATGCTTGATATCAACAATGCAAAATTGAAGATATTCTAATGTTGACTGTAATTTTTCTGAATGTTTTGTCTCTTTTTTTTGGTTTCTTTTTTATTCCTCTTTCTGCACCTTTCTATTAGTCACCCGTGAAACTTACTAAAGAAATAAAGAAAAAGAAAAAAACAGTAATTCGAAACTCACAATTTTCTTCAAAATATTTTGATTGGAATTTGTTGTTCTGTTGCATTAAATCCTAGAGATTTGTTATCTCTTCTTCCATTTAGGATAGCACAGAAGTTTTTGGATAAATTGATGAAACAAAGTGGGAAGAAGCAAAGTTATGGGGCACCTGAAGGAGCTAAAAATAATGGACGTGAAGCATTAGTCAGACTGGTCAGTTTCTCTGATGCTACAATTATGATAATTTTTTATTCTTTATTTTTGCTGAAGATTATAATTGTTTTATTTGTTATATAAATATAATATCTGCTCAGAATGTATAAAATACACATTTTAGGTTTCAGAATTCTTCTAGTATAGTGCCTAACATTATTGTAGCTATGTCTTGGTTTCTTTAGATTTCTGCATTAGAATAAACACTCGAAAAAAAAAAAAAAAAAACAATTATCACATGTTTAAATGCAACTAAATCTAGTGATCGAGAGCATCTAGAAAAGGTGAAAAGTCATCAATGTATCAGGCTTGCAATTCCTGCATATCTCTCTCTCAAAAAATAAAATAAAAAAATGGAAAGAGAAAGAGAAAATCTGTGCATCTTAGTACTAGTGACGTTTCCCATTCTAAGTTGGAGGGATTTATTTGTTTGCAGTTGCAATCATTTGATGCCCTTGGGCTCTTGGAGATCACAAAGAAAGAGTTACAAGAGTTGAAGGTTAAAATTCATGTCTCTTACTGCTGCATTTTTTTCCCAGTTTTGTTTGCAGAAACAATTTTAGATTTTTAATTGGTTCCTATGATCTGTTATCAACACTTTTAGCCTGATGAATTGGCAATTTTTGCTAAAAAAGACGATGTGCAGATGATATTGTTCAATTTTATTTTCCAATCGGCATCCTGTATGATTATTTTCTTCTTTTTACCTGAGCTATATATATGTTTCCATTATGCAGCAGGATGATCATTTATCTATGTTTGAGGCTGAAAATGCACTACTAGGATGCATTTCTGCTTACAAAAAGGTATAGTTTGTCTTCTCTTCTTTAACCAAACCAGGGTCGTTTGAAACAACAATCCACGCTAGCCAATGTAATGATGACATTTTTCTCCTTTCTTTAATAATACACTCTAGTTGTAGAGTATCGAAAAAGCTTTATTTGTGCATTGTCTCTTTGATTTCAGTCGCAAGTGTTTCAGTTCATTTGCACTTGTTATTACCATTCAGCAAGGTTTTGCGGCGCTTTAAGCACAGTATCTACATTACTAAAGTAGTTATTAGTCTGGACAATAATAATGATTTCGTTAGGGTTCATGATATTGCCTTCTGATATTCTATATAAATCAACAATTTGAAGTAATTCAGCAAAGACACATTTTGTATCTAAGTTGTGTAATCATGCAAAGATTAAATTAAACACGTATAAATATATTGTTCTTGGCATTTTCTGTAGAAATTACAACCACACAACGGTTTGAAAACTATGTTGGATGTTTTCTTCCCGTACAATTATGATAGAAAACAAAAATATGGTTGTAACATTTTGTCATATTTAGTATCTTGTTCATCTTTATTCATTTGCTGAATAAAGCGTACACTTTTTGGTTACATTACTTTGCAGTTTGGGATTGAGAGGTCAATTTCGGATGCTCCTGAGGTGAAGGCGGAGTATCTTTCATGTCTGAAGCATCTTGCGAGCTTGATCAGCGACAATGCTTCTGAAAGGACACGGCAATCCGAAGGAGCCATTCTACAGGATATTAAAGAAGAAATTAGGCGTATTGAATCCGAAGGTTCTCCTTATAGAAAAAGAAGAAATTAGCTGGTAGCTGACATTTTGTTGCACTGGGATTTACCGTAAGACGATTTTTTTTTTGGGTGATAATTTACGAATAATAAATGAGAACAGAGTCGGGAAATCATCCATATTTTCCTTGTTTGTCCTTGCTAATAATATGTCAATTTCTGAAGTGAGGGAATTCTTTGTCGGAGAGGCGTAGCAGTCCAAAATCCTCCTACAACTATAGATAGGTGAGATTTTGTAAAAATGTTTGGGTGTAAGGCATTTTATGATCTTATCATACAAGTTGAGAAACAGTAATCACAAATGCGTAATTGCATGAAAATCAACAACTGAATTTAGAAACACACAATTAAATGATGTTGAATCTTGTTACTACCAGCATCGTCCACCGGTGGGCCGACTAAAGCTACTGCCATAGGTTCCTTTCCATCCGGGTCCTCACCCTCCATCGGAACTCCTGCAGGTTAGAAGCCATCAGCTGTTGGCTCGTTAGTAAGGTGAGAGCTTTCCAGCCTGATTTCTGGTGGGCGTTGGCACACCCCTTGCACAAGCACCACCCAAAGAAGGGGGGACAGGGGCCACCACCCTTGGACCATCGACCCTTCTTTCTATGTACAGTACATGTTTTAGAATTTAACGTTTCAAAAATATTCTAATTCAATTTAGTCGGGCATATTATTTCAAATTCAAATAATTTTTTACTTTTTCAAAATCTGTAATATACTCAATTTATTTCCTTTCAAACACTCATTCATTTTAGATTCTTAATATATAAGATGATTTTTTTTTAAAATTTTGAAACAGTGTTAAATGGAGGTTTCATTATTTTGAAATTAGCATTTCACTTAATTTTTTTCCTTTCCCAAATAATGTTCAAAAAGATTTCTTTCCAACAAAATAGATCTTTTGAAATGAGCATTTTAAAATCATGTGAAATGATAAGTATATTAATGTGGTGCCTGAGCACCCCATCTTGTCATTTGGTTGTTCATCTTGTCATTTGGTTGTTCTTCAGTCGTGTTACGCTAAATTACCCTTCCAAGCCTGTCAAATTAAATATTAGATGAGAAAGTAACAAGTCAGATTCTTCTGTTTCAACTTAAATATTAATAGATTTTCATAGTTATGCTAGTCCGAGTCCTGGGGCGTGTCTTAAATAAAATAAAAAATAAAACCGAGCAGAACGTTTTACATGTTTCCACTCCTATGTTGTGAGATGAAGATCAAACATGTTCATCATCCTCAGAAAACTCGAACTCCTCCCAACATTAGCCCACTCTCTCTCCCACCCCCATGTCCTCACAAACCCCTCACTCTCTCTCTCCTCCTCCACCACCACAACCACCATGCCCTGGTACTCCCCTCCTCCTTCCTCTCTCTCCCCTCCACACCATGAGAAGAACGATGACCGCTCACTCATCCACACCATCTCCTCCGCCATCGCCAACTCGCACACCACCCCTCTCGACTTCTCCCTCAAAGCCCGCCTCCCTTGCCTCACTCCTCGCCTCTTCATCTCTCTCCTCGCCTCCAACCCTCTTTCTCTCTCTCCTCCCTCTCTCCTCTCTTTCTTCCACTGGCTCCCCTCCTCCTCCCCCGCCTTCCGCCACACGCCCCACTCCTACTCCGCCATGGCCCACTTCCTCCGGGCACACCACATGGGCCCCCAGGCCCTGTCCCTCCTCCGCTTCCTGGTCTCCCGCAAGGGGAAGCACTCGGCGCCGGCGCTCTTCGCCGCCATCGAAGAAACCAGAGGTCGGTATCATAACGCCCACCACCTGTTTGATGATTTGATTATCGCCTATACCGATTGCGGCTTTATCTCCGATGCGATTCAATGCATTAGATTGCTAGTTAGGAATGGTGGTTTGGAGTCTCGAGTCCCGTTTCGTGGGTGTGGGTATCTGTTTGATAAAATGATGAAGTTGAGCTCGTCTTGGGCTGTGTGGCTGTTTTACTCGGAGATTTTGGATTGTGGGTATCCTCCAAATGTGTATAATTTCAATGTTTTGATGCATGGGTTTTGTAGGGAAGGTAAAATTAACGATGCCCAGATGGTGTTTGATGAAATTACTAAAAGGGGTTTGCGTCCGAGTGTCGTTAGCTTCAATACTTTGATCAATGGGTATTGTAAGTCAGGGAATTTGGAGGAGGGGTTTAGGTTGAAGAGGGTTATGGAGGGGAGTGGGATGTGTACTCCTGATGTTTTTACTTATAGTGTTTTGATAAGCGGGTTGTGTAAGGAGTGCAAGGTGGACGATGCACACCGATTGTTTGAAGAAATGTGTGTGAGAGGTTTGGTTCCCAATTATTTTACATTCACTGCCTTGATTGATGGGCAGTGCAAGAATGGGAGAGTTGATGTGGCCATGGAGATGTATCAGATGATGTTGAGGAAAGGTATTGAGCTGGATTTAGTCATGTACAATACACTCATAAACGGCCTTTGCAAGGTTGGAGATTTGAGTGAAGCTAGGAAACTTGTAGATGAGATGAGAATGAGAGGATTGGAGCCTGATAAGATTACGTACACCACGCTTATTGATGGATGCTTCAAAGAGGGAGATTTGGAATCAGCTATGGAGATTAGGAAGGGGATGATAAAGGATGGCATCAAGCTTGATGGTGTAGCCTTCACCGCCCTTATTTCGGGGTTATGTAGGGAGGGAAGGATCGCTGATGCAGAGAGGACAATGAGGGACATGTTGAGTGCTGGCATGAAACCAGATGATGCCATGTATACTATGGTTATTGATGGGTTTTGTAAGCTGGGGGATGTAAAGATGGGGTTTAAATTGCTCAGAGAGATTCAGAGAGATGGTCGCGTGCCAAATGTTGCAACCTATAACGCTCTTATGAACGGGCTGTGCAAGAAAGGACAGATGAAAAATGCCAATATGCTCTTAGATGCTATGCTTAATTTGGGTGTGGCTCCGGATGACATTACGTACAATATTCTTTTGGAAGGACATTGCAAGCATGGGAATCCAGAGGATTTTGATAAACTACGAAGTGAGAAAGGGCTTGTATCAAATTATGCTTATTATGCTTCGCTTGTCGGTAAATCTAGTAAATCTTCAAAGGATTACGAAAAGAGATGATTACACCTTGACATGAAAATTAGTGAGCGTTTCAGTTTATTCAAGTTGCTCCCCCTTTTTTTTTCATGACAGGAGAACCGGATGTAGAAATTCTTAACAGATTGAGAACTTTGAATGATTCATAACAACAAAACACAGAACAAGCAAAGAATAATTGTAGTTCATTTGACATTCTTCTTATTCGAATGAATCAGAGAGAAGGTAGTTAGGGTATTCAATTGTAATTGGATGATGCGCGCCAGCTGCTAGAAGATGTGCAAGAGAGCTTTAGTTCCGAATAAGGATTCATTCACCAGCTTGATTCATGCGTATTGCAAATATGGGATGGTTGATATGGCCATGAAGATATGTCAGACGATGTTGAGCAAGGGTACCAAGCCAGGTTTAGGTATCTATGTTACGTTTTTTGAAGGATGCTCCAAAGCGGGAGATCTTGAATCAACAATGGAGATTATGAGGGAGGTGAACAGGGAAGGCAAGGCGCTTTATGGCTTTTTTTTCGTGGCGGTTTTTTTGGGATTATACAGAAAGGGAAGAATCGCTTATGTACAGAGGACATTGAGAGAGATGTTCGGCGCCAGTGTGAAATCTGGTGATCAATAATTCAGGGATGTGAAAATATAATTCTTGTTACCAATCGGAAAAAGGTTCATAATGATCAATGTCTTCTTAGTTATAGCTAGTTTTACTTCAGTTTGAAAAAAGGATTAGTTGGTACAAATTTAGGCTCATTTGGAGGAGGTTCTGAAGGCATGCTTTAGAAGTGAGAGAAAAGTGTGTTTTAAAAAATGTGTTTTTGGAGAGAAAAAAAAAAACTGTTTTGAGTAAAAAAGTATAAAATCTTAAAAATTTATTCGGAAAAAAATTATCAATATGAATCTTGATTCATTTTTTTTGAAATTTTATGTAATTTAAAAAAAAAATCTCATTTGAACTTATATACATAAATTTATGAATTTTTAAAGTTTAAATTTAATATACAGATTTGAAAATATAAATAGTAAAGAAGGGTTTTGAGGTGAAAAAAAATATCAAAAAAGCATTTGAAATTTGTCACTATTAAACCCCTACCAAATACTCTCTCATGTGGTTAAATTGATGTGAAAATCATTGATGGGGTGAACCAAAGTTAATTTTATATGATTGGTCGCCATACCTGATGTTAGACTAGAGCTGGAATCTGGCTGATAAGTGTTGCCTTTAGAGTACAAATGCTGGCTGTAATAAAAGGCCGCAAAGAGTAGATTAGAGAACTTAGAGGAAGCAGAAAGATTTTAACTACCAACAGGAACTGATAAAAAAAAGGGGGAAAAAAAAAAAACCTACCAACCTACCTACAGGAATGATCAACTATGGTGATTACATGAAATTGGGTCTATTTTCTTAGTCGAATAAAATCACGCCATTTTCGTTAATTAATAGGTCATGAAATTTCTTTTACGAACGATAGAGATGGGGGCTTTTTATACAAATAAATAAATAAACGAGCGCTCCTTGTCCTAAACAAATAGAATTTGACAGTCAAAGACCATCTTACTTAAAAAAAACAAAACAAAACCAAAATAAAATGACACAGAGAGAGAGAACCATGGTCGACCGGCAACAAGAGGTGCACCAATGCCTTTCAACTTTCCACGAGGACTTTTTCGACTTTTCACGAGGACTCTTTGAAAAGATTATTTTTCAACAAGAGTTGATTCTTTAAAAAAATAATATTTTGGACTAAACTGTTTAATATTGACTATGTCCATACACGGAGCAAGCAATAAAAATATATTTAATTTACGTTTACATTTATTATATATTAGCATATATTTCAACAAACATACTTATATTAATGCATTTATATGATCTTTTGACGCGTAGAAAGAAGCAAAAATAATGGTGTTGTATGATATTTATTATGTATAACAACGACTTGTACCGGACTAAGATAATCATGTGATGTTGGGGTATTCCTGCCGGTTATGATTGATTGATTTCAACAACTATTTTTTGAAAATATCGTATTCGAACTGGTCAGTCAATTTTGACCATTCTTTATTTGCATGAAGTAATTTCTACGTAACCGCGCACGACTTTATGAGCTTGGTCGACTTGTCTAAAACGCCAATTTCGGAGTCGATGGGCCTTTTAAGAAAATCAATCCTCAAAAACGCAGAAAACAAAAAAGAGGCACAAAAATGAGCTGCTACTAATCGTCCTCTTATGGCTTTCTTTGTCAAATTGTTATTGACTTTTGCCTTTGTTCTGATCGTTAATTCTCAAGCTCAACAAATTAGAAACGAGTCTAAAATTATACGCCCTGGCTCTTCACTAACACCTCATGATGATGATCAAAACTCCTCCTTATGGCTGTCAAACTCAGGTCTCTATGCCTTCGGCTTTTACAAGCAAGGCGATGGCTATTCAGTGGGGATAATTCTAGCCGGGATTCCTCAGAAGACTGTCGTATGGACCGCGAATCGGGATTCCACGCCGGTCACCAGCAATGCCACTTTGCTATTCACAAGTGAAGGAAGGCTGGTTTTGAGAACATCACAAGGAGAAGAATACAACAGCATTGGAGATTCTTCTTCACAACCACCGGCTTCTTCGGCTTCCATGCTCGATTCAGGCAATTTCGTGCTCTACAACTCTAATGGGAGGATAATTTGGCAGAGTTTCGAGCATCCAACTGACACGCTTTTGCCTACTCAGCGTCTTGTTGCGGGGACCCAGCTCGTTTCTAGCGCCTCGGAGTCTGATCATTCGTCGGGGATCTTCCGTCTGAAGATGCAAAAAGATGGGAACCTTGTTCAATACCCTGTGGGGACACCGGACGAAGCTCCATACTCCTACTTCACGTCTTGGACGGATGGGAAAGGTGAGAATGTAACGTTGGTTTTTGATGTCAATGGCTATCTTTACCTGATGAACTCTAGTACTAGTTTGAACATGAAGAATATAAGTGATATTACTGATTATGCGGGATATTATGGTAGAAACAAAAGGTCAATCTTCCTTGTGAGGATTGATTACGATGGGATATTCCGAGTTTACTCTCATGGTTTAGATGATCATGCGAGCACCGGAAACTGGTCGGTTGAATGGTCTTCTTCTAAGAACAAGTGTGATCCCAAGGGTCTGTGTGGACTAAATGGCTTTTGTGTTCCTAATGGTGATGATGATCAAGAACTAGCTGCAACTTGCAGATGTCTCCCTGGGTTCGATTTTGTGAACAAAACGGATAAAAGTTTAGGGTGCAAGAGGAATATCAGTACTGCCGATATCTGTGGAAATGGGGGGAGGAATTTCACATACACCGTAGAAGAACTTCCCAACACGGTTTGGTTCGACAATTCGTATTCGGATTTGTCATTTCCAGAGATAGTGGCCTGCAAACAAGCTTGTTTGGATGACTGCAACTGCGAAGTTACGTTCTACAAGGATGGAAAGTGCAAAAAGCAGAGGCTTCCTTTGAAATATGGGAGCGGACTTTTAAGTGATTCAAATATAGCTCTTGTCAAGGTATACACATCCAAACTCTCGGTTGAAAAGACTAGTTTTCCCAAAGGAACCGAGAAAGAGTCAACAAATCGGAGTGAGTTCCTAATTATTGGAGTTGTCCTTGTTTCCTTTGGATTCGTGATGATGGTGATCTCTATAGCTTTGTTCCATCAAAGCCGATTTTGGACATACAGAAGGTTGGAAGTCCATAATGAAGTCGAACTCGGCGAGGAGGCTTCCCTGCGGCCCTTTACATATGAAGAACTCGAGAAGATAACCGAAGGTTTCAGGGAAGAGATTGGTAGAGGATCGTTTGGGACGGTTTATAAAGGAAGGATTCCCAAAAGCCAAAAAGTAGTAGCAGTAAAGAGATTAGGGAGATTACTGCCAGAGGAAGGTGACAAAGAGTTTCAAAATGAGATGAAAGCTATTGGGAGAACCCATCACAAAAACCTAGTTTGTTTACTAGGGTTCTGCCGCGAAGGACCAAATAGGCTTTTGGTATACGAGTACATGGCTAATGGATCACTTGCAGATGTACTCTTCACACAGCCGGAGAGGCATGATATAATTCCTTGTTGGGATGAAAGAGTGAGCATCTCTTGTGGAATAGCGAGAGGAATCCTGTATCTCCACGAAGAGTGCGAGACACAAATGATCCATTGCGACATAAAGCCTCAGAACATCCTCATGGATGACAAAAGATGTCCCAAGATCTCCGACTTTGGACTAGCTAAGCTACTAATGCCGGACCAGACCAAAACCTTTACAGGGATCAGAGGGACTAGAGGCTACGTCGCACCCGAGTGGCATAAGAAACTGCCTGTCACTGTCAAAGCGGATGTCTACAGCTTTGGGATTGTGCTGTTGGAGATCATATGTTGTCGACGGAACGTGGCCATGGATCTCCCCGAGGAAGAGGCAATCCTGGAAGATTGGGCGCAACACTGTTTTGAGAATGGAGAGTTGCGGAAATTGATGGTGGATGATGAAGATATAGACATGAGCCAACTGGATAGGATGGTTAAAGTGGCACTTTGGTGCCTCCAAGAGGAACCATCACAAAGGCCTTCCATGAAGAACGTTTTGCTTATGCTAGAAGGGACTTTGGACGTCTCAAGCCCTTCTATTTCAAATTCTGTTGCCTAACACAATATCTTTCGTACATTTTATGTGTTCTTAGAAGTGGCTATAAGCTTAAAAAACACAACAATAACCACAAATTAAAAAAAAAAAAAATCATTGTAGGCTTTCTCTTCTCTTCTCCTCTTCATTATTGTAGCAATTCTACCTCGAAACAGTTCCAGTGTTGATGATGATACAAGATCAAAACATGAGAACCTGCATTTTTTTTTCTTTTCATTTTTCCGTTGCAGAACATCGTAAATGGAATAAAGTTTTTTTTTTTTGTTTTTTTTGCTTTGTACATATATTTTTTCCCATTTAAGTTCCCTTGTTCGCAAATTTTTCTTGGTTTGTTTCGGACAAGTAACTACTAAAAAGAAACAAATTTATGAATCTAACGTAAGTGTGTAGCTTGTAAAAGGACAGGATATTGGTTACTAGAACCCAAAACTTACGATCAAAGTCATCGTCTATATTATGTACATATGAGCTTCAGCAATCTCTTTATAGCTAGAGGAATATTGTGGGAATAGCCCACACAGCTAGCAGCAGTTGCATCATCACGAAGTTTTGGGCTAAAGTTTGTGGGCTCGGCTAGTAAATTGGGCCTTAAATAGGGATTGTACAAAAACTCCAATTTACGATTCCCAAGAGCAACTCCAACCCATGTCAAAATAGCAAGCAAAGGTGAGAGGGAATATGAAGAAATGCTCAAAAAATGAGACATCTTTAGAATTTTGCCCCCTTATAATAGTTTCAGGATTTTTATCCTTTTTTTAACACAACACAAAAGTCAAGCACTTTTTAGCGTGGTTTAACATTTATGAGAAAAGAAACATTATATGTCTTGTGATCCGATACGCCGGAATCAATAATTCATGGTTTGTTAACTTGCTTTACATAGAGGGCATTGAGGATGTTACTTAATTGAGCTAAAGTTCCAATCTCGATTATAAACATTGTGGGAGTTATTACGGTCTGTCTGAACATTTTTTGAAGAAGTCTAATTTACTCTTTGCTATACAGGTTGGTCTTGAATGAGGCAGTATCGTTAGTTATGAAGACAGTATATTCGTGGTTTTCGTTGTTGTTGTGTCTTAGTTTCCAATCCATTGGCTTGCCATGGATATACCAACAGTTATCTTTAGTATGTCCGAGTTTACAATAATGATCACACCAAAGTCTTCCTTTTCGGGGCCGATTGTCATCAGTTTGAGGTTGTTGGAGTCCTCAGACAGCAAGTGTAGATCCTTCCTCGATTGATGGAACTACAAATTGAGCTCGAAGAAAGCTTTAGAGATGCTTGGTGGGATTTTGTTCCCAAAATTCTGCCTCGCACTTTGTTGAGATCTTTTTTGAGTCTCAACAAAAATTTGAACACACGTTTCTTTCTCAACAATTTATCTATACAAGGTTTTGTCTTTGGTACACTTACTGTCATGAATTTCAAAAAAGATCTAAATACTGCCAATGTCGTTTGAGAGAATTAAAGTATTGGGTAATCGAAGATTCATCTTATCAAAGATCATGAAGAATGCTATTGGCCACAAAGAGTTCATACGTATTTTCAAAGCTTGAATAGGTTTCTTTGGCAAGGTCCCATATTTCCTTGGCAGTTCCACAGAGAAGGAAGTTTTTTCCGATCCTATTCACCATAGAATTTATTAACCATGATATCACCATGTTATTTTCAAATTTCTATGCTCTAAATTTCGGATAGTCTTTATTCGGAGTTGCTGCTACACCGATAAGATAATCATCTCCCCCTTTTTAGCATATGAACGGCATGATAAATTGGGACCATTGAAAGTAATTGTGCCCATTTAATTTGTGACTGATAATGAGTAGATTGCTGCTCTTGATTCCTCCACTGGAGCTTGCCATGGCTGTTGCTGAATTGGAAGTGACTTCGAATGAAGAGCTGTTTTTTCCAGTGGCCATACCGTATTTTGTCATGAGAGAAGGTCGGTCTCAAAAATGCTCTAACACCATGAAGATTTTGGAGAGAAAACCAAAACTTTTTCTTCTATCTTTTAATGAAAATATATATCATTGTATATTTAAGGAGAGAACTTAGAAATTAGTTCACTAATCTAGGAATACAGCTAACAAAATAAATATCTTAAACTAGGGGCATTTGGAGAAAATATTCAATTTTAATTTTACTCAAATACAATACAATTTTACACCAAACACAAATTTTGTAACAGTGCTACGAAAACAATTACTATTCAAAACATTTTTAAAACAATCATATCAACTTTTCAATTCCACTGTTTATCTCTACTTTTACCAATCACATCAACTTTTCAATTCTAAAATACTTTTTATCTAAACACATATTTCATTCAAATATAAAACAAATACTTTTCAACCAAATACAACATTCAAAAAACAAATTTCATTCAAATACAATCAAAATACAATGCGTTTATCAAACGCACCCTAAATCCTAGGAAATTAGGTAATAGACTACCCAAATCCCATATTTATAGCGTGCATAAAATTAGTGAATCAACCGATAATCATTTCTTTATTTCCAAAATCCAAATCTCAGACATTCTACGTAATTTCTTTTATTTATATTTTAATTTATCTCTCTCTTTATACTTTCTATGTGATGATCAGAGTATTCCAACCACAAATATTCTTTAAAGATTCTATTATACGTAATAATCCAACTATAGATACTTTTCAATTTTCCTTTTTTAAAGATTCTATTATATGTAATAATCCAATTATAAATACTTTTCAATTTTCCTTTCTTTAAAAATGTCATTATATGTAGTAATTACAAATACTCCACTATAAAATATAAAATTTTCTTTTAAAGAAAAAAATCCTCCAATCTACAAATTTGATAGATTAATAGAAAATTTTGCGTTAATGAGTATCAACCATCCCTTTGGCGATTTCTATACAAGACTACCGTTTTGAATATATGAAAATTTGCAGTTATGATGTTATATATATATATATATAGAATTTGTTTTGAGTTGCTTTATTCTTTATTTTTTAAATGGAAATGATGCGCATGTGGGAAACGCCTCCCTAATAGACAATCTCCGACCCTGAATTTGTCTTTTCTCAAGCAAGGATAGAGATGGTTTAAAAAAAAAAAAAAAAAGTTAAGGATGAGAAAGCATTCCCCGACTCTATCCCGTTTCTCTAGTCATTCCTTTCCTTGCACAACTCGTGTTGTAATAGCTTCTATCTCCTGTAAATGGCGTGGGCATGAAAAGTAAACTTGTTTCCAGTTTCTTTAATTGATAATTGAATTTCAATGGACTAGTCCCTCCACGGTAGGCACACTGTGTTCCTCTTAGTTTGCTACACAATGAGTAGCAGTGATCTCCAGCTTTGAACCTTATTCGATCTGTCGATAAGTTTGGCTTAGTATCTTAGGATCCGTTTGGAAGAGAGATCTGTTTTTAGAATATGAGAAATTTTTAGATATGAAAAATAAAAAGTTATTTGGAATTCTTTTTAAAAGTGAAAAATTGTTTGAGTGAGTGAAAATTTTTTATTTTTAAAGAGTTATTTTTTTATTTTTTAAATTTAGAACTTAGTATTATTACTTTTAGGAGACATTTGGCAAAAAATTTCATTTTAACTTCACTCAAATACAATATAATTTTACACCAAACACAAATTTTACAACAGTGCTACGAAAACAATTACTATTCAAAACATTTTTAAAACAATCACATTAACTTTTTAACTTTACTATTTATCTCTACTTTTACCAATCACATCAATTTTTCAACTCTAAAATACTTTTTATCCAAATACACATTTTATTCAAATACAAAACAAATACTTTTCAATCAAATACAATATTTAAAAAACAAATTTCATTCAAATACAATCAAAATACAATGCGTTTATCATACGCTGCTTGTTTGTCGTGGTGGAGTTTGGCTTCACTCGATATCCCAAAATGTCGGTCAATATCATGCAGGTCTTTGACAGAATGCATCTATATGGAATCTTGAAAATTCATGTTTTGTAGGTTACGAAGAAAGCCGGATTTTTCCTTTCTTTTTAAATTTTTTAGAAATAAAGCTGTCCATTTCGATTCGAATTCACCGTCCTATGAGGACAAGACCAGTCAGTTTGGATAGGGAAAGAAGGAGAAAATAGAGAAGCAACAGTTAGATTCCTGAGATGGCCCCCACCCTAACCCCAACTCTACAGATCCTAATATTAATTAATTTATATTATATGTCTTGTAATGTATGATTATATTAAAATTTAACTGAAATGAGTTTATCTAATCTGGTTTATCAAAATTTCTCATCAATTAAAATATCAAAATCCAATTTTATCATATTATCTTGTTCATCAAACAAACGTTTTTAAGTATTTCAATATGCACCAATTAGATAGTGGAGAAAATACAAATGCTCAACCAGGGTTTATCAATGGAGACAATAAGAATATTGTTTGCCGCACTTTACAAGCTATGAAATGCATGTTGGATGAGTAAATATTGTCTTATAGTAATACATATTAAAAGAACATTATTATAAGATACAAGTGGTACTAAATATTATGTATTAATAAAAGTAGGTCTATTAATAAAAAAAAATAAACATATATTTTTTTTTATTAATAACAGTGCTTGATAAGATAATGTCAAATGTTTTTGATGTTAGATTAATCAATCCTTTTAAAAAAGTGTTAAAGGTCTATAACAATATTATATTAATTAATAACTTTTTTATTGTCACTTTACAGAACGATTAAGAACATTCCTACCACCACTATCTACAATTGATAGGTTCTGCACGAGTCTCGTATAGGTAGGACCTACTCGTTTCTAGGTAGTTTTATCCGACAATATTTTGAAAAGAAAAAAGAAAAAGAAAAATATGTTATTCCACAGTTGGAAAAGACATGCACACAAAACAACTTCTTTAGACAGTCGATATCGACAAATTTTTATTATTCCATTTGTAAACTTTACTGAAATGCTTAAGCATAAATACTTTGTATTGAACTCTACAAACGAACATCCAAATAAATACATAAAAAATTGAGTATGAACATATGACTGTTTATTGTTTAACTACGCCTCTGAATTCAATCAAAAAAGATCCGATTGGTTGATGTTGATAATCCCATAGCAAGCTAATTATATTTTAAAAAAATTAATAGACATAAAACATTACAAAAAAACACTAATAAAGTAGTATTGCACAATTTATTGGATTGATTGTACCATTAGATAAAGAAAAATGCGGCTTTTCAGAATTACAACTGTCATATAATTTGTATGCGACTTGATTAACATTTTTACTTATTATTCAAGCTCTAAACATACGTTTGCTTTACTATACTAAAAAAAAAAAAATCTCAACTTAGCTTTTGTTTTTCTTTTTATTTTTAAGCTAATAAGTTATACTATTCATCAATTATAATTACAACTTAAAAACTCAAATTTTAAATATTTATAACTTTATATCTACAAATTTAAATAAAATAATTTTTTAAATTAGATAAGTTTAAAAAAAATAAAATTTATATTGATATTTTTTTTAACACATTTCAAATTTTTTATTTTTTTATCTAAATAACTCAAATTTAACTTAATTCAAATTAAAAATTTTTAATTTGATTCGGTGAAACAAACGGACTAAAACTAAACTAATAAATTCGATTAGACCAAATGGAAGTATTTCACTGCTAGTTAGTACTGCGCTTGGTTATCAGCTCCTAGTTGAGTTTTTTATTTTTATTTTTTGTAAGCTTGGAAAGTGACTGGAAACTAACTCGGTTTAAAAATCTAGAGAAAAAAGGGGGTGACCACACTACACATGAAAAAAGGCAACCGACTTTTACTGAAGTGATGGTCTCTCACTCACAGAGCTACCTCGTTGGTGTGCCATATTGTCTTTAGTGTAGGACTCTATCAAAAATTTTCCCCCTCCTTTTTTTTTCTTTTACCCTCCCTTTCTGGAAAAGGCGCTTCCATAAAGGTCCCCTGTTCTGTTCTGTTCCTGCCCTGTGTTCCAGGCTTATTAGGTTCTGTTGTAGCTGTGTTCACCAACTGAATAAGAAAAGGAAAAGAGACGTGCACATATGTATGGTGGGAGAAACCCGAAAAAAGGCTGGCAATGGCTATACACGCATGTACAGCAAATGTGGAGTGTGGATTTTGGTTTCCCGATATTTGTCAAAGCAGACGGTGGTGCTCGTGCTTGTACGGCTTTCACTCAAGAAGTTGGGAAGAAATTGCTTCCAGAGTTTAAATTAAGGGGTGGAAGAAAGTTATGGTTATGAATATTAAAAGTCCGAAAAAAAAAAAGAGTTTTAAAAAATATGTTTAAAAAAAATTATTTAAAATAAAAAAGTATAAATCTAAAAATATTTTGAGAAAAATTATTATTATAAATCTTATTTCGTTTCTTTTAATATTATATATAATTTTTAAAAATATATCTCATATAAATTTGTATATATAAAATTATCGACTTTTAAAATTCAAGTTTGATGTAGAGTTTTGAATATATAATAAATAAAAAATGGTTATGAGATAATAATAATACTAAAAAAAAGATTCATAATTTGTCTCTAAAATGCTTCCCAAACACCCTTTAAGCTTCTGTCATTCGGGGAGTCCAATTTTGGAACTTTTTCACTTTTGGGCTAAATTGTTTTTTTTTTTCTTTTAAAAAAGAGCCTTGTAAATTTTCATGCACGAGCGTAACAAAATTTTTACTTTTGAATATAAAAAAACTTTTCTTTTTAAAAATAAAGGTTTTCTTATCTATTCAAATAACTTTTCATATTTGGACAAAAAATTTTCTATTTCAAAATGAAAAATTTTTTCATTCTAAAAATAAATACTCTATCCAAACGGATGCTAAGTAAATAAATAAGAAAATTTTTACTACAAGCGTTACTTTGGGCATTCGGTTTAGTTTAAATTTAGTTTGAAATAAATTAAATTCGAGTTAAAATTAGAAATTTGATATATAAAAGTTTAATCTACACTTATATTAAAAATTATGTTAGTGAAAATATTAATAAAAAGTTATTAAAAGATGACCTACTAATCTAAATTTTAGTTTGGTTCTTAATTAAAGCTAAATCAAAATTAGATGAGGTAACAAAATAAACTGTAAAACTTTTCATTTTCAGTATCGAAAGAAGTAATTGTTTTATAATTGTTAAATTAAATTTTAACAATCAAATTATAAATGTAAAAAATTTATAATATATAATTTAAAGTATTGGTAAGTGTTCATATACATACTAATTGCATTAGGTAGTTGAAAATTTAATCAAACTTTTGAAAAACTAGTATCTTACTCAAAAAATAAAAAATGAAAGTTCTTATTGTAAAAATTTATTAAAAAAATTCAAAAATAAATTAGTAGATTGATAAGGGTATAAATATATTAGTAATAATGCATTGAATCCCATTAGAACTTTGCAATTAAACGTGACCAGAAAACAATATTATTATAATAAATGACCTTTTAGGAAATTCTCATATTGCACTCCTTTTTTTTAAGGAAAAAAGTTAGTAAATTTCTATTTTAATAGGCTCTATTTTCAATATAAATAAGAATGTTTTTCAATCACTAAGGGTGCATTTGGAGAAAGTATTGAATTTTAATTTTACTCAAATACAATATAATTTTACACCAAACACAAATTTTACAACAGTGTTACGAAAATAATTATTATTCAAAACATTTTTAAAACAATCACATCAACTTTTCAATTCCACTATTTATCTCTATTTTTACGAATCACATCAACTTTCAATTCTAAAATACTTTTTATCCAAACACACATTCCATTCAAATACAAAACAAATACTTTTCAACTAAATACAATATTCAAAAAACAAATTTCATTCAAATACAATCAAAATGCAATGCGTTTACCAAACGTCCCCTAAATTAAATTATAACCCCTTAGTTTATAAATATGTATATCAAATATTCACAATGTGCAATATAAGACTTTTCTTGGCTATAGATCATAGCACATTTGCAAAGTTACTGCTAAGCTATCTTTATTGCTATCTTTAAGATCTCTTAGCTTAGCTGGTGCCTGTGTCGTAAGCTTTAGGTTATGTCCTCAAAATCGGTTTGAAAACGATTATTAATTTATCAATTAAAGATTCACCCATTCCACCACGCGCATTTTTTCCTTCTTTTGCTCTTCCTTTCTCACCAACTATTTCCTTCCTTCCCTACTCTCTCCCATTGAGTTGGAAATATCCAAGAGTACTCAATCTCTTGTACACATATATTTACTCTTGGATTTCTATTTTCCTAAAAAAATTTGTTTGAAATAAAAAAAATTTTAGAATGAAATAATATTTGGATATATAAAAATCTTTTTTTCTTTTAAAAACAAAAAATTGTTTGTAATGAAAAGAGAAATGGTGTTGGGAACAGTTAATTGTGACAATATTGAAAAAATATTCTTTTATTTTTAAAGGATACTGTTTAAAACATGCTTGAGAGAGCGTTTGGTAAACGTATTGCATTTTGATTGTATTTGAATAAAATTTATTTTTTGAATGTTGTATTTAGTTGAAAAGTATTTGTTTTATATTTGAATGAAATGTGTATTTAGATGAAAAGTATTTTAGTACACGTTTGGTACTAGCATTTTTTTAGCATTGCATTTAAATGCAATGCAATTTTCCCCCAAATACAAAAACATTTCATTCAAATACCAATCACATCACATTTTAAATCTAACACAATCACTATTTATTATTTCACTTTTTCTATTATTTTTATTAATTACATCATATATTCCCTCTCTCTCCTTTTTTTCTTTCTACTTTTATCCATCACATCACATATTTATTATTAAAATACAATTCAAATACTTTTCCCCCAAACACACATTGCATTCAAATGCAATGCTAATGCTTTTCCTCCAAATATAAATTGCATTCAAACACAATGCAAATGCAATGCGTTCACCAAACGAACCCTTAGAGTTGAAAAGTTGATGTGATTGGTAAAAGTAAAGATAAATAGTAAAGTTGAAAAGTTGATATTATTATTTTAAAAATGTTTTGAATAGTAATTGTTTTCGTAGCACTGTTGTAAAATTTGTGTTTGATGTAAAATTATATTGTATTTGAATAAAATTAAAATGAAATGTTTTTCCCAAACGTCCCCTGAAGGTGAGATATTTTGCATTTTTTCAAAGTGAGAATAATAATAGAAAAAATTAGAAAAAAAAAAAACTTTATCTCTATTTTTCAAAAGTGAACATGTCATCCAAACAAGCCACTAAATATTTTTTTAATTATTTTATTTGAATTTTGTATGGATCATTTTTAAAAATTTTTTCCCTTTCCATTCACTTTTATTATCTCTTTTTTGAAATAGACCTAATTTTACTAAATAATTTTTATTTTTTAAAAAATAGAAATTTTTTGTTTAACCAAGTACTATTTCATTTTTTTTAACTAAAAAGACTTTATCATGAATTTGTCACTTGCAAATTACGCAGTATGGCGTGGACAGTTAAGCAGTTTGTGGTAATTTTTGGGCATCCTTAGATGAAAGGATTCAAGCTTAACACCTTACAATATAATCAAATATAAAATTATTATTAAGTTAATCCTGCAATTACAGTGAATATTAGTTATATTTAAATTTTTATTCAATTAAAATATATACATTCAAATATAGATTTTTAATTATGTTAAGATAGTTTTTATTAAAAATAATACCTGAATAATATAAACATGAAAAACAAAATGAAAATATTAAATTAGATTTAAGTTAAATTATTATAAAATAGTAAAATATACTTAAAATTCAATAAAAATTCATTTCAATAATTAGCCAACTAACCATATATTATATTAGAATCCAATAATAATTATCAAGACGATTCATCCAAACACTAAAAATGTTACCATTTGAATGTACAAAACAAATCGATCCCATTTTGTTGTAGGACCTGAAAAACGTACTATTGCTAAAGTTTTGTTTTTTAATCCTTAAATTTGTATAACTCTCTGTTTGATACATGTTTTTTTATTAAATTTTATAACTAAATTTATATATTATCGATATGAAATCGAACAGTAAGAGATCACTAATTTGGTTCTGTTTCCCATAATCTCTGTTTTAAACTAGTTCGGAACGCACTACGCACGTTAATTATTTATTTTTCCTCAGTTCAGCAGAAAAAAATATAAATAATAAATAATAAATAAAAAAGAACCTTCTTTGTCGTCTTTTCAATTGCCACGTGGGTTGAACTTAGCAAATCTCATTCAGTGACATGGCCCCATTGTCTCTTTACTGCCCCCCTAAACCTTTACTCTTGGAAAAATAAATTCTATTTATAAACCTCACATTATAAAAATTTATTTTTTATTAAAAAATAATATTTAATATTATTGATATTTTATAATAATACTTTTACTTTTATCTGAAGAAACACAAAATTCGACCTTTTTTTATTTTATTTTATTTTTATTATTTTTTTTTAACAAAGCAGGGTTTCCATAAAATCTTCTAGTCCAAAAGTTTACAGCTGTGGCTCTTCACTTTTCACTTTATATCTCTGTTGTGTTCTCATTTTATTTCTCTTTTTGGAAAACAAAAATTATCATTTATGTATGTTGGATCTGTCGCCAACTCGCTTATTCGAGAATCGCGTAATCATTATAAAAGTAGTGGAATGTCTCCGAAATCCAAAGCTCAAGTTAGTCTACTTTTGCAACACGTCCACACTCGGAAGTTGAAAGCAATTACTTTATTTTTTGGGCAATAAAGTAATTAATTAGTTGGGAATTTCTTGTAATTTTCCGATCATTTCTCTAAGTTCAAAATCATTGCCTTGTCAATATAGCTGTTCACCGGGATAAATTTAAGATAAAGTGATGACAGCTAGAGATTGCGTTTTGGTGTGGATATATTACAAACTCTTCCACTAAGTTAACACTCATGATAAATTGTAATATTAGCTTGCATACCTTGCAATATTTATTTATTTTTTTATTTTTAATTTGAAAATAAAATTGTTTTTTATTTTAGAATCTTATGATCAGTCTATCGTGTTATTTTAAGACACTTTTTTAGTATTATAATGAATTTTTTTTACAGTATTTTTCCCATAAAATTTTGAAATTAAATTTATTATTCAACTTTATTTTCATGTATGTGAAATAAATCATTAATGATAGATTAAGCTTGTAACTATATTGTAATTATGTACTCAATTCCATACTAAACTCTTCATTAATGAATGGTTGTAATTTGGAGTCTATAGGAGACGTTGGAGTGGCAATGTCCCCTCTTTCCAACGCTCTCTTAGCCCCGTGAAAGCAACCGAAGCGGGGGGGAAAAAACAAAGGGTTGGATCTATGAATTTTCTTTTGAAATTTGGTGAGCTTTCGATGTAGATTTTCCTTTTCAAAGTGATGGCACTTGAAAGAAGCGGAAGGAAAAGTTCCTGTTTAAGTAAAGAATAACCAACCACTTGTGGAAACACAATAGGAAGAAATTTAAAGTATATTTTTAAAAATTATTACGAGTGGTGTTTATCTTCATCTTTCGGCCAAGTAATAGCTGCACTGTTGAGGATAGGAACAAGGGGGAAGAAAATTACAGGAATCACTATCATACTTTTGCATGCTCATATGTACAAATGGCGAGACATACCATGAAAAAGGTCCCCATCAATATCATCATTCTTACAAGTGTCTTCATCTGGATGTCGTCGGCACTCCTTCACAATAGACTACATCAAACTTTCATACATCAAATCATATATGTGTGTGTGTATAGTTTCCATATCATACCACGTGAAAAAAAATAAAGTTTCTACTTTTAACTATTAACATTATGTTAGGGACGAAACCAGAAATTCAAGTGAAGGGGGGACTATTTAAAAATTTATAGGTTAAAAAGAAAAAATGAAAAAGTTGAGGGGGAGCTTAAGGACGCAATATGTGAATTTATATAAAAATATGTGAATTAAATAGGGGGGAGTTCAGAGCGCATTTAGTAAATATTTTTTGATATTATGAATATCAAACGTAAAGTTTTACATTTAAAAACAATCATTTTTAATAGTATTATAAAAATAATTATTATTTAAAAGTTTTTTAAAACAATCACATCAATTTTTCAACTTTAATTATTTATCTCTACTTTTATTAATCATATCAACTTTTCAACTTTAAAATACTTTTAATCCAAATACACATTTTATTCAAATACAAAATAAATACTTTTCAACTAAATGCAACATTTAAAAAAAATTGTATTCAAACGTTATTAAAACGTAATATATTTACCAAACGCCCCCTTAACGAGGCTCAAGCCCCTCCCATCTCTCTTTTGCTCCCACCTTATGTTATTATAAATTTATGAGCACTATATATACATATGAATAGTCTTAAATGATATCCAATACCATTGTGATATTCAGTTATTAAAAATATAAATATATATTATAAGAATGTTAAAAAACATATTATAAGAATGCTAAAAAAACATTTTATAAATATAAATTTTCCTTATTTATATATATATTTTTATATGAATTTACATTTTTAATAACTAAAATTAATATTTACATATAAATCCTGCTTAGAATATGATTGTTAACATTTCTTATTTGATTTTATCATAAAATATTAGATTAAAAAAGTAAAATTAATTGAATGCCACTTCTCCTAACTTTCATAACATCTTGTGGTATGAGACACGGATTAAAATTACTTTTTTATTCATTAGTTGAAAAGTTATGACCAGCTGCAACACCATCCAAACGTTTTCCTATGTGCGAGCACGTTCCAAATATAAACAACAAGATCCAGATCGAAAATATTATTGTAGTAAGAACAGTTTACCTAGATCAGCTGTTTCAACGTAGACTCCCGACAGTTACATTATTAAGATTTGTATGCTTAGTTGACGCGAAGGCATGAATGCATTGCGTCGCCGATGAGGTCCATTAATATAATACACTTGTATATATATATATATACATATACACCTCAAAAACCTTCCCTACTCATAATTAATGGTTTGGTACTTCTATGACTGCAATTTTAATACGCACGCCGAGATTCATAAATTAACAATACATACACAGCTCTGTTCGAAAAGACATATACACGTTTATTGCCCCATTTTGAATTTGTTAGGAGAGCTACCATTAATTTTCAAACAATTTTCTACCCAAAAAATAATAACAATAAATGATAAAAAAACACAATCTAAAAAATATCCGATATTTATCATCATGGTCTTAACCCTACGTGGTTGGCTTTTGGCCATTCTAGCCGATTTTGTCTCTTTCTGTTCGTTACTCCTTGATTATAATTAGCTGTGGATTGGACTTTCCAAGGAAAAAATGGATAAGATAATTTTTCTTTTCTTGTAACAAAGATTAAAATTAAATTAAAAAAAAAAGAGCCAGTGGCTTCTCAGCAACATACCATAATATTCATTCCTCGTATATACATACGTTAGTGTCAACATATATCGTACAATAATACATACAAACAAACAGGTTTCTACGAGCCCGAACGCTCTTGTTGATCCTCAACCGTTGGATCTCCATTTGAAATTTACTACCTTTGACGTACTCCGTCCGATTTTGGTCGTGTTAAATTCGATTCTATCGTTAATTCTTTTTTTTTTTTTCCTTCCCTCTTGTCTTATACAACCGTAACTAACGAAACTATAGCATACCACGACGAACGTTTTCACGCTGATCTGCTACAGTCGGCCTTACCGAAGCCAACCCTGCGACCGACAAGATCAAACTCCACCCACAGATTCTGCTGATGAAAGTTCCCGATGATGTTGCTTGCGGCTCCAAGCATGTTGGACCGTCCGATCGCCAGGCAGTGGATCCCACCCCCGACATCGGCCAAGATCCTCTCCTTCGGCGCCACGATCTCCACCCCCTTCCCAAACTCGAACGCCATGTCGCCCACCAGCCGTCCTATCAGCATCGGATCGCCTTGGAAACACATGTCGGCCACTCCACCGTACACGTACCCCTTCTTGATCCTGGGCCCCACCAGCCTCACGATCTCTTCCCGCACCTTGTCGTAAGCCTCATCCACCAAGAAGGTGAACTCCGACCCCGAATCGATCATAGTCTGACCCGACCCGCTCGAGTCGGGTTGGAAAGCAGTTGCCGGGATGTTCAACTTTTTCGCTCCGATTCGTATCCCCTGCATCGGGAGCGTGTAGGCCAGTGGGTCCAGATTCGGCATGCGCTGACTTTGACGGAAAGTCAAGAGGTCAACGTACTTGAACCAGCGGGAGTTCGGGTTGTTACCGAGGTAAAACGACCCGGTCGGAAAGGAACCAGCTTTGGGTTGTCGGAACCGGGGCGGGACGCAGTAGGAGAACTTGTTGATCTTGGCCTGGGAGGCAAAAGAGAGCCGGCCGAGGTTCATTCCCAAAATGCCCTGGGACTCGCTGGGGTCCTTGGCGCAGCCGAGGATGAAAGGAGGGGTAGTTACGGAACGAGAGAAGGTGAACTTTTCCTTGACGAGATTGCCCTCGGCGAAGGTCCCGTCGGCGTAGAAGTAGGAGTAGTGGCAGAGGCGGTTCTGGTCGCAGGAGGTGGGGAGGGTAAAATCGGGAATCCGGGGCTTGCAGACCGGGTGGGAGCAGGGGAGGACGGAGAAAGTGGACGATAGAGAGGGATCAAACGACGCCGACGGAGGTCGTTTCACCTTGGGAGCCTTCTTGTGGCACTGAATCCAAGACAGCTGGCTTCCGGTGTCGAGAACCATCTGCTGGGTCTGAGGCGGCGTCCCGATCGGGAGTGACACGATCAGAGCCATCGAGTACTTGAACGACAGCTTGTAGTTATACGACGCCGTCCTCAGCCTCGGATTTTGCGCCCTGCGGTTGGCCAGAAACGATGCTCTGAAGGTTTTAGAACCTCCGGCGGCAGAGGAGGAGGCGTTCAGTCGGACGGTGGTTAGAGGGAAGGAAATGGAGAGGGGAAGAGAAGTTCCGTTCTTTTCAGCCGAGCAGAGGGAAAGGAAAAGGGAAAAGAAGAGAATCAGAAAGAGATACATTTTCTTCTGGAGAGCCATTTCTTAGACACAGAGAGAGAGAGAGAGAGAGGAGGAAGTTGAGATGAGGAGGAGGAGGGGTGGTAGTGTATTTATACGAGGGAAATGGGTATGGAAGGGAAAAGGAAGCAAAAGAAGTAAAAAGAGAGTGATGGGAAGAATGAGAAAGGAGGAGAAGGAAGGACGCGTTTTCTTAAGTAATTAATTGCATGTTGATTGTTTTGTTTAGAGTGCGTAGCATCCACAGGACTGATAAGGAGGGTTCTGTTCAGTTCTTTTTTACTCGCTTTGTCTTTAGGTATCAGATCAGTTTCGTTTATTGAATACTTATTTTTTTTTTTTTTAATTTCTGTGTGTCTGGAAAACATGATTTGGACCATTCGCTTCCTGCTTTAATTTTATATTTATTTTGCCAATAAATTATGAGTTGATTTTTTTTTTTTTGACTCGTGTATGGTCGACCGATATAAATTGAGGGAATACCATTTCCTTTGCTTTTCTTTCTTCTTTTTTCTTTTTTAAAGAGGTTACTGTAGGAACTCAAATTTTGTTTTATTACCCGTAAGTGCTGATATTTTTGGTTATTAAATTAATTTTTTAATAATATAATTTATAATTAAAAGTATATATGAATGTTGTGTTATAAGTCTAAAAGGTAAATATTTATAAATTAGACAATGTAAAAATTAATCTAATGATTAATATAATAACACTTACTATTAAGAATATAAGATTAAAGCATATTTCGTATCATAATTTTTGTCTAAATTTAAATTACTGATAACAATGTTTTATTCATTTTAAATAGTTAAGTTTTCATAACGGTTTATTTATGCTATTATTTTTCTATATTGATATAACTTTTGATAAAATTTAACGATATTAGTTGTATTTTTTCTCTACGAGTAGATATTATAATTTTAGCCGTTAAATCAATTTTTCAATTGTCCTATATATAAGTGAGTGTTCATATTTGTTGTTAATTATATATCAAACCATTAAAAAACTTATTCTATAATTAAAATAATAATATTAATTAATAAAATAAAAAGATATTTCTCACAATTAATTTTATCAATATTATTTTTGTGATATATATTTACTGCTTAAGACGGTCCTGTATGGATAAAGAAACTTTTTTTGCAGTTTGTCTCGAAATTGTCAAAACCTATTGTTATTAAAAAAAAAAATCTTTGCATGAAAAAAACTTTTTTTAAGAGATACTTTTATTATTATTATTATTATTATACAGAGAGCATTTTGACAGAAGATTATAATTCAACAACTGCATATTATTATTACAGTTTATTAATACCTTATCTAATAAATTTTCACGAAAATATTGTGAGATAGGAATAAAAAAAATATACATATCGAGATGGTATAACTATAAACACTATTTTTTTTTTATAAATTAATTGGCATACTTTCAAGGATCTAAATCCAATATAATTATGACGTAATATGAAAACTCAATATTGCATCTCATCAATTGAGTATAGAGCCATTGGCTTCATATTGATTTAACTCCGCGTGGAGAACTGGAGACAACTATTCTTATTCGAAATCGAATCTATATGAAGTCTATAATTTTTTTTTTTTTCCTAATTGACGTGTTATTTTCTCATATCCTACTACTACCTTATTATTCTTCCCTTTTACTGCAAGCTTCTCATCTTTTTTTTTTTTTTCTTTTCCTTTCCCCCCCCCCTTTTGCTTTTTTCAAACCTTTTTTTTTTGGTTGCCTTGATGCCTTTTTTTTTTTTTGGGAAAAATAAACAACTTTTGAATTGTCTTACGAGCCATATTTTTTTTTCAATGCATAATGTCGATTTTAGACGACTATGATGAATATATACTAATATTAATATCTTTGTGCCCGCATTGTACAGAAATTTTTTTTTTTTGTGAAATGCATTAATTTTATCCCTTTATTTGTATAAATTATTAGTGTGAAACCTTTTTTTTTTTTTTTTTGCTCGTAATTATTAGTGTGAAGCCTAATTCCTCTTCTTCTCTTTTTTCCCCTTAAAAAATGCAAGTAATATAATATGTATTTTTTAATTCAGTTTTATACTTCAATCTCAGATTATTAGATTATACTTGCAATTAATTATCTATTATCATATACAACTTTCTAACATCATAAATATTAATATATTCAAGCCTTTATATATTTTGACTAGTTTTTTGTCCAATGAAAAAATTAAACAATTGGTCGGGTATAAAAATTCAAGTAATCATTGAAATTTTCCAAATGGAATAATAACCAAATTAAGTGCAAATTAATTATATATAATTCAAGAGGATAGAGTGTATATTACTTTTTTTTTTTTCCGCACTTTCCTTTTTCTAATCAACACATTTTATCTAGACGTGATAAAGGATGAACAAATTGTGAGACTTCCACATTTGTGGATACTTTTTATATGGAAGAGCCCATGCACTATGACCATTAAACGGCACATTATTATTTTTTTCTTTCTTTTTCGCTGTCTTTTAAATAGGAGCCACTCTTTTCTATTTGCTTAATTACTTTTATTCTTTTTTTTCCCCCTCTTTTAAAATTTCATGCTTCATCTTTTCTCCAGTATTTTTTTAATAATTGCTATATTATTCTTATCTAAATACTTTTTTTTTATAGGTTCCATTTGTTTTTAACTTTATATTCACATTATATTTAAATATAATATAATTTTCATTCCAATATAAATATATTATAATCAAGTATTAATCATATCACATTTTAAATCTAATACAATCATTATTTATTATTTTATTTTTTTTATTATTTTTATTAATCACATCACATATTCTTTTTTTTCTATTTTTACTAATCACATCACACATTTATTATTTAAATATATATTATATGTAAATATTCTTTTAAATATAAATTATATTTAATATATTTTATTTAAATATAATATAAACATAATAATGCGTTTACGAAAATGTCTGGCAGAATATCTTTCGCACAAGAAATAAATGGTGTAGGACCAATTTGACCTGGGGGACCTCATCATTTGGTCCAACAACATGTCCCTTCTAATTTTCTTCATATTTTTTTTTCCTTCGTATTTATATGTTTATTATGGTTTTGCCAAATGGGACGGACAAACTTTATGTTAAAAAAGTATGCAAATTAAGGGAATAAACTATTGCAGAGATCGCATCAATTCTTATGAAAAGGTACATAAACATATACAATTCTATATATGTAAATTAGTTTAACGGAATTTTTTTCTCCTTATATTGGTGGAGTTTAAGGCGAATTAAACAATAGTAATATTTAGGCTATATTTGATAAATATATTGTGTTTGTATTATATTTAAATGTAATATACTAAATATAATTTACATTTAGAGAAAAAATATTTACAGTGCATTTAAATATAATATGTGTTTAGATTAAAAATATTTGAATTGTATTTAAATAATGAATGTGTGATGTGATGGGTAAAAATAAAGAGAAAGAAAGAGATTATGTGATATAATTAACAATAATAATAGAAAAAGTAAAATAATAAATAGTGATTGTATTGAATTTAAAATATGATGTGATTGATATTTGATTGGAATAGGTCGTTTGGTAAACGCATTTCGTTTTAATTACGTTTGAATGTAATTTATTTTTTGAGTGCCGCATTTGGTTGAAAAGTATTCGTTTTGTATTTGAATAAAATATGTGTTTCGGTGAAAAGTATTTGAATTATATTTTAAAGTTGAAAAATTGATATGATTAGGAAAAGTAAATAAAAAAGTTAAAGAGAAAAAGAGTACAATGTGAATAAAAAATTAAAAAATTAATAGATAATTGTTTTTAAAAAATAAAAGAATAGTAATTATTTTCATAACACTGTTGAAAATAATTGTAGTTGAACGTAAAATTTTTATGTTTGAGTAAAAATTGCATTACGTTTTAACATAATATGAATTCGTTACGATGCCAAACAAACTATAATATTTTTGTATTTGAATAAAAATTATATTGTATTTAAATATAATCCGAATGAAATACTGAAAAAAAAAAAAAGCAGGGTTATACATTATTTGAAAAATAACAAGAACATTAGTACTTATCAAAAAAAAAAAAAAGAACATTAATAGTATATAATGGTCTTCATTTTATACATATATCATGGTATTGTACAAGTATAATTGTATATATCTATGTTGGAGTTTTATGCGGGAGGTATTACATCTACCAATAGTGTGTTAACTTTTTTTTTTTTTTTTAAGCGATAGATAAATCATGGAAAACAATGTCAATACCAATTCACATTCTTATACCCTCTAATTATGGGTTACATGACACCGACAAATAATCAGTACTTGCCCCTAAAAATTCAAACGAAAAAACTCAGAAATGTTTGTACCAAACTTCACAATTTGACATACAAAACAGCACATTAAAGATCAAGTATAAACATATATCTTTAATAGATCTTCTACAATCAATAAAAATATCCAAATGATAAATATAGAGAACCCCATATTACTAAGATCACACAAAAAAGCCGCAAAAAAAAAAAAAAAGACAAAAACATAAACCATTCAGAATAATTAAGAACAAACATTCATAATTAGTCCAGTGGCACGGGGGTTTAGATGGGATGGAGGGAGGCTGTGAATTTTATTAGGCAATTATAAATATATACTGGAGATCATCAAATATTTGGCATTGTTAGGGGCGTTTGGTATAGCAATTGTATTTTAATTATATTTAAACGCAATGTAATTTTATACAAAATGTAAAGTTTTACATTTAAATACAATTATTTTCAATAGTGTTACGAAAACAATTACTATTCAAAAGTTTTTTAAAACAATCACATCAACTTTTCAATTCTATTATTTATCTCTATTTTTACCAATCACATCAAATTTTTAACTTTGAAATATTTTTCATCCAAACACATATTTCATTCAAATATAAAACAAATACTTTTCAACAAAATACAACATTCAAAAAATAAATTTCATTCAAATATAATCAAAATACAATGCGTTTACCAAACGAGTCTTCTTCTCTCATCACTCACTCACTCTCTCTCTCTCTCTCTCATGTGTGTTGTACTGCATTTTACCTAAGATTGTGCGGTCTCTTTCGCAGGTTGTATCGTTGAATTGAACCGTTGAATTGAACGGTTGTCGGACAACTTAATTAACAAACATCACAATTGATAGTGTGTTTTTAATCACCTTCACTCTATCATGCATAATTCTAGCATCAATTTTATTTATTACTATTTAATACTTCTCTGTCTTAAATTTATTAAGTTTCTTTCTTTCCCTTTGTTTATACACACATATATATATTTTTTCTTTTGTTGTCTAGAATTTTATTAATATAATCGGCTTTATTATGATATGAACTAACTCTGCCATAATTGTGAGTTCTCCTTAAAATACATGTGCCAAGTCTGAAACTTAAAAAAATGTAGGGAGTGCATATGCTGTGTAGCTGAAGTGGATACACAGCTTGCTACACTTAATAAGCAGCTGTAAATGGAGTGGGTCACAAACCGACGCTTGCAGTGGGGATTATGTTTCTGATATGAATACACTGATTTAGTGTTAGTCCCATCTCACTACCTACCATTCTTTTATAATCTCAAGTGAAAATTTTACTGCCGGTTATATGAAAATTTACCACTAGCCTTTCTCAAGGATTTTTTTTTTTTCTTTTCACTTGTAAGCGTTTTTATTTTTATTTTTAAATAAATCTATTATTATAAATTATATTATTCTAATAGTGTGTTTGGATTATATTGTTTATTTATTTACTTTTTAATCTATTTTTACTTATCACGTTGCAAATTCTCTCTCTTACCAATACACTTTAGAGTAACTATTTAAGGACTTGTATAAGAGACATAAATTGAAATTCATATAATACAGATTAAGATAGATTAAAATTATAAAAACTAAGAGTAAAAATTAAAAAAAAAAACAAAAAATATTATAATAACTTATGAGAGATGAATTGAAATCTATCTTTTCAAACAAATTTTAAATATAAATAATTCAAATATATATTATATTTAAATATATTATATAAAAAAATATCTAAATGTACATTTTATTATATATATTATATTGTTCGGATATAATACAAAATAAAGGTGTGGACTAATCAAATCAAAAAAATATACTTTTACATTGCAAATTTACATTGAATAAACGCTTTGAAAGGAAGAATATAAATATATATATAAACTAAAAACACATCCAAATGTTAATTTAAAATAAATAGATGCCCCTGCGATCCACTCCCTAGCAGGGGCCCCAAATCGACTTAATTCGCAACACTGATTGGCGGCTTTTGAGTCCACGGGCTGCAAATTTGTGGCTTTGTAGTTGAAGGGCAACAAAAGTAGCAAACGTTCTTGACAATGAGTGACAGACTTGATTTGGCAGCTCTTGCAGTGAACCGGCATCATTTGGTGTATGAACTTTGGACTATGTACCGTATAATGAAATCGAATGTTAATTGTCGTTTAAGCCATGGTTTGTTTGTTTTAAAGTTTAAAATCTAATATTTTAGTTTTATTTAAAAAAAATTAATAAAAATTATAATTAAATCAATATATTTTATTTTATTTCGAATTCGACTCATACATCGTTCAAATCTTAAATTACTTAAAGGTTCTTTTATTCTTATTAGAAAAACTTGAAACAACCTTTTCTTTTAATTTTAAAACTGTATAATAAATAATTAAAATTTTAAGGGACATATAAGAACTATCATTTTTTAAGAAAAAAAAAGAGTCAGCCTATTCTTTTAATTTTGGGAATGTATAATAAATGATAAACTTTTTAAGGGATATATAGGAATAATCATATTTTAGTTGGATAAAATTAAAAAAAAATATAGAATTTATTTTGGTTTGTTTAGATAAGGATCGTTTTCATCAGAAAGAAAAAAAAATTTTATTTAAGATTAGAAGTGAAAAAAAAAATATTCAAATGAGTCAAAAAAATTTTCATTTTTAAAAAGGAAAAAAAGAAAAAGAAAGCTTTACATATGTAAAAAAGAAATTTAATATCTTAAATTAACACAAAGATTAATTAATTTTATATAAATAAATTTTCAATTAACTTTTATCCCACCCAAACAAATGCAAAGATAAAATTTAAAAAGAAATAACTGATCCGAGCAGAAATTCCAACCCAGTAATAATGGGGTTTTGTCCCTAATGGAACATGAGTGGTTCCATCCTTTGTTTGTGGTACAATTTCTAATTGTTTATCTATTTATTTTCAATCGTTGACTGACTCCTGATGAAAATGCAGACCACGACTCATCAGCAGCCACTGCAAATATGGGCTAGCTGGATGACAAAGGTCGTTTGAGTAACTTCCAAGTGGGGGATTGAGATAGTCAACCACAGCTGGCCTCCACGACGGGAACAACCAACGAGTCTAGTTTTAGTGATTGCCATTTGGTTACAACATACTTTGTTCCTTCGGACAACACCCAATCACCTTTATATTTTATTTCTCCCTGTTTATTTATTTGTTTATTTTTATTTTGTTTATTTTATTTTTATAAATCAATGAGATATAAATTTATAAGAAATATGTCATATGCGGTTTTATGTATAATGCAGTACTAATATATTTTTATTTAAAAATTTGTAATAATTAATTGATTTATATATAATTTTTTATTTAAGATTTTGTCACATGATATTATATAAATAGATTTAATAAAAAATAAATACCATTAAAAAATATTATATTTAAATTATCTAATTGATATAATATAACATAAATATCGTTACGAATGATATATGAAAAAGATGATGCATATATTATAATAACCCCTCCCTAAATTTTATAATCCATGAGTCCCATATCATAAACTGAAAAGTTTAGGAGCAACTTTTCTTTGTAAACACTCCTTAAAAATAATATAAAATAAAAAATAAAAACCTCTCCTCCCTTCGCAATCTTTTCTACCTGCTGAAGCCTTCTCTTCGTAATTAGTTGCCGATGGAACGCGCTATCCAATTATAATCATTCTAAGCGATTTTAACTATGGAAATTTGACATTGTATACCATTTTCTTCATTATTTTTATATAAATTATGAAAACATGAGTCAAGACTTGTTTGAAAGTGGTTTTGGAAATGTATTTTAGTATAAAAATCATATGTAGTTTTGAAAATGTGTCTTTAGGGGACGTTTAGTAAACGTATTACATTTTGATTATATTTGAATGAAATTTATTTTTTGAATGTTGTATTTGGTTGAAAAGTATTTGTTTTGTATTTGAATGAAATATATATTTGGATGAAAAATATTTTAGAGTTGAAAAGTTGATGTGATTGGTAAAAGTAGAGATAAATAGTAGAGTTGAAAAGTTGATGTGATTGCTTTAAAAATGTTTTAAATAGTAATTGTTTTCGTAACACTGTTACAAAATTTGTGTTTGGTATAAAATTGTATTGTATTTGAGTAAAATTAAAATGAAAAATTTTCTCCAATCAAGCTATTAGGGTAAAAATATAAAATTTTAAAATATGTTTAAACAAATATCAATATATATTTTTTATTTTTTAATTTTATGTAATTTTATATAAAGAAAATTTCATTTAGAGTTAAAATAACAATGCTCTCAATTTTTAAAATTTGCGTTTATTATAAATATATAAAGATGAAATAGTGAAAAGTAGTTTTAAGTTGAAGAAACAAATAAATAAGTTTTGAAGACAGACGTCAAAATCTCTAAAACCTCTCCCTCTAAATAGCCTCTAGATACATGGAGACATCCTAATTAAGTTATTATCTATATAAAAAAAACCATTAAAAAAAAAGAATACATAAAAACTACTACTACACTCCTACCATCTTATAAGATTTATCTGGACAAACTCAGACACCACCATCGTATAAGATCTACACTGCCATCCTATATGAAAATATGAAAATATGAAAATTTGTATACCGTTGTCTATTAAAATGATTAGAATTATGAAATTCCTATAAGATCTACACTTCCATCCTATACGAAAATATGACCATTCGTATACATTTTTCTATTAATTATATGATTAGCAGTATGAATTCTACCTCTCATGCATAGTAGTATTTTTATTACAGGAACAAAAATGATAGCTAATCATATCATATAAAAAAATGTTCGATAATAGATTGCTAAATTAAGATTTAATTCGTCAAGACAAAGACAAATAAACAGAAACTAAATAATGAATTTATTTTTATATAACTCAGAAAATCTATGATTTGTATGATAAAGATCTTCCAAATTGTACAGTATCATAGCTCTTTTTTTGTAAGTAAAAAATGCAAATTCTTAATAGGGTTATATCCTTATCTAAAAAATTTTAGATTGCAGTTATATTTAATGAATTTCATGCGAAAGTTTAATTTAATTTCACTCTCGTTGCTGTAAGTCCAAATAAGATAATAGAATACTAAACTTTAAACTTATATTAGAATATATAGAAAAATAAAAGATATTTTAATCGTTACACAAATCAATCTATGGTGTCACCGTTCTTGTAAAAATCTTCAAAGCATTAATGAAAAGAAAAAATCTAGTTAAAGGGATTCAAGACTCGGTTGAGGGGAAAAAAACACAAGGAGACGGTGTTTGTTTATTTGGGATGTTTGGACGTGGAAATTTTATACTTTTAGATCAAAATATTCATAAATAAAAAAAGAGTCTTCTAAATTTTTATATGTGAGTATTAAATAATTTTTATTTTTAAATATAAAAAAACTTCTCTCTTTTAAAAATAGAAATTTTTTTTTACTTATATAAATACCTTTGAATCATTGGACAGAAAAATATTTTGTCTAAAACAAGATTTTTTTTTTTTGTTTTCAAAAATATATATCCCATTCGTACGGAAGCTAAAGAGAAATGAAGGAGGTTAAAAATTGTGAGTGTAGTCACGGATTACAAGGAGAGTAAAAGTGATCACGGGGCTATTGAATACAAAATGAATAGAAGAAGTACTAAAAACTCACACACCTCCTATGATGTTCGCAAGATATCAAACTACATTATTTTTGAGAGGTTGGCACTTGGCATGCAACTAAAAGTATTCTCGTCTTTTAGGCCACCTGTGCCTACATCATGTGGCTCATCACACTTAAATTTGCTTATGGAGAATGACACATATATGACAAAATGCACCGACTTCAGAATATATATATATATATATGCATATATATTTGAAACTAAAGTAAATTTTGCTTATCCATATTTGTCAATACAAAGTAAGTACTAAGATATTTATACTATGTATACCAAAAAAAAAAAAAATCAAGAATATATTCTTAAGTTTTTGGTTTGATGCAAAATGCTATGGTGAATATCCACCCGTCAACTTTTACTTGGTACATATGGCCCAACATTCTTATAACTAATTATCTTGATATGTGTTGCCTTTTCTTAAAAAATATCTTATGATTGTCACAATATGACCACATATTTTGCAGGATGCCTATGATCATCATCTACACGTATGGTTGAGATGTTTTTGATTGCTTATTTGGTTTAAACTGCTCTAGTTATTTAGAAATATTTTTGTTTAAAGTTTACTATGCGTGGATATCTAATGTTTTTGAGTTTTGGTACTATTGCTATTGTAATTTCTCTTTTATTGTAATTTCTCTTTCAATTAGCTCTGAGAAATTAGCTTTTAAAATCCATCACTTATTAATTGCCAAATTTATAAAAACATTGAAACCGGTTCGAGCAATGTAGAAGAGCTGTTCATAATCTAAATCCTCTAGCCACAGTTTCAATGATATAAATCAGATGTCCATTTAGTGAAGCATGCAGGTGTAGTTCATGATGTTATATTCCTCTTCACAGTTATGTATAACAACCCACACAGTCTTCTTCTTCTTCTTCTCCCCATTTTTTTTTTTTAACCAATATAGCATGTGAAGCTTAAAACAACTTTTTTTTTGGTTGGACCCATATACTATTATCGTGCCCAGCAACTTCATGAAGTCACCCCAACAATATCTCTCTTGTCCTCGTCCACTTAATTAATGGTATTCTCACACTGTTTTAAATCGTTTAAGTAATTCATTCCTACTGCCTTTAATTCTATCTATTTGAAGGACTAAACTTAATAATGTGCAATTAAGTTGTCATTATCTGAGTAGTTTATTATTATTATTATAAGCACACAAAAATCATTATGTTTAGGTTCGTCTATGTTCAAAATTGAAAGTATATGTACAGATCACTATATGGATAGGTACGTATAATTAATGCGACTGTCTTGTAGTATTCCCAATACAATATTTTTCCGACAGAAATTCTACATAGTTTATATCATTCACCACCGAAATCTAATGTTCTTTATTGTATTGTCTAAGACACTGAATCAGCACAAGAGGACATATTTTCTTTAACACGTTTTGTGGGGAATATTTGCCGTTCGGCTACCCTTGATTGATTTATTTGGTTTTGTTAACAATTGCCCATATTTCATATGACACTAGCTTATTAGTGTGTGTGTCTGTATATATGTATATACATATATTTATATATGCATAATGGACAGAGAGAATCTTCACTTACGTGTATATGTATATTATAATAATCAAACCAGAATTATTGATGCTGGATTTGCATATCTGATATTAAACAATGCGTCAATATATATATAGGTTGGTTTTCAGGTACAAGAGACAACGGGCGTTTGCATTATTTAAATTTAGTGTCTGACATAAATATATGTATATTTGCGGCACTACTTCATATAATAAGATACAAAAATAGAGCACAAACTTGAGTTTAATTAAACAATATATTTTGGCATGTCATCTGTTGATTAAACCGACCAGCAGCTTAATTTGTCTCTTGAAACAGTGCTCGGATTAAGCATGCAAATTGCTTCTTTATCCAACACTACGAGCCATTTCTTCCAACAACAATTTTCTTCTAGACAATAGAGCCATTTCATCAACAACATCGACCTACTTGACGCGTGTGACGGGAGCAAAAAAATTGATCATCACACTTTGAGAAGAATAATTATTATAATTATAATAAATATTGCACAAGTGCGTACGTCTATCTTCTATGCAAACCACTACACCCACTACTTAAAACAAAAATATAAGAATATTTTTCTTAATTGATTGAGATTAGATGGACTCATTGAGGTACCAATCACCACTATCCCGTATCGTCAATATTATGAATGCAATCCTCATAAAATATGCGTGTATATATGCAATATTTGCATAATAACCTAGTAAATTTTTTTTTTTGCATAACAATATTCATAAGCAATTAAATTAATATACATGCACTATTACCTCATTTGTTTATCGTATTACATTCGTATTACATTTAAACCCAATGTAATATTCATTCAAATGCAAAAGTATTGCATTTAAATACCAATCATATTATATTTTAAATTTAATACAATCACTATTTATTATTCTATTTTTTCTATTATTTTTACCAATTACCTCACATATTCTCTTTCTCTTTTCCTTTTTTTATCTTTATTTTTATCAATCACATCACATACAGTACAATTCAAATACTTTTTATTCAAATACAAATTATATTCAATGTATTGAATTTAAATATATGCAAACGTAATATGTTACCCAAATGTCCCATAAGAATATGGACGCAATAGTACTCAACCAACATGTCAAATGAAGGCTATAAAGGACTAAATGGGAGCTTACCTATTATCCAAATGATCGGTCTTTATCATAAATGCTAGGTTTTTATAAGGTTAATTCAAAACCTTAATCTCAATCTAATTTCTAATTAACCCCACGTGCTACATTCATTAGGAAGAGAGAGTAGCTGAAACAATTATAAAATAGATCATCATCATCGTTGGTAATTTATTATTAAAAAAATAAATTTATAATTAAATGATCAGAGATTAGCAATGAGTAATATTTGAGGATAAGTGACGCTTATCTTACTTGATAGCCATAGTTAATAGCCCTTCAAGGGACATCAATTATTATCATTAGCAACAAGCGCGCGCGCGCCCACATACATATATTTGTATATGTTTGTCTGGACCGCTTGACTGCCCACTCCTTGCTAGCTAATCTTGGACACTTTGTGTGTGTGTGTGTGTATTTATATATATATATATATATCTGCGCGCGCCCACGTACATATGTTTATATATGTTTATTTCGACCGCTAGACTGCCCACTCCTTGCTAGCTAAGTTTGGACACTTTGGTCTGCTTTGTACCAACACCTACTCTCTGATTTTCCAAGTACTTAATTATAAAGGACCAAAATATGTACAAATAGTGCTTACCCCAGATGCATTCATAAATTATAAACTCCTTTAATGACTTTAAAATCTTAGTAAGTAGAAGAGCATACATGCTTTAATGAATTTTTAATGGGTTTTTATTTTCATAATTAATGTGTATATGCGTTAGAAATCTTATTCCAAACCTTCAAAAAAAAAAAAAAGAAATCTTATTCCAAAGGGTATAATATAATGAATTCCTTCTTCCCAAAGTGATTAAGTGGATGTAGTTTTTTAAATTTGTTCAATAATTGTTAGACGGCCAACATCAGCAAAGCCAAAGCTACAGTTTTTAATTGCATATATTATATATTTATTAATGTTCACCACCAAACAAAGCATGAAGGCATATATAACATCTAAAGTTTTCGTTTTCGTTTCCGTTTTCTTTTATTTTTCTTGATCTTGAAGGGAAACCATGTAATCATTTTTCTTATTCTCAAATCCTAAACGATATTTCTTTCGGTAAGAAAAGTCTGTACTTTCTGGAGAAAAAAAGAGAAAGAAAAAGAATTACTACCCCTCAAAAAAGAAAAAAGTGAATGAATAATAAATATTCAATAATGGCAATTGGCATGGGAAAACAAAACAGAACAAGTACGAAAAGGGGGAAAAAAAGTATACGTACTCTTTTTAAGGAGGAAATAACGGATGAGATATATAATTCGTATTCCATCCTAGGCAATAATGTGGAATTAAAGGTTTCATTTAACAGAATAATTAAGGTTTTAATTTTGGATATTATTACATATTTTATTATCTTATTTTAATAACTCCTACAAAATATTAAGTATGTCATTGTGTTTATGTTTAACGAACCTTTATTATGCAATAATTCTTAAAAAAAAAACCTTTATTATGCAATAATTTTCGACCATATGGTAACCAAAACTAAAGCTATTAACATTGATTTCTCAACATCAAAAGTGTTACATGATATATGGTAAGTATGTGACAACGTTTCTAGTTACAAAAAAAAAAAATTTAACACAAATCAAAATAACGTCAACTAACAGTAAACTTCAAGTCGGAGGAGGACTAGGAGAACATGGCATTTTTTGTAAGAAGTAGCCGTAACTTTCGATCAAAATCACAACAATGGCACAAGCATAATAAATATTAAATAAATGTCCCTCTACTAGCTTTTAAAAGAAAAAAAAAATCAGTAAATCGACCCTTTTAAAATCATTTCTTTAGTTTTGTGCCCTCTTTTTTAGAATTCTTAATCGAATACAACAATCTTATGGCAAAGGCACATACATTTCAACACATTTGGAGGAAAATATAGTAAATAATAATTTTCAGAAAATAATTTAAACAAACAGTATTTATCTAAATTAAATAAATTATTTATCTAATAAATTTAATACATTTATTATTTATTATAAATATTTTAAAAACTTACTATTTATTTCAATTATATTCTAAAAACTGCCATTTTATTCTATGTCTCCAGATTTCCCCACTTGAGGCCCAGTGACCTTGTGAAGCCTACAAACTTGTAGCCCAAACTTGGTCAAAACACAACGCCTGTAATCTTCTTCAAAACCTGTCCTCCTTACTTTCTTTACTTCTCATCTCATCAAGCTAAGACTTGCCAACAAAACGACGCAACTACCCTAGCAAGTAGTATCGCTTCCGCAGGTGACTTTTTAGATTTTTCATCGTCTTTGCTTTTCATTATTTTTGTCCAGCTTCACCTCGTAAAGGGGTGTTTTGTTTTGTTTTGTGTTTTTTTAAAGTCTGATAAAATTTGATGTGGGCAACGATACATCTGAGTTCAGCTTGTTTCCAAAAAATTCTAATGAATATGTGTGTATATATATTTTCCCTATACAAAGAGTGTATGAGATTCTTTTTTTTTTTTGGTGATTAATCTATAATTTATCAAAAAGCCAGCTTGTTCCTATGATTAATTGTGTTTTTATGTTATACCCACCTTAGCTTTTGTAATGATCTAGTGTCTTCTTATGCTGTGGGGAGATTCTTCAGGTTCTTCGTGTTACGCTTACTATGTAAATAATTACTTGGATTGTAAGTTTTAGGATATAGGAACCAAAGTTACTCTGACAAACCTTTGTTTGGTTTGGTTAATGATTTAATAAGTGGCCCAAAAAAAAAAAAAGTAATGAGATTCCTTGTTCTGATGTGGAACTATGGTTTCTTAATTCATACGCCTTTTTTTTTTTTTTCGTTGTTGGGAAATTTTGGAACTAGCCCAATGATTTGTGTGTTTACAACTTGTAGTCACAAGCTAGATACTTACGTTAGAAGCTTAAACTTGTCCTGGTGGTCATTTTGCTCTCTTTTGGGCACAATTGTTTTTAAGACCATGATATTTGGTGTTCGAAGCAAATGACAAAATCCTACAAATAAGGGAACCTAAGTGGGAAGAATGTAGATGGAGAGTGGTTGTTTTGGCCTATGCCATGAAAAAAATGGACACTGGGCAATCCAAATAGCCTACAAATATCTGAAAATAGCATATTTTGGAGCTCTATAGGCCGTTTAGATTGCTTAGTGTCCTTTTTCGTTATGGTATAGGCCAAAACAGCCACTCTCCATTTACATTCTTCCCACTTATATTCCCTTGTTTGAGGGATTTTGTTGTTTGCTTCGTGCCGTAAAGAAAATGGACACTAAGCAATCTAAACGGCCTACAAATATCTGAAAATGAGCATATTTTGGAGCTTTAAAAAAGCAGTCTAAAAATTAACATTTTCAGATTTTGTAGGCATCAAACAGTGTGCAGTTACCTAAAAATGTGAACTAAAAAGAGAAAACTAAGATGACAAAAGGTGTTCATGTCTTCTGATTTTTGTTTAGTGAGTTTAGATAAATTCTTGACTTGTTTTTAGCTTATTGTCAGGATCACAGCCAGTTTCTTTATTGACGAAACGACCATCAAAGACATATTGACCTCTAAACAACAATAGTCTTTTTGAATGGACTCGGAGTTAGTAATGCATAAAGGAGGTTGCCACTGCAGGAAGGTTACATGGCAGGTTCAAGCGCCGAAGAGTGTTGTAGCTTGGGATTGCAACTGTTCGAATTGCTCCATGAGGGGTAACACAAACTTCGTCGTCCCTGCTGAGAGATTTGAGCTTTTGGGTGATTCTGAACAGTATATTACAACCTACACTTTCGGCAGCCATACAGCAAAACACACATTTTGTAAAGTTTGTGGCATAACTTCATTTTTTCGCCCGCGTTCAAACCCTGATGGGATTGCAGTTACGTTCAAATGTGTTGATCCTGGAACTCTAATCCATGTCGAGGTAAAGCATTTCGATGGGAAAAATTGGGAGAGATCGTACGCACAGTCAGGGATTGCTTCGTGTTCGAAGACAGAGGAATCTACACCGTGATTTCTGTTAGATTGTTATGTAGGTTGGTTCATCAGAATAAAACAAAAACACAAACTTCTTGTCGACTCACTTTGTTGAAGTGTTTTTGGATGTGCGAATGTTATAGTTTGTATTATGATGGCTTTATCAATTTGATATTAGTATCTTGCAATTATATAACCTACTTAGGTTGGTTCATCAGAATAAAACAAGAACACAAACTTCTTGTCGACCCACTTTGTTGAAGTGTTTTTCGATGTGCGAATGTTATAGCTTGTATTATGCTGCTTTGATCAATTTGATATTAGTATCTTGCAATTATATAACCTTTTGAAATGGTCTGGAGTCTAAGTAGATTTATTAACCACTAAAGTCTACACTGCAATAGTTGACAGATCTGCACATATTTTGTTAGCTACTAAAACCGAGTATATGGCCATTATTGAAGTGATGAATTTCCATTATAATAGTTTGAGAGAGAATTCATGTACTGGGGTTTGGTAATAATATTTGGAGTTATTAATTTCTTGTGTTTCTTAGGAAAATACGTTTCTTGTTTGATCGAATTTCCGGGCGATTTCTCAAGAAAGAGGGTTAAAGTGTGTTTACCCTTTTGATAAAGTTGGCTTTAATTTCCTTCCATGAAAAGTATAGCTCGTCACACTATTTTTTTTTTTAGCCAAAAAAAAAAAAATGGTAAAAGGCAATGTTTAACAATGACAATTTAAAGGGAAAATCGCTTTCAGTAAACAAACAATTTCGACAATTTATTATTCTAATAATTATATTGGCAAGACAAAGCCGAATATCATAAATATTGTAACTTCACTACAACAGAATGCTTTATAGTTTGCACACATTTTGAGGTGTGAATATTATATGTATGCATTTATATAGTACACTAAATAAACACACACACACATATATTTATATGAAAGTCAAGGATAGCATCTACACTTGATCCAATCATTGCTATCCTGATTAATTAATCATCATGAATATGCTTAATCCAACAATAGCATCTACCCCATCTCCGGCCACCTTTCAAACATTCAGTCTGCATGGGGCATCACAACTTTCATCAATGTTACAGCTATAGTAATCATAATGTATTAGTCGAACCAATTTCATGGATTCTGTCAATCAAGCAAATGAAGATAATTATAAAAATTGTTATAGTAAATAAGTAAATAAAAAAAATCTAAAACTAATATCTAGTATAAGAGCAAAAGCAAAATTAACTCTCATTTGAACCAGATTTATTTTTTATGTCTGAAGAGATTTTGGAGTATAAAAGTAAATATAGTTTTGACCTCTAATAAGATGGCATAAGACTACGTTAGTATATGTTCAGAAACAAAATCATGCCATCAAACTCAAAGTTAATTTCCTCAAAGAACATGAATGGTTGAAGAAGATGAAGGTGAACAATGTGAAGGACAACAAATGAAGACACTTGTAACTCAATTGTCATTTTGAACCTGCACGTGTAGTCAATTTACGAAGCCAACGGAAATACATATATATGTATATGTATGTATATATATTTATTGCAGATAAATTTTTAAGTATGACCGTTATGCGGCTTAAATTTAGTTGATGGAAAATAACAACCTCTAGATGCGAAGTAAATTGTTTAATCAATATACTCTGATAAATACCAATACCAACTTGTTGGCCAAGATCTCAAAAGCAGCTTTGATTTTTTAGTACGTATGCACTTTTACTATAAAAACGTTACTTGGGCATTATCTTTTGTAATAAGTAAATAGGCAAAAAAAAAAAAAAGGGGTAAAATATATTATTAAATTCAATCAACTGGCCTGAAACATTTGTGTTAAGTTCTCTAGTTATTTGACATATCTTATCAAGAGTTGCAGAAATAATAAACTTTGGACGTTTACTAAATTGATGTGTACCGTTTAGTGAACTCAAGGATATAATAGGGGCGTTTATCAAGCCGTAAAAAATATATGAGAAAGATAATGAGATTTGATTTATTTTATAATGTTTATTTTCGAAATGATCTATGCTAGCTTAATGTAGGTAGTATACACTTTCAAAAAGCTAGGTTGATAAGAGAGAGTGATCACCTACATATAAGGCCAAGATTCTAATGGTTAACAGCTGATGTAGGACATCATCTTTAATGCATCAGTCACTTCTATTAGAAAATCTGGTGTTCCAATAGGTAAAACTGAAAACCGACAATAAGAAAATGCCCTGTCATACGCGATAACTCAGGCCCAATGGATTAAGCTCCCATTATTTGTAAGAGGAAACGCGTCAATTTTGCAGCACTAATACCAAATAATATTGTAAGAAGCATATACTTCTAAAAACCTAGGTTAGTAGAAGGTAGTGGCCACCCATGTATAAGGCCCAGATTCTAATGGTTAACAACTGATGTGTGACACCATCCTTACATCATGGCTCAACTAGTGGAAGTAAGGGTTTTGGATAGTAACTCTTAAGGTTTGAAACATAAAAATATTTTCATCATTTTTCTTTAATAAATCGGATCATAAACAAGAATATGGAGGATTTATTCAAACATTTTTTCTACTGACATGCACAGCTTAAATCAAGCAAAATTAAATTCCTCTAGAAATGCGTAGCATCAATTTTTTGAAATGATTTTATTTTCATTGTAAGTTGTAGATTCCTTTAATTGATTAGATAATGTTCATCTTCACTCACCTAAAAACTTTTGGCTTTAAAATATAAGTAAATTTTGATAAAGCCGCCGAAATTTGGAAATATGTACAAAACTTTCTGCCATATATAAATGCATCTATTTCTTATTGTTTTGACATTCTTATTGTGATATGGCAATTACATTCATCTGAAGTACATATCATAAACAGTCGTTTGGATTATCTTTTACATAAAATTGCTTTATTGTATATATTTTTAAGCAAAAACATAATTAATAGAGATATAATTTTATATTCATCTGAAGTACATATTTCTATTACATAAAATTGGTTCATTGTATACATTTTTAAGCAAATACATAATTTATAGAGATATAATCAAAATGAAGCTAACATATTATAAGTAAACGATATTTTACTATACTTTAAGACAATAACATTTACCCCGTTGTACAAATCCAGGAGATTTAAGCACACATTTTGCATTAACTAATGTCGGATATCTTGTTTTGCATCCTAGAATACATTCTACATCAGTAGGACACATGCCATGATTTAAAACAACTCTGGTCATGGATTCTGTTGCTCAATGAAAACCAAGAGGAGAAAAAAAAAATGGATTTTTTTTTTGTAAGTAAAACAAATTAATAACATATGAATAAGTATATATACATATTCATACATATATAGATATGTATAGAAAGGGTCTTATATGCATTTTACAATTTTGTACAATTTTGATAGGGAATATGAATATATGCAAATTACGATAAAATATACATAATGAGAATCCTTTTGGTTTAATTATAGATGTTTGCAAATCAAGACAAGATATACATAATGAGTCCTTTTTCAGTTCAATGTTGTAATATTTATCTACAAAAGTAGGCGGCAGCTGCTATTGTTTTGTTGTTTTCCTTGAGGGTTGTTGTTTTTTATCTTAAAATGAGAAAATTTAAACTCATAACAATCACGTGATAGAGTTAGATGTATTATTAGATTGTGTATGCGGTTATAGATTAAATTATTGATTTTAACCCAACATAATTAGTATTAAGGGTAATCTCGTTATTTTGTCCTCAACCCTATAATTAAATCCTATATTTTTTTTATTTGTGACTTTGAAAAGACAGGTTGACTACCAAAATGTTCCATTAGGCTTCTACCGAAGTAACTATTTGAAATTAGATGGAGTAAAACACGATACGCTCACTTTTGAGAGAAAGAGCGTGTGTATGTGAGTGAAATGACCATATTGTCCTATATTGACCAAACACCGGATCGTCACATCCTTAAACATTCCATCTCTTTTATTTATTTATATTTTTTTGGGTGTATATACACTTTAAGGGTTTTAATGGAAAAGTCCGGCATATAAAAATGCCCCCTTTTTTTTATCTTTTTATTTTTTATTTTTTGAAATGTATGCTTTGAAAGTTAGGGACCAGCCAAGTGGGTTTCATCCCTAGTTCAAGGGCTAAAGTAGACCCAAACTTATGCAGTACTCGTGCATAGCTGGATATATGATAAGTGATCATGTTTGATGCTTATTTAAGAAAAAAATAAAAAAAGTGATTAGCAGGTATAAGAGAGAGCGTAATTTCTAGTATCCTGCAAATAATGTTCTTCCTATTTCAGAAAGACAATCAAAATATAAAATAGCTAGTTTCATGAACTTTAAGGAAACGTTTAGTAAACGTATTGCGTTTTAATTGCATTTGAATACAATTTTTTTTCGAGTGTTGTATTTGATTGAAAAGTATTTGTTTTGTATTTGAATAAAATGTGTGTTTGGATGAAAAATATTTTAGAGTTTAAAAGTTGATGTGATTAGTAAAAGTAGAGATAAATAGTTAGGGTTGAAAAGTTGATGTGATTGTTTTAAAAAACTTTTGAATAGTAATTGTTTTCGTAACACTGTTGAAAATGATTATATTTAAATATAAAATTTTACGTTTAGTGTAAAATTGGTTTTCATAGCGCTAAAATATATTCTCCAAACGTAACATAAAATGACTTAAGTATCACACCCTATGGTAAGCCATTACACACAAATAAATCTTCGGACCAAATATATAATGGAAAATAAGAGTAAGAAATATTATCAACTAACCTGAATGTTCGAAGAAGAAGAAGAAGATCAATATGCAGGTTAAGAAATAAACGGAACATGATCTATTACTCATAGTAAATTTTAAAATTGCACATGTATGTTATAAAACGTGCCATGATTGTTAGCATTTATAAGATATACGTAATATTTCTTCAATCAATGAAAAGATCGTTTTTAGTTGCATCAGTAAATTGCTTTGGCAATCCACATTTAATTGGTGTAAATATCGATATCAATCAAAATTCAGTACCATGATCAATTATTTTAATATTAGCTTGTTTGACCCTTTAACTTATGGTAAGAATACTCGTGCAGCCCTTTTATAGATTTAGAAATTTTGCTTAAGAGTCGAATTTGACAATGTTGGAATATTTTATTAAAAATATGATTAAAATGATGTCATCTTTAATTTGGTTGTATTACCTTTCATATTTGGAATATAATTTCCATTTTTTGAAAAAGCCTAAAACATTCGTCATAAATTGTTTGCTAGATCTTAATTATCAGATATTAAAAATTTAATCAATAACAAAATTTCATTCACCAAAATTACGATTAGGGCTAGATATGATCATTGGCAGAGCCACGTTGTGCCCCAAGGGGCTCCTTAACTTTTAAGCATCATGCACAAGTGTTTTTACAAATTTTATCCTATTTTGCCCTCTTAAAATTTTGTAATTACAATAATTACTCTCTCTCTCTCTCTAATTGTAGTTACAAAACATACTTAGAACCTTTTAAAAGTTTCAAAAATTATGTCCCAAGGTTTTACTTTTAAGTATACATTATTTCAAACTTAAAATCCCAAATAAACCAAAAATCAACTACATTACTATTTAAATTCATAATATTTTTATCTAAAAAATATCATTATTTTTGGACGTCTTTTTCAACAAATTTTCCATGAGAAGAAAAGAAAGATATTAGGTGAATAATATTTAAGTTTAAAATTTGCTTTAATTCACGTCTCTCTCTGAAAAATTATATGGTTTAGCTACTGAATGAAATTGCCTTTTGTTATTATTATTTTGTGCTCATACAAGAGGAGATGTTTAGTTACATTAGTAAGTTATTTATAGTCATTCTCATAAGTAAATGTTAAAGGTCAGCATTTAGACAGCTAAATTCTAGCCAATTTCCTTAGTTTTAGTTAATTGTCTTTCCAAAAGTCCTTGTGCAGCTCTATCCATGTTAATGTAAGATCACGTACTCTTAAGAATCGCCATTCCACACAATTGCGCGTTCTTTTTCCAATTTCCTTAGTTTTAGTAAATTGTCTTTCCAAAAGTCTTTATAAAACTCTGTCTATGTCAATGTAAGATCCCGTCCTCTTAAAAATCACCATTCCACCCAATTACATGATCCTTTTTAGCTTCAAGAATTCATTCAACAACAGAGTCTAGTTTTTACTTTCGTAAGGGAAGTTTTCTCTTCATTTTTAACATTTTATTGTGTACTATTTCCTTTTTGATCGATCCGTTGTCAAGACGAGTCTTTCTCGAATGAGAATTGTGAACTCAAAGGTTCCATGGACGTCACCATTACCAACACCGACTTAAAGCAACAAAGTTTGGTTCATGAGGAACAAAGTGTTCTATGTGAAACAAAATCCACCTATGATTTGAAGGTATAAGAGCAAAAATAACAATAAAAAGGGTAAAGATAAACAAATGAAAATTTTTTTTGTATAAGTACACACATTGACATCTAATGATCAACTTCACAAGACAAAGGTATGTTAATTATGAAAAATTTAGTTCACGAAGTTAAAGAAAAAAATATCGTGAATGACCTACAAAATATATGTAAAATTTGCTTTATATAATAAGGTTATAAGGAACCATATAATCGATAATTTTTTTTTGTAGAATAGTCAAATTGCAATTTACCCTTTTGGTTATTAATTGGGCTCCATTCTTCCATAGATGAACAGAATTTGATCCTTTTATTATTATTATTATTATTATTTCTTTTTAGGGGCAATGTTAGTTTGTAGACTGCTAAATCTACCACATGGCTCATGTATATGTGACATGTGTTGCCTTTAATTTAATCTACAAAATATCAAGAAAAATGTATAAGAAATTGATGTATATGTGATGCCCCCCACGTACGTTACCATACCAACCAGCCGAGCTCTGACGCCGACCGTGATGGTTGGCAACCTCATGGGTCGTCATCCTCTTACTTAACATACTTAACTTTCTATTCTTAACGTTCTCATTTTGAAGCGGAAGCAATTTCTATAGCAATTTTTTTTCCTTACATATTATATCTATAACTCTATCATACTCTTATAACATATAATTCATAAATTTTTTTCTTTGATCTTCATTTTCGAACGCTCAACGAAAGACTCATGGTAGTACCATACCCTCCCCAGTCCCTTGACACGTGCAGATCCGTCCGTTGTCCATCATATTACTTTAAACTAACAGATTACTTACCTGCAACATATAAACAACTAATGAGTTAGATGCTCAGTAAGTTCAAACATACATTCATTAACTTATAAATACTAGTAATATATGTTATTACTAGAATATATGACGTCACGTATATACACATCATATACATCGTCTATACATATCCTCGAAACATAACATATTATGTTAGCCTCTTCATGCTCATTTATCTCTTCGTTCATCGTTCTTTTCATTCTATCGATCATCTCTTATCATTCTAATCTAATCTCTTCATTTCTTTGCTTTTCATTCCTATCATTTCTTAACTTTCTGTTCTAAGCCATTAAAACTTTTCTATCGTTTTGTCATCATCTCTTATCTTTTCGTATCTTATAAGCTAGTAGCATATACACTAGCATAACATCACATAAAAAAAAAAAACGTGTCATTCACATCATACACATAACATCAAATATATCACATCACATATGTTAATTTTATTATGTTCTTTTAACTTCGTTTTATTATTTATTTATTTTTCATCGATTTCATTATGTCATTCTTTCATATCGTTCGGTTCCTTTCATATCGTTCTTTACTTTTCTTTTCTTATCACTTCTTTTCTTTTCTTTCCACTCTCTTTTCCTTTCTTCTCTTTTCACTCTCTTTTCTTTTCTTTTCACGCACTCTCTTTTCCTCTCTTTTCTTTTCATGCACTCTCTTTTCCTTTCTTTTCTTTTTACCACTCTTTATTCCTTTCTTTTCTTTTTACGCACTCTCTATTCCTTTCTTTTCTTTTCACTTTCCTTTTCCTTTCACGCTCTTTTCTTTTCTTTTCTTTTCACTCTCCTTTCGTTTCTTTTCTTTTCACTTTCCTTTGGTGGGCCCGTTGTTGGACGTACCTATTTGCACGCGGACAGTGGGAGGAGGGGGAGCCACCTACCAACCTACCTCACAGTCACATAAAAACTGCACCTTCGGGGTTGGTCCATCCTATAATCTACCATACCTTCGGGGTAGCACCACATCTGCGCGGAAGATATAGACCGGAAGTCTCGACCTTGTAGGGAGACCGGTACGCCAACAACTTAAGTTTTCAGTCTTATTATCTTGTAGGCTTTTATTTTTCTTATATTGATTTTTTTTTTGTTGTACATCTTTTTCATGACATTCATCATCTTTCATTTCTCATTTTTCATAAAACATTTCATGGGACATTTGTTCTTTCGTTGTTTTTCTTTCCTTAATTCTTTACTTTACTTGTGTGAATTATGTTAATCACACTTTAGCATATATAGCACCTATTACTTATATATCATCACATCATATCACATCACATCATAGCAAATAAAAACACGTTTTGTTAAGTGTAGACAATTATTCTCTGTTTATTTTATCATTTGCATCATTCTATCAATCATAGCCTATCCATCATAGCCTATCGTTCTATTCTATCAATCACATCTTATTGTTATGTTCTAATCCTTTTATCATACCTTTCATCATAACCTATCATTGTTTCTCTTTCTTGTCTAACTCTTTGCTTTCATGTCATTTTTCATAAAACCTCTATCATTTCGTTCTCAAAAAACATACCATTTCTTAATTCCTTTCATCACCGATCATCATTACTCTATCAATTATAACTTAACTTGCATAAAACTTTTCATAAAACATCTATCCTTTCCTTTCATATCTCATCTCCTTCTTATGCATTCTATCATAACATTCTCATTCTTACCCTTTCCATTCTTCTATCACTCTTTATCACATTTTTACTCTCATAAAACTTTTATAATACATTTCCTTCGTAATTCAATATATACATATATATATGTATATTATTTTTTTATAAATTATTTATTAAAACACACCTTTTAACATCATCATAATATTGCTATAGCATTACTATAGCATCATCATAAATCACATCATGACATTTGCATACAAAACATATAAAAACGATAAGTTTGTCCATAGTTGCAGACGAGTAAATGTCTGAACTTACTCATAGCGTGCTTATCCTCTTCTTGGAATCCATCGACGTCTTTTGTCGCGTCTAGATCGGGTTTCTACAAACAAACTCTATATGTTAATCACATTTTCATTTATAACTTTTATTTTATTAAAAAGCTTGATTTTGATCTTATAATCCTTAATTATAGCCTTAGGACAGCTTTTTAAACCTTAATGGCCCTTTTCGAATTTTTCTCCAACTTTTTGAAAAATTACGATTTTACTCCTAACTTTTGACAAAATTACAATCTTGCCCTTGACGTGATTTTTTCATAACTTAAATCTCAATTTTGGTTTTACAAACTTCATTAACCTATTCCGAGGTCATTGGGGCTCTTTTCCCATAATTTGAGAATCTTTGGGCAAAATGACCGTTTTACCCCTGATAGGTCGTTTAATCATAACATTTTCATTTTCATACTTAGGCTGGAATTTCTACACCCAAAATCATCTAATTTACTTTTAAAATCTTATCGGACCTTTTCCGGATCATTCTTATCATTTTACCAATTTTTCACATTTCCGGCCTTTGGGAAGTACTATTTCGACCTAAGAGTCGGTTTCATGTTTTTCTTGCGTTCTAGGGTTTCGAAGGGTCGGTTTACTAATTATCACTTTCCCCTTTCCTTTTTCCATGCCTTAATTCCTCGAGGGGCTCAGGTTCCCTTCCTGATCATATTTTACCCCTCGTTTTCCCATATTACCCCTAGTGTCATTTTTAGAAATTTCAGCAGAGTTTCCCCTTAATTTTTGAGATTCCAGCGTTTAGGAAACGCCTGAAAACCATCTATCCTGATCTAATTCTATCACGTACTATACCAGAGGCCTAGATTTTACGTAAAACTCATACTGTTTACGCAAAATCGTTACATTATCACATATTTTTCTTTTTCTCCATTTCAGCCGTTTTCTTCTTTTTACATACATTCTTTTCCAAAATTTTCATACCAATAATTATAAAATCATACAATAGTCCCAAACAATTAAATTACGGAACGTAAAGAAGTCGGGATTTATACCGAATTGTAGTCCGGTCTCGATGGCATAAACCCTAATTCTTCGTTCTTCATATTTGAGGTCCCGTCTTGCAATTCTGACTCCGCGGATGCGTCCGAAATGTCGAAAATAGGCCAACGGGCCAAAATTCAATTTTCAGTCATCGGTCGCCGTTGACCGGCGTTGACCGGCGGCGACGGTGGTAAATGAGTAGCTCATCTTAAAGATCTCGACGAGAGGAATCCATTAGTGGTCTCAATTTCACCATTCGACGCCTCTATCGCCAGAAATCACCCATCGAAAAACCAACGGTGACGGCGAGCTTGAATCTCTATTTTCCAGCAATTGTTGCCCAAAATTAATTTAGGGCTTTTGATCTACGTGTTGTTCTGAGTATTTTGATACCAACCTTGCAACTCAACTCCGCTGGAAACGGCAGGTTTCACAGCGGCGACGGGCGAAGTTGGGCGGCGCGATCCGACGGCCGTTGGGCTGAAACACGACCTGGGTTTTGTTCTACTCTTCACCATGAGTCTTTTGGGACCGGAATCAACTTGATCGAACGTCGGACGGCGAAGATACGACATCGCGAAGTTTCCGGTGGCCGACGGCTTCGGGCAGCGCGTGCGGCGGCCGTTCCGTCGCGTGGACCCACCGTTGAACTCAGCTCGGCGAGAGCTTTCCAACGGTGCCGGCGGTGTCGTGAACGGAGGCCGTATGTGAAAGTTAGTTACTGTACACATTCGGGTAGAGAGAGAAAGACAAGTGAGGAGAGAGAGTGTGTATATGGACAAATGAGGACATTTCACTTTTTTTCGCTCTTTATATACTTTTTCGCCCAAAATTTTAACATGGGCTATGTTGATTAATTTGGGCGTCCTAAATCCAAATATATCAGTTTTATTTTCATCTGAGGTCATTTCGACCAGTTTCCGATACTGTAAATTCTCGGTCAAAAAGTACCATTGTACTCAATTATCAAATTTGAGCGTGCTGATGGGCTATCTTAACTAATTTGGGAGTGCTGAACCCAAATTTATCAGGTTTATGTCAAGATAATGTCATCTTGACCTACTTCTTGATACTGTGAGTGGCACACACGTGTACATACATAATATCACTATCAATCATTTTTCATCCTTTAACATTGTTAGAACATTTTATTTAGTTCCAAACAATATTAAATCACTTAATTTCACATTTTAACACTTAAATTCATTGTGTTATTATTTTTCGAGAAATATGAATTTTTCCCGGGTATTACAATATAAGATGATGAAAATTATTTATGCTGTTTCGAATGCTCTAATGATCACAATTTGTCTCAGGGTATCATAGATGGACTTAAGAACTCTACTAACTTTTCTTGAGGTAAGGGTTGCATGGTTTAATAAGGGGGTGTTTGGGGGCAATATTGAAGGGCCGCATAACACCATCAAGTTTCCAATGTTGCGTTTGGCATTCCAAAAGACTTTCGGAAGCGATGAACGGTAAATCAAAATTTTTTAATAAATCTTTTATTAAAAAAATTTTATTCTCTCTCTTTTTTTAATTATTATTATTTTCAAATCAACTAACACACCTCCCAAAAACCAACTTTTTCCTATTAGTCCTCAACCAAACACAAAACTCCAAACCTATTCTTTTTTTTTTTTTTTTTAAAGTTTTCCCTTCAAACACATTTTCAAAACTGATCTTAACGCCAAACTAAGCATGTGTTTGGGGAACAATTTGAGTTGTAAAAATTTGATTTAAGTTGAGTTGAGTATTGAGTTGTGCATTTGGTTGATTGAAGTTAATAAGTATAAAAACTTGAAATGTATTCAAAAAAATAATCAATATAAAACTTGTTTTATTTGTTTCAATATTTAATACAAATTATTTTTAAAAAAAATCTCATTTGAACTTATACATACAAAGTTATAGACTTTTAAAGTATAAGTGTTTAAGTTATAATTAGAATTAGAGCATCTCTAATCCAAAACACTAAAATCATGTAACTTTGGCAGCAAACAATAAATTTATATCCAAACTATTACACCATTTCTAATACCAAAAAAATATATTCATGTATATTCCTTTTATCTCTCTTTTTAAAGTACGAGTGTTTAAATTATAATTAGAGTTAGAGCATTTCTAATCCAAAACACTAAAATGATGTAAATTTTGCATTAAATAATAAATTTATATCCAAACTATTACATCATTTCTAATACTAAAAAAAATATTTCATGTATATTCCTTTTTATCTCTCTTTTTATATTTCATTATGTTAATTCAATACTATAAAAATTATATCAAATTCGGTATTGAGTGAATAGTGAGAACACAAACATGCATATGAATTTCTACTGTTCAACTCTTATTCATTCACACCAAAATAGTGTGAAAATGATGATCAGTTAAAGAATAGCTCCACCATCATTCTTATTTTCCAATGACAAAAAGGCACGTGTTAAATAAGTCTTCATAAATAGTAAAATTTAGTTGACTTAAAAAAAAAAAAAAGGATAAAAGACAATTGAAATTGAATTGTAATAAATTGCTCCCCCAAACACATGTTAAATATCTCTAAAATTCTGTCTTTTAAAACTCTCCTCAAAAGGCACTAAGAAAAGCTCGGTGGCCAAGAGCAAGGGGTTTAAATAAGAGTTGTAGATTAAAAATTTGAGAGAATTTATTTTTTTAATAGAAGTTTTCCATATCGTTATAAAAAAATTAAAGATTTAATTTTAGAAAGGCTTATCAAAGTCAAGCCACCAGCTAGCCTTTTAATAGCCACCATGACTTTTCATACATTAATGGTGTGTTTGTCACGTCATTTTAAATTCTAAAAATTCATCTTATTTTAAATTTAAATCTATTTTTTAATTTGCTCGAAACTTATATATATTACAAGCATTTTTTGTTTCCATCAAATAGTTATTTATTTTAGAACCCCATATCAAAATAAAAAATTTTCAATTTAAAACGATGTATCAAGCAAGGACTAGTTTTTATTTTTATTTTTGTTAACTAGTGAAATTAGTTTATTTATAATTTTGTAATTGATTTTCATGTGAATAAAGACTAGGAAAATGTGTAATACTAATTGGGGTTTATAATTTATAATTAAGATTACTCTTTTTTATGTTTCTGAATTTTAAGATCGTTTTCACTTTGTCACGTAAACTTTAAAAAACTCCAATTTTGTCTCAATAAACTTTGAATTATCTCTTACTCCACCCCTTATACTAAAAATTTTAGTTAAAAATAAATAGAAAAATAAGGGTATTAGTCTTATTAAATCCATTATGTTTGTAAAAAATAAATTAAAAAAGACTACATAACTGTACTTAATTTTAATAAATTTTAATGAAAAAATATATATAATCTAATCATTCGGTCTAATAGATTTTAAACGGGATATATTAAAATAAAATAAATTAGATTAGTTGAATCTGAAATTTTTTTTTTATAATTAGATTGATCAATAAATGGTAAAAAAAAAAAAGTTGGTTTCCATCCAATACCTATCCTAATGGTAATAAACTCGGTCAAGGCTCGAAAGTAATAAAAAGAAAAATATTCACAATGGGAAAAGTAATAAATATAAAATAAAAATAAAATTCACAGTATTTGCTTGGGTAGAAAGTCAATCACCCTTTATAAAGAACGACCATAGAAGGATAACAACAACATTAAAAAGAAAGAAAACAAAACAAAACAAAAAAGGAGAGAAAACCGAAGCGTCCCCCTCTTGGCCTTAAAATTTCCGAGCCTATAAATCTATTGGCCTCAGCAAAGTCAAGTAAACCCTCTTCAGATCAGAAGAAAAATGGCCGCCATAGATTTTCTTCCGAGAGAGTACGGTTACGTGGCTCTTGTTCTTGTTCTCTATTGCTTTCTCAATTTCTGGATGAGCATGCAAGTCGGCAAGGCCCGCAAGAAGTACGTTAACTCACACTTTCTCTCTCTTCCTTATTATTATTATTTGTTGCCTTGAATAGTTTTGATTTCATAGAAGGAAAATCCCTCTAATGTTCGGAATCTTGAGCAGGTACAAGGTGAATTTTCCAACTCTCTACGCCTCCGAATCTGAAAACAAAGATGCCAAGCTCTTTAACTGCATCCAGGTAATTTTCTTAGGAATTTTTGACCTTTTTTTTTTTTTTGTCGAAATGGGCTTTTTTCCTGAAGTTGCAAAAAAAAAAAAAAAGGAAAAATGAAGAAGAAGAAGAAGAAGAAGAAGAAATGAAATGGGTTTTTTTTTTTTTGGAAAAAAATGGTTAAGGGTATAATTGTGATTGTGGTTGATAAGAAAGGGTAAATTTGGAATGATGGGCAGAGAGGGCATCAGAACTCGCTGGAATTCATGCCAATGTTTTTTGTGCTAATGGTGTTGGGAGGAATAAGGCATCCTTGCGTCTGCGCTGCCCTTGGAGTTCTCTACATTGTCTCTCGCTATTTCTACTTCAAAGGCTACTCCACCGGGGACCCACAAAAACGCCTCACCATTGGGTTTGTTTAATCTTTTTTTTTTCTTTTTTTCTTTTTAATTTTAATTATTATTTAATTCCACAAGCAAATAGTGCTTCCACAAAGCATGTAGGAAAAAATATTATTTTGAGACCCACCTCCTTTTATTATTTTTTATGTGTGTGTGTGTGTATATATATATATATATATGAGTTCCACGTTTCACCGTTGCATTAGGAATGGCGGCTATAATCTTGGAATTATTTATATTCTATTTGATTGACGCTCTAAATTTAAAAAATAAAAAATTTTTCATTTTAAAAAAATGGGTCTTTTAAAATTTTTATATCTAAATATTCAAAATTTTTTATTTTTAAAAAATAAAAAAAAGAGCTCTTTAGAAAAAAAAAAATTTCATCCACCCAAATAACTTTTAACTTTTAAAAAAAATTTCAAATAACTTTTTATTTTTCATATCTAAAAATTTTTCATTTTCCAAAAAAATAATCTCTTAACCAAATGGAACATTAATTAATTTATGATTTTTAAAATTTTTTAAATTAAGTGACCAAATAGTGTACTAGACTAGTGATGGTTTGGTCATGCAACCCATGGCATTCAAAGAGATTATCTCCCGAGTATTTGCAATATTACATTCAAATACAATATAATTTTCATTTAAATATCAATCATATAATATTTAAATCCAATACAATCATTATTTATTATTTTATTTTTTCTATTATTTTTACTAATCACATTATATATTCTCTTTCTCTTTTTTTTTTCTCTCTACTTTTATCCATCACATCACATATTTATTATTAAAATACAATTTAAATACTTTTTATCTAAACATATATTATATTTAAATATAATATAAATATTTTTTTAAATATAAATTATATCAATATATTAAAATATAATATAAATCTAATTTATTTAAAAAAAAAAGAACCTATTATTATTATTATTATTGTTATGTGTGTCTGTGATTGAAAATGGCAGTGTGTTGCTTGGAAGTCATGTCTTGGAAAATCAAATGATAACTTTTTTAATTCTGCCCACGTTTCCCTAAATAATTATAATTTCTGACTTTTTAAATATTTGATTACCTATTATCTTTTGTTATTGTCCTTTTTTTTGTGTGTGCAAATAATACTTGATTATTTTTTTTTTTTTTTTGATAATAGGATATATGGATTCTTGGCGTTGTTTGGGCTTATGTTGTGCACCATTTCGTTTGGGGTCAGTCTTCTGCGTGCTTGAGCTTCTGCATAATTTGCTCAATAGTGCCATCCTGTTATCTGCAACTCTATTGTCCTTTTTTTTTTTTTTTTTGCTTGCCGGGTTAAGAATAAGAAAAGCTCAATTGAAAGAGTTTATGTTTTTTTTTTTTTTGAAAGAATTTATTTCAGTTATTATGGTGGCTTGTAAAAGTTAATCGGCTTCTGTGGACAGATATGGCGGCTTTGTAGTTGGTGGTTTTCAATGAACATTTTTCAGTAGTGTTGACATAAATTGCAACAAAATGTTCTTGAGAATTTGATTTACCAAATTATATGTGTGTGTGTGTGTGTGTGTGTGTGTGTGTGTGTGTAGAGATATAGATGAGGTTACTTCTTTGCTCATTCATATGATTGCTAAACTTTATGTAACTGAAGCTCTCAAATTATTTTTACAAAAAAGGGGAGTTAGATAAATAAGATATGAAATGTTTTTAAGGGTAATTAATCGTTGGTTTATTATTTTTTTTAAAGGTTCAAAAAGTACTTTTTTCTATTAATTTTTTTTATAAGCGTTGTCTAGTTCAACAAATACAACAAACGTAATTTAAAAAAAATTTATATATGAGTTTTGCATTTTATTTTCTCGTATCAAACATCATAAAAAAAAATATATCTTCCTATTCCACTTCTCACATTTGAATAATCCAACTCTCCCTCTTTTTATTGTTGTTTTTGTCCTACCAAACATATGTTTAATATGTAAAAAAGCACACTTTAAAATATTTTAGGTAAATAGCATTAATCTTAAGGTAACTCATTCAAACATCCTAGAAAATAGCTCTTGGAGCTACAAAGCTAAAAGCTGTATTTAGGGAATTGAGCAAACAAAGTCCTTTGACACCAAGGATTAAACAAAACGCTTTAGGTGAAACCTCTTCTTTTAAAAAATAAAATAAAATAAAATAGGTAGAAACTATTCTTTCGTTCCTTATGTATGTGGTATTAGTTCAATTGGCAAGAAAAACGACGAAAAAAAATATATATAATAATTAAATACGACTATTTAATAACTTAGCACAAATTGAAGAGGATAGCCTCCATAACATTAAAATATAAAATATAAATAAATAAATAAATAAATAAAAACTTATAACGTGATCTACAGCTAGGGTTGATCACAGTTATTCGTTTATAAAATGGCAGAAACATCTACCAAATTTTCTCCTACGACCTTTCATAAAAAATGCCTTTTCCAGTCTAGATGGATACTGCGATGGCATCTTGGAGTACAATCCATATGATCTGAACATGGTTGGCCATTTTCCAAAGGAACTTCGATCGTTGAATCTGTCATTAAAAAAAATATATAGTATTATTAATCGTACCAACAGTTAAAACTGCAAAAGTAATTTTTTTTTAATTTTATTTTTAAATCTACTCCTAAATAGTATAAAAAGTCATTCCTTAAATTCAAGAGAAATGTAATAATGCCCAATCTTGCATTATTTTTATTAGTAATTACATTCAACAAAAAAAAAAATCTCAACCTCGTGCAAAAATAAATAAACTTTGACATGAATTTTGTTTTCAAGGGACCGACTCTAAAAATTTATCCTTTCGAATTGCCATCTACAAAATTCTGCATTAGCTCGATAGGAAACTGAGAATGAATGTAAAAAGACTTGGACTGCTAATATGTCAACTTTTTCACGAATGAAATCCTACGGGATATAGTGTGTGTGTGTGTATGTATTTATGTACGAACAAAAGAAAGAAAAAATTACAGTGGAAAACAACGAAAGAAACCTATAAAACATATTTAAGCTAAGCCTTCATAGGTGTAGGGAAGTTTCTGTAGTAAGTTCTCGAAAATTTATGTTGCTACTTCAGTGTCATTGGCTATATTGTTAGATTGGATTCAAGTGTCTTTATGAAATCGGCCGCATAATTTGACTCTTCTGTCCTTTTGTTGGTTCCTACGTTTGTAAGGGTGGCACATCAGACTGAGGTAGATCAGGAAATGCTTCTGTGTCCTATTTCCTTCCCGCACGCATCGTTATATATATTAAAATGAGAGGGAAAATCTCCATTCATCTACTGTTTATAAGAGAGCGGTATGTTAATTTTACCTCTAATGATTATAAGTTTTTCATCCTTTTAAATTTTTCCACGTGAATTTCATTTTTTACCTTTCATTTTTTTCTTAGATTCTATTACTTTTTGAGTTTTTAGTAATTCTACCAAAAAACCTCATTTCGGGATCTACTTCCCCCCTCTTTTTCTCTTTTTTTTTGTTTTTTTTGTTTTTTCATTTCTTTGTGTCTGACAATATCTTTAGCACTTGTAAATTTAGTCAAAATTATTGAATTTTGACGTCATAATCTCTCAACTACTACAACGTCTTGCTCTATAGCTGATAAAGAAACTTTGTGTTTCATTATCAAATGTTTGGGGTTATCATGTTGTTTTTCAATAAGTTATAATTGTCATTTTTGCTAATCTTCACAACTTATCTCATGGTGGGTCTAGCGTCTTTAACTTCTTCTACACATTATAATGCCACCGTCGAACTTCCCTTCCATTATTAGATCTGCAATTGTTTCGATCCATGCTTCTTCGTCCCAGCCAACCAACCAACCAAAACCTGCCTTTCTTCTCAACAGACTCTCTGAGGCTCTCGCTTTTTCCTCCACCTTCTCTCTCCTCCTTCTCCCTCTAAAACTCCATTGGCGGATCTTCAAATCTTTCAGATCTCAATCTCTGGACCTCGAAGATACAAAGCTTAGCCTACTCTCTCTCTCTCTCTCTCTCTCTCTCCTCCTCCTTTCAATCTCTCCATTTATTGAAGCCTCAACGAGCTTCTTCTAACAATATTTGGTTTTTTTATCATTTTCCTTACATGTTTTCTTTTTTGATTTAGTTTATGATTTGGTTTTGGATAAATTATTAGGAAGGAGACTTTCAAGCAATTTAGGCAATGGGGAAGCAGGACACCAAGACATTTTGAGAACTTTGATACTCCTAGTATTAAAGTGACAATATGTTAGAATCTTTATCTTTCTCTCTCTTTTATTTTATTTTATTTTGGTTTTTAAGGATTTTAATTTTGTTGCCATGTTTTGTTTGGTTTATTCTATTAGTGTTATTGAAGTTTAATCTAAAGAAAATTGTTTTGATTTCTATATTTACAACCCAAATCTCTCGTAGGGTTGTTGGTCTTATTACTTAGATTCATGTTCATTTTGATTGTCTCAAGCCGAAATTTTAAGTTCTTAAATTTTACCCCTTTATTTTCCCTTAAAGAATTTAGAAAATAATTAAAATTTTTTATGAAAATGGTCTAACCTTGTCGACACTGACAAAGATAACACAGTATTTTGTCCATAAAATTGAATATATAAACATATAATGGAAACTGAGATTGGTAGGCCAAGAGGCAAGAAATTTATTTGATCCACTTGGCTATTATTTTTTCTTACCATTACTTTACAATCTTTCATGCTGTTGTGATTATGGCGATTTTGGTGAAATTGAATTTTAGTATATTCGTATTTAGGATTTCTGAATTCTAAAATTTATATTTAATTGGTATAATTTTTGACTTGATCTAGGAGTTGAGTATGTATTTTGGTACAATTTGGCGTAGAATTTGGAATTTTAGAAGTAATTTTTGTTATGTTTGAATATATTTGAGTTCTAATATGTAATGTATTGAATATATTTTGTATTTATATGAAAAGTATTTGCTTTGTATTTGAATGCAATATGTGTTTAGGTGAAAAGTATTTAAATTGTATTTTAGAGTTGAAAAGTTGATGTGATTGGTAAAAGTAGATATAAAAAGTGAGATAGAAAGAAAATATGATGTGAATGGATTTTAAAAATTTATTTTTAAAATATTCTGAAATAGTAAATATATTTAAGACACTGTAAAAAAGTATTGTATTTAAATACAAAATTTTTATATTTAAATGAAAATCATATTATATTTAAATATAATGCGAACGTAATAAGAAAAACTAATGTCCCATTAATCTATAGGTTTTAGCACCGTCCCCTTACCCTATTATTTGAGGGGAGGAAAAAGAACTTGGAAAAGAAAAATCCTTGGAGCATGCACACAATAAAGTAATATTTTTGATTTATTTTTAACCATTTTACTTCTCATTTCTTGGTATATATGCGCTACAATATTGGGCATTCAAAAAATTATTTCTTCCTAAAGAAAAGTTTGTTTTAAAAATTTTGGCAATATTGCTATTTGGATTTTTAAAACTGGCTACAAATACAATATATTATAAAATTTAACACCTGATCACTCCAAAATATTACGTAGAGTTCAATTCCCGATCCATAAGTTGAGAAATAAAAATAAAAAATTTAAATCCTTTTGCACATATAACTAACCTGAATATCTGACGGAGAGGAAGAAAATTAATAGGAGCGTCAAGAAACTAATGAAACTTACCGTTACCCATATTCATTTTCATCAATACATGAATGCCGAAATAACAATTGCTGGTTTTGTAATTGCACTTATATACACATATACACACACATACACTCTAGATCAATATATGCATTAATTTCTACTTATACATTTACATACACATGTATATATATATATACATATGTATTAAAAATGGATGAACACTTTAGTCCCTAAAAAAAGAACAAATTAAATTACGACACAAAATTAAGAGCCTCATAAAAATAAATAAAACTTGGGAGGCCTATTGAGTAAGTGAAACACGGAATTACAAGTACTTTTAAACCATATGGCAAAAAATTAATCGACTGAAAACATAAGAAAGCAAAGTCATTTTCTCAATCAAGATCCGAAAGTCATCGATACGAGGCAACATGAGAAATTTTAAATGTAAATGAACGAAATAATTATCATTTAAAATAAGCAATATGATTACAATTGTCGTTTACCATTATATATGTGGTCGTTTCCTCTGCATTTAAATATTTTAATCAGTTAGTGCTCTCTCTCTCTCTCTCACTGGCCTAACGCAAATACATGGGTAACCAACCCGTGGATTTTGCTGATCAAGGCCAGCCTTACGCATTTGAAAGCCTTAAGCAAAACTTTTAAACAAGATCTACTCAAAAAGAACTTTGTAATGAAATACTCTGTATTAAAATGGAAAAACTAACATTATATCATTCAAAAGTAACAAAACAAATCAAAAATCTAGGCTATGTTAAGAGAAATTCTATGGCCTTCCAAAATATGGAGCCTAGTGAAGTAACTATTTAAGTTGTCTTAAGCAAGAGCCGTTAGTGGTGTCTCATTTGTTCTGCCCTCAAACCTTGGCTTATAAGGTTGTTTATATATATATATATATGTTTGTTTATCTATTTTGTATGTACAAAGTACGTGTTATTTTATTAATAATTTTCGAAGGATGGGTGTTTAAGCTTTTAGCTCTTATATTGACGCTGCGAAAGAGTTGACTTTGTTTATTAATCTTGGCCGTCGGGCATATAAAAATAAAGTTTTGACGAGAGATCGGCATAGAATGCAAAAAAACCAATAAGAAAACAAAATTACAATGATTCCGTCGGGCGTGCAGAATTATGGAGCCCAAACATTTACTATAAAACAAAATATAATGAAATGTTGGATCAATCCATTTAACCATATTCTAAAGGCAAACTTTTCCTAGCGCTAATAAAAATTAATTTTATAAATCATATTAGTTTTTTATTATTTTATATCATATTACCGCCAATTACTATATATATATATATGAGTATACAATTACAAGTACGTATCTATTTGCAGTTTTAGGAGAAATACAAGATAGAGCTTTTCGAATATATGTTTAATAATTACATGTCAAACTCATCATCAACCATCAACTAACAAAACTATGTCTTTGTAAATTTTTTTTAAAAATCAATGGAAGGTTGAGATTATTAATTTCTTTCAAGAGTGGATTACTGAAATTTTAAGAAAAACACAAATGTACCAATACGTAGTTCTCCCTTCTTTTATATATATATATATATATATGTTTGCACTTGGTTACATAAGTACTAATCCATGTTGGATAGCTTGTAAACGCATTAGAATTACTGTTTGTTCTTTTTTTTTTTTTTTTGTCAAAACACAAAAATACTTATGATACATATTATTATTGCTTGGCAATACCATAGTTGAGTATATACAAATGATGTACTAGCATCCACTAAACACACACATAAACATGTAATACATAAATTTATTTTTTTACAAGGTAAAGCTATGAATGGAATCATAGTTTGCGACAGGCTTTTAAGCTAAAACATAATCCTTATGTTAATCTCGCTTTATAAGAGATTATAACCACATTAACAAACTTACATGAGCCAACATTTTTTTTTTTCCCTTTCCTTATCGTATTTGCTAAACTAGGCAATGGCATATACCCCACGACATTTTGTGGTAAATTTATGTTTCAGTTCAATATGTCTTGAATTCTATTGTTTCATTGACCTTTGAATTTGCAGGGAGGTTGTGCATTCATTTTATTATTGTTTTTTTTTTTTTTTTTTTGTAACTGAAATGAGTTAAATAGACCAACAAAGATAGTTGCAGATTTGGCATGACAACAGTTCTACACTCGCATCAAATTTGAGGTTATGAATAATAACTAAAAAATAAAAATAAAAATAAAAATAAACACACACACACACATTCGGAAGGATAAAAATGGAGGCTCAAGTCATCAATTAGATTTCCTGTACCGAATGGGTTTAATGAGTTTTTAATTAACCTTTAATTGCCAACATACAATTTCTTTGCCATTTTTCTTTGCACTTTCCAAATTCCAGAAAACCTCTAAGGTTAAAAGAAGAAAAAGAAAATAGTTGCTCCATACTCAAGATGTGAGCAAAAGCTTTGGCAATATTGCTGCAATAATCCCTTAGATATATATTTCAGTAGTGCAGGTTTATCTCTATGTAGGAAAAATGATCCAAATTCAGCATGTATACAACCTACCTGATTGTTGAAATAAGAGGAAGAAAATTAATATGAGCCTTAAAGAACAAGAAACTAAGTGATTTCTCACCCATAATGATTTTTAGAATGCGGTAGATTTATATATATATTTATATATATATATATAGATATGTATATTCACACACATATATATAACTATGCCGAAACAAATTGTATATGTGGTTTATATAGTGTTTATATAGTGTATATCTTCCCATCCCCTCTAGTTTTTATTTTAGAAATTTCACATGTACCCCCCTAAACTATGGTTTATTGATAGTTTAGTCCGAAAAGCTTCACTCTTTGGCTCTTTCGCTGTGAACTTCACTTCGCAATTCTAAACTTAGCTAAATGTTCAAAAACGAAAATTAGCAGATTGTCAAGAGTTTTGTTTTGGAAGCAAAGTGCTATTCCGACAATTTCAAGGGTAAAATTGCAAACATATCTTATATATGGTCTTAAATTAATAAATTTTGATATCACATATCATGCTACAAATTGGCGTATAACATGGACATATAGCGGTTTCTCAACATTGAATACGAACTCTTTGCATCAACCTGTTAGTAATCAAGGGTTTATTTATTTGACAATTTTAAATCTACTAATTTTACGATGTATTCGCACATACGGAATAGACAAACAAAATAAAGTAAAACTATAATTAAAAAAAATACCATATGAAAACCGTTAAGTAATCACATCAGTAGCCACATGGAGATGATGTATCTACCACGTAGTGATAATGCACTACCATGTGGCATCACCCGAGGCATGAACAAAAAAGAACATTCACACTTATAATGTGTGTGTATATATATACTAGTTGTATAACATATGTGTCGAATAAATAAACAAAGCAAAAAAAAAATTGTCATGTGACAACTTATGACGTATGATGTGATTATCACGTAACGATGACAAAGCTGTCACATGATAATAACAGAATTGTCATGTCAATTGTCACATAACAACTTGAGAGTAATGACCAAAAAGTATTTTTTATAGGTTATGGCTCTTTTAATATGTGGTATATAATATAATATATAATATAATAATAATATATAGTATAGGTTATTTTAATATAAGAATTAGATTTAGTTTCTTTTCAGCCCTTTTCAAGAGTCTTATCATTAAGAGAGAAAAGAATCAGATTTTTGAAAACTGAAAAATCACCTTCTGATCAACCTAAAAACTTTCCGGTTACATGTAATAATATAAAAAATAAAAATCAGCCTCCAAGCAAAAGTTAAAGCGTTTTATTAAGGGGACACTAGCATGTATAATTATAGTCGGACAAGTAGAAAATCAGAAATAGACATACTTTGACGAGCAGATAGAATCCTTCCAGAAATAGACGAAGAAAGACACGGCGTGGGACGACTGATTTTGGCAGTTTGGTTGGTCTTATGCACAGTCCTATTCAGCTTAGATAGAGGGAAAAAACGGCAATTGCCAAGGAGAAGGTGGGAGCTCTACTCTAGCGCGCAGTCATGCGGGGTCCGTAGAGCCTTTGTTGTGTACATGTACAAATTGACTTTCCCATTACCGATTAGGAGAATGTTATCATTTAAAAATTTACATATCTTGTTTATTTTATGCTGCTCTTCCAAATAAATTTTGAGAAATACGCTCATAAATGTTCTATTTTGGTTGTTTTAATTATTTTTCATCTTTTGATCAATAGTATATAAATATATATATATGTAGAAACCCCAAATGTTGACTGATGCTTGTCCTTTCTAGACAAATTTTTTTTTTTTTAACAATTGAGACATGCATGCTATCTTTCACATTAAAAGTTAACAAAACAACAGAGATGACTAGGAAAATTCCAAGTTATGGAAGCAAACGGTTTTACAGCAAAAATGTTTTTACATTGCAAAACATATTGCGGTCGAAGAAAGCCTAAATCATTTTTTATTGGAAGTACTTCCAATGTTTCCAGAAGCTCTGGCCGAACGAAGATCATAGAAAAATAAATAAAAGAAAAATGTGCAGCTTTATTCAAATAATACAAGTTCCACCACCTCTCACTTCTTCAGCAGCAACGCACTGCATTGTGCCATTATCTTTGATGCCCTTGTGATGGAATCGGTCATGTAAAAGTTCTCGACTGCTGTTCCGAATGAATCCTGACTCAATTTCTGAGTGACTTTAGGTTTCAACGAAGGTGAAAATGTTGCTGGCTCTCTCTCATCAACGTGCAAGAGGTTCGGGGCCACAGTTCTGATCCGGGATCGGATTGCCTCGAGTGAATCATAGGGCTGTTGAATCCCTGATACCTCGGATAGAGCCCTGATAATCTTCCAATCATCCCTGGCATCACCAACTGTCGGGACGGCAGGTAATGTCTGTTGAGTGCAACCCTCGGTATTTTCATATGTACCTTCCTTCTCACTGAATGCTGAAGCCGGCAAAATTACATTGGCACGATACACGCTCCGGTCCCCGTGATGCCCCTGATAAACCACAAAGGCGTCACTTGGAACCTTCTCCAAGTTCACATCGTCAGCACCCATCAGATACACAAATTTTGCAGACTCAATGCTGTTTTCAGACTCTGGCACAAGTCCAAGGTCAAGTGCTGCAGCCTGGGCAGCACTGAGAAGTAATACATTGTAACCATTCCAATCAGGTCTGATAACATTTGCATATTCTGCAATGGTTCCAACAGCAGAAAAAATTGCATCCTTGTCTTTCCTATCAAAGAGCCCAGCCCCAAGAATAATGACAGGGTTTTTGGCATTCAAGAGGGCTGAGGAAAAGGGATGGCGACGCTCAGCAAGTTCTATTAGTGTTTGAGGGCCAGTGCCAAGATGTTGGTGATCATAATTGAAATCAGTTTCCTGGCCAATATACCCAACTTTAGCGTTGGTAGCTCTAACTGTTTTCCGGATTCTAGCATTAATCATAGCAGCTTCTACCCTTGGCTGTCAATTAGAAAATAAATAAACGAGATTAGTCTTCAATCATGCTTCAAACAACTTATCAACACACAACCATCTTATATCTGGATTTAAGTGTGAAAATAGAAACACGATTACTGTGTACTAGGTGCAATAAATTTGAAAATGAAATCAAGGATGTCAGAACAATACCTGGGTACCAATCAAGAGAAAAACATCAGCTTTCTCAAGATCAGCAATGCTAGTATTCATCAGATACATAGAGCGCAGATCAGCATCACGGTGTGCACCGTTTCTTTCACACCACACATTGTTTGACCCCAATTTGTTCAAGAAATCTTTTAGTGCCATCATGGACTCTGCATCAGACAGCTGACCAGCAACCCCAACAATTTCCTCTGGTTTAACTTGTTGAACCACTTCAGCAACAACAGCAAGGGCATCACGCCAACTCACTGGCTTAAAGCGCCCATCAGCAGCACGAATCATAGGGTCATTTAGCCTTTGCCTCTTCAAACCATCATAACAGAAACGAGTCTTGTCTGATATCCATTCTTCATTTATGTCCTGTAAAATGTGGGAAATTGCATTGCATCTTTGACACAGAACAACACACGAATACAACTTTAAGGTCTGTAGCTATGCAGCATAGTCTTTAAAATTCCTTTACTGAGTACTTCCTAGTGCCCTAAAAACATAATTAAAAAAAAAAAAAAAGATGAGGAATTTCTAAGGTGATGGATTCCAAATGCTGTTGTATTGTGTGTCCCAATGACTTAAAACCTATAGGGCAAATCATTAAGTAAACACTTCTCAGCATCTACACCAAGCATCCTCTTAACAGCATAAGAACATAAATTTCTTCCAAAACGAAAAGTTCTGCAGAAGAAATAAAAGATAAATATGTTTCCAATAAGAAATGGTGGTCAACCACGAAGAGAGGAAAGAAGCAAATAAAGTATATAAATGCTTTCATAATGCCCAAGTTTCCAACTCGCAACAAAAAGCACTTTACAGGTTTAATCAACCAACTAGGTAGATTAAATACTACATAATAAGTTCAATGAATACAAGTGTAACAAATGAATCAATTTTTTCAGCCACTAGTTGAATACTAATAAACGCGGACAATAACAGATCACCATCAAGCCCCTTTAAACGTATGTGCAAACCCTAAACATGTTTCATGAAGAACTCCAAATAAGAACCGAATAGGTATCACATGCAAACAAATGAATCAAATATTTAACTTTCTCAATTATATTTTGAGAAAATCTTACTGTGCCACATGGCAGAAAAGAGTTCAGACTGTTCATTTAATGCAATTAAATGTAGTAAAGCTGTTTAGATCCCCAACACAGGTAAAGAAATAGTAGGATAAAAAAGCTGAATTCTTGATTAAAACAGAGTTGTTCTTTTTTTCTTTTCTATTCATCAATATACTACTCATAGAAACATTAGTGTCGGTGATCTAGAACTGAATTGAGAATAAACTTGCATTTTAAGCTAACTATAATTCAAATGCATAATCTCACGTGGGTTTCACTATTATTTTTTAAGATAAATAAAGAAACGATACCTTTTTGTTGAATTAATGTATCCTGCCCTTTTGGTGGCTTACTATAATTATAAAAAGTACTTGTTTTTTTGGTAAAAGAACTTTTTCTTTTTCCATTCAGCAAACATTATGTTGACAAAAAATAATTAAAACCCCAGAGTCAATGACTCAATCACCTTCCTTTATAACTACTTTTTCCCCTTTAATTGGAAGGTTGAAAACACACACACACACACACACACACAACAGTGCTTATTTACTATTTTCTTGAAAAGATAGACGTTCAGACTGTTGGAGATAAGAACATAAAATGAAAACAAATGATCTTATGATGTTTCTCTCTGCAACCAATAGTATTCTACATGATAGAATTCTAGGCAGAAAATCGGATACCACACGTAATCCAGTGATCACAGTAATGGATGTCAATTCAGATAAAGTTCACATATCAAATTGATCAGGTTAACACTTCAACTAAATTAACCAATTTCAATTACGTAAAATAAATGGAAAGTTAAAACCTTTATTAATTTCACAGCACACAGGTCCAAAGGATGTAAAAATTTATCATCTACTACAGATAATGAAATCTACCTCATTCAATCTTGGAAGGATGCGCATGACCTCGGGACCTCTACTGTCGATTCGAATGTTGGATCCTACAGCATCAGTAACATCAATGCTCTCAGTTCCTTTCAACTCCCAATTTCGGGCCTTAAATGCGAAAGGCTTTGAGGTCAGGGCTCCCACAGGACAGATATCTATCACATTGCCAGAAAGTTCACTTGTCATGAGTTTTTCAACATATGTTCCAATTTCCTCTCCACTTCCACGACCTAGCATACCAAGGTCTTGAACCCCAGCAACCTCTGTTGCAAATCTAACACATCTGTTTGACCAAACACATAGTTTGTGTTAGAAACTTCCTAGCATACCAAGTTCACTTGTCATGATGACATAGAAATTGATTGACTATGTATACAAACACATATATCCAGTATACATACACACAAGCACTTGTAACAACCAGCACTTTCAGAGAAACACCATAGGAAAATGTTGTAAATGGAGCAATGGAAAAACTTCCATTTCCCTTTGCAGATGGCTAAAACACAAAAATGGGGAACATAGAGAATCTTGGAACGAGGTTTCAAGTAAAGAAAAAGAAAATTTTTACGAATTTTATTACATCATACATGATAGAAAACAGTGAACAATTTGAATGATTCCCTTTTGTTTCTTCTAGAACACAGTCAAAGAAAAATAGAAGCCGCTTCTCTCATGGAACTCATGGAAACCACAAGCACAACAAGCAGGTTAATCAACTTGTGACAATTATCCAGAAAGATTTGGTGAAATGAAAAATTGAAATGCTCATGGTTAATCAAACAAGTACATCAGCATTCTAGAAAAGATTTTATCACCCTACAAACAAAAAAGAAAGCATGCAATGATTAATTATAGATTCTCACCTAGTACATTGAATGCATCTAGTCATCACAGTCTTCACCAAAGGACCGAGATTCTTATCCACCACAGATCTCTTCATCTCGGTGAATCGGCCACGATCAGACCCGAAAGCCATGGACTGATCCTGCAGGTCACATTCTCCACCCTGATCACAAATTGGACAATCTAATGGGTGATTCATCAGTAGAAACTCCATCACTCCTTCTCGAGCCTTCTTCGCCACCGGAGTATCCGTCTTTATTTTCATCCCTGGAACCATTTTTTTTTTTTTTTCCAAATAAATCACCAAAAGAACCTTAAGACCTTAAAACCATAGCAATGGAACCTTTAAGGTTCTTCATTTTCAAATGAACCTTAAAACCATATCAATGGAACATTATCAAGAGTTACAAACCAAACCATTGGCCAAATTAGCAAAAAAAAAAAATCAGGCTTTATGAATTATATTCATCAGAATTGATCCCTGACCAAAACAGAGAAATGACATGCCAATGAGAAACGAAGAAAAATCAAAGAGGCGTAACCCTAACCAGGAAGAGCGGGCATGGCGCAGGAGGCGACGGGCTTGGGGGACTTCTCGACCTCGACGAGGCACATGCGGCAGTTGCCGGCGATGGAGAGGCGGCTGTGGTAGCAGAACCGGGGGATGTCGACGCCGGCGACCTCGCAGGCCTGGAGGACAGTGAAGCCCTTGGGGATCTTCACCGGGTAGCCATCGACGAAGACCTCAATGGCGTCCTCCAGGGCCTGGCTGGGGAAGTGGACTCTTGCACCGGCGACCGGCGTCCGCGGTGGGAGATTTGGCTCCGACTGGGCCTCCGCCGCTGCTGCTGCCGATTGGTCGGCGTTCTGAAGCTCCGGCGTGGAGGAGACGGCCCTGAGGAAGAAGGGCCTATGGCTGAGGAGCTTAGCAGTGGAGGCTGTGGGTCTGATGACACGGGAAGCAAGCAATCCCAGCCCCATTTCTACCGTTGCAGAGCTTGTGGAAGCTCTCCGAGGGTTTCGATGTCCCGACTCCTAGTGATCGATCGTGTGAGAAGATCTCTGAGCTCTCGGCGACTCGACTGAGAGAGAAGGGGAAAAAATGTTTGGTCGTATGATGATCGTGATGATCCTTCCGCCTGGATGGGAAATGGCCGATGGGCCATGGTTTTTTGGGCTGGGCTTCTGATTGGGCTTCACTCTATCGTCTAATTTGGGATAGTCAAGGTACATGCTAGTTTATTAAGTCCATAATTTAAAGGTTCGTTTGGTGAACGCATTGCATTTGTATTGCGTTTGAATGCAATGTATTGAATGTAATTTATATTTGGAGGAAAAGTATTAATATTACATTTGAATACAATGTATATTTGGGAGAAAAGTATTTGAATTATATTTTAATAATAAATATGTGATGTGATGGGTAAAAGTAGAGAGAGAAAAAAAGAAGGAGAGAGAATATGTGATGTAATTAATAAAAGTAATAGAAAAAGTGAAATAATAAATAGTGATTGTGTTAGATTTAAAATATAATGTGATTGGTATTTAAATGAAATGTTTTTGTATTTGGGGGAAAATTGCATTGCATTTAAATGCAATACCAAAAAAATTTGTGTCCCAAACGCCATGTAAAACATTTACGAAAATATCATAAATTTGATTTATGTTTAGTAAATGAATTTTTTTTTAATTATTTTCTCTCTCTCATACCTCTTGATTTTCTTTTTCTCTCTTTCTCTCTCCTTCGCTTATCTCTTCTTGTTAGTGGCAAATCTAACGAATCCCTAAAAACCTAGGCCACAATCTTGATTGGTGATCTCATTTTGCGTCTTGACCGGTGATCTCATCGTTATTATATCTATCGATAGCGATAGCAAAGAAGGTCCAGATCACACGGTCACTTTTTGAAGATGTGATTCTGACGAGATATAAGGCTCTACAACCCTTAACACAAGACATTGGCATCGAAAAGCTCCTCCACAAGATGTGATCTAGTTACCACCAAATCCAATAAGATCTTAAACCATAGCGACAAGGGAGGACGACAAGAGGACTAGATGTGATTAACAATGAGCTCAACAACTACGATTGGATCTCTTTGTTGTGGACTCAGCGGCGCGAAGGAAGACAACAAGAGGGCTGGTTGCATTTCATGATCTAAGCTGGTCCATGATGAGTGTGGGTTGGGGGAGGGGGGGAGATATCTAGAAAGAAAGAGAGGGGTTGATTGGGGAAGTGAGAGAAATAGCTGAAATTAATAATAAATGAAACATTTACTTTTGGTAAATGAACAATTTATTAATAAAATGATAAATGAAACATTTACCAATGACATTTTTAGCATAAGTTTTTTCCTTTGTAGTAAAAATCAATCAAATGCATGATTTTGTAGCATTTTTCTAAAATTTGCCTCTAACTTCGACATCTTTTGTTGCTTAAGCTGAAAAAACTTAACAAAATTGTATATGATTTTTTTATGGTTATTTGTGGAGTGTTCCAAAAAGAGAGTATATGTATAATATTCCCTATATATAATGATTTTAGAGTTTTCATCTTCTTACAATGCCAAATAAAAAGTTGTCTTATGACAAAATCATAAACATGTGCACTAAAGGGTCTATTTTCACGATTTCATAATTTTTTATAATGTGTTTGGATCACACACTTATCACAATTATATTTCAATACAATATAATATACATTTACATTTTAGATCCCACATTTATTATATATTGTATCTCGATACAACGTAACACACGTTTGGATATCTCGTATATTTTATTCAAGATGGCTTTATTTGAACAATAAATCAATTTAAAACACCATTTATCTGTTTTTTTTTTCAATCTATTTTTATCAATTATATGATACACACTTTCTTTTTAATACATATTAGAATGACTACTCAAATACAATATATTTAATCTAAAGACACATTTCATTTAAATATAACAATTAAAAAAGAATCAGCTTAAAATTAAAATGAATATGTGATTCAAACAAACAATTAATCTTTTTAACTTGTTTTTTTTTTTTTTCCATTCATCTTTCACTTATACTTATTTCCATGCCTTTTTTTTTTACATTTTTTTTCCCTTTAGTATAGGCACAACGGCACCTAATTTTTTCTCATAAAGATTTATTTTAAAATCTATAATCTCAACTTTCTTATTATAAGCTCTAAGGACCTATTTATGCATAAGATTAAGAAAAATGGGATAGAACTGTATTTTAATTCTCTATTTAATGAGAAATTTTAAACTATTGAACTGGATAAGAGGAGGATTTGATTATCTAGTCTATAATTTAATCTTCTTAAAAATAGACTTGATAATTCTTTTTAAAAGGAGTATATTATTTAATCATATTATTTTTTATATATTCTAATACAGTCTAATGTTATCGTATTTAATATAACCTCATTGTGTACACCAAATATAGCCTAATGTTTTTACTCAATGACTTGTGAAGACTTTTATGTTCCTTCTTTTCATGATTAAGTTTTTGTATCTTTTCGAGCTTTCTTGATAGAATACGGAAGGCTGTTTTCCTTCTAAGGACTATTCAACTTTAGTTACAAAGGATATTTTTTAATGATTTTTTTCGCTTCCTCTATTGCAAATAGGAACTATCATTTTCTTACAACACATTTTCTCAATTTGTTTTTGATACAAGAGGATTAAGTTCAATAAGTCATACCCAAAGAACTATGATTAAACGTAACCCTTTGGTTTAGTCTACTAATAATGTATTTTGTTGAGGACTTGAGGTATTATTAGTGTATTTTTAAAGTAAATATTATTTTATTTTATTGTTGTTCATATGTACGAGTACTTCAATTGGTTATAATAGAACTTTAAATTAATGTTTTTATTTATTTATTTATTTTTAACAAATACACTAATTTATGATTATAAATGCATTAAGAGTTGAATTTTTTTTAATTTAGAAGTGAAAATTCGTATTCCATCTTTTTAAATGATGAATTATATGATATTATCATCAAAAACTATACTTGAAATTTTTTTTTTATCAAAATAAAACAAAACGGGGGAGTCAACCCATGGCCATAAGTCCAAAACTCTAACTTGCTCAGAATAAATAAATTAATAAATAAATAATCCAAAACTCCACACCCAATATACCAAAACAGGCTGTCCGTCGTTTGCTTTGCCCTGCATACTACATTGAGCTCGAACATGGTCTAGGGCTTTATCTCAGCCAGAGAACTGTTCAGGCCACAATAATCATGGCCTTCGATTTGCTTTGCCTTGCTCTGTTCTTCAATTTCCACCTCCGATTCTCTCTCGCTGGTAAGTTCTCGATTGAATCCCATATTTTTTTTCCTCTTTTTTTTGTTCCATTCGCTATTGCTACAATCCATTTCTTTTGATGCTCGCCGATCCGTACGTCTGATTGTGCATATCAATCTGTTTGATTGCTGCGAAAATGAAGTGGAAAAGAAGAAATGTGGGGGAAATTATCATCCGCATGGTTTTTGTTTGATTATGGATTTCATTTGTCGATTCCACTCAACTGTTTGTGGATATTTATTTGTTTGGATGCTGCAAAAATGAAGTGGAAAAGTAGGAATGTGAGGAAAAACAGGGAAATTATTGTTTGGATGGTTTAATACGATTCAACGTAGAGATCCATTTAGCTAAGACATTTATTGCCTTCTGTTATTAGGCTATTAGGCCTTGTTTTATAGGAGGGAAAAGAACATAGGAAGGAAAGAAAAGCATATAAATTGGGTAAAATCATCTAATGCTTCCTTATGTAAATCTTATTTTATTTTGTTTTTGTGCAGTTTATGTTGTTTGCCTAATAGATTCTTTTTCTTATAGCTATAATCATTGCATTTTGTTCTCTGTTCTATAAAAATTTCAGGAGAAACAAATGTGATGGAATCGGTTCCTGATCTACAGAATTCTATGTACAAGGTTGTTGATGGATATCCTTGTGTACGGTTACTCAATCTTTCTGGGGAGATTGGTTGTTCAAGTAAGCATTTGAATGAGAGCACATTGTATCATTTGAGCTCTTCGATATGACATTCTAGACTAATGTACTGTTGCAATGATCTTTCGTGCATGTTTTGTCCTTTGCATTTTCTTAGATCCTGGTAGAGAGAAGGTTGTTGCTCCAATTATAAGATTCAAAGATGCTAATTCATTGTCTCGTTCAGCCACGATTTTGCTTTCACTTGATGAAGTCGAAAGTTTTTTTGCCAGGTACGTATATTGTACTTTGAATATAAAAAAAGATACAAGTTATATATTCAGTTTAATGCTTGTACGCTTATACTTGGTCCCTTTAATAAACGGGTTTCCATAATGCAATCTAACTATCTTATAACCCAACTATTTTTTTTTTTAAGAACTTCTCCTTGACCTATTGTTCATAATTGATTGTTTCTAATTTAATATTTCTGTTTCCTGCTTTTTCTTTTTTAAAAGTACCAAAAGGTATACGGGTATTCTAATTGTTATGAGTGAAACTTCCTTGAACAAAATTGTGAAAACATTCAGGCTGCTTAACATCTATTTTTGGCATGTGCATTACCTATTAATTTATGCTTGGTTTCTTTCTCTGCATTGATTAGAAAGCAGCTGAATTTGTCAGATTGAATTGCCTGACTTATCAAAATGGACATACCAGTACTGTTAGGAAAGTAGACTTGGTGCGCGAACTGGACCTTTGAAAGAAAGATGTTGGGTGGTAGTTAAGAGAATAACTAATCTCTTTCAAAGAAGAAAAAAGAATGTAGGATTTTCTAGTTGGTTATAGTATAAATTTTATTCATTTCGAACTACTCTTTCTTTAGATAAACTGGTATAAAATGAGTTTGTGAATTGGCTTGGAAATAAAAAGGTCAGCTTGATCCTTACAGCTGGTTCGGTTGGTGGGAGGAAGAGGGCCATTGCTTAATTTGGTTGGAGGGAGTGAAGAAATGGAGAGGTGAAGATTTAAGAAATCCAATAACAAAAGCTTAAAAAAGACTATTTTACACTCCAAAACGTTATGGACTGATGATAATGGGAGATAGTAATTGTACAAATAACTATTCCTTTATCTTTCCCTCCCCCTTACCAAATAACTTGAAGGATTAATATTAAGCCGCTCATCCTTGCATTGCCCACCCTTTCAAATCTATCCATCCAGCCTACTCTTCCTATCAAACAGAGTTTTAACAGCAATTGTGCTCATGAAATGAAGAAAAAGGCATTGTCTTTTAAGGATGCTAAATTTGGCTATAGGTGTTTTTGGTTTCTTAATTTTTTTGAACTTATGTTTACATGTGAGATATCTGGTCTTATTTCAGAATTGCGGATGATTCTGGTTTTGCTAGAAATATTGGTGGGGTTTTAGTTGAATCAGGGAACGAGTTTCACAGTACGATAAGAGGTAAGTTTAGATGAAGCTGTTCACCCATCAATTTTTCTTCGTATAAATATAAATGTGAGTTTGGTGAATGACATTCTACATGCTGACAGTGGCACTTCTCATTTGTAGGATTCTCTCCAGCTCATAAGTTCCCTCAAGCTGAATTTGCACCTTACAAAAGCACTAACTATGAATGGAATCCAATTGTATGTTTTTTTTTTTTTTAACCATCAGCCAGCTCTTGTTAGTGAGTTAGTAATGTTTTTAGGACATCAGTGCTGTATTTTGTACTATAGTTACAGTTTTGTTGTTAGTTGCTTGTTGTTTTGGATAAACGGACAAGCATTCCTTCTTTCCTCGATCATCATGTATGAGTAATTCGTAAAATTAGTTGACTGGCAGAATGACAATATGAGTTTTAGTACTTTGAATATGCTGGTTGAAGGGAAACATTATTTACTTATTATACTGCTCAGTGGTTACGATTGGTAGAGTTAGGATTTAGTCTTTTAAATCTTAGATATTAATGTATTCTTGTTGGTATGAAATGGTTGACTTATGATAATGTACCATAAGTATTGTACGTTTCACATCTTGTTTGACAAATCTGACAAACAATCTTCACACTTGCAGGGATCTGGTATAATGTGGAGGAGATATAATTTTCCTGTATTCTTACTATCTGAGAGTAGCACAAATACCATCCAGGAGGTAATAAGCTTTTCGAAAATTCTTGAATTTTTTTAGTCCTAGCAAGATGCTGCACATTTTACTGCACAAGTGGGACACGCCTCAAATGTATCCACGTAATCAATTAAATTAATATGGACGTGTCATTTTTGGTAATAAACTAATGTTGCGTTTAAAAGAATACATGAACGTACTTGTTTTAAAGTAAATAATTAAGACAACTGTATAGTTTGATGAAGCCTCTTTTCTTTGTCTTCTAAAAGTCAGCTTTGTAGTGTTAGAAATATATATTTTTTTGACTTTTGAGTACTACTTTAAAGGGCTTCTTGATCCACAAATTTCAGAATGTTGGAGAAAGTTAGCATCAATTGATTAGTATTGATTGTTTGTGTCGAAGTACTAAAGTGTTTTTCAAGGAGTTCTAAATGATGTTGTGTTGTCTGCTTAAAAAATCAATTTCAGGATTAACTTTTGAAAAATTACTGATTTATTTAGGAGTATGGTTCTTACCTTCTTTGCATTTTAAAGTTTATAATTTCCTGATAGTAATTTTGCAATGTTATAGGGATTTGTTTCCTTAGACTAACTCAGAGTTAGGGATTTGTTTCTGCTTTTTGTTTGTTGTTTTTTTATTTGTTGTTTTATCCTTTTGTCATTGGTGGATTTTTTTCCCCTTCTCGCATTGAATTTTTCTCAATATAAGGCTTTTTCTTTAAAAAAAAAAAAAAATCAACGTTAGGGTCCTTTATAAGACTAGTTCTAAGCTGTTTACTATTTACTTTTGTGGTCACCTAAATGCAGGTTGCTCTAGAAAATGAGAAGAAAAAGAGACCCTATACCACTGTTGTGGCTGAGTTTGATCTGGTCATGCAGGTATTTGGGTACTGCTCATTCACATAAATTTTATTGGGCCATTTTATTGATTCAACTAGTGTGTGTGTGTGTGTGTTTTTTTCTAGGAAATAGTTATATGTTTTAAAGTAACATGTGATACATTTGGATCGGATTAGACAATGAAAGCTGGGACTCATGATTCAGAATCTTGTTTGACAGAAGAGACATGTCTTCCATTAGGTGGATATAGGTAAGTTTTTGGAGGTTTTTAAGTTCTAATAATGCTGTTTTAAAACTTTATAGTTGGTTCCCTATTTGTTTTTGTTTCTTTCTTTTGAGCCCATTATGTTGTTTATATGTTCTTTTGATTTTTTTTGTGTCAGTTTTAGAGGACTCCTTGTTCTTATTGGGTCCTTTATTTTTTAATTAAGGATAATCTTTCTATGAGAAAATAAAAATAAAAAGTCCTTGTAAAAGTAGACGCTCCATAGATTGAAAACTTTAGACATTGTTATTTGTATCTTTATTAGTATTTAGTGAGAAGTTTGGTGTGCAGGCTTTTTGTCGGTTATAGATGCGTACATTGTTTTGTTTGTGGGCCTTTTCTTTAAAGTAGTTTAGAGATCTTCCCTTATCTGTTATTTTTCTTTTTCTAGATTGGTAGTCTTTCCGTAATGTGCTGATTTAGGCATTTAGCATGAGTCATTTTTCCCCTTTTAATTTGCTGAGGGCAACTTGCTCTCTTTCTATTACTTGGGTTAGGAATTTATACTAATACATTTATACAATTATATAAGTGTGTGTTTGTATCTTCTATTTTTCTCGAATCTCACTAATTTGCTCTAAAATTTAAATTTTTAAATCGGAATTATGAAGGGCAGTGTTTGGTCATCGCTTCCGCCGATTAATACATCATCCTCAGATCAGGCCAAGCCCATTATATTGACTGTGGCATCAATGGATTCAGCTTCATTTTTCCGTGATAAAAGCCTTGGTGCGGACTCCCCCATATCAGTATGTCTTCCCCTTGAAAGTTGTGTTTTTCTTTCACGCTGTTTAGTAATCCTTGAATTGAATAACATACTTATGCGACACTTTCAGGGCCTGATTTCATTGCTGGCAGCAGTTGATGCATTGTCACGTTTGGAGGGTCTGGATGACCTTAATAAGCAGGTCTGTTTGAGAAATTTTACAGTTTTCTTATGGGGAAAGACTGAATGAGTTGGTCTAATCTTAACTTAGAAAAATAGGAGCCTTTTCTTTTCCCTTTTTGCGCTCTCTTTTCAGTTTTAAATTTCTTTTGAGAATGACTACCCTTCTCTGCAGTTCTGCCTGTAAGAAGTCAGTCTGTTTCATGCTCCTTAGTTTAGCAATTGAGCATAAAGTGAATAGATTTCTCATCATCTTGTTTAGAAGTTTTGGTGGTTCGATGATGGAATTGAAAATTTTCTCTTCAGTTGATCTTTCTGGACTTGCTTGTGGTTGGGGGCTTGTAGCAGACATGAATGTCTTTTCAAAGTTTTTATGTGTTAACACTTTAGTGTGCCTTTGGGTTGGGACATATAGTGGGACCCAAACAAGTAGCTGAGCTACTTTTTTTATTCTTCTTCTTTTTCTTCTTCTTCTTTTTTTTTTTCCTTTCTTGTTATTTCTTTACTGGATAAGGACAAACCCACCAACCTAACACCCCCTCCTCCCCCCCCCCCCCCCCCCACAAAAAAAAAACAAAAACCAAAAAAACCTTTCTTTTTTTTTTAATAAACTTATTAAGGAATAACAAATCTTAAAGGAGGAACATGAATAGAGTTGAGCAAAGAAGTAATGTAACTGGAGTTGAGCCTAAATCCTCCGCGTACTTGAGTTCTGTGCTGATGTCCTTTTTTTTAGTCCTTGCCTGATGAGTCTTTTATTTTAATGCAGCTTGTCTTTCTTGTTTTAACCGGAGAGAAATGGGGTTACCTTGGTAGCAGGAGATTTTTGCTCGAACTTGATCTCCAGTCTGTTGCTGTTAGTGGCCTTAATAGCTCTTTGTTTGAGATGGTATACTTCTCAGCTCTTGCTATTACTGAAGTCTAATACCAAACGATATTCTCTCTTCTACTTTAGTTTTTACTTTCTCAGTTGTATTGTAAGACAAACTGGCCCGTTCAACACCACTCATCTGTCAAGATAATTGTAAAACAAACTTGTTCATAGAAGACTACGTATAACCTCTCTTCTTCCCCTTTGTTTTTTCTTCTCCAAAAAAAAAAAAAAAAAAGTTTCTGATTTGGACACATTTTACAAAATGTTTGTAATTTTATTTTTCTTTAGTTCTAAGTCTGTAAATTGGTGATTTGTTAGGGCATATTAATAGTATACCTAATTTGTTTTGATTATTGGTCAGAGTAAATTGGTGCAACTCACCTTAGTCTTGTTCATTCACTTTATTTATCAACAACTGTGTTAGAAATCTTATATTTATTTCATTGAATCTCTGTATGCAGATCGTGGAAGTTGGATCTGTTGGAAAGGGCTTCAACCGAGGGGTCAATAACTTTTATGCTCATACCACTGGGGTGAGAATTGTTTTTCCTCTTGAATATATGCTAAAACTTTTAAGATGGCACACAACTAGTTGAAGGTATGAATAGGTTTACTTATGGTAGATGTTTCAGTCATTTTAGATGTGGTTGTTGCTATAATACCTTTCTTGGTGCACGTTGCTTGTGTTTAAGTCTTGTACTTTCTCCATTTATTTTAAAGAAAATAGCTTTGTGTTTGCTCAGCATTCACGGGGACATACTATTTAGTGTTTCTGAACGGTACTTTCTTTCAATGGAGGGGCTTTTGAGTTTGGCTGCACAAGTTTTCTGTGGATATCTTGATTCCCAGATGTATTCTCGAGAATGTCCTTGTTGACTTCATGTTAAACCTACATATAAAATTTTAATGATAATGAATTCTTCTGAGACAATCATTTTGGATAAAATAAAATGCAGTGGTCTGGGATAAACTAAAATTTTGGATAGCTCTCTGGGTTTATAAAGATAATAAATTTAGTAGCTTTTCATTTTCTGATATAGTTAGGAGCTGGACTCCTTTTTTGTAACTAAGATTTTGCGTTGTGTCTCAAGAGGATTACTCTCTCTATTGCTTTGTGCGTAATTTTTTATCGTTAATATAAGTTTCTTGTCTAAAAAATAATAATCATCCCCGACTTTCTGCAACTTTTGTCTTACTTGAGATGTTCCTAATGTAGATTTCTTCTTCTACCAAGAAGATGTGGGATGCATTAAAGCATGCTGAAAATTCCCTCAAGTCTGAAAACGTTACAATCTCATCAGCAAATGCTTCGAACCCTGGGATACCTCCATCTTCCTTGATGACATTTCTCAAAAAGGTTATTATTATTATCATTATTGTTATTGTTTTCTCTATACACAAAATATTTTTTACATTGCCAGCAGTCCTAGTCCTTGCTTCTTTTTCTTCTTCTTCTTTTCTCCTTTTTTCCTTGTTTTTTATTTTTTCTTTTTCTTTTTCTTGCTGATATAAGGGCATGAAAACATGCGAAGTTACAAATAAACATCTTTTGCAAAGGAGACTTCTGTAGCATTAACCTACACAGCACAAATTGCATCTCGTTGCTTATATTTCTTCCCCACTTTGTTTCAAAAATGATGAAAAAAATTGTTACATTTGATGTTAATGTCTCTCCAGAACAACTTAAAACATAAAGCTAAATACTTGAGAATTGTATCCCTTCACACTGAGACAGTGCATAGTGAGATGTAATTATCATTTCCACAACCCCCCCTCTTTTTTTGGATTTTTTTTTTTCACTCTTTTCTTTCTTCTCTCTGCTGGTAACAGAACTCTCTAACATCTGGGGTTGTGTTAGAAGATTTTGATACTGTCTTCACCAACAAGTTCTATGATAGCCACCTTGATGATTTATGTGAGTTCGTTCATGTTCTTCCCTTGTAATTGAATTATAATATATGCAGTGCAGCAATCACTAATTCTTCTCTCCCTTCAACCATATTTGTAATACAGCAAATGTAAACTCGTCATCAATTGTGGCTGCTGCTTCCCTTCTGGCGCGGTCCCTTTACATCCTTGCAAGCGATACCAAAAGTCTAAGCACTTCGACTCTAGCTGCTGTCAATGTGAATGTTTCTTTAGTTGAACAACTTATGGGTTGCCTATTGAGCTGCGAGCCTGGTATGTCTTGTGAGCTTGTGAAAAACTATATTGCGCCCTCCAGTACCTGCCCAAGCCATTATGTTGGTGTTATTCTTGATGAGCCTTCCTCCACACCCCCTTTAAATTACGTTACCGATGTTTCAAGATTTGTGTGGAATTTTCTGGCTGACAAAGCATCTGTTCCAAAAGGCAAGAATACTAGTTCTGCTTGTTCACAAGATTGCAGCAGCAAAGGTGGAGTGTGCACCAGATTGGAAACGGATGGGAAGGGAGTTTGTGTTGTCTCCACAGCCAGGTAACTTGCTTGCTAGAGAAAGAATCAGATCATTTTGAAGAGCTTTCACTGAGGAAATACATTTTAAAGTTCCGATGCTTACATTCTACATCTTTGTTGGCATGCAGATATGTACCGGCATACTCTACACGATTGCAATTTGAATCTGGAACTTGGATTGTCTTGCCTCCAAATTCATCCGATCCAATGGGGATGCTAGATCCTGTTTGGACAGAAAGTAATTGGAATGCAATTGGGCTGCGAGTCTACATTGTGCAGTCTGCTGCTTATGACCGTCTTGTTCTACTTGGCGGTATTGCCGTTACAGCCTTGGCATACCTAGCCATTGTAATCTCTAGAGCCTCCATTGCTAAGATCTTGAAGCAAGATTGATATGCGACCTCGAAGACCATTTTGAAGAACTTTACACCGGGGAAAAGTTGGAACTTGATTCAAAGGTTGTTGCATCATTGAAGCTGCATCCCGGCCTTATCGGAAATTTATAGGAAATTAGCTGTTCGATATCATTAGTGTAGGATGGATGGTTACAGTGGTACAGATAATGCTCGAATGAAATTCCTCTTTACGAAGTCCTTGGTTTCTATTTTTTGTAGATATGTCACGAATTTTCTTAGGTGTGGATTGGCAAAAAAATTATATTTTAATTTCATTCAAATGCAATATAATTTTATACCAAACATAAATTTTTCAACAGTACTACGAAAACAATTACTATTTAAAAGTTTTTTAAAACAATCACATTAATATTTTTTTCTCCATTATGTATTGCTATTTTTACTAATTACATCAACTTTTCAATTTTAAAATACTTTTCATTCAAACACACATTTCATTCAAATATAAAACAAATACTTTTCAATTAAATACAACATTTAAAAAATAAATTTTATTTAAATACAATCAAAATGCAATGTGTTTACCAAATTTCTCTTTAGTTGGATTATTCCTCAAACCACCACCCAAAAAAAAAAAAAAAAAAAGGAACAAAAACAAAAACAAAGTATCAAAGGTGAGGATTCGAATTTCAAATTCTATTGGGTTGTTTGGAAGTCCATTTCCTTTGAAGTTTTTCGCAGTATTATTTCTTAACAAAATTTGAAATTCAGTTTAAAAAGGTGGGTTTAAATCTTTGATCAAATCAAATTACATCTTACAGTGAAGTCAATATGTCTATCATGCTACCACTTGTAGGTCGGTACTTATTTTTTAAAAATTGAAAATCCCATCTATGAAAAATAAAAATAATTTCACTGTAAGTTTTTGCTATTAAAAAATTTGCTTATGTTTGGAGCAAAAACATTGCTAGTTTTATTTAGATAATGTCTACAATTTATGTATAACCATGCATTTAACATGATGGATCATTCAAATTTTTATTAATAAAAAGAATTTAATGATAGAGGATATAAAAAATTACTAAGTAGGACATAATTTTTTGGTCTGTTGTTCGATTTTTATGAGAGAATATTATAGAAAAAAGTTTAAAAGAAAGTTGAAATAGGGTGTCAAATAAGAGCTTATATAGATTTCCTGTGTTAAATTGTGATTTTCTGAATGATGACCAATAATAATATGTTATGTCACTTATCGATTTAATTTAATTTCATTTTTACTCTTTAAACTTTGATGTCCTAATAACTTTATTTTTTGAATTTTGAAAACTAATAGAAATGCTTCTTGAACTGTTAAATATTTCCATTTTTGCTCTTTCTATTAGTTAAATTGTGATTTTATGAATGATAACCAATCATGATATGTTATGTCACCAATTGATTCAAATAAATTTTATTTTTACTCCATGAACTTTGATGTTCTTATAACTTTGCTCTTCGAATTTTGAAAATTAGTAGAAATACTCTCTAAATTATGAAATGTTATTATTTTTACTCATTTCATTAATTAAGTAAATAGAATATTCTTTGAAACTTTAATATTCTTGTAATTTTACCCCTTAATTTTAAAAAATTGGTATTTATATTCTCAAACTTTAAACTGATAGTAAAAATATCCTTCAAAATTTAAGTTGTTAGCAAAACATATATTCTTTCATTTTTTAGCTATGTAAAACTTAGAAAAACTTTATTTTTACCCTCTAAACTTTAGCATATTTGAAATTTAACTCTTGAAATCTAAAAAAGATTAACGTATTTGTAAGATTTGTTTTAAAATTGAAGTTATTACGAGGAAAAAAATAAAAAAGGAATATGTACATTTAGATCCTTGATAGATTTTTAAAGTTGTTTTTGTAATTAAAAATATTTTAGTTCTAATCAACTTTTTTTATTAACTAATGACACATCAATTTTAAGTTAGCAAAATATAAGTGATTTTGCTAACAATTTAAAGGTTGTGAAGCATAAACACTAGTTTTTTAATTTTTGGGGATAAAATTAAAAAAATATACTAAAATTTAGAGGATAAAAATAAAGTTGTTTCTAGTCTTGTATATCCAAAACATGAAATAAGGGATTTTTATCTACTAGTTTAAAGTTTGATTGATCTAAATATACAAAATTTTTTTTTTGTAACGACTTCTATTTTAAAAGCAAAAATTGTGAACACATGAATTAGTTTTTAGGTTTGAGAGTTAATTTTCAAATGCTTTAAAATTTAGAGGGCAAAATAAAGTTTTTTTTTTTTAAAGTTTTATGTGATCAAAATATTAAAAAATGTGTGTTTTGTTATAGTGGTTTAAAGTTTGAATGATATTTTTATAATTAATTTAAAATTTAAAAGGTATAAATACTAGTTTCTAAAGTTTTGACGATAAAGTTATAATAGTATTAAAGTTTAAATCATAAAAATAAAATATTTCATCCATTTAATTAATAAAAAAATAAAAAAAATAGCATTTTATAGTTTAAAAAGTATTTATATTAATTTTTAAAATTTATAGAGTAAAATTACAAGAGTACTAAAGTTTAGGACGTAAAAATATAAAATTTTGACTCATTTTCTTAAACTCATGTCGGGGGTTATTTTTTGTATTTTGAAAAAATATGAATTATCCTAGGCTTATTATTGTAATATTCAATTTTGTTAAAGGTGTACTGTATAACTATAAAATTGATTAATTTTTTTTTTATGGATTATCAGTTTAATGAATTTCCGACCACACATCTTTTTTTTACTTTGCATTTTAAATTTTCAAAATCATTTTTCATGTTTTGATTTATATATAAACATTCAAAATATGCTTTCATCGGAGTCTATTTATGTGTTTAACAGAAATGAAAATTAAATAAATATTTTAAAATATTAAATCCTGTTGTAATTTGAAAAAGCAGAATAGTAGGTAGCGTTTGGTATTATTTTTGAAATCTGTTATGTTTTCAAATTCTCTGAATTTGAGATCGTTTTGAAAACAATTCTGAGAACGTTTCTGAAATTATGTTTGGTTTTATTTTCTGAGTGTATGTTTTGAGAAATAAAAAAATGAAACTGTGTTTGGTTATATTTTTGAAAATCAGTCATTTTATAAGTATTATATAAAAACATATTTATGTTTGATTTAAAAAAAAATTATTATGAATATCAAAAATTAAAAATTAATAAAATTTTTTAATTAAAAAATGAATTAAAAATTAATAACCATAATATTTAAGTAATTACTATATTAATTAAATCTTAATTAACCATAATAATTAAATAAGAGAAATGGGAGAAATGGAAAAAATGAAATCAGAGAAAACGACTTTTAATCGTTTTCAATTTTACATTGGGAGCAAAGGCGATTTTGGATTCGTTTTAAAATCTGTTTTCAAAAACAATACAAACCAAACACAATTTCACACCAATTTTGAAATCGATTTTCTAGAGAATCGTGAAATCAGTTTTGGAAACAAAACCAAACACCCTCGTAATGTTTTTTTTCCATCTCACCTCTTCTCTCTCAAAAAAAAAAAAAAAATTGGGGATAGAATGAGATTTGGAAAGGGAAAGGGCGGGAAATCGTGTAGAAACACTACGGCGGGGGAGTTGAGCGAGTGAAGTGAAGCATCAGAACTCAGAAGAAATGTCCGGCGGCGGTGGGAGCATCAGAGCTCTGAACGTGGCGGAGAAGCCGTCGGTGGCGAAGTCGGTGGCCACCATCCTCTCCCGCAACCAGCAAGGCTTCCGCGTTAGGGACGGCCGTTCCCGCTACAACAAGATCTTCGAGTTCCCTTACTCCATCAATGGCGTCCTCGTCCACATGCTCGTCACCTCCGTCACCGGCCACCTCATGGAGATCGACTTCGACGACCGCTTCCGCAAATGGCACTCCTGCGACCCTGCCCAGCTCTTCCACGCCCCTCTCCGCAAGTCCGTCCCCGACGACAAGCTCGACATCAAGCGCACCCTCGAGGACGAGGCTTGCCGCTGCCAGTGGCTCGTCCTCTGGCTCGACTGCGATCGCGAGGGCGAGAACATCGCCTACGAGGTCATTGACGTCTGCACCGCCGCCAATCCTCGTCTCACCATCCGCAGGGCTCGTTTCTCTGCCTTGATCGACAGGTTTTTCCTCTTCATTTCTCGATTTCTTATTTCCTAGGGTTTCGTTTGATGTTCTCTCACCTTCGATTTTGATCGTTCTCAGGGAAATCCACGAGGCCGCGCAGAATCTTGTTCAGCCTAACAAGTTCTTCGCCGATGCGGTTGATGCTCGTCAAGTCAGTAACTATCCTCTCCCAGCATTGATTCTGTTTAATAGTGTGTTAGTATGATCCAATTTTAAGGAGAGAGAACGTACTTTTGCATGTTTTCGATGTTTTAGGTTCCTAGAAAAACCTGATTGTAGATGTTTATTTTCCTTTTTACAAGTTTTTTCCCACAATCCGCAGGAAATAGACCTCCGAATCGGCGCTTCCTTCACCAGGTTTCAGACCATGTTGTTGAGAGATGCGTTTGTTATTGATTCTGCTACTGATGATAGAAATCTTGTTCTAAGTTACGGTCCTTGTCAGGTATGTCTCTTTGATGCCTGCTCAAAGCACACTAACACAACTAATTAGAATTTTCTAAAAGTGGTTTGCATTTGTGTTTTTCCATCCTTGTCCAATACAGTTCCCTACGCTCGGATTCATTGTTGAACGTTATTGGGAAGTACAATCACACGAGCCAGAAGAATTTTGGGCAATTAACTGTTCACACAGATCTGATGAAGGCGTTGCTATGTTCAATTGGATGTAAAGCTTTTAAAGCCTTTTCATTCATACTTTTTAATCTTTTTGAGCTTTAGGGTTCATAAGTTAAGAAGTTCAATTTCTAAATATTGCAGGCGTGGACATTTGTTTGATTACACTTGTGCGGTTGTAATATATGAGATGTGTGTGGAGGAACCAACTGCAACTGTGAGTATGGACAACTGAAATATGCATGTTGGCAACTTTGAAACTCCCATTTAAACTAGCAGCTTTTTACGTTTTCAGTTGTATCCAGGTCACGAATGTAAGAAAGCAGGAAAGACTTAAGTATCCTCCACATCCTTTGAATACCGTTGAGCTTGAAAAGCGTGCTTCAAGATACTTTAGGATGAGTTCTGAACAAACCATGAAGGTGAGCATCCCTACATACCCTCATATAATTTCTTTGTTTGCATTAATTGTGTTAGTCATAATATAAATATTATTTTGTTTTGAATGAATCTAATATTTTTTATGCTTCTTCCTTTGACCCCGCTAGGGCTAACTCAGTAGGTGAGAAGGGTGGCTGAGGGTTATAGGTCCTAGGTTTGAAACTTGAGAGGTTTTTGTTTAAAATTAATAAAGTGGGTGCCCATGGCCCCATACAAAAAAAAAAAAAAAAAAAAGGTTTTGAAGCTGAAAAGAAAAAAATTTTTGCAGACAACAAAATACATACGCACTTGAATATATTTGATATGTGGTCTCGTGGCTTCAGATGTAGAATTACTTTACAGAAATTCAAACCCATCAGAGGCGGTAAAGCTAGAATTTCTATCTTTTCCTGAACATTTTAACTAAAAATTCCAGGGTCTAGACCCTAGAGTTGATCTAAAAGCTATATTTTTCACTACAGAAACTATAAATTTGCTTATATTAATTTAACAGATCCTCTTCTTTTTAATGTATAAACTTAGCTGTTGTCAATGAAGTAAAGAGCTTTATATGAAGCCAATGGGAGGATTTGGGGCTTAGCAAGGGGATCCACCATCTCCTTTTTGACTACCTTAGTTGTGGATGCATTGTGTAGATTGCATTTAACATGTTTTACTCCTCCTCTACTATTGCTCTCTCCCTTCCATGCATAAGATAAGAATAAGAATAGTTGTTGTTTACTCGTCAATATCTCATACTTTTTGCTCCCTTGTGTTAGTACAATTTGTTATGTAATGTGCTTGTTGTTTTGTGTTTTATAGCTAACAAAGTTTACTGGTTGGATATTTAGATGAAATTATCATCACGGGGTCACTGATTTTCTCTGTATAGGTGGCAGAGGAACTGTATCAAGCAGGTTTCATCAGTTATCCTCGCACAGAGACTGATTGCTTTTCCCAGAGGACAAATTTGCATGTTGGTAACTGTCTTTAAATTAGAAGTAAAATTGTAGTGACAGAAGTAATCCATATATTTAAATTCAATTGCATTTATGATCCCAAGATTATAGCCAGTTCTCATTGAATGTAATTTAATTCTATCTTTGTTTGCTGTTTGTACTTCCATTAGTTAATACTTGTTACTTAGCTTCTTGTTAAAAAGTTAAAATTATGTACAATTAGATCTTTTTCTTGATATAGGCGATAGTGGAAGAACAGCAAGGGCATCCTGTCTGGGGATCATATGCACAAAGATTATTAGACCCTGGATCTGGACTTTGGAGAAACCCCAGTAACGGTGGACATGATGACAAGGCCCATCCACCCATCCATCCAACAAAATTCTCTGCTGGAGAACCAAGATGGAGTCAAGATCATCAGGTAATAAGACTCTATTGTGTTTAGTCCAATTCAATATTGGCTCTCTTTTCCCTATGAATTTACTTTTATTTTTAATTTTTAGAGGATATACGAACTAGTGGTTCGCCATTTCTTGGCATGTGTCTCACAGCCAGCTGTTGGGGCTGAAACTACTGTTGAGGTTGATATTGCTGGCGAACTGTTTTCTGCATCAGGGAGGGTTGTACTTGCGGTAAGTTTTTCTGCTGGATTCCCTGTTCTATTGCCTTCTTTAGTGAAATTCAGTTTTTTTATTGTACTTTATGTTATAATTAAATTATATTTTATTGGTGAGGGTTGTTGTTTTGTGTGTGTGGTGTTGTGTGGGGCGCAGGGCGGCGCACCACGAGAGGGCTATGTCTGGGCTTGTTAGTAGTGATGTAACTTGCTTTTAGTGGATATATGCTAATCTCTTAACCAAGTTTGTCAAAAACTTTGATTATATTAATTGTGATTAGCTTTTGTCCTTTTTGGGTTGTTGTGAGTTTGTAAATCCTGGACCATAGGCTAAAGGAGATGCTTATTCTTACAGTATAATTTATGCAAAAATTAAGAAGTAGATTTAGACTTTTTTTTTTGGATTACTTTAAACAACTGAGAAAATTGTGAACATTTTTCTACTACCTAACTCAAGGATTCTTATTTTTAGCTACTTGTGTTGGCAGAAAAAGTACTTGGATGTATACCGCTTTGAATCGTGGGGAGGTTCCCTTATACCAACTTATGTTCAGGGGCAACAGGTTTGCTACGATCTTGTAGTACATCAAACCAACTCTGGAACTTGAATTTTGTCTCTATTTTATAATATGTCGCATATGTTTCTTCACTTCTTTAACAATTTAGCTTCTTATGAAGTTTTTGTCTATCTGTACTTTGTCCTATCTGTTAGATGAAGATTTAGTTAGCTAACATGCTTCTTATGAAGTTGTTTCACTGCTAGATTATCTCCTGAAATTTTATGCAAGTAATAATACATGCTTGACTGTTTCTTCCTTTATTAGCACATATATTTGCATACACATAGACTCACATAACCGTGCATAACTGTATAAGCTTGCTTATTGATAAGAAGTACGTTTTGAGAAGAAGGAAAAGGAGAAAAGAAAGTGGGTCTTGATGTTCAGCAAAATCTTCAATTTTTGTAAATGTGAAGTCAACTTGTTACGATATAAAACTAGAACTTCGTATTTATATCAAATTCTTTGTTCTCAGTGTGCATCCTGTTGACTCCCCTTCCCTACTAAAGAAGGTTATACATAGCAATTTCTATGTTTTTTAGTTGAATATACTTTTGCCTATTTTGTGTTTGTTTTTGTGTGTGTGTGTGTGTGATATCAGACATAAATAACATGAGATTTTTTAATGTTTTGCAGTTTGTACCCACAACCTTGACTCTTGATTCAGGAGTGACTCGTCCGCCACCACTTCTGAGTGAAGCTGATTTGCTAAGTTGTATGGACAAGGTGATACAAAGGAGATGCGCTGTTCTATCTGGAATATATTTTTTGTTTTTATACTCCACCTGTTTATCAGTGCAGTAATTATTCCACTTGCTAAATGTAAAGGCTAATTCCCTATTTTCTTATCAACATTCTAGGAGGGAATTGGTACCGATGCAACCATGCATGATCATATAAAAAAGCTGCTGGATCGATGTTATGCAACTAAGGATGCAAACACTCGTTTCTCACCCACCAATCTTGTATTTTTTTTTCTTTAACATATTGCAGAAATTTTTGTTACAATCTCATAATTGATGTAACATTTTGTTGCATACGTTTTCAGGGAGAGGCACTGGTCATGGGATATGACGACATGGGGTGAGTTTCATCTCTGTTCTCAGGTTTTATATCTGTTTCTTATCCTTTATTGTTTATTTTTTAATTGTAATGAGAAATTGAACTTTTATTAATACATGAAGGATGAATAGCATTAAAAGCAGTCAAATTATGTCACGTCCTTCCATATACAAAAAAGCATAATAGATTATACCTCACCAAAAAAAAAAAAAAAAAAAAAAAAAGAGGAAGAATGACAAAGTGTAGCATCTCTAATATCATCTGAAGAGGAAGACCATGGAAAAGTAAAGAGGTTCTATTAGCTCAAAAACCTTCACAATACAATCAATAAAGATGTACATCTTGAGGGAATACCAACTAGTTAGTGATATAGCCCGCCATTTCTAGGAAGCAGGTTAATTATGGTTTTATTACTGTTGACAAAAGTGGTAAATTTTATTTATTTTGTAAACTTAGGCAAAGAGATAGTCAGGGTGTCTTTGGAGTTTGAGAGTCAAAAGTGGTTTTCTTAAGCTTTGCCAAATATGTAATACATTTGCATGTATGACTCTCACACTAAAAGGGGGGAAAAACAACAAAAAAGTTGTTCTAGATATCATAGTTGCAGTATTCCTGCTGCTTGCAATTTTTGCAAAACTATCATCAATGTGTCATTTGAACAAGATATTGGAAAATTTTGTACTTTTCGTTTGCTCTGTATATGTATCACTATTAATACTTTAATTGCATCGTTTTTATGTGCTAGAAAAATGATTCTAAGTTGCTGATGTTTGTACATCCAGTTATGATTTATACCTCACCTTTAATTCCTCTCTTTTCTGATGTTTTCTTGTTAACTTGAGTAATGAAATTGAAATACTCTGCTTTGCAGGTATAAATTATGGAAGCCATATCTCAGAGCCCTTATGGAACGTGACATGAAAGCAGTTAGTGAAGGTGCAAAGAGCAAAGCTGAAGTTTTGGAAACTTGCTTGCAGCAGATGAAAGCTTGCTTTTTGGATGTAAGTTCATACCATGTATTTCCGTAACTATAGATATTTGGTTCTTGGCATGCTCTGACTTTGGTTTCCTTAAATGCAGTTAATAGTATTGCTTAGTTGCTCTTTTGCCTTAATGCAGTAAATATTATATTGCAGCATCTTTTATATAGTTGCATAACATTGAGTCATCAGCTAGCTCTTTGAAAGGATTTCAATTTTCCAACCTCTTCTTGAATTGAGGCGTTTTGTGGCCATTTAAAATAAATATTGTGATTAATGTTTGAGGAAAATAAGTTCGCTATTTAGGTGCTGTGCGCCTCTTTTTTTTTGTACATATTTATCCCTCATGCATTATAGGCATACAAACAAGCAACATCAGTATCTTACAACCTTGGGTTTATTTGCAGGCACGGTTGAACAAAGCTAAACTCTTTGACACCATGGCAATTTTCTTTCAGAGGTAATTCATTTATATATATATATATTTAGTGTTTTTGACACTGGATTTATCAGCTTGACACGTTTCGATCTTTCATGTAGATCTAATAGATCTAGTGGAGATGAGCAACAAGGACCTCTAGAAATTGTTCGGCCATGTGAACTTTGCCAGGAATCAGACATGGTTCTTAAGCAAAACCGGGTAATTAATATACCATAAATTTCTCCTAATTTAAATTTTGTGCTAGTAATTCTTTTTCTGTCAAGTTATCATTTTTTTTTTCTTGGTGGACTTGTTGTTTCATACCTAACGGAAGGCCTATTTTCTGGCCACCCCATACGTATGTTTATTGCGTTCTGTTCCACTAATAAGCTGAACAAGGTCACACTGAAGCTTTTAGCGGTGCTATGTAATGCTACTGGGTTGTTCCATGTTTCTTTATACTGGTACTGAGAAAGATCTATTTTATTCCTTTTCCTACCTTTTTAATCTTTCTGTATTAAAATGTATTGCTCTCTTCCTTTCATGTTACTGTTTCTAACATTAACAAAATAAAATAAAATGCAACATCCAAATTGTAACTTTCTGGTATATCATGCTTGTAGAGATATGATTTCTACTTCCTATTGGCTTGAGCTCCGGAGAATTTTTATTTGTTTCCATCACTTTTGTGAGTCTTTTAAGTTGTGTTTCACAGTAAACTGGTATTCTTAATCTTCATGTCTGCAGGATGGAAATTTCATGGTCGGATGCATGGGATATCCACAGGTCTGTAACCTACTCTATGATACATGTGTTTCACTACAACACACGTGTTTGATAAAGCACTTGTAGAAATAGCAGAGTATTTGAGGGGAAAAAAAAGGGATGAAGCAAGTTTTTAGTAACATTATTCCTCTCTGGGATGCTTATCTTCCCTTCCTCACTAGGTTTTAAAAGAGAAAAATCTGACCCTTCATTCCTTCTTCTTTGTCTACTTTTGCGTATTCACTGTAATTAGATTTTTAAACTTGCTGACTTTCAATTTTCTTTGCAGTCTTCAATTTTGCAATGGTAATTATGATATCTTTTGGTTACACTTTTTAGTGTAGGAATGTGGTATGGCTCCCTGGTTCTGTATCCCAAGCAGCTGTAACATCCAACGTTTGCAACTCTTGTACTCCAGGTTATTCTTGATCTTGTTATTGTTTAAATTCTTGCTTAGTTTCTTACTTTAATGCTTCTGAGTCTAATACGAGATTCACTACAAGTTTTTTAGTTATACCAACTTTTGTTTCTGTAGGTCCTGTCCACTTGATTCAGTTTAAGTTTCGCCGCTTGGAAATACCACCCGATTACAATGCGAGTCATTTGGGTACGTACAACTCAGAGGAATAGTAGGCTTTCTAACTTTGTATAGGCCTTATTGATCTGCTTTAATAATAGAAACTTTGGTTATTAATTGCTCTTTGGTATTACTGCATCACAATATGCTATATTGTTGTATTTTTTTTTTCTTTCTTTAAACTTTATGCATATGTGTGCTCATAACCGTGAGTTTGATAATACATATCAGGATGCATTGGTGGTTGCGATGACACTCTTAGACAGTTGATACAAATTTGTGGAACCGGTAACCGGATGCCAGGTTTGTAGGTTTTTATCTTTTGCAAGTCCAAGAAAATAACTAAATTAAGGATATATATCATACTATAATGCAACTAGTGCATTTCTTGTGCTGTTTTGGTGGAAGTTTTTAAATTTGCAATTAGCAAAGCAAATATCCAAAATTAGTTTATTAACATTAGAATTTTTATTCTAGGTACGTAAGAGTGTAGAAACAATCATGTGGAGTGCGTTTTGTTTTCCTTTAGTCCCTGCACAATGATGCTTGCTGGTTACTATACATGAACTTCTGAAACCAATCTGACCATAGTTCCATATGTGCTTCAGCAAGGGGTCGAGGACCCACTACATCAGCTGGCAGTGCCCAACAAAGTAATACTCGGCAAGGTGCTTGTATATACTGCCATCAAACCGGGCATAATTCAAGCAATTGCCATTCCCAGTCTTCAGGCCCTCAAAGGACTAGATCTCGGAGAGTGAATGTACAAAGTGGTAATAGCCAAACTTCTATATGATTTTGTCATTTTTGAAGTATATTTTGGCAAAGAATTCGTGATCAAATTAGTTGAACAAGAGAAAATAAAGATGGGAGCGATAAGTTGGAGGTATTTTATTTCCAGTGGACGCAATCAACGTAACTACTACTCAATTGTTTATGTGTGTAATTAGGATCTTGCGAGGTTACCAAGAAAATTGGACAATTTCAGTTTATATCTTTTTGCCATCCATGCTTGGCTAGAATAAAATTTTGCATTGTGCAGGTGAATCATCAATTTCATGCGGTAGTTGTGGAGAGCCATGTTCTCTGCGGACAGCAAACACAGCAAATAACAGAGGGCGAAAGTTCTACTCGTGCCAGTCACAGGAATGCAACTTCTTTGTGTATGTACACTCGTTCACAACTCTGATTCTGATTCTATCCTTCAGTTGATAAAACCCCACATTGGCCGTCAAACCAGAGCATACGTTTGTATTGTTTCAAAGTTTTTTGTCCCTCGTCCAAATTTCTTGACCACTATTTTTTTCCCCCTGATAGTAGACGTATTTTGTTGTCCATCTTAGTGTACTTGTGTATTAGTATGTGCACTCAGACATCTTTGGCCTCTTTTGCAGATGGGAGGATAGTCTCAACAATGGCAGTGGGGGAAGAAGTGTCCCACGAGCAAACACGAGGGCCTCTGCTTCAAGCAGGAACGGTGGTCGCGGGAGAGGCGGCCGAGGCACAATGCCTGGTGCTGGTGCGGCTTTTGTGTCGGCAACCGGTGATCCAGTTTCTGGCAGAAGATGCTTTGTTTGTGGCGATCCATCACACTTTGCGAATGCCTGCCCCATCCGCGGCAACTGAAGTACTGTACAGAGTTGCATCCGTTCTCCATGCATCAAAATCCTTGCAACATATTGCTAGCGGGCTTGGCTTGGTTCCTAGTGGTTCAAGATTGTTATTATTTGGAATCGACTCGATTGGTTAGAAAGGACTGACGTTTATAGCTCAATATTGTCTTCAAGTAGTTATAGGATTTTATTTTATTTTTCTTTTAATGAGAAAAAATGGTGTACAAATTATGGGTCGATGATGCAGGTCCAATAGATAAGTGTGGTTAAATTTGGATTTTACCTCTTTGTTAGGATTAACGTGATTGCCTCCAGGCTTAATTCCATCCACAAGCCCAAATTTTGATCAATGAGTATTTACCAAAATAATAATAATAATAATAAATACTAATCTATAGTTTTTTAAAAAAATCGTTTCGTAGTGTTTCTTTTTCCTTATTAAAAACAGTGTCCTTAGACGTTTTTTGGATTTTTTTTCTCTTTTTATTATTTTATTTTATTTTATTTTATTTTATTTTTGCATCTTTAGATATAGCATTAATTGCTTGTTTGATTTGGCTTTTCTTTGTTTGACTGGATGATTTTGTATTTTACATCGTATATCTCTTTATTTATATTTATGTTTATATTTATATTTATATTTATACTTTTAACAATGTTACGATATATAAGTAATTAATTTAATTTTTTAATAGATATAATATAATATTATAATAAAATATATATTTTTTCATATTATAGTATTATTAAATGACATGAAATAATAAATATAACGATGTAAAAGTTGTATTTCTTTAAAAAAAAAGTCATTATTATTCTGAAAAAACATATTCAAATGTGGGTCTTACGCAACCTTAATCTTTTTTAAGAATTTTTGTTTCTTCTATCAAAAAACTTTTTTTTTAATCACAACTTCCTCAATTTATTCAGAAAAAAAAAAGGAAAAGTCTTTTAATTTTCTCTCTCTTTTTGTTTTTGTTTTTTATTTTATTTTTTTGCTTGTCTATTTCTCCCCCTGTTCTGCACATGTTTTCTCTTTTCATTTCTTTATTTTATGTAACTTTTTTGAAATCGTTAATTGCTTGTTTACTTTGATAATTTAACATGTTAAAAATGAATTATTCAAAAATACGTGGACTCATCTTTTTTTTTTTTTTTTTTCAATAAACACTTTAAATTAATAAAATAAATATGTATGATATTATTCTTTTTTTTTTTCAAAAGCTCACACGTGCCAAAGGCTTGAATTCAACTAATTCTTAAAAAAAGGTTATACAAACTAATGTTCTGGTTTAAATGGGAGTTTATTTTTGAAAAATGAAAAATTTTCACTTAATGAAATTTTTTTTTGTTTATATGTGAAAAGATATTTGGATATGTAGGTAAATTTTTATTTCTGAAAATAAAAATTATTTGATAAAAACTTTCTATTTTTTGAAAACAAAAAGTTGTTTAGTAAAATAACAATAATAAATACTAATCTATAGTTTTTTAAAAATCGTTTCTTTTTCTTTATTAAAAACAGTTTCTTTAGACGTTTTTTGGATTTTTTTTTTCATCTTTAGATATAGCATTAATTGCTTGTTTCATTTGGCTTTTCTTTGTTTGAGATGATCGGGTATTTTATATCATATATCTCTTTATTTATATTTATATTTATATTTATATTTTTAATATTATTATAATATATAAGTGATTAATTTAATTTTTTAATAAATATAATATAATATTATAATAAAATATATCTTTTATATATTATAGTATTATTAAAAGACATGAAATAATAAATATAAGGATGTAAAAATTAAATTTCTTTAAAAAAAAAAAAAAGTCATGGCTATTCTGAAAAAACATATTCAAATGTGGGTCTTACGCAACTTTAATCTTTTTTAAGAATTTTTGTTTCTTCTATCAATTTTATTTTATCACAACTTCCTCAATTTATTCAGAAAAAAAAAAGGAAAAGTCTTTAATTTTCTCTCTCTCTCTCTCTCTCTTTTTGCTTGTCTATTTTTCCCCCTGTTCTGCACATGTTTCCCCTTTTCATTTCTTTATTTTATGTAACTTTTTTGAAATCGTTAATTGCTTGTTTAAATTGATAATTTAACATGTTAAAAATGAATTATTCAAAAATACGTGGACTCATCTTTTTTTTTTTTTTAAATAAACACTTTGAATTAATAAAATAAATATGTATGATATTTTTCATTTTTTTTTCAAAAGCTCACACGTCCAAACACTTGAATTCAACTAATTCTTAAAAAAAGGTTATACAAATTAAGAACATGGGAAAAAAAGTTGACAAAATTATTTTTAAAAATAAAAAAAAGTAGAATTAGTGATATTAATTTTAATATTAATTTTTTTAGGAATTTCTAATCTTATTTTTTAGTATAAATTAATGTGATTTTGAGTTATCATATTAAATTGATATGATTATTATTTAACGGCTTTTCAATAAGAAAAAAAAAATAAGAAAACAAATCACATGTCATGTATTTTAAAGTTAATATCTCTATTATTATTCTTTTAAAAAAGTTATGCTCAAACTTGGTATTTGCGGAGTTTTTTTAACCATTTTTTGTACCTAAAAATTTTCAATTTTATTTTCCCTCAATATAATCACTGTGTGAAGACTTCGTTTATGGCGTGTTTATTTGTGTGTGTTGTCGAAGTGAATATCAAATGTTATTTTCACTGTTTAATCATATTATCAAGTGAGATACATTAGAGAGATTGAAAAAATGACTTTTCTTTAAGAGATTTTTCCCCCCACCAGCGAAATAACCCTTTTCTTAACATTGAAAAATATTCATCAATAATTAATAATGATCAAGTATCGATTATATAATAATGATGATCAATTAATTATTTATTAATCAATTAACTACTGATTTCTATATTTAATGACAAGTTAACCCTACCATTTGTCAGAACTAAGAAGAACAATTAATTTAGAAGAAAAGAAAAAAATTCAACAAAATTGTACCATTTTATCAACATAATATGCTTCTTTTTTTTTTTCTTTAACTTTATACTGGAGATATAAATTTTATATTTTTAAATAAAATCAGATGTTTTATTATCATTAAATTATTTATGTAATCATACTTAATATGCTTCTTAATTAAATAGTTATATATATGATAAGTAATTAAAACTAATAGTTGATTAAGAGAAAATATAAAATGTGATATGGAATCAAAATTAGAAAATATAATACTTTAAAAAAAAAAAAAAGAAGATATTATACCTAAATTTTTTTTTAAAATATTTAAAAATATATTTATACAAATTTTTTTTAATTATAAATTTTAAAAGTTGGATATGCATCGAAGAAAAAGAAGAATCTATTCTCCTGTCCCTGGTATCGCTGTCTCGTTCGTAATCTCTTTTGGCTCTAAAATAAATTCCATCTTACAGAGCCCTTTGGCGGTTGATAGTTTGAGCAAAATACCATCCAAAACAAAAACGAAGCAAAAGAAAGGAAGATTGGTATCTTTTTAATTCCCATTTCCGAACCAGGTTTCTCTCGTTTCCTTAATTTATTTGTCATTTTTTCTGCTAGTTTAGTTCATCGCCTTTCTTTGAAGTCCTGAAGCTTGGATTTTGGTTTGTTTTCATTTTGAATTTCGAGTTTTTTTTTTAATTAAATTAAGGTTTTAACCATGGATTTCGAATGGACTTAAAGGGAAAAAATTCCCTCTAACATTTTGTTGTTGTTTTGGACACCAGGACATGGGTTCAAGAGTATAGAAGAGTGCTTTCTTATTGTCTAAAATTGAATTCGAACACGCCAAATTCGTTCAACGCAAAGATATAAATATATATATATGCAAATGTATGTATGTATGTATGTATGTATGCATTTTAGTTTGCTGAAGTAGAATTAGCTATAAAAAAACATATGTATAACGCTGGGCAAAGCCCATTCTCCAGTATTAAACTTGCATTTTATTCTTGTTCTGGAAATGGGCCCAAGACTAGAAAATTCTTTTTTTTTTTTTTTTAAATTTTTCTAGAGATATTCAAGTTGAATATGTGAATGTCATGCAATGTAAGGATTTTTTTTTTTTTTTTGGGTGCAGAAGTTGAATTATCGGCAAAAAGCCTCTGTGTGTGTGTGTGTGTGTGTGCGTGATGCTGTTAAAAGCTCATTCTCCAATATGGAACTTGGACTGGAATACATCCATCATCCACCATGGATCCACCACCACCTCATTTCCTCTCTTTCTCAACATTTGTAACGTGGGAACTCAGAGGTTTGCTCCTTCTTCATGTAGTTGCAAATCTATGGCTACTGACTTTGAGAAATCAGATGATTCCCACCACAAACCTCAACCCCCACCCCCAGGTACTAACCTCTTGCTTTCTTTTCCTGATTTTTATGCCAATTCTTCCATTTCCTTTAAGAGTATTGTCATAGGTAGGTTTTGAATTCTTCAGTGTTAACGCTGTGCTGTTCAATATGGCATGAAAGAAATAAGATAAATGTATATATGTGTATATATGAGGATGTACGTGTGTGTGTGAAAGAGAGAGAAAGAAACAACCTTATTGATGAGAATAGGAAAAAAAGAAAGTGAGTGTTGGGTAGCATCATGGATTAATTCTGAAAAAAGAGAGTTTAGGAGTGTCATGTTTTCAGAGCTATCCAGAGATAGGAATTCATTTTTGTAGTTTGTTTCCTGGTGGACTCCCTCTCCTCATTTTCTTGTACTTATTTTTTCAATATAAGTTTGTTTCATATATGGGGGAAAAAAAAACAAAAAAAGTACTCATACGTAGCCAACTATTGCCATTGGTGCGGTTACAGCATCTGGCTCTCCAACAGTTGTTCGTTCCACGGCACATTTCGGGAGATTGAAAGTACAACGAGTGAAAATTCCCCAGTTTGCGGAAAAACAAGGACAAGATGAGCTAGCATTAGATGATGAATCTGTTAATGTTGGTTTGGATGCTGGGATTCAGTCTGTGAAGGGAGCACGAGATTCAAGCCGTTCTCGGTGGCAACGATTCAGGGACAGGCCATCTGAGATTAGAAAACACAGCAGTGCAGAGGCTCCAGTTCCCAGAAGATGGAACTTAAGACATGACTCACTTGACCTAAACCAACGGTCGAAATCAGCCTCTGGTGCTGCTGACTTTTTTAGTAGGAATTCTTTTAGAGATGTGGGCTGCTCTGAGTTTATGATCAAATGCCTGCAGAAGCTGCATTTTCAGCGCCCCTCACATATTCAGGTATGCTAAACATAGTCCTTTCCAGTTTTTAACATGCCAATTATTAATGCGAGATATTGATTTTCACAAGCAAGTCTATCAAGCTCTTTTGTTTATATTTAGCTTTCTCAAAAAGGGAGCACAAATCCAATTCCTTTTTCTTCGATAACGTGCCCCGATATAGTTGAAGTTGTAATTTATGCTGGTTTTATTTGGACTCACCTCTTTGTTTCAGTTTCTGATCTGGTTGGTTTACTTATCTCAAAACTTACGAGGTATGTTTTGTATTCTTATTTTTGGTCGGGCTAGGTAGTGTTTTGTTGTCATATTTAATAAGGAAACTTAAACATTTTATTTGAGCTTGAGCCTACATGTTATATATGTATCTATGCTGGTTTTTGTTGGTTCAAGGGATTAAAGTGCATAAACTAAAAACACCAGCCTTGATGTTTATCATGTTTCACGACTTCATCAACTGCAGGCCATGTCATATGCACCTGTTAAAGAGGGAAAGAGCTGTATCCTAGCTGATCAAAGTGGATCCGGAAAGACATTGGCATATCTTGCTCCCATAATTCAACGTCTTAGGCAAGAAGAAGTGGAAGGACTAAGCATGTCCTTGTCACAGAGTCCTCGACTGGTTGTCTTGGTACCGACTGCAGAGTTGGCTTCTCAGGTCCGTCTTATCATTTGTTCACTTCTTTTCACTACTAAATCCAGTTTTTATACCATTTTCTGCGGCTTCTATTTAAGGTTTTCTGTCTTGTGTGGAAGAAAGATGTACTAGAACCTTGTCTTTTATTACCATTGGAGAGTTAATTTTGTATTTAGGAGTTCAGATTTATAAATGAGGCATTCAGGCTTATAAATAAGGCGTTAAGGCTTACAATGCTGCTAGCCAGAGGGTGGATGTTGGGAAAGCCATCTTACTTGGAAATGCTCTCTTTGTTTTTGTGCAATATTTTTGCAAGTTATACGACCATGTCAATATCCATACATTTAAAACTGAGGGTTTGTGTATAGAGGCTCTGTTTTGTAGCAATACAGCTTTTTATTCCTCTTGAGTTTGTTAATGACCGAGGTATCGGTGATTGGAAGCACCAACAGATATTTGCAACATATGCTCCTTTTGCACAGTTTTTCCCTCTATCTTTTCTACGCTTCCAGAAACGATCACAACCCAAAAAATAATAATAAATAAATAGAAGTAAAAAATAAAATAAATTTACTGTCCCATTTGAACATCTTAAATATATAATGCATTACTTATACTCGATGCAAGTTCAAATTTTGCAGGTTTTGGGCGTTTGTCGATCAATGTCAAAAAGTGGGGTTCCTTTCAGGTCTATGGTTGTGACAGGTGGTTTTCGTCAGAGAACTCAACTTGAGAATTTACAACAAGGTGTCGATGTCCTAATTGCAACACCCGGTCGTTTTATGTTCTTGATCAAAGAGGGGTTCTTGCAGCTATCAAATCTAAGATGGTATTTTTCTTATGAATTATGTATTGGTATGGCTGCCAGTTCTTTGTTAAGATAATCCGATGTTTTCCTACAGAGTTGGCAAAGCTGTGCCTACACAATTCTATTAAAAATTGCAGTGAATGGCCTTAGTGCCGTAAGACCTTTATTTACTGCATAAATCAAACGATTTACAAAGTAAATCCAACTGATTTACCCTGCAAATCTGATATTTACTGTAGTAACTCAATTGATTTACTAAAATGGACCCTTTTACATGCACCATCCAAAACTGGCCCTTTCAAGATTCATCAAACCACTCTGTCTTTTGTAACTTGTACTGCTGCTATAGCTACTCTTTCACATACTTTTAAGAACAAGTTTTCTTTTTGGTGGTCTTTGAACTGGTGGTCTTGGCCAACCGACAACTTTCTTGATCTCTTTCTTTGGCAAACAACCAATAATTTGTTGATAACCCTTCCGTTGCAGTGCTGTACTAGATGAAGTAGACATACTCTTCAACGATGAAGATTTCGAACCAGTGCTGCAAAGTTTGATAAGTTCTTCACATGTTACCGGGCAATATTTATTTGTGACTGCTACATTGCCAGTTGATATTTACAACAAATTAGTTGAAGTCTTTCCCGACTGTGAGGTGATCATGGGACCTGCAATGCACCGCGTGAGCGCCGGTCTCGAGGAGGTTGGTTTCATGATTGATCTTACAAATTGTTAAGCATGTCCTCTTACCTGGAAAGCTTTCTTGTAAGAATCGTAGACATCAAAAGAGATCTGAAACACCTACCTATTACTTAAAAACATGGCTGAATGTTGACCCGCATGATTGATATCTAGGTCCTGGTAGATTGTAGTGGAGGCGATGAAGCCGAGAAAACCCCAGAGACCGCATTTCTGAACAAGAAATCTGCACTTCTGCAGCTTGTGGAGGGAAGTCCAGTTCCCAAAACAATTGTTTTTTGTAACAAGGTAACGACTAGGCATTCGCTTTGTTCTTGAATTGGTCTTTAAGAGTTTAGGAACTTCAATAATTCCATGTCCTTCTATGCAGATAGAGACATGCAGGAAAGTTGAGAATGCATTGAAGCGGTTTGATAGAAGGGAAAATCAGGTGCAAGTTCTACCATTCCATGCCGCCATTGCTCAAGAATCGAGGCTTGCAAATATGGATGAATTCACCAATTCTCACCCGGACAAAGTCTCTCAGTTTCTAGTTTGCACAGACAGGTAACTCCTCAGAGTTCATCTGTGACATTAGCAAAAACAAGTTGGAGCTCTGGTTATTGTTATTCCATTGTTTGTTTTCATATCTAGATGGTCAAGTCATGTGATAGGGGAACATGATCTTTGCAACATGAATGGCAGGGCATCGCGTGGAATTGACTTTGCCGGAGTGGATCATGTCATGCTCTTTGACTTTCCCCGCGACCCAAGTGAGTACGTGCGCCGGGTCGGAAGAACTGCAAGAGGTGTTGCAGGAAAGGGCAAGGCATTCATCTTTGTGGTGGGAAAGCAAGTCTCTCTCGCACGTCGGATTTTGGAAAGAAATCGAAAAGGGCATCCGTTGCACGATGTGCCATCAGCTTAAGAGCTCTTCAGATGAAAGAGCTGTTTTCTTCTTTTTGTAAAATATGACAATGAGGTTTTTGTAGTAGGCCAATGTTGCCATATAGATTATTGTAATGTGATCACTAGCTTTGTAGAAAAGTAAAGATACTGAATCTATTTTTTTTAATTGATTTGATTTTGTTGTATTATTCTTGTCTTTATTTGATTTTGTTTTGTTATTATTATTTGTATATATAGGACAGCAAAGCCTCTGCAAACTACATGATAAAATATATGGTTTTTTTTTTTAAATAAAAGTTTGTGTTTACTAAATATATATGCAAAAAAAAAAAAAAAAACGTGGTTGTGGAGGGAGTTTAGTGTTAATTCTACGTCTTAAAAGGTATAAATCTATTTAGATTTTTGAAAATAGAAAAAAAATATAAAATGTGAAAAATGTGTATGGAACCAGTTTGAACTTTAAAATTTTAATTTGATTTCTTTTAGTTTATTCATCATCCATAGTTATTATTATAATTATATAATTCAAATTTTAAAAATTTATAATTTGAGAATATATAAGTTTAAATAAGATAAATTTTTTTATGTTGCATAAAATTTTGAATTTTAATTTGATTTTAAATAGAAAAAAATACAAAATGTGAAAAATGTGTATGGAACCAGTTTGAACTTTAAAAATTTAATTTGATTTTTTTTAGTTTATTCATCATTCATAATTATTATTATAATTATATAATTCAAAATTTAAAAATTTATAATTTTAGAATATATAAATTTAAATAAGATAAATCTTTTTATATTGCATAAAATTTTGAGATGAATATAATAAATTTTGTATTAATATATGCATGGAGAGTCTATTTGAACATAAAAATTCAACTTTATTTTTTTTAATTTGTTCATCATTTACAGTTATAATTATAATTATGTAATTCATGTTTTAAAAAACTATAATTTTAGAATATATAAATTTAAATTAAATTAATCTTTTTAAAATTATATAAAATTTTAAGAGAAATAAAATAAATTTTATGATAATATGTTTTTATAATATATTTTAAATTTTTATTTTATTTAATTTTAATAATTTAAATGTTTCTTTAGACACATAACTGGATTCAATACAATAAAAAATATATATATTCAACTAATGCACTAAACATGCTAAAATTTCTAAAACTTTAACGATGCCTTATTATTTTTTACTTTTTGCACGCAAACGCATGCAAAACGAGTTTCTGGAGTGTTTGAACCTGTTTTTGGTAACATTTAAAATATATATTTTTTAAATTTTATTATTTTTTATTATTTATATTTTTGAAATGTTACAATAATGAGATTTTTTTAAAATTATATAAAATTTTAAAATAATATTAATATTAATTTTTTTTAAGAAATTTTTAAAATTTTTTATTTTTTCACCTTAAACATATTTTTTAAAATAATTTTTTTCTAAGCAAAAAATAATATTTCTAAACAATTCTCTTAAACGCCCTCTTAATTTTTAGATTTGTTCATGAAAAAAAAAAAAAAAAACTCCATGAACTTGTATTTTATTTAATATTTTTCCGGAAAATAATTTTGGTCCAGGAGATTAAAAAATAAAAAAAAAAACAGAGGGAGGGAGAAAAAGAGGAAAACGTAATTCACTCTTTTGACTGATTCAGTTTCGGTGACTCAAGCACCGTGGCTGCTGCTTCGAAACGGAATCCGAATCAAACAGGTTTTGATTCTCTCTTTCTTGTTTCCTCTTTTTTTTTTTCCTTTTTTTTTTTTTATCGTCCGATTCCTATTTGACCTAGATTCCCGAATCCATTTTTCCTTTTTACTGCTAGTTTTGGTTCATTTGGAAATGAGTTTTTTTTTTTAATTGTTTTTCATTTTATTCGTTGGACTGATTTTTTTTTTTCCTTTCTTTTCTTTACTCTCCAAAATATTTCGATTTTTATACATTTTTTATTATCCCCTGATTCCATTTATCAGTTGCGATTGTTACTATTCACCCAATTCTATCATAATGGAATATTATATATATATTTTAATATTTTTTATTCAAAATCACTGTAAGTATTAGAAATATTGGGAAAGGTTTCACAATCGGTTATGAAAATGTTTTTTTTTTTTTTTTAATTTGGGTAAATTTTACAAAATGAATTTTTCACTTGTATAAGTGGGAAGTGAGAATATTTGATAACTCTCTTGCTTTTGTCTTATATGTTCTTTGAACCTAAATTTTATATTATTTTCAACAATGGATATTGTTTCGTGGATTTTCAGCAATTCAACTTTTTAAGCTTAAAGTGAGCTTTCTATTATGTAAAACTCGGATTAGTACTTTTCTGTTGAGTGTAATTGGCATGCTGAAAATGGGGTTTGGAATGTTTGTGTCAAAGTTATTTTTAAGAAAGCTTTTTGTTTTCTTGAGTTGGAAAAATGAACATTTGCACTTTCTTTTTGGTGGGGGATAGAGAAACTCAAGTTTTTTTTTTTTTTAATTTATAAGTTTGGGCTGTTGGTGTTGTTATTTATTGATAATATATACATCGTGATTGAATTGCAGACTACTTGATTAAGCGTGTCTCATAGTTAAGGAGAAATGGGAAGTGCCAACATAGACAAACTCAGGTTCTGCATTGATAGAGGGGGCACTTTCACTGATGTTTATGCTGAAATCCCTGGTCATTCGGATGGTCGGGTACTGAAACTTTTGTCTGTTGACCCGTCAAACTATGACGATGCTCCAGTTGAGGGCATTAGGAGGATTCTTGAAGATTTTACCGGAGAAGAAATTCCACGGACTGCAAAGATACCCACGGATAAGATAGAGTGGATAAGAATGGGCACGACGGTTGCAACAAATGCACTTTTAGAGAGGAAGGGAGAAAGGATTGCGCTTTGTGTAACTCGAGGTTTCCGGGATCTGCTCCAGATTGGAAACCAGGCCCGTCCCAACATATTCGACCTCACTGTAACAAAACCATCGAACCTTTATGAGGAGGTTGTTGAGGTTGATGAAAGAATTGAGCTTGTCCAAGATGGGAAAGAGGATATGGAGTCTTCTGCGCCTTCAATCAGGGGGATTTCGGGTGAGCTTGTCAAGGTTGCAATGCCTCTTAATGAAGAAGCTCTAAAGCCTTTGCTAAAAGGTTTATTGGATAAGGGGATTAGCTGTTTGGCTGTTGTGTTGATGCACTCGCATACTTATCCGCAGCATGAAATAGCAGTGAAAACACTAGCTACGAGTTTGGGCTTTCAACATGTTTCCTTATCTTCGGCTCTGACACCCATGGTTCGAGCTGTCCCTCGTGGTCTTACAGCTAGTGTGGATGCCTATTTGACTCCTGTGATTAAGGAATACTTGTCGGGGTTTATGTCCAAATTTGATGAAGGCCTGAATAAGGTGAATGTTCTCTTTATGCAATCTGATGGAGGACTTGCGCCGGAAAGTCGATTTTCTGGGCATAAAGCAGTTTTGTCAGGTCCTGCTGGTGGAGTTGTTGGTTACTCACAGACTCTTTTTGGACTTGAAACGAAGAAACCTCTTATTGGGTTTGACATGGGTGGTACTTCTACAGATGTGAGTCGTTATGCCGGAAATTATGAACAAGTCTTGGAAACTCAGATTGCTGGCGCCATAATACAGGCACCTCAGCTGGACATAAATACTGTTGCTGCAGGTGGTGGATCGAAGTTGAAGTTCCAGTTTGGAGCTTTTCGGGTAGGACCAGAATCTGTGGGTGCACATCCGGGTCCAGTGTGTTACCGAAAAGGTGGGGAGTTGGCAGTCACTGATGCAAACTTGATTCTTGGATTCGTCATACCCGACTATTTTCCATCCATCTTTGGCCCTGACGAGGATCAGCCCTTAGATATCAAGGCGACAAGAGAAGAATTTGAAAAGCTTGCAAAAGAAATAAATTCCTATAGAAAGAGCCAGGATTCTTCTACTAAGGACATGACGGTGGAGGAGATTGCGCTAGGGTTTGTAAATGTAGCAAATGAGACGATGTGTCGCCCAATACGTCAGCTGACTGAAATGAAGGGCCATGAGACGAGGAACCATGCTCTTGCTTGCTTTGGAGGTGCTGGGCCTCAGCATGCTTGTGCGATTGCTAGGTCTTTGGGCATGGCAGAAGTGCTCATTCACCGGTTTTGCGGGATCTTAAGTGCATATGGGATGGGATTGGCTGATGTTGTAGAAGATGCGCAAGAGCCATATTCGGCTGTTTACTGTCAAGACTCTGTGGTTGAGGCCTCTCGCAGGGAAGCAGTTTTATTGAAGCAGGTAAAACAGAAACTACAAGAGCAAGGGTTTGGAGATGAAAACATAAAAACTGAGACGTACCTAAACTTGAGGTACGAAGGTACAGACACTTCAATCATGGTGAAGAAACACAAGTCTGCAGATGGAATTGGATGTGACTTTGATTTGGAATTCGAGAGGCTATTCCAGCAGGAGTATGGATTTAAACTACAGAACAGGAATATCATAATATGCGATGTCAGAGTTCGTGGTGTAGGAGTCACTAATATACTAAAGCCAAGGGCTTTACCAGTTGCATCAGATACTCCTAACGTTGAAGGCTACTACAAGGTTTATTTTCGAAACAAGTGGCAAGATACGCCTCTGTTCAAGCTTGATAAACTAAGTTATGGCCATGTCGTGCCCGGTCCTGCTATAATTATGAATGGAAACAGCACCGTTATAGTAGAACCTAATTGTAAAGCTATCATAACCAAATATGGAAACATAAAAATCGAGTTGGAGCCTATTTCAAGCACTGTGAAAGTATCAGAAAAGACTGCAGATGTTGTGCAGCTCTCGATATTTAACCATCGTTTTATGGGCATAGCTGAACAGATGGGTAGAACTTTGCAAAGAACTTCTATATCTACAAACATAAAGGAAAGGCTAGACTTCTCTTGTGCCCTATTTGGACCAGAAGGGGGACTAGTTGCGAATGCCCCTCATGTTCCTGTGCACTTGGGAGCTATGTCTAGTACTGTTCGTTGGCAGCTGAACTATTGGGGTGACAATTTGAAGGAAGGAGACGTTTTGGTAACCAACCATCCTTGTGCGGGAGGCAGTCATCTGCCCGATATAACTGTTGTAACTCCTGTTTTTGATAATGGGAAGCTGATATTCTTTGTGGCGAGTAGAGGGCATCATGCTGAGATTGGCGGTATTACTCCTGGAAGCATGCCGCCCTTCTCCAAATCGATATGGGAAGAGGGGGCTGCTATAAAAGCTTTCAAGCTCGTGGAAAACGGGGTTTTTCAAGAAGAAGGAATTGTGGAGCTTCTTCGTTTCCCCAGTTCCGGTGAATTAGAAAATCAGATTCCAGGAACCCGCAGGCTTCAAGATAATTTGTCAGATCTTCGAGCTCAAGTAGCTGCAAATCAAAGAGGAATATCTCTCATTAAAGAGCTGATTCAGCAGTATGGTTTGGAGACTGTTCAAGCTTACATGACGTACGTGCAGTTGAATGCAGAAGAAGCAGTGAGAGAAATGCTGAAGTCTGTTGCTGCTAGAGTTTCATCCCAATCAACAAATTTAGGAGACAAGAGTTCTGTGATTATTGAAGAAGAGGATTACATGGATGATGGATCTGTTATTCGTCTGAAACTTACAATTGATTCTCGTAAAGGCGAAGCAAATTTTGATTTCAGTGGAACCAGTCCAGAAGTTTATGGGAACTGGAATGCCCCAGAAGCAGTTACGACTGCGGCAGTCATATACTGTCTTCGCAGTTTGGTGGATGTTGATATTCCTCTCAATCAAGGTTGTTTGGCTCCTGTGAAAATTCAAATCCCAGCAGGTTCTTTCCTCTCTCCTAGTGATAAGGCTGCGGTAGTGGGAGGTAATGTTCTGACATCTCAAAGAATAACAGATGTTATACTTACTGCTTTTCAAGCTTGTGCTTGTTCACAGGGTTGTATGAACAATCTCACTTTTGGGGATGACACTTTTGGCTATTACGAGACAATCGGAGGGGGTAGTGGGGCTGGCCCCGCCTGGGATGGGACCAGTGGCATTCAATGCCATATGACCAACACAAGAATGACTGATCCAGAGATTTTTGAGCAGAGATATCCAGTTTTGTTGCATAAATTTGAGCTCAGAGAGAATAGTGGGGGGGTGGGAATTCATAAAGGAGGTGATGGGCTAGTTAGGGAGATAGAATTCCGGCGGCCAGTTGTTGTTAGCATTCTTACAGAGAGGCGGGTTCATGCACCAAGAGGGTTGAATGGAGGAAAACACGGGGCTCGTGGAGCAAACCACCTGATTACAAAAGACAAACGAATGGTTTACCTCGGGGGTAAGAACACGGTTCGGGTGAAGGCCGGGGAGATTCTACAGATTTTAACTCCTGGTGGTGGTGGATGGGGTTGTCCTTCTTGATTACTTATCCCGGCAAATACAATCTTCTGTTTGAGTTTTTGACTGTTTTTCCGGAGTCTGATATAGAAGATGTTGGTCTTCGACTCTACATTATTGAAATAATTTGCAATATGTAATTTTTATTTTAATAAAAGAATAAATGAGTTATGTTCTTTGGAATTTAGATTCTTCTATATTTTTTATTACACATTTTTCTGGTGGCCAAAACAACAGAAAGGAACAGAAAACGATTGCTCACCATTCGGAAAGGAATTTTTGTTGGTCTCTGGAATTCAGTTAAATTCTGTTCTGTATCCATCTTCTATTTGGTCACATTGAATTCCATGTTTTAGTAAAATATTAATCCACTATAAACTTATATGGTTGGTCTTAAAGTTCGGTGGCCATACTGATCCAGTAAATGTATTTTTTTTTTTTTTAAGATTCTAATAATTGATTTATTTGTAATTACATATTGAAACTTTTAATATAGTGATATATATATAAATATTAATTTAAAAAAAAAACTGTACACGTTGATGAGCTAGTAAATCCGATCCTTCATTCCTTCTTCTTTGTCTACTTTTGCGTGTTCACTGTAATTAAATTTTTAAGCTTGCTGACTTTCAATTTTCTTTGCAATCTTCAATTTTGCAATGGTAATTATGATATCTTTTTGTTACACTTTCTAGTGTAGGAATGTGGTATCGCTCCCTGGTTCTGTATCACAAGCAGCTGTAATATCCAACGTTTGCAACTCTTGTATTCCTGGTTATTCTTAATCTTGTTATTGTTCAAATCCTTGCTTGGTTTCTTATTTTAATCCTACTGAGTCTAATACCAAGTTTTGAGCCTAAATAGCTGCAACATTTTAGAAAACATATAACACGACTATGAAGAGCTCGGTAAATTTGTGAAAGGAAGGTTTCTCAATTATTTATTATGAAGTCTAATCTTTTAAATGAATAATTTATACTCATAGTAGTTTTTTATTTTTTATTTTTTGTTAATCTAAATTTGTTTTCAATAAAATAGTGCACAGTAGGATAAATAATCATTCTTGTTTTCTAATAACTTGAAATATGATTAAAATCTAATTATTTTCAAAAAACAATATTTATTTTATCATAAGGCACTAGTACAGTTACAGTTTGAAATTAAAGTTGTAAAATCTTGTTAATGAAACAAAATAAAAAGATATTAAAATGTATAAATGACATATCCACCACTATAATTCCCTTCTAACGCACTTCAAGAGGAATTTTTCAAAGCACAAGAGAAATTCTACTTTATGCTTGGCATTTTTTATTATTAAGCCTTTCAATTTGATTTTTTTCAGTGCAATATTGACGATTCCTGTGAAGACATAACTCCACTAATATAACTATCGCCTTTTCCCTCATTTCTGGAATTTGTGCCTCCACAATATTGTTCGTTTCATAGTTACTAAAATTTGGAGAGAAAAGAAGATAATGAGATGAAGTGGATATTATGAGCTTTGCGAATAATAATAACATGATAGATATCATATTAGGCATGATTCTCACAAACTATCACCTTCTTTCTTTTAAATTAGTGGAGGAATTACAACCAAAAAAATTGCTATTTATATCGTTTTTTGCCATTTTGAGTAATTAAAAAAATTCTTTTATGACCAAGTTTATGGCTTTTCAAATTAAAAGGTCATTTGGTTTTCTTTGGAATTCATTTGCATTAGCTAGAGTCATGATATAAAAGTTAATTACTTTAAGCTTGAAGATAAAGTAAAATGCATTGAAAATCAAAAGCCATTGAAAGACAATATTAACTGCATTTAAAAGCAAAAAAAAGGTGTGCTTTTCATTGTGTATATGGGTTAACTTATGTTGTATATCTAGCGTGTTTTGGGTTAAAGTTTGTAGATAAATGGAAAGGAAACCTATATGACAATTTTTATTGAAGAATATTTAACCAATAATAATGTGCATGATTTCATATAATACGAGAAAAAACTCTTAATTTAGATTGATTTTATCAATAAAACATAATGAAACTCATTAAAAATAACATGCATTGAGATCCAACAACGAGAAAGTATCTTGGAACACTAAGAATGGAGCACATGAAGCTTTTTTAACCAAAACCTCTAAAATTAAGTGAGAGCTAGTATCCTATAGCATGAAAGTCACTGCCAACTCTGCATAGAAACAAATTTAGTGCAACCAAAACACACAAAACACACAAGTGGCCTAGATTTAGCATGTGCACATTAAACTCAGAAAATAATAAGGAGAAAATTACCAAAATAGCCACTTTTTCTTTCATCAATTAATCAACATGAACTAAATTCCATCTTCTTGACCAACATAACACAAACTTTATTTTTATTAGTATTTAATCTGTATCATATTGGTCTAGTGTCAACTTTTTGTGTCATGTTAGTGTAAGAGTTTTCAAATTTGTATCAATCAGGTACTTTTGATCATAGGAAAACCACATTTGTTATTAGAGACTCTTAACTAAATCAAACAAAAAAAAAAAAAAAAACAAAGATCCTATTAGGTGAAAATAGCACATTTACTACACAATTAGCACAAAAAGAACAAAAAAACCAACAACCTAGTTAGAACCACCAATGACTCTTCCTCCGTCCATTTAGCCGAGCTCACCCCTTTAGCGCTAACAAAGACACTTAGGTCCCGATTAGTTAGAGGAAAAGGAATGGAATTGAATTTTGATATATGATTGGCTTTAATGGAATTCAATTCAATTCAATTTTGATGTATGATTGGCTTTAATATAAAGAATAATCATTCTAAAAGAATAGCTTTTTCACTAATTTATTGGAATTATCCTCCCATCCTCAAAGGAATTTATATTGTGCTCACGATTATTTACTGCAGTAATTTTTTTTTTCATTTATACTGATATGTAAATGCTATTAATTATTCTAGAATACTCTACTGATGATCTCCTTTGCACGTGTAAGCATTAGAAGTTTGTGGTGTCCACTATAAAAGGCCTCTTGATACTGTACAATGATTTTGTGGGGCAATACAATATTCAGCGATATTCCAACTCTGCCTTTCTTTTTTTTCTATGGTGCCAGGAGTCTAATTGTGTAGGTTCGTAAGAACATTGTTTCATTTTGCAATTTTAACGTTTAACGTTGACAACTATCTCATTTATCAAATATAATTCATGACGCTGATGCTAAAACTTTAAAATTTGCAATTCTCTTGCTCTATTTTACAACTCTAATAGTCATACTCATCAATTATCATATTCCTGGTATCAATACTGAAAATTCTTCTTCCACATCACAAATGGTAACTAATGGTAATAAAAAAAAAAATAAGGGCACAAAAATAAAATAAAAAAGTGCATCAAAGAGATGTTAATATTCAAATAACAAGCTTAAACCTATGTCCAAACATAAATTTTTAGAGAACCCATTTTCTTTGAATTTTCTTTGTCTTCATGCCTTCTTCGACTCTACCATTTTCGATCTTCATAAAATATGAACTTTCCTACCCCAAAATAAAAAAGGAAAAGGAAATTTATAGAAAACAAAAGAGATTTCCTAATTCTCAAATCCTGAACGAGCACAGCATATGTGGCTTATAAGTAAGAGCTCACTTTCGTCATTCTAATCATCCCAAAAAGAGAAATGACTTCTTCACTTTTGGGTTAAAAGAATTTTGAGCGTTAAAAAATTTACCAAACTTTCAAACCGCTTAAATTTCTTGTGTTTCTATTTTTCTTATTTTATTGTAAACCAAATTCAACTTCTTTTTTTTTTGTTTATCCTAAATTAACCTTTATGATGGCTCTAAAAAAAAAAAAAAAAAACCTTCTATGATAATTAGAATGACAAATCGCGTTATTATTTATAGTCCACAAAAGACTAAAGGCTTTGTTTATTCCGCATCCAAAAGCCTCGTTGGTTTCTTTGTTGATATTGTCAAATTGAATAAAAAAAAAGGAAGAAATAATTAGTAATCTAGAAATCCTCAACGATTATATCTTTAAACTCATTATTAAAATAATTTGTGTTGGAAGATCCTTTATTTGGATAATACACATTTGAAGTGATCGAATTATTTTAATTATTATGTTCCAAAAGAAAGATATCCAGTCCACCAAAGCAATTCATCTCGTTCCGATATTTATGGTTATAAGGACGTTCCACTATAAATTCCTTGTTAAAGTGAAAGAGACATTATGCACTGGCCTAGAAAACAAAAATATTCCATTTTCTTCACCATATAAAAACAAATATTCACGTCACATCCAAAATAGAGGTTGACACTGCTGCCGAATTTTGGAGGTTTTCTTTGATTAAAATTTATCGTTAGATTAAGTCTGCAACCGATTAATCTTTCAAACACATTAAGTTATATTTAATAACATGTTAATAACTTATCATTACAAGTGCTAAGGTTCACATAATTAATGTGAAAAATTATTAATGATGCCGTGTTATATTGTAGAAAGTGGATTTCAAGTTTTCAAATATTTCCCTTGTTGTTTACAATCATTAAATTAACTCTTACAATGGGAAATTTTAAGAAGGCATGGTATTTTGTTTTAAATTTTTGTGTATGGTATATTATTTTTCTAGAGAAAAAGGATTAGTAGTGTTATTCTATCATTTATCCATGTTGTCAATAAGAAATCTTAGAGTCAACTATAAATAGAAAGTCCACTAATAGAATGCAAATAACATGAGTTAATTCTATTCGAAAGAAGAGTCAAATTTCACTCATATTATTGTGAATCAGTTACACAATAATATATAATCGAGTATATTTTTTAATTGGGATTACCAAATATCAAACCTAAATGCATTTAAGATAAAAAAGAAAAGAAAGGCATATTTACTACTCTACGATTCCATTGACGGTTTTGCATGGGTTCTTTATATTATATTGTAATTTTTCTTTTTTCCTGAATATTTATATATGGAATCTAAATTTATCAGGAACATATTTTCGCATATGTTAATCTGATCATAAACCACTAAAGCCTTGAGTTTTACACTTGGAAGTTTTTCTTAATAAAACAGAATTTAATAACAAGTATAATTTCGTAAATCACCTAACCATAAGCCCTGCAGAATGTTTTCCCTTTAATGCATTTCAATAAGACATTTTTTATAGCAGATGTGGAAGTCTGGCTTATACATTTTTATGGTTGGTTTTAACTGGATTTCAATTTTTCAGTGCAAATGTTGATGAACATTCTGAATACCCCTCTCCACTAAATCCATCACTACGTTCATCATTGATGGACTTAGTGGTTCCAAAGCACTCTCAATGAGATTTGTGTACAATATAGCTACGATAAGGATTAATTACGACAATATCTTGTGTAATTATGGTAAAAATTGACATTTAATTGTAAAACTGATCATGAATTTGAAATCTAAAAAGATATATATATATATATAAAACAGTCTTTTACTTGAAAAAGATATAAATATAAAAATATATAAATTGACCCTTTATTATTTATCTTTAATGATAAAAGATAACTTAATTGCTTCTTTTTTTTTTTTTCCTTTTTATATGCCCGTGCATACTCTTCTTTTATTGATGAATCCCAGGGTCAATATAAAAACCTATGAATTAGAGTAGATTATTTCGAATTGAGTGAAAGAAAAATGGGTACAGCAGGGGGGAAAAAAAAAAACGGGAGTAGTATTTACATATAACACAAGTATTAACTTTTTGATAACTTTAAATACATGATATAAAAAAGAAAAAACGAAAATCATTATTATTATTATTATTATAAAATATAGAAATGGTAAATAACATAACTATGAGCAATGCATAAATAACTTTGCATAATATTTTGTACCTCTATATTTTCTCGCTAACGCAGTTCAAAAAGACAGTTTCATAGCAAATGTGAAGTTTTGTTTCATACTTTCTGAAGTTTGGGTTCATGCCTTTCGACTGCAGTTCTTTAAGGCAATGTTGACGAGCTTTGTGAAGTTTGGGTTCACTTTTCCCCATATTTCTGGACTGTGTGGCTCCAAAATATTGTCCATTTCATAGTCATTAAAATTTGGGGAAAAAGGCAGATGATGAGGTGAAGAGAAAATCGTGAGATTTGCAAACACTATTACCATGATAAATATCATACTTGACATGATTCTCACAAAATTTCACCTATTTTCTTTTGATTAGTGGAGGAACAACCAAACGAACAGCTATATATATTGGTTTTTAATTTTGAATGATTAAAAATTTCTTCTATGAAAAGTTTATGGCTTAAGAGGCCATTTATAGAGGGTTTATTCATAAATTAAATTGTTGTAATTTCTTTTGGAATTCATTTGTATTAGCCAGAGTCATGATATGACATTTTGCTATATATCCAATCACTTTTAGCTTGACAATAAAGTAAAGGGCAAAATGCATTTAAAATTAAACGCCATTGGAAAATATTTATAAAAAACGCCATTGAAAAAAGTGTGTTTTTCATTGTGTATATGAGGTAACTTATGTCGCATGTCGGGCGTATTTTGGGATGAAGTTTGTAGATACATGGAAAGGTAGCTTATATGACAATTTTTATTTAAGAATAGTTTTAAATGATTTGTGGGTGAATAATATTTTTAGTTTTTTAATATATGGGTAGAGTTTTATAAATTTAGAAAATTTGTCATTTTTTAACAACATGGTCACTTCAGTTAATCTGTACCATCTAAGAGTTTAAGTAATAGTTGAAAAAGTATCAGATGTTTTGATTAATTTTAGAATGTAAAGATTAATATTTGCCAATAAGATATTAAGTTAATTGTAGATGATGACATTAAGGAATCCAATAGGCTTAAGAGTTTATGTTACATGTGTAATACAAGTAAATCAAGAATTTTTAAATTTCATTTTAATTTTAATATGATTTTAGGATGATAAATTACTCAAGTACGATAGATTTGGTGTGAAATAGACTAGGCATAAATAAATGATTCATGTCTCATGAGGTTAAACATTAAGAATTTTGTAAAAAATTGTATGATGCTATATTCAAACATAATTTTGATTAGAAAAATGATCTATTTGGACAAAAATTCCCCTATTAAAATTGTATATCTTTTTGTTAGTTTTCCAATACTTCTTGAATTGTTTAATTTTAACATTGGAGCAGAAAGTTATGAACAAAATACTACAAGAGGTTAGATAGCTTTTGGTCCCCTTTAAATCCAAAAAAAAAAAAAAAAGAGATAGAGAGGGGGAAAGGCAGTTTGTGGATGCTGCAGCGCCCAAAATCTGGGCTGCAATGCCCATCTGCCAAATAAAAAAAATAGTTTAAGTGGCCGAGTGAGTAGATTCTCTAAGACTATTTTGGACCTTTAGATTATTATCTAATTTTTAATGATAACCTTTGGATGAATATGATTAGTTATTAAAAAATCTAAAATACAAATTTAAACATCATTAAACCTATTTTCTTCAAAATGCCATGGTTTTCCCTTTCAAATCATCTCCTTTTTCCATTTTTTTTAGAGAAAGAATTTTTGTGAGTTTTTATCATATTCGCTTGTTTTTTTTTTTTTGGTGAGCATCTATGCTTGATTTCACCAAACGCTTAAGGCAATTTTCCTTGTGTTTTGAGTTTTAGGAATTTAAGAATTTTAGGGTTTGGTGGAAATTAAAAATTTGGGAAAATTCTTATATTTGATGATGAAATTGATGTTCTATGATGATTTATTAAAGGATTTGATAATAGAATTTGTGATTTGTGATTGTTAGATTCACAAATTAGGTTTCTTAAATTTCTTGAAAACGAAAATTAGGGTTTTGGTGAATTTGGATGGATTGAATAAATTATTATGTTTGTTGATGAAATTGATGAGGTAGAATGATGAATCAAGGGATTGGAAAATAGAATTTCAATTTGTTGATATTAATTTTATGAAATTAGAATTTCAAGAGTTATCCTTTTTATAAAGAGTTGTGACTTCGGTTCATTAAAGATTAAATTTAGAGTTATCAAAGATAAAAAATGATGATAATTAGGAGGTGTGTACCAGTATTCATCCTAAATTATAGTAATAGTTAACACTTGAGTTGTTAGCTGGTTGCAGTAGGTGTTGAATTAATGCCTATAACTGTTATAGTTTTACAGTTGCATTGATGGATTTGAAACTTGTAATCCTACTCTCATCATAATTGCGCGTATTGGTACATATTTTAAGGCTTAGCATTGTAAAAAAGACTAATAAGATATAAAATAGATTACTTATATGCGTTCAATTATGTATGATCACCGTTTTTATGTTTATGTTTTGTATCATGTTTTAAATACAAAAATTTGTACTTACACCAAATTTACAAACTAAATGTTTTGTGAGACTATTGATATACTTACTAGGCAATTGCCTAATATAGCTTCTTTACATGTTATAGATAAAGATTAAGCTGAGGTTCAGGATTGGAGGAAGCTCAGTGTGAAATCGTGTGTGATAGTGAAGTAGGTTATTGGAATTTTCTTATTTAAAAGGATTTATATTTATTTTTAAGAGTTTTAAGATTATGATTTGAATTTGTAAATTCAATTATTTTATCATTTACTTATTAAGTTTTTAGGATTGTTGAAGTTTCTTTTGAAGATTATGTTTACTGCTGTCATAAGATTTATGAATCATAAAATTTTAAATTGATTTTTATAGTATAATTTAACATTGTTTGTTCAAGTTTAGTTTTTTTATTAAATTTTGTAAGTATTAGATAAGTTAATTTATTCATATTTAAAAAATTATTCATATTTTCTGCATTTATATCTAAAAGGTACTTCCACAAACATTAACCTATATGTCATGTTAAGATAGTGAACTGTAGTATTCCGCTAAGGTAATATTACACAATCACTAATTAATTAGTTAACCAGTATTTGACTAATTTTAATATATATATTTTTACTAATTAATCTGATAAATGACTCTTTAATAAACTTTTTTTAGATTAAGAAATTTCAATCATTTATTCAATTAAGTATTTAGAAATTATCTATTCACCTAAATTTTTTAGCATTATTAAGGAAATGTCTACTTCATGAATTATATTAAGGAACTTGTATTGTATCTGTATAGGTTAATGCAGGGGAGCAACACTAAACACTAAACAATAACATAGTAGAAAAAATATATATTTTTGAACTTTAAGATAGAAATTCAAACTTTACATATTCAGATAAAATGGGTAAGAAATTACAATTAGACTCTATATAACCACTTGTTAGGAAAAGATATTAAATATATAAAAAGGCATGGTTTATCGTAAGTAAATTGTGTTATGTTTGTCTTTTGTCTTTTGGAGTAAAGTTTGTAAGATATTACACTCCAAAGACATAATATCTCATGGCATTATATTTGTCTGTGAATTTATAAATTTCCACCGAAATTAAACGTTAAGATCTTTTTCATAAAAAAAAACTCTCGATAGTGTGAGACAATTTTTTGAGGTTTTTTTTTTTTTTTGAAACTTAAAGATGAAGATTTACACTTTATATCTTTACATAAAATGTGATATGATATGTATTGTTAAAATATGTCTACAAAGGTTTTGTTTTTTTTTTTTTTTCATTTTTATTTTGAAAAATCATTTTTATGAAAATGTTATTTTATAGGTTCCACTATTATTAACAAAACTAACAAAATCAAGTCTAATATTACAATTTTCAGTTTGGGGAGAATGAATATTACCCTCAAATATTCAGAGGATTAGAAGGTACAAAATTTCCAAATTTGAAAAGAGAGATGATCAAATTTCCAAGGTGTAAAACGAAATATATAAACTGAGGATCAATTTTATTTGTATCTTTGAACTTTAATGTCATTTGCACTTTATTCATTACACTTTATCAATTTAGACTTCACCTATTAAATTTTGAATTTGTCTCATTTAGATAATCTCCTCCATTGATTTTTTTTAATTTCCGTAAATTGTTTTTGTTAAAAACAAAGAGAAAAAGACCATAGGACAACACTTATTAATCTATCCTTTTTTGTTTATTTTTAATGAAAATTCTAACAAATGGAATAAATGTAACTAATTCAAAATCTAAAAAATAAATTGATAGTTAGAGGGCCAAATGAGAATGATGGTAAACTGTGGGGCACATATGAGAGAAAATAGTAACTTAAAAGGGTAATTTGCTTCGATTGGTCCTTAATCATTTTACAAGATTTTGTTTTGCTCCTTATTTTTCTTTTTGACGTCCATTTTGTCAATTAAAATGGTATTTTTTTGCATTAAACCCCATATAAACCCCATATAAAGTATCATGTTATGATTTATAAGTGAAGATTTGCTGTTTCAAATTTCTTGTCACATTTATTGTCTTTCTAATAATATTATGTCAAAACATATAAATTTAAAAATTTAGTTACATAAAAAATCTAAATAATAAAAATTCTTAAATAAATTGATAAAATATTAAAACGTTGTCGACATGATAATGTAATAGAATATTTGAATTTTATAATTTATCATTTAAGGACAATTAAAAAAAATCTACATAATACAACTAATATGTATATACCCATTATCTATTTTATTTAATTTTTAATCTTTATTAATAAAAAAAGATAAATTCTTGACTTTCAAAAAGTTTAAAAACCTTAATAAAAAAAATAAAAGAATCAAATCACAACTTTATAAAAAAAATAAATTTAGAACAATATAATAGGCACAATGGTGTTAATAAGCAATAGAAAGCAGTCTTATAATGCAATTATCTATTATTAATAATAATATTTAACATTAATAATTATTTAGGGGGAGTTTGGGAGAGATGCTTAGAAATATTATTTTTGGATTAGAAAAAAGTTATTTTGAAAAATATATTTAGGAAAAAAAATTATCTGGAGTAAAAAAATAAAAAATTTTAAAATTTCTTTAGAAAAAAAAATAATATAAATATATATTTTTTTAAATTTTATATAATTTAAAAAAATTTATCTCATTTAAACTTATATATATAAAGTTATAAACTTTTAAAATTTAAAATTTATCATAATATTATAAATAATAAAAAATAATAAAATTAAAAAAAATAATTTTAGACGTTCAAAAACCAAGCCGCCTTATTATTTTTATTTTTAATTTGGAACCAAACTGACAACTTACATTATTTTATTTAAAATAAATAAAAAAAAGGAAACTACGAAACTACACTTTAGCCTGCGGTAATCCACTTCGAAGGATTCCGGTATCGGCGACGCCGAATCGCCACGTCGAAAGAGTTCTGCGCCGTCGGCGGTCGGGTGAGTCCCATTTTGTTTAGTCGCCAGTGCGCGTGGTATGAACGCGCCGGGCCTTCTCGTGGATGGCGGCGAGCGCATGTTGTAAGGTTTCCGAGTTGAGCAAAGTATAGTAATTCGGCAATCTCTCTCTCTCTCTCTCTCTAGAAAGTGGAAAGTATGAACAAGGAAGCGCGCAAATTCGTATGGGAAGGGGCGATTCCTCTGCAGATTCATCTCCATGAATCCCAAGTCACCACCGTTCCTCCTCCTCCACCAGCTCTCGTATGCAATTCTAATTTCTCCGATCTTGTTTTTGGTTCTTATGATTTATTTACAAATTCCATTTATCATCACAGATTAGCCTTACCGATTGGTCACAGTTTTTAACCGTCAGATTTTCGTCTAACTTCTGTTAAATAATCAAACTTTGCTTGATCCAATTTTTTTTTAATTTTTTAATTTTTATTTATTTATTTATTTTACATTTCCTGGTTTTTCATATGAATTTATGCATAACAAAGCAGAATTATTGTCAGAATTATGGATATTTATACATCTCTACCTTTTTTTTCCTTTTTTGACCATGTACGATTTTACTTTTTTTAATATTTTCAGATCTTAGCTCCTCGGTTAGGGTACCTTCCTTTGTTGGCTTCTCAAATTAAACCTCACTTCAGTAGTACACTACCTCCTGGTGTTGACACTATCTGGTTTGAATACAAAGGGTTGCCTCTGAAATGGTGGGTATATTCGTTGTCTGTACTCGCAACGTTTGTTTTTCGTTTCCGTTATGGCCTTTCCGAAAAATTATTTGTGTAGTGCATTTCATGATACAAACAACGAGCATGAATGCTGGGCATTATTTACGTCGACTTTTGTTGATCTTACTTTATGTGACCTGATAGAGGAGAACGGGACAAGTGGGAGAGATGATCATAGCAGGAGTTTGAGTGGGTGGGGATTTAGAGGAAAGAATAGGGCAATTAGTGAAAGCGAAAGAGAAGTCAAAAGGAAAGGATTATGTTTTAGAATCCTTCTCCAAACTTTGACCCCAGTTTGATTAAGAAACTTGGGCAAATACTTTGAAATTTATTCGCACGGACTTCTAGTAGAGCCTCCATTTGCTACATTTAAAACCATACCCATTTGAAGATGCAACCTAAGAGTAGAAGTTTTTCAAAAAGGTTTGTTCATGAGGTTAATCTTATGCTCAGGAAAATAATCGGAAGACTTGTCTAGCCAAGAAACACATGGGAGGATAGAATGAATCCAGTACATTCTTTTTGCCCTTGTCTTTTTTTATTCCCACATTGCTTAACAAATTTATTGAATAACTTGGTTGTAATATGATAATAAGGGCGGTTGTAGTCTGCACATTGGTAATTATTCACATCTCTTGCTTGGCATTGCATGCTAGTTGCAATTCGTGTCACCAAACTACATGTTTGTTGTCCTTGATGAGTGAGGTTGTTTGTGCTACTTGCAGGTATATACCAACAGGGGTTCTATTTGATCTTCTATGTGCAGAACCAGAAAGGCCTTGGAATCTAACGGTACAGACTTTATCATTTTATCCAACATGTCTTTTAATTCATAACTAATTGAGGATAATTTTTTGTGTTTGTTTTTTGATTTTTGATTTTTGTTTTTTTATTTTTATTTTTTATTTTTTTGAGAAAAGGGTGACTTCGAACCAAAGACTGAGTATTGTTTTGTTTCTCCCAGGCTTTCTTTTTCAGCAAGAAATGATAATATATATTAGTAGAGAAGGACATTAAAAAAAAAAAAAAAGAAACAGGGGGACAACTTGAACAAGAGAAGAGAAACCAATGAAGCAAATTCCATAGGATAGGGTACAACAAGTTTTCCCATCCAAAGCAATTAAGGAAAAGGACAAGTCCCTAAAATCTTGTAAAGCAGAATCCCACAAAGAAAGACAAACTTTAATTGTATCAAGAACCACTAAAACATCAGACAAACTTTAATTGTATCAAGAACCACTAAAACATCATTGAAAGCACCTCTGGAAATCCTCGTATTCCTTTCCAACCATTATGCCCAAAAAAATAGCTAGTCCTACACGATTCCACGAAGCCTCCAAACAAACCCCCCCAATACCCACACCCCACCCCACCCCACCCCACCCACCCACACCCACAACAATAAAAGAAGAAGAAGAAGAAGAAGAAGAACATGAAGAAGAAAAAGGGAGGAAAGGGGAAAACAGTATGACTTTGGAATTGTTATTGTGGCAGTGAAAATATTACTTAATCTGCTATTTTCATATACAGTTAACTTACGAAGAGACGGAGTGGGCCCTTTTATATGGAAATATAATAGAATATATCTCACAGCAGACGTCAACAGAATATCACGCATGTATAGGTTTCTTTTTTTTTTTTTTTTTCCCCTTCTCTATCAAATGTATTTGTGAACTTTGGATGATGTTGTCAAATGTATCTAATCAGATGCAAGTCCTTTGTTCTCCTGCTCAATCCTTCACACCGTTTTACAACAAATTTTGCAAATTTCACATCAGGTTTTGGACATTCTTTCTGCAGGTGCATTTTAGGGGATATCCCGCCAGTGTACTAACTCCATGTGAAGGCGAAGATAGTATAAAGTGGAGCTTCATTAACTCATTAAAAGAGGTTGGTTTATGATTTGTCTGTCTAATTGATAGAACTACTTATTTTTCTAATCCTTTTTGTTGGAAGGGAAATTCAGCACTAAACTTATTCTCACATAATATCGCACATAAATGAGGAAGAAAGACTCTCCTTAAAAGCAATTAAAGTTGTGAGGAAGTTGTCCTCTATGGTTCCCATAATGTACAGTACATGCAGCAATTCAATATAGTTCAACGTATAGTAATGAAACAAAGAGTATACAGTGAACCTAAAGATCAACTCACTCCTGCCCATGCTTAGTGCAAAGATTTCTTGCATAGAGAAGATGAAGCAAAGGACGTTCTACAACTTTTTGGAATTCGTTACAAACATTCCCTTTGTATTAATCTCATGGTGGCATGTTATGATTACAGGCAGCATATATAATCAATGGAAATTGCAAGAATGTGATGAACATGTCTCAAGCTGATCAGGTGGAGCTTTGGCATTCGGTCTTAAATGGTATGCATGCAAATTGAAGACATTTGGTTGTGATACTTTGAGCTTCCCTTTGTTCAACTTAATACTCTTTGAGTTCTTAATTATCTAGTATTTGTTGTCCCCAATAGTATTCTATGTGAGATGTGTTGTGGGACTAGTTGGCAGATCGAAAATATAAAAAAGAGAGAGTTGGAGAGGGAAGAAGAATACCAGATAGGAGTTTGAGAGAAACTGGATGACATTGTTGTCAAATATCAATGTGAATACTGATCTGAAATCATACATTATAAAGCAAATATAGAAGCAACCTAAAATCTCGTTTTTAAAATAAAAACCGAAAAAATAAAAAATAAAAATAAAAGAAAGAACCGACCCAAAATAATCACTGTGGGATGTTGTCACAAGTAACTTTGTCACAACCAAAATATAGAAACATGATCAAACAAAAAAAATAAATACAACTAACTGGGGAATGCACCAACATTTCTAAGCTTTGTGTCCACATCTAACCTAGGTATGTATTTCGGAAGGAGAATTTCACACCCATTAGGTTAAAGGAAATCAGATGAGAGAAATTTCAGGACAGATGAAAAACGGATAACTTGCATTCTATAATGTAGAATTCTGACTTCTGCTATTATTCAGCACTTATAATTTTATGGTGAACGTTTACTGTAGGTAACTTAGAAGTCTATACACGCGTTTCATCCAAACTTAAGCTTGGAGTAGTTTCAGATGAATACACTTCAAAATCAAATTTATCCTCTGCAAGATCAGGAGGATGTGCAGATGACACTGATGTTTCTGGACAGGACAAGGCAGGTGGGCCTAATTAATTTATATGATTCTGGTGTTCTTTTCTTTTAAACGGAAAATTATTTGTTCAATTTGGAAACGGTATTTTTTACAATATTTGTTATTTCACAAGGCATAAGGTCTGATATTGTTGCAGGCGATATTGTTGCAGGCATTTGGAATTTAGGAACGTGAAACCCTTTTTACAATAATTCATAAGGCATAATATATGATTTGTCCTAGAGAGAGAGGAGAGAGGGCTTTATTGCAAAGAGAACACGACTCTGTTATGCTTCTTGGGTCTTTGTGGTCTGCAGTGTGACTTCTCTGTGAAACTCTAGGAAATTTTATTGCTGCGCTTATATCGTATCATTTTCCGTTGTTTTTTTTTTTTTGAGGAACATATCTTTCTCCGTTCTTGACTTGTATATAATTTTCTTTTTTAAGTTTTAATTCTTTACACAACTGTTTTTGGTTACTAGATTTTATTTTATATTTTTCAGTTCAGGTAGTGTATTCATTTTTGTTGTTTTGTTTACAAAATTTGCATGAAGTTTATATCTCATTTTATGAATAAACTTATCACGTATTTATTTATTTATTTTTTGCAGGCAGAGTTCCTGTTCGGTTATATGTTTGGAGTGTTAGTGAGGATATTGATGATCTAGAAGAAGCACCCCCTATTGACAGCTGGGACAAAATCTCTTATATAAACCAACCTGTCGAAATTCAAGAAGGTAAGAACGGCCCATGTTATTTGTAGAATCCTCCAGTCTTAATACGTGAATGTGGTGAACTTAGCTGCTTCCTCATTCATCTGTTTTCATTTTTAATGCGTTTACTGCAGTATAGAGGTTGTCTTCTAGTCTGACAGTTGGGCGGTAAGCTTCCTGATTTTGGCAAGTAGGTTTTTGTCTGTGTAACCTTTTTTGTAAAGTTTGGGCTTTTGTGTGATAGATAAGTGACTACCTCTTTTAATTTTAAAAACTTACGTCAATACAAGTGCTAGGGACCTAAACTGAATAAAGTCCACAGACTAACAGAGTCAAAGACGGACTAGTTCAAATTCAATGTGGTTGGATATGACTGATTGCATAGGGACACAGCAAACGTATTTTGAGTATTCATTTTATGTTCATTTTACGTTTTGAAATTGACTTTTAATCTTTGTGACCCTTGTTGGCTTCACCTGTTGCAACACAGGTAAATGCTTCACCCTGCATGATGCGGTTAAAAGCCTTCTGCCGGAGTATTTCCAGGAAAGTTCTTTGATTGATGAAGAATCGTCAGGACTACAAGCTGAAGACAAGCAGAGAGATTCCTCTGAAGATGCAAGTAGCAACAAGATTTCTGAAGACGGAGGTGAAATTCTATGCGAACATGCAGAGTTTTTACAGAAAACCCACGATGCTGAAATTAAGCTTGTTCGAATCCAAGGTATCGAACCGAAACTGGAGATACCCTTTTCTTGGGTGGCAAACTTCTTGATGAACCCCGATTATTTTCTTCACATTTGTGTCTGCTTGAAAATTCCAAGATGAGACACCATGCGCAGGTGAAAAAATAAAAAATAAAAAAGGGTATTTTCATATGCATGAACATGTACAGGAAAGTTTTAAGTGTCCACGTGTAATTATTTTTTTCATACATGTTTTTGTTTTCCTCCCTTTTAACTCTGTAAGTAACTAACACCGTTTTACAAGAAATTGCCCGTCATTGATTACAAAAGTAGTTTGAGCCAATGGATATCTTTTAACACTTGAAAGATCATTAGAAATACATACATTTCTGTTCCGAACAATCAAAATCTGTTCCAGCTTTTCCTGAAATTGAATTGATCTTATGCTGGTGCCGTGGGGCACTTGGTTTAAAATTGTTTCATGTTTTGGGCGCATATTCAGTGCCAGAATAGGGGAACCAAAAAAAAAAAAGGGGGGGTTTTGGCGCCAGCGGTTCATGAACTTTGGTGGCAATTCTTTTTGCTGGCATCAAGAGGTGGTAAGTTGATCTAGAGTTTTTGTTTTTCGATTATTCTGTGAATTTTCGTATTTCCCATTTTTTATATTTTCAGAATTTTGGGCCTCAAACCATTGCTGGTTTTTGTTTTTGTTTTTTTGTTTGAAGTTTAATGGTATTTGGTATGTGTCATCGAGATTAAATTTTTATCCGCGAGTGTGGGTACTCACAGTGCCCACTCCTAACTGATGGGTATGGGAATAATATATGGGCATATGAGGTGGATATGGTGGTGAAGATTAACCTACACACAAGTGCGGGATAGGGCGGGACACGAGTGTGGGATAGTGCGGGATGAGGCTGGGGAAGTTACACTATATCCGTACCTATCTTATATATGTTTACTTTCACAAAAGTATATATATTTATATATAATTATTTTTGATTGAAATAAAAAAAAGGTAATTTCATAAATTAAAAAAAAAAAAAGAAACTATGAATTATCTGTAAATTTAATAATTTTTTAACTATATATTCTTAATTTTTAACTTAATTCTTATAAGAGGAATAAAATTTTTAATGTTCAATGTTATAATTTGTTTTATGGATTTAGCTCACGTTTGGGTAACATATTTTTTTGACATTGCATTTAAATGCAATGCAATTTTCTCCAAATACAAAAATATTTCATTTAAATATCAATCACATCACATTTTAAATTCAACACAATTACTATTTATTATTTCATTTTTTTATTACTTTTCTTAATTACATCATATATTCTCTCTCTACTTTTATTCATCACATCACATATTCATTATTAAAATACAATTCAAATACTTTTTACCTAAATACACATTGCATTCAAATGCAATACTAATACTTTTCCTCTAAATACAAATTGTATTCAATGCATTGTATTCAAACGCAATGCGAATGCAATGCGTTCACCAAACGAGACCTTAGTTTATGGATTGTGAAGTTTTGATTTGTTTTTAAGATATCAGTTTTATTTTTAAATTATTAATTCTATTTTCAGTTACATATGTGGATATGCAGTTAAATTTTATAAAAATTTTAATAAAATTGTTTTAAATTTTTTTATTTTTAATTCTTAATTGACAAAGAGATTTATAACTAAATAGTTTTTTTTTTAACAGGTTTTTTTAACAAATGATCTAAGTGTTTAAAAATTAGTTAAAATGTCATTTTTCTTAAAATAGTTAATTGATTTTCTTAAATAGTCAATTAGTAATTAAGTTAATCATTGATAGATCATAATGTAAATTATTAATTTTTTTAGTCAGGTCGATAGTTAATTATCAATTAACTAAACCTGAAAAAAATAATAAATAATCATTTTACTAAATAAAAAGAATTGACTATTTATCAGATTGGGTGATCAAATTGGATCACCAAACTTAATTTTTCTTTATATAAAGGGATAGGCTAAGGATATAGCATCTCTAGTAAGGATTACCCGTCTCCACCCTTGTATTAAATTAGGCAAATATAGAGGCGGGTATGGAAGGTAAAAAGGGAGGTGAGTTTGGGGTTGAGGGAAGCAAACCTACTCCTGTCTCGTTCTATTATCATCCTTAATGTGTTACTCATGTTTAATGTGAAAATAATGTAAAATAATTTGTAATTTTTCAAAAAATAGTTTTATAACGTGCTAAAAGTTTTTTAATTTGTAAAGGTGTGTTTCTTGAACGTTGGGGAAGAGGGCCTTTTTTTTGGCTATACAAAGGCAGGGGATTAAAACTTAAATCTTGTAAATGGAGTTAAAGTGCAAACATTACAATAGGTTGTACTTGTTATCGCTATTTCCAAAGGTTTTTGAGGGTAATGAAGAGATCATTTTGCGGCTTACATGATTGTTAATTTTCTATAAAACCATAGAATCATCTCATTAAATATTTTTACCTAATTTTGAAAATTTTATGACGCCACAAAACTTACATTTAGAGTCAATTTGGAGGAGGTTTTATATATGTGTTTTGATTTGAAAACTAGATGTAGTTTTAAAATTATGTGTTTGAAGGAAAAAAAACTATTTAAAGTAAAAATATGTAAAATCTTTAAAATATATTTAAAAAAAATATTAATAAAATTTTATTTTGTTTTTTTTATTTTATATAATTTTAAAAAAAATAATATAATTTAAATTTGAAATAAGAAAGTTTAAAATTTGAGTTTTTTATAAATATTTGAAAATGTAACTAATAAAAAGTAGTTTTGAGTTTAAAAAATAAAAATGGGGAAACCAGCGCCCTCGAACGGGCTCTTTGGGACTCTAACCAGCAGAAAAAGAAAAACATTAGAGATCAGCAATAATAGAATATAAGTTCTTAGTAACTAGGAGCAAAAAAAAACTAAAAAAGAAAGCATTTTTGAACATCTGGCATGGCCGGCTAAAGCCACTATATCATACAAGGGCAAAAGATTGATCTATCTCAGCACTACAGCCGCTCTTCAAAGTCCCAAGTGTCATGCAACACTAAAAGCCATCAAACAGGCTAAACTATGAAAATCCCAAGAACTCTGGCTCCTCCCGAGGGGCAAACCAATGTTACAGAGACATTGATATCTCCAATTCTTCCCCTATAAGAACTCCAGTTTTTCAGCCCTATTGCTAAACCATCACTAGAGAGAGAGAGAGAGAGAAGAAGTGCCTCAAAAAAGAAAAAAGTATGTCAAACCAATGAAACAGAGACACTAATATCTCCGATTCTTCCCCCCGTAAAAACTTGTGTTTTTCTGCCTAATTGGTAAACCATCACAAGAAGAGAAAGAGAGAGAGAGAGAGAGAGAAATAAAGTATGTCAAGCAACGAGGAGGTTCTTATTTTAGATTTTTGGGGAAGCCCTTTTTGTATGAGAGTAAAAATTGCTCTCAATGAAAAAGGGGTGAGGTATGAGTCGAGAGAGGAGAATTTGTTTGGGGGAAAGAGTGACCTGTTGCTAAAGTCCAACCCAATATACCAAAAAGTGCCTGTGTTTTTGCATAATGGGAAACCTCTTTCTGAATCTTCCATCATTGTTGACTACATCAATGAGACTTGGCCTTCTCCGCCACTCCTCCCAACTTGTCCATATGAAAAGGCTCAAGCCAGATTTTGGGTTGACTTTATTGACAAGAAGGTTGATTTAGTTTTAGTCTTGTACTACTTTTAGTGGTGCGCTTAATTTATTAAATAATTTCTATTTAAAGATGAAAGCTTAATCCTATTTTTTAATGTCATTATTTGGTTAAGTATTTTTTTTATAGTACTTAATTAACAAAAACTTCAAAAATAACATTTGTTTTGATTATTTCCTTTGTGTCTGACATACAAGTTTTTTTAATATTTATATAAATTTTGTTATTTAAACAAAACAATTTTAAATACATGACACATTACTTCCTTCTTCTTTTGATCTAGAGTAAGTTTGCATTATGGTTTGAAACATTGATAATAGCTTTATATTAGTTAATTTTATCTTCCAATTCGGTTGAATTTTATTATATATCACATTAATAGACACCATAATTGAGAATTTTGTGGTCTTGCACTCATCCTATGTAATTATATACCTTAACTATAATATTATAACGAGAAGTCCTAATAAACTTTCGTTTCTTTTTCCCTTCCTCATTCTTCCACTATGATTTATATTCTTGTTCTTATTGGTTGTAATGTTCAAAGTGACTATTTCTGAAAATATATACCATGTTGTTGGCTTTGTTACTGTGAGAAGGTGTTTGAGGCGGGCAGCAACATTTGGAGGAGCAGCGGAGAAGAACTAGAGGAGGCCAAAAGGGGGTTCATAGAGATTCTGAAACAGCTAGAGGAAGCCCTAGGTGACAACCATTTCTTCGGCGGCAAGGTATTCGGGTTCGTCGACATCATGGCAATCCCTCTCACCAGTTGGTTCCTTGCATATGAGAAATTTGGTGGGTTTAAGGTTGAGGATCACTGCCCCAAGTTCTCAGCTTGGATCAAAAGGTGCCTGCAGAGAGACACTGTGGCTAAAGTTTTTGCAGATCCTGAAAAGATCCATAAGCTTGTTGGCCAGTTGAGAAAGATGAATGGCATCGAATAGAGTGGGGGGGGGGGGGGGGGGGGGGGGGGGGTTTGTTGGGGAGGAAAAACCACATTCTCCACTTTTAGGAGATTTTTTTGGTAAGCCCTCAGAAGTACCTTAACAGTACTGAGCAACTTTGGACGGTCATTTTATTCAAAATTACATTAGATTACTGAAAAACATGCAAATTTAATAAAATTTTGATTAAAATCTGATTGTTCAAAACTGTAAAGTGTCAAGAAAGGTATCATTTTGTTCTCACCAAAGAATTCTCCTAACTTTACTTTTATAACTAATAACTCCTAGAGTCTTTGTCCAGCAAATTAAAAAAAAAAAAGGGGTCCTTAATATGGTCTTTGTTTGTTGCCTTCTCTTCCAATGCTTTTTCCTTCTAAAGTTTGTGGGCTCTTTCGTTTAGATCCAAAAGTCATGTAATAATGTAATAAAACTCGTTATCTTTTTATCCAATAAAATAGTTTGCTCGATTTCATTTATTGGCCAAAGCTTTACCTTATAGAATTACAGGATTAATCTTATTTTACCCTGGTATATTGATTTATTCACACTTTGGTCCTCAAACTTGATTTTGTGACATTTAACTACGCTTCCGAGTTTCACATTTTCTACTTGTAGAGCTGTTTAAAATGAATGGAAAACGCGCATATGACCTTATCTGAGGGTTACGTAATACATCTAAACCTAACTAGAGCCGGTTGGGCACTCTCCTAGAACACTTGCCTTGCATGCCATGGTAACGACATGTCATCGTAGGATACCATTAGTAACCTGAAATGATACCAATGATTTCATGGTAGCTCGGCGGATTACTTTAGGTTACTTGGCAAAACAATTTTTGTTAGAGATGAGGATATGTTTAGCATCATACGTACACTCATTTTTTGATGCAGTTTTGTTTGATTTTATTTAACAGCAAAGAGTGATAACTAGAGTGGTAAAGAGAGTGAATTCCAAATTCCCTTACAAGCTAATAGATGGACTCATTTTATTGGCTTCATGATTTTTGCCTCTTATAAGTTGAATAAAACAATTGAAAACAATTGATTTCAGAGCAAAAATCTAAAATATGAAAAAAAAAAATCCTAAACACATGTACTTTTATTTGGTAATTACAAATCGCAATATAAAAAAGGTTCATATAATCCATAGGGTGGCGTTTGGTAGTGGTTTTGAAATGTTTTCTGTTTTTAAAAAAATTAAAAATGAGAATATTTTGAAAACTGTATTGAGATCATTTCTGAAATTGTATTTAGTAATATTTTCTGAGTGTATATTCTGAAAAACATAAAAATAAAAAATCCTATATTCTGAGTGTATATTCTGAAAAACATAAAAAATCCTAAACACATGTACTTTTATTTGGTAATTACAAATCGCAATATAAAAAAGTTTCATATAATCTATAGGGTGGCGTTTGGTATTGGTTTTGAAATGTTTTCTGTTTTTAAAAAAATTAAAAATGAGAATATTTTGAAAACTGTATTGAGATCATTTCTGAAATTGTATTTGGTAATATTTTCTGAGTGTATATTCTGAAAAACATAAAAATAAGATTTTGTTTAGTTATATATTTTGAAAACTCATTTTATAAGTAAGTATTTCATAAAAACATATTTATTTTTAATTTTAAAAAAATAATAAAAAATAAATTATTAGTCATAATTAAAAAAAAAAACTTTGATGGTAGGTTTTGCAATGAGCAATAGGAGTGAAAGAGATTGGTGATCTGAGCTCTAAGTGGTGGTGATGGTTAGATTTAGGTCATAAGTCGATAGTCATCGTCACGAATGGATCGTCGTCATCGTCACTAGCCCATGGTCATTAGCCTTCGTTGGAGATAGATGTCATCGTTGGACATGATCATCATTGACACTATACAGACAGAAAAAGAAAGGGAGAGAAAGGAGATGGAGGGAGAAAACAAAAACAAAAGGCGAAAATAACTTTTTTTCGTTTTCATAAAACCCAAAAAAACAACATAGGTGAAAACGATATTTTCGAAATGATTTTGAAAACGTTGAATAAACAAACACTATTTTAGAATCGTTTTCATTTTCTGTGTTTTAGAAAATGAAAAATTATTCTCAAGAACAAAATCAAACGTCACCTAGTTATTCAAGGAATCTTTTTTGTTCACTATTCAATGATAAACGCCAAACGCAAAGTAAGCATTGTGACTAGTTTTGATTAATCCCTTCGTTCTCAGCCGGGATTTAAAGAAGATCGTTAGAAATTAGGCGATCATAAAACAACTGTCCCCCTTTTGTCCATTCAATAAAACAATCTGCAAATATACGTGCAATGAACTATATATATATAGTTATATATTTGTATTTATATAGTCCATGCAAGTACTGCAAACACCTTAAATTTTCTAGAACTCAATGTATTCTTAAGTACATTTGGAATCGTGTGTGTATGTCTATGTATATATATATATATATATATGCGAGGCACCAATATAAGATGAATCGTAAACTAACGATCTCGTTTGGGAGTTTGTCTGAAGACATTATTTTGACATCTGGATCCTAAATCAAGCTTGAGATCTTAAATAATTTTCAATGTTTCTTATATGTATTTCCAAAAAATTTCTTTCTCCCATATTTTTTTTACCTCAAACACAAATTTACAGAACTTATCTAATTTTTTATACTTATATTTTCCAAACCTTTTTAAACGGGCACAGAATCTTTTCTGGTCGAATGCCACTAGAAAGATATCTGGACTTTTTAACTAACATAAATAAGGTATATGGTCTGGCTCATTAGTCTTAAAAGGTAAATAGAACAACCTGTATTTATATGATCGTCATATTGTGAGTATGGATCTATGATGAGTAGCTTGTCTCATTCACTACGTACGTGTAGGTATAGAGTAATCAACAAGAATATGACACGTACAACAAGGCCAGCTAGTATATATCTAGAGTTGATCGCTACTTTACAAGATCCTAAATAGATGATATATCTGCCAAGATCCAGACTGAGTACCCCCATTGTAACGCTTCCAGACAAGTTGTTGTCGTTTGTTTCAAGTTCGGGAATTCAAGAAGGCATATATGGTCTCCCAAACCTTGCTAGCATACTGCCCAAATACTGTTGTCCATTTATTGGGCCCATAGACATATATACATATGATACATATATATGTATAGTATTTACTATCAATAGATTGTGCATATCATTCACTTTTTTTTTCTTATATTCGATTCTTAATAACTTCAATATAAAAGGTCTTATCATGATAATGTGTTGTATTAGACTTCAATGCTATTTTATTAGCATGCATTTTTTTTTGATATTATATTTAAATGCAATACAATTTTTTTTCAAACACAAAAACATTTCATTCAAATATCAATTATATCATATTTTAAATTAAATATAATTACTATTTATTATTTTACTTTTTCTATTACTTTTATTAATTACATTATATATTCTCTCTCTCTTTTTCTCTCCCTACTTTTACTCATCACATCACATATTCATTATTAAAATACAATTTAAATACTTTTCACCCAAACACACATTGTATTCAAATGTAATGCTAATACTTTTCCTCCAAATATAAATTACATTTAATGTGTTACATTTAAACGTAATGTAAATATAATGCGTTCACTAAATGATGTCTTAATCTATTTTAAAATTTCTTTTATAGATGATAGAGTGGGTAACAGGATGAAATTAATAGTCTTTTTTTTTATTAGATAATATATATAATATATATTATGTGTTAGCGTCATGGCATATGGCACACATTTGGGTGGTGGGTCAAGTAGCTTTGTAGCGTGTCTCCTTACGTTTGTCGAAGAGGCCAAAACCAATCAACGCTTTGGTAAGGTTTCCCCTAGGCATGTGGTTACGGAGGCCTAGATAGCCATTATTCCTTTGTCAAATTCATGTCTCTCCAAAAGGAAAAGTAGCCCATATCTTCTTGACGTCCTCTTGGTCTTGGGGACTGGGGGCTAGGGGGAGGGGGGGGGAGGGGGAGAGAGAGAAAATAATAATAACGATGCCCCCACAAACGACACTCAAAATGTTCCAAAAATATTTCTTGTCCAAGGGGTGACCAGGCCTTTGCCTTTTGCCATTTGGACTGTTTCCGACAACTAATCCTCTTGTAACTTATCTACACCTTGTAATTCCCTTTTATCTATTTTGAATGACTAATAATTAAGAACGACAAAAGTTTTGTCAAACATATATACTTAATTTCTTTTAATAATTCATAGCCAGTTAATGTGCATGCGACACTAATCATCCAAGTTTAATGTTTCTCTCATCTTGATGTTACGAGTTAATGACTAGTAAGCTTTTTTTTTTTTTTTTTAAGAAGAAGAAGAAGCAGATTGTCGGCCGAGACATTGTATACATTAGTTGAAGTTAACCATTGTATAATATATCCATTATATATATAGCAAATTGCTTTAATTTTTGCATGAATGTACTTAATTAGTTGTTAGTCTTTCTTTCAAGACAAGTAGGTTTTACGGTTTTTTTTATTATTTTATTTTTAATAAAAACAGCAACTTCATCCAAGTGGAAAACAATATTACCATCATAAATCTTGTAAAACAATCAAGATTGATATGCCAAGTGATCCTAATAATTAACAAAATAATTCTGCAAAGGACACAAAAATCAAGCTCCACAGAAAATAAATTTGTGACCATTTTCAAAACGCCCTCCACTTATAATGTAAGCCCTCCTGGTTGATTGGTATATAATAAACTTATCATCAATATCGATTTACATTTGTGTAAAATCTTTCAAATATGACGCTCAAAAATTATAGATATGATACGAACCACATAAAGACACGCAAACACAAACAAGTGAGCATAATTATGTTAAAATCTAGGTATTCCAAACTTATTATTAATATACAGATGTAACTGCATAATTATTTTATTCATTATAAAGCATTATTATTTTGATTCAAATAAAAATACTAAAACTTTTCTTAAAAAAAAACTAAAACTAAAACTAAAACTCCATAATACAAAAAGAAAAGGAACAAATCTTACCGGAAAGAGAAAATCTCCAAGTATGTCCCTCTGAAAAATGAAAGATTATGGAAATTTGAGATAAAGGCAAGGTGAGGAGAAAGAAAGTAAGAGAAAGAAGAACCCTAAAGCCTGCTTGGTTGCTCTAGATTTTGTGGTTCTTGTGGCGGGTCTTTGAATCATGTACTTTGTTTTGATCACTTGCTAGTATTGATTGCTTAATTTGGTTCAGGTTGCAACCTCACGATATTTTATTTCTTTCCTTTTTTTCATTTTTTAGTTAACAAAATTGATAAAAGCTGGCAGAGACTTTAGTTTTGTCTAGGGCCAACTTGCTTATGATGTTTTTACGCTAACTTAATGTTTGACTGTCCAAGTTTTGAACTTATAAAAATCTCCTATTTAATTTTTTTTTTCCTCTAAGCTGTTGAAGTACAAATCTCATCCTCCGATTTGTTGAACTAGTCCCAACAGAGCTGAATTTGATACATACCAATATGCATACACATATTAGTTTAATTGAATGCCTATTGATTACCGCAAATATATATATATATATATATGCTTGTTGATGGTTGAACGCATGCCTCTTGATCATTTGTAATCGCTAAGCTAATATTCCACATGCCTCATGCTAGCACATGTTGACAACTTGAAGTAAGATTAAAAGAGCCTATAAATCATAGATTGAAACAGAAAATTTAAATTTTAAATTATATATCCAAACGGGAATTCTTCTTATGTAAAATAAAAATAACACGTTGAAAAGTATAAATACACATGTACGCATATAATTCCCCAAGCATTGATTAGAGTAAGTTATATATATATATATTTGAGGTAGAAATTCGAAATTTAGACCACAAATTATTGTTGAAAGTAGGGGGATGAATTTATTGTTAGGTGCCTGCAATTAAAACCTAGACCTTTATATTGGTGCAAACAACAAAAGTCCTAGTAAGAAAATTAAGAAAGTAAGGTAGTCAATAATTGTAAACCTAGTAGAACATCAATCAATGAAGTTAATTAATCTGCTCGTACTCTCTGTAGGGACATCAATTAATTAGATAGTGAAATAGCTCCAATTTTTTAGACAATGGGGTTAAATATATGCTCCATACCGTTGTCTAATGGTGTCACCAATATTCATGGCCTATAGAGATGCTTGCTATGGTACTAGACAGTGTACCTATCTGTAGATATAAATCCATGTGGTATTGTAGCTTCATATATTCATAAAAAAAAAAAAAAGGGTATCTCAATTTGAGGAAATTGGAGTACTACTTCAATTAATTCAAAAACATTTCCACAGACACAATTTGAGCCACGCAAGTTAGCCAAGAGACCAAGACCTATCAACATCATTGCATGAAGCCGCAAGGAACCACCTCTTGTTCCATATGAATATGAGCATACTACCAATATTAGAGATATCATTCAGATTTTCATTGTTGCTTGTAGGAGATCATGCACACATTTTTAAAATGAAACTAATTCCCTTTTAAGTTTTACCGTTTCAAGGATTTTAAGAAATATTACATAGTGAATCAAGTGTATCACGTCACATATTTACGTGATTCATCCATTTAATAAAACGTTGACAATTGATATATTTATCCTGGTCAATTTTAGACATTTATATTCTACTCTCCTAATATGTTTTACATTAATTGTCTGGTTAAAATCATAGTAAATGCCTGTATGTCTAAATCTCTTTATCAATTAATTTTATATAACAATGTCCTCAAATCTTAAAAAAAAAAACTTAATTTCTGCGTAATTAAATTAGAAAATCTTCTTATGCTCTGAAGCCATCTCCCTGCGTACAATTTTTTTCTTTTAACAAAATATTGCATGTATATATACATATAAATACTTAAATTCGACCTACATGAGGAAGATTATCAGCTTGTTTATACATTTATCATATATAACCATGCCCAAGGGTATTGCAATTATATTAATTCACTTTGTGTTGAACCATTAACACTGATTCATTGCATATTTTGACACTGGTAATTCACTTTGACACTAGTATTGCAATTATATTGCGTCTTTACCTTGTATTTTCCCGCCTATTTTCCAAAATCTATTCCCACATACAATAGACGTATAAAAAGGGAGATGATCATTTACTAGTCCATAATATATTAGACTTGAAAAAAAAATGGAGGGGACTTTCATGGGTGGTGGGAAGCGTAAGCTCATCATTCTAGTTTTCTAAATTAATTAGACAGAAAATGAATTTTTTGAAAATTAATAAATTTATTTAAAATATTAATTAATACGAGAGATTTATGTAGAATATTTATGATAATTATAACTAACAGTTAAGGGTAAAATACACTGTGAGATATAAATAGGATTTTTTAGAATTGATATAAATAAAGACATTAAATTTTAAACTTTTTATTAAACATGTACATCACATAAACATTATAAATTGATACACTCAATTTATAATTTCTCGGGTTTTAATGAGACATCCCAAATGGTATATATATTTTTATCTCAATAGTTTTTTTCTTTGTCAATAACCCTTTTATCTTCAATAATCTTTCATCTCAATAGTTTTTATCTTCAATAGTTTATTCCAAATGGTATATATTTTTTAAATTCAATGACCTTTTCTTCTTTGTCAATTTTATTTTGAACTACAAGTCTTTTTGCCCCCGCCCTTTGTTTAATTTTGAAAGGTAAGATTCCAATTTTACACTTTTAAAAAAAGATAAATATAATATTATTATTAGTTTATACCTATAATCGTTCTTTTTGGCCCTTTTTCTCTCGTTTAGTATAAAAATTTTTTTTTCCTAATTTTGTAACTATTTTTTTATATGGTATTTTGATTGTTATATATATATATGTGTGTGTGTGTTTGTGATTTATGTAAAGACAGAGAGTCTGATTTTCATCTCTTTTTAGTCTCATCTCATTCATTAGCTAACAAAATTAAAGTGTAAATCAGTTTTGAAAATACTGTATATCCATATATGTAACAATAAATCCCCTTAAAAAAAAAAAGAAACGAAAAATGATTTCACCAAAAGATGACATATAACTTTTAACAAATGAATTCTCAACATTCAACGGGTAAATAAATACAATTTTAATAATGACATGTTTGAAAAACTTTTTTTAGTGTTACGAAAATTAATTTTACACTAAACGTAAAATTTTGCATTCAAATATAATCTTTTTTAATAGTTGTACGAAAACAATTACTATTTAAAAGTTTTTTAAAACAATTAAATCAATTTTTTAATTCTAACCTTTTATCTATACTTTTACTAATCACATCAACTTTTTAATTCTAAAATACTTTTAATCTAAATATATATTTTATTTAAATACAAAATAAATATTTTTTAACTAAATATAATACTTAAAAAATAAATTATATTCAAACGTAATAAACTTTTTATAAATAAATTTATTCTATAGCATTTATTAGTGGGAGAAAAAACTGCTATTGGTACAAAAATTGGAACGTAGTTTTCAAGTAATGTATAGGAACAGAGATCAAAAGATATTTACAAACCATTTCTTTTTTTTTTGTTCTCAATCAATGCCTCCACTTGCGCATGCCAAAAAAAGAATCGTTGATATAATTGCAAATCCTTCTACCAAAAAGGAAAATATATATATATATATATTTGATTTCTTTACAGATTCTAAAATATATTTGTTACTTCTTCTTTTGGGAGAGTTTCCGTGTACTGTTGTTGTTTCCCTCTTTTTCGGCAATTTTCAGTGGCAGTGCTCAGGATCAGTAAGTAGGGGTAGTAAATACTTTCTTCATTAAACAAAAAAAAAAAAAAAAAGAAAGAAAGAAAAGGAATTTTTTATACAATAGAAAAACATTCAACGGAATAAGAATTTTTTATGGTACATTTGACTAATTGTTTTGAAAAGAATATTTTAGATCGAGTTTAGTTGATTTTTAAAATATTAGTTAAAACTTTTATTGATTTCTTTAAAAAAGACAACAACTGTGATGAAAATTTTAGTGTTAAGCTTATGTTTACACTATAAAAAAACATTGGTGTAAGATAGAGTTTTTTTTTAATTGCAAGATATTTGTTTATTTCTTTAATTTGTTATTTCATTTAATCTATTATAATTCTAATTTAATATAATAATTAAAAGTTATATCTAAATTTAATTTAAGAATTAAAATTTTAAGGGATGGAGCATTTTTTTAACACCTCAATGTTACGATTTTTTTTTTTCTTGTACTTTCTTTTTTTCCAGGTAGGTTTAATTAGTAAATACATTGTGAGTAAAGTCAAGGTAAATGAGAAAAGGAACTTGAAAAGTCAAGTCGAACTGCGAAAGTGGTCCTACATGGGCGGCAATCTGCAGAGATCGTATGACTTTTTTTTGTACAGATGGAGAAGAGCATCTTCTTCTCTTCGACTACTAAAATTTCTTTTTTAATATACGTTCATTATATATATATATATATTGCGATACCAAACGTTTTAAACACCACTATCTTTAACATAGGTCTTATTTATGAACTTTTTGTTGTGAGATTTATTTTCTATTGATAGGCGTCTCTTGATGATATTTTAATCATTTTGGAGAATGTTGTAGCAAAATAAATTATTAGTTTTGTGCAATTGTGAATAGTAGGATTAGCTTAAAGCTTTGTTAAAATTTTTTTTTTTAATATAATTTTGATATGATTATGATATTATTTTATAGTCTTACTATACATGTATCATTATTTTATGAAAACACTACAATAATCGTCATCTCTCGATAAGAAATAAATTAGTACAAAAAAACGACAATGTATAATAATTCTCTTTTTTACTATGCCTAGCCACATGCATGTGGAACTATTTATTAAAAAAAAAACTGGTTCGCGTGGGGGCAATGCTTTCCATTCTCTGGAAAGAAACTAATCAAAATTCTGCTGTATTGTCAGTATGTTTGAAGTCATAAATGCAAAAATAAAAAATATAAAAGATGGTTGAAAATTTAGGTACTGATATAGTTTTATATTTACTTACGATGTTGAGCTGTAGAATTCAATTTATCTTAATTTATGTTTAAAAATAAGCAAATAAATAAATGAAAGAAAAAGATGTTCAGGAAATTTGTTAGTTATCATCTTTTTTTTCTGAGAGCATGTACGTATAAATTATAACTTATTAGTTATAGGCAGTTTCTCTAATATATACCTGGGTGGAGTTCATTACTATTCATTGTTTACCCTAATTTAATTTATTTCGCAGACTTAAGGTAATCTCTAACAAATCCATTTTTAATTCAAATCAACAGTAAAAGATAAGGAGAGAAAAAAAAAAAACAAAAAAAAAAAAACAAAACAAAACAAAGAACATTCACTTGCTCTCTTCTGACTTCTAATTAATCTGGTGCTCGTCAAGTGTGTGTCTCTAATGTATATTAATTTATTTACACATACGTACTCATTCCTTTAGGCTATATCAACGAGTAAGAAGAAAAAAGATTTAAGACTAAGCATACGTTTGGTTAACGCATTTTTTTGACATTATATTTAAATACAATGCAATTTTCCTCTAAATACAAAAGCATTTCATTCAAATACCAATCATATAATATTTTAAATCAAACATAATCACTATTTATTATTTCAATTTTTTTATTACTTTTATTAATTACATCATATATTCTCTCTCTCCCTTTTTTTTCCTCTCTACTTTTACCCATCATATCACATATTTATTATTAAAATACAATTCAAATACTTTTCATCCAAACACACATTGCATTCAAATACAATGCTAATGCTTTTCTTCCAAATACAAATTATATTCAATGTATTGCATTTAAACGTAATGCAAATGCAATGCGTTCACCAAATGAGGCCTAAGAGTTTTTAAATTTGATATCTAATAATATTTTCATTTCTCTCTAATAAACGAGAACTACAATCCTTGTATCATTAAACGTTAAATATATATGTATATACACATATACACGTATATTTGTTCTTATATATATATATATATATTACAGAGAAGGTCGACTAACCCGGGGTTTTGGAGGAAAGCAAAAGGAAGGGAAAAAAATTGTGCCCCCCAAATAATTGCCTGAATGTGTTTCGTGGCTGTAATTGCTGAAATAAAAAAGCTAGTCAACATAATTTTATTTTATTTTTTATGGAATGGTCAATTTGACATATAAGGAATGAAAGCTACGAATCAGTGCAATAATATATTATTCATGTTCAAGATCAAAGTACCTTTTTTGTGTTGTTATTTTTCGAAATTTCCCTTAATACTGTCCACTCGTCCCTTAAAAGGCTCTTATAATTATGTTTTCCTCCAAGCCATAACCTTCCAATCCATGAAGAGGAATTATTAGTATTCATCCTCAAAGTTCTTCTTTTTTTTCTCTTCTTTCTTGTTTTTTTTTCCCTTTTAATTCAATGACTTCAATAGGAAAAGAAAATGTGTTAGGGTATCGTCCCCACAGACCACAAATATGTCACACGTCCATCTTTTATTGGTCAACACATAATGTGATTGTGAAGCAAGGGAAATAAAATCACGTTTTATGCGTCTGGTAGAAAGAATTTGGCAAGAAGATTAATTATAATTTTAACAGTTTAAGATTATAATTTTAAGTTAGAGACTCCAAATCCTTAAAATTAATTTTAACAGTTTAAGATTGTTAGACATTAATTTTTTTTGAAATGCATTATTATTTATTTTTAATCTAACTAGAATATTTCTTTTAATAATAATTGTGGGAATTTAGTGGTTATTTTTTAGGAAATTTAATAGTCATAAATATATTTTAATAATAATTTTATACTTAATTCTATCTTGTGCTGTTGGAATTCAAATCCCTCTATTTTATTCTTGATTTCAAATAAAAATAATTGTTAGAATTTATACCAATAAATTTTATTATTTATTTTATTTTCGTGTTGAAAAATTAAAAAAGACACACACTAGTAGGAAAATATGATTCTATAACCATTTCCTAAATCTTAGAAAGCTACGTAATCTTTTTTAAACAATCATGAAAACTAAAAATATTCTATGATGATTTTAAAATATAAATTATAATCGGATAACTTTTTCCATATCACACTTTTTTATCATAGCTTTCATGATTATTTTTTAAATGTAATCGTATAATTTCCATCGTGCCATTTAATTTTTGTGTTAACGATGATATGATTTTTTTTTTTTAATTATAAAGTAGGGTGTGGTACATGCGGGATCGGCTACAGGAGAATGGAAAGAATCAAGAGCCTCCGATATCATATATAAAATATTAACACAGAAAAGACAAAAGAGCATGTGGAAATACAATTTAGATAATAACAATTAATTTAGTTTGGAGAAAAATAAGCATGTGATTTGGTGTACACGTGCACATATATATATACACATATAATCAATATATCAATATAATATATATATGTGTGTATAACAGTTCACTTCTTGCTAAAAACTAAAAAAAAAGCCTCCTTCCTTGCACTTCCGTTCTCTTTCTTTCTCTCTCTTCTCTCTCTCTCTCTGTCTGCACAACTTTCGAAGTGAAGAAAATAGTAATGGAAGAAACGGATTCAATCACTGTAAACTAAGGAGGAAGAAAAATAAAAAAAATAAGGAAAGAAAACCCAAAAATGGAAAAATAAAATAAAAACTCTCTCTCTCTCTCTCTCATGTAATTAATTATTATATGAAATACATTGTTTTATTCTCTCCAAAACTGGTGCGTCTCTGTGCAAAAGAGAAGGACAATTATATGTTTGTGTTGTTGTGCATACCTTTGCTCTACTTCTGAAAACATTCTGATTCTGCTGCTAAAGGTAAAAATTCCATTTTCCTGGGAAGGCAAAGGAAAAGAAAGGAAAAACCAAACAAGGTTCTTCTTCCTTTGTCTCTGCTCTTCTTTCTTTCTTACTTTCTCTTCTTCCAAACAAAACCAATGGCTGAGGAATCCTTACCAACACTTCCCTTTGACAGAGCAGTTCAACAGGTCTCATTTTCCTTTCTTCTCTCTCTCTCTCTCTTGGATTCCTTGGTTCCATTTTGAAAAGATAGTTTTGTTTAGTCCTACATGATCTCAAACATTGTTCATTAATGTTTTTTTTTTTTTTAATTTCTATTTTCTTTTTGTTTAGTGTTTATTTGGATTTTGATTTGTTTTGAGTAATTTTCCTTTTAGCACAGTGCCTAATCATGACTTTATATGATCCCCGTTGTTTGGTTATTCATTACATTATATGCTTATGATCAGATCACAATTATTCTTCTTCATCAAGGCTTTTTATGTGCTTAAACTAGAAATTATGTAACCAGGGACTTCTCCAAGTATTAATTATGCCTGTTTCTTTTTTGCTATTTGTTTTTTGGCTTATGATATGAAGGAAACAGCGTTAAATGTTTGTATAAACTGTGAATATAGGCTATTTATATTTCATCAAAATATAAATTTGTGCTATATATTCAAAATTTTACTAAAATTTTGTTTGTAAATCTGCAGTCAATAGTGATAATAAAGAAGGGGGCATATCTTTTGAAATGTGGAAGAAGAGGGAAGCCCAAATTTTGTCCATTCCGGCTTTCTACGGTAGGCAAATACTATATAATATGACTTAATACATGTACACATGCATGTATATATATATACACACACACACACACACACATACACACACACACACACACACATAAACACCCTCTATATTCTCTGAGACTTAGTCATGAGATCACGATATCCAATATGCACAATTTTTTTGAAAAACTTTCTCAAATTTGAAAAATGTGGATGTATGTTTCTTTGGGTGGTCACAAGAAAGCTAGCTAGCACTGAATTTTTAGCTTCAATATGAGCCTCTACCGGTGATTGATAAATCTGTGATGGCTTTTCCTTTTTCCTTGATTATTCTAAATCGAAGGATGTCATCGTTCGTTAGTACTTTCCTGTTTCTATGATCTCTGTGTTGTTCTAGTTTATAGTTTTTGTGCTCTTATTGTCATTCTTTGAGGACCTTTTGTCCTCTATCTTTTGTCAAAAAATGGTTACAACAATATGAAGACACTAATATTACTCTATGATTTGAGCATGCTCGTGTGGATTTTGATTTTAAAAAGAAAAAAAAAAAGGAATGAAAATTGAATTTCAATATTTAGATGATCAACGCTTAATAATCTTGTTTTACTTTAGCCATTTTTCCATGGATAGAACTCAACAACCAAGTTGAGCCTTAAATGAACCCATTATGTTAAGTTACATATTCAGTTCATCTGCTAAAAAAAAATAATGACCACTTTTTTAATTTGTTCTGGATTTCAGGATGAGAAATTTTTGATTTGGTATTCTGGACAAGAGGAAAGACAATTGAGGCTGAGCTCTGTTATGAAGATTATTCCTGGACAGAAGACTGTAAGTAATAGATATTCATGTTTTAACTCATGTTGATCAAACTCTAATTTTGGATATCGGGTTTTAGAAAACAATATATTCTTTTATATGGTTGGTGATTCCCACTTGTTGCAGGTTAGTTTTCAGCGGCAGCTTCAACCAGAAAAGGAATCTCAGTCTTTTTCGCTAGTCTATGCAAATGGTGAACACTCGCTCGATCTGGTATGCTTACTTACTGCCTAACATGGTCCATAACAGCACGGTTAAATTTTCGACTTATTTAGTTATCTATGTAGATATGCAAGGACAAAGAGCAAGCTGATTCTTGGATGCTAGGATTGAGAGTCATAATATCAAGGTATCACCATCCTAGACCACTTAATAATAGCTTGAGAAGTCATAGAGGAGTTCAGAGTTGTATCAGTAGTCCAGCTGGTTTTATTCGGAGAAAGCACAATCTTGGACTTTCGGAGGACGCTGCCAAATTTTCTCAGGTGGGTTTCTTAGTATTCAAATTCTTACCTATTTTTGTTTGGATTAATGACCCTTTTTTTTTTTTTTCAATTTATTTTATCATGTTGAAAGACATGATACAAACCATAGTTTTACAAGTCTATTAACTAGGCATGTTATTGTATCTTAAACTTTGAGATGATATGCAATTTGAATATATTCATCTATTTTTTAAAGGTCCATAGCATGTGTGGGAGTCCTAGTTTGTCACTTTCAGCGAGGTGCTTTTCTGATGGCTTGTCACATTCTTCTGATAGCTTTTATTGGTCAGAGGCAGCCCCGTCAACTGTGCGAAATGTCATGGACGTTTCTGTACCAAATTCTCCATATATGGGGCCCGATCATCTTGAGAAGAGATCCGAACAGTATGTGCCTCATAGGTTGGCTTCCGCTGCATATGAATCTCCTGTAAAGCAAAAGAAACATGTTTTGAAGGATGTTATGATCTGGGGTGAAAAAGTAGAAGGGATTTTAGAGGGTACGAGCAATAGGTCTGATAAAAACCACAACGTAAGGAAAGCAGACGTGTTATTGCCAAAATTACTTGAATCCACTACTATGTTAGATTTACAGAATCTGTCCTTAGGAGGGAAACATGCTGCCATAGTTACTAAACAAGGGGAAGTCTTTTGCTGGGGTGAAGAGAGAAGAGGAAGGCTCGGACATAAGATCGACATCAATGTTAACTGCCCCAAGCTTGTTGACTCCCTCAGTGGGGTCCAGGTAAATTCCGTTGCCTGCAGTGAATATCAAACATATGCTCTGACACATTCTGGAGAGGTATATAGGTGGGGGGACACTGGTTGTGGCGCTGTGGAAGGCGAGGAGAGAAGTTGGTGTTATTGGTTGCCTCATAGAATTCCAACCGTGGATGGTATAGTCATATCTAACGTTGCTTGTGGGGAGTGGCACTCAGCGATGGTATCCACAACCGGGAAGTTGTATACATGCGGAGATGGAGCTTTTGGGGTTTTGGGTCATGGGAACGTCCAAAGTGTCTCTCAACCAAAAGAAGTTGAATCTCTAAAGGGTTTGTGGGTGAAATCTGTTGCCTGTGGGTCATGGCACACTGCTGCAATTGTTGAAATCATTGTCGATCGTTTCAAGTTCAATGCCGTTGGTGGGAAGTTATTTACATGGGGTGATGGGGATAAAGGCAGGCTCGGGCATTCTGATGTGGAGAAGAAGCTTTTACCCATGTGTGTTGCGCAACTTGTGGACCATGATTTTGTTCAAGTTAGCTGTGGAAGAATGTTGACCGCTGGGCTTACTAGTCATGGAACAGTCTTTACAATGGGAAGTGCAGTACATGGGCAGTTAGGAAATCCACAGGCCAAAGATGGAACAATCACAATAGTTGAGGGAAATCTCAAAGAAGAGTTCGTTAAGGAGATAGCGACAGGCTCATATCATGTCGCTGTTTTGACCACTAGTGGAAGTGTATATTCATGGGGAAAGGGCACAAATGGGCAGTTAGGTTTAGGTGATATTGATGATAGAAACTCGCCGAATTTAGTGCAGGCTCTGAGAGATAGGCAAGTGGAAAGTATTGCTTGTGGATCAAACTCCACAGCTGCGATCTGTTTGCACAAATCAATTTCAGTAACAGAGCAATCAGCTTGCAATGGATGTAAGGTGCCTTTTGGGTTTACAAGGAAGAAGCATAACTGTTATAACTGCGGTCTTCTCTTTTGCCATGCTTGTAGTAGTAAGAAGGGTGTAAATGCATCTCTGGCACCTAACAAAAGCAAGGCTTTTCGAGTCTGTGATCAGTGCTTCAATAATCTACAGAGAGTGTCACATTCAGGTGGACAGTCGAAGCTAGAACACCACAATATGAAGCAGCTATCGAATGAATGGAAGGGATTACGGGAAGAGAAAGAAAGTAGGATATCCATGACACCTAAATATGGTAAAGCAATTTCTGCCCATCAGTCTTCAAACAAGGAAAGCCAATTTTCTAAAAGAATGTCAGCGAAGATCCAGGGGGAAAACCGGCTAAATCTAGACTCCATTTCTTCTTTATTGGGTGGACAGCCACAATGGGGTCAGGTACCATGCCCCCCTCTTTTCCGAGTACATCACAGAGAAGTTTCTAAAGCACTTAGCCCTTTGTCGAAAAAACAATTTTCTCCTATTGCTGAAAGGCATCTAGAATCCACTTTATCTAAAACTGTCATTGTAGAGAATGTCATATCTGAGCCATATGAGACACCTATTGAAGAAGTTCAGAGGCTAAGAATTCAGGTAGGTCCTTTTGTTGATCTTGCTCATGCACTGGACTTCTTTCTACATCTTAAGAGTTTATTTAGTTGACATACTTTCCAGACTTTCTGTTTGTTTGTTTGCTTGCTTTAGTTAGAGATGTAGACAAATGCCATTTTAGATGCTTTCTTTGTCCATTGAGTTTATTTACTCTTAACAGGTAAATAGTCTCGAAAAGAAATGTCAGAGTGGAAGCCAGAAGATTCAAGAATGTCAACAGAAAATTGAGGAAACCTGGTCCTTGGCAAGGGAGGAAGCTGCAAAATGTAAGGCAGCCAAGGAGGTTATCAAAGCTTTGGCATTGAGGGTAAGACTTTTTGTCTCAAGCCGGCTCCGGGATAGGTTACTTGGTTAAACATTGCATAAGTTTTGATTTTCAACTGCATTGAGGTTTGTTTCAGTTTCGATTTCCATTGAACAGTTCGCTTGAGTAGTTGTAATGGAAGACAAAAAGTAAGAAGTTTAATTTGACGCGGCAACGCTGTTGAAAAAACAACATTCATTAGTTGATTTGTTAGTCGGAGAAGCAAGCTGTACAGTATTTTGTCTAGTCTATACTCCCGTAATTGACATGCAATTTTAACTGCAGCTTCACAAAATCTCGGAGAATGGCGCTACTAATGGAAGGAATGCAAAAGATGGAGTTGACACTAGTCTTCGTCAGATCACACCTGTATGCGCAGATAGCCCTACTTTTGGCTGCGTTCAGTCTGCTTCGGTTGCTACTGATTTGCCTCAAGTAGCATTACCAAATGACAAACAATTAGATAGTATATCAAACTCTCCCATCGTGTTCCCCAAAACAGTGAAACTCCCCTATGGAAGTGACACATGCCGAGAAAGCAGCAGATCAGAGGTCGATTCCCAAGTTGGATGCAAGGAATCGCAGAAGCAAGAAACTAAAGGTCTCAAGCTTGAATGGGTAGAGCAATATGAACCCGGTGTTTATATCACTTTCACTATTTTGCCAAGTGGACAGAAGGGACTGAAGCGAGTCAGATTTAGGTAGGTCTTTTCTTCTAGTTACTCTTTTATCATTCTCAAAAGCTTTCAATTTTGAACACTTTATTTTTTTTTCCCCCCTCCTCCTTGGTTGTCCTGTGTCCTTTATAATTTATTTTACGTTTTGTTAAAGAACTAGAACAATTTTCTTGTCGCAGCCGGAGAAGATTCACGGAGAGGGAAGCAGAGCGTTGGTGGGAGGAGAACCAAGTGATGATGTATCAAAAGTATGATATCGAAGGATATGTTAACTCAAATCAAAGTCAAAGTTAAGGTATAGCTATAGGTTTACTTGCCCTTTGTAAGTAAATGTAAAGAGGTTTTTGTATGTAATCTGCTAGACACGAAATTTCACAAGGAAAATTGTTTCAGGGAAGAGAGAAATCAAGCAGCCTTTTGTACACCAACTGTACAGTAACCAAAAGAAGCCTTTTTCTGTCCCTCTTAAAAGAAAAAAGAGCTGAGCAACTGCATGTTAAACACAGTTTTATTTCCTCTTAAAACAAAATGCCATGATTTGTCACTTGGAGTCGGACGGCTAAACAATCATTCCCTTGTAATTTAGCTGGGTGTTTACAAAAATAAAATAAAATAAAATAAAAAAGAAACGGAATCAAAGCTAAATTATAGAAGCAAACGCGGCTCATCTTTCACTGCAGTTTCAACTGGTTTGTGTAGAAAGATAAAATATCATTACATGTTAAATTTTGGTGTATACAATGAATAGCAACATAACCAAATGACCTATTTAATATAAATATAAGTGTAAATTTTGCAACAATAAAATAAAAAATAACTAATAAAGTAAATATCTAAGGAGAGACTCAAAATTATTAACTTCAAAAAATTTAATAAAGTTAACCAGTGGTAAAAAAATAATATCTTTTTTTTCACATACTATATCCTTCTATTCAAAACAATTACTAGATTGGATCCCGTTACAAAGGTAATCTTATAGTAGACAATAATTGTAATTAAGAAAGCATTTTAGAGGTTTCGATTTTGAATATTTAAGCAAAAGCGATTTTGATTCATAACTCTCTTTATGCTTGAGCAACATGTTGATCATATAGTATTCAACTTCTCTAATTTTGTAAAATTTTAATAGTATTCAACTTCTCTTATTTTGTAAAACTCAACTGTCAAAAGTCTGATGATAAGTCTCTTTCAAGGAGAAAAAACCACAGGGTTTTTTTTTTTTTTTTTCTTTTTTTACGCAGACGTATAATCAAATCATTCCTAAAAACATATAAATTGGAAGTACAAACTCAACAAAATATCATGAATAGTTTCTTATTAAAAACGCTATATCTGCATATTTTTTGCATAATGATGTGAATGGCTTAAATATGAGAAAGTCATTCACATGAGAAAAAAAAAAATTTGTTTCACCTGAAATACAATATTCGGTTAATCTCACAAGTAAATCAAGTTAGCATAATAACTTACTAAAAAACAACTACTAGATTAATTTTTTAGTGAAACTGACTTATTTATCTTTAGATATAAATCTTCATGTGTAAGACTAGTTTCTTATTTTTAAATGTGGGACTGAAATTTTAGTCATATTTTGCTCTTAACCTATGTGGGCATTCATACATAATAGGTTTCTTTGGCAGCATTTCCTAGATTGATCTTCTTAAAAAAATTGAAGGAGACGTTTAGTTTTATTTTTTAGAATGATTTTTCATTTTTAAAAATATAGAAAATGAAAAAAGTATTAAAATAGCGTTTGTTTATTCAATGTTTTCAAAACCATTTCAAAAATGTTGTATTCCATTATATTGCTTTTTGGGTTTTTTGTAAATGAAAAAAAAGTTATTTTTACTTTTTTGTTTTTATTTTCTCCCTTCTTATCCTCTCTCTCTCTCTACTTGTGCAGCATTGAGACAACGACCATATCCAATGATGGCCTTCATCTCTGACGAAAGGCCACAACTACGGACTAGTAACGACAGCGATAAACACCGACTCACAACGACTACCATCGACTCACAATGATGGCCTTCATCTCCAACGAAAGGCGACAACTACAAACTAGCAACGACAACGATAAACACTGACTCACAATGACAACCATCGACTTGCGATCTAAATTTCGCTGTTGTCACCATTTAAAATTCAAACCACCAATGTCTTCCACCCTTACCCCTCATTGTAAAACTCACCACCAAAAGGGGTTTTTTTTTTTTAATTATAACTAATAAATTATTTTTTGTTATTTTTTTAAAAATTAAACATAAATATGTTTTTATAAAATACTTACCTATGAAATAGGTTTTCAAAAGTATAAAACAAAGTTTCATTGTTATTTTTCTTAATACACTCAAAAAATATAACCAAACATAATTTTAAAAATACTTTCAACACGATTTTTAAAATAATTTTATTTTTAATTTTTTTAAAAATAAAAAACATTTCAAAAATAATCCGTAATGCCATCAGCCTGTTCTCTTTAAAAAGCATTCCTGAAAATACAACAAGCAAATAAATATCTCATGGGCGGTTGCTACCTTACTTTAATGTTATGTTTACTTCTTTTTCCTCTACCGTTTAGGAGGGGGGGGGAAAAAAAGTTTAGGAGCGAATAGAGATCATCATTAATACTCGGTGAACCGCATCTTTTAATGACGGTAATTACTAATGATATATAAGAATTTTTTTGGTGAATAATGATGTATAATTACGAATGAAATATAAGATTAAACTATTAGTAATATTATTATTAAAAATCATTATGTTTGATGACTGAAGAGTGAAGAAGCATAAACCCAAAAAGGGGAAAAGAACCGAAAGATGGATTGATGAAAAGGAAAGCAAGGAAGAGAGAGAGAGAGAGAGAGAGAGAGAGAGAGAGAGAGGGAGAGGGGTGGGCAAAGGATGAATAAACTTGCAAGTGACGCTGCAAATGCCAGGTGGAACATTCTTTTTCTTCATTTCACGTGGCAAAAGCTGGCCCCACATGTGGGCCCTCGTGGACCGTACATATTTTAGGGGGAGTTTGGAAGAGGTTTTGGAGATGTGATTTTGGGGTTTGGAAAAAAGTTAGTACACGTTTGGTACTAGTATTTTTTTAGCATTGTATTTAAATACAATGCAATTTTCCCCAAAATACAAAAACATCTCATTCAAATACCAATCACATCACATTTTAAATCTAACACAATCACTATTTATTATTTCACTTTTTCTATTATTTTTATTAATTACATCATATATTCCCTCTCTCTCCTTTTTTTCTTTCTACTTTTATCCATCACATCACATATTTATTATAAAAATACAATTCAAATACTTTTTCCTCAAACACACATTGCATTCAAATGCAATGCTAATGCTTTTCCTCCAAATACAAATTGCATTCAATGCATTGCATTTAAACGCAATGCAAATGCAATGTGTTCACCAAACGAACCCTATGTTTGGGAGAAAAAACTGTTTAGGGTGAAAAATTAAAAATTTTAAAAATTTTTTTAGAAAAAAAATATCAATATGGATCTTGTTTTGTTCCTTTCGAAATTTTATGTAATTTAAAAAAAATCATCTTATTTGGATTTGTATACAAAAAGTTATGAATTTTTAAAGTTTGAAGTTTACTGTAGTGTTTTGGAGATATAAATAGTAAAAAATAAGAAAGTTTTAGAAAAAAGTGAAAATTTGAGGGTGGAGACAACCCCCAATATTTCACCACTTGCCTGGCCGTTTGGTCGTTTTGTTCGTTATACATCAGATTCCTCGCCTGCGCCGTTTAGGTGCTGTTGAATTAGCGTGTATTTGATGTATCTATTTAAAATATATATATATATATATACTTAACCTTTATTTGTTTGAAACGTTGTATTTGAATTATATTCATTATGTTTAAATATTAATTATATTATATTTTAAATTTAATATATTTATTATTTATTTTTTATATTAATCACATCATATATTCTCTTTTTTTTTCTCTTTTTTTTCTGTACTTTTACCTATCACATCACATATTTATTATTAAAATACAATTCAAATACTTTTCATCCAAACACAAATTATATTCAAATGCAATATTAATACTTTTCCTCTAAATACAAATTACATTCAATACATTACATACAAATGCAATGTAAATATAATGTGTTTATCAAACAGAGTTTTAAATTAGATATAATTAATTTTTAAAAAATTAATTATAATTTTATTGAAATTTTAATTAAAAAAACAAAAATCTAGACAAAATTTTTAGGTCTAAACCCGTTCATCAAAAGCACCCTTTACTTCACTTTTTTCCTTAGAAATTATAAAAAAAATTGTTATTTTTATGATTAAGTTAGCAAATGATGCTAATAAAGTTATTTATAATTTTTTGCTGTTTTGTAAATGTTAGATCATTTCATTCCCTATAAACTAATAAAATTACGTGAAATCGATTTATTTGAAATAAATAAAAAAATCCATCTGTGTTGAGACAAAATGTTTCTTTTTGTTTTTATTTTTTCCTGTTTTCATAGGTAAAATTTTAACTATAAGGGAATGGTTTCAATCAGCTAACTTAAAGAGAAGAAAAACAAATATGCTCATTCAAGATGTCAACTACAAATAAGCTAACAAACTATTAATTTATTAGCAAAACATTTAAACTAAGGATTATTAAGGGGTGCTTGTTTTTAGTTTTGAGAATAATTTTTTATTTTTAAAAATATAAAAAATAAAAACGGTTTCAAAATTACATTTATTTATACAATGCTTTTAAAACCATTTTGAAAACAACGTTTTCAATTATGTCTTTTTTTTTTTTGGTTTTTTGAAAATGAAAAAAAATTTATTTTCACTTTTTTGTTTTCATTTTCTCCCTCCCTTTCCTCTCTCTATCTCTCTCTGCATGTGTATCATCGGTGACGATGACTATGTCTGACGATGACCTCTATCTTTGGCGCAGGACGACGACTACAGACTCGTGACGATGGCGATAGTTTCCTCGCACCAATGACCATCAACTCGCGACACAAATCCGTCATTGCCGCTAGCTAGTGTTCAGACCACTAATATCTTCTACTCCTACCCCTCGTTGCAACAGCCACCATCAAAGGGGTTTTTTTTTAATTATGACTAATAATTTATTTTTTGTTATTTTTTTTGGTAATTAATCATAAATATATTTTCATAAAATACTCACTTACGAAATGAGTTTTAAAAATATAACCAAACAAAGATTATTTTTATATTTATCGAAATATACACTCAGAATAAATAACCAAATACGATTTTAAAAATAGTCTCAATATAATTTTCAAAACATTCTTATTTTCAATTTTTTTGAAAATAGAAAATATTTCAAAAATAATACCTAATACTACCTAAGTTTTACCAAATTATGTTTCTATAAGAGTATGCTAAGCGCACTTGTTAATTCATTTTCTAAGTACTTTTACTTATAATGCGATTCTCTGAGACATAGATGAAACTCACTTACTGATACTGAAAACAATAGTTGTAACTCATATTATGGTTCTTGTTAAGAAGTTTATTGTGAAAATAACATTATTCTAATGCAAATACAAAAAGTAAATGATATGTAGGTCTTTTACATTCAAGCTGATCCTGAAATCCCATATTTGAGGAACTTATTCAATCCATGGGCTTAAGATACAGGGTTACATATACATATATATATATCCCGTTTGTGGAGTTAGAAGCATTATTCATTGTTCAGACTCTCAAGAGAAAAAAAAAAAAAGTGAAATATTATTGTAATGGGTTTGGATTAATCATGTCTGATGTGTCTAGTATGTTCCCCTTCCGAATTTCTATATCTATAGGAAAACTAACAGAGCTATCCATAGTTAGCTTCTTCTGATAACAAACTCATTTGGCTAGAGAGAATCATCAATAGAGTGTTATTTTACATGGTGATCTGAATTAATGATAATCTTTTTACTAAAAAAAAAAATGGAGTACATTTTATATAGGTTATTAAATATATAAATGTAAATGAACATACGCTTGCAATCTAAATACTATGAGAAAGACAATCTTAACAACTTTCTTCCTCTTTAATTACCTTTGAGTTTTTTGAAAGGTGACAACACGGCCAATTCCACCAAGGCACAAAGAGAGTTGTACAATCTTAATAACTTCCATCTTATAAGAGGTGTTTATCCTTCTAAATTGTGCTTTTCAGCTTAAACTACAGTTAATTGGCATAATTGCCCGTCAATTTAACAGAATTAATTGATAAATTGGACTCTATATTTTACCGACCAGATTAATATGAGATATTTGATTACATTATTAGAACATATACAAATATAGAAAAAATGATAATTTTACAAAATTTATCGTTTGAAAATAGTACTGATATATTTTTTTTACACCATATACAGCAAAAAATTCTCATGAAAAGTTAAATGAATTCAAGCCGAGTCATAAAAAGCTTATGTAAAAGAATGTAATAAAATCAAGAAATTAATGGAAAACAAAAAAAAAAAAAAAAAGAGAAAAATTACGAAAATAAGGAAAAAGAGGACGACAAAAGTAACACAAGAAATGGACTATGTAGCGACTTTAAAGTGGGAATAGGAGAGAACGAATAATTGGATGAGGAAAGGGACATTCATTCTTCAGTCAAGAAACGCCGCCGAAATTCGTTTCCACAGTTTCTAGTTAACGTGCGCGGAGATACTCCAATCAAAAAAGGGGGACGGTCATGTCAGCCAATCAATAACCGCCACGTGGACATGAGATTCCTGGAAAGAACAAGAATGAAGCATGGGATAATTGGGAGCAATACTACCAAGGCTTGAGAGGAACGACATGAAGAATAATATATTTCTATCAATCGTCAATGGATTCACTTGTCGTTTTTGGAAAATAAAATAAATAAAAAAAATCTAAAAAGTGGAAAAAGGTGAATACGAAATGGGAAGATGGGGAGGTGAGGGGTGGCACCTTTTTGTAATATGCTCTCTCTCTCTCTCTCCCTCTCTCTCTCTCCCCTTTTGTCTTCTTATAGTTCACAAAACCCCCCCAACCAACCAAACACAATCGCCTCCACAATAATATTCTCGCTCCAATTTTCCTTTTTCCTTTCTCTCTCTCTTCCTTTCTCTTCGTTTCAGTTTTGTTTGCACTAGGTCCTCCTTGAATTCCGTCCCATATTCTAGTCAATCTCTTGCCATATACTTCCTCCTAGTATTATTATTACATGCACGTAGTTATATAGCACATATATATACAAAGGAGTTTTCAATTATTCAGAGTTCATGTCTTTTTGTGTACTCTGATATGGTTAACTCTTGACATATATATTGCACATCATCGTTTTGTTTTTGGTCTCAAAACAATAGAAAGAAGAGAGAGAGAGAGAGAGACAGAGAGAGAGACAGAGAATCATACACATATATATATATATACACATGGCGCCAGTTTCACTGCCACCTGGTTTCCGGTTCCACCCAACAGATGAGGAGCTGGTAGCTTACTACCTGAAGAGGAAGATCAACGGTCATAAGATCGATTTGGAGATCATCCCTGAGGTTGATCTCTACAAGTGTGAACCCTGGGACCTACCGGGTATGTTCTTCTCATCTTTCATCTTCAGTTTACTCATCTAATGTTCTACGTAAATAAACTTAATTTTAAGACTCGGATTTTTTAACAATGATTTTAGAGCCTTTTTTTTTTTTTTGTAATATAACCCTCTCTCTCTCAATATAAATATATATATATATGTTTATCAAATATAAGAAATGTTTATAAACATGTTTGTCTCTTTTAAATTTCATCGAACCGAAGCTAACCCTATTTCAAATTTTAGCTACCTACTAGCTAGATCAGATGTAATTGATTGAAATGATTTAGTTTTGACACCAAAGTGCAAAATCCATTTGTAAGCGGGTAGCTTATTAAAAGTAAGAGATTATGTGCTAATTAATTTCCTCAACTTTTTTTTTTAAATCAAGCTAGATAAGAGGAAAGGATAGTAGATCATGTGTCGCGTTAATAATTATCTTAAAATTACGAGATCATGTCACATAAGCCTTTTTGACGAGATGATCAATATGTGTATATATATATATATACATAAAACAACATAATTGAGATGCAATAGTTAACTTTTGTCAAGCACAATTTTTGCTTTCTTTTTGGGTGCAATTACTGACCCTATATTTGGAACATTTATATCTTATAGCGCCTATAAGAACACGCTAGCTTTATCAGTCAAATATGTTGGGCTTTTGATTAACTAATAAAGTATTTCAAACTTGGGTTTGTATATATAAATATATATATATATATGTTAGTGGAGGAAAAAGGAATTACTTTAAGAGAACCCAAGAGATATGGTCCCTCATCTTTAGGGACGTATTTTCCGTTGTGAACACGAAGATTTCTTAGATAATAGGAGGAGACTCGAGTCAAAAGTCACTCCCAAAGAAAAGAATTACATTCTCTTCAAGAAACATGCATAAGTTCCAAGTTGTGCTTTACGTCTTTTTAAATACTTTTCTTTTTATTACGTTTTAGGGTTTTAACTTCAAATGAACGTTTTACAAAAAGGTGTCCAAGCCTATGTTTTTTTTGGTTAATTATATGCATTTTTTAATTAAAAAAAGGGGTTTTGTACGTTTCGTTATGTTCCTTCAGGCTTGGTTTGTAACTTTTTTTTCTTTTTTTAACTTTTTGTAATTTTTCTTCATTAGTTCTAACAAGTTTGGTATTTGATAGTGATAGGCCTTGCAGAGAATTATTTATGTATTTATTAGAATGTGCCTAGAAATGTGGACTGATGCTTGTGTCTCGGATTTATTTTATTAAAAAAAATCATAAATAATTAATTCTGATGTCCTCTCTTCCTTTTTTTCTTATTTTTTCATGTTGTAAATAAAATCTAAATTAATGAAACATGAAAAATTAACGAGATGATTATTCCATGCATGCAGGAAAGTCATTGTTACCAAGCAAAGATCTTGAGTGGTATTTCTTCAGTCCTCGAGATCGGAAGTACCCAAATGGATCAAGGACTAATCGGGCAACAAAAGCCGGATATTGGAAGGCCACCGGGAAAGACCGAAAAGTGAACTCGCAAATGCGTTCTGTGGGCATGAAGAAAACCTTGGTCTACTACAGAGGAAGGGCCCCTCACGGCTCAAGAACCGATTGGGTTATGCATGAATATCGCCTTGATGAGAGAGAGTGTGAGACCGCTTCTGGTTTGCAGGTTTGTGGCCTAATAATTTTTCCTTTCTTCTACCTCTAGTGGTTTTTTTCCCTTTCTTTTTACTTGAAAATATATTAGAATTAAAAAAATGCATTCATCATATCAGTATTTCTCACTAAAATAGCGTATTAATAAAGGGTCTCACCATTTTGAAGTGTACTTCTCAATTTGAAGACCCCAAATATAGATAGGCTTTGGCTTTGGTCTTCTTGGACCATATTTCTAACATTTTTTAAATAAATGATGGTGATATATAAGTCAAAAAACGTAGCCTATACATAATCATTTTCTCAAATTATTATTATATCTTCTTAATTTAGTGTTGGCATTTAAGAAATAATGTCAAGAATGTTTAATTATCGAGAACTATTATTACTCCTTAATTTCAATGTCAACTATTATATTGAGTAACTTATTTCAATATGTAACTTTAGAAGGATAAGAAATTAAATTATGAAACGTATAAAGGTAATTTTACTTTGCTTAGCAGCCTTGATTTCTTTTGTAAACCCTATCCTAGAGACTATACAAAATAGAGGAAAATAAAATATATATATATATGTAAGGTAATTACCGTGTTTTTAACCTTGCAAAAGGAAAAGAAATTTTGTAAAGGTTACATATATGAGAGTGTGTGCGTGTTAACGTGACATATATATATATATCTCTATATGTTCGGCAGGATGCATATGCTCTTTGTCGTGTATTCAAGAAGAGTGCGTGTGGCCCAAAGATTGAAGAGCATTATGCCACAACAAGCACTAGTCATATGATTAACACTAACCACATTGCTAGTGATCATTCGTCAAGCATTGAAATATATTCTGATGGAAGATGTGATGATTTCGAGAGCTCCAATTATGCAATGCAACCAGATAGTTGCTCTGTGCCAGTGCTCCACAGATCAGCTTCACGTCTTGATATGATCAACGGAAGATTTAGAGATGCAAATAGATGCAATCGACAATTCTTCTCTCATCATGACGACACATTTAATAGCTTTATTTCAAGCCCTTCATTTCCCAATTATGGGAACATGTCATATCCCCCCTCTAAGGTAATTTTTCCTTTTTATATGCTTTTTTTTGGGAATAAATTAAGCAAAAATTTTATTTAACTCGAACCTCTATCTTGTATGTATGTTGATAATTTGTGTCTAGTTTATTACTAACAAAAAATTGATCAGAGTTAATGAATTTGTTGTCCATATATATGAGTGTAATGCTACATGTATGCCTTATGTGCCAATTTTTAAATATCAATACTAAAACAAGTAAATTCTCATTTTTGTATAAATGAATCAATTCAATTTATTTGTAAAAATTGTGTTTCATAATTGAAAAAAAGAATTACTTATCTCATTGTTCAATTAAGTATAAGAGTTATAATAGTATTATACGTGAAGTTTTATGAAAGATCACCTATTAATTTTATGATATTCTTATGTTGTTTAACCATGACTGGTTAATTTTTGAAATTATGTCAAGGAAATTATTAAATCAGCCTAACTAAGGTTAAATTCAAAGGTTGATGTAGCACTAGAGTGCGCAAGGCTACAGCATCGGCTCTCACTTCCTCACTTAGAGGTAGAGGATTTTCCTCAAGCCGTAGGGATGATCAATGACTACAAAATGCCGCAATCAGGCACTTCTCATCATCAAGCTCCGAATCAAACTGCGAACGGAACCGACATTTTGCAGGAGATTCTTTCGGTTGCTCATGCCTCTCAAGAGCTGATAAACCAGCCGAGTAACTTTGCAGCCGAATATGACACAATGTGGGGATCAGGGAATTATGTCCCGTCTGATGATGATTTTACCTTCATGGTTGGCAGAGATCAAGCCGATCAGTACAACGCTCGAGCTAATAATAACAACGACCTGATCAATCCTATGCGATATGTGGATAAATCTTGGGAAAATCCTAATACTAGGTCAATAGAGATTGGAGATCTGGAAGAAGACTTCAAGATGGAGAGGACGGTGGAGAACCTGAGATGGGTAGGAATGTCAAGCAAAGATCTAGAGGATCAGGTACTTACTATGCATATATATATATGTATTTACATATATGTATACATATACTTCTGATGTAATAAATCGGAAAACCAGGTAGGAGAAAATTAACTACATTTGTTTATGCTAAAGATATATAAAACTTGCCAATGAGTAATTTTATACTCTGAAGGCAAAATTTTTGTTACACTTCAAGAGAGGCAACTGAACCGGATCGAGTAGTTTTGGACACAAAGTTCATTTCTTTTAGCTAGATGTGTGTCCCAATTTAATATATATATATATATAATACAAAAATATGTGCGTGGCTTCTAGTATTTTTATACGTAAACTATATATAAACCACATATCATAAACAAATTTGTCATGAAATAACTTTTCGTTGCCCTTTTTTTCTATGTACTTTCGTTTAATATTCGTTAATTCTCTAATCAAATTGGACAGATGGAAGAACACAAGATAGTTCCTTTTGAGAATATTTCAAGCTTCCGAAGGGAAATGGAACATAAGGACGGTCAAATTCAAGGTACTCTCTCCCTGTTATACATATCTTCTTTTCTCTTTTTTCCCTTTAAATCCTTCCCTTTTTAAAATTTTAATTACTTATAAGGGAAGAAAACTAGTATTAAGAGCAAGAAAATATCCCAACTAAGTTGGCATTTACACAACTTATTTCAAACCAAGCCCCGCAGTCGAATGTTGTTAAAATGATAAATAATAAACTACAAAAGAGTTCAACAAAGAGAATATAAAAGATTCAAAGAAGAAACCCGTATGTTCTTCCTTTTAAACGCTGACACTAGTCTAATTAATTTTATACATATACATATGTGTGTTGTAGATGAATCAGGTCACCAAAGCAGCTGTAAGGAATTCAATGAAGATGTTGATCAGACAAACGATTTCTCCCTCGGATTCATCAACAGCGATCCAAATGAGAACTTCATAGAGGACGGAACCATGGAAGATTACTCAAGTTCTCCGAACTTCGAGGTTGTTGAGGAGATCAAGGTTAACCATGGACTTTTCATCTCAACCCGTCAAGTGGCAGATACATTCTTCCACCAACTTCTGCCTTCTCAAACTGTCCAAGTCCATCTAAACCCAGTAGCCTTGTTTGGCAACAACTCCTTGGTGGACAAATCCGCTGATTCACGAATGAGATCAGAGAGAGCTGAAGCTTCAGTGTTTGCGAAGTTGAAGGCCGCCATTGGGGGTGTGAAGTTTGTGGACATGACCAAGTCAATGAAGGCATGGTGGAAACTAGCCCTTCCCTTTATTTGCACCATTGTTATTCTTTTGATGAATATGGTGAATGAGAAAATGGATATGGACGGTTTCAATTCAAGTACTAATTCTAGAGTTGATCAAGGGAATGAAAAGGGTTGTTCCACTAATATTGTCCTCAGGAAGATCAGGAAAAGGATCAGCAAGGAAGAAAAGGTTTCGGCTTTGAACATAAGAGGTGGGAATAGCTTAAGTGTGCTTTTTAAGAAGATGGGGATATTTCTCACCATTTCATTTGCTCTTTGTACCATGTGGGCTAATCACAACATGACTTGTTAATTCTAGCACTCTGGTTTCCTGTATTTTCCATTTTTTAATCTTTTAACAAATTAGTGTTAACTTTGGGGAGGCCATCAACTTAACCTTTCCATGACATGACATAGATGCAACACCATGACAAAATTGTACTTTATTATATATACTCAATATTTAAATTCCTTTATTCGTGTTTTTGAATTGTAGAAGTGGACTTAATAACGTTTTACCTTTCTCTTCTTGGACAATAAATTTGTCTTGGGTTAATTTGTTGATTGTGTGCCTCTCTTGATTAATAATTAGTGTTTCTACATCTTTCTTGTACTTAATTCGTGTGTCATCTTCTGATTTGATATTGAGTAGTTGAGTGATAGACTTAATGCATGTTTTAACTAAGAGATTCTTTTGAATATTTGTCTTTAAAGCTCTTTGTTGTGTCCAGTAAATAGAGGTGTTCCATTTTGTTTAAGCCAAGTTGAATTTGAATATATATGATTGAAAGCTTCTTCAATTAATTAAATCCCTCTCTATTTTCCTTTTACTTCAAGTGTCCTTCTTCCAACAAATGGTTTCAAATTCAGAGGTATGAGTGCCGTATGCCAAACTCAAAAAGATGATAAAAAATTCAAGAAAGAGAGACAATTTGTCAAATTTTTGTGTGCCCTAACTGAGCAAACCACCAAGTCCGTTCACTAAACGCTCTTAGGAATCTTTAGTTGGAGGCCGATGAGATGGACTCTACATTTTTTTTGAGTTTGAAAAGACTATTCTACCCCCAAAAAGTTATTATCAAATTTTATATAAAAATAATTAGTAATTACATAAATAATTATTATTTGTCCTTTTTATAATCTCTTCTCTTATTAAACAACATAAAAGATTCCTACAATCAATTCCATCCCTCAAATTTATCTGTCCCTCCGACTCTATCTATCCATCCCTCCTATTAAGTGGAGCCATGTTCCCTATCATATTACCCCTTCTCTAACTAGGAGCCCTTTGTCATAGCATAAAGTAATTGGATAGGAAATAAATCTTATCATAATCCCGATTTACAAAATTTGTTTTTCTCTTTTCCTTGTTAAATCTAATTAAAGTAAATCCCATTGGATTCACTTTTCATCTTTTGGGTCATTTGAATTTCACCAAAAAGTAGTTTTCTCTTTTGTTAATACTTGATTGGTGATAGATAGGATGTTTGGTACTTTCATGTATCATTGGCAAAAATCATGGCTAGCTAGGAGGGTATATAAGAAAATAGGGGTGTAAGTGTAAATGAGCTTGCATAGAGGTCATTCTCAAAAGCTAGTTCGAAAAAAGAGGATATCCAATTTACATGTAAACACCATAATAGTCTAATAATTTAAAAATGTGGGACAAATTCAATTTTTAACACATTTATTTATTTATGAAATCATGTGAAATGTATACACTATTTTACTTCTTTATATTTTTTTCCAAAATTTGGAGATAAGTGATTGAATTCAACACCTTGTAATGAAATCTAATGTGAATCTAATGTGAAATTATTGCTAAGTTATGCTTATCATTAGTATTCTTTCTCAATTTTAGATGTTTTCACTTTGAGAAATACATACACTATCAAGATAGAATATTAATAATAGGAATTCCAAAATAGAGAAAAAAAAATTAAAACTCCTCTTCTTTATGTTCTCACTTTGAACGTACTCTATAATAGTAGAATACTACTGTACATATAAGTAAACCAATGTTATATATCTTTCTATTGAAGGATATGTATATACATACAAGCGTATCCTCTAAGTTCCTTTCTTTTTGAAGGATATGCATCTAAAAATATATTTTATCAATGGGTATTTTTCATAGAATTCTAAGAATGAGAGTAAATTGATCATGCTTGAACATATTTTTACCAATATTAACGTTGGAGTTATAGGATAATGTTTTTAAAGTATAAAAATGGTGCGTAGAATATCTTCTTCAGATTTTTTTTGTAAGATAAAATATATTATAAATACATGAAAAGTTGATTAATCATAAATTTATATACACAGCCTCCTGTAACAGGAAACACAATGTCAATAGACAGTTGATTCCACCGGTTAATTTTAATAAAGTACTTAATTAAGAACAAGTTACATTTATAAGTAAATAGACACCATCCAAATTGGTAAACGAAAATTTGAGCATTCATATGCATTTTTAACATATCCTCTACAGTAAATGGAAGTATCCGATCAATTGATGAAGAAAAACCTATGGCGCTAAGGCTACACAAAAATCGCAAAGCGATGACACTTAATTACTAGATAAATACAAAACTAATTGAAGTAAGAACCAACACTATTATAAACAAAAGGTGAAAAAATCTTAAGCCAAAAAATTGAACATAGAGCAAAACGAGTTCCTTCAATACCAGTGAAAATAGAAAATGATAGAAAATGACAAGCAATTGATAAACATGTCGCCGATGGCAAAGGCAGGCCTTCTCCCATGCACAAACCAAAACCTTCACAGGGCAAGATGAGATGATGGTCAACACTCGTACGAAATATTTTGCCACCGCCAGCGAACAGCCCCCTTCCACAGCTCCGATTTGGTAGCTCACATCATGCACAAACATGCGGAGTTTTATAATCAAATACGATGTCATAAATTTTTTTTTTAATTGAAGAATATATAACAGTGGTATAGTTTTAGATCGTAATTTGCCACTAACTTTACGAAATTTTTTTTTTTCATAAATTCCTAAGTGAAATTAATATCCAGAGCCAGTAAATGTTAAATCAGCAGTAATTAGAAACTTTTGTCATTTTCTTTTAAACTTTTTTTGCATTTTGTTTTCAAAATTAAACAAATACTATAGATACATACGAGGCGGATTCAATTAATTAGAGTTAAATTGACTCTACGGGACCGATATTAATTGTACCGAAACAAAACGTCTCTCTGCCTTGTGTCGCTCACACTCACTCACTAATACACATCGTTGCAACGTAAATAACATGACATATATGCGTAAATACAATACTGCTAATTTTTTTGGTTAATTACCTTAAAAAAAATGTTTTCCCATGTTGGTAGCTCTCTTGCAAATTAAAAGGAAAATATAAACCCAAATGATATCTGAAGCCCCTCTATTTATTCAGCTTTTACATCTTTTATATATGGTTGCAAATCAAACATTAATGTTTAAAAAAAATTTACAAAAATGACAAATTGCAGAAACCAGACAAGACCAAGCAAAATCCAATGCTTACAGGAATGTGATACATACATACATACACATGTGCGTATACATTTATACATATATACATATATACATATACGTTTTGCTTTGTTGGTAATATTTTTGGTGTAAATGGGATGATCGTATTTGGAAATGACATGTGTAAGCCAAGCAGTCATGGGAATCTGCATATAAACCCAGGGAGAGTCTCAAAATGAAAACGATAATATTCATCTGATTTCCTTCTATTTGTTCTGGGTCAGTAGTGCACTCAGATTTATATATTTTTCAATTCTATAAAATATATATGTGTGTGTGTGTTTATATATATGTGTGTGTGTGTTTATATATATAGATATATGATATATAGATTATCAGTGCTTGGTTTTTGCAGAGAATTATTAATGGAAAATCGTGAGATGGTTCCTGCTGGTGGCGCTGATGATCAACGTGATCAGACGGCTGCAGCTAATTCTAAACCTCCCAAGGCCAGGAAGTACCATCGCCACAATGCCGACCAGATTGAGCGACTGGAGGCGTAAGTACTATGTTTCATCAACTTTATTTCCTAAACTCTTTCATAATCGCAAATTCTAGTACGTTTCATGGTGTTCACAAACCTCGGAAAATGGGAATTATTTTTCGTTAACTTATTAGTTCAATCTTTTCGAGAACGATTTTAAACGAGGATAAGATTGCTCTAATTATTTAGAGATTGTTTGCTTCATAACTATCAAGAAAATTCATATTTTTATAAGAGAAAATATTATAATAAAACGATTTGAATTGTGATTTTAACTTCGAATCAAACGGACTATTTATTATTACTTAAATAAGATCACAACTCTCAACTTTCACCCAAAAAAAATTCCGTGATGATTTTGTGATTGAAATGTCTTGATACTAGTTGATCTTTCTAGATTTATTCAAAATAAAAAAATTGTGAGTCATCCAATAAATATAAATTTAATTAATCAGTAAAACTTGACGATTTCTAGGAGTCGAGGGATATATATTGATGTGGATTTAAAACTTCCGATAGAAAATTAAATATATTTGCTTTTTGGATAAACATAAAAAATGATAAAAATGGTCAATAATAAAATCTATGTAATAACTAATGTTTGTCTTATGGGGTTATTTTATTTCTGTGAAGAGTTTTCAAGGAAAACCCTCACCCAGATGAGAACCAGAGGCGTGTATTGGCAATGGAGCTCGGGTTTGAACCCAACCAGATCAAGTTTTGGTTTCAAAACAAGAGGACTCAGACAAAGGTACTTTGAGATTTATTGTTTTGTTAATGCTGAAAATTGACCTTAACACCACATGCCGCGGTGCACAATGCTCATCTACCTAATAAGCCTGCAAAAAAGAAAAAAAGAACTGTAGAGTAGGAGGATACTGATGGAATGTCTGTCAAAAACATTCCAACACTTAAGTCAATAGTGAGCTAAGAAATTTAGAATGAGATAGAGTATTTGATAAGTAAGAATGTTTATATCTGACAAGTTATATAAACTAGGTATATATAAAGTAAATTAGAGCGAATCTTGGTCTGATCTTACCCGATAAGGTCGGGTTGCCTTGTAAAGGTTGTTAACCCAAGAATAAGGTGATTGATTGTCTTTCTACCATGCATCCCAAGGCTGAATAGTGCCTCAAGCTATTGTGGGAAAGGTGGGATGTCATTACAGGGGATGCGGACTTGGTGTCATGTGTCCCACACCACAAATTCCTTGCATTGGGTCATTGTGGTGCAAGAGTTGTGGTCCCCATTCAGATATAACAAACTCATATTGCTTTCCACATGTTTCCTAGGAAAGAGAACAAGGTCCTTCCTAGAAACCAGTCCCCAGCAACCTTGACCTGCAGTCCTTCACGGGCTGCTCGGACTAAGGCGGGTTAGTAGAACTCTTGTCCTGCACCAGTGAAGAGTGCCAGCTAGCCCTCTAATAAGGGGTTGCAGGGCAGCCCTGCCAAGTAGCTTTCTCCATTGTATAGCATGGTCGGTGTTAAGCACTTTTATCGTGTCGGCTAAGGAGGCCATGCCGGACAGCTTAACTTGCCAGTTTGTGAAAGATGTTGAGCAAGAATACCCCTAGTCGGCAGAGAAGGATGCCAGGCAGCTTAGTCTTCTAGGCCACGAAAGGCGTCAGGCAGATATATCCCTGGCCGGCTCGGTGAATATGCCGGGCAACCAACCCACACCCTACAACATGTTTAACTTTGTTGGTCTTCTCAAATTTTGTCTAAGCTTTTCCTATTCGAAACTAACCAAAAACCAATTGCTACTATAAATGAAAGAGAATTGGTCATTAAACAAGATTGGTGTTGTGATTATATGCACTCAATTGGTAATTTCAGGCTCAAATTGAGAGGGCTGATAACAGTATGCTACGTGCCGAAAACGAAAGGATCCAAAGCGAAAATGATGCAATTCGAGAAGCACTCAGAAGTGTAAATTGCTCGAATTGTGGAGGGCCACCCATTGGCCCAGAGGAACGCAAGCGCAGCTTGAGGGAACTGCAGCTCCAAAATGCTCAGCTGAAAGAAGAGGTATGTTTTTTTGTTAGGGTATGATAATATGTTTGCCTTTTACTGGAGTATGATAATGGCTAGAGATGGCCTTAACAATGTTAATCATTACTCTCTCAAGAATACTTCATGATGCAACTAGCTAAGTTTTCACTTGTAATTAAAAATTAAATACTTGTCATAGAATATCCGAACATTTGCGTTAAAGATCATCTTATTGCCAGTTGCATATACGTATATTCAAACATTCATAAGAGTTTTGCTAGAGCCAATCTCAAGGCAGGTCATCCAAGAATATATAAAGTAATTACAATCACTCATAAGTCGAACTTGATCCATTAATATTCGTCGTTATTCCCTCCTACCGACATGTTACACATCTACTCAGCTTCCCGGATAGTAGCTAGCTAGGGTTCGTATATAACCAAAAGTAGTCAAGTCGAAAGATTTTTTTTTTCCCCTCTATTAATTATTATTAATTACATAGTATCACGTCATTCTTTTTCCGAATTGATCAACTAAGCCACGGTCGTAAGGGAAGAAATGCATGAAAAGGAAAGCTTAATGAGACATTATTTCGTCTAGTTTGTTTAAGAAAAAAATCAGCACAAAAGGAAATAAAAAATCGCAGTCATGTGGTTGGTTTATGCATGCATTCTTCTCTTTCCATCTCTTTGCAGCTTGAGATCACAATTCTTTGATTCCAACCTTCTGATCCGGCCACTCTTCACTTGGAATTTCACTCTTTTATTAATTTATGGTTCATAAGAAATTCGTTTAAAAGTTTACATGTACTCGTCCTCATTATATTTTGTTAATCAACTTCATTATAGCTCCATATAATACTGATCATGCTTATTAAATTAATTGGTTAATTTTCACCAAGACAAAGGTTCCTTGTAGGATATTTTGTGTTTGTTTCCAACTTAAATACTGTACTTAAAATTACAAGTGCACTAACTATCCTTATAAACAAAAAAATCTTTTGTTGTATTGCTATCTCTTTAATTATGACACTATATATAAATATATATATATATACTTAATTAGCAGTACTAATATCTTAATTAATTTTGCAGCACCAGAGGGTAACAGCCCTTCTTGCGAGGTACACTGGGAAGCCACTATCTGAAGTTGAGAAGTTAGTTACAACACTCCCCAGGGACTCTTCATTAGATATTCCAGTACCGCTAGGAAGTTCCCTGAGCATGGACAAATATGGGTCACTACTCCCCAGTCACCAACTGTATGGAATCATGGGTTTGGAGAGGGCAATTATGGCAGACGCTGCTGCTAGCGCTATGGATGAGCTAATCAAGCTTTTGCAAATAGAAGAGCCTCTCTGGTTCAAGTCCCCCTCGGACGGCCGGTGCACTCTTCTGCGTGATAACTACGCGCGGATGTTCCCGATGAGAGCCAACATTATAAAAACCTGCAACAACAGCGCTCGCTTTGAGTCTTCCAAACACGCCGGGATTGTCAGCATGGGTGCCATGCAATTAGTTGACATGTTTCTAGATTCCGTACGTACTACTAATAAACACTCATCAATGATGAATGTTTCTAAACGTCAAATCAAAAATTAAAACTATACTAAAAATTAGAAGAATATTATCATAATATTTTTCCGCTTTGAGAAACATTATTCACTATCAATAACCATAGTAAACGCTAAATCTTGCTACATTAGTTCATAGATCATTTTCTATCTTCTTTAAAAGTCAAATATTGAATTATTGATATTAATGCTTAAAAAGTTGTATCAATATATACATACGATAACTGTATTAGATATTTTGCAGAGTAAATGGGTGGATATCTTTCCCACAATTGTTACAAAGGAGCAGACAATTCAAGTACTTGAAAATGGAGCAGTAGGAAACAGAGACGGTTCCTTACTACTGGTAATTCCAAATTTAGCGGAAAAAAAAAAGTTCTAAATTGTTAATTGAATTCACGTGTTGATAAATTATAACAATTGGCTGCGCCCATCTAAAATGCAGATGTGCGAAAAGATGCACATCCTCTCACCTCTCGTGCCATCGCGGGAGTACTGCTTTCTCCGTCATTGTCAACAGATTGAGGAGGGCACTTGGGTGATCGCGGATGTTTCTTATGATTCGTCGAAGGAGTGTCTCTTTCCTCCTCGTTGTTGGAGGCTTCCCTCCGGTTGCATGATTCAGGATCTGCACAATGGCTTCTCCAAGGTAACTCTAACGACCCCAATCTTTGATTCTATTTGTGTGACATACCAAATAACTCCAAGGAAAGCAAAGCATTGTCGCATGACATATTAATTTTATTTATTCTGATAGATCAACCTTGTCGAGTAGAACGAACAACTTTACAAAATACACATTTATATATATATATATATATAGATAATTCCCTAATCAACAATTTGTATAGCACTACTAACTTTAGTAATGCTAGCTCTAACAAGTTTCATGGTTTGAATTTAGAAACTGGAGCTGATTAACTTTGTTTTTATTTTGTCGCAATATTGTTCGATATGATATAGGTTACTTGGGTTGAACATGTTCATGTGGATGATAAGAGCCAAACTCATCGGATGTATAAGGATCTCATCTGCGGTAGTCATAACATCGCATACGGCGCTGAAAGATGGATTCTTACACTCGAGCGAATGTGCGAGAGATTCTTTTATTTCTCCAAGCTGCCAGAAACTACATTTGATGACGGACTAGGTAGAGGTACTTTATTTTCCCTTATTTTGAATGGTAAGGTATGCCTTCACTTAACCTTTGAGATTCTGGATTTGTCTTTTAAATGTTTTCCAAAAATTTTGTGCCCTGTTATTCTAACCCTCTCTTTGACTCGCAAGACACGCTTTACTCACCATAGAAAAAAAATTATAATTGAAATATACTTCTATGCTCTCATTTTAGCAGAAAAATTACAGTTATGCTTACATGCAATTATTGAAATATTGATTATAGGTCTCCATTCAATATAACTATACATTTCTATTTTTTATAGTACCCTTGGTGAAAAAAATAAAGTACATGTATATAGCGTTATTAATTGTCTCAGAACCAAGAATATGTAGTTTTATTTCACTCTCAAAGTTTTCTCTCATGACAGAAGTACTTGTTGTAATGTTTTGCAATTTGCTGCTTTGCATCTTGTTTTTTTTTTTTTTTTTTGTTATTATTATTATTTTTTTGTAAAATCATTTGTATGTATATATATATATTTTATATAATTTAGCTATGTGATCATGTGGGGGCAACATGTAATGAGCCTTCAAGTGTGGGCTTATTTTGTTAGGATGTATAATTAGACTTCCTTGAAACTAATTAATTACCCAGTCTTTCTTAAATTAAAACATATTAATTTTTAATATGGAAAGTTAATTTGGCAGTGATAACTATGGCAGAAGGAAAACAAAGCATAATGAATCTTAGCCATAGGATGGTGAAGAGCTTTTGTGGGACGTTGAACATGTCCGGCAGACTGGATATCCCTCAGTTAGCGGATGTGACCAATAGCGGGGTTCGAGTCACCGTCCGCGAAGCCGCAGAAACTGGCCAGCCAAGCGGCATGATTGTCCATGCAGCCACCTCTTTTTGGCTTCCGCGTCCTCCGCAGACTGTCTTTGATTTCTTCAAAGATGTCAAAACCCGATTTCAGGTTTCTTAACAAAAAAAATCTACATTTATTGACATGTAAATGACATATGAGTACGAGTAAATATTAGAGATACCGACTTCTAATTTTTCTAATTTTTTTAACTACCTAAATAACCAAATCCATTTAAAAAAAAAAATTATGTATGCAATGTGCATTAAGAAATGATATGATTATATGACTAAGAGATGATCATGTGGCTAATTCAGAGACTAATCAATGTTAAATTACCTGTACCTTTTTCCCTTTAAAACTATCAGTGGGACGTTCTCAGTAACGGCTATCCAGTGAATGAGATAGAACACATCTCAACCGGAGTTCATCCCGGGAACTGCGTATCGATTATACGGGTACGTGATTAATTAGATGTCTCTTTTGATGTTTAATTTTCTGCTTAATTAATTTTGTCATGCAACAAGCTGAATGAGAAGAACCTGCTTTATTTAAGTCATACTAGTATTACTGAATTTGAATACCAAATGTAAGATCCGTTTTTATAATACTTATCAGATTTAATTAATTAATCCAGTTAATTAATTACCAAAAGCAAGTAAATAAATAACATAAGCAATTTTAACGAGGTTCGGTTTCCCTACTCCTCGAGGTCACGCCCAGACGTTAAACTTTTCACTAACACTCAAAAGATTACAAGCACTAATGGACTTATGTAATCTAAAGACTCTCTTTTCGTTGTTGTCGCTGATCGTCTTGAATCCTGTTAATTAACTCGTTCAGCAAGATCTCTGTAAGCATATGTTGAAATCTATTCAACTGCTATTATCTCCTCCCAAAGACTTCAAATCTCTCTTCCGAAAGATGTAAATAATGTAGAAAACTTCTAAATCACTAAAGACTCAAAATCACACGATCAAAACTCTTACTCTCTGTCTCAAGGACGAGTATTGTGAGTCCTTATATAGAATTTTAAAAATCTCCTTCAAAATATCGGATTTATTGTGAATTTTGAAGATGTTCCAAATAATGTTGCAACATCTGTTGGCACATCTCTAAAAATTCAAGTTTTAAATATTCTGAATTTTAAATCACAGATATTCTTCAAATATTATCCAAAATATATCTACACGTTTTCCCAAATCGAAATCGTAATATATATAGCAAATCTTGAGATTTTCGAAATCCTAATTTAAATTAGTATATCATTTTTCAGCTTTATCCATATCTTAACTAACTTCTCAAATTCAGATTTGCCTTGATTTTCTCAATCCCAACCAAATTTCACAAATCTGCAACAAATCTCGATGTTCCAATACATGTTGTAACATCTCATAGCACATCTGGTATTTTACTGCATCAGTGTAGATGTTGTAACATCCTGTAGCACATCTTGCAAAACTTGTATAAACACCTGCAAAACCTACATATACTTCTAATATTTCTGGTTTTACCTATATTGTCATAAATGTCAATATTAAAAAACCTAACAATCTCCCCCTTTGACATTTTTGGCTCAAAACAAAAACTTAACATAATTCAATAATATTCATAATCCAATGTTCCAACATCAGAGAACTACATCAAAGTAATGTTAATCAAAACCAGAAATTTGTAACAAGTAAACCTAAACAAACTTAAACAAAACCAACATAAAAACCAGTAAACCAGACTACTACTCCCCCTTAACCTGTACTCCCCCTTTTTGAATCAATAAATGCCAAAGTTCTTCATAAAAACAACCTATAAAGAAAAACAATATCAATCACTGAAAGAGTCTTCTTGATCAGAATCTGGAGCAGTCTCACCACAGGCTTGAAGAACTCTTTCAATCTCCTTCTCTCGATTAGCAATGGCCTTCTTTTGTTCCTGCAAAAAGTTTAATTCAACCTTCAATAGCTGAATCATTATTTGATTTTTGCCTCTGATTGTTTTTGGGATTGGTTGCTCCCCCTGCCGAGATGCTTCTGCTTGTTCTCCGTGAATATCCATCACATGTCTGTGTGACAGCAGCTTGTTTGCCATTTTCAATGGTACAGCAATAGATTGCATTGCATCCAGAGGTTGTTTGATATCCTTCTATGACATCAGTACTTCATAGATTAAGGAAGGGAATGGCAATTGTCCATATTTCTTCTTTTTGTCAGCATAAGCAATAATTGTTTCAAAAATGTTCTTTGCCATATCAAACTCCCTCTGTGTCCCTATTGCATGAAGCAAAACACACATGTCTCTAGTGACTGTAGCAGTGTGTTTTGTTGGCAACCAATTTGTAACTACAATTTTGTGTAAAATCGAAAATTTCACAGTCAAATCAACAGCAGACAAACATTGAGGACCTGTCCACTTGGTTTTCTTCCCTCCGGTTAATACAGCCATTTCAGAATTCATAACAACATCTTGATCCAATTATCTTGGCTTGTCAGAAACACTTTCTGGTAGATCATAAAAATCTCTTATGACATCTGGAGAGAAACTAAAAATATGGCCTCTAACATAAGTCTTCAAAAACTTGGCTGAGGATGAATTGCTAATATCAGATGACAAACTAGCATAAAACTCGTGTACCAACCCACCAGCAAAATTCTTAGCACGAGACACAGTACCAAACAGGCCAAGATTTGTCAAAAACTGAGAGACACTTACTTGGTCATGACTCTTTTCATCAATTAGTCTCTCACACAAAAACTTCCTTGATGACACTGACTTCCAGATATCCTGACTCTGCTCAGTGTAAAATTTAAGAGAGAATGCTCTAGACACAACATACCGATCAGATTGAGTTATAGATTCACTATCTTGATCCTTTTGTGCATCATCAGACTTGGATTGACTAGGACTTCCTTGTTGAGGTTGGCCTTCATCCTCTTCACTTGAGATATCTATGGGTGATTGACATGGGGGATCACTGTCATCCACAACTTTTCTTTGTTCTTCTCCTTAGAGACTAAGGATGGACCGGCTTGAACATCTTGAATATCATCATCTTGGTCTTTCTGTTGATGTTGATGTTGATGGTGTGCTAGTGGATAGAGTTTCCATTAACGGTAAAACATCAACTCTTTCCTCGAGTACATTTGTGCTTGGAGTCAAAAAAATCAAAACTTTCTTCAAACCCTCATTTGTAGATTTTCAAACTACCAGATAAGGGTGGAAGAACAGCAATCGGTAAAGGTTTGATCAATGGTTCTTCCTCAGGACATTGCCATTTCTCCTTTTTCTGAGACGAGGCTGAGTCTTTCACCGGTGCCTTCCTCTTTTTCGACCTTCAATTGGCAGAGCTTGAACCTCCTCTTGTTCTCACCATTGTCGAATCTACAGAGAAAAACTATACTAATCACAGAGAAACAAAAAAAAAAAAAACATAGAATCGAACAATTTTCTGAAATTTGAAATTAGGGTTCGGTTAAAAAGGGGCAAAAACTCTCACGGATTTGTAGGCATAAAGAATAACTGAAGATTTCGTGAATAAAACTCGAAAAACTGCAAAAACAACTTTTCCAAATTTAAACCAATTTAAAACGACATGTAGCACCCTTCTTTAAACAATTAATATGACTTTAAAACCGGATGTTATAGAAAATGTTGCAACATGTCTTATAACATCGATTTTTTTTTATTATATATAAAAACAGAAAGATGTACCACATGCAACACACGAATGTAAAGAATATGACATGGACTATAACTCTCAAAAATATCAAATCATTATGTCATTGTAGAATTTCAATTTAACTGTTAAAACAATCAACACCTCAATCCTTGTGCATGTGTGTGTATAAATTGTTACTCTCAAATAATCACCACATGAATAAGTTTATACATACTTGATAAAAGGATGAGAACTCTATAAGCTTACTTTTGCTACCACTCTCCACTAATGTCAGCTACATAGCATCTCAGATCATTAGGACTTTTTTGGTATAATGCAAGACTGTGGTTCAGGTAAGATATAGGATATTAATATGGCTAAAGACACCCATATATTCTGAAACCACTCTTAGATTGTTGCAAACTACACTTTCATTTAAATCCTTGAAATCACTTTTATTCTCCCTTTTTCATTAAATATATATTTTTTCCTTTTCAATTTGTCAAGGGATGTATATATATATATTTTTTTCCTCGCACACTTTCATTTTTTTTTTTAACCTTCAACATAACAGATATTTACTCATTGTAATCCAAGAGAGACCAAACATGTAGATAGGTGATGGTCAAGGTTAGGAAAAGATATGTATGGCTTGGTTAAGTGTGGATGACAAAGGAAGGATAAATGATAGGCTCAAAGGAGTAAACTATGGATACTCATTGTATAGGTAGGCTTGAAAAACTCAAATGATTCAAAGATAGCCTAAACCATATCCTAAATACTATGCAACCTAGGATTTCGCCTCAAGTGATAGATAAAAATAAATTCTAAAATTCTATTAAGTCACCAAGTTTGCATAAAAGTTCTCCATATATGCAAAAAGTCAAGAGATCTAATTTTATGTGCTTGAGAAATAAGAACGATAGACATGATTATTTCAACACAAGAGTCAAGCACACACAATAACACGACTTTTATCAATTTTTCAAGAGTTATAGTTAATTCTATCCAATGCAATTATGAACACAGTAGAATTATGTAATGCAAAACTAAATACAAACCTAAATGTAATGCAAAGCAGACAATCATATAGTATAAACCCCTAAGGATTTTCTTAAAGTCACAAATTGAGCTGAATCAAGTACTTTTGTAAAAATATCAGCTAATTGTTTTGATGTTGCAACATGCTCTAGTACAACCATTTTGCTTTTAATCAATTCTCTAATGAAGTAATGCCTGATGTCAATATGTTTAGTTCTAGAGTGTTGAACAGAATTTTTAGATATATTTATAGCACTAGAGTTATCACAGTAAATAACCAAGTATCCTGTACAATACCATAGTCTTTAAGTATTCGCTTCATCCAAAGTAATTGTGTACAACAACTACCTGTAGCAATATACTCAGCCTCTACAGTTGATAAAGAGATTGAGTTTTGTTTCTTACTGTACCATGAAATAAGATTGTTCCCCAAGTAAAAATAGCCTCTAGAGGTATTTTTTCGATCATCAACATTACCTACCCAATCAGCATCACTGTATCCTGTAAGACTTGAATTTGTATCATTAGTGTACCAAATACCATAATCAGTTGTCCCACTCACATATTTGATGATTCTTTTGACTCCAGTTAAATGAGACTCCTTAAGATTAGATTGATATCTAACACAAACTCTAATACTAAAACAAATATTTGGTCTACTTATAGTTAGATATAGAAGGCTTCTAATCATATTCCTATACAAACTAGGATCAACTGACACACCTTTTTCGTCCTTTGTCAATTTGACATTTGATCCCATGGGTGTACTCATGTGCTTGGCCTTTTCTAAACCAAATTTCTTAACTAAGATTTTAGCATATTTACTTTGTGTAATAAAATTCCCATCTTTAAGTTGCTTCACTTGTAGTCCTAAGAAATAGTTTAGTTCACCAAACATACTCATTTCAAACTCATTTTTCGTTTGATCAACAAATTCTTCTATTTTTGATTTAGAAGAAGATCTAAAGACTATGTCATCAACATAGATTTGTGTTATAATAATCCCGGATTTAAAAGTCTTAATGAACAAAGTCTTATCAACTCCCCCTCTCTTATATCACTTCTCCAGAAGAAACTTTGTCAATCTCTCATATCATGCTCTAGGAGCTTGTTTTAATTCATATAAAGCCTTTTTCAATTTGTAGACATAATCAGGGTGATGTGGATCTTTAAAGCCTTTAGGTTGCTCAACATACGCTTCCTCATTTAGAATTCCATTTAGAAAGGCACTCTTCACATCCATTTGATACAATTTGAAACCTAGCAAGTAGGCTATACCTAGAAGCAACCTAATCGATTCAAGCCTAGCTACGAGTGCAAAGGTTTAATCAAAGTCTATGCCTTCCACTTGAGTGTATCCTTGAGCAACTAGTTTAGCCTTATTCCTAGTGATGTTCCCAAACTCACCAGTTTTATTCTTGAATATCCACTTGGTTCCTATCACATTCAAATCTTTAAGTCTAGGTACTAAGGTCTACACATCATTCTGGACAAACTGCTCTAGCTCTTCTTGCATGGCTCCAACCCAGTATTCATCTAATAAAGCTTCCTTGACATTTTTGGATTCAATTTGAGAGGTATAGCAAACAAACCTGATCATCTCACGATAATTCAACCTCTGTTTTTCTTTAGTACGCCTTGCTTCATAAAATCCACCTATTACCTCATCAAGAAGATGATTTTTCTACACTCTGGTAGATGGCTTTGGTCTGTTTGGTTCAATTATATCTTGATTGAACCTTTCTGATTCTGCCGTTGCATCATTTGTCGATGTGTCAGTAGATGTTGCAACATCAGTTGATGTATCAGGGGATGTTGTAACATCGCCTGGAACTGAGTTTTCTGGTGGCAAGTCAGCAGCATTGGAACCTATCTCTTGTGATACCAGATTTTCATCTTCATCCGAAAGGCTGACAATCTCTTTTTCCTTGGAAAATTCTGTAAAATCTTTAAAATCATCAAAAACAACATTTGTAGATTCTATAATAGTCTGTGTTCTAAGGTTATACACACGGTATGCACGACTATTGGTTGAATATCCAAGAAAAATACCTTCATCACTTTTCGCATCAAATTTACCTAAATGTTCACGATCATTTAAGATGTAACAAATACAACCAAACACATGAAAGTAGCTAAGATTCGGTTTCTTACCTTTCCAAATTTCATGGTTGTACTTGGTCTTATATACACACGGTTGATTGTGTAACAAGCAGTATTGACAGCCTTTGCCCATAGTTGAAAGACCAGTTTCTTAGAATTCAACATTACCCGTGCCATTCCTTGAAGTAACCTGTTTTTCCTCTCAATCACACCATTTTGTTGTGGTGTTTTGGGAGCAAAAAATTCATGTGCAATCCATTGTTCATTACAAAAGTTAGTAAAGGCAACATTCTCAAATTCTCTACCATGATCACTTTTAATTCTTACTATTTTGCCAATATTACTATCCTTTTCAGTTCTTCGTTTCATGCACAAAGCTTTAAAAACTTCAAAGATATCAGATTTGTCTCTAATAAAACTTACCCAAGTGAACCTGGAGTAATCATCTACACAGACAAACACATACCTTTTACCAGTTATACTTTCTACCTGCATGGCTCCCATCAGATCCATATGAAGGAGTTCCAAAATTTGAGTTGTGTTGATGTGCTGCAACACTTTATGAGTTACCTTTACTTGTTTCCCGAGTTGACAAGGTCCACAAATTCCAGGTTCTCTTTTTCCCAACTTTGGAATTCCACGAACAGCTCCTATACTCACAATCTTTGACAGATTTTTATAGTTTAAATGACCCAGTTTTTGATGCCACAGATCAACGTCATTTACTACAGTTTTATAGCATGTGAGATGATGATGTAACATGTAGCAATTATCTAATGATCTGGATCCTGTCAAAACAAACTTGTTAGATTTGTCATATACACGACATTCATCTTTTGTAAAACTTACAAACAGGTTCTGATCACAAAGTTAGTTGATACTAATCAGATTTGCTTGAAGCCCTTCAACCAACAGTACATCTTTTAGTCTTGGCAGTCCTTCCACATTAAGAGTTCCTTTCCCTAGTATGCAGCCTTTGATTCCATCTCCATAGGTGACATGACCGAGAGCACATTCCTGAAAATTCTTCAAAACTGCTTTGTTACCTGTCATATGTCTGGAACAACCACTATCAAAGTACCAAGAATTTGTAGTACCTGCTTTAAAAGAAGTATAAATAGTATAACACCTTAAATCAGATTTCCTTATCCAGATCTTTCTAGTAGAATTATCTTTCAAATCAATCTTAATTTTTGGTGTTCTTCTAGGATGTGAAACTTTCAAAGGTCTGATAATTATACCTTTTTTTAAAGCATTTTGATACTTATAACATCTAGGTCTTATATGTCCAGGTATGCTACAGTAATGACAAATAGGAACAAATCTCTTAGGCTTAGCCCTTGGATGCACAAGTCTAGATTTCTTACTTGGTTTGGATTCAGGAGCCAAAGTTAATGTTTCTTTCACAAACACAATTTTGGATGAAGAAGCCTCACCTGTATAACCTAGGCCATGATGATCTCCATAAGATTTACCAATTGATAGGATGTGATCGAGTTTGCCTGTTTCAGAATTAAGCATCTTTAAGGACTTCTGAGTTTCCTCCAATTTGAATCGAGCCTCCTGAAGATTTTTATCTTTCTTAGTCACTTAGACTTCAAAATTAGCCACCACTTCCTTCAGGGAATCTCTCTCCTTGACTAACTCAGACACTCGATCTTCCAATTTCTTGTTTAACTTGTACAATTGAATCCACTTGAAATACATCTTCTCATTGGCCTTCTCGATCTTATTATCACTAAGTTCTTCATCACCACTACTGCATTTAGAGTCAGAATAGTACATACCATCAGTCTCAGCAGATGTGTCAGCAGATGTTGCAACATGTGTTGGCACATCAGCCAAGTTGTCTGTAGGTTTGGTTTCCGTGCAGACGTTGAGAGCAACATGATTGATTATATTATCTTCACATTCCTCTTGACTCTCTTCAGATTTATCATCACTAAAAGTTGTTTTCAGAGACTTTCCCTTTTTCTTAAGGGTGTTAGCATACTCTGCTTGAATATGACCAAATCCTTCACATTCACGACATTGAATCCTTTTATTTTTGTTCTTCTGGTCTGAAGTATTGGCCACAGTCTTCTTCTTCTTGGGAATAAACTTCCCTGGTTTTTGTCCCTTGTTACGGTTTCTTATCTTTTTCCACATCTTATTGAAATTTTTTATAAGCAAGGCAAGGGACTCCTTCATGTTGGCCTCATCAGTATCGGCTTCATCTTCATCACTAGAGTCCTGAACTTCAGCTTGCAGAGCAATACTCTTATCCTTTTTGTTTTGCTTCAGGTTTATCTCAAATGTTTGCAAAGACCCGATCAGTTCATCAAGTCTCATAGTGCTCACATCTCTAGCTTCCTCAATGGCCGTGACCTTATAAGCAAATCTCTCTGGTAAAGATCTCAAAGTTTTCCTCACCAGTTTTGTCTCAGAATATTTTTCACCTAGAACAAAGGCTTCATTGGCTATATCACACAATTTGGCATTGAAATCAACAATAGTTTCACTTTCAAGCGTCCTGAGATTTTCAAACCGAGAAGCCAAAATTTACAGCTTTGACATCTTCACAGCAGTAGTTCCTTCATAGGCAACCTCAAAGATTGACCATGCCTCCTTAGCCGTCTCACATGTAGAAATAAGTTTGAATTGATTGGCATTTATGGCATTGAAGATTGCATTCAAAGTCTTTGAATTGTTGTTCGCCAATCTGTCATCATCATTTGACCAGGTTTCTTCAGGATTAAGAATTATCTTGCCCTCATAATCCTTAGTAGTGGGGTGTGTCCAGCCAGTCAAAACTGCACGCCAAGTTTTTTCATCAAAAGCCTTGATAAATGCCTTCATAGGTGCCTTCCAGTAGGGATAATTTGTTCCATCCAAAAGTGGTGGTCGTGAAATAGATCCTCCTTCTCGCAGAAGGTCCATGCCTGCAAAACTGATCAATTCCCAAAATCTAACCAAAAAGATATTAGTTACCCACTCTGATACCAATTGTAAGATCCGTTTTTATAATACTTACCATATTTAATTAATTAATCCAGTTAATTAATTACTAAAAGCAAGTAAATAAATAACACAAGCAATTTTAACGAGGTTCAGTTTCCCTACTCCTTGAGACCACGCCCAGACGTTGAACTTTTCACTAACACTCAAAAGATTACAAGCACTAATGGACTTATGCAATCTAAAGACTCCATCTTCGTTGTTACCGTCAATCGTCTTGAATCCTGTTAATAAACTCGCTCAGCAAGATCCCCTTGCAAGCATATGTTGAAATTCCTTCAACTGATGTTGTCTCCTCCCGAAAACTTCAAATCTCTCTCCCGAAAGACGCAAATAATGTAGAAAGCTTCTAAATCACCAAGGACTCAAAATCACACAATCAAAACTCTTGCTCTCTGTCTCAAGGACGAGTATTGTAAGTCCTTATATAAAATTTTAAAGATCTCTTTCAAAATATCATATTTATTTTAAATTTTAAAGATGTTCCAGATAATGTTGCAATATCTATTGGCACATCTCCAAAAATTCAAGTTTCAAATATTCTGAATTTTAAATTACAGATATTCTTCAAATATTATCTAAAATATATCTGCACGTTTTCCCAAATCAAAATCGCAATATATATAGCAATTCTTAGGATTTTTGAAATCCTAATTTAAATATGATTAGAAAATCCAATTTATATTAGTATATCCTTTTTCAGCTTTATCCATATCTTAACTAACTCCTCAATTCCAGATTTGCCTTGATTTTCTCAATCACAACCGAATTTCACAAATCTGCAGCAAATCTCGATGTTCCAATACATGTTGTAATATCTCATAGCACATCTGGTACTTCACTGCATCTGTGTAAATGTTGTAACATCCTGTAGCACATCTTGCAAAACTTGTATAAACACCTGCAAAACCTGCATATACTTCTAATATTTCTGGTTTTACCTATATTGTCATAAATGCTAATATTAAAAAACCTAACACCAAACATTATTCACTAATTATGACTTGTATGTTTAATCTGTCTCTCTTATTAATTTGCGAGTGGGGTGGATTAAAACTCTAGGTTATATTTAGTGATATTATAATTATCATTAAACTAAGTCTGCTATTAACCTAATAAATTGCCTAGTAATTTACAAATGGTAAGAAGAAAGAAATTTGCAATCATATTGGTGTGTATTAAAACCAGACAGAATATCAAGTTCATGAAAAACAAATAATTAATGTCATTGATCATCAATTATTAAGTTTATACATACTTATATTACCTCTTAATATGCCAGTGATTGTTTCTAATCATTTATTAATTTTTTTTATGAAGAGATTCTTAATATAATTAAATGTAATTGTATGAGGCAGCCATTTATCCCAACAGAGAACAACATGTTGATGCTTCAAGAGAGCTGCATAGACCCTTTGGGGTCATTGATAGTTTATGCACCAATTGACATGACAACTCTCAACATGGCAATTACCGGCCAGGACTCCTCTGAAATACCAATCCTCCCATCCGGATTCATAGTCTCCACCGATGGCCGCAGTACTGCAGCTCGACGCCGTGCCACCCCGGACGGTGCCTCGTCCAGCAGCTCCTTAGCACCTGGATCGCTTCTCACTGTGGCTTTCCAGATATCGGTTTCATACAAGCAGCTAAACCCGGAGTCTATCGCCATCGTCAACACTCTCATCAGTTCGACGGCTCAGAAGATCAAAGATTCTTTGAACTGCTCCAATGATATGGATTAATTGATTCTAGTCCGTTCGATCATGGGCCCGGAGATCACGATCTTCTCTTCTATCTGTCTTTGCTTTAACGTATTTTTAGTTTTGAATGAATAATAATACTCTCAAATATATCCATCTTTTATATGAATGGTGAACAAATTAACAAACCGCATTTAGGCTTTCTATAATGTTTGATTTATATGATATTGTATGGAACTTAATTATAATTACTAGGACATGTTATGTGGAAATTCGTATGCCTACCTGATATATTGCTTTCATTATCCAGAAATTTCTAGAGGAATTATGGGGTGGTTGTACTAGTAATTTCTCTAGAAGAGTTTCTTAAAAACAAGAAAGGATATTTAAAAAAAAAAAAAAAAGCACTCTATGGGTTCCAATCCTGCTCCAATAAGGAGCTAGGAGGAGTTTTGATATTTTTATGCGTGATTGGATATAAAAGAGGAAGGATGGGAGTGGCGGATACATAATTTGATGGAGAATAATAAATTTGTTGACAGGAAGCTAGGAAAGGAGGAAGGAAAATGAGAGGTCAAAGTGATGTTGAATCGTACCAATTTTTATACTGACAGTTTTGGAAGGATTTTTTGATGGAAAATTTTGAAAACCGACTTTGATGAGTAACATCATTTTTAATCCTCATTTGTCAAGTTAATTCATTATAAATAAATGAATCCTTATAACAATTGTATGAATCTGTTATTCTCTTTCTTAATACAGGGGAGAACCAATGTTTTTTTTTTTAATTATATCAATTTTCTATACATATTTTTTTTATCAACTCTTTGTCTCTCTACCTTCGATCAAATGAAACATTAGATTACAATTTTATAATTTTAATAATTTAAATCTCTTCTTACTTTGAATCCCAGGTTTATTAGACTTCTTTTTCTTAAAATATTTGTTCATATTCCGTCTCTATTATTAACGTAACCACAAATGCCTGTAGTTAATATGATCTTATTCACTTTAAGCTTAAAATGCCACACTATTTTGCCCGATTTTTATCCCAAAATGTAGTCATCTTACTTAAAAATATTCATTTATAACCTTATTTAGGTGACACGAGACCAAATACCTTATCATTTTTTGGCCCTTTTACCTTAAGGGCTTGTGGCCCTTTTACCTTAAGGGTGAGTTTTTGAACTGGTTTTGGATTAAGATAAAAATTAAAAACATGCAAATAGATATAAAAGAAAAGGTAGAAAAAAAAAAAAGAGATACTGAATAAAAATAATGTTTTTCTGTAATTCAGATCAAAATTTTGACTTAATTATGCCTTCTCAAAAAAAAATTGTTCTAAAAAAAAAATCCTACTAAGTAGTGAAAGAGCTATAAGCAAAGTTAAATTCAGAAGGGATATGACCTTGATATTGTTAAAGTAAAGCAGCAATGTTAACGCAAAAAATAAACTTTAGGGAACGGCCTTAGACCTTTTTCACACTAATAATTGACAAATCTCTCCCTCAATACATACATACATATATATCCTACATTGTTAGATATTTTTACGTACCCTTACCCTTTTTTTTTTTTTGGCTAATAGACCCTTAGCCAATTTAACCCCTAAGAAATCTCCTTCAACGTTTACCACAATTGTGATTGTTTAGTAGGTAGGAAAGAAGAGAGAGAGGAAAGGAGTGGAGGAATTTATGAAAAGATTATGACAATCATGATTGTCAGAAAGAAAGGGAGAAAGGGATTATAGGAAGGACTTTTAATTTCTCTAATGAACACAATTTTAATTTCTCTAAATTAGAAAGATTTTTTATGGAATCAATTTGTCTTATTAATTACAGATTAAAACTACAATAATACCCTTATTAATGACAAATACTTTTTTCTTGTCATACCAATTATAAAAAGAAAACAAACAAATTAATAAAAGGTAAAATTATTATTTTACATATAAAATCTATTTTTTTTCTTTCCATTGCATCTTTATACTAAATAAAAGAGATTATTTTTGCTTTCTTTTTCTCTTATCATACCAAACATCATGAAAGAATGACCTCTCTTTCTTTCCTTATCTTTCTCATCTAAATGATGTACTACTCGTTTTTTCCACTTTTCTCTCCTTCTTACCAAGCATAATCAGAACACCCACTCCCAACCAACCCAAAAAATAAATAAATAAAGAACCAAATTAAACTAAAAAAAAAATAGTACTAACATTGAACAACATTTTTTTTCTTCTAATAAATGTGATTGTTGGATGCCTCATCCTCCAAATCACAAGTGACACCACATGTATAAATAGTATTTATAATTTTCACACAAAAAAATTAAGATTATAATTCAATATAAAGATGGATGATTCAAAATCTAAATTACATTATTTGGTGTACAGGATTAAGGAGGATAGTATAAGACTAGATTTTAATCTTTTGTTTGAAGAGAAATTTTAAAAAACTGAATTGGATAAGCTCATAATTTAAGAGAAGATAATAATATTCCTTTTAATAGAAGAGGATTATTTAATCATATCATTTCCTATACAATCTAATCTAATCCTTTAATGTCATCTTATCTAATATAGTCATATCATGCATATCAAATAGACCCCTCAAAAAAAATTCATAATTACCATGTCACCATTAGAATAGTATTAAACAGAAAAAGTATTACATGCATGTAAAGCTATCTAGGTAATTCCAAGCTGATAAATTAAGAGAGAATGAGGTAAATGTGGCGGCCCGCCCTACTGTAGAGACTCTACAGTACTACTACGGCCAACTCTGTAGTCAACCGCAATAGTCTGCAGGCCTCTAAGGTCGCCGGCAATCATGCTGAACTGTAACTACTGCTAATTTTGCAGAATAAATTTTTTTTTCTTTCTTTAAATACATAAACTGTTTGAGAATGTGATAAAGAAATCATGTTAACAACTGATCATGATTCCCCTATCACATACTCTTGACTAGAAAACTTGTCTCTTTGAAATTACATTCAAAATCTATATATGCAGCGGAAGATCAAATGGTGACCAATATCCCTCGCCCAATCCTCTCCGGCATGTATCTACCATGTTCGTCGTCCACCAATACTACTGGTGAACAGGTCTCTTACCTGCAACATGTGAACAAACTGATGAGTTATGGGCTCAGTAAGTTCAAACATAAAAACATGAAACTGATATGCTGTACTACTGTGCTCATACTGTACTGCTGTACTCATATTGTACTGCTGTGCTCATACTAACTGGACTCTGTAAACATACTGTACTGACTAAAGGTTTAGTCTTAGAACATTAATTTATTATTTTAGTTCTGGTTTTGGGCCCCTGATTGGATGTACTGACATGTTAGCGCAACCGGGAGCGGTACTTTAGTGCTGACCTCCTCAGTCTTAACTGATGCTAAACATGATAACCTCCCCGTGGGTCGAGAGGCCGATACGCCAATAACTGGTTAATTACCGTCTCGCTGGTGTTCCAACTGGGTAGCATACTGCTTGCCCCCACAGTCGGAACCTGTTAATCAAATTACTGGGGTGTGAATTAATCAACACACTAGGGTGTCTTGTGCACCTAACTGTTTTCTTGTTCTGGTACTGTCTGGTCTGTGTATTGGGACATGCAACTCTACATGCATGACATGCACTGATATGAACTGACCTGTGCTGTGACTAACATAAACTGACATAACATCGTGATGCAGACAATCAATGTCTAACAACACGTCATACAACATACATAACATCGTAATAAAGCAAGCTTGTCCACGTTGCAGTCAGGATAATGCTTGAACTTACAGAAAGTCCTCTAGCGTACGCTGCTGCTGCTCTAGGACTGCTGATTTGGGGTCTCTGGCTTGGACTCCTATAAATGGAAAAATCACTGATTATTTACCATATTTGTCTTATACTGGAAATATGGCAAAACATGTAAATTTTCCTTTCCAGACTCTCTTCTTTTTTTTTTTTTTTTTTTACTCTCTGGCTTCGAACACGCCCTCCTACACGGCCGTGTCCGTGCCCGTGTACCCCTCTGGATTTTTAAGCCTAGCCGTGTAATTTCTGGAACATGCCCATGTATGCTTACACGGGTGGGTACACGGCCGTGTTACTAGCCATGTACTTCTCTGTACTCTTACACGGTTACTTACACGCCTCTCTTTGACCGTGTGCCCCTTGACACGGTTTGATACACAGCCGTGTTCTTGACCGCGTACCTCTCGGGTCTGATTTTTCTTGCAACACGGTCGTGCGTATGGGCATGTTCGGAGCCGTGTTCTGAACACGCCCTTGTACACGCCCGTGTTCATACCAGAATCAAGATTCTGGGTCCGAACTGCTCTGCTCTGATTTTCTAAGGCTTTTATGGCCTTTGTTCTGCTTCTTACACTTGAAATCGATCTTCATAAGATCATTTCAAGGTATCTACTACACTTCTACTATCACAAATCCATGATTTCATAAGTAAAAATTCCACATTTTGCTTATGAACATCTCTTGACTTAACTTTTGAAAAATCTGTATTTTTGTGAAGAATATTCACTAAACTCGGTTTTCTAAACCATCTGTGCATGGATTCATGTTTGAAAACGTTTAGACTCGAATCACATTTCGATTTTAACCGAAAACCTAAATGTTATTCACTCACATTCTCTTTTTTCTCTCAAAACCCCAGATTTTTCCCCAAACGAAAAACGTGAGAACTAGGGTTTATCTTGCTTTGAATCTTGAGCTTTTCTTGCTGTTGATTTGTGACCGAATCTCGATCAACCTGCTGCTTGAACTAGAAATCCGAACTTTAATGGATTTCTTCTTCTTCTTTCCATTTCTCTTTCTTTCTTTCTTTCTCTCTCGTCTGCCTCTCTTTACAGCTAAGGCAAAAGTGACTTAATTCACTTACTGCCGTGGGATTTGAGACACACGTGCCTCACTCCCTCTCTCTCACTTCTTTCATTTTATTTTAATGTGTAATGGCTTGTTTGGCAAGTTCTTTTGGCTATTGATCAATGTGGCTCACTTGTGTGCCATAGATCTCTTAGTATGTATTTTCCACATACTTTTCTATTAAATTTTAAAACATCATAATTGAATTAATGCTTAGCTTTTAAACTATATTCATTAATTCATTTTCAAATTTTGATTAAAAACTTGATTAATCAAAATTTTCCTCTGCTATTTATTCTGTAATCTGTATCACTATAAATGTACATTTATTTACATATTTGTACAAATATTTTCGAGAATGTAGATTTCTCGGTTATCACAGTAAATATGCTAAAATTCAACTTCAATAAAAATAAATAACAGAAAAGGTTTGCGCTATTAATAAATAACATACTTTTGATAAATTATAATTTACCACAATTTAAAATTCCAAAAATACCTCTTATGCGTGAATTTTAGTAAATTTTTTTTAAATCACTTTTTAATTTGATAAATCATTTATTTATTTATTTTGATAAAAATTTACCCAGTAAATTACCTTTTTTATTTGATAAATCACTTATTTATCGATTTTGGTAAATCATTTATTATTTGATAAATTATATCATTTATTTTTGTAAATCATTTATAAATCCTTAGTTTACCAATATAATTAGTTGTAAATCTTGATTTACGGGCATAAATTATCAATATTGAAAATCATTAATTTATCGATTTTAATAAATCATTTACAAAATAGTCCCAAATTAACCTAAACCTTAATCCTGACCCCAAATCCCTAGCAATTCACCCAAAATCCAACAAAAGCCTAACCCCCAAAATACATAATAATCACCCCTTACTGTCGACGATAGCCAGTCATCGGAGAAGCTGCTCTTGCCTAGAGAGACGTAGTCCGACGGTTACCGTCCACTGAAGAAGTCATTATTGCGGGAATCGTAATTGACGTCACCAAGGAATTACGATCTCGATGTCACTGTAGAATCGCAATTATGTAGATCTAATAACTATGTCATGATCTCCACCATCACCATCAAATCCAAGCCTGTCAAATTACAGATCTGACGCTGCCACCATTATTGAGCTCTCATTCAACCTTAAGATCATAATCGGAAAAGTCACCCTTGAGCATCAAGATCGCAAACCACCTTCGGTCAGTCCTATCACAACCTCAACGGTAAGAGATTACGAGCTTGTTACAAGGAAAAATGATGGCGAAACTTGTAAAAAAAATAAAAAACCAAAAAACCCAAAGGAAAAGACAATCGCACTCCCTCTTACTGCTTCGATGACAATCACCATTAGATCTGCGATGATGACAAGCGGTTGGAGAAGGCAATCAATGCTCGGCTGGTTCGTCAAAGAGAGATTATGGCGAAGAAAGAGAGATGAAGAGAGAAAGGGAGATCTAGGGGGGAGAGAGAATCTAAGGAGAGGGAGGAGAAAATTGAAGGAATGAGAAAAAGAAGAGATGTGTAAATAATTAAAAATCAATATAAGAATAAAATGAAAATATTTCCTATACTAAAATTATATTATATTATAAATTTTTAAAGGTTTATAATTCTACTATTTACCTTCAAAATAAAATATGGCCTATTTAGTATAATTTTCCTTGAATTAAAAGCAATTGGCCCAGCAATAGTAAAAAAATAAATAAATAAATAAAGATATTTTTCCTATTTTTTCTTTTCTTTTTTGTTTTTAATTTTTTTGTTTGTTGTTTCTACGCAAAAATAATGAATTTTTAACCTTCTAATTATGTTTTTGGAGAAAATAATGAATGTTGACCTTTATCTCTAGGAATATTTGGTACTCAAACGCTTTTTGGATGTTAACATAAAATAATAATAATAAGAAAAAATAAAAAATAAAAAATGCAGCTTTGTAGTGGGGTGGAGACGTTAGGTGTATGCGGTAGGTGATAGTCAGATGACGCCTTTGTTTTCTGACTAAAAATCATCCTCACAACTTTTGCCCCCAAAACATATCTTTTATTAACCGAAACGCCATTTGCTTGATTCTTCTAAAATGTCAAAGACCTCCAGACTTTATATTGGGTACTAGACCAACTCAACTTGTTCCAAGGTGTTACCGGCGACGGACAGGTTGGTTATGATCAAACCCCCAAAACCCCAACATTATAGTTGATCGCTATATAGATGATCAATTTTAATTGTTCAGTTAGTGGTTGTCGATTTAGCATTGAATCGTTAAAATCGGATATCGATTTCAATACATCACCAATTAAATTTATTGTTCGACCCTATTTGCTTCTTATTGTCATGAGTCTCCGCTGCTCGTGCAGCAAAATGATGAATGTATCAATTTGGGTCACATTTATAAGCGTTTTGTCACATGCTAAGTTTGTGATGAATGGTAGTTCAAGAACACTGACAAAATTTTTGAAAAAACCCAACTGTTCCAAGTGAAATATTTGAATGAGAACGTGGGCCATGATTGAAGTTTTAAAATTTTGTATTTAAAATTTTTTAAATTTTCAATATTAACTTAGAATATTTTTTATGTAATAAGTTTATTTGATAAACAAATATGATCATATTATTTTAATTTAGAGGTGAGAAATTCAAGCTTAACACACTAAAATCATATATAAAATTTTATTGGCTTGTCTCCAATTGTTTTGGAATTATAAGTCATTCGATGCATAATAATGCATAAATTTAATCACAAGACTTTGTTGAGATTGAGACGTGAAATTACACTCCAACATCAAAATATTTATATAAGAGGTGTAATGGACCATTGGTTATACCAACTTTTAGGCAGTGGGATGCACGTGGGTAGAGAGTGGCCAGCATGATCCGCCAATATTCATTAAATGTACTCATTAATCTAATCAAATTATATAAAGAGAAGAAGTCCAATTTGCAGATAAAAATTGGCTATTGGATTATTTGTGCACGTTCCCATCAACAAGCACTCTTGTCCTCTTTCCTCTGGTTGGAGGCTTATTTACAAAAAGAAAAAAAAAAAAGAAAGTATTCTTGTCCTATTTTGTTCTATCTACTTTAATAATTTAAGGATTCATCGTTTTTGATTGGTATTATATCACAATAATTAATATATAGTTGAAATAAATAATAAGTTTTAAAAATATTATGTAAATAGTAGAAAATAATAAATTTATTGGATAAAAAACTTGTAAATTGTTTATCTAATAAAATTTTTATTTAAATAGTAAGTTTACTATTTATTTTAAATATTTTAAAACTTCGTTATATTTTTTTAGTTATATTTTAAAAATGTTATTTATTATAATTATTTTTATATATTAAAATAGTTATCATAACTCGATACTAAAAATTTAAGCGTATATTTTGTGCATGCGTTGAATTCAATTTGAATAACTTTTTTTTTTAAATGTCAATCTTAATTTCATTATTTATAATTATTATTATAATTTTAGAACTCAAATTTTAAAAGTCTATAACTTTATATATGCAAGTTCAATGAAATTTTTTTTTAATTATATAGAATTCTAAGTTGAATAAAACAAGTTTATATTGATATTTTTTTCAAATATATTTCAATTTTTAATAATATCTCACCAAATATACAATTCAATTCAACTCAAATCTAACCCATGCACCGAATACCTATTAAGGCCCCGTTTAGGCAACTTTTTCAAACGACATTTTGTCGTTGAATTCAAAACAACCAATTTTACATCTCACTCACTCTCTCTCTCTTTCATTCAAATGGGCCATCCCGTTTAGTGGCACTGTTGAGACAATGTTTTGCCCTATATTTTCCAAAGGTGTTTGGGGCACTTTTGATTTCTAAATCCACATTTCCAAAAATTTCGGGCATTTGGAGACAACATTTTATTTACATTGACTTAGAGTACAATGCATTGAATGCAATATATATGTATTTAGATATTTTGTATTTACATTGTATTTAATATTATATTTAAATGTAATATGTATTAGGGGTGTTAGTAAGAAAGTAATAGAGTTATGATGTAATTAGTAAAAGTATATAAAAAAAATGAAAGAGAAGGAAGGTATGTGATATGATTAATAAAAGTAAATAGAAAAATATAATAATAAATAATGACCTTATTAGATTTAAAATTGATATTTGAATGTAATGTTTTTTCAACCAAACACATATTCAATTGCATTGTATTGCTATTCAAATTGAAGGTGCTTCTAAATGCGCTTGCTATTTTACAAATTGTTATATAAAAATAACAAAAAACGCATTCAATTATTTTTCTACTAAAGACAAAGCTCCAAAACTTTTTTTTTTTTTAAGCTTTTATCTAAACCCACATTTCTAAAACTCATATCAATTTCAAAAGTTCTATCTGTAAAATTTTGTCTCTAAAAGTTCCCAAACAAAATTAGTAGTGTCCATAACACTACTTTTTTTTAATAAAAATGATAAACATAGTGCATAGGTTGAGCCCTTATTTGAATGAAGTACCTATTTTAGGAAAGGAATATTTTCTTGTTTCAAATGAGAAAATATTTTTGTTTTACAGATAAGATGGTATTTGGATATGTAAAAAAATTTTCTTTTTGAAAACAAAAAAATGTTTAGCATGAGAATAAATGGTGTTAGGAATTGTACATTATAAGAGGATTAAAAAAAGATTCTTTTTCTTTTTCTAAAAGAGTACTGTACAAAACATATTTGAAAATGAGATTTTTTTCCCCTCAAAATGGGAAGAATGATGAAAAAACTAGGATAAACACTTTTTTGTAAAAGTTTTATTCCTTTTGGAATCAAGCATGCTATCCAAACAGGTTCAATTTCTAAGGAAAATTTTTTAATTTTGAAAGAGACAATCTTTTCATTTTTTAAAATGAAAATAGTGTTTAGATATATAAAAATATTTTTGTTGAAACAAAAAAATTGTTTAAAATAAGAAAAAATAAGTATTATAAAAAAATTAAAAAATATTCTTTTTTTAAAATATATCATAGAACGTTAAAAAAATATATTTTTTTATTTTTTAAAATAAAAAAAATATGAAAAAAAGAACAGAATGAATACATTTTTATAAAATTTTTTATTATTCGAAGGTGAATTTCTTAGCCAAAGACAACTGTAGTAAATTTGGAGGTTGTCCGAGGGCGAAGTTGATGGAAAAATAAAAGATATAGAAAAAAGGCCAAAAAAAAAAAAGTCCAAAAAATTGCCGGTCCCTCCACTCCTCATAATTTTGAGACTATAAATAGGAGTGTGGTGTTGTTCCGTGCTCCACTGGCCGAACGGGTTTTGTTTTCCCAGCAGTTTAGTCTTCCCCTGCGCCTGCAACTGCTACTCCTCTCTTCAACCAAACGATGGCTTTCGAGAAGATCAAGGTCGCCAACCCCATCGTCGAGATGGACGGTCAGACCTCTTTCTCTCTCTCTCTCTCCCTCTCTCAATCTGAGTTCTCTGATCTGGTCTGATCTGCTTTTGACTTCTTTTTTTTTTTTTTCCCCTGATCCAATACAGTGTTTTTCATTGTGAATCGGATGAGGAATTCGATTTTTTTTCTTCTTTTTGAAATCTATGTTCGAAATATGAATCAGTGAGGAAAAAAATGATTTTGATGTTGATGAGAAATGTGGAAGATCCGTTTTCATGGAGTTAGATCCAGCTTTTTCTCAGAATAAACTCGGATTCGTAATCGGAATTCTCTTTTTATTTGAAAAGATTTTTTTTTTTTTTTTAGCCAGAGGTGTTTTCTCTGGCTTTTTTGCTTTTTGTTTGTTAAGGAAAAATCTCTTTATTTTTTAAATTTATTTATTTAAACTGAATTTGGTGACCATTGTGAAGGTCTTATATATAAATCTAAATTTTGTTTGGTTTTCTTTTTTCGAGTGTATAAATGACTTTATGATGATAAGCTAAGATTGATGATTGAATAAAGATCAAGTTTGAATGGAACTGGATAATATTGCGAAACTGTAGTAAACAAGATGAATATATAATTGATTGGATTTCAAATTGAAAACTTTGGCTGATGTTAATATATGTTTGTATTGATCTACACAGGAGATGAAATGACAAGGGTTTTCTGGAAATCGATTAAGGATAAGGTCATTTCCTCATTATATCTCTTTTTCTTAAGTGCAATATGGTGCGTTATATGGTTTTTTTTTTGTTTTTTGGTAAAGATTTTGATTTGTTTTATCTGGATATGTTTGTTGGTATATTGTATGTTTAGCTTATTTTCCCATTCTTGGATTTGGACATCAAGTACTTCGACCTTGGCCTTCCTCATCGTGATGCGACTGATGACAAAGTTACCATTGAGAGTGCTGAGGCTACGCTTAAGTATGTATTTGTGTTACATACCCGGATAAATGTTAAAGAAAGTGTTCTTTTTTAGCCTGAAATATTCATATTTCTTATCATTCATGTTGAGTGGACTGAAAATTGAATACCTTTTTTTGTTAATCTTATTGTAGTTACTGGTTATTGATGTTTTGCCCTTTTTTTTTTTTTTCCTTGAAGTTTTATTATATCTTATTGATTCTGATTTGGCCTCTTGTCTTTAGGTACAATGTAGCAATTAAGTGTGCAACAATTACCCCAGGTATAGATGAATGAATAATTTGTAAAATCAGCTTGCACATCACTGATTGGAATTTTCAGTGCTCTATTTTTGTTAGAATTACATGGATAAAAACTCATATCCTGGTGTTGATTGACAGACGAAGCTCGTGTGAAGGAATTTAACTTGAAACATATGTGGAAGAGTCCAAATGGGACCATCAGGAACATCTTGAATGGTCAGTTGACTTGCAACTTGAAAACTGCATAACAATCTTTTCCCTTGTACTTAATAATATTTAAATTGCGGCATTTTCTGCAGGAACTGTCTTCAGGGAACCAATCCTTTGCAAAAACATTCCCCGTCTTGTTCCAGGTATTTTTCTTGACACCATGTACATGTGGTTCGAATGGAGTATATTTTATTGATTTTGTCTTAATATCAGGATGGACAAAGCCGATATGCATTGGAAGACATGCTTTTGGTGATCAATATAGAGCAACTGACACAGTCATTCAAGGAGCTGGGAGACTCAAGTTGGTGTTTGGTAATGTTCTTTCTTTCTTCTTCTCGTTTGCTGCTCTTTCTCTTTTTCTTTTCTTTTCTTTTTTGGGTGGGTAGGCTTTGTAAGACTATTGATTGTGTTAGTTGTTGGTTGAAATTTTTGATTGTACGGTTTACTAGAAACTAGATACAGAGAAGTTTTTGCCTTGTTATAATTATGCTGTGTAATAATGCGAGCTTGTAATTAAAATGAGCTTTATGTACTTGCAGAGCCAGAAGGACAAGGTGAAAAGACAGAGCTCGAGGTTTTCAACTTTAAAGGAGCTGGAGGAGTAGCTTTATCCATGTATAACACTGATGAGGTTTGACTACGAAAATTCCTCAGAGGTTCTGTTTTTTATTCCTGCAAGGCACTGATATCTAATTCTGATCTTTAATTTTCTGTGGATGTTTGCAGTCCATCCGTGCATTTGCTGACGCTTCTATGAACACTGCCTATGAGAAGAAGTGGCCTCTATATCTTAGCACTAAAAATACTATTCTTAAGAAGTATGATGGAAGGTAAGAAAATTTCTGTATCAACTGGATATTTAAATTTTTTAGCCAAAAAAAAAACCTGGAAATTTTATTTTTCACTATTGTTACTTAAGACAAACATTTCTATTGTTTTGCTTGCTTAATGAAGATTCAAGGACATATTTCAAGAAGTTTATGAGGCCAACTGGAAATCTAAGTTTGAGGCTGCTGGAATCTGGTGAGGGCTATTTTTAACTTTGCTTGACATGATGGTTATGCTGTTAGATTCTTGTTATTAATCTTTTGTAATTGAATTTGAAGGTATGAACATCGTCTCATTGATGATATGGTGGCTTATGCGCTCAAAAGTGAAGGAGGTTATGTTTGGGCATGCAAGAATTACGATGGAGACGTACAGAGTGATTTCTTAGCTCAAGGTTTGTCTAACAGCAATTTACAGAATTTACAGGCTTGTGCACAATGATTTTCTTGAACACTATGTAGGAATATGGTTTTGTAGTTAGCTTTCTCATATTGGAATTTGACCCTGTTATCCTGGTTCATTGTTTGATGACTTCTGCTGCATGATTAACAGGGTTTGGATCTCTTGGATTGATGACATCTGTGCTGGTATATTCTTTTCCAAGTTTCTTAAATTATCATAGAGTGTTTTTAATATGAACGTTTATTTCCAGGGCACTTTAAATCTGTTTACCTGAAGAATCCTTGTTTATTTCCTTTAACAATGTGTGGAAGTGTGGAAGATGGACTAAATTTCCCTTGTAACTTTTGGCCTTGGTAGCGTATTAATTATAGAGTATAGAATGACAGAACCCCATATGATGGAGGCATATGCCGTTTTTATTCATCCTGTAAACACAAATATGGCTAATGAGAACACATCCATACTAGCGGTAGATATAGACCTTTGGTGGTAGCTTTTTTAGTTAGCAATCTCGTTTTTGTGAATAAAAATAAAACACTGTTGAGATGGGTGTTCTAGTGAAGTGCTGGATGTATGTTAACATCAACTGCGATTGGGTTCAGGTGTGTCCTGATGGTAAGACTATCGAAGCAGAAGCAGCCCATGGTACAGTTACAAGGCATTACAGGGTTCACCAAAAGGGTGGTGAAACTAGCACAAACAGCATTGCTTCAATCTTTGCTTGGACTCGAGGACTTGCTCACAGGTGCATATCTTTCAAGTTGAATTGTCATTGAAAACTCGATTTCAATATTCATGGAGTGAGATATTCACAAAAGTTAATAACTTGATGTTCACAGGGCAAAATTGGACAAAAATGAGAGACTCCTGGATTTCACTCAGAAACTGGAAGCTGCTTGTGTTGGAACTGTGGAATCTGGGAGGATGACCAAGGATCTTGCTCTAATTATCCATGGATCTAAGTAATTATTTTTTAGAATGACAGAAAAATTCACCCATTAAGTTAACATTATCAAGGTCTAACGCATGTCTCCTACACGGTGCAGGCTTGGCAGAGAGCAGTATCTGAACACCGAGGAGTTCATCGATGCTGTGGCGGCAGAACTCAGGGCAAGACTTTCTTCCTAGGCATAATTGTAAGTGAGCTATAATGCACTTGGTCCTCTGCACTTGAATAATTATCTTACTCTCTCTTTTAAGCTTTTCCAATCTGGAGAAGCAGATTGAAAATAATTTTCATTTTGACCCCCTTTATTCATCATTTTTTGGCAGAAATTTTAATGATGTGACTTCTGGATTATCATGTTGCAGGCAGAATAGGGATGCAGATCCCAATTAAGAGAAGGCCATATATGCAAGGTGACATGGAAGAAAAGTTGGTTTAAGTTGGTGATTGTTGAGAAGAAATAAAGAAATTTGGGGGAAATGATGGAAAAGTTGCTCCCTGACCCCCGTTGAGAAAATGCTGTTTCTGGGATTTATTGTTTTGATTAAGATGGGGATGGGGATTGTTTCTTTTTTGTTTTGTGCCCAAGACGGTTCAGGTTTCGATTCAATCACATTTATAACTTTCAATTTTTATCTTTTAGCAAACAGAAACTAATATCAGTTTTATGGCCCGACTCATTGCCAATAATCAACAATATCTAGTCTGATGATAGCCACAATGTTGTCGTTTGGGTGCTGTTTTTTCTCCAGCAATTAGTGATATATATAGATTGATTAGTGTTTAATTATTGTTATTCGTAGTATGAGACAACACTTCACCCTGGAAAATACCGAAGTTTTTTTTTTTTTAGTCTTTTGAAATGATGAAAATTTTCGTGGAACTGGGACCATGATTATTTGTAGATCGTTGCACAATAACACTTTGATTGCTAAAGGTCTTTTTGTAAAAATCAATCTGCTGCAAATATCCAGTAGCTATCAAAGTTATTTTGCCAAATTAAAAATATTTTTCATAACGCGCTATATAATTACTAAATTAAAAATGATTCATTTAAAAAAAAAAACAAAAAAAAGAAAGTGATCGCTGGTTGTTTTAAGTGTATGTGCAGAACAACTACGTCGTGCAAATATTATGATCTCACGTTTTCATTATGAGATATGTGGGTAAATGGTGTTTTTAGTAAGTTTTTCTTAATATATGTTCATAGTTTTATAAAATTAAAAGCATGTCCTTTTTTCCCAAATTAAAACGTATTTGTAAGTGTTTGATAACTGCATTTATCTCACCTTAAAAATTAAAAAAAAAAAAAAAAACTACATATTTTCCTAATTTTTTCTTTCTTCATTGAAATGCCTTTTTTGCTGAGTTTTTAGTAATGTCAACCATTTTTAAATTTCATTTTAAAAACTTAAAAAAAAAAATAAAAATGTGCGTCAAATTGAAGGAGCAGAAGGGCCATTTAATCCTGAAGTACCAAATTGGTCAAACTTACAGAAGTTTTGATAATCCCCTAAAAAAAAAAATGTGTTGATGATCGTTAAAATGGCCCTTTCACAACTTAAATTTAATAAAATTTTAAAACAAGAACGGTTTTAAAGATGATATTAAAAAGCTCGTGGATGGTCTAGGTACTTTATTTAATTCGCTGTTTGGTTCTAATTTTAACCATTAAAAATATTTAAAATTCTACTTTCCTAGTTTATTGGATGGCAACAATTTTAGTTTCAATTGGTTCTTGTGTTAAGTTTAAAATAAAATAAAATTTTTATGTTGAAGTTAATTAGTTATAATTTTGATTTATTTATACCATTATCCTTTAAATTTTTCAAATTTGATAATTTAGTTCTTAAACTTTTTTTTTCTTGAAATCAATCCCTAAATTTATAATTTTTGATAATTTAGTCCTTTTTACTCAAATCTATTAAAATTTTAACATTTCTTTACATGTAATTTGCATATTATAGTACAAGAAGAACATTGTTGATCATTTTTACTTATTTCTAATATAATCTCTTTAAAAATTATTAACTTAATTAAATTATACTCATATTTAAACCTAAACTTTAAGAAGAAATTGTATTCAAATTAAACAAAAATGATCAATAATGTCTGTCTTAGACTATAATATATAAGTTTTGTACAAAAAAAAAATCTTAATTTTAACATATTTGAGTAAAAATAACTGAATTATCAAAAATTATAAGTTTAGGGGGTAATTGTTAAGAAAAAAAAAGTTAATGGACTAAATTGTCAAATTCAAAAAGTTCAAGTAGTATCCATATAAATAAATTTATAATTAGTATTGACTTTTTAAGAAAAAGACAAAACTAAGATAAACTTTGGATTTGAATTCAAGTTCAAAATGCTGCCTTTAATAAATAAATAAATTTCTAATAAAAGCATAATAAATTTGATATTATAACTTGCTTATAATTTTTGAATGTTAAAGTTGTATAAATTGTAGTAACCTTTTAAATTTTTATGAAAATACTTGTATAAATTTGAACTATCGAATTGCGAATTTATACACTTAACTTTAAAAAATTACAAAGAATTTATACAAGTTACCGATGCTATCAACGACATAGATAATGCTGGGTTTTTGTTCATATATGAACTTCGTATTGTTGGATTTGACAATCAAATATTAAAAGTCTCACATGGAAAATGAATGAGAGTGTTGAGCATTTAAGTATTCACACATTTGGAAAGGGTGATAATTGAGACGTGGGAACTGCTTGTATGGCTCACACGTGCATAGTGAGGCTATAAGGACACTTATTAGGTGTTTTTGATGTGAGTGCGTGTGTGTAACATGTAATTAAATTACTATAAATATATATATATTTATCATTATATTTAAGTTTAAATTTTAATCGGATATAATTTTTTGACGGGTTGTATTTGAAAAAAAAAAAAAAAAAACAGTTTCTATTCCAAAAGGTTGTTGCCAAAAGTTGTGAAACATCTATATATAGATGTAGAGAATTTAGAATTAAATCACTCAAAAAAGTTCAAGTTCTTTTATACTCTTTTACTGCAATTCTTCCAGAAATATAGTGTTCTTTTTTTTTTTTTTTTTTAAATTTTCAATCTTACTTAATGTAAAATCAAGTTCTAAAGACTTATCATATCTTAAAAATGATTTATTGATCAATCTGAAATAATCTATTTTGAAAAAGAGATAAAGAATCCTTAAAAAAATACCTTCAATACGAATTTCAAATCTTCTTATATAGATTTTTTAACAAATAAAAGCTCAAACAGCATAAAAATTCAAACAAAATGACAAAAACACTACTCATATTGATTTCGACATCATACAAAGGTATAATTATGCTGTTTTTCAAGTACCAACAATACCGTGAATTTTCCAAGGAAAACATATAGAGCTATGAAAATATGATAAATAAATAAATAAGACAAATGAAGCCTACTATCATTTCATTTATCTTTTACTGGTAGAGATGGTACGTGCAAATGCACGTGCTATTGTTTTTTAATATATGTCTGTTAACATAAACGCCTTTTTAATATAGAGAAATTTAATAATTTAGTCTATTTTTTTGTGTTTTGTTTATTTTTTTTAAAGATTTAAATAAAACAAGGCATTCGTTCATGGCATTTGGGGCCCGTTTGGGCATTGTTTTGCAGACCAAAAATTTTACCTTTTTTCTAAAATTTTATCACTTTTTACTATTTATATCTCCAAAATACTACAGTACATTTAAAATTTTAAAAATCCATAACTTTATGTATACAAGTCCAAATGAGATGATTTTTTTTAAAATTACATAGAATTTTGAGAGGAACAAAACAAGATTTATATTGATATTTTTTTTTCTAAAAATATTTTTAAAATTTTTAATTTTTTCACCCCAAATAGTTTTTTCCCCCAAACACATTCTCCAAAACCAACTTTTTTCCAAACCCCAAAACCACATCTCCAAAACCTCCCCCAAACTCTAATATTGGTGACACCAATTTTGATCTAAATATTTTAAATGCTAACTCATCTTTCATATTTTTATTAGTAGATATAATTAAATAATGTGATAGTGTTTTAAACACTTATCAATAAAAGAATAATAACACATTTATCATATAAATTAATATTCAAAAATTAGAATTAAAATTAATGTTTATATATAAAGAAAGAAAAACTTTAAAGTAAGTATATTTATATATTAGACATAAATGTTAAACAACACATATTTACAGTAGGTTATAAAAACTTGGAGTTTAAGAGAACTTCCTCCCCCATGTAACACTCCAGAGTGACGTTTCTTCTAGTGCATCAAAAATGTTGTTAACAATAACTACATATTGTGAGCCACTTAAATATTCAGATTTTCAGATACATTATATACTTTTTGTTGTTTGGAACTCTTGCTAAATTTCACAAAGTTTTTTACATGTCTTGTAATAAATTGAATTTTGAAGAGTAATTTTTAAAATTAAATTTAAATAAGGAATAATTTTACAATAATATAATTAAAAATAACAGAAAAGCTTAATATAATTAAAAATAGGAGTAAAACTTACATCTACAATTAATAATTAGGTTTTTTTTTCTCATTTTTAAAATTTCTTTCTTTCATAAAGTTACTATTGAAATTTATATTCCATACCTACAATCCAAACAAATCATAAATCTCAAAACAAAATTTACAGAAAAATAAAATAAAATAAAATCTCACTACAAAAAGTTGTGTGAGTTATGTTGTTATAAGTTATTTACATCATCTGTTTCGTCTTGAAAATGCTAATTTTAACGCGATTTCAATTTTAAACTCAAACCATACCAACACTAGCGTAAACTTTCCAATCACTCTCCTAATTTGATTTGTTTTGCTAAAACAATAAAAAAAAATAGAATTATTTTTTAAATTCACTAATACATTTGTAAATACATTAGCATCTAAATTAACGTATTCTTCCTGAAAAAACATAAATTAGCATTATAGGTTAACATATACAATATGTGCAATTGTTTTTTTACTACAAGTAGACAAGATGTGCAATAACTATTTTTTTCTTTTAAAAAGGGGACGAGAATACTAACTATTAACCTTCAAAACTAAAGCTTTATCAAACAAAACCTTTGAGAACTAACTAAAATGATACTAACTATATCATTTTCATATGTAATCGAAATTATAATATTATTCTTACTAATTCGATTCCAATTAACTACGTGTCAATTATAGAATCAAACGTGTCCAAAAAAAACCACCACACTAGCTTATAAAGCCTTTTTATGTAGTTATAGATATGTACCTTTTAATATTAAAATTTATCTTATTTTTATAACTACTCTTTAACATTAAATATTGGATAAGTAGATGCCCGTAAAAAATTAAAATGGAAAATTAAAATGACAATAATAAGTGGTTTGACATTAAAACTGAAAGAAGTATTTGTAAATGAAATGAAAGGAAGAGAAGTTGTTTTGTGGTCCGTGCGGGACCTTGAATAACTGGTTTATATTTGACATCTTTGAGAAATTACTTTGGCTGACTATAATTTTTCCATTTATGTAATTGTGTCAAAATTGGTTAAAATTAACACAACTACATCAGCGGGTAGTATTTTCATCGCAATTCAAGTATTCTTAGCCGCTTTAGTAGCTAACCAGTTATTGATTGAGAATCAAATATTGATTGATGAAATTCAATTAGTTGGCATAGCATAACGACACAACCGGCATAGGCATCTGTTTTCCAGCCACCGAACCATGCAGTCTTTGTGATATAGGTGAGAGCACGGCATTCTCAGTACCTTCTCATGATCGTTGTCATCGTCATCATCCTCATCATCGTGGTGATCTGAGTACAAAGATAGCTGTTCCAAAAAAATCGTCCTACAACGTGTAATTCGGTCAGCACCAAAATTACTCTCAACATCCTTGACCACCTCTAGTGCTTCGATCGACGACTTGCTCGCGGCCAAAGTTCGAAAAGCATCAGCCGATTCCCTCATGTCATGCTCAAGCGCTTGCTTAGAGACACTATCTACCACGGAATAGATATATAAATAAACAAACAATGCGTTGGAGGCAGAGAAGTCATGGTGCCGGGCGGCATTAGAGACGGCGTCGGCTATTTGCTGTCCGAAAGAGCAATTGTTTTCGGAGGGCACATCCGAAGAATGAAGCATGGGTGTCACGCTCAGTAAAGCGTTGTACATATAGAACTGTCGGGGAACGTAGCGTACGATGTCGAACTCGATACCTGTTGATGGGAAGAAGGCGACGTGAAAGACTAGTGAATGCTCGTCTTGAGGAAAATGGCGTGGTAAGTACACGGGCAGAAGATGGCTATCTTCGCTAATCTCTACGATATGCTTGTAGCCCAAGGGGCTATTAATCATCTCCGTGATTCTTTTAAATATGTGTCCATCACTTTTTATGACGACCACAAAAGTGAGTATAGAATACACAAACACACACACACACATGTACACAGGACACGGACCATACAGCGTCCAAAACAAATACCAACTCTAAACGGAATAGGATAGCCTGGTGGTAGGGGTTTTCAAAAAATAAAAATAAAAAAAAATTCCTATTTTTCAATGTAACAAGAGAAAAACCGATAAAAAAATAACTATGGACTTCAAGTGGGCGGAAAAAAAAAAGGTCTAGCCCGATTGAGATCCTTTGTCAAACGTTATTAATACGATGGAGACTAATCAAATTTCAACTCCTCTTACTAGGAAAGACTTAAATTTAAAGTATTATAATTTAGTGTAATGATATGCCATATTCTAAATTCTAACTAAGACGACAGGTCGTTCATAAAACACCTTAGGCCGTTTTATTGTAATTTGGAAAAAAATAATAATAATAATAATAACAACACCAACGGTAATCGCAATAAAACTTGATTTCATAGAACAAACTAGCTTTATGGCTTTTACTCTTGAACGACAACGAAATTTTGGTATTAAATGATGTCGTTATTTGAAAAACAAGGGTTAAAAAAAAAAAGGCATTTTCTTCCAAAAAAAAAAAACCGGTATTGTTTTTATTTAGCTATAAACAAATCTTGTACATGAGGATACAAGAACAGCATCAAACGTTTAAAGTTAAAAACTGTCATTTTTTTTCTTAATAAGACCAAACTTAGGGTATTTTTGACACATTAGATTTAAAAAAACTATAAAAACAAAAAAAGTATGATGCAGATTTTTAAAAAGTAAAAATTTGAAATTGCGTTGTGTGTGTGTATATATATATTCTAACTTTCCTTTCCAAATTTGCACGCAAAACTTAGGCTTTGACAATTAATGATATATCATTTTAACCATCTAAAACGATGATAGAAGGTTCAATGTTGACGGAAAAGAAGACTAGAATCTGCAAATAAAAAAAAGCCTGACGAGATTGAAACTGCCTACTGAACTTAACTATAGTTTGCAATGGAAAGATGATCTGAATTCACTGTCTTAAGGATTCAAAATGTTAACACCTTTAAAGAAAAAATCTCCAATGCTTTACATGGGAGAATTTTCGTTTCTGGAAGCCCATAGGATTGAAAGGAAAAGTTGAGATACCTAAAAACATATCTTCCGTTGTAGAGGAGATCATGACTGAGGATGAAGTGTTAAAGTTCCCTTTAAAACACCACTCATATTTATAAACTAGGCAAACAGATACTTTTGAACCTCGGTCAGCCAATAAAGCAGCTCCAGCACCCCTGGTATTAGATCAAAATTGATGCCTTAGGATTGATTTTGATTGATTTTCTTTACTATATGACCGTAAAATTAACGACAGTGGATCTTACCGAGAGCAAGCCTCATATGGAGGTAGTTCACATTTGCCTTCGATCTGGACAAGATGATTTTTACTGAGTAATCTGAAATCATAAACAGAATCAAGGTTGAGAGAAATAGAGATTACTAAAATAAAGTGCGTTAAAGTTAGAGCTAACGATATAGAATCCCAAATTCCAACATGCAAGGTCTATGATTCATCTCAAAAGTAAAATTGGAAATGAAAAATTGAGTACGTCCTATCGATTTACTAGGCTGTCATAACCTACCAGATTCGCGATTGACCTTTGGAGAAAGACCCTGCAATGCAAATTTGGCATAGGCTAGCAACCTGACCCGCTGAGAAGCACCCAACTTGCTAATTATAGATCTTAGTAGTCCGCTGAAAACGAAGAGCAGATGGACAGGCATTAAAACACAAGAAAAATAATTAAATAATCTTTTTATTTTTTATTTTTTCATTTCATTTTCTTTTACTCCGTGCGTAATATTCTCAGGAAGTCAGGTGGCAGAGATTCCATGAAAGAAGAAATATCCTCCATCTTTAGAGACTTCAATTCCTCCTTCAAGTTATTTTTTTCTTCAGCTGACATTCCCCTGCCAAGAGCTACTTTACTGTGACATATAGTAAAACTGCCGTCAGTTGCTATCATATTTTCTCAATGTGATCGATAATTAAATAAATAGTTCATCAATGAAATATGATTATTGATGCATCAAAGTTCACTGATAATAGTCATCAAATATTGAAGAAGCCATGATATCTCACGCAGTTCAAAAGGATCCAAACAAGATCGCAAATACCTGATCTTTGTCAAATGTAAATTAGACATTACCCACATACACCCATGCATACACAAGTATCGGTACATATACATAAGGCTGACTGTAATTGAACACTGGTAGAGTGATAGATAACCAAAGATAGAGCTTAAAGAATTGCAAGTTTTTTTTTTTGGCAAGTAGCTTCTGGTGCATAAATATTAATTAACAACTAAAAGGTAAATCAATCATACCTGTCAATAGTTCTTCCCGTAAAAATGACCGGGAAGTACCTAGCATACCTTGCAACACCAAATTGGTCACCCAAATGTTGGATTTTATTCGAGTCCAGAAGTATCAGAGCTTTCCAAAGCTCACAATAGTTCAATCTAAATCCTTCATCTAACTGTCTGTAAATTCCGTGATCTAACAGAACTGCATGATTTCAACATAAAACAAAACAAAGTACAGTATCATAAGACTAAGAAGAATTACAAGCATTTCCAATCCAGATTAAAGAACCATTTATCTAATAGGATCAACCAGACGTACTCAATGAAAACCCACTTGGACCTTCTGGGCAAACTAATATGTTACCAGGGTGTGGATCGCCATGCAGGAAACCATGGACAAAAATCATCTCAGCAAACACGTCCACCAATACTTTTGCTACCTATTAAAACACATAAGCAGATAAAAATTCGAGAAAGTTTTGAATCAGTATTCCTATCTAATATAAAGGCGTTTCAAGTTGGGAAACTTCAGCAGATGTTGGAATTTCTCAATCTACCAAAGTTGCATCACTCATGGAAGAACACAATTTTTCACCATTAGACTTGCAATGATATTTGCTGACTACCATACATCATATTCTGAATCCTGATTTGTATTTTAACAACGTTACAGATAACAAACAGATTTACCGAAGTTGCATCACTTATGGAAGACAACAATTTTTCACCATTAGACAGCAATGATATTTGTTGACTACCATACAACATACCCTGAATCTTGATTTGTATTTTAACAGCGTTTCAGATAACAAACAGATTACCAAATTCGATTTCTTATCAATAATTCTTATTCCCGCTTAGCCGAACTTTGAGCGAACCAAGCATGAGTCCCTCTTCAGTCTAGTTTCAGTGCCAAGGAAGATAATTAAGGAAGTCCACTCAACTGTACTTATTCTCCCCCTGTTGGTCTTGCAAGCAAACTACTGGTTCAAAATCTAACCTACTTATTGTTGTTGAACCAATGTTGCTTCTCATACTTATTAAAAATTGTTGCTTCCCATAAAAACATTACTGTTAATCTATGTCAAAGAATTTTGAGAGATATTTACAAATTAATCTTGGAGAACCAAAGGGTGAGAGTATAATTTAACATATGGCCAAATTCAAACACTACAATGTTTCATAAACCCAACAAAAAGCAGAAAGTTCTTTAAACTGGTTCAACTTATTTGCAATTCAAGAATGCCTTTGATTGCGTTAATTGTGTCATTGTGAGATTATCACACAAAATGGGGGGGTTGGTGTGTGGTGGGGGTGGGGGGTGTTTGTGCGGTGTGGAAAGTAACGTCAACCAACCAACCTTGATTGGATCGATTCCCTTGTTCTTTATATACGCCACGTCATCAACCTGAAATCTAAGAACTTCTTGTAAGTAGCACACAGCAACCAGAAGTCAAACCATCAAAAAGGTAAAAACTACTCGGCAGGGAGATCAGGGAAAAGCAATCTTGAATATTGGGATTAGTTTTTGTTTTACTTGCGAATATTATAATTTTATGTGGCTTCACAGATTTCAAATACTATCTTTTGACTATGTTTTTATCTGTCCCAGCCACCTTCCAGAACAACTTTTAGCACCAAGTCTTAGAAAATACTTCGATTTATGGGGCTTCGAAGACATCCTATCCTCCTCTAGTTACGAGACTCATATATATAAATGTATAACTTGTAAAGCAGGCAGGTTAACAAAGTTAAACCTTTTGTCCCTGGCAAAATTGCATAGTCAGAACCTGATTGGTAGTCACGTCCTGGATGCATATTACTGTCAGTGAAATGCTTCAACAAATATCGTTTTATAACAAGAGATGTATTAATGACTGAATGTAAAATAAATACTAATGGCATAAAATCATAGGAAGAACCCAAGAGTTGGTCATACCCAAAATACATGAGGAACCTTGACCTTTTTGTTGTTTTTAAAGTTATTGGCAGTTTTCTCCAAATTTCTAGCCTCTTGGACAAAGTCTGTGGAAGCAGGACAAAGCAAAATCCATTATAGTCTCACTCTCTCAGATAATGACTTATATTCCATTATTGTGGCCACAAATTTTAGTTATCATGGAATAAAAGTCATTAATTAGAGCCAAATCAAATTTTAGTTATCATGGAATAAAATTCATTAATTAGAGCCAAATCTCAATAATTCAAACAGTCTATTCATGTAAATTACTCTTTTTAATAATTTTGTAATTCTTATTTAAAATATATAGTTTTGGTTAGTGAGTGAATTATGTGAAGACAAATCACGATAAAAAGAATTACTGTGCTAAGGGACAATAAGTTCTTTATACATCAAGAAGGCTAAAACGTAAAAATCTTCTAACGAAACTAGTTGTTAATGCATTAAATAAGAAACTCAATAACAAATTTTTGCCTAGCAATCTTAAAATTTACAGGAATTTTCAAACACACACAAATACAATTACAGGAATTTTCAAACACACACAAATACAAAAATGCGCCCACCCACAAATACTTAAGTATTTATCATCTATAATATACAAAGAATATATCAAGGAGAACTTCGAAAATTCATTTTTTAAACAGGAATCGAACATATAAATGGCCATGTATATTCTGCAACATACCAAGTTCCACAACTATGTCTTCTACAAAAGCGGACACCAACCACTCGAATCTGTATTCTGGGAAAAACTATTGAATAAAAGGTTGTTTCAGGTTGTTAAACCGACCAATAGAAGGACATCAGGAAAAAAAACAGAAAAGAATAAAAGTAGTTATAAAAAGAAGATAATTTAAGAGGTAATAAACATGCCAAACATACAATGATTCAACTAATGGCGGGAAAATGGTAACAATTTCAAGACTAAAATTTATCTAAGATTAAATCAATTGTCTACAAATTTCCCCAAGAGCTTCTGACCTTAATCCATTGTAGAATAAAATTTATAATAAAAAAACTTTACAGTTCCTGAAAAATTTCAACCACAGTCAAGCAACAAATTCAACTTCCCATAAAACCTTGGGAGTTGAGGAGCTGAGAACAGAAAAGGAACTTCAAGATCTCATCAGACAACATTTTCAATCTAAATCTTAAGGATTTTGTCAAAATGATTGGAAACTTCATGTATGATGCAAACTAAATTAAGCAACGCAACTAATGAGCTAAAAGAATCAAGTATGAAGATGCAATAATTACAGTGCGCACCCATGCAATGGATCTTGAAAGGAAAGACATGATTGTTGTGTCTATTTTCAACTGCTGCTGCAATCCAGGGTACTGGACCTGCTCTCCCACAAGAAAACCATTTATGAACTAATTACATAACTTGTATCTGTTCTTATTTGATAAGATGATATCCCTGCATGTGTATATGATAATAGCCATGTGTGCGTGTATGTGTATGTGCGTTTTCAACATGACAGCAAGAGTCTCGGGAAGAAAGGTATTTTTCACCTTCTTGTCCCTTCACTTGAATGCATAGTGAAATGTACAGAAACAGGATCATAGTTCATCTTACTAAATTCTAAACCAAGTTATAAATCTCTGACCCATTATTATTGCTGATATGCACAACCAAGAGAATATCAGGGGAAAAAAGAGCCCAAAAAAAAAAATGGTCGAAGGGAATGGGATGGGAGGCTTAGTTGATGGATTTTAAGAATTATGGTTGTTTTGTAAAAGGGATTTAAAGGAGTAAATTTGAAAATCTTCAACAGGACTCCAATTTATGTCCTTCAAAATATGAAAAGATTAAAGGAGGGAAGCATAACATATACAATAAGAGAAAGGTCTTTTAGTTCCTCCCCATTTTCCCCACCTAGATTATACACCCTTCATTCCTTCCTTTTTTTTTTTTTTTTTTTTTCAAAAACCCAATTTTCTTTTCCTCTTACCAAATTCAACTTAAAAGTCTGATCAGTAGTGGAAAAAAAAAAAGAATATATATATATATATATATTAGGATGAGTTACTAGTAAATTCAGAAAATCATAAAAGCACAGTAAACCTAACAAATGTTAGACCAACCTTAACTGCCACCTCCTGACCATCCTTCAAAACTGCTCGGTGGACTTGAGCAATAGACGCAGCAGCTATTGGATTTTCATTAAGGCACAAAAATCTGATGATTACATAAATCCCAAAAATCAATAAAAGAGCCCTGGATTTACAAAATTTAATATTTCGCTGCAGGAAATAAAAAACAAAATATCTTCATGGTATAGCTCTTCATTGTTCTATATTGAGACTAGGAATTAAGGTTAACAAAGTTAAGTTCTTTTCATCATTTTCTTCTTTTTGTCTTTATCCTCTTTCCCTTTCTTTCTTTTAACAGTCTCTCCTTGTTTCACATGGTTCTATTCCAGAAAGGAAATTGGTGGTGGTTGGTTCATCTATATACTTCAGAAGAAAGAAAATAAGAAAACTCATCTAGCAAGTGTTAATGACAGCTTACATTTCTGACAGCTCTTGACCAAGATTCCGAATTAGTACTTCTTTGATAGCTTTGAAATGACAAGGAACTGCCTAAGGGCATTAGAAACCAGGAAAATAACATAGAATTCAGTTAGAGACACTTAAATGAAATCATACACTCATCCACAATACATCGAACCAAAAATTAAGGTACTATCAAATTTTCTAATTCAAACCTGATCCTGTAATGAAGAAAGAATTGACGAATATTCTTTCGGAATCTGACGCAATGCAGCAACAAACTGACCAGCTTTCACGTAGAAGCCTTTATTGGCTTCACATAATTTGAGAATTCTCTCGGCCGAGCGTAAGTGAACCTATCGTAGAAATCATAGTTCATGATTATCTGACACAGTCTCAAATTCTCCAGCAGTTAAGACATGTCTAGACTATCATTTTAACTTTAGTTTTTGTTTGTTTCCTAAGAAATTCGTGTCTCGTTGGTTGACTTTCTGGTTTCATTTCTATGATTTTGAAAACAATAAAACAGCTTGGGACCAAAAAAAAAACCACACACACAATTTTATTCTCCGTTTTTATAGTTTAGATTACAAAGTAAACACATTTTTTAGTTCAAAAAATCTGCGAAAAACCGTTACAAAGCATGTTTTCAAAACACGATTTCACCAACTACTTCTAAAACACTAGTGATTCCAAAACAAAGAAAACAGAATCACCAAAAATAAAAATCTTTCGCAGGCTCAAAAGATGGAATTGAGAGTGGTTAACCTCGGATAATTTGCGACGATACTCTTCGGAGTCGGTTGGGAGGCCATGTAAGGAGAATTTGTAGTCGACGGCGGTGACAGTGATCTGCAAATTAGCCGTTTTTGAAGTGTTTATTTCTCGAAATATAAGAAAGAAAATGTGAAGAGAGAGAGAGAGAGACGGACGGTGGACATTGCGCGGCAAGAGCGGAGGACGGCGTTGATTGCAGCGGGGAATTGGTCGGAAGAAGAAGAAGAAGAAGAAGAAGACGGATTGAAGAAGAGAGGGAAAGGAAAGCCGGGGGCGGAAGCGGAGGCGGCGGCGGCGGCTGTGCCTGTGGCTATGTATACGGCGGTTTTCCACTTCCTCATCTGAGCGCGCGCCACCGGTTCTCACCGCCAACTTCCATTCATTCAATTCTTTCCTTTTTTTTTTTTAATTAAATGAGCTATTGTACTCCTTTACTGTAAACATTAAACTATTTACATATTTTAATAATAATTTTACTCCAAATTTTATTGAGGTCTTTTGTATACGGCGGTTTGCTTTTAATATTGTCTTTATATTATATTTAAATATAATATAATTTTTATATAAATATAAACATATTATATTTAAATATTAATTATATCATATTTTAAATTTAATATAATTATTATTATTTTTTAATTATTTTTTTAATCATATCACTTATTTTTTTTCTTTTTTTTTTATCCATCACGTCACATATTTATCATTTAAATACAATTTAAATACTTTTCATCTAAACACACATTACATTTAAATGAAATACAAATACTTTTAAACGCAATGCATTACATTTAAACGTAATACAAATACAATACATTTACCAAATGGAGTTTAAACATATATTTAGTTTGTTAATCTAGTTTATTCTAACTTAAAATTAAATTAGATTAGATATTTCGTTCTAGTTTAATTTAATTTGATTTGTTTTAGATATTATAAAAATAAAGATAATTTATATTAAAAATTGTATTGAAATAGCAAAAGTAGAAATAATAATTAGTGAAAGTGAGCCTAATTTAGTTAAACTAAATTAGAATCAATTTAAACAATTGAACTTAACTTGCAAGTTAGATTGAACTATATCGACTAACCAAACAAATCCTAAAAAAACAAATTTCAAATTTTAACTCTCAAACTAAAAAAAAATAATATCCATTATATTATTTTAATATTAAAATTTATAATTTCAATAAATTAATCTCTCAATTTTTTATGAAAGTTTTTTGAAAATTAATAGAATGGGGTTTCATCAATAAATAAAAAATAATGAAAAATTAAGTTTTTAATTTGAAGATTTTCAATTTTTTGGAGGTTATAGGTTTTTTTTTTTTTTTAGCCTTTTGCGGTTATGGTAAGCAAGTCAGCAACAATTTGGAGATTTTTATTAATTCAAAATTATTATCTTGATAATATGATTTTTATCGTAATTTTATATAATTGATGTAATATAAGGACAAATTATTATGATAAATTATGATATGAGCTTACTAAAACGATACAGCAATCTATTAAAATATAATAAATAAATTGGTTAATAACGAAAAAATAATTAAATTGGTTAATAACGAAAAAATAATCTTGTGTAGTTTAAAAATTCTAATAGAAATGAGAAATATATGTTGAGTAGAATATCAAAAACTATGTTAATAAAATATGTAAAATAATATTCAAACATAATATTCTTAGGTGATTAAAGATCGATATGGATTATTAGAAGTCATGTTTAATACCAAAAGTATTCTAGTAGAATATCAAAGGGCATTCAATCATAATTTTATGTGATCAGTGCATGTAATGAAAAACTTGATAAGATTTTGGCATCATACCATAAAACGATTTGGTATTCACTTTTTTATTTTTATTTTCTCCTTTCCTCTCCCTTTTCTCTCTTCACCTTTGCAAACACCAACAACAACAGTGGCCACCACCGTAATCCCATTCGCCTCCATCTCCGATTGCAACAGCCATACGCTAGGACCATGTAAGATGTCGAGACCACGATGGCAACAAGGAATAATAGGTGCTTGGGTGGCCACGGTGTTGTACAAGATCCCCCCACTTCCACCCTCAAATTAGACAAGCAAAGTTGCCACCGCCTTGTCCAGCCCTGGAGATTTGCTGCTTTCTCCACAGATCCACTCTCAAGGTCGCCATCTTCATGGTGAGGAAAGAGGCCACCCGAACTCCGGTGATGACAAAGGCTCCCCCTCAAACTTGAGAGTCGTGACGAATAAAGAAGAGCTTTGCAAGGACGTCCTTGGGCACCGATTACCGCGAAGTTTCATCATTGTTGTCCTTGTAAGGCAAGGGCTTGGCGATGTACAAACCACCAACACCGAAGATGGAGGTCAAGGGGCAATCGCAAGTCGCAATAGACGGAAAAGAGCTTTGCAAGGACGTCCTTGGGTGTCGATTGCTGTGAAATCTCGTCGCCATCATCCTCGTGAGAAAAGGGCTTGGCAATGTACAGAATATCGGCATTGAAGATGGAGGTTGGGGGCAATTGGCATTGGGTGGGGGGGGGGGGGGGGGGGGGTGTGGTTTGAGGGCATTTCAAAGGGAATCCCAAAATTATGTTTTGGGTTTTTTTTTTATGAATAATAATTTATTTTGTTGATATTTTCAAAATTATAAAAAATAACTAAACATAATTTCAAAAATGATTCTAATATAATTCTCAAAATATTTTCATTTTTAACTTTCTAAAAAATACAAATCATTTTGATAATACCAAATGCTACCTAAGTTTTCAATTTGAAGATTTTCAATTTTTTGGAGGTTATAGTTTTTTTATTTTTTATTTTTTTTAGCCTTTGCGTTTATGGTCAGCAAGTCATCAGCAATTTGGAGATTTTTATTATTTTAAAATTATTATTTTGATAACATATTTTTTAACATATTTTTTATAATTGAAGTGATAAAATGACAAATTATTATGATATATTATGATATGAATTTACTAAAATGATATGGGCAATCTATTAAAATATAATAAATGAATCGGTTAATAACAAAAAATAATCTAGTGTAGTTTAAAAAATCTAATAGAATTGAAAAATATATGTTCGGCAGAATATCAAAACCTATGTTGATAAAATATGTAAAATAGTATTCTAATGTAATATTCTTAGGTAATTAAAGATTAGCATGGACTGTCAAAGACCATATTTAATACCAAAAGTAGTCTAGTAGAATATCAAAGAGCATTCAATTATAATTTTATGTGATCAGTGCACATAATGAAAGACTTGATAGGATTTTGGCATCATACCATAAAACAATTTGGTATTCTAATAGATTACTATGTAATCTTCCGGTAGAATATCTTTTTAGTTAATTGGGATATTTTTAAAAAGACATATTAAGTTAATTTTTAAATTATTTTGGAAGAGAACAAAAATCTTAAAGTCATTACGAATAAAGAAATAATCTAAACTCACCTTCAATACATTTGTTTGTATTAATTCTATATTTACTATAAAAAAGTAAAAAAAATAGTATTATCCCACTTTATACTCTAAATATATAATATAATTTCTACTTTCTATCATCTTTATTATGTTTTTGAATTTGTAAAAGTGAATTATTTTGCATCTGGATAATTTAAAAGTAAAAATATTATAATGTTGCATTAAAAAGTAAAGATACCACCGGTAGGATTAAAAGTTAAATTTAATATTGATTATATTTTATGATCAATTTATCATAAAGTGTAGTATATTAAAAATTTTACATAAAAAATAATAGTTTATTAGAGATCACTTTATTTATCTAAATGCTAAAATTTATTATTAACATGCACAAAATTTCTATTTCGGCCGGCTTGATTTGCATTTTAATGGCCCATTCCATCATTAGGCCCCAGGCCCAACTTATTCCAAAGGTACGACAAACGTCCTTTTATAAAAGAATTAAAACATTTTAGGTAAATATCATACTAAATTTTAAGATTATTTACGAGATAATTTTTTAATATGTTTTTAAATAAATTATACCTCATAAAAGTGATATTTTTTATTGGGAAAAGTACTTGAATAACACGAATGTAAATATCATTATATCAATATGATACAAAATTTTGATATGACACAAACAATAAATTTGTATCATGTTGATAAAGATGATAGTATTTATGTCATGATGGTCAATGGAGGAAAAAAAATATAGTTATTTAGGTGATTCTCTCTCTCTCTTTCTCTCAGAATTTGAGATGAAAGAATTCAAACTCTACAATTTATGATGGAATCAAGTGTGAATTACTACTAAGTTATAATTGTAACCGTTATAAAAAATGATATTTATGTTAAATATATATAAAATACATTATTTATCATAAATATTTTGAGCAAAATCCTATTTACCTCTGTCTCCTTTAATATTTGAACTCTGCATGTACTCATAGCGTGCCCTTATAATGCCTTAACTGGTATTGTAAAGTTTAATAGAAAATTCATAAAACAACCAACAAAAACAAACAACTAACAAAAGGAAATATCATAACCAAAAAAAAAAAAAAACACACACACACACACACACACACACACACACAATGATATATTAATTTTTACAACCATTTTGACATTTTATGTATGTATGAAAAGGTGTAAGAGAATAATTTTGAGTTTGCTTATTCCAGTTGCGTGAGATTTAGCAGGAGTAGCTTTATCAATCTTTTGTTCTTTTATCTTTTAAATTTTAACTTAATAAATTTTTTCTTTTGGAATATTTTAGCTTAATAATTTGGAAAAAAAATATTTTAAAAAAATTTATTAATCTAAAATATATTCGATCGAAGATAAACAAACATTAGCCCACAAGTCTCTAATAAAAAAAATATATACACAACTCTTTTCAATTGGTTACGATCATGACCTTTGTTAACACACACACATATACATATGCATATATATACATTTTCAAGTAATAATCATAAACATTGCTGTAAGGGCATTTTTTCTTTTTTTTTTTTTTCTATTTTATTTAATTTTGAACAAATTATGCATGACAAAGGCTTTGGGATATAAAATGCAATTTGGGATTTCACACATGTAGAGGTGGGAAAAAAATAAAAAAGTGGAGAAATGGATAGAAGTTGTATGAGAGCAATCATAATCACTGTTGGAATAATAAGTATACATGTTCAAGTTGTGTGTGCTAATTATAATCCTAATTATCTTCCTCTCACTCACCTCCTTCACTACCCTAAAAATTGATGACTCTTTGAAGTTGCTTGATGTAGATAAAAAAAATGATAACAAGGAAAATAAAATCGTGCATGAAGAGGGCTTTATATCGTTGCGAAGAGGAGACTGAGTACCTTAGAAAAAATACAAAGTAATTTCAAAAACTATTTTACTTGTGTTATGACGAAAAATTGCTGCAATGCCTTCCTAAGGAACTTCAATAATAACCACAAACATTATATTGGAGTGAGGTAAATATCATATGCTTCTTTCTCTTATATGTGAAGTTATATATATACATATATATATATATGTATATAATGTGTAAATTAATGATTATTTTGGTTATAATTAAATAGAAAGTGCATGCAAAATAGGATTAGTTATCATTAAACAATTGGTTCGAGATGTTCTTAGATTCTTATTTCTCCCCCACTTTCTTATGTATTTATCAAATTCTATGTTTTTTTTTTTTAAGGTAATACTAAATTCCATTGTTGTATGTATGCATTAATTATGCTTTTTACTACACGGGGGAAAGAAAAAACTGATTTCAGCCTATAATTGAGTTGAGTATTGCTATTCATGTAATATATCACGTGTCAGTAAATATCACATGGAAAATTGAAAACATTGAGTCCCACTCTGTTTGCATAATTTTTAGCATTTTGTCTCACTAATAGCATGATAGATCACGTTCTTTTGCTAAAATCAAATAATATAAAATGCTAATATATATTTTTTTCTTTTTTTGGGTACGTAAGCAATACTAACATATTTTGTAATCTCCTAAATTATTAATATTCCTTATAGTTGGAGAAAATATTATAAAACAAAAAACCTCCAACTATTTTAAGGTATTCTTCAGACTATAATGTCATTTACATTGTATAACCTATTTATGTCAGAAACTGTGGTTGTAGAGGACTACGTATTTGGATGATCTAGACATCAAGCATGTATTCTTTTGTGAGTATATATTTTGCGTGCAAAGGAAAATAAGAGTAATCGTTGTATCAAATTTCTTTTCATCGACAATATAAGTCAATTTATCTACCTTTATACGTGTGCATGTATATAAATATATATACATACATATATATGTCTCAATTAAAACTTAAATGTATGGATAATGAACTTGATGAGCAATGGTATATGTCTATGTTTAAAGCAACATTTATGACCTTTTTTCTCATTCACGCCCCATGTATCTCACACATGTATGGTTTTAGCAGGTGCATTTTTGTAGTTTGGTAATGAAAGGAAGGGAAACTTAAAAAAGAGAAAAAAGAAGAAGATAAATCATTATTGTTCCGTAAGTCATTTCCTAGATGCAATAAACCAAACAAAACATCATTATTCTCTCTAAGCTGCAACGAAGGTTTAAGATACATGGGATTTTGGGATTAATGTATATGTTTTATCATAGCATTGTGTCAAAAAAGTTATGATTACTGTAATGAATTCAAGCCAAGCTTAAGCAGAAAGGCGTTAGTAATAATTAACTCTGCAATCGTTAATACTAACACCAGATCATTTAAAATGAACTTTACTAATAATATGAGAATAGTAATAAAACAAAAAATTGATTGAATTGGCTCTTAAGGACTCCTAAAATACATCAAACGAAACACATATAAAAAAGAGAAGAGGGGGGAGGGGGGAGAATTTCAGGATTTTAAATTTGAGCTTTAAAACTTTATTTTTTTCCAATATGGTGATTTACTAAAAGGAAAACAATTATATGGTGTATGGAATCCAAATCAGAGCCATTAATCACAGTCATAGAATTTAACCCAAATGGTAAATAATGTATATGAAAACAAATATTATCATAAGAGGATTACTGTATAATTTCCACAAAACAATTCTTAGAAAGCAACCATTAATTCACTACAATTGCTCCATTACTATAATACAAAGGAAAAACCTCAAAAATTGAAGAAAGCCTCCCTTTGAACACCAAAGAGAGAGCCTTTCATTGTAGGATCAATTGATAAGGATATTAGGCCTGTTAAAAGCCCATGCGAGGGATGTGGACCTATTGTCCAACACTAAAATCCCAACAAGAACGTATACTTGTTGGCAAGTCTCTAGCTAAGACAATACACAATATATATATATATATATATACACACACACACACACATGCAGATCCAAATTGATCAGGCAATGAAGATGACCACTCTGTATTGGTCCCCAACCCAAGCATATAAATATATGCCATTTTCTTTCTAAATTCCATATAGGGGGGTAAGCAACACACAAGTACCAACTTGACCAAAATGTGAAACATTTGTAGTTGATATATTAACTAAAAAAAAAAAACTATAGAAAAAAACTTAAAAAAAAAAATATCAGTTGGACCACTCCGGATATAATAATGTGAACGGTTACTTTCCTTCTACTATACTTTTGTAGGTAAGATTCTACTTTGGACATCTTGTTCAAGATAAACGTACCACGAAAGATGATTGTCAAGTACCTGATTTGCATATGCTGAGTGGTCGTGTGAGGTTGCGTCTAAGACAGTGATTGAGATTATACAACAACTAATTTGAATTATTCAGTTGTGTTTCTCTTTTAAATAATTGAAATGAATAACAGGTTTTTAATATGTTTGAAGTATATAAGTTAGTAAATTTGCTAAGTAAATAAGTGTGAATGTGCTATTGGCTGTTATTTACTTTTAATACTTTAAAATTTTGCTATTTACTTTATTTAATTAAAAAAAAACTATTTTGCGGTGGGGTTAAGAAGAAATTATGGAAATAGCCCTTTTAATGTATATGCTTAGAATTTTAATCCTATTATTTTGATTTTTATTCTGAAATAACTTTTTATTTGATATTATAAGAAGTCAAAAATCTTAAATTTGTTATAGATGGGATAATATTTTAAAGATGTATTTTTTTTTTTAGTATTCCTCAGAAATCCTCGTGGCTCTATGAGGTTAACCAAGGCCTAGTCCAATTTCAAGCCCATTGATAAGTTCAGTCGTCTTTTGGTTTCTCACTGTGACCAACCAGTTGGTTAGGAGGTTTTTTCATTAAGGAACGCACCCTCTAAAAAATATAAATAAAAATATAACGTATAATTGTGACTGATCGAGACACACATACAAGTTATTATTGCAAGGAAGCCAATTTATTATGGATTTTTGTAAACTCTATATAAACTCTAAACTTGACATTTTAACGAAGCTTTAAATAAAAATTGAAGCTTTAAACTCCTAATGGTGGTATGCTTGACACACACTCGTAATAAATAATGTAAATCATACATGTTAGGACCCAAAATCCTTTCTCTTCTTTTTGTTCAAGTAATGCTCTTTTTTTTTTTCTTTAAAATAGAGGATTCGAACTTTATATCTTATTATTAAATATAAAATTATTGTCAAATTATGCATATAACTATAAAATACATCATTTGTTATTCTTCGAAAAGAGGAAATTAGGAAGGGTGATCAGTGCATGACTACAATTAATTATACGGAACATGGACTTTGTATTGATGCTTAATGCTCTCGTCTTCAAAAGGAAAATTTATTTTAGAAAAAAAAAAAAAAAAAGTGTGACGGATTACGTAGGTAGGCCCATAAAACAGTATAGGTGCATTTAGGCTCTTGCAGTGGTGCTACTTTTCTGTTCTATGCATGTATTAATTGGTTTTTTTGTGTGCAGGGCCTATTGTTATTTTAAGGTAGGCAACTGCTGATTGTTTTGATTTCATCCCCATTCTAGACACTGACTTTCAAAAAATTAAAAAATATAAATTATATATAAATAAAGGTACAAAAGTTTGAGAGCTAACTAGGAATGAATTATTATTAGAACTAGCTAGATTATATTCTTGAAGGCTCATTATTGAAATTTCTAGCAGATAATTAATAACAATCAAGTTATTACAAGTGAGAGCTAATAGAGAAATTTCATGAAGCGGGTCCAGAACTAGATGTAATATATATTTATATGTTACCATATACATTATGAATATATAGTATAGACTATAGATGGTTTGAATGCATGGGCAGACAATATGGTCAGCTTCTTTGGTAAAAGGACACTGTCAGCTTCTCTCTTCCCATGAGACCCCCTTTTAATAAGTAGGGCATGATGTGAAAACTCAGTGCTCTCATCACTATTGTCACTACCCTTCTTTTCTTTCCTTCTCTTATGTTTGGCTTCTTTTTTTTACTTCCTATTTCACCTACTAGCTATGTCAAATTAATTAATCCCAGAAATCATGTAGAGTAAAACCGGTCAAAAGTTATATGAGAGAAGAAAACAGGGAATGTTTCACGCGAAACCAAAACTAGGTCCTACTTCTTGGGTCATGAAAATTAGACACGATTTGAATCGGGATGTTTAAAATTGCATGAAGTAACTAAGCGGAAAACATTTGAATCAGGATACGAAAAAAGGTGAAACCAGCTTGATAAGTCATGTCAGATAAGATTTGAATCGAAATGTTTAGAATTGTTCAAAGAAACTAAGTGGAAAACTTATGGACATTTCATGGTTTTTATGTCATGTATTTGTATGTTTTAATTAGTGTTCTGCTAATGAAAATATTGAAATGCCCAAGGTAAATGGTTTTATCTCATATATATATGTATATATATATATGTATATCCTTTGCAATTGATAGATATCTTGAGCAAAAGATGGATATATTCTCAGCCAAAAAATAATAAAATATATATATATACACACACACAAGATGACCATATGGCATGTCATGCAGCCATGAACAGATGAGAACAAATGCATGCACATATCATATTGTCATTATAACCTCATAATGGTTTTGCTATATTTTGACTTTTTTTAGGTGTTGTCAGATCAAAGAGAAAAACAAAAGTTAAAAAGGGCATTTGGCCGAAAAAAAGAAAAGAAAAGAAAAGAAAAAAGGACTTTATCTTTCCACTTTCTAGCTCATAATTCTGTTACTTTCTTTCCTCTCTCTCTCTCTCTCTCTCTCTCCATCTATCTTCATCCCCGCTCCTATTCTCATGCACATAACTAAACAAGTCTCGTAAATTCCACAAGCACCCCTTTTTTTAATTTTGTTTTCGAAAAGGCTCACCAATCATAAAGCAATCGATTACAAAATCATTTCTCATCTCTCACATCATTCCGTCTTTTCTGCTTCTGACAAAAAAGTCCTGTACCCTTCTGCCCCCTTCGCTTTTATTACTCTCATTTCGAGGATGGGCCTTTCGCTAGCTAGCATTGCCCCGCTCCACAACCATCAATTCATCCTCTCTCTCTCTCTCTCTCTCTCTCTCTCTATATATATATATATTATATAATATATATATATCCTTCTCTCAACGTATTCATCTGTCAACTTCAGAGCGTACAACTTTGTTCCATGTGTCAATGTATAATGACAGATATATACATATATGTAGGTGATGGCTAAAGACCTTCTTTTACTACTACTGGGAAGGACAACTCATTTGCATGAAAGCATTAAATTCTATATACCTCTTCCTTGTCTCCTAAGCGCGTGTGTACACTTTGTTTCCCTTTGCCATCATAAAAAATTAACAATGGTTTAACCTCTTTTTTTTAATCATCACTTCTATTTGAATAATACAAGTTTCAAGGTAGTTAAGTTAATAGAATTATTAATTTAGCACCAATGAGCTGGTATGACAGTAAGAATGATTTTCAATTTTATTCTCTTAAATGTCCTTAAATTTAAAGATATATGTTGATGGGTAATCGAGATCTTTAGAATTACGATCATCGTGATATGAATATATTTATCAGTTAGGATACCGACGTTCAAAAATCTAAGAGCGGGATTATTAGATACTTGAATTTTAAATAAAGTCAAAATTATTTGATATTCACAACAGAATTTATAATATGAAAGATTATTTTCACATTCAAGTTCAAATATTAAATATTTGTATTTAAATAGTAAATAAGAGTGATCTCTTAAAAACTTATAAATATATGAAAATATACCTTCGGAAACTTAACTCATAATTTTTGCAGATTATACCACTTTCAACTCTGAAAATATAGTGAAACCCTAAACACTGAAGAGAAGACGTAGCATTTTTATTCACAATGAACCTTTATAAATTTTGTGTTTTGCGTTTTGAGTTTTTTTTACATCTATGATATTTCTCAAGGATCCCATCACGTGAGATTTGTTAAGCGAGTTTTACCTGTCAACAATTAGCACTAGAAGGATGGCTTGAATCTCCAAATCCTAATTAACCAACAAAACCCATTTGAGAACAATCTGATGATAAGATACCAAAACCCGACTACTGAGAATGTAGAGGCTCATATAAAGAACCTACCACTAGCTCATGTGTTAGGAAGGCCAACAACCCAAACAGCCCACTTTGAAGATTGTGTCGAGGAACTGGTGACAACTGTCCAAGGAGATGTTGGTAGCCTTAATGGATTACTAGAGTAGGTCACACTACTACTTTAGTATCTACAATAATAACAATACCATGATGAGATAAGCAGACTATAGAGATCCAAATTACTAACAATTCTGACCAGCCTTATGTGACAGTCAAAAACGTTCAACAACAGGACACTCAGAATGATGCCTGCACTTAGGTAATTAGAGAGACTCGTAATTAAAGAGGTGGAGATATCACTGATTTATGAGTGGAGACTGGTGAGCGATCAATCGATAGCCAACATAGGATAAATTATAAAAGGAACCCTCCGTGAGAAAGAAGTCAAACCACGCAACAACGAGAGATAAGAGCTTATTTACCTCCGAGACCACTAGTAATGAATCCTGTTATTAACTCAGGGACAGTCTAAAATTTGGTCTAGTCTACCCCCAATGCAGTGACCTTTAGGATCATATTAGGTTTAGGCAGGCTCAGATGCAGGAAATTACCATTGTTGCCTCCACCTTAGTCTCCGAATCGAAGATAACCGAAAACATCTTAAAGCATTAAAAGCAACTAGAAATTCAAATAAATAGGGAGCTCGAAGAAAACTAGGAAATCAATTATTCATTTAATCCTAAGGTGATGGTGGTATCCCTACCTAAGAAGTTTAAAATACTAAAGATCCTCATATATGACGGCATCACGGATGCTAATGATCACTTGATTAGAAATGATTTACACATTAACCTTTACAATAGTCCTGGTGAAATAACAAGTAAGACATTTGATTCAACCTTAGTGGACTCTGCTTGAGAGTGGTTCAGGAAGTTGAAACCAAACTTAGTATATCTTAACCTGGTCAGAATTCAAAAAAGCATTTTGGGCTTAATATATTGGGGTGAAGAAGCTTTCGACCACAAAGGAACGGCTTATATCATTGTACTAAGGCTCAAACAAGTTATTAAAGGATTGGTTGACTAGATACAACAAGGAGGTACTTCATGTCAAAAATTACTTGGAAGAGGCATGCTGACTGAGAGCAATTAGCAACATGGATACCGACATCCCTTTTAGAGGCGACTTGGATGCAAAGCCGGCAAGGACCTAGAAACAGTTCCTCCATCGAACAACAAAATTCATCAATGTAGAAGAAGCTTGAATTATACGAAGCCGAATGCCGTGCGTAGTCATCGTCAACAACGACAATAATAGCAATGGATCATCTAAAAAAAAGAAGTAGTTAGCTAATGGTAGCCATGATTCGTAAAATAATAAAGGACATCACGGGATTGATAGCTACTGTCTACAATCCTTTAATAGGTTTGAGACCTATGCTAACTTGAATTGCAGCATTAAGGATATCTACAGTGGTATAAGGGATAAAGATCTCTTGTGTTATCCACCTCTAATGCAAAAGGATCCCAACAAAAGAAATAAGACAAAGTACTGCAACTTCCATAACGAAGTTGGCCACCTCACTTTAAAATGTAATGACTTGAAGAATGAAATTAAGGACTTAATTAGGAGTGGTTACCTCAAGGAATACAAAGAGAGTTCAAGAAGGGGTGATCTGCATTGAAAAAGTATTAAACAAGAGGATGAACATGAAGAAGTATCATAATATTAAAGAAGTTCTACAAAAGTTCCTCAAACAATTCTTAATAGAAGAACAAGAGGATGAGTATCGAGAAGTTACCCCAAAAATTCTGATCTATAAAGACAGGTGTCGAAGAGTCATCCAACACAAGTATGATTCCCATCTTTAAATAATTCCTTATTTAAGGAAAGAATGAGAAGACAGTGATCGAAATGCGTATCTAATGATTCAATACTATGTGGTGAGTCAATGACTAAGACAAAGAAACTGGAGTTTGGAAGAATTAATTAGTTGAGATTTAAAAAGTCTGAAATGACATGGTAATGTTTGAAAATGATGTGATTGTTCCAAAACCCAAGGCCATGTCAATTTGAGGTGAATCATGGCAAACCGTCAAGTTTAACAATGAAGTAGGCCACTAGTTTCAATAGTCAGTAGCCGGAACCCAAAGCACTTCAAGGTACCGAGATAGAAGCACTTCAGGCTTTAGGGGAGGTGTGGGTAATTATTGATAGATAACCAAGATCCCATGGATCTTAACCATTATGACGTGACCATATTTACCAGTTAGGATACTGGTGCTTGAGAATGTAAGAGCAGGAATTTTATATATTTGAATTTTAAATAACCAGTCAAGATTATTTAATATCTACAACAAAATCTATAATATGGAAGATTATCTTTACGTTTAAGTTCAAATATTAAATATTAAATATTTATATTTAAATATTGTATAAATGTTATCTTTTACTAGTCTATATATATATATATAAGAATAGGCTTTGGAAACCCAACTTAAAATTTGACAAATTATACAACTTATAACTTAGAAAATATAGTGAAACCACAAGCACTGAAGAGAGGACATTTCCTTGCCATTTTTGACAAACCTCTACAAATCTATGTATTCTTTATTTTCTATACTTTTAACTTTTATTATGTTTTGAGTTATCTTGCATCCATTATAGTTCTTAAACATCCCCACCACTGCAGGATTTATTAGATGAGTTTTACCCGACAATAATATGTAATCAACAGCATAGATATATAAAAGATTTTGTCCAATCAATATGTTTATGACGTGGTTTGCATAAAATTTTAAAGCTTGAACTCATCATTCCTATTAGGTTAGGTCTTTTTCATTTTATTAGTGGATCTCGTGAATTCTTTCATAGATGATGAATTAGATCAGAAGCGCGAAACTTCTTTTTTTTTTTTTCTTTTTATCTTTCTTTCTTTTTTATAATGTGAGACTTTCTTTTTTACTAGCAAAAGAAAGTACAAATAATTTTGTGATAGAATATTTTTGTATGATGTGTTACATGTCATTTAAATCGACAAATTAATTTACTAAATTTTTCTGACTTGTGTACAACTTTTAAGATTTTAAGTCTAATGTGATTTTATTAAGATATAACCGATAAAAACGTGGAATAGTGATGTATATATGTTTTTTTATAAGAAAAATAAATTTTGGTATATTATAAAAGAATATCTTATTAATATTGCACAAATTTAAAGCACGCCAAATATTATTTGATTTCGTATAGTTTCAAATTTTTGATATAATTATGATGTAATCTAATATTTAAATAGAAAAGATAATGATAAGTTAAACCAGCATATCAATTTATTATTAGATATTACTAATGTTTAAATAGTTTTTTAAGTTACGACAAAGGAGCTAAAAGGAAAAAGATTAAAGAAAAGATAAAAATTAAAAGATAGAAACCGTATGGAATAAACGATTTGTACAATATTTATGTGTGTGGATGTTATATGGTCGTTTAATAAGGAGTATATTCGTGGAACAAATGTGATAATGGATCCTCTTCTTTCGTCCTTCAACTCTCACACGTCAAACAAAAAATGGAGTTTGACTATATTTCTCTCTCTATACCTATTATTTGTATATAGACAGACATATATCACATATATTTACATGTATATATGTGCCAATATATGTTCATATATATGTATAACTATGTACATATGTACTATGTTCTCCGAGCATATAGAAATAAGAGATCAGGTATCGTAAATTGTTGTGGCTACAGGCTAGTTAGGGCCGGCTTGCCCGGGGAAAACACGAAATCACGTATCCGTATTTAAATGAGCTGCATATGTGGTCCACATATATGATATATACATACACACACGTTCTTGGTCATACAGCTTATATAAATAATTATATATATATGTATATATACAGTCTCTTTAATGTCAAAATTAATGTAATGCGACAGTGGGATATATAAAACATCCATTCACTCTTACAAAATAAAATATCAATTCATTTCAAATAATAAAATCAGCTCTGGACAAATTGGCGGTTCAAGCGTGTGGTTAATTTGACATGTTTCGATTGACTGCACAAAGCAAGACATGAGTTAAAAAAAACCCAAAAACTAAAACATAAAAACAAATTTAAAAAAATAGAAATAGAAAACAAAAAAGAAGAAGAAGAACATCCTGATATTGACAAGTTTGTTTTTACTTTTCGAGTTAAAATTATATAGGGGTTAAACTTCAAAAGAAAATATAGTAGTTAAAAAGTAGTATTTTTTTTATAATAAAAAGGGATCGGTGGTGTTTTCATACCCCCGTCTCAATGATTATTGGATGAGTCCATTGATTACATCGGTAGGATAATAAGGTATCTGACCTTAGGTATTTACAAATAATGAACCACATGCTTTAAGAATAGACATCACATGATCTTTCTTACTAAAGGTTAAACTTTTACATGCATTACGACTCAAACCTAAGACTTAATAAAAGTAAAGACTCTAAGTTAGATCTTTTTTGCTATCATGTTGCCACAACTTATGATAGTTAAAAAATAGTATTAGGATGAGTCAAATTATATATATATATATTTTTTGTCCCTGACACCCTGCAGCTTCGGTCGAACCCATGCAATTGCTCATGCTTTTAAATAGTAACTATATAAAAAAAAAAAAAACCGAAGTCATATAATAAATAAAAACGAAATTACTTATGAACTCTATGTATAAGATCTTAAATTTTAAATCCCAATATACTAATACCAAAAAAGAAGAAAAAAAAAAAAAGGATTTCTCGGGAGTACCCAGTAGAAAGTTTGTTTTGATTGTTGCGAAGGATAGATGGTTTATCGTATCAATTCGGAAGTTATAACCTAACCATATGTTCTTGCCGGACCTATTAGAGTTAGCGCAGAGGGATTTAGAATCTTAAATCTTATATTCAACACCTACGAGATTTTCTTTTAAATTCATAAATTTATCGTACCTACAGAAACTCGTATTGAAAAAAAAATAAATAAATAAAAATGAAAAATAAATAATAAAAAACATGCTCTTGCTGGAGGGCTAGCCCTGGCATTTTCATTGGCAGTTGCTGGTTGGTTCTTAGTTTCACTTGGTACTCTCCAGTTAATTCAACTGAAGAATTAATAATTTCGATTACAAATGTGGAAACTTGCCATGTGAAACCACAATTAATGTCATAGAATTTGCAGACACACTCGCCCCACTTTTGAATTTCTCAAATACTGTCACTTTGAAAGCCGTACATTAAGTTAGCTATATATTTAATTAACTATTTAATTATCTCCCATCTAGCATGCCATATTTGTACTAAAATCTTTTGGAAATTTGTGGGCCTAGCTCGGACATATTGATTATATGTTTCTTGCAATATTGTTATAATCTTTACTTTATAATACTACTATATAAAATCTTTAATTTTGTTTGATTAAGTTAATTTTCGATTTACCGATCGAGATGAGAATCAAGTTGGTCCTTACAAATTGCTTGAAAACTGTCTCTCTTTAATCATTTGAGGACGCAAACTAGATGAGAATCATTTTTCATTGTAAAATCTAAATCTCTATAAACTCGTATTTATAGAGTTGAGGTTGACTACCAAAACACAGAAAATGTAGCCAAACTGCGTAGATATGCACAAATTACTCGTGCAGAGCTTATTCCCTATGACTTGCATAAATATTATACAAAAATCTATTACCATTAGCGGGTATGTATCGTCATTTTAGTTCGTTACAATTATCATTTGATAGGATTCTGTCCTCATTTTTATTACGAAACATACGTTAATATATATATATATACATGTATATCTGGACAAGGGTGCATGATTTCTTAAGAAGATAACGGGATTTGGTTATACCAGTTGTTTAATATGTACTATTTGACATATACACATTAAATGGTTAATTAGGCTACTAGAATTTTAGTGGCTTTGTACGCATATGCTGATCCATTGCTTTTCTTTATTGTAATTCTCTCTTTCTATTTTTTTTTTATTTTTTTTGAAGAATTCTTAATTATTTGTTAAATTGTAATGCGTCGACAATTAAATGAGGAACCCAGAATAACTGGTAAACGCAATGAATAAGGGACTGTACTTTTCTAATATTATTAAGGACTTCAGATTCTAACTGACCTTACCTGAGTTTAATTAGTTCTTTTTTTTTAATTTTTTGAGACATATTAATTATGATTAATTTCATGAAAGCCCCCTCAACTATGTACTTTATTTTATTTTGTCTCTAAAATCGTTTATTAATGAAAGTAGTAGAGTTGAAATTTATCTCAAAAGGTGGTTACAAGCACAATCTTTTGATAAATTTTTATTTGACTCTAGTATAAGGTCTAGAGTTTACATTCCTTACCCCAAATAAAAAAGATAAAAAAGTCATTTCAAAAGGACATATCCCGACTAATCGGTAATATCCTAAGACCGCTTTATTAGAAGTGCGTAAGAGGCTAAGACTCGTTGGCCTAATAGCATGAGAAGGGAGTAGAAAAAGGATTTGAGAGTGGTTGGAAATTCCAGTCTACATGTAATCTTTATTTCTTATATACACAATGACACATAAGCATTTTTTTAAATATGAAAAAAAAAGTGACGGATCCCATTTAGTAGGGGGTTCTTAATTTTTTATTAGAGGTTAGTTTATTTTTTACTCCATGCTTTTTTCCATAATCATGAAATTAAGTGGCTCCTTCAAATAAAGTAAATAATAACCACTACAGCATATAATAAATGTACAACATTGTAAATTACTTTCGTGCATTAATTCTTCCCACCGGGATTAATTTGGACTTATAACAAAACAAATCTCTCTAAGAAAAGCACAAATTTCTTCCTATCTATGTATAAAGGAGGTGGGAATCCATATGCATATTACCCAAAAGTAAGTGTAAAGTTGAGCGCTAGATTAATATGTTGAGTGGATAAATCTATCTACGATGTCAACGTTAAAATTATATATTCGATAAATACAATATAAAAACGCTCTCATTCAAAAGTCACATTATAAACAATCACTGTCGACAGTAAAAGATAAGCTTACATACTTTAAAAGTCTTTAATTTTTTACCGATAGTGAGGAGAAAAGTATTAAAAATAATTCCGGATTTAAAATTTTCATTTAAACTTATAAAATTTTTTAAAATTAAAAAAAGAAAAGCCACATATATACGGAAACAAGCAACGGTTTGGATCATATGATATGTTGTGGCTAAAAATTCTCAAACGTAAGTGAAATTTTCAATTTTAATTCCATGAGGACTTTATTTCTATATATATCATGAATGACTTTTGGAAAAAGAAAATGTACTGTTTTTGCTTTTTTTTATCAAAAATAATCCACGGTGCCTTAGCTACTATATTGGTTACAAATTGTGATATAAAGCTTTGATGAAAACGATAGTTATATATTTTTACATGTCACTAAATCAAGTAGAGAGAGAAAGAGACAGAGAGATAGAGAGAGAAAAGAAGACCTTTCCCCAAAAGCTCTCTTTCAGATTTGGGAATCAAGAAAGCTGATAAGCCCTATTCTCTTTTTCTTGCTGTTAATTAGCGATGAGAATTCTGTGCCTTATTTCATCCTTTATTTCCTTTGTTGTGTGAGAAAACAGGAAACATGTGGGGCCAAACCCTAAAGGTAATATACATCTATGTACTTTTATTATTGTGCTATTGTAAGGGGTTATACCTCGAATATAATAACTAAAAATAAAAAAGAGTAATGTTAAGAATACTAAGTTTAATTCTAATTTTTGAGTATTAATATTTGGATGATGTTGGATTATTATTATTTTTGTTAATAGATATAACATATTTATAGCTAAATATTTTTTTTAACAAGTTTTTAACAAATGATTTAAGTTTTTAAAATTTAATTAAAATATATATATTTTAAATGATTAATCAATTTTTTTTAAAAATGACTGTAATGTAAGTTATTAATTTTTTAATCAATAACTAATTGAATAAGCCTGAAGAAATGACAAACCATCATTTTGTTAAATAAAAAAAAGTTTGGCTATCCAATAAATTAGGTGACTAAAATGGATTACTCCACTTAACTTTTTTAGAAATAATTAACGGATGTGATAATCTTTTAACTGCTATCAATAAAAAAAATTGTAACTCATATATGTATCATATAAGTTGGTATTCATCGATTTAGAAATTCAATGCCTATGGCATTATTGAGATATAATAATAAAATGGATAACATTAAAAAATTTTATCTAATATTTTAAGTTAACATCCTTCTAATTTAGTGTTAATGTTAAAAATGTGTAATAACGAGAAACTTAAATAATTTACGGGATGTTTAGAGTAACAACTCGAATTCAAAAACTTCAATTCATTTTTTGCCTATTCCGAAAAGTTAATAAAGATTTTAAGTAGTTTTAGAAAAGTTAAACAACTACAATATAAAAAACTCAATTATAATTTATGCACCAAATACACATGTTTAGACCACTATGATACCCTCCCGGAAGATCATAAACAATTCTTATATTATATATAAAAAATGATCACGTACAAGATTGACAGCTGTTTGAGATCGTCAATTTTCGTCATTGTAGGTTTAATGGACCCTCAAGAATGTTGATGCGTGAGAGAGAGAGAGAGAGAGAGAAGGTGGGGGCAGAATCATCGGAGACTTTCATTCCCCAATATATTCTTTGAGGGAACTGTGCACTTGACAACAAGCCTATATATATCTCATCGAATAAAGAAAAACAGCATTTCTATATTTTTGTTCTGGCCGTTCGTGTAGCATTTGATGAATGTCTTTGCTTTGTTCATGTAAATTACATAAACTAGACAGTCATGTGATAACAGCCGTCTCACATGTAGTCCTCCGAGAATCTAGCTATATCAATATTCTCTATCTTATTTTCCTAGAAAAATGCCTAGTTTTTTTTTTATTTCTTTTATTTTATAAAAAGGTGACATATATATAATATGGAGAATTCCATGCATAACAGAATGTGAAAAATAACCTATTGATAGGATTTTGTATTGAACCAATTTTTATTAAAACTTATTTGTTTAGTATAAAATTTTAATATGATTTTAATCAAATTTAATATTGAAAAGCATGTCCTAACATAAAAGGATTCAACATTTTATATAAACAAATATATTACTGTTAATATAACGTGGAGAGAATTTAAAGCAAATAACACTTTATTCCTCATCACTTTCCATTATGTTTATGTTTCTTTTCCCTCTCTCAAAATCAATCCATAAAGCACTTTTTTCATCTTTCTTTGATTTTGACTCTCACGAACATCATTACACCAATAATTTGCTTGTAGATCACTTGCACCACCACAAAGTTCAAACACTGGCATTGTGGACCATGTGGAGTCTTGCGGTTGGTCCATCTCTCTCTTACATGTATGCTCACTGTCATGCAACATATTTGGCGTCCTTTTGCATAAGGAATTACTAGTCCTCCGAGGGCAAACTAGCAACATGCCGTGAAGTAAGGTCCACTCTACATAATTTTTATTTTTGTTCGATGATAGAAGGAGAGAAGTAAAAATTCTGACCTTTAGAATTCATTTAAGGGAAACGGTTTTAGTCTTCAAAATAATTTTTTTGATGTTTTTTTTACCACATCATTACCTTTTACTATTTATATCTTCAAAACGTTGCTGTAAATTTTAAATTTTAAAAGTTTATAACTTTATATATACAAGTCCAAATGAGATGATTTTTTTCAATTACATGAAATTTTGAGAGGAACGAAGTAATATCTATATTGATATTTTTTTTTTAATAAATTTTTAACATTTTATATTTTTTTCTACTTCAAACAGTTTTTTTCCTAAAGAAATTTTTCAAAACTACTTTTTTCTAAAAAAAAAAAAAATCTCCAAAACTACCCCAAGTGGATTCTTAGTAAATTTTTTAGACTACATTTTAAAGAGAGGATAATAAATTAAAGTGATTTTAAATAAAATTAATAAAAATATCAAATTAAATTTAAAATATCTTACTAAACAAAAATCACATTTTTTATACTTATGATTAAATGCCTTTTTGGGTAGTTAAAGCATTTTAAAAAATGATCCAAACACATTTTAGCTTTACTTTTGGATTAACAAAATCAAAAAAAGTTCTTAGTAAATTTTGTCAAACGGATCCATAGTTAATTTCCAACATAATTTACTCCTGAGTACGTTTAATTTTGAGCCCATTACAACAAGGTGGTCAAAACTATAGTTAATTAGAAAACATATTGTCGGCAGTAGAGTAGTTATATATAATATCGCCGATGATTTTCTAACATATGAATGACGGAAATGAATTACCAACTACTATATTTGCCCTTGTAAAAACTTGTGAAATACAAATTATAAGGTTGTGTTTGATTAGATTTGAAATTGAGCAAATCGTGGGCCCAACAATGACCCATACGTGACAGGAGGATTCAGATCTGTACGTGTTATGGGGGAATGGGATGTTGTCATGTTTCTTGAGTGATCATTTCAACATTCATTCCCAATTGACCATACATGCCTGCACTTCTTAATTCTCTCTCTCTCTCTCTCTCTCTCTCTCTATATATATATATATATACACACACACACACACACATAGGCCAACTCTATCTGTATACATGCTGATCAACGACCCTTTTTATCCACACTTATTTTTTTATTTTTTTGTCCCATAAACGCATCATGTGCATATTGTATGAGAATCAAAATAATTAAGGAAATGTATCATTTATTTGAGCTTTTCTAGTTGTTTTCTTTAAGCAAATTTCAAGAATAAAAAAAGTGGGGTCCCGATATTATTTAAGAAGAAGTTATAATTTGAGCCCCCTTATACACGTAATCTTATATCCCCATTTCAGTAATTATATACCCACCTTTTATAGACCAACTTGGTACTCCATTCTTCAAAAGCGTAAGTAGGCAAGCTATTATTAATATAATAAATAAAGATGTTGCAAAGTACTAGCAAACGTGACATTGAAGGAATAACAAAAGAGAATGGAATTTTTAGGAGCCTCTCAGTTTGTTGTCCTTTCATAAACAATATGCTATATGCAGTATGCTGTTACTAATACAACACTACTTATATACATTTTTTTTTCTTAACATTAAGGGGATTAGACTTGTATAATATGTTATTTTTAAATGATTAGATTGTGAGAATAATCATCAATGTCATTTTCTCCTCCATCTCATTTATAATAATATAGCATCTCTAGCATTCATTATACAACAAAAAATACCTAACTCAATTTTATTCAAAAGATGAGCTTAATTTCACTCTTGTATTACGATAAGCTTATGCTTAATTTGAAATCAACCCACCCAAACTTAATTGATTGGGTAATAACTCACCCAATCTACCTGACGCTTACCCCTAGTTTAACGTGGAAACAGGCAACTTGCTTTTTTTTTTTTTTTTTCCCTTTCACTTGCCTTGTATTTCCTCTGTATAGCCGAAGAGCATTAAGGAGACTTCAAGGGAGCATTTTGATGTAATAATTTAAAAAAAAAAAAAAAAGACTAAAGAAAGGGAAAAACAAACCCACGGTTACAAGGAAAGATAAAAAATGGAAACTCCTATATATATATATATATATGCGTTGCACATATGGGAGAAAAGTAGGGGGTGCCTTTTGGCTGCTGCAATCAACGCCGAGACCAAGAGATGAACGGAAAGAAAAATAAAAAATAAAAATAATTAGGAACTAGGCTTTTAGATTTTTATTTTTATTTTTATTTTTTGTTCTTAAGTTTAGTTTTCTACAAAATTAAGAGAGATCATCTTAAAGGATCAAAAGGAGAAGGAGAAGAGAACCTAGGAGAAGGCTTTGAAAACTTGTAACACCTACATAAAAGGTTTTTTCTTCATATTTTCTTATATTTTTACTTTGTAATTTAAGAATGCTTGAACTTTTATTTTATAGATTTGTATTTTTCTTTATGATTTTTTTTTTTTGAGATTACAATTGGAACTCAACATGTGGCTTAAATTAATTTGTTCTCTACCTTGATTCTTATTAATTATTATTGGATTGTTTGTTTTATCTTGTGCTTAATATTTCTAATTAATTGACCACTAATTAGATTGTCTTAGTAAACCCTAATGAACTTGGAAAAGAGATTTTTGTATTTAGTTGTAAATATAGAGTGACATATAATCAATGTGCAGAAGTTTTGAGTTTATGTAAAATAAGAATATACCTATATAATATTTTTAATCATTGAGAGAGCCTTCTTAATAAATCCTTTCTTAATATAATTCTCATAAGAATATAGTGATTTAGTTAAGGAGGTATTTTTATTTGACTATCGAAAGAGGCTTTTAGATAAGTTGGGACTGTTAGTTAATAATTCGATTCGATTAGTTCATCAAGAGGAGGGTAGAAAGATTCATATGAAGTCTTGAGGGAAAATTGTATCTTAGGCTATATTTTATTGATTTTATCAGTTGTTATGTTGTTAGATTTTATTTTTGTTTAATTTTACTTTTTTTACTTCCTTTTTGGTTTGTTCAAACAAAGTTAGTGTTATTACTATTTCGATAATTGATAAATAATAGTCCTCGTAAAATGATATTTTACCCATCGCTTTATTACTTGTTTCCAATATTTGTTTTCAATATGTGTAATTGCATTAGCAAAATCCAAAACACATATTAATATCCAATATAAGTATCCCCCCACATTAATTTATTGAACAAATTAAGGCTCCTTGAATGTCATTATGCCACCAAATCCGAATAAATCGCTGCTTCAGGTGCTCTTTTTCCAGATTATACTAGTGAGCTCCTTGCTTGCTTGTCCATTTGGTTGTGCTCAAGTGCAGGTTTCCTTACTTGATAATGGTGCTGTTCTCCTCTCTTTAGTTCGATGACTTTTGGCAGATAATACTCTGTCATTATCTCTGCGGCAAAGCAATAATATCATAAGAAGGGGAAAAAGAAAGAAACAAAGAAAGATATAAAGAAAGAAAGGTCGAGCTTTTAAAGTGAGCTCTTAATTAGTTCCTTCTCTCGAATCATAAAAATTTATCAAGATCTTCTAAATCAATTGAAGGGCCCGAAATAATCATCTCTATCTCTTTTCTATGTTGCGTGATTATGAATCTTCTTTTCATTCATTGCATAATATAAAATATATATACATGATATATAAGTAACTGTTTATACACGCATAGATAAATACATTATATATAGTTTTTGTTAAATATCAAATCAAACATGCTTTTCAATAAAGGTTGCGGATAAGTTTAGTCATTCCTCCTATGTGGTGGAATTAAATGTAGGAGGGAAAGAAAATAACAAAAGCATCTATCAAAGGGCACATAGTTGGAAATTGAGTGAAAAACTATGGTTATAAATGCTTTGGCTCCTCTCTCTTTCTCTCTCTCTCTCTCTCTAATTGTTAATTGGTGCACACTTTGGTCCATTTTTCAGAACTATGGTACAACTCAATTAATTATGTTGTAACGACTTTACTAAGTAGGATATGCCCCATCTTTAATAAGTGATGGAAATTATTTTAACTATATGTATGGCGGCTAACCAAAACTAGAAGAGAAAATGGGCCAAAATAGGGGTAAACGCAAATTATTATCATTCCACGACTCTAATTGAATCTTGTCTAATCAGGGTATGGTATTATAGTATAATTGGAGTTATTGCTTTTAACCTTGTACCGTGAAACCAAATTCTACAACACGAATACTTCTAATTATAAACTAGAAAACGTCCAAAAACCAAAAGAGCTTAAATAATTGTTTCGAATGTATCGAGTTCTATGTTTAAATTTCAGAAGATAATAATTTTTTATTATAAAAGGGCATAATTATATATTTTTCTAGTTCAATCTGGTTCTTTTTTTTTCGAAGAAAAATGATAAAAATAATGAGGAAATGTTTTTTCTTTTTTATGTTATTCAACTATTGTTTTTGTTTTTGAATGAGGGGGAAATATTAATCCTGATTGTCATGGAGAAGGTACAATATTATGTACCTAACTACATAATTTTCACAGTTTTCTTTGACAATTGATGGAATTGACTTTCAGATACATTGGACTAGCCCATGTATAAATCAGAATACAATCTATTTTTTTGACTAAATTCGTTAACATTTGTGCTTAAAATCCTAAGCTAATTACTTGAGGGGTGACAAATGGTCCTAAATGGCATAACAAATTTGGCAATCCTTTGTTCCCATAGGTCGTTTGATTCTCGTTTAGAGATTAGTTTAGAACAAGTACACGACCTCTGATGATAAAAAGCAAATACACACACCCACACACATATATATACTAGTTTAAGCATGCGTGTTGCACATGTTGGATGTATTTGGAAATTTTATCTAAACAGGGGCAAAATTAAAAAGAAAAATACATAAAAATTTTAAAAAAATCAACAAAAAGGATTAAAAGGGAAAAAATAAAAATAGAGGGAAAAGAGGGGGAAAAAAAAAGAAAACAGCAAGACCAAAAAATAACACAAAAGGACTAAAATGAAAAAAAAAAGACAAAAAATAACACAAAGGACTAAAATGAAAAATAAGAGAAAAAGGCCGAAAACCAAAATACCTAGAGGACCAAAAAGCAAATACAAAACATTTTAATCACGATTTTCTTAATTCGGCCATTAATGCGAACTCGGTTTGTAGTTATCAAATAGGAGTGACATTCTTAATTCGAATGATACTCGCGATTATAATCCTTTTGTGATATTATGGGAAATAAAGTTGATACAATTTTTAATTCATAATTCGAATGATAAATTATTCAAAATGATATTTGCGAGTAAGTATCTGGACTAGTCAATGCCTTTTAATCATGTGCATGAAGTATTCATATACCGAAGAAATATTTCAAATTAAGGACGATAATATCATTACTTTCATGCATAATTGGTTTGTTGATTAAATAAAACGAAAGTAAAGAAAGAAAAAAAGAAAAGGAGAGAATGTGCATGAAAGAGAAAAAAGAGATAAAAGTATAGATTATATGCCAGCTGATTTTAGAAAAATAACCAAAGTAAAAAAAGAAAAAAGAAAAAAAGAAAAGAAAAGGAGAGAATGTGCATGAACGAGAAAAAAGAGATAAAAGTATAGATTGTATGGCAGCTGCTTTTAAAAAAATAAAAAATAAAAAATAAAAAATAAAAAATTTAGAAAATAATTAACTAGACTGACCTGCTTTGGAAAAATGTAAAAAAAGTAGAGAAAAGAAATTAAAAAAAAAAAGATAAAAAGAAATTATAATTATTTGTTTTTCAATGAGGATACGTACCTTACAACCTTACGTATAGCTTCAAGCCATCTAATATTGCTAGTTACTTCCTCTCTTCATTTACTTAAGAAAAAAAAAAAAAAAACTTTTATGTTTATAGCTTCTCTTTTAAAAATTTTTTGCTTGTTTTTAATATTTGTTTGCTGCAAATTTTGTCTTCTAGCAGTAATGCATCTTTAATAATTTTTACGGTTTTCTTGTTGTTGTTATTAATGTTTCTTTTCCTCTTTTTTCTTTTTTCTAAAAGGAAAAAAAAATTACTGTCCTGGTAATTAGTTGGTTCAAATTTAGTCTCGAGCATGGGTTCCTTAGCGAGCAATAGAAGACAACTACATCCACACAATTAGCTGATCAGGCAATTTATTTAAATGAAGACAAAGCTCAAGGCCCAATGACAAGCTTCTTTAGGCTGCAGAAAGGCCCAAAAATGAGCTTGTTCAAGTCAAAGCAAAATTAATACAAGATTTGACTCTAATCCATTATGTGTAGACACCTTCATTTCTCTAACCCTAGACCCTGTCTAGCGGGGGACGCTATAAATTAATTTCTTGTGAATATATGTATCTATCTTTCTCGAATTTATATATGTAAAAGTGTGTGTGTGTGTGTGTATATATTTAATGCTCACATGAACAATGTCACCAACAAAAAAAGTTGCTACATAAAGTGCTGTTTGAAATCCAAGCTCTAATTTATATGCTTATAATAATAAGTACTTTCTCAGATCGGATGCTTGAGAAATTAAGTAATTAATTAATTAATTAATTACGTACTTATCTTAAATTTGAATAGGAAGAAGTTATTATTGAAGATGACATTAGTAGTAGCAAGTGGCGTTTACGAGTTGTTATTGTCATGGGTACAAACCCCAAGAGCATGGAGGAAAATGAAATATACACATCAGTACTTCCCGCAATTATCCAAACAACATTTAGTTGAAGAATACTTTTCTCTTCTGTACATGTTGGAAAAGGAATGCACCAAAAACAATACACAAACTGAACGTCTTCTACCTTTTCTATTCAATATCTCTCTCTCTCTCTTCTCTCTCTCGACCTGATAACGGGGATTCGAATAGAAAACGTGTTCCTAGAAAGTAAAAACCAAACAGCATTTACTACGCTCAATTCTGCATTTAATGAAGCATCCAAACACCACCTAAATGAATTAGTGGTACTGTTAATTTCTTCACTCTTTCCCAGAGCTAGCTACTATGTAATCTCGGTTAAAGTATTGTTTAGAAAATAGAGAGTTTGTTTCCAATAACAAGTACATTTAATTAGGATCCCAAATTTATATTGACGAAATTATAGTGTGGCCCTCTATTATAGGTATTAATAAGGTTATGGGACGCAATTGTTAGTTTTAAGTTAGAAGTTACGTGTATTATATTAGATATTATGAGAACAATTATTAGATATTACCATCACTCGTACTTTTGTAAACATCATCTTATTTAAATCATATTTTTGTGGAGGAGCAATTAGTTATGATGGTCAATTTTAGCCATCTATTTTAATAAATGTTAGATTTTTTATAAAATGAAATTACCGATATCAATGATCAATGAACTTGTTATTTAGATTTAATCAACTAATAATTGATAGATAATTAATGTTGATCAATCAATAATTGTCCATTTGATGGTTCCGCTTATTGAATTTTTTTAATCAAACAATCGTTTTCTAAATTTAAAAAACTTAAGAAAATAATGTTTTTTGTAAAATATCTTATAAGTGAGCTCAATAAATCCTTATTGTAGGGTATCTCATTGTGAAATCCCTCTATATAAATTCATATATATATATATGCGTGCCGTATATAAAAAGATTATTCATTTATTGAGCCTAGGGTTTTGAAAACCAAGCAATTAGTGAGGGAGCTTGGAGTATGGAGGGTCATGTGGAGGAAGACATAATAAAACCCATGATGCCGGACAAAGTTGTTAAAGATTAGAAGGGAATATTTGGGAGGATGTAAGGAAGGAGGGGGAATTAGAAGCTGATAATAATAATAATCAAATAATCATGTGGAATTAGGGTTTACGATGTGTACATATGGAAGCAAACAAAAAATACCCTTTGTGTGGGTTTTCTCTCTTTCCCTTTCTCTCTCTCTCTTTCTCTCTCTCTCTCTTTCTCTTTTGAGGTCAATGGGTCTTACGGGTCTACAACATACCCCATGAAAGAAATATATGATAAAATATTCCCCAAAAATTCAACATCTCGTGAGAATTTGAAAAGAGGAAAAAAGGAATTTTTCATAAGTACCTCCCAATACGTAGACTGCCCTGCCAACATAAGCATATATGGAATTGAAATGAAAAACCCCCCCACCCCCCCCACAATTATTTAATTTTATTTACTGAGAAAAGTATTAAAGAGAGAGAAAGAGAGAGAAAGAGAGAGAAAGGAAGGAGCGAGGAGAGTGGGGGAAAAGGAATCACACATGAGGGTGTCTTTCTCGCTCTAACATTTTTTATCCCGGCGTCTCCGGGGAAGGAAAATCCAAAGTGACCATATTTTTTTGGTTCACAAAATTATTTTTTTAATGAGTTTTGACTAGGAACCAAAAAAAAAAAAAAAAAAAAACACATGAAAAAAAAAATACAATATACACACCCTCTTCTCTCTGCTTTCTTCTTCCTTCTTCTTCGTCTAGTGTCATTTTCCGATATATACTCTCGAGGAGGAACAGTATACCCAATCAAATAAATCCCCATTCTTTTCTCTCTCTCTCTCTCTCTCACTCTATCTTTTTCCTTTCCCTGACTTTTTGTGAAAATATATATATGTATATATATTTTTCTTCTTTCTTCCACTGGTTAACAATAATCCACACATCTATCCCTCTCCCATAATCCCCTGCCTGTCCATTTTACCTCTAATTCTCTGTTTCTTTCTCTCTCGTGAGCATGTCTGTTTGTTCCGCAAGCTTGGTTATAAATTCATAGACATCACCACTTTTTATTCTCCTTTTATCTCCTAATTATGTTTTGCAGTTTCTCCATCAAAACCCATGACTTTCTTATTAACTTTCCCAGATATATGATCTTTTGGAAAAAAGAAAACCTAAAACCCACCAACTACTCAATACATGAGTCATACCCACTTGTTTAATCATTCAATAATTTTCTCTCTTTCTTCACTTTTAAGCTGTCTAAGTTTGGATTCAAACTTTTAAAGGCTCAGGAGTAATATCAGCTCGTGCTTTTAGTACTACTATTTCTACTGAAAAATGCCCTTGGAGGGGATTTTCATTGAGCCAGCAGCATCAGCAGCTCCTTCAGCCCCAGCACAGCTTCCTGATCTCTCTCTCCACATCAGTCCACCCAATAACACTTCCTCATCCTCCTCCTCTTCCACCTCGCCAATCTGCGAAGCAGCCACCGCCTCCGCCTCCGAGACGCGGTTCGATCTCTCGAGCCGACGGCAGGCGGCGGTGGATGTAGATTATCTCAACAGTAGTTGCAACATTAACAATAATTCCAAAGCGCAGACGGAGCTTTCTTTAGGCAGGTTAAGCTTCGGTACCAACGGAGCTGGAGAGTCACTAGTAGCAGCAGCGCAAATCCCTTGTAATAATTACCAGCTTTATCACCATCCAAATCATGTTCGTAATATGAATCGCGTCGGCGGAGGCGGTGGCAGTAGCGGTGGCGGTGGCGGCGGAGCAAATGGTTTGCTGCTCGACGTGTCGGCGACTGCATCGGACCCTTTCCGGCCAATCAAGGGGATCCCGGTCTATAATCCCAACCGTTCATTTCCCTTCTTGTCTGCGGAAAACGGAAGAGATCTTCTTCATCATCATCATCATCATCCTCCTCATCAGGTTATAAATAAGGATCCGAAGATGTGCTTGTATCAAATGCCTAATTTTGCATCATCAACACCAGTACTACCCTCCCACTCCGCCGCTACGGCGTATAATCTCGGCGGAGGAGGAGGAGGAGCGTTGGATCCGATGTCGATGCTCAGCTCGAACGGGGCTGCGTATCGCGTGGCGGCCGCAGCGAGGTTCAACGGATTTGCCGCGGCGGCGGAGGCCTTCAAATCGGGTCAATTGCACCACCACCATCATCAGTACGGACAATCTCATCATCACGAAGCTAACTCCTCTCATGGGACTATGAGGGCTAGGTTTCTGCCCAAGCTTCCGACGAAGCGGAGCATGCGAGCGCCGAGAATGCGGTGGACGAGTACTCTCCACGCTCGATTTGTTCACGCCGTGGAGCTTCTCGGTGGCCATGAAAGTAAGATTCATATGTAATGATTATTTCTAATTATTCCAAGTTCTTTTTTTAAGATTTAGTTATGCCCTTTTTCTTTTATTTTGTGTTTCAAAAAATATAAAATTTTAGGTTTTAATTTATTGAAGTTTGGGTTTGAGCAGGAGCTACGCCGAAATCAGTACTTGAGCTGATGGATGTGAAGGATCTCACCCTAGCTCATGTCAAGAGCCATTTACAGGTAAAATGGAAAGATAAATTAAACAAAGAAAGTTATGAATAACTAAGAGATATTACAACAAAAACATTTCGTCTTCACCTCTCTCTCTCTCTCTAGCTCTCTCTCTCTCTCTCTCATCTCTATCACTCTGATCTCATGTGGGTCGGTGTTGGTGTATCGATTACACAAGGAGGGCACGGTTGCCAATGGGGAAAGCAGTGAGTGAGTGAGTGAATGAATGAATTTAAAGAGATCGTATATAGCGAGCGATATGAGTCTCTCTGCACCTGTAACTACTGGGACCAGACCAGACCAGACACACAGCTTCTGCTTTCAGAGTGAGAGAGAGATAGAGAGAGAGGGAGAGAGAGAGAGAGAGAGAAAATAATAAGAAACCCATGAATATTTCGTAGACCATGATAACGGACAAAAGTAGTAATCATTTTTCAATAATACAAACTCTATTAGTCCTACATTATTATCACGCATCGACCTCGTGATTAATGACCAAATCCAATACGTAGAGGGAAAGAGAAGAGAGAGAAAATCAACATAAGATAATATTCTGATACATCTACATATATGTGTGTGTATATATAAATATATACATATGTATATATGTATGTATGTATGTATGTATAAGTGTGTACCGTTGATAAGTTAATAAATAAATGTGTTGAGATGATCTTAATGATATATTTATGTGCAAGAGCAAATTAATGTGGTTTGGCAATGACTTTGCAGATGTATCGAACTGTTAAGACTACTGACAAGCCTGCAGCCTCTTCAGGTAATTCGTATTGCTAAAACCACCACTCATTCAACTTTTATCTTTAGCAGCTTTTACTTTTTACCCCTCTCCTATATACACCCCCTCTATGTCGTTCTTTTAGCCCTTCAATATATTTACATAAATCAATATACAAAACATATAATAATGTGTATATCATATATATAAAGACACACACAAATAAATCTGCATACATTATAAGTGTTTTTTTATGCGTCGTATTAATTAAAAGAAACATGAACAGCTACTAGATCTACACAAAACGTCCTAAATTGACTAAATTAACAACATCCAGACGTGCATCCACCATCAATGTGTTGTATATTAATATATATATGTATGTGTCAGTGTATATATACATAGATATTGTGTGAGTGTATTTTATATGGTGCATGTTAATGTTGTGACATTGGAGTTTTACTATTGGGAAATGTTAGAATTAGGGCAATCAGACGGATCTGGAGAGGATGAAATGTCACAGATGGGAATGAGTGGCTCTGATGGTACTACTTGTGGCCTACTTACTCAGTTATCGGAGCAAAGGGGGCCATCCGATGGGTCTGTCCAACCAGATCATAATGTTGACTCCCAATCAGCCAGTCTCTGGAGTAATTCCTCAAGGTATCATACTACTATAATTAATTCTTTGGTGATTCACAACCTTAATAATTTACATTATTAGATATACAAATCATTAACTAGATGCTATGCCCATAAACAACATTAATGTGCTTTTCCTTTTTCCTTTTTTTTTTCTTTTTTGCATGGTTTGCTTATTTTATTGTTAGCTTTTATAGACACATATAGACAAATGCAATTCCACGACGTCTATATTTATATATATATATATATATATAATTTTTTCAAGAATAATTAAAGTGTTCCCGGCTGCAGCTTTTGCTTTTATATATATATATATTATTTTTTCTGTTTGGTTTCTTCTTTCGAATTCCTTTTCTAGTCTTTTGTTCTCAAAGATTTTTCTTATTCTATTTTGTGTCTCCTGATATGGATGTGAGTAGCTCTGATTGATGGTGTTTTACTATAAAGTAAAAAGCTACAAACACGACCAAACCGTAGAGAAAGTAACCAACTGCTTCTTCACCTTTATTTTTTATTTTTTTCCCTCTTTTCAATTTCTATTTTGAACTTTATTTGCATCTTACTAATACTTTTTTTTAATTAATATATACATTCTTAATTAATATTTGTGTTAGTTGTCAATAGACAAAACTCTGGTTCTTATTCTATCCACGAGGAGATTGCATTTGCATATAATTAAAAAGCTTTCATTCCTTGATTTAAGTGCGCTGACCTGATCTCTTTTTAATGTTCCTACTTACTCTATATAAATTAATATATTATGTATATGTATATAAATTAATATAAAGCAGTCCATGCTGTTTGGTACCAGCTTCCATCTAAATGTCATTCGGTTTTTGTCTGATTTGTTTCCTCTTTCCACGCCCCACTTAATCTCTTCATATTATATATATTAAGATACTCCATCAAGCTTTTCTTTTTGGTACTAAACAGGAAACAAATATATTTTCCATTTATGTAATACAGCTGCTTCCAGCTTTTTATCATATTAGCTAAAAAAAATAAACTGATTATAATTCCATGACCCTGCTAGAAGTAGAAACAATAATTGTTGTTGGGATGTACTAGCTAGTTGTCTTCTTTCTTCAATAAAGAAGAACAAGAAGATAGTCAATTTTCTACATTGGAAATTCCATGATCTCATAGTCCTCTAAGTAAAATGATCATACAGTTAGGGTTAAGTAATTCAAAATTAACTAGTAGATATCCTTTGATTAGTTAAATTGGGTAATACTTAGAGTGATACTTAGATATCTGTTATAATTAGGTAAATTAGGAGATTCTGTTAGAATTAATTGCTTACAGTTTCTCAAAGAAGTAAAATGGGGACATCAAGTATTGGATATTGTTCCCATAGGCCATAGTTGGTGATTCTTTAAAAAAAAAAAAAAAAAAAAAAGAAAGCAAGCTTATTACAAATATTCATGTACGTAATTTGTGTTAGAAAAATTGATCAAATGACATCTTTTGTACACTTAATTATTTAAAAAATGACTGAACCTTTCTTTGGTCATTAAAATATTGATGTACTAATCAATCAGAGTTGGTTAAGAATAATTCTTAGACACTTAAAAAAAAAACTTTTAATCATAACATTTTTATGATAATTTATCATAAGGTCGTAACTAATATCCATTTAATCACCAATTTTGTCACAAATTTTTATTGTGATTAAAAATTTTAGCCACAAGATTTTTAGCTTTTTCAGCAAATAAAAGTTTCGCATGTAAAAGTTTTAGAAACAATAAAAATTTGTGACTAATCGAATATTAGTTACAAAGTTATGACTAAAAGTAGTATTTAATCATACAAAAATGTAGTGACTAAAAATCTTATTAAAAGAATTGTTACAAAAAATTCATTTTTTTGTAATAAGAAAACGTTCATTTTCTTAATATACTTTCTTAATACACTGAGTAATGAACTTCACTTGTTATCCTCATTCTTGGTGGTCTTCCCATGTGCCTCATATTGTATTTTCCCCAACCATATAGTGTTTCATCTATAGGTACTTGAGGTTATATCATAAAGACTAACCAATTAGAAGAAATTTTTCGAGTCATTTTAAATGATGAATTTTCAATTTCATGTTTAGCCAATTTCAAGTCTTTGTTCGCACACTGTTCCATTATTTTCTCCATGCCCGGTGACTTCTATTCCCACCTCCTATGGATTTTTCCAATATTATGTCTTTGCAATATGATCTAATTAAGGTCACCCCATATAAAATATATAGTTAAAAGACATGGGACTCTATCAGGAAATGAACTACCCTAAAATTGCATAACCGAGTCGGACATTCTTTCGTCCGATTAACAAATATGTAAATATTTGACTTTCTTCTAGTTTCTTAGATAATTCTCTCTCTCTCTCTCTCTCTCTCTCTCTCTCTCTATGTATATATATATTTATATATATATATTTGATAACAGCATTATTCGACCTTAGAGATAGTCCTTTGAAACAAATTACCAACCAACCTTCACACATCCTTAATACGGGACTCTTAAATTTCTTCCTAACCAAAACCAAATCTTGTTCAACAAACCGTTTAAAGCTTGAATTTGAGCCATTTTTATGAACACATTTCCAAATAATGATAACTACTTCTTGACACGTCAGGGTCTCTATGTTTAACATAGTTGGTAGAAGTCCAGCTTGAGGAACCCAAAATGTACTGTGTAGTGTTATGAGTAATATTAGCGAACCCGTGATTTTACACATATGTATGCATGTACGGGGAACCGCTACTTCTGACAATAACAACAACTAGTGCATGCATGCACATGACTATTAAAAATATATATACACACGCAAATTCGATATAATATGTTTCGAATTCATACAAACAAGAAATTTTTTTTTTGTAATTCCCTAAAGCACAATTATACTCGCATATTTAAACACAGATATATTAATTAATTGGATATGTATTGTATTCTGTAACATAGTATATCATGTTTATTTAACATATATATATATATATGCGCGTGTGTACCTCGTGATGATGAGAATAATGTGGTAAAGAAACGGTCTTTAAGAGAAACCACCGATACTTGCGAACTTTTTTTCTAAGATAGCGGCAAAAGGAGAAAAACATCTACGTCTAAAGTACAATCTTCCGTCACAAGTTTTTTTCTCTGATTTGCTTGGGCATCTTGTTTGTTTTCTTTTTGTTAAAAAAGTAGATAAATTATAGTGCCTACTTTCTTCTTTATACCAGAACTGCTGGAAATATCTTTATTCTTCTTATTTATAATCCATCAATTATTTGGATAGCAATTATTCTTTTAGCACCAGATCTGAAAAATATAATTCTCTTTCAAACATGGAGATATATATATATATACACATACCATGCAATATTTCAAATTATTTAGTGCTTTATGTAATTTGAGAGATCTAATTAGCCAGAAGCTGCTTTATAATTTCCATTTTTGTACTTTTTTACCACGTACGTATAGCTATATGATTTACTGTATTATCAAAGAATTAAATAGTCCACTACTTAGACTGTCAAATTTTTTTTTTTTATCTTATCACTACTTATGCTTAACAGCTAATCACAACAATAATCTCATTTTGTTAAATCTTTGTACATTGTTTATGGTTAGTTAGAAGAAAATTATCATAAAAAATTTACAATGTGGAACGACGGAGCTTTTCTATTGAGCAGTTTACTGAACAGTAATATAGTTATGAAACAGTCAACGTTAAACATTTGATCTCCTGAAACCGTTGGAAAATATATGTCTATCATTCATCTTCATTTTTTTTCCTGCTTATAATTAGATGCCTATACGTTTTTCTCGGACATATGATTGTGATACACCAGAAAGTATTCAATAGGATAATGTACCACGTTATTTTATATGTTTATTCTTCTTCTTCTTCTTCCTCTTTTTTTTTTTTTTTTAATCATCAATGGGAGCTTCTTAGTTCCATCTTCTCATGACATTGTTTGTAGTAAATAGTTAGTTTCTTCTAGAAACAAAATATGTGTCAGTCATGCATACCACCAAAACCTAGCCCAGGAAAAAAAAAAAAAAAGGTTTCAAATGGCTAATAACTTTATGATATTTACATAATTCTTCTTCTTATTTTTTTAATTAATGAATTTTCCAAATTAAATGCAGCAGTAGAGTGGTATGGCCGCAGAATAACTCCAGTGACATAGATGCTCTTCCATTACAATCTTCAGTTGTACTATCGCAGCAAATTCAGGTCTCAGCAAGATTATTTACTACTCTCTCTCTCTCTCTCTCTCTCTCTCTCTGTCTGGTATCACACATATTTAAGACTTAGACGACAATAATAATAGAAAGGAGACGACAAAATTCGTAACGCATGCAATATATTCACTACTACGGATTTGAACGCGATATTCCTATCATTTAAACAGCATATAATGTTGTAGATCATTTTCAAATACATGTTTTATTTCTAGAAAAAATATTGAGCCACCAAATACGGGGACCAAATTTTTTTTTTATTAAAGAGATAGAATAACTGATATCAGCTAAGATTAAGCATTCAAAATAAGTTAGTAAAATTAATTATCATTTAAATTTAGACTTTTATTTAGAGTTTGATTCTGCTAAACTTTTGGTACTCTAATGAATATTTCTTGAACTTCTAACTTTAGCAGTTTATTGTGAATCAAATTGATTTAATGGTGATCTAAATACCCTTGTGCACCACATAGTTTTAGTAATTTTACCTCTCTTTGATCTTTTAAATTTTAGTAATTAATCATCACCAACTTGATATGTGCTGTCATTTTAATTATATTGTAACAGTTTGGCGAGTTAATTCAAGGATCTAATAATCAAAATTAGAGGTCCATAGAAAAAACCCTTTAATTTGTTGCATAAATATACCAACACATGCCATGCATGCTTTTATATATATATGTTAAAATGCAAGTATATATCTGTGCATATAATAATTCCATGGGATGCTAAACTACAAAAATTTGTTTTCTTCTTATATATATATATATATATTTATAACAGGAATGCGATTCAAGTGCTCGAGTAAAGAGCTATATAGGAAACAACAATTTTGAAGGCAAAAACCCAAGCTTGGAGTTCACGCTTGGCAGACCAGACTGGCAGGGCGAAGCAATATGACTGCTTCTAATTAATTTTTCTTCTTTTAAATATATTTTCTTCTACCTTTTTTTTTTTTTTTTGGCCATAAAATCCTTCTCTCCCTTTTTGTTCCTACATGTTTTACTTTCCATGACTGGTTCGTTATAAGCTTTCATGAATTGGAAAATATAGATGAATAGAAAGAGTGTGGTGACCATGATCAGGAATTAATTGCCTAACTATATCCCAAAAATCAAGTACAGGAAACACACACACATATATATAAAACACTTATTTGTGAGGTACTTTTAAATTAAAGCTTCAACTTAATTAATTTGTCAGGTTTATTGTGATCGTAAACTTTGGTGGAATCGGAAAGTGATATTATAAACTATAAATGACGAGAAATAAAATATTTCAGGTGATGTGGCATATATGGCCTTGGATACGACTTACAATCACAAAATATGAATTTTCTTTTCTCTTTTTTAGTTCTTTATTATAAAACTCTTTTTCTCAGGATTTTTCCTCAGAATATATGCACGACTTACGCAAGCATCTCTGCATGCATGCATGATACTTTTTCATTTTTTATTTTTATTTCTATTTACTTACAAAAGTGGTTCTTCTAGTTGGGATTTGTAATATATATATATATATGATTTACCTAATGAATAATATTAAGGTCTCAAAGCTTATCCCGATCTTTTAAATCCCGATATATATATATAAATCCCGATCTTTTAAAATAAACTTACATATCATATGATATGATATATATATTATGATATACATATATATATGTCATCTTATTGATACTAAAAGATTGGGATAATAGTCAGCGTTACTCGTTACTTGTGTACATAAATACAAATGGCCAAAGCTAGCACTAAAGCAGCCATAGCTAATCGTCTTCTTGTTTGATTTAGCTGTTCTGTAATTACTAATTTTAAGTTGATCATCGTTAATCTGAAGCATCAGTGCAGCTTGCTAAGAGTAACATTTCTTTTAGAGAAAAACATAAACTGAACCTCAATTATAATCATATTAGGTTTTCGCTCAAAAAAAAAAAATTCAGATCAAAAGAATGGGAGCCACATTACGCAGAATCAGTGAATAATATGTCTGTTGGTCCTCATTTAAAAAAAAAATGCAAACAACACACAAAGTTTTCGTCAATTTAATTGGCATCTATTAATCATATATGTGTTCTATCAGCTAGCCCAGTAGTACCATATCAAGTACTTATGTATTACTTATAAAAGATATCGATACATATAACATTACATATTGTTAATCTTTTTAGTTTATAGAGTTAGATGACAAGTAATTACCGAGTACGTACTCTAGTCTATTGGTTAGTTTCAAAAATTTTGGAAAATAGTTACTAGATAATTTTTAGTATAACATATAATAGTCATTTTGATAATTGTTATGTAATTCTTAATTTTTCTTTTTTTAAAATTTGTGTCTCGATATCACTCTTATAAACGTGCCATATGGTGTAGTTTCTCTTATTTTATTCTTTCATCTTAGAAATGCAATATCCCACTTACGACATTATCATAAAGAGAGGATCATATGTTAAAAACAATGTAGTTTGGCAAAGTAGTGGTTCAAATACAAAGATGCAAAAAACAAAAATTAAGTGAATGGACAGTTTTAAATCATTTTTTTTTAAATGGCTGAAAATTTTTTATTTAGAAAATTTGACTGTCAATCGATGATGATTGACTATAGTCAATTAATGAAAAATACATACTAATACTTATTAATCAATGACTAATTATAAATGACTGATTATAGTCAAATTGATGATTGAGCATCACTAGTTGATCATTTTTTTTTAAAACAACCATTTTGCTCTTTTTATAAAACTTCATACATCTACCAAAAATTTTCTTTAAAAAAATTTACCCACATATCTCTTGATAAAATACACCCTTAGTCTTAACTCACTTCTTTAGTTTTGATTCGTTCTCTTAAAACATTGTCCTCAACTTTTGCATGGCTCTTAAAACAGTGCCCTCGTGTCCAACTTCAAGACATACAGTGGGCTCCACACTTTACTCTGTCCACTCAGCCCGTTTCACTAACAATGGAGATTGGGCCCAGCTCAATTTTTTCAACCCTGGCCCACGACCCAATTCAAGGAGAAAAATTTTTGAGGAAAAAATTGTATCATTTTGATAGAGCCTGTCCTTTCAATTTTGAGTTCTGAAGCTAAGGCTAGAAGTGTTTGAATGATCATTACAAAAAGCAATTGCTCGACGAGAGAGCCTAATGTCAAAACCACAAAATATAACTTCTAAAAAACTTCTTCTAAATGAACTTTGAAACTTTTATATTTATATAAGAGTTTCAGTTATACATTATAACCTTAATTTTATTAATTTTTACGGCTTGATTGACCCGTTAAACTCTTCGAAAAATGTAGTTCTAGTCATTTACCAAAAAAACAAAACCTTTTGCTTCTTTTCTTTTACATATTAAAAGCAAAAAAGGCAAAAGCAGAATCTCTATCTAACGTGCCCTGCTTCCAGAGGGTGTGGGGTACACTGTAAAGTTTGCTCAATTCAACTCCACTTTAATCAAACTAGAAGCACATATTGTATTAAAACTGCTTTATTTGAACAACAAGATTCATACCACTCCTTACCTTATTTATTAACTTATTTGAAAACTTAATTCCTGTACATAGTATGTGCGATGACATGGGAACATAAAATGTAAAACGAAATCGGAAGGGTACAAAAAAGGATACACTCTGATTAATATGGACAGGATAAGTCGCTGGCAGAACCATACAAACGTTAGCTAGTAACAAAGAAGCCCCGATATTTGGTCATCTCGGCTAAAAGATACTAGACAAACTCATGTGCTTCTATATATCACACACACACACACACACACACACAACAAAGTCCACTAAAAACCAGTACCAAAGCAGCAAAAGTTCAACACCTGATTTCGAACGGGTGTGAACCTTTCAATCTGAGAACTCGTCCACCTTTTGATGTTGGCGCGCATGTCTAGCAGTGGAGTAAGCTGAAAGTGCTGAACTAGTCATGCTCAATGACCGCGTTGCCAATCCCACGCTTTTCTTTGTTGCCAACCACAGAGTGCAGAAGAATCCAACCCAACCTAATTCATCCAACCAGAAATGCAATAAAAGCCCAACATCAGCCTAGGTTATAATTTTGATCAAGAAACATGGTTGTACTGATAAAACTAGAACCTTCATGCCTCATAGGAAGTCTATGGCACAACATAGAGATTTAGTAACTAAAACGTACGTTGCATCAAGTTGCCAGACCTATAAAAGGTTGCACGTAGCCAAATCAGAGTGAAAATGGTCAGCCTCACTGAGAGAGGCACAGTTTTCCGTTTCCTAAAGAAAAACAACAACAGCATGGATCTCTCTCCCTACTCAAAAGCATGAGAACATGGCAGAACTCCGTGCCTCTGACATGATTAGATGTTTTTGGCAATGTTTCTAGGGAAAAAAGACGGACAGAACTACTCAGGCCCTCAACCTCAACTTAGGTTCACTTAATTCTCAATTAGGTGAGTAGATATAGTAGATTCTTAGGACGTAAAAGATTATAGTTCCAGAAATAGAAAATTCAGCAAACGTGCAACCAGATAAAGGGTATATATCTATACCTGCAGCTATTAGAACTGCAATGATGGTAGAAATTGCAGTTGTGGAAATGACAAATGCAGCGATGGACAATGCCGCAATGTATATAGCTGTTACAAAAGCGAAGAAAAGAGCCAAGAATCCTCCTGCAGCTGCCAAAGATATCAGAAGAGAGACGACAATGGCATTGAAAGTTGCTACCAAAAAGAAAAGCATAAAGACTAGCAATCCTGTCAAGGCAAGGAGAGTAATCGTCCCAACCTGCAGTAAAAGAATTGGTCGTAAGAAATTTAAAAATAACAAAAATGAACTGGACCAAGGTAAAAGGATACCACACTACTGACACTTTAGTGTGTTCTGCATGAGCAATTTTTATGTGAAATGAAGCCCAAAAAATTGGCTAGACGGATGGAAATCTCACAAGTTCAACTCAGCATGATGCTAAAACTTGAGTCAAGAATATGATTACGCTCTTTCATCTTTAGGGTTTAGGCATTAAAATCAAATTTGACAAGCATGGCAATAGTCAATACCACATAACACTAGCTTCAGACGGTAAAAAGAGAATGTTAACATTCTAGTCATATTTTTAAACCAATTAATGGATTTAGAGAATCATGGTTATTGCACATACAAGCTTTATAAGACATCCAATCTTCTTCTACGTTTACAACGAGCTTCATTTGTCCCCCTGGCATCAGATCATTATTGACTTGTCTAATATTTAGGGCACGTTTGGCTTCCTGTTCTAGCTTTGTTTTAGCTTAGTTTGGACTAAAATGGGCATTTGGGGCTATTTTTATTTTAACTTGAACTAAACTTTTTTTAAACTTATTCTACTATTTCAGCACAATTTCCAATATAATTTTAGACTAAAATTTCAAGTTAAACAAAGCACCAAATTCCCAACTTTAGGTTAAATTTATCTTAACTCAAGCTAAACTTAAGTTAAAATGAAGCACCAAACGGGCTATTAGTCTTTATGAACATTATCTTGCTTTCACCTATTTTCCCCCTTCCATTAGTTTATAAGTGTGAGCAGTTCTCTACATAGAGATCATCCTAAAGAGCTATATAGGGAGTTACTATTCATAAAAAACTGCAGAGGACAGCTAAACCCTTTGCTGAAAGAATCTGAATCCTTATCGTCTCAAAAATGTCAACAAAAACACCAATATTAAAAGAGTCGTCCCACATACCAACCAATAAAAAGATCCAAGGACGGCATATTTCCAAGCTCCCATAATAATATCAATACTAATTTCCCATATCTGAGGATATCAGGATGACGTTCAGCCAATTGTTAATTTTTTTGGTTTTTAATGGCAAATGAACATTTTATGGAGAGTAGAATGATTCAAAGCAGGAGAACGTGCAGAACTCCAAAATGAAATAAAAACAATACAAAACAACAAAAAACCAACAAACCAGTCTAAAACAATCATACACAACAGAACATCCCTGAATTCTTTCTAAGTTGATGCCAATAAAGAAACCAAATACTTAATATTTATATCATTCAAAGAGTCATCAACTAGTTTCACGCTACATTTGGTCAGCACATGAGGAGAATTCTAATAGTGGAGTATTGGAAGAGTAAATAGACCTAAGATTTATATATTCATTCCTGATAGGTAAACTTCAGCGACTGTTCAAAATTTTGTGTGATGAATTTCAGTTCATCGAAAACAAATCTCCACCCCACCCCCCCTCTTACGCCTCGTATTACAATCATTTGTATCTAACTAGTTTAGTTGTTAAAAGCCTGTTTCTCTTGCTTTTCTATATATATCATATCAACTTGTCTGTTGTATAGGCGTAATCTTGATCAGCTCATCGAGTGAAACTTGTCCCAACTAAATTTGAAGATTATGAATTTTACCAGGTTGTTCCCTAAAAATCCTAACATTTTTTCAAAAACAGCTTCAAAGTTTAACAAGTAGATTCTTCTTGGTCCCGATTTCATTGTTTCTATAAGTGACTCATTTGCCCTTTTTTTTTTTTTTTTTTTGAGAATTTGAATGAGATATTTTAGGGCATTAATAAGCTGTGAAGTTGTGTTTTTCATTTTATTTAATTTTTTTGTCAAATTAACCTTTTCACACTGACTTTCAACTTATTTATCTAAAGATCCTAACAGCCGCACAACTTATTTAACTTTAAAAAAAAACTTTTCTTTTTCCCTACAATTTTTTTTTTCTTTTCCTTTTGTACTTTTTTGTTGCCTGATTCAATTCTCTTTCTTTTCTTCCATTTTTTAAGGTTTAGATACAATTATTGTAGAATACAATTTTACGTGTAAATACATGAGATATTTTTTACAAAATTATGTGAACAATCTATATTAAATTAGAAGATAGATCATAATATTATATAAAATAGATATAATAATTAAATTATAAAACTTAACGAGGAATTATAGATTTATATTATGTTCATTTAATGCATTACATTTACATTGCGTTTAAATATAATATAATTTTCATCTAAATACAAAAATATTACATTCAAATACCAATCATATTACATTTTAAATCCAATACAATCATTATTTATTATTTCACTTTTTCTCTTATTTTTACTTATCACATCACATACTGTCTTTCTCTTCCTCTTTTTTCTTTCTACTTTTACCTATCACATCACATATTCATTATTTAAATACAATTCAAATATTTTTCATCTAAACATACATTGTATGCAATGCAAATACTTTTCATTTAAATATAAATTATATTCAAAATATTATATTCAAACATAATATAAACACAGTATACTTATCAAACACCCCTTAGCTTTTTTTTTTTTTTTTAAGGACAATTTCCTTTCCTTTTCTTTTCTTTTTGATAAAATTGCTTTTATTAGTCACGTTACTTTTTTTTTTTTCTTTTTGGTACAATCATGCTTCAAAAAAAAATTTGTTTTTTAAAGTACTATGCTTCATAATTCGCGATTCAATGATTTTTCAAATTTGTTTTATTTTATTTAAACAAAAAGATAAGGGTCCAGTATAAAAAGGACAATAAAAGAGTAAATCAAAATTAAAGAAATTAAAGCAAAGAACACACATTGTCAAAACCTAATTATTCCAAGTCATGAATAAGACCAAGTTGCAACTGAGAAAATTGATTCTCAAAAAAATAAAATAAAAAAAGTTTCAAAAGAGAAAATTATATTTGCCAAGCCATCAGAATTCGGAAAATTTTCTTCAATTAAGAAGAAAATAAACTCGATTACAAAATTCCTTTCTTTTGAAGATTAGATTATTCGTGAAAGGAAAAAAAAAAACTTCAGTCAGGCCTCAATCATCAATGACCCAACAAAGGGAGAAAAAAACGGATTAAACCTAATTAATCAAGCAATCAAACGAAACTTCAGCAACAAAATTATAGAAAATTAAAGTAAAAATAAAAAACAAAATAAATAAAAATAAAAATGTCGTACGATATTGAAGTGGGGAGGGACTCACAGATATGACGAGGAGGGCGCGGAGAGGGCTACCCCTGCGTGTCCAGAGAAGAACATTGCTGGCGGTGTTTCTAGAAGCTTCTGGAAGCAAGAGACCGTTCTCGGCGACGGAGGTTTTGATCCGCTGCAGCAACGGCGCATCGGAGGCATCGGGGAAGAGAATCTCGGAGATCAGACGGCGTATAACGCTGTAGAGGGTCTCGTCGTCCCGTTGGTGGACCCGCCTGGTGCCGGTGTCGTTGGGCTTGTCTTCCATTTTTTTTTTTTTTTTTGAGTGTCGTTTTTTCCTTCTTCTTGTTCGACTCTAGTAACAGCACTTCACTGGAACTTTTTTTTTTTTGGGTCCTTTCGGACGTTAGTTGGGGGAGAATCCTCAATTTTAATTCCTGTAGGCAATTATTACTTATTTAACGTACACGTGGCAAATTCTCACTCAGTTTAACGCGATTATAATCGAGTTTGGGCCCTACCAAACATGCCATGAGCAGAGAGTACTTTTGTGATGGTTACAAGAAAGTCCAAAACGACAGTCCACAAGTTGGACCATTTTGGCATCCGCCAAAAAATTAGAATTACTTGCAGTTTTGGGCCGTCGAAAAATATAATAGACTTCCTAGTGACACATTCTACTGACATGAGATATGCAATGGTTGAAAAGATATGACTGTTGCGTTAATTAGTTTTTAAAGTATGGATGGAAAGAAGGGGGTCCATTTCAATGGCAATTTGGGTAAAATCATGCAAAAAAATGTTGATTAATCATACCTCGAGCTCAATTTGTTGCATTTAATGGTGGAGTCATGTATAATTAATCTCTAAATCTACAATTTTGGCAAAGAAAATGCTAGGTTTCAATTGAATATCTCTAGAATTCATATTTAGCACCAATGTGAAGATCTTGAGCTCGAGCAGTGCATCATGATCATATCTAAACGATTGTACTACAATAACAAAACCATATCATCCAACAAAGTTCATTAGTGACAACAATATAGAGATTGTCAATTATATGATAAGATTTTCCCTACCAACAACCTTGTTATAATTGGCATATATTCTTTCATTCTCTTCCTTTAATCTCTTTGGTGTTGAAAGGATGAATTCACTCTTCTTTTGTTTAGTCGATATAATAACCACTATCATTGAAACCCATCCTCATGATTCGCAACATACATAAGGTTCCGCCTACTATGAACATTCTGTTGGAATGTATAATATGCATTTGCTTATGTTGCAACATCTTCATTTACATTGTTGCGTTTCAATAGATTTTACCAAAACGCGGATAGAAAATGAGACACGACAAACTTGCTTGTTAGTCATCAAATTTGCAGTTTCACACGATATTTGAAATTAGAAAGGATTGAGGCCTCAATCTAGACTTGACTCACTAACTGAGCAACTCCCATCGACCAGCAAGTTAAGATTTTTGATGTGATTAAAGCGTCCTCGTTCAAATCACAGTGCGAAGAATGCACTGGCAATGCTAAGGTTTGGAGGCTTTGTTATTTTTGGTAAGAGACGATATTGGTGAAGCGAGTCCACCTCACACCAAATGCTACGGTGCTTTGCTGCTGTGCGGTCGTGGGTTGGCCACTGCCTCCTCCCATCAACGCCAATGAGAAAAGGATAGAAAGAAGAAAAAGAACGAAAGAAAGAAAAATTCTTATTTTTAATTCACATGATATGCCATTTTTTTTATTATAGGTATATTAAAAAAATTATCTCATTAAAAAAAATGACAAAAATTACAGTGAGAAAAGATAACTTATCCTACCGATAGGGAACATTTTTTGTCCATTCGATCTATATCAAACGATGCAAACTAAACAAGTTCATTAAAAATAAAGTAAGACTACACACATTTGATCTATTAGTAATCCAAAAACTTAAAGAGAGAGAAAGAGAGAGAGAGAGATCAGAGGGTGGAAAAGCCATGCCTGGTTGTCGTATATAGAGGGCTGCCGATGCCATAATTTGAAAAGGATATTGATGTCGGTGGGTTGGGATCACCGAATCCAAAGCTGTGTCGTGATTAAGATCATCGACGAGATCCAAATTGCAACCCAACCGACAGCTCCACGCCGTGGCTTGCAAACCCACTCTCTATCGTCGATCTCAAAATCGTGACCCACGCAACTACTTCGCGTTGGGGGCTAGCAAACTAGTCGTGATTCTTTTACAACAACCATGATTCCGGCCACTGAGATCAGTCTTCGATCTCCTCTGTGCCAGTTTGAATCTGCCCTCGCATCAGCTTGAACGTGCCCTCACCCTCAATTGAAGTTGCAACACAGGCTGCTATTGGGTCCTCACAAGGGCGAGATGCTCCAGGCAGGCATTCGAGCAATCAACGTTGGGTCTTCGCTCCATGGGTTGCGACCCCCTTCTGGCATCTGGTCACAACAGTGCGGCTAGTCAAAGGCGTATTTTTTAAGATTTTTTAATTATTTTTGTAATTAACATTTTAAAACAAGAATAATCACATACAACTAAATCTACACTTGTTTTATGGGCATGCATTGGTAGCCCGTTAACTTTTAATTGGATGGCCAAAAACTGTAGAACTCCGAAAGAAAATATGCCAAGTTATGTTTCACACAAATTGATTCTTAGGGGTGTTTGGTAAACGCATTATATTTTGATTATATTTGAATGAAATTTATTTTTTAAATGTTGTATTTGGTTGAAAAGTATTTATTTTGTATTTGAATGAAATATGTGTTTGGATGAAAAGTATTTTAGAGTTGAAAAGTTGATGTGATTAGTAAAAGTAGAGATAAATAGTGGAGTTGAAAAGTTGATGTGATTGTTTTATAAAACTTTTGAATAGTAATTGTTTTCGTAGTACTGTTGAAAAATTTGTGTTTGGTGTAAAATTGTATTGCATTTGAATGAAATTAAAATGTAATTTTTTTACCAAACGACATCGTAGAAGTGTTTGGTAAACGCATTGCGTTTTAATTACATTTAAATATTTTTTTTCTTAGTGTTGTATTTGATTGAAAAATATTTGTTTTGTATTTGAATAAAATGTGTGTTTGGATGAAAAATATTTTAGAGTTGAAAAGTTGATATGATTAGTAAAAATAGAGATAAATAGTTAGATTTGAAAAGTTATGTGATTGTTTTAAAAAACTTTTGAATAATAATTATTTTCGTAACACTATTAAAAATGTTTATATTTGAATATAAAACTTTATATTTGGTATAAAATTAGTTTTCGTAGTATAAAAAAATGTTTACTAAACGTTATCTCAAAACGTTTGAGAAGGTTTTTGACTCACTTACATTTGCAATAGGGACTAGAAAAATTAGTTTTCTTAGTATAAAAAAATGTTTACTAAGGGCCCGTTTGGCTATTGTTTTGCAGACCAAAAATTTTACATTTTTTCCAAAACTTTATCACTTTTTACTATTTACATCTTCAAAATGCTATAGTACATTCAAAATTTTAAAAATCCATAACTTTGTGTATACAAGTCCAAATGAGATTATTTTTTTTTAAATTGCATAGAATTTTGAGAGGAATAAAACAATATCCATATTGATATTTTTTTTCTAAAAATATTTTTAAAATTTTATATTTTTTCACCCCAAACAATTTTTTCCCCCAAACACATTCTTCAAAACCAACTTTTTTCCAAACCCCAAGACCACATCTCCAAAACCTCCCCCAAACTCCCCCTAAACTTTCTCTCAAAACGTTCGAGAAGGTTTTTGACTCGCTTACATTTGCAATAGGGACTGGAAAGAGCGAAATTTGTTCAGCCCATGAGTATTTGATCCACAAAGTGCAGTAAAGGGCCAATCCCATGCCTTTTCACCCTGCACAGATGTGAACTGAACTTTGCCATCTCGCTCATTAGTCCTTCCTTTCAATTTCTTGCTCACTATCTGGCCATGGGCTCAAGGAAACAAATTCCGAAAATGGAAGATACAAATTCCAAGTGTAATTAATTCTATGAAATGTGAAAGCACTTTGCACTATTCACCTTGTCATTTAGTAGCTTAGACATTAGGAAAAAAAAAAGAAGAAGGTGACTAATTGATGTTGTCATCTAATAAGAACAAGCGTAAGGATCAATAAATAACATACAAAAAAAATGAAAACAAGAAAGGAAGGGAATTAGATTTACAAACCAAAAATCAGGTGACAGGAAATTTTCGGAAAAGATAAAATCTGAAGTAAGATGAAAAACTACTAATATAATTTGATGTTAGTAACCCTTGTAAAATGGAAGTAAATTTTTATTTTTATCTTCCTGAGAAAAATGAAATAATATTCAAACAAAACTTCCAAAACTTACCAAAATTGGCAATAATTGAATTTTGAGTCTCGAGGACTAGGCTTATTTCCTTCATATGATTGAGCAAGTCTTAACCTATAAAATGGTAACTTTAGAGAACCATATTTTTAGTTTGATCTAATACAAGATTCTAACTCTATATTCTGATATTATCATTAACCAATAAGTTTTCTAAAGTTATCTTCATATGTTTTTATTCACTTACTGATAAGTTGAGTGATCATTATTTCTTAATATTAAGTTAATGGTAATTTGGTGAGGTTCATATAATTATAATTTCCAATAAAAGTATTACCTTTATGGCAACTTATAGTTTTGACTGGATTCATTTGAGCTTCTTTTCTTGCTCGAATCACCCTTTAATTTTGTCCTTCTCAAATCCTAAATAACCACATCAATTTAATCTTTTACCGCCATATGATAATGAACACAGGCAGCAACAACTACATTCGGATTTTGAAATTTTGATTTTTACCGTAAAAAATTCTTATAAAATTTCAATTGTGCGGTTAATGTGTAAAATTATTATAATTGTGCTCACATGAAAAATATATATAATTATATTTTTATATCAGTTTTAAAAGAATAAATAACATTTTTTGTATTGTTATTTCGTCTCTCTTCTCAACCCGTCACAATTTTTTCCTTATTTCATTTTTTTTCTTTGTGTACCTCCCATGCACGAATCATATGTTGTCAAATAAATATACCTGTATATGTATATATGTATATGTCACATTGTCACGGCTAAACACATGTGATTGACAAGGTGACAACTAACAAAGATTGTCATGACCATTTACCAAAAATCTCCACTAGCTTGGAGTAATAACAATACTAATCAAAACCCAACCGGGCTTCTTCAACTGCAAGAAAAGTTGCACATAATATCCACTTTAAGTGACAGTGGGATAATTATAACCAATAGCTGTTCATGCACTTGCAGCACTCACAAGTCGAGTAAGGTGGTTAAGTGGTTAACCATTCAACATTGGTGCAGTTAATTAAAGGGCTTGTTTCTGTTAACTATGTTGTTAAATCATCACACTAAGATAGGTTTAGCAGCTAATTAATTAGTTAAATAGTGTACTGGACTAATCATGAAATTTCCCAAAGACTTCAACTTTAAGCATTCAGTGGCATTATTATTAGTAGCTTAATTATTTATTAAAAAAAGACCATCACCTAACTAACTTATACCAGGACGTTTCTCTAACCACAGAAAAGCCAAAAACTCCAAAAGTTTTTTTTTTTTTCTTTTTTTTCCTACCAAGTTTAATTAAAGGTTGGCTTTCTGTCTTCGCCTTGTTAACGGATGTAACAAGAAACATTTAAAAGCGTGGGGTTAACAACCTGGCCCTTTTCCTCACTTTTTGATCATCTTTGGACTTTATCAACCAAATTAAGTTGGCAATTTAGACATGCACGGAGCCATAATTAATTAAGGATAGTACTTCATGATTAATGAGCTAATTAATTATATTGCTATATGGCACGGACGCACAGTTATATGCTTATTAGTGAATGAACTTGACTAATCAACCAATTAATCAAAGCAAACAAAAGTCATAGTAGTAATTGTTAAGAGTTAGATGCTTTAATCTTATATTTTTAAGAGCAAGAAGATCGCGTAAGAAAATAAATAAATAAATATCAACAGACAAAATTTATAGTGGTTTACAATCAATTATTATAGTAATTCATCGTGATGACAAAAAAAACTTATTTTAAAAAATTGTATAACTCTATATATATGTATATATTTTACCCAACCTCTCATTTTACAACCCTAAAGCAACCAAAATTACAAATCGAAATCTTCAAGTATCCAAGGTTGATCCATATACTGTCCTTGTGTTAGGACAATAATTAGGTCATATAACTTAATATACTAGTCATGTGGCATGATTCCTTTTTATATATAAAATTGTGATATTTTTAGTATAAATATATATATATTTTGGTGTCGTGGTTTAATTTGATAATTCTGTTGTAACATATAATGATTGTATGTTAGCCAGAAAATGCAATGGCAACATATAAGACCATGATTAAGGGTGGTTATTAGTTTTGTGTTGGATTACTTAAAGGCAAGTTGATGTGAAGCAGAGCCAGAACACAGGGCATGCAAGAGGAGATTTGAAGGAACTTTGACAACAATATGAATGAGAGGGAGGTTTAATCAGAAAGTTTGGTGCTTGAGAGAGAGCTCATGCAAAGTTTTTTAATTTAAGCACATTGTTGGTGATTGAGCAACGGAAATTACAATGCCATTCTAAGACAATTACCAATCTCCAAACTTTCAACACTATAGCTACTAGTAGCTCCCACTCCTATATATACTCCTTGTTTCATTTCTGTTAAGTCATATTATCCACTGCTCCAAACACCAATTAGCAATTTAATTTCGTTTGCGATCCAGCAAAACATGGAGAAGTCACACGCCAAATCCGCTCTCAAGGTTGTTCACTCTTCGGTTCTTTTGTTTGATTTTTATTTTGTTTAGCGCGATTTCAGTAACTAATCGAGAATCCTTTTTGTTTTCTTTTCTTTTTTGTTTGGTTTGTTGTTGGGGTTGAGAAGTTTGTGAGGAGTGCTTCACAATCTTCGGCTTCTTGGAGCTCCAGTGAGAGGGGAATGGTGAGATCTTAAACTTGGAAAAACCTTGTCTCAGTCCAGTTAGTACTGTTTAAGTGGTGCTTGGTACTTTGCAACTAGATCTAACTAGCTAGGATAAAAACAAAAGAAAAAGAAAACTAGTTAGTGTTTCCCAGACAAGATGAGAGCTTTCTGGTTACTAATTCCTGTATACATGAAGGCACATGCATATTATAATATCTAGATAACTAGTTACTTGTATCCTGTAATATACTCTTGTTTTTGGAAAGAAGTTCCAATATAACTTCTCATCAATCAACAAGTTACATTATTTTTTAAAATCTAAATGATAATAAGCTTATCAGAAATTAAATTTTTGATGTTTTGAAACATAGTGTATGTCTTTAATCTGGTTGCCCAAAGAAAAGCAGACCGAAATGCTCATGTTACCCATACTACAGTGCCATATAGCTCCTGTAACTATATATATATATGAATATATATATATATATTAAGTGCATGTGTGCATTCTTCTTTATTATTGTTATTTTGACTGATTATTATAACGTTGTCCAAAGAAACGAATGAATTGAAGAAAAGGATGGGGGTTGTCTTTGGATATCACTTCAGTTCACATACTTCCAATTTTGGTAACTTTCTATTTAAGTTAAATAAATTAACAATATATAAATTAAACATAAAAAGACAATATATGGTTGAGGGAATGTCGTTTTCTATATGTTTCTAATATATCATTTTGCATTTGATATTTGCTCAAGTGGAGTGAGTAATTGGATCAAAATCCATGCCCCTATTGTGACTCGTAAAAGTAAATGCAACTTTTGCAATAGTCATAATTAGGGGAGCAAAACTGAATTATGACCTAAATTATTTTTTTGCCCTGCTTTTATACAATTATAAGAAAATTAGTTGTGGGTTACTCTAAAAAAAAAAAAAAAAAAGGAGTCACTTTTTATCATAATGATTTCGTGGATTTTTCAGACAAAAGATGAAGTCCACAAAGAAAGAAATTATGACAAAATCAAGGTACATAAACATCTACTTTGAAGGATTAACTACATGAACTATACTATCTCACCATACATATATTTATATGCATCAATAATATACACAGTGGTCCAACTATTGTAGAATTCTCAAAGGCCTTCTGCAAAAGAAAATACCAAGCCACAAGAAATCAAACTACACACCCAACAAAGAGCCATCAAAAGGGCAATCTTCAACTATGAGGTAAATGAACGTATTCTTGGCAAAATCTTTCTAATCATCAATATTCTACATGAATTACATAATATGGTCTCTTTAGAGCCTTTATTATTTCCTAATATTTTTATAATGACATAGTGATAATATAAATATATATATATATCTATATACAGGTAGCCACAAAGCTGTACCTCATAGAGCAGCAGAAAAAACATGAAGAGAGGCTACAGAAGGTTTGTACATATAAATACCACATAACTATGTAATAATAATTGTTTAATTACTCCAAATAGTTACATATTGGTATCAAACCAGTCAAAGAAAGTTGATAAATAAATATGCTTACACTGAAAAATAAAAAATAAAAAAGGCACTAATTCTACCGCTGAATTCTTTATCTGGTGATAATACAAAATTTTGTCGGCAAAAATATGATTAATCAGTCATTTCGTCAGAAAATATTATATATGAATTGATTGATGGAGCAGTTGATAGAAGAAGAGGAGATCCGGTTGCTGAGAAAGGAGATGATTCCTAGAGCTCAACTGATGCCTTTCTTTGACAGACCTTTCTTTCCACAGAGGTATAACAATTGAAACCAAAAGATGATAAACTGTAATTTCAATAATCAAATTTAATCTAGTGGCTGATAACATGTTTGTATATATCTCTGTGTGTGTGTGTGTGTGTGTATGCAGATCAAGCAGGCCTTTGACAGTTCCTAGAGAGCCAAGTTTTAGAATGATGAGCAGCAAGTGCTCTAGCTGCATTATTCCAAACTCCCAACTCTACACTTTCCAACAGACCCGTCACACTCTCAATGCCATTTACAAGTGAAATATTTTGGCTGCCACAGTTCTGTGAAACCAGTCCTTATGATGATTTCGTTGGCTTTGATTCTGTAAAATGCTCCATAATTTGATCCCATTTCTTATGTAGTCATGCATATATATGATCCGAGTATTATACAGGATTTTCTTTCTTTTTAGTTTTCTAATAGAAAAAAAGGGATCAATCGTGTTTTCACGTCCCTCGTCCAATGCCATTAAAGGAGCCACCAGAGATTTTAGGTGGAATGGATAGGATCTTGGCCGTGGGTCGGGTTTTTAACTTCTTTTTTTTTTAAGTTGTCATGTAGTTAATCCAGCTTCTTGAGAGAAAGCCAGCAAAGAGTGACCTTTTTGGCCTTTTGTCATGTAGTTTATCCTTTTGAAGGGAGTTGCTAGTGACCTTTCGGGCCATTGTAAGTCAAAATTAAATAAAGTCAAATGTTGTACTTTGGTTAATAGCTTTTGAAAATGAAAATGAAGGTGAATCGGAATGAGATCATCTCCCATATTGTTCTTTTTTATTTTTTTGTTGGGTTAAAGAATTTCCAAATTTGATTTGTGACTTTGTGCCCTTGTGTCGCTACCGCTATCATTGTTTATTGTAAAAATCTCGTTTTTTCACTTGATAGAATTTAATATTGGATATAGATAATATAATATGTGATATATAAGATAGATCATATATTATAGTAAAACGCATTTATCAAACAAAGCTAAGATGCAAATGAGTCTCTCATGAATATAGTTTAATTTGTGTAGTGACTCTGATATTTCAACTTTAGTTTAAAGTTTAAAAATGTGCACTACTAATAAGCATGCTTACAATAGAATGGTCTTTTTTTTTTTTCTTTGGATGGACTGAGACAGACTTTCAGGGTGTTTGGAGCATACATTCCAATTGGAGTTTTGAAAATATTTTTATTGAAAATAAATAAATGTTTAAAGTTGTGCATTTTATTGAAAATGAATTGTGGTTAAAGAGCGTAAACAATTGAAATATATATAGAAATAATAATAAGGATCTTATTTCATTATTCTTGCTATTTTATATAATTAAAGAAATTATCTCATTTTCATTTGAAATAAAAAAGTTATAGACTTTTTAAATTTTATTTTATTTTAAAATGAAAAAAGGGATTTGGATATATAAATAGTGAAATTGATTTATATTTTATGAAAAATAAAAAATATATATACGTGTGTATATTTATAAAATTCCAATTGGAATATGCATGCCTAATGCCCCTTAAACTATATGCCGTCAAATATGAAAAATTTTAATATAGCGATCACATGAAACAAAAATTGGAAAAATTGATTCATAGAGAGTAAAAACTAAAAAAACCAAAAAAATACCGGTGATTTGGAAAATTAACCAACTTTAAAGGGGAATTAAAAAAGAAAGTTTTGAATTTTTTGAACCACTTTTAATAATTTTTTTGTTTATTAATTTAGGGTCTGTTTATTGGATTTTTAAAGATAGAGTTTTGAAGGTTATATTAAAAATATGTGTTTGATCGGAGGATTTTTAGAAATGAATTATGATATAAAAAAATAATACAAAAATATATGTTGGGAAAGAAAACATGCAAAATATATTATGTAAAAAAAAAAAAAGTGAGATGTAGAATTTAGAAGGCAAATCTCTATTTGAAATTTGAAATGTGCCTTCAAATGTGGCCTTGGTGAACCTTACATTTACTAATAAAAACAGTTAATAAATGTCATATATAATTTTTTTTTTCTAAACAAATAACATCATAGATAAAAAAAAAATTTATATTTAAAAAATTTGGGCTCTTTTTGAAGAAACATTTGGATATAAGCATATAAGAAGCGTTTAGCTTTCAAATTCAAACCGAATTTTTTTTATCTTATTTTTCTTTTTTTTTTTAAGTTAACAAAAATTTTAATTATTTTTAAAAAATGAACTAATTCCAACTTAAAATGTAATTTCAAATCAGTGTACCAAACATACCTTTAATAAAAACATTTAGCACCAAGAAAAAAAAAGGTCAAAATATTGTCCACCCATGTTGCTAAAATCTTCGGGAAAAGCTGCAAGTGACTATATTTTGTAATTTTCTATACCATTCAAAGTTACTTCTAAACATTCATTTGAATATATTTGAAATGTTAGAAAATTACTTAAACATGTAGTAGGCTGATTATTTTGTTTAAAAATTAGATTAGTTGCATTCGTTTGAATGATAAGTTTAGTTTAGATTTAGTTTAAATTAAGTTAAGTTATAAGTGAAAATTGAATATTTATAATGTAAAAGTTTAATTTAAATTTATATTAAAAATTATATTGAAATAATTAAAATAAGAGATGAAAAATTATTAAAATAGGATTTAAATTTAAACTTAATTCAAATATTTATTTTATCTTAATTTAAATTAAATTAAAACTAAATGAGATGGTCAAACGGATCTTTAATAAAAAATAGATTTTTAATGAGAAATGTTTAAAAAAAAATTTTTAAATTATTATTTTATCTATAATAACTTAAAGATTTTTATAGTTAGATATAATATTAAATAAAAAGTAATTTTCGGATAAAATTTCAAAACGTATACATTAAAGGGCTTTTTCTAATTTCATTAAAAAAAAAAAATGAAAGGGGGAGTAATGCGCTTTGCTTTTGGGTTTAAAAATTGCCAAACGCGGTTCCTTTCATTCTATTCCCTATCCTTGTAACCAAACAAGCTTTGTCATCCTCACCATATATAAAAACCAAAAGATCCCAACAAAAAATAAAAAATAAAAATCGAGGAGGAAAAGAAAAGGGGTTCTCTTCACAGCCGACCCCAATCGGCGGAAGACAACGACGGCCCGAGCCGTGCCGAGCCATCATACCTAACCGACCAAATCGGTCTCTCTTCCTTCTCATTTCTCACTCCGTAATTTCCTATCTCCCAATCGTTTTCTCTGCTTTTCGAATTTCTCTTCTTTTATCTTTCTAGGGTTTTCGATACTTCCTATTATTTTCCCTCTTTTTTTTTTTCCCGTTTTTCTTCTCCGCACTTAATTGCTTCGATTTTTGGCTTCAATTTCGGGTCCGTATTGTGTATTTCTCGATTTATTTTGTCATGTCTTTTTAATTTTAGGAGTATATGATTTCATTTTATTTTTGGTGGTTTTTCTATTTGCTGAATTGTTAGTGATCCCTAAATTTCTAGGACTATGCTTATTAGTAGCTAAATGCTATAAATTTAGCTTCTTTTTACTTGTTTGTCATTCTTCTGGAGTATTTTTTTTAATCATGATTTTGATTCTATTTCTGAACTGTTAAGGATTCCTAAACTTATGGGACTTAGCTTATTAGTAGATAAATTCTGTTAAGTTAGCTTACTTGAACCATTTTTTATGCTTTGAGAAATTTTTTTTATTAGGTATTTGATTCTATTTTTGAATAGTTAGTGATTCCTGAAATTTTTTTTTTTGTTCTAGGAAAAAGGATTGGGATTTGTCGAGGTCGGCATCATTCTTTAAACGCGTTGTTGCGTTGCTAATAATTGATTAAGAATTGTTATTGAAATTTTCATGAGACATTATGGAGATACAGACTTCTGGGAAACCGATTGACTCATTGTTAGAGAAGGTGCTATGTATGAACATTCTGTCTTCTGATTATTTTAAAGAGCTTTACCGCCTGAAGACTTACCATGAGGTGATTGACGAAATCTACAATCAAGTTGACCACGTGGAGCCATGGATGACGGGGAACTGCCGTGGTCCCTCTACCGCGTTTTGCCTTCTCTACAAGTTTTTCACTATGAAGCTAACCGTCAAGCAAATGCACGGGCTGTTAAAGCACCCGGATTCTCCATATATTAGAGCGGTAAATAAAACTTTCTGCCTAGTTTTTTAATCCGTTGCAACTATTCTTGTAAGTTATTAAACATTGAAAGATACACTTATTGCTAAGTTAGTTACTCTTTTTTCCCGTGAATCTTTTTTCTATATGCATATCTTTTCCATGATTTAATTTAATGCTTTTTTGCTGGGAAATATGTGTATGCTTTTGCAACCCAAAGTATTTATGTTGCCATTTATATGATGTATAAATCACCACAAGAAAAAATACACTGCATTATCTGGAAGTCTGGAACATAGGAAAGCTAAAATGCAGCAATGATAAAATGTTTTTATGGACAGGAAATTCTAGTAGAACGCTAAACACAAGCACATAATGTCTAATCTCATTTCCCAATACTAAGCAGTTATACTAATCCCTTTCTTTTTCTTCGCTTAATAAGTTTTGTCTTAAACAAAAGGAGTTTCGTGGCCATACAAATCAGAATAGGTTCAAGCTCAAGCTCTTTTGAGCTATACCGTCAGCGGCATATTGTTAGTTCATGGCACGCGTAGACTTTCTCAAACACAAGTTTGTCCTTGTTCCGCTACTGTCTTAATTGCCTCTGCTTTCCACAAAGCCTGTTTCTTTCGTTTCTTTTCCTTTAATTTTTGATATAGCTTTATTGAAGGATAGAACTGCTTCATCTTCTAACCAACAACTGAAGTGCTTGGTAATTTATCCCGCTAACGGGTGAACTTGTGAGTTAAGTCAAATTCTTGACTTCTAATTTACGTGCTCTTTTATGGAACAGTAATGAGCATAACGTTGCACTTACTTTGCATAGCAGATTTTACAAACAAAGCTTGGACTGTCCTTGTTTCTTTGAGTTACTGAGACGTTTTCAGTCTCACATAATACTTCACTTTCATGCTAAGCAGATACCTACAATAATGAGGTTTGATGTGTCCTTGTTCCTTTATATGTTTCTAAAACCTTTTCAATCCTAGACTTTTTTTTTCCTTGATTTTTGCTTTTGCTTTAATGTTTACATTTAATGCATAATTATATATATATATATTTTTTAATTTCTGGCTGCATATAACATTAAGACCATTTCTTACTATTTTTCATGTATTTTTTAATACATTTCTTACTGTTAAGCTACCCCCCAATTTTTGTCAATGGAAACTTAAAATCTAGTTATCGTAATGTTCCGGGAGTGAGCCGTAGATATGTTTTTTAATTGCATTAGTCACACGTAGACCATTTTGTTTGTACTTTAATGATATATTATTTGTTAATCAGTGAATGCTTACATTTTTTTTTAAGGATAATAGTTTTAAGTTGTATTCGTGTGTGATAGCTTGTATACTCTTTGCAGATTGGATTCCTCTATTTGAGATATGCTGCAGATCCAAAGACGCTGTGGACTTGGTTTGAACCATATGTCAAAGATGAAGAGGTAGTTACAAGCTTAAGGACCTGCTTCTTACTCTTCTTACTCCTTTTTTTTTTTTTTTAAATTATGCTACTGATGCAATGACATGTAACGAAATTACATGAACTTCGTGATCATCTTTTATTTTCTGGTTTCTTTGTATTCTCAAGACCAATCAGTAGAAGTAAAGTAGGTCATCTCCTTTTCAAGATGTGTACCCAAAAAGTCATGGCACATGCAAATACAACTTCTCTCATATACGACATAGCATTTCCCGTAGAAGGCATGGAAATTTCAAATATTGGTCTTCATTTAAAATGTATTACGTTCCGAAGTTCTTAGACAATCTGAATCTACAGCCTCCTATCTTAAGAAGGAATTTATGCATGTTTTTTAATTCTTACTTCTTTGGTCATGCAGCAATGCATTTTTATGCTGAAGCACGGTGTGTTGTTGGCACTGTATCAATTTTTTTGCTTCAAAAGTTCTTGTCCATTCAGTTGAATCCTTTACTGTGATTTTTATTCAATCAATGGAGGTGTTCCTTTGAAACTCAAAAGCAGTGCACCTTTATGCTGAAGTGCAATGTACTGGATTGATTTTGTAACTATGAATCTCAAAAAACAGAAGTACTTTCTATATTCTCTTTATCTGCTGCTTTATTTATGATTCTGAGTTGTTTGTTACCCAGTTACTCGTATATAATCATTGTTTCTGTTAATTTTCATTTGTTGTTTGATTTTGTTGCTGCTACTACTGAACATTACTTGCTTGTGAAAAAAATGCTGGAAGAGTCCCACATTATCTGTGTAATTACGCTCATTTACAACCATTCGAATGGTGGAACGGTTCTTTCCATATGAATCAATGGATAGACATATACGCATGTCTTCATGTACCTAGTACTGATACATATAGATCTATATACTGATGCACGTGCAACTGATATATATATTTTTTTTTAAGAATTCTTTATTGGTTTTATCTTGTGATCATGATACTATTTTTCAGGAATTCTCCCCTGGATCCAGTGGAAAAATGAGCACAATGGGTGTATACGTGCGTGATCTGCTTCTTGGACAGGTTCGTTGAGATCTTAAGGGATGCTTTGTATTCTACATATTATGGTGCCTGCTTTGGGCTCTGTTTGATAAGGGGGATTTTAGTATGGGAAACTTGGTGCACTACTTGTTTGGTAGGAGGGTAAATAAAAGTGGAGTGCCTTTCCCTGAGCTTCTATTTTTATGGGTTTTTTTTTTTTTTCCACCCTAAATCTCTCTTCCTTTTCAATATATATCCGTGCTTCTTTTAGTTGTCTTTATTTGTTGGAGAACTTATCCTCTGTATTTGTTTCTGTTGAACCAAAGTTTGAATATAGTAATCTATATGAATTACTATTTAGTTTTTTTTTTTTTTTTTTTTTAAGGAAAAATTGCATACTCGTTATATGGTGACAAATTGTAATACGCACAACCGCTGGGATGCCTGGAAGGCAACCCAAAAAAAAAAAAAAATAATAATAATAATAAATTTAACATTTGGATAGTGATTGTATTTGAATGAAATTTGTTTTTTTGAATGTTGTATTTGGTTGAAAAGTATTTGTTTTGTATTTGAATGAAATGTGTGTTTGGATGAAAAGTATTTTAGAATTGAAAAGTTGATATGATTGGTAAAAGTAGAGATAAATAGTGGAATTGAAAAGTTGATGGGATTGTTTTAAAAATGTTTTGAATAGTAATTGTTTTCGTAGCACTGTTGTAAAATTTGTGTTTGGTCTAAAATTATATTGTATTTGAGTAAAATTAAAATTGAATATTTCTCCAAATGCCCCCTAGGTCTTTTCCCTTTTCATGCTTCGACTTTTTCTTTCGTCTATGGATTGTTCACTGGTTTAGTAGTTCTCCATGTATCATGATTGGTTTTGTCACTAACTTTTTCATTTTGCTTTGACGTTTATAATTCTTTACAATATTTTTATTTTTGGTGTCTAAAAGTTCATTTTTTGGTTTGCTATCACAGTACTATTTTGATACTCTCTTTCCGCGAATCCCTGTTCCTGTAATGCGCCAGATTATAGCCAATCTTGAGAAGATGAAGCTTTCTTCCAAACATTCTGGTGTGACAGGGGATACCACCCGACATGGATCCGATGATACTGCCCGTCGTCCCCCATCAGTGAAAGCTGCGCTTTCTGTCTCTTTTGGTCAACGTGCTCCTCACCGTGCATCCACAAGAGACTCCTCACCTGTACGTCGTACTCTACCACCACCACCACCACCACCATCGAATGACAAATCAGGCAGTGATGACTTACAAAGCCATCGCAGCCAGAGTCGTGATTATTCGGACAGGGAATATCCAGATCGAGATAGAGACAGGGATAAGGAAAGGGACAGGGATTGGAATCGTGAGAGGGACAGGGACAGGGACAGGGACAGGGACCTAGAAAGGTACAGGGAAAGGGAGCGGGATCGAGAGAGGGACAGGGACAGGGACAGGGATAGGGACCTAGAAAGGTACAGGGAAAGGGAGCGGGATCGAGATAGGGACAGGGATAGAGATAGGGGTGGAGACTATCGTGACAGGGACAGAGACCGAGACAGGGACAGAGACAAAGACAGAAGCAGGGACAGAGAGCGTGAACGGGATAGAGAATGGAGTTATGATTACGATCGAAGGTCTAGATATGGGGAGAGAGAAAGCCGAAGGGAGTATGAGAGAAGCAGTCGTGATGGTATCAGGGATTACCGTAGCCGGAGCCGGAGCCGGAGCCCTAGTCGGAGCAGGAGTCAAAGCTTGCAAGCTAGGGTTGCACCTCATTCGAGCCCACCAGGAGATGCTAACAGGGAGAGGACTTCGGCATCAAGCAACCTAGCAAAGATCAGGGACTTGTACGGTGATCTTGGTACCCAAAAAGTTGATGGTGGCACTGACAGGGCTCCGAGAGGCAGTGGTGGAGAAGAGGTTATTAGACTTGGTGGTGCTACTTGGAAATAGTTAACAAGAAGTCAAACTGATTTCTGTTATGGAGATGCAATGACTAGTCTTCCCATTTAGATCAAGAAAGCAAATAAATGTTTCTTGATTTTAGTTGTCTCTCACGTTCTCTCTAAAAAAATTAATAATAATAAGAAAAGAAGAGAGAGAGAGAGACATTTGAGATGGATATCAATGGATTAGATCCGTACCAACACATGTTTGATCTGCATGTATACTAGATTTTTTTTTATTTATATCTTTCGGTGCGCCTTTTTTCAGTCAGTGACCTCGTACTTTTAACTTTTTTTTTTTTTGGCTAAAGTCAGTGACCTCATGCTTGAACCTTGCCTTAGGTGCTTGTAATGCTGTTGTTGATTATTATATTTGACCAAACACTTGAAGATAAGTTTTAGATTTTGATATTTTGATCCCAAGATGCCATTGTGCTGAGAACCTATCCGGCAAGTGCCTCAATTAAGTAGGAATTTTAAAAAATTCTCCTAAATGATAAAGTTTTTCTCGAATGGGTAATTATGTGATGGTGATGGAAAGTAGTTAAGCTTGATTTCTCCATTTTAGGATGAACTTTGCCTTGCTCAAGATTCTATAGAAACTTTACGCCACATTTGTTGTGAATGAGGTGCCAATTTAAGTCATGTTGGTGAACTTAGTTAAAGAGGCCTCTTTTCCCCAGTTCTTTGTAAATTTGATAATTTTTTATCAACCATCTCTTATCATCTTAATTTGTGGTTTAAAAGTATAGTTTAGTGGTGAATGTATTTTTAATTTTATTACAAGTTATAAAGTTTGAATCTTTTCCCTTCGAGTTATAATAAAAAAAAATGATAATATATTGTCACATTGTTGTCTTAAATTATCATAAGTTTTTCTAATTCTAATCAAGTTTAATCGCAAAGTAAGTAATTCAAAATGGTCACTTAGTAATAACTGATTTATCAAAATATAGTAAAATTTAAACGAAAAAGGCTTTAGATGACCATGATGTCAATAGTAATTTGGTTTTTTTTTTTTTTTTGGTTAAGTAGTTTTTCTGTTTAAAATATGTCTGTGTTGCTAAAAACTACTATTCGGATGCAACCCCTTTTTTTTTTTCTTTTTTTTTTTTTGGGGCTCAAAAGATACAAATTAGTGCTGATAAAAAATTAATCAAGTTTTCTTATTCACCCAAAAAAAAAAAAAAGCAAGATTAAATTAACACCTCATGCAGTCTAATTAGGTTAGCTACTCATCACCGCTTTAGTGTTTACAGTACACAAATTGGTGACCATTAAAAAAATAAATAAAAATAAAGCAATAACTTAAACAATAAAATAAACTTGATGATAGCCCACCTTTTTATTGTGCTGTATGCTGTTAACAACACAAAGAAGATGCACCTCACACATATCATTAATTTATTGGCCCCATTGATATTCCTATCTTTAATTAAGCATGATATGATGTGATAGACCAAACTTTGATTTTTATTTATTTATTTATTTATTTTTTTAACAAGCCTCTCATCACCAAGGAATAAAGTGTCTCTCTTCCATTCCCTTCTTCCATAATGTCTGCCCCCCTTGTCTTCCAGTAAATAATTCACACTTTCACACATTTAATTGTATTGGACTTTTATAACGTTGGAATATTACTTATAAATTAAGAATACATGAACACATGACCTAGTGCATTCGAGAAACTTCATGCTCTTCTACAGAATCCATAGCCAAGACTACAATGCATAAATAACATTCGAAAGCCAAATATTCCCGCAACTCATCTTGAACAAAAAACACAAGTACTTCACTATTGGACACCTAATAAACACATCAAACACATAAGAAAGAGAAGGAAATCAAGAGAGAGAATGGCGAAAGCGCGCACCATTGGCATAGGGATGGACTACTCGGCGGCCAGCAAAGCCGCCCTCCGATGGGCGGCTGATAATCTGATCGACAGTGGGGATCTCATCGTGCTAATCCATGTTGAGCCCCTCAAAGCTGATCATACTCGTAAGCAGCTTTTTGAAGATACTGGGTCACGTAAGTATCTCTAAACATAACACATAATATATGTTTTTTTTCTAATATATAATTTTAATGTAATATGATGGTTCAAAATTATACAATATATTAGTAATAATAATTGTTTTTTGTTCTGGTGTTTCAGCGTTGATACCTCTCGAAGAATTCAGAGAGATTAACTTCTCAAAGCAATACGGACTCAGTGATGATCCGGAGGTGATTGACATACTTGATACGGTTGCAAGGACAAAAGGGGCAAAGGTGGTGGCTAAAGTTTACTGGGGAGACCCAAGAGAGAAGCTTTTGGATGCTGTGGAACAACTCAAGCTCGATTCTCTTGTTCTTGGGAGTAGAGGTTTAGGCCCCATCAAAAGGTAACTACTAATTCCCAACTTCATCGTCAACTATGTCTATTCCTATATATATATATATATATATGTATATATTTCCTTAACAATTATACCATGGATTTTTACCTTACCCAGTTTATAGATGTTTGCATAATATATATATATATGTATTATATGTGTGTGTGTGTGTGTGTGTGTGTGTGTTTAAGCAAGTGCAACGTATCCAGCCATACATTTGTTTATTATGCTTTTCCAAGGGGATTCTGTTTATGTCAAAGGATGTATGTAATGAAATTTAGTGCTCTATATAAATATTTTTTAATTATTGGAAAAAAATTAGACGGTCCCTTGTTTTCCAATTTTTTAGTCCTCACGGATAGGAACATTTTCTTAAGGTATAGTAGTTAGAACCTTGATTCGCATCTTAAAGAGGGCTTTAAGATTAAATTCTGTGTCAACTCATCCATCTCTACGAGGTGTCTTACTCTAAATGTTTTTAACTTCATTTATTTACACCTCTAAAAATTGATTATAGAAGTAAACTTAAATTCAAAATCACCTCTTTTTTTTTTTTTTTTTCCTTTTGTTTTGCTTTCATTCTAAAGTGGGTAATAATTACTTAATGAGTTAAGCATTGTCCCGTATCATGATTTGCAGGGTGTTGCTTGGCAGTGTTAGCAACTATGTGGTGACAAATGCTTCTTGTCCAGTCACTGTGGTGAAGGGATTAACGCCGTCATCCAAATCCTAAAACTAAAGAAAAGCAAAGGAGTCATAAGTTTGTTTGCACATATGATTTGCAAAATGGCAGATTTGCTTTCCTAATTTGCCCTTAATGTGTTTGCTTTGTTTTTGTTTCATAATTTGTGTGATATTTTTTGTAACGAGTAAGTGTACTAGTCAAGTAAAGTCTGTTTTGATTGATTATTATCAGTTAATTGGATTTGTATGTTACTTTTTCTTTATAGTTAAATAATCAATATATTAGATATAATAAACGGACAGATTCCCTTCAACCAAATTAGTTTATCCTCAAGCTAAGATGCACAATTAAGTTAAATCATTAATGATGTTTAATCTATTACTCTCGCGATCCGAATCACTTACAGAATAATTTTGAAAAGCTTTTTCATCATCATAAAAGATATCGAATTGTAAATAATGTACTTCTATACTTTAATAAAGGATGATCTTTCAAACATTAGACTTTAGTTCTCAGGTGGAGCTAATTTATCTATATTCAAGAATTATGACAAGCAAGTGAAGAACTCAAAACAGAGTTTGCTATGAGATTTTCCACAATTTTCTTTTATATAAATATAAAAAGCAAATTCGAATCCGCACCCTTTTAAACCCAAACTCAAATCACATCCTAGTCTATCCCATATGTTTGATCAAATTGTCTTTAGTGACGATTTTCCGAAACTATGTCCACGTAAATGCCCAATTTGAGTGCTAGTCGTCTTTAATCAAAATACCCCAAAAAGAGGGGGAAAAAAGGAAAAGAAAAGGAAAGGAAAGAAAGCTAGTCACTAAATGGCAAATATCATAAGTGACTGAAAATGAGCCCAGTTTAGCCCATTAGTTCCTCATATCTGTTTCTTTTTCTTCCCCCAACATGTTCTTCTTGTATTTTTGCCTTGCCTTTGACAATTCTTAGCTCATGAGTTCCCAACCATTTTTTAGTTTATATTTTAGTTTCAAATAAATTGTGCCCACCTTTTTTGATTAGTAAGATTTGGCAATCAGTTATCATTATATATTTCCATGAATCTGGTTTGTTTCTTGAGGAACATAACTTCAATGTTGAAGTGAGCAAATTCTTATTAGTAGACTAGTTATGCTTCTTTGAAGGTGACAAAGAGTTAATTTTCTTTTAAATAATATATATTGAATATCCAATATTAAAGATAGAAACAAGCTATAGAGATAGATTCAGGATTCTGAATTTTTTGAATTTAACAATTTACTCCCTAAACCTTTTTTTCTTAGCAATTAATCTCTTAAACTTATAATTTTTGACAATTCAATCTTTTTTTCTTAAATCAATTAAAATTAGGACATTTTTAGCACAAAATTTACATATTATAGTCCAAAAAGAACATCGTTAGTCATTTTTGCTTATAATTTAATTGAGGGATTTTGAAGGAATTGTATTGGAAATAAACAAAAAAGATCAACAACACTCTTTTTAGACTATGTTGTGCAAGTTATGGTAAAGAATCATCCAATTTTAATAGATTTGAGCAAAAAAGATTAAATTATTAAAAATTATAAATTTAGAAGATTGATTATCAAAAAAAAATTTACAAACTAAATTATCAAATTAGAAAAGTTTAAGAGACATTTATACAAATAAGTCTTTATATCATTCTTGTGTTAAGAGCAACGTAGACATGGGCTGTTTATTTGTAAACGGTCATTTTAGAGGGGGAAAAAAGTGGCCTGGTGTATCACTGATGCTGCAAATCGTTACTAATAGACAATTAATCATATTTGTAAATTCTAGAACAACTTTATTGACGTGTAATGTCGAACATAACGACGTTCTTTGATTTTGCTCAACTTCTTAACATATTTTAAGATGAATAATATTAGAGGTACTAATTTTAATATTAATTTTTAATTATCAGTTAATATGCATCGAGTTATTATCTTCTTATTACTAAATAAAATCAAATGATTTAACAATCATTTAAACATATATTGATATAAAGAATAATACCAAAGACAACAATTACAATTTTTGATTTTTATGTATTAATCTACATGATAAATAACTTGACATTCTATCTTATATGTCACGTCAGTAAATTTAATTTATCATTTTATTTACTAAGATATCCCTGCAACGTATCTAACTCTTCAAAAACAAATTATTTCTCACACCATCGCCTGAAAAACGCATGCTTTTTGTGACTTTTCAGTTCATGTTTGTGTAGCTTCACTTTACTGTTTTAGCATAAAAACATTACAGAACAACAAATAAAATTTGCCAATATCCAAAACCCAAAATTCAAAACAAAGCAAAAACCAAAATCAAAACCAAAAATAAAAACAAAATTGAGATTTCACAGAACAATTAAAAAATTTTCCAAAACCTGGACAAAAAAAAAATCAACAAATTACAGAAAGAACAAAGATTTTTGTTACTAACCAGATGGATTATTATTCAAGCAAAAATAATAATAATAACAGATGGCTTATTAGGACATTTGGAATCGGAGGAATTTTTCTTTTCTTCTTTTTCTAGAAGAAGATTTGTTGCTTCGTCCAAAGGTTTGGAAGAAAATTAATTTTTGTACACCTTGACAATGGTTAGCAAACCATTTATACAGTTAAATAAAAACCCAAAACTCAGAAATCAAACCAAAACAAAAACAAAAAGAAGAAGTCGATGGTGAAAAAGAAGATTTGTCAGGTTTTTTCTTTCTTTCTTTCTTTTTTTTTTTTTGGAAGAAGCTTTTCCTGTATTTTATTTTTTTAACGTCATGGATTTAAAGGTTCTGGTTACAATGACAATTGGAAAAGGGCTGGGAAGTTGAAGAGAACAACAAAGAAGAGAGTGAAAAAGGTAGGTGGCACGATTCAGGAAAAGATGAAAGAGAAATAATAAAAATATACGGGGCATATTAGTAAAAAAAATTGAATAAAATAGAAAAGTTGAGTTGGCATGCAACATAGGATGACATATAAAAATTGAAATTAAAATTACTTTCTCTGATATTATAATTAATTTATATATTATATAAATTAGTACTCAAATATTAATATTAGAGCTTGTATATTTAAAGTTTTTGAAATATTTGATTATCACTTTTTCTGATTTTGTATGTTTCTTTCTAAAAAAAAGGGAGTGTGTGGTACTATTTTGAATTCGTATAAATATTAAAATTAAAATTAATATTTTTAATATTATAATTAACTTATATATTATATAAATTAATATTTAAATATTAATAATAGAGTATGTATTCCTGAAGAGTTTGTATTTCTAAAGTTTTGAAAATTTGAAATTGATTACTACTTTTTCTAATTCTGCATGCTTCTTTTCAAAAAAGAGCGCGCAGGATTGTTCGGAATTCATATATTTGTGGGACCTTTATGAATTCGCGACTGGTATAAAGGAGTCAAGGAAAAGAAAAAGAGAGAATAAAACTATTCCATTGACCGTATATCGACTATGCTTGAGACTTGGAATATGGCATAGACCAGCAAGGAAAACTGGGGATGCGATACAAGGGTCTGGAGAAAACCACATGACGTTATTATACCCTTTTTTTTTTTTTTTTGAGGGTATGCCAATGTTTAACAATGGTTCATGAAGAAATAGAAACGCCAAAGCTAGGCTTGGGAATTTGTTGTAGACACTAGAGTTTATAGGTAGGCTAGCTTTAATTAGTCTTCAAAGGATTACACCTTTTTTTTTTTTTTCTCCTCTAAATAAAAAGAAAATAATTAATACTACGATTACATGATTATATTTAGATTTAAAATGTTATCAATCTTATCATACAAGTATTATGCGAGTCACAAAATTTATTTATTGGTTTAACTAAAATTTAACTTAAAAAAGAAGAACATCATAATAACTAAATAACTGTTTGATTTTGATATCAAGATAAATAACTTGATTATGATGCTAATTTAAGGAGAGTATTCACATGTAATATCATAGTAGTACAGTAATTTAACAACTTGGACAGATACAACTTATAACAATTAGAAGATCAGAAGCATAGAAACAGTACTTCAATTAACTCATCACACCAAACAAAAATACATTAATGATCATTCTCAATGTAGAAATTACAGGTAAAATTGATGAAAATTTAATATAGCGAAGATTTTTCAAAACAAAGTAGATTCAATGCCCATATGACTTTGTTATAATTAAACAACCATAATCATTAATTAATTAATTATCATAAGGCAAACTCTTAGCAAACACCGTTGGTCTTCTTCCTGTCCATGACAAACTTCCTCCAAATGTTGGTGATCTCCCTTTGCGTCTCCAAAGCAGTCTTCTTGGCCACCACTGTCCCATTCTTCTCAATCTCCTTGTGATCAACAGAAACCGAAACGTTGGTGGTGAGCTTGGAGGGAAGTGCATCAAGCTCATGCAGCACTTTTTGGATGTCAATCACTAGGCGCTCGGCTAGGGTTCGCGAGAAGTCCTCGCGGATCACGACACGCAAAACGGTGATGTGCTCAGCGTCTGGCGGCATGGTGTAGGCCGGCACGATCCACCCGAAGCGGCGCAGCATCTCGGAGACCTCAAACTCGTTGTGGGTGTGGTTGTCCTTGAGAGAGAAGGCCACCAAAGGCACACCATCGTCCTTTGAGACAACGTTGAACCGACCTGTTTTCTCCAATCCCTCTTTAAGTACAAGCATGTTTTCCCTGCAATTTTCCATCACATTCCTGTATCCCTGCACGTACAAACGGAAAAAAAAAATGTTAAATATTTTCTCTGGCGAGGTCCATTATAAGTTTGCCATTAATTTTGTGCCTTTTTATGTAATTTTTGTTCGATTTGGACCCACCTCATAACCCAAGCGAATTAGTTGATAGTACTGAGCAATGATTTGGCTAGAACCTGCATAATTATCATCAAAAATGAGCTTTAAAGTGCAATAGACTTTATGGTATATATAACATATATAAAGTTGTAATATTGTGACTCATAAGCGGATCTCACTACAATTTTGTAACTTGATCTACAGTGCATTTCATGCCAATGTGAAGATAATGTACGGACCTTTTGAGAAGTTAAGGGTGAAAGTGGGTTGATCGGCTCCGAGGTAGTTAATATGGAAGATGAGCTCATCTGGCAAGTCTTCCTTGCTTCTCCAAATGACCCACCCGATTCCGGCGTAGACGAGGCCATATTTGTGGCCACTAACGTTGATGCTCTTCACCAGCGGTAGCCGGAAATCCCACTCGAGTTCTGGATACAGGAATGGTGCAATGAACCCACCACTTGCTGCATCTACATGAATTGGAGTATCCCATCTGCCAAACAACAAAATTAATTAATTAATTAAACCTAATTCGTTTCCAAAATGTGCAGGATAACGAGTGAAATTGTAGGGTTTCAACTCAAAACCTCCTATTCTGATATCATATTAATTTATTACTTTATTCCAAAAACTTAAACTGTTAAAATATTGTCTAATAATAATTTTATATTCTAACAAATTATACAGTAAAAATTTTATATTTTCTTATTTTGCCCACATTGAAAATTAAAATTCCTATTTGGCTCGTACAAAAATTTTACCTTTTGATTTTTATATTTTAATGTTATTTTATTTTGTTTTTATAAAAATAATTAGTGTACGCCCTTGCTAAAAATTATGTCCCGCTCCGCATAATACATACCCAGTTTGTTTGTTCTTCTCTATGAGGAGATTATTTAGGAGCTTAACGTCTTCAAATTCTCCATTGAGAGTGGAACCCAAGATAGCAGCCACGCAAATAGTGTTTTCATCAACCATTTCCACTGCTTTCACGGGGTCCATCACATAGTATCCTTCCCTCAGCTTCACCTCCTTCAACTCCACCTCAAAGTACCTTGCAAATTTCTCCCAACACACCTATTTCATAATTCCATCACAATCACATAAAGTAATACACTTGTTAAATAAATCAAGCAAGTTTAAGTATTAATTTCATATTATATGTGTGTGTGTATATATATATATATATATCAGCAGCCAAGTGGGGGTAAGAAAATAAAGGCATGATTGATGTAGGCCCCAATTATTGGTATTTAAAGAACAAACATGTGGTGGTGATCATGCATGTACCTGGACATTGGCCCCAGTGACAATGTTTGGCTTGTCAAAAGGCTTGCCCTCAGCCTTGCGCTTGTTCTGCCACTTCCTCTTAAAAGCCAAGCCAGCCAACATAATGGCCTCTGATGACCCCACCGTCCCAACACCGACCGCAGCTTCCGACTCCCCGAGTGGTGCGTTGAACAAATGTGCTATCATGTTCACGCATCGGTTCTGTTTTAATCCATAACAGAGTTAGATATTTTTTATAACAACTACACAATAAGATAAAGCAGGATAATTTTTATTTTACGTAATTATAATTTTTCTACTATCGTATTTGGGATAATAGGTTAATAATTGTTTTAAATATATATCTGTGCGTGTGTAAATTAAAAATTTTAAAAACTCAGTTGGATCACATGAGACACACTCACAATGACCTGGCCAGTGGTTATCATTACATTACACGAACACAATATTCATAATAACTTTGTAGTTATTTATTTATTCCCTTTAGCTTTAATCAAAGGTCCTTTAACTAATTACTAATGTCCTTTATTAATCCTTTTACCTTTCCTTTTCTCTACTTTCTATTCATGCTCATGTAAGAGATACTTTATTTAGTGCTATCCAACACTTGATTCTGATGGGTTTTGTGTGTGCGAGTGCGGGTAACAGAAAAAGACAGTAACAAATATGGCCAAGCTATTCTATATAAGCTTAATAATGCATGCAATAATAAAGAACTCGTATGTTTGGTCAGTACGCCAAAATTATTACCATGGAAACAAAAGGAACTATATACATTAGTTTACTTGTATTTTAACTCCATCATACCTTTTCTTTTTGGTAAAATAATTATATTAAGAATATTCTCTATTTGATTTCTCTTACTTATAAGATTAAACTTCTCTATTTATCTATGTATGCTTGAAATTTGAATAATTCCTAAACTCTAAAATGATCACCACGATAATAAATATCATTATCAATAAAAATAGACAAAATTTATCTTTCATAAATAAATAATACTTATCATCGACACTTTTTTAGAGATTTTAGTTTATCCTTGAAATTCCACCATTCCACTTAGTATTTAGTAATTAACCGGTTTATACATAGGTTAAAAAAAAAAAAACCAGCATGTCATTTGAATTTAAAAAAAAAAAAACCCCATTTGAGGAAACTAGCAATGTATATGTATCTATCACATCACATGTGCAGTGTTAAGTGTTTATCGCTGGTGCAAGTGGCACGAATATGCGGTCAGTCTATCACTCGTGACTCTTGACCTACATTGTGGTGGTGGGCCCTTAATTTGTCGTATTATAAGCATTTTCCATTTGAAAAAAAAATATATATATATATATATATATCCAGACAAGAACGGACCAGGTTCCATAAACGGCGTCCATTTCAATGGGCCCCAAAATTATAGGTTGAATTTATTCCGATAATTCCGGCTTCTAGAGAGCGTTTGAAAAGATCAAATTTTAAAATAATTTTTTTATTATTATTTATATTTTTAAAATATTTCAATAAATTTTAAAATTTATAATTTCATAAATATAAATTTAAATAAAATAATTTTTTATTACATAAAATTTCAAAAAAAAAAATAAAATAAAATATATATTCATAATTTTTTTTAAAATTTTTTAAAATTTTATATTTTCATTATAACCAATTTCTTTCCCTAAACATATTTTTAAAAAATTACTTTTATCTAATCTAAAAAATATGTATCTTCTGGGCTCTTAACGTACTCTCTCTCTCTCTCTCGGCAAATCTAAATACAAAATAAGGAAAACAGCATTTATACATATAATAATTATTTAATAACCACTTAAAATATCAATATGTGTGGTTATAAATATATACTCTTGATAATTTTATATTTAATTTTATAATAATATATTATTTAAATCTGTTACTCTTAAAATATAAAAAAATATATATATCAAGACTTTCGTTTTAAAAATGAAAAAGAAAAAAGATTCAAGATGGTTACATAATAGTTTTATTTAATATTGCTATAGAATTTGTAAAACAAATAACTAGTTTAAAAATTAAATTAAATCAAACATTTTATTCTAATTTAAATTAATTTAATTTATATTAAAAATTATAAATATAAAAATAATTTATATTAAAAATTATATTAAAATAATAAAAATAAATATTCTCAAATTAAATAAAATTAAAATTAAAATTAATTTAAATAACTTAACTTTAAATTAAATTGACAAATCAAACAAAATTCAGTACGAAGCCCTGGAAGAAAAGACTGTCCCCTCGCCCTGGTCATATCATAATCGATAGCTTTTTTTTTTTTCTTTTTTTGGTATTCTCTTATATCATGATATCAATTGAATATGTAATATACCCTAAAAGGATAGAATGGAACTTATCATGACATAACCCGAGGCAACTATAAAGCAGAACAATTACAATGACATCCAAGTCATCCTGTATGTCCGTTACTTTCCCGTCGTTTTTGGCAATAATTTACACAATTTTCATATGTTTAGGCCATGTTAAACCAAGTCTATCCCTAGAATTTTTGGGGGAAAGACAGAAAATTTTGTTTGACCAACTTATTACTCTAGATTGGAATTTTGAGGAACATGTGGTTACTTTCTATGCCTAATATTATAATAAAATATAAAGATTGGATCTCTCTCATCCTAAAATTAAAAAAAATAAAATAAAATAAACCTTTTTTTTTTTTTAGGAAATATTACAACTAGACTTCTATTGTTTTTGTACTAGAGTTATACACCACATTATATATATATATATTCTAGTATCACTTATTGAATTATTTAAATATTTTGTATTAGGTTTATATTATGACTCTGTATTGACAAGAACTTATTCATGTTATTTGACAAAGATGCAACAAACATGGATCCAATAACATCTTGCGTGGAGACTTCCTAATAAAAATTATGTTTTCTTTGTTAGCGAAATATTAATAAAAGATATTTTAAGGGTTAGTCAACCTAGAAAAGAAGTGACTTTTTTGTGAAATTATTATAGGTTGGGTGATTGCCTGTAGAGGTTTCTCTGGCCAGCCGGCCATCAACCAATTGAACTGAGATTGCTGCGTGCAGCCACTTCCATTGACTTTATAATTTCCTAGAGATATAAGTGTATGTGTGTAACAAACATATTGGGGCTACCTAAGTCTTTAAAAACTGTACCTACACGTAGAAATAGATATTTATCTGACGAAAAAAAAATCTTTCATCTATTAATTGATAGCTTAAAAGTTGGTATTTGTGGGCCCACTTGATCAATTAGCCAAAATTGGAAGAGGGTACGATATTCATTCTAACTTTAATTTTTAATTATCAATTTTGTTTTTTTATAAACATCATTTTTTAATTTTAATTAATATGCTAATTTTTATATAATTATTAATAAAAAGTAGTGATTTATATCTCACATAAATTAATATTCAAAAATTACTATTAAAGTTAATATCGATAACACAAATTATTGAACAATGACCGAATGGTGACGCCATTGCCATTTTGATCATATTATTTGTGAAATGTCTTGTAAGTAAACGATAAGCAAAGTCGTTTTATTAGGAAGAATATAACAAAAATAAGAAATTTTTTTAACAAAGATAATAAATAAATTTAGCAATGGTAAAGCGAGCAATTCTTATCCTGATACTGTTAGTTTCTAATTAAAAATTCCACAAAAAATTAATAATAAGCTAAGGAAAAAACTATTGAAAACAAATAAGACCAATGGACCCCAAATTAATGCACTAATTACTAAATAGTTCCTTTCCAAGAGGGAAATTAATACTTGCCTTGTTTCTTTATTTGATTTGAATCTAAAATTTTGATTTTAATTTTTTTTTTAAAAAGTTAATAAAAATTATAATTAAATCAATTAGTTTCGACTCAAAATTTTATTACTCGTGAACCATTGAATGATCTGTTATCTTCTTATAATTCCTAGATACGCGGCAAAATCTGTGAAAGTCTGATAGATATTTTTAACATTGTGTTTATAATATATTATTTAATTTTATTTAATTAAAATTACATCATTGTTATTTAAGTTTATTTAATGTTATGATTTGTTTTTTAATTTAATATTAATTATCTATTTAATTTTATAAAAATAATCCTCACACTTTCTTATATAATTATATTTTATAAAATTTTTTATAAAATTATAGATTTGATCTTAAAAAAAATATTATCATCTCTTTGTAAATTACTATACAATGAATATAATATTGGATGACTAAGTGTGCATTATTTCAATGTTTTAGCTTTAATTGACTTACAAATTAAGTTAAATTAATCATTTTATTTCAGTTTAATTTAATTTAACTTATATTAAAAGTTATTAAAATAAAGTTAATTTATATTAAAAATAATACTAAAATAATAAAAATAAAAAATAAAAAATAAAAATAAGTTCTATTAAATTAAACCAAATTATATCTAATTTAATTAACTTAGCTAAACTTATTAATCAGATCAAATTAAAACGTGAATCTAAACTAATCTAAATTAATATAATGGAACGCGTCAATATCATTAGCTTGCCCCCACCCAATAAAAAATAAGAGAAAAAACAAAAAACAAAAAGCAAGATCCAGAACGCGCCAAGAGGCCATAAGGTTCTACAAAGATCTGTTTTTTATGAAGTACGTCTTAACTGTAAAAAAAAAAAAAAGAAAAAAGAAAAAAGTCTCCCAGAATATTCCTGATTATTATCAACAACTAAATGCGACTGGTTCTTTGAAAATAAATAAATAAATAAACATCATAAATACATTATATTTTAATTATATTTAAATATAATTTATTTTTTAAATATTATATTTAATTAAAACATATTTATTTTATATTTAAATAAAAAATATTGTGATTAACATTATTAAAAAATAAATACTTAATATAATTAAAAAATTAACGTAATTGATAAAAATAAAAATAAAAAATAAAATTTTAAATTTTATATAATAATTATTTTTATAATATTATTAAAAAATTATATTTAAATACACAATTTTACATTCTAGAATTATATTACGTTTAAATAAATATGATTAAAATATAAACCTTTACAAAACGCGTTCAAAGATTACCGCTAACTAAAAAATTAAAAAAAATTAGGGGGCGTTTGGTAAACGCATTGTATTTTGATTATATTTGAATGAAATTTGTTTTTTGAATATTGTATTTGGTTGAAAAGTATTTGTTTTGTATTTGAATGAAATGTGTGTTTGGATGAAAAGTATTTTAGAGTTGAAAAGTTGATGTAATTGGTAAAAGTAGAGATAAATAGTGGAGTTAAAAAGTTGATGTGATTGTTTTAAAAATGTTTTAAATAGTAATTGTTTTCGTAGCACTGTTGTAAAATTTGTGTTTGATGTAAAATTGTATTGTATTTGAATGAAGTTAAAATGAAAAATTTTACCAAATGACACCTTACGTTACGTCTTTTTGTCTTCTGACAGACATTAATTAGTATTTTATTTACGGGAATGAGGCAAAGATTTAATTAAGTAATACGAGTTTGGTAACCATTTCAATAGATTAATATTATAAGGACGACCATTTCTGTGGAATAATAAGAAAATTAAAATTAAAAGAGAAAAAGAAAATGAAAATGTGAAAGAGTAGTAGTGGACTGGTGGTGTGATCACCTGGAGCTCAGTGGTAACGGGATACTCGTCCATGTCAACGTAGTTCTTGTTGATGGCATCCATGATGAGCTTATCACACTCCGGCTCCATCCACGTCGTCACGAACGACGCCAAGTTCAGCCTCGGATTCCCGTCCAACATCAGCTCGTCGTTGATGATCTGGTACGCCGCCTCTTTCGGGATCGAATTGTCCGGCATCCTAAACCTATTTTTTTCCACTCAATTTTTTCACCGTCAATTTCCCGAAAAATTAAAAAAAAAAAACTGAAAAATTTTCAAGTCCGAATTCAAATTTTTGTCAGAAAAAACGCCGTGAAAAGTTTTTTAAATAGTGTAACAAAAACAGAGTCATTGATCCAGAAAGTGAAACATATTTTTGCGTGTGTATGAATTGATTTATACCTGGGAAGGGAGGTTCGGACGTAGCGAGAGGCGAAGGTAGAGTGGATTGAGACATCAGACTCCGAAGCTGTCTTTGACAAAACCATATTGCCGGCGATCGAGAGTTTTAGAGAGAGAAAGAGTAAGAGAGAGATGAAAAGATGGAGAGATCGTAAAAGAAGTTCTCCTGGAAAGATATGTGGTGTTTGGGTTGAGTGTGAGTGCGATGAACCAGATCTGAAGGCTTTATTTATACGCGTTTTATGGTGACGACAAGATGCGCGTGGTGGACTTTTTCTTTTCCAAAATTTTATTAAGTTTCTTTTTTTTTTTTCACCTTTGTTCCTTTTTCAAAGTTGTAATTAACAATTTCACCTCTAATCATTTCTATATTATTTTTTATATTTTAATTGTTATATTTATTTTATTTAATATTCTTGATATTTTTTCTGATTTAATATTAATATTCATCTAATTTTATAAAAATATTTCTTATATTTATATATAAAATCACATTTCACAAAAGTTATTATAAATTTACAACTAGATCCTTAATAAAGAATTCGGACTATAATTATGATAACTTAAGATTAATGTAACAACTTTTTTTTTTAATTGGGTAGACTTATGGTAACAACTACTAGAGGGGAGTTGTCCTGTTCTTCATCTCTCAAATGTAGAAAGTACTGCCAAAGCAAAATATAAATATGGAGTATTTATAATACTATAGGAAATTATTATTTTAGTTAATAGATGAATTTTTTAATAATATATCATGTAATATTGTAATTTTTTTAATGTGTATAGCATAGATGACCATATAAAATTAATCTAATCATAATTAAAAATTAATTAACATAATAATTACAAACTTTATATTTAATTATATTCAAATGTATAAAATTTAAATCTCCATTCACTAATTAAAAAAAGTCTTTTCACACCAATGGTATAAAGTAGAAGGCACCCATACTTACTTTAGTTCCATAAGTACACTCAAATTCTATTTTGATCATCAACGGGTAGGACCTACAAATCTTTACAATAATAAATTTGGCATGGTAAGAATAAAACATAAGAAATGGCCAGGTTTCCTATATTATATAAAGACAAAAGTGTCAGATTTCACACATAACGCTTCAATTATATAATATTCTTTATTTAACTCAAACTCTTAATAGGAAAGTGATTAATTTTTATTTATTCTGAAAGTATTTTAACCCCAAGTGTTGAAGAAAATGATTTTTTTTTTAGATAGAAAAAAAAAAATTCAATGGGTCAAAAGATGCAAGCTGAAGAATCTATGATAATTGCAATGAACTACCCTGTCTTGTATAAGGTTGCTAACAAAAAAAAATGTCTTTGTTGTTGCAATAATGGCGACTCTTTGTTGGCACGCCATAGAAGACTTGAATATTCATGGAAACTTCTTATTTAAAAATAAAAAAATAAAAGATAAGAAAACCAAACAGACTTGGTTTTTACTCTTGTGATAGTTCTTTGGCACCCTAAAAAGAAAGTGTCTTGCCATAGTAGAATCTTGAACTAGGATTAGTCTATTAGATTTGCAAAATGTTAGATTTTAGGAGTTGTTTGGGAATGATTATAACTTTTATTTTGAAAATTAGAAAATGTTGAGTTTTGAAATGCCTATTTGTTAAAAATGAACTATTTATAGTGAAAAAGTGTAATAATTTGAAGAAATTTATAGCTAAATAGTCATTTTTAACAAGTTTTTAATAAATGATTTAAGTTTTTAAAAAATAGTTAAAAGACCATTTTTTTTAACAATAAATTGATTTTCTTAAATGATTAATTAATGAATGACTTTATCAATCATTAATTGACTTGATAAATAATTAATTGATTATAATGTAAATTATTAATTTTCATAGTCCACTGTTGATTGATCAAACATGAAAAAATGATAAACGGCCATTTCATTAAATAAAAAAAAGTTCAACTGTCTATTAAATTAAGTAATCAAAATAGACCATCTAATCTAATTTTCTTAATTTAAAATATGTTTAAAAAAATCAATAATATAAATATTCTTTCGTTTCTCTTCAAATTATATATAATATAAAAATATTATTATATTTTAATTTAAAATAATAGAATTATACACTTATAAATTTTGAATTTTTGAAAAAATAAATAGTAAAATTTAGAGAAAAAAAAAAACATATTGAACATGATGCTAAGACACTCTCTCCAACTCCTTAATATGATTGGCATTCATAAATAGCATATATTAGGTGAAATGACACAGGAAAAAAGTACTCTTATTTAATTTATGTGAAGATAATTAACTAGTACCACCTTTACTTTTCTCCTAAACACTGTATAGATTTGCTGTTGAATTACAGTGTTTTTAGTTCCATGTTTGTCCACTACTTAAGATTGCATTTGTTAAAATGTCTAGGAGTACATGGATTCTATTTGTATTCATATTTATTTTTATATTTTTAATTTTTATGAATGGCTTTACGGTAATTGTTCATTTACAAAAGAAAACCATGAACATGAATATAGTCTATTTCATTCTCGTATCAAATTTATCACTTTCAATTAGAAAAAATATATAGAAAATTTCGGTACATCAATTTGATCAATCTTTTCTTTATTCATATATCTTGGCACGAATCCAATCTTACTAAGTAGTAATTTTGAATTGTTTGGATTACCCCAAAATAAAAAATAAAAACAAAAAGCATTGCTTAAAAGAAATCGAAGCATGAGACCATGAATGCACGTGGCTCTCAATCATATTTCAAAATTTAAATAGAAAACTTAGAAGATAAACCAAATTAATGGTTAAAAATATGACAGTTTTCTATGGACAAATGAAATATAAAGATAATAAGGACAATGAATACAAGTGTGAAGCAACATGTATTTCGTCCGAAAAGAAAACGAAACCCCCACATATGTTCGAAAGAATATTTTTGTTTCTTTTAACAGTAGCTCATTGTAATGTAATGACTCAAAATAATTATAGTATTTGACAATTGAGCACGTTTTAGGTGGAATAAGAAAATAACAAAAAAATGGACAACACTAGACGATAAGAGAAATAAAATAAGACGATTTCTTTTGGGGACATAAGGATGATGAAAGATGACCCACAACCAGCTCATAATTGTTAATGGTAGGGTTATATCTGCATTATCGAGCATTGCCTTTGATGGAATTGTGGATGGCCCAGATATTTAATACCAAGCAAAAAATATAAATTACTGGATTGTTTGGATTATAAGTTAGAAAAGTAAAAGTTTAAATAGTATATTTGAATAAGTGTGAGATAAGATAATTTTTTGTAATTGTGAGTTTGAATCTATGATGTAAACGAGATGGATAGTAAACCTTATTTCTTAAAAAAAAAAAAAAAAGACAATTGAAAAATTGGTAGACATTAACATTGACAGAGTTTGAAAATTTTAGGGGACGTTGATTAAACCAATAATTGGAAATAAACATATAATGAATGTCTTTTAATATCGTTTATTTTATTTACTTTGAATGAACAAAGCTTATAATAAAATTCAAATTAATTTTAAATTTTAGAGCTAAAAGATTATGAATTTATCTAACAGCATAGTTGATTTTTGATTCCTTTGATATATTAAATTTAAATATGAGTTCTTAAAAACCAAGGCTTAGGGTAAATTTGCAAGTTTCTTAAATAATTATTCAAGTAGTACAAATTAAAACAACTTCAGGGAATTAAAGATAAATTTGTAAAAATATTTTGTTATACAGATAAGACTATAAAGAGCCAATCGAATTTTTTAATTTAGAGGATCAAAGAAAAATTTTAAAAATATGCTCATCCTCCAAAGTCGACAACTTAATTTTTCATGATGTGATTTTAGATTTAGTCTAGTATTTTGAGGGAACAAAGTTAACACCTTTGCAATTTTCTAAAATTATAAAGATACCTTATTGATCAAAGATAATAACACGAAGATCTTATTTCCTTAACTCTGTTAAATTTAAGTTTAAAATGACAAAAATACCATCCATAAATCTTAACTATTGATCTTATTTGTTTACAGTTTTGCATTTATATTGCATTTAAACGCAATGTAATTTTCATCCAAACGTAAAAGTTTTGCATTCAAATACAATATTTTTCAATTATATCTCAAATATATTTACTATTCCAGAATATTTTAAAAATATTTTTTTTTCATTCATATCATATTTTCTCTCTATCTCACTTTTTTTTTATTTACTTTTACTAATCATATCAACTTTTCAACTCTAAAATATAATTCAAATATTTCTCATCTAAATACACATTATATTTAAAGACAAAGCAAATACTTTTCATCTAAATATAAAACGCATTTAATACAACACAATACAAATGCAATACGTTTATCAAACGTCCTATAAATCATAACCATTCATTTGTTTTTGTTGTTAATTTAACTCTTTATTTTTTGTAAAACTTAATTAAAAAGGAAAAACAATTTAAAAATAAAAACAATATTACCTCCTTTTTATTAATAAGGTGTAAAATAATTATTAGTATTTTGTCATTAATTGTAAATACTTTATTAAAATTATGTTAATGACTTTTTATCATGGTAATATTTTGTTTTGAATAAAACTTTATTTTTATACTTTTCATAGATATGTATACTTTCTATTAACAAGTTATATCATCTATCAAAATTAAAAAGAGATTTTTTAAAAAATAAAAAATAAAAAAATTTATTAGATTATGAATTATGATTAGAAATGTTTTAAAATCAATTAAAGTATTAGTTTTGGTATTATATATGATAAAAACGTTATTTTATGGCTTTGTATATATAGATAAAGATTTTTTTTTTTATGTAAGGAGGGCTTTCTTGATATTTTGAATATAATTAATACTCAAATTAATAGTTAAATTTACAATTAACTAATAAATGAGGTATTTATATAATTTTTTAATAATAAAAGAAAGTTAACATTATTAATTTTGATCAAAGAATATCTATATAATTTTAAAAAAATAAAAGAATTGTCAATATTATTCACTCTTAGAATTTTATATCTACCTTAAAATTACAATCTTAAATTTAAATTCCTACCTCAAATTCAACAGATACATGTGTCCTTTCTCCCCACACTAAAACAAATGACAGGTTCCATTAAAAAAATAAAACGAACAAAGAAATGACAGGTTATTAAACTATAAGAGCGATCAATATACCTTCAAATTTCCATTTTTTTCCTAAAATAAAGTTATTTTCCGTTCCTTTTTTTTTTAATGATTTTTTTTGGCTAGTCAGAAATGACTTAGTGGACAGCTAGCTACTAGCTACGCGGTATATAGGGAGGAAAGGATCTTACCGACGAAGAAGAAGAAAATATCCCATTGGAGGGAAAAAAATTCTGAAAAATAAAAAATGAAGAATGGAAGTTGTTAGTCTTTATCTTCTTGTGTTGGCGTGTGGACCCAAAATGCGAGTGGCAGTCTCGTTGGTCACTACCAATTGGAACGATCTCTTGGCAATAAAAAATTAATGTCCATCTACCAACAAGAAATGGTCATCCAAAGTATTTTTATGTCTTGAGAACCTTTCAACTACTATTTATTTATTAGGGGTTCTCACAACTCTCAATTTGAGGTCTAAGATTTTTTTATAGCGTTATTCTCAACGTCAACTATGCGGAGATGATGATCAGATAATGACATTCTTTGGGCTTTAAATAGGGTGTTTGATGCCTTCCCAATTTAAAAGGGAAAAAAAAAAGAATATTTGATACTTTTTCTCTTGAAAATTGTATTTTTACAAAAAAAATAAAAAAAGTAAATATCAAGATTTAAAATATTTAAAGTAAATAGTTTATATACAATGTAAATAGGAAATTTACTAAGCAAATAGCAATTTATTTCTAGTAAATAGATTATTTATGTAGTAAATTTTCTTCAGACTACTGTTTTTTTAATAATTTAAAAACCTACTATTATACTTTAATTATTTGCTGAAAACTACTATTTATATCCATTCTCATTTTGATTTATGAGTATGAATCAGATATATAAATTATCGTATTTATTTATGATAATATTTAAATAATTATTATATCAATTAAAACTAAACAATTGCATCTACTATTAGAAAAATAGCAACTCGTTATCATATAAATTGATATTCAAACATTGAAATTAAAATTAGTATTTCAAACACAATTTATTCTTTATAATTTTTTGAACTTGGCTCTTTACAAATTTTTTTTAATATAACCTTTTAGTTTAATAAGTTGCTAGAATTTAATAGACACAAAATATTTCTCCTAAACCGATGAACAATAATGGATGTTGTTAAAATTTGGGCGACAACGTACTACTATAGCCCATTGGTTTGTTTTAAAGCCAAAACCAAAAATAATGTCTTAAATCACATCTAATCTCTATCTCAAAAAAAAAAGAAAAAAAAAATCGCATCGAGTCGCATGTATAAGAACATTTCCCGTTCCTGCATGAACATGCAACTCTATCAATTTGGAGACACTTTGTAATATTTCTTTTCAATTTTTGGTCGAAGGCGCTTCTTCGTTACTAATTGAAGAACAAAATAATAATAATAATAATATAACAGGCAAATGAGAGAAAAGATAAACTTTAAAACTACAAATTTAACGAAAAAGTTACCAAAACCAAAAGGTTCAGAAAATAAATGTGCAAAATGCCCTACTTACGGTATGTCTCGTGAGCAAAAGACTATATATGGATGAACGTAAGATCTATATAGTTACTTTGCAAAAATGACACTTAAAAAAGCCGTAATCTAACACTTAGGGTGTGTTTGGAGAACATTTTTTGGCGGTACGAAAATCAATTTTACACCAAACGTAAAGTTTTACATTCAAATATAATCATTTTCAACAGTACTACGAAAACAATTACTATTCAAAAGTTTTTTAAAACAATCTAGCAATCCTAACTATTTATCTTTACTTTTACCAATCACATCAACTTTTTAACTCTAAAATATTTTTCATCCAAATACATATTTTATTCAAATATAAAACAAACACTTTTCAACCAAATACAACACTAAAAAAAAAATGTACTCAAACGTAATTAAAATTCAATGCGTTTATCAAACGCTTCCTTAGACAAAACATTCTTACGATATATATACGAATGCCTTGTGATAAAAAATAAAAAAAATTAACCATCCATTTGTTTGACACCTTCAAATTTGAAAAATGAAAAATTTTTCATTCCAAGAAAAATGAACCTTTCTAAATTTTCGTATTTAAACACATAAAATTTTTCATTTTTAAAAAATGAAAAAAGAGCTCTTTAGAAATAAAAAATTTTAACCTATCCCAATAATTTTTCACTTTTAAAAGAAAATTTCAAACAACTTTTTATTTTTTTATATCTAAATATTTTTTATTTTCTAAAAACAGACTCCTTTTTCAAACGGATCCTAAAACCATAATATAACAGTCAATTGAGGAAAAACATTAACTTTTAAAATTTAAAATTTAACGAATACGCTACCAAAATCAAGAGGTTAAAAAAAAAAAAAAGTGCAAAATACCCTATTTACGGATGTCTCGTGATCAAAAGACTATATACGGATGAACAGAAGATCTATACACTTACTTTGCAATAATACACTTTTTGCCTTGCTTGGAAATTTGCAAGAATGACTTCGAAAGAAGGATGCACATGACAATTAGAACATTAGCGCGTGGGTCGGCATCATGTTTGTTTTGTTTTGGTTTTTGTCTTGTCCCAAAGGAGACATGTATTAAAATAGTATAATAAGAGATGCCAATATCAACGTCTGTGTAAATATAAAATAATAAAACCAAATATTAATAAAATTCTGTTCGTAAAACCTTTAATCTTGTTTATTAATCACTTTAATTTCCATTATATATATAACTGTATTCTCTTTATATTTAAAACTTTATACTTAGAACTCTCGTTAGTTTCTTGCAATGATTATTTTATTTCAATATTATACAAATGAGGTCATTATTTGCATTTCAAACAAATATTAATTAATCAAAATAAGCAAATCGCATTCTCAATGATATGGGTTTTGGGGTATGTTACGAATATATGTGAGAATAAGCAATTAAAAAAAAAACATATAAATTTATATGAAAAACCTTAAATGAGAAAAAACTCCGAGCAAACGAGAAAAATTCATTAATTTAAAAATTAATACAAGAGATGAGTAGAATATGTGACTATTAAAAACATAAAACTGAAACCCTAAAATTACATCCTATGTATATTGCGAGAATAAAACAAGTCCCAATTTCTTTGTTATCACTATAAAGTCCAAAAAATTATTATAATAAGTTACATCACAGGCTCTTCGGACTGAATCAAAATAGAATTCGAGTCACACACTCTAATAGGGTAAATATCTATTAGAGGTAAAGTACAGATAAACAAACACACATATATTTACATATTTCTATTTTCCATAGAAATAGCTGTTGCGTACTTCAAAGAAACACGAGTACAAGCCTGGAATTTTCGAGCATTTGGATGAAGGAAGAGAGCCATCTAAATGGGTGCAGACAAATAATTTTTGCTTGAACTAGAAAAATACCCAAAAAAAAAAAAAAAGGTTAGAGAAAGAATGAAGAACATTAATCAACATGCCTTTAAAAATAAATAAAAAAATATTATCTATTAGATACAGTCATCCTATATATACAAACATATACTAGCTATGTAGTGGTTTGGGGTCCAAAGCTTTCAGTTTTTGCTTATTCATGCTCTTTGTATAATTACATATGTCATTAAAAAAAAAAGATATTGCTTACAAATTTTCCGATAAATCCATCTTGAGAATCCTCACTTTCTCCACTTGCATAATTCAGAATGGTGAGGGAGTTGAAGGCAACATAAAACAAGTAAATATGTTTAGGAGTTTTAACCATGTTTTCCTTCTCTGAAAACGGACTGAAAAACCTCATAATTTATAAGTTTTTATAGCACAATTTAAAAATCTTATTATTTGGATTTTTGACAGCCTCCGTTAGATCTTTTAAAATGTATGCCTCCCATTTAACGTAAATAAATAAAAGATCATGACTATAACAAGCTTTTTTGAATTAAATCTCTTTAAAATAAATATCATAATTTCTGACAGGCTCGTCTAGGTTACATCACCTTGAAATTAATATTATATATGAAAACGATATCATATATATGTGCAATAATATTCAATGCAGCAATTTTATATTGTTGCGAGCCATGAGAATGATAAATAAACTAATTATACTCTTCTATCGTAACTTGCATTATTTGATATCTTCTTTTTCAGCTTAATTATGCTTGATCTTATATTCTTCTATAAATGGTGAGGAATTTTCAATTGAGATAAAGACGTGCAATTAATATATAAACATGTATATTAAGCCTGCGTTTGGACAACATATTTTTTTGGTATTGCATTTAAATGCAATGTAATTTTCCTCCAAATATAAAAATATTTCATTCAAATACCAATCACATCACATTTTAAATCCAACACAATCACTATTTATTGTTTCATTTTTTTTATTACTTTTCTTAATTACATCATATATTCTCTCTCTCTCCTTTTTTACTCTCTACTTTTACCCATCACATCACATATTCATTATTAAAATACAATTCAAATACTTTTCACCCAAACACACATTGCATTCAAATGTAATGCTAATGCTTTTCCTCCAAATACAAATTACATTTAAACTCAATGCAAATATAATGCGTTCACCAAACGAGCTCTAAATAAAGCGGTGGGCGATCCACTTTCCTCTCTTTCTCTGTGTAAGTGCTAGGGTTTCGTGTGTGCTCTTTAGTGTGTATTCTCCTAGTGGTGTCATCCATATTGGCTTTGTAGCAAGATCTGGATCTAGGGGTTTATCCCGAGCTAATGGAATCGTAATTTTGTTTATTAGTTGTTGTCTATGTTGAATAACCGGGATGTTCTCCTTGCGCAGTCTTTGGATTTTTGTTGCGGTGTTTGTTTTCTAGATCTCTAATAATTGAGATGGTTTTCCTATCCTTCCTTTGAGTTTGGTTGTTCACTTCAGATATATATCATGATAATATTTTGATTCCAAAATACTTGTGTCTCTGCAAAGTAATAGTGGTCTCCGTTCTATAAAGTATTGACTTTTAAGCGATTAGAAAATTTCATTGATATTAGAGGATTTATAAAATAAAAATAAAAAACTTATATGCGTTTCATTATTAATGTATCAAGATATTCTTATTATTAAATCTTGGTGTACTTAGGATTTTACTAATATTACCGTCCTGAGGATTTTGAATTCTCTTGTATATTATGAGTTCCATCGCATTGGAATTGATGTTCGTATGTCTTGTTTAGTTTGAAAATTCTCCCCTTCTAAAATATGTATACGTGTGGAAAAGTATATATAATTATATTTCCATTAATACCTTTTCTTTTAGTTTACAGCTACCTAAAAATACCACACGCGTTATTTTTTCAATTCCCCTATTACTACAATTTCCAAAAAAAAGAAAAATGATATCTCTTGCCTATGAATGGTTAATTTGGATAAAGTATAAGAATAAGAAAGAGTAATAATAATAATAATAATAATAATAAGAATCACCTTTGTTTTCAAGTTCGGAAAAGAAAATTTTGAAAGAAACTGACCAGCTTTGGAAAGTATAAGCGTGAGTTACACCCACAAATACGTTTTTATGTTCATAGCGATTTTTTTTTTAGTCTTTCTAGAATTCTTCTATCAACGCACCTAGTTTCTTTTTGCCTTGGTAGCTAAATTCAAGCACATATCACATCATTGGCGTCTGATATGAAAAAATTCCATTAAAAAAATATAAACCAATGATAATTTATAACCGACTTTGTTATAAGTTTAAAATAATAATAATAATAATAATAATAATAACAATAATAACAAGAAAATATTGATAAAAAGGATCCTAAACTAAAGGCAAGACCGTGTCGAACGGCAAGAAGAATTCCTGGATTGGACCATTGGAGCGATGAAGACATCAGCTTTTTTTTTTCCTCCCCCTGAAGTCAGTGCGCTCATACCGCAGGTATATACTGCCCAATTTGTGGAATGTCGACGCAAAAGGCAGAAAGAGACAATCCAAATTCCACGCGAAAGTATTAATTGGACGGAATTTTGGCCAACCATACGGTGGGAACAGTCCTAAAATGAGGATTTGTAGTGATTTCGAAGAAGGATGACCAACGGATGTTGTTACTAATGTCAACGAGCAATTAGCATTAACGAAAACTAGCATATCTTGACGAAATTGGTACACACTGAATACATTTTTTCCCGCACCAACGCGGTTTGCCGCTCAACTTTTATGAGGAAAAACAAAGACAAAATACCCAAAAAAAAAAAAAAAGTTGTTCATTGTTGAAACCCAAAAAAAAAAAAAAAATCCACACACACACACAATTGAGAAGCAAAGAAGCTCACAGAGTAGTATAGAGTCTACTAACAAATTTTTGCATTGTTCTATTTTCTTTTTTTTTTTTGCCCCTTGTTTAGCTCCCCAGTTTTTGTAAAACAATGTCAAGTGTTAGTCAAAATATATGAAAACTTTTCAATTACACCCATAGTTTTATCCTCATTATAATTAGCAAGGAAGCAAATTCCACAACTTCTTGCTGGACTCTACTCTTTAACAAAACACTAATCAAGCATTGCTTCTCTAGAAACTGATAGTAATATAACTGGTACAATTGATTATTCAATAATATGCACTAGTAAACACATTTGAGAGCAAGCGTTCTTTAAAATAAACGACCAAAAAAAAAAAAAAAAACCCAGACATCAAGACTACATGTTGCAAATAGCAAAAGGACTAACAACGTGAAAGATTAAAACGTTAAAGAGAAACTTTAAACATTGTGGACAAACATATTGTTTAAACCTTTCTAATATTTGGAAACTTTAGCATGATGCTGCATTAGATTATTCCAGTCTCGAAGAATAACATGTTATTATTTCTCTATGTTGTCGTTTTCTCAGACCTTGTCGTTTTAACCATAGTAACTGTTACCCCCCTGATGCTCCTTGAGTCGGGCCTGTGCGCGAGTGCGCAGGCCCGCATCGGCCATGCCTTGGGCGGGGCATGACCAAGCCTCTGATAACCGACAGAGGTAGTGCGTGGCACGGATGAGAGACCGGCATGCACGTACGACCAGGATGGCTAAGACAAGGGAACGAGCATGGCATGGGCGAGAGACCAGCATGCACGTGCGGCAGCGAGAAAATCGTGCTTAGGCGGCTAAGCTCAACTAGACGGTTCCGAGATGTGCGGGCATGTGCAACGGCGGGCGCAGGCACCAAAGGTTAGTCAATTGAACGTGGGCGTTCCAGACGGTTGGTGGCCGCGAGATACGCGGGATGGTTGGATAGTGGCGATTCCAGCGAACAGAGCACGTGGGCCATGATCAGCGACCACGAAGACGTGTTTGAGGGGCACGTCGGCCACGTCCGAGATAGGCAGCGCCCAAATGACCAGGTGGCAGCATGAGCGGGCTGTAACCAGGACGCGCGGCAGTTGGGCACAGCGGACGTGGGAGAGTGGGCTGAGCATGCACAAGTTAAACCGTTAGTGACCCTAGTGGCTCGGGGGTGTTGGCCACAATTTTCCCTTGTAACCTTGTGTACTTTGTGTATATAGAGTTAAAGCTTGAGACACCAACTCGAGTAGAGAAGCTTGAAGGCGCGAGATAGCCTAGAGAGCTAAGCAACAAGTGTGCGAGTGCGCTAGCTGTATCGAGTGTTGTGGTGATCCAAGTGTGAGGCAAACCATTGTATTCCTTTTTATCGAGTTAATAAAAAGGTTGGGAGCGAGTTCCCGTAATCTGGGTGTGTGCTTATTTTGATCGGATCATCGTGGGAATCAAACACTTGTGGGTAGGCTGACTAAGTTTGAGTGACTTAGTGCCGCACAGGGCTATCGTTTTGGGTGTTGAAATTTGGCCGTGTGACAGTTGGTATCAGAGCCTCGGCTCGTGGGAAATTGCGAATATGAACGAGATTCGGGAACGGCTTACTCGAATCAAGGATTTCCTTGGAGCTCCTCAAACAGATGATGCGGTGACCCTTGCTGTTCAGGTGGAACGGCTAACCACCGAAGTTGGGAACTTGAGTTCGGCGCGGAGAGAGATGGCTCAAGACATTGAGGAGAAGTTCTCGGCCATGACGCAGGACTTCATCACGTTGGTGGACTCGGTGAAGGAAAGGTCCAAGATTCTGGAGGAAGAGATAAGCCTCCTTAAGAGGGCTATGGCGAGCACCTCTACGAGTAGTGATGGTGGGGCTAGTTCATCCAAACTCAGAGTCCCCGAACTGAAGTCATTCAATGGTAATCGGAACGCGAAGGAATTAGAGAATTTCTTGTGGGATATGGAGCAGTATTTCAAGGCTGTTCGAGTGGCGGATGATGAACAAGTGACCATCACCAGCATGTATCTGACCGGTGATGCCAAGTTGTGGTGGAGGACCCGCTTAGACGACGATGCAAGTGCTGGTAGACCCCGAATCGAGACGTTTGACTCATTAAAGAAGGAATTGAAGGATCAGTTCCTGCCCTTGAACTCGGCGTGGGTGGCAAGGGAAGCTTTGAAAAAGCTTAAACACACGGGTTCCGAGAGGGAATACGCGAAGGAATTTATTTCTTTGATGTTGGACATCAAGAACATGTCCGAGGAGGATAAGCTATTTAATTTCTTCTCTGGACTACAGCCTTGGGCTCAGGCTGAATTGAGAAGGCAGAGTGTGAAAGATCTGCCTACGGCTATTACGGCTATTGCGGCTGCGGATAGTTTGATCGATTTTAAGCTCGGTGCGTCTTCATATAACGCGGACAAGAGGGAGTCCCAAGAAGACGGCAAGACCAAGAGACCTGGCAAAGAGGGAAAGAGAGACAAGCCAAGGAAGAAAGATGACTCGAAGTTTCAAGCGGTCGAGCAGCCGCAAGGCAATAAAACCTCGGGTGGTTGCTTTCTTTGTGATGGCCCTTATCGGGCGAGAGACTGCCCGAAGAAGGAGAAACTTTCAGCTCTTATTGCGCAGGAAGGGTCTGATAGCGAGATGTATAGGGACAATCCGAGGGTGAACCCGCTGCAGTTGGTTAATGCAATTGCAGGAGACAAGCAATGCTCGTATAAAGGATTGATGTTCCTGAACGTGTTGGTGAATGGACACACGGTGCGAGCCATGTTGGACACGGGAGCGACCAATAATTTTGTCTCGGAGCAGAGAGTGGGTGAACTTGGATTGACCGTCTCCAAGAGCTCGAGTAGGATCAAAGCTGTGAATTCGGGTGCACAGCCTATCCGGGGTATGGCTACTTCGTCCCTAAAGATTGGTGATTGGGAGCAGCAAGAGTGTTCCTTTATGGCAATTCCCTTGGACGATTTTGATTTACTCCTTGTGATCGAGTTCTTTGTCAAAGCGAAGGCCACAGTCATACCACATTTGGGTGGTTTGTTTATACAGGATGAAACCCGGCCGTGCTTCATCAAGGCGGAATTTGGTGGTGCAAAAGAGAAGCCGCGGGTGCAGTCGGCTAACCAGCTAAGGTCAGGACCGAAACGGGGTGAGACAACCATTGCTGCCTTGGTCGGGATCAAGCCAGATCATGTTGTCAAGGTGCCTGACGATGATGCTGCTGTCCTGAAAGGGTTCAGTGACAGGATGCCACCAGATTTGCCAAATGAATTTCCTCAAGGGAGGAATATAGATCATCGGAGTGATCTTAAGCCAGGTGTGAGGTCTCCTAGTAGAGCCCAAAATCGAGCAGCGCCACGGGAGTTGGCAGAGTTCCGCGAGAGTCTCTTGAAGGCGGTCTACGGCGAGGCTACGTCGAAAAGAGACGTGACATGGGGTCAGCTCGAGGATCGGGTGACAGCATATGTGGGAACCATCCCGACGAGGACGTCAGCTTCATCCGGCGGGGGTAGGTTTGTTACCCCCTGATGCTCCTTGAGCCGGGCCTGTGTGCGAGTGCGCAGGCCCGCATCGGCCATGCCTTGGGCGGGGCATGACCAAGCCTCTGATGAGCGGCAGAGGTAGTGCGTGGCACGGACGAGAGACCGGCATGCACGTACGGCCAGGATGGCTAAGACAAGGGAACGAGCATGGCATGGGCGAGAGACCATCATGCACGTGCGGCCAGAGTGGCTAAGACGAGGGGCGAGAAAATCGGGCTTAGGCGGCTAAGCTCAACCAGACGGTTCCGAGATGTGCGGGCATGTGCAACGGCTGTGTGGCTAGCTGGCAGGCTGCGTGAGCAAGACCAGCCACGATCTACGTGGGGCGCAAGCACCAACGGTTAGTCAATTGAACGTGGGCGTTCCAGACGGTTGGTGGCCGCGAGATACGCGGGATGGTTGGATAGTGGCGGTTTCAGCGAACAGAGCACGTGGGCCATGATCAGCGACCACGAAGACGTGTTTGAGGGGCACGTCGGCCACGTCCGAGATAGGCGGCGCCCAGATGACCAAGTGGCAGCATGAGCGGGCTGTAACCAGGACGCGCGGCAGTTGGGCGCAGCGAACGTGGGAGAGTGGGCTGAGCACGCATAAGTTAGACCGTTAGTGACCCTAGTGGCTTGGGGGTGTCGGCCACGATTTTCCCTTGTAACCTTGTGTACTTTGTGTATATAGAGTTAAAGCTTGAGACACCAACTAGAGTAGAGAAGCTTGAAGGCACGAGATAGCCTAGAGAGCTAAGCAGCAAGTGTGCGAGTGCGCTAGCTGTATCGAGTGTTGTGGTGATCCAAGTGTGAGGCAAACCATTGTATTCCTTTTTATCGAGTTAATAAAAGGGTTGGGAGCGAATTCCCGTAATCTGGATGCGTGCTTACTTTGATCGGATCATCGTGGGAATCAAACACTTGTGGGTAGGCTGACTAAGTTTGAGTGACTTAGTGCCGCACAAGGCTATCGTTTTGGGTGTTGAAATTTGGCCGTGTGACAGTAACCATAGTGTGGACTTGGTTTGTCAATGTTGATGCCGTTTATGGATTTCTAATAGTCGTTTCTGCCGTTCTTCTTGTTCCGATACTGATGTCGTTTCTGCACTTTGTGGGTACTTTAGTTTTAGTTTATTAGCGTTACTTACCTGCTGTCGTCTTTAAATTTATTGTCATTTAATTCTTTGATGCCGTTTTCAACACTGTTTTCAAGGTTTTCAACACTGTTTTCAAGGTTTTCACACTCGTAGTTTTGGAAAAGAATATTTGGTTTTGCTGGCAAGAAAGTACTGGAACACCTCCGCAATGCTTTCTGAGATTTTCGTTTAGTTTAGAAGATCATCTGAATTATTTTGATTTTCTACTACCAATCTATTGGCTGTCCAGGCTTTTCAAGAGCTTTTTGGTGACCAAGTGTAATTGCCTTGCGTGTTGGTTGGCGGACGGTGTGGGTTCGGTTAGCCAAACTTTCATTTTCAATTTTTCAGTCTTTTCGCAATCTATTTACTCTGGCATTAATGCATAAAATTCAAAAAGTTGAATTCTCCGAGAACATATGTATATATATATATATATCCATTAGACCAAGTTTATGTGTTCTACACGTATTTGCACATAATTGTTCGTCTCTTTTGTTCAAAAAGTGGGAAATATCGTTGCAGCTAAAAATAAATTTGACGACAGTAGCTGTATCAAATTTTGAGCCCTCACTACACAGCCCCCACAAATTTGTGAAGAACAGAGGACTAGGCGATCACGATTTATAGTGACTTTGTATTTGGAGCCAGTACTTTTGCTCCGCAGGGTACAAAACGATACCTTATCAAAACATACAGTTTTAAATCGTAAAATCACATCAAAATTTACAAGGAAAAAACGATAGAATAAAAAATAAAAACCTAAGACTCCGTTTGATAAACATATTACGTTTGTATTGCGTTTAAATTACATTTAAATTTAGAACAAAAATATTTATATTTTATTTGAATACAATGTGTGTTTGGATTAAAAGTATTTGAATTGTATTTAAATAACGAATATGTGATGTAATGGGTAAAAGTAGAGAAAAAAAAAAGAGAGAAAGAGAGTATATGATATAATTAATAATAATAATAAAAAAAATAAAATAATGAATAATAATTATATTAGATTTAAAATGTAACGTGATTAATATTTAAATGTAATACTTTTATGTTTAGATGAAAATTGTATTACATTTAAATACAATATGAATACAATATTAAAAACAAACGACATCTAATATTTCTTAAATATCCATAACCGCAGTATTGATAATAGGATATCTTTTGTACCGTACTCTCATCATTCACGTAGAGTGTTTCTACTTAGCAGTGTAGTGTTTGCGTGGAACATCTATTTGTCACCTATTTTTCTTCTACAACAGTCTTTTTTCTTCTCTGATGCATAAGGTACTATGGTAGGATGAAGAAACGTGTTCGTTTAGAATAGGAATAAATGTATAATCGTAAGAAAGACGTAGCTTCAATCTCTTTGGATACACTAAAAAACTCTACGCCAACACAACACTATCTATCAATCCCTAAGAGGGGGTCAAAATCCAGACCAAAGCAAACACTAAAGAAGATCCACATCCTTCGTTTTGGTCTTTTACATGTAATGGAGTATTTTCCAAATCTGACTTACCTCCATCAACAGATCCAAGCATATATGAAATACTAGACAATACCGAGACTCTATGAAGTTTTCTATTTTTCTTTCCTTTGCTCTTTACTTTTCTGCATTTAACTTTTAAATTTACCCATGGCCTATATTTTCATAGAATAGAAGTTGCCAACCCAAATCGATGCCCTCCCAAACATTGATAAGGATCACTATTTTTCGATGGAACTTCCTAGTTAGAGAGAAAACACAGTAGACAAATAGTTAAATGAAGATTATCATTTTCATATACCGACTCAAATCAGAATAACTACATTAGCATATAAATCCATTCACTAGGACACTCGTGGAATAATGGGAGCAAAAAAAATTCATCAGCAATTTGAGCATTAAAAATTCCTAGATGAGAGGATGGTACTATATTTCACTACTTTCATGTCCTAAAGAAAGTAAGCTTCTGAACTTTGTTGTCAATTTAAAACGCAACACCGTATGTCCATCTTTCCCGCTACAGCCTCCTTAACAATGTCTGTTCTACCTTACCCCTACATTAAACCAAGTCATAACTCCCAACAAATTCAAATAAAGCCTAACGCAGAAGATTTCAACAAGCTTCATTTCTTACTTCACCTCGTGTAGCCCTTCAAACATTGTAAGTTTTCTTGTTTGCAACGACATCCATAATTTAAAACTCAATACACTCGTGAAACTCAGCCATTCTCCAGGCAGACAGCCCTAAGAACTGGACCCATATCATGGGAGCAAACCATTGGCCGGACCACTCAACTAGCTCCTACGGGTTAAAATAAAATTGAGCCTTCAATCCTGAGGGAAGCTTAGCTAGTTTTCGAAAAACCGCTACATCAATAATATGATTCAGAACTATCAAATAATCAAAATATGGCTGAAAAGACAAACAATAAACATGGACGCGAATCAATGCAAGGCATGAAGAATTAAGGCACAAAGTGGACCTTGAAGAGCACCCAAAACTAACCAAGAATCAAAATCTTTCTCCAGATTTCAACAACAATTAACTAGATATTTTTCGCAATGTTTAACTTTCAAAGAGCCTCATTAAAAAACTTTAGGAAAACATAGTAGGCTGCCACAAAAAATCAGAGAACTGATACTGCCAACTTCTATGTGTTCCATTATCCTTATCTACCAGACCCTAATTCTAAAGGTTCATCATGTTAGCAATTCAAGATGCCTCTCCAATTTGTCATAAATTGCCTGTGTGAACTCACCCGCTGTGCTACATTGGACTCTAACCTATCACACATTCCAAAGTTCTAAACTGCAGTAGTCATGTTCTTGTTTCTGTTTAATTTATTCCTCATCAGTACATAAGTAGTTCTGGTGTTTTTGGAGTCACTTCTTTACGAGTAATTCAAACTTCACTTTCACGTAACTGAAATCATCAGTACCGGCTCTATGACAGGAAACCCAGCAGTGAAAATTGAACCCAACCAAACCTGTTGCCATGACTAGTAGTAGTAATGTACAACAGATTAAGAAACCTTCTAAGAACTCACCTATTTTTCTAGGCTTTACTTTAGGTGGAAAGAATATAGGTTTAAGTATCGGAATTCGAAAATATGTGTGTGTGTTGAGCTTAATGGGGATAAGTACAATCACATTCTTTAAGTTTAGGAGCATGTTGAGCTTAAGGCTACAACAGATAACACAAGCAAAAGAGACTACCCATTTGAAGATCAGCAGATTATATAAACATACACGGATATTTTAACAGAGAACGAGAATAGATAAAAGTGTAACCGATTAAATACAGACCAGTTCACAAATATTTGGCTTAATATCATAGATATATAAAATATATCATGATCATCATCGAGTATAAACCACACAAAACTACAACGACAAAAGCACAAAGTCTGGATCACCGATCATCACAATGTCATATAATAAAACTTAAAAATCAAATTTTCCTGTCTTTCAAAATACACAAATTAGGGTTTCAGTCGATTACTCATACCGCGGCGGTTTGCTTGGAATCGGCAGCGGGAACCTTGACGTAGCCCAACTTCTTAGGGCTGAGATCATCGGAATCCTCGGCGGAGTCGTCGTCGTCGGAGTAGTCGCCGGCGCGGGTGGAGAATAGCGACCAGGCGAGGTACATGGTGGCGGCGGTGAGGGCGCCGCAGCCGACACCGAAGAGGAGGGCGACGACGACGCTGAGGATGTCCTTGGTGCGATCGCGGAGGGAGCTGAGGTCGGCGGCGGCGGCGGCGGAGGACAGGGAGGGGAAGAAAGGCCTGATCTTGGGAGGCTGCTGTTGTTGTTGCGGTTGATGTTGGTGGTCGGAGATGTCGATTAGGAAGGCGGCGTCGGAGGTGAGGACGGGGCGGAAGTGGCTGATCTCGGTGAAGACGGTGACGACTCCCGAGGAGGATGGCTGTTGGCGGAGGGAGAAGGAGTAGGAGGAGACCCAGAGGGTTTTGCAGGGCCTGGCGGCGGCGACTGAGGCGGCGATTGAGATCCACGCGAGGACGATGGCGACGATGACGTGACGTTGACTCCTAGAGGAAGCCATGGCCACACTTTTGCTCTGTGCCGGATGAGGGGAGAGAGAGAGAGAGAGAGAGAGAGAGAAGAGAGAGAGTATTCCGTGTATTCGTTGGTGTTTTGTGAGGAAAAACATATTAATTAATATATTCTAGTTTTTGTCCTCTTTTGTTTTGCCCTTTTATTTATCTGGGTTTTTTATTATTTTATTTTTATTATTTTATTTTGCTTGGGAAATTTTTTATTTAATTTTATTTTGCCTCTAATAGCTCTGGCAATCTGCGTCGATGGATATGGAAAAGGAAGATTGAGAATTAAAAAGGACAATTTTCTTTTTAATGCAAATGCTAATTCAGTTTATGAAAAAAAAAATTATATAACTACTTTTTTTTTTTCAATGTCTCTAATATCACTGCTTATAAGCATACTTTGTTAAAAACACGTGCTTTGTATGCATAGATATTTTATTTTAATCTTTTTAGTAATTTAGGTTTACATATATGATATATATATTTTTATATTAAACGATGTAGCGTATTTAAAAAAAAAAAAAACTTTTTAATGTTGTGAATTTGAAATAAATTTTGAAAAAGACTAAACCCACGTTTCCTCATAACAAAAGATATAATTGCTTAAGAAATAGAAGCTACTATAAGATAAATAACTTAACTAAAAGTTTGAATAATGAACTACGAAAAAAATGAGCAATAAATAAACTCTTCTTTTTAATATAGTTATAGATAGATTATAATTATAGATATAGATATTCTCATGTTTAATAATTATTAGTGTTATAATCTCTTTTGTTCTCTTTGTTTATAAAAAAAATGACCTCAGTTAATTTTATTCAAATCTATGATGATGTAGTTAGATATTAAATTAAAACTAAATTATACCATTAATTACATAAATGATTTTTAATACGTTTTTTGCTAGAATATTGTTTTTTGTTATTTTACTTCTATTTAATATGGATGGGAAATATAGTATGTCCTTGCATAAAATGTTTATTAATTATTATTTTGACAGCGAAATGGTACTTTTTTCATACAGAAAATGAATTTGTCTATATCCTAGCAATTGTTTATATAGCCCTTGTGCATTTCCTAAGAGTATTTTGGATTAAACTTCTATGTTTTTCTTCTTTTTGTTCCTAGAAATGATTTGAAAGATGGAGATCTCATGTTCTCAAAAAAAATAATAATAATAAAATATGAAAATCCCCTCAAATAATCGTTAAAAGATATCAACCTGCAGTTTTCCTTAATAATAAAAAATAGAAGATGTAATAAAAATGAAATCCAATCCCTTAATGTGTGTTTGGTTGGAGGGATTGAAGGGCGGAGGGATTGAGGCGCGAAAGAGATGAGGATAAGGATGGCATTTTTGCCACGCCCAAAACAGTAGGAATGGGGGGATTATTAATGGGATTTGGGGCGGGAATTGAGACAAGTTCTTGTCCCTGAATTAGGATCTTAGGATCCGAGTATGTACATATTTAAGGGAAAAAAAAAAAAGCAACGTTACTTATTTTCAACAAGTATTTTAATATTAATCAAAATATATAATATTGTTCTTTGTAGTTATTTGTTGGGATTTGGCTTCTTTTGTGAGATCATTTAATTTGTGATGAAATTCAACTTATATTTTGTGAGATCAATTAATCAAAATATATTTTGCTCCTAATTTATTAAAAATTTGGTCAATTACGAATAATATACTAAGGATTAGGGTAGGTATGAGGAAGACACCCAATTGGGCTTGTCCCAACTGCATTCTTGTCTCTTTTTAAGCAAGGATGGAGATTGTTTCGAAGGGTAGGATGGGGTCGGGGAAGCATTTCCCTACCTCATCTCACCCTATTGCCATCCCTAGGCGAGGAAGGAAAGAAACTAAAAAATTGTGAATCCATAGGGTCCACTATAAACCAATTCTTCCAAACGTGGATGGATTGTGCCTTTTAGCCGTATTGGCCTTTGCAAATAAAAAATTTATAAAACACTCATACATCTAATAGTATCTTATATAAAGGTGAATTTGTAATTTAACATATAAAATTAAATCTTTCATTCTTCGTTCCTTTTAGGGCTCGTTTAAGGGGACGATTTAGAGATAATATTTTGAAGGTTAGGTTGAAAATGTGTGTTTAGGAGAGAACCTTTCAAAATGAGCAATGATATAGAAAATAATACAAAAATTTGAAATTTATTAGGAAAAAACTACATAATTGATCTTTATTTTTTTTTCTCGTTATTTTGAGCATTTTAACATGAGAATAATCTCATTTTTATTTAAAATGAGAATTATAGATTTTTGAAATTTGAGTTTTTTTTAAAATAAAAGAGAGAGAAAATGAGTATTAAAAATGAAAATTTGAAATACCGTTTGAAAAAGTCTCCAAACCCTTAATATTAGTCATTATCTTTGCTCCCTTAATATTAGTCCTTATCTTTCCTCCATATCACATTGAACAACTTAAAAAATCCCCAATTATGCTTATTCTTTGTACTCCACTTAGCTCGTAGTTAATGATGAAAATTGGACCAAATAGCATTTTCACCACAAATTCTCAATCTTAAAAATAAAATTAAAAAAAAACATTGTCACAGTATCAAAAATTAAGGTAACATATCATAAACATGATTCATGAATGTGCCAAAAAGAAGTTTTAGAAGTATTATTTTTTAAAGAAAGAACATTGACTAGTCATTTTTGGTGGAGCATAGTGCTTATTTAGCATATTGAAGTTTTGACTTGGTTTGTTTAGGTCGCACTGTCAGCAATGGCTACCAAATTATGATGATTTCTTATACACTAAAAATTATGATGATTTCCCTGAAAAATTGCAATTAAATAACATATAAGTCCCATTAATAGCAAATATATAAAACATACATAGAAAATAGTCGAATAAAATTGCAAAAATTTTTGTGATTGCAAGATATAATTCCACAAGCAATTTCATTAAAAAAAATGTAAAATTCAAATCTATTATAATCAAGTTAAAAAAGATTATGGAATTTTTTTTATAATCATAAAATGATTAAATAAAAATAAAAAAGAAACAAAGTTAGACATTTCAATTTAAAAAAAAGTCCAATTCTATAATGGGATTGACTATTTTACCTTATCAATGAGGTAAGATCCAATGGTTGTTTTTGGCTAGATTAAATGTTGGGCCCATCAAAATAAAACAAAAATATAGGATGCCAAGTATGGAATCTTGCCCTTTGTTTCTCCACCTCGTTACCCCTTTACTCATTCTAATTGGAGCCTTATGGCCCTCTACCATCAAAATCTTGTCACCCCTGTTTGTCGTCCTGTCCCTTGGCCTTCCCACGAACTCACCACAATTGAAAACTTGCCCTCCTCCGTGCCTGTTGCCGAGCCTCTTGTTCCACTTCATGCTCACCATCATTGTCTTGTTGGCGTTATCCCAATCCTCCTTCCTACTATAGCATAGACTCCCACGCCAGTAGGCCACCACCACGCTACCTTGCTCCCCCTTGTGACTTTGAACCACCACCAAGTAACTTAGTGCCCACGATCGCAACCGACCCTGCCATAATACCCATTACCCCCCTATGATGGCAACCAACCCTAACTTGCTACATCACCCTTCCAAACTCCCTAAGATGCAATGTAATCATCCCGAGCTCTCCTTTCTGCAGTAATTAACCCACAATGTGCCTTGTCACCGAAACCTAGGTTTATACTTAGAAGTTCTCAACTTTTTTTTTTTATTTTTGTAAGTTTTTTTAATAAAAAGAAATTTCTTTTAAAAATTTATGATAAAAAATGTAATTCAATAATATATAGAGAGTATCTCATCAATGTTCTCCTTCTGCTTGTTATGTAGGCTTGTTAGGGCGTTTTCCTTCTTCTTCCTTTTTGAAGATTAGTAGTACTTTTTGGTTTTTGGTCCTTTTTTTTTTTTAGACGTCATTTGTTTTTAACGTTGCATTTACATTATATTTAAATGCAATATAATTTTTATTCAAATGTAAAAGTATTACATTTAAATATCAATCACAGCACATTTTAAATCAAATATAATCACTATTTATTATTTTACTTTTTCTATTATTTTTATTAATCACATTATATACTCTTTTTTTTCCTATCTTTTTTTTCTCTATTTTAACTTATCATATCACATATTTATTATTTAAATACAATTTAAATATTTTTCATCCAAACATACATTTTATTCAAATATAATACAAATATATTTTCTCTAAATATAAATTATATTTCATATATTATATTAAAATACAATATAAATATAACATATTTATCAGTCGGAGCCTTAATCCGTCAGGGAGGCCTTATTTTTACATGAGAGGTTCTATTTCAATTGATAATCCTTGATCCTTTTTTACTTTTAGATTTAAATTTAAATTTTAGAGTATAAATTATCTTATCTCATCAATCAAATAAATTAGGCACATCTCATCATGGAAGTCCCTTCAAAAAATAAATAAATAAATGAATACAATTTCTCAACAGAAATGAACAAATAAAAGCAAAAACAAGACGATAGTTGGAGAAAGAGCAAAAGGAAAGGGAAGGGAAGAAAGAGAAGAAAAAGAAGAAGAAGAGAGAGAGAGAGAGAGAGATGGGAGGAGGAGGGGCAGGGAGAGGGGGAGGCAGCAGGAACAGGAGGGAGGGATCGGTGATGACACGAGCGGTCAACTCCATCTTCAGATTTGTCAGACTCGCCGAGTTTGAGATCCTCTTCGTCCTCTTCTTCCTCATCGCTTTTCTCATCTTCAAAGATCTGGTTCGTTTGTTTGTATTTTTTTTTTTTTTCGCTTCTTCTTCCTCCTAATTTTTCCTCATTAATCTCCATAGACTTGCATGATTTTCCGTATTCAAGTTAGAATCAACGAATTTAACGCTTCTGCTGCCTCACTTTTCTATTATTCATTAAAAAAGAAAGTAATTATTATATCTAATCTAAAACTTAAGAAGAAAACGAAAAGTTTGTTTGCTATCTGTGTTTATTGCTTTCTGATTTGTTGAAGTTCTCTAAACAAGATAGTATGAAACCGAGAACGAGGAATTTTCTACAAAATAGAGGAACAATAAAGTCTGCTGCTATTCCTAATCCAGCATCATGGAATTCTACTCGGTACACACACACACTATAATTGAAACCGTAGGAGTCTAATTAAAGGGCATTTCATAGGATACTTGGTGACAGATTACTTGTTTTTGGTTTATGTAATTAGTTCCAAATATAGTTGAGTTAACTACTGATTGCTTTGATGTTTTTGATTAATTTTATCTGCAGACCTCAAGGCCAGAGTACAATCAGATCTTTGTGAAGAAGCCCGGTGGAGGGTTTTGGCCTTATTAGTTGGACATTAGTTTAGCTTCAGTGATTTTATTTAAGTATTGTTAATTTTGATTTTTGACTATGGACTTAAACGTTCTAGTGAGCTGTTACCATTGAAGAAGTCTCGTTCTTCATGTGTGTCTGTATTTCTGAATGGGATTATGTATCTATACAATGATCAACTTTTGAATATCGAATGAAGTATATAATAGTTTCTGAAATTCAAAGGCAACGATGTTGGCTTAGAACTGTTTTCACTAAACCAATTTCCCGTATGTCTTGGTTTCCCTCTTATTCTTAAGGGGTGTTTGGGTAATGTCTCCAGACACTAAAATTTAACTTTTTTCGAAAACTTCACCATTTTTTATTATTTACATATCTAAAACGCTATAGTAAACTCCAAACTTTAAAAATTCATAACTTCATGTATACAAGTCCAAATGAGATAATTTTTTTTTAAATTACATAAAATTTCAAGAGGAACGAAACAATATTCATATTGATTTTTTTTTTTAATTTTGAAAATTTTTTATTTTTTCACCTCAAACAGTTTTTTCTTTTAAACACATTTTTTAAAACAAAATTTTTCCAACTCAAAAATAATTCCAGCTTTCTCCCTCAAACACCCCCTTAGGGTCCCTTTCTATTGTAAGTTCAAACTGGACGATTAAAAACATTGTAAAAAAAAAAAAAGAAAAAACGAATTTAAAACAGGATGTCAAATAAGAGTTTAGTTTAGTTCATTTGATTTTTGAGAATTGAGGGGTTGTTTGGCAAACTTATTACATTTTAATTGTATTTGAATGAAATTTATTTTTTGAATGTTGTATTTGATTGAAAAGTATTTATTTTGTATTTGAATGAAATGTGTGTGTAGAAGAAAAGTATTTTAGAGTTGAAAAGTTGATGTGATTGTTTTAAGAAACTTTTGAATAATAATTGTTTTCGTAGCACCGTTATAAAATTTGTGTTTGGTGTAATGTTGTATTGCATTTAAATAAAATTAAAATGAAATAAACACCTCAGATTTCAGTAAACTAGAACTAAGAAAGGAATAGCCGCCAAACCACCAACAAACCAAACAGATCGAACTAAAGCATCTGCATACGTACGATTTTAAGGAACAAACACGTAAAATGAAACAAACCAAACATTCAGGCATGAGGCAAGCAAATATGCAAATAAGAATAAATTGTATATACCATGTTTGTAACGATCCACAGGTACAATCTTCAAGCAGATCATTCGTTTTAAAAAAAAAAAAAAGGCGAAAGGAAAGGTCTTTGGTCCATTGTCCCAACTAAATTAAAAATCAGTCTGCCTTAACGGTTTCAGTTGAATCCTTAGCGATCACCTCTTTCTTCATGGTTTCAGTTGAATCCTTAGTGATCACCTCTTTCTTCACAGCTTCAGTTGAAGCCTCAGAGTTCAAGCCAGGGCGAGGAGTGACAAGCCTCTCAATTAGCTTCTCAACTGGAATTTTTATAACATCACGCCGAACTCCGATATCGGAGACCAAACGACTAATGCAATACATGCCACACCCCACAGCTGCGAGACCAGAGACACTTGCAGTCAAAAACCTAAGCGGCGAAGACACGATGGCACTTGTGGCGGCCACAAAGGATGCAAGCTGCCCGCTCCTGCCCACGCTGATGCTAGTGAACACAAGCAAGCCAGTTTTGCAATATATCGCAAAGTCCTCACAGTTATTCTTGAACAGATCATAGACACCAAAGCCATTCTGGAGGAGGTAAGAGGCACGGTGGAGGACAACTTCCTGGGGATCTGAGGAGGCAAGTGTGCAAGTTCCTCCACGAGCTTTGGCGATGAAGAAAGCCGGATTGACGCCATATTCAAATAGGTAGAGTTGTCCACCCGCAAGGAAACAGTCTAGGCAAGAACAAATGACGCCACCAAGCCTAGAATGGTTGCCACACCTTGGGCAAGGATTGTCCGAGGAATGGGATGGAGATGAGCTGAAAATAACACGGTCCAAAATGGTTCCCGTGCCGATTTCCTGGCCAGTTCCTTGAGTGAAGTGGATCACCTTTCCATCGCCAACATATATCCCTGGGGAGTCGCATGAAATAAGCTAGTAAGCAAAAATACGCACGATGAAACTAAACAAATTCAGTGAAGTTGGATTGTTATCACAGATCAAGAAATGGTAAACTAAAGTGAAAAGGCACAAACAAGTAAACGAAGGTCGCAAAAAATCGCAAATTTTCAAAAAAGAAATGAACCAAGAAGCATGAACCTTACCATATGTTTGGTAGGAAGGAGAGAAAATAAAAATGAGAGAGTAATAGATTACCTAATGCGAGAAATAAGAAAGAAGCAATTACTTCTCTTATGACGTTTGATATGTAATCTTCGAACAATTCTCTCCTAACAAACAGTCATGAATATTAAAATCCTTCTATTGATCCCTACACCCCTTTTCTTCCCCTAACTTTTCTCTTCTATCAAACACACTCTTAAAAAATAACTAATCTATAGAACAAAATATGCTTCCACATTATAAAAGCTTGATAGAAATACTTTATTCAACTCTAATCCAACTTTCAAGCGAAAAAAAAAAAAAAATCTAATTTTAACTTTAGCAACCAATTACAAAGTCCATTTTAAGGCCAAAACTTTTTATAAAAACAGAACCGATCCGAGTAAAACTATCAATTTTCGGTCTTAACAAAAGTAATGCATAAAGGTGTGCAAGAAAATGGTTTTCCAATATACATAGCACAAGCCATTTGATTAGATTCCCAAAGAGGGAATATGGATAAACCAAATTTTTTTACCCATGAAATTATAATACGCCGTACACGTTTTAAAATTACATCAACCAGCCATATCGACATATTACTTGTTTTTTCCTCTTTTATGTTTTGTTTGTTTCCTGAGAAACAAAAATAAACCCAGAAAAGAAAAACGGAAGAGGAAGAATAAGAAGAAGAAGAAGAGTAAGACCGTGATGGGCGTAGAGATACGCCTGCCTCCATGAATAGATGTGATCGCCTGGTTTCAGTTGTTCCTTGTCGATCTTGTTGGAGAACACCCCCATTTTCAGACCTCAAAATGCTCTCTTTTTTTCCCCCCTTCGGTTCTGAATTGAAATTTGAGAAAGGGGAAGCAAAAAGCACCCGAATCAGAGGCGAGCAAAGGCAATGGCTTCCTTGCTCGCTACGGCTTTTTGGGCTTTCTCCATTTTTTTTTTTTTTTAATTTGATGCGTTCTCCAAGTCTACTCAGAATTTATTATTGTTTTTATTATTTTAACGCAAAAAGAGAAAACTTAAAAAAAAAAAAAAAACAAAGGAAATTTTGGATTTTTTAGGAATCTTTTCCTACGTTTTCTTTCCGTGTGGATAATTGATTGGCTGCATGGCGTTCCACGGGGAATTGTGATAGTCTCCTTCCTACTCTCTCAGTCCTACCCATTAACGAGTTGATTGATTAGTGCGCTTAGATTCAACGCAAATTGCCTTGCATTTAAAAAGAAGGACGCTTCGTATGGTCCAATTGGTGTTAATTATTCCTAGGGCCGTCCAGTGGGGGAGTACCTAGATTTAACTCTGAAGATTTTTATTTTATCTTTTTTTTTTCTCAATTATTTTTACTACTTATATTTATAAAACTTTATATTAAACTTTAAATTTTAAAAACTTATACTTTTATACAAATAAATTTAAATAAGATAAATTTTTAAATAAATTTTTAAAATTTTATATTTTTTTATTTCAAACACTTATTTCTCAAATATATTTTTTAAATTTTTTTTAATAAAAAATTTTCAAAAACTCATTTCAAATGGACCCTTAATAATAAGGGCATGTTTATCAAACGATTAAAGAATATTGTGGTGGACGTATAATCTAGGGGCTTGTTTACTAAACCAGAAACAATTATACCCAAAGGAAGAAAAAGAAAATGGTGAAGTAAAGTCTACATTGATTTTACCCAAAGGAAGAAACAATTATACGAATCATTGATTTTATTTGCCATGATGAAAACAATATAATTTCATTTTTCGTTTCCTAAAACAATTTCCCGTCTGGTGTTTACATTGTTTAAAAACATTAATTTTAGCAAAATAATTATTAAAAAAAATTCTGCACAATTATATAATCATTAACTCATGATAAATGAATTGATCATATAACTAAATTTGGTTTAAAAATTAGATACATAGACATTCTTTTTACATTTCCTACATTATATAGGGCCTATGGTTTTGGATTAGAAAATGGGATAAACTTGTGAAAATAAGGGGGGAAAAACTGACTGTAAGAATTGTATTTTTGTTATATCATTAAATGTTTATTTTGACCTTTTGGATTGATTTTTTAACAGTTTAATACTTAAACTGCATATACGGTCTCAGGATGACCCTTGAATTTTGAATACTTATCATACTCTCTTAAATTTTTCTAATATTACATTAGTGGTTCTTTTGTTAATTATATATATATATGTATATATAAACTTAGAAAGAAATTGAATCCATCTTACCACATGACCTTTATTCATAAAAAAAAGTCGTGATTAAATATACCTATTAAAGAAAATTATATGTTCATCAAACATATATGTTATTAAACATATATAGTGTAATCGGAGATATCGTAATATATAGTTTTTCTCTTAACAACATTTAATTATGATTTTAGTATTAATTAAAAATTATGTGATATGAACTTATTTAATTTCCGTTTAGTTTTTTTTAATGGAATATCAAAATAAGGATCATTTACATTATAATATAAAAGTCCAATGTACTATGATATATAAGTAAAATTGTAAAATTAAAAATTAGGGATTGATATAAAACTGTGCGTAATTTAAAAATTATTTGTGAAAATTATCTTAATATTTACGGTGCATGTGTATAGCTATTCTCATTCATATGTTATATCAGTAAAAAATAAATTCAATAATTAAGGTTAAGTTGGAGGAGTTTTAGATATGGGTTTTAGAGGTCGAAGAAAAGTGTGTTTGGGAGACCAAAAACTGTTTTGAGTAAAAAAAATAAAAAATCTTAAAAATTTATTTAAAAAAATTATTAATATGAATCAAATTTCGTTCATCTCGAAATTCTATATAATTTAAAAATATATATATTTTATTTAGATTTGTATTAATGAAATTATGAATTTTTAAAATTTAAATTTAATATAAAATTTTAAAGATATAAATAATAAAAAATGATTATTGGATGAAAAAAATATCAAGTAAGTATTTAAAATTTACCTATAAAATGCATCCCAAATAGGTAAAAGGGTAAAGTGCAATTACGTGAAAATAACAAGAAGTCGACGACAATTAAAAAAAAGTGCAATTATTTGAAAAATAATAAGAGAAAAAAAAAAGAGAAAATTACCAAACAACCAGCTTTGTTTTTCAATCAGTGAGCAACATAATACAAATTCCCCTCTTAACTAACATAACACAAATTTTATTTTTATTAGTGGTTGATTTGTATCATATTTTCATGTCATGTTAATATAATGATATTTAAAATTTGTATAATCCAGATACGTTATTTATGCTTAAAAAAGACTTACTTATATAAATATCTTTAATCTTTTTAAATTTGATAATTTATTTTCTAAACTTTTTTTTTCTTAATAATCAACAACCTAAAATTATAATTTTTAACAATTCAATCATCTATACTTAAGCCAATTGAAATTAATACAATTTTTTACATAAAACTTACGTATTATAGTTAAAGAAGGATATTATTGGTCATTTTTACTTAATTATCTCTTTTTAAAGTTTATGTTTAAATTTGAGTATAATTTAATTAAGTTAAAGATTTTAAAAGAAATTATATTAGAAATAAGTAAAAATGATCAATAAAACTATTCTTAGATCATAATGTATAAATTACATGTAAAGTATCATTTTAATTTTAATATATTTGAATAAAAAGAATTGAATTGTCAAAAATTATAAATTTTGATATTGGTTGCTAAAAAAAGAAATTTAAGTGCTCGTTTGACAAACATTTTTTAGTACTGTTGTACTTAAACGTAATGCAATTTTATATCAAACGTAAAGTTTGTATTCAAATACAATCTTTTCAACAGTGCAATGAAAATAATTACTATTCAAAAGTTTTTTAAAACAATCACATCGACTTTTCAATTCTAACTCTTTATCTCTATTTTTACTAATCACATCAACTTTTTAAATTTAAAATACTTTTAATCCAAATATATATTTCATTAAATATAAAATAAATATTTTTAACTAGATATAATACTTAAAAAATAAATTATATTTAAACATAATTAAAATATAATATATTTATCCAACAAACAATGAAACTACGTCGTTAAATTTGAAAATTACAGAGCCATCCGTACAAATAGTTAAAAAAAAAAAAAAAAAAACTTGGTGTAAGTGGGATCCCTGAACACCCAATGTTGGTGCCACATAAACCAGAGGAACAACTTTCCTAAAGTCGGGAGTGTTGGACTTTGGCCTTGGACTTGGCAGAGGTTGTTTGGGCGGGGACTATGAAGTTTGCAAGAGGCGTGAGGAAAGCAGTCGAGGATGGAAGCGTCGGAGAAACTAGTTCCTGTTTTTACACAATCCAACTTGGGCACTTGCCTTGTCGTCTCTGTTCCTCCAGACATCTCTGCTGCCCACTTCAAGAGTATGTTACCCCAACTACTCATAAAAAGATTCAAAAGATTGCCCCTTTTAAATGTCGCAGGGATTTTGTTTTGCCATTGTAGCTTTTGGTTCCCAAAGCCCATATAGATAAAAAAAAAAAGGCAGTATTAAGGTTTCATTTGTGGACATACTTCTCAATTTTCTTCCTAATTTCAATGGGTTTTTATTTATTTTGTCGCTTCAACCTGGAAAACTACTGCTTGAGTATTTATTTGTAAACGTATGTCTGCTTTTCTTGAATAGTTTTTAGTGATTTTTCTTTTCATTTCCATTGACTGAGATGGTGTTGATATGTATGGCTTTCACGAACTTCATAACATTCTTTGGGCTTCTTTGCAAAATTTATGGCACGTTGCTGAAAACTTGTATCTGCTAGAGAATCAGTCAAGGCAGAGATTTTCTTTGAATATGTATAATCTGAATTTTATAACGTGGCAGTCCTGTTTTCTTTATGATCTATATGTTATTCTAAAGTATCTTCGTTCTATGATCTGCTTCGTTTTATTTCACACAATCATAATCTGTTAATTACATTTTTTTTAGGGGAACTTGAGACAGTGCACTTCAAATGCTTCCCTGGATCGGGAGAGATCGAAGTTTACGGATTAATGGTGCATATTCTTTGTTGTTTGTTTAATAAGAGTTGTTTCAGTTCACTGCTGACTTTTTCTCTGCTCGGAATTATAATGTAGCATGCCGTTGTTATGACAGGTGAAGAAAAAATCTTGCTTCTACTACCTGCCCAACTCGATTCCTCTCAAGTGTGTTTTCCATGGAGTGAGAGGAGCGTGGTTTCTTCGGGCTGAAGCGAGAGCTTCAAGTGAACATATTGTTCCATGCTTGCTCGATTCTATATCTAATGATGTTGATCATATGCGATCCGACAAGGGCGATATCACTAATCCTTTGGAACCTGAAAATTCAGTTATAAGCATTGACAATGGCAATACAAGAGAGGAGGAAGAGGAGTACGGGGAAAAGGAATTGTGGAGTCACATACCTCCAATAGAAGAGAGAAATATACCTATATGTGTTTCAAAGAAGAAAAAGAAGAGAAAAGGGAAAGATTGCATCTTAGATTACAAAGATAATGGAAATGAGAAGAAACGTGTTTGTGCAGGCGCAAAGGCTTTGGCTTCAACTGCCAACAAGATTTCTGATTATTGTCCAACTGTGATGGAAGTGGAGCCGAGGTACCAACGGGCTTCTAGAGAAATGACAGATACCACTAGCGAAATATTTTCAGAAGTAAAATCTGTTACTAGCATCATTAAGAGATACTTTCCAAGCTCCAGTGAGATGAAGGCTTGTGCCAGCCCTGCAAGTTCTGATGTCACATCTAAACTTCACAGTCGGAGGCGAAAACGCTCGAAGACTAAAAGAGATGATGGTGCCTTGCGCAAACAAGTTGATTCCTTTCCCAAGTTTGCCGGCCACAAACGTCCCTTAAATCTTTTGCCTTGTCAGTTGCCAACTACTCCTGCTCAAGGAACTTCAAAGGGTAAGATTGATCGAGCTGAAGTTGGGAAGCGTCTTGTCGTTGCCTTCGATGGTCTTGGAATTTCTTCAAGCAAAAACTTATCATCCCCTTATCCCTGTAGATCCAGGGATGGAAAGGTGTTGGGCCTCAATTCTTTTTCTTTGGCTAAGAAGTCAATTTTTGAGATCAGTGATAGTGATGACTGAAACCCAATACATTACAATTGTTGTTCTCGCAGGTTTCGTGCTTAGTTTTTGCTAATCCCCAGGGTTTTACGGTTGGTGCTGCTTAATTTGGTTTACTGAAATTACAACAGGAAAATGAAATTTTAGGGAGATCCTGCGAACATAGGAAACATTTTTCCTTAAAAAAAGAGGGGATATATGAGACTTGTTTTGCCTCGTGTTTAGGTACCGGAGTGAAAGGAGAATCCTTTGTGGCGAAGGATTTAAACTAGTAAAATTTGTCGAAAGTTTCTCTCTGAACTCACAAAAGTTGTGGTATATTAAAAGTAAATTTAGCACGCCGTTGGAGATGCTCTAACAAAAGGTTTATGATCTATCATGTGATTAAGGAATTCATGGAAATTTGGTTGTGATGTCAGGTGTTTTGTTACGAGTAAAAGTAAAGAAAACTTGGGTTATTTCAAACGAGACACCTTTTGTGCTGCAAGCTTACTGCTAATGCTGAGGTATAGAGTACAAATCTCTATCTTCTTCTTCTACCATTTTTTTTTCCTCGCTAAAGGAGTTCAAATCTCTATCTCGATTACAAAAAATTGTAAATGAGAAGTCTATGTGGGATAAGGGTTGAAGAATTGAAACCGTATATTCTTGAAGGAAAAAAAAAAAAAAAAAGGTGCTACCACTGTAGTTACAGACAGCTGGTTACAGGATTTATTGATCAGTTTTTGTCTCATTTTGATTCTCTATATTAAAATGTTTCTTGATATGCATCAAGTAAATGTATCGAAAGCTTTGCAAAGTTTCTTTTCGTTTCACTGTGGTTTCAGTAGATTTCCAAAAAAGTGTTAAGGCGGATATCACTTATTTCTTGTCTAACAAGGGAAAGAAAAAAATTTCCACCAAGATATGAATTCAAATCAGGACTTGCAAAAATGATAGCAACTTTTGTATTTATACACAGTTAACATTATGGCAACTTTTGTATTGATACTCATTTTTCATAACATATGTACCATAAAAATAATTTAGCCGAAGGGTTAATTGTGATTAGAACTGTATTTTATTGGGAGGATCAATCATTAGATTGGGGCAAAACGAGTTTCCTTTTGCAAGGAGCTTGGTGGCCCAGGGAATCAAGAAAATAAAGGAAGACCAAAGCATTTTAAGCCTATTTTAATGAGTAGGTCAAGAAATGTGCCTGCAATGAACCAGCACTTTCTTATTATTACGAGAAAACGAAATGACAAAATGAATATATGGATCCTATGCAAACATTTTTGGAGAGGACCGCATATAACAAGATTTTGCTCCCAAGTTAATATTTTACAATGCTTATTTAAAAATTTATTCATGCTATTTATCATTATTGACGATGTATTTACCGTATATGTGTTAATGAAAAGAATGTTCACAAATTAAGAATTATAAAAATTCCCACCTTACTAGGGTAATTTTAGGTTACCTTCACATATCATCAAAACATAGTGGTGTATTGCATTTTTTCAATACAAACCAGCTAACAGAAGAAACATGGCATGTCAAGCTACACTAGACAGTCACCGTATGCAATTAAGCAAAAACATCACAGATTGTACAGCCGAGTTCACACTCCACTACCCAAACAACTTGTAATATACCTTTTCATGATTCTATATATGTGTGTGTCTCTGTGTGTGTATACTAAATCATGAAAGTAAGGAGGTCTTGAGATGTCTGATCTTTCGTAAACAAGCATGAGCTCTCTCAAGAGCTAGTTCAACTGTATCCCTTCTCTTGCCTAACTTCCTGCTGTTATTAGTATTTGTCTCAGTCACAACTTTCTCCGGACTTTGATTCCGAAACTCTTGCTCATCATTTTCCTCAGAGCAATGATTCTCACTCATCTTCTTCCTCTTCCTATTACTTGTCGATTCTTTTCCACAATGAAGCATATGAGTAAAGACAGACAAAAACAAAAACATCATCAACATTTCAACTCAACAAATACATATACATGTGTGTGTGTGTCTATATATATATATAGAGAGAGAGAGAGAGAATATAAGTGGGGTAACCTTGTGTGGCAGCTGCAACAGAGTCGGTATGATGATGGGATTGGAGAAGAGAGATGAAAGACTTGAGCTCAAGCTTAAGGTACTCATAACTGTTGGGATATTTGGCTTCAAGAATTCTGAGCTCCTCCTTTGCCTGTTCTTCTATCATCATGGTGTCTCTCTCTCTCTCTCTATGATGTTGCTTGATTCCTTGCTAGCTTCGAGCAGAGAGAGAGAGAGAGAGAGAGAGAGAGGAGGAAGCAGAAGGAGGGAGCTGAAAAGTTGTGCTGTTTAATATAATTATTTGTCTTATATGGGTCATTTATTATTTAGTCTGTCCATTGTCATGTCCAATAAAGGCCAACAAATAGAAGAAAGTAGGGAATTAAAGTTAGCTGAGGCTGTTTGTCCGCTCCTCCATATGATTATTCCACGCTTTAGAGCACCCAAAAAGCATAGTCATGAAGCCACCGTAGGGAAAACAAAAAAAAGAAAAAGCAATGTGATCTTTTTGGACGCCATCCTCAATGTGAATATTATTGTTAATTCTATGTTTCTCATATATCACCGTTGTTAAATTTTAAAATTCGTAAAAATGAAACTTTTGGATTTAAAGAATTCCAAAATGAAAATCTAGCAATAATTAAATGAGAAAATCAACTTATTCCAGATACCTGTGGTTAGTAATTTATGATAATTTTATAAAATAAAGTTATTTTATTATTTTTTAGATATAAAATTTAATTTTTTTAAAAAAATTTTATTTATTTTTGATTTATTTTAATTTAATTTAAATTTTTATAAAATTCATGAAATATTAATTTAATTTAATTTAATTTCATCTTTTTTTTATTTAGTAATAATATATTAAATAAGTTTAAAATTAAATATTTTCAATGAATTTATCTATAATATTTTATTTTAAAAATATCTAATTTTAGTATTTTATTTTTTTATAGTGTTAAATGAGGTGAAAAATTCATATATTAGAAGTAAATTCTACCGGACGTCACTATTTATATTAAGAAACTATGAGTTTTGATTGATCTTGTTTGATCTTTTCATTAATACGAGTATTTAAAAAAAAAAGAATTACTCCAATCAGAATTTATAAGAAGAAGTTATGGTAATTTATAAGATTGGATCTATAAAGAGACAGTGCATCTAAGATCACATATGCTCACTTTTTTCGGTCCAATAATGACGATACATATGCCAGAGGCTATAAAGAAACTAATAAGAATGTGGCACGTGGTATTCTATAGGTTTTAACAAATTAAAATCAAGTTTATTATACACTCGAACACACTAAATCATTCATAAGCACATGCACTAGCATTGTAATTACTATAGCAAGTTTGAAAGTGCACCGATATTGTAGCTTTGTAGCAAATTTGAAATTTTACATTGACTGCTATAGCTTACTATAGCAAGCTGACCTTTTCCACCATAGCAATTGTAGCAAGCTGACCTTTTCCACCATAGCAACTGTAGCAAGCTGACTTTTTTTCTATATTTTGCACTGTAAATTACTGTAGCAGCTAAACCTTTTTCTTTTTTTTTTTTGCGTTTCCACTGTAGATTACTGTAGCATTGAACTTTTCTCTTCATTTTCACATTGGGGTTGGTGAATTAGTACAGAAATTTAGCCTATAAAAGGCTACGTAGATGAAGGCACAGAAGTCGGATCCAAGATGTGAGATCATCTCTAAGAAGATCTGATTAGAAGATAGAGTTATAATATAAAAATAAAACTTCCTATGAAGCTTAAAAAAATTTTATTTTCTTTTGTTTAATTTTATTTTAGTATTAATCAAAAAAGTTTCCAGAGTTTCTGCCAGTACAAATATTAAGTATGCATTTTAGATTCCTTTCTATTATTTTTATTTTGTTGTTATATTTAATTTATTTTATTATGTTATTTATTTTTCTTTATGAATTAAATAAATTTTTGTTAGAAATAATGACATAGTCTGATTATGATAATTTAATTAAATTAAGCACATTTTATGATTGTCGTATGTTTTAGCGTATTTATTCTTAAACTTAATACTTTCAAATTTTTAGCTAACTTTTAAATAATTTGAAGAATAAAATAAAACCAAGAGGAGATTTTTGTGACATATCCTAGAATAAATATCATAAAAATTGGAATAAAATAAAGATATATCTATTTATTTTTGTATAGTCATATTATTAAGTACCAAAGATTTTTTTTTTTAAATTTTATAATTGAATTCAGATTTGCATTTTCACTATTCAGATGTGTAGTACAATTCAAATAAATGATACTATTCATATATACAATACTCTCTATATATATGGCAATGTTCATCGTGGATTTTAATTTGCCAATCCTTTATATAAATTTGATTACAAAAATATAGAATTTATGTATAACTTAAAAAAAAGTACATAAAGTAAAAAAAGTAATTAATCATTAATAAATATAATCACAAAAATCATAACAATATATTTAAATAAAATTAAATCGGATTAATTATATTGAAAATATAATTCTTGGCATATGTGTATTTGATTGTGTGTTATCAATTTATAGTTATTTATTTATTATTATTTTATTTTATTTATTTAATTTTTCATTTATAATACTATTTTTTGTTCTCTCAAATAAAATTAAACTTAACTAATTTCTATACTTAACAATACTATTCTAATAAAAACGATACTTTACTCATTATTTTATTATTTATTCGATTCGTGTATTTGCAAAACCCATAACTTTTTATTCAATTATTTAATAGGAAATGAAATTAAGAACGGTAGCAAAATGAGCAAGCATTTGTGAGATAATAATGAATAAGAGGGTGTTAAGCACACAAGGCCTTGGGCCTCATTAATTCACGTCTTATGTCGTTCAAAAAAAGAGATATACTTTCACTTTCTTTATTCTAATTAAGTGTCGTCTTTCAAAAAAGGAGATATACTTTCACCTTCTTAATTACTAATTAAAGTGATTCAAATTTAGTTTCCAATAAATGCTTGTTTTCTTAAAGTAGGAAGTCATAAAGCCATTTTAATTTTTTTAGTAGCCTAGTTTCATTTATGTCAATTTGTGTGTTGGGGGGTTATTTTAACTTTTATTAAAGAAAATAGAATTATTGCGCCACAATGATAAGAGGCTATCAACTAAAGATAGAATTTACCACCAAAGAACCTAGGTGGGACTATAGGAGTTCGTTTTCTCAATAAAGGTCTTAAGTTTGAGTCTCTCCCATTGCAGTAGTCTAAGATTTATGGACAATTCACTTTGTGAGAGACTTATAAATTTACATGGGTGGATCCATCAACTGAGATTGTAAGGGTATGTCACCCTTTATCTTTATATCTTTTTTGTTTCAAAAAATAAAAAATAAAAAATAAAAAAATTAAAGATAAAATTTGTGACTCATTAAAAAGTTCATGAACGATTTACATTAGTTATCATGTATATATTTTTATTCTACTTATATTCTCTTACACTACTATGTTATTTTGTTGGAATAAGGTTATAATATTGTTAACAATCACTGCCACTCCACTTTTATTTTCTTCTTAAAGCATTCAAAACCATGCATTTTTAAAAAGACTATATATAAATTCAAATCTCATAATCTTACTTACAAATAATATAATTTTAATTTTGATCCTTGAATTATAGATATAGTTTTATTTTAACCTTTAAAATTTGAAGTATTTTAGTATCAGTTCTCAAACTATCAATTTATCTTAAAATAATTTTATGCCCATAATACTATTGAAAAATAGATATAATCTTATTTTAATTATGGTTATTATTTTGATATGTTGTTTTAAGAATTTACAATTTTCTAACATTAAAATCATCCTATCTAGTTTTACATGCTAATTACTTCTTTTTTTTTTTTTTAACAATGTTTTTAAATTCTATGGACTATCTGCTTGGTTTATAGATTAAGCTTCAAAGTTAAATTACGTTGGTCATTTCGTTCCAGTTTAGTTTTAACTTAATAAAGCCTATTTTAATAATTTTTTTATCTTTAATTTCACTATTTCAGTATAGTTTTCAATACAAGTTTAAGCTAAACTAAACTGTATTAGAACAATATTAGATTAAGGGTCAATGTTTGAGTCAGAAGTATACACGTGTTCAATTGTTATTGGTTAGTCAAGTAGTTAGTTACGACTGTAATGCACTATTTAAATGTTAGTTGTAATCTTTCCAAATCTAATGAGAAGATCATTTTCTCTCATTTTAATAGAATTTGTTTTCTCTTTCTTTCTCTACCTAAGTTTCTCAATATGGTATTAGAGCTTCCGATTCCGATAACAATGGTAGATCGGTTGTCGCAAATGACTGGTACAACTTCAACCGTGAGAGTTCAAGGTCAAGTCAGTCAAGAACAAAGTTCTAATGCTGTGATTCTTCCTTAATTTGCTCTAATTTCATTTTCCCATTTGTTATGCATGAAATTAGACAACAGAAACTTTCTGATTTAGTGATAGCAAGTAATTTCTGCAATTCGTGGTTATCACCTCCAAAATTTTATTTTCTCAAGAGGCTCTATAATTCCTCCTTTCCTTTTAACTTAGGAAATTGCAATTCTCGGCAAATTCATCAGGACTATCTCAATTGAGAATAACAAGATTAGATCTTAAGGAGCTAGAATCTCTCTTCAATTTCTATAAGTGTTCTTCCAATAATGATGGGATGTGAAACCTCCTTTAGATCTGGGAGAGAGTGGAACAATTTTTTGCTTTTCAATCTAGGGCTAAGATCAATCAATTCAAGACACTTCTCAATAGCACTAAGAAAGGGGCTTTATTAGCCGATGACCACTTGTTAAAGATCAAAGGGTATGTTGATATAGGAAAAACAGATAATTTGCATAGTGAAATATTAAAAATTTTATTCAAATTCTACGAACTTAAGTTGTCACAAACAATAAAGTTATTTTACAATCTACATATCTTGGAAGAAAAGATCCATAATGCCAGATAAGGTTAATAAAAAAGATTCAATCAAATAGCTTTCTTTACTATACTCTAACTCTTGGATGGTGGAATGTGTGGGGACTCGGTATTTTAATCTATATATCTACATGTGGTTTTTCTCTTTAAGACCACCTACAGCTCTTAGAACTTGTTATTATTAATAAGAGTATAATAAGCTTTCTTACCTTAGAATTTATGATGTAAAAAAAATAGAATTCTTAGGCTCTTATTTATAATGAATGGACTAAGTGGTATTCGAATTTGAATAAGACATTTGAAAAAAAATTTTCTCTATTTTCCTTTTTTTTTTAAATTTGCATTTTATATCTTTAGATAAAGGAGATTTAAATTTGATTCAAATTACAATATCCAATTATCTTGAAATTTAAAATTTTATTTATCTCAATTCAAATTCAAATAAAATAATAACTATATCTAATTTTAATTATTTATTTAAACAAGATTATCTAGATATTTAAATTAATTATATAAATAATTAATTTAAATTAATCTCATATTTATCACAAAAGATAAATAAAATTAATTTAAATTACAAATCTTATTTTCAAATAAATATTTATCCAATTAATTAAATGAAACAAAATCTATTACAGCCGTGGTAATGTTACAATTGTAAGCCAACTGTATCTCAGAGGTAAACCTTTTAAGGAAAGCTTTGAGGGGTTCATTGTCTAGTTTTTTCATAAGAAATAAGTTTGCAGTGTTCTTTTATTGCTTTATGTTGCATATGTATTAAGCAATAAAGGCCTCACACAACTTATCAAAATTATCAATGGATATAGCAGATTGCCTAAACCAAATAAATGCTTGTCTAGTCGATGATATTAGGAATACCTTGCATAACAACACATTCGTTAGGGACTTGAGTGTTATCATCTGCTGAAAATGATAGATGTGTTGCATGGGGTCCTCTTTGCCTTCGAACATCCTAAACTTTGAGGGTTTGAACTTTTACAATTTTGCCTTAGCCATGATGTTGTCAATGAATGGGGATACCATATTCCCTGGGTGGCCATGGTAGCCAATTACACGAGCTATAGCTGTAAAGTCTGCCCAAGTAGTGTTGCATTTGTAGCTTCCGTTCCATGTTCTCTCACTTCATCTCATCTTTCAAACACTCACATGCACCAGGGGTGGCATAGTTGTTTGTGTATGAACTAGAGATTGATATTAAAACTTTATCCTCTGTAGCAGCTGGTCATCGTGGTGCCGCTAGTGATGGTATGTCCTTGCGAAGGTTGATAGGTTGCAGCTGATATTGGGCTTATTGCTCAGCTTATGGGTTTACGATGGTGGTGGAATCTTTTATTGGTGCGCTGATTAGTCCACTTGGTCATGGACCTCTTCCTCCTTTTGCAAACCTTCATGATTGCTTGTGATCCCCTACAAGAGGGCTTGGAGGTCTTTGTTCTCTTTTTGAAAATGCTCGTACTATTGTTGCAAAGTTAGTCGTTTCTCAGCAAGAACGATGGTGGTAGAGTCCGTTTTCTTGTTGGAAGACTCTATGTGCCTGTTTGGTTTTGTTTCCAAAACAGATTTCACGATTTCCTAGGAAATCGATTTCAAAATCGGTGTGAAATTGTGTTTGGTTTGTATTGTTTTTGAAAACAGATTTCAAAACGAATCCAAAATCTCCTTTGCTCCCAACGTAAAATTGAAAACGACTAAAAGTCGTTTTCTCTGATTTCATTTTTCCCATTTTTCTGATTTAATTATTATGATTAATTAAGATTTAATTATTATAGTAATTACTTAAATATTATGGTTATTAATTTTTAATTCATTTTTTAATTAAAAAATTTTATTAATTTTTAATTTTTGATATTCATAATAATTTTTTTTAAATCAAACATAAATATGTTTTTATAGAATACTTATAAAATGACTGGTTTTCAAAAATATAACCAAACACAATTTCACTTTTTTGTTTCTCAAAACATACACTCAGAAAATAAAACCAAACACAATTTCAGAAACGTTCTCAGAATTGTTTTCAAAACGATCTCAAATTCAGAGAATTTGAAAACATAACAGATTTCAAAAACAATACCAAACGCTACCTATGAGTTTCATCATATCCTCCATCCTTTGGTTGATTGCATCCAAACGGTCATCCAAATTCGCTATATTCTTCGATGTCGCCCTTATCCTGTTCACCATAGATCTCATTGAAGATGAAGTAGGAGTTGTAGAGACCTTACACCCCAACAATGAAGGTAAAGTATAATATTGCAAAGGATCCAACAGACAGTGCTAGATGGTGGAGCGGTAGTCCTAACACCAGTTCGTATCCCATCATCTCCATCATTCGCCTACGTCTTTCACTTAGTCGTACGTCAGAGATGCCGTCTCCGACGTGGTGGTTGGTGGTTGGAGGTTTTCAAGTGCCATGGTGGAGTGTAACGTGCCTGTGATCATGATTTCTCTTCCTATTTATAATGAGGCATATGTTTGGTCTCGAAACCATATGGTTGCCATGTGGATCCATTTGGGTTTATACCTCGGATGTGTCAATTCGTCCTTTTGGCACTAAGTGGTCATCACCTGACATCTTGCATTATGTTCATTGATGCTGCAAGTGGTTATGGTTAATACCCGAGATTATATGTACGCATATGGGATTGCAACAATATTCTTCCTAATGTATAGTTCTTACCTCAACCTTAAGGTGCAAGTGGCAAAGATATACGGAGATAAACAAAGTCCTGAAGGCGTTTGTCTTGAGCTCAAATATGGGATTGATTGGAGGTTGATCAGGGTCACTTAGAGGCTTGGCCATGTCACCTAAACAAAGTCCTAGAGGCGTTTGTCTTGAGCTCAAATATGGGATTGATTGGAGGTTGATCAAGGTCACTTAGAGGCTTGGCCATGTCACCTTAGTGATATGTCGTTGTTCATTTTATCTTGAAGTATGACGAACACGTGATATATGGTTACTAATCGAAGGAAATTAGCCCAATACTTTGGCTTTTTTCGAGGGGTTTTTTTTATAATAAAATTCCACATTCTATTTTTTTTTTTTTTTGGATTTGATGGCAAATATGCCTAATTTTAACAGATGGTCTAACCTTGCGATAATTAGTTAAATGATCGTTTATTCATTTTATTATATTTCAAATGACATAATTACCCTTCAACTAAACTAACCCTAAATTCCACAAATCCTAAACTTACTCTCGTCTATCTAGTGTCTACCAAAACAATATGATAAAAAACCCTCCCATAAACTTGTCGTTGTCGTTGCCCATGCCGTTGCTGCTGTTGTTGTTTTCACCATCGCCACTTATCATCTTCCTTACCTCTCGCCCTTGCCATCTTTGTCATCGTCGTTACTCACGCTCACCACTCCATTGCTGAATAAAGAGAAGCCAGATTTGGAAAACAAAAAGAATAAAAAGAGAAGAACATCGCCACGATCGTAGTTGCAGTCGCTTTCATCGTCGCCACTCACCGTCATCCTTGCCTCTCGCCCTTGCCTTTTTCGTAACCCCTCGCCCTCACCATCTATGATGCCGCCGCTGCTTGCCTCGCCGTGCCATCGTCAAATAGAGAGAAGCCACGTCTAAAAAATGAAAAGAAAAGAGATTAAAAAAAAAAGACCAAAGCAAAAGGGCAAAAAAGTAAATGTAATTTATTCAATTTTTTATATCGGCTAAGCTATCTACCTTGATATATATGTAAAAAAGAAGCTGGGTGTGGAAAAGGCCATGAGGCTAATTTTCCTTTTTTTTTCCCTCTCCCCCCCTCCCTCTTCAGATTTCGAGCAACAACAGCAATGGTAGATTGACGTTGAATTAGACCCTCTGCAACAACGAAACCAACAACAAAAAAATTGAAAATTTGAGAGAAGAAGAGGAAGAAGAAGAAGAAGAAGGATGTTGGGAACAGTGCAGATGGGAATGATCGCGGCGCTAGTGGTGGTGCTGGTGCCGATGGGGATGGCCGGTTGGCACCTCAGCCGCAACAAGATGCTTTTCTTCAGCGGTGCCCTCTTCATCTCCCTCGCTGTCGGCGTCCACCTCTCCACCCCCTTCTTCCCCTCCTCCCTCTCCTCCCTCTTCGTTTCCTCCCTCTCCTCCGCCGCCTTGGTCGTCTTCGACTCCCGCCGCCACTCCTGCCTCTCCCTCCTCCACGACGTCGTCTGGAACCTCACCCTCTCCGACTCCTCCCCCAACTCCTCCTCCTCCTCTCTCCTCCATTACCGAAAATCCTGGTCCTGGCACAACTCTTCCTCCTCCTCCGCCGCCCCCTGCAACTTCCAAACCCTCTCCCGCTCCGACGCCTCCGATCTCCTCAACGGCTCCTGGATCCTCGTCGCCGGCGACTCCCAGGCCCGCTTCCTCGCCCTCTCCCTCCTCCGCCTCCTCCTCGCCGACTCCCGATCCCTCGATTCCGCCAGAGCCGATCTCTTCAAGCGCCACAGCGATTACCGAACCCTAATCCCCGAGATCGGCGCCAGGCTCGACTTCATCTGGGCTCCCTACGCCGACAACCTCACCGAACTCGTTTCCGGCTTCCGCCGCCGCTCTCCGCCGGACGTCCTCGTCATGGGCGCCGGCCTCTGGCACATGCTCCGCGTCACCAACGACTCCGATTACGGCCTCTCGCTCAAGAGGCTGCGAGACTCCGTCGTTTCCATAATTCCCATCTCCTCCGATCTCGGTGACGGCGGAAGATCGTCATCGTCATCGTCTTCGCCGCCGCAGGCGGCTCCGCACTTATTCTGGATCGGAATGCCGACACTGATAAACTCGATGCTGAACACGAAGGAGAAGAGGGAGAAGATGACGGACGAGAGGAGGGGAGCTTACGACAAGCAGCTATGGAGGAGCAAGCTTCTGCGGCAATCCGGTGGGCCATTGCTGATGCTGGACATTGAGTCGTTGAGTTGGAATTGTGGGGTACGGTGTACGGAAGATGGAATGCATTACGACGAGCCTGTCTTTGAAGCCGCCGTTCAGATCATGCTCAATGCTTTACTCATTGAGTCTCATCAGAAGCTCTGAATCAACTAAACTACTGGGATAATTCTTGTTGCGGAATTGGTATTGTTCTTCACCTTTTTGTTTTTTGATTGATTAACTCAGGACAGAGTAGGATCGACAGAGATATTCTTTATACTTGTTTTAGTTCTTTTTTTTTTTTTGCTTTTGTATGTGAAAGATGTATGATTGGTATTATTATTGTTTCAATACTTTACACTGGTTGTATATTAGAGGTCAGAGAAGGGATTTGGTAATTTGTTTTCACGTCCAATTTTGATGTGAAACAATCGAAAAAATATGTGTAAACTGAAAATACGCAAGTCAATTTTTTTACCTTTTGCAGAATAAAGGTGATTTCATTTGATTCTCTTATCCTTGCTTATGTGTTATTTCTTCTAGAGTTATGTAGCACATCATGGTTTTGTTGAGGATATTATTGCTGTTTATGACATTAGCTATATGTGCTTCAGTGCTTGTTTGGCAGAAGATCACAAGGGGGGTACACGAGGAAGGCATAAGAATCTGTATGCATATAAATTGCTATTGATAAATACAGCATTCTCGGTTGGTTCTTTGTTCTCTGCGTTATGTATGTCAGCCTATGTGCGGTGTTCACTGCTTTAGGTTGGAAGACCAATTCATAAATTGCTTTTGATAAATACAATATAGATAGGGTGGTTACTAGGCATAGCTTAGTCGTAATACCGCATCTAACCCTAAAAAAAAGGGGACTTAGTTCATATATTTTCTTATTTATGTCCCAATTCCTGTCCTTATAATAATATTATGACACGTGTATAACTGACATGGTTTTTTAAATGATATGATATGATATTGTCATTAAATAGACATTTTTAATTGACATATCATGATATTAGTAGAGGGACATCAAAGGAATAGGAATAAGGGGACATAGGAGTTGAATCCTAAAAAGGTCTAGAATTTGAATCCCCCTTCCCTATTAATTAAAAAAAAAAAAAAAAACACACATTATAGATAGGGGCTGCTATGGTGACATTTAGATGGTTTAGCTACCATTAGTGACTCCTCATCTTTACCCCTTCCATCCGAACAAAAGGAATAGAGGTTTGTAGAATTTAGATGGATATTTACATTTGTACATGTATACACATCATAATTTGGTCCTGTTGTTCGACTATATAATAGTAGTTTAGGCTTCCCCTATAATCATTTTCCAACTAATATATTTCACTTGAAGTCCATAATCTCCAATAAAATTTTACATGATTTATCAAGTTTGTCATAATACCTGTGTGATTTCTAACTCAAGATATTGCAATTTGATTGAAATTGCTGTATGTGCCTGAGTGATGAAGTTTTATTTATTTATTTATTTTACATGGACAATTCCTTGCTCGAGTGAATAGGATAAAACATTACAATACAGGTGCTTGTCATCATTCTATATGCATAAACAATTAACGTGTCTTATTTCAGACTAGAATGTTGATATTATCCTAGCAGGCTGGCCACTCAAAAGCTACAAATGATATTTTCTTAGAGTTCATCTTGATTTTCTGTCTCTAAGCTTCCTGTTGACCGTATAATGCAGCAAATGCGGTAACGAGGAAGATTGCTTTAATTTTGACGGTTGAAGAATCAGAACTTGGTACAGTAATCTTCAACTCTATGTTGCATATACAAAAAGAAAACGTGATATCATTTTTCTGAGATCTATATCTAGATATATCAGCTTAACTTGGGTTAAATAAATATTGATATGGTCAATTGTTTGAACGTTTTGAGATTGTTTCTTCTGTGAAAACAAATGCCTTTATGGTCCTAATCTAGGGTTCAAACTTAGGTTCGTCATTTCTTATGGTAGTATGCTTTTTGAAGATTTGAATGCAACTTGTTGTCTTCATGGACTAATGCCTTATTCATAGTGGGAAAGTTTATTGATTTAGTGCTGGGGGATGGCTTGTGGAAATTATGAGAATACTATTTTCAATTGCTTATTTTCAATTTGAGAAACTCTAGGCTTTCTTACCCTGGTAAAAAAATGAGGAGAAGATTTGGTTGCTGGAAAATTCATAAGAAGGTTCCTCCTAGAACTTGCTTGTACCATTGAATATGCATTATAGCATTTATGTTCTTTGCAAAACAATTGTCATCTTCTTCAATCACCATGAAGGAAATTTAGGTGGTGTTTGGTATTGTTTTTAAAATGTTTTCCGTTTTCGAAAAAATTGAAAATGAGAATGTTTTGAAAATTGTATTGAGACCATTTTTAAAACTGTGTTTGGTTATGTTTTCTGAGTTTATATTCTTAGAAACATAAAAATAAAAATTTGTTTGGTTATATTTTTGAAAACTCATTTCACAAATAAGTATATTATAAAAATATATTTATGTTTAATTTAAAAAAAAAAACAGAAAAATAATTTATTAGTCATAATTTTTTTAAAAAAAATCTTTGGGGGTAGGTTTTGTAATAAAAGATAGGGGTGAAAGGCATTGGTGATTTAAGCTCTAGGTGACGGTGACGCAAGATTTGAGTTATGAGTCAATGGATGTTGTCGCAAGTTGGTGGTCGTCGTGGTACGGGGGTCGTCGCCCTTAATTGAAGATGGAGACTATCGTCGAACATGGTTATCGTCATCGACACTGCACAGGCGCAAAGAGAAAGAGAGAGAGAGACGAGACAGAAGGAGAAAATAAAAATAAAAAAGTTAAAATAACTTTTTTTTGTTTTCAAAAAACCCAAAAATACGACACAATTAAAAATGACATTCTCGAAATACTTTTGAAAACATTGAATAAGCAAACTTTATTTTGAGACTGTTTTTATTTTTAATGTCTTTGAAAATGAAAAATCATTCTCAAAAACAAAAATAAATGCTGCTTTAATTAGATCCACCGGTTTTCTTGCGTAGTAAGGCAAGATAGTGATTGGAGCTAGAGGATTATTAGTACTATCTACAGTCTCATTTTTTCAAAGTTGATGGATTTTTACGTGAGCGAATTCATTATTGTAGCATGGATTAATGAGATGTCATTATTGTAGCATGGATTAATGAGATTGACATCGACTGCTAAACATTTTGGGGCATTGCCTGCTTAACTATTAACGGCCTTGAACCTTCGTTAACCGTCCTTTGATTCTTGCCCTTTCCTGCTAGATTCGAGTCTTTGGTTCCGAGTCCTCTGACAGGTGCAGGGTTCTTTTTAATGCTTACCTCCTAAATCTGAAAGCTTCCCTTTTGCTTACTATAGAAAGCTGAATTAGGCGGGATCTCAGCAAATGATTTTCTGCTTATGGTTGTGTTCCATCGAAGCTAGCTCTTGGTAGTAGCATTCATAGATTTCATCGTAGATGTGACCGAGAATACGTTGGACACAATCCTTTTTGTACTATGGAAGTTCTTGCAAGTGCATCAGTTGGTTACGCCTGTGTTGAGTATTAGTATCAGTCCGTGTTACTAGTTTCTGTACGTCTGGTGGATGTGAGAATAGGGTAATGACGTTAACATACAGAAGTTTTGAAATTACTGCGGTAACTGGTATGGCTTCCCGTAAAAATCATTATCCTTCGTTTGACAACAAATCTACATTATTAATAATTTACATTTCTACGATAGCATTTTCCTGTTGTTAGGTGTGAGCTATAGACCCCATACCATTCGGAAAAGAAAAAAAAAATTTGATAGCATTTAACGTTGCTCATCAAGTTTATTTTACAAGCACCAGTTGTGATTTTTGTAACAAGAATCAATATATGGCCATTTGATTGAGCTTGTTTTATGTGGCTTTAGTGCTTTACATTGTTTTCCTGATGATGAATCTTGCTGAAATGCTGTTCGATAACTAGATGATGGCTAGTCCTTCCTTGCTTTAGTTTTGGTTTGTTTTGTTTTGGTTGGGTGAACAGATAAAAGCATCGTGGTGTAGCTGCCTATTGCCGTCTACATGCGTGGGCAACTGACCAGACAGAGAAAAAAATAAGTCGAATGCTTTTACATTAAAAAAGAGAGTGAAAAAAATGTGATGTCTCTTATTTCAGAAAGAAAATATAATACCATTGAAATCATTGGACTTCATCAAGGAAAAACAAAAAATAACTGCATTTTAATCTCTTCCTCAGTTGGGATTTCGATTAGCATATATTTGTAATCTTGTACCGTCGAAATCTGGGAAATGATCCGGTCAATCAACGAAATTCTTTCATTGTTGGGTTAGCTTTCATTGTTGAATAGTTTTTTGTGGTTGCAGGTAGAGTTTAATAATAATTATATATCTGATTTTAAATAAAAGGTAAAGAACTTGAATTCCTCATCTTCAATTTCAAGAAAAAAAAAAATTAGATAGGCATTTTAAATATATATATTTACATTAATTATTCTCAAAGGTCTTGATAATTTTAGCATCATCAATTTGTAAAATGGACATAGTTTTCCCTATTTCTATTTTTTAATTTGAATGAAGGAATGTAAGAAGTGAGTGAGAGAATTAGATTGTGCATGTCATTATCTTTATATCTTTGGATTCATGTTACAAGTAAGGTGTGGTTAACTTCCATCATGACTAAGCTTAAAGTTAATAATTTCAGGGTTGGTTTGGAGAAGTCTTAGAGTTTTTTTTTTTAATTGGAAAAAAATAAGTTTCAAAAAATGTTTTTGAAAAAAAACCTGTTTTGAATAAAAAATGTAAAATCTTAAAAGTTTATTAAAAGAATATTAATATTGATCTTATTTCGTTCTTTTTAAAATTATATGTAATTTAAAAATAAAAACTCTTTTAAACTTGTATATATAAAATTACGAATTTTTAAAATTTAAAATTTATTATAAAGTTTTAGAGATATAAATAATAAAAAAATAATGAAAAAATGAAAAAAAAAAGTATAAAAAAAAAAATTTAATTTTGGTCTCCAGAACACCACCCTCAACGGCCCCTCAGTTTTTGCGTTAAAGGAAGCATGGCTAACCTATAAACTGAATTTTTTTTTTTTTTCTTTTTCCAAGCCTCTTGAACAACCAAAAAAAGAAAAAAAGAAGGGATGTGTGTGTAAATGTTAGAGGGAGTTGAAGAATCAGTGGCGATAGCTGGCATACACCAACAAAATATGGGATGATTAGCACACATACCTGAAATCCATGATTTTTCAACAAAAAAATTCAAAAACAAAAAAGAATTATGCTTGACTTCAAAGTCATCAATGGTTTTTTCATGAAACTACTGCCGTACTATTTATATTTGAAGGGAGGACAAAAATATTATTAATATTTTCATTACTTAAATATTAAGTAAGAAACCGTGTGAATTTATATATATTAATTAATATGTACAGTAATTATAATATAGTAATTAGAGTTATAAATTTGAATATTTGTTATAATGTTTATTGCAATAATATTTTATATTATTAATGATACAATGACTAGTACTAAGTTTATAATAAAAAATAATATGTCTACTTGAAACAATGAGTATTTTTATTTTTTATCATTACAACTGAGTCATTAGAAGTCAATAAAAAGAAAAAAAAAACTAGGTCACTAGTAAATAAACATAATCACTGAATCGTAATTATATCTACTAAAAATAAGTCAAGTCAAGCACAATTAAGGCGGACGTATCAATTAATGTAACGACTTTTTCATTTTTAAAAATTATGATATTATCATTACCAAATTATTTAAAACTTAAATCATTTCCATGTTCGATCAAACTCACTTGTCACAACTCTCTTATCCATGGCGGTTCAACAAGTCCTCGATCGGCTGGTGGTGGTGGTGGTGCTCGCTCTCATTCTGATTTGCTTCGACACAAAAGCAAAAGCAAATGGCCAGTTCAGCAACATCAGCTTGGGTTCTTCCTTGTCTCCAATGGCCGGAGTCACTTATTGGCTCTCACCTTCTGGCGTTTTCGCCTTTGGTTTCTACGGACAAAGCAGCGGCTTTGCGATTGGTATATGGATGATTTATGACGACAATAAGACAGTCGTTTGGACCGCCAATCGAGACGACCCTCCTGTTTCCGCAGATGCCACGCTGAAGCTAACAGAAGAAGGTTTGGTTCTCGTTCAGACTGACCCAAACAACCAGACTCTCATTTGTAATCCCCCAAGTTACCACTTGGGAACAGTAGCTTCAGCTGCAATGCTTGATTCTGGGAATTTCGTGCTCAATGATAATAACTCGAGTGTAATCTGGGAAACTTTTTGTTATCCAACTGACACCATGTTAGGAGGTCAGACCCTTTTTTCTGGCTGCCAATTGGTGTCTAGCTCGTCTTCATGGAACCATTCGAGTGGGAGATATTCACTCAATATGCAGGGTGATGGAAATCTTGTTTTGTATGCTATTCAGGGCTCAAGAACCAGACAAGAAGACTCCTCTTGGAGCACTGGGACATGGGGAACACAATTTTTCAAGCTCTACCTGAACAACACTGGCTCTCTATTCTTGAAAGGTTTTAAGAATGACGTATGTATCGTGGCAAAAGGATCTTCTTCTAGCACTACTGCCAGCAACAGCGAAATCATTATCTACCGCGCGGCACTGGATCATGATGGAAACTTCAGATTGTATTCGCATCACGTATATAACAATAAGTCGAGGATGTTTCTCATGTGGTCGGCTTTAGACAACAAACTTGGAGTGCTGTTCAAAGGTGTGTGTGGCCTCAATAGTTACCATGTGGTAGATGGCCCTAATTTTCTCTGTGTTTGTTACCCTGGCTTCACTTTCATCAATCCGAAAAATCAACAAGAAGGCTGTTACCAACAATACATTGAAGATAGTTGTGTGGATCAAGATGAAGATCAATGGCCAAGGTACAACATGGGTGCTCCTTTAGAAAATATGCAGTGGGATGAGCGTCCTTATTGGGTTGTTCAATTACCCGAAAAAGATGCATGTAGCAAGTCTTGCCTGGAGGATTGCAATTGCAAGGCGGTATTGTATGCGAGTACTAATTGCAGGAAGTATAGACTCCCGCTTAGATATGGTAGAAAAAGTCAAAATATATCGACTACAGCTTTCATCAAGATGGTGAGGGAAAATGGGAGCTCGAACCATACCCCTGCAGTCAATAGCTCAAGTTTATTTCTTGCATCGATTTTGGGGTCTGTTGTTGGCTCGTCTTTTGTCTTTGCAATTTTCAGCTTTGATGTTTTCAAGTACCGAGATCATAGATACAAAAAGCTGTTGGAAAATGCAAATTTGGGAATGGATGAAGATTTTAGGCTGCAATCGTTTTCATACGACGAGCTTGAGAAAGCAACAGATGGCTTCAAGGAAGAGTTGGGGAGGGGCACTTTTGGAGCAGTTTATATAGGAACTTTATCGAGGAACGGTAGAGCCATTGCCGTTAAAAGACTAGAGAAAGTTGTGGAAGGAGGAGTAAGACAGTTTGAAGCTGAAATGACGGCCGTCACCCGAACTTACCACAGGAATTTAGTTCAGTTGCTTGGATTTTGCATTGAGGGGTCTAGAAAACTTCTTGTTTATGAATTCATGAGCAACGGATCACTTGCGGATCTTCTCTTCAAGGCGGCCACTTCACGCCCTACTTGGAGGGAAAGGGTAAAATTCATACTTGACGTGGCTAGGGGAGTCCTCTATCTCCATCAAGAATGTGGAGTTTGTATCATCCTTTGCAACTTAAAGCCCCAAAATATTCTGCTGGATGATACTTGGACTGCCAAGATATCTGATTTCGGTCTTGCGACACTACTGAAGCCAAATCCAGATAACATGTCCGTGAACACTGAAGGGAGCATCGAATACTTTGCTCCTGAATGGCAGAAGAACTCGCATATATCAGTCAAAGCTGACATTTACGGTTTCGGTATTGTGCTTTTGGAGACTGTTTGTTGTAGAAGGAGCATAGAAGTAAGTGAACATTTGTCTCCGGACGAGATCATGTTGTCTGATTGGGTTTATAACTGCTTCATGGCTGGAGAATTGGAAAAACTCGTGGAAGACGACGAAGACGTAGACAAGAGGACTCTGGAAAGAACGGTGAAAGTTGGATTGTGGTGCATTCAAGATGATCCAGCTTTACGTCCTGTAATGAAGAATGTAATCTTGATGTTGGAAGGCACCATGGATATTCCTATCCCTCCATCTCCCTGGGGTCCTTGATGTTTGAATTACTATTTCGTGTGTCCACAAGATGTTTATGTTTACTGATCATTTATATTCATACCCGTGACTATGTCGTCGTTGTTGTTGGTTTTTTTTTTTTTTTTTCCTTTTTCCTTTTTCCTTTTTGGTCATATCATCAGGTTAGTAGTATTCCATGTATTAATGCCTATGTTCCATGAGTCAGATGTGTTTGCGTATCAATGTGACATGTACGCTTTTCTTCCTCATGTTGCTCTTTCATGTTCCACTCCATGATCACTTTTTTTTTTTTTTTTGGTGATATACGCTTGTGCTTGATTCTAATATTCCACCCAAAACAAAAAAAAAAAAAAAAAGAGTTATGTGTCAAAGAATATTTCTTTAATTTTTATTATATCGACGTTTTACGAGTATCACTATTTTTTTACAAAAACATTTTAAAGTGTACCATGCTATGTTTTGTAAGAGGGATGGAAAACAAAGTTCTAAAGGCTCACAACCAACCACCAAAGTGATCGTGGGGTTGAAGTTGCGCCAAAGTTGTAAAACACGCATTAAGCATTTTCTTGTCTTCCGAGGCAAAAGTTTTTTGCACAGGGATAGACCTCAAATCTCAATGAAGAAAAAGTATAGTAACAGCTATGGATGTGCGCGTGCAGCGACTTGCGAAGACTTAATAGTCGGTCAGTCAACGAATAGTTGACTTCGTAGTCAGAGTCAATTATAAAATAATTATAATACCATGGGGCGTGTAGTCACGTATTATCTTTTAATTATATTTGAATGTGATTTATTTTTTAAGAGTTGTATTTAGTTGAAAAGTATTTATTTTGTATTTAAATGAAATATGTGTTTGGATGAAAAGTATTTTAGAATTGAAAAATTAATGTGATTGATAAAAGTATAGATAAATAGTGAAATTGAAAAGATGATATGATTATTTTAAAAAACTTTTGAATAGTAATTATTTTCATAACACTGCTAAAAATGATTGTATTTGAATGCAAAACTTTACGTTTGGTGTAAAATTACATTGTGTTTGAATATGATTAAAATACAAAATTTTTACCAAACATCCCATAAGAGTATATCTAATTGGATATTTAATAAACATATTGCATTCGTATCATATTTAAATACAATGTATTAAATATATTTTATATTTAAATGAAAAGTATTTACTTTGTATTTGTATGTAATGTGTGTTTAAATAAAAAGTATTTGAATTGTACTTTAGAGTTGAAAAGTTAATGTGATTAGTAAAAGTAGATAAAAAAAAGTGAGATAGAAAAAGAATATAATGTGAATGAATTTTAAAAAATTTATTTTTAAAATATCCTAGAATAATAAATGTATTTGAGATATTATTGAAAAATATTATATTTAAACATAAAATTTTTATGTTTGAATGAAAATTACATTATATTTAAATAAATATGATTGTAATACATAAAATAAATACCCTATAAATTGAAAAAATACGTCAAAATTTATGTTGGAGAGATCATTTGGTCCTAAGCGTAAATAAAACTGTAGAAATTTCACCGTGCACATGTACCATAATAATTAAGAAAACCGTAATTACGGTACAGTGTTAGATAATAACTAGTGCTGAAAAACTAGCAAGAAATTATTAATGCTCTTAAATTTCATCCCATAACATTTAACATTGCTTTTCATGGCGTTCATGTCCTTTGTTCTCATGCTCCTTTACATCTTAATGCTTCAAGGTGAAATCGCAACTCAAGATAAAACCAAGAATTTGATAAAGCCAGGCAGTTCACTTTCCCCGATCGCTCGTCCCTCATGGCGTTCGCCATCAGGACACTTCGAATTCGGCTTCTATCAGCAAGACTCTGGCTTTGCCATCCGAATCTGGCTGCAGGCGAAGGGTGAGGACAGAAAAACAGTGGTGTGGACTGCCAATAGAGATGACCCCCCAGTCACTCTCAATGCAACTCTGTCGTTCACCACGAAAGGTAATCTTCTCTTGACAACTGAGCAAGGAAATGAAAAACTGATTGCCAACACAAGTAGTAATTATGCTGCCTCCTTTGCTCTTATGAGTGATACTGGTAACTTTATTCTCTACAATGAAGTCTTCGAGATCATTTGGGAGAGTTTCAAACATCCTACCGATACCATCTTGGGAGGTCAAATTCTCGCAGCCGGGGCTCAATTGTTTGCAAGTGTGTCGGAGACTAACCACTCAACAGGAAGGTTCCATCTCGAGATGCAGGAAGATGGAAATCTTGTCTTGTACCCAACAAACTCCGAGAATCTACCAGGAGATGCGTGCTGGGCATCCAACACTGAGACCCCTGCTAATGGTACCATGCTCAATAACCTTGGCCTTGATTACCTTCGCCTTGATTCCTTGGGCGTTCTGTCAATTATCGGCGCAGACTGTTCCCGAACCGATTTGAATAACGACTCATTTTCCTCCAACACCAACAAAAGCACGAGTAATATTACTGCGGTATATCGTGCAACTCTTGATGCTGATGGAGTTTTCCGGTTGTATTCTCACGTATATGGTGATCATAAAGAGCCGGTAGTCATGTGGTCACTATGGAAAAATGATTGCCATGTGAAAGGCTTTTGTGGCCTCAACAGCTACTGCGTACTCGACAACAACAACCAACCAAGCTGTGTGTGTCAACCTGGAACAGAATTTGCTGACTTGAATCACAAGACCCTTGGTTGCTTGAGGAACTACTCCATCATTGGATGCACTGGTGATGGGAAAGAAGTTAATATAACAGATTATAGCCTCGCTAAAATGGATGATTTAAGTTTTGCAGATTTTTATCCGTACTCGATAAAAGAAATGTCCATGGACAACTGCGGCAAGTCATGCTTGGAGGATTGCAATTGCGGGGTAGCATCCTACGACGGTACTTATTGCTCGAAGCAGCAGCTTCCGATAAGATATCTTATGAATGTCAGCATCAATGGTGAGATCAGTACGGCCACAACCTTCTTCAAGGTGGGAAAGATCAAAAGCATAAACTTAACAAGGCATATTGATGAGAAGGTGCCGAAGGTTGTGTCTGTCAGCTGGTACAAAAAGGACTGGTGCATTGTCCTGGCGATCCTGTTCTCTTGCGCTGGCTTCACGATTTCAGGCTTTTACATGTTTGGAATTCGAGAGTTGAGGTACAAAAGGTTAAGGGAGCAAAACGGGACTTTGGGAGTGACTAACGAGAAGCTCACTCTTAGAGTGTTCTCCTACGGCGATCTGAAAAGAGCTACCAATGGTTTTAAACAAGAGCTAGGCAAGGGCGGGTTTGGAACGGTTTATAAAGGAGCTCTGAATAATGGCCGAGAGGTTGTTGCTGTGAAAATGCTTAAAAAGCCTGAGCTTGATGAAAACGAGAGAGAATTCCGAACAGAGCTGCGAACAATTGGAAGAACTAACCACAGGAACTTGGTAAGGCTGTTGGGTTTCTGCTTAGAAAAGTCGAAAAGGCTTTTGGTTTATGAGTACATGAGCAATGGCTCCTTAGCAGACCTTATTTTCAACAAGGCCGTGAGGCGTCCAGGTTGGGATGAGAGAGTGAGAATTGCAATCGATGTCGCGAGAGGTGTTCTCTATCTACACGAAGAGTGTAAGGATCCCATCATTCATTGCGACATCAAGCCTCAAAACATTCTGATGGATGATTCCGGAACTGCAAAGATATGCGACTTCGGGCTAGCCAAACTGCTGATGGCAGATCAAACAAGGACTTTGACGAGGCTTAGAGGCACGCCGGGGTATGTCGCCCCAGAGTGGCAAAAGATTAACAACCCGATATCTGTGAAGGCAGATGTTTATAGCTATGGAATAGTGCTGATGGAGATTATGTGTTGCAGAAAGATGTATGATCCTGTGAATGTGTCTAATGCTGATAAGATTGTTCTCTCTAGCTGGGTCTACAAGTGTTTTGCTGCTAGAGAGCTGCATAAGCTTGTCATTGATGATGAGGAAGTAAATATCAGGACTTTCGAGAACATGGTTAAGGTGGCGTTGTGGTGTATTCAAGATGAACCAGCTCTTCGTCCTTCAATGAAGAGTGTGGTGCTCATGTTGGAAGGGATTACTGATGTTTCTATTCCGCCATGTCCAACCTCTGCTTGGCTCTAAAGGGAAAAAATATTGACAACAGATCTTGAAGCAAAATAATTAGTTTTGTAACTTTGTAATTTTTGTGTTTTAATATATCGTAATTAATATCGTGCTTTAGAAGATATTATCAAGTTGGTCATGTTTCTATGTACAATGTATATGTTCTTCAAGAGAAGTCATTCAGACCACTCAAGAAATAAATATGTGCTTTGATAATCAGAGACTTGAAAATGAAAATGAAATTTGTATTTAATTATTATTAATTCTGAGTTTCTGATATGGTAAAAGTCTAAATAGACATGTGTTACAACTTCTATAAGTGTAGAATAGTCTATTTCTTGTTAAATGCAGCATGTGATATGATAACATGCTATAATCTAAACATTTTTGTCAAAGCTGTTTTTCCAAACCCTACCCCCACGGCTTTCTTTCCATCATGCTTTCAACAGATGGAGACGCCTTAACGGATGCATTCGAACCATTCAGGCGGGATGGGTGTGGAATTATCGCTTCTTTTAACCTGCAACCATTGACCAACATTGTTTACGCATGACTTGGAAACCATTGACCAACATTGTTTACGCATTATTTGTTGCCCTATTTTGACTCTGAAATTTTCATTCAGTTCATTTATTTTTATTTTTATTATTATTACTTTTTCTTTTTTGAGAAAATTGGGACCTATAAATGTAACTATAAGAAAAGTATATATGAAGGCTAAGAATTAGTAGAAAAACCCTGCGACACTAGGACATGATATTGTTGGCACATGGGAAATGCATCGAGGATATATGTGAAAAGATTGATCCATTTCTGATAAAGATCGCCTGATGTTAATTTAGACAGCAAAATTGCATCTCTAACTTGTTTTGGTCAGTAGGTTCATGTGAAATGGCTCAATATTTTCTTTAAGTAAAATTAAAATTAGCTATGTGAACACTTGAGCTAAATATGCGCTAGAAATCTTAAAAAGCATGCCGAAACTCTTATCGGTCTTTAATCTACATGGTAGTTCCAGTAGGCTATATCCAAAGGGCACTAGTGTACGCAAATTAGGAACATGAGTGTAAAGAAATGCTAATTGACATCTAATGTATAAATATTGTTTAATACCGGACAAATTTACACTCAGACGCTGTAGTTTTGCTTGATACTTAGAAAGTAGTTTGCTTGGTCCAAATGTTGCTCGAATCTTCAGTCGAATATTAACATCAGCTCCTCAAGATTCATTTGTTCAAATAATCATCTTGCAAGACGATGCCTTATTACTCCCTGCTGTTCGTCCAAAACAAAGTTGGCTCTAAAGTGAGTACTAGTAAAGAAGGGCTTTAGATCATAGATCTCGTGCTCTTGTGCCTGCACGAAATGAAACCAAACCAAAAGAATCGAATTTTTAGTCCTGGAAAATTATATTCGGTTATAAAAAAAATATATAGTTCAGCTTGTATCGTCTTGACTTGCCTTGCTCTGCAAATCCTCTACTTTCACATCAATATGGGTGAGCCCTAAAGTAGATCCAGAAACAATTTCTTCAAAATGCAGTGCATTCTTCACAAGCTCGCGAAGGAGGTAAACGAGCAGCTCGTTGTAATCCTTCTTGAAAGTCATATATTTTCTGAAGCTCTGCAAAATACAATAAAAAAGAAAAAACCATGTAAAAACAAACAAATGTTTTTTAAATAGAAGAGAGAAAAACATCGTTGCCTACTTTTAATTTTTATTAATAGGGAGGAATGACATCAAACTATGCTTATTGAGCAAAGTACATAAGAAAGAAAAATGGCTACACCTTGCTCAGTTTATATAAATCACAATATTTCTACTGAAAAAGTAGACAAATCAGAGATACAATCAACATAGCAACCACATAGGAAATTTTGTTTTGATTAGTATGATATATACAGACGTTAGCATGAAATATGAAGCAGACACCAGAAGAAGGTTTACTGGAATATGAAATAAATTTGACCTCTTTCCATACCTTTTGTAGAGATTTCTGCACTCCGAACTTTTGTGTGGAGATGAAGGAATCGAGTAAAATGCGGATTGCCATGTCCACATCTTCTTGTGTTACATGTTGCCTGAGGTGCATTCTTGCATGTGCTTCAGACATCCGTATCATCGACTCAATGTGCCTCACCGCTATTGGCACTCCTTGTCCATGCTAAAGGGAGAAGAGAAGAGAAATACTTACACAAAGACATAATCAAAGTAACAGACTAACCATCAAAGGAAATCCTCAAGAGAAAACTAGTAAAAAGAGAAACTTACTGATGACTCTCTTCGCAATTCAGCATAAACATGAGTGAGTTTATCCATATCGGCATCGTGCAACCTCGGAAACACATTCAACTTCGCATAAGTGATGTATTTCTTAAGCAAATCCTGTGGAAGTATCTGAAGAAGGCAGGAAAACAAGTAACAGAGAAGCAAGGAGTCAGATTTAATTTAAATGATTCTAGAAGCAATAACAAGTGGGCTGTGTGGGTATGAAATGAAGTGCAATAACAAGTGGGCTGGGTGGGTATGAAATGAAGTATAAACCTCAGGATCTGCTGCATCCCTAGAAGGTTGGACATCCTCTTGAGATTCGCTTAAGGACTTATCTTCTATGATAGCTCCCTTCGGCTGTGATTTAAAATGACTGTCAACCACAAATTTAGCGAGCATTTCATCTGCCACGGGATCAACCACATCCTGCAGTATAATATATCTTTACATGTCAATATGAACTCACTAGCGTGAACTAAGAACAGAATTTAAACAAATACCTTAACAACACAGAGGACGTCAAATCGAGAGATGATGGGATCCGTCAATTCAACATTTTGTGAAAATGTTTTTGAGGAATCATATCTGACCAAAGAAAAACATTAGAAGAAAGGTTGTGGTCGGAAATGAAAAATGCAAACCCTCCTGCAATTGAGTGTGAAATTGTTTGAAAACTTAATGAATTTAGTGACTAATTTGTGTGATTAAACAAACACTAATCATATCATACCAACAATCTGATTCAAGGTGAAATTCCATCCTATCCCACGTGCATTCAAACTAATAAATTTAGGTATTCAATTCACAGGTTTTCATATGGACAAGCCAAACTTCTGCTGGCTAGCAGTCTCACTTCACTTGTCTCTTCATAAGTTTCCACCTCTTAAATTTATCTACTTGCATACCTTCCTCCAATAGGATTTGCTGCAGCAATGACAGAGCAGCGTGCTTGGAGGGAAGTGACAATCCCAGCCTTTGATATGCTAATACTCTGTTGCTCCATTGCCTCATGGATACTCACCCTGATGTCAGAAATGTTAACAATCAAAAATTGTTTCTGGTTCGTAAGGGAAGAATTCATCTAATCAGTAGATTTTCGTTACCTGTCCTGATCGTTCATCTTGTCAAACTCATCAATAAGACATATGCCTCTGTCAGCAAGAACGAGGGCCCCGCCCTCAAGGGTCCACTCCCTTGTAACTGGGTCCTTGTGCACTGCTGCTGTAAGCCCCACGGCAGAAGCTCCTTTACCAGTAGTATACACAGCCCTCTGTCCAGTCTTTTCAACATACCTAGAAAAAGAACATTTCAGTTACATATCATCTTCATCCCTAAAACTGAAAATTTACTAGGTCTAGTTCTTACTTGAGAAATTGTGATTTGGCCGTGCCCGGATCACCCAAGAGAAGTACATTTATATCTCCTCGTAGTCTGTGCTTCCCCTCTACATTTTTCTCTTGGCCTCCAAACATAGCCAGGGCTATTGCAGTTTTTATGTCCTCATGGCCAAATATTGATGGGGCAATAGACTTGATGATCTGAAATTTTTGCCATATGATCCCAGTTAATAAGACAAATCATGATTGATATTTCTCATGATCATGTAATAGGGGAGCGAAGACAGAGAGATTTCCAATAACAAACCCTTTCTCCTATTCTGGGGTCTTTAGCCAACTTCTCAATCTCTTCCTTGTCTTCCTGCGTAAGTTTATATGCAGAAAAGAGGTCTTGTTTCTTTGTGACATAGTTTGCTTCCACCACAGTTGCAAATACAGGGAAACCATTCTTTGTGTTCAAAGATAAGTCAAAATTATTTGTATAAATTCCTGTAACTTCCTGAAATACGTCACATGGAACAAAACAGAAAAGAAAGTCAGCAACTGCTAGCTAATGCAAGTAACCACCTAAGCAAATTTAGGGTAGAATCTCACAATCTCTTCCCCAGGGCGTGCACAGTCAATCAGATCATTTAACAGTATCACTTCCTTGTATCTGGGAAGGCGACCTGCAGGCACAATTCCTGGGCTCTCTTGGAGAGTAAGTTTTTGGTAATTCCTGTATATCGTCTGCACCAAGGTATGCAAGGATAAGCAAAGATATCTACTGTGCACATTATTTTTCAGTACTTATGTCCCTTGATGATAAGCCAAATATAAAATTCTAGTAGTACTTGGAACCCTGTAAAATATATTCTCGATCTATTTTAGGCTTAAAGTGCTCTTCTCCTGTTTGGCCTAATCTATGAAAAACAACCTACAGTGGAGCCAAAATAGCTATTATTTTTATTTCCTGGTAACTAAAGACAAAATGGAAATGGAAATCCTGCATACTCACCTGCTCAACATTGATAGTAAATGGTCCCTTTGATTGGCATTCAGGGCAGGAACCAACCTTCACTTCTGAATAAGAATTCTGAAAGAATGGCCCCAAAATTGTTCCACACTTGTTGCAATCATACTTTACCTGTTGCAACTGAGGAAAGACTCCAGATCGTCGGGTCACAACTCCTCCAATACGAATCATTGTGTTCAAATGAATCTGCCTGCAAAACTCAAAAGAAGGACACATAAAAACACTGGAAAATTAGGAAGAAGAAAGTGTCATAAAAAATGTATGTCCTTAAATAGTACCTAATATTTCGAATCTGATCGTATACTGGTAAGTTGGTAATGCGGACATAGATCTTCAGATGGATATTTTTGTAGTTTGGATGTAAATTAAAGACAACATTCTTTGCAACATCTTCCATGACTTCTAGGACAGATTGAGGGGCATCGGCAAGCCAGATGGCAATATTGGGATGGATATATATAAATTGCTTGTAGTCAATCTCCAGACTACACCTATTAGCTGCAAACGTGACATTTAGCATGTCCAATTAATAAAATAAAAGAGGGAAAAGGACAGTGTATGACACAAGCATTTCGTCAAAGAACAAGCATCAACAAATGATTTTACGGACCACATGTAATTTCCCTTGAACTAAAGCCAAAGAACAAAGAGATAATGTAACGTAATAATACCTGAGACCATCTCGTTAATCAACCGAACATATTCAAATTCACCATTTTCATTTTTTGGATTAACGTAAGTCAGAAGAAACTCTTTGAACTTCTTGGCAATAAAACGGCGGACTTCATCCCTAGTAACCCACTCCCTCAGTGTGCCCTGCACACGGTACATCTCAAACTCGCCGTCTTCATCCTCTTCATCCTATTCATCAGAACCAAACAAACAAGGATAAAATAAGTAATGAACAAACATGACACCAACGAGTAAAGGCAAATAAGAAAAGTAAAGACCTCAAAGGGCTCATCATCGGTTTGATCAGTAGTGGGCACATCTTCTCTGGAATGACCGTGCTGTGATCTTCCGGGCGAACTCTGCATTGCATCGGCATCATCGTCGTGGTTTCTTCGCGAAGCTGGAGCAGCCCTCGTCCTTTTGGAAGGCCTGTAGTTGTCCTCATCGGTGTCTGCCACAGAAAACGTTGACCCCATATAATTATTACAAAATCAAAAGTAATAACTTCTTTTCTCTAGCAACAAAAATGCTAAACCCTGGAAATAATACTACATAATCAAGAGTTTTTTCTTTTAATCAATGGTATTAGCTCAGAAAATGTAAACCCCTAAAAAAAGATTTTAAGAAAATAATGTTTTTGTGCTTGTAAGTACTTCAAAACCCTTTTTTTTTTTTTTTGTTAATGACAGGAAATGTTGAACCCTGGAAGAATTACTACAAAATCGAGAGAGAAGTACTAATTTTTTGTATTTGTGTTGCAGACTAAAACTGAAAAAAAAAAAAAAAGAATAGAAGAAAACCTTGATCGTGAAGAAGGTGAGGGAGCTTGCGGGTGGTGAGGCGAGCATCGCGAGTATCGAGCTCCAATTCCGCGGCGCGGCGGTCGGCCATTATCTGATCCAGATCCCTCTCGTCCTCAAGCGACTCGTCCAGCCCGACCGACTCGTACTGGTCTTGCTCATCCATTCTCCGATAATCCCTACACAAGAAGAAGAAGAAGAAGAAGAAGAAGAAGACAGAGAATTGTTCATCAAAAACCAAATCAAATGGAACAAGAAGAGGAAGAGGAGGATTGTAGATTGAAGGAAAGAGGAAACGGACTCCATGAAATTGTCGTGGAAAAGATCCTCGCCGTCGCCCTCTTCCGCATCGTCGGGAAGGTCTTCGAGGTCGTCTTGGATGATATGGGGGTCGACGGCGGCCTCGTCGTCAGAGGAGGAGGAGGGGGAGAAGTTCTCGGACGTGCGGCTGGTGTGAGGGAGTCGATCGGTGTTGAATCCGCCAGAGGTTGGCGATTCCGGCGTCGACGGCGGATTCTCTGCCATTTCTTCTCTAAGAATTTTTTTTTTTTTTTTTTGTTTTTTGGGGACAAGGTTTTCTTTTCTGCAACCTACAATCACAGTCACTCGCACTACCCTTTTACCATCCCAAGGTTTTGGCGGGAAACTTTCCCGCCAACCTCGCCCACGTGGTCTATGCCTGCCCCGATTTTAAACGACGTCGGATGTCGGATTTGTACTTGTATTTTATTTTGCCTTTTTTTTTTTTTTTTTGAGAATTCATTTCGGCCTCTCCCAACTGTTACTATTCTTTTTTATATACTAATTTATAAACATGTGTTACGCACGTGCGGTTAATTTCGTAAAATTTATTCGACATGAAAAAAATTCAGTAAAAAAAGTCATTTTAGTAAGTATAAATCATAAAGAAAAATTATTTTCATCAAACATGATTAAAAATATAAAAAATATAAGATTTAAAGTAAATAAAAAACATAAATAGGAAAAAAAAAGGTAGTTATAAAAATTACGTTTGATATAATAATGCACTTTAAAAAATAGAAAAAAATAATAAAATGATAAAATGGATTAAAATGGAAAAAATAAAAAATAGATAACACAAAAGGAATAAAGTAAAAAAAATAGAGGTCGAAAACAAAAGAAAAAAAAAAGCAGAGAAAGGCCCCAAAAAAAAAACGAGGATGAAAGGGGGAAGGAGGTGGTGACATGTAGGTGAATAGTGAAGGGTATTTGAAACTTTTGTATATGTAAAGATAACATAAGATAGGTTTGTGTTTTTTTGTTTATTGGAATAAACAGATGAAAGTACATACACAATATTCTTATAAAATATAAACCACAAAGACTTAAAAAAAAATAAAACAAAATAGATCTGTAAGTGAATCTCACCAAGTTATAATAAGATAAGTAACTACTTTATTGATATAATAATAAAATTGCTAATTTGGTTTCGGTTTTGATTGGGAACCATTGAATACAAAAAAATGACACCAGGTATCAATAATGTATAAATTTAATTATTAAATTACTTCAAAATATGTTATTTACTTAATAAATTAATTATTTATCTAATAAATATGCTATTTAGTATATTCTTAAAAACTATTATTTACTTCAATTTGAAAACTATTATTTACTATCATTTTCAAACAAAATATTATTATCAAAGAACGGTAGTATTTATATTTAGTTTTACTACATATTTGTCTATATTTTTTTAAGGATTCAAATTCCAAAGCCATCACTATTCACAAATTAGATTTGTTTCAAAAATTGCATATTTTGCTTACTTTTTATTTTTGATATGATTTTAACTAAATCTATCATTTAAAAGAGATGGCCACCTACTATAAAAAGATTTTGTTACTCCTTTCAAATTGTATTGTGTTATATGGAACTGAGTATATAAAAATTAATATGATACAATACCATACAATTTACCACAAGATGTCAAACAGTACACAAATATTTAAACCACCACTGCATTTGCAAACCTAACAACTATTTCACCACCAAAGCTAGAGGGAAGGAAAAAAAAAAAAGAAAATCCAAAACAAAAACTAAACACCTGTTTCTCCCAATACCACCCCAAATAATAAGAAATTTGACAAGGAACGGTCCCCTTCATTCGACATTTTTCCAACTGATTCTTTTTGGTTTTTTTTTATTTTTTTTATTTTAGGAGTCGAATTGCTTCCCTTCAAATGTCTGCCCAAAGTTCCAATTGTAGGGAGCAACATTAAAAGAAGTAACTGTGATACCATCACTACTTGTAACCTCGAATGAAAGCGGTTGATGCTTTAAATCAGCATTTATGTGCCAGTTTTGGCCCCAGTTCCGCCCCATCGGCAGCCAACCAGTTCTTGAACCCTTGATCTTCACGGCAGTCACGTCTCCAGCACCGGCAACATTGCTGATCAGCACGGAGATGAAGATACCTGCACCGTCTATTGTAAAACGTATTCCTCCTTCCTTTCTGCACTTTATTCTGTAATAAAACCAAGTAACAAGATTAGAGGGGGGGAAAAAACATTGTCCAAAGATGGCAGTAGAGTACAGCATGCTTAGGCTGCACGTCAATCCACCTTCAGTGTAAGTTCTGTGCATAAAGAAGAAAGTTAACTAGTTTTACGTTTATCCATTGCAAAGTAAAGATATTGGTCACAATTATGTCGAATAAAGAGAGAGAAATGAATAGATGGTACTGGCATAAGTGCACATGATATCATGTTAGTGCAATTTTCAGAAGCTCAATTCTGCCAATAAGGTGACGAAAGCATAAAAAAGAAAATGCCAAAACAGAAAACTGAAAATTAAAACGTATACCGACTGTAAGAACAAAATAAAACAAACCAGAATCAAATAACCAATTAACAAAAACTACGAATTTTTTAGGGAAAAATTCTTAACACCCCTTTTTTCTGAAATTTCAATTTGCATAGGACACCACAGCCTTTATGGAACTGATTTAGCAACGAAATAATAGAACTCTACCTGATGCAATGTTAAGAAATCCTAATATGTATTCCAAATGGAGTAATGTCATTTGTAAATCTAGGTTCCAAATTGGCCTATTAGCACTGTAAGAGGTTCTATACCAACATTCATAGCTAGGTACAGATTTATTCTTCTATTAGTTTTTATTTCTTCTAAATAATTTTGTTTTTCTACCCTCAACTATGCTACAGGATTAATGAAGGGAAATCCGCTCTTTCAATCTCTACATTTGTAGGGAACCTCTTGCTGATTCTTTTTTTTTTTTTTTTTTTCAATCAACAGCCAAAGAAGAATTATAGCCATTTTAGAAATACTTTGACAAATCAAGTACAACCTAAGAATTACTTTTGAAAGCTGTCAGCTTTTCTCCAACGTCTCTGAAGCTCAACGCCACTTTTAGATACAAGTTATGATGATGTTGTCTTCTGTTGCCTCTATTTCTCTCTCTACTTCTCTCTCTCTCTCTCTCTCTCTCTCTCTCTCTCTCTCTCTGTGACTGCATAAATTATCTCGGTCTTCCAACGTAGTGCTGCACAAAGATGCTTTGGCGATGCACAAAGTGAAAATTCCAGTCTCTAGGAAGATCTACCCTTACAATATTCAATTGACGTTTGGATTATTCACTAAAAAATGAACCAAATGTAGATAGCTATGACTTTCTAGGAAACTTGCCCTCCCTCGCCCTCCCTTTCGGAAGATATCTTTCCACATTCTGGTTCTATTTCTTTTGAGAAATTACTCTCTTGTTCTTTGACAAGTATCAACAACCCCTTGCCATAATTACAGTCATGGTGCTGGAACCAAATTGTCTTCACAGAATAACAAGGATATTAATCATCAGTCCTAAGTTATCGGTAATCAACAGAAAATCTTAGCTAACATATAAAGAAACAGGAACTGTTATAGGATCTTGACAAAGTAAACTAAATACATTCTCTAGTCATATAGAAGAAGGAAAAGTATATTTTTCCTTACGGAGTTACTTATCATTACCAATTTATGGTAGTACTAAATTTCAAGGTAGTGCTTTTGCTATGGGCAAAAAAAACACTACATCTAAGCTTTCCCATCAATCTACTAGATAGCCATTTTTTTCTTACCTTCATAACTTTATTTGTAATCCATATTAATACAGAACAATGACCTTAAATTCTAAACACCAAACATTGATATGGCAAATGGTCGAACCTTGGTAATGACTACGCCCTACAATATAACCCTCTTCTCAAACTAGACAGGTAAATTACCTCAAAAAACAATTCCATAAAAGGCCCATATATGTACATACTCTTGTATATTGTGGAATCCAATTAGAGGGATGCTTTCGGGAAACCAATTTTTAAATTGCCCTTTGCATGCACCCTTCGTTGCCTGTTGTAATTATAGCTCTTTTGTCCCTTCCTCTTCTTACCCCCAGAGACTTCCAAGACAAAAACTAGTATAGCTAGCAAAAGGTGTAGAACAAAACATCACTTGATTTGAATTCCAATCCATTTAAAATTCAGAAAACCACATACCATTCTAAGGAAATTGACACACATTTAGGGGTTGTCTCATGTGCGGCACCTTCATAAAACAGCACTTTGTAACATTTTTTTATTTTTGTATGTTATTGTAACCAGTTAATTCCAATGTAACATTTTTCAGTTATATTTATCATTTGCACTGATAATTCTAAATAATACAATTACATGTAATCAATAAGAAGTTAAAAGATTCTAAATAAAATGTTACAAATGCTGGACAATTTCAGCCACCGGACTCGAGACATTTCATATATACACATATACACATATCTCTATATATTTATATATTCTTCGGGGTATTTAGTACCCATTCTATTTCCCATGAACTTTTCATTATGAAAAATGTCAGAGACACTAATATTAATCCCAACTTTTGAGTACCAAATATGCAGCATGTGAGTTGTCATTCTATATTGATAAGTGATCAAAACATTACTTCATCAATTGATTGCATCTACTAATGAAAGTATGACATGGTACTTAATACATTAAGATTAGAGTTGGCGTCCTAGGGCTACTCCTTCATTACTTGTTCATCTTTACATTTTTTTTTCCTGACAATTTAGTCCTTAAGTAACGATTAACAAACACATATAGCCCCAACTTCTCAAAAATTGACACTTTAGTCTCAAAAAACTTTGAGCCAATCTAAATTTAGTCCCTTGATTTCCTAGATTTCCGAAAATTCATCACAAACAAGTTCGAAATGCAAACCATCTGAATCAAAATCCAAACTCAAGTCTTCAATGCAAACAAGAAGAAGAAGAGACCTGCGATATTGGACGGGCATATTGCCGGCCTTCCAGATGGCGATCTTCTCGAAGGCCTCAATGGGGAGGACGAAATGCTTGTTAGGGGGATTGCAATGGCCGCCGCCGTCGGGAGTGAAGCCGTAGTTGGGGGGACAGAAGTTGGTGGCGGTCACGATAATCGAGGTACCAGGAATGCACCATCGGAGGTCCTCGACGCAGCGGACCTCGAAACAGGCGCCGCAGATCTGGCCCCGTTCGAACATCGCCTCGCTCAGCCCCACCGTCGCCTTCCCGTACCCGCTCTTCACCAGGTCGCCGTATCCGCACGCGCCGCCCACCACGTCGCGCGGGTCCGCGGCGGCGTAGTAGGTGGCACGGGCCGATCGCCACTCTGAGAGAGTGGGAGATGACGAAGAAGAAGGGGGGGAGGAGGAGTGGGAGGTAGCTGTGGCCAGAAGTGATGCGAACAGTAGGAGTGAGAGAGTGGTTTCGAGTGCTGGCATTTTCTTTGGTGCTTCTTCTTGTTTCTCTCTCTAGATTTAGAGAGAGAACAGGAGTTATTGAGTGAGCTGAGGCTTTTTTGGGACAGAGACAGACAGAAACGGATGGAGCTACAGTCGGAAAGAGACAGTGGAAGTGGAGAGTGTGAAAGAGTAAAGTGCCCCCCATTTTAGGAAGCGTCACTTTACGAGTTAAACGCGGATTGAGAATCCGGGTTGCTTTCGTCGGATTTTGGGTCGGTCCTTTTTTTTTGGGTTTGCTTTTTGGTTAAGGGCCCGTTTGGGCAACGTTTTGGAGGCCAAAATTTTTACCTTTTTTCCAAAATTTTATCACTTTTTACTATTTATATCTCCAAAACGCTACAGTACATTTAAAATTTTAAAAATCCATAACTTTGTGTATACAAGTCCAAATGAGATGATTTTTTTTTAAATTGCATAGAATTTCGAGAGGAACAAAACAAGATCCATATTGATATTTTTTTTCTAAAAATATTTTTAAAATTTTTAATTTTTTCACCCCAAACAGTTTTTTCCCCCAAACACATTCCCCAAAACCAACTTTTTTCCAAACCCCAAAACCACATCTCCAAAACCTCCCCCAAACTCCCCCTAAATAAGAGTGTTTTTGCTTATTAAAAACAAAAAACAAAAGAAAAAGAGGAAGATGAAGTAGAAGAAGAACGTTGCTGCATTCTAAAAATATATATAAGCCTTTGTTTATTTTTATGATTAAATTTACATAATATTTAAATACAATATAATTTTTATTTAAATATAAATATATTACATTTAAATACTAATCACATAACATTTTAAATCCAATAGAATCACTATTTATTATTTTATTTTTTTATTATTTTTATTAATCACATTACATATTCTCTTTCTCTCTCTCTTTTTTCTCTCAACTTTTACCTATCACATTATATATTTCTTATTTAAATATAATTTAAATATTTTTCATCCAAACTCACATTACATTCAAATACAATGTAAATATTTTCTTTCAAATATAAATTGCATTCAATACATTGTATACAAACTCAATGTAAATACAATGCATTTATCAAACGAAGTCTACGTAGAAGTGGAAGTGAAAGTAGGAAAAGATAGTTGTAACTTAAAAATAATATTGATTTTGGAATTTTATTGAGTCTCAGTTATTAATAATAAGTTTAAGATTAAATTAGACAGTTCATATTATATGAAATTACAAAAAATTAATATGTTACACTGTTATACTTATTTTGTAACTTAAAGTCAATAGTTTCTATGAGAAGGTGGGAAAAGTTGTGTAAAAATTTGATCTTGGTCCCAAAAATGATTTTAAACTTTGAAGAGGTCAAAATTTCAAACTAGTTGCAAGTTTACCATGTTTAACACACATGAATTAATTTTAGGCAGGTTGATGATAAAAAGAATGTCCTTTTTCCATCCATTTAAAGAAAAGCTAATAGAACGGAGTTTAGAGTTTATATGTGCTACATCTTTTTTCTCTTTAAATAAAGTCTTTAATTTTTATTGATGTCAAAAATCTTTGACATAACACCAAATGGAATCACTTGACCTAATTGATCCTGTGCCACCCCACTTCACCTAGGCACCTATAAAATAGAGAATAGCACCTTAGATAAAAGGAACACTAATGGAGTATCTGCTAAAAACACTTTGACGCTTAAATCAGTAAAGAGATTTTAAAAGCAAGCAAAGGAGTAGAGTTTGGGTAATGAATATAATCTGTACCTAGTGGAGTTTATAGATATTCCCACTAGTTCGGGTCTGCCAAAGTGGTCCTGGTAGTTGACTTGTGTCAAATATACCAGTGTTTGGTGCCCATTAGGATGATGCCACTTTCCCCTTTATCGAGTTAGTAATGGGGACAAAAATAGGTACTAGTGTAGGTGCTAGCATAGGTACTAGTGTCTATACTAGTATCAAATAATGGAGCAAGTGCCATGTGGACAGTCAATTGGAGCACAGTTAGGTAAAGAGTAAAGGTCAAGAATAGGGTGAAGGTTAGATGTGGCCCACCCTAGTCAGCAAGGTTTGTTACCAGTCATTATTTAGGTACTCATACTACATTTCCAGGGAAAATCCTTGTTGACACTAGTCCAATAAGACCTATTAGGCTTGCTAGCTTGAATTTCATCCTTGAATTGGTCTTCTCTTCCCGATTTCTAGGTGGTTGGACCTATGTATGTAACTAGTCATTGAAGTGTACCAGCCACTCTTATTTAGCATACTAATCACTCTTGGAAAGTATGTTGACCACTATTAGGAAGTGTGCTAAGCACAACATCAACAATTTTAAAATATGAAAATGGGAAAGGCTTTCAGTAACAACTTATATGCCTAAATTTAATTTACGGTCATTGTACATGGTCATTTACGCCCAAAAAATGATAAGATAAAAATATTCTTGCAATACTTTTGAAAGTTGAAAGGAAGTACTCGCATATTTATGGTTCAATTCGAATAACAACCAATATCCAATTAAAATGTGTGAATGTTTGGTTTTTCCACCAGGATAAATAAGTAAGTAGTAGTTTTTAAAAAGTAATTAATGAATATTAGGTTTTTAAAATATTTAGAGTAAATAATAGATATATATTTATTTACATCATATTTATGATATAACAAATAATATACATAATATTATCATTTACCTAATTAATGTTTTATTTTATATTTACTATTTACTTCAAATATTTTAAAACTTTACTATTTATTTCAGGGAAGACTGTGGTCGGATCTCAAAAGTAGTACATATTGTAGATACTCTTTTTTAAATCATCCAGAAGTATATATATGACTGAGATTTACTTGTTATAATATATCCTACTTCATAAAATTATAAACTGTTAAATTAAAAAAATTCAAGAAAAAAATTATTAAAAAAAACCCAAAACTTCTTTTGAAGATGCTGGAGCCAACGAAGACTTAGTCGTAACCGAGCTACATCATATGAGCAATGTCGGCTGGAGTGGTGACACCACAACGAAGAACTAGATGACAGGCAAAACAAGGTTATTAGGAGCAACAATTTTCTTGGTAAAGGTAAGAGGTTTCCCTTGGAGCAAAGTTTTTATGATGGATTAGACAATGCAAGAAAGCAACGATTGGGGTTGCATTACCGATGTTTGATGTTGTCATTGATGTTGATGTTGAAGTTGCTGTTTTCATGATTGCTACGAAAGTTGGTGATTGGATCAAGAACAAACGAGGGGAAAGAGAGCATTACAGGGAGAAACCATGAACGTCTGAACTAATGTCTTCATCTATAGTGGTAGTAGGTCAGAAGATGTGATAGTGGTGTAATGACGGTTATGACTAGCATTAAACGTAGGTTGTGAAAGTGAAATTTTCCCTAATATTGCGTCATTATCGGATGTAGCTGAAGATCGATGTTGAGGTAAGGGATGGAGGATCTGGTGGTGCTACTAGTAGATCTAGGAGGGGGGTTGGTTTCGCAGGTTACTAGTGGGGGTGTCGTCGGTAGGGCGAGCCTCTAGTGGAAGTGGAAATTTGGGTTTTTTTTAAATAATTTTTATTCTTGATTTTTTTTAATTTATTAGTCTATAATTTTATAAGGAAAATGTATTATAATAAGCAAATATCAACTGTTCAATTACATTTGAATATTTTTAAAAAAAGTATGTACGATAGGTGCTTGTAGGAAAAAAAAAAGTTAAAGTGTGCAGCAAAATTTTAAAATTTTTTTCAAAAATCGTTAAATGACTCGTGTTGTCATATACAAGAAATTATCAACAATTATATACGTTTAGAGGAAACACCAATAATGCTGGAAGAAGTAATTGAGGGGTTTCAACTAACCAGCCTTCTCTAATATTCTCCAATTCCTAGATGGTAGAATGTGTGGGTGCTCAGTTCCTTGATTAGTATTTTAGCATGACTTGTCTCTTTCTAATCACCCAGAGATCTAAGAATTTATTATTGCTAATGAGATGTGCAATAATAAATTCACTCACCTGAGAGTCTGTGGTCTATAAAACATAGTAGTGAAAAAACCCTATTTATAAAATTACATTAGGTGACTTTTGAATTTTAAATTAAACCAAGAAAAGATTTCTCTCTCTCAAAACTCTTCCAGGCCGATTTCTCCTTAAGCCAAAAGCATAGAAATATTCGACCATCTATAGGTCAAGGAGATTTAACATTTAAACAGGATTTAAGCAAGATTTTCCTTCTCCCTTTTCCATCAAAAACCAATTCTTATGTGGATTATCCATAATTAAAATTTGGCTGTGGCTAGGATTTATGATTGAAAATTTGATTCAAATTTCAAATTCTACAAATCTTTGAATTTTATTCACATGGATAATTTTCCACAACTCCAATTTAAATTTAAATAAAATCATGGTAATTTTATTTGAAATTCAAATAATTGTGTAATTTCTTATCTAAAACAAAATTCAAATTCAAACTAGGAGAAGATCTTGTTTTCCACTCTTATCCACAAAGGACGCCGCCTTATCTAGTATCAGGACAAGATTTTGTTCAATTCAAATTCAAATAAGATAATCATTTAAATTTTAAATATTTATTTTAAGACAAGATTTTCAAAATTCAAACCAATCTCATATTTGAATTTCAAATCTCATTATCCAAAATAAATATTAATTAAATATTTATCATATTTATTAAATAATATAAAATTACAATTTTACCCCTCTGGTACCTAAAAAAAACGTCTACACCCTGTGAATGAGTGATATGAATTTTTTCTCTTCACTAAATGTAAGACAACAAACTATTAAGAATATCCCGACCTAGGGGTGAACAAAAAATCCGAAAACCCAAATAACCCACCCAAGGAAAACTCGACGAGTTGGGTCCACGTCAGACCCAAAAAAAAGTCGGGTTGACCCACCCAACCCAATGTCAAATTGGGTGGGTTCGGGTTGGAATTCTAAAACCCGATCAAAACCCAACCCACCCAATGAATGTGTTTTTTTTTAATATTTATTTTATATTTAGTCAATTTTGTTAATCCGACTGTCATTTTCCATTTATGCCTCCCCCCAAGTCAAAGTTCGTGCCTTGCCCTTACCAAATCCGATGTCCCACCAGCCTCCTCTAATCGTCCCTTTCTTCGACCATCGGCCGTCACCCCTCGACGTATTCATTTTTGTCTCCCCAAACCCGTGTTCATCTCGTGCCTTGCCCTTGCCCAACCCTAGCCACCACTAGCCTCCCCTGATCCTCCCTTCTATTAGGATTTAGGAACAAGATTTCAAGTTTATTTCAATTTGCTTGACTTTAGTTCTTGTTACTACACACATTGGAGTTAGAGATTATTCTTGTGAAATAGATTTGTTGTTTGTGATTGATGTTTCTTAGTATTCATTAAAAACATGTATTAATTAGTTCATATTGTCTTTATATGACTTCTTTATTTGAATATTTGAGCTTGTATTTTGATTTGTGATTAAATTTTTAAGTCATATTTTATTATTTTATTTTTATAAATTGCCGAACCCGACGAACCCAAAAAACCCACCAAACCCACCCAAACTTTAATTGGGTGGGTCGATTTTGTATATTGGGTTAATTGGGTGGGTGAAAAATGCCAAAAATCCACCCAACCCACCCGACGAACACCCCTATCCCGACCAATTATTATCTATTAAGGAATTATGTAAAACTAGTAGAAAGACCAATTGAACATATATAATACGAGCTCTAATAGTCCATGTAATTATTATTTTATACTGAATAAACTCGTTACAATTATTAGTTTTAGAGTTACACTATTATAAACCTAAAATTACACTCCCAATTATATACCGTATTACATAAGCTAGTGATAAGCTATTATTCAATGACATTGTCATATGTGTAAAACCCTCATATGATATTCATGATCAGCCTTAATTCAAAATCCGTTCGATCTACTGATTAAGCTATCTTAAAGATCTATTATACTCCTAAATAAGAAAATAATTATTTACCATATGTAAATAAGAAGTCATCTGCTTAGCAAATAACCTGAGAATTTGTCTATTTTCATATTCAATATAATGCCTTTAAGAGGATAAGTTTTACTCTTCATTAGTGCTATAATTCTGATATCTGTAAACAAACTCTCCATCGTATACAAATTATGTACCCAATGAATCGGTCTATAAGCTTACAATCTATGAGATGTTTTAGCCATTAGAACATCAAAGTACGCAAGTCATATACATAAAGTGATTCATCTACTCAAGATTAAGGTTATTGCATAATGAATGTAAAAAATAACATGATCCACTCACGTAAATTATGCAGATCAATTATACTTTGGTCTCAGTCCAATATGTCACCACCAAATAACATATCTATGTCTCTACTCAGGAATTAAAGTTCCGAACAATTAAGCCAAACCATCCCCCAATTGGTTATACACAACATAATAGTCTTAACATGAGTTAGATGTTCGGTTTAACCTCATAGACTACGGATCACAGTTTAGATTGCTTACTTTAGAACGTTGTATTCTCGCATACAAAAGCCTGCTGTATGTAACATTCTAACAGTTTAACATAAGCAATTATTGAGTCATATTTACTTACATTTACTTCAACATATAAATAAAATGAGGACATGTAGTAATGTAATAAATAATTTTTAAACACAATTTTATTATTCAATTTAAAATAAATATAAAATATCTTTCCCACTTAAGACATTCTTAATAGTATTATTTTTGAAATCCGACCATAGACTTTCCTTCTATTTGAATTATTTTTGTAAAAACGTTATTTAGTATAATTTCCTTTTCTGTAATGTTTTTGTCTTTTGATATTCACACATTGAGTTGTGTCAACGCAAAGAATATCCAAAGAGCATTTAGTGAAAGATGCTATCGTTAGAACCTGTTCGGAGGAAATTTTGAAATATATTTTAAGCAACGAAGAGAAGTGAATTTTAAAAAATGTGTTTTAAGTAATAAATTATTTAAAATAAAAAAAATATAAAATTTTAAAAAATTTATTTAGAAAAAATTTATTAATATAAATTGTTTTATTTATCTTATAATTCTATACAATTAAAAATAATAATATCATTTAACTTAGTTTATATACATAAAATTATAAATTTTTAAAATTTGAATCTAATATAGAATTTTTAAGATGTAAATAATTAAAAATAATTATGAGATGAATAAAAAAAATTAAAAAATATTCTTCAAATGCCTCCAAAATACCCTTACAGTCATAAATTTTCCATTAAAAAATGTTGGAAATTAGAATGGATATTGTTGTAATTACGATCCACCTGTATCCAATAAGACAACAGGAGATATTTTAGTTTTCTCTGATAAACAAACTTATGAACTATAATATCATATTAACATATTAATAACAGTGCCTAATGTAAGAGAAGGCCTAGCAAAACTACATAAGAAACTTACTCACATTTCTTCACATACTAAAATAATTAACACTGGAATTTAAACAAGTCTTATTAGTACATTTTCAGGGGTAAAAAGTATAGGTCGTCGTAGCACATTAACAGACAAGTACAAAACCAAAGGATTCACGGTTCAAAAGAGCAAAAGAATTATAAGCGATTACAAGAGCTGATCCCACGGACTGAAAGTGAATACAAAGAGACATATAGCACAATACATACACAAAAAGTGAAAATGAAAAAAAAAACACAAAAAAGGAAAAAAAAAAAAAAAGAGTGGAAGATAATTTGCAAATTTACAGAAAATTGCTGGCACCGACTTTTGACCGGTCCCTTGACCAAGTTAGAGAGATTCATCTGCTAATAAGGGAATTAATATTAAAGGAAAAATCCAAGAGTGAAGTGTCTATAAGCTGAGGCGAATCCTCTTCTCTTCCCTCTCTTCGCTTGTTATGTTTGAGGAAGGAGTTTCTTCCTCTGCCGTGCTCCTTTTATACGGCACAAATCCTTTTCTACACTTTTCAGTGCTTATCCTTAATTGAGAGAAGGCTGATCTTGAACTCGGTTTCAACTTGAAAACCAAGTCTGGTTCTTTTCCCTCCTTTTCCGAGGAAGAGTTATGACGACTCTGAGGGTCGACATCCGAACACTTGTCTTGGCCTTTTCCAAGGTTAGAATCTAAAGCTCCTTTTCCCGGCTCCGGCTTGTTGCAAGGTACGAAAGGATATGGTAAACCCCCAAAACAGGGCCACAATGGCGTGGGAGTTGCGGAACCAGACCCCGCCAAATTGGAGTTTTCGTTCTGCAGACGCATGAGGTAGATAGCCTGCACTGCCTGGGGCAAATGGGCCCAAGCATGGTTAGTGTTCTCTGTCAAGGATTCCATGGTCGTCCCGTTTTGTAGTGATTGTTGCGCTGATTTCTCACCATGTTTGTCTGATGGCGGTGGTGCCTCGCAAGTCTCCGTGGTTGGGGAAGATGGCCTGTCTGTGACTAACACGGTCCTTCCAAAGAGCCTAAGGCTCCGAGCACATACTTCCTCAGCTAAACTTTCTTTAACATAGGCATCGTCTTGGGAAAATGAGTCAAGTTTCTGCAAATCATGATCATAACCATAAGAGTGTTATAAATGGTAACAAAGGAAAACAAAGATGAATGAAAGAAGTTCTGAAGTCCACTGGTAATTGTGAGCTTAATGACTGACAACAAACCAACTAATAAAACATGTATAATTTTTATAAACATCAAGTTTGATAAAAACGTGGCAGCAAGAGAGAAGAGCAAGTACCATAGGAAATCGATCATCAGGAACCGAAACTGCAGCTGCCGAGGGAGATCCACTGTCCTCAGATGATGGATTGGATTCAGAAATCACAAACCTCCCATCAAGAATGCCGGGAGCAGATGAAACTGGAGATAAGCTGCCATCTGGCGTGTCCGAGCCACTGGAGCCAACCGTTTCCGATCCCATTGCAGATAAAACCGATTTTGGAGATTGGTTTTCTTGCTCCGAAAGTGATAAATTTCGGGACAAAGAGCTTGCTGAATGCTCAGCAGAGGACATTTCTTTCTTCGGTGAATGAACAAGCTTACGTGGGTAGGGATGCATAGGTTTCCGTTTAGGCCGAGGTGGAGGTATCTCAATTGGCTCTTCTGAGTTTGTGTTGCCGCCATTTGGATCTCTTGCAACCTTTAACCACAAATGAATAAACAGACTTTAACAACAACACCATGAATGTTGCACTAACCTTTAAATGGGTTAGATATCAAACCTCCACTTACTTAGAGGAGATGGGTTACAGATATTATTGTAGAGAATGGGTAACTGGAATAAGAGCAGTAAACCTTATGAAAGAATTTCTGAGCATGACTTCGAATCTGAACTGCAGTCTTTGTGCCCACATGCTCTGTTACGTAAAAGAAAAAAAGGGAATGTTTCACAATTTTACTAAACAAACACACTATAATGTACCCAACAGAGTTAGAGAAATTATTTAGTAAAACAGATATATCAAATCATTATGCTTGCATAATACAGCTGTCCAATAAACATTTTGAAATTCAAGTGATTTGTCAATATCTGCTTTATTCTAAATTACTAATCACCACCCTCTCTCCTAATAAGGTAAATGATGAATTTTACCTTATTTAGGTGATTTGAACAAAGTTGACATTTACAAATCACTTATACACACGAATGACTTGGTACACCTTGTTAACTGAATAATAAACAACTACTCAAGATATGTACCTTCAATCTTTCGCCAAGCCCGGCCATAGAGCTTTAGTGCTTCAAGGAACCTCCTATGCTCATCTTCTGTCCATCTTTCTCTCTGTTTTGTGATTGTGTATGGCTTCCTCACCTAGTGTGACAGAGAGGGAAAAAAAAAAGATTCTCTAAATAACACATGACTATACCAAATTATCAATTGATTGAAAGATAAACACTAAACATAGGACATAAAAGAAGGGTTCATACCTTGGGAGCATAGTCATTTCCACATGAAAACTGGTCCTTTAATTGGACACTCAGTGAAATTGCATTGTCTGATGGAAATACACTTCCTCCGTTGTCACATTCCTATATTAAACCAAGCAAATTTAACTTATTCGGATCCACCTTAGATAGTATTTTCCAAATTCACACAACAAATCTACAAAAAAGAATCCAAAAACGGCACAAGAGAAATATCCAACAGTAAGATCTTTTCCTCCTAATAAATAACATTTCCTTTTCACAACCAAAAAATAAAAATAAAAATAAAAATAAAAATAAAAATAAAAATAAATTAATGGTTCTGTACTGGTCTTGTTCTATTTTAGCAGAGCAAAAAACATTCCAAGGAATTCAATAACAGAAATTTGCCAAAAAAAAAAAAATTCACAAAAGAAACAAGCACGACAAACAGTTCATACATACTTGAACAGCCATTGCCGTAGAGACCATGGATCCTTCCAGCATGCAAGAATTCCTTTTTCCACGCAAACCAAGCCAAAAAGAACTCAAAACTTCCAATCAAGTCATAAACTCACACTAAATTCAACAAATTTCCATCAATTTCAAAAATTCTTCTTCGTTCCTCCACTGTTTCGAACTAAAAAGACTTCGAAATTCCCCTAGACCGTGACAATCCGACGGTGAGCTCGATCCACAAAAGCGATACCTCCGATTCGATAGAATTCAAGCTGGTTTCGAAACTTTTCTCGATCAGGAAAAAATTAAAAAAAAAAAAAGTCGCTGATTTTCTTGCTTTTTCAAGAAGAAGACGGTGGGAGAAAAAAGAAGAAGAACAAGCTCGTCACACGAAACGTGGAACGAACCTCCCGACGAAACGTTTTCTGTGGAATTCAGAGGAAACGGAAAGAAAAGGATTCGGAAACGAAAAGAGAAGAAGAGGAAGAATAGAGAAAGTTGGGAAGGAAAGGAAGGACAGAGAGTTTTTGGGTTGTGACTAAGAAAGAATGAAAGAAAGAGAAAAGGAAAAAAGAAAAGGGAGAGGAGAAACAGTAGGCTGCCACGTCAGACTCGGGTTTTTTTTTTGGTCCTTTTGTTTATTTAATTTTGAATTTTGGTAAATAGAAATCTGGAGAATTCGATGGAATCTTGTGGCTGAGGAAGAAAGAGTTCGTCTACACGTGGCGTTGCGTTGTCCTGTCCCCCTGCGCTTTTTGTTAGGCAGTGACTGTCTTTTTTTTTTTTTTTAATTTTTGATTAATAAATTAGTTATTTGCTCTTCCAACCAAATTCAGCCACTATTGGATAATTCTGTCATCACCATACTCGCGTCGTGTGAACTCAAACCGGTACTCGCTCTCTCCTTGGTTGATTCGTGCTATTAATTTTTTCGAAAAGTATTTATTTGCTTTCCTTTTTCTTTTTTTTAAGAAAAGTAGAAAACTACCTCCCATTAAATTTAACTACCTGAAATAATGTCTTCCAATTATATAAGTTATGGAAGGATAATGTTTGGCTTCTTAAGTTTGTCGAAGAAAAAAAAAAAAAGGTTTTATACTATTTTGAGGAACCATTTTGAGATTTAAATTTGAAAACGACTTACTTTATAAAAGTAACAAGCTTTGATAGATTTGAGTTCTCTATTATAAGAGGATCAAAATCATATATTTATACACTTAAAATTGTAATTGGACGATGAGAAATTAATACTCAAAATATGTTTATTGGAACTCAGATTTTATTGAAAAATTTGCTAAAATGTAAAATCTCACGTTGGTCAGACATCTTGATAATATAGAATTTATAAATGATTATACTTTTAGACATAATATACTTAAGAGGCTCTCTTATGCGCAAGAGGTGCAAATCACTAGCCTAGTAGATTGGGGTCTAACGTGTGCGCTTAAACAGGTGCATGACACGAATGTCGATTCGTTGGACTTACGTAGCTTATGTTTTGTAAATTTTATTTGTATTTCTAACATATTAAATCCAAATTTATTTTATTTTTTTCAAACTATTAATAGTTCATTTGTTGATATTTTAGTACCTTAATGCATGTTAATGAGTATTAATATATATGTGATTAATAGGCAAATGAATTACTGTAACCTAAGAATTGGATTGTTGTAATTTATGGCTTTAATCTCATTAAACCGAATTTTAATTCTTATTATTTTTGCTTTGTAACATTCCCCGTTAACAGCCTATATAAGGAGGTATTCATAACATGCTTAAATACATCAATTCATAATTTCTTTTTTCTTGTTTTCCATTATGCTCTAGGCGTTTTCTTGAATAATTTACCTTAGGTGTTTTGATGACAAAGAGCACGCTCAGTTTTAAATTCGTCAAAAACAGTATTTAATCATGTCTAGATTACTGATATTATTGTTACATCCTAAGACATAGACGTTTGTTCAATACTCGAGTACTTACCAAAAGAGACGAATTTATTTAAAAAAAAAAATATGAGTTTCATGTGTCTCAACATTCATTAAGTTTTAAATTTCGTGTTAAGGTTAAATTCTAATTATTATTTTTATTTTCATTTTTTTATAATATTTTATTTGATTATAATGAATTTATTTATTTTCTATATTTCATATTTTCTAACAAAGTTATGTATTTAAATTTTTGCATGAAATGACATAGTATATGAGTTATTAATTTTTTTAACAAATTTATTGACTGATTATAAAAATATGCTACGCTTACTAGGTCACTTTAGTGAACAAAAAAGGTGAAAATTTTTTGATTTTTTTTTTTGCATTATTGTTCGATTGTTTGTCTTTTTTTAACTGGAAAGGTGAATACAATCATAATCATCATGCAAATTACAACAAGAAAAATAGTTTACAAATTATCAATAAAGTGTAAGACCAATTATATTGTATTTGTATTTGTAATTATAATTATAAGTATAATTTAACATAATTTTATATCTATATCTATTATCTTATGTAAAGTTTGAGGCCCATTTAAGGGGATTTAAAAGATCAAAATTTTTACTTTTTTAGTACTATTTTCATTTCATTATTACTTTTATTATTTATATCTCGAAATCAATATAATAAACTTCAAATTTTAAAGTTTTGTAACTTTATAAATACAAGTTCAAATAGGATAATTTTTAAAAAATTACATAGAATTTTAAAAGGAATAAAACAAGATCTATATTGATAATTTTTTTATAAATAAATTTTTAAAATTTTATACTTTTTTACTCAAAATAGTTTTTTTTTTCTAACACAATTTTCAAACTTTACATTTTTCCAAAAAAAAAAAAAAAGTCTCCAAGACTCCTCCAAATGATCCTAAATTATTTATTCCCAGATTTATAAATAAATAAAAACTACACATTATATTTCCTAAAAAAAAACCTACACATTTTTATTTTATCATTTTTGGATGATACAAAATTATTATGTCTTAGCAATTTTTACTTAAATAGCAACTTAAAATATTTACCTTGTTAATTTTATTTGACAGAGCGGAAATTAAAAAAAAAATCATGTCAAATGGATTTTTTGATGAATAATAGTATGTACTTTCTAATATTTATTCCAATAAAAATATGAGCCAAGAGGACAGCTGTCAGACAAGAGAGGCGAGTATCCACTCTCCATTCACATCCCCGCAATACTAATATCCAGATCCAATGAGAGACAAAGAAATGAAATTATTATAAAAAAAAAAAAAAAGGGAATGATATTTTTGTGGAGAAGAGTTGAAGTTAAAATATCTGCAGGGCCTTTTAAAAAAAAAAATAGAGAGAGAGAGAGAGAGAAAGCGACAGACAGAGAAAGTGAGAGAAATGTGGACCAAGATTTGTGGATTGATCGTACAATGAAAGAAATAAAAAAGGAGATGAGGATGAGCCTCCTGTTCCTCCTTGGTTGGTGCGGCTATTTTCTCTCTCCTACGCTTTTTGCCACGTCACAGCCACTCACCGCCCACGCCCTTAATCGCTCGCCACGTGGACCATTCCGAAACGGATATGGATGCTTCTCCGCCACTCGTTTCTCGATTGTTCTCTCCCCCCCTCTCTCTCTCCCCTCTCCATGCTTTCTCTCACCGCATTAAAAGCCAAGAAAAACTGCCCACCACATATTTCACAAGGGTATTTTGGTCAAATTGCACCCTTGGTAATTACAGCAGTTTTTGGCGACCGCCAAACGCCAGGTGTCTTTGGAACGTGGAAAGTCACAGTCAAACATTTTTTTTTTCTTTTTCCTTTATTTATTTATTTATTTAACTTTTGGAACGAGCGGCTGAAGATCTTTCTTTCAGATATTCACTTCCCAGTTCAACCCGGATGATGGCTAACCATTGGGCACTAGCCAACCTTTGCAAGATGCTTACGTCATAATTCCCCTTTTTTCCAATAGCAGTCATAATTCCTTTGAAGTTGGTCTTCTTTCTTTTCTTTTCTTTTTTTTTCTCTTATTGAATTTAAGAGATATTTAACCCTTATATCGTATTTTGTATAATTTCTATTTAAATATAAAAATATTAATTATATTATAATTTACATTTAATATAATTATCATTTGTTATTTTATTTGTTATTATTTTTTATTAATAATATCATATATTTATTTTTTCTCACATTTTTTTATTTATTTTTATTAATCAAATTACATACATAATATTTAAATATAATTTAAATATTTTTTATCTAAATAAATATTATATTGAAATATAATATAAATATTTTTATCTAAATATATGTTATATTTAATATATTATATTTAAATATAATTTTAATGTACGTCTCGTTAATAATTATTTTAGTGTGTTAGATTTATGTGGTTGGGAATGATTTTATCCCCTTTTTATTTATTTGTTGCTAGTTTCTTGTGGTGAACGGTTGTTGGGGCCGATTTATATATAAATTCATGGCTCTCAAGTAACAGAAAAAATAAAAATAAAAGAAAAACAAATAATAAGAATATGGGATATATATAGTCAAAGTGATTTAAAAAAAAAATAGAAGAAGAATTTGTGAAATTCATGGATGGTTTTCAAATTTTTTGTTATGGTTTTCTTATCAAGTGAAAAACCTTATGATGTATCACCTCTTTTACATTTTGATTATTAATTAAAAAAAAAAAAAAACACTTCCAGATATTAACGTGCACATAGAAATTTCCGACAAGAGACAGACATGTATCTTAGAAAGATTCAGGTTGTGTGCTGTGATCCTCAAAACTTTACATTTTTTTTATTGCCAAACAATAATGATGAGAGGTTATTTTCTTTTCAACCAATTATTTACGTTTAAAATTTAAGGGGACATTTGGTAAAAATATTTCATTTTAACTTCACTCAAATACAATACAATTTTACACCAAACATAAATTTTACAACAGTGCTACGAAAATAATTACTATTCAAAACATTTTTAAAACAATCATATCAACTTTTCAACTTTACTATTTATCTCTACTTTTACCAATCACATCAACTTTTCAACTCTAAAATATTTTTCATCCAAACACACATTTCATTCAAATACAAAACAAATACTTTTCAACCAAATACAACATTTAAAAAACAAATTTCATTCAAATACAATTAAAATACAATACGTTTACCAAACGCCCTCTAACAAACTTTTAAATTTTGAAATAGATATTTTAAGATTTGGTATTCCTAATGATAATATAGGTTTTTTTAAATTTAAAATTAGATATAATAATAATTATTATATTTTACTTGCAGTCATATTAAATTTAATCAATATCATTTAAAACTTAAAGAATATACAAAACTAATAAAATATATATGGCTAATAAATAAAAATATGGCCTTATAATTGTTTATGTAAGTTTTTTTTCCCTGTCTATTTTTAAATAAAAAACTAAGGATATAAATTCTAATCCAAACTTTTAAATAGCAACTTATATAATTTTAAGTATTTATTTTTTTATTAGTAAGTATTTAAAATATTATTAGATATTTAATTGTATCTTGTAATGAAAATATGACACATGAATAAATACTAAAAAAAAAATTAAGATTGGAATTTACATCTCTAGTTTTATCATTACTAAATACAAATCTAATTGTTGGAAGTGTATGAAGAAAATTTGATAAGAGTTTTCCAATAAAACATATCCCTTACAAGTTTTTTTTTAACAACGACATCCTTTAATAGCCAGACTTTTTATAAACTACATCATAACAAATTTCTTACTTGTTAAAAAGATTTAACTATTTTTATTTTTATTAAACTATTTTAAAAATTACTAGTTGTTTAGCAAATGCTAACACTTATAAAATAGATAAGTAGATTAAAATAAAAGGAAAAAAAAATGTTACGCTGATTAGGTCATTACATAACTTGTCACGTGATAAGAATAACTTGATTACCACATGATAATTAGGAAGGACCAAAAAAAAAAAAAAAAAACACACATTCGTGCTTTTAGGGACGTGTTGGGGAGGACAAACCCAAGGTTCCAATATGTTTTTTATTGTCTTTTTTCCCATAACTTTTTTAGATGAATGAAATATGATCTTTATTGTTATTTTTTTTAAAACATAATTTTAATTATTATATATTTTCACTTTAAATAATTCATTTTTATCAAACAAACATTTCCCTGGCTTAATCCCTTTCAGAATAAAAGTTTTAATCCTCTTCCCATATGAGTCGTTAATATATTGTATTAGATTTAAAAAAAAAACTTTTCAACATGTATTTTCAAACACCACTTGAAAAGTAGTACTTTCACTTTTATAATGTCAAAAGGTTACACTTAAGCTCTATTTGGCCAATTTGGTAGTGCCAGATAACACATGAGATATCAAATCAATGGTCACTTGGAATAACCAAAGGTCTACGTTGCACCAGTATTGTGAAGGTCTTTTTTTTACCTTGAACAAGAAATTTTATTCAACCAAAAGTGAAATATGGTGCAAAATACATAAAGAATAATCTCATCGAATAAAAATCCAAACTCTTAAAAAAAAAACTAGTAGCACTTAGAGGGAAAGCGAATACCAAATGCCTAAAAATAGAAATTAACTCAGCATTAAAAATTGAGCACCCAGTCAGATAGAATTGAATGATAGAAAGCTAGAAAATTAAAGCATTTGGACCATTAAAATGACGCCTTGAGATAACTTGAGCGGGACAAAACCAAAACATACTGTCAAAACATATAATGATGACGATAGACAATAAAAAACAAAACAACGAGTTGGGTCGGGTAAAGAAACCACGACCATTTTACATACCAAAAACAACAGCTAACCAAACAAGGTCTAGATATAGCACTAATCCCCTCACCATTAGGAAAAGCAGGACATACGGCTTGCCGAAAACAAGAAAGACCAATTAGCTCGAGATCTAACTTGCTAGATCAGAGGAACTCACTTACTTTGTGAACTGACTAGCAGGGTATCTCAGCCCCAAGCATCTGAATAATGAATCCACGTTGCGTCTTAAATTGCAAAAGACTCATTGTTCCCCTGTGCTATAATTGATGATTCTAAACAACAAAACAATCGATAGATCCCCTGCACCGTGCCCTTGCATCCAAACTTTTTTGACAACACGCACCCCGTTCCCACCTAGATCGGGAGTTGGCAACTTACTAAATGGACTTTTGAGACCAATTGGCTAGCAATGTGCCAGCTACCAGCCTTGTTCACACTTCCTCACCTTTCATTCTCTTTCTCGGATACTATTCTCTCCGTCTTTGAAAACTTTGGTGTTGCTTTTTTGTGAAGGTTTTGACATCTTAATTAAATATATATTTGTTTATCAAACTCTATTAACAATTATAATCATTAGTTATTTTTTACATCTTGCTTTTGTATGGTTTGTTATCTCTAACTTAAAATTTTCAACTTAAATTTTGTTTGTTATTTTTCTGAAAAATCAATAAAAATTATAATTAGTTTTTAAAAATTAAATAAACTCAAACATAAAAAATTCATATTTAATCAATGAACCAAAAGAAACTGATAACAATATTATATTTATTTTGCTATGAAATTTATTAGCCATTCTAATGAATGATAACAATGTTTTTAACCAACTAGATATTGTTATTTCCAAGCAAAAAAAAAAAAAAAATCGACATTGTTATCATTAGTTAGAAATTTTACTTCAGGTATTTGCTTAAAAAGATAATCTTTTCCAACCTTAAAGAGCTACGAGCAATGATACCACAATATTGTTACAACATGTTGTAGATTGTTATAATATATGATTAATGAAATACTAAGTATAAGCTATATTGTATATGTTATGTCAAAATATTTTACAATAACATGGCATTTATTTGAGATATAATAGAATATTTCTATAATAATAGAAGTTAAAATATTATATTACAATTTTTGTTTGTTTGTTTTTTTTGTTATTCCTAATCATCGCAATAAAATTAATAATTAATTTAGAAAAATAGGAAAAAGTAAAGATTTTTTATCCATACTATATTTATATTGATTATAAGTAAATCGATGAAAAACAAATGCAAAGGGAACTTAGGGTTTCAAAGCCAAATGACCAAAAAATGTACACTTAACAAAAGAGAGGGAGAGGGGAAACAAATGGTAAGTTTGTAAATTCAAGAAAAAAGGCACATAAAAGACAAAAAGACCAAACAATTAATGCCTCAAACTAAGCCTAGCAATAAATGCAAAGGAAAACCAAAAAACTAACTCTAATGGGCACTTAAAAAGACCAAAAAACCAATACCTTAACACAAGCTTAACAATAAATTCAGAAACAAATCTGGAAAGCAAAAAAAAAAGGAAGCATTATTCAATAAACAGTGAAATCGTGCTCCTATTTAGTATAAATCCAAAAGGGAAAAAAAAAAGAAACTTTGTTCAATGAACAGTGAAATCATGGTCTTATTTATTTTATAAAAATCCAAAAAGAAAAAAAAAGAGCACTAATTATTAAATAGTGAAATCATGCTTCTCTTTAGTGCGTATAATCTTTAGTTTATAAATCCAAAAAGCATAAAAAAAAGGGGGAACACTGTTTAATGAACAATGAAATCATGCTCTTCTTTAGTTTCTTCAGTATATATAATATTTAGTTTATAAATTTTGAAAGCAAAAAACAAAAAAACAAAAAAAAGGGAGTACTATTTAATAGATAGTGAAATTATGCTCCTCTTTTAGTATATATAATATTTAATTTATAGATTCGAAAAGAAAAAAAATACTGTTTAATAAATAGTGAAATGATGCTCCTTTTTAGTATATTTAGGGTTCGTTTGGTGAACGCATTGCATTTGCATTGCGTTTGAATGCAATGTATTGAATGTAATTTGTATTTGGAGGAAAAGCATTAGCATTGCATTTGAATGCAATGTGTGTTTGGGGGAAAAGTATTTGAATTGTATTTTAATAATAAATATGTGATGTGATGGGTAAAAGTAGAGAGAAAAAAAAGAGGGAGAGAGAATATATGATGTAATTAATAAAAGTAATAGAAAAAGTAAAATAATAAATAGTGATTGTGTTAGATTTAAAATGTGATGTGATTGGTATTTGAATGAAATGTTTTTGTATTTGGGGGAAAATTGCATTGCATTTAAATGCAATACCAAAAAAATTTGTGTCCCAAACGCCTACTTAATCTTTAATTATAAATCTTAAAAAAAAAAAAACAAAAAGAAAAGGAAAGGAATACTGTTTTTTAAACAGTGTAATCATGCTCTTTTCTAATATATATAATAATATAATCTTTAGTTTATAAATATGAAAAGAGAGAAAATAAGAGGAAAGCACTGTCAATTTTCTTTAGTTTATAAATCTAAAAAGGAAAAAAAAAAAAGAACACTATTTAATAAAAAATGAAATCACGCATAATAATAATAATAATGTTCACAAGCCACGGAAAAAATCTTCCATGCTGGTTAAACGATACTTTACCAATAATCAAGAAAAACATCCTAAAGTGCTAAGATATTATAAGATTGTACAAATCTTATCGGAAATACTTAATCAGAGGCTTTAGAAACTATAATATTTAGGCCATTATTTTGAAACTTTAATAAATAAAATGTTTTAAAATATTTAAAAAAATAATATATTTATTTAGTATTTTCTCATTTTTTTTACGAAAACAAAGTAAATAACAATAAATCATATTTACAGGTAAATTATCTATTTATTGTTAATAAATAATTGGTTTAGTTATTATTTCGTGTGATTTATTAAATTAAATACTATTTATTTTCATTTGCTTCAAATATTTTTTAACATCAAATTTTTACAGGAAATTGTAATAAATATGTCAATTCTTTTAGTTAATAAAAGTAAATAGTATATTTACTTAATTTAGAAAATAAATAGTAATTTTGATTTAAGAGTCATGTAATTTTACAATTATATCCATATTTCTTTCTAAATTTTATTTCTATCTCTATGTCATCGTTCACAATCAAAGATCCAAGTACAAATAGATCTCCTACAACATCTCCTAGAGCACAATAAGATCAAAGAAGCCTTGAAAATCTACTATCTAAAAAGAAAAATAAAAGATCGTGCTATGATCATGACATGAATATCTGCTTTTACTTTTTAGTATTTTTACTATTTTGATCTGTTTTTACTTTTATTCTACTAATTTTTCTTTTTCTTCTGCGAATTTTTGTTAGGAGTTAGACTTCTCGTTTTTGTTTTTCTGAGGAATTATCTACTTGTTTCTTGAGAAAATTTTGAGTGGAGAATTGGTAAATCAATAATTTACACACATAAATAAATGATTTACTAGTAAAATTTTAAAACTACCTGCTTGTTTCTTAAGAAAATTCTGAGTGGATAATTGGTAAATCAATGATTTATACACATAAATAAATAATTTACCAAGTAAAAAATGATTTCCAAATAAATTTATCAAGATTTACACATAAAAGATATTTTTAAAATTTTAATTATGATAAATTATTATTTATTAAAAATAATACTATTTATTAAAAATATAAAATTTTTATATTATTTATTTTTATTTAATTTTAATTTTGACCTATTTTCCACCGTCTCTCAATTTTTACTTGCTCTTTGTAGTAATCGGCCCGTACTCAGGAGTCCAGCAAAATGTCCAATACACATTCATGGGCCTCCAGTTGACAGGCCGAACAAAAGTAAACCCCAAATTTAATAACCTAAAATCCTCTTTCTATAAACCAAAACAATAGACTTCTTTGGAAATGTCAAAAAAAAAAAAAAAACATTTAGAATATTACTTTATTTATAATAATTTTAAGATTTTTACTCTTTTATATGTTAAATAAAAAATGATTTTAGAATAAAATCCGAGTCATTAGAAAACAATTTAAAACATGTTTAAAAAATAATTTTATTTTCACAATTTTCTGGTGAAACTTCCGTACAAGATCCGCAGACAAGCATGGAAACATACACGTGCTTACTCGTCAATTTATTGGTTATTCACATTTTTAATGTTGAATCATGAATCAAATTAGATTATGATTCTTAATCTTTTTAAAACATCCTAAATCATTATAAATTAGTTCTTCCTTGAATGCTCCGACTGTCAAAATCCAGGAAAAAAAAAAAAAGGCGGTGCATGAGGACCATATACGTGTCAATTGAAAATGAATTTAAAATTTTTACGTTGTTATAAAATCATGCCTTATTTTAATTTTTTTTAATTTTTGGCTGAAACTAACAGTAAATGGACAAAAGCATTAATTAAACAAAAAAAAGAGGTAAATCGAGGATCCGTTTTAAGACTTTTAAAGTCATGAACCAAAATAAAATTTGGCCTTCGATTTGTAAACAAATAAGATGAACAACAAATTTATAGTTGGTTTCATTACCAACAACTTTAATGTTTTTATCCTTTGTTGTTACATGGCAAAAGCATATATAATCAACCCAACAACTTGAGTTATTGAAAGTTTTGCTCACACACTCGTAACTGAAACTGCTCACTCCACTGTGTAATTTTGTATGTTGATTTGCAATCCTCAAGCGGTCTTTGTTTGGTATATTCATTTTTTAAAAATATAAAATCTTCTTACTTTTTCGTACCTGAGTATCAAAAAATTTTTATTTTTGAAAAGTAAAAAAAGAATTCTCTCTAGAAATTAAAATTTTTATACCTATCCAAGAAAAATGTCCAAATAACCTTTTTATTTTTCAAAATTAAAAATTTCTTATTTTTTAAAAATGGATACCTCGTTGAAATGGATCAATACAAGCTCCCATTTTTCATTTTTCACTGTTAAAAATATGTCCAAGCAATTTTTTATTTTTCAAAACTAAAAATTTTTTATTTTTAAAAAATGGATACCTGATTAAAAGGGACCAATACAAGCTCTCAGTATTGCTTCGTGAAAGCAAATGGTGTTTTTATTTGGAAAAATATATATATATATATCTTGCAGGCCTATGAAATGATGCAATTATCGAAATGATGCATGAAGTCTCTTAAAAGACTGCTATACTTAAGTTTTAACGCTCTGAAATCTAAAAGGCCCTTTTTATATTATTATTGTAAAAAACGAGACATTATTTTTATCAACTCAAAGTTATTTTTTTTTAAGAGTGCACATGTAAACGATTTGACAGTTTATATATAAGACGTTTCAGTTTTACAAAATTATAGTTTAATAAACATCTAAACTCGGAACGTCCGTAATAAATCGCGGCCGACATGGTTTAGGGACTTATAAATGTGTTTATTAGTGCTACTTGGGCTTTGTGAAAAACAAAAGAATACTAAAAATATATTTTTGTAGATATTTTTTAGTTTTATGTTATTAGATGTTTAGTATAATTGACTTATTAATTTCTTAAGTTAAAACTAAAGAGATATTACATATCAAACACCATTAACATTTACCATACACTAGTCTAAGGGAACGTGCGATGAAAAGTCCATTTGTTTCTAGAATATCCAAGTACAAAATATTGGTTTCAAGTCACAAGCCAACCATGCCACGCCCATAGGAATCCAATGTAATTTTCAATCCCAGAGGTGGTTAACTATCTTGGTCTATTATTTTCCATCTCTAAAAGATCATCAAAATTGACAGTAAGGGAGTGAAAAAGCCAGTGGGTTCAATGGTAAAGAAAAATCAACAGACCAGAATTCAACAACAAGAAGGGAGAAAAGTGATTTGTACAATTATCCCCGAAAGGACGCATATTTAAGGGGCGTTGGAAGACTTTTGAAGACGGTGAAATATCATTTAAGTTAAAAATATATGGGACGTTTAATAAAAGTTTAATAATAAAAGTTTAACATTTTAATCATAATATAATTTTATATTTAAATATAATCTTTTTCAACAATATTATAAAAATAATAATTATTATTTTTTGAAATAATTACATTAACTTTTCAACTTCATTATTTATTTTTATTTTTATTAATTATATCAACTTTTTAATTTTAAAATACTTTTCATCTAAATACATATTTCATTCAAATACAAAATAAATACTTTTTAATCAAATATAACACTCAAAAAATGAATTACATTCAAATACAATTAAAATACAATGCGTTTATCAAACATCCATTATATTTTAAGAGGATTTTTAAAAATAAAAAATGATATAAAAAAATAATGTAATAATTTAAAGTGTATTGAGGAAAAAATACATATAAATAAATTTTATTTTGTTGGTGTCATTTTGACATAATAATCATTTTATTCTGATTGAGAAATAGAGAAAAATCACGTATTTTTAAAATTTAAGTTTTTTAAAAATAAAAAATAAGGGAAATGAGGTATAAAATTATGAATTCTAGATCGATGAAGTACCGTCTGAAAATGTAATCTCTAATAGCCATTTATTGTCCAATTATAATATTTCAGCTTTTTTATATCCAATTAGGCAAGCAGGAAAGATAAAAATTTCAAACAAATATTAAAAAGGGGGGTTTTTTCCATAAATATAAATATTTTGAAGGGTTGTTTCCGAAATTTTCTTGGGAGGAGAAAAAGGTGGGAAGCCTAATCCACGAGGTGTTAGAAACATAAACCCATGTGTCGCCCTTGCGTGAAAGTGGCGCCACACTTTTCTCAGATTGGACGAGGCCCCCTGATGTCCAACGTCATATTCGCCTGCATATTCTCTCTCTCTCTCTCTCTCTCTCTCTCTAGTCTCGAAGCTTCCTGCTCCGCTACCTTAAAAAAACCACAATAGCGCATGCACCTATACGCCGTCGTTTTGCCAACTCTAACGACATCGACCGGTATGCAATAAAAACTAAAAAAATAATTAAAAAATATCTCGACAACTGCCTTCTTCACACAGCTATTATCAGCTATATATATAAATATACACACACAGTTCACACAAAGCTCACTGCGTTGTCTCTCCCGAATCTCCCATTTCGTTTCCATTTTCCAGTTCTCAGCCTTCTGTAGATATCTCTCTCTCTCTTTCTCTCTTCTCTTTTTCTCTCTCTAGATTGAAGCTTTCCGCCGATCGGAAATGGCTGCCGCTGCCGCTACTCTCAGCCCCGCTGACGCCGAGAAGATCTCCAAACTCAAATCTTCCGTCGCCGGCCTTAACCAGATTAGGTATCTTTCTTTCTTTCTTTCTTTCTTTCTTTTCCGCTTCCGTTTTTGTTCAACAAATTTTGATGACTCTTTGGTCATCAGATCAGATTGATTAGTGAATTAATTGCATGAGATCTGAGAGATTTGATTTCTGATCTTTTTGTTCTTTCGGTTCTGCAGTGAGGATGAGAAGAATGGATTCATCAACCTCGTTTCTCGTTATCTCAGGTGAATTTGGATTTGTTTATCTAAGAAGAATGGAATTTTCGTCTGGTGATGATTAAATTACGGATTAGGATGGAAAAATTAGTGTATTATATTGCATAACTCTACTTGTTGAGTCAAATTGAGTCGATTCAATTTTGCATTTTAAATGGATTTTGTACAGGATGGTATTGATCAGAAATTGTTTGATTTGTGATTCGTAATTTGAATTTTTTTCACATTTTTGGAATGATTTTTATTCTGTTTCTTGATGATTAAATTAGGAATATTATGTTGTAATATGTGGATAGTTCTTGTTGAATCAATTAAACAGATCAATTGTAATTCAATAGCTTTTTTAGAGGATGATTTTGATTATTCATTGTTTTATTTTTGATGGATCTTATGAACTTCAAAGTGGGGAAGCACAATATGTTGAATGGAGTAAGATCCGGACACCAACCGATGAGGTAGTGGTTCCTTATGACACCTTGGCGCCAACTTCTGGTGGTAAGAAAGTCGAATTTGTTTTGTAGCATATTTGGGTGGTTTATCTGGGCATACATTTTATTGTTTCCTTAGAGATCTTTTGTAATAAGTGTGTTATTATCTGTATCAATATAGATCCCAAGCAGGTCAAGGAGCTTTTGGATAAGCTTGTTGTGCTTAAGCTTAATGGAGGTCTCGGGACAACAATGGGTTGTACTGGACCCAAGTATGCAAATCAATCCGAATCCCATGTATCTATTTATTTCATCATTTGGGTCTATGTTATACTTGTCCAAATGCTGACTGTGTTTCTCTTTCCATCGTCAAATTATCGAAATTCTAAACTTATTTTTATTTTATGTTTTTTTTTGGTTCATCCGGACCATAATATTTTTTTAGAAAAATTAATAAATTCTAGCTTTGAATTATATAATAACGATCGAATCTACATTTTTGGAGTAGTGCTGTGATTGGGTTCTTCTTACTTGCAATTTTTCTAATTTCAACTATAGATTTCTTTTTTAACTGAAAAATTATTTTATTTACCTTACAATTAATCAAATTTGAATGTAAAAATTGGATTCTTCTTACTTGCGATTTTTCTAATTTCAACTTTAGATTTTTTTTTGAAGTGAAAAAATATTTTATTTACCTTACAATTTATCAAATTTGACGTCACGTTTTACACCACCAAGTTAGATCTACTCTTGAGGTCTATTGTTTAAAACTGTATATTTACAATCTTCTTTTTAGTTTTTGGCTGAACGTGGATGAATATTTTTGTTGTGTAGATCTGTCATTGAAGTTCGTGATGGGTTAACGTTTCTGGACTTAATTGTTATCCAAATTGAGGTCTCTCTCTCTCTCTCTCTCTCTCTCTACACACACACACGTGTCTTATACATACATGCACGGTTTTACTTACTCCTTCAGTTATTTGCAGAATCTGAATTCTAAATATGGGTGCAATGTTCCACTGCTTCTAATGAACTCATTCAACACTCATGATGATACATTGAAGGTGAATATTTAAATTTACTTTTTTAGTTGTTCTTGAGCTCATACTGTACGTGCACACGACAATGAGTTCTGTTACCTAATTGTGAAAAGCTTTTGGCTGTGTGGTGGGTTGGGGGGGTATTATAAACTTTAGGGTTGTGTATACTTCCAGCATATCGTTCTTTGTGCTAGTGTATTTCCGGCCTTTCTTATGGGGGTGGCACCAACTATATACATGTGTTTGTGTTTATATAATTTTCGTTTCATAAATGACTAAATAAAACTAATGGGTAATGGTTAAGAAATAAGCAGCATGATTGATAGTATTTGAGTTTCATAAAGGAAGAAAACTGATTTTTTGGCATTTTTAAAAAGTAAACAATAGCATTATAAGTTTCTGACAAAGCGGACAATATGGAGAAAGTACCTCCTAATCATGCTGATGAACACTAAAAAACAGCCTTCTTTACCTGATACTTTACCATACGTAGCTCTGTAGGGATGATTGTTTTTTCTCTTTTGTTTATCTTTTTACGTTACCTGACTATTTCATATTTAATTTAGATTGTAGAAAAATACTCCAACTCAAATGTCGAGATTCATACTTTCAACCAGGTTTGCTACTGTGATTTCTTATTAGCTTCTCTATTGTCTACTTTTTGATTGACAAAAACTTGAAAGAATGAAATTTATACTTCTCTCTGCTTTGGCTTCATTCAGAGTCAGTATCCCCGTCTGGCTGTTGAGGATTTTACACCACTACCATCTAAGGGGCAGACCGGGAAGGATGGATGGTATGATTTACTTACTTACAGTATTAAGTTTGCACATGTAGGAATATCATTTAACTTGTATTTATACTATTTCGCACCTGTTGCTTGAGTACTAAATGATGCTCCATATTCTGATTAAACATCATGCTGGTAGTAATATTTCTATTGGTGTATGTTTTCGTGTTCGTCAGGTCCACACTTGCTTATTTAGTCTTGCATTTTGTTTATGTTCTAGTTTGTGGGGTGTCTTATTCCTTCGTGCTCTTGACCGTTTATCTCATGCAGGTACCCTCCTGGCCATGGTGACGTGTTTCCATCCTTGAAGAACAGTGGAAAACTTGATGCATTATTGTCAAAGGTTGGTACTACAATGCATTCATTTATCTTATAATGTAGAAGCACGCCCCACCATTTTTGCACTTCTGTGATTCCTTTTCATTCTTGTCTTCTTTGCAGGGTAAAGAATACGTGTTCATTGCCAATTCAGACAACTTGGGTGCAATTGTCGACCTGAGTATCCTTATTTTCATCTTTTTGGAACTTCTTTTTTCCGTTTACAGTTCTTTGCTGCTTATCACGTCTATTTTTTTTTTACTCATGCAATTTGGCATGAAAAGCAATTCCTTTTTATAGTTACTTTCCTTGACTGGATTTAACAGAAATCCTTAGTCATTTGATTAAGAACAAGAACGAGTACTGTATGGAGGTACAGACAAATGGTTGTAATATTCTTATGTAGTAGATAGCCTTTCTAGTATCAATGCTGTTTCTCAATTCTTCTTTTTACTCAGGTGACACCCAAAACACTTGCTGATGTGAAGGGTGGCACTCTCATCTCTTATGAAGGAAGAGTTCAGGTATAATATTTTTTTTTAATTATCTAGCTATGTTTGCTATATGTTAAGTGGATTTTCAAGGTTTGCATTTAGATTGTTGCTAAATTTGCTTTGCTTGGAGTCAAGGAATTAGGAATGCGATAAGTTGAGTGCCCAAATTTGTGATACATAAAATCAGGGAAGACTTTCAAATGTTTGCTTGGTAAAAATCTTTATGTTAACTTACAATAATAATCAAATTTATAATATTTCTGAATGACGCTCTAGTTATGATATTGGGTTGACAATAATTAGATTGGAGTTTGTGTATTTCAAATGGTTACAGCCCCAGTTGGACTGTTCCAGGGAAAATCTTTAAGCGCTTAAGCAAAAAGAGTGATATCTTATTGCTTCCTGATAACTGTGGTCCCGCATCATCCGAATTAGCTACCTTTATCCTTAATTGGATTAGCAACTAGTTTTTGTATTGTTTTATCATTCCTTCTTGGTGTAGTAAGTTGTTATTTTCCAGTTAGTTTGACGACAAACGATAAGGAATAACCTTTTTTTCCCCCAATTTCTCTCTTATGATATTTTTCAGCTCCTGGAAATTGCTCAAGTTCCTGATGAGCATGTAAGTTATTATTCTTGCTTTCACTCGTGTTTTAGTGTTCACCTTCATCATTTATCACATTACTTCACTGTTTTCATTCTTAACGTCCAACTTTCATTGTTAGGCAAGTGCATCACTTAAGTCTTAGGATCTGACTTATTAGCCTGCCATGAAACCATGAATACAGTTGCAAATCTGAAATTGTTTACCAGTTCATAGAGGATAACAGTCCAATAAGCGTGTAGGAATAACGTCTGACATCAAGGCCAAATTATGCAATCTTAATTTAGTAGAATTCATTTGTTTTGATTAACTATGGTTGAATTAGCTGTGCATGGCACACCGTGTTCAACTGCAAATTATCTTCCATATCATTATTCTCAGGGCAGCCGTATTACCCTTAATTTGGTCAATTACTTTTTTGACGTGAGAATTTTAAGTTTTAACTCTAAAACAACCTCAGCATAATGGGAAATTGGAATTTAAATTGGAAATTGGACGTAATTTTTGACTTTGAGCAGGAGGTGTTTTTGGAGGAAAATTTTAAGTACAAGCATAAATCTGTATTTACAATTAATAAAAAATGATGGAATAAATAGTAAGATGAATCAACATTGATGTCGGAGATAGCACGACCTGTTTTGAGACCAGAGTAACTGATTCATACTTGTGCCTCTGGCCTATACTCATTACCTGGAGAAGCCAGATTAATTTTGGTTTGGTTAAAAGTAACAGGAATGGAATAAAAATTAAAAAGAAAAACAGCATTATTTCTGTGGCAGTTAAGTAGGTTTTGCAACTTTGAATCAGGGCGATAAGTTCCCACTTGTAAGAACAAAAGAAAAGAGGATTAGTTTTGTCACTGCACACAATCCCCATATTAGTATTCAGTGAAATGTCACTTTACAGCTCAGATTTCCATTATGATGTATACGGTGGCATTTTCCCACTTTGGAGTTAGTGAGACCATGGACATTATGATATCATACCCCTTTATATCATATACTAGCATCTTGGGTGTTAGGCTAAATCACTCTGGTTAACATTTGGTAAACCTTTAAATATTGTTTTCTTCTTATTCTTGAGGCGATATGAAGTGCTCAACCAGTGCCTTGCTTTGCTTGATACAAACAGACCACAGCCTCCTATACTTTTGCTGTCATATGTTGTTTTGTATTTTAGAATTACAATTGGCAAGTTTATGATATCATGTGCATTTTTATTTTTGGAACAGGTCAATGAATTCAAGTCGATAGAGAAATTCAAAATTTTCAACACAAATAACTTGTAAGTTAGGTTGATTTAAAGGCTATAGACATTTGTAGATCTAGTACTAATACCATATTCTCAGGTGGGTGAACTTGAAGGCAATTAAAAGGCTTGTCGAATCTGATGGACTCAAAATGGAAATAATTCCAAACCCAAAGGTGCAAGTTTTGATTTATAATGAAGTCCGTTGTCTATTCTTTCCTAGTTGCTGACTGTTGTTGCTTCAATTTAATTCTAGGAAGTGGATGGAATCAAAGTTCTTCAGCTGGAAACTGCTGCGGGTGCGGCAATAAGGGTGTGGACAACATACGAGTTATCTTAAGATGTGTTTAGAAGTCAGAACTTGATGATTTAGTTTTTAATTATATTTTTTTGTGTCTTGCAACCAGTTCTTTGACAATGCCATTGGTATCAACGTGCCTCGATCTCGATTCCTTCCAGTGAAGGCAACTTCAGATTTGCTTCTTGTGCAGGTTACTTTCTTCCCTGATATTGTCTCCTGGGCTCTGAATAGTAATTTGTCAGTTTCACTTGTCTTATTCGTGCTTTTATTTTTCTTTTGCAGTCTGATCTCTATATTCTGGAAGATGGGTTTGTCATTCGGAATAAAGCTAGAACAAACCCTGCAAACCCTATTATTGAATTGGGGCCTGAATTCAAGAAGGTGAGGATTAGTTATAGTGAATTTATGTTCTTTGATCCTTCTAAATATATGATTTCAAGATGAAGATGGTAATCTTGTTTAATTTCTTCCCCTTCTACAGGTTGGAAATTTCTTGAGTCGGTTCAAGTCTATCCCTAGCATTGTTGAACTAGATAGCCTTAAGGTTTCTGGTGATGTATGGTTTGGCGCTGGCATCGTTCTCAAGGTATGGAAACACTCCATCACATTGGAGCAGAGCTATAACAAATTCAAATTTGCTTTTTTCTTTTTCCTTCATAAATCAATTCGACAATCCATATGACGTGATAATTATTGTTTCTTGCTATGTGAACACAGTAACAGTACTGACTAGCCATCCTTGTTGCTTTTTTCTTTTGCTCTCTTCGAACCCAATTTATCCTAGAGCATTAAGATTTACCAATTAGGGAGAATGATTTGACTTACCATTGTTGAACTGATGTTGCTTACATGAATTTCACAATTGTTTCCTTTGTTTGACAATTTTACAAATATTAGTGTAAGTAACACATATGCCATTCTGGTTTTGTATATAAAGGGTAAAGTAAGCGTCACAGCAAAGCCAGGAGTGAAGTTAGAAATTCCTGATGGAGCAGTACTCCAAAACAAGGTTATTACTTCAAGTCCCTCTCGCAAGTTATCACGAGCACCTGCTTTATATGTTATTTATTTATTTTTATTAACTTTTTTGGTCGAAATTTATATGCTTTAATTGAAGTTTGTGTTTTCCATGCCCAGAACATCAATGGCCCTGAGGATCTTTGAGTTTTTTTGTCGGAAACGTGCTTGGAAAGCGTTCGCGTCAAAGATCGTGTCCTTTTTTGGTTGTGTAATGCTTGTGCATTTTGAAGGGAGAATAATGACGGAAGTTTCCTCGACTGTGTGTCCGAGACTCGAGGAACACTCAATAGTTGGGGTAACTAGTTATGATCTTTGGTTATCAAAGAGGATTTGTTTCAAATTCGTATTTTAAATTTGTTGAGAAAGCAGCATTTTAAATTTTGACGTCAGCTTTAAAAATAAAAAATAAAAACATCGAGTTAGTAGATCAACATATTTGCATCTTCTTCAGTTAACATCCGGGCTTGTAAATCCTGTGAGGCAACAAGGTTTATGAATTTTTTTTTCCCATATTTTAACATGATAAGGTCTTTTGCGTTGCGCCAATGTGCTAAGCAACATGCATGAAACTGAAGCATCCGAGCGCAACTACAATACACAAATACAACGACTAAACATAACACATCCACAACAGGCACCCTCCGGATGAAGAAGAGCACTCATATACAATCCGACTCGGGAGTCTTGGTTGCAATAAAAAGAAGGGGTGAACCTTATTGACATGTTTTGATGTTGCTTGAGATTGGAGTTCAAATTGTTGAAAAGTCTTTGAACTATGTTTTAAAAACAGGTCATATAATTTATTATTCCTAGGATGCCCATATTAATGCAACGCGCGACATGTACGGCAACTGGTTCCAAATTTTACGGAATTGTCCTTTAATAAAAAATTTCTTTTGTAGGGTTCGATATACTGATGACAATGGGTTGCCCGCTTACATTTTTGGTTCTTGCTAACACAGCTTTTCCTTCGGTTCCAAGACATAAAAAGACCCGGATTGCAAGCTCATCTTCATGCCACCAGTTTCCGGTGACGCGAGCCCCAGCTCTAGCTCATCGACATGCAATCTCGTCCTAATGCGATCTCATGAACTCAAGTTCTTTTTGTGAGCTTGCCTAGATTGGAAGCTCATCAACATGCGAATATCGTCTACTAAACAAACCTTTCAATACAAAATTGCTGAATATCTTGATGTGAGAGGATACTTGTCCCATGTTGCTGAATATCGTAATGCAATAATTTTCTATATCCCAGTGATGGTTTAGACCAAAGATCTTCACGTGATCTTAATCTCTAAGACGCAAAGGGAATCTTGATGACATGGTTGAGACTTTAGGGTCAAATATAGCTCGCTTTTTTATTTTTTAATTTTTCTTTTTAGGGTGACTATGGAAAGTCACGATTTTTGTTCAACCTTGTAGAATATGCCGCTACAGCTTGTGAACCTACAGCTGGAAATATAGACAATAAAGTACCAATCAAGTGAACCTAAAACCTCACAATGACAAAATACAAAACTTACATAATCGAGGTAACATGTATGGTCTATCAATGAATCCGTACGTTTATCTTTAGCGTTAACATTTTAAGTTTGGATCTCTCAACGTCAGTTAAAAAAAGAAAAAAAAAAAAAACTTTACACTTCCATGATTTCCAAAGTTTCCTTGCTAATTCAACGTGATAATCTGATCGATTAGTAGTGGCGGAGTAGCTGTGGTGCACAGCACACGAAAGCATATCACATTGGGGATAAAAAAAGGTAGCAACTTGAGACCACGCAGCAAAGTGATGAAAAGAAGATGACAAACTTATACACGGCAAAAATAAAAAATAAAAAATAAAAAAGGTATGTTCACGGGTGACTTACTGTTCTTCTTAACCCAACTAATAAACAAATCGTTTTTCCTACACATCCTTCCAACAAAGAAAATAATTCACACACACACTTCAAGAAAATTCCAATCCCACCTTCAAAAACTACCTCAAATAAAGCCGCGCTTCTCTCTCCACTAATAGTTGTTTTGGGAACAGTAGTAGTAGTAAAAGGGGTTTGCTTATTTTGTTTGCTTCTCCATAGAAATAATAATGGTCTCCCCTTGTTGTTGTTCTAGTGGTTGGAAATGGCATACTAGCACTGTGAACACCTTCTTCCTCTTTGTTTGCAATGTGGTTTTTGTGATGTTTAGCTGTGGGGGTTTTGGTGGGGTGAGTGCTGCGGCGGCAACTGTGAAAGTGGGAACCATTTCGAAGGTGGACGATGCGTCCAACTTTCAAATCTACTATGGCCAGACCTTCAAAGTCATCAAGAATGTTGAGGATGGAAAGAGCTACCTTCTCATTCAGGTACTCCTTTTCTTATATCATATGTTCAGCTTCCCCATTTCATGTTGTCATCTTCTATAAACAAGATTATATGTACCACGGGAGGACGCTCGTCCTCCTCACACATGGTTTAGATTCGTATCGCTTCCACCGCATTGGCTAGAGTATATGATAAGAAAATATATAACATACACCATGCGGGTTCGAGTTATGAGAACTCCAACCTCTCCTATAATTTCAGTAGGAAAAAAGAAAAAAAGATTATATGTATGATATATGTAAAGAGATACTATGAAACTATTTCATTGTTTATGATACATTTTCAACTTTGAGAGGGAACATAACCATGGTTGGAAAGATTGATTTCCTTTTCAGTTGCTTAAGTTACTAGCTAGTTAAGATTTTTTTAGATTAGCATCATGTGGTATTTGTAAAGGAGAAATTGTAATAAATAGGACAATTGTTTTAGTCAATAAAAGTAAATAGCATATTTACTTAACTTAGAAAATAAATAACAATTTTGATTTAAGAGTCATGTAATTTTATAATTATACCCATATTTTTTTTCTAGATTTTATTTCTTTCTCTTTCCCTTTCTCTCTCTTTCCCTTTCCCTTTCTTTTTCTTCTACAAACTTTTGTTAGGGGCTAGACTTTTCGTTTTTGTTTTTCTGAGAAATTATCTGCTTGTTTTTTGAGAAAATTTTAGGTAGAGAATTGGTAAATCAATAATTTACACATGTAAATAAATGATTTACTAGTAAAATTTTAAAACTATCTGCTTGTTTCTTGAGAAAATTCTGGGTGCATAATTGGTAAATCAATAATTTATACACGTAAATAAATAATTTACCAAATAAAAAATGATTTCCAAATAAATTTACCAAAATTTACACATAAAGGATATTTTTAAAATTTTAGTTATGATAAATCATTATTTACCAAAAATATACTATTTATTAAAAATAAAATTTTTTTCTACTATTTATTTTTATTCAATTTTAATTTTAACCCATTTCTCTCTTTCTTCCTTTGTAAAGTAAGATAATTTTTGTATTTACATCGTAAAAGGTGAGAGTAATTAAGACTCCACTAGCTCCGAGAGAGGAACTAATAATTGGAAAAACTTCTTGGTTGATTTTTTTTTTTTTTTTTTTTGGTTAATCTGAACATTTTGTGCTCCTCATGTGAATGGAAAGGGGGCTCATAGGGAGATGCAAGCAAATGGTTAGTTTTATTTTATTTTATTTTTTGACAAGTGTGCAAATGATCAGTTGGTTAGTTTCAAGATCTATTAAACATTGAAGGTGGAAAGTGATAAACAGGTAAAAACCGAGCTTCAATGTAAATAAATAAAAGAAAAGGTTTGAATTAGTAATAAATCACATATTTTTAGTAAATTGATTTATCATAATTTAAAATTTTAAAAATATCTTTTATATAAAAATTTTGATGAATTTATTTGGTAAATCAATTTTTAACTTGATAAATAATTTATTTATCAATTTTAATAAATTTTGATAAATTTATCTTTTAAATTTTCATAAATTATAAATTTACTAATATAATCAAGTGTAAATTCTTAATTTACTAGTATACATTTTTGATTTTGTAAATAATAGTTTATTAATTAATTGATTTATTGTACAAATCTTAATATATTGATTTTGCAAAAAAATCCAAAATTGAACAATTACTTTTATTTTGGAAAAACATTTAAAAACACCTAATTTACCATTATAATTAGTTGTAAATTTTTTATTTTACTAATGTAAATTATTGATTTGATAAATAATTAATTTACCAATTTTAATAAATTATTTTTAATTTTGAAAAATAGTCCTAAATTCAATATATCCTAACCTTACTAATCACCCAAAATCCAAAAAATTGCTATTGCCGCCACCGCCACCACCTCCTCTTTGTCGCCGTCGCCGTCGCCATCGAAGCTCCATCAGATCTTTGCAAATGGTAGCCGCAATTGAAGCTTAGTCAAAGATCACTTAATCGTGGATCTTTCGCTGGGTCACAACGCTAGAATCTTAACACTAACCTGGCATGACGATTGGATCATGTCAGAGACAAAGATCGTGGGCTGGAAGCTTCAACCAGATCACGACGACGAAAAATTACGACGAAGATAAAGATCACGACTATTGAAATCTCGACTTCGACCAAATTGCGAACTCATAGTTGAAAAAAAAAATGACGATTGTAAACTTCGATTCACCATCTGATGGCCAAGATCGCAAGCTCAACGATTGGGAAAAATGGAGATCATCATGGCCGAATGGTGTTGAAACCTGTAACAAAACCACAAACCCAGAGAAAGAGAGATAGATGAGTGATAGGAATCGCAATTGGAGGCTCGGTCATTGGAGATTACAAATCCGTCAAGTCTAATCACAGCCTCTTCATTATGAAGTCGAGGACAATCGTGGTTCTCACGACCTCTTCTGGCGATGAGACTCCGACAAAGAGAGATCTGGGAAGAGGGAAATAATCTGAGGAGAGAGAAAGAGAAAGAATTAAGAGGATGAGAGAGAATATTTTGAACAAGAGAGAGAAAAGAGGTGCAAATAACTAAAAAATCAATTTAAGAATAAAATAAAAATATTATTATCTATATTAAAATTAGATTATACTATAAATTTTTTAAAGTTTGTAATTCTCTTATTTATATTTAAAACACTAAGGGATTGCCTATTTGTTATAATTTCCAAACATTTTATTGTGTTCATGGGCCTATTGGCCCATTTGATCCTTACTCGCGTCCCATCAGGGGTTAGGAACAAGGCTCGTCGATTGTGGGGGGGGGGGGGGGGGGGGGTGGGGGTGGCGCGAGGTGGGCATGCCCATTGACCTCAAAATAAGTGGCAGGCCCATCGATTGGGTGGGCTTGCCCATTGACCTTAAGCGCGAGGTGGGCATGGCCATTGACCTCAAAATTAGTGGCAGGCCCATCGATTGGGTGGGCTTGCCCATTGACCTTAAAAGTAGTGGCAGGTTTCTGACAAATAGAATATACACAAGCAAAAATGCCTGCACTTGTATATTAAATTAACAACTTATAAAATCATGTTTTTTTTTTTTTTTTTTGTGTTTATAGAAAATAAAACCAATTTTGTCCAAAATAGTTGTTTGATCTAAATGTTATAAGTTGTTGTAGAGTTTAAACTTTAATGTCGGATTTCATAACATTATTTTTATCAAATTATTATTGGGTTCACGCAAGTTTATTTATTTATTTTTTGTTTTTGTTTTTCCATATGTTGTTTATAAATATATATATATATTTCTCCTTTCAAAGTTGAGTTATTTAAATTAGTCAATGATTAGTAAACGTCCTATAAATTCATTTTATATTTTTGGATAATATCCTTATCTAAATATAATTACATATGAATTTATCTTATATTCTTAAATAATATCCTTTTCTAAATACAAATACAATTATTGGTTTGAGGTTTTTTCTAAATTTATGGGATTATAGCTTTAACATATATAGATTGAACAATAATCAATTTAAATATAATTACATTATCATTATCCTAATTTATTCTAAATAATATAATGTGATACGTTCAGATTAATTATACACCTACAATGATTAAAATTAAACACACAAAACATTAATTATGACTGTATTAAAAATGAATACATAGGAAGAAAACCATTCCATTAAATAATTAGCACACAAAATCAAAGCTAAATTTAATTTCTAATAAAAAATAAAAACAAAAAATAAAATAAAATTATATATATAATTGTTATAACAAAAAAAAAAATGCCATATATTATACTAATGTAAATAAAAAATATAATCCAATATAGTTTAAGTATTAAAACCAGGAAAAAGAAAAGATTATAATCACAAAATTAAATTACAAAAATAGTAATACTTGGTTAAGATATTTAGTAATATCAACAATAGACGACAAATTTATTAAATTACACATTTACTTGATAAAACGTTTTTGAAAAAAAAAAAAAATACTGGCAACTAAAAAAATGCATAATATGTTATCTAAAACAAAATCTGTCACATATATAATATTATATGTACAGTGCAAAATAAATGACGAAAATAAAATACATATTTATTGAAAAGCTACCAAATAAATAAAAAAACAAAATGACAAAAAAAAAAAAAGCAATAAAAGAAAAAAGAAACTAATGAAGGGCAAAGTAGATCGTAAGCAACAATAAAACTGGGAAAAAAAAAATCTTATACTTTTTTATAACAATGACAAAGAACTTAGAGGTAAAAAAAGAGCAGGAAAAAAGGAAATAATACTAAATATATAATTAAGAATCAGATAAGTAGGAACTTAAAGTTTTTAACTTAGATGACCAAAAATCTAGATGATCAGAGTAAAATATATACTTGTTCAAAAGCTACCAAGTGAATAGAAAAACAAAATGACCAAAAAAAAAAAAAAAAAGCAATAAGAGAAAAAAGATTAAAAAAAAGGCAAAGTCGACCTTAAGCAATAGGGGTGTTCGTTGGGTGGATTTTTGACATTTTTTAACCCACCCAATGAAGATTGGGTGAGTTGAAAATTTTTTTCACTCACCCAATTAACCCAATGTATAAAATCAACCCATCCAATTAAAGTTTGGGTGGGTTCGGCGGGTTGTTTGGGTTCGTTGGGTTCAACAATTTACTAAAATAAAGTAATAAAATATGACTTAAAAATTAAACTACAAATCAACATATAAACTCAAATATTCAAATAAAAAAGTCATACAAAGACTATAAGAACTAATTACAATATGCTATTAATGAATATTAAGAAATATTAACCACAAACAATCTAACCTGTTTCGCAAGAATAATCTTCAACTCCAAACATCTCAGCTCAATAATCCCCAATACTTGTAACGCAAGATCCATCACCTGAGAATAAATAGAACAGGTTTTCAATTAATAAATATAGAATGTAACACAAATATAACATAAGATAATAGTTTACAAGGTTTGAAAAGATATGTATATATATAATACCTGGTGTAACTTCAAGAGATTCCTCCCAGCCTTACACTTCATCCATGTATTCTGTAAGTGCTATAGGCTCCTCCTCCTCCTCCTCAGAAATCAGCCAATTCTTTGAACAAATCAAAGTCTCAACCATCTTTGGTGACAAAGAACTCCTAAATGAATCAAGTATCCGCCCCTTAGTAGAAAATGCAGACTCAGATGCAACTGTAGAGACTTGTACTGCCAACACATCTTTTGCAATTTGAGAAACAACTTTATATTTACTTCCATTGTTTTTCCACCATCCCAATATGTCAAAGTAATCATCAGGCAATCTTTCACGCCTATCATTCAAATAATAATCCAAATCATTGGTTTCAATTTTTTCATCCAATTAAGATCTTAGTTTAACCCATGATGATGATCTCATTGCCAGGATAGTAGAAGATGTCAAAGATGCAATAGTTGAAGAGCTTGTAGCTGCATTTGATCCTTGAATTGGAACCTGTCTTGGGGGAGGAAGAGGACTCATCATCTCCTTGTAAAAATCATACAAACGACGCAACATAGTCTCAATTACTTTTATCATTTTATCCGCAAGAGGAGCATCATAGATGAAGGCAAATCCAGTTTTTAAAACCTCCATCTTAAACCTTGGATCCAAAACAGTTGCCACAAACATTAACAAGTTCATCTTCTCAATCTTTCCCCAATACTTGTCATACTTTATTTGCATATTTGCTGCCATTTTCCCTAACAAAATATGTGGCTCTTGAGCTAATTCTTGCAACAAACTATGCACATCAAGAATATCTTGAAAAAACAAGTTTGCAGTCACATACAAAGATCCACTAAACTTCATGGTGAGATCATAAAACTTCTTAAGAAACGTAACAAAAAACTTCAACTTGACCCCAATCCGAGTTTTGTGGAGGGCCTTCTATTACCATGCCATTGACTTGTTCTTCCTCAAGCATCTAGTGTAATTTGCATCAGCTTCTAAATTCTTGAATGCTTTCTTGAACTTCAATGCAGCCACTAGCATCATGTAGGTAGATTTCCATCTAGTCACGACATCCAAACAAAGTAATGCCTTCGACTCTATGTTAGCTTCTTTGCAAGCTTCCTTAAAACGTTTAAGTTGCTCTGAGGAAGATCTTACATACCGGACTGCATTACAAACACTTGCAATAGAGCCACTCAATTCTTTCAAACCGTCGCAAACAATCAAATTGATGATGTGAGCACAACATCTCATGTGAAACATCTCCCTATTCAACACAATACCATGCCTCATTTCTAGAAGATGCTCCTTAACTTTCATCAATGCAACAGAATTGGAAGCAGCATTATCAACAGTGATCGAAAAGACTTTTGTAATACCCATTCATTCAAGTAAGCAATCAACTCTTTACCTATCATCTCACCCTTATGACTAGGGATTTGAACAAAACTTATGATCCTCTTTTGCAGTTTCCAATTATTATCAATGTAATGTGCAGTCAGACACATATAGCCAATATTTTGAATAGATGTCCAACAATCAGTTGTTAGAGACACTCTAAACATCTTTAGTTTATTCTTCAGCTTCTTCTTACTATCCAAGTATAACTGGTAAATGTCTCTTTATACAGTTATTCTCGAATGCAACTCAACATGGGGAAAGGCTTTCTTCATTAGTCGTCGAAATCCCCTGCCATTCATATGCTTAAATGGTAGTTCATCTAGAATGAAGTATGAAGCTATTTCATGTCTAATTTCCTTCTGATTAAGTTTCAGTTAAGTTGTGGAAGCAATATCCTCAGAATCACCAGTTATGCTCTTCTTAGTAAAAATGTGTATGCTTTTATGTTTGTCGTCGTTATATGGATACTTTTTGCATCTATCCAAATGGTTCCACAATGATTTTGTCCCACATGTTTTTGTGCTTGAAGCATAATCATGTCCACAATAATTACATGCAGCCCTTTCTGGATTACTATTTAAAACTACTGTAAAGTGATCCTATATAGTTGAAGTTTTTTTACCTAATATCTTTCTCTTCTCTGGTGGACCTAAAGATTGAGATTTTTGACTACCTTCGTCGCATTGGTATCTTTTTGTAATCCTCTCTCCTTCTCCTCTATATCTTGAATTTGAGTAATTCACTCCATTTGTTCTTCCTTCATTCTTTAGTTTTACTGTCATATAATATTATAGAAGTTATATTCGTAATTCATTTCCATTTTCAATGAATGCAATAACATCCTATTAGTACAAGAATCACTAGCCCCGTACACATCCTCAAACACAATCTTTGATTATCACCAATAGCGATAAAAAAGTCAACCCAGCGATAAAAAGTCACGAATAGCAATACTAGTGAAACTTTTTTTTTTATTTTCTTTTTGTGATCATATGAGATAATTCAGCATAAAAAACACATAACATATGGGTTGAAAAGGAACACAAATAGATTGAGCACAACACAATGGTCAAAGTACTGATTTTACTTTCTTGAAACAACACAATGCAAGTGGCCTCAAGAGGAAATAAGTTCAACAACCAGAGCCTAGTCAAAGATAAGGCAATATGCTGAGTTGCAAATGATAGATGAGTGAAGGAAAATTTTTTTTTAATCCAAAGCTATGACATCCCATAGACTTAAAAACTAAAAACTTCAGTGACATGTCTTTAGCCGTGTGGCTTTAGGCACGTCAAAATTCAAATTGTTAAACCCCACCATGAGGGACAATTTCACTATCTTCTCTAATGCCACCTGGCTCTTTTAGAATTTGGAAATTTTTGGTGACTAGACTAGGAACATTTTTTATAAATTTACCAACACCTCTAATGGGCTACGAAAATATGCATGTATCTTCACTACCACTTTCATATATTACATGAATACAAAGAGTGAAAGGCTAACCTTGCAAAAAACTAAAAACAAAAAAAGGCAAAGTTGCAAGTAACCTAAAAAAAATCTCTGCAATTCCAATCTCAATAAAAACTAGCCAAGATTTATGCAATTGTTCTAAATAAAAACTAGCCAAGATTTCAAATCTCAAAAAAATCTCTGCAATTCCAATCTCTGCAATTGTTCTAAATAAAAAATAGTCAAGATTTCTTCATTATAATCTTTGCAATTCGACTAGCCAAATTGAAAAATAAAATAGAGCCACGAGACAGAGCTCTTACTTGAGTTACCGGCTGGTAAGGGCGACGGCCGACAATCTACAAAAGGGAGGATCTGGGGGACAAACTTGGGCTGGGCAAGGCACGAGACAGAGATGAACTTTGACTTCCCGGCTTGGGGAGACAAAAAAGGGGCCGGTCGAGGGGCGACAGACGGTCGATGGAATGGATTGGAGGATCGGTCGATAGGGGTAGATCAGCAGAAGCTCTGTTGGCAATGGCGTCTTCGGCAAGGGCAACTGGGTAAGGCAGGCACGAGACAGAGATGAACTCGGGCTTGTCGGCTTGGGGAGAAAAAAAGAGGGACCAGTCGACTCTCGAAGGGCAATAGATGGCCTATGAAACAGAGAGTATGCCGCCGCTTTGCTGGTAGCGGCGTCTTTAGCAAGGGCAAGGCAGGCACGAGAAAAACTGACAAAGGTTCTCCCGGGGGAAGGTAGAAATTGGGGGGGGGGGAGGTAGAAATCGGGGGCGACGAGGGGGGCACTCGGGCAGGGGCAGAAATCGGGGGGAAGAGGAAGAAAGTTTTAGGGTTAACCCTAACCGGTTAAAATTTAAGTTAAATTATATATTTTTCTAAATATAAAAAAAAAATTTAATTAGGTGGGTCAGGTTTTATTCGGGTTTTAAAACCCTAACCCGAACCCGAACCCACCCAATTATAATTCGGGTTGGGTGGGTCAACCCGAATTTTTTTCGGGTCTGATGTGGACCCGACCCGTTGGGTTTTTCTTGGGTGGATTGGGTGGGTTATTTGGGTTTTTGGATAATTTGTTCACCCCTATTAAGCAACAACAAAACCGGAAAAAAAAAAATTAGACTTTTTTGTAACAATGACAAAGAACCTAGAGGCAAGAAATAGCAAGAGAAAAGGAACTAACACTAAATATACAATCAAGAGAATCGGATAAGGAGAAGTCTAAAACTTTCTACTTAAATGATCAAAAATCCAAAGTGAAGAAGAGGAAAGAAAAGAAGACAGCTAGGAAGAAAAAAATTAAGTCCAAAAAAATTAAGTCCAGGGTAAGACAACCAAGTTAAGATTTGAACATGCATATACAATTCTTCTCATAAACAAACATAAATCGAAAAAAAAAAAGTCAACAATCATTTTACATCAATATTTTTTGTAAATTAAAAATAAAAGAAGAAAAGCAAAATCTACATCAATTAGTCTTGTTTTTTCTCAAAATAAAACAAGGTGTGTGGTTTTTGTTAATACCTAAAAACACGAAATTAAAAATTAAAAATAAAAAATCTACACTAAAAAAAAAAGAGAGAGAAACCAAAATCAATCAGCTAAGGAGAAAATCAATACATAAATGAAAGAAAAAAGAAAGATCAGCCATGAAAGCAAAAAAGGCAGAATTACCTATCAACTACTAATGCTCTAATCAAATATTTGCAATAATCTATATCAGAAAAAAATAGATCCATATATAGGCATAACAATACACAAAATCAAAATATAAACTACCACATAAACCTGATTCGAAATCTTCTCATTGCAAACTAAGAACCAATTGGAATTAGGTAAATATTACTGAGCTTAAAGACACAATTTTTTACAAATAAAAACCATCAAATTTAACAATATAAAATCAAACCAGACATTGAGAGGAAAGTAAAATATACCTGTAGAGCTAATTGAAGGATCGAATCAAGTAGTTTAAGCAATTTGTTAACATATCAATAACATTTATAAATCAATTCTTCAATTGTTTCTTCTTCTAAATCACCAGATTATGCAAAAAAAAAAAAAAAAAAATCAATTTTTTCCATTGTCTTTAGATTCAATAATAAGAGTTACATTACAAACTATGGATTTTAAAAATTAATAATAAACTTACCTCCACCTCAAGTAGAGTTTTCAGTACCCCCACCCCGCCTGCCAAAAAAAAAAAAAACAATTAATAGAATATAAAATAAACTTTATACAAAAATTTCAAATTTTTAACACAAAAAGGGGAAAAAATTCACATACAAGGAAAATCAAAGTATCAAGTTTAATACCAATTTAAGAGCCAATTATCAAAATAGAAAATCCAATGTCAGACTAAAAGTTTGACACTTTTTTCATGGAATAAGAGAAAAAGAAAGAAATTATAAGGAAAATAAATGGAATTACAATTTCGTGAGGATCGACATCCAAGCTAATGTTTTACTCGTTGTGAAGGTTTTGAGCTAGCAAGTCAATGAGTTTGGTGAGTTCTTCCTCATTGAGCATCTCATTTGGATTTTTGGTGATCAAACAGAGGACACTGGGGTACCAAGTAGGGGCATTGGGAAAAGATGGCGATGGTAGTAGAAGATGAGAGTGAGAGTCAACATTGAGGTTACGATTGAGGGCGTGATTTGGGCATTTGTTTATGGTGAAGATGATGGAGGGGAGAGGCTTTGAGAGGGATTTGCCATTAAATGACCAAAAAACCCAAAGTCAAAAAGATAAATGAAAAAAAAGTAGGGCAAATATGTAAAAACACACTACATATAGCAAAATGACAAGAAAATCGGTGCCAAAACCAAAGCCAATCCACAAACTAAAGGGTAAACCTATCAAATCACCCCCAACACAAGGGAAGCACACTATACAAGGAACAGTATTTTTAGTCTTAACTTTATTTGTGTAATAGTTATAGTAGAGTACCTGTGAGACAAAGGTAGAATTTCATGAACAGGGCACGTAAAATAAAAGTGGAACTACGAGTCTATATTACAAGAAAAAACCAAAAACTAAAAAAAAAAAAAAGAAAGAACAAACCAAAAAAAATGGAAAAACATAAACAAAATAAGTAAAATTAAAAAAAAAAAAACAGAGGGCCAAAAGTTTTTTTGGAAGCTGTCATATAATAGCCTAAGAAGGTGCCATTTGGTAACTTCTCAAGATGAGTTTTTGTTTCTTTTAATATAGTATAGATATAGATTATACATATATAATTATATGAATTTGACAAATATATTAGAATGCCCCCACTTAACATGAAATGAAAATGAATTTATTATCCATTTAAAAATTACTTCTTTTTTTTTAAAATTAGTTTTAGAGTCTGTTAATTGTAATAAAGAGTTTGTTATTTTAGTTTTTAATTGTAACTACCTATATTTAGAATGGTTAGGAAGGCTTAACTATAGTTTATTTATAACTAAGGTTGAGTTAGTTAGTTTGGGACATATATATGCTTGTATGTATTTGAGAAGTTAGTTGAATGAAACAATCAGCTTCTTCCTTACCATTTCCCTCTCTGAAACTCATAATATGGTATCAGAGCACAACTTTCCGCCGTTGTCGATCGCCGGGTTTTTTTTGCTAATTCGGTTCTCGATTCTTCTGTGATTCGTGATTTTGGTCCAGTCTATGTTCGTTTCTGATCTCCCAATCACTTCTGTCCTTGAATCCTATGGAGTTACCGAGTTTTGGAAGTTTGATCGCTTCAACTGGCAAGTCCGCCATTGACGATCCTCTCAGCCCTTATTATCTTCATCACTCAGATAGTCTAGGTATCTCTCTTGTTTCACAGGTACTGACAGGAGACAATTATGCTTCATGGAGTAGAGCAATAATGACCGCTCTTTCTGTGAAGAACAAATTAGGGTTCATCAATGGTTCCATTCCCAAACCAGAAAGTACTGATATGAACCTTCTTAATTCGTGGATTAGGAGTAATAATTTGGTAATTTCTTGGATTCTGAACTCTGTGTCCAAGGAAATTTCTGGTAGTATAATCTTTTTGGAGTCTGCGTATGATATTTGGCTCGATCTTAAGAATCGTTTCAACAGAGTAATGGTCCCAAAATTTTTCAGTTATGTGGAGAGTTGCTTAATCTCAATCAGGGACAGAACTCTGTCAATGTATACTTCACGAAGTTGAAGGCTCTCTGGGAAGAACTATCTAATTACAGACCAACATGTAACTATGGAAAATACACGTGTGGTGGAGTTAAGGAACTCAATGCTCACTACCAGATAGAATACATCATGTCATTCCTCATGGGGCTTAATGACTCATTTACTCAAATCAGAGGTCAACTACTGTTGATGGATCCTCTTCCACCGATAAACAAGGTCTTCTCGTTGATTTCACAAGAAGAATGCCAAAGAGCTGTTGGCCAACAAGGATCGATCTCTGATTCTGTTAATGGAATGGCATTCGCTGTAAAAGGTGATAATTCTAAGATTTCAGTCAACAACTCTGGAGGCAACAAATCACAGAAGAAGGAAAAACCCTTTTACACTCATTGCAACTACCACGGTCATATCATTAGTAGTGTTACAACTTTATGGTTATCCACCCAAATTCAAACAACAAAATAAGGCTCAATCCAAAAACCAACCAATGCAGTTAATCAAGTCAACTTGACTGAAAGTAGTGACAATAACAATGGAGGAGCTGGGAACTTTTTCGGGAGTCTTGACAAAACTAAGGACCATCAACTAATGACCATATTCACAAATCACTTCACTTCCCTTGCTAAAGTCAGTGAACATCAAGATTCTCCCAGTACCTTACACTTCACAGGTACATTTTTATCTATTTCTTTAATTTCATTATTATCTGCCACAAAATGTTGGATACTGGACCCAGGAGCTTTTAGGCACATTTGTTCAAATGCAAGTTTTTTTGTTTCTATGAGACTTATGAAGAGATAAACTGTCAGTTTGCCAAACAATACTTATGTTGTTGTCAATTTCTATGGTGATGTCAGGCTAAGCCCAAAATTGTTCTTAAGAGATTGTTTATTCCAGAATTCAGGTTTAATTTACTTTTTGTGAGTGTACTTATGGTAGGCAAACAACTTACGGTTAGTTTTTTCTATGATCATTTCATTATACAGGAAACCAGCTCTAAGAGGATGATTGGCAAGGGTTATAGGCTGCAAGATTTATATGTTCTTGACACCGATAAACTGAGTACAGATTTTTTTTGTTAATAATGTCTCTGTACATGTTTAGCACAATAAACTTGGGCATCCATCCTTTAAGAGATTGAACAGTTTGAAAAACCAACTGAATTGTGATTTTACGAATGTTAATAAAAATGATCCTTTTAAATTTGTCCCCTAACTAAATAGAGAAGGTTACCTTTTGTTTCTCACAATCATAGATCTCAATTTCCATTTCAAGGGTGATATTTGGGGACCTTACCATATAGCAACTTATTCGGGTCATAGGTATTTTTGGACGTTGATTGATGATTGCACTAAATTTACTTGGGTATACTTGCTCAAAAACAAGTCTGATGTGTCCACTGTAGTTCCAAAATTCTTTAATATGATTGATGCTCAATTTGCTTGCAAGATCAAAGAGTTTAGATTTGACAATACAAAAGAATTGGCTTTTATAGATTTCTTTGATCAAAAGGGAGTTCTACATCAGTTTTCTTGTATAAATAGGCCACAACAGAATTCTGTATTTGAAAGGAAGCATCAGCACTTGCTTAATGTAGCTAGAGCCCTATATTTCCAGTCACGGGTTCCCATCCAGTTTTGGAGTGATTGTGATTTAACAGCTACCTTTTTGGTGAACAGAACACCTTCATCTCTACTTTAACACAAGTCTTCTTATGAGCTTTTTTATGGCAACAGTGTTGAGTACTCTTTCTTAAGAGTATTTAGATGTCCTGTATTTGCCTCCACCTTACCTAGTCAACGAGCAAAATTTCATCCAAGGGCTCAGACTTGTGTGTTCTTAGGTTACCCTCCTGGCATGAAAGGCTATAAGTTGTTTGACATTGAAAGGAAACAGATATTTGTATCCAGAGATGTTGTGTTTCATGAAGATGTTTTTCCTTTTCACTCTGTGACTACTACAGACACATTGGTTGATCGTTTTCCTAGTCTAGTACTGCCTAATCCTCCAAATGAAGCCTTAGATCAGACACTTGAGGTTCTTGTGGTAGATTCCTCTCCATCTTCTAAGGAACAAACTTCTTTACCACCGACTACTCCAATCAGGAAGTCTTCCAAGATCTCTAAGCCTTCATCTTATTTGAGAGACTTGCACTGTAATTTAATGTTTCTTGAAGATACTATTCCTTCTGAAAACAGGTATCCCATAAAGAATCACTTATCTTACAAGTCCTTGTCTCACTCTCACAAGAACTTTGTATTAAATGTGTCTTCTCAGTTTGAACCTCAATTTTATCATTAAGCAATCAAGTTTCCACATTGGAGGGAAGCTATGAAAGCTAAGTTAGATGCTATAGAGGCAAATAATACTTGGTCAGTTGTTCGCTTACCCATCGGGAAACATTCAATTGGCTGCAGTGGATATATAAGATCAAGTATAACTCAGATGGTTCTGTGGATAGATATAAAGCTGGATTAGTAGCCAAGGGATACACTAAACAAGAAGGAGTAGACTTCGTTGAAACTTTCTCTCGAGTTGCAAAGTTGGTTACTATCAACGTTTTATTAGTAATAGCTGCTAGTCAAAATTGAAATGTTGCTCAACTAGATGTTAATAATGCCTTCCTAAATAGAGATTTATTTGAGGAAGTGTATATAGATCTACCTCTCGGTTATGTTAGACAGGGGGAGAACTTTAAACAAGGAAGAAAATTAGTTTGCAGGCCGTATAAGTCCATATATGACCTCAAGCAGGCATCTAGACAATGGTACTCTAAGTTCTCAAGTTCACTAATTCAATTCAGTTTTTCACAGTCAAAGTCTGATTATTCCTTGTTCACCAAGGGCTCAGGTTCTTCATTTGTGGCGTTGCTGGTTTATGTTGATGATATCATTATTGCAGGACCATCAATGTCTATCATAAGCACCTTGAAGTCTTCTCTTTAGACTAAATTCAAGCTTAAAGATTTAGGCAAACTCAAGTACTTCCTTGGTCTTGAGATTGCAAGATCAAGCATCATAATTGTTCTCTCACAAAGGCAGTATACCCTACAGCTACTAGAAGATACTGGTTTTCTTGCTAGCAAACCAGCCATGGTGGATCCCAAGACACAGTTAAATGTAGGTGATGGTGAGATTCTCAATGATATTTCACAATACAGACATCTTATTGGTCAGCTTCTATATCTTACTTTGTCACGGCCAGTTATCACTTTTGCTGTACACAAACTCAGTTAATTTCTGGCACAACCTAGATTTCCACATCTGGCTGCTGTTTATCATTTACTTCGGTATCTTAAGTCTGCTCCTTGCCAAGGTTTGTTCTTCTCAGCTTCTTCTACTGTTCAACTTAAAGCCTTCTCTGATGCTAATTGGGGTTCCTGCTCGGATACTACGAAATCTGTGACAGGTTTTTGTGTTTTCTTGGGAGACTCATTAGTGTCATGGAAAGCTAAGAAGCAAACCACTATTTCTAGATCTTTGATTGAGGCAGAGTATAGAGCTCTGGCAGCCACAACTAGTGAGTTGATTTGGTTGACTCAATTGCCAAAAGACCTAGGCATGAAGCCCTCTTCCCCTGCTCTTCTTTTCTGTGACAATAAGGCAGCGATTCATATTGCCACTAATATCACTTTTCAAGAGCATACTAAGCATATCGAGATAGATTGTCATTTTGTCTGGGACAAAGTAGTTGATGGCTCTATCAAGCTCATGCCTATTCGGTCTCATAACCAATTAGCAAACATGTTTACGAAACCTTTACCTTCTGTTTTGTTATCTTCACTCTTATCCAAGATGGTTGTTAAGAACATTTACAATCCATCTTGATAGGGAGTTTTAGAGTCTGTTAATTGTAATAAAGAGTTTGTTATTTTAGTTTTTAGTTGTAGCTACCTATAGTTAGAATGGTTAAGTGGTTACGAAGGCTTAACTGTGTTTATTTATAATTAAAGTTGAGCTAGTTAGGTTGGGATATAAATATGCTTATATGTATCTGAGAAGTTAGTTGAATGAAACAATCAACTTCTTCCCTTCCATTTCTCTCTCTAAAACTCGTAATAATTAGAGATTGAAGATTTTGAATATTTATTTATTTTTTATGAAGCCAGATATATATTACAATGTTATGTTTGCAGTTATATATTTACGTGTTACTTTTTCTCTAGGTAAATTGAAATGCCGTTTCCTTTATCTTCAGCCTAGGCTTACATATTCTATTCGGGGAGGGAAAAAAAAAAAACTTCGGCTCTGTCTTCTTGAAATTAACCCAAAATACCTATAGCTAGGTGACAAATAGAATTAAAATAAAAAAAGGAGAATCTTAGGGATCCCAAATTGATATATTAAATTCTTTAATAATAAAAATAAATAACAAAAAATTTTCTTTTTTTAAATATTTTGGCTGCAGACTTCCAGATCATTAAACGATTATTTTCTTTTTGAAAAAAGCAGAACTTTATCTAAATACACCATTTTATTCTTATAACATTTGCAGAGTGATTCGAAGATGGCGACAAGAACAAAGTACTGCACTCCAAGAATCAAATCGTTTGTCATCCCATTATCAAACTATTCAGTTGATACAAACAATTTTCCAGGTATATATATATTTGAAATAATTATAAATAATGTATGGAATATGCTAATGTATATGTGTGAACGTGCATCCATGCCTGCGTACATATATATACATATACATGGATATCTAACTCTGTCCCTTGTTTGTTTGTTTGTTTTTTTTTTAAATGAAATTTCAGTCTCCTATTTTGAGGTGAGAATCGCCGGTTTCTGTAAGTTTACCTTCTTAAACTAAACACCTATAAAACTAAACTTTTTTTTTTTTTCAAATATTGTATCAAACTCTTCCATTTGTTAATACTAAATGAAAGTATTATAATTTATAATACAAAAATATGTTTGTTAATGAATTAATAATGCAGCTACTAGGACTTCTGGGGAGGCTGAAGGGCATAACTTCAGAGTTGGTGGCGTCTCAATGTGTTAAAAAACTGTATGAAAGTGGAGACATCAAAATGATTAATGGAAGTGATCCACAACAACTCTCTCAATTTGCAACTCATTTTGTTGGCCTCACTGACCAACTTCAAGCTTGCAATTTCGCTGCATTTGCTCCTTCCGGGGAAAGTTCACCTTTGCAGGTAACTATTATTATGGTTTAAATTGCAATTTTAATAGTTAGACTAATTTTTTAAAGGTCTGATGTATGAGTATCTATGCTAAAAGTTTTAAATATAGAACCATTTAAAATTAATGTAATGATTAAAACTGCAATTTTTATCAATAGTGAGAATAGACAATTTCTTCTTTGGTTGCAACTTGAGGGGACATAATAGCTACCCATGATATTTGTTGGCTTGATGAATATAAAAATACTTGCATTCTGGGTTTTTTAAAATAGGACACATGTGAAGCTAATATTTCAATGGAAGTAAGGGCTACTATAGTCAGTAACAAAAGATTTAGCCTCTGTTTTTTGAATATGTTGAAATTATATTTGAAAATCTTAACCATTCTCACTTTATTGAATGCATATAAGATTCATTGAATGTAAAGAAAAAAAATTAATGATGGTAACTGTATTTTCACCTACTGACATGGCAGATATTTGTAATGGTCGGCTAAATACTTGATGATCAAATATATAATTAAATTATGTGTATATAAGGTGTTTAAACTTAAACTGTGATTAATAGAGAGCAGAATGGATCAAGTTCCTGGGAAGTTTTGCAAACCTTGAAGATAGAGCCAATCGAGTATACAGTGCGGTAAGCCACAAACCATTCCTTACCACTATATTGCCCTTGCCCATACATTTTCCCATTCTCATTACACATATATCCATCTTTATTATCATGCATATGACATGGATAGCTTTTATAGCATGACTTCTCATTTTATACTATCGGATGAAATTATTTTTTAATTGTTGAAATTTTTTTAATGATTTGATTTATGAGTGTTTATGATAAAAATTTACAATGCACTTACAATGCATGACACAATATTATTCCATTCATGAAATCACCATTGAAAAATCAATCTAACGACTGAAACAATATTTCCTATTAGTAATCAATGTAAAATAAGAGGTCTTACTATAGAATTATACACTTGTATATATATATATCTTGTGTTGTTTATATAATTATTACGTTATGATGCAGGTTAAACAAAATTATCTATGCTTGACTAAGGCATCTTCGGGCAGGGCATCATTCAAACCGATCGTCGCTTGGATGGATTATTATAATGTAGCCATACATACATACATACATACATAATCTAGCGAATTATAGCATTTCACATCTAATAGCAGTTTAATATACATATGTAAATATATATATATATTTTCTATCCTGGTTTCTGGTTTCTGCTGAATTAGGCAGACTTAATTAGTCTTTATTTACTTACTGATGAGATTTCGCGTTGCAGGGTATATGGTCTTTTGCAAAAGAAACATACAAGTTAAAGGTACTAAAATTGTTCAAAAACCGCGTATAACTGTGAAAGCTAGCAAGACATTATAGTCTAATTAGGTGGACCAAATTGAGATATCTTTTTAAAATTGGTGAAAGTTGCGTCAATAAAAAGTGGTGAACCAAAGGATTAAATTTTTGGAAGTAATAGCCATTCAAAAAGGATTTGTTTTACAGTAATCAGGTGCACATAAAACTTTATCTATAACCTTTGTTGTCATAATTTTGGAACAGTTTGTGGAAGATGCAGGAGGAGAGAATGTTGATGATTCTATCAACAAGATGATTTATAACACCTCTAATCCTGATGATTTGGAGCAATTGCATGCCATCCTATGTGTAAGTTGACAGCCACTTTTACACTTCTCAATATTCTTATGAATCGACTCCTTGATCGGCTCTTTACGGAACCAACTCTGTATGAGAACAGATTAGTGGCCCACATCTTTATAAGCAGAAAGATGTGGAGTTGATTACGAACGGAGTCAAATAACTATCATCATTTGGTTAATTAGATGTTCAATTTAATTTTACGAATCTACATTATAAGCTCTATTTGTTTGTTTTTCTTAATATAATATGCTTTACTGAATTAGTTTTTTCCCCCCTCTCCTTGTAGACTGTGGATGTGATTATTGATGAAACATTCACTTCAGATCCGGTTAGCTACAATATGTCAACCTTCCTCCAAAATACAAATGTTGAAGATATCTCTTGTTTTGCTTTTCTCACAAACCAAAGCTTATGGAGATACGACAAAAGAATTTCCAACTCAAACACTCTTGGTAAGCTTCTTTTGATCCTTTAATTAATCTCTACTAATATATTGAAGGAAAACGCTTAATATTATTAAAGTTCTTAATATCACAATACATATGAAACAAAGAATTAATTGGTCATTAATTGAACACACTCGATCATTCTATGTATATCCGTCCATCAAAACTATTTGTAATAATGTGAGATCCTATAATTTTACTATTTATCATGTAACACTGTATAATAGCAATGCATGATCAATATCAGTAATGCTCCATGTTTATTTGTGTGCTTTGAACTTTGGACGTACATATGATTTTATTTTTTGGTTTATTTACATATGAATTTTCTTTGCCTGAAAACAAAAAATATCAGATTGGTTCAATGGAGCAGTTTCTCAACCACAATTGGTTCTGGCGGATATTATTGAAGCGTTATTTCCTACGCGAAATTACACTACCAATTATTTTAGAAATATTGCAAAGGTACGTAGGCCATTCCATGCATGAGCCGGAATATGCGTAAAAAGGCTATAGGAAAAAGATTTCTATATATCGTCTTTATGTACCCAAATATGAAGATTTTTAAGGCATATATCTCAGGAAAATAAAAATAAATAAATAAACCGCCACTTCGATTATGTTTTTTAGCCTTTTGAATTTATATCAAAAACTGTGTTCTGCAATTTTTTTTAAATGTGATTTTGACTAGATTATTAGTAAAAACATACATTATCAACATAAAGCCCTGTCGTAAAACGACCTTTCTAATAGAATATATACATATTTAATAATTTCTAATATAATGTTAACATGCAGGGTGAAGCAGTTGTGACCATTGGCCCTGACATGTGCGATAGGGATGTATCCACAGCTATGGAGCCAACAATAGTTCCTTGTGAATCGTAGACAGGATAAAATCCTTATATGTACAATATATATATATATTCCTGATATTCCCATATTCTTAAACTTCTGGAATTATTAAATTTGTCAAGTGATCATGCTCGTATATTGTTTTGAAATAATAAGACTCGACTTTTATTCATTGAAAAAAAAAAAACATCATTCAGTCAACTTTAGCAAACTTGAGATATCTAAGTGCAATGAGATGAAGCCGAATTAGTGACTATTTAGGAGCAATATGGGACAAAATCAACGACTGGTAATCAAGCTTATCATATATATAAGTCGATTACAATGTTGCCAATTAATTAATATATCACATAGATTTTAATGACATCTAAAATACCTCATATATATATATTTACGTTGTGTAAAAAAAATAAAAACCTTGTTATATGACAGGTTTGACATGGTGTGTGTGTGTGTGTGTTTTGTTAACGTAGTTTATAAAAAAAGTATAATTAAATAAATATTCTAAACTTTAACTTACAATTTGATGTAGGCTTTTAAGACATGAATGAGATTTCTTTCTTTCTTTTCTTTTCTAACCATTCAATTAACTAAATAAAAAGTCGGTTTGAATAATAATAATATAATAAACATAGATGCAGAACATATATCAATATACTAATGTACGAATAATTCTACAAAAATCCATAAATGCGTATTAGCTTTTTAACCACAAAAAGATAGGGGGGGAAAAAGAGAGAAATGTAAAGTAATAATACAAGAGGAAGTGTTGTGGTGACGATCATATTGTGTATGCTAATTATTATACAAGAAATAATAATATTATACGAGCAGGCCTCTCCTTCTCCATTATTTGTAGCTTCTGATTTGCCTATAATTCCTTCCTCCAACGTTTATATCGATGAATATGGAGATGTTCCAAAAGAGATAAAAGAAATATGCCGTGAGGAGGCCGTACTTGCTTGCGAAATGCATATGGATAATAAGCTTTTTTTTTTTTTTTGGTTGTTGCAGTGTTGTAATAGACAGTGTAAATATTGCATAAAAAAGTACACCAATAATAAGCATCATAATGGAGCAACATAAACGTATAGTAGTATTGAGCATCCATATATAGTTCTACAAATATATATATATAATCTACGATCATTCTACTTAAGGGCTAGAATAGTGTGCATCACTTTAAATGATCCTACTGGACCATATACTCCAACCCTATATTTAGTTTGTTCACTTTTTTTTTTTTTTTTTTCATTTTATTCCCTATATGTGTGTCTACGTATATATATTACATATTTTATGAACCTTCCTTTCATATAGTAGGCATTGAATAGTAGCTAATTAAGATCAACTAAATATGTTTTCCAATTTCCAGTAATGCATTTTTCCTTGGAGAGAATTTCAAAACACTCCCTTGAATTTGAGTGAATCCGTTGCTCAGCCATGCATTCTTTAAAACTACAAAACTAGTGGCTTAAAAATTTACCCATGCATAATAATGTTAGCTTTTGTCAAAATTGGATATTAAGTGTTGCCCTTCAAATAAGGTTGGAAATAGTTCAGCAAAAAATAATAATAATAATAATAATAATAAACAAATATATAAGGTTAGAGATAATTATATAAAAAGAGATTAGTCATGGGTAAACCAGATATTATGTCTAACCTTTATCGCATCATTAACTCAATTAAAAATTGTTTGACGGGAAAGAATTTAAATAAAATTGATACTATGAAGAAATGCAATTTTGCAGTTCATGAGAATATAAGAACTTATTCTGTTGTACATGCGTTTAAGGCTGATTATCTTCAATTAATTTTTTGGTAGATAAATTGCCTTAATTAATTGAATCGACTAACATGATGTCTTGAACTTAAAATGGCCATCATATCTAAAGACAGCTTTTGATTTAGTATTTTCTTCTATATATCCTAGACTCAGTTCAAACTATAATATTTAACATAAAACTAATTTCAATACCTTTTAAACTTTCTCACTTTTTTATTTTTATTTTTATTTATATCTTTCAGACTTTAAGCTCCTTGTAGCTTTTCCTACCTAGAGCTCTAAATAATGTTGGAGAGCATTTAAATATGCTGGAAGCTGCAATAATAACATATGGCTTCTTTTCTTCGTATTTACCATTAAATATATATATATATATAAATATATCCATACAACTGATTTTCTAAAATCTTCATACAGTAAATAAGTTTGGTTGTACCGCGGAAAATGAATATGGTTAATTAGTTCAACTCTTGCTTTTACAAAAACTTGGGGGAGGGACAAAAGATTTATGGTTTGTAAGGGTTACACATTCATTTTATATTGTATCCTAATATAATAAATGTATTAGAATATAAGTTTTGATATTTTCTTTTAATTATTGTATTCAAATAGAATGTGTTTATGGATTATTTGTATTTAAATAATTATTCCAATCATGTGTATTGTATTGAGAGAGAAAGTATTGCTAAAAGTAGATAAAAAAAAAAAAAGAATAAATAGTATTTTGAGTTAACTTATCATTCAATTAGAGTTATATTGAAAGGGAATATTATATAAGATACTCAAATTTATATTGCATTGTATTGAAATAAATGTAAAATGAATGTGTAATTCAAACACACTATTACCTTTTAAATTGCAAACATAAGAACTAAAAAAATATAATAACAAGACTATTAATCTCCAAAATAATATAACTTTAATCTCATTCTAACATGAGCACATCGCTTTGATCAAGACATAAAAGATAGAAATGGAAGGAGAGGACCGATCCTTATTTAGTTCCCTTGTTTGGTTGGAGGGAGAGGAACATTCCCTTATACAATAACTAGATAAATAACAATTCATATTCATTCAACGCTCTATCGATTATATTCTCGTTCTCTCTTTCTTACTCCCCCTACCCTCCTACGTAATAACCTCATTCAGTATTAGTGACCAAAAGTGGAGATATATGATATATAATCATAATAATAATAATAAATCGCTTTATAAACTCACATCAGACCAGACAAAAATGATCGGGTGATCGATTTGTGAACAAAGGCAAGGTACTAAAAACTGAAATTCTTTGTGTGTGTATATATATATATTTATATACACACACATACATATATACCTAAAGCTGGCAGTTTCCAACCACCAAGTTTGTTTGCCAGCTAATGTACTTAAATTTTTTTGTCTAAGAATCCCAACAACAAGTTTCCCACTAAAAGACGTTGTTATATAATATTATCATATCAAAACATGCGGAGTTGGTTCTGTATAGAGTCGAATAACTACCCTCATTTTCTTCCTTTTCTTAGGAGTACAATTTGCATAAATCGTATATGCTTTATTTATTATATATATGATTTCTCGATGTTCCTAATTAGCGACTATTAGCAATATGGGAACAAAATCAATGACTAGCAATTAATAAGCCTCTTACACTACTGCCTATGTATCATCGTATTTTATTTGTAAATTCATTGATATTTGGCCACAAAGGGCTTGTTTGGAGAGCATTTGGAGACAGTGTTTTGAAAATGATGTCGGAAATACGTGTTTGGGGAAGGACTTATAGTGTAAAAATTTGAAGTTTGTTTGGAAAAACATTTTGCAAAGTGAATGCCGTTGTATTTGTATTGTCATTGTGAGTATTTTGATATAAAAATTATTTTATTTCAATTTGAAATAAGAAAATTATAGATTTTTAAAATTTGAGTTTTTTAAAAATAAAAGAAAGAGAATGAAATATAGAAATATAAATATTAAAAATGAGATGGTGGAATAAGGTCTAAAAATATCCTTAAATGAGCCCTAAATACACGCATACAACAAAGTCACAAATGTATTAATATTCTAAATCTGGGTGTTTATGTTCACGAACTCTTAGCCCTGAAGAAATTAGTCATCCATATAGACTCACTAAAAGCCACCATAAATGTCTAAAATACTACCCATGTGTATGAGTTATTTAAAGCTTCACTTTTCTCCAAAAGGCAGTGACTAAATATTACTATAATAAATTATATGACAGCTTTGACATAGTTTTTACATGTGTTTTAACGTAGTAAAAAATAAAAGTAAATTAATATTCTAAAATTCAAGTTGCCGTTTGATATATAGCCTTATAGGACGTGTATGAAAATCCTTCTTCTTTTTTGGTTTTTTTTTTTTTTAATTATTCAATTAAATAAAAAGTCGGTTGAATAATACTAGTATAATAATAATATAACAAGCATGAAAATACTAGTATAATAATAATATAACAAGCGTGAATGTTGAACATATATCTATCTATATATATATATTGTACGAGAATATTCTGTAACAAATCCATGCATGCAGATGACTTTAACGAGTTTTGCTGAACAAACAAAAAGATTGGGGGGAAAAAGGGAGAAATGTATAGTAATAATATAAGAGGAAGTATTGTGAAGAAGATTATCTCGGGTATTATAATTATAAAAGATATAACTATATTATATGCGCAGGCCTCTCCTCGTTTATTTGTAGCTCCTAGTTTGCTTATAAATCCTTCCTCCAATGTTAATAATAGATATGAAAATCTTGCTAAAGAGATGGTCGAAGAATGCCGTGAGAAGGCCAGAAGTAATTGCGAAAGACACGTAGGTAATAAGCTTCCGTATTTGCAGTGTTTTAGTGTGCATTACAGAGGTTGCACAAAAGATCACATCAATAAGCATCATAATGGATCAACATAAAGGTGTACCCGACGAATCTAAATTTAGAAAATGAAAAATTTTTCATTTTAAATAAAATTGGATCTTTTTTAATTTTCGTATCAGAACATTCAAAATTTTTCACTTTTGGAAAATAGAAAAAAAACTTTCTAGACAAAAAAACTTTTCACTTACCCAAATAATTTTTCACTTTTAAAAAAAATTTTAAACAACTTTTTATTTTTTATATCTAAAAATAAAACCTCTTATCCAAATGGAGCCGTAATAGCAATGATCGACCATATATAGTACTATATATACAAACAAAATACACACACGCACATACATAATTATTCTACTTTATCTAGAGGCAGTGTGTGCATCACAGTAAATGATCCTAATGAACTATACACTCCATCTCCATATTTTAATATGCTCATTTTTTATTTTTTATTTTTATTTATTTTCAGTTTATTCCGTGTGTATACATATTTATGAACCTTTCTTCCTTATATTAGGAATTGAAGAGTAGATAAGCTTTTTTCTGGTGACTAAAAAAACCCTTTCTACAGTAGCTAAACATGTCAAGTTATAAATATGTTTTCCAATTTCTAGTGATGCATGTCCTTTTTTTTTTTTTTTTTTGAGTAAATTTCAAAACCCTTGAATTTAAGTGAAATACATTGCTCAACCTTGCATTCTTTAAAATGATAAAACCAACCCTTTATATGTCTAGTGTCTTAAAAAGTCTACCCATAGATTTAGTCAAAAATAAATTAGGTTAAATATAATTATATGAAAAGAGATTAGTCATGGTAAACCTGATATTATGTATAACCTTATCACATAAAGTCAATTAAAAAGTGTTGTAGGGGAAAGATTTTAAATCGAAAATTTGAAGAAATGCTTTTGTAGTTGATGAAAGTACATGCAAAAACTTATTCTGTTTTACATGTATTCAAGGATAATTATCTTTAATTAAATTTTTTGTAGATTAATTTTCTTTAAATAAATTTTTTTTATTAGATAAATTATTTTAATTAATTGAATCAACTAACATGATGTCTTGTACTTGCAGGGCCGCCATATCCAGAAATGGCTTTTGTTTTCGTATTTTCTTCTATATATTCAGGACTCGTTTTAAGCTAAAACATTTAACTTAAAATTATTCAATACCTTTTAAACTCTATCACTACTTCTTCTTCTAATTCTTCCTTTTTTTTTTTTCTTTTTCTTTAGACTTTAAGCTCTTTCTAGCTCTCCATATCTAAAGCTCTAATATTTATGTCTGCTGGAAGCAATAATTACATATGTGTGTATGAGGAGTTTTGTGAGTTCTTAACTATTGGCTTTTTTTCTTCGTATTTACCATTACAAATATATATACACACACATATAAATATATATATATCTATATAAGTCTCATTTTCTCAAATCTTCAAATGGTTGTGGAAAACGAATACGGTAATTACGAGCTAATTAATTCAAATCTTGCCTTTTACAAAACTTGGGGAAGTGGTTCATGGGACAGAAGATTTATTTTGTAAACAAAAAAAACTAGAAAAACAACAACAATAATAAGAGATGGAAGGAGAGGATCGATCCCTTATTCAGTTCCCTTATTTCGTCAGACGGAGAGGATAGATCCCTTATTCAGTTCCCTTGTTTCGTCGGATGGAGAAGACTGATCACTTATATAGTAACTAAGATCAGTAATTATTCATATTCATCTATTGCTCTCTCACTTATATTCACATTCTCTCTTTTTCCAAAGTTTTCCATTCTTCTCACCCTCCTCTCAGTCAATATTACCGTCCAAAAGTAGATTTACATGATAATTAATAAGAATTATAAAAACAATAGTGGCGCTTGATATTGGTTTTGAAATTTTTTCTGTTTTTAAAAAAATTGAAAATGAGAATGTTTTGAAAACTGTATTGAGATCATTTTTGAAATTGTGTTTAGTTATGTTTTCTGAGTGTATATTTTAAAAAACATAAAGATGAAATTTTGTTTAGTTATATATTTTGAAAACTCATTTTATAAGTGAGTATCTTATAAAAATATATTTATTTTAATTTTAAAAAAATAAAAATAAATAAATTATTAGTCATAATTAAAAAAAACTTTGATGGTAGGTTTTGTAATGAGCGATAGGGGTGGAAGAGATTGATAGTCTGAGTTCTAAATGACAGTGATGACTAGATTTAGGTCATAAGTCGATAGTCATCATCGTGAGGAGACCGTCGTCATTATGACTAGCCCATGGTTATCAGTTTTTGTTGAAGATGGATGCCATCATTGGACATGATCATCACTGATGCTGTATAGACAGAAAGAAAAAGAGAGAGAGAGGAGATGGAGGGAGAAAACGAAAACAAAAAGTGAAAATAACTTTTTTTTGTTTTTAAAAAACCCAAAAAGACAACATAGTTAAAAATAATGTTTTCGAAATGGTTTTGAAAACATTGAATAAACAAATGCTATTTTGAAATCGTTTTCATTTATTGTGTTTTTGAAAATAAAAAATCATTCTTGAGAATAAAAACAATCGTCACTAATATATCGCTTCCTGTACTTCAATTTCCTAGATAACTCACATCACGCCAGACAAAGGTGATCGGTCTATCGATTCGGGAACAAAGGCAAGGTACCAAAAACTGTAATTTCTTTTATATTTCCTACCAAAGCTGGCAGTTTCCAAGCATCAAGTTTGTTTTATCAGCTAATCTGGTACTTATATTTCTCTGTCTAAAAGTACCAACAACTAATTTCCCACTTAAAGATTTGGTTATGTAAGATTATCATACTAATAGTTAAACAAAATTTAGTAAATTAATGCATTACCTGTAGTAATATTACTCTTTCAAATATACAGACAAAGGCTCTATCCGGTCAGTGGTCCATTGCAAAAGGTCTTTCAAGACTTGAAGTAGGATAAATACTGAAAAATCCTATTTCATATGTGCTGCTGGGTTTTTGTTCCATGACAAGTAGGACGGATCTCCAAGAGGTCTGCATCAAAAGGAAAAAAATTGTTAGGATGTAAATATTATTAATATACATGTACAAAACAAAAGAAGAAAAAAGAAAGAACTTAATTTGCGTATCTTGTTAATGAAACCCGTTAGTAGTAGCAACTTAAGTAAGAAACACCGACGGTTGTCTTTACATTTTTCAAACATGTAATTCTCAAGATTTAGTACAGTGTTTTCATGACATTCTCCTTTATAAAATCTGGACATTCTCCTTTCTACATATGAAATATTTTGCAGGGAAAGAATTTCATTGAAAAATTTATGCTTCTGTTCCAAAATATGCTTTGTAATCGACCTTTTTCTGGACAACCTGCTGACCAAAAAGTAAAGTTGGAAATAACATTTCTCCACAAAAGTTAAGTTTTAGCAACGAATTTTTTTTGTCTGAAAAATCTCTCTTTTTTTTTTTCTTTCCTCGTAGTGACAAAATACATGTCATATAATAAGCACACAAGTTTCATGTGGAAGACTCACCTTGGCTTGATGACGTACAAAAGTATGAAGGCTATAGCCAAGAACAAGCAAATTCCACCAACTGTAATGTATGCAATGCCAAGAAAATCATTCTTTCCACCAATCCAACTAGTGGTTGAAAGAACCAGTCTTTTTTTGCCTCCAAAACTGTATGTGTTATAGTTGTTCTCTATTACAACCGTTACTTCTTCATCAGCTTCAAGGTCCACTTCAATCTTCCCATATAACTTCCTGAAGGTAGGCAATGCTGCCGTCCTCATCCACACTATAAGATCCTCTTGCTGGCTCAACTGTTGCATGAAGAACCCATAAATATTTAATTCTTTCTAAAAAAATACCCCATCAATATTGCATAGTTTTGGACAGTCAGATCTTCATCAAGAACCCTTAAATTTCTTAATTTTTTTTTTCTTTTGTTTTGATGTTTTCTTCATATAATATTGATGTGATGCGACAGTAAAACACAATGCAGTAACAGTAGAATATCTTTTTTTTTACCATGCTAACGTGTTCTTTAGATAAAAATAATAAGAAGATAAAAGTAGGCAGTGATGTAGTTATTTATATACCGGTGTGCTGGCATTGAGCTTTGCACCGCCAATTAGACCACTGTTCTGAAAGTTCTTGGGGTAGACATCAGAGCCAAACTTATGCTCTTGGTCACTCTTCCAAGCGATGTCCTTTTTGCTGACATTTAGTACCGAATCTTTCACCGAAAACCTGTAGGTGTCATTAAACAAACTCCAGGCAATGAGGCCACATGGAACAATGGGAGATCCATTTGCGCCATTTTCAGGTTTACATGATTCTGTTTCATCTTCGAATGCTTTGCTCCTCAATTGTTTATCGCTCCGACTTTTAACATATCTAGAAGAAAATATCACATTCCAAATGAGGAATGTCAACAGAAATATTTTTTCATAAAATATTTTATGACTTTATAGAAAATGGAAGAAAATATTTTTTCAGAAAATCTCAACAACAAAACAGAAAAGAAAAATGACTCGACTCATTGTATAAAACAGAAATGTTTGAGATCCGATTATATAATCCTACTTCAAATAGGCAAAGAAATAGATCAGATCAACCAGAGAGCTTTCGAAGTTGAAGTGAAATTTTTAAAAGTTCAAATACAGTTTTTAATGCCAAACAACAGTGGCATTCATATTCTCACGATTTCTAAAATCAGTACTGTTGTTAAACAAGGATGGTAAGTGCTTCAACTTATTTCTATTACAAATCTAGCAAAAATTACACTATTTCAACAGTTTCATTAAGATATTGTGTTTTAATATAGGTACTTCACCGA